>CM065789.1:990565-3490565 GCA_033296515.1 Macrochelys suwanniensis | reverse complement strand
GTTCTGAGTCGGGAATGCACCGCGAGGACGGGAGCTCGAGGTGGGAGAGGTTAATGGTGGCTGGGCCCCGGCCTGCCCTCCCCTGGCTGCACAAAGCCAGAGGCTGCTCCCACTGTGCCCCTCACACGCACACCCCCAGGTGCGCCAGGGACCGAGGAATCCAGCCCTAGCCGAATAGCCCCGTCTGTGGAGTCTTCAGCCCGGCCATGTCCAGCCCCGGCGGTTCAGGGGAGTCTAAACAGACTCTTTAAAGCCAATTAACTTATTAGCACTTCACTGCATTTGGGGCCAACACCCGCCCCGCCTGGTACCACACAGCCTGCCTGTTTCCCTGACAGCCTCTGCCGGGCCTCCACCCACCTCAGCACAGGGAGGGCCCTCGCCATGCTGGAGAGGGGTGTACAAGGCAACCGGAGGCTGGCTCGCCACAGGGGCCCTAGGAGCCCATATTGGGAGTTAGGCACCTAAATTCCTTTGGGAATCCGGCCTATGTGTCCGCAGCCTGAGGCTTGTTATTTCAGTAGCGCTGAGACCCCGCCTGAGGCCTGGCCCGGTGAAGGCACAAGGTCAGACGGCCCTCCCCCGAAGAGCTCAGAGACAAAGGAAGGCGTATTCCCCGCAGTGACAGCTGGGGAAGCCAGGCCTACGGGGGTATGTCTAACAGCACAGCGCGCCCAGGTCTGTGGGACCCGGGCTGATCATTCTTGGACCTCAGTCTCACGGCCGTGCTAACGCGTCCACACTGGACTGCGCAGCCCTTCTGACTCAGATCTGCAGCTGTCCACACTGAAGAATGACGGGGCTTGGGCCCGAGTCTGACCCTCCCCACTGGCATGGTCCTAGGACCCGGGTCCTGAGTGCTTGCTGACCGAAGTCAGACTGATTTGTGTGTGGACAGAAAGGGGAGTTGGGCTCAAACCCGAGTCAGAGCCCGGGCTTAGTGTGCAGTGTAGACATACTCAGGGAGTCTGAGCCCAAGCCAAGAACTGAACCAGATCTGCTGTGCCTGTGCCCCAGCTCAGGCCCCTAAGCACAAGACTAGTGGCAGGCTGGCTATGCAAGAGGGCTTATAAGATGGAGGCTCCATTTCACCCACTTTGTCTCCAAGCTTGGCATCGCTGCGGGTGTTAGGAGGATGGGCAGTGGGCTTCCCTCAGATTAGCACCAGCCTGCAAAGATCCCAGCAATCAAACAATAGCCCGGCTTTGCAGACATTAACGCAACAACCCCCTACCCAGGTCTGACCCTGGGGAGGGAGACGTCCCTCCTGCTGATTAATGTCAGGCATGTGGTTAAACCCAAACCAGCATTCTCCTGCTGGGGCCCGACAGAGCAAAGTGATCGGCACTCTGGGCAGGCCAGCATCCCCTGGCCAAGGGGCAGCGCTGAGCAGGCTCAGGGATGTTAGTAGGGCTCAGTGGAAGGAAGTTCTGCACTTGCCCTCACTGGGCTGTACCAGGGCCATGCGGAGGGTTTCAGTCTCCAAGCCTGGCAGGGCAGGATCTCTGACCGGTTCCCCATTCGCTCCAGCTGAGAAGTGAAGGGAAGCTGCAAAATAACAGGCCCTGAGACAATGACTGTGGCGGCGTGGTTTTGCTCCCCGGGCTCCTTCTGTGACTCATACAGCTCAGACGTTCAGCCGCGTGTGCTTTATTTCCAGAAGGACGACATTTTATTCTCACGACGGAGACACAAATGCAGGCCCGGCACGGCACGGCTGGGCGGAATTCCCATGCCCTCAGTGGCCTCACACTCGCTCATCTAGGCTGGATTTGGACTGGCGTCGTTTGAAAGGGATCTCAGCACCCCAGCACCAGGGCTGCTGAGAGGAGAAGGCGCCCTTGTCATGCCGTTGTAAAGGCCAGGCAACAACAGAAGAGACGCCCGTTAATTTTGTTTCAATAAGGGGCGCAGGAAAAAGCTCCTTTGCAAATACTTGGGTAACTCTTCCTGCCACTTCCAATTCGACACTGTAACTTTCTCCCTGCACTTCACACAAAAGCACCAGAGGTAAAGAAACAAGATCAAAGGCCTGCGGTTCATTTATTATTGTAGGGTTTCCCCAGACAGGGGTTTTCCCTGCTGCCTCCAAGCAATGTCATGCAGATAATGGAGAATTAAAATACAAAGCAACATCGAAACTCGGCTGGTGTTTTCCAGTGAATGGCACTGCTCAGTTATGGCTATTTATACCACCGTGCTGAACAGCGAATGACCCCAGGCACTGCACCTTGGAAAGAGGAGAATAACACACTCAACAGCAAGACTAATGTTGAATTTGGAGAGTCAGACCCCACTGGAGGGCTGGCAGCGGGTTGGGATTGAAGGGAAAGACAGAGAGAGGAGATCTCTGGGCTACTTTAGCAGATTGCTGTTTTGGGAAACCGATGCTACCCCGCTAACCTCACGCAGTTCTGCAGCTATCGGAGCCGCTGCTAGTTTCCAAGAGGGCGTCATGCTCCTTGAGTCAAAAACAGATTTAAACTAAAACCAACAGCCCTCCAACACTGCACCAGTTCTGTCAATCAGCCCCTGTCAAAATCAATCTGCTCATTCACTCATCGGAGAAGGGTTTTTTTGTCTTGTTTTGTTTTTCTGAAAGTGAAATTTGATAAAAATCAGAAGTGTGCCCAGCTAATACAATAGAGGAAGGAAAACTCTGGCGTCCCATCAATCAAAACGCCACCTAATATCATTCAAGCTGGCGACGGGCCAAACAGAGTGAGCAGTGCACTTTGGGGACAATACAGCACCCCTCTTGGGATAAGGCACTCTCCTAGCTCTGGCTAGCGCAGCATGCAATGGCATCTACTGAGTGATGCGAAGCAGTGCCTGGGTCACCGGGGTTAGTTATCTAAAAACTTCAGCTCAGTGCGCAGCTGCAGTCAAAAGACTAAGAGACTGGTAGGAACCAGGGCCGGCTCTAGGCACCAGCCTAGGAAGCACATGCTTGGGGCGGCACATCATAAGGGGCGGCATTCAGGCCAATCTTAGAGTGGCAAATTCCGCTCCGGCCCCTTTTTTTTCTTTTTTTGCCTGGGGCAGCAAAAAAGCCAGAGCCGGCCCTGGTAGGAACCATTAGGAAAGGGATTGAAAATAAGACAGAAAATTTCATAATGCCGCTTCATAAGTCACAGCTAGAATACTGTGTCCAATTCCGGTCACCCCATCACAAAAAGGATCGCGTGGAACTGGAAAAGGTTCAGAGAAGGGTAACAACTATGATCACTTGTATGGAGCAGCTTCCATATGAGGAGAGCCTAAAAATATTAGGGCTGTTCAGCTTCGAAAAGAGACGACTAAGGGGGATATGACAGAGGGCTAGCAAATCATGAATGTGGGGAGAAAGTGACCAGAGAAGTGTTGTTTATACTTTCCCACAATACAAAAACCAGGTGAAATTAATCGACAGCAACTTTAATACAACCAAGAGGAAGTACTTTTTCACACAACACACAGTTAAACTGTGGAACTCATTGCCGAGGGATGTTGTGAAGGCCAAAAGTATAACTGGGTTCAAAAAAGAACTAGATACGTTACTAGAGGATAGGTCCATCCATGGCTATTAGCCAAGATGGTCAGCGATGCAGCCCCATGCTAGAAGCCAGGTGAGGAAGACAGGGGTGGGTCTCTCCAACTGCCCTGTTCTGTTCGTTCCTTCTCAAGCTCTGGTATGGGCTGCTGTCGGAAGACAAGATACTGGGCTAGATTGACCATTGGGCTGACTCAGTGTGTCAGTTCTTATGGTTCAATTCACAATGTCTGTTGGAATCCACCACGTTCCTACCCCTCTTGCTTGCTATTCACAAACATTCGCTCCAGCTGTTTTATGTTGCACGAGAGTTTGGTTACTGCTGCTCTCCATCAGCACTGTGGACACGAGTCCTTGTAATTTCTTCAGCACTATTACATTATAATGTCCCAGTCATCCAATCAGGGAGCAGAAAGAACAGCAGGTGACTTTGGAGGCGAATCACACATCAAGATTCACCGGTAGGGCTTTCCCTTTGCAGCCCGGCCCTGTGGTGGCAGTTCGAGTGGGGCTACACCTGGGCATGTGGCTGCCCACCACTGGCAGGAAGGCCCCTGGTTGAGCAGGTTGTGAACTGCCCACAGACGGACGCTCTTTTGTGGGAACTCCCCTGCCGAATACCTGCGACGAGTACAGTCAGCAGCTACAATGTCCACCAGCCCCAGAATGCACCCTCTACCCTCAGAGACAGACGGATGCACAGGGATCCAGAGCACAGAACAAAAAGGTGGCAGCAAGGGGGGTGGGGGGGTGAGCTTCTCCCCTCTGTTTTTCTGTCTGGGTTTTGCTTCCCCTTTTATGGCGTGTTCCACATTAGCAGCAGCGACGATGAACTCTATTAATATAATCCCCCTCTGCGCTCCTCTGGCACTTCCCCTCGGAGCGTCTGTGAGAGCTTGTGACTTGCCCAAGGACACACAGCAGGTCGGTAGCAGAGCTAGGAAGATAAGCCTCAAATCTCCAGAGTGCAAGTCCTGTGCTTTAAGAACTCCTGCACCTTCTCCAGCTGCCGCCTGGATAGGATAAGTCTGGGTATCAGATCTCTGATTCTCACATGCTTCGGGGTGCCAAGCGGGTGGCATTATTCTGTGCGGACCATATGCACATTTAAGGGGCAGGGCTGTCGCTTTCTTCACTGCCTGCCTCATCTTCCCCCTCAGCGGGCTCTTGCCGTGCTCAGCCCGTCTCCCCACTGCTTCTGGCCCTGACATGGGTCACCCATAGGTGGCCTCCCCCGTATCACCCTGATAGCCTTCCCCCCTGCCCCCCACCCCCGCCGCCAGCCCTATAGAGAAACCCTGGCAATTCAGAAATGCCTGGGGATTGTGGGGAAGGGATTTGTCCTGATCTTTAATGACCCAAGAACCCTGGGCAGAAACTCAGCCAAAAATAACGCTCCCCCCCCCCCCCCCCCGACCCAGTCGGGACGAACCTCCCAGTCCAACGCTGCCAAGCCAAGCATTGCATTACAGGCCCCTGATCTCCCTGGCTTGCCTTCCTCCCAGCCCAGCTCGGCCCAGAGAGAGCGCTATGGCAATCGGCTGCTGCCTGCCCTCAGGTCTGAGGCAGCAAACCTTGTCGTTTATTATCCCAGGGTCTCCCCAGACACTGTTTGCCATGCAGCCTTCAGGCGCTGTTTGCAAATATAGGTTATTAAATTGATTCCCCTCCTTTCCATGCTCAATGAACATTAAAATTAAAGTTCTGCTCAGTTCCTTTGTAGGGCAAGCGGGGGCGGGGGGAGGGTGGTGCGTGCCCAGAAGCGGCACAATAAAAAGACAAGTTGCAAACTTCCATCCCCCGGCCCTGCAGAAGGCTGGTGCCAGACCAGGGACACCTCCTGGGTCTGGGGTCTCAGGGAAGCAGAGTCACACCCCAGGGGAATGAATTGATCTCAGCGCCCCAAGGAAAAATATCTTCTGGGGCAGATGTGGCTAACTATGGAATAATCTCCCCAGACACACACTGGACATGTAAAATAAACTGCAGCGTACTGGGGATTATTTATAAACTGTAGGCCCTGAGCCAAATCCAAAAGCCAGTAGAAACACTCTGGTTGATTTCAATGGATTTTGGATCAAGCCTCCATTGAAGTCAATGGAAAGACTCCCGTTGACTTCATTGGACAAAACTAGAGAAAGCAACCGACACCGGCTTCTGGGATAGATCAAATAAGATCTAGTAGCTCCTTTCAGTCTCTAGTTTCTATGATTTTTTGGACAAACGAACAGGATTCGATTCTATTCACACCCATCCCCATTGTGTCTGAGCTCCAACCATGTTTTGCTCAAGAGCGTTTTGAATAATTTACTCAGTAAATTACATTACATTTTAAAAGTCAACTATTTGCTAGATGTCTGTGTAGCTGACTTGCCCAGCTAGAGAGCTGGGCTGATCAGTCGTGGAGTTTATTTTCAAGTAATGTATTCAA
This sequence comes from Macrochelys suwanniensis, assembly GCA_033296515.1. Taxonomy (NCBI): domain Eukaryota; kingdom Metazoa; phylum Chordata; order Testudines; family Chelydridae; genus Macrochelys; species Macrochelys suwanniensis. The sequence goes on along the minus strand of CM065789.1, from coordinate 3,484,602 downwards.
TGGATTTTGTGATATGGTTTGAATATATTTTTTGTAGTTATTTGTCTAGCTCTGGCTTTGAATCTCTGTTCCTGAGCATTTGTGTCTCTTGCTATTATGTGTTGCCATCTTACCCCTATATCAGTGAAAACACGAGATGCATTTATTTACCCTTGGCTTGTGTCTTGTTTATCATTGTGTCTTTGCATAGTTTTCAACTCCTATAACTTTGATGAATTAAAAAAAAGACTTCTTGTTTGATGCATTACTGTGTTGGTCCAGAGCTCCAAGGAATCAAGTTTCCCCTGTATTTCTTATGTTGATGAAGCAGTCAGCCCTCCTTTTATATTTTTTAAATGTATTGGTGGCATTTTGAGACAATCGTGTGGAAATTGTTGGTTGCACAGGAATTCATGGAGGTGGAAGGACCCAGAAATTTCATTTGGGGGTGTGGCTGTCTGGCAATCCAGATAATTTTCCACTCTTGATTGACATTAACTTACGCATTTGATTTAACAGGAGTAAAGGGACTGTTTTTGCAACACGGTTAACAATGCTGACATTTCCCAGACTTAGTGATCTGCAATCTCCAAAGGGTTAACCCACAGTCATATGATGACTGCTGGGCTATGCAGTCCCAGAATGCTTTGCTGGCATTTATGACTACTATTCCATTTGTAAATAGGCGTCTCTGGCTAGAATCCAGATCGTTAGCTTCCCCGTTATATTCCATTTTTTAAATATACATTGGAAATTTGGGAATTATTTTTATAAGTGGCACCTAGCAAATGGGGCAAGAACGTAAAGAGAAATCGAGCTGATGCTCAACGAATAGTGTGAGTAGGTGCAATAAATACCTGGGAACACTAGAGGGTGCTTCAGGAAGGGACTCCAGAGAGGAGGAAAGCAAGATGGGGGAGCCGTGACCAATAGACAATCCAATTCGATTTTATTGACTGCTTCCTTACATGTCATGCCCGGAGCTGGGCCATACGGAAGTATTAATGCAGACTCCTAGGACAGGCATTCTCTTTATGAAGCAGTTGCAATATGATCTTTTCCTGGTTACGTGTCAGAGGCCACTACCCTCTACTGAATCCATTCGCTTGTCTCTCTGATTGGTCCAGCTTCATTTTGTTCCTATGAGGCCCTAGGAAAGTTCAGGCTCAGGGGAGTTCCCCATCACGCCCAGCTCCTCTGTTAATGGCATGCAGTACATAATGTAAGTGCATCTCTCTCCGCAGCAATGACAACGGGGCTGCTTTCGCGGTGAGTTACGACTCTATTTAATACCCCTGTAATAAATAATAACACAAAAGACTTTCTGAAGTTCTAAAAGCCATGTTTGCCAAGCAGCCTCCAGGCACTGTTTGTGAAGAGAGGTTATTACATTGATTTTTTTCCCCCTTTACATGCTCAATGAACATTAAAATTAAAGTTCTGCTTAGTCTCCCAGTGGGGTGAGGAGGGGCGCGAGGGGGTGCGTGGGCATGTGTGCTGAGAATGGCACAAGGAAATAGAAATGGATCCTTCAGTGCACACTGGCTCAGCCCTGAAAGCCTGCACCCAGCATCTCAGACTGAATCTGTACCGGGGCTGCAGGGAGGTTTCTTCCTGCGACTGCAAGCTGCTGCTTTTTGGACCGTGGAGGACGTGGGGGTTGGGAACGGGGCTATTGAACCAGCACCTAGATGCTGTGGTAATGGAAGCCTCAGAAGTGCTTAAATGTGGGGTTTAGATCAATCTCTGACTACATGGTAAGGGCCAGGAAGGGTCTTTATTGGGGCAGATCACCCCACATCTGCCTCTTGTGGGGTCCTTCTACCTTACTCTGAAGCATCTGGCGCTGGCCACTGCCAGACTAGATGGGCCCTGGGTCTGAGCCAGTCTGGCCATTCCTACGTTCCTATTCAATGAGATTAGGTGCATTCCAGGGTTTGGAAACTGAAACGCAGCTGCTGCTGGATGGTGAATATTTTTCTTTCTTAATCTTCCAAGATGAACTCCTCTTCTGGGAAGCCCAGCTCACGGGGTGGGTTCTTCTAATCCACTGAATGATGGCTGGAGAAACCAGTTTGGGGAAAAAACTAACCACGCTGACAGAAAGCCTGGCCCCTTCTTTTAGATATTCTGACAAGTTCAGCTTGAGTCTCGCGGGCTTTTTGCAATTCCAGATCCCAGCCAGAATGGAAGCGAAGGAGTCAGAGTATCGCTAGTAAGGCTCTCTCTCTGCATTGCACTCACAGCTAGGATCCGCGGGAAGTGCCAGAAATCTGGTAATAAAGACTGATATTGTGAGCACGCCCATCAGACACCGCAGTCCTAAGGAGCTCTAATAAATCTTCAAACTTTTGAGTAGACCTGGTTGGAAAATGGGTGGTTTTCTTCCCAGGGAAAGTTTTGCCTTTTGGTGAAAAATTGGAAACTGAAAATTTCAATGTGGAAATGTCACCGTGGCAAGGGAGAGAAAATCCCTTTCCTTGTACACATCTCCCATATCCTTCTACTAGTGAGAGGCGTAACGTTTGGGGTTATCACCCAAAGTTTGTCCAGGCTCCTGAGATTTCCAGGGTCTCCTCCAGCTGGACTCAGGAAAACCAAGAAATGACTGGTCAATATTTTTTAAAAAGCCCTGAAGTTAGTGTAACTGACCTTTTCTGAACCTCAAATGGTGGTTGGATTCCGCCTCCTGGCTGCATAGAAGGCAGCCATGTTGTGCTCAGATGCAGCCAACTGCAGAGGAGACACACCCACTGTGCTCTCTCAGGGAAACTTGACTTTCGTTCTTTCTTCCCTAATCCAAAATGGAAGCCATTAGAATCATGGAATCATAGGACTGGAAGGGACCTCAAGAGGTCATCTAGTCCAGTCCCCTGCACTTCTGGCAGGACTAATTATCTAGACCATCCCTGACAGGTGTTTGTCTAACCTGCTCTTAAAAACCTCCAATGAGGGAGATTCCACAACCTCCCTGGGCAATTTATTCCAGTGCTTAACCACTCTGACAGTTAGGAAGTTTTTCCTAATGTCCAACCGAAACCTCCCTTGCTGCAATTTAAGCCCATTGCTTAAATTAGGGCTGAAAGCTTATGGTAACACTGGGATGACACCAGCCAGCCCTGCTTTGATGCCACTCAGTAAGCTGTTGTGTAAACACTATTCAGTAGTAGTCTGGAAGTTTTCCCCCAGCCTCTGTCCACCACTCCACATCACATGACACAAGGTCTTGCTTCTCAGCCAGCAGGACACTTTTCCTTCTCCTTTTGGCATAGGTCTCTACCATGCTAGTGAGGAGGGATTTTCTAAGGTGCACCTTTAAGGGAGGCAGGTACTCTGAAAGAGGAAATTGGGGCATCCCTCCAGACCACTTGGGTCCAAACCTGGACAGCTGCAGAAGAGGGCAGCTGAAAGCATCCAGGTGGCTCCTAGCAGCGAGTGCTGCTGTAGACAGTAACAGAGCCATGTTCCCATGGCAGGCGGAGGGCGGGAATCTATCTGGAGAGCAGGAGGGAAAAAAGAAAATAGAGGGTTAAAAATCCTCAAAGCATTTGACTAGTAGCCGATATCAGCCCATCTCGGAAGTCTGCTGTCATCCTGCACATTTACATATTGCTGTGACGTTCCCTAAGGCCAGCCCTCTTCCAAACATCAAAAACCATCAGTTAGCAGTCAGAATGAATCAGGCGTATGAGAAAACATCTTTAGCTAAGAGCCAGCTCTGTCTCTGATAGCATTAAAGTGACTATTGACTGAAGACGCAAGTGAAAGTCAGTAGCAATTTAATTAGGATGACTGATTCCTGACTGTCTGACATCTCTACGGTTAGAGGAGGCATACTGATTTGCAGATGCCATCTGAACGGAAGCTCAGCACAGATTCTGGGCTGGAGAGTTTGGATTCTCCAGGAGCTGGGATACCACTGCTGTGTTACACCTTTGATTTGCGTTGTCACTCCATTAAAATCAGCCCGAAAGAACCTGCTGATTTCCCCTTTCCAAACAGTCTTTCAAACAGTCGCCATTCATTTTGATGAGCTTCTACCATCTGCCGTGCATCCCCAGGCTGATCCTGAGGGGGAATGAGTAGAAAATGCAGATTAATCAAAACCAAAACCATTCGCAACACAGGGTTGACTCACATTAGGGCGACCCAATCGCAGGCTCCATGGTGTTACAGCTGATCACTTCTGGGGTCAGGAAGAAATGTACAGCCCGCATTCCCGGGGTATTGTACGGCTGTCTAGGATCATGCTGGGAGGAGATAGGGATAGTTAGCTTTCTCTGAAGCCTCAGGTGTTGGGTATAGCTAGAGGGAGGACACCAGGCTAGATGGAGCAGTGTCAGAATGAGAGGCCACCGCTATGAATCCATTCTGGCTTCTTTAGAGCGGAAATCCTGTAGCTTTCACACTTTTTTCAGAGTTCTCGTCTCACCGACACTCCTGTCTCTTGTTGAAACTGGAAGCCAGAGGCCAATGGGCTACTTACTCTTCAAAGTCCCTGTGTCTGCAGCTCAGCCAATGAGCATTGGTATGTTTCTCTCTTGTGTTTTCATTGGCTCCCATCCCGTCGCTCGCTCTCCTGCTGGGCCAAGTTTTCGAAGTGACCCGTGATGCCCCTGCTCGGGTAGTTGAATTTGTTCCTCTTCCGAAAGCTAAGGCTCCATTTCTAGTTTTCCCTCTCCACTCTCTAACACATGGGGGAAGTTTTGCTTGGAATTACGCCCCGGGCGATTCTCTCGGGGCGGTGGGATTGCACAGGGTGGAAACCAGCCTGGCCTCCGGCACAACAGCACCTGCCCATTACTAGTCATGGTGGAAAAATGCAGTGTTCGGCTGCTCCGCCACCTCCACCCCCACAAAGCACCAGGCCTGGAAGGATAAGGAATGGCTCAGCCCCACCCCAGCCCCATCACTTTCCATCCTGCTCCTTGCACCAGGGCTAAAATCATCCCCTAATTTAGAAAAATGACGGCGCCACAGTTTTCCACTGACACAGTCACTGCTGAAAATTTTACTTCAAGTCTCATTGTTGGCAATGTCAAAAGTGATGAAAACCAATAAAAAGAACCAGCGCAGCATGAACGTCTCCGTGACAGCAGCGCCGCGGAGACGGGAGAGAAGCAACACGGGGGCTCCTCGCTGCAGCCTGAGCCTATACAGATAAAAGGTAATTGAAATGTTAGTTCCATTAATATTTCAGCCTGCCCCATATCTGACAGCCGTGCTCCTTAAACAGCACTAGGCATGTCTCTTTAACTTCCCAGGGTGTTCTCACAGACTGCTGCCACGCAGACTGCAGCAGGCAGAAGCAGTGCTATAGTTTTGTTGGTGAGTCCGTCGAGAACACCGGGGGCTGGGGGACACGTGGGGTGGCTGTGAGCCGGAGTAAGGCAGCAACAGCTTTGGCTGCTGACCTGTCTGCTAGAAATCCCCTGCGTTTTACAGCTCTGTCCATTACTGCCATGTGTCAATGAGGGAGATGGTCCTAGATTTGCAAAGGGTGGCAGGGAGGTGTTCTAGGTGGGCCGGGCCTTGCTCAGCCGGGGTATCCACATGGGGTTTGGCGTTAGAAATGGGCTGAAATTTAATAGCGCAAGGCCATGCACGCAAGGACTAACAACAAGATTTTTGGCTATCGGCTGGGGACATATCAGAAGCAACAGAGGAGGGGAAAGACCTTGGCGTATTGGTCGATCACAGGATGACTATGAGCCGCCAATGTGATCCAGCCATGAAAAAGGCTAATGCAGTCCCAGGATGCATCAGGCGAGGTATTTCCAGTAGAGACAGGGAAGTGTTAGTTCCATTATACAAGACCTCATCTGGATTATTGTGAGCAGTTCTGGCCTCCCGTGTTTAAGAAAGATGAATTCAAAATGGAACAGGTGCAGAGAAGGGCCCCTAGGATGATCAGAGAATGGAGAACCTGCCTCATGAGAGAAGATTTAAGGAGCTTGGCCTGATTAGCCTAACCAAAGGCTGAGGGGAGCTCTGATCGCTCTCTATAAATACATCAGAGGGATGAACACCAGGGAGGGAGAGGAGTTATTTAAGTTAAGGGCTAGTGCTGGCACAAGAACCATTGCATATAAACTGGCCATCAATACGTTTAGATTTGAAATTAGAAATGAAGGTTTCTAACCCTCAGAGGAGTGAAGGTCTGGAACAGCTTTCCAAGGGGAGCAGTGGGAGCAAAAACTGTAATTGGTTTTAAGATAAATGTATGGAGGGGATGGTATGATGAGGTTGCCTACAACGGCGTAAGACCCATCCACGACTGCTAGTAGCAAATATCCCCAATGGCTGGTGAGGGGACACTAGAGGCGGGGGGCTCTGAGCCGCTACAGAGAATTCTTTCCCAGGGGTCCGGCTGGTGGGTCTGGCCCGCGTGCTCAGGGTCTAACTGATCGCCATGTTGGGGTCGGGAAGGAATTTTCCCACAGGCCAGATTGGTAGAGATCCTGGGGGGTTTTCACCTTCCTCTGCGGTGTGGGCCACGGGTCACTTGCTGGTTTAGAGTAAATGGTGGATTCTCTGTCACTTGAAGTCTTTAAACCATGATTTGAGGACGTCGGTAACCCAGCCAGAGGTTCGGAGTCTATTGCAGGAGTGGGCGGGTGAGGGTCTGGGGCCTGCGATGTGCAGGAGATCAGACTAGAGGATCATGACGGTCCCTTCTGGCCTCAAAGCCTGTGAGTCGATGAGTCTGTTATGGCTGGGTTCTTAATGCCACCTAAGGAAACCCAAATCCCCCGGCTAGCTGCATGGAAAATGCCAGCCTGTGTCTGGATGAGGCATGTCCAGGAGTTTGGACAATTATCCAGGTTGGGGCAGTGAGATTTCCCATAGTCCCTGTTTTCTGTGCAGTGGGGATACCGCCCCTCCCCCCCCCCCTACACACTCACACACTCCTGAGGCCCCTGGCTACAGCACTCCATATCTGTGCAAAGCGCTGTGGTTGTGTTTCCTTCTGGCAGGTCCCTGGAGAATGGGTTGCAGGCTCCCGCCAGGGCGGCCCAATGGGACTTTGCCTTTGCTCATGGCTTTGGTTCTACAGCATCATGTTGGCCATGCAGGCCAGGTGCTAGGCTCAGCCCGGACTGCGATCCCACAGCCCGGAAGCGAGGTGTGGGGCAGAGAGGCAGTCACATACCCTAGGGAGACCCAGCGGGTACATTGCCAACTGGCTTATCTACACTCAAAGACTGGGTCAGGCCTATAGCTCTCCTGGCCGGTGCCCTCCACCCCGAGGGAGTCAGGAAGGAAATGCTCTTCTGCCAACAGCTTTCAGTCCTGCTGTAGGTCAAGCCGCCCCAGGCATTGGCCGAGCGGGTGGGGCGGGTCTGAGCCGAAGTCATTCCTGGCAGGTCCTATCACCCTGCGGCCCTTGGCAGGTACGGTGTTCCCACAGAGGGGAGGGGGCAGCCCCTCGCCGGGAGATTTATTCTTTGGTTGGATTCACGTGCTGACCAAGATCACTGTGTGAAAACAAGGCAAAGGTCAATAAAGATTGTGGCCTGGAGCGTCTCCTCCGGGGAGACTGGGCGAGAGCAGGTCCAGGGGCTTCAGCGTCGGCACTGACGGGGCTGAGCGCGGAGGGGGAGAAAGGAGCCGTACCTGCGAGGTTCCCGTTAATCTGCCAAGCACTGATCGCAGCACTGTGGCTGGGAAGGAGCAGGACTCCACAGCACCCAGTCACACACGGGCACTGACACACAACGTGCGCCCGCACCATACTGATGCACACGGCATTCCTAATAACACACTCACGCCACACTGACACTCACACATCACACACAACATGTATAACACACAGCACCCCCCCATTCTGACGCACAGCACCCAACCACAGCCAAACGAGCGTGCACCCACAAAACACAACACGCATATTGACACACAACACACCCTCACTCGCCTTTCCCCACAACACACACTTTGACACAGCTGCCACACTCCTCCCACACAACACACACATGGCTCCCTGTAGCCTTTCCCCTCTGTCTCTTTCTCTCTATTCTGAGCACGGCTAGCCACATTCCCTTCTGCATCAAGGCACGAGGCAAATTAAATCGTTTGCAAAAAGCATCGTCTGCGCGACTGTTTCATTCTTACTTTGGAAAACAACACAGTTCTGAAACTCTCCCGAGGTGCCATTTTGTTGAATTTTCCCCTGTAATTCCCTTTCAAAGGTGTGACGCTGGCCCCTTGAGTTGCGTGTCTGCCTTTCTCTCCTTCCCGGCAATCAATCTAAGCGCTTCCATGATGCTGCCTACCGTGAACATCAAAGCATGTGTCTGATCCTCACATCCACCAGAATAAACAGCTGACAGGGAACATAACTAGGTCTTCACTTGGGTATTGTACGGGAAAAGGGTTTTGTTAGTTTCACGTGATCTCCCTTCATTTTGAAGCCCCGGTACAGGATGCAGGTGTCTTTGACAGAGAGGAAGTGAAGAATGTATCTGCCATACTTCTCTCTCGAGATGGCTCATGGCTAGGCTGGCACTGTTCACGCCGAAGGGACAAGCCAGGTTTTCACTAGGGATTGTCAGCCATTCGGGACACCATAGCAACGGAGCCCCACTTTCACTCAGCGTTTGACTCAAACAGAATGGACTGACTGTATTTTAAGTTCAGTAATGTCCGCCTGGCATTGCCCGTTGCCTCCGTTCGTTTTCAGCTTTTCTGCACTTCCAATTGACCCAGTGATTGGAATCACTTTTTTCCCAAGTACCGGAAACCTTGCAAGGTCCCGAGAAGGACCTAGCATGTGTCTCGGCCTGTTGGGATTTGCTGTTGACCATAAGAGAGAGCCCCGAAGCGGAATTACCCTTCAATAGCACGCGGCACGTTGGGGGAAATCGGAGTCGCGGCTGAGTCCGGATTGATCCAGAAGTTACGGCTCAGACCCATCTCCAGGCAAAACCAGGCTCTGCGGAGAGGCCCAGTAAGGAGCTGCTTTCAGAACCCAGCCTTAGTCTCTCAGGAGAATCGGATGGGCGTGTGACGCTAAGGCCAGCTGCCCGGGTTGGCTGAGGGGTCGTCTCTGCTGGCAAAACCCCGCTGGAGGTAGTGGGCCAATGCCGGAAGAATCTGGCCAGGGATTATTACATCATGTCTCCAGTTGACATGAGAACTCCTCCTTGGTTTGAACCCCCTCGTCCTCCCTCCCCCATGCTCCATCTCTCTCTTGGCTACACACTTCGCTCCAGGCCACGCTGAGTGCCCTGGATACCCCATGACACCAGGAACAGGTGTTTCTGTCAGCTCCCAATTCCTCTGGGCAGCCCCTTCCCAGCAGAGCAGACGACGGGAGCGGAAACACGGCAGAGACTCCCGCACACCCCAGCAGGCTCCCACGAGGGGCTTGAAGCAGGGGGCCGTGTTGGGGGCAGGCGGCGAGAAAGCGTTGGGCCGCCGGCTACCTTGGAGATGGCAGCAGAAAGAATTGACACTAGCTGTGTGGAGAGAGATGGCTCATTAGCCAGAATCCCATCTTTCCCCCTCTCCTTGTGGGGAGAGGGCAGTAGCAATGCCATGTTCGCAGGGTAGGACATTCCAAAATATCTCCCGGCATCCCCGTCCCAGAGACCAAGACAGTTGTCACCCCCTTCCCTCTCCTTGGCCTCCCTGGGCAGCCGCGTGCCGTGCGGGGGCCTACACAGCCTCACACCCCCCCGACAAATTGCTTCCCATAAATTCTCGGCCTGCTTCCCTCCCCGCCTGCCCCCGGCTCCCGCAAAAGTGTTTCTTCTCCCCCAGTTGACTGGCTGCGGTTAAAAACTGCCACGTCCTAGAAATCCGAGCACTCGGAGCTGTTCTCGATCACCTTTCATTCCGAGTTCCTGCCTCCCTGGCGCGCGTCTTTGTCATAATCTATTGAAGCTGAGGCATCAGAAATATTGAAAGAACGGACATAAAATCAATAAAGGGAATTTGAGCTGCAGGGCTCAGGGGCCCACTGTTCCAGGACCTTTTATTGAATTTGAGATCTTCTTCATTGGTCCTGGGCTCCTTTTTTCATTTTTTTATGGCACAGAATTTGATTTGACTTTTTTTTTTTCAATTGCACTGGAGTCAGCTGGCGTGAAAGCTCCCAGGATGCTACATGACCCTGACCCCTTCCGATCCCCACCCTCCTCCTGCCAGTGCTCCTGTCCCTGCCCGCGTCTCTTCTCACCTTGACACATTCAGCTCTCTCCTCTATGGCTGCCCCAGCGCTCTAGCTGCCTTCAAGGGCATCGCTCCCCCGGTCCGATAACTGCGCCGGCTTCCCTTACATCTCAGCATCTGGCTCAGCGCTGCTCCTCTTGGCTTTCTCACCTCTCTGGACCTGCTCCAGCCAAGCCCAAGGGCCTTGAGAGCCAGACATCAGGGGGCCTAGTCTACCTCCGAGCGAAGCCAAAGCAGTTGGGGGATTTTCCAGACCTTCAAAGCCCTCAGTGGGGTGGGCCCTGGCTGTGTGAGAAACACCTTTCTCCTCATGGGACACTGTGATCAGCTTCAGTGTGCAAGCTGCCAAGGCCCTTGGTGTCTAAGCAGGGGCCCGGCTGCCGGCCTCGATCACTGAGAGGACACTGATCTGTCTCTAGCCCCTTTGGCTGATGGAGCCACAATTCGTTGACCCTGAGGGTAAGGCGCCAGGCCTGTCTGATGCTCAGACCTTCCCTGGCGGGGTTCTGGGAGCTGTGTGTGGTCAGCCATGGGCCGGGGGACGCCTGTTTGTGTGGATACTGATGCAGGAGGTAGCTGGCGGCTGTATGTTTTATAGACCCCCCAGCGCCTAGGTCTGTGCTCAGCTGGGCCTGACCTACGCACTGAGCTCAGCGAGGGCGTCTGGGAGTCACTGGGGGCAGAACTTGGCCTCTCACGTCTTTTTATGATTTGGTAGAAATAAATGCTGGCTCTGGCTTGCCTGGCTGGGAGAGGCTGGGCCAGTCACTTCCCCCGTTGTGCCTCAGTTTCCCCGGCAGCGTAAGGGAAATGATTATATTGGCCTCTCTTCTGAAGGTGGTGGTGGGGCAGGGGGAGATTGTGAGTCTTAGTGAATAGCTGTGAAGTGCATTGAGTGCCTCAGATACGGCGTAGGAGAGCAGGTTGGTCTGTGGGCTTCACGGGCTGGGAACCCACCACTGCTCCTATAGGAGCTGCTGGTGAGTAGCTGCACAATCTCTCAGGTAGAGACACATGCTGGATTCATGGCAGCCTTCCCGGACCCCCTCTCCCTTGGGATCGGGGCTCTTCCCCCGCGCTTCATTCTGACCCTTGATGCTCTCCCCACACCACCCCTCTCTAACCCGCAGCCTTCCCTGCACAGGGCTGCCACCCAGCTCAAGCAGCAGGATCAAAACTCACCGGGAACCAGCCCTGGGGGAAGCCGGGGAATGGCAGAGGGGGTCTCTCCATCTCTCTCTCTCCTACATTCTCCGTGAGATTCACCAAGCGAAGGGGGCAGTTCTGGGTGGAGCCCAGCACCTTGCTGGGTGTATTCGAGTATTCATCCTTCTCTCCCTCCCGCCAGGCTCTCCAGAGACCTCTGCATCAAGCAGGCGCCGGAAAAGGGACAGCTGGTTGAGTGGGGTGTGTGTATGTGTCTCTTGCAGCCCTTTTCAGAGGAAATTAACTGACTAGCAAACAACATCAAAACTATGGGGGGTTTTCAGCCAGCCAAGGATCGAGAACCCTCAGCTGAGAACAGGTCCTGGCTGGGATGATCTAGCTATCTAGCCATCCATCCCCATACACCCCATCCATCCATCCATCTATCTATCTATCTATCTATCTATCTATCTATCTATCTATCTATCTATCTATCTATCTATCTATCTATCTATCTATCCATCCAATCAGACGGGTAATGTAAGAGCAGCCTGGGGTCTCAGGGTCTATTTTGGGGATTTCAGGATTTAGCCAGGGTGAGACCTAGATTGTATCTGCCCCGCCCCCCGACAGTAACTAAATTGCATTCACGCTCCTTGCCCGTGGTTCATTTCATAGCGTGGCAGGTGCTGCAGCAGGCGTCCTCCCAGGTGGGGGGCGGGGGGTCAGAGAGATTATTTGTGTTAGAAAAAAAGCAGATTAAAAGCAGCGAGCGCTGCGTCGCTGCTGAATTGCGAACATGCCCAGAGCAGTGAGATCGGCTGCGGTTGTCCTGGTCCTGAGCCGTGGTAATTGTATTCTATGAAATATTTATTCGTTTTCATTTCAATTTTCATTTTCAGCGTGTATTTCCTCTAAAAGTACGTGGGGAAAAATCTCCTTGGTGCATTTCTCATCACTGCTGCCTCATCCCCGGCACGCTGCAAAGCGGTGCTGGTGAATGGAGACCACACAAGAGTTGGGGGTTTTGGTTTTTTAACTTTCAGAACAATTTCTCTTCCTGCTGCGAACCTGGTCGAATTCCAAAGGTCCAGGGACTCAACAGAGTCCACTCTGCCGTCCCCCATTCCAGGAAATAGAGGATAGTGACTCGAGACTGATATGAAAAAGCCCCCACCCAAATCCAGCACCCAGATCGTCAACCCCCGAAACCTTTGCCCCAGAACCAACCTTGGCCCACTGAGCCTTCCCCTGCTGCCAGCTGCCCATTTCCACTGAATCGCTGCTTTGATCTTTAAAGTTTGAAAAAGTTCTGCCCTTTTAAAAAATGTGCATGGGCCAGGCTGGGAGCGGGAACGCCCTGGAAAAGGCCAATCTCTGCATCGTGGTACCAGCTGAAAGGGGGCAGCCTGTCGCTGTGAGATTTCTGGGCCAACCAGTTTCCTGCACATAGCACAAGCATCTGAATTCTTGGGCCCTGAACCAACTGTTTTGACACTGATCCATGGTTGATATTGGCAGCCAGACGCTCAACAACGTAACTGTCGGGCATGGGGTAGGTGAGCCAGAACACAGACATATCGCTTTCCTTCGAGCAGCGGGGAAACAACCGCCACGCTGCCGGTTGCACAACCAAGCATCACGCTCCCCGGGAGAACCCAAACGTTTCTTGCACTTGTAGGACACGGTGTGTCCTGGCTGTAGCAGTAACCCCCAGGCCAGTCGAGGGAATAGCACGGAACCTTACTAATTCTAATACACAAAAGGGGTTTTAAGCATGTGCCCTTTGTGTGTGTGTCCACCCCTGGCACTTCAGCTCAGCCACCTCCGCTGACCACCGCTCCGGCAGTGCGGAGAGACATGGGCTCTGAGCTAGCCAGATCCCAGGCCCTATGGTAGAAATGCCTGGGTGTGTACGTGTGTGTGTGTGTGTGTGTGTGTGTGCAGATCGATAGCGATGTACGCGGTACTGGGCTTACGTACACACACCCTGCCCATATCAACGCTATCTACGGTGTGTCTGTAGCTCGACGGGGTGTGCCGGCTGCATGGCTGGGGAGAGATGATGCCGTGAGGAGGGGCTGGACGTTCCTTCTGAAGTGAGGGCACCATGCCCGTGTTCACCGCAGCCCCTTCTCGAGCAATCGATCGATGGTTGGGTTCATCCACAGTAACGTGCTATAGCTAGTGTGGAACATACAGTCCCAGGGAGCGGTCCGGTGGGCCAGGCTGTTCCCATCACTCCCGTGCTCTTGACTGGGGTTGTTTGCTGGTCCCCATGGCTCTTTAAAACTATTCCAATCCAGCCTCCTTAGGCTGAGACCAGACGCAGACATCACCCCTCCCCTCCGTGAAACTGGAGGGCTGTGAAGGCTGCAGGAAGGAGAGGGGGACAGGGCAGGTTGTTTGCTCAGGAAAACACAAGGTGGGATTATCTAGAAAGCCCGGGTTGCCGGGGCGGGGGCGAAGGGGGGGGTTTGGAATCAGCACTCTCATTAGAAACTCTGCTAAGGGTTGGCAAGGCAGGAACTCCCTGAGCAAGCAGACAGTGAGCACAGAGCACACAAGGGCGCAGGGTCGTGGGCCGGAGGAGAGCGTCAGGGTGGGACTCTGAGAGGAGAACCAGGGCTTGGGGATTCTAGGACGGGGACTCGAGGCCATTCACTTCAGAAGTGGTGGGTGACTTTAGGGGTCTCCATGTAGGTGGGAGCCCAGCTGGAGCAGCCATGGGCCTGCTTTTCACAGGAGCTGAGGCAGCGTCTAAGGCAGTGACCCGTCTGTGAGTCTGGGCCTTAGCCTGCCCTGTGGGTCTGTTCCCCATCCACCCCACCACGGAGGTGGCAGCAGCTCCCAAGTCATGGGCTAAGTTCATCGGAGTCTGTAAAGCACTCGGAGGTCCTTCGGGGGAGGGGATTTTAGCCCCGAATCGGATGTTTCCATATTCACTTGCAGAACATCCTGCTAGCACCGGGCACGTCTCGCTGCCGTGGCTCAGCCCCGACGCAGGCTAAGAAAGGCCCGTCCAGCTCGCTGTCAGTGGTGCAGGAAGGAATCCCGGCTCAGAGCTGCCTGGTGCTGAGCTGAGAGCAGCCAGCCGTCCCGCCCGGGGGCTGGGGGATGCCAGCACGTCGCAGGATCAGACCTTACCTGCGAGTGCCCTTTCCCGGTAGACGTCTTGATGTAGGTTGTGAGACAACTTCTCTCCTTCCTAGTTCACCTTTCAACTGAGCGCAGCTCAGCCTGGGGCGACAAGCCAGTGCTTGTCCTCTGCATACGACCACCAGCGTTGTCTTCAGGACTGTAAATTCAAGATGATGACCATATAATCTCACTCGAAATGTATGTGCAACTATTACCCTGGGTTATTATTTTCAGCCTGATCGTATATGCCATCTGATAAACAGTTGATTACTTCTCCTCCCAACCCTGCGTCCGATTTGCATACAATAAATATCACCAGAGGAAGCATACATGAAACATGGCTCATGCTTTATTTATGAGAAATAAACACCAGATCAGGTTTGCATAATCAACACATATTTAATTTGTGAGCTCTTCCACTCAGGTCTTTGGCTGTAATCAGACTGGTGTGTGTGTGTGAGAGAGAGAGAGAGAGAGACAATCAGTTTTAAATATCTTCATTAAGTGGCTGTCAGATTTCAGATCTGAGTTTAAATTTCAGATATTAAAATATGCCATACACAAGTCTGTAACCCCTGAATTTCTACAACAGTGAGTGGAAGAATTTTCTTGGGGATCCCTCCCCCACTTTAACATCAGATTAGGGGGACTAAATCTTTCACACACAGCTTTGGAAGTGTTCCTTTCAGTGGCCTTAAAATGGCTTTTTACTTTACTATAATTTGTCGATCTTTGCTTTTTTTCCCCATGCTAATATATGCAAAAAAATCACCGGGTCTCCTATTAAAATGCCATGCAAATCTAATGAAATTAATGTTGGCAACAAATATTACCTAATGGGAGAGCCTCCAGGAGAAAAAAAAGAGTGCAAATATATATCTACACATATTTAAAGGACTGTGTCAAGTAGTTTAGCTTCCCAGGTTAGGTTTTATTAAAAAGGAGGGGGAGGGGAGAGCACTTACAAAACCCAACAGAACGGTTTTCATGAATTATTTTTTTAATTTCAGCAAAAACCATTGCAACCTCCTCCCGCAGTGCTATAAACTCAGCCTCCAGAGCACGGCGCTAGGACAGGAGAACCAGGAAGTGACACTGACTAGGATGGCCCCATCTAGTGTCCATACAAGGTGCAATTGAGCATTGTCTTTCCATTTTGCAGATTAGACTATTAACATGGCCATAGGTCCTGCCCTTCTGGGTGAATTTTAGCGCTCATAAAAGGTACCAGATGGTTCAGTCTCTGGTTAATGTTGGCCTCTGTTTATCCAGAGCATCTATCTATATATCTATCGATCTAGACCCAAGAAACCTTTCCAACAAAAGCTTTGTTGAAACCGATGTGCCTCTGAAAAATTTTGGTTTTGAGAAATTTTCTGATTAAAAACCATGTTGGCAAAAAGTCCCCGACCTCCTCTACCTGTGGCCAAACACTGATGGTGCCACATTTTCTCCGCATAGCAAGCCCAAACTGACTCTTTCTCTACTTCATTTTTAAAGTTCTTTGGGGAGAGTTACATTATCCTTGGCAGGAAGCACAGTGGATAAATGTCCACACCCAGGTTTTGACTTCCACAGCTAACCAATCCCAGAACAAAGGATTTCTTCCAAAATCTCACCCATAATATTTGCTCTCTGCTCATCTGAAAAGGCATCACCTCTGTCTTCTGACTGGTGCGCACACATCTCAGCAAGCCACCTTACTTTTAACCTTAATGGCAGCTAAGTGGAAAGGCTGGGTCGGCGCTGTGCTCATTTAGGCAGTGAAAATTTTGCACGTTTGCCTTTTAAGGTCGTCTTAGCAAGCGCATTAAACCGGAGCCTGCTGCACGTCTCCATAACGGCCTGCGCTGCACACTCAATATGGAGAGGCAATGCTGGAGCCCAGCGTCCTGGCTTCGCCTCTCCCATTAGCCCTGTTCCCGGATTAACCAGCCTTGCTAACACAAGCCACCAGATGCTTTGTTAGGCACAGCCCTAGCAGCCAAGCCAGCACTCGCCTTCCAGCAGACGTCTGGTACCAGGAAAGCTACACTTCCTTAGACTCGCTTTATTAGCTCAGTTTGGACCAAGGAAGAAAAACCAAACCAATGAATGACGATGGGCAGCAGGCGCAAGGGGGGGCGTGCTGGAACTCAGACCCCATTGGGCTGGCCGCTGGGGAATCAGACCTCTGAGTCGGGGCGGCACAGTATCTGTAACGACCTTATACTGGGAGCTGCGCGCGAGATCGAGGACAGGCTGCAAACCCAGTTGGTGCCCTGGGTGAGCTACCAGGCTGCTGCTGGCCCACCCCAGGGGATCAGGGGTGGGTGGCCGACCAGTGGTTTTGCTCTGCCTGGATAGAGCCGGCAGCTCGGCGGATGAGTCTGAGCTGGGAAATTCCTAAACACTCCAGCAGCAGAATTCAAGTCTATGAGTCTATGAGTCTATGAGCAGACCAGGAATATTCCCCGTGGTGTACCAGAGCATCCATAGCCCCCGAGGGGATAAGACACGAACCTGTCTGGACGTGCCGATTGACAGGAGGGCCTGAAGAGTAACTCCTGTGGTCCAGGTGCTTACAAAGCTCTGGGTTATTAGTGCGCTGGGGCTAGTCCGTCAGGATCCCCCATCCCGTTTCCATAGCAATTACTGATTAATAATTCCCCGCCATGGGGGCTGATGGGTTAGTGCAGTTTGCCTGAACGGCTACCCTGCATTCATAGCAATTCCTGCTGCCCATGCAGAGACGCAACCAGCCCCTGGGGTCCTCTCGTGGGATGCTTCCCTGGACAAGCCAAAGCACTGGCAGAGGTTGGTTTCAGCCGTGCCGTACTGATCATCCCCCGCAAACTGTCCCCCAAACTGTCAGGGACGGGGAAGGGCTGAGTTTTATGAACCTTTGCGCTCTGAGCTCTCAAAGGTGTTTCATTTGAAGAGCCCTTTTTACATAAAAACATAAGAACGGCCATATTGGGTGAGACCAAAGGTCCATCTAGCCCAGTATCCTGTCTGCCGACAGTGGCCAATGCCAGGTGCCCCAGAGGGATTGAACAGAACAGGGAATCACCAAGTGATCCATCCCCTGTTGCCTATTCCCAGCTTTTGGCAAACAGAGGCTAGGGACGCCATCCCTGCCCATGCTGGCTAATAGCCATTGATGGACCTATCCTCCATGAACTTATCTAGTTCTTTTTTGAACCCTGTTATAGTCTTGGCCTTCACAACATCCTCTGGCAAGGAGTTCCACAGGTTGACTGTGCGTTGTGTGAAGAAATACTTTTATTTGACTTCAATGTAAATATATGGCACAAATAAAGCTGCATAAGGTAGGTCCATTAGCATTACAGAAAGAGACAGTTCCTGCCCAAAGTACTTTACAGTGTAAATAGGCAAAGGCTGGAGTCTGGGAGGGGTTAATTAATGGCTGTGGAAGTGTGGCCTGGAGAGATCAGGGGATGTGCCCAAGGACAGACAGGGACTCTGTGGCAGAGGAGAACAGGTACCGTGGGTCTCTTCCCGCAGCATGCAGGCCTCCTGCTTTCCCTTCAGTATTCAGTCCCCAAACAGCCATGGGTAGGGGGGAACCTGCCCTCTGTGGGAGCTGATGCTTGAAATCTGGCTAACCCTGTGGGCCAGCAACCAGAGAGCAGCCAGGAGGAACCCGGCCAATGGACCCAGAACAGGGGATGTGGGGGAGAGGCACACAGGCCCTCGGCCCAGCATGAGAAGGACACACATCCAGCTGGCGTCTGGCCTGGGGCTGAGCCACGCATACAGGTGGGTTTTGAACACCCCCACGGTTCAGAGCTGTTTGCATCTGGATTCCGGTTCAGCCCGTTGAAATGGGAGGTGCACCTGCAAGATTCAGCTCCAGACCCTGGTTTGGATTTGGAGCTCTGGGTGTTCAGATCTGGGGGGTTTGGTTTGAGCCCATCACAGCCCAGAAATCCACCCCCTGCTCCCCCCAGCTGCCAGGGGTGGCAGCACGTGACCTGCAGTCACCTCCATTCCTGCCCGTCTCGGTGCATTGTGAAGCAAAGGACATGCCTTGCATTTCCCTGGCCCTGCAGCCCCCCCCCCCCCCAGCCGCCCCCAGAACCCCCCCAGGCAGTGCTGCTTCTGCAGGAAATTAAACGAATGCCAGACCGTTATTTTGTGACAGTCCCATTATAGCTGTTCCAGGGTCTGCTATTATCAAGTTGGACACACTGCAAAAATCAGAGTGTCTCTGTCCTGTGTTCCTGGGCACCGAAGAGCTGTATGGAACAGTCGCTCTACATTAGCATCCCATTGACCCAGGCTCTGTGCAGAAGTGCGAGGCCAGTAGCGGTGGCAGCGGATTTGTTGGGGGGCCGCGGTGCTGGCACAATCCCAGGTGCACAAGCCAGGTGCACAAGTGAGCCAAGGTGAGCGAGCAGGTGAACCAGGCCAAGCTGCACAGACGAGAGCGCAAACCGCAGGGCCCTTCTTCAAAGCCACCGAGGAAACGTCTGGGGGCGATTGACACTGATTCGGCTCATTGCGTGAGGAGCAGAGCCATTGTGGCTTCCGCTGCTTCTCCCTAGAGTACCCACGGTGGCCTTTTCTGTGTGTCTGGCTGTGCCAGGCGCAGACGCCTTTCCATGGGGAATCCTGGGATCTGAGGCTAATTCCACGGACAGGTGCCTGCAACTCTCTTTGTGAGCACAACCTGCAAACCCAGGCAGGATGCTAGGGCCTCAGCACAGCTGCCAACGCCCCTCCCCCCCCCCCCCGCGCTTTCCTTCCCCTCTCTCACCCCCCCCCCCCACTAGGAATTGTTTAGATCCAAGGTTCTGGTTTGGCCCATTAGAAATCATTTGCAACATTCAAATCCAAACCCAGCTTACTAAAGTTCTGGGGTGACCAGAGCCAGGGTTTGAGTTGGTGCCGTCTCCGTAACCCAGACCACGAGCAGCTTGCTTACATGTGCTCCCCAACCTTTGACCCCCCCTCCCCTCGCTTATATTCGCTTGAATCAGCAGACCAGGCGCGGCGGGATTTCCACACTAAGTCTGTGGGTTTGTGCAACAGAGCAGCTCTGTGGGGCCCAGAGCAATTTCACAGCCCTAAATATTTTATCTTTCATCCCTGATTTTTAATGCAATATTTTTTAGTAAAAACATCAGTTGTTCTACTGCCTTCCCCTCGATGGCTTTAAATATATAATCAGCTCACAACAAGGAGGAGGAGTGGGTGGGCATAAAATATGGATCGGCAGAGTTTATATAATACAATTTTTGACAACACTCAGCAAACAAAGCGGGAGAAGTTGGTGATTTAATGAAGGGTGACTTTTGTCATCAAGAGACTTAGATATGGCAGCTGGGTTATCCAGAGAGGAGCGGCGGAGAAGGGGACGGTGGATGGGTAGGACTGCAGGCTGGCTTGTTCCTCCTTCACGCTTTGGCCGATAACAAGGAGACAGGTGATTAAATTGGAGAGTGGTAATCAACAAAAACGCTCTACTGAAGCAGCATGAGCCAGATTCGGTCACTCCCCCAGGGAAGCCAGCGGAGTTTTGGCTAAGGAAGGAGCTCTGGTTTTGGTCCCACACGGCTGGCCTGTGGAATCAAGGTCATTAGGTCAAGTAGTACTGCTGGATGCAGAAGGGGCTCAGCAAATGCGATCATTATTAACACGTCAACTCAAAGAAGGGCTCCCCAGATCTCATGCTTCAGGGTGTGAACTGATCACCGCAGGGGTCAGGCAGAAATTGGGAGTGCCACATGTTCAGCAGGCCCCATGGCATGACTAGCTAGGAGAATGGGGGCGTTCTAAGTGGCAGGTTGGCATCCTCGTCTGCGAGAGATGGTGGGAATTGCAGCCTATGATTTAGATGGTTTGCAATGTCTCATGGGACTGAATAGCCCAATCCGGGATTTGCGTGATCTTTGGCAGTTATTGCAAATGTCTGTGTCTTGCTTGGGAGCTGCTGGCTTCCTACAGGCTCTTTTCTCTTCAAGCTTTGGGGGGCCAGCTTTGTCATGGACTTTGATGCCCTGATGGAGACGATGGCGCCACGTGTTAAGATCACTTGCCAAGATTTCCCATTGGTCAGGATCAATTCCAAATTCCTTCATATCTCGCTTGCCTGTGTCTTTATAGCGAAGCTTGGGATGTCCTGTTCTTGTTCCCGCCGATAGCTCCCCATAGAGCATGTCCTTGGGCGTGCGTCCGTCTTCTAACCTACTCCGATGGCCCAGCCAGCGCCGTCGTCTTTGCTTGAGCAGGGCCATCACACGCGGTAAATTTTCCCTTTGTAGAACCTCTGCGTTGGTGACTTTATCCTGCCATTTGGTGTTGAGTCCGCGGCGTAAACAGCATAGGTGGAAACTGATCAACCTTTTCTCCTGATGAGCGTAAGTTGTCCATGTTTCCCCACCATACATGAGAGGGCTGAGGACGCAAGCTTGGTACACTAGTATTTTGGTCTCGATGGTCTTTGAGTTGTCCCAGGCTCTTTTAGTCAGTCTGCCAGACGTGGTGGCTGCCTTTCCAATGTGAACGTTCAGTGAGAGGTTGGTGGTCACCGTAGAATCTAAATAGCTGAACTTTTGGATGACTTCTAGCTGGTTGGCATTTAAGGTGACTGAAGGGGGGGGGAATATAATTAGTCACTTTTAATTGGTTCTGGGGGAAATCTTGGCACGCGAGCTTAGTCTCTGGGAGAAAGTGTTTAACTAAACAAGAGTCGGCAAGAGCAGCTGGGCTGCATTGATTGGCTTTCTTTCTTTCTTTCTTTCTTTCTTTCTTTCTTTCTTTCTTTCTTTCTTTCTTTCTTTCTTTCTTTCTTTCTTTCTTTCTTTCTTTCACTTTTCATTTGTTAAAATGCTTTGGCTACGTGGCCATCCCTTCCCTAATGCTTAGTGTTTGTGTCACCGTGGCTGCCCATTGCCTTTGTCTCCTTTGCTGAAATGCTCTAGCATATTATTGTGTTAGATCAGGGAAAACCTCTTCCTTACGCAGGGCCTGATTCTGCCAGGTGCTGAGCGCTTGAGGTGGCCGGGCGTTGACTGAGCTCAGCACCACACAGGAAGATCTCGGCACCGCTCAGGACTCCCCATCTTGCACTGGTGTGGGTGACTAGGCTAGAGGTGGTGTGATGAAGAAGCAGGTCTGAACGAGCTAACACGAGGGCTCCCTGAGAGAGCACAGTGGGGATGCCTCTTCTGCAGCGGGATCCACTTGAGCACAACATGGCAGCTGCCTCTGGCGATCGGCGGGAGGAAAGCACAGTGCACTGCACACAAGTTAGATCCGGCACATACTCTGTGCCACCTTACAATGAGAGAAGCAGCGATTTCTCCGGCCGGTCTCTCACTCTGCATTGAGCAGTAATTAAATGCAGTCTACAATTACTATAATGTTTGCCTAGCGACCAGACTGTTATGAATCCTCGCTATAAACAGCTGCTTTACAAATTGCATCTCATTTGCTACAGGATACCACTGTGATTCGTCAAGGGAAAAAAGAGGTTTCCTTGGAGAGGGGACACCCAGTTATGCATGTTTATTAACTTATGAATTAATACCCTGAAGCCATGCTGCAATGATCGTTTATTATAAGCTTATCTCCGAGAGAAGGCTACTCCTTTTGGTTTGCATTTACAATGGCCACTATTCATTCCTCTTTAAAGGGAGCCCTGCCAAAGAAAATCTGCCCCCTGATTTCAAATTTGCAAAAGCCTAAGGCCTCAGTCCAAAGATTTCCGTGAATTATGATGTGTTTAAATTTTCCATTGGAAATAGGTTGTTTTACGTGTAAATTCCTTTATCAATGTTCTAGTATTTTACCATGAGATTGTCTGAAATCAAAGCGTCTCCTCCCCGCTCTCACAAACCAAATACTGCAGCACCCTGCTGGTGCACCCCAGCCAGAAAGTGACCAGGACCAAACATGAAACCAACCAGCTCATCTTCATTGTCCAAAGGGGCGGATAAATACATGTGAGGCAGAGTGACACGCTAACCGGGGTAGCTTTAAAAGCAATGCGTCTGTAATAACGGAAGGTGCGATTGCCACACACAGAGGACATTTAGGGTTTTTTGATGTTTAAGATGACTGTACCCACTCGGCAACCTGGTAGAACTCACGCTGCATTGGTGGGGGAGCCCACTTCTGCCCTGGGTGTTGTCAATGGCCAAAATCCTATTGGCTGAAATGGGGCCAGGGTTTGAATGATGGGCTATAATCTCACTGTCCTCTAGACCTGGCTTCTCAGACACAGTGATCAAAGGCCCAGGCCTGTGAGGAGCTGTGTGCTCTCAATTCTATTGAGGTCAATTAACACCTGCCAGGAAGAGTTTTGCATGTTACAGGATTGGGCCCCAAAAGAGGAGGTGCCCAAACCAAAGAATCTCGGCGTGCATGAAGTATGATCTCCAGAGCAAAGCGACAAGGCTGATGCAATATAGTGCACGCTGTGAGCCCGGCCTGCAACCTTTAGCTTCTGTGGGTTGTCCTAGAATGAGTCTAGATGGGAGAAGCAAGGCCTGGTGCCGTGAGTGAAAGCAGTAGGATCAGGCCCATGAGGGTTGATCTGGAGAGGGCGTTTATGGTGCGATAGGAACATTCCAGCCATTTTTCTCGCACAAGTGCCAGTCAATTCTGATTTCAGATTTCACTCATGTTGCTGCCCAAACTCTGCCGTTGCCACTCACAGCTCTTCTGTGAAGCCGCGAAACTTAGCCATAGTGTCTCCAGTTTGTATAAATACAGCATCATCGTTCCACTTGTCTTTAGGAAGAGCTGCCAGGAATTTCACCTCTGACAACAATGTCTAGCCGCGAGCTCAATTTGAACCAATGCACTGGAGAATATTCTGTACGGGACAATCCTGCAAAGGCAGGAGGGGAACTAGATGGTCCTGTATGGCCTTCACATGGCTAATGTCTGTGCTTCTGTTACCAAACCCTGTGTCCTTGTATGGTGATACAGCCTGGTGGAAAACATCCTGATTTATCATCTCACAATACAATATTGTATTGATTCCACCGTGAAATGTGCAATCTAGGAATCAGTTATTGGCTTTCTAGAAGTGAACAAATCACCCCGTACCCCACACTTCCTCTGACTTTCCCCATCTGCACTACTGGGCTAATTTGCCAACCTGTCCCTGGCAACAGAAACTGCTTTACATTTTAATTTGCTAACCAGACCATTCATTCTAATCAGAGTTCAACATACAGACAGTACTGCGTGCCTCAGTGGATGGATTTGCCTTGTGTGTTTGACTGTAATACCATTTCTACAGAACCTCACATACTGAAAGCTCTTTAGAGGCTTGAACTAATCCTCCCAGCACCCTCCAGAAGATGGAGAAATTGAGTCACAGCACGAAGTGTGGGCCCCACACTACAAGAAGGATGTGGATAAATTGGAAAGAGTCCAGCGGAGGGCAACAAAAATGATTAGGGGACTGGAGCACATGACTTATGAGGAGAGGCTGAGGGAACTGGGATTGTTTAGCCTGCAGAAGAGAAGAATGAGGGGGGATTTGATAGCTGCTTTCAACTACCTGAAAGGGGGTTCCAAAGAGGATGGATCTAGACTGTTCTCAGTGGTAGAAGATGACAGAACAAGGAGTAATGGTCTCAAGTTGCAGAGGGGGAGGTTTAGGTTGGATATTAGGAAACACTATGTCACTAGTAGGGTGGTGAAGCACTGGAATGGGTTACCTAGGGAGGTGGTGGAATCTCCTTCCTTAGAGGTTTTTAAGGTCAGGCTTGACAAAGCCCTGGCTGGGATGATTTAGTTGGGTTTGGTCCTGCTTTGAGCAGGGGGTTGGACTAGATGACCTCCTGAGGTCCCTTCCAACCCTGAGATTCTATGATTCTATGACTTTCCCAAGGCTACACACTGAGGCAGTGCCAGAGCTGGGATTCCAACTTGCCAGATTGCCCCCACTCTTCTCATTCCCCCTTGCCTCTGTAAAGCATGGCATTTGTTTCTGGAGCGTACAGGCTGTCTGTGACGCAGGATGAATTAGAAAAAGCTGAGAATGTGCTCCCACAAGTGCCGAACAGGTAGCACGGGAACTCCTGCCAACAATAAATACATCTGGTGGCAGCTCCACCACAGGAGATAACAGATAGGGCTGCTTTACAGTGCAGCACAATTCATTTTTATATAGAAGCCGCATACACAGTATCACAGAACCTTTTACAGGGCGAGTCAATCATTCACTAAAGAGAAAAGGTAAGGTTTCAAGAGGGGATGTTTTATGGATGTATAGGTGTGTGTGTGAGCTGCAAAGAGACAATCTTCTTATCTCATAGGAAACTAGCCTGTCCATATCTATTATAGTTGTCTTGTAAATTATATGGCTGGTAACAGAGTCCGGCTGACGGATGGAATTTTTTTTGATTTTTTTTTTGGTTAAACTTCACTCACCCGTTCCCAGCAAACCAGCACTTGACGTGAAAGGAATCAGCATAGATGCTATTATGATACAGAATACGTGGGATTTTAACAGCATAAAGATGATTATACAGACGCACGATCCTGCATTCTTTGCACACCCGAAGCGGGGACTGAAGAACCTGACCCACTGCCAGTCCAGTATAAGCCAACACGACAAAGAAAACAAGCCATGTAGCGCCATGACTGGCAACCTATAGACAAAGAGTGAATGAGTCTTTTGGCTGCATCTGAAATAAACCGCTCCTGGTAACACAAATCTCACCTCTGCTACCAGGTGCAAACCCGGGGCAGAGACACACTGATTCCTAACGACATTTTGCAATCGTGGCATACCTCAAAGGACTTACTTATACCATCAAACAGGGGTGTCCGAGTCTTCAGAAACGAACGGCTGCTACACTCCCAGTTTTAAAATGGTAATAAATGTCAACGGTCTGATTCTGGTGTCATTTGCTCTGGCGTACAACACACGGTGGAGTCACCCCTGATTTATAGCGGTGTGCTCAGAATCAGATCGCAAACGCTGCTCTCCAAGCCAGAGTCTCCAACCGTGACCAGAGGAGTATATAGACCCTTTCTAACTTGCAATTAAAAGGATGCACAAAGTAAATTAGTGTAATAAATTATATTAATAATTGGTAATAATAGTAACAGAAGAGTAAAACAATATCAATAAAATGAGACTAAAGTCAATTTCTACAGATGAAGAACTTTAACCCTTTCAAACACACCTGTTTTGTCTGTATATTTTTATTTAGTAATAGCAAGTGAAGCCATTCACCATCTGTTCAAAAAGGGGCATTTCCCCGGTATTCCCGTGCCCCGCAATTCATAGAAAGCTTCCAAATGTACAGCATAAGGCATTATAGTCTGAGCTACAGGACCCCCAGCAGCTCAACCCTATGCCTGGGGCACTGGTTCAGTTCTCACTCGGACGGACGAACGTCATCAGACCTCTTTGTTCAACGCCTCGATTTCCCTTGGAGGCCTCCCAGCCGAGTACCTACCTGAGTCCCTCTCAGCGGGGAAGAGGAGATGCAATCACAGCACGACGTGCCATGGCTGCTGATGTCCAGGCATTAGCCCGTCATGCCTCCCACCTTCCTTTAGGTCCTCAGTGCTAGAAAGCTCCCCCCTTGTCTATCCTCCCTCACTGTAGGGTCCATCGAACGTAACAATGGTAAAACCGCTGTTCCGGCTCCATAGACAGACACAGCTCGGTAACATCAGCAAACCGGCCCCCCTGACCAGAGCCATGTTCTATTCCCCACGTCCCCTGCTGAAGCGCTCACCTAGAGGTCTAGTGGAGGCCTAACCTGAAGAGGACTCATTCCCCTACCATAGCGGTTCTCAAACGGTGGGTCGGGACCCCGTTTTAATGGGGTCGCCAGAGCTGGTGTTAGACGGGCTGGGGCCTGGGGCCAAAGCTGAAGCCTGTGCCCCACCACCCTTGGCAGTGGGGCTCAGGCTTCGGTGTCAGCCCTGGGTGGCGGGACTCAGGTTACAAGCCCCCCGCCCGGGGCTGAAGCTGTTAGGCTTCGGCTTTAGCTCCCCCGCCTGGGGCAGTGGGGCTCGGGCTTCGGCTTTGGCCCCCCCCCAACCGGGGCGGCGGGACTCGGGCAGACTCAGGCTTTGGTTCCCTCCCTCCCCCCCCCGCCCCCCGGGGTCATGTAGTCATTTTTGTTGTCAGAAGCGGGTCGTGGGGCAATGACGTTTGAGAACCCCTGCCCTACAACTTCCTCCACGTGATCCCCCGGGCCCACATGCCCCGATGCTGCGACACGCTGTTGGTTTAGTGACTAGAGCGAATGATAATAATAGAACTTATCACCCCTAAAAGCCATTTCAATGCTTTACGAGCTTGTATCTGTGGTGTAATGGCATTAAAATGCTACTGGCTGGCAGCCATTTTGTCTGCCAAGGCAAGGGCTGGTTTGCTTGCTATATTTCCCTGCCATGTTGCTGTTTTCCCCTGGTAAACAGACTAACACACTGGAAGGAAAGTCAGCTGCTCCTGGTTTCTCAAGCCCCGTCTCCGCTAAGCAAATGGGAGAGATATTGCCCTGTCTGAGCCCCCGTTCGGCATCACGGATGCCCACCTGCCATGTACTCCAGTGAGCAAAATCGCTCTCCAAACAGGATGGAAATATAGCAAATGACATGCATTATCGTTGCCGGTTGCCAATGGTGATGCACAAGGAAGATTTCTCTTGTCTCCGTGTGCAGGTGCAATCAGCAATTCTGCCGGCTTCCCGCAGGACCCGCACGCCGGATGAAACAGCCCCTGCGTGGACATGGGCCGGCTCTGGCATAGGAAAGAGACTGAGGAGCAGCGCAGGAAAAGCATATCTATTGCTTCCTGACAGGACATAAAAGAAGTGTAGAAGCTGAAATGGGAAAGAGACGGAGGCTGGGTTAGCGGCAAAGGAGCGAGAGGTCTGGTAATGCCACATGCTGCTGCCTTGAAATGAACACAGCCCAGAAAGGGAGCGTGTCTCTTTAAAAGAGAGGGAGAGCTCTTAGTGTCTCTCCTGGCTTTTGCCAGAAGCGGCACTGGCTGAGTCTGAGCGCCGACCGCGTGTGGTTCTTCTGGAGCAGGGCCCTGCGGGGGAAGAGGGCGGTTCTCTGGCCTCCTGCCTTCTAGAGAGGGACTCGCGCTGCAGAATTTGCATCCAGATTCCAGCCACCCCAGATGCCAGGCTTGTTCCGATCCTGAGTTATGGGTCAGGCCATTCTAACAACAGGAACCATCTGCAAAACTCGGCTCCAGATCTGGGTGCAAATTTTGAACAATTCCCCCCAACCTGGGGCTTTGTTCAGGCCCCGCCCAGCCAGGTTCCATCCCTGACTCTGCCAGCAGCCTGTGTAAATCCCTTAGCCTCTCTGCGACTCTGTTTGCCGGTTTATAAATGACTCCCATACCCACCTGCCGTGCCCTGGCCAATAAGGAATGGATGAGCCCCTCAGCTGCAAGATGCTGCATATGTGCAATGTAGCATCGAAAAGGCCCAGCAGTTGGCTGAACTGACCTGAAATGATGCAAGTGCAGAGCGTGTCTGATGAAGACACATGGTCCGGGGAGGGGCAGGGGGAGACAGCACCATGGTGCTATAAGTCAAAGATGTGCTTGTACGGCCCATTCACACAATTCCCCTCGATAAGACCCGGGCAGTAGCCTCTGAAGCTGTTCCTCTGCAGATGCTTTATTCTAACGACAGAAGCACAATTTGTGGTTCTCCCCTTCTTTCTCTCTACACAGAGAGGTTAGGCTGACCTGTGCATGAGGACTAGACAACCCCATAAAGTGATTACGGCGGCTGGGGACCCATGTAGACAGGAAGTCACTCTGTGCCCAGCTCACGGACATTAGCATAAATTATAGCTGTCTGGAAATGGACAGAAGTTTGGAGGCGTTATTAATTATTTTTGAAGACTCCAGCTTGGTGGTGGGGTATAGGCTTGGGCCCGTCTCTTGGGTGGAGATGGCTGCATCCAAAAGCAACAGGGGACGGACGAGAGTACATATGAAGCTAAGCTGATGGCCTTTTGTGGGACGCATCCAGCCAGTCAAGAAGCCAGATGTAACCTCTGAGATCTAGAATTCCTGAAAGTTAAGCCCCCCAGAATGCCTGTGCGGGACACAAACTCCCACCCGCTGTGGGGGAGCGAGGCCCTCCAGAAGCACGACAATCCAGGAGCTCATCAAAGTGAACACAATATGTGAATATGTGAAACTCGACGCGCTGCCCATCGAGTGGCCACAGGCCTGGTGGGGAAGAGGCAGCACTCCAGTGCCCAGGAGGCTATGGACGGGCAAATGGTTGCAAATAAAATAAGACCTGGCTCAAATCTTGATTCTGAAGTCAAACCAGTCCCACGCTTCCAGTTCCAACTCACTCCAGACCCAAACCTGATCTCATGCTGGTTATAGAGGGGACTGGAATTGCACAGAGCTCAGTCCCACTGAGGAGGGGTCTTTGGACAATATTTTCACCCTGAAGATGGGAATGACAGAAACCCCACAGGATTTACAGTCCAGTTGACCTGTCCAAGAGGCTGGGAAGCAGAATGTGAATGTCTGGGAGCTGATCTGAATCGACTCTCCTCCTGTTTTTGGTGGCTCAGCTGTGAACTCCCAGCACCCTCTCTGTGTAGCTAACTCCGCAGGCAGACGATAACGGAGAGGGGGCCGCTGGAAGGAGATTACCGGCTGGAGGAAGCATGCTATGAACAAGGATGTCATTCACCCAAAATTAGATTCACTGGCAGAAATTCAATCACAAGAGTCTGATAAATCCGGTTTATGGGGTCCAAAAAATTACATTTTTGATGTAATTTTGAATTCATCCAACTTGTGCTCCTGCTCATTTCTTTTCAGCTGTCACAAAGGACTCTAAATCCACAGGACAAATTTAAGATATGCAGATAGGGCCCGATCCTGTGAGGTGAAGCCATTGTGAGTGGAGGTGCTCGGTTATGGGCAAAATCAGACCCCGAGACCAGACATTTACTCCCATCTCAGATCAAATATGTATTTTTGTTGCCATGCATCTTTTTTTTATGTACAATCAATATCGGATGTATTTTTACAGTCAGTTAATGTACCAAGGCTTGGCTGGCAACTCTGATGCTATATAAACTCTCTTGTCATTCGAACCAAATACTTCTCACTGCGCCTCTTGATCCCTGAAAGTTGGTTATTTTTTAAAATTTGTTGGTATCAGGTGTCTCCTCTTCAATAAATTCAGTAGTTGATCTTTCCTCTCCCTCCACCCCATCCTTGACTAGTGTCTCTTTAATCTCCCTAATCTCCATTAGTTTTATCATAATAGAATTTCTGGCTTGTTCTTAATGGCTGCCAGGGTTCCATAATCCCCTTTAATTATGAGCAAGCCATAGGAAAAGTACAGTCCCTGCAGCAGCTCTCTGGTTCGGGTCTCTGTTGTTTATACAGCAGAAAGGGCAATAAATAATGGATTTCAGGCTGAGGATTAACATACGTGTTAGTTTCTCTCAGCCAGTGATGGTCTCTGCTTTGCACGGAGCAAAGCTGAATTATCAACGTAGACTTCGGCCAGTCCGGGGGTGCCAGGGTATTTTTAGGGAAAGCTCATGAGTACAGCGATTTTCAAAAATACTGATCCCAGTAATTTCAATGAGATTTGGGAATCGGGGTATGTGTGTGGGGGGAACTCACGCATATACACATATGTTTTGCTGTTAACAGGTCCATCCAGTATTAACTAAATCAGCAATTGATCATGGACTTAGAACATGTTGGAACATATCCATCATGACCAGGTTTGCTGTAGGATCAAAGCCGTGTGTTTTGCAGAGTTGTTCCTCGAACACGCCAAAAGCTGACAATGCACTTCACTGAGGACTATTCTCCGCTGTTGCAAAACAGAGATAATCTCGGTACCTTCAGGCTTTTTCCAAGTCTGTTCCACCTCCCTGTTCTATATTTGACTCCAGTTTCTCTAGTTAATTCCCCAACCTTTCCCCTCTGGCCACGGCCTTCACATTAGGTGTATCAGGAAGGTCAGCCAAAAACCAGGGTTTCCTGTTTCCTTCAGGAGAACAGCGAAAGCACTTTTTTGGGATGGGTTAG
This sequence comes from Macrochelys suwanniensis, assembly GCA_033296515.1. Taxonomy (NCBI): domain Eukaryota; kingdom Metazoa; phylum Chordata; order Testudines; family Chelydridae; genus Macrochelys; species Macrochelys suwanniensis. Next base: position 3,454,124 of record CM065789.1, on the reverse strand, counting down.
GGGAGAAAAATCAAATTTATCAAATTGGATTTGCGCTCCCAGCTTTCTCTTCTTTAAGGGCATTGAATAAGTCACATGTGCACCATTAAGCCTGAGACGTAAAGGCCATCTGGCAACCCCAAAAGTACATCATTTGTCTGTGCAGAGTGCTGTTTTATAGCACACACATACCCGTCAGTGCGCTGTATCTAAGGCGACAGGAAAGAAGAGGCACGTTTAGGGCTGCAGCATTCAAAAGGCAGCTCACTGGGTCCATTATGGCTGAGCATCCCCGTGCCACTTAAAACATTGACATTCAAGGCATCAGTTTGTACTAGAGCGAGACGAACACTGGTCAAATGGAATGACTAACTATTTGCTTATCATAAAATTAGGTTCCATGCTGCCTCCTGGGAGGCCCGGCCCCTGCAGGACAGGCCCATGATTCTAGTTTCCAGCTGGCTCAAGGCTCTGATGGCATGGAATTGACATGCTCAGTCTTGGGGAAGGGAGCTGCTGCCTTTCCGATGGGGAATGACTCACCTGCTCCTCCGTCTGGAATAACGGTGCTGAGCTAGGATCCCAGGGCTCCCCCTGCCTGAATTTCTTGACTCCCTCTTCCCAGAAAAGATGGTGGCATGGAAGAAAGTTAAAGGTGACATTCAGAGTCCCAGCGTAACGCCTATGCACTACGTCCACCCTATTTTGGCTTGTCCGAGCCCTCGACCCAGGCTGACTAGCCAAGTGCAGACAATTCCCACTCTACCAATGGATACAGTGATATCCCTAGGCATATTTTGAGCCAAATTGTCTTTGGTGTAAATGTGTGCTGTTGGAGAATTTCACCCTTTGAGTTTGACTTCAAGTAAGAGCAGCCGTTCCAACAACCGACAACTGGGTGTGGCTAAAGACTTGTGGGGAGATCTGGGGGCACTGCCCCGTTGAGCTGCTAGGCTCCTCCCAAGCCCAAAATAGAACATGCCTCGCGCACTCCGCTTCTCCAGCAAGAGCTGTTCGATATTTCCATGATAACCGCGGAACATCTGATGTTAGTGAGCACATTAAACAGAGGCATAAATTTGTAATGAGAGTCTAGAAATGAATGGTACTTATCATTTATGGATGGAATAATTAAAGATACTGTGCTTGGAGGTTATACACAGTATTGTAAATTGTGATCTGTGGTAATAAGCGGGTAGGTAGAATTCAAACAGCTTCAAATTGGCCCGCTCAAACAGCTCCTGTGTTGTCCCATTTAAAGAACCCCTTTTGCCCAGCATTACTGACCTGCTGTCAGATATTCTAGGCATGATGTTACTCTGGCAAAGCCGTGAGACGCTGCCTATTTCTTCCTTGAGAGGATGCCGTGTGGAAGGTAATATTTTCATGAATATTCACAGGTCTCAAGCTTTTCAGGAGCTGGCCCTGGAATATCTCAGAGCTCATGTCTGCTGAGCTCCACTGAAACACTGGAGCTGTCTAGCCCCAGGGAAAGCGTGTCTCTGAAAGGCACTCAGATACCTCCGTGACGGGTGAAGGCCCAGACCCTCCAAGGTATGTAAGCACCTAACTCAGATTGATTTCAAGGGGAGTTAGACACCTACATGCCTTTGAGGATCTGGGGTTAAGAACCTATGGAGAATAGACTAGGATAGATTTCATGCTGAATTAAATTCTCCCTTCCTTGCAACAATCTCAGTGCTGTGCAATGAAGATGGTGAAATTTCACTATGTGGGAGGAAAATTGGGAATTTAGAAATTCACACGCTTTTCTTTTTTTTTTGGACACCCTCCTGTCTTTCACGTCCATGTGCGCAAGCATTTGATATTTTTCCTAGTGCCTTTTCTCACCTGTATCCTGGGCAGCGAGGATGCTTCCTTGCACTACAAACTATTTCAAGTTTCTAAAACAGACGCTCAGCGCTAAGTTAAGTGGCATAAATTATTCTCATGTCACTTCCCGCGAAGGGTGTTGCATCTGCTTCCAAAATCCAGCTGCCTGAAAAGATCAAAAGCAGAGAAAGCTCGTCAGAGGGTTGGTTGTTAAACAGTCGTTTGGTTTTATTCAGCAGAATAAGAGTATTTTTTCCAACTGCGGTTATGTTTAGTGGCCACCTGTCTTTCTTTAAAGACCTTGAAAAGAGTTCCAAGTGTCCGTGATAATGGGCATTCATTGCTCCCCTTGTTGGCAGGCTCAGTAGAGTGAATTTAATGGGCCTGAAAACTGAACTCTCGCCTACCCTGAGTCTACACTGAGAATTGTAGGGAGTATTCTCGCTGTTAATCTAGCTCCAGGGCAGCTGCTTTCCTGCTAGCAATGCTGCCCACCAGCCACCAGCATTTTTACCACTGTGTCTAGAAAATATAGAGGGAACTTTCCCCAGTCCTTACCTCCTGGTTTGCTGCAGCTAGACCTTGTGCTTAACTTGCTAGCTCTAAAGTGCTGGGCAGTTTATAGGAGTGCTGGCCCAAGCCTACATTCTGCACTAGTGTGGCATTCAGCTGCCTTCATCGGTACCATATCGGGCTGCTCAATGGGGAGGATGACAGGTCCCAGCATGCATTGCTACATCATTTTGATCTGAGGGGCTGGGCCACAATGCATGCTGGGAACTGTCATCTCCTCGGGCTGCCCCCTTCGGTGTCGAGGCCGAGGGCAGCTGCAGTCTGCTCCGTTTGCAAATGCGAAGCCCCGGGCAACTAGCCAGTAACGCGAGGCCACTCCCTTTCCCCGCAGGGTCTGGAGAACGGCACTGCGAAGTCATCTCCAGAGAGGCCCAACTTGGTAGAAGCTCATTTCCCGAAACTCTGAGGCCTTCATCCTCTTTTTAACTCCGATCATCTAAAATACTGTCACCATGACAACCGTTGCAGGTGAGTCTCATTACAGTTAATCCTCTAATTACTAACTACCTCTTCAATCGGTGGTAATTACTTTGGGGACACCGTTAACCTCTCATTAGAAACGCATGGCCACTTTGTACCAAAAGCACAAACAGTGACATGCCTAGTAATTTGCACCAGTGCACTCAAGGCCACTCTTTGTCTTTTACCGAGGCACAAGCTCATCCCCGTCATTAACCGAGAACGGTTGTCATGACAATTAATCATTCCATCCCTCATCAGCAACTTTTGCCAAATGTCACCCTGCTCTTGATCAAATGAGAAGAGAAAATTAAATGAATCAATTTGGTATCTGGGCATCTTTTTTTTCCTAATAACTTTGAAATTGCCCTGCAAATGTGCTTTCCCGAGGTTTACCATGGAGCTCTGCTTAATGTACTGTGGGGTGACACGCTTGGAGCCCGAAGAGCTAACCCTCTACAGCCGAGCTTTGATGGGAAATGACTAATGCCCACAAGAATACTTAGGGGGTGACAATTATACAGTGCCTGGCTCAGTGGGGTCCTGCTCCGTGACTAGGACTCCTTGGCGTGACAGTAATACAAATAATAAATAATAATAATAAAAGAAAGGAGACTGTCGCCATTTGACAACCTGGAATTGATCAGGTGGCTTGATTAGCTAATGAGCATGTGACATACTCTCACGTGCTGGGCAGTTTGAAATGGGCCAGTGTTATCAGTTCACTGTTTTCCCTGTGATAAGGAGATAAATGGCCAGATGCTGATCTCGCTTTCTCCGCTGTGAAGCCAGAACTCCGTGGAGTTACTCTGCAGGTGCAGCAGAGTTCCCGAGGTCACAAGCGGGTCCAAAGCCCGTGTGTCCTCCACACCGTAGGACAAAGGAGGTCTCCTGAGTTGCTCAGCTGATCAGCGATTGCATAACACACGGACGCACGCCTTTCATGGGGTGACCTCCTTCCTGACCCTCTAAAGGGACTTGCTGGTTTCCTTTCCTGATGACCCTGTCCTTGCAATGTCTGGTCCTTTAAGAGTCCTGAGGATGTGGGAAGCCATCTCCTGTCCCCTTTTCTGGTTGGATTTGGGTCATCAATCCCAGATGGTTTGATTTTTGGAAGACCTGTGGCTTAATGTACCCGCTTCCCCAGAAGGGCCAGCAGTATAAGCAGGCACCAGTCTGTGTCTTGTGGGCTGCTCAGAAGAGCCTCCAGGATGCAAAGCATAAATCTAGCCCAGGTGGCCTATTTGGCCCGAAGGTGGCTGCTGTTACAGCCACATTCATGCTATTGCTGTGTGCAAGGCTCGGGAATCCATGGGTTAACACAGACAACTTCCAGAGCGGAATGCAATGTTCCTCTTTAGTGCCCTAATTTTGAAAACAATCCTATCTGAAATCATTTCCCTTTTAAACCTGTAATTAGTTAGAGTCAGTTGCTGCATGCAAATTTCAAGCCTTACTTGCCAGCGCTAACCTTGAGAAGTTCTTGTGCACAAGCCAGCTCTCCTCCGAGCACGGGCCCGGGCCGCTGCAGCCCAGCTCTTGCACCTCAGCCAGCAGCCGAAGACCATCCTCATGGAGCAGCTTGGACACCGCAACCTGTGCTCACCCCTTCCAATGTCCTCCTGTCTTTCCAGCGCTTGGCCATCTGAGCCGCTCTGACAACATGCGCCCTAAAGGGAAAACAGATCCTCTGTCCCTGCAGCCAGAGACCTGACCTGGCGCTTTTCAAGGGGACGCGAGGACACGCGGGAGAAGAAATAAAGATCAGTGGGTGTCACGGGGTGACACCTGATTAGACTGTTGAGCCCCTTAGTTCAGAGAATTAGGCAGAAGGTAGAATATCACAAGGCACCTTGCAGAAATGAAAAATACCAACGAGCTGCCACTTGCGTCATTAGAGGAAAGATGCCGGTTAAGCATTTGTTAGTAATTGTTGTTACTGTGATTTGTACCGTGTAACCCACAAGGGATGGGTGCCTGCGGACCCAGGAACAAGGCTCCACCCTGCAGAAATCCTCCGGGAAAGCTTCTGGCTGCCCCAAGGAGACGCCATGTGTGATGGGCCAGCTGGGACTGGAGGGCGAGGGACCGGTGCCCCGCACACTAAGGGATTCTCCCCGCTAAGCAAGGGCCATGGATGGCAGGGAATGGCTGGTTCCAGCCCAGTCCTTGCACCGTTGTTGCCCCAGTGCATTCTGGGGCACCGGAAGCACCTCGTTTATAGTGCCCGTTGCTGCTGCCGGGAGCAGGAGATAATCAGCAATTTCCCCATGGCAGGCCATGACGGTAGGGGCCACTCGTGCCATGCAGCTGCAGTGTTTGCGCCGTATGGTCCAGACTGGGATGAAGCCATTGCGATGGCATCAGGTCAGTGGGACCTGAGCAAAATTCCCCTGTTGCAACGGATCTTTGCAGCCAAGAAGCACCCAGGCAGCTCTTGCATTTGCACACTAAGTGCTGCACAAATGTTGCAACCAAGACTTTCCAACCGAGGGCTGTGTGCAGACAGGGCCTGAGAATGCTTCCCCTCCGGCGTGTGGCAGGGCCACCCAAGAACAAAGAGCCCCCTGCCACCCATTCTCCCTTCCTCCACCCCAATCTTCTCAGCTTGATTGATCATTCCGGGGCTGGCGTCAGTACAGAGACAGAGTGATGGGATTCTGCTAAATGAAGAAGCAAATTCCTTGCGGATCAGGTGATATTTTACCGTGCACTGCCGAAGCCTGAGCCACCTGCCTGCTCGGTTACTTATGCCCTGTTCGGGAACGTGTGCTTCAGCAGAGTGAAATTAGAGATCATTTAGCCCACACACCTCTGGAGCGGGGAGGGAAGCTTAAACTAGAAGGGATTTTTTTCTTCCCCCTTTTAGTTTTAGGGACTATTTTTTGCTCTGGCCTGGCAGTTCAAAACCTTCACCAAATTTTCATCAGAGCCTAGGGTTACCATCTGGCCAGTTTGTTTATGGATTTGCCAGTTGCCAGAAAAGTAATTTCATCTGCTGGGTTTTGTTACGTGGGTGGAAAGATTTGCAGGATTAGCCCAATGCACTGGGGGGGTGGGGGGTGAATATTAAAAGTTTCTGTGGCCAGCTAACTGCAGTGTTCCCACTTCTGCAGTTTAAGTAAGCAAATGATGTTATCAATCTTATCCCTGTGTTTTATCGCTCTAGCTACTGTACGTGGCTGTTGAAGGGAGCGGGGGTTGCAGAATTTTCTTCTGGTTGGGGGCTGGGGTTGTAGCAGACTTGCCTTGTGTGTGGAGGTGCCAGGTTTTTTTGCATTTCAAAGGTGGTACATAAGAACATAAGAACGGCCATACTGGGTCAGACCAAAGGTCCATCTAGCCCAGTATCCTGTTTTCCAACAGCGGCCAATGCCACGTGCCCCAGAGGGAATGAACAGAACAGGGAATCATCAAATGATCCATCCCCTGTCGCCCATTCCCAGCTTCTGGCAAACAGAGGCTAGGGACACCATCCCTGCCCATCCTGGCTAATAGCCATTGATGGATGTATCCTCCATGAACTTATCTAGTTCTTTTTTGAACCCTGTTATAGTCTTGGCCTTCACAACAGCCTCTGTGCATTGTGTGAAAAAATACTTCCTTTTGTTTGTTTTAAATCTGCTGCCTGTTAATTTCATTTAACGGGTAACTATCTGAGCCCCAGTGGGGTCATTGTAAAATGTCCCCTGCTTCAGTGAGACATGCTCACCATGGTAGGTTCTGAAGTGACTTTAGTGCTGGAGAAAGGCCCCCGGGGTGTCCGCCCAGCAGACTGAAATCTGCTTTGATCCACTGACCAAGGGCAGTCTGGATCAGGGGCCAACACTGGGTGGCAGAGGGATCAGTGCTTGGCCCCTCTGCTGGGGCCGGTAACGAGAACCGGGGGACGAGGGCTCACACCAGAGTGACTCCTGGATCACAGACGTGTGACCAAGACGGTAACGGAACCGGCTGTGGGGGGGCTGTGCGAAGTGAAGAGGAGCTGGGCTGAGATGCCCTGGAGTCATAAACAAGGGGGCTGGGCAGTCCCAGTGCTAGCCAATGGGCTGTATGGGGAGGGGAGGGGAGGGGCCATCTCTAAGGCAAGGAGGGGATCAAGAACTGGGTGGGTCCCAGCACTGACCTCCCGCACCACCCCAAGGCGGCGTTCCGTGGACACACGGAGCAGCAGGAGGCGATCGCCGAAGCCAGCTCCGTTATGGGGGTTGCCTCCTTTCCAAACTTTCCAGCCTCAAAGCGACACACCAGGCACCTCAGGTTAACCCCCAGGGGCGGCTTCTTTCCTGCTCTGGCTGGTTAATCCACGTGCTCTGCCTTTGCTCTCTGCTGGCTGCTTTCGCCCTGCTCTGGGGCGTCACGTCCGGTGACAATGGCCGACGTCTCTGCTCCCAGTCCCAGGGCACATGTGCTCAGAGGCCAGGCCCCTGCGCGCTGGCTGACGTTACCATGGCCCCAATCCTTCCCTCCACACACAGCTGCATGGTGTTGAAGGTTTCCAGGACAAGGGAGGCCCAGGGGCCAGCCAGTGAAACCTGTCCATTCAGTGCAAGGCAGGTTAATATCCCTTCCGGTGCCACTGAGTTTGCACACGTGCTGGGAGAGGGAAGCCGTGGTTTGCTGAGCATTCATCCCAGTTGGCTGCAGAGAGCAGGCGGGTGCTTCAAGAAATCTACCACTCCTCCGGGTCCCGCCGTCTCCCAGGGCACCCAGAATCGCCGCAGCACTTTCCCCGTGAAAGTGACAAGTGACCGGGCGTCAAACTGTGGAACGTCCCCGGGGACACAAGTCGTCTTGTTGGGGGCACGCAGCCTCCCTGGCTGGACTTACAAACCAGCGAGTTGGGCAGAACCGTCTCTGCGCCCCAGAGCCACCGCCTAGCTGGGGCACGTCGTCGATTTCAGAGATCGTCCCCCCCTCTCCTAGGAGTGCTCCGTGGACCGCTGGGAAAAAGCCTGTCCACGAGCTGAACTCCTTCCACCTAATTACCAGGGACGGGGGGAAGTTTCACTGCAACTCAATTATAGGAAATTGTAAAATCGCATTAGGAGAGGCGGCATTTAAAGCCTGATGCGTGCGGACAGTTTGTCTCTTTCTGACTCAGGGAAATTGATTATCCATCAGATGGGCACTCAGGTCAGGTCTCTAGCTGTTCTTTATCGCACACTTCCTGGGAGCGAGAGAGGGTTGTGTTCTGCAGCTGCATTCCCGCCCCCCTCCAGACGGGTTGGGCGAGCGGGGTACTGCAGGCCGCGATGGGCCAACTGGATCCGAGAGACACAGGCAGGCAGCCCCTTGGCCCTCCCAAACTCGGGGGAGGGATAGCTCAGTGGTTTGAGCATTGGCCTGCTAAACCCAGGGTTGTGAGTTCAATCCTTGAGGGGGCCATTTGGGGATCTGGGGCAAAAATTGGGGATTGGTCCTGCTTTGAGCAGGGGGTTGGACGAGATGACCTCCTAAGGTCCCTTCCAACCCTGATATTCTATGATTCTATGATTCCAGCCCTCCAAAGGGGGCGCAATGCGCACTGAAAGGCTAGATGCTGGCTCCCCCTGCCCAGTGGATAATGAGGATGGGCTGTAGCCAGTATGCCAATGCTTACCCTTACCCAGGGGGACATGGGGGGCAGGCTGGCATGGCCACAGGTGTTCTCCACCCCTTGGGGACGGCCGGAGCCCTGCACGCCTGTTACTAGCTGAGGACCGGCATGGAACGGCACACGCTGCAACCTTTTGAAAGCTGTACTAGCTGCGGCTTCTGACACCTCCCACCCCACCGCAACCACCTCTCGGCTCAGCCCTCCACAGGCCGAACCTCCCTGCCCCTGGCGCCCTTCCACCCCCAGCCTGCACGGCCGGCCCTGGGTCTCCTACCCGGAGCCTGCAGTGGAGTGGGTGGGTATCCCCACCCGCACAGCACAGGGAGGATAGCCTGGCAGTGCCAGCGCTGCTCCTGAGCACTCCGACCAGACTCCAGCATCTAGCAAGTGTGGGGAGAAGCCGAGAGCTACAAAGCAGCTGGACACCGTGATACCCACCCTGGAAGCCCTGAGTCACTCGTCCAGGGGTCGGGGGCCTCCTCCCTGCCCCACTGCTCCTCACAGCGTGCGCAGAGAGGAGGGCGTCCCCCCAGGGCCCCAGATTCACCATCTACCCCCACGGCCGGAGCTAAGAGGACTCGCTACCTTGGTTTGGAGGCTCAAGGAGTCAGTGGTGTTCCCAAGGCTGAGCTCCGTAGCCAGGGATGTGTCTCTCTGTCCTGCCCTTTCAGATGGCTCCGAGCCTGACTCTTCCCCACCCCCGCCCAGGATAAGATAACACCACTCAGCACTTTTGATTTTTTTTAAATGGCCTTGATTGCAAATTCCTGTCCTGTTTTTTCACACGTCTGTGATTTTTCTCATGTGGTTTCCCTACCCAGGAATTTTTATCTGCAGCCAGCAGAAAAAACTTCCTCTTGTTCTCCTTCATCTTGTTTTTTTCTTTCATGCCTTTAAAGCCAAACGGCAGTTCTGTGCTTCGAGATGAAGAAAGCGTCTTCCTTTGACTAGAGGGGAGGCTGGTGTTAAAGGCAGAACCTTGTCACATGGCGCCTCTTAAAGGAGATCACCTAATGGGAAACGCATCACCTTCACGTGCAACATGTCACATCCTCCTTTCCAGGTCACATCCCACCTCGCACCCTCGAGATGCCAGGCACTGAGCATGGAGGGGCAGGGAGCTGGCCCGCGAATCCCCCGGTGCAGGACTGGCTAATCCAGTGGGAATCAGCTGCCCCTCCCCGCATGGCAGCCGCCTCTTCCTGGAGACAGTTTGTTAACCTGGCAGGACTGGAGAGAGCCAGGCTTGCCGAGAAGAGGGAGAGCAGGGTTAATACCATCAACAATTCCCCCAGGCCTTTAGAAATGGTGCTGGACCTATTAAACTGGTGGCTAATGCCAATGTCACGGCACTGTAGGGTTTTAGGCCAGCATAGTCCTTGGCATGAGAGCAGCCTGGGAGAGCAGAGGAGGCCTGGGAGCAGGAGGAGGCCGAGCCAGGAGGAAATGATGGAGGCAGGGGCTGCAATTCAAAAACTATGGAGCTCAATTTCCAGCCTCTTAGCTCTGTGTCTCGGCGCCTGCAGCCCTCTAGCCAGCTAGCTTGCAAGCCGGTTGGGCAGGGACCATCTCTTGTTCTGTGTCTGCTCAGTGCCTCGTGCGGTGGCCCGTGACCCTGGCTGGTGCTGCCGTTCGCAGGCGCCGGGGACACTTCCTGGGACGAAGTCACACCCGCTGTGACGAACGCCACTGCTGGTAAGTTAGTTACACAGGGGCTGAGTTTGGCCCTGGGTGACTGTACGTTGCCAGGGACTATGGAGCTGGGCACATTAGAAATGCATTAAGGGTGAAACACCAGGTCTGGCTGAAACACTTAACATTGCACCCACCCCCTATGCTAAGGGGTTAGCAGGGCTTACGTGGGGCTTGGCCCTCGGGCAGGCTCCCGGCACAGGGCTGGATTTTGCCCCGTGTCAGCATGTTCAGCTCCGTGTTACCCTTGTCACCATCCAGACACAAAGGGGGGATGGGCGCTCACGTGGTTCAAGGCTGGGGCTGGGACTCGGGAGATCGGATTGGGCGGCCTCGATCAGGCCCCTCAGGCTGGGCACTAGGCCCCCAAATCGAACTGAATTCTTAATACGTTGGTGCCTCAGCCTCCCGGGCCATACAAGGGGGAGCGTGTCATTGCCTAACCCTCTGGGGGCTAGACAGCACAATCCAATTGGGCGAGGCCCATTAAAGGGCTGGTCCATACTAAGAACACGCGTGTAACATACCAGAGTTAGGTGCAGGGGACGATGCCAGGGATGGGGCCCCTCTGCAAGCACAAGAGTTTGGCTGGGGATCCGGACCCCAGCCGCATTTTGCATCCTTCCTGCTTCCCGCCCTGGCCTGCCCACCAAGCACTTGATTAATTCCCAGAAATCTGCAGCACGCAAATGAATAATAATACCAGCTCATGCTAATTGGTGAGCTGCGTTCTGACAAATTGATTTGCCGGCACGACTCAGACAGAGCCGGCTCTGTGTTAACATCTCACGCCCTGCAGACCTCGGAAATGCCCAGTCAGAAGGAATTAACACTTGACGGGAGTCCAGCAGCAGAGTGCAGATGCGGGGAGCAGAGCGGGGCTGGACTTGTGGCCACAGTGGGGCCGAGAGCAGAACCTCCTGGCTCTGTGTCATTTCAGCCATGGCGCTTGCTCCGAGGTGCCACTGGAGACTTATTTATTGAGAATAGTCGTGAGCATGTGAAGTTGGTGGGGGAAGGCCGGCTCCGTTCTAGCTGGCTGCTTGTCTGGGCCACGTGGGAAAAACCCCTCTCTTGGAACCGGGAGCCATCTCTAGGGGGGCAATTTGCACTGTGGAATTTGGGGGGCAAAACTGCAATTATCCACAGACGTCCCCATGAATTTCGCCAAGTCAGAAAAGTGCCAAAGAACTCTGGAGCCCTGGGCAGAGCAGCGAGGAGCCTGATTTCCAGATGCTGAGCCCCGCCGGCTCTGCCAGGTCCAGGGAGTGTGGGGGGTTCAGCACCGCCGGAGCCAGGCTCAGTGATAACAGTGCCCGGCTATATAACGCACACTATGAGCATGAAGGCATTACGCTTGGGAAGCAGCTACGTGTTGTTAGACACACTTTAGAAGGGGATGAGCTGAGGTGCAGAGACGTTAAAGTGACTTAGGAAGTGCCACAGAGGGAAGCAGTGGAAAACTGGGAAAAGAACCCAGGAGTCCTGTTTCTTCATCACTGCTCTAACCACGGGCCTCTATCCCCTGACAACACCAAACACAACTGAGCAAGGTTCCTCCCCCCTGCTACGCCCCTCCCAGGTTTGCTTTGGGCAAAATTCTCAAAGAAACCGGCTTTTTATTCCACTCCCGGAAAAATTTGCCGCGTGGACAACGACGAGGCTTTGTAGTTCTTTTTCACCAAGTCGAAGCAATGGTGACCGACCAGACAAGCTTTACCCCTGCTGGGGGCAATCCACCCCCTGCAGAAAGTGCGGCATCACTTTAGTTCCACCCAAGCACTCAGACTTGGCCCTCGGTGGTGCCCAGGCCTGGCGCAGGCACCGAGGTGCGTTAAAAGGACCCGGCGGTCTTTGTAGCAGGTGGGAAGATTCCCTGCCTGAACCGCAGCAATTCACCTCCCCATCAGCCAGTCCTCGCACACACGGAGCCACTGGGAAGCTGCGAGGTCAGGGCCTGACACTCTGCACCCCCCAAATGAAGGGTTTTGTGCCTTTCACCATTGCCCTTTCCCTCCCTCCTGATGCAGTCGGGGCGCATCTCACTGCGGAGGGATTTGCTGTGCTCCAACTGGCAGCGCTTCAAACACCTGGAAGATGATTTCAGATTAGTCCTGCACAGCCACCGCAGTTTCTGAAGAGGCCTCTGCCGTCTCCAGGGCTGGAGTTGGTTCATTACGAGTAACCTTGAAGGCCACAGTGATGGCTTGTTTTTGGCACGGCTCGCACCCCCTCCTCACCACAGCTGCCTTGCCCAGGAAAAGGGACACTTCCCGCTCGCCGTGTCTGATTACGGACAGCGTCAGCCAGGCCAGTGCAGGGGGTTCTGACTGAGGGTGGGCGTCCACATCGCTCCACCCAGACCTGCTGCTCTAGGCCAGCCACACGCGGCGGAGGGGCAGCGCGCCGGCTGTTGGGGCGAAGGAGACCCCCCGGGAGCAGCTGCAGAGCCAGCTGAGTGGGATCAGCTCTGGGAAAAGGAGGTGGCCAAAAGCTCCCTTGGCCGAACGGAAGGAATTGTCACCTCCCCGGGCCCTAGTATAAACGCTGGCGAAGGGTGGGTGGCATCTGCTCACCGTGGCATAGCCAGGGCCCAGGGAATGGGCGGGACAGACAGCATGCACACCAGGGAGCGGGCAAGGTACGCACTGTGCACAAGCGGGCATGAAGAATGCTGCACTAGGGCATCTGCAGGGCGTCCCCCGTGCCCACCTGAGGACAGACAGGGCATGAGCGGGGTCACACGACAGATCCGCAGCATGCTGGGGCGCACAAAAAAGGGGGAAAGCGGAAGGCAGGAAGCACTCAGGTTCAATACGTTATGGGGACGAGGAAGCCCGCACCCGCTGCTCCTATTGTGACAGAACCCCCCAGTCCCAAACATGCCCCACGCCCCATTAGCTGCAGTGAATAACAGCCATACGACCCAGGCTTTGCACACGCAGTCGCTAGCCTAGTGGCTAGACCCACCAGGCAGCCTGGGCTGGTTTCCCCGTCTCCCTGGCAGCTGGACCCCGGGTGCACATCCCCCCTTCTCTGCCGCATGAACCATGCTGCTTAGCAAGCTGAACCCCGTGGTTTCCCCTTCCCGTTTCACCCGCACTTCCTCCTCTGAAGTATAGAGAAATTGTTTGCTTGATTTCAGAGGCCACGACAATTTGTGCAATTGAGCTTGCCGTCAGGCAGCAATTGTCCTCGCCCAGCGACTGTTTTTAGCTCGGGAAACGGCTGCGCCGACGGAGGCAACGCCCCAGCCCATCACTTGCCACTGACCGGAATCCGGTCGGCGCGGAGCGGCGTCTCCTCTCGCCAGGCAACAGCTTGCACAGTGACGCCAAGTCCCGGGCCGGCCTCAGCAGCCGCAACTCACCCTCCTGCAGGACCCTCAAATGCAGCGGGGCCGAGGGGTCTTTTATTGCTGGTGAATAAGGCCCTGGGAATCCCACAGCAGGGTTTGCTCAGGCTCATGGAGAAACAGGACACGTTCAGTGTCCACACTTGGTGTGCGCGAGCTAATCTCCGCCCACCGTCTGCACCATTGCTCCTGCCAGCTGGTTCTCCAGGCGGATTTCGAGCTGCCGAAAGGGCCCAGTATGCCATGTCAATGGAAAGACCAATGGGTGACGTCGTGGGGTGGATTCTCCTCTCAGCCAGGCCAGCTCAAGCCTCCGGACCTGCCATCAGTGGAGCCGCGAGGAGGAAGAATCCAGAGAGTGGGAGGGAGCAGAATTTGTCACTACACATTGCCGAGACACTGGGGATATTATAAGTCCCATAGCAGTCAGCCACGTCCGGACCATCTGCTATGTGGGTGAGATGGAACCAAAGATGCTCCTCAGACAACCGCAGCCAGGCTATCGGATGGAGACGTCCATACGGAGCTGGGCTAAATGCCTGACTCTGGATTTAACACGCTGGTGACTGAACCCCTCCAAACACAGTGCAGGGGCCAGTTGGGCACCTCTGCTGATGTCCTAGGCCCAGCCTCTGCTAACAAGGGAGCCAACTGGCATCAAAGGGCTTGAATGGGACTTAAGTGATACGTAGACCTGGAGCCAGCTTTTTCAGGGTGCCTAAAGATGCAGATGGGCTCCTGTCTGCATCTTTACACTCCTAAATATGTATGACATTAACAAGCAGCAGGTTTAAAACAAGCAAAAGGAGGTACTTCTTCACCCAGCGCATCGTCAACCTCTGGAACTCCTTGCCAGGAGATGTTGTGAAGGCCAAAAGTAGAACTGGGTTCAAAAAAGAATTAGACACGTTCATGGAGGATAGGTCCGTGAATGGCTGTTAGCCAAGATGATCAGAGATAGGCAACTCTGGGTGTCCCTAAGCCTCTGTTTGCCAGAAGCTGGGACTGGGCGACAAGGGATGGATCACTTGATGATTACCTGTTCTGTTCATTCCCTCTGAAGCACCTGGCACCAGCCGCTGTCGGAAGACAGGACACTGGGCTAGCTGGACCTTTGGTCTGACCCTGTGTGACTGTTCTTATGTTCTTAAATACCTTTAAAAATCTGTCCCCCATTGTTGGATCTCTGCACGGGGCAAATTTCAGTCAGAGCTACAAGGGTGTGAGACGTGGCAGCCAGTCCCAAAGAGAATCCAGCAGTGAGTCAAAATTCATTACATGGTGTCACGGGGGCGCTGTGCTTTCAGGGGCCACGGAGGACTTGCTGACACTGATCTGTTCATGCATGATCTTGGCTGGAACCCTGGACTCTCTCTCCCTCTCTTCAATTCTTTATAGCACTGCATCTTTAATAGCTTTACAGAGCCCATTTAATATGCTCAGAGACATAAAGTGCTGCCTAATCAACACATTTAGGAGAATTGCCCACATCCTGGTCTCTCTGCCATAAAACAGTGCCCACAGAAGCATCTGTAATTAATGCTTTTTTCCCCCTTCTCCCAGTGAATCAATTTATAAAGCACGGACTTCCTCTGTGCTGGAGCTTTTAGCCTGTTTTACTCGCGCAGCCGAGGTGACTAGGCAGCACTCGTCAATTAAGCAGCTGTGTATAATGGATGCTTCAGAGTAAAAAACACAGGCTGATTCCCAGAAATGATCAATGCATATTTTTCTTGCAAAAACATGCACAAGTACCCAGAGCTCATTTTCCCCTTAGAGGTTTAAAAGGGGACACTAAAAAGGAAAAAAAAAATTGCTTCCTCCTTCTGTTGCTTTTGAAAGATAAAAGATAAAAGTGTGTGAAAATTAGGGACAGAGCTAATTACTATAATCAGCCTAATCACAGGCTGAAAGGAAGGAGTGCTGGGAACCTGCTCTCCTTTTCACCTGTAGCAAGCCGTGCGGTCTTTTCATCTAAATATTTTACCCTTTTCCTAACACCCCCTTTCCCAGAAGCCTCAAGTCAGTGTGAAAACAGGAACAGTTTCAAGGGACCAGAGAGGATTCAGAGTCAAGATGGTGGCTGTGTGAGCGGCCCCTGCCTGAATTCTCTTGCCCTGCTTATCCCAGGGGCCAGCTGTCCTCACTCCCTGTCTTTCTCCAAATGTGTGCTCATTTTGTAGCCCTCTCTGCTGGGTGCTTGCATTTCATGGGGCTCCTTTCTATTGTGAATCCTGCTGGGTGAATCCTGAAAATAAAGACTCCATGAATATTCCCTTGTATAACTCTCCAACATCTCATTTGCCTGGGCATGGTGGCTTTCTGGGGATGACAGCACAACTGCCTCGGGAGCAGATATGTGCCAGATGTATCGTGAATACTCGTGCAAAGAGATGCTTGAGCAAACATTTGCACCGCCAGTGACTTGTCCAAGACTCCCTCTTGTTTTCGCTGGCCAATCAAGAGGTAGAAACAACATCATATGATTTGAGCGACCAATCACACAACCAGCAAAATCCGGGCGCTAGTCACAGCATATAATTTGTGAGAAGCATATAGGGCAGAATCTCTTGGTATAAAGCGTGTGCCAAGTGAGTGAGTGGATTGGTACAGACTGGAGCTGGTTCAGGGGCAATTCACAACAGAAAAGGGGGGTGAGTGCCTTGAATAAACCGTTCTCTTCAAGTAGCTCCCCCAGTTCTAGTTTGGGGGCATTTCACACGGGTCGTTTCGAAAGGCACCAGCGGGGCTGTAGTCTTGGCATTTGAAGCTCCTCTGTTACCTTTCTTGACCCTTGGCATCCGCAAGGCAACGAGACACATTCTGTAGCTTCTATTGAAATGCTGTAGAGTGTTCTCGTCTCGTCCCCTGCGCAGAGCTGGGTGACCCGCGATGGGATTGCAATGGCACCGAATGTGACAGGCTTTTAACCACCACCAACCAACGGCTCCTCCTGGCGATGGGTAACAAACAAACGCCCTGGCCCCCACAAAGCAGCAGGAAGCCAGGTCCCCAGTGAACTCAATCGGAAGGAACACCCCTTTCTCCATAAAACCGCAGGAAACCCCCTCACACACAGTTCTGCTCTACCTGCCTACCTCCCCCCACCACAGACAGGCAGCCCTCCTGATGCAGTGGGGCACATCGCTTTGAAATCGTGAGGCTTTTGCTTTCTGTAGGCCACACCTTTAAATGTCTAACACGGTGGTCCCCAACCTTTCTGTGGCCAAGAGCACATTCATCCCTTCATCAGAGTGTGGCGGGCAGCGACACTTCTCGGCGGCATTTTGGTAGCGATGGTTCGCCGCCGGAAGCGCACCTCAGCGGCATTTCGGCAAAAGCTTCTCCGCCGGAAGCGCTGCGCAGCGGCATTTCAGTGGTGACGCTTCTCCGGCGTATGCTCCTCTCCTCTTCCTTCCTTGGTGCCAGCCCTGACGGTGGGCGCACATAAATGGCCCGGCGGGCGCCATGGCACCCATGGGCACCACGTTGGGGACCACTGGTCTAACAGCTCTGCAGAGACAGCAGCCGTTCTGTGCTCTGAGTTGCTAGAGTCTGTTCCAGTGAGACACACACACTGTGCTCTCTCTTGGAAACGGGAGTTGGGGGGGTTGTCTTTCTCCTTTTTGGTTTTGTTGAGTTCCTGACTAGAAAATGAGTCCTACTGAAAGTTGGTGATTGTTCCTTATGTCGGAAGAAACATAATCCCCATCCCCCGCCTCTCCTCCATCAACCCTCCCCCCCCACTCCACAGACATCGGCACCTAACAGGATACCCTGCACAGACACACGCCCCAAGGGGACAGAAATCTCCAGGGAGTTCCCATGTGTCAGGAAGCAATGCTGAGCGCTGGGTAGAAATGGCCAGGTGCTTCCTTTCCTGTTGATTCTTCCCCTTTGCGTGCCTCCATGAGTGAGTTTCCAGTCCCCCATCTGCTGCAAACCCCTCACTGGGAATGAAATCCATCAGCAATGGGGCTGCTATAGTGTTCACATCTCAATAGCTCTCTGGTCCCTATAAGTATTAAATACATCACCCCAGGAATGACAGCAGCTGCAAAGTAACCTGCATTAGGGTCAGACTGATGTGTCACGGGGCTGGTTTGAAGGTAGATGCCATTCAGGACTGATGCCGCCCGCTCCTGGTGTCTGGCTCTTCATTTCACTCTTGGTGTCCTCTACATCCTGCAGCTCAATCCCCACCTGGCATTGGTCCCCTCCGTTTGTGACCTCGCCATGGCTTGCGGTGCAGATGATGGTGATGTCCCGAACAGACAGAGGTGACGCAGCACGTCACAGGTGGTTTTAGGCTGTGAACCAGCTGGAGAGCAAGATCTAGCAGGCTGCGGAGTCGTCTCCCAAGGGAGGGTGGGACTTTTCAAACCAGACTGGCCAAAATGTCCTGCCTGGCCAGGGAGCTGGGCTGGGTGGTATTTTCCATCTCTAACGAGGTTGCAATGCTACATACAAGTGATGCACGAGACATGGAACATCCATCTGACCCTGCCCCCATTCTAGGGGGAGCCTAAATATTTCCCCAGGGTGTGGCTTTAGGCAGCTCTCTGAGACAGAAGACACTGGCTCAGCTGAATTTCAAGAGCGTTGCCAATCGTCATTGTACACAGCAGAGCGCCGACCCTGATTCTGCAGCACCCTGGGCTGGCTAGGAAAGATACTTGGGGGTGGGGGGAAGAAATGGGTAGAGTCTGAGCTAATTCTGTCATAGCTCCTCCATGACAGGTGCAAAATCATGTCAAGGGCCAACAGTGCCCGCAGCTGGGCGAGGGTTCAGCCTCGGGCGTTCGGAGTGGATACACCTGCTGGTTCCTCGTTCGGGTCTCGACAGTCTGGGCCATCGGCTTGGGAGACGTGGTGCCAAATGCCATGGTGCTCTGCCAGTTTCAACAGGGCAGATGCGTCAGCTCAGGACGGGTGCGGAGAGGCCGCCCGGCGCACAGAGCGCATTGCCAGCAGAGGAGCCCGTCCGCAAAGGGTTTTCATGCCAAACCACACGTGTCCCGACAGAGGGAAAATGTTTGTAGGAGCAACACGCAGCTGAGGAGACCTCTCCGCCGGCCCTCATCTTTACTGCCACCCTCACTGAAACAGAGGCCGCAGGCAGCCCTGGGGACGGGCAAGTGGGAGGGACAGCGGCTTACAAACAACTCCCTGATAAGTGCATCTGCCTGCTGGGAAAGACAGCTCCTGGAGGGGCATCACGGTGTACGTCATTAGCTTCTCTGCCGCTGGGCTTCGTGCAGCCTCTGCATCGAGATGGTTATCAGCCGCCTCCCACCCAGGAAGGCCCCTGGTCAGTGGTCTAGCTAGAATGAGCTGGGGACCCTCAGTCTACACACAAGCGAGCTCGTCACCACCACTGGTACCGATTGGCCCTTGGCTGCATTTGCAGCGGAGGGATCTAGGACTCAGTGGGTCACGGAGGATGATTCTTCTCTGGGCCATCGGAGAGATGGGTTGGTGGCGCTGCAGTGGTGGGGGGAGGGCGCGAAGGGGGGGGGGAAAGCTTGCAGTGCCTGCTCCAATGGATAAAGAGAGGACGCTGGACACCAGCCCATCCAACACCATTCACCAGCATGAAAACCCAGCATGAAGAAAGGGATCCATCCCACAAACCACTTGCTAGGCCACTATGAATAACACACAAATCTGTAAAAATTGCTCTAAGTTCCTAGACCGTTCACCAGCCGGCTAAGAGATTAAACACATCAGATAAATTGTTCTCCCAGCCCTGCTCACAGAATAATCTCTCCTGCGCTGTGGGGGAGGCTGATTGCTGCAGGGGTCAAGAAAGCACCTAGATACAACAATGGTAGCTATGGTGTAAATCCCATAGATGGACAAGGGAGAGCAAGTGGCCAGTGCATTATGGGAGGGCATTCACTTTCCTCTGGAGAATCAGGTATTTAGCCATTGCAGGTACCAGACTAGGCAGACCAGTGGTTTGATCCATTACAGCCAAACCTGTGTTCCAACGGGCGATGTTCTCATGCTCTCATTGTCCGGTGTCAGCTGTCCATCACCTGATAGCAGAAAGTCTATGGAAAGACGTGCCCAGGGAGAGAGCTCAGAAACTAGCTCCCTGTTGTGGGCGGGTCTCTGGTACGGTGGGTATAGGGTGCCGATCACTGCAATAGCTAGGTGGCCTGGTGGTGAAGTGATCACTGATCATCTGTGGTTAAACTGGAATAAGGAATTAGCGTAAATGCTACGTTCTCATGTTGGTTACAATTGGATACAGGAATTCCCCCAAATGAGAGAGAGAGAGAGAGAGAGCGGGACTGCAGCCCCAGGAGGAAACTCGGAGCTCTGCTGGAAGCAGGAGCTTTGGCAGGTATGCAAACATGGATCCGGTGCAATCAATCACCCAACAAGCATTTGCTTATAGACAGCACTCTCCTGTCCGATACAGGTGGCAACTCTCCGGCCTGTGCTTAGCAAGTGTCTCTGCAACACCAGCCACATGCTGCCTACCCCAGCAATCCATACAACATGGCAACAGGCAGGAGAGAAGCTTCGTAACCACAGATCGAACAAGGGAACGCAAGCAAAAAGAGTAACCAGCAGCTTCTTCTTGGGGGTCGGGCCAGACCAGTCAGAATCCCCAGAGTGGTGGGAAGGCAAACATGACACCCTGAGCTAGGCTGGTGCACAGCAATGGTCTTTAGACCACAACGTCTGAATCAGTGCCATGGCAGTGTAGCAAGGAGGCGAGAGAGAGCAGATGCTAAAAGCAGCAGCCAAGGGGTGGGAGGCCCTCTGCAGAGCTGCGTGAAGAATGAATTTTTCGGTGCACCGACAAGTCCAAAAGATCAGGGGGAGCGTTCAGCGCCGGTCAAACCAGACACGACATTTTTCAAAACTTTTCAGTGAATTGAAAAGTGAAAAAGAAAAAAAAATCATTTTGGGTCAAAGGAAACGTTTAGATTCCGCACTTTTTAAAATGTTTTAAATTTTAAAAAGCAAATACAACGGCAGGCAATTTCAAAACAAAAAAGTCATTTTTCAAATGAAAAATCCAACGGGTTTGACTTTTTCAGAGGTGGGTGTTTTGGTTTGTCTGTTTCGCTCTTTCCTGACGTGACCGATTCGGCAGAACCGACACGAATTCACAAAATGTTTTGGTGTCGCCAAATCTTCTTCTTTTTTTGGCAAAAAAAAAAGGGTTGTCAGAAAATGTTTGCCCAGTTCTAGCCCTAGACTCAACTTGAGGGTGTTTCTTTGTTTGTCTGAAACACGATAACCTTTGAACGCTGTGTCATGACCTGCCCTTTCCTAGACACACTTTGTTCCACATCAGCATCTCTGAGTCACTGGTACAGCTCTTTCCCCCTCTCAGGACACTGGCCTGGGAATCTCAGGTGATCCTGGCTGCTTTTGCTAATTCTATTTCAAGAATTACGCGTCTTCAAACCCTCCTGACTGATGACGCCTCCAAATACTGGTTTGAAAACCACTAAACTTTAATTTAACCAGATTGTACATAATATAATGGTCAAAATAGTATACAGCAACCCTTCTACTTCTAACTCCTGGGGGAAAGGCTAATTTGAGCAGATCCCAGTAGTGTTTTCCTTCCGTAAATTTCGATCATTTTTTATGGAAATATTTTTTGGTCAGGTTGTGTGTCTACAGTGAAATCGACTGATAAATCCAAGCCTAATACAAACTTTTTTTTAAAAAAGCTCATATTTTAGGTCTGACCTATGATTTTTGCTCCTTTGGGGTTGGCAGTACTGCTGATGTGTCTTTAAAAAATCCATTTCATCTAATAATCTGGGATACCAAACAGCACTGTGCATGGATCATGACCACTGAGGTATCGCCTGGGGTCATACAGAGCGGAGCTAAGGGTGTCTGGCTGCCTTCGCTGAACATTACCATTGTGTGCACTGGGATTGCGCTCAGAGGCCCCAGCCGAGATCGACTTTGCCAGTTTTCAATTTTCACCAAAATCAACAGGGTTCTGACCAGGTGGGGAGGTGTGTGTGAGGGTCTGGCTGGCTGGGGGCCCCAGGCCTGAGTTGGAGGCGGAAGGGGGCCCAGATGAGGAGTCCACTCACCCTAACCCTGAGCCGTTGCCCCCATGTGAGTGACCAGACTGGATTGGATGTGGCTTTCCAAGCGATCGCAGTACGGACAGACAAACAGAAATGCCACTGAGTTGAGTGCCAGGCCGCGCTTCGCTTGGCCAGTTATTGCATTTGTCCAGCACAGTCAATGCACACAGCGCTAGCCCGGAGCGAAGACAGCCCAACATGCTGCTGCTGATTCGATTGTTAAGCCTCTGGAAATGACGCCAGCACCAATGGAAGGCATCGAACCG
This sequence comes from Macrochelys suwanniensis, assembly GCA_033296515.1. Taxonomy (NCBI): domain Eukaryota; kingdom Metazoa; phylum Chordata; order Testudines; family Chelydridae; genus Macrochelys; species Macrochelys suwanniensis. The sequence goes on along the minus strand of CM065789.1, from coordinate 3,432,290 downwards.
GCAGCCCTGCAGAGCGAAGGCTGCTGAGATGGACAAGGAGCAGGTACAGCACAGGCAGTTCCAGGGCAAGCTCCCCTCACCCTGTGTTGCAACCTGGCCCACTCACTCCTGGACATCTCCTCTGAGCCCACGGACGTCAGGGGGCTCGTGACACTGGTGGCCGGTTCTGTGATGTGGGCGGCAGCGGTGGTGCTGCGAAGAGTCACATCGGGGATCTGGATGCATACCACATGCCGGGGACAACTTCCCCTTGCCGAAACTGTTCAGACACTGCCTCGCTGGGAAACCTGCAGACTCAGCAGCCTGGGCCCCTGGAGAATACGGTCTAATGTCATTGAACCTGGAGGACATTAACCAGTCTTGACGGACTGAGTCCTTAAAGTTCAGAGTTTGCATATTTAAACACTAGGGGGATAAATTCCTGTATGGGTTTGCAGACTACAAGGAAGGACTCTGAACTTTGCCCAGGCATGTGCTGGGCCTTTGTCCTGGGCTCTGCCCATGACCCCTGTGCTGTATGAACATTGCAGCTGCTTCAGCTCCGACTGACTGGCTGTTTCCGTCACAAATAAACACGGGACAAAGCGGGACTTTAGACAGGAATTCTGTGGAGTTCAAGGAGGGGAAGGTTGCATCTGAATCCCTTGATCTGACCCTGCCCCCACAGTTCTGGGTCTAAGTCAGATCCCAGGCCCAGTAAGGCCTGTTTCCATCTCTGATTTGGTTGTCACCAAAATTGTCCAAGAACAGCTGGATCTGGGCAGATTTTATACCTTTTGGGGTCTGAGAAACATGCGCCGGATCTCTGGAAAAAGACAAGAAACCGGTTCAGACAAGCCAAGCCAGGCCAAACTCCATGGGTTCTCTTTGCAGGGCTTGTATCTCCTTTGGTTCCGATCCAGATGGAATTCACACGCCCCAGCTTTGCTTTGTGTTTCAGCTTAAAGCCAAGTTAAAATCTCAAAGCAAATCTCAGTCCCAACCGCCTGGATTCACACTGCAACCACTGAGAAATTGTGAATTTCGTGTTTCCATAAACCAGCCCCAGATTGACTCCAGACGGGACCCTAATTCTCTTGAAAGGCTTGGGAAGCCTTCGAAGAACCTGAGCTGAGACTCAAGCCAAGTTTCAGGTCTCTGGGGCGTTTGCTGCACACATTGTGTTCGGCTGTTGCACTTTGACTGAAAGAAGCAAATTGTTACTGGTGTCAAACTGGATTCTTCAGCCAACTCACAAAACCATCACACCCGCTCTCTTGTCCCTCTCCTTGTCTAAACTGCCCCTAGTGTTCTTGTGTCTGTGTGGCATTTGCTCCCTCCTGCCCTGTTCTGGCAGCCTGAGATTCATGGAGTAGTTTTGAGCATAAAAGCAAAGCATTTCCAAGCCATAGTTCTGGTATTTCACTCACACAAGTGATTGCTGCTTAAAATCCCCCAGAGGCTTATTGCAAACTGTGAGTTTTGAAAATGTAAGAAAGAAAATACCCTTTTCAGTATCCTTCCCAGTTAATTACCGTTGCTGCTTCCCGTTCCTCCCCCTCTTACGCTGCATCTCGGAGAGTTAGAACAAAGCGAGACAGATGTTCTGAACATGTGGCTGCTACCAATGAGACCTGTCTCCCAAGCACAGGAAACCAAGTAGCCAAAAGTTCTTCCCAACCTTGTAGGTGGCTTTGAAGTTGGCTATCGGAGGTGGTAGGATGGGGGAAGGGCTTAATTTTACGCCCTACAGAAGAGGTTTTGTATCAGTTTAATTCATGAGCTGTTTGGTAGCCTTTGTTGTGAGTCTCGGGTTAGTTCTATGTCCTGTATTTTAGCAGATCGGTATTGAAAAATGTGCTAAATCCCTCCTTTGGTCTCTTTAATAGACAGACCCATTCAAATGGACCGTATCCGAGCTACTCCGTTCAGTAACTCAATGCCAAGAGAAAGGAAGGCTCTTTGACAGCATTGCCTAGAGAGACCTGGCTCCCAAATCCATCAGAGCTCAATGTCATTATTCACCTTCTCCCTGAAAATATTCTGAATGAGCATCAATCCCAGAGCTGCGCGAATGCGGCAAGCAGATCCACGGGACGATTCCCTGGAAGAATGAACTTGCTTCAACTGCGTTCCTGCCCCTGCTCCATTCGCTGCCCAGGAACACCAGAGCTACTGATTTCTAACTGGCCAATCGGCTTGCTGGGAGCGAATCTGAAAGCCCCACACGCAGATACTTGCAGAAACTGAATTTAAAATGTGCAGGGACGAGTCTTTGTACTTAAGTGCTGGGCTGCTCAGGCCTACCAGGGAGCAGCGGCAAGAGCATGTCACTCGCCTGGCCCATTGCAAGGAAGCAACCCAGCCCAACTCCTTGAATATAGGCAGCCAGCTCACAGAGCAAAGCCATCCATGAGATGTTCATGGAATGAATCCTAACAGCAAATACGTTCGGGGACGTCACCAGCGGCTCGCCGCTATTCCACGGGGAGGACGAGAGGCTCGGTGTGTCAGATGAATTATTCACCCAGAAATGCCGGGAGCGTGGGGAGGGACGTCCACACATCCCTGTGGGATGCCGGGGGGGGGGGGGGGGGGGGAGGCTCCCTGGGCAGTACACCCTCTCCCCCCAGCCCGGCACCTTGGTAATCCCAGTGTTCGGCAGCTCTCTGGCACGGGTATCCACAGGCCTCCGCGTGCCTTCTAAAAGCGTCGTTGTCCCCACATTACGGATGGGGCAAAGCCCAGAGGTGCTGCGTGTCTTGCTCCAGGTCTCAGAGCGGATCAGTGGCAGAATCAGGAACGGAGCCCGGGTCCTGCTTCCCAGCCCCATGCTCACTCCACAGCTGTCCCTGTATTTTAGCTAACAGGGCCTGGACCTGCGTGCAGAGGGGTGCCCGGATAAGTGCAGAGTGAAAGAGGCACCGATCCGGCATTAAGGAGGCCGCTGCTGCCCGGCCGTCGGGATATCCTGCCTTGTGGCACAAATGAGATCAAAGAGCCTCGTCTGTCTTACACCCATGTCTCCTGAGAGCTGCTCCTGTGTTCCCCTGTCTGCTTGAGAGCGAGGTAGCAGACACGCCAAGGCCCTGAGACCTCAGCTCAGCTGGAAGGGCTGTGCCCAGCGTTTAGTTTTCCTTACGTCCATGCACATCCTCCACTCCCCATTACCCGGTGCTCCTGGCTGTGCCTCGGGCATGGACGTTCAGGATCCTAAGGATGCTAAGGATGGCACTGAAGAGATGGAGGAAGCTGGTTTCTCATGGATCCCTGACCTTGTTTTGTTCCATTAGTGGCCGTGTCCATCCACCTGAGAGAACTGTGCCCAGAACCCTTTGCCAGGAGGAATGCTCAGGCGGGGCAGGCGCCATCTGGAAGATCAAAGACAGGAGAGGAAATCCCAGTGACAAAAGGCAAAGGGTGAGGAGGTGGCACCTCCGAGCGGGCTGTGGATTCCACACCCAGCCCCTTGACTGAAAGGAACGTCCGTCTGGCTCCTAGGCCCAGGTCCTCCCCTGCTTAGTCTAGCCCACAGGTTCCCGAGCTAGCCAGCGAGCTGGATCTGGCTGGGGAACGCTGGGGAATTTCATTATGGAAGTTTGAGCTGGTTCCTAACTGGGCACCAGCCAATCAAAACGGGGGAGGGGGGGAGAGAAAATGTCTGAATGGAAGAGAGATAAACAGGTTCTCTCTTTGTGCCTCACATCTGTGCTGAAGAGACTTCAAATCCTCTTCTACTCCCCCCCTTCCCCCGCATTTAATGGCATACTGTGTTTGCTGGTTTATGGTTCGGCTCAGAGCATCATCATAGAAATAACACCCATCAAAGCTCAGGGCCTTGTAAAGTGAGCCGAGAAGTCACCTGAAGTGGTATTTTTCCCACTCCCCTGTGAGAGACGGGAAATACTTGGGATAGCTGAGAGCCGCCAGTGCCCCTGGGAGCAGGGTTAACTCATTGTAGACCACCCCCACCCAACACACAGGGTCCTATTATGAAATGCCGTTAATTACGGAGCTCAGAAGATACGTAGAGACAGATCTAAAATACTAAGCGATGCTGTTTAGACTGTAGAGTTTTCATTACTTCATCTAGCGCTGAAGAACACCTTGTGTCACAAGAAGAGGCGTTTGCAGGAAGGATGGGCTAGGGGTAAGATGTCCCTCTAAAATACCTCTCTTAATTCTTCCCCACAAGGGTGCTGGGTTGAGGTCAGGCTGTGTTCCATGAGCTATGGGAGCCTGGCGGATGCTGTGGGTCAAATGCAGCAACCATCCTTATCGCTAGACTGCGAACTCTGGTTCTTCAGCCCAGCTCTGGTTCCGTTCCTTACTGTAATCTACCACCCTTGAAAAGTAGCAAGCAGCAAGCCGTACTCCCCCCCACCAGGCCTCTGTCCTGAGCTCTGGAGCCAGCTCACACTCAGGGAGGTCAGTATAGTTTCCCTGTGTGAGCAGATGCAGTTTGGAGCCAAACCTTAGCTAGCCAGGCTAGACCCGAAAAGAGACCCAAGTTTCTGAGCACACTCAAGCAAGGGCCAGGACCCTCATGGAACATGGCAGGTGTCAGTATATGAAGCATAGGTCCTGTCTCAAGCTGGAGTGAAGGAGTCAGGAACGCTGGGTTCTGCTGTCCGCTCTGCGGTTCATTCGCTGGGCACACATGGGCAGGTTCCTTCCCTTCTCTCTGCCTCAGCTTTGCATCTCTGACGTGCTCCCCTGACTCACAGGGCGGTCGGTCAGTGACTGTAAAGCAGATGAGATCGTTGGCTGGAAAGTGAAGCAGAGAGCAAGGTCTCAATATGAGAGACGGTTAGGAGAGGAGCAGGTGCCTCTATACAGCGCTCTCTAGAACCCTCCAGGTCATGCTCCCGGCTGATTCCTGACACACTAGAGGAGGTGACTGACCAAGAGAATGACAGTCAAGGCTCATATTCCTCCTCTCGCTCTCTGGGCCTATCACTTTAGTATACGATCACCCATCATGTAGCATCACCACACTGCCTTCCCTTTGAACCTCCCACCCGCAACACCACCCAAAGAGACGAGTCCATGAAGGGGACGGTCACCCTGCCATGCAGAGGCAGACTAAGAGCCCCCAGGAAAGACCAGCTATTTCCAGAAGAGCTGGGTTTCCGTGTAGAAATGTGGGTACTTTGGAGTCATCTCTAATTACACCATTTAGTGTCTTACCACCCGTGATCTGTCATTAACAAGAAAGCAAATTAGCAGCCAAGTGCCTCCTGCATTTCCATAACTGTATATTAGCTGACGCGAGTAATCTCGAATTCGCTGCTCCCTGATTCGTGTTCCATAATTGCCTGATGATGCAAGAACCTGCCTAGTGGCCACGATCCTGGGGTGCCAATCAGGGAAGCGGCGTTTCCCAGAAATGAATAGGAGGGTGAGCTGATGCGCTAACAATGGGGAAAAGCGAATTTTGGCTTTTCGTTGCACCCTATAGCCAAACCACCCACATCGAGTAAAAGAGAAGTTTAATTCTTTCCATGCTTGTCGTGGGACATGTCCAGTTCTATGCATTTCAATACGCTGGGCCAAATTCATCCTAGGGGTAATTCCATTGACATCAGGGATAAACCTCTGGATGGGTAACACAGGTCACAGATCCATGCAGATGCGCCTTTGTCAGATGTGTCATTCAGTTCCTCCACCCTGAGAATCATTGCACCCAACTGACTAATTAACGAGTTCAGCCTGAAAGCAAACAGTCTCTGGGTAATAAATACTGATGAGAACTTCGGCCTAAATGGAAAAGTTATAATGGTGTTTAAATTGTTTTTAAGGCAATGCCTAATTGGGATCATACACTAGGGCACAGTGCTACTTTCAATGTGATAATTGATCAGCCTTGTAAAACTCAGGAAATCATGTGTCCCGAGTGCAAATACCCAACCTGGATGATGAATGTCTCCACCAGCCTTCCCAGAAACCCTGCGTGTCGAAAACAGTGCAAAGGGGTTTGCAGTCCCTGTTGGACGTGGTGCTAATTCTGCCAATATCGGAGCCTTGGCAGCTTCCTCTTCCTGGAAACCCTGCTATGCTCTTGTCTCTTGAAATCTTTCCATCAAATTTATCTCCAAACCCAAGTCCTTTGCCAAGGTATGAATGTCTATTTTACAGGACAGATTCAGGTTCCTGGCGCCACGTAGAGGGATGCTGTCAACTGAAACCTGGCCCAAAGTTGAAAACAAACTTTTACAAAAATGAAGGCCACTAGGAATGGTTCCAGGATTTAAAACAAAACAAAACCAATGTTCCAATGGAAACAGTTGCTCTTTAACAAAAGGACCCTTCGCCTGCAGCGTTTGAAACTGGACCAGGCAATGTGGAAGTGAAACTGACTATAAACAAAAAGGAAGCTGACTGCGCTGATTTGCATAGACTAAGCTGCAACACAAAAGGAAAAACGTTACAACCAGTGACAAACAAACTGAATCGTTGCCCTTTGTTTATGTTCCTGGTAATTCTGTTGCCCCCATTCAGTGATTTGAATGGCTTTGGCAGCGTTAGTGGCTAACTCAGCTGTTCAGGGGTGTGGCCACGGACAGGGAGAAATAGCCCCTTTGGGGTTGGTTGCAGCCAATATAATTCAAAGCAGCCTTCAAGCTGCTCAAAGTTGCTCCTTGAGACTAACCCAGCACTTGGCAGCCTGAGGGCCTGGGAGCCACAGACGTGGCGCTGGGGGTCCCTTTCTTGAGGGGCACTGGTCTTGAGGCTCTGTCCCATGGTGTTTAAATTGACAGTCAGCTGTATGGAACTCAGTTGTATTGCTGAGACTATCTGAGGAGCCTTTTGGGCGTGACCTTAAAAACCAAGGCCCTGTCTGCTCTGTTGCAGTGTAGTAGCCCTGTGTGAACATTAGCAATCCCATGGCACTTTACACAAGAGGAGGTGTTTGCACCAGTGTCCTGGCCTCTCCTTCTGTGATGCAGCGGGCTGCTGCTCTCCACCCTAGAGTGGGCTGCATTTCATCAACCCTGCGTGGATGTGCTTAGGGATGGGCGTGGTGGGGGGAGCAGTGTTTGGGGCCCTCGAGTATTTGAATAATATTACTTTGCCCTCGCAGAATATGTTTTGTCTGCAACCTTCAAAGCACTTTATGAAGGTGAGCAAGTGCCCTAAGGGGAGATTAAGCCTCGGACTTGACCAAGGCTTCACAGTCAATCAGTGGCAGAGTCAGGAACAGAATCCAGGTCTGTTCACTCTCACACCCTTTCTTGAACCTCCCCGTAGCAGTTATAACCCAGATGGCTCCTGCAGACGCTCAGAATGGGATCTTTTATGGTCTGCTTCCTTTGAGGATTGCAGTTGAATCCTTGCCGAGGAGGATTCCTGGGTCGAACGGAGGGGGGTTAGCCTAGGTTTTACTCACCAGTCCTGTGTCTGCTACTCCCCTCTTCCCACATCACTTGATTGTTACTGTCAATGAATAAAAAGCTGCCAAAGAGAAAATGGTTAAAAAACCACAAAACTCCCAGTTTAAATCAATTATCGTCCTTGCAGCCTCGGAAACGTCATCTCAACAGTAATGGCTCGTTTCAGTGCCCAGTAATAGACAAAGCAAATGAAATACGGTACTGGGCTCTGCCCGAGCCAGTGTGCGCAGCCACAGAGGGGACGGAGCACTATATTTTCCAGCAGTGTCATCAGCTGAAACATTTCCTTGGATTTCTTTTTGCCGAATGTTCCAGCAGACAATCGTGACGACCAAGCGTGTGCGGGGAGTCAGGAGAGTTTCTTGGAGGGCAAGGACAAGGTTTAATGATTCAGCAACTCAGTTTGCACTGGCTCTATTTCCCACAGAGGCAAACTGAGTGCAGCTCATCCTAACCCCGATCCTGCGGCCATCACTTACACCAGTGCAAAGGTGGGTGTCAAATGTTACCAAAGCCAAGTGTAGCATTCCAGACGCAACTTGCACTCGCGTAAACGCCTGCCCAAGACGCAGGGCAACAGTGAACGTTGCAGGGTTGGGGAGGGCATGAACTGCTCCTCCCTTGGGAATCCATCAGGGCACCATGCTGCTATGCGGGAGAACTTCGTTCCAGACCCCTTGGGGGACTCCTGGCCCTGCATCCTGGAGGTGCTGCAGGATGCTTCTCTCTCAGGAGCGGAGCAGAAAGCCTGCGGCGGGGTGGCAGAACTAGGGGGTGGAGAGAAGATGAGAACGGTGGCGATATTGTAGCCATGGGGCAGAAGACGCTCTGGATGGGAGGAGGAAGCTCTCTAGCCAAGGGCCCCAAGCAGAGAGGACTGGAGACCAGCTGACATGGAACCAGTGGGGCAAAGGAAGGGCTGAACAACATCAAACAGAGGAGCAATCACCACGTGTAGCCAGGAAACTCCAGCCCTGGCTGGAGGCTGGTGGTACAAAGGGCCGCTCGCTCTCAGATCCCCCCAGGACAGCACTCAGCAGCTGGCGTAATAAAGACAAGGCTCCTCCCTGATGATCAAAGCTCTAAATTATCTCGGGTCCATTTGGCACGTTGCTGTTGAGTCCCTGACTGTCCCTAGCCTGAGCCCCATGGCCTATAAAAGCAGAGGGCTCCATTCAGATGTCAGTTACACGGGTGTAACTAAGCGGAGTGGAGTTACCCTGGATTACAGGTAGGGAGCAGGATATGGACTCCAGGTAGGGAGAGTCACAGCTGCTCCGGACCCAGGTGCTCCAAGGAAAGACCTGCTTTATATTATTGGCTTCCTGGGTAATGTGACCTCAGCGAAGGAACCAAGACTGAAATGGCAGCAGGGTTTTGAATGTTCCCAAACATACTGGGGACAAGGGGCCTGGGCTGCGTCTATAACTGCCAGTGAATGACCCAAGTCACTCCAAGTGGCGGACTGTAGGGCGGTGTGCTTTAATCAGCCATGGGCCTGGAAGGGTTAATGAGACTCCAGGTCTGGGGAGAGCAAGCAGCTGCATTAGGTCAAAATAGATCCGTGATCTCCTGTTACTTTTCACTTAAAGGACGTTGAGGAATACCCAGACCTCTCTTCCCATGGAACCAGTGCTGTGACCCTGCTGGGGAAAGCAGAACCAAGGGATGCTTCCTATCAGAGAGATTCCGCTTCTAAAAAGAACTGCACCACAACTAACAACAAGCATTTCTCCAAGCACTAACTGCCTGCACAGTCCGTTGTAAACAGAATATAATCATGCTATAGAAATGAAGGCAGAATTGTTTAAGCGTGAGGACGTCTATATCTGCTTCACTTCCCATCCCCAAGGCCCCCGATCAGTTATGCATCCCCGTTGCTGCCGGTCCCCAAATCCTTCTGATGGTGCAGCCTCGTGGATGAATAGATGCTCACCTGCGATGGGAGTCAATCTACTATGCTCTTTTGCCTCCATCCCAGGCTTTTAACGCTAAGATTTAAAGAAAGGAACTGGCCATGTTCTTGGCTATTTGGGGAGGTGGCCTACACGAGGTGTGGTAGAGCACAGGGGAGTGAAGGGGACGACACAGGTACACGGACTGGGAAACTTGAGGCACCCGGGGTAGGGGCTGGCGTGACACGAGGGAACGTTCAGAGACTGGGGTTTCTCCTCACATGCCAAGAGCCGGCTGGGTCTTGTGACCAGTTCCAGGTACTTTATCACGGACACCGCCAGGGCTTCTGTGCAGGGAACGCCGACAAAATACACCGTGAGCAATAAGTGGTGTCTGTGTGTTTTCCAAACATGCCACCGGGGCTTCTGGTGCCGCGCCCTGAGCAGCCAGGAGGAGGAGGGGACAGGGAAGAAGAGCAGAAAAGCACCTGACTCATCCCCGATCCCCATGGAGGCTGCGATGGGGGATTCTGGAGCACAAGCCTCCCAGGAGAGAATTCCAGCTGGGAGGAGAGCGCTGGGCAAGGCTGCGTTTCTGGCAGGACCAAGGGTAGAAAGGAGAGACCCATGGCACCTTGCAGGCACTTGGGGGAGATTCAAACCTCACCTTGTGTGAGTGACTGCGTTACATCTGCAGAGCTGGGGGTGTCTGCATGGTCCCATCTACTGCCCCAGCACCACTCTCTGCTTACTGCATCTCTCCTGCCCTGCAAAATCAGAGGAGCATCCCTGCTCCCCGTTCTCTCCGTGCTCTGCTCCCCTCCCCCGCCCTGCAGCACCGCTGGACGCCCCCTGGCCAGCGTCGCTCAGCTCCGGCCCGTACGAGGGTGGCTGGGCCCAGCAGCCGCAAGGATTTCCAGAGCCTGCCTTAGTGCATGATTATTATCCTGTCCCCAGGTATTTATAACTTCAGATGCATTTTACAGGGGGCGGGGGGGCAGCCGACGGTAATTGCAGGCCTTTCATCTCCACCGCGCTTTTAATGACCAAACGGAGACAGCGCATACTTAAAGCTGTCAAACACGGGCTGAGCCCTCGTCTGGCTGCCAGCCGCCTCGGCCCTGGAAATGTCAACGCCGCTCACTGGCTGTAGGGGAGCAGCCTGGCAGGTGGGGTGGTTTCCACGCAGCGTGTTAATGGAGTCCCGTTGTCAGGCAGAGAGCCGCCGGAATTCCAGCTCTCCGCTCGCCGGCCTGCTTTTACGCTGCCTGGAGAGGATGCTGAGGAATGTCTGCTCTGGACCGTCTGACCCAGCCGTCCTGGTCTGTCCGTGGGTGCCGGCTGGGTGACCCCGTCTGGACCGAACCAGGCTCCACCTTGGAAATGGTCCAGGAGCATCTCTTCCAAGGCACCTGCCCCATCTCAGCCACTTCTTGGGCTGCTCCCCAGTTTGTTGAGCTCGGCCTTCCCTGCTCCACGGGAAATGCCAACTTCTCAGGAGGCCAGTGTCCCTCGCCGTCCATCACCGAGATCTGTGCAGGCCACTCCCGATGGTTGGGGCAGGCACCAAATCACCTTCATACTGAATTCCTGTGGCGGACTGAGCTCTGTGGCAAGGGGTTCCGGCAGTCTGCCCACAGGACAGCCTGCCAGCGCCCTCCAATGGCGCCAGGCGACGCTGTGCTGCTGGATCACCCGAAGAAAGTCCGTCAAAGGCTCCGTCTAAAATAGTACAAACTAAAGAGGTTTTTCGTTCCTTTCACTTTGTTTCCCAATTTACTGTAATAAATTCTTCTCGGGCCTGAAGCCCGTAATAAACATTATTCGAAAAATTCACTGAGCCCAATTGGCCATGAACCAAATCAAATCCATCTTTGTGGCTACTGCAGCCTGCATACCCCACTGACCTTCTTTCCTGCATTAGGGAAGCCAGCGTCCCTGCCTCTCTCAGTCCTCCACTGTCCAGCTGACCATCCATAACTGGATTGATGGCTGAAGGCTGGAATATATCATGCAGGGACACAGCCATTCATACACTGATACGTCTTCATTAATCTTCCCGGTAGGATCCGGGTCAGCAGGAACTATTTCTTGGAAATGGACCCCCGCACTTGTGATAAGAGAAGGAAGCTGTACAATTCATTTCCATTATGAAACGAACACGCGCCATGTTGGTCTAAAGATTTGTGAAAGGCCAAAGATCTGGGCCGCGAGTTCCTTCCTGTGCAAATGCTGATGGTTTCACAAGCGTTCACAGTTTTGATCTGGGGTGAAATTCTGCCCTCTCCCATCCAGGGATGCAGCTTCTTCAAAACAGCCAAATTCCCCTGGGGAGATGAACACACCTGGGTGATGTTTTCATGGGGGAAATGGCAAATTCTCTTCCAGGGAAATGAATCTGGGGGACACATGGGTTCCTCGGTCTAGCAGCCAGATATACTGAGAAATACGCGGTTCCTTCTCCCACCTAGTGCCTGGTACCAGGTTGGTCGATGTAACATCTGCCATCGTGGGGCATTTGTTTGGGAGAGGAATCCCAACGGAAAGAGAAAACGCTCAAGTAAAAACCCCCTGTGGTGGAGTATACCTGCCCCGCACTGGCTGGAAGGGGTTAACCCCATACTGTGGACTGAGGAGGCCATGCCCCCCTCCCCTGCTGGGCATGCTCCAACTGGAACCACAGTATAAAAGGGATCAGCTCAGTCTGCCCTGACCGGGGAGGAGAAAGGACATGCATTGCAGGCTCCCGCAAGGGAGCTGTTGGAGCCACAGACCACAGAGGCCAGTGTGAATACCTGGCTGTCCGCGGAAGCCCACGAAGGGAAGGAGTAGCCTGCCAACTACCCCAGAGAACCTGCGGACTACCGGGCAGGAAGACAGGGTAGGAAGTTGCCCAGGGGAACCAGACGTTGATCCGGTTGTGGTACAGGGGACAGAGGTCAGCATGTTTCAGAGGGACCCCCAATGATGGATACACTTGCTGCTGATAGGGCCCTGGGCTGGGACCCAGTGGAGTAGGATCCCCCTACCCCAGCTGCCACCCCTGGGTGGTGGCCCACCTCCTGTCTGGCCACTAGGCCATACTGCCTGGCGCAGAGGGGCAGTCTTATTGACTCTGGCCATTAGGCCACACTGCCCTGACTCTAAGGACAGCCCCTCTGACCATTAGGTAATACCACCCTGAGGAGAAGAGCGGTTATTTGGACCTGGCCACAGGGCCATAACACCCCAAAGTGGGGGGGCCGGTACACCTGCCCTGCGACACTCCCCCAAAGCAATCTGTGTATTAACAGTTACCAAAAAATCCCAGGAACCCAGGGGCTCAGTTTGACCTGGAGGCTGATATATTTTAAGTGCTTGGCTGGTCCAATCTATCTGTCCTGAGCTGCTTTATCTGTCTGCGAAATTCTAAGCCATAGGACCTGGGGGCTTCCATTAGAACTGCAAAGGCACCCAACGAACATTCAGCATGCCCCCCCGCCCCCCCCAGGAAGTCTGGAGCTAGAGAAGCAGGTGAGGTCAAAGTGAGGCTTGGTGCTGCGTGGAGGCCGGGGACTGATGGCTCTGAAGAGGGAGTTCTCGGTGCACAGCGTGGGTGCAGTACAGACGGCAGCTGTGCCAGCTATCCACACGGTCCCACCACTGGGCTTTAATCCCGCCTTGCAGGGATCACCTCTGCCCAGGGGAGAGTCACGTCTCCCCAGCATGTTTAATCTTTGGCCTCTCGGACGAGGCTGCCAATGGAGGGTGCTATTATTGACGTGATACCCTGCGGGGGCTTGGACCCCTGCTGCACTGGAATGTGGACTGAGACCCACCGGACTCATTTGGCATGCGGGGACCTCCAGGAAGCTTGTCACTGCCTCCAGCAGAGGGGTTGCAAGGTGACTGTCTATGCATCGTGTATACCTGCATGGCAGGAATTTCCATTTACCGCCACGCTGGGCCAGACCAGGGGTCCTAGGGGGTGGTGTCTCTGCCCTGTCCTGAGCTGTCCATTCCGGTATAGGCAAGACAAGCAGAGAACGGCAGGACCTACCAGCACAGCTTAATAAGGGGAACATGGCACTTGTTTGGGGTTTTATGCAAAGTATAAATGGAACATCCTGAGCTGCTGGAGAATGCAGCCCGGGGCTCCCAGCCCATTCCCATGTGTAACGGGGGCCGGACCCCAGGACAGCCGTGCGCAGCGGCCAGAGCCGCGTCTCTCAGCTAGCTAATCATATGCTCCATTAGATGATATTGCAGTTTAATTGGAAGCAGCCGTTATCGTGCATGTTCAGGGAAGGGGAAGGGAGAGGGGGTAGCACGGAAGCAGGGCACATTTGCTGTGACAGAGCTCCTGTCAGGAAGGGAGGGGACCGGTGTCACAGGGAATCACCGCGGCTTGTCTGCACGTCCCAGTCACACAAGTTGTCGTCCCTTGAGCTGAAAGATTTGGGCATCCAGGCCATGGCTAGGCCCACCCGCCCCCAGACTCTGCAGCCCTCGGCCTGTCGCCCCAACAAGGGGCCATGATGAAGTCTTCATTGTGCCCTGCTAATCGGCTCCGTCAGCCCCACCCAGGTCCAGAGCTGAGTCACCGGTGAGTGCGCCGTCCGGCAAGGAGCAGGCGCTTTGGAGGAGAGGCCGGGGAGGAAGCCCGTGTCAGCCAGTCCCAGGAGGGGTTGCTGAAGAGACACACCAAGGGTATTGGGTTTGGGCTGGTTTGTTTATTTTGAAATGCACGTTTTTATTAGCTGCAGGATTCGAACGCCGTCTTCCCGGAGGTCGCGGATCAGATGTAATGACTCTTGAAGTCTGAATTTGTTTGCCTCAGGCATTATGCCGAAAATTAATATGCGCAGTGGCGGGATCGTGTTATCCAAGGAGGATGTCATCTCAGGAGCAGTTTGAGTGAGGGGTACATAAACCAAAGCTGAGCATATCTGACACAGAAGCAGCGCGGGAGACAATGCTCTTATCAGAGAAGAGACACCAACAACCGGGCTTTATACATTTTTAATAAATCATATTAAATCCTTTACTGTCAGGAGAATGAAATCAGGTGCCTCCCCCCTGGAAGACAGACGTGTTTGCGCAGTGCCCACGGGAACAAAACATTCCACGATTGCCGCTCGGGCCCAGGACTCTCAGCGAGATGGAGAACCGTTTGGGCCGGAGGTCCTGATCTAGTTGGGTGTTTGGCCAGGGATGCTGACCTGGGTCAGGGCATCAGGCCTGCATGGGAGAGGAAGGAACAAAAACAGAGGCCTGTTTGGGAGGCAGGGTTTTGTTTGCAGCCTTGTGGAAGCTTTACAGCCACGTTGACTCGTATCGTGTAACCTGACGGTTGTTTACGTCAAGGTGTTTCAGGCGGCAAACTGGTGGCTGCTTGTCAGTCATGCTGTGGGACCCATCGGCTAAGTCACGGGGTATGTTTCTGTCTCTGACTGGATATCGAAACAGGAATCTCCGTTTCCTGATGGCGAATTATCCATGACCATCCACTGGCCAGCGCTGACCCCCTTGTGCAGAGCCGTTACCGGCCATTCCACCAGCCTTTGGCAGCTTGCAACCATTGCAAATAAAATCCCACTGCTCCGATATTCTCTGATGAGCCTCTGATGCAGCAAAGTACCTGCTTGACTAAGAGAGGAAAGCTGTCCCAGTGTTTGGGCGCTGGCCTGGCTCTTGGGAGATCTGTGTCTGCTTCCCTGATGGGTCGTAGACTCCCTGTATGGCCCTAGGCATGTCACTGCGGCTGCCTGTGCCTCAGGTAATAACCCATCCCTTCCTGACGGGGTGGAGTGTGGAGAAATACCTTAAAAATTGGGAGGTGCTCAGAGGGGGAGGCCGTACATGTGCCTAAAATAGATAGATCCGGTCAAAGACACTTAAGCTTGTGCTTAAGTGGCTTTGCTGAATTAGGGTGTAAGGGCCAGGACCAAAGCCCACTCAGGTCAGCGGAAATATTCCCACTGGGTAAGGCCGCCGGTGAATCAGAGGAGTGGCTGAGTCCGGCTAGGTGAAGCCGTCATGCTTTATTCCCCAGGATATTCACGAAGACCTTTAAAAAATTACCATCTATATTAGCTTCTCCCTGTGCCTGGCAGGCCGCGGCTGGGCAGCTCAGCACCTAGGCAAGGGCTGGCTTTAGGAGATTAAGAAGATAGAAAAAGAAAAGCTCTTCATACATTCGGTGTTAGTGACGCCCTTGCACCAAAAATATCATAAAGCCTGGAAATAGAGGTCGTATTTCCTACGTTTATTTTCCAGGGGAGAATACGTGGCTGTTAGAGTCTGTAATGACCTGTTGACTTGGGAAATAGATCACATTGATTTGGTGCAGCTGCTTTGCTCTTTATTTTATCTGTGTTTTTTTTTATAGTGGACAATTGCCAATTTCAGAGGTGTGGCTGAAACTCTGAGGCCTGTCCTGGGCCCAGGAGGGTGCTATGCGGCCCGCCCTGGACATGCAAAGGGCCTTCTCTCTCCTCACTTCTTTAATCACACCAACACTTTGTCCGTCTCCAGAGCCTCCCATCTGAAAACTCAGCCCCACAGACCCCCCGAGAGATGGGTGTGTCTGGTTAGCCCTGTTCTACCGAGAAGAGAGATTTGCCCGAGATCATGCAGGAGCATCGAACAGAACCCAGGTGTCCTGCCCCTTGGTCTGTGGCTTAGCCACAGAAGCATCCTTTCACCCCTTCTTGGTCCAAATTCTTTATAAATTTTTTTTAATTAAAAAAACTGAGCAGAAAATCTAGCTCCTCACCGAAGAGGATGACAACCCAGGGATCTGGTCCTGTCTTCTCCAACTCCAATTGATCTGAGGTGCCTGGGGAGGTTAAGACATTGGTCTGGGACTCAGGGAATCTGGGTTCAATTCCCTGCTCTGGCACAGACTCCCTTTGTGACCTTAGGCCAGTCACTTAGTCTCTCTGGGCCTCAGTTTCCTATCTGTAACATGGAGATAATAATCCACCCTGGGTGGTGTCTGTTTAGAGTGTAAACTCTTTGGGGCAGGAAGTGCCTGATACTATGTGTCTGTGCGGCTCCCGGTGCACTGGGATCCCCATTTCAGCTGCAGCCTGGGGGTACTGCTGAAATACAGATCAATAATAATGGCTGGCTACAAAAGGGGATGGAAATATATCACACCCTAAAGGCAGAATACTAATCACAGTCTAGAATGACCGAGTCCATCATCACGGCCTGGACCAGTCTCCACTCTTGGGGCCCATGTGGGATTGTTCCCAAAGGCCTGCTCTCTACTGCCTTGGCCAGAGCAGTTTTAATGATTCCCAACCGTTCCCCTTGAAAGGCTAGTCCATCGAACCCCAGTGGGAGCTAGGCACCTAAAGTCCTTTGAGGAGCTGGGCCAGAGAGACTAAGTGACTTGCTCAAGGTCACCTAGGAAGTCTGTGGCAGAGCAGAGAATTGACCTCAGGTCTCAAAAGACCCTAGCTAGAGCCCTACCCATTAGCTTCCTGAAGCCCAAGGAAGTGTGTCCTGACTGTGCGGTCGTCTGCACGGAAGGCAACGAGAACCACTGCTCTGAAATGTTCTGATTTCTAGTGGTTTCCTCCGGGCCCCTTCTATTGAGCTTTTGCAGACTGAATATTGCTGAGTTTCACCACGCGTTCAAAATCCGCCGGAAGGCCAGCGCTGGGACAAAAGGGTGACTATGGGAGCCGTGCTGCCCCATCTCCAGGGGTTCTGTGGATTGTGCGTTACACAGCTCTCTTGCTTTCAGCTCTCTAACGCCAGAGTCCTCTGCCACCTCGGCGGCTGCACACATCCTGGGAGCTTGTAATTAATGCTAGGGGCCGTGCACAGCCTTTAAAGAGATGGCACACGCAGAAAAAGTGGGCCTGAAACTTGCTGAAACAAGCAAATTACAACTATTTCCCTTTTCCAAATGTCAGCAGGTTTGGAGGGAAAAAAGCAAATAAGTTAAAGGTGAAAATCCCCTAGGACTCTCTCTCTCTCTCTCTCTCACACACCAATTCCGGGTCCCAGACGCACAGAGCAAATCCCCAATCAGGTTCCCCTCTGCACAGAGAGACCACCCGCTAATCTACAATGCCAGCACATGCTAGCCCTGCTCTAGACAGACAGTTAAATGCTGTGTTGCCAAGTTGTTTGGGGGAGAAAGAAATTAACTTTCTATCAACTGGAGGGAAAATTTTAAAAAATCCGTGCAATGGACATTAGGAACCTTTTGCACCCATTTCAAACCCTGCAAATGGCACGAGTCATCAATAAATTCTGCTGCCCAGAGATGTGTAGGTGATGGGAGCTAGCTCAAATCCTGCCTGAACCAAACACTAGCCTAGATCTAGCTCCAATCCTAACCCTAACCCAGCTGACATTGCAGTGAACTGCAGACCCAGAGCGTTTAGATCTGGGTGAATGTCGCAACATGTTTTTCCCTTTTAATCCAGATCCCTTTGTTCACAGCCCTTTTAGTGCTGGTTTCCAGAAGTGCTTGTGCTGGTGGGTTTGATTAGTATAAACACTTAGAAAGGGGATTTTCAGCTTGCATGCCCCAATATTTGCAGCATGTGAATTTTAAATTTGCTTCACGTGAGCATTTTCACCAGAGACCTGATTACTGTCAGGAAAATGATACTGTTAGGAGACACTTGCCCAATCACAACTATGTAACATGCCACTGAGCAAAGGAAATTCAAGAACTACTTCACAGATAGATTTGGAATTATGAACCTGAGAAAAATCTCAGCCCGTTTGCGTGCACTCTGCGACCACAACACGGAGGTGAAATTCACCAGAGAAAGGACACATGATTCACTGGGTTGTATTTAGATGCATTTGATTGTCAGGTGTGTTCTGCTCAAAGCTGCATGTCTGGTTGGGAATTACCACAAGTTGTTGCCATCTTGTTGGCGTGGGACGCTGGAGCTTCTGGCAAAAATGCACTGACCCAAATGTTGGGGGTTAAAATCAGCTCTGATTAGCGATCAAAAGAAACACAATGGGGAAAACCCCAACAAAAATCAAATGACAACCCATTGGCGGCATATTTGGCCTCCCAGCCTGGCCCTAGGTCCTTTCACTTCTTATAGGTCCTTCTGCTAGACTGAACTCCTGAAAGGCTGGCTTTCCCAGCATGCTCTACTCTTAAAGGGCACTCACTTCTGTGCCTAAAGGGCATCCTAGTGAGAACAGAAAAAGAATAGTTAATAAGAGGTTTTTCTGGCTAGCATTTCTGAAAGAAAAGCAGAGGAGGAGTGTTTAAATACATTAAGACCAAGGGGGGTAATGAGGCTAGATCTAACTCTCCACCATCCTGTCCCTGAAGAAGATTTTCACCCTAAGTCGGGAGGGAAAGACGTCCATTTCTAGCTCGCCATATCACCACCCCGATGGCTGGCTGGTGACCTCCGCAAAATGAGTGTGGTGGATCTCAGTCTGTTTGCCACAGCAGAAAGTTCCCATGCCACAAAAACTGCCATCCACCTCAGTCTTAGATTTCCCCCTTGTTAGCAGTCTGAACAGAGGGGCAGAACCAGACCAGTCCTTGCAGACTGCCCTCCCCTCTCTAGCCTAGCTTGGGCTGGGGGATTTCGGGGGGGGGGGCGCTCTGGGCTGGAGAGGACAGTGTGGCTGAAACTTCCGCGGCTACTGCCCATGCCATGCCTATTCTTGGGCTAAATAGAGGACTTCAGTCCACAGGCCACGTTCCCCAGAACTGCACTTTGGTTGTATGCAAAAAATGGCTGAAATGTTGCACTCGGTGCATGTCTCGCCCAGGGACTAACCTCTCCTGGCTGCCAACCCGGGGCTGCCACGCATCTCCATCCCTCATGCCCTGTGGAGCTTTGTGTGCATTATTCGCCTCTCGGTGGCTACCACTGGCAGTGTCTTTGCATCCTCAGTTCCTTGCACCCATTGTGTTTCCTTCCAGGGGAATATAATATTGCACTGAGCACTCCTGGTACAGAGAGACCATATAATGGGCCTGTACAGGATATGAAATGTAGCCAAGTGAGATAAGACCAAATCATCTGTCATTCATTCTCATATCTCTTGTGGCATCAGAGGCTCCCGAGGAACAGGCTTAGCAAATATATCACAGGGTTGTGTGTCCGTCCGCACCCCCGCCCCCATGCTCTCCTCTCCTCCTCTCGCAAGGATTTTGATCCAAGCTTTTCACAAATTAAAAAAGAAGAAACTGAAAGTAAAGCAATTCAGCTTCTGCACGGGCAAAGAATGGGCAAACAGCAGCAAGGAAGGGTGCACAAAACACCTCCACAAGATCACATCTGTACAATGGGCCAGACCCATGCCTGGTGTAACATTGTTAGAACCAATGGGAATTTGTCTTAATAGAAGTGAGGGCCCAAATCTGTCCTTCTGAATGTGCAACAAGAGTCTGACGTGCACAGAGAGAAGGGGGAGGCCTTAGGCTGAGAGAGACCTCTTCCCATGCACGGAGCATGGCAGCCTGCCGGGGAGAGGCGAGCTTGTTATCTGCACCATCGTCCACACCATCTTCTCTGGAGCAAGGTTGACAGGGCTTAAGGGTGACCAGATGTCCTGATTTTATAGGGACAGTCCCATTTTTTGGGTCTTTTTCTTATATAGGCTCCTATTACCCCCCACCCCCATCCCGATTTTTCACACCTGATGTCTGGTCACCCTAACAGGGCTGCTGGAAGCGCAGGCCTGACTGACGACACAGAGAGAGGAGAAGATGAGTGCTGGTAATTCCCCGAGATGTTGAAAACCAGGCCATACAACGCTCCGTAGTAGATTCTGCAGGGAGCAGCCAAGAGCTGTAGGGAAAGGGAATCAGATGACCAAGCGGTGGTGTCTGTCTTTAACGTCTGTGACTCTCGGAGGGAAATGTTACAGACTCGATGCTCAGCTGCAGCCTATTCTGCACTGTGGCAATAGTTAAACTCAGCAGGAAGGATGTGTACAGCCGGGAGAGGGAAGTTTGCATCGCTGTCATCTCTACACACACACATGCTTGATGGACGAGCTGCCTCAGGTTTGGACGAGCAGCCAGATATTCAGATTCTCCTCCAATCTCTTTGGCGCAGCCAGGGGCTGAGATTCTCAGTGCTGCTTGGATTCAGCGCGGCTGGAGATGGCCTGAAGAGAAGCACCTCTCAGGGGGTGTTTCAATAACTCCTAGATGGTTTCAATCACAGATGAACACAGGAAGTTCCCAGGGCATGAAGGTCAAAGATAAATAAAAACATAGTAACAGAACTTTTTCATACGCTTAAAATGTTCTGATGCAGGGTGAATCTCGGGGGTCTGTTACAGGCGTGGGTGGGGGAGGTTCTGTGGCCTGCAGTGAGCAGGAGGTCAGACCACATGATCACGATGGTCCCTTCTGGCCTTAAAGTCTGTGAGTCTAGAAAAGTTCCGGTCAGTTCTTATTTCATCCAGACTGGTTCACCCATTTCTAACATGGGCATGACATGCACATGCTCAATCTCTCTCTCTCTCTCACCCACCCCCCCAAAACCCTGACTTCCCCTAATCTCCGTGCGCATGCTCACACACGCGCCATCTGTGAGCTGCTACGATATGCAAATAACGCAACGGACTTGTGTGAAAAGCCTGACTCAGGCAGCTCATTTGGCTGGCATAATATTTACTAGACAACAACCGCGCCGCACTCGCTGCTGCTGAAATTGGTGAAATCTGGGCTTTTCAGCTGTGTTTAGCCTGAAGTGTCTTTGAATTTGCAGCCTGGATTGTCTTGGTTGCACCATCCATACGCACAGGGCAGGAGTGAGGGGGTCAGAAAGATCCAAAGGTGGGCAAATGGCCCACGCAGTATTTTTCCTGGGTTCTGTCTGATGTTGTGAAATGAATGGTTCCTCTGCAGGACAGAATAAAAGAGAGACGAGCAGAGACAGTCTCTACCTGTCCAGCTTGGAGGCTTCTTGTTCCAACAAGTGCTGGTGACCTGGTCTGTGCTGTTTTCAGCAGAGAACAAAAATGGACTCACGTTTCTGGCACATCTTGTATTGCATTGAATTGCTAAGGGGAGGAAGTGCGGGCTGGCAGTTAAGAGCGCAGGACTGGCTGTCAGGCTCTTGTTTTCTGGGCTCGGCCACTGACTTGCTGTGTGGCTACAGGCAAGTCACTAAACCTCTCTGTCGCTCTGGTTTGCCTCTGCTGTATCTCTCACCCTCCTGTTGGTGGCTTTCCCTGCTCCATCCTACTCACTGTGCACACCCGCTGAATGTCAAATTACACTCCTTTACCGCTAACAACCACTTCCTGGCGAGCTCACTCCCAGCGGGTGACTTCCATGACCATTGACGTCAGGCCAGAATGGGTCCCCTTGTGCCAGACAAAGGCCTTTCTTGTAAAGCCCTGCACTGCTGGAAAGGGAAAACTGGGATTATTTATGCTGGGCTTCAAACGTACCCAGAGATAATGTGCCTTTCTAATGTAGGCCTGTAATGCAGGCTGCCTTTGCCCCAGGACTTGACTGAAACAGAGATTTGCTTCAGCTGAATAACTCTTCTGAATCTATAAATAAATGGGGGGGAAACATACAGAGCACGAGTCCTGCCCTTTTGGATTACTGAAGGGAACTGACCCCCAATTCTGTCCTTAACCTGGCTGTTGGTCTCAACAGCCTCCAAAGTCCTCCTCTCCCGTGTGGATGGACAGCCAGACATCGCTGAGATACAGCAGAGAATAGCACATTGAGGAACATGGCTGGTCAACAGCAGGGATGGAAAAGCCGCTGCGCGTGAGACACAGCACGGACCGCCATGCTGACCTCAAAATCCTGGCCCCGTTGCCACCAGGTGGAGACTGACAAGAGCGGAGAAGCTCTTTGCCTTTGACACATGCACGTGTGTCGGCTTTTACCCACATCCATCCATCAGTGCCCCCAGGCCTTGCTCTAGTCTCCACTGGCCAGGGCTCTGGGCGTCTGGGCCTCAGCCAGGACCAGGAGCAGAGTGGCTGAAATGCCACAAAGAGGAGCTGTTCTCATGCACTTCTGCCCCTTCCAAATCCTGGACGGGAACCCTCATGGGAACGCCAGGAGCTCCTCCTGCCCACCCAAAGTTTTCCGCACTCCCACTAGCGCAGAACCGCCCTGGGTGTGCTGTCTTCCTGCGGCTGTATTATTGCCACAGCAGCACTTGGGGAAAGGCACAGGGCAGAGGGGCCGGGGGAAGCCCCCCAGCTACCTTGTCATGTGACTGCAGTGTGCTCTGAGCAGCCACCGATAACTGCCGAGCTGTCGGTGCGGTGACAGAAGACGCCCGGCGCCCAGAGGACCCCGTCAGCGTTGGGTACAGAATGACTTGGGGCTTCTCTTCCCTAGATAAGGCAGTTGTGTCAGCGGTCAGTGTAGACAGGGAGTATCAGGGTTCACACTGCGTCAGCTGGCTGAGGGTAAACCCTCTCGGCATCCTGGGCCGGGCCCAGCTCGTCATGTTAAATTCAGCATGACTTGCCCCTGTCTACACCGACTGCAAAGCCATGTTTAACAGCTTGTTACTTAGCACGACTCCTCCACGTCATGTTCTAACACAACCCAAGTTTCTAGTGAACACACAGCCTGTGAGGTAGAAGCAGACCCTGCCCCGAGGGCTTCCCATCCACTCCATGTATTCGTAGTAACTTGGACCCAGGGCTGGTGGCTGATACCGGGGGAAATGCTTTTCTCTCCGTGATTGTAGCTGATACCTGGGGGTCAGGAGGTCCAGGTTCTGCCACCGACTCACTCTGTGGCCATACGTGAGTTACCTCCCTGCACCGTGCCTCAGTTTTCCCCCATCTGTAAACTCAGGGTAACACTACTGGCCTCCGACACAGGGTGTGATGGGCTTGGCTAACTAGTCAGCAGCATGCTCTGGGATGAAGGGCAGAGCAGGGCCCTCAAGCTGGGGACTCCTCAGACTTTCAAGAGAATAATGGCCTAAGCCTGACTCCTTGTTCCAATGATGTAGCTCTGCAATGACCCCAGCGGAGTTACTCAGGGTTTCCTCTGGGGCAGGCAAGAGCTGATTCTGGTAAGAACTTAGCAACAGCAGCTTGTCTCTGGTTCAGCGTCTCCGGGATGCAGCAGCAGCAGCTGCAGAAGGGTTCCCGCTTCTCCTCCTCTCTTCACGCTCGGTCACTACGGTCATCTTGTTTCCTCGCCTAGCTCTCTGCTTGCTTTCGCAACAGATGTTGGCGTCTCTCCTCTAATGAGCATTTTAACACTGGAATCTCTCTCACCCCCTCAACTGGAAAGCAAAAAGCTTGACATATATCATCAGCATCAAAGTCACATGCCAAAAAAAACCCCAAACCCGTTTGCCTTCTGCCAGCAGGCTGCTGCTGCTGGAGATCTGCTCCTTGTGTGTCTGGTAGTATCGGCGTTCTCTGGGGAGACGGGTGTTCCTGGAGTACTCGGCTCGCGCTGATTGGACTGACGTGAAGGCATTTGACTTTTGGGTGCCTGCCTACCAGCTCTGTGCAGTGTCCCCTGGAATACACCTCTGCCCTTTCTCCAGACAGCCCTGAGGACTCAGGAGATCTGACACCGGACAGGAGCTCTCCCTCCGCTACTAGAAGATTGTTTTAACCAATTAAGATGAAGGCCTCTCGGTTGTATCTTCACCTAGGCCCGCCTCCAAAGACCCTCCATCTCCAGCATGTGGCTGGAAGCAGGTCTCCTGCAGAAGCTGCCCTTGCAAGGGACTGGAAAGTTCTTTGCATGGCGATGTTTTACAGAGCTGAGGGGCTGGAGAAGGAGTTCCATCCGCGGCCCAACAGGCGGGTGACAGAACGCTCCCGCTCATGGGTGAGCGCTTGCATGCCAAAGGGACCTCTCGCACGAGTCCCTGCTTGTAGCTCAGACAGGTTCCCCGGTCCAGCCCAGCACAGAGCTACAGTGTCGCAGTGGACATGGCTTTCCCCCCTTCAGATGAAAGATCCCACAGAGGGCAAGGGGACAGCAGAGAAAAGCAGACTTCACGTGCATATAAAAAGACATAAGCCAGGGCAAAGAAAGGCCTCAAGATCTGGCCCATTAATAATAAGGAGAAGGGAGACTGGCTGGGAATGGGATATGCTGCCCTCCATTTCCAGGTCAACAGTGTCAGTCAAGCCCGGGCCATCTCAGGGGTCTTTGGTGTCTATGTGGTGAGCTGCTGGGTCTCAGCCCCAGCGCCGAGGGGGGCAAGCACCCACCACAATCAGCCCGTTGATTGGCAGAGAGGCCAAGAACTGTATGGGCCATGGAAACTGGATTCCCTGCTCCAGTGGCGTCCCTACGCGTCAGGACAGGGGCCTGCAGGGAAGAAGTGAGAGACTCCAGGCCCAATCCTGTGAGGCGCTGAAGACCCGCAACTCCCATGGACTTCAAATCTTGCCGCAGGAGGCTTTCCAGCCTATCCTGGTTTCACCCGGGCTGGAGATGTCACCAGAGGAGCCGTTCACGTGGTAGTTCACTAAAGCAAAGAGAGAAACTTTTTTAAGGCCATTGATTGAACTTTCCCAGCCCTCTGGGAGGGGCTGAGGGCGTGGCAGGCTCTTACGTGCTCAGAACACTTTGCCCCTCACTATGGCACGCACAGGGGTGTGTGCAAAACTGCTCTGTTTTCTGGGAAACCCCACAGGAAATGGGAGAGATCTCAAAAGGCTTTCCCTGGGGCCAGGGGTGCAACGAGGCAGGAGGGGGACCAGGCACCCCCCCTTGGCCCCTGACCAGAAGATGGAGGAGCAGCCGGGGCAAATTTAAGTAAGTGGCATTGCAACCTGGCTCATGGGGGTCACAAGGCCACTCAAATATAGGGCAGCTGGGCAGGTAACCTGGGCCTCTCCTTAGCAAAATGATGGTTGCACCCCTGCCTGGAGCTAGTGAAGCCTGTAGTCCAGGAAATACTGTAGCAAATCACACCTGGCTGTTACAAATCAATTACTAAAGCTGCTCCTGCAGTTATCTAGAGGCCTCAGCCGAGATCAGGCCCCCCATGTACTGGGCACTGCATAGACACATAGTGAGCGACAGTCCCTGCACCCTTCCATAGAAGAACCCACAAGCTAACTAGACAAGACAGATAAGGTGGGGAAAAGAAGGATTACTATCGGTAGGGGGGAACTGAGGCCCAAAGCGATGCAGTAACTCACCCAAGGACTCTGTGCCAGAGCTGGAATTGACCCTGGATCTGTCACCTCGTCTGGTGTTTTAGCCAAGGACTATCTCTCCAACATCTCTTGGGTCCCACCAGTGAGGTGCCGAGCCCTCCGCTCCCATTGACTTCTATGGGAGCATAAAGTGCTCAGCGCATGGCAGGAGGAAACCCAGTACTGTGCTGTGCCTTAGATCCCACAGCAATAGAACGGGGTATTTACCAGCTTCACAGGCGGAGGCTGTGAGGTTGACTTAGTGCCTGGAGGCACTTTGAGGCCCTCCAGCACACAGAACTGTAGCAGCACAAGGCGTTATTAATAATAAATCGTCAGAGTAGAAGGTCTCTCCCCATTTCTTTCTGAAAGGATCCGTTTCTCGCTGTGCCTGGCCTGCAGGAATCAGCAGCCCAGCCGGTAGCTCCTCATCTGTGACTCCGGAAGACAATATTAATTAAAGAGAAGGAGATGGCGGATTGTGAAGTGAAGGCACATTCTCTCCCAGCGTGTCCTTCAGGCTTTGTTTTGTGTCTATATTGCCAGTATGTGAGGATTTTGTACAGGGCAAGAAGCAGTGATCCCAAATATCGATGGTGGGACAAATCAATGCTATCTCCTTTTTCCATGCCTATGCGCGCATTGATTTTTTTTGTTGTTGTTACCTCTCTGTTTATGTAATGTCTGAACTTTGCACAACTGAACCATTTAATGTGCAGAAAAGAGCCCTGTTGCCATGAAAACGGACCTCCAAATGACAGCATGAATGCTGAGATATCCCTGTTTTATTGGACCGTACTGAATGTATTTTAACCTTGATAAGTCAATAACTTTTCGTACAAAAGGAGCCAAAGCAGATAGGCTTTCAGAGGCTTGAATGCATTTAAACTGGAGAGTAATGGCCTGGTTTTAATCCCCTGGAAATCTCTCTCATTCCAGGGCCAGTCATTTTCAGAGCCGACTGACATTTTGGTCAAAGAATTACAGCACACATTTGTCACAATGAGAGATGAAAATGCTCAGCAGTTTGGATTTCCTGTGCCAGTCAAAAATAATTATATTAAATTAAAGGGATGTTGTCATCTTACAAATTGCTGACCAGATTTTGCTCTCAGTTAGAGTAACTCCACTTCCTCAGTGGAATCAAGATCAGAATCTGACCACATGTGTTTAAATCCTTTGGGCTAGATTCCCAACTGGTGTAAGGAGGTTTACACCAGGAGGGAATCTGGCCATACATTATTTGTGCTAACGCTGAAGGACTTTTAAAAATCTTTGTCTGTCAACATTGATGCAAGCTTTTTGCTTGTTTTTGCAATTTACTCAGCTTGAACATTGAAATGAAACTGGTCAGTTTCATTGAACATTTATAGTCAATTTCACTTTGTGGGTCTCATTCATTAGCAGGATAATGTTGTGTGTGAGTTTCCAACATTGCTCGGAAATATTTATGTAAAAAAATAGTTCATTCATTTTTCTTTTTTAATCATGGAAAAATTTCTATCCTGTAAAAACATTAGTATTGCACATCTAAATTTTAGGTTGAAACTGCTTGACAGACTAATACAGAGTTAAAATGTTCACCTGATTCAAAAGAGACTTCTTCCCCAGCAAACACACTGTAACGCTTGTGACTCCAGGTAGTTAAGACATTTCTGTGGAAAAATGAGGTTCCTTTTTTGTACTGAATATAAAAAGCTCTTTCTATCTGACTTATTAATAGCCTTGATTAAATTATCTTTGAACAATCTATTTCCTATTCACAAACGTATAATAGTTTTTTTTTCTAATCTCTAGCCTAGACTACAACATAGAAAGGAGATAAATAAGCAACTGCAGATTTATAAAGTTGCATAAGAACCTAGTGAATATGCTAGCAAAAAGAAAGAAAGAAATGAAACAGTATGAATAGCCCTGCTCAAAGATAATGTATTCAATATAATGTATTTTCATAGGGAGGATAATATGTGTTATAATTACACAGAGGAATCACTCTCCTGAAAGCATATCTAGCTATTATTTTATTATAATTTATCAACCTTAACATTCCCTGGATGGGAACTAGTAAGAGGGAAACTCCAGAGGTTTGGAGATTTGGTTCCTTATAAAAATATGCCCAAAATTTCAGTACCTAAACTATCCTCACTCCCTGAAGTCTCCAAAGATGAACAGGGCTTCATGGAGAAAAAGGAGCTAAAAAGACTGAGAGGACAAGCCAAGGTATTTTGAAACTTCTGCTTCCTTTTCTGATCTATAACAGAAAATTCAGAGTTCCAGTAGAAACAAAAAATAATGGAAAAACTGAGAAAGTCACTGAACTATTTAGCACCTCCATCAAGGTGCAGAGTGAGTTTGGGTGACTGTCTGGGGTGGGGAGACCTTACTGTATCTATGTTTGCCTGCACCTGCTTAGAATGCCTTGAACTTATATAAGGGATGTGCTAAATCCTCCATCTCTTACTGAAATCAATGAAAGCTTATCCACTGAGTTCAATAAGCTTTAGGATCAGGCCCTAATTCAAGACTGGATGTTTTTCTAAATGATACACTCTAGGTGGGCTGGATGCAGGAATTCCTGGCTGAAATTCTTTCACCCATGTTATGCATGATCATAAGGGTCCCTTTTGGTCTTAGAATCTATTAAGTCTATGAAAATGCTGGCCACTTAGAGGTGATTGTACAGCTTCGCCATGAAAATGTTGCTCCCAAACCTCATAGACTCTCAGGGTTGGAAGGGACCTTAGGAGGTCATGTAGTCCAACCTGCTGCTTAAAGCAGGACCAATCCCCAGTTTTTGCCCCAGATCCCTAAATGGCCCCCTCAAGGATTGAACTCACAACCCTGGGTTTAATAGACCAATGCTCAAACCACTGAGCTATCCCTCCCCCCATGGAGCAATGAGTTGCCCCATCATGAAATGATTAGGCCCATCAAGGCAGACGGCTGTCATTCATTTACTCCAGGCTCTTTGTGCCAGGTCTTTGCTTCTAATATCTGAATTGTTTGTAAGATGAGAGCAGAAGATTTATAGCCTTAGTTCAGACCTTATGTGTTTTACCAGCAAGATGTCAGTGGCAAGGGGAGACCCATGCAGATGAGACTATAACATCATCCTGGGGAAATGGTTGGCTCTGGGGGTCGGGATGTAATGTATGTAATCAGTCTTACTTCACTGTGAAGAACTGTTTGAAACAATAATGACAGAGAAGAGTTATAAAGCACCTAAATGGTCATGCTGTGATGGGGAAAACCAGCATGACATCTGTACAGGAAAATCAGCCTCTCCAATCTACTAGAGTTCTTTGAAATGTTAGCAAAATAGTGGATACTGGAGAGTTAGTAGATATAATTTATTCAGACTGTCAAAACGTTCTAATAATTACAAGCAACATCTAAACACCACAAAAGCCTGTGAAGAAGTCCCTCACAAGAGTCTATTAAGGAAACTACCTTTCACCCCCTGACTAGGTATTGTCCCGGATTAGAAACTGGCTAAAGCACAGAAAACAGAGAGGAGGAATAACTGGCCAATGGGAGACTAGAGCAGATGGATGCTGGTTGGATGCGCTGCAGCCATCCCTGTGTCCCAGTTACAGAACCATGTGCTAGAATAGTATAGCAGCTGGCTTGCAACCCCTTTGCACCTAAAGGATCTCTGCAATGGGACCCCCAAGATTCCTGAAGGAGCCCCACAAGTGATGCCTCAGCATCCCCCAAATGCCTTCCACAGGAGCACCCCTCCCAGGTGGTCCCCAGCGGGTCCCCCCTCAAGATCCCATGTGCCTTAGTGTCTCTCCCAGGAGCGTACCAACAGGGCCGTCCCCCGGGACAAGCTGCCCAGCAGCCCCCGTTCCAAAGTGCTGTCAATACAACGGGCCCGGCCCTAAAGCAGGGGTCAGCCCCCCTGCAGACTACGACTCCCAGATTGCCCCGCGCCAGCAAGGCAGAGCCCGGGAGGGGGCTAATGGGGCGGTGCATGCCGGGGCCTGTAGTCCTGGGGGGGGGGGGGGCGGCCCGCGGCTCGGCTACCTTTGAATTTTACCGCGAAAAGAACGCGTGGCAGCAGCCCCGCCCCCCGCAGGACGCTACAGGGCGTCACCCTGGTAACGGGCCGGGGAGGGGGCGTGGCTCAGCCGCGCGCGGGTGCCGGGCCCCGGCTCAGTCGCTCAGTGTCGCCGGAGCCGCGCGCCGGGCAGGAGGGGAGAAGCGAGCGGGGCCGCCGGGCCGGGGAGCGGGGCGCAGCCGGGCCCGGAGCCGCCGCCCGTGAGCCGGGGCCGCCGCCGCTCGTGCGTGCGGGGCTCGCCCCGGTGCAGGAAGGAGCCGCCGCCGGAGCAGGCTCGGCGAGCGGGGCCGGAGCTGGTGCATCCCCCCCCCCCGCCCGCCCTCTGCAGCGGGGAGCCGGGAGACTCGGCAGCCGGAGCCGCTGCAGCCGGGGCGTCCCCAGGAAGGGCTGAGGGAGCCGGAGCTGCTGCCTCCTCGGCGCCCGGCCGCGGCTGAGCGGGGCTGGAGCGGCCGCGACCCCTCCGGAGCCGGCGAGGGCTCGAGCCGGCGGCGCATCCTCTCCACCCTCGGCCGCCCGGCGATGGCGGGCTAAAGGGGCGCGGAGGCGCCGGAGCTGCCGCTGCCTCCCCGCCGCCCGCAGCGGCTCCGCCGGCTCGCACCGAGGGCTGAAGGCAGCGGGCGGTGCAGCGAGAGGGGGGCCGCCGCCGCCCCGGATCCTCGGGCTCTCCCGGGCGGCACACAAAGAAACCCGGTCCCTGCGGAGAGCGCGGGGCCCCCCCAAGCGCAGCCAGCCGCCCCTCCGCGGCGGGGCCCCAGGATGTAACCAGCTCCCTGCTCCGCTCCGGAGGCTACACGCGAGGAGGGGGGGACGGACCCCGCTGCATAACGCCCGGGCACCCGCCGCAGCGCCTGTCCGAGCGCGTCCCGGCTCCCCTGCTCCAGCGCAGCCCGCGCTCCGCCGCCCCCGGAGTAGCGCCCGCCCGCCCGCCCGCCAGCCGAGCCGCTGCCCCGGGATGGGCCTTTCGTCCCCGGCGTGACGCCCGCAGCCCGGCCGGGCCCCGGGGCGGGATTTGCCCCTTGCCCGGGCAGGATTTGGTTGCCGTTGTCAGGGATTTACCCGCCCCGCCGCCGGTTCATGGCCGCGGGGCTCGCCCGGGTCTGCCGCGTCCCGGATGGTGAGTAGCGGGCTGGGCTGGGCGGCTCCCCCCGGGGTGGTTGTCTGCCGGGGCGGGGATCCGAGCCCCCTTGCCCCGGTCTCTCGCGGACACCGGCCGCGCTGCCCCGCCGGGGCTCTCCGCGGGCAGACGCCGCTCAGGGCCAGGAGCCCGGCTGGGCCGACTCGGCGTCGGGGCCGGCCGTGTGGCCGCTGTCGGGCCGGGCAGCGCGGAGCTGGTCCCGGGGCTGCTGCCGGGCCGGGGATCCCCGACTCCGCTGCTGGAGACCTGACCTCGGACAAGTAGGACCCCTGGCGGGCGGCGGTGCAGAGCCCGGACCTGGGGGCGCGGGGGCATCCCTCCATCGCCTTGGGGCTCCACCAGCCAAAGCCCCCCCCCCCACCCCACCTGCACCCGCGCTGCTCCGGCTTCTTCCTCTCTGCAATGGCCCGGTCAGTGAGCGCTGACTTGGGCAACAACTGCCCCTGCTCCCGAGCTGAGGCATTCCTGGCCTCGTCTCACCCTGTGCGCCCAGGGCCAGGCAGCTGGGACCTGCCCCCGGGTCTTCCCACACAGCTGTGAACTGCCCCAGGGGGTCACTGTGTGCGGTGCCTGAAATGTAAGCCTTGAAACCCAGCTAGGTGTTGAATCTAGGGGTGTATGTGATGGAGTCTCTTCAATACCTGCCACTGGCTCAAAGCATGGGACTGGCTTGGATCTGAGGTGGAAGAATTCACCCCCCCACCCCCCCACGGCACATGTGAACCCAGCAATGTGCTGCTCTTCCTGCTAAATTCTTTTGTGTGGTTGAGCAGGACAGCGCTGACTGTTAACACGGGCTGAGCCCCTCCTGTTGGGAGCTGGGGAATGACCTTCTGGTATTTTTAGCTGTGAAAGGGGCTTCTCAGCTTAATGAGGAGCAGTTGAAAGGTTACGTCCAGTGCTGATAAACCCCAATGACATATTAGGAGACACAAACAGAGACAGCTCAGGCAGACCTGGCAGATTTACCTGCGTAGATTGTTTCCGGGAGACCTCTGGCAGACTCAGGATTGTTGCTTTCTCAACAAGCAGCGGTTATATATTTCTTTCCTCTTAATTTAATCTGTCAATTCAGTGATGAAACCAGAACCGTTTTTTTTTCCTTTTTGTGTTGGCTGAACTACTGGATAGATATTTGATGTGAACACCTCTCTCCTTAAAGAACCATGTCTCTCGAGTTTTCCCCACGAGACAGACATGGATAGTTTATTTCCCTATAGATATTTTATATATATTTCTAGTTTCATCACTGACCCTGATGGCGTGGAACTGGATTCTTACAGGAAAAATAGCCCACCTGTTCTTGCTGCTGTTTTTCTGCCTAACATCCTGATCCCTTGGTAGCTGTGGAAACACTTAGGCTGTTGCAAACAGAATTCATGAGAAGGGGAGAAACGTGAAATATTTAATGCCAGCCCCTGTGTTTATATGAATATCCCCAGTAACAAAGAAGGAGAACAAAACACCTGAGAAATGTTGTTCTTTGGAAGCTGTTCTCTCACACTTGCGTGTCGACAGACCCGTCTTCAAACACAATGAATTTCCTGAAATGCATTCAGACTAGTAGAGAGAGAATCCCCCATAATATCTCCTGTAACTTCAGTGCAGGGAAATTTGAACTGCCAGAGGCAAAGCAGAACAGTCTGCAAGAGTTAAATTGATAATACTGCTGGGCATTTTGTGGCTTCCCGCTGTTTAAGCTGAGGTCAGTTCCTTTCACATGACCAAGGATGATCAGAATATCTTTCCTATCTGTCTGAGCAGAGAACAGAAAGTTAGAAGTGTTCCTAGTGCCAGGTACAAAGACCATCTAAATCTGGCTTAGAGGAGAGCTGCCAAATAAAGGCAATTAAAATGCTAAATATGCAACGTTTTAATGTTGAGCAGTCCAAGTCAAAGGTTCGATACCTGATGGCACTCGCTCATTGGGGAATGTTTAGCATGTCCAAAGCACAATATCCAGGATTTGCTTCATCACTGTAAATTTAGTTCCAGGGAAGAACAGGGGTGTAATTTTAAAATATCTCGTGTTTGTACTGTGTCAAATGCGTGTAGAGGAGATGATCTGACTGGATCAAATACTCAGGACATTATTGGCTCTTGATGCTTCAAGATACCAACAGTATTTGGTCTCTTACAGCACTGTGCATGCCTCATTCCCTTTGTGTGGCTTCTCTGACACTTAACCTGTGTGCCAGTTACCTCTTGTTGCTTGGTTGTCACAACAGCCTATTCCTAAGGGCAGAGTGCACACAGCTATAATGTTCTGTGTTGCCCAAGGTGGTAGCAGTGAATGTTTAAAATTCCAAGGTTCGGTTCTGTTCTTTTTCAGCCCGGTAAAAGTGTCACCAGTTACTTCAGTGGGACTAATGTTGAGCTTAGAGGAAGGATCTAGTGTTCATGGCTTTCCTCGGCTCTAGTGTAGACTTTTTGACTATAGGGCACGTGATTTCATTTCTTAATAACGTCGGTCTGTGTGTGTTCGCTCTGATTCTGACCAAATGAATCTTGCCACGTTTTGAATGAAACCCAGTGAAAGGCGTATATTAGAAAATGTACTTGTAAGTCACACGTCTTAGGCACCTCTCAGGTTCCCACTCTGAGCATTCACTACTTTAAGTAGACCTGTAGTGCTTTCCTTAATAAATGACATGCATAAGTGATGCACACAACAAAATTGCAAGTGACCGGTTTAATAGAGGGGCGTGTCTTTCTCTGCGTGCAGTGTCAAGTCATAATATACCTCTGACATTTTTAAGTGAACTTCTTAAAAGTACACTGCTCACTAGAAGAAAATGTAACCTGCCAATAGTTTTCACATAACATGTGTGACTAGGAGGGAGAGAAGAGGAACTTGTAATGTTCCCAACAGACATGCCCAATTACTGGAGGAAACCAGGAAATGCAGCAAAAGTGTAACCCATTTATGCACAAGAGGCCTTGTCAGATGTACTCGTTAAGGGGAAAGATTGGCTGGGGCATTTGAATTTGATAAACAGCTTTCCAGCGTGTGGGTTCCCTCACTTAGCTTCTCAATTTAAGAAGCTGCAAACACATGAAATAGAATCGATGTGTTTGAATCTAGTCTGGGAAATCATTTGCTGGCTTGCCTTTTTTTTTTTTTTTTTTCAGTGGGGGGGGGAGATTCTTAGGTGCTGGGGTGTGTGTGTGTCTGAATTAGGTAAGGGTGCTTTGATCCAATTAGCAGGAAAAGATTAGAAAAGCCATTAAATCCTTTCTTTTGTCTTTCTCAGTCCCTACTGGTTAAAAGGGGCGGAAGCCAATCTTGGGCTTTAGGAACTTGGCATTCCTTCCTGTCCTTGCATCCAGCTTCCTTGCCAGTTTAGCAGTTCAGTAAATACCAGTGCAAGTTCTTTTATCTGTTCACGCTGCAAGATATGTTCAGTAGAAATAAGACCAATCGTTAAAAATTTAAACATCCAAGTGTCTGAATATTTATTCCAAGGCCAGAGTAAAGAAACCCATGGAATGATGTGATTGGCCAGTTATTCTGAATAGAAACTAATAGCTGAATTTGAGTAGTGAGTGTTTTTAATGGCTCACTTTCTTAGCTAGGCGCTGCTCTCTTACTCACTGATCTACCTGCAGAGAACAAAAGGTCCCTATTAGGAAGCTGTAGAACCCAATTTGTAGCTGCGCTGTGTACTCAGTTTTCTGTGATTAGGGTGACCAGATAGCAAGTGTGAAAAATCGGGACGGCGGGTGGGAGGTAATAGGAACCTATGTAAGAAAAAGCCCCAAATATCGGGACTGTCCCTATTAAATCGGGACATCTGGTCACCCTATCTGTGATGTTCTTCAGATATGCTGTGATTCTTTAGAGCTTTCGGCGGGAATCTCTGATTTGGGTGCTCTCTCTTCATGGTTTTCTGTGGGTGGGTAAATATCACAATTTGCCATCCGTTCTGAGACTGGGGGTAGGAGTGAGCTATCTCAGGTGTTTGAGGGTGATCTCGAACAGCAGGTCTTTGCATCACACAGTCCTATGCCCAGGGGTGCTGGAACAGTTTGTGTAGTGGGGGAGGCTGAGAGCCATTGAACCAAACTGTAAACCCTGGATATGAAAAACCACTTCAAGCCAGGGGCTGCGGCAGCACCTCCAGTTCCTGCACCTATGTCTATGCTTCATGAATTAAGAACTTCCAATTACCCGTGATGCTGCTTTTTTCGGTATCGTTGAGTAAACATAGCCCTTGTCAAAGGTGCTGGCGTCTGCAGGTCCCCAGTGATCTTCAGTGCAGGTGTGGCGTGGTCAGCAACACTGCCAGCTTCTCCTTGCATAGCCAGTCAATTGAAGCCTGACCTGGAGAGGGTGTCCAGGGGGAGTTTATTGCTCCTTCGTTGCCTTCTCTGCTGGAGAGATGCTGTCCCCTGGGCACTGACTGAGACTCCAAATGCTTCTCTCTCAAGCAGGGGTAGCTGTATCTCACCCAGCTGTAAGTTAAACGCCTGCGGGCAGGAATGGTGCCTGATCTGAGATTGCCCTGAACCTGTGGCTGATGTGCGCGCAGTGACCTCTGCAGTTACCCTGTACTCTTCGGTTTCAAGCAGGGCCAATGTAGGGTGCCTTCCCCACAGGCCTGGTGCTCTGGGTCTTTCTGTTGCAGTAGCGGTTGGGCTTTTACAGATGGCTTGTCTTGATGCAGCACGCTGTGGCCTGAACTCCTTTGTTAGAGGTGGGTGCAGTGCCAGGCCGCCTCCCCCTCGCACACCCTGATGCTCACACGCCCTCTGCTAGTGAGTCGTGGCCAGAGGCACCGCAAGCTTGGGTGATCTGACAGTCTGGATAAACGTCCAGCAGGGACCAGCGCACACGCCCCCAACTCATTCTCTTCCCCCACCTGCTTGAACAGGTGTCTCGAGGAGTGGTTTGGGAGGGTCCCTAGAGTCTCAGATCGCTGAGTGCGAGGCCGAAACGCTGGAGAGCTATATGTCACCCAGCTGTAAGTAAAACGCTGGCCTCTTCTAAAATCCAGTAACTAAACCCAGTGGCCAAATCTCCAGGATAATTCATCATAATACCCAGCTCTTACCCCCCACCCTGTGGGTGCCTGTGACTGAGATGTAGCTGTAAGTTGGCGATGGGGTTGGGTGGGGGTGTTTCTATTTTTATAAAGCCCAGTCTGAGGGAAAATGCAAGTCCCTGCATATTCCCTTTCCTTGTTTCCCCAGTAATGTCAAATATTGTGGTTTGTTTGGCCAGTGGGGTTTCCCCTCCCTGATCTTAGTTAGAACTGGGTTTCTAAAAGCATTGCCAGGCGGGCGAGAGTTGTTTACTGAGTACCGGTCTCGTCGGAGCTTTACGCTGAGCAGAGTGCATGTGCACTAGTAAAATACACACCTCTCGTGCTTGCAATGCATGTGTATCCACAGGGTTGATTTGCAGCTGGGCTGGTATCGGCTTGGCCTTTTTGCTTGTGCCACCCAACTGCCTGATTGTGGGGATTTGGATTTGCATCCCCAGAAACAAGTCTGTTCTGAGCAGAGACCCTGCTCCCAAAGAGGGAGCCCGTTCTACTGCAAGTGATTGTGGAAATCACATGTGCGTCTGCAGCACGCATGCATGCGAAAATAAGACATTTCTCCTTTCTCTTCTGCCTGCACATTCCTCAAAAACCTAATATTCATGAAAGGTAATTCAATCAAACAGTGATTCCTATCCGCTAATGCAGCAAAGCTGGCACGGGGTGAGAATGGAAGCCAGGAACACAAAAGCCCTGTTTTATTACCTCCTGCTTGCCTCAGAATTGCTTTTCTCCCTCGAGTGAGCCGGCTAAAGCTGGCTTTATTATGTTAACCTATTTGCGTGTCAAGAGCTATTGTGCCTCTTTTTATCTGTGTTTGTATTTGCTCGGTGCAGGGAAGAAAAGGACGAGGCGAAAATGGATGGCTGGTCAGTGCTTTGCACTCTGGGGGCACTGATTGGTTGCTAAGTGATTTGCATCCCCGGTAATCGCTTTTATCTCAGAAGGATGTCGTGGATAATTATAAGCCTACTGACATCTTTTGAAATCTGCCTAATGGGTGTTTTAATTTACATGGGGAGAAGGGGCTATTTGCGTTGCTCTGACTACAGGTTGCGTGGGTATATAGTTAAAAAAAATTATTTTCCATGTAAAGTAAATGGCTCCCTGGGAATTTAGGACTGGCAAGGCCCCATCCTGCAGCGAAACAGAATGAGCCCAAAAGTCTTGGCCCTCTGGGCAAGTTGTGACCTCTTTTATACTGAACCTCTGCCTGTGAACCTGTAGGGAAAGCTTGGCTGATTCGGTGTCCCACTCAGGGTTGTCCTGTATGTCCCAGTAACGGCTGACTGGCCTTCCTTGGCTTTGAATCCCGTCTGATGTTCATCACTTTCCATGGTCTTTTTTTCCTAGGGGCGGGGGAGTGCTTCCCCTTTCAAACAACGTTCAGAAATTGAAGCTTTGTGTGTTAGGATCACTCCACTCCATGAGCTTCTCTTAATAAATATACGAGGCAGAAGGCTTTTAGCAGCACCATTCTGAGAGATCGCCGCTCGTCCTGAGCCGTGTGGCTGCTACACTCCTTTTCCAAACTCCTTCCCTCCCTCCGGGTATAGCTGCCCTGGTGGGAGAGCGAGCGTAGTCTGCTAGCCCATGTGCAGAGAGAACTGACTGAAGATCTGCCACGTGAGGTTAGAACTTGGGTTTGGCTAGCCGGAGCTAAAACATGGAATGCAGCAAACACATCGACATGAGGCAAACTCACATGGCTAATTAGTCGCACATACAGCCTGGCTCCAGCCACCGCTGGGTTAGCCAGATACTTCCTTGGAACTCAGACTAATGGAGGAGCTGTTGCCCTGTGTAATATCCACGGGGTGTTGGTTTAGGTAATACGTTCCATGCACCTTACTCTTCCCCCTAGGCTCTCGCTCTCCCGTGGCTGCAAGTGTTTGTGGTGATCATGCCTAGCTGGAGTTTTAGGAGTTTCCAGAGGGAAGCTGGAGACTTTGGAAGCTGAGTTGGAGACACTAGGGGCTTTTGGTACCCAATGAGGTGCCTTGGGATTGTGGGATGAAAACACTTTGTAAGTCTCCCTCTAAAACAAGCCGGCTGTGAAATCGTTAACAATGTTGACGTTTACTTTCTCATTTTTAGGTTTCAGAGTCCATCTCCCATGAGATAAATGGGGCTCTTTGCAGCTCTCAGTTGTTGTTCCAGGCTGTCTGTACGTTGGGGCAGAGATAGCTGCATCTGTTTACAGTGGGGCCACATTTAAGGGGCTTTCTTTCTTACCCTAAAGTTTGGAACCATCTTTTTTGGGGGGGTTATCTGCTTCCATCGCTGCAGAATACATGGGGCCTGGATAGCAACCTGAGGTTTGCATGGCATGGCCTGCAGGCCACTTACGCATCATTGTTTCTGCAATTCAGCCTTAGCCATCTTCTCCTTTAATATGGAAGTATGGCCTGTAGAGACGATAGGTCCCAGCATGTACAGGGAACTGGCCACTTGGCATTGAACTCCAGTCCTTCATATTACAGATTAGGTGAGTGCAGTCCGGTTACTTTATGAAGATCATGTGTGGCCCCGGCATTCTGGGCCAGTTGCTAATGCAGTCTTCATTTGGGGAAAGTCTGGACGCATCCCCTCCAGTGGTCCCCAACGTGCTGCCCTTGGCAAAGGCTCTCCTGCCACTGCTGTTTGCAGCGAGGCCCTTGTTGCATTCTTAGGAGCCCCACGCGTTCCTGATGGTCGTCACGTGTCTGGTGCCCTTTGGGCTGTGCGTACGTGTGGGGGCGATGCCACAAATTCCGTGAACTGCATCAACTCACCCAACCCAGCAGCTCAATAAACGTTTAGCCCTGACTTGACCACGTCTCTGAGAACAATCCGCCGCTGCCCCTGTAATTTATGAGCTGACCCCGTGGCCCTGCAGGGCTGGCGTAGGTTCAGAAAGGATGGCATACAAAGACTGTTGCCAGCGGGGTGGGGGAGGAGGGAGTAGTGAACTTTCCTGAATCTGGCATTTGAAGAATGTGGCTGGCACAGAGACCCGTGACCCAGTGCCTCGCCTGCTTCTGCCAACTCTATCTTGACATGTAGAGAGGTGAAAACAAAAATCAGTGGAAGATGTGATGCACCTGTTTAATTTGGCTCCTTTGATGCTAAGCCAAGGTTGATTGAGTTGAGGGGGGTAAGCAGCCAGCAGGGTCCCTGTAGGATAAGCTGGGGGAGCGTGGACCAGCTCTCTCCCTGTTCGTGCTCCCCAGATTGTTCTAAATTGCTGTGCAAGATGAGCGGGAAATTATTAATGTGGATTTCCTTCCATCCCAGCCCCCCTTCCCGGTAGCATATCGAAAGCCTTTTTCAGGGTCTGGGTGGTGTGGGGTTTTTGGTGGTGGTGGTTTTTTTGCTAGTGAGCAGCACAAATGCATCTATTTATGGCTCACTGTAAACAAACTCCCAATGAAAGAAAGTTAATGACCTGAAACTGACAAGAGCCTGCTGGGAATTTTTATAGCCCCTGGGATTCCTTTTGCTAAAGCGAGAGTAGATCAGCATTTGTAACCCAAAATGGCAAGCTGCACCCCCCCACCAAACCCCTCCGAACAAAACTAGCCGCAGAGGCTTAGCGAAGAGCAAAAAGGGGGGTTTTAACTGGTTATTGAGCTCTTGGCCCACAGATTGATAGAGCGTGTGCGCCTGCATGTGTTTCGGTGGGGTCCCCCCCGCTCCTGGAACCAAGGAATCTTCTCCGCTTTTACCATCTGCCTGTTGTAGGTCATTTTTGTCATGCTTCAGGCTAGAACTAAAGCTGGCTTATCATCAGTGGTAACCAAACACTAATAAAGCCTTAATACTCTGCAGTGAAGAGATTTAGCTGTCAGAGATAAATATTCATATTGCTTCCTAATTCAGCTTCAGTTCCACAACAAGGGAGCGGTGGGGAGGAAAGATGCAAATACGGACGGGTGTTTTTTAACATTAATGCTGCTAGCCGCTGTAGGTCACTGCTTCTATAGGGTGAGCTCCTGCTCAGGGGTTTGGCCGTCCGTCTTAGACTGCACTGTTGCTAATTGCATGATGTAATTCAATAGCATTAACGGGAATATTTATAAGACTGTTAGCATGCTGCAGATTGGTCCATGTGTATGCCTGTACTGTTGTTGATACAGTCGGAAGCAGGGCCATTGTGTTGGGTGATATTTACTGACCTAGTCTCTTGCTCTGATATCCCCTCACTTCCCCCATACACACAGCCTGTATATACATGCTTGGTTTGATTTACTGGGTCGAGCTGGCAGTTAAAGCTGACAAATTGAAAGAGGCTTTAAGTGATTCAGGTTAATTATTAGTAGTCAGGGGAATATCCGTTTTTAAAGGGATGCCCTTGGCTAGTTTGGAGCATCAAAGCTTAGGTTTTTTCCTCAAGAGGTTTACAAAGCCTGCCTTAGACTAGGACAGTTTTCCCTTTTAAGAAAACCATGCAAAACGCTGGTTAAGTTTTAGATCCAGTGCATTTCTCTGAGGTTCAGAAGTGCCTGAGAATCAGAAAACAATCAGAAAACAAATATAAACAAAGCAAACTGTAACAGAGCTGCTATTCCTCTGTCCAAGGAGAGTGAAATAAAGTTAAGTAATGGCGCGTCAGATCCTTCTGGCTTGTAGGGCCATCGTCAATGTACTGTGGAGTCCGTTCCAAAAATGAGTTGCCAACAGCTTGAGGTTCAGGACCTTCCTGTGAGTGGCCCGGAGAACATTCATGTTTTCACCATTGTATTTTCCTAGCTTTTTAAAAAATGTTTCTCTTGGCAAACCCACAGGGAAGGGAAACTGATCATAGAGGTTTTTCCACTGCTTGCATCCAATGAAGTGGGTATTCACCCACGAAAGCTTATGCTCCAATACCTCGGTTAGTCTATAAGGTGCCACAAGACCCTTTTGTTGCTTCTACAGATCCAGACTAACACGGCTACCCCTCTGATACTTGTGATCATAGAGGGGCAGTCGCAGATTTGACTCGACACAAGATACTGCCAGATGCCCAAAGTAGACTTGGATATAGGGGCAGTGTTTTCTGTAGTCTTCGTGATCTTGGGGTTACTTGTAATAATGGAGGGAGGGAATTCGAGAAGTCTGGTTTTTTGTTTTTGTTTTTTTAACAACCCTAAATTGTTAAGACCAGGTCAAGGAATCATTTCAGTTCTGCTGACTCCAATTTAATATGGCATTTGAGTCTGTTTATGTATATTCTTCATTGGCCACCTTCCCTGTCTTTTGTTCTTGATGATTCACTGCCTCCAGGGTTCTGCAGCCCCGTCCTGGCTTCAGAAGTACTGATTCGGAGTGTGTGGGTAATAGAAATACTCCATTAATATCTATGTTGTAGTTTTACAATCTTGGAGGGCTTATCTTTTCTTGTATAATTCCCATTAATGTCGATGGGAATTAAACAGACCAGAATAGACGCATAATATCTAGACAGTCGGCAATGAGTTTCTGTGAGAATAAATCACTGGGGATAGAATGAATAAAGTATACTGGAAAAACACCCTAACCTCCTCCCTGTACGTAGATCTACAGCAATCCAGAAATAACGTCTGGTCCCAGCCCTGGAAAGACGTGTCTATATGTTAATGCTGTCTAATGAGCTGGGTATAAAAACAACTTTTGAAGTTAATAAAGGAAAATGCTTGTTGAAAAAGTGACCGATCCCCAGCAGAACTCTGCTCTGGGTTCAAGATGTTTTCTGTCTGCCCCTGTTGAGGAGCTATTCTTCACCATAGTTTTGAAAAGGGACTAAAATTCTGGTATGGGGTGAATATGGGACTTTCTATATTGATCCTAGGTCCTTTCGAGTGCCCCTTGTATGGTGGTGTACAAACTCAGTCCTTGCGGATCCCGCCACGGCTCTTGGGCTGCTGTGTCCCAAGGGGAGCCCAGCGGAGAGAAGGTTCTCATGGATTTTGTGTCCCCGAAAAGGTGTGGTGTGTCAGCAGCTTTGTGGTTGTAGCTCTGTCAAAGCGAACAGCGCTGCGGGGGCGGGAGGGCCTCCAACCTTCCTGGGCACTCTGGAAAAGAGTGAAAGGTTCAGTCAGGTTTTTCTGGGTAACAGCACAGCCAAGGTCAGTCGCCTCTGACCCCCGCGGCCTGGCACTCCCAGCATTGGCTGGGTCATCATGGCAGGGGTCGCTCCCCTGATCCAGACCTCCTGTTGAACAGCCTTGTCCTGTGTGGCGTTCAGAGAGAACCAGTAGCAATGTAGCTCTTAGCTCAGCCTCTTCCCTGTGGATGCTCTGGGCTGGGAAGAGAACGGTGCCGAGAATGGACTGAACGCTGGTAAGGAGAGCGCCGGCGATCTGGCATCGTGGCTGGGGCCGTGTGCGCACGGCCTGTTCCATTCTGGACTCCCAGCCACGGGGCACTGGATGACGTCGGTCACCCCAGCTCAGTCCTGCCCTGCAGCAGGGCAAGGGCTCTTCCAGTGTCCCTCCCTGTGCTTGGGGGTACACGTGCAGGCTGACGCCCTGTTGTTACCTACAGGGCGGGTACAATGTGCCATGACAATGCAAGCTTTCCCGTACCCCAGTGCCTTGGCTCTGAGCTGTAGACTTCCCTCCGCTACCCCTGAAGGGGAGAGGCAGGTCAGTGCCGGTGCTCACCACGGCTGTTTCTACACTGCCACTTTCAGTGCTGAAACTTCAGTCGTTCAGAGGTGTGAAAACACACACACACACGCACACGTTTTAGCGTTGAAAAGCGCCGGTGTCGACAGCGCTTCGCTCCCGGCGATAAAACGACCGCCCTTGTTCGGGGTGGGGTTTTTATCGCTCCCCCCGGCGATAGTGTGACTGTACTGCCCGCGTCACAGGGGTGCAGACATACCGTAACTGAGCCTGCGCATTGCAAAGGGCCCTGGGTCAGAGCGATCAGCGTTCCTGGTGGACAGGAGTTTTCAGCTAAGCTGGCGTGCCCTTCCTCCCCGGCAGCTGCCATGTGGCAATGAAGGATGCTACTGGCAGAATGCAACCTGGCAAAAGGCTTCTGCTCCCATTGCTGGTCACCTGGGCCAGTCCGCCCCTGCTTCCTCCAGGGGCAAAGCCAGGGCCGGAGACCTGCCGCCCCTAGACCTGTGCCCCTCCCAGCCAAGGGCTCTGTCTCTGCCAGGAACACAGATGGAAGCAGTAGTTTTTCAACAGCCCTAATGCTTGGGGATATGAAAGATTAAGGTTGGTGACCATTTTTTAACTCAATAAAGGGAAAGACAAGCTGGAGTCTGCAGTCCAGAGATATAATTAGTTCGCAGCAGTGGCGCTTTCTTGATTTAGCTTCAGAGAGCAGAACAAGACAAGGATGTTATACCCAATTAGCAATAACATACAGTCGGAGCTTGAATAGGTGAGATAACAAGCTATTTTTATGACTTTTCTTTACAGACTTTACAAAACAAGGGGGTATCAAGTCTTTATTTCTTTTCCCCAGGGAACAATTATTAGTGATCTAGGAATTTCCAAAGCCAAATGATACATTTGTTAACAAAAACAATAAAAAGCCTAATGGTTAAAATACAGCCGTTGGCAGCCTGGGGATGGAGCAGCTAACGCAGGCCTTCCAGTCCCTGTAAGAGGTGTCGCTCGGGGCTGCTCTCCGCGCTGGCTTTTCCCCAGGGGACACGTGAGCTGTATTAAATGACTCTGACCTGCATACGGCCCTTTATAGCTGGAGGCACTCTGCCATAGGAAGAGCCCTTGTTTCCTGTAAGAATTGTCTGCCCAAGGGTTGTTCTCCAAAGGCCCAGCGCTTTAGGCTGTCAGCTGAACGCCTGCAGGGAATAATGCGTGGGGTATTAGTGCAGTAGGAGAATTCTTGCTTGCTTCTTTGATCTTGAGCCTTGGCTCCTGCAGGAAGTGTTGGGAGTCCCACTGCTTGGTGATAAGGTTGCAAACTCGGACAGGCCCTCGGGAAAGAATACAGGTGAACTACACCGGAGAATTACCTGCAATCTCTTGGTAACTGTAGCTGCTTTTACTAGGTGGAGAGAAGCCAGCCCAACTCGGCATTGTACAGCCACCATGGCAACTAAGGTCAAACAGGTGTTCGTCAGGTGGGGTCTTGCTAAGGCTAAGTGATAATGGTCCAGCATTTCTGGGAAAGGTGCCCCAGGACGTTGGAGATACTGGAACTTGATCAGAGGATCCCTTTTACCCCCAGAGCTCGGGATTGGTGGGATGGGCCAACTGCACTGCGACACCTGGGTTTAGTAAGCTGGTAAGCAACTCGGGGAAAAATTGGGGTGTTAAGTGAGCTTTGTCTTGCTGGCCACCAGGGGAAGGATAGCATTTGAGGCTGTGGCTGGAAAGGAGATGGGACTCGGAGCATGGATTCATTACCCTATGACTAAAATAACTGCGTGGGGCACTGAAACAGAGCAGTGGGTTAAGAAACTGGTATGGCATGTGCGAAAAGGACACAAGATGGTGGTGGGAAACGTAGGGAGAACTGAACGGCCTGGTCCTGGAGATGTGTGTAGCGTGTCCCAGTGAGCTCCCCACAAGTCACCAAATCCCTTCATGTGTTGCCTCACTAATAAACATTTGTTACCCCAATCGGCTGAGTAGTTAGTAGTAGCCTTCACTGCTT
The DNA here is from genome assembly GCA_033296515.1 of Macrochelys suwanniensis. NCBI lineage: Eukaryota > Metazoa > Chordata > Testudines > Chelydridae > Macrochelys > Macrochelys suwanniensis. Next base: position 3,388,086 of record CM065789.1, on the reverse strand, counting down.
CCTCTTGCCACTGCTGCCCTTCCATGCAGCATGGCTTCCGCGCTCGCTAAACTGCACAAGGTCCTCAGTGCACAGGTGGGGAGATCTCATTCGGGGGGCGAGGGGAATCTCTGCTGTCTTTCCAATCCACCCTCAAATCCCTGCATGGACTTGCAGACGTCTGACTCCATGGCTCATGCCTATTCAGTCCCTCCCATCTGGGCTGGCTCTTTTCTGTCCCTGTACCTTGCACGCAGGACTCTCACTAGTCTTCCTCTGGGCTGCAGGGTCCCACATTTTAAGCCCTCCCCTTGGCGTATGCTTGGCTTTCTGAAGCCTTTGAGCGATGCATGACCTGAAGAGAGCTTGAAGACGTATGGACCTCACAGGTCCAGCTGCTGCATTGGTGTGTGTCACAATAGACTAGAAATGCCACCTAGCTCTTCCGCAGGGCTTTTCATCAGCAGAGCTCACCGCACTTTACAAAGGAGGTGAGCGTCGTCATCCCTGTTTTACAGATGAGGAAATTGAGGCACAGAGAAGGGAGGTGGCTTGCACAAGGCCAGTGGCCAAGCCAGGAATAGAACCTAGGTCTTCAAGACCAAGTCCAGTGCTTTATTCACTAGGAAATGCTGCCTCCCTGTATTTGATTGTTTTACATTATGGCCAGACTCTTGATATCTTACTGTGCTCTCCTGCTACTCAGTACCTTAAATAACCTAGTGAACAGCTGGCTTCAGTTGTGGGCAGGTGGTCACTGTCCTCTGCTAGGCAGCAGTGTTAGGATGGATGTGTGTAGGGAGTTATAAGATCTAGTAGGACTGTAGCTAATGCAGGGGAGCAGGCCAGGTCCTGGCCCACGGACCCAAAGGTCCAGTGGCTGTTTCCACCTGCTGGCTGGGTGCTGTAGCAGGCACATGGCCTGTTTGTTGTTACAGAGTGAGTTTTCCCCTCTCAAAATCATAATTCCTTTTTCAAACCTGCGCCTCCGGCTTTTGGGCGTAAAATGAGATCTCCTCCCCCTCGGGCTGTATTGGTAACCGAGACTCGGTCTCCCTCTGGATGTGGATGGAATCTGCCTTTGCTTTCTCGTCTCCCCTTGTCAGCGTCTGAACAGTACAATCTAATTTCAGATAACTGACAAATCAAGTCATGCAAAGTGGGAGTTTAATTGCAAACAGTTTTTATGGATTGTGCTCACATCTGTGCTGCCATATGCAAAAAAACAAAACAAAATCACCCCTGATCTTTTTCCACCCCAACAAATCCACTTGCAAAGAAACACAGCTGGAGGCTTCAACTCAGGAGCTAGTGAGATCTCTTTTTACTTATTTCTGCCTGCCCTTGCAAGCCAAATCTCAGCTCAGGGAGCAGGGGGTACGGAGCAGGCTCTGGCTCCATTGCCGTGTCTGGCATTCAGTGCATCTCTGTGCATCGTTTGGCTGATTGACAGTGAAACGATTTGGTGGAAGGTAGCTTGCTGAGGTTTCATCTCTGTGTGTGTGTGTGTGGGGGGGGGGGGCAGTGCTATTAATGTTGCATTAAAAACCGATTCTAGTTAGTCGTGTGGGCAAGAAGTTTTATGAGATGGCGGCCAATAAAGCGAGGGATGTGTGTGTGCAGTGAATATTTCTTATCTGCTAGGATAAGGATTTATGTCCCATTGGTTGGCAAATTGCCCTGTGTCCTTGGCCGGAGGGTTACCCGGTTCTGCTCTCTGCTGAATGTACTGCCTTGAGTTGCTGTAGGGGCATGTGAAGGGTTTTTGACTCCTAAGCAAGCCCCCTTCCCCACTTGCGTCCGAATCTGGGGAGCTGCTTTTGAGGCTGGATCTCTGAGTGCGTGGCATGGAGGGCAGGATTCCGGAGCACCTGTTTCAGGCTAGAGGCGTTAACGGTGCTGCTCTGATTCCAAGGCACGGCTCCTGTCTGTCTCCTCCCCAAGAGGAGGCATTCGAGTGGGGTTGGTTGTGTTGGCGGAAGGAAAGCTCCCGGCTTCTGAGAGAGCAGCAGCGTGTTGCTGGTCCAGGGAAGCCCGTGCAGAGCTGGGCTCGGAGGGAGCTCTGTGGCTGCGCCATTCTCCTTTTCCTTGCTTCCCGGAGAGGCAGCTCCATTGCCCGTGAAGGGAGGCCCCCGGTGCCAGCGCTCTGTCCCGGGGAAGGCAGGACCTGGCCTTACATTCTACGGTGTGCCAGCATCAGGCGTAAAATGCCATGGTGCCCTCGCCCTTTCCGAGGGGCACAAGGCTGGGTTCCACCCGCAGCCCCTGTGACTTAACCGTACGACCTGCTTTTCTCCCTGAATCTTCCCCTCTGGCTCTCTTGGGCTCAGCAGGGTCTGTCTGCGAAAAGCAGCTTCCATAGCCCAGCTTGTGTCTGGGTTGGCGCTGGCCTTGTTCTCTAGGGTACCGGGCAGGGCTCTATTAGTCACTCACCCAGGAGGCAGCTCCTGAGCGGCAGCTGCATGAGGTGCCCTTTGGCTGCGGGGAGCAGTGCAAATGGATTTTGGTGCCGTCTCGTCGCTGGGTGGCAGGACACCGGCGGCCCTCGTGTTTGAAAATAGCGCTGGTCCTGTGGTGCCTTTCAAGTGCTGCTTGAAACGGAAATGGGACCTTTCCCAGCCTGCAGCGCCTGGCTGGGTGTGAGCACTGGGGCTGCGTGTGGACTGGGCCGAGCTGCCCAGAAGCATTCTGGGCCCATGTTACCTTCCTCGAGCTCGCCATAAGGTGCACTTCCGGGAGCTTGGCTTCCACTCGCGGCACGAGTGGGCCCGCGCTTCTTGCCTGCGGGACTGAGCCTTGGTTTGCATCAGAACCCCCCTCTCCTTGGTGGCAGGTTCTGAGATAGCTGAGCCCAAGCCAGCATGCCTCGCCCAGGGAAAACTCCTCCTGGAGCCGGCCGAGATTCTGTACGGGGCCGTGGTGACCGGGAACGGCCTCCGTGCTGGGGGCACGTGGGGCGTCATGCGGAGCTTGTGCTGCGCCGGCGGGCAGGCAGCCCCCAGAGTGGCCGTTGCTCTGCTCTTTGGGAAGCCAGGGGCCCCGCTCCGCAGTGTGGTGCTCGGTATCTGTGTGCAGGCTGAACGGGCGGCACAGCCGTGGCCTCCGTCACGGGAGAGCGGGAGCCTGGGGGTCATTGGAACCAGCGCAGGCTGTTTGTTTTGGTTGGTTGGCGCGTGGCCGTCACTAATCTAAACGGCGTTTCCCTTTTAAGGGCCAGGCATACGGGTGTTCTGTAGCGTCGGTGAGACGCTGCTGCTCTGTGACCTACAGTCTCGTCCCCTGCACAGCATCGGCGTGAGAACCAGATGTCTGCCAGCTGATAGCGCCGGGTTCCCGCTTGATATTGCTGATCGATGGCAATTGATTTTCCGCCCGTGTAAACCTGAAGTGGTCAGGACGGCTGAGGGCTTTTTTCATGCACGGAGAGAGCTCTAACTCGTCTCTGCTTTCATTTTTCTTCTGGTGCCTGGTTTCTGGGTCCTCGGGGCCCCCTGGCTGCTTAGACCCTGCCCATAAACGCAGGCTCCACCCGCCACATTTGGGACTGTCCTAACAACTGAGTCTGTCACGGGTTACCCTGTTTTACAAACTGCCTAGTAAAACCTCGGTGCTGAAAGCTTGGGTTTGGGTAAATTCATCTGTGCTTTTACTACCGGACACCACTGCTCCGGCCGGTGATGGGACACTAGACGGGCAGGGCTTTGAGTTACTCCAGAGAATTCTTGCCCAGGTGGCTGGTGGGTCTTGCCCACATGCTCAGGGTCTAACTGATCGCCACGTTTGGGTCCGGAAGGAATTTCCCCCCGTCTCAGATTGGCAGAGACCCTGAGGGGGAGGGGGGTTCGCCTTCCTCTGCCGCATGGGGCACGGGTCACTTGCAGGTTTGAACTCGTGTAAATGGTGGATTCTCTGTCACTTGAAGTCTTTAAACCCTGATTTGAGGACGTCAGTGACTCAGCCAGAGGTCTAGGGTCTGTTATAGGTGTGGGGGGTGAGGTTCAGCGGGCTGCGATGTGCCGGAGCTCAGACCACACGATCACGATGGTCCCTTCTGGCCTTTCGGTCGGAGTCTGTGTTCATGGGGGATTTTCTTGCTGCTTTTCACTCCTCTTGCTTAACAAAATTGGAGGGGCCCGTCTGGCAGTCTCCCCACAGTCTGCCAGCCAGGCGTTGTGCGGGTTTCCAGGTCAGTGCAGAGGGAGGGCTAAATCCACCCTGGCCCTGCTCCCCTGGAAATCCAGAGTGGCCAGTTCCTATTCCTGTTGGGTCTGGCCCAGTTTGGGGCCAGTGCTGTGCTGCTGGGGCTCTTGAAATGCAGCTCCTAGGGAGTGACCAGGAGCGGGCTGGGCTGGGGTAGAGGCGCAGGGAGCCTGAAGCGGGTGTTAGCTGGGGGAAGCGAACGGGGGCTGAATGTTCCTGCTGCTCTGTTGCCGAAGAAATGGGCTGTTCACCCCCTAGCCCGGGACCATTGGCTCTAATTGTCCCCCTGTTGGCAGAGGAGGCACGGAGTGCCTGAGCCATGGGGGCCGTTCCCCCACCCCGGGCGCAGTCCCTGCACCCCCAGGGCTGAGCGTGGTGGCAGGGCTGCTGCCGCCGATGAGAGGAATGGGGGATGGCGGAGACTCAGCCGGGGCAGCGTGGCTGCCTCCGCTGCGTTCTTCGCCCGTCGCCCTGGCGCCGGGGGGAGCAGGAAGCGGCTGAGCTGACTGCCGGCCGTTTCCCTTCGTGCGTGCAGCGACCGTAGCCGTGTGAGCTGCGCGGTACCCGGACGTGGCGCCCCTCATGCGCGCCTCGCTGGCAGCGCTGCCCAGGCAAGCACGAAACCCCCCCCCCCCCCTCGCTGCCAGCCCTAGTGCTAAACCCCCCGGAGCATAGCTCAGTTGTCCATTGGGGTCTGTAGCTTGGGGCGGGGCGCCATTTGCGGCCATGGGAGCGACCGCCATGCTCCCACATCTCTCGCCTCCAACGAGGTCCGGCCAGGGCGCGCCGTCCTAGAGCAGCACTCCTGAGGGTTGGGGGCCCACCCAGCTCCCGGCCCGGAGAGCTCTGGGGGGGCTCCCAGCACGCTGTGCGGGACGCTGCTGATCTGTTGTACGCACCCGGGGAGGGGCGATGAATTATGGGCTCTTGGCAAAAAGCTTCCACGGGAGTTGCTACCCGGCGGGGGCGCTAGCACAGATCAGCTGCCGTCATGCCAGTCACTGTGCCCAGAGCACTGTGAGGCGGGGGCTGGCATGCCAGCGCCGGTCTCCACGGAGAGCTCCTTTGGCAGGAAAACCCCATCGGCGAGGAGGACCAGGCCTCTGAGCAGCGTTGCCTCGCTCCCTGTCTAGGTCTTGTGCTGGGCCCATCTCCGTGGCGTCTGGGCTGACGCTAAGCTCGCTGGTCTGCTTGTGCAGAGTCCGCCAGGGAAGGCCGTCAAGCTCTCTTCCTGCCTGTCCCGAGCGGGTTGGCCAAGGCATTTGGGGTGGAATATGGACCCGCAGCTGCAGCTCTCATGTGGCCAAGGGCTCCAGTCACGAAGGGGCAGGGAGTGGGGGAGAGCGCCTGTTCTTGAAACCCTGAATCGATTTCCACCCCACCCCGCACCTTCTTCCCTTCCCTTCTCTTCTCTGTAAATCCCATGCTCCCCTCCCCACCGCAAATGCGGGAACCCTGCCGAGGGCTTCAGCCAGATCGTCCTTCGGAACCCCGTCTCCATCCCTGGAGCTCTGCCGGCTGGGTCACAAGGGGCTACTCAGCTGGAAGGGAGACCGGTGGGCGGGGCCATGGGTTAGTGGAGCTGACTCCCAAACGAAGGAAGAAAGCAGCACAGCCGCGCTATTAACGCACCACAATGATCATCAGCTCGCATTGTAATCATTAAGACTATTAGAAGGAAATGTTCGCTTGAAGCTAATGTCAGACTTTGTGTTCTGCTTTGCAAACGCTCACAATTAATGCCAATCAGATTCAGGAATAAGCCAACTTGAAATCATGTCTGTTTCATCTCATTTGTCAGCTGTTGCCATTCTGTGTTGTACATTTTCATACAATTGCTATAAACATAAAAGGGAAACTCCACATTCTTCAGAGGGCTCTTGTATTGTTCTGTGTTCGTTTTAATTACTTTGCATTCAGAGGCTCATCTGGCCTCGCCAAATAGCAAGAGAAAGTAGGTCTTTGTAAAACAAATATATAAATCTTGATAGATACCTTATTTTCCCATTCAGCGGTTCTGTTGGATTATCTACAGCTGAATAAGAAAAGCCTGTTAATTTTCCTTTTGCAGGGAGCTTTTTGTCTCTCTGCTCAGAACTTGGGCTGTTTTGTGCGTGTGTGTTTCCTCTTGAAGGGGAGAGAGCGCAGGGTGGGGAAAGCTGGAATTTCACCGGATGGTGGCATAATCCCTGGTACAAAAGTACACATCAATTATAAGAATTCCTACTGTAATCTTAGAAATCTATCTTTTCTGCTGAAGAATACCATTCATTTCCGTCTCCCTGGGTGAGAAGGGTTTAAGTCTCCGGAGCTTTGTGCTACAAAATAGACTTAGGGTGATGGACTCTTTTTAAATATTAAAAGAAAGAGTTGATTTTCTTTTCTTTTCATTTTTTTTTTTTTTTTGCAGACTTGCAGCACAGACGAAGCGTAACCTAATTAGGCGAGGATGGTGGGGCCGGGAGCCGCTGCAGCTTTAGGAGATCACCGCCTTGAATAGCTTCCCCATCTGTCGACTGGTAAATGTATCGCTTTCCTCAATGCACGTCTTTGATTACATGCCGGGGCCCTGCCGCTCCCCTCGTGCTGTGAAAAGAGCCATCTCCCAGAGAGAATGAGGTTTCCTTGGGCCATCCTGGCAAGCCCAAGGGGAGTGAGCCGATGTGAGATGGGCCTTTTGTGTTTGTTCATTGCTCCCAGGGCAAAGGGGGAGTGGGAGAGGCGGGGTGGGAAAAGGGACGTGGGGGAGTCATGCTGCCCCTAAACGTACAGAGCGGGGTGAAAAACGGGCGCTTCCGTTTACCGAGAGCTCTATTGTATCCAGGTAAGAAGAGGGCAACGGGTGGGCGCCAACCCGGGGCTGTGGCGAACTCTCCTGTGGAACCGTAAAGACTCGAGAGTGTAGAGCAAAGAGGCAACGTAGAGGCAAGAGTCCGATGTCAGCCACAGGGTCTGTGTAGGCTGGAGCAGGGCGCTCCCCAGCACAGGCTGGGTCTGGTGAAGATGGTACCAGCCGCTTACAGATGGAAGCGTGTCGGGCAAGAGACGAGCAGCGAGTGCTACACCTGGAAAGAGTAACCCAAGCGTGTTGTCGGTGTTGCCGCCGCTGTGTCATGGTTCTGTGCTGGCCGGCGGGGGCCCTTGTCTTTCTGACGGTGCAGGCTGGAGTGCGGGGGTGAATTTGTGGTCTGCGTTAACAGGGTCGGACGTGTGTAGGTTGTGCAGTGTGTGTGTATGTGTGTTGCCGCAAAGGCTCTATGCAAACATGTTAATTTGTTTTCTTTCTTCCCTTGCCTTTCAGGATAATTGGTTGCATTTGAAGTCTTTGTGAAAGCCTTTGATTATAGTAATTTCAGCAGTGTGATCTACCCTGGATTCCTTCCTTAGATTCTTTCACCGTTCAGGCACTTGGGGCCTGTAATTACGTGAGCCAGGGCAGTTTTGCCTTGGTTTGCAGTGTGGCTGGGAAAGAGGTGGGCTAGTTGCCCTCTGGCTGCTGCCGCCCTTGGTCTGGGCAGGTGAGCGGCGTGTCCCTGGGGTGAGGCTTCGGGAGCGCGCGAGATGTGTGGCGTGAGCAACTCTTGGACACGCAGTGGGCCGAGTGTAGACTTGGCAAAGCCAGGCCCTTCTAGCCTCTCTGTAGAGACCCGGTGGATTAGCAGAGCAGCGTCGTTTGGCTGCCCTGCTCAAACGGCAGTCCAGGAGCTTGTCCGAGCTCTGCTCTTGGGGCCATGTTTGATGGTGGGCGATTGCTGGGGAGACGGGAGCAGAGGGGCTATAAGGGTATTTGTGCTACTGAAATGAAACTTGGCACCAAGTCCTGCGCGTCCTGTGCAGAAGAGCCAGGCAGTGCAGGCTGAAATGCATGCGGCACAGCTGGGAATGGGGATTACTGCACATAGCACACAGACAGGGATGTAGTGCTGGGTGTGTGTGTAACTGGGTTAGCGTCTCACTCAGGGTCGGCGCATTCAGGGCTGGAAGCTTGGCTGGAGCAGTTAGCACTTTCCTGTGGCTGTCTGAACAGGCATGTTTTGTGTCTCCTGAGTGGCCAGTGCAGGCTGGGAGTTGGGATCCCCAGTGCTCTGACCCTTCCCTGCTGCTTGGTAAAATGCCTCTGTGTTTGCAGGCTCCCATCCTGAGCCGCCATTCCTATGTAGCAGCATGAGGGTCCCAGTGCAGTGGGAAAACCCACCTCCCCAAGGGAGAGGAGGAGCAGCAGCAATGCAGGGGCAGGCAGGTCCTTGGGGAGGGGGTGGAGATTTCAGGCTACCTGGCTGGCCCTTGAGAAGCGAAGCCCCAAGGGACGCGGTGCCACCTTGAAAACTCTCCCCATTGATCTCCTATAAACGTGCGGCCGCCCGAGCCAGCGCTGCGCGCGGGATTGAAGCGCAGCGTAATTGTGTCCGACAAGCGTGATTTCTTTTCAAAGGGATGGCGGTGCAGCTCTTTGAAAGGCCGCCCCAGAGGCGGCATTCCTCCCGCGCGCCCTGATCCTACGTGACTTAGCGAGTGTAAAAATTAGGGGAAATCTGTATGTTTTAAACACCGCCTGCCCGGCGCGGTCGGAGGCTGCGTCACCGGGACCCTCCGTTACCGACGCGCGCACTGGCCCTGCACCTCCGTTGGCTCCTTCCTGATCCTGCCCCAAAATGGAACCACCCACGTCGGCGCTTGACCTTTTGCTAGCGTGTCTGCTGCCTTGGCTGGGGTCTGACATTTTGTTCCTGGTCCCACCTAATGACCTTCTCCTCGCAGATGTGTGTGCACGCGCCACTTCCAATTACCGACACCCCAGTCAGCCTCTTTCAGCGGCTTTTCACCTAGCTCCGTCTCCCCCCTCGAGGATGACTTTGTAAATCGAAGCAGACAGCATCCCGGCAGTGTGTGTGTCTCTCTATGAGCCGGCAAGAGAGAAGCCCTCCTTCTGATCTAGCCCCCGGCAGCATGTGGCTGCTCTCGGGGTCACCTTGGGCCTCATGTTTATCCCCTTCACGGGCCAGTTTAAGTGGAGAGCCACTAACGAACTGCCCCCAGACCTGTCCACGCCAGGCAGCTGCTTCCGAATCGGGCACTGACGAGGCCGCTAGGCTGGCCTGGAGTTGTTGCTGCAATGACTCGTCCTGCCGGGGAGGTTACACAGCAGCTCCCCTGCATATAGTAGTTCTTCCCTCCTGGTGATCACTGGCCAAGGAGAGCTGCGTCTGAGCGCCGTGGGCTGCAGCAGGGGCCAGTGTGCTGCCAAGGGCCGTTCTGTCCCCACTGAGCGCCGAGGTGCTCTGGGCTCGGCCCGTCTCTGCGATCCGTTCTGTTCGGCGAGCTAACGCGGCCGGGCATCCGGGCACCCAACTCCTGCGGCCTCCTGCACACGTTGGGAATGGAAATCACACAATCCTCGGTTTTATGTCGAGATCGGTTGAGGGGGGTGGGGGGGAGAAAACCCCATAAGTGTAGGGGCCTGCGTGAAATGGTTTGCTCAGGGTTTTATGCTGTGCCCATCCCCAGGGTATCTGAGCCCTGATATCTCTTCTAAGGTAGGTGTGGCTATACTGGATCAGACCAGGGCCCACCTACTCCAGTATCTGGTCTCTGACAGTGGCCGGTGCCAGCTAATAGTGTCATGGGCTGAGCTCCACCATTTAAAATATCGAGATTCCCCGGAGCCACCGGTTCCAATCAAGGCAGGTGTGACTTGTCCCTTCCTGCTTCCACCCGCTCTGTCATACCGCTCTGCCTTTGGGCTCAGACTTTCTCACATTAAACACAACTCACCGACTCCGCTTTGCTCCGGCTCCACCCAACAATGGCAGATAGTCCCGTCTACGCCGCATGCCCTTTAAAGAGCCCTTATCCCTGTTTGGTGAGTGAAGGTTGGCCCCAGCGTCCTTTCTCCTCTGTTTCCTGTGTGCCGATTGGCTGTTGCTTTTCTCCCCAGAGGTGGCTGCATTTCACTGGTGCTGTTTGTGACGCACTTGGTGGATCCTTCAGCCTGGATTGTCCTATATAAATGCAAGGTGGTGATTGTTAGATACATTCAGCTAGGCTGCAGAGGGGCTTAGTTTATAATTCCACTTGTAATTTTTCCTTCAGATGTCCGTCTGTCTCTCTTGTGAGAAGTCAGTGTGTCCTTGCCCAGTTATACCAACTGGCTCTATTCCATCACAACGGCTGCACGTTTCTCTCTGCTAGGTATTTATAGAGGGGCCACTCAACAGAGCGTCTAGGGTGTGTGCCCCATACTCTGTTGCTAATTCAGGTCTGTGAATCTGCCTTGATTGGTTTCCCAGTGATCTTGCTTTATATCAGTTTGGGGGTTTGAGGCTGGGGGATGGGAGGGACATTCCAGGAATTTTAGGTTATTGTAAATTCAAAAATCTTCTAGCTGCCTACCTGAAATCAACATCTCATGTTCAGAATGTCTCCTCTTGCAATTTCCAGGCTGGCGGGGGGCTGCCATGGGAGTAGAGCTGTGCCCTTCTCCCGTGAGTGACGTGGGACTAAAGAAATATGGGCATGCTATTTCCCTCCCATCCTACTGGACATCGGGGGTGCATTTTGCCTGTAATGACGTAATAATTGTAGCGCATCAGTATACTGAGGCCTGGAGGCATTGTTATTGGATTCAGTGTAGTGCGCTGATTTCTCAAGTCTCAAAAGTAATGTAGCCTCTATTTTTCATATTGCACTTTTCTCTGATAAATGCCGGGCTGTTCCACCTGGGGGTTGCATCTGCATCCCCTGCTCCGGCTGCCAAAGCGAAGGCCGTGACCCCGTTACATGAGCTTACAGCAAACCCTCCAAAGGAATGGAAATGGCCCCGTAAAGTGGCTCTGAAGTAAAGGATGACCTGTTTTATCAACTCCAGGAATTGCTAGATCTATTTTCTTGCAGTGGCTTTAAAACAAAAAAAAAAGTATCTTGAGAATTTTTGCAATAAAAAGAAACCGAAATGTGGCCTCTTGGATTTAACGATTCCACGACAGTGTTGTAAACGCAGCGTAGGTGAGCGCGTGGCTTTTTTGTTTAGCTAAAACCCCTTTCCAAAGCAACGTAAGTTAAACCCCAAAGCCACTCTTACTCCAGGAGAAAAGTCAATCCAGGGAGTCGAAAATAAGAGAGAGAAACTTGTAGCACCTTAGAGACTAACAAATTTATTTCAGCATAAGCTTTCATGGGTTAGAACCCACTTCATCGGATGCATGGAATTCCATGCATCCAATGAAGTGGGTTCTAACCCACGAAAGCTTATGCTGAAATAAATTTGTTAGACTCTAAGGTGCTACAAGTTTTTCTTATTTTCGTTTTGCTGACACAGACTAACACGGCTACTACACTGAATCCAGGGAGTGTTATACCGTCTAACTATAGCGATAAAATTCATGCCCCCGCTTACACCAATATAACTTCCCCTTGTGACAAGCCCTGAGGGAAGTACAAAAATCAAAGTGCTTCAGTGATGACGAATTTGTCTCCAAACCCCAGTGCGGGCTTGAGGTGACTCGAATTGGACTCACCGGCTGGTCTTCTGTGGAGCCCCAAGAACGCTGCGTTCCTGTGCCACATCGTACGTTACAGAACTGGGGCCTTCGATGGCCAAGATCCTCCTCCTAGCCGAAGGTGTCGCTAGTATCTGAGCTAAGGAATTTTCTTCCAGATTTTCTTTTAGTCTCTCTCTCTCTCTCTCTCTCTCTCTCTCGGCCTGGTTCTTCTGTCGCCCAAGTCGGCAGCCATTACGAAGGCATCTGAGACATGTTGGTTTCGAGGATCCTTATTAACCTGTTAGAGAGCTCTTCCTGCTCACAGCTAAAATAGATCTTTAATCTCTGCCCAAAATAGCTCATTTGATGGGAGGCCTTCTTAAAGCTGACACATAAATTTCACCAGGCTGCCCCAGCCCCTACCTCGGTGCCTGCAAATGCTCAGTAGCACTTGGGATGTTTTTTTAATTCTGTTATGTGTACACATCCGATACCTTATTTCTTCCATCAGATCGTTTGTAACAGTCACTAGGCAATTTACTCCCGTTCTCTGATTCAATTTACTTTGTGCTGTCACAGCCATTTTTCTATGCAGGGCTGAATTTTTCAAGTCCTCGTCCCATCTTTTGTGGCCTCCTTGAGAAGCAAAAGAGTTTGGGTTTGTTTTTAAAATGGGCACTTTTCGAAGCAGGGTTGGAAGGGAAAACATGCGGTCGGAAGCCGAGGATCGGGACCGGATCGGTGGCGTGGTGATTGCTGAGCAGTGTCTTAAAGGGATGCTCTTGCGAGATTTAAAAAAGAAACGGCTCAAATCCTGAAAGACTTTCTGTGGAAATTCCCACGGGTGTCAGTTTATTTTAACAAAGGCTTTATCGTTCAGGGGTGAGTGGGAAACCGAGCCTGGTACTAGCAGCCCTGTAGCTTTCTTGGAATCGAAAAAATATCCAGCATTGAATCCATCCATTTTTTTGGTGCTGATGCTGCTTGTTTTACTTCTTTTGTCCCTCTCAGGTTGGACAGTGAGATTAGACTGGTGAGTTTCACTTCCTAGACCTCACTCCCCCTCTTGATCCTGTTGCCCTTATTTGTAGCTGATGAGTGGGGAATGGTGAAGAAATGGCAATCCTGGGCTTTGGTGGCTTCCCGGCCAGGAGGTTTGGTTCTGCTGGGGATGTGCAAAGTTCAGCAGCCTCTTTAACGATCTGCTGACAGTTGTTAGAAAAACTTCACAGCCTGGCCCCCGAACGAGGCGAGTCGGGTGTGTGGAGCCAGCATGGCGAGGCAGTGGCCCAGCACTTCAGCTTTGGCTGTAAACTGTGGCTCGTTTGTGTCTGGGGTTTGCGCGAGCCAGGGGGTGCTGGATGGCAGGCTGCGTTTCAGAGCAAGGTTATGTTAAATGGCTTTGGAGTGCAAGACCCCCCAGATGCAGGAAATCGGTAATAACCAGGCTTTGAAGATCACACGGGCTGACGCTGTCGCGTTGGCCTGTTCAGCCGGTGTACTGCGGTGCCAAAGCTGGTCTGGCTTTTCTCTAGCGGGGCTCTGTTTGGGGAGGCTGTGGTGTTCGTAGGTGGGGAGTGCTGGTGAGAACTAACAAGCTGGAGGCCGTCTGATACGGAGCATGTGTTCCCACCGCTCCTCTCCCCAGCTGCCTCTCCGTGCACCGCGGGTTGCCAAGTCTTGCAGGGCACAAAGGTCTTTCTGTGGGCTGAGCACCGGCAATGGGGTTAGTTCCTTTGGGGCCTTGTTCTGGGAATCCTCGTCGGACTCGCCGTATTCTCCACGTTCGGGGGCACGGGCTCCGGTGGCAACACTGAGCGCTTGCCGCTCCGCAGCACCCGACTTGGCCCTGTGCAGCGTAGCGGGCCAGGGCCCAAGGAGCAGGTTGGGCTTGCGGGGTGCTGAGAGGGGCGTGGGGGGCTCGCTGGGTGTGACAGGCCCAGGTCGGGGTCCGTTGGCAGAAGCACAGGCCAAGCCTGAGGTGCCCTGACAGGTGTGTGGGAGCCAAGGTCAGGACCACCGGCCCGGGGCAGGGGGAAAGTGGGGGGCATGAGTACCCGCCTGGGTCACTAACCGTGCTCTTCGTGCCCCTATCTGTGAGCTGTTCTCCTTGTCTGTCATCCTTCGAGGGCCCGTCGTAGAAAGCCGTACGTGTGTGACACGGCTGCACCCTCCCGGGCCAGATGCCAGCCCAGGGTGATTGCTCCTTGGGTACTGCTCCTCCTCTTCCATGCATGGGGCTGGCGACCCGGAGGTGCTGGCATCCTGGGAGGTATCCCCTGTCTGCCTGGGCATGGGTCCGAGAGATGAGGCCGTGCTGAGAAACCTGCAAGGCCCAGCACTGGGGGAGGCGGGCGCGAGAGCGTAGCTTTTGCAGTTACCCTGGACTCTTCTGCCTTTGAAGTCGAGTTGACTTATGACTAGTTTTCAAAGTCAGCCCAAGGCCGTGTTAAGGAGGTCATGGCGGAGCCTAACTTCCACTTTATTGCTATCTTAATTAAAAGAGCCGTTCCAGAAGGACCAAGGATAAGCCAGCAAGCCGTGCTCGCTGCTTTGCTGCTCTTTTAATTGAAGAATCGTTCCAGGGGACCTGCTTTGGGGTTTCGTCAGGGTTTTTGTTAGACGGGTGTTTTGCAGAAAATAACATCCCCCAGCTCCCCGGGTCTTAGAGCTGTGACACTCCTGGCTTGTGCTGCACCCTTGGGCAGCTTGTCATTGTATTGCCATGGCGTTAAAAGGCAAGGGAAAGAGGAGCGGGGAGAGGGCAGCCAAATGTTACCTCGCTATAAAGGCCTGCTGGGAAAGCTATAAAAGGGGGTGGGTTTGATGCCCCCTGGGGGCCTGCTTTGCAGGACCTGCCGTTCCCCCTGCAAGAGGGAGAGGGACCTAGCGTGAGCACCAAGGAGGGGCTTGGTGACTCCCCCGGGTCCTTCTACTGCAGCCAAACCTTGGCCAGCCGGGTGAATGGACGCAGGGTTAGCTCCCTGTCCCCACCTGCAGCCGCCGGCTGGCTCTCCCGGAGATGTGAGCACTGACCCGTGGGAGAATTGGCGATGGACGCATCAGGCTTTCGTGCCGAGCGTGGCTCTGGATTCGGTCTCTGCTGGGAAACGGGCCCGTCGCACTGCACGAGGGGTAGCAGCAGAGACTAGTGCAGAGGGGCCCTGGCGTCTTGCTGTCTCCCCACGCTGCTCTCACTGGCCCCTCCGTTCCTGGGGTCGCCTCGCCAAGGCCTTCCAGCCGGAGTGGGGACTGTGCCCCCCAGAGCGGACGTGCCATTGCGGCCCAGGGGGCGCAGGATTAGGCAGCGCCGGCTCAGTGCAGTGGTTGTGCCCTGCTGGCAATGCCTTGGCCGAGCTGCATCCCCATTCTTGCCTGGGCACAGATGGTGGGAGCAGGGCCTTAGGTACGGACAGGCGCATTCAAGGTCTGCCCTGTGTTCGCCTCTCCCCCAGGAGTCACCGGGGTCTCTTACTAGATGAGTTTCCAGTTGGCTGGGGGTAGGGCTGTTTGCTCCCCCGTCTCACACAGGGTATTGGGGGTTGAACACGATCTGCCTGCGAGCTTGTCTGCCCGCTGAGCCGTTCCCCGCTCCCTCTCCCAGTTGGCAGCATGCTGGGCAGGTCAGTCACCCGCTCTGTGGGGTGGACGGTTGCTCTCTCTGGCCAAGGGGTCTACAGGTGGTGGTGGGTGGGGCAGTGGGCAGGATCAGCTGGCTCCCTTCTAAGGAACAACTCTTTGGTTTCCATCCGAACCTCCCCAGCTGTAATAAAAGGAGGAGCAATATGGGCCAGGGATTGAACGGGGCTCCTTCAGGCGAGGCAGCCCAAGTTGGTCTTATTTTTAGCTGGCATGAACCTGGGAAAATAATTGTCCTTGCAAAGCACATGCTGCCTTTTCCTGGGGACCTTTAACCAGGTTCTCCGGGCCTCCAGTCGACTAGCCGAGCCTGCTTCTGTTATGCACAAAGATCGTCCTTTAAAGACCAAGCGAGAGAGGAGCTGGGGCAGAATCCAGCAGTATGCAAATCCATCTCGCCATTACCAGGCGCTTTCATTTCTTATTCCTGTCTCTGTCACGGTGCGGGGGACGGGGCGGGTGAGCTGGGTGGCTGGGTGAAGGGCAGGAGAACGCCTCACCAGCTGACCCAAAAACGTAAAGAAACCAGCTAAATAATAAGCAGGGAAATAATCACTTTTAGCATCATTCTCCATTACGACCCCCAGCCTCCAGTTTTAATCAGAGGCGCCTGTGTTGCTTTAAGAGCTATGGGTTTTAAAGATCACAAGAGGGGTTAGAGAAAATTACCCTTGACTCTTACATGCTAATGTAATCTCTAACCAGATCTTCAGTACTGCAGCTAAAATTGCTTTTTAGATTAACATTTAATTATTAACAGGGCTCTCTGGAAGGCCTGGGGCTTGTGTGTGCGAGGAGGGGAGGGGGAGAGCAGGGAGCTGGCGGCTCTGAATGTATTAGACAGGCCTGATGGAGACATTTGCAAGCCAAGAGGGGAAGGTCGCTGCGCAGCCGATGGTAACGCGCCGTGCTTTATTGCAGCCCTCGGCAAGGTGTCGTCAAACTTTCTTTTTGATTTTATCTTATATTTTCCATAATTTACCGAGGGGTGACCTTTCCCGTGTTAACTCGTTCCGGGACCAAACTGTCAGCTTTGCTAATTGACTAGCCTGCCCTTCTTTCGCTCCCCTCCCGCCCCTTCCCTGCCAAGGTTGAGCATAAATTACCTGGTAACTTCCAGCGCAGAATATCTGGGAGAGAGGCTGCCCGGGGAGCCAGGCTTCCTCCACCGCCATCTCCACCCAACGCGGGCCGGCGTGTCTGTCTGTAGAGCGGGGCTGCTCTGAGCAGAGACAAGGGAGGGGTCTGAGTGTAGGCCTAGGAGCCTGGACGCGCAGTGACTCTTGGGGGGCGGGGGAGGGGTTTTCAGTCAGTCACTCAACCGCTCTGCGACTCCGTTTCCCCTTCTGTGCAACGGCGATAGCGCGTTACTTTGTATTGCGGTAAAGCCCAGAGACCCCACTGTGCTGGGTGCGGGAGGGGATTTGGAGGCGGTTAGAAGGAGCTCTGTTCTAAGGTGGTGTGTTTTAGGATATAGATATTCAGGCCTGTCTGTAAAGGCCTGTACTTTAAGAATGTCAATATATGTTTAGCTAGTTATAGAGAGATAAAAGAGAGAATCTGTGTAAGGGCCTTCTCTCACTGTGACAGTCTGAGGCCCTGTTCTTAGACCAATGCCTTTGGCTAAGCAGCAGGGGCAGCCATAAACTGGGAAGCATATGGTCACATCCTCACATTTCAAACTAGTCACATTGAAATAAGGCAATCTGGGGCTGTTAGAAAGGTGATCCAATTCATCGCCTTCAGAGAAAGGGGAGAGCCTAAGAGATGTAAAGGAAACTTAGTTTGATAGCATCCTGTCTGGCAAGAACTCACTTATTAATAGCTGGGATGTGAAATCCTTATTTGTTTGTTGTTTTATTACCGTAGTCCCCATTTCCCTATTGTTTGTCTGTATAATCTTTGTTTGGTTCTGTGATTGTTTTTGTCTGCTGTATAATTAATGTTGCTGGGTGTAAACTAAGGTGGCCCCTAACATGGTGTATCTGGGGAAGTGCCACCTTTCAGCTCCTCTCAAAGTGGTTATTCTACCTGATCGAACTAAGCTCTCTGGGCCCTGGCCCCCGGCCTCCCCTCCTCTGATCTGCTGTCTGGAGCGTGGCTACCTCCGTAATATCCCTGCCTTTCAGCAGTGCCTTTCGCTGCTTGGGGCAAGGTGGAGGGTCACTCTAGAGCCTGTCGTCCGCGGCTGCAGTCTGCCCTGCATGTACGCAGAGCGGGGCTCCGATGTCGTGCGCCAAGGTCGCCTGCTGGCTTTTGAGCCACCGGCATGAGATCCGGCCGCTGCCGCTGCTGGGGTACAAAGGCAGGCACCATAACACCGGCGGGGCGGGCTGGGCCCCCCTCAGCTTGGGGAGCGGGTGGTGGGCAGGAAGTGCTGGCGTGGCGACGGAGGCGGCTGTACGTGCGAGAACGTTGGTTTTCCCCGCTGGGCTCGTTACGGGGGCGACAAGTGGAGTTTGGCCGGCTCAGCTAGGGCAGCGCGTCTCCATGTCGGCTGCCGCCGGAGCTCTGCCAGCCAGCCGGCCGCACCAGCCACAGGCCAAAAGCACAACTCTGGCCTCCCCCCACTGCCTCTCTCCTGCTGGGGGTGCCCCATCCACCAGCTGGCAGAGGTGGCCGGAGACCAGCTGTGGGTCTCTCCCACCTTCCCCCTTCTCGGATCATTGCAATAGTGCAGTAAGGGCTGTGCTGGCAGCCCCCCCCCCCCCGCCCCCCCAAGCACAGACCTGGCCTCGTGGAACATCTGAGCCTGCTGCTGGGCTTGGTGGGAACATGGATCCTCTCGGGGCTGAGCTTTGGTGCCAGGCAGGCTCCTCCCTGGTGTACAGCCAGCGGCTTGGCACTGACATCCTGCCAGTGGGCAGGCTCCCTGCCGTCAGCCGGGCAGGCGAGGGATGGCTGGGAGGAAGGCTGGGTAGAACGTCCCCGCTCTCTGGGGCTGCAACAGCTGGTTTCTGCAGCCGCGGCCTCGGCTACCGGCCTGATGAAAGTGCTTGAAGCTGTACATTAATTACGGAAAAGCCGTTAGAATAGCGAAAGCGGCTTTGAGGAGGTGGCTTGGGTGTGGCACCTTTCCTGAGGCTGTCCCCACGCGTGACGGGGGCGGCACCAAACGGGGCGAGGCCACGAGGCAATGTCTCTCCGTTGCCACAGTAGGGTAATGCTGGGCTGTCCCCGAGCTGCCATGGGTACTGCCCACCGGAAGCCGAGTGACCGCTGGGACTGGCACGCTGACTGCAGGGGCGTGGCGGGTGTCCAAAGGCCAAGGGAAACCGCTCCTTTAGGTCCCGTCCAAATAGCTGTTTTCAAACACGCATGTTCCCCTCCCATTTGAAACCCAGCCGTTGGAACTCTGGTTATTATCTGCGTTACTGTAGCCCCGAAAGTTGAGAACCAGCCCCTCCCCCCATTGTGCCAGGCACTGCACCCTGAAGAGCCCACAGTCTAACGGACCGGGCGGAGGTTGGCATGGGAAACTGAGGCACAGAGTGCTGCTCCCCAAGCAACCTGTCGAGTGTGCAGGTGAAACTGACCATAAGTAGAAGCGAAGCGGAGGGCTCAGATTTCATTATCCGAGCTGGGACGAACACAGGAAAGAAACCACTAAAACTCTCCTCATAGAGAAAAGTTACCTGTGGTGCGGCCATTCGTGCTGCTCTGAGAACAGCGGTGGCGGCGCTCCTCGAGGTAAGGAGCTGTGCGTGTTTAAAACAGTCTCTGAATTGAATGTGTCTCTTGAACGTTCTTGGCCTGGCTTGAATCAGCCCGAGCTGGCTGTTCGATGGGGGGTTGCTTCGGTGCAGCGCCTTGGGCGTCCTGACTCACCGAGCCTGTCTGTGTCCTTACTAGCACCCTCCTGTCGTTTCACAGGATGCTGTCGAGAGCTCTTGGGTTTCATTTCCTCACCTTTGCTACGACTCGGTTTCACTTTTGCATTCTTGCAGGTGAGCCCGAAGCTGTTGTGTTGGCGGGTTCGTAATAAGGCAGGGCCAACCTTGGGAGTTATTTAAAATATAGATTTTTTTCGATCCGTTCCTGAAAATATTTCTCTTCCTCTCAGTTTTGTAACCGCTCCTTTTATCTCTCACAGTTCCCAGAATTCCCTTCTTTGCTGGTTCTTATCCCACCCCATCCCTGTGTTACCGGAGCCCCTTCGCCGGCCGCAGCCAAAACTGCCTTAGCCGGGCCGGTCACAGACACTGTACCAGACCCCTCCCTGCCAGCCTCACGCCCTGTGCCACTCACTGCTGCACAGTTCTGCCCCTGCTGCGCTGGGGGCCTGAATGGAGTGCCAGGCAAACTCCCGCTGGGGCTGCCAGAGAGGGGAGGCTGCTCACGGGGCTAACGCTGCCTCTGCCCTGTTGTAGGAGGGGGCAGTGCCATAGCTAGGTCCTTCCTGTACTGCAAAACTGAGTCATCCGAGTGCTGTTGCACTCCTGTCACTGGAGCAGCTGGAGTATTAGGGGAAATCGGGGGGGGGGAGGTTGGGGGAACATGCCTGTTCTCACCTGTAGCCTCCTCCAGAATGGGCCACCTTGGAATGATCTATGCTTCCCTCCCCTCCCCCCAGCTTTTATTAGCATCTCAGCAAGGAGGGCCCAAACGACAAATTGGAGCCGGCCTTGCTACAGAGCTCCCCCCGCATTCTCTTCGGAACAAGAGGCCTGCTTCTAAATTCCCTTTTAGTCATTGTTCTCTTGAGACGCGCGGCACAAACTCCATTCAGCCTTAGACTTTGCAAGTTCCTGTTTTTTCCCCCTCCTCGCATTTTCTTTTATCTAAATCCTTGCCTATGAAAGCCTCTATCGACAGCTGCTGGCCTTATCTCGCAGAAGGGACCTTCGCGGGCTCTTGGAGGAGATAAGAAGGTCTTATCAGCCTCTGATGTCAGAGAAGGTGCCAAAGCGTTCTGTCATTGGAGCTTTAGACATACGGTATTTTTTTTATTAAAGTCACAAGGACCTTGGGCTTATAAATAGTCTGATTTAGAGATAGGGCTTCAACATTAGCAGGCCCTGGAAAAAGTCTGTGGACTGGAGTTAATAGAGGAGGGGCGTGCCCCAGCCAAACATCCAGGGAAGCTTTCCAGGGCAGTCAATATAGAACGGAGACCCTGCTTTGGGTTTGCCTCTGGCAGTCCGGGCCCAGGAGGAAGATCCAGGCTCTCTTGGGATCGGGAGGAGGACGTTTAAAGACCCAGCCTGCCGTTTGCTTTCTGATTCACCCGTCCCGAACGGAATCCGCCGACAGCTTAGCTCCACTCTCGCTGTTTCTTCTCCCGAAGAGTGACGTGGAGGGAAACGTGAACTGTCTTGATTCCTGAGCCAGTTCTGGTGCTGGAGCAGCTGTGCTGCATGGGGGAGATACACTGTGAAATGCCCAGGTCAGGAGGGCGCTGCTGCCTAGCCAGGGAGGGCCCAGCCTGGTCTGGGAATGAAGGGGCAGTTCAGGAGCTCCTCAGTCATGAGGTGTTTTACAGCAGGGAAGAGCCAGGCCACTGATAGGGGAACTGCGCTGTGCCGTGCCGTGCTTTCGTCCCCACTCCTCATCCCATCAGTCTCGTCTTCCTTCCTTCCTCACGTGTTCTCCCTCATTGACTCCAAAGCAGACTGGTCCTGGGTGGGATGTGATCAAACCTCATGCTCCAGGGTCTTGGCTAATTGCTGCAGGGGTCAGGAGGGGATACGTGAACCCAAAGCACTGCACAGGTAGCCAGGCGGAGGGACTCTGCTTTCTGCTGAAGTGTCAGGTATTGTCCTCCGTCGGAGGCAGGATAACAGCAGCCATTGACGCCGGTTCCCACGGGGAATGGCTGTTCCTGTGCTCTTTAAGCTGTATCCGTGATGGAAGAGGATCATTGGGGGCCCTGGCCTAAATAAAGCCCAGCAGGAGCGGTTCGAGTCAGATGGGGGAAAGGGACCACTTCTTTGGTTATCCCAGAACAGCCACGTGCAGTAGCAGAAAGCCAGACGGTCTCCAAAACAGCGTATCCCCCCAGAAACCCTGCAGCTCTCAATGTCTGAGCCTGCACTCAGTGCCGCAAGCTGATTTACCCCCCGCCCCCTCGGCCACCCTCACGGGGGGGCCCCCCCCCCTTAGGCCTTGTCTCTACGGGGGGATTCGCCCCTGTTACCGCCAGCTGCGGCATTCTGCTGCTGCGGCTTCATCCGTGCAAACCCCTCGTGTGCTTGGAAGCAGCCCCAGCGCAGATCCCAGCTCGCGGGAGCCGTGCTGCTGTGCACAAAGGGCTGACAGCGGTACCGGGCCGTCGTCTCGCATGGGTCCTTCCCTGCCAGCCTGTCCCCTCCCCAGAGCTAGGGGATGGTTGGGCGGCCGGTGCGGAGAGGGTTACAGATGAAAAGGAAAGAGAGGGTTAAAATCCCCCCCCCCCCCCCCCCAGGTAGGGATGGGGAAGGAGCTGTTTGCTTTTGTCAGTAATGAAGAGTGACGTGACCTTTCCTAATGGAACTTGTCAGCGCGATTCCCGGTACGGGGGCGGGGATCTGCACTACAGCGCCTGCTACTGCAGCCTCTGCTCGGCATGTCGTCCTTTGCCAGGGGAAACCCCATTCCTCCCGCTGGGTGGGGCTTGGGACTCCAAACAGGATGAGAAGAGCAGGCTTGTGGGCCCTGCTGTGGGAAGGAGAAGGGCCTCCCACCCCCCCGGAGGGTGCGGTAGAAGAGAATGGCAGTCCACGCCCAGTGAACGGTAGGTGCCTAGATCAGAGGATAATGCTACTCAGACGCTCCATGGGCTTTCATCCTTGCCCTGTGGCACATCTAGGCAAAAGCAGACACCTGCTATCGGGAGGGCTACGCCTGCCTCTCCGGGTGCAAGGTCAATACAAAAGACCAGGGAAGGTCCCTCTGGGGGGTCTAGGAGCTACTCCAGAGCCTCCCTCCGTAGCTGCTCGGAGCTTTCCTGCCAGGATTGCTCAGCTTTGAATCCTGGGGTGGAACTGACCAGCGTCTAGCCAGTTTCACGCTGCTGCTGGCTGAAACTGAGAGTTCTGGAGCAGACCCTGTGCGGGCTGAGGGACCGGCGCGGAAAGGCCTCCCACTGGACAGCTATCTTGGCAGCGGTAAGGACTAGAACATTGAGTGATCGCTGAAATGAAGGGGTTTGGTCCCTCCCCTCGGTCAGTGGCCGGTAGCCAAGTGGCTGGTTCAAGCACTGAACACATTTCTCTACATCCCTGGCTCCCAATTCGCAGCATGCACGAAACGCCTGCCCGGTGTGCAGGCCGAGGAAGGGGGTCTAAACCTGCAGAGCTCTCTCCCACCCCCGAGCTCCTCGGAGCATGGTCAGCAGAGGCCTTCCAAACTCGGGGCAGGTGAGCAAAAGTGCTGAGTGTCCTCTTTCTAGTGGCGAAAGAGCCAGAGCAGCTTGAACTAAATCGGATCCTGCTGATTGGAATTAGTTCAAATGCAGATGGAGCTAACTAAGCTCATGGTAAGCATTTGAACAGCCCAGTGTCCAATTCCTGTCAGCTGATTCAAGGGCTTTTCGGAAAAGCATTAACGACATGCCATCGCGTGGACAGATGCCTATTGTGCGGTGGGGCCATCTCCGCCCTCTCGCATACAGGGTGCATTCTGTGCGCCTGGCTCGCAGCACAATTATTATGCAGGCCTCTACAAATCTGCAGGATCAGTGTCCCGCTGGGTGAGGCCACGGCAGCCCTTTCAGCCCACGGAGCACAAGCCGGGGGGGGAAGGGAAAAGGTCCAGCCCTCCGTGGCTGGAGCCTGAGGTGTGACACTCAGATCTTCACCCCGGGGCCGCGACAGCTCGTCCTGCTCTTAGGGGCCAGCCTGGGTTGCACCCGGGTACCCGTCATGGCCTTGCTGCGACTGATGACAAGGGTGGCTGTTGTCCCAACCGTTTCCCTCACATCCGGTGTGACATTCTCTCCCCCCCCCCCCCCCCCCCCCCCCCCCCCCCCCGGCTTCTGCCAAGTTGCTGACATGGACCTGGGGCCTGGCCCTGGTTTATGGCCCCACCTGGCTTTCAAGGGCAGCCTGCACGTCCCTCGGGGCGGCGGGGAGAGACGGGCCTGCCCGCGTCGCCCTGGGGGTTGGCGCGAGCCAGCAGGCCGGCAGCCATAGCGTGGGGTTGTGAAGCTGTATGTGCTGCTGCCGCGGCTCCTGCCGGCGTCGGGCGCTGGCTCGAGCGCTGCCCCAGGGAAGCGGGTTCCCTGCGGTCGCTGCCCCCGGACTGGTGGGGGTTTCTGGAGCGGCCTGTGCCGTTCCCTCCACGCTCTGGCACCCTTTTGCTTCCAGCTTAATGGAGGGGCCAAGATGTGAATGGGCCATGGAGGCTGGTCTTCCCGCCCCCACTCCTTCATCCCCGAGAGGAGCGTCCTCCAGGCCGGGCGGGGGCTGGCCTCAATCACGCTGTGTGGAGCCCATCCAGCCGCCAGGGCAGGGGTGGGTAGTGTGTGGGCACTACCGGCCTTCCTGCACGTTTGAACCAGTGGCCGAGAGGTGCATGAGTCTCTCTTATCCAGTATTGACCCCCGAGCCGCCAGCCCCCCGCTTCTCTGTGCCGTAGGGCACGGCCAGGCCGTACCCCAGTGGGGGTTGCTCCGAGGCTGAGGAAGGCAGGGCGACTGCAGGGAATGTGGGCTGGCTGACACCACCTGCTCGGGCTGGCTCCCTCGGCCACGCAGGCGCGGCCCCACTGCCTTCGGAGCCGTTCTCCGGGGTGCCGAGCACCCACGGTGGCGGTGTCGTGTTCGGTCTTGGTCCCAGCAGCCTCCCAGGGGCCATGCTGCCCGGGCCCCTCGCTGGCTGACGCGTTGCTGTGGTGGTGGTCTTTACCCTGGCGGTGGATCTGCACGGATGCAGGGCTGGAGGGGAGCAGGGCCGGCTGGTTCCTGGTTGCTATAACCTGCTGCAGGGCTGAGTTCTCCCAGCCAACAGGCTGCACTGGAGAGAATATTAAAGGACCTGGCACATGAAATTGCAAGCCCGTTAGCAAGAGTTTTTAATGAATCTGTAAACTCAGGGGTTGTATCGTATGACTGGAGAATTGCTGACATAGTTCCTATTTTTAAGAAAGGGGAAAAAAGTGATCCAGGTAACTATAGGCTTGTTAGTTTGACATCTGTACTATGCAAGGTCTTGGAAAAATTTTTGAAGGACAAAATAGTTAAGGACATTGAGGTCAATGGTAATTGGGACAAAATACAACATGGTTTTACAAAAGGTAGATCATGCCAAACCAACCTGATCTCCTTTGATAAGGTAAGACTTTTTAGACAAAGGAAACGCAGTGGCTCTAATTTACCTTGATTTCAATAAGGCATTTGATACGGTTCCACATGGGGAATTATTAGTTAAATTGGAAAAGATGGTGATCAATATGAAAATTGAAAGGTGAATAAGGAACTGGTTAAAGGGGAGACTACAACGGGTCATACTGAAAGGTGAACTGTCAGGCTGGAGGGAGGTTACTAGTGGAGTTCCTCAGGGATCGGTTTTGGGACCAATCTTATTTAATCTTTTTTTATTACTGACCTCAGCACAAAAAGTGGGAGTGTGCTAATAAAGTTTGCAGATGACACAAAGCTGGGAGGTATTGCCAATTCAGAAAAGGATCGGGATATCATACAGGAAGATCTGGACAACCTTGTAAACTGGAGTAATTGTAATAGGATGAAATTGAATAGTGAAAAGTGCAAGGTCATGCATTTAGGGATTAATAACAAGAATTTTTGTTATAAGCTGGGGATGCATCAGTTGGAAGTAACAGAGGAGGAGAAGGACCTCGGAGTATTGGTTGATCGCAGGATGACTATGAACTGTCAATGTGATATGGCCGTGAAAAAAGCTAATGCGGTCTTGAGATGTATCGGGCGAGGTATTTTCAGTAGAGATAAGGCAGTGTTAATACCGTTATACAAGGCATTGGTGAGACCTCATCTGGAATACTGTGTGCAGTTCTGGTCTCCCATGTTTAAGAAGGATGAATTCAAACTGGAACAGGTACAGAGAAGGGCCACTAGGATGATCCGAGGAATGGAAAACCTGTTGTATGAAAGGAGACTCAAAGAGCTTGGCTTGTTTAGCCTGACCAAAAGAAGGCTGAGGGGAGATATGATTGCTCTCTCTATATATATCAGAGGGATCAATACCAGGGAGGGAGAGGAATTATTTCAGCTCAGTACCAATGTGGACACAAGAACAAATGGATATAAACTGGCCATCAGGAAGTTTAGACTTGAAATTAGACGAAGGTTTCTAACCATCAGAGGAGTGAAGTTCTGGAACAGCCTTCCAAGGGGAGCAGCGGGGGCAAAAGACATATCTGGCCTCAAGATTAAGCTTGATAAGTTTATGGAGGGGATGATATGATGGGATAGCCTAATTTTGGCGATTAATTGATCTTTGACTATTAGCGGTAAATATGCCCAATGGCCTGTGATGGGATGCTAGATGGGGTGGGATCTGAGTTACTGCAGAGAATTCTTTCCTGGGTGTCTGGCTGGTGAGTCTTGCCCACATGCTCGGGGTTCAGCTGATCGCCATATTTGGGGTCGGGAAGGAATTTTCCTCCAGGGCAGATTGGCAGAGGCCCTGGAGTTTTTTTGCCTTCCTCTGCAGCATGTGGCACGGGTCACTTGCTGGAGGATTCTCTGCATCTTGAAGTCTTTAAACCATGATTTGAGGACTTCAGTAGCTGAGACATAGGTGAGAGGATTATTGCAGGGGTGAGTGGGTGAGATTCTGTGGCCTGCATTGTGCAGGAGGTCAGACTAGATGATCATAATGGTCCCTTCTGACCTTAAAGTCTGAGGCCGGTGCTGTCTAGTGGAAGGACCGTGTGTCCAGTCCTAATAAAGCCCAGGCTCTGCCTTAGGCCTGGGCTGAAATTGACCTTTGAAGTCACTGGAGTGCTGAATTTCTTGGGCTTCCTGTAGGTCACCTGTTGCAATGCAGCCCCTGTCGCTGGTGTAACACATGGGGGTAGAGACACTGTTTTCCCTCCGTTAGACTCTGGGCTGGCGATTAGAGGCGTGGGGTGATGAGGTGTCGTGTCATATGTGCAGCAACAGAGTTGTCTGGGCTCTGGACAGTGCTGTTCTTCCAGGCTCTAAGAACTAGCCCCTTCCGTTCAGTGGGAATCCAGAGATGCTGCCCTCAAAACGGAGATTTGGGTGGGAGAAAATGGGGCGGGGGAGGGGTTCAGCCCTCAGAGGAAAGGCTCAAATGCCTATCCCAGTGGTTTGATCCTGGGATCAGATCTCTTGAGGGTTGAGTCCTGAGGCCTATGTGCATTTGCTGCACACCCAAGGAAGTGCCTGGGCCCCTGGCTTCACTTCCTGAATAATCGGCCTAGCAGCTTGGCCTCTAGATTCTAGGGGGGAGGTGAGGCGGGAGGGGGGGCGAGGCATCTCTCTCCTTAGTAAGCAAATTCCTCAGTCAAACATTGGGACATCTTGGGGTTCCACGAAGCTCCAAACATGCTGCTTATAGGGAAGCGAAGGAGCCTGATCTCTCTGCTGCCAGAGGCTTCAATCCTCCTCCAGCGGACGCACCTCCCACTCCTGTGCTAGATACCCCAGGCCTGCTGTGAGCGTGGGGGTGGCAGGGGGGGTTGGGGGGGGGGAAGGGAGGTGGCGGGGGTTGGCTCCCCCAGCTGCGTTAGTATGCACAGGAAACTGTAGCAGAAAATCTAATTTGATAATGAGCGTAGCTGCCAGGGCTGCTTTATGTCAAAAGCTGCGGCCTTTTTGCCTTAAAAAAGAGAGCGCGAGAGATAAATCCCTTTCATTTCAGCAGATGCAGTTAACTGGCCCCCTTAAGGCTGATTGCAGCAGTGCTCATCAATACTGCATTCAAGGGGGTGGCACTGATTGATGGCCCATCACAAACTGTGTGAGGCACCGGATGGGAGAGGCCTCACCCTGGGGGCCGGGGTACGGTGGGCAGGTCATAGGTTAAACCACGGCATGGGCAGGGTGTGATCTGCAGGAAGGATGGCCGAGGCCCTGGTCTGGGACCCAGGTGACCGGGGTGTGATTCCTGGCTCTGCTACACACGCTTGGTGAAACCTTGGGCGCGCCACCGAATCTCTCTGTCCCAGGGGGGTAGTGACTGCTCACGGCGGGGGGGGAGGATAGCTCTTTGTGAGGGGCTGTGGTGCTGGGGCCCAAATCCGGGATCGCAGACGCCCTAGGCGAGTGGGAATGAGGAGATGAAACGAGGCAAGGTGACGCTGGGCTGGTGGCCAAGACGTTGTGCTTAGCTGCGAGATCTATTGGACTGGCACAGCTCCCAGAGAAGGGGAGATGCCCCATCCCTTGGGATGCCCGCCATTTGGCTGACCTGGATTATAGACGGCAGGGGGCTGATCTCTATGGGCCTTTCCAAGGAGCTGGTCTGGGGAACGTGGCCTATGCCGCTGGACTGGTGGAGGCCAATGCAGCGTTGAGAAGCGCTCAGCCCGCCGAGAATAATCCGGACTGCGGGTGGGGGTTTCCCTTCGCCGATTTGCCTCCCTGGTAGATGTGTGAGGTGCTGTGCACGAGCCGCCACGTCCCAGCAGGACGCGCCAATGGGACTTCTTGCCAAATAAACGGGGAAGCTGATCTGGCAAAGGAGGTGCAGGGCGGCACTGCCTGGAGAGGAGAGCTGCTGCTGCTCCTTTGCACATTAGCTGGCAAGGAGATGCGTGAGCCCCGAGTGTTGCTGGGCTGGGAAGGGTTAAAGGGCGATGAGACACAGACACTTAAGGACAGAAGAGCTGGTGGAATCATTAGCACTTGGGGATGAGCATCTCGAGCTGGGAACCTCAGATGTTATTAAATGTGCCCATTAATATGGGGCGAAGCTTAGCTTAGCTGTCTAAAAGATTGTCTCTGCTAAGAGCTGTGTGACACTGGGTGACTGGGGCAAAATTGTGATCTGGATTAATCAGTGGCTTTATTTAGTCTGGCGTGTGGCTTCTTCGTCTTTCCAGGCCCTGCCACGCTGCTGCTCCAGCTGCGCCCGGGCTGCCACCGTTGCTGTACAGCCAGGTTGCTTTGGCCCTTTCAGGTCCAGGGTGGGCATGTCGCCTGCTGAGAGGGGAATGGCAGCGCTAGCAGACGGGTAGCATGCAGTGGAGTTCAGATGCTGCAGGCCCAGCCTGGAGGGATTTAGGGGGAGACCGTGCAAGTTTTGAGGGGAGAAGCTGCTATGGCATCCTGGCTTGGAAAGTGCCTTAATCGTTTGTAATGGTGCCTTTGAGTAGGGCCAAGGGATGCTCCTTCTGAGGTTTGCTCTCAGCCCCTGTGTGAGCAGCAACCAGGCAACGCTGGTCACCTGCACTGGGAGCCTGCAGGGAGAACGCTGCTTGCTTGCAGCTAATTACAGAAGTAGCCATTCACTGCTTCCTGTAGGTCCCAGAGAAGGCCAGCAAGTGTCTCATCTCAGCCCAATGCGCTGCGGCAAAATGGGCAGTCAGCGTTAACAGCGCATGGGCCAGGACCCTGTGGAGAGCAGGGATGCAATTCAGATGGCCCGGCTTTGTCGGTAGCCTTCCAGGAAATCCCTGGGTGCTGCTTAGGGTGACCAGATGTCCCCATTTTATAGGGACAGTCCTGATTTTTGGGTCTTTTTCTTATATAGGCTCCTATTACCCCCCACCCCCGTCTCGATTTTTCACTCTTGCTGTCTGCTCACCCTAGCGCTGCTCCAGCCAGGACTGGTAGCTCCATGTCCCTCTGGACGTGACACCCTAACAGTGACTATGCTGCCACTCAGCTGAGACACAACCCAGATCCACTCAGTCATTACCGATCATGTGTCTGCTTCACCAGAGGCAGGGATCAGTCCAGGTGTCCTGCCCAAATCTCCATCATTATATTTTTGCCTCCCAAAATTCCCACCTGGCAGTTTCACTCAGAGACGGGACTTTTCCTCACTTCCTGATTTCAGGTGTGTGCAGAAACAGCTGCTGCGTCCCATCCCAGAGGTGGCTGCATCCCACGGGTGGGTGAAATTGTTTCTGCCTGTGAAGTGCTTTGGGATGCAAGGGCCAATATACATGTAAAGCATCGTTATTGCTTAACAACTTTAGGGCTGCTTCACTTGTCCTTTTTTTTAATGGTCGTGGCTCCTGCTCGTGACTATCCACTGCCTCCCATGTGCCGATGTCACCCCGAGGTGTGCACATCCCCGTCAGCCGGCCCCTTGACCCGTTCCTCCAACAAGAACGTTCTGCTCCGTCCAGGTTCTTCTCCTGCCCTCATCACTGCAGCATCCAAGTGCCTTCCAGTCGCGCATTAAATGACATGACCAGCATCGGTCACGTGTGGCTCGTCCTTTCTCCTTCCCTCTCCCCCAGGGGACGCGGTGTGGGAGTCGCCGGGGGATTTCATGTTGGGCTCGGTGTCTGTTAGCCAAGCCATGCAGAAGACGTGCCCCTTGGCCTTGGAGTGGAAGGTGGGGAGGCTTGTGCTGATGCTTGGATCTGGGGGCGTTTGGTCCAGTCTCAGGCTGGCTCCCTCTCAGGCGAGCTGTACCCTTGCGGTGGGCGGCTGCATTTGGCCTGAGGAGCAGAGTTTTCC
Source organism: Macrochelys suwanniensis (assembly GCA_033296515.1). Lineage (NCBI taxonomy): Eukaryota > Metazoa > Chordata > Testudines > Chelydridae > Macrochelys > Macrochelys suwanniensis. The sequence goes on along the minus strand of CM065789.1, from coordinate 3,358,230 downwards.
CTCTGGCTCTTGGCCTGAAGCGTCAGGCGCCTTTCAGGTGTCCTGAGCCCAGCCTGCTGAGCGCCTCGAAGATCCGAGTCAAAGCCTTGAGCATCCCATTGTGTTCCATGGGATCACAAGGAGCATCGCGAATGGCTTGTTCCTCTACTTTTGTCCTGTGTTTCCTTGGTGCATCTGGCAGTGTTTTTTGCTGTTTCTCCTGCGTTGCATCGGGCCTAGGCCCAGCACCCGCCGGCTCCCCTCTGCCAACTTCTCCCCTCAATCCTGGAGCATCAAGAGCCTGCCGCTGAGACCATCCCTAATCAGCGGGGAGCCTCCGAGGACTGCTGCGCTCGGGCCGCCTTGGCACAGGTGCAAGCGGTGGGTGCGTGGGGGTGGTGGAAGGGAGCCAGCACCCCCACCCCCACCGGCTCCCTTGGGTGAATTGTGGAGGAAGGACAAGTCGAGAATTGCAATCGGCTTGCTGCGGGGACGCCAGGCCAGCGAGGTGTGGGGATTAGCACAGCGCCAGGGAGGGGGGAGGCGATATGCGTTTGCTAATCAGCCAGATGGTAGCTACGGGGTGGCAGCCCTGAAGGCTCAGTGGAGACGCGGCTAGGTGGGGTTCGCGGTTAGGGTTAGCCATCAGTCCGCGTGGGCCAGACCCGGGTAAGTCGAATGCCTACACTAAATCGGGCAGGGTCCAGGCCTTCCTCTTTACCGCTGGCTCTGGGCATCCGTCCCTTCTGCCCATCCGCCCCTGCGGGGGCTGCAGCAAACCCCCTGCTCCCCCAGCCGCGTCACCACCTGCACCGCGTTGCTCGGCGTCAGATGGGCTCCAGTCCCAGGAGCCTTTGTGGATGAGCTGGGCCGGGATGGCGCCTGGGCAGGGCCTGGCTCACGCTGGAGGCGCTGTGAACATTTAAAGGCTGGGGAGATGGGCAGGTCTCCAGGAGGGAGGGGGGGCCGAGCGTGGCCTGCCATGATCTCAGGGTAGGGTCCTTGCACCGTGACACACCTCTGCCTGTATAGAGGTCTCATGCTGGATGGCCAGGGCTGTTATAATCTGCTTAAAGCTCTCCCCTTGGTACCTGTCTGTCCTACCTCCCCTCTTAACCTCTGCTCACCTACACGCACGCACAACGCTTAATGGTGGGGGTTTATCACACTGCCCCGGGACAGCTCTCCCTTCTGCTTCCCACTGAAAAGGGGCAGCCTGTCGCAATTGTCAGGTGCTTTCCTTTACCAGCAAAGCAGGCTCCTTCCTGGGGGAAGTCCTCAGTGCTGAGGCTTACTGGGATGCTCGCGGCAGTTAGCAGGGAGCTATCGCTTCAGTGCCTACTTTGATCGATCGTCCTCCCGGCTTTTACCAAACTTCAGAGGGTGGTGTGGTTTGTGCGCGCGTGAGCGAGCGATCTGAAACCTCGCTCCGAGCAGGGCTGTGTAATGAACCCCCAGTCCCGGCGGAGATCTGCGAGCTAGCGAACAGTCAAGTGCATTCAGTCTCTGAATAAGAAGCACTTCATTCTCTTTTCAAACTGTATAATTTCTGCTTGATTGTAATGGCATATTTTAAAATTACCAGAAATCAAAGCCAGAAAATGGATACTGCTGCTTTTACTGTGAGCTGCATTAACAAGGGATACGTAATGTATGAAATAAAAACACTCCTTTTTTTTTTTTTTTTTTAAAGACAGTAATAGGAGAAAATTGGTTTTGAAACTGAATAAAAGTCCCTTTCAGAGGAAATCATTTCTTTCAGGGTACCTTTGCTGAAAGGAAAATAGTGAATAATGAAAGGTGGTTACATGATTGTCTTTCATTTAAAGAGAGGCTAGGACAGATGGAATCTCAGCAAAATACAAGATTGGAATAATTGCGTGGTAACAAGGCGCTTGTTGTGAAATTAGTATCTTAAGAAAGTCGTGAAAAGGCTTTTACTCATGAATACTTCATTATTAGTAGAAAACAGCCCAATTTGGGTTCTCCAGACACCTGTTCAGCATGAAATAACTTCTTCCCATCTCCCCGCCCCAACCTGTCTCTGAAAAGAGTATGGTGTTTGCTGAACTTTTCAGCCCAAACAGTTTTGCGGGAGGGAGACAGCTGAAATTGACTCGAGTCTTGGAGGGCTGTTCTCAAAGGCAGATCGATGCCATCTCTGAAACACGCTCCCTCTAACCAACATGCTGGGCTTTCTGCAGCGCCTGCGGGATTGGCTGTCCCTCTGGGCACCGGGGCTGGCATCGGGATGAGCCCAGAGGCTCAGAAAGACGAGCTCTGGATTATGCATAAACAGCAACAGAGGGAAGTCATCGCTGGAAGGTCCCTCCTTGCGGGTCACCTTTCACTGTAGGGAGAGAGCCCGTTTGTTGCCCCCTCCTTTGTGCAGACTTTTGGGACTGCACGCTCACGAGGGCAGTTAGGTACAGCCTGGGGGAGAGACAGCTCCTGGGGGGAGGCAGGGGGCGAGCAATCCATGTGTGTCCAAGATGGTTTGTCAGTTCAGAGATGAAAGCCAGCAATTTCCAAGAATGTCTGTCCACTGTGCTCAGGAAGAAGATATTTCTGTAATTGCTCCGACAGAACCATTAACCAGTGCGCTGCAGTCCAAGCAGATTGAGCGGATATTCCGGCTTCAGCTGCCGTGAGGGGGAAAGTGTCTCCGCGGGGGGCGGGGAATGGGAGGAGGGAAATCCTTGGTGCAGCGGCAACTGTATGGACAGAGGTGATCTGCAGGTCTGGTCCCAGCAGAGGAAGGTCTCTGCCCTTTGTATCCCAGCTAGATGGGTGCTTCCCTCGACAGGAGGTTGATTTGGGGCTTGCCTAGCTGGCCTGGGAGCCCCCTCGAAGCAGGCAGCTCCAGCCATAACCTGGGAGACATCGATGTACAAGAGCAGGTATTTAGGAGCCATTTCCTGGGTCAGCAGGCTCCCGTTCAGCCAGGGCACGCTCCATGTTGAGTCTGTGCTCAGCTCGTGAGTGTCTTCAAGAGCAGGTGCCCCAGGAATAAAACGGGCCGGTTGGAAAAGCCCCGGGGGGCAGTTCAGGGGTGGTGTTGGTTATTACTCTGGAGTGAGTTCGGTGAGCACAGCCTGCTCTGGGGGTCCTTCGAGCATCTCCAGGCAAGCGTCCCTGCACGCTGCCTTCCCGGATAGGTCTCCGCTCCGGCCCCTCTGGGGGAATGGAGAGTTGAGTCTCTCTGGGCCATTCATTCCTGGTCATCTCCACTGATGCCACCAGCCAAGGGACTAGCTGTGGTGATGGTCCAAGGCACGTCCGTAGCTGTCTGCAGCTCATTTCACGTCGGCCTGTGAGCAGCCCTCGGAGCAGTGACCCACCAGTTAACGGCTCCAATCCCCTGAGCCTCGCTCCGTGTCCTAGAGAGACGTGCATTCACGTAAGCAGCTGCACCATCGCTAGCACGTCCAGCCTGCAAGCCAGTCATGTATGGCGTGATGTGCGTGCAGCCTGGTCACGGTACCAGGGTCATGGCCTGAGGGTGTGTTATCACGAAGAGACGCTGGCCTCCATGATGTGGCAGGACACAGGGCCAGGCCTGCTGAATCGGACCGCCTGCATAATTACAGGCTACGTGTATGGACAAGTGTGGCTAGCAGGGCGTGTGCAATACAAATAACACGTATGTGGCATGTATGTAACTCCCGTGCATTGTCTGTTCCTCATGCTGCAGCAGAATCCAAGAGCCGAAGACGAAATAATGGGAACAAATGCTGTGAAAATGAGAGCAACCTGCCGATCTGCCCTAATTTGCTCCTGCCTGTTCTGTTCGGTAGCGGAGATCTGCCTGGTTGTCAGGCATTTCTTTCCCCGTGTTCTCAGGCAGCTCAGTGGGTCAGGCTGTGCCTGGAATACTTTCCTGAGCTTCGCTCTGACTGCTGCTAACTTCATTCCCGGCAGCTGAATGCAATCACGGGTCCAGGCTGCGAGGAGAAATCCTCAATTTGGCTGCTGTGTCCGGAGTTGGGGGAGAGTTGAGAAGCTTGCGATAGCATTGCATCTGAATGAGCGGTGCCCTCCATGTCGCGTCAAACCCCAGCCCGGAGGACTCTGCCTTCGTCAACAAACCGCGTTTTTGCAGCTGAGAAAAGTCCTAGTGTGTCTCTGCTGTGCTGCTCCCTTCACGCATGTGGATCTCGCCCAGCTCCCGCGCACACCCTCGTGTAGGGGTGTGTATGGGCTAAATTCTCAAAGCGGCCATTTTAATGTTGGGTCTCTCCATTTTTGGGCGCCCAGCTTCAGAAACGTGGGCCCTGATTTTCCACAGGTGCTAGGGAGACCTGGGAATCCAGGACCTGAACTCGGAACCTGGCCCGCTGTCTGTGGCTTGCATTGCAGGGAACCAGCACCCCAGATGTTCAGAAATTGCAGATCACGTCCGCTAACAGGATCTGAGCGATGGAGCAGATTTCCCCTAGTGGCACCGGTGGAGGCCTCCATCTGCAGGTCCCATGTATGTGCTGGGCCTGGGCGCAGAGGGGGTTTGTGCTCCATGCGTGTCCAGATGGCAGGTCTCCCTGAGCGGTGCTCGGGTCTGAGCACTGAACGGGTAGAAGGTTCTGGGCAGGATGCATCCAGGTGTCCTTTGTGTGCTCTGAGCCGTACGGAAAAGGAGTACGGAGGAACTCGCCATAAAACTAGCCTGGACAAAGCTCTGAGAACGCGGTGAAGAGCACAGTTCGTACTGGCCACAGGGGAAAGAGGAGGGATGAGATGGTAATTCCCTCTCTGATATTGGTCATTAATAAATTTGTAGCGAACTCTACTGGACGGACAGACGTGATGTGGGCAGAGCGCAGAGTTAACTTCATTGCAAAGCACAGGGTGTATTTGGGGGGCACTTGGTTATGTGGGTATGTCTCTCAGATCTTTCTCGAGTGCTGCCCCCGGGGTCTGAGTCCTGCGCTCGAATGGCAGGGAGCGGCTGAGGGACGGAGTTCCCCTGCTTGCTAAGTGCACGTTGCAGGAGGTCCAGGCTAGGCTTTGTGGACCCCTCTCGTCTTGTCTCAGGCCCCTTCCTCCTCAGCTGCCGTCTCTTCTGGAGGCCCGTGGGGAGGTAGCGGGAGATCACGGACGTTGGCAGCGTTCTTACCCGTTCTGGTCTCGCTAATGGCGTGTCGTTCTCCTTCACCTCAGCTCGGCTCGCACATCCTGCCAGCGTGGGATGAAGTGACCACGCCCTGATGGGCCTTCCCCTCCCCCTGTGATTATTGGCTGCTTTGGAGATAATGAGAAGGGGACTTGTTCTCCTTCCGTGTCCATCCCTGGGGTTCCCCAGCGTTAGAACTCTTCAGAGTGAGTTACAGGCCATTTTGTGTCGGTCGCCAAAGCCAGCTGGGGGGGGCGGGTCGTGAGCTCCCCCCGAGGCGGCGAGTGGGGGCCGTGTGTGCAGGAGTTTCCGGTGCTGCCTCCCACTCAAAGACCCCCTGGGATTCCTCTGGGGACACGTGTTCTGAGCCTGCAGGGAGGGTCTCTGGCCACAGCCCTGGCATTAAACTCCATTGCTCAGGTGAGCATCGGGGCCTGGGCCATGGAAACCCCCCACAGGCTGGTCAGTGAGAGGTTCCCCCTTGCGTGCGCAGGCCAAGGATGTCTGCGGCTGGGGGAGAGAATTCTCTAGGGATTGGGGTCTCCTGGGTTCTGGTCCCAACACAGACTTGCTGGGTGTCCACTTCCCCCGCTCTGCACCCCACATTCCTCGGCTGTAAATTGCACCCTGTTGCACTCACCTTCCCCCCGGGGACACTGGGGAGGGTCGCCAACTTTGACTGTAGAAAACCGAACACCCCTTGCCCTGCCCCTTCTCCGAGACCCTGCCCCCACTCACTCCATCCCCCCACTCTTGCTCACTCGCTCACTCATTGTCACCGGGCTGGGGCAGGGGATTGGGGTGCAAGAGGGGGTGAGGGCTCTGGCTGGGCATGTGGGCTCTGCGGTGTGGCCAGGGATGAGGGATTTGGGTGTGGGAGGGGACTCCGGGTTCGGGCTCCAGGTGGGGGCGCAGGCTCTGGAGTGGGACTGGGGATGAGGGGTTTGGGGTGTGGGCGGGGGCTCAGGGTTGGGGCAGGGGGTTCAGAGTGCAGCCTGCAGGCGGGGGGCTTATGGCTGGGTCAGGGGGTTGGGGCATGGGAGGGGATGAGGGGTTCAGGCTCCAGGCGGCGCTTACCTCAGGCGGCTCCCGGGAGCGGCCGGCGTGTCCGGGAGCTGCGTGAAGCCAGGGCACGCAGGGAGCCTGCCTTAGCCCCGCTGCACCACTGACGGGACTTTGAACAGCTCAGTCAGCGGGGCTGACCGGAGCCGCCAGGGTCCCTTTTTGACCGGTCGAAAACCGGACACCTGGCAGCACTGGGGAGGGTTCGCTGCTGCTTGGGCAGCACCCCGACTTGTGTGGGTGGGAGGCACTAGAGACCAGGGGAGGGGGGATTGTTAATCATTTTACTTCGTTACAAGTCCCCTCGTAAGCGTCTCAGGGCGTAGATGGCATTTGCCTGTACAGCAGCTGCGTGCTTTGGATGCTGTGTGAACGAGTCTCTGGAGCAGCGGGCTGGGCTAGCGTGCACTGACCATCTGGTGTTCTGTGCCGCCCTGCAGGGAGAGGCGGGTCAGATCCTGGTTCTGGATGCTTGCTCTGTGTAAACAGGAAATACCCAGATTGAAACGCCATGAACGGGATTCCTACTTGGAAGGGGGAGCGTGAAACTGGGAAGGCAGAAAGCATGCACTCCCTGACTCTCTTGAAGAAGATATTGCGGCGGGGGAGGATTTGCACACATACCACTGCCCCCTGTTGGAGGGGAAAGTGGCGATCTGCTCCGGGGGTATCTGTAAGTGCACAATATACAAAATAACCCAATGCACGTAAAGCCGGTTGAGTCCTCTTCCCTGTAGCCCTACCTGCCACTTTGCCCTGGCAAGTGGTGCTCCCTGCCCACTGAGGTCTGGGTTGGGGCGGGTAAGACCTGTCCCCTCTCTGCCCGGAATAGCTGAGATAGGGCAGACTTTCCGTGACAAAGTGTTGGGCCGTGTAACGTATCGGCGGTGACATCCAGCCGTCTGTAAATTTCAACCAGGGAGAGCAGTGGATCAGAACTTCTGGCTCTGAAGGACAGAGACTACAGCCTGCTTTTCTTGTGCTTCGAGTCAACCTCTACTTACCCGGTCTGTGAAGGAAAACTCGGGCCAGGAGTCACTCGAGGCAGTGAGGGTACATCAGGAGGAATTAGTTATAATTTATGCCTTCCATCTAGGCTCCTGAAGGATATACAATTAGCTCCAAATGTGCAAATCGTTGTTGGGGATGACTCTGGCCTGACCCCTCTGACTCTAGTCAACTAGATTTCGAGGCCAGCCTGAGCTCTGGTGGCAGACGTCGGGACGCGAGTGGTTTTTAATAGGGGCTTTTCCCAATATCCACTTGAAATGGAGGGCTTGATCTAGGCTGGGATCTTAATGGCCAGCTGGCAGGGGAAGTAATCGAATGCTTTATGATGTACCGCGAGGAGATGGTGTCCATCATTCCAGCGAACAGGCAAGCGGCCTGTCTCCCGTTGTCTGACATCGACATCAGCATGTTGCAGGGGCGGCAGCGGGCTGTTCTGGGTTTGAAGGCTGCATCCTCAGAGGCAGAATAGGAACCAAAACACTCTTCTCTTTGGGATCCCTCCTCGGGACCGGCTAGCCAGGCTGTCTGTGAGGAACCGGCTCACTAATCACGGTTAGATTGAGCGGCAGGTGGGAGCAGCTCATTGATTTATCTTTAAGTGTGTGTGTGTGTGTGTGTGTGTGTGTGTGTGTGTGTGTGTGATTCCTCTCCATTTGCCCTTTATCTAGGATAGCAAGTTCTTTGGGACAGGAGCTCTCGCTGCCTCTCGGGGTGGAGAGCGCGGTCATAAGGGCTAGATACTGCTAACTTCACTGCCACGTGTGACCCTGGCTCCTGGAGATAGCCGTGCTGACTCCGCTCAGGAGGCTGGACGGGTTAGAGGCGTCAGCGAGCGGTCTGGGGTGCGCCTACGTTGCCCTTCGCCCCCTCTGTGTGATGTCAGAGTGTCTCACAGCGGACGGGGGGGGGCGCCCCTCGCTGATGGGGTTTGGTCTGCTTGCCCGGAGTCTGTCCTAGGGCAGCAGGCTGTTAAAGGAACTCCGAACACAGAGCCCAGCCCCGCCAGCCCCAGGCCTCGGATGTCACCGCAAACAAGGCGGGTGCTTGCATCAAGGTAGATTGCTTGGAATAACTACCAGGCTGTAAAGGCCTAGTACAGGCACGGCCCAGGTAGCTTTTACCTCCATGTAGCTAGCCCAGGTCAACACTATGCCCCCCACCCCCGCTCACCTAGCTACATCAAGATAAAAACGGCAGAGCTGTCTCCACTAGGGCTTTGCGTGTAGACCGTTACCGTGCACTAGATATCGCGAGGTAAAATCACACCTGGTTTGCAGCAGAGACCACCTAGGAGCCCAGGACCTCTGTAACCTGCAGAGCCTTCTGGACCTGCCATTGCAAATTCCCTGCTTTACCCTGGTCTTAAGCTGCACACGCGTGAAAGTCGTACAACTGTGTCTTGTGCTGCCCTGCGGGGGGTGGGGTGTCACCCGCAGAGCTGGAGTGGAAACAGTCGGAAAGAAGCAAATAGTTTTTGGGGGTAGAGAGGATTTTGGGGCAATGGGGGGGTATGAAAAACAATTTTTTTCCAGTCTTAAACTACAAATCGTTCAGGTTTTGATTTTCTGTTGGAGAAAACTTGCAATGAGGCGAAACGTCCGTGGTGTGTAAGAAAACTCGTCTCCCATCCAGCGTTAACAGGAAACGTTTAAACCAGTTGTCACTGAGCTCATGACAAACGTTGCTTCTAATGCACATAGACCCAGCGTTACCTGCCCATCACGCGCTCTAACTCACAGGCCGGCTTTCCCGGCCTCATGCAGCGTTTGTGAGTGAGAGAGAGAGGGTCCGTGTATCCCCTTTGCTTATTGACGCCTTCCCTTTCTGTCTGTCTGCCTGCAGCGTGAGGGTCTCCAGTAGTGACTCCAGCAGCGCCCCCCAACGCTTGGACCATGTTGGCCTGTCTCCAGAGAACCCAGAACCCGCCAGCCCAGCACCTCGCATGTCCAAACAAGACCCTGGAGCCGCGGAAGTGTAAGTGCCTGTGGGGACTCGGCCAGGGAGCCGGTGTGTGCTGTGCCCTGAGGGGGCTCCTGCACGGATCTCCCCAGTTCATTTCCTGGCATCAGGTTATTCATTGACCTTCAAACCGCCATTGGCTGTCAGGTTTTGTTCTTGGAACGCAGGAACCGGTTGTCCCTTCAGCTGCCTTGTTGCGTGGTGCGCCCTGGAGCAGGTTAGCCCTGCTATGGGAGATGGAAGGCAGCTCGTGTCCCGTTCCCTTCCTCCCTGATAGGAAGCTTTTGCCTGCTTGCTGCTTTGATGCTTCTTGTCTCATTGAAAAAGACATTTCGTTAACTGATCATTAAAAAGAACAGGAAAAGCCGGAGAGGGGAGCAGGGAAAGGAAGGAGACGCGATAAGCGAATTAAATTGGGGCGCTTTGGCTGATAAGTCGAACTTCAGAAAATTTTGCAGCGATGTCTCCAATGCGCCGTGGCAAACACCTGCTCTGAAGCCTCCTTAAAATATCTCTCCCCCTCCCGCTCCTATAATTACTTTTCCCAGTTTTGCTGTAGCTCTGCTGTTCCTGATGAGCTGGCCTTTCAGATAAGCTGTAAACTAGTTACATTAAAATGGGTTCCAAAAGGTCACTCCAGTAAAGCACCTGTCTCTAGCAGCCTTTGTCTCTCAATCCAAACCATGATTAAATGTATATTTAATGAGCCTGCTTTAGGCAGGCGGCTTTGACCTCTCCGGCTGGGAAAGACGCATTAAGATTCTCAAGTGATGAATGTGTGTTTTAAAGAGGGGAGTGGATATTTTTCTTCTGGTCTCGGTTGGATTTTTAAGCGTTCCGGGCTGAAGACAAATCAACTACTAAAGAGCCGCTTTTTACCGTGTGACAGCCCCGAGATATTTGGTTAATGATCTATATTTTCCTGGAGACGTATTTTCCCCTACCTGTGCACCCCGGCACATTCAAGCCAGTCTGCTGAGTTTGCCTTTTGAAGTAGAGGAGGGCAGGGTCTGAAGTGATCAGATGTTTTTTCTAAAAGATACAGTCAAGTTCACCCACAGCTACTGGACTTGAAGCAGGAATTAGTTCAGGGAAACACCCATGTTAAGGCCAGATGATACAGTGGGCCCACGTGGCCTTAAAAATCTACAAACTTGTTTGTATTTCTGAAGGCACCTTCCCTTTCAGTTCATGTTGGTCTCTGAGTTCCTCTTGTGCCCCAGGGGAAGAACCCTCCCCATGTTTCCATTAGACCCCAGTGGAGAAGGATGCCAGGCTCTCCCCCCACTGAGCGTTCAGCTGCTCCCTCTGCCAAAGCGGGAAGGTTGCCGGCCCCAAAGCACGAGAGCCTCTCCTCTCTCGCAGGGCTCTGTCCTGCAGTCCACCGCTGGGTCAGCGTGCGGCGCGAACCGAGCTTGTGTTTGTGCATGTTGACGCTTGCTCAGAGCTCACAGCGTCACTCAGGTCTTTTTCTTATTCGTGTCCAGAAAGAAATTGAGTGTTGCTGTTGTAAAGTTGTTCCTCTTCAGTCACGCCTGGATAACGAGCTACATTTCTTCTGGGCCGGTCGAGCCCTGAGCCAGGCTCAGAGAAATGTGTGCGCAGGGCTTCAGAGGTTCCCTTCCCCGACTGCCGTGGGAGTCAGCGCGGGGAGCTGAGGATGGCTTGTCATTCTCCAGTATTAATTGGCAACAGGCGCATCTGCAAGCTGTCTTGTTTGCGAGGGATTCTGAACCATAGAGGCTGATCCTGGGAAACACCCGCCAGCCCTGCCTAGCGCTGCACTCAAAGGAGGAGGAAAGTTTGGAAAAACCATCCCCTTCCTCCTCCTCCTCCTATTCAGGACAGAGGGGGCACGAGGAATCACGAGCCCCTTCAATGGCTCAATTAGTGCACAATCTACTGTGGGTGCCGGCAGGTTCCCGAACAAGGGGTGGGTTCTTGCTGTGTTCTGCCTTGTGGATGCTCAGGTTGGGGGCGGAGTCCTGGTCTGAAATGTGTCTACATTCCCAAGGAGCTTTGGGAGTGGGGGAGTTAACAGGCATTTGTGCACCCCGTCCTGTGTGCGATGTTACCGCGTGTCGTGGGATGAGTGAAGTCCCATGGTGGGGTGAGACCAGGCTGCCCTCAGCTAGTGCACTGAGTGGTGAGGGTTTTCGATGTAGCCAGTGGAATAACTGAGCGAGCTGAGTGCTCGTGTCGGAGAGCGAGTGGGATCAGGTGAATAGGGGCAGTGGCTGGCTGCCCAACTTCCGATCCACGCCACAGCTGAATGGGATCTTCTCTGGCTCCCAGGGCTGTGCTTGGGCCTGATTCTCTGAGCCTAAGCCTCACATGAACACTGTGAGGGAGACCCTGGAGCGATGGCTCCCAGGGGTCCTGCCCCCCTCCTGTAGAACAGCCGCATCACAGGTGCAGGTGTCCCCAGGTTGCGGAAGGGAGAGACCCTTGGCAGAACAGTGGCGTGCAGCCTCCATGCACAGCCAGTCCTTGGCCCCTCTGCCGGAACTGCCGGTCGGGGCCAGGAGCTCCGGCACCTGAAGGTCTGTACAGCAGCGAATTGCCATGCAGCCGATCCTGGCTGACTTGCTCAAAGGCAACCAACTGGATTTTGCAAATTCAGTGGGAGAGGGACCGTGTTGTGCATCTTTTGACAGCCGTGGTTTCGTTTGAATTATTTGTGGCGTTTCTCACCGGGCTGGTAACCGTCGGTGCGAGCCGAGGAGCAGCAGCAGCTTACGTTGCCGTCCCAGCACTCTCCGGACGCTAGGGCAGCTTGTGCCGCTGAGTCACTGGGCCGTGGGGGGTGCAGCTCTGGCCTCCCCGGGGGAAATCTGGGAGGGGTTGCGGGCCGCCTGCACCAGCCCCGACGGCAGGTGCCGCATGCTCTGCTGGCCGATGCCGGGGGAAATCTGGGAGGGGTTGTGGGCCGCCTGCACCAGCCCCGACGGCGGGTGCCGCATGCTCTGCTGGCCGATGCCGGGGGAAATCTGGGAGGGGTTGCGTGCTGGGTGCCGATGCCGGGGAGCCAGGCCCCTGTGCGGTGGCTGGTGCCCCCGGGTGCTAGGAGGGAGCCATAAGTGCAGGGACAGGGTTTGTGCCTGGTAACTGCATAGGGCTCTTCCCCCCTCCCCTATCCTGGGGCAGCCATGCCAGACGTGCCCGTTTGTCTCTTTGCTTGTAGCATTTTTTTTTTTCCATGGGGGAGGCCTCGCTTGTCCCTTTCTCTCACTGCCGCTGTCTTTATTGAGCCAGGTTCTCCTCCTCCTGCCCCCAAGTGCCTCCCACAAGTCCGAGGGACGGGTAAGAAGAGATCCACGGGCCACTGAGTCTCTTTATGCCACTTTGGAGCTACTTTGTCCTCTCTCGGCAACAGTCTCCTGCTAGCCCACTCCCCCACAATGCACTTGCTGCCTCCGCCCGCCCGCCAGGTCACCTTAATCAAAGTTTAGCTGACCGTATGTTTCCGCTCGTTATGGGAAAATGCAGCACACCTCTTTCTCTCGGCTGCCTGCTATTTCAGATTAAATCGCAGGTGACATCCAGGGCCAGGCATCTGTGTTTGAATATAATTTTCCCCTCCTTAATTATTACACCTGTGGCAAGCGGGGAGGGGAAGCCGATGAAAGGCAAGCCCGGGCCCTGTGCAGCGTGGGGCAGACAAGCCTCCTGCTAAATGCCTGCTTAGGTAATCGAAAAAGAGAGCATTCTCTTCCAACGAGCCACAATTTAGAAGTGCCTCTGATTGCTTAATTTGCTCCTGAGTATCTCAGTAATTATCTTTATGGGTCTTATTTCTGTCCTCTGGCACTGTTTCTGTCGATATTAAATGAGTCTGGCGCTCGGCGCAGTGGCCGCCTGGCCTGGCACCACTGTGAAATCCTATTATCCTACCTGTGCCTCTGATTAATTTTTGTATTAATTTCACGTAAAAGGTGAGCTGACTAATTTCCCCGCCTGCGCCGGGAGCAGCGTGTGTGGCTGACGTTTCTGGACCCGGTGCCCTGGCCTCCCAGGTGTGGCCACACCCTAGTTTTCCCTTCCTCTCTCTTGCTAGTTAATTGCTTTTTCTCCCTTTATATCTTTTCCCCATGGCGTCGGGAAAGCGACCTGTCCACACGGGCGCCGGGAGTTGCTTAGTTGGTTTGGGAGGGCGGCGGGGGGCCTCGGCGAGATCCCCATTGCTGGGGCTGCTCCGAACTGTGGTACCTCAGCAGCGCTGCCGTGTGCGTCGGCCCCGAACCAGCGCAATGGCGTGGACTGCTCCTCGGCCTGTGGCGGGTGCTGGTGGGGATGGGGTGGCGGAGGGCTCAGAGCTGTGTGCATAGGGGAGGACTGGGAGGCCTGGAAGCTCTGGGGGGCTGACTCTGGCTCGTGTCCAAGTAGGCAGCCCCAACTCTGGGGGAAAGGAGACAGAGGTGTGGTTCTCTTGGCCTGGTTTGGGGCATGGGATTGGGGTGGAAGGGAGAACCACATTCTCCCTAGTGCTCTCTAGGTCTCTCTGCCTCTTCCCTCTCGTGAGGATGGCAGTGCCAGGGGGACTGCCCTGGGCACCCTCGGCCGCAGGGCAGTCCACCCTGACCCCGCTGGCGTCTGTCTGGGGCGGCGGCGCCGCTGTGCTGGTGGGGAGGTTCTTTGGTGCAGCCGTCTGCCTGCCCGGAAGGGGCCTGTTCCCAGTGTGTCGGGGAGCCATGTCTGGAAAGTGGGCGCTGAGGCCCGTTAAAGAGAGAGGCTCCATGGCCTGCTTCCGAAAGCGTCCTCGGGGGGAATAGCAGGGTTAGGGCTGGGGTCTGAAGTCCGAAAAGGAGAAGAGAATTGTTGCGGGGGTGGAAATCCACTTCTGGTTCCCCCGGGACGAGAATAGGCTGGAAGTGTCTGCTTGGAAGGGTTCTGCTTCCCAGTGCCTTAAGGGCAGCAGGCGAAGGGATCGTGGGGCCTTGCAGGGCAGCCTGGAGCTAGATTGGAGCATCTCATGCGAGGCTTTCTGGCCTTTCGTTTCACCCACTGGGTGGTCTGGGCAGGTGGGTGCTGTCTCAGGGCCCCATGCTGGTGACGTTGGGTATAAATCTGCCCAGACCTCAGGCAGGGTCTTACTGGAGCGGGTGGTTCCGAGTGTTGAGAGACGGGCTGGGCTGAGGTGAAGCCGGAGAGACTGGGGAGCAGAGCAGGGCTTCTCCAGCCAGAGGCGTCCTTGCCTACAGAGGAGAGAAGAGTGTCTTCTCCAGACCCACGCCACATCCGCTGCGAGATCCTTCTTGGGCCTTTGGCCTGCTTCTCATCTGAATCTCCGAGAGCCAGCAGTGCCCGTTCCTCCACCCCTCCGGGAGAGAGCCGTAGAGCCGGAGTTGGATGAGGGGCCCCAGCACGTGCCAGGAGCAGGGCGGGGCCTGTAGCGGGGAAGGCTGGTGGGTGGTTGAAGGCGTCTGGGCTCTATTTTGCCATCCCGAGTCCTGACTGGAGAGTTTCAGACTCACCACTGCCCCAAGGCTGCTACCAGGAGGCCATACCATCTTTCTCAATCTTGGAAAAGCCACCCAGGGATTCTGGGAAAACAATCAGCCCAGCAAGTTCTGAAACCTCTTGTACCACCACTACCCAGACACTTCGGATGTTACCAGGGCACCGGGGCCACATTCGCCTGCACACCCTTTGTTCCCACACCCAAGGTAGCCAGAGCAACACGAAGCTAAAGTTACCTGTGACTCTGCTTCATGGAAGCCTTCTAAAATGCCCACCAGCTCCTCTAAGGAGTGCCTTGTCTGTACGGACTGGACCCACTTTCCAGCCCTGTGCGCCTGGAAAGGTTTGCTCGCCTCCCTACCAGTGGGCACTTGGCTCTCAGAGAGGGGAAGGCCAGGTGCCTTTGAGGGGGCAGCGCAGCCCCTCTCTGCTGTGTGAAGAGATGCTTTTTCATTACAGCTTCTTCATTGCTAGGCTCCCCAGCAAGGCTGTCCTGCGTGCCCCAGAGCACGGTGGGACATCCTGCAGCCTGGTGGCATTTCGCCCGTGATGCAGCTGCTGCCAGCATCATTCGCCAGCTAGACTTTAAACCAATAATCGCTCTTAAAGCCGGCACGTTGGGCTGGCACCCGCCCGTCCCTGCCTCCCTCTGTACACACAGGGCCACTTATTGCCATCTCGAAGTGTGTTTCCTGTCAGATTTATCGAGCCGCTCGGCCAGGCCCTTGGCGTTGTGGTTTCAAGCTCAGCTGTCTGGGTGAGCGGGGGGGAGGGCCCTTTGCTTTCGGCAGAGGAAAATTCCTGCGTGGACACCCAGCTTTTGGGCAGACGGTCAGGAGGGAGCACAGTAAGCCAATGCCTTGGCCGTCCATATCCTCCCCCTGCCCCGTTCTCGCAGAGGAGCAGGGATGCGCTGCAAAAGGAGGCATCCTTGGAAAATATCACATCCAATTAACGTCAGCAGTCTGGGCCCCTTTGATTTTACTCTCCTTGCGTTACAGGAATTCTGAGCTTTATTTAAATTATAAATCAAATAATACCCCTCAGCTTGGCCAAGCCCTGCTCTTCTCTTGCTCTCTGCAGTGATGTAGCAATGGCTTATATTTAATTAAATGTCACTTGATATGTGCCTTCCGTTAGACGCCGTGCATCTGCTGCTAGGCCGGGGTTGTTAGTGCGTCTGTGGTGGTGTGAGCAGGAAGCGCACATCTGTAATTGGCTGGGATCAATATTTAGCTCAGCATTATGGAGCGCTTCCTGAGCCAGCCACTCGCTTTCTATTTAAAAAAATAATTAAAAATAGATTCTCCAGGATGCCTGAACGATAGCAAGTGGCGGGGCTGGACAGCTCTGGGGTAGGTAAATGGTACCAGCACCTCCAATTTCTAGGTTGCCGGTTCAATTCCGGCCCAGGTCAATAAGGATTGCACGTTGTTAGTATCGGATGGCTGTCTCGTGGGCTGTGTGAAATGAGCTTGTGGTCTCAGTCCATTACTTAGTAAACAGATCACAAAAGCCAGCAAGAAGTGAGAGGCTCGCACATCCTATTGAGGCTGCCTGGGTAATTTTAGAAGAGGCCGAACGTAATTTCCAAACTGGAGCTGGGCCAGGATGTTGGGGCCAACACCTCTGCTAAGATGAGGGGCCCAGCTGCCTCCTTCCTCCGGGCTCCGCATGCGGCTGGCTTGCCGGGTCGAGCGTCGTGCTCTTGGATGTCTGTGCCCGGCAGCTCCCTGGATTTGTGCCTTGAGTGGAGCACGCCCTCAGCTCTGAACAGACCGTGCAGGAAATCTCAACAGCGGACACCACTGCAGAGTCCTGCGTGTGCTGCTCTGGTGGCTCCGGATCCGAGGAGTGCGACTCCTGTCCCAACGGGAGCCTTAAATCTCCCTGCCTCGCCCACGGGGTGCTGTCCATGTAATACATCACAGCAGCCCCGGGTGGAGCTGATCACAGAACAGCTCCAGTGGCCCGGGAAAGGAGGCTGCCTCTTTGCCCAGGCAGTCCGACTCCATTTCGGATTCCAGCTGCCTGCGTCAGACTGGGCTTCACCTTGTAGCCGGGGCACTTTCCTCGCTCTCAAGGTGACTTTAACCTTTGCACGGAGGAAGAGCAAAGAAGAGCTCCCACCTGCTTGTCCCATGGGCCTCCCTTTCGGCTCGCTTGGTACAGTTGCCGCTCCAGGGCATCTCAGAGGTTTCAGTTTGTCTCCAACGGGGCTGCAGACCTGGCCTGAGCCTCTGCGCGGGTGTCTGGGCCCCGCTGTGTGCGCACAGCAGCAGGTAGAGTTGCGGCAGGCGTTTGGCTTTGAGAGACCGTTTGGCCGCTCCGTGAAGCCACATCTTTCACAGTCAACGTTTTCTCAACCGAGCAAGTTTCGTTCCCACCCCCGCCCGCCCCGGCGTGGTCTCGTCTCTTTCTTTTGATGGCTGCTTCATGCCAGGGCTCGGTGCAGGCTGGGGGCTGGAGGCAGAGCACTCCGTGCTGACAGCGGTGTTGTACACCGAGAGATAGTGTCTGTGTTGATAAGACTGTTCAGACATTTCAGTGCATGCCTGTTTCTGACACAACTTCCTTTGTATAGCTACTAAAGGATTTCGGTTGCTTATCAGGCCCAGGTTTTCAGTCTGCTTTCTGAAGTCCTTAGCTCAGCTTTTGATGCCACTTCTAAAGTCTTTGTTGTTCCTGCCCAGGGTACGAAGCCAAGAACCCCCGGGCGTTTGGCGCTCTTGCTGTCCTGGCATCAGCCCAAAGAGCAGAACCTCCAGCCCTGAAGGCAGGCAGGCGAAGGACGTGTGTTCAAAGTGGACCTGGGGATCTTAGAGTGGGTGTTTTAGGGAACGCTGACTTAAAAGAGAAGTCGAGTGAGGGAATTAAAGAACCTGTTTCTGCCAGGATTTGTTCCACTAGCGCTTTTCTCGATCAGCTTATTTGTGGGGGCTGTGACAGCTGAAGTCTTAGCTAGTAATTCCCACTCGCACTATTAGTGCAGGGGAGGTGAAGGTCTGGGTGACATTGGTCAGAAAGGTCATTTTCATCAGCGGCAGGATATTGTGCACTCCAAATTAGGTACACATTGGAAGGGCTGGGAGGGGGGTTCCATTCTGTTAGCTGGTTTTTTCCTTCTGTGCTGCATGTTTCATGCATAAAATACAGGCTTGACCATCCCCCTGTGGAGAGAGACTCCTTGGGAGATGTAGTGCCACTCTAGGGGGAGTAATTACTGTGCCTATTTGAATTGCTCCTTTTATTGGCTGATAAATATTTTGTAATTTACACACTGCTGTCTAAAATTAAAGCTGCACCACGGAAAATATTGATTATGGATTAACCAGATGGACCCCTTTGCCAGGTCACTTTTTGCTGCCGAGCAAATTAGCTGTATTGTACCCTAAAGGCTGGGAAGATGCTGACCGCTAAAAGAAGCGGCATAGGCTGCTAATTTGGAGAGAGAGAAAACCAACCTGAAGAACCTGCTGTATTGTTACCCACACGTAATATTGCACCCACATGCATCTCCAAGGACAGAATGGGGCCCATAGCTCCCCTGACATCGAGAATGTTAATGATAAATAGGCTTTTTCCAAGTGTGAGCACTTACAGTGGTTCCCAGCTTTGAGTTTTTTTTAATTACAAGAAAACTCACATTCTTTCTTGCCAGCCCAGTAGAACCTCGGACCATGTCAGATTTTTAATCCCACGGCCTCTCTGCTCTGCGCAGAGATTGAACTGCAGCTGCAGTTGCAACTTGTACCGTGCTGCGTTTGAAACACTCTGTAGGACTTTCAGCTCCCCGGCCTGGAGGGGAAAGAAGGCTGGTCTGATCACTGCACTGGGAGCCAGGAGATCTAATAGGGGAAGACCCTTTGGGCAACTCATTTAACTGTCGGTCCCAGTTTCCCCCAGTCTGTAAAATGAGGATATAAAATGCTCACCTCCCAGAGGTGCTATGTGGGTTAATGGGGTGCAACGTATTTTGAAGATGTAAAGTGCTAGATAAGTGCAAAGTCTTGTCAGGTTCATGGCTAGCAGGTTCCGCTGCATGTGCTGCTGGGTGGAAGGGGTGGAGGAAGGGTAAGCTAGGCAGAAACTAAAACAAATGCGTCGCTCTAAGCATTGCCGCAGCAGAGAAGTCTTCAGAGTGTGATGCTCAGTGTCCTTGCTTTGAACAAACTGCATCAAAGGTTTGTGGAATAAACCCACCTGTTCCCAGCACCTCAAGTGCTTTGCTGAGCTATGTTGTATTTTTTTCACAGGTGCTTTTTAGAAAGATGAGATAACAAGTGCCGTTTGTTTACCAAAGCCTGCCAAGGAACAAAGGGGTTTGACTGTTAACATAAAACGCTGCCTTTTACAGTAAACACTGTTTTGGCATGATTGGATTTCACGCCTGGCCCCTTAGAGCCGGCTCACCTCTTCTAGCAGGCTGGGGGCCTGTGCACCATTACTCCCATGGGGCTGTGCGGGGGAGGGGAGATCTTGCACAGTCTCCTTCAGAAGGTAGTGAAATGCGTCAGCTTGCTGTGGAGGGCGTAAGAGCTGGGGTTTAAAAAGTTACGCCGCCCTGCACAGAGCTCTGAACGCAGCTCTGAGTGTGTCGTTAAAATGCGAAGGAGAGCCGTCATCTTGGGCTCTGTTGGAGGATCCTGGCAGTTTACCCTTATTTTCATTTGCAGGAAATAGCATTTTGGAGGGGAAGCGGACTACATGTGAAACCCCCAAAACAGTAACAAAATGAGGCAGAGGATCAGACTGGTTGGCAGAGGTGTGTTTTAAAATAAAGACAGAAGGTGCTTTGCCCTTGCGTGCATGTCTGTCTCTCACCAGAGTGACACTCTGAGTTATTCAGTAGGGGAATGTGTCCTAGTGGAGAGAGCATGCACAGCTCTCGGTTTAAGGTGTGCGTAGGCTCTTGCATATGGTGGGTTTCAACCTGTAGATTCCCAGCTTCCCTGTCAAACTTTCCACCAAACGCAGCGAGATAAGGACCTTGAAAGGGAGTGCATTGCAGGTTAGAGGATGGTGTGGGGAGAGTGCGGTGTGGATTGAACCAGCTGCTGCTTCACTGCCTGGCCCAAACTATCGCAGTATTGGCATCCCCACGCAGTCAAAAACCCTGATTCAGAGCCCAAAAAACATGAGACTTAATACGAACCCCACTTATTTTATTTGGGTTTTGAGCCTTTGAGGTCATGTTTCCAGCTTTCAGGGCCAATTTTACAAAGCTGAAAACAGTTGAGCCAGATCATTTAGGAGAAAGAATTTAATCTGGAAAATGTGAATGTTAATTTGGAACTTTTTAGGAGCATTTTACTGGATGCCCACAAAGCCACAACTGAGAGAAAAGACTGCACTGGTTTACAAAACAAATAAGACTGGGTTAGAGAGGAGGTGAAAGCAGCTATAATCTTTTTTAAAAAATACATACATTGGAAATGGAAGAAAGGAAGCTGATATAGTGATGAATATAAAATTAGAAGATAGACATTGTAGAAAATTGATACGGGAAGCAAAAGAACACAAGGAGCACTCTATGGCAGAGCTGAGGGCAATAAGAAGGGATTTTATCAGTAACTCAGCCAGAAGTTAGGGGTCTATTACAGAAGTGGGTGGGTGAGGTTGGGTGGCCTGCAATGTGCAACAGATCAGACCAGATGATCGTGATGGTCCCTTCTGGCCTTAAAATTTATGAATAAACCCTAACAATGGTATTAATCCATTATTAGATGGAAATGGTAGAATTGTCAATAATAATGCAGAAGAGGTAGAGTACTCAGTAGAGGTTCAATAAATATTTCTGTTCTGTATTTGCGGAAAAGCCAGAATCATATGATGATGAAGAAATACTTACTATTCCCAAAGTAATTAAGGAGGATGTTAAACAGCAGCTCCTAAAGTTGGACAGCTTTAAATCAACAGGTCCAGATAACTTGCATCCAGGAGTTTTAAAAGAGCTGGCCAAGTAGCTCTCTGACTATTAATGTTGATTGTTAACAAGTGTTGGAACACTGAGGACGTTCCAGAGGCCTAGAAGAAAGCTATTGTTCCAGTATTTTAATTAAATATATATAATAATAATATATTATAATTAATTACTGGAACAGGTAATTCTAGGCCTTTCAGCTTGACATCAAACTCAGGCCACATAATGGAATGGCTGAGAAGGGACTCAGTGAATAAAGAATTAAGTTAGTTAATGCCAATCAGCATGGGTTTATGGAAAATAGATGTCTAACCAGATATCATTTTTGGATGAGATTAGAAGTTTGGTTGATAAACGTAATACTGTCGAGGTAATAGACTTCTGTAAGGCATGTATTTTGGCACTGCACAGTTTGATTAAGAAAGAAGAACAATAAAAAATCAACATGGCACACTTTTAAAAACTGGCTGACTGAAAGGTCTCAAAATGTAACTGTAAACAGGAAATAGTCTTCAAGCGGCTGCGTTTCTCGGGGGGTTCTGCAGGGATTGGTTCCTTGCACTATGCTGTGTAACATTTTTGTCAATGCCCTGGAAGAAATCATAGTCATCCCTGCTGACATGTGTGGATGATACAAAGATTGGAGGAGTGGTGAATAATGCAGAGACAGGTCACTGAAACAGAGCAATTTGGATCGCTTGGTAAGCTGGGCGCGAGCTAACAGTATGCATTTTAATACAGCCGAATGTAAATATATACAGCTAGGAACAAAGAATGTTGGCATGCTTACAGGATGGGGGACTCTATCCTGGGAAGCAGTGACTCTGAAAAAGACCTAGGGGTTGTGGTGGATAATCAGCTGAACGTGAGCTCTTAGTACGAGTTTGTGGCCAAAAAGGCTAGTGCGAACCTTGGATATATAAACAGGGGAATCTGGAGTAGGAGTAGGAAGGTTATCTGGTGTGACTGCTATTGGAAGTCTGTCCAGTTCGGGGGTCTACAATTCAAGTCAGGGTGGATGTGGTCTACTCCCAGTACCTGATAATCATCAATTATTGGGAGTGGACCACATCCACCCTGACTTGAATTGGCCTTGTCAACACTGGTTCTCCACTTGTAAGGTAACTCCCTTCTCTTCATAGTGCCAGTATATTTATGCCGGCATCTGTCATTTTCACTCCATGCATCTGAAGAAGTGGGGTTTATTACCCACGAAAGCATATGCCCAAATAAATCTTGTTAGTCTTTAAGGTACCACTGGACTCCTCGTTGTTTAGATGATCACAGTGGTTCCTACTGATCTTTGAATTTTTTTTCTCTGCAACTAGGAGGGTTAAAAAAGTGACTCTTTTTTTTTGTTTGTTTTTTAACTGAAATTGTCAAATAATCACAAGGCTCCAGGAGCTGGTGCCTTAAGAAAAACCATTACATAAAGCCATGAGCAATGATAACTCTTCAGCTGTGTCGCCTTGTTGTGGGTGTGGGGTGTCAAGCAGGTGCAGCTGGAGCAATGATGGTTTCTAGTTCAGAAAGAACTTTGGGATCCTTGCTAGAGAAAAGGCACTGTGTAAAGGAGAGAAAAGGAGGAGAGAGCACTTGTATTACTAGTTATCCTGTCTTCTAGCTTGTTTCCTAATTCACCATTTGTGATGCCAATAATTTCTGGTAAGAGCAGAGAGCTCTGAGCATCGGACAGAGGAAGTCTGGAAGTCAGCAGGAAGGGGATAGCCCTGGGGTTCATACAGGAGTAATTAAAGCATGAAAATTCTGTAGAACCTAGAAATGTAGATTGTGTTCTCTCCTCATCCCCTGGATGCTGCAGTGTTTTCTCTGACACTCACCAGTGGAAACTCTCCTACGAGTGATAAAACTGTTTAATTGCATATGGGATAAAAACACATTTAATGGCTTCTCATTACACACTTCTACTTATTCCAAGGGCATTTTCATTAAAGGAGCTGCAGCAAAGCTCCGCTTTTGTACACACACATAAAATATCATTTTAATTTCATGAAGGGTTACACAAGAGTGAAATAAGATTAATTCTTTCATTTTCGGCTTCTGCGAGGGATCAGTTAGTGCCTCCTCTATATATTTATATACGTGCCGTAAAAAGGAGTCAATTAACTGCCTTGCCCAAAATGTGCTGTTGACATGCACTTTCTTTGCCAGGAAATGCTGCAAAAACGCTATTTGATTGGTCACGTGTGCCTGTGTGAGATGAATGGATAAGGGACGCCAGCACAGCAGATCAAGCCGGGGCCTTACGCTGCGTGAGCCCCATTCGGCCGGCGGGAATGGACCCTCAGCGTCCACTTAGCTCAAACCCTCCAACTTGGGGGAAGTTTGCTTCCGGATCCAAACTTTGCAGCTCAGGTCCCTGCTTGATACGTCCCTGATGTAGGGCCCAGGCATCGGGCTTTGGCGGCTAAATCCATAGTATGGTCCCTAAAATGGGTATTGGATGTGAAATCTGAGAACGGGGCCCCCTGGGTCTTTGTGCACGAGGTGGCACTAGACACCTCCCCAGGCTTTGTGTGCTCCCCTGCTTTCATTTTAGTGAGGGCAGCTGCTCATGTCCCCTTTCTATGCAGGGGGTAGCACGTGGCATGCTAGCGTGTCCAGGCAGCCGGCTGGTCGGGCACCTGGAGATTTAGGCAGAAAGGGCTGAGGCCAGTGCTGCCAGGGCCTATGCTTCCCTCTGTCACTCGAAGGGCAAAGGCAGATGTGTCTGAGTCCCTCAAGTGAGCATCCGGGCCAGGGGACCTGCCCAGAGGGAAACACAGGTGTGGGGCCAGCCGGCTGCCCGGACACAGGAGCTTCTGCTTTTGAAGCATGGGCCTGGCCAGCCATGGAAGTAGAGGAGAGGGGGTTTTATGCATTCTCTCACCCTGCGTTGGCAGCCTGCCCTGGTTCTGTGTCAGCGTCTGTATTTCCGGAGCTGTCCTGTATCCACGGGAGGGGAACCCGTTGGAGCTGTGCTCCTCCCCGCGGCATGTTCGCTGGGTATTAAAGGCCAACCCCGCGGCTCCGCTGGGGCTTTTCACGTCCGTGACACTCGCAGGGTGCGTGTGGGAGCTGATCCGTCAGGCCGGGCAGTGGGCAGTTAGTGGGTAGCCAGCCCCCACCAGCCCGGGCTGCAGCCACGGGGCCAGCGGGAGCAGGCCAATAAAATCTCCTTTTATGTGGCTGCTGCACAAAGTGCCTGGCCTCATTTGCCTCCTGTTACATGCCTGTATTCTGTGTAAAACAGCCCATTATCCCTGCCCCTCTCTGCCTTGCTTTCTAGCCCACTCCATGGGGGGACCGCTCCGGTGCGCTTTGCTCTACAGACGGATGGCGGCGGCCGGCGGCCGCTGTTCTACAGGGGGCTGGGGGCTGAGGCCAGAGAGGGAGCTTGGAGCAGGGAGATGAGGGATATTTGGGTGAAATTCAGGCCCTGCCGCCATCAATGGCAAAACTGCCGTGGAGCCAGGATTCCACCCTTTGCATTTAACACCCAACCCAGCTGTAGGCTTGGCCCCGCTGGGTGGTGCTCACCACGCTGCCCTTTCCTTCTTGGCTGTCTGTCTTGTGGTGGTGGTGTTTTGGCTGGCCCTCTGACGTCCCCCTCGCCCCAGGGAGGGGTCCTCTCAGCCGCGCCCTAGCTTTGCCTGGATAACGGGGCTGGGGGAGGAAGCTGCGGGGCTGGGGGAGGAAGTCCTGCCAGACGGGATCTGGGAACCTGGTCGGATGGGCTCCCTGAGCGAGAGCCAGACTTCACCGTGCAGGGCAAGTGCCGCTGTCCCTGGGGCGCTGGCAGCGTGGCACTGCTGCATGCCTGGGGGGGTGATGTCTGAGGCCCAGGGTCGTGAGGGCCGAGAGCAAGGTGCCCGCTAATTGTTCCCATCTCGGTGTGGAATTAATTTTATGTGCACCAATACGGGGGTGATGTGTGGCGGGGGTGGGGCCGAGGGGTTCAGCGTGTGGGAGGGGGCTCAGGCCTGGGGCAGAGGGTTGGGGTGTGAGGGCGGAAGCGGGGCCTGGTCTAGCTCTGCCCCTCTCTCGTTGAGGGGAAAGGCCCCGAGACTCCATGCAGCCTGTGTACAGCCCTTGCCTCCCCCCACACCCTGGGCCTCGGGCAGGCTGGGGGGTGGGGGCCGGGTATCCCATCTGGCAGCCTGCTCCTCTGCCGGGAGCTCCCATCGCTCTTGTTGATCTTAACACTCCAGACGCGCTGTGAAGTTAATTGGTGTAAATCTCCGAGCCAGCGAAATCCCCCTCGTGGCGCTGGGCACTTTGTTCTCCGCCCAGGCATCCTAACGAGGTTTGACAACGTTTGCTGGTGCGCCAGTCATGGCTGGGCCCACCGTCGTGTGTGTGTGTGTGTGTGTGTGTGTGTGTGTGTGTGTGTGTGTGTTTTGCTCTGCCACCTCTGGCCTGGCCACCGCTCCCTGCACTGGGGCGTCTCTCCTGGCCCCAGCTCTGTCCGTGCTCGCGCCCTGCCCCGGGGCAGCTGAGGGACTGTTCCTCTCCTCCCCCTGCTCCTCTCGGTTTGAAATAGAGCTGGGGGTAACCCAGCTCTGAGGGGAGAGAGCCCTGCAGACAGAGGTAGTGGGAGCGTCTCTTAGCATAGATTGAACATTTCAAAGCAGGAGCAGATTGGCGAGCCGGGTGTGGTGCTGAAGTCTGAATGCTCGCAGCGATCTGATGTCGCCCTGCTCTCAGCACAGCAGGGCGCTTGCCCTGCCACGTTCCTCTCCTGTGGAATTCTTGGGGGACTAAGGAGACAAGTCTTTAATGCTGTGAATTTCCAGCCTTTGCGCGGCACCCTGCTGGCCTGTGCATTTGTGTTGTGTGTGTCTGTGTAGTTGTATGGTGTATGATTATTTAGATGGGGTTGTACCTGCGTGTGAGGACTGCCATTGTGCAAAACAAGCTGTAAAGGATGCGCAATCCGTGCCCTTAAGATCATAACATCTAACGGTGTGACGGGGAATTCTACAGCCCTGGATAGGTGTTTGCTTGTACAGTGCCATCAATGTGCATCTGGTAACTGCAAGCATGGGATTTTGGCCCAGTTTGGAGAGGTATCGTTCATTTATTCTTATTTATGCTATGGCAGCAACTAGAGGCCCCAGTTGAATTGAGGGCCCCGTTGTGCCCAGTGCTGCACAGACACATAAGAGACCCTGCCAGTCGCAGTAGTTAGAGGCTCTTCTTCAGAGCTTTTGAGAGGCAAAGTCAATGGTGCTGTGCTAACTTTCCACCAGCATAGAATCTGGCCCCAGATTTCTGTTTGAACTGAGTGAATGTCCCGTAAAACTTGGGGCAAGTATTCGTGCCAGTTTCAAACTCTGCCCCACCCCCAGGAACTGTGGCTGGTGGAAGGCAGGTGGGGCCCCAAAGGATGGGGTTTGAATATTTCGACACTCCCCTAAATCGGATTACCTATTCCCTCTCCTTGAGAGATTCAGAACCTTAAGAGCAGGGCATGGAGAAGCCCCTAATCTGTATGAATTCTGCTCATGCAGTCAGGGGTCGTGAGGCATTGTGACCAATCACAACTAGCCAGGACAGCTTGAATTGTGAACAGCAAGTACTGAATATGCACAGTGATTAAAAAACAAAATCACGTCCGTGTGACTAGGGAATATGTTGTGGGGAGGTGGCGAACAGCTGTCTGTGTGCAGGGTTGAACCCAGAGACATTGCATGCACTTTACAATGGAGTAATAGCATCAGTGCACAATAGCTGAAGTGTAAATATACCAAGAACAAAGAGCAAAGGCTGCATATTCCGGGCATCCTTACATGGATGCCGTGTTGTCTAGAGCAGGACATTGTCAGTCTGGATCCTGGGATCTATTCATTGACTTGCTGTGTGAACTTCATCAGGAAAGTCCTGGCCCCTTTTGAAATCAATGGGAGGTTCGCCATTGACTTCAGCGGTGCCAGGATTTCGTCCTAAAACTCTTAACCTCCGTCACACACATCCGCTGTCCTTATTTAGCAGCAACACTCCCTGTATTTTAGCAAAAGGTTTGGTCTTTTTGGAGTGCTGCCTCTCCAAATTACTCTCAGGAGCCTATATAATTCAGCCAAATTTGTGTCGCTTTTCGTGGGGAGAGCAAAAGGCACGCTCCTGACACCAGGGCAGCTCCCCTGACGAATTTCAAGTCCCTGTTCCAAAAGTGTGGAAGCAAGAGAGCTTCTCAGTGAAACAGTTGTAGGAAGTTTTTGACATGGACAAATCAATACAGGTTTCCTTAATCTCGATCTCGGAAATGGCTGAACCCTTTTCCCTTAATCTTTCCAGAAAAATTGAGCTGGAGGCAGGGATCTTGCATGGGAAATATCAGCCCAAACAATTAAAGTTTAGCGGAGTCACAGGCGCCGACTCGGGGGTGCTC
This sequence comes from Macrochelys suwanniensis, assembly GCA_033296515.1. Taxonomy (NCBI): domain Eukaryota; kingdom Metazoa; phylum Chordata; order Testudines; family Chelydridae; genus Macrochelys; species Macrochelys suwanniensis. Next base: position 3,331,335 of record CM065789.1, on the reverse strand, counting down.
AGCACCCACCTGCGGCCCCGCTGATCAGCGCTTCCTCCCAGTGCCTCCTGCCCGCCACGGATCAGCTGTTCAGCGGTGTGCAGGAGGCACTGCGGGGAGGAGGGCCGGGTGTGCTCGGGGACAGGAAGAGGTGGAGTGGGGGCGGGAAGAGATGGGGTGGGGGTGTGGCCTTGGAGGAAGGGGTGGAGTGGGGGCGGGGCCTGGGGCGGCGCATGGATCGAGCAGCCCCCGGGGAAATTTGAAAGTCGGTGCCTGTGGCTAAAGTTACAAGCAACTGAAAACAGGGTCTTGTAAAGGGAAGTGTCAGGCAACCTTAGCTATCGGTGTCACAGCCAGCCTGTGGCTGTTTTGATTGTACAATAATATTAAGACACCAACTTTTAAAGTCAGGTGTGTTCTTTTAAAAGTGTAAGTATTTTTAGACTCGCGTACCTTGGACAATATATTGCATAAACCGGCTAGAATTTCCCGGGGTGCCTGGAATATGGCTGTCACTCCAGAGTCAAACCCTAGCAGCAGTGGTGAGCAGAGGAGGTGGCTGGGCTGTGTTTCTTTGAGGGTAAATAGTTCTTTGCTTGCAAGGCCGTGAAGGGAAAGTGCCTCCCCCACGCTCCCCTCCAGCCTCACTCCCCCCGTCCTGCAATGTTTATTTTTCATTTACTCTCTGTAAGTGGTGCTGTGCGCAGAGCTCAGTGCTAATACCTCCGAGAGGAGACAAATAGAAAGTGACACTTGTGTGTGTGTAGAATGGTATTTGTGGTGATGCTTTGACTGCAGATAATAAAGTGTTCGCCCTGGGGTGATCCAATCCAGCAAACGCCTCAGAAAAGCCTCTCGCTTCTTCAAGGCAGAGAATAAAGGGGAGAAAAAGGCCCGTCTGAAATGACATGTCAGCCTAAAAAGAGAACGTGTTAATGGATGAATATGTTGGGATGGTAAAGCCTCTGCTCTTCTCTTTGTGCTTTGTCATGAAGGTTGTTGTCTTTGCACATTAAGGATGCTGGGTTTTTGCTGTCCGAGGCTTTCCGCCTGGGTTTGTTCTGATGGATTTCTCCGGCTGTTTTTGTGGTTGGTTGAATTCAAGACCTTGAAGTGAATGTGCATTTTTCCCTGACTCCACGAGCCGACCTGCGCTGAGAGATGCTTTTGTTCTAGTTCGCGTCATCGTTTTTTGTGGCGTGGGGGAGGGTGTTTAATTTCCTTGCTGATCTGAAAGTGGGGGACCACCAAGCCATTGCAGTAAGGTGTGGTACTTGTAGTAAGTCAGCTACGTAGTTCTCCTCTTTGCTGCAGACACTTCTCAGAGCTGGTCATTTTGAACCCGCTCTGAGGGAGTCACAATCATGGACGGTCAGTTCGTTATTTCAAGGCCATTTTGCCGAGCTACACCACATAGGGATCTGGGAAAGGGTCCAACATTGTGGGATTTCAGCTAGATTTTGTCATGTTTTTCTAAAATATTTTGTTGTAAATAGGCTGTAGACTCCTCCCCACCCCTAAGGTACAACAAATCCCAGTAATCCTTGATGAAAAATGAATATGAAATGTTACGAACTCGAGTGGATTGTGCGTATGTGTATCTATATTATATACAGCAACCCGCAGGTGATTGTGTGGTACGGCTCCCCCTCTGTGCCAATCCACAGCTGATACGAGTTGTTACATCCCTCAGCTACATGGACTTTGTGCTCATCCTGTAGTGGCTCATGCCGTTAGGTCTGGAGGTCCCTGGTTCAGTCCCTGGTGTGTCAGCCAAGATGGCAGCCGTCATAGAGGCACATACAGATGCATTGTGTTTGCTTGATACCCATGGCATAAAGCGCTGCCATTATTAAGGCAGCGTATTCATTGCAACCCATTTTATCAAGTGACTTTCACAGTGCTTGTGACCTATGCTCCACCCATCCCAGAGACACCGTTTCCATAGTAACAAATGTACTTCAAAGGGGCTGAAAAGAAGACTGAACCCGACAGAAAATGAGCATATGTGGCATGCAACAACCTGTCTGTTCAGGAGGTGGTGAGGTAGCGGGTGCCCGAGGGCTGGTAGCCAGGACTCTTGGGTTCTGTTCCTGGCTCTTCTGCTGGTTTGCTGCATGACATGACAGTATTCTTGCCAGCGAGTTAAAGTAGTATGGGCTGGAGGAATAGACTATAAGGTGGATAGAAAGCTGGCTAAATCGTCGGGCTCAACGGGTAGTGATCAATGGCTCCATGTCTAGTTGACAGCCGGTATCAAGCCGAGTGCCCCAGGGGTCGGTCCTGGGGCTGGTTTTGTTCAATATCTTCACTAATGATCTGAAGGATGGCATGGACTGCACCCTCAACAAGTTTGCAGATGACACTAAACTGGGAGGAGTGGTAGATAGGATGCAGAGAGACTTAGACAAATTAGAGGACTGGGCCAAAAGAAATCTGATGAGGTTCAACAAGGACAAGTGCAGAGTCCTGCACTTAGGACGGAAGAATCCCATGCACTGCTACAGACTAGGGACCGAGTGGCAGGCAGCAGTTCTGCAGAAAAGGACCTAGGGGTTACAATGGACGAGAAGCTGGATATGAGTCAACAGTGTGCCCTAGTTGCCAAGAAGGCTAATGGCATTTTGGGCTGTATAAGTTGGGGCATTGCCAGCAGATCGAGGGACGTGATCATTCCCCTCTGTTCAGCACTGGTGAGGCCTCATTTGGAGTTCTGTGTCCAGTTTTGGGCCCCACACTACAAGAAGGATGTGGAAAAATTGGAAAGAGTCCAGCGGAGGGCAACAAAAATGATTAGGGGGCTGGAGCACATGACTTATGAGGAGAGACTGAGGGAACTGGGATTGTTTAGCCTGCAGAAGAGAAGAGTGAGGGGGGATTTGATAGCTGCTTTCAACTCCCTGAAAGGGGGTTCCAAAGAGGATGGATCTAGACTGTTCTCAGTGGTACCAGATGACAGAACAAGGAGCAATGATCTCAAGTTGCAGAGGGGGAGTTCTAGGTTGGATATTAGGAAAAACCTTTTCGCTAGGAGGGTGGTGAAGCACTGGAATGGGTTACCTAGGGAGGTGGTGGAATCTCCTTCCTTAGAGGTTGTTATGGTCAGGCTTGACGAAGCCCTGGCTGGGATGATTTAGTTGGGGGTTGGCCCTGCTTTGAGCAGGGGGTTGGACTAGAACCTACCGAGGTCCCTTCCAACCCTGAGATTCTGAGGCATTGAGCAAGTCACTTCCCATCTCTGAGCCACTTCCCATCTCCTCATCTGTAAAATGGGCTTGATGGCATTTACCCACCGTTTTAAAGTGCTTGGAGGCCCTTGAGTGGAAGGAGCTGTACAAGTGCAGCGTATTCGCTGAATACTCTTTTTTCCCCTTTCGAGAAGGGAGGGGTGCTTCGTGTGCTGCATCACTCCTATGCGATTAATATGGCCAGCTGAAGCTCATGACAATGAATGCTTCTGTAGCAATGCAGCAGGGAGATGGTGTATCTCTGGGTGAAAGTACGGCTGCCTTCTAATCCCCTCCTGACCCACCCTGCTTTCCTCCCCCTGCATTTGCATGTTGTCTGTCCGAGTTCTGCACGGGGACCAGGACTGAGATTTTCAAAGCCTTCTGCACAAATGGGGAACCTAGTTCCCATTAATTGTGATGGGGATTGGGCATGCCGATCTCTTAGGAAGCTTTAGAACTCTCAGCCCTTTTATCTTCTGTGCCGTTCCTACCTCTCGCTGGGCGCGGTACAGAAAGGGGGATAATAGAGGAGCATGCCACAGATCAATTTTTCCCCTCTCTTTATGGGCCCAATTCAGTTTGCTATTACTTTAATAGGAGCTGTTGGTTGCTCATCACTTTTCACAAATTAAGCCACTTACTGGTCTATGCTAGAAAAGCTACAGCAGTCTAACTATGCCGGTTAGGGCGTCATTTTTTTACCAATATAGTTATATCAGTATAAACCTTAATGTTGACTCAGATATACAGACATTAGCTTATTTTGCTTCCTGAACCAGATTAAGCTATACCAGTATAAGCACTTTTATCCCAGTATAATTGTCTCCTCACGGTTGGTTGGATTGCTGGGGGTTTTTTGGTTTTGTTTTGGCCACTATCATAATGCCACTATAGTTAGAGGCAAAGCTTTCTAATAGAGATAAGCCCTTAGGTGCCTATATATGGAATTTGGAGCTTAACTTCAGGGACCCATTTGTTTTTTTTTAATTGCCCATCTTATTTATTTATTTTAAAGGTTTCTGCAAGGTAAATATTCCAAATCTGTTCCTTATCTGTAGGGCAGAGAAATAGGGATTGTTGATTGGGTTGGTCTAATAAATTGGCAATGAAAACCCGCTCCTTACGGGTGAGTACAGAACTTTCTCTGGCCAGGGAAGGAGCTGGATCCATCAGTTTTTTGCAAGATTTAAAATTTCAGTTAAAAAAAACAACCACAAACCTTTTCTAGTCATGATAATGATGAAGGAAACCTTCCCAGTATCCCTCCGTGCGGGACTGGCTGCCTGAATCTGCAGACAGACGCCTCAAGCACCTTCCCAGCTGTCCAGGGCTCTCCCAGAGTGATGTAACTGGACTCTGGTCCATTTCATGACCTCACCTATGCAGGTTTGTGCACAGCCCATCACTAGAGTACCCATGGGCCTCTTTCTGGCCGCTGCTATTCCAAGCCTGTGGGCATCAGCGAAACGGCTACAAATCTGGTCAGTTTCTCTGTTCTGCCCCTTGGGAGGCAGCCAGCAATAGCAGAGGCAGGCAGTAGAGTGAGAGAACCCAGAAAAGGAGGCTGGGGTGGGCTGGAAGAGCAGCAAATTGTTTCCTCTCCGTATCAGGAAGCTCGGGATGGGGAGCAGAGAAAGTGCCTTCTCCTTTCGTGCAGACAGGGGCATCCTGTTTATCAGGCCCCCGCCAACCAGGGGCTGATGATGAAGACCGGGTCCCCAAGGAAGGTTCAGGGACTTCACCCCGGCAGGGAGCAGCACCGTGCCCCTCCTTGTGGGTTGTGCTCCTTTGCAGTTGCTCCCTGACCCTCACTAGGGTTTCCCCTTCCCCTCACTTAACAGACTGGCCTCGGGCTTGTGAGTGTCTGATTCAAATGTCCCGTAGCTGGTGTTAGCACTGGAGACCGGACAGGCCAGTGTTTGGCGCTGTACCTCGGGGTTGGTCCTCTGCTCCCCTGCCTGAGATGCCCTTAGCAACACGATGATACTTGCTTGGAGACCGCCACAATGACTTTGGTTTGCGCTACAGATCAGAGAGATAGTAGCCAGGCAATGGGAGCCTGCTCCCTCTATCAGATCTGCTTTGGAGGCGTGAGCTGGGGGGGTGGAGGGGGAGGATGTGGGGAAGCAGCTGGGTTGCTATTATCCCGTAATAACCACCATTGGCATACTGATCACTGCGGAATCGATCAGCTGTGGGTTCTCAATCCCTGCTGCTGCTTATCCCTGTGGCCTCTTAAAAACCCCTCCCCGCTCCTCAAATTAAAATCCTGCTTAATTACTGCCCTTTTGCCCCTGCATCTTACTGAGGCCTGGTGCATCCTGCGGGGCGGGGGGTAGGGAATGGAGTGAAGCCCGGCTCTGGAAACACGATTGCTTTATTGTAACGTTTGTTGGGTGGCAAGCAGAGGATAGTATCTTGCAGAGTGGGCACTCTGGTCATACCCCTTCCTCTGACGCTGGACGACTGGTGATTCCCGGCTGCGGCTTGCATGCTCCTGCTCCGTCAGAGCAACACAACGCGGGAGCAGGCAACACACGCCCGGTCGGTCTGTTCCCCAAAGGCGGGTATTGACAATATTGGCTGCTTCTTCACATCCGGATGCACAAGAGGAATCTGCTCAAACCACCTCCCCCAGACATGTACTTTTTTGAGATTTGGGGTGAAAACTATTTTTTTTTTATTATTTTTTATTTATTATTTTTTATTTTTATTTTTTTTTGCATTTCCGCTTTTGCCCAGGTGCAGCAGCAGGGGGGATGCTGGCCCATGGCTGACTGTCCCGCTGTACCCGCACATCTCTGCTGGAAGCAGCTGTCCCTGCAGAATCTGAGCTTCCATTTAAAATAAACACACATATTAAAGGTCTCTGTCCCTATGGCTGCGAGTGAAGCCTTCCGCGTTGCAGCCAGGTGCAGAGCTGTCTGCAGACCGCCTGAAACCAGGGCTCATGTCAGTAGCCCGTTGACTCTGAACCCTAGTGATGATCCCATTGTTAACTAATTCTCTCCTGACCGTTTCAGCAGAAAGAGGGATTGGTATGGCCTGGGTCAGTGCAGTGTCTGGTTCTGGTGGTCTGGCTCATCAAGGAATAGAGAGTAAAGCATGGAGCTTACGGGTGGAGTTGTGTAGTACCGTACTCTGCCAGTGGAGCAAGGGTGACAGACCTGGGTGAGTGGTCTGCAAGGGCTTGAGGCCTGATCCAGGCTGTAGCAGCTGGGGGCACTTGGCCCCCCTCAGGACCAGGCTCAGAGTTATTCCAGATTTTTGTGTGTGTGTGTGTGATGTTAGCTTTGCTGCATCCCCCTGTTCCTTTCTGAGCTGGCTCCTCTCCTCCTAACCTCTTGCTCAAACTCAGAATTTCAGAAGAAGTGGGACAATGGTTAAGGGAGGGCTGGGCTCCAGAAAGCTGCCAGTGGCCTGTCTGCAGAGAGAGAGGAGCGAATGCCTGCACTCGGCACCTGCCAGCCACGCAGGCTTGGGAAACGGAGCGGGGGATGTTTAGACAAAGGAATCTGCCCCCCGCCCCAGAAGAGACAGGAACCCACGACGGCGGGCTCCCCAGACGCTCCATCCTGCCGTGTCTCGGTGCTCTCACTCTCGCCCTGGGAGGTGGTTACCAGCAAGATGACAGTGCACGACTTGGAGCAGCTCACCCCGAGCTCTAGCCGGGAGGCGAAGGGACGACATGCACAGCGGAAATGAACAGTTTGTTGCTCCTGCCTGAGCAAAGAGGGTGGGTTAGAGACAGCACAGTGTCGTCTGCAGGGAGAGATGCAGAGCAGAGGAGCCGAAAAATCTATCCTAGGAAAGATTGGCCCTTGGTTGGGGCAGTGGACTTGCACTCCAGCGTTCCGGGTTCAGTCCTTGGCTCTGCCATATCTAACCTGTGACCTTGGCAAGCCCCTTAACCCATCACTGCTTCAGTTCCCCTTGAGAGTATAAACCCTCCGGAGCAGGGTCTTCCTCTGCCTATGTGTTGTCTCAGCCCCCTGCACAGTGGGGCCTGGGCTGGGTTGGGACTTCTAGGAACCGACCATAATGCAACTGGCAACTGATGGTGCTGAATGGGCTGAATGTGTCGTACCGATACCCTGCTGCTCCGCTACACAGCATGAGGGTTTTATGCTGCAGCCTGTCACCATGGTATCGGAGCTCCTTCCATGCAGAATCATTCGCAACAGTGTCGTCTCCAGTGGGCTTCCCGGAGGGTGACTCTCCCCTTTTCAGGGTCAGAACTCTGGTTTTGGGCAGGTGTTGAGGTAGACGAGGGTGTTCGTATTGTGGGTGGAGATTGTTCTTGCTAGGGTGGAAAAGCTTTTCCAAAGAGGCCGGTTTTGCAGCATTTCCTAGACCAACGGCCGCTGGGTCTGCGCAGACTCCGCTGGGCAGTTGTTCTGTAGCTGGATCCCTTCGATAGAGAGTGCCTTGGCCTCAGCTCTCGCGCATCTCGTCGTGGGCTCGCTGAGCTGCACTAGCTCTGCTGATCACATTGGTCACTTTTTTCCTTTTAAAAATAAATAAATAATGGAGCCACATTTATAGATGCAGGAAGCTGGGACTGATTCAGGGCCCAGGTAGCCTATAACTGTCTCTAGCTTTGCCTTCTGTACTACTATAAAGATTTACCCCAAAGATTGCGATTTCATTTGTCGCAAAATATTTTCGCATGTTAGATGTAGGAGAATAAGCTTTGTCCCATCTTATCTGCGGAGGAGCAAAGAACCTGGGGGGGAACGTCTTTTCATAGGCCAGGAGCTAATCTCTCTGCTCCCGAGCAGGCAGCGCACATTTTGCTCGCCTAGTGTTAACTGTTTGAATGCTGGATGCTCCAGGTGTGTCCCGGTAGAACACATCTGCTGTGCCTTTGTGTCTGCCTAGAACACAGCTTCTATGCTGCTGAAAGTTCGGGTCCCCCCAGACAGAGAGCACCTGTTGGATGTACCCCGAATATTTGGCAGCCCACTAGACTAGTGCTGGAAGGCTTACCTGCTGTGCACCTGAATGTTCAGGTGTGTTCTGATGTTCCACTGAAATCATCCCTGGTGATGGGGAAATGGGGCTCTGGGAGGGACGTTCCTAGGTAGCCCAGGGGTATCGCCATTCTGGGCTGTGGAGTGCAGAGAGAATGACGAGACCTTTGATTTTCACATACACACACGCTCCCCATCTGTACTCCGGTTGGATTCTGGCTGGCCAATGCTGTTAGTTGCATGTATTCTCTGGAGAGCCATCCACCTGCTGTGGCCCTGGGCTCATTCTTGCCACAGTTGGCTGGCGCATCAGGCTGAGTGCTCTCTCTCCTGCATAGGTTCCCTCTCAGGCCTAGGCCTGTCCCTGCCTGGATTTCAGCTCCTCAGCAACCCCCTGAAGCAGGAGCCCTTCCCGAGCTCCATGCTGTCCCAAGAGAGCTGAGCCAAAGAGCCACAAATGGAAGTCACCGGACCCCGGAGACCAGGCAAAAGCAACATCTAGGGCTTGGGGACATTTTCTAGCTAAGCCAATGTTTAAATTTACTGCCCCTCGTGCCCCCCCCCCCCCAATCCCGAAAAGCTCCAGTTCAAACCCTGAGCGCAGAAGCCCCTGATTCCTGGCATAGAGCGGCCAGGACCCTCCAGTGTACGATTTCCTCCCTTTGTTCTATAAGCGATTCTCCAAGGGCAGCGCCGACACCCAGACATGCCTGCCTGAGCTCCCCAGCAGCCCAACTGGGAGGGGCGGGGGCGTGAACTAGCCCAGCCCCAGAGCGGCTGTGTGTTATCTTTGCCATCTCGCTCAGCCGAGGATGGGAACCAGCTCTCGGAGGCTTGTGGCTTGTCACATCCTTTCTAGGTATCCATGCCAGCGAGCCCAGCGTCCGCGGCATACAGCGCCTGTGACTTCGTGGCCCACATTTAAAGCCATACATTGGCTCTGGGCTCGCCCTCTCCCTCGCCTGGATGCTGGGGATCTTCCGCCCCACGGGGGGGTCCGAGGCTGTGGAGACGCGCTCCCCTTTTCTGGGAGGCAAACGGTGACGATCCCAGGCTGGGTCGGGGCGGCTGGAGCCTGCTGCGTCTCACTTCATTACAAATGCTAGTTTGATCCTGCAGCTGTTTGAAAAGAGCAGAGACTGATTGTCAGAGCCCAGATGCCGCTGTTCCTTTTCTGTCACTAAGCTCCTTGGGTGTTGAATTGTTTGACTGACTGACAGCTGAGCAGCCTGGACAGGTCTGTTATTTCAGTTGAGGCCTAGGCCCTGTGGGCCTGCAATTTAGGTCTCTGTTATTAACCCTGCCTTGTTCTCCACTTTGTAACTGCCTTCCCGCATTTCAAAGTGTACAGTGAAAATCAGGGTTAATTAGGGGCCTGGCAGCTGGGCTTTTCCAGGGTCTATTGTGTCTCTGAGCATAACCGGAACTGTGTTTGCCACGCTGCCGGGTTTAATTGGTGACTGTTGTGAGTTTGGGCTGGCTGGCTCCTGCATTATACAAGCTCAGGTATTGTCAGCCTTCCAATTAGCGCTGGGTTCTTCTTCCCCCTCAATAAGGGTGTTTTTGTTTAGCACATCATGCTCCCCCCCCCACCCCCCCATGCAATAGATGATTACAAACCTCTCTGCTGAGGGCTGGGAACCGTAGGGCTCAAATGCACCTCTTGTCCGGGAGCATGTGGCTCGTCGGGGTTAGCGTCCCAGCCAGAAGTTGGTAAATCTGGCGGCAGAATGAGCGTGTTAATTATTCATTTAGTCCTCCCTCAGATCTGAGGGTTTGCCCCGGGGGAAGGTGGCGGTGTGTTTTGTGGAGGGTTGTTGGGTTTTTTTGCCCCAATGCTCGTTATGGTTTCTTAATGAACTAAAAGCCCCCCCACCCCCGCCCAACCCCTGCCCCTAAAAGGTGGTAATGCTTCGTACCTCATGTTTGTATTGCAGTGGTGGAGACCCCTGCTGTGCTAGGCACTGTCCGTACACACAGCCAGAGACAGTCCCAGCCCCGAAGAGCCTACAGTCTAACTAGACAAGGCGCGCGGAGGGTAGGAGGAAGGAACAGAATCGTGTGCAGCTAGTTTTTGCTGTTTTCTTTAAAGCTGTAGCTCCTGGAGTCCTGTTGTTCCTTACGTTTCTAGTTCTCACGGCTGTGGAGAAAAGTTTGAAAACGTGACCCCCCCTCTAGGTTCAGAACCACAACTAAAAGGCCCCAATTTGATTTTAAAATCTCCTGATTTTTAAGCCAGTATCATGATTTTTCCCGTCTTGACTTGCAATTTTTGAATGCTCAGAATTGGCGGCACTACCGCGTGCAAGTGTAAGATGGGGAACCGAGGCCCAAAGCGTTAACATAACTTGCCCAACGTTAACTTGTGTCGTTTATCTTTAAAGGTTGGCACACGTACCAGCTCGGTGCACTTCCAGAATTCTGCCAATAAGAGAACCCGTCCCAGGGCAGGGCCTGGGGGAGAGCAGAGAACACGGGGTGGTTATTGGTAACTTTAAACATTCATCGTTTTAGGAGGCTTTCGCAGCTTGCAAACCATCTGGGCTTTTTAAGGAAGCTTTTGCCAGTTGCCGTCTTGGATTAAAGAGCCAGGTCCTGTCTCCTGTCCCCTGGTCTGACTGAATGGTTGTGGCCCCTTTGCAGCCTCAGATTCGTGCCCTTTCTCTGTAGGGATCCAGCCTTCAGCAGGGGGCCGGGATAGCTCGTCGCTGTAGGCGAGCGTGTCTGAAAAGCCCTCCTTGCGTCTCTAGGCTCGGTATCTGCCTGTGGCTACCAAATGTTACTTGCCATCAGCGCCAGACATTTTGAAATGACTGCACTGCTCGGAACAGAATCGGGCTGAAGTGCCCCCAATCCATACACTAAGATTTATTTTCTGTTGCAATATTCTTGGGTCTAGAGTTAAATCTGTATCTTGAACTGTTTGGTGGCCAATTTGCTAAAGTAAAAAGTTGTTTAGCCGGAGGCGTAATCTTATAAGCTTATGCTGCCCATTATAATGGCTTCTCATTTCTGCCTGGCTTTCCAATAATGCTTTGAGCAGAAGCTTGCAGTAATATAAAAAGCCATAGGATTATTACTGCGGGCAATGCATTTTCCATTTACAGTAATAAAATACTGAAGAAACAAAACAATTTAAAATTCCAATAAAATTCAAAACAAATCTTTGGCTGCTGAGCAGATTCAATTATTTAGCTGATATTGAGTGCGGCCTAGAAAAATAGAACAGGTCAGAGGAGGAGGGGAGAAATCCGAAGCTGGCTCTTCGGCATTGTTAGCCACTCAAAAACAAGCCGGGGGGAGCGGGGGAGATGTAAGGGGGAAGCCATTGTTGATGTGTGCCAAGGGAGGCCAGGAAGTGCATTTTATAGGATTGCCAAGCCTCCCGGATTGGCCGGGGGTCTCCTGGAATCGGCTTTGATCTCCCGGAGGCTATTGAAACCAATCCAGGAGATTTTAATAGGCCTTTAAAAGTCCGGTCGCCAGAGCAGTGGGGCTAAGGTAGGCTCCCAGAAGCGACCAGAACGTCCCTCTGGCTCCTAGCAGTGGCCAGGGGGGGTCTCTGCACACTGCCCCCGCCCCGAGCACCGACTCCGCAGCTCCCATTAGCCGGGAACCGTGGCCAATGGGCGCTGCAGGCGCGTTGCCTGCAGGCCGCCTGGCCACCCCTGAGCCTAGAAGCTGGACAAGACAGTCACTTCCAGGAGCTGCCTGAGATAAGGGTGCGGGCCCCGGCCAGGCAGCCCTTAACTCCCTCCCAGAGCCCCCACCCCCTGCCCCAGTCTGGTGAAAGTGAGTGAGGGTGGGGGAACAGCAAGCAACAGGGGGGGTGGGGTGGAGTGAGTGGTGGGGGGGCCTTAGAGAAGGGGCAGGACAAGGGCGTGGCCTCATGGAAGGGGCGGAGCAAGGGCGTTTGGGTTTGTGCGATCAGACGGTTGGCAAGCCTAACCTTCAGTCTGGAACTGTTCTGGTCCTGCCCTTCCCCATACCGCTCTGCTGCTGTCCCTCGATCCTGACCCACAGCCCCTCCCCTGCTGCCCTCCCTGCACCACTCCCTCAGTCGTGGTACCTTTGTTGCACATCAGGACTGAGGTTCAGATAGCCCAGAGACAAGGGCCCTGCAGCAGCCCGCGCTGTCCCAGTCCTGACCCGCTTTTGAGTCGTACTGAACTGTGCACTGGTTTAGTCTGATGCACACGTGCCCTTTAGGGACCTGCACAGAACTGTCCAACCTGTTTCAGAGCCTCACTTAAGGCAGAATTTGAACCCAGTGCTGCAGATAGGAAAAGCCAGAGTATGGACCGTTGCGGGCTCCTTCTCACAGACCAATGAGCCAGTACCCTTGCTGAGCCACCCGTATCATGGCAATAATTGGACACACTGAGCTATAAAACAGAAGGGCAGTAACCACTTCCACTGCCCTTTATCTGTTCATCTCATCTCAGGGCTCCGTCCCTGCACTGATGCAGAACGGCTGCTGTCAGGGTATTAAAAACTAACCCACGTGGGAGATAGCATGGCAGAAGACAGTGGTAGGACAGAGACCCCAAGGAGAGCTGAGGAAGTGATGGATGGATTGCATCAAGGAAGATGCTAAGCAGGAGGACATGAGTGCCGCCTCGGACAGATGAAGATGGCGGATGCTTGCACAACGAACCGACCCCAGTTGAGGGGATAAAGGGGAAGAAACAGAAGACTCCACTTGGGAGGGTGAAACTGGAGTCTGTTCTACCCCAGAAACTTTGATTTTTCCCTCTTTTTATTAATGCTAGTCTATTATCGCAGAGTTGTACGTGAGCTCTGGACAGTCGCCACAGTTCGTTCTGTAAGGTCATTAAACTGAAGATTGTGTTGTATTTGCAAACTATTCCGAGGCCAAGGAATGATGGGAAGAATAGATAGAGGCCAGCATGGCTCCATCAGGATCTCTTTAATGACCTCAAAGTCGCAAAGGAATCTTACAAAAGGTGGAAACGTGGACAGATTGCTAAGGAGGAGCACAGAAGAACAGCACGAGCATGTAGGGACAAACCCAGAAAGGATAAGGTGCAAAATGAGGTATGCCTAGCAAGGGACATAAAAGGCAGTAAGAAGCTCTTTAAATGCAAGAGAGAGACCGAGATAAATGTAGAACCTCTACTTTCCAGGGAAGGAGACCTAATAACTGATGATATCAAGGAAGCTGAGGTGTTTAATGCCTGTTTTGCTTCCGTCTTCATTTAAAAAGTTAAATGGTGACCAGATACTCAACACAATTAATAACAACAACAAAGAGAAAGGAACGCAAGCCAAAATAGGGAAAGAACAGGTTAAAGAATTTTTAGATACATTAGGAGTATTCAAGTCTCCAGGACCTGATGAATTTCATCTTCGCTTCAGTTGGTTCCTTAAATATCCTATCTCAGAACCTTTAGCAATTATCATTGAGAACTCCTGGAGGGTGGGTGAGATCCCAAAAGGCTGGAGAAGGGCAAACATGTCTTTGAAAAGGGAAACAAAGAGGACCCAGGGAATGATAGACTGGTCAGTTTAACTTCCGTACCTGCCACGATATTGGAACAAATTATTAAACAATCAATTTGTAAGCACCTAGAGGATACTGGGGTTATAAGGAATTGCCAGCAAGGATTTGTTAAGAACAAATCACACCAAACCAACCTAATTTCTTTCTTTCACAGGGTTATTGGCCTAGCGAATAGGCGGGAATCAGTAGGCATTCTTTTGTATCTTGATTTTTAGTAAGGCTTTTGACATTCTCATAAGCAAACTCGGGAAATGTGCTCGAGGTGAAATTACTATAAGGTGGGTGCTCAACTGGCTGAAAGACACACCCAAAGAGTAATTATCAGTGGTTCACTGTCAAAATGGGAGGGCGTATCTGACCGCAGGGGTCAGTCCTGGTTCCTGTACTAGTCAATATTTTCATTAATGACCTGGGTAATAGAATGGAGAATATGCTTATAAAATTTGCAGATGACACCAAGCTGGGAGGGGTTGCAAGCACGGTGGAGGACAGGATTCAAAATGACATCAACAAGCTGGAGAATTGACCTGAATTTAACAAGATGAAATTCAGTAAATACAAGTGCAAAGTGCTTCATTTAGGAAAGAAAAAACAAGTGCACCACTACACAGTGGGGATTAACTAACTGGCTAGGTGGTAATACTGCTGAAAAGCATGTGGAGGTTATAGTGGATCACAAATTGAATGAGTTAATGTGATGCAGTTGCGAAAAAGGCTAATATCATTCTGGGGAGTATTAACAGGAGTGTCGTATGGAAGACCTGGGAGGTAACTGTCCTGCTCTCCTTGGCCCTGGTGAGGCTTCAGCTGGAACACTGTGTCCAGTTCTGGGGGGCCACACTTAAAAAAGATGTGGACAAAGTGGAGAGAGTCCAGAGGGGAGCAACAAAAATGATGAAAGGTTTAGAAACCCTGACGTGTGAGGGAAGGTTACACAAACTGGGCCTGGTTAGTCTTGAGAAAAGAAGACTGGCCGGGGACCTGAGAATACAACAGCCCTGACCATATCTGAAGACTAAAGAGGACTGTGATCAGTTGTTCTCCATGTCCACTGAAGGGAGGACAAGACATAATGAGCTTAATCTGCAGCAAGGGAGATTTAGGTTGGATGATGGGAAAAACTTTCTAACTATAAGGTTAGTTAATCTCTGGAATCCACATCACTGGAGGTTTTTAAAAATATGTCCGGCAAACACCTGTTAGGGTTGCTTTAGGTTTTCTTGATCCTGCCTCAGCGCAGGGGGCTGGACTTGATAACCTCTCGAGGTCCCTCCCAGCCCTACATTCCTATGATTAGTGAGCACTGGGAGTGCATCCATTGGTTTGTCGTTGTAGGGTTGCTCTCAGGAGCCGGATTGCTGGCATTGTTTTGCTCAAGGAGAAAGAGCTTGAAGTGATTTGTTTTGCAGAGCAAGCCTTGCCCACAAATGCATACACACACACACAGGTGTGTGCGCACGCACACATGGAATTACATGGGTGTACACACACAGCCAGCCAGCCACAATTACTTGGGTTCTGCAGACTGATAGAAGAAGGGAGGTTCGATTTGGGGCCTTTCCCGTGCTGATAGTGATCGGACACAGAGATGCTGCCGTTTGATTGTGTAGTTCAAGAAATGTGCAGTATCTTCTCTTCCCCCTACAAGTGCCGATGTCAGAATGTGACATAAGACACGGATAGATACTGGGCCAAGCTTGCACCCAGGCTTGTTTGAATTTTCATGTGCCAACTTTCTCTCTCTCTCTGTGAATTTAGTGCTGGTGAAAGCCGGCGACTGCTGGTGCTGTCTGCGGCAGGCCTCGTATGCGGCGGTTGTGCTTTCATGACGCTGCTGGAGCTCCGGGATGCCCTCCTTGCAGTCAGTGGAGTTGCTCTGGATTGACAGCAGTGTAGCTGACAGAGGATCTAGCCCTGCGGTGCATTGTTCCATGACAGATTAACTTTTAAACAGAACAGATTCTCTGTCTTCCCCGCTGACCTGGCCCCATAAGGAAATGTAGTTTGTGGCATATTCTGTGAGCTGAGATGGGGGCTTACTGTAATGTCTTTGACAGTTCAAGTTTCAGAGGAGGGGAAGAAATGCTGGCGACCGGCTGAGTGTCAGGCAAGCTGTCTGTACGTGACGGGTGATGGCGGTGATTTGGGAGAGTTTGCATCTCACAGTAATTACAGCCCGTTAGAAAGCAGTAATTATTCCAGAGAGGGGGAGCTGCTTACCAGTGGAGCGCAAGAACGCGCCAGGAACCTCTTGGAAATTGGTAGCTCTGTAATTTTCCCAGTGGGGGTTTGGTGCGTCACCCTGATATGTGACAACACACTGAATTTGTGACTTGTCATAGCCAACCCAGCTGGTGTGTAGAAGGCGACAAAGTAGGGCTCTTTCTTCTCTCCTTAAACGAGCTTTTAGTGAAGCCTTTTTGTGCCTTCCAGGACACCATCCTTATGTGCCTCGAAAGCCTTTTCTTGCTCCCTCTGTATATTGTGTCCTCCTTATCCTTTTTACTTTTCTGTGAAGTGCTTCTGGGGGGCAGCTGCAGGTGCCCGGCTGCAGAGAAGCTGGTGCCAGGAGCCCGCTGTAATCTCTCCACCCTGCATGGGGTCTGCGGCCCCTCCTCTCGGGACTCTGGAGGTGAGCGCACCAAGGACGTTCACGGCCCTTCCTGACGCCTCTTTGTGCATCCTGTCCCCGCGAGGAAGGTCCTGCCTTCGCAGCCCTGTGAGCGCTGTGCGGGGCTCATCCCCAATGGGACACCCGGGCCAAACCTCGCACAGAGAGCCTCCGGCAATGCTCGCGTGCTCGTTTCCTCTATATCCCTCGAGCCCAGGTGTGTCACTGAGCCCATGCGGAGCCATGCCTGCGGCGGGGCTCTGCAGCATCCGCATGCTGCATGCCAGCTCCCCCGTCATCCTTTGCCCCTGAGAACGGCTGTTCCTTTGCTGCATACGCTGCCGCCTTTGTGGGGAGAGACTTGGGGCTTGTCTGCACGGGGAAACGCTCCGGGATCGTTATACCACAGGGGTTCTGCCGGCAGAGTGCCCATGCGGACGCTGGGATCCAGAGAGCCACACGGGCGTTGTGCTGTTAGAACGAGAGCGTTCTAGCTGTGCTGGTAAATTTGCCTGCTTTGTCTCTGTGCGAGGCAGGGACAGCAGCAAACTTCAGCAGCCCCAACACCCCCCGTCCAGGCTGAGCTCCAAAGGGATCTGCCCCCACCGAGTCTGTCTGCTCCCTGGCAACCCACCCAAAGAAGCGCTTCTCTCAGAGCCGTATCCCTGCAGGGCGGCCCCTGTTCTGAGAGCTCTGCCATGGACCCGTGCGGCAGACTCCGTCCTGCCTCCTGTAAATTAGCAAATTCCCATTGGCTCTGGGGTCCGTCCACCGAGCGCCACGGCAGAAAACCCTCTGTCTCTTATAACCGGCCTCGCTGCCGGGTCGCAAGGAGCGTGGCGCATGCCTGGGCCTGTGGCAAGCCCAGCCTCTGCTCAGCTGCCGTCCGTGCATCACTCAGAGGCACCATCTCCATCCTTCCTCCCGGGAGATGGATGGTGCTTTCCGGTGGAATGGAGCGTTTTTCTCCCTCGCTCCAGTTTCATTAGGGATTCTGCAAGTGTCACCAGCTAATTAGTGGTATGTTAATTGAGTATTCACAATGCTCCCACCTCCAAGGACAGCGGTGCCGGCTTGAAGGGGAATGCAGATGTGTGTCTTTCATCCTGCCTGTCTGTCGGATGCCCGGCTCAGATGGGCGGTGGCTCGGCAGGGGATTTGGGCCACCCGAGAGACCCCCCAGCATTCAAGTTGGACAGTTCTCCGCAATTGGCCTGGCCTGGCCATTGGTCACTGGTGGGCCCAGCTCTGTGCTTGTTAAGAGGGCCCTGCCCACCCACCCTGGCATGAGCTGAACTCCAATAATGGGCACTGCCCCAGGGGAGTCTGCCGGCATACGCACACAGCAATCGGGCCCACTCCCAGCCATGCCGGGCCTGTGATAGCCAGACGTGGCATTGCCCATCTGCGCCAGTGGGAGCATGGGGAGGCAAACTCAGTGCATCGTCCTTTGAACATGAGGCCCTTCTCATCATGCCCCCGTGTTGGGAATCGAGCCTCAAGCAGCCGTGGAGTCAGTGCCCAGAATGTCGCCACCACTCTTGGAAGAGGCGTGCGGGTCTTGGCTCTGTTGTCTTTGTGCTGCGGTTGCCGCTCTAGGCTAGCAGCGTGGCCCAGCCTCCTGCGCTCCGTGAGGAGAACCTGGTAAGGGGAATATTGATGAGCCAGACCCTCGAGCGAATCATGCCGGGCTCCCAGGCTGGCTGAAATGCATCCAGCGCTTCTCCCAGCCCGGGTGCAGTGTTTAGAACAGGATTTAAGTGCTTGGGGGTTTGTGGACTCCTCGTTTGCAGCCGGGAGGCTGTATTCTCAGTCCCGTCCTCTCCTAAAATCAGCACTGCTGACCAACATCAGTGCCTACATCGTCCCCAGGCACACACCCTTTCCTTGTGTCTGGGAGACTGAGCTAAGGCCCTAGTCCCCTGCCCTGGGTGTGACGTGGGATGCTGCGTGACAGACGCTCCAAACAAGATGCTCTGAGCCACACCCCAGCCACGAGCCGCCTCCGCTGTAAAGCCTGAGGGTATTGGGGGCAGAGAGAGCTCCCCTCCCAGCCGCTGCCTAGAGCCCCGGCGCCGGATGGACGGCACGCTCGCGTTCGGCGTGCCCAGGTAGTGACTGATCTCGGCTTCCTGCTTTATAGAATGGTGATTTCAAACAAAATACTCCCTAAAGCCCTCTTGTGCATACGTGTTATGATGCAGTCTTTAATTATATGATCACCTACTATTTTTCCACATGACCCCCAACTCATTCAGTGCGCAGGATGGACAGCGCATACTGAAGTCTTAAGATCAGGACATTTGAAAAATCACCCCTTTTGCTGTATGTTTTCCATTGCAATTCCTTTCCCAGAGACCAGACTGGCCTCTCCTGCAGGCGGCATGCTGTCGTTGGATCCGTGGCACTGCAGGGATGTTTAAATGTAAAGGAAGAAACGTGCTCCCACCAACAACCTTACGCAGCCTTGTGAAAACTTTCTCATTCCTGCCCAGTGAAATTCACCCCTGTGCTAAAGACCAGCATGAGGCCTCTGGGACAAGTAGAACCTAAGTGATGCCTCAGCCTCATGCCGATCCTCCGCACAGGGGTGAATTTCACCCATTCAGCTTTGTTAAAACCTTCTGTCTTGAGAGGGGACATGCCAGCCAGGCTCCCTTGCCTGGTGCTGTTTAGCAAGGAAGGCCAACTGCAACTGGTCATTTTCCCAAGCAAGGGTGCTGGCAGGAAAGCTAGATTCCTTCTTTCCCTTGAGCACTGAGCAGGGCTAGGATCGGGTGCTTTGAATCTCACAGGGGCAGGGTTCGTATTCTTGTTGTCTGAATACGAACCACTGGTGTTTGGCGCTTACAGCTCCGATGGAGAGATGTCAGACTGTCAGTAATATTCATCCCACAGAGGAGCAGCAGGGAAGTGGGCCGGACAAGCCCTCGGTTCTCCCCTGCCCAATCCCAGTTTATCTCGGCTCCCCCACTCTCTGGATTTGGAACCGGGTTGCTGCACGCGTTCTGCTGGAAGGCATCCACTGAGCCAGAGTGTCTTTGTCATCTCTCCCAGCAGCTCCATTTATTCCTGCTCGAAGGGCCTGGTTTTAATTGCCTTAATAGATTCGTTAATAACAATGTCTATTTAAGACACCTGTAAAAAGCCCATAACATTAACTTAATGGAAGAAATGGCCGGTGATCTCTTCCATTCTGCCTTTTTGAATTACCGATACAGGGGCTTAATGGAAGAACAATGAAGAGGCAAGGAAATCGGCCCCCCTGTTCGGTGTGCGCACGGGGGTCTGCACCCAGCTGGCTTTACGCTAAGGGTCTAGGCGTCTGGATGCCACAAATTCGTCTTCAACAGCAGCTCAGGTTATTGTGTGTCTCATGCCGCAGGAGCTAGAGGAGCTGAAGCTAAACCAAGAGGCCAGTTTCTGGCTCTTTGTAGGTGCCGGTTGAGACGGGCCCTTTTGGAAAAATTCACCCAGCTTTAAAACACCAAAACCACCCAACCCTCATTACTGCTGCTGCACGAGACCGAAAAACCCCATGTCACAATCTCCGAAGCAACAGGGCATGTGCCCTCCACGTGTGACATGGACCAAGCGTCTAATGGCACAACGAGCAGAGGACCCACTGCTGCCATCCCTGTGCTCACGGAACTCACTTCCCTGTGGAGGTGCCGAGGGAATTCCCGGACAGGGCGGGCAGCATAGGGCCCAGCCACCAATTGTATCGTCGATTCAAGAGCGGGACGCGTCTTTTGCAAGCAAGCGATAAGCCAAGGGAAACCAAACTGCAGCCCCTCCAACGTAGCAGACACCAGATAGTCAGCGGAGTGTGGCCCCTTAACAGCGCCTGCAATCCCAGGGACTCTGGTGAGGTCGCACAGCATGGGGGATGGTGCGGAGTGCAGCCCAAGGTGCATACCTTGAAGCAAACAGCTGCCTTCCTCTTACGCCCAGAGGGGCATTTGGCGGAAGATCTCAGCCTGCCCTGCCCTGCCATGCAGCCGTCAGGCCCAAGCCTGACCCTGCTGATGTCAGCGGTAATAATCCAAGCAAGTTGAATATGAATCCAAGCAGTCTCAGTATTCTGGGACCTGTTGTCTCTACAGGACCTATCACCTCCCGCTCCACCAGCTGAGATGGACTCTTTGCAGGGGAATATTTCTCACTACGAGGCCGCGAGAGCAGAAACCCATGTCTTTGTAGGGGGACCCAGATGCTGATTAGGTGGCCGCAGAGTTTTGTGTGTTTCTCAGCAATGAGACGGCAGTTGCAGGATTTTAGCTGACTTGAAGGGTTCATCTTGCCATGGATTTAAGCAGGGGTCAGCCGGTGCATGGAGTCCAGCATTCCTTCAACTCTCTCATGCCAGGGAGCTCTCCATTTCAGAGTCCTAGGGTTAGAAGGGTCCGCAAAGGTCATCCAGTCTAAACCATCCACCCTGCCAATATGCAGGATTTGTTGAGTCTAAACCATCCAAGACAGATGGCTCCAGCCTCCTTTTGAAACCCTCCAGTGAAGAAACTTCTGCCTCCCAAGGCAGGCTATTCCAATGGCCTACTGTTCTCACCGTAGGACGTGTTTCCTGAGATTTAATCTCAATCTGCTGTGCTGTCGTTTGAAGCCATTGCGGGCGATGGAGCAACTCCACCAGCTGAACAGTGGATGAGATTCCACTGCTTGTTATCCACAGTCTCTTCCTAGCACCAGGCTCTCCGCGGGCTCTGATGAATATAAAAGGGGGCTTTCACCAGGCGCTGGAATACTAACTGTCTGTCGTTTCCGCCTCACGGAGGGACAGCTGACCACAGAATTTCAGATTGTCTGGATAGGCACTAATTAGCTAAAATTAAAGGTGACATTTAACACAATGGTGAATTCTGAGCAGTTTACAATTTAACGTGGGTTTTGCACAGTGAGTTTATTCGGTAATTGCTGTTCTCACGCAAGCAGGGAGCGGGTGGCTGGAGGGTTGGTTTAGATCCTGGGTGGTATGTATGTGGCGTGTGTAATTCATACTCACTCCTTGGAGCTTGCTCTGCGGCGCGGCGCTTGGGCCGATCTCTCGTTCCGTCAGTTCTGCTGCACCAGCTCCCTTCGGAGCTTCTCCCCCATCGCTCATGGACTCTTGCAAAAAGATAGACGCCTCCCACGCACGGCGTAGCAGCCTGCCCCCCCCCAGGATATGGGGTACTCGTCCACGTGCCCTGGGCTGGCTGGTGTTAAGATAAATCAGCTCTTGTTTTATTTTGGGAGGCAGCGGGGCTGGGCATCAGGCAGCCTTTGGGAACAAACTTAATCTATCCCAGGACCTGCGGCGGGAATCTAGCTATCCAGGCCTTGCTCTCTGACCTCAGCGATTGACCTTCCCCAAGGCAGCAATCGGTACATCACGACAGTCGCTCTCTAAGTGCCGTAGCACTGCTGAGACCTTAGACCACTCCCTGTGCTGGCAGCCTCTTCGCTCCCCACAGTGTCCTTCGGCCAGGCAGCAGCAGGGGCCACTCCTCTGTCCTGCGTTGCTGGGCAGACCTTGTGGCCCGGGGAGAGTTCTTGCATGAAGGGCCTGTTTATGTCCCCACCTCCATTATCCGCCCGTCCCAGCCCCAAGTGAAGGTTGGGACGGTCGTGTACTCCCCTGCCTCGTCCACTGGGAAAGGGGCCTTTCCCGCTCGTTAGCCAGCTCTCTTTTCCCACCCCTGCCGGCGGGCCCCACGGCTGCTGGAGCAGCCCTTCCTTTTTGGGAACTGAGCCGCGAGGACACTTCCCAGTCATGTGGAACGATTTCCCCATCTTCATAAAGTATGTGTGAAATGCTTATACGATGTCTTTTTCCATGCCATTACGTCTACTGGAATTGAGTGTGTGCAATTGCATTTCGAGCCCAGTGCAAACTCCGCTCTGCCTGCTCCACACAGCCAGAGCCCCAGTGGCTTGATGATCTCCTGTGATTTGGCTAGTCCAGGGGAGACATTACAGTGCTACACAGGGAACAGTTTTCTGGTGCCTTCATTATATGCTGGTGTGCTCATTCAAAAAAGGACCCCCCGTGGCTTTTTTTAAAAAAGGGTTTCTCAGCATGCTCGGAAAACAGATTTTGTGAAACCATGTCCTCCTGGCTAATGTCTCTATTATGTGGGATTGCTGTTCCACTTCCACAAAACCGCTCAGCCTCGTTGTTAACAGTATTGTAATAGTCCTTTGCTCCGCAGTGTGTACAATTACTAGTGACAGTTAAAGGAAAACCGCTCCCTGGAGCCGGTGACGTGGCCCAGTGCCCTGCGTGCCGGGACAGGACGAAACACAGACAACATGTGTGTCATTGAAAAGCAGGGTCCTGTCTCGGCCAGGCTGTTAGTGACGTCAGAACAGTGATGGCTGACCCGCTCAGAACCTCGGCACTGGCCTCTGCACCCCTTGCATCTGCAAAAGCGTGTTGGAAATTTCACCAGAGCTGTGTTTCCTGGGACATTTTGGCCCTTCTGGTTCTGAAGAGAAACTCGGAATTGGGGGGAAGAGTTTTGTGTTTCGAGGCTTTCCGAAAGGTCCACTTTGAGTTTGACTCCAAGGTTTCCTGGAGGGCTGGGTCCGTGCCCCCTACTAACCCTGTGTCTAGCCTGGTTCCCATCAGAGATGAGCCCAGACCCTGGTCTGATCACCGTGGAACACTGGGACAGTCAGATGGGACGTCAGCATCTCCTAGTCTGGGCGTTGAACTCAGTCTCTCGTTTCTATTAACCCAGCCCTGCAGCAGGTGGGAAGCTGGCAATGAGTCCCCTGGGCTCCTGGGGTGTGTCTCACCCTCCCCCCGCATCTGCAGCCACTTTGAAGTGTCTAAATAACAACAGACGTGTTGTGTCTGCTACATCTCCTGGTTAATTCCTGGGGAGAAGGGGCCGTGGGATCTTTGACAGCTGGTGAGCTGAGGCACGTGCATTAGGTGAGGGGTCCCCGGAAGGCTTGCATTGCCCATGTGACGTGTTGGAGATCTTGGCAGCTCAGAGTTTTGCTCCGGTGTCTTCCTCTTTCGCCCACTGATGGAGCTGTCGCTCCTCTGGCTGGTCCCTACACCCCACCTGCAGTCATTGGAAAACGATAGTTACGCTGCTGCTAATGGTGATTTGATTCGTCTGGCAACCCCCAGGGAGCCTCCTGCTGGCTTTGAAATCTGCCTTTGCTCGTGGGAGACTAGTAGGTGGCTGCTCTGCTCTAGGCGGGCCCCAGACGATTCTCCATGCTCAAGGTCACCTGGCAGATCAGCGGCAGAGCCAGGTCTCCGTGCTCCCGGCCCAGTGCCCCCTCCTCTAGGCCGCGCTGCCTCTCCTCAAACGAACCCTGCTTTCCCTGAGGAATCGAAGCGCTCCGCCTGCGGCTGAAGCAACCGTTGCGCCTCAGCCCCGGCTCTGGAAGACCTCCGTGTAAACGTGCTAATGGTGAACAGCGGCTGGACATCCCGGCAGGGCCAGTCCCCTTCCGTGCACGTCAGCATGGCCCCCCAGCATACCGCCCCTGAACTGAGGGTGACAACAAGGGAGTTCTGTCTCCAGGGTCCATTTGGTCCTTGACCCCTCTGCTGAAATAGACCAAAAAAGCTCTGATACCACAGTGGCTTGTGTGACATAGACACCGGTTCCTCTACGGGTGGGTCTAACTGGTTCCTCCCGGTCGCCCCCTGGCCATCACGTGGTAGTGAGTTGGGCTCTCATTCAGCCACTACCAACCTGGGTCAGCTTCACAGGGAGTAGAGACCCGGCATGCGTCAGCATGTACCCGGTAGAGCATGGTGCACCCTGACAGGAGTCCGGTGTCCGCTCCAGAGCCTGGTCATTCTCCCCTGGCTCAGCCTGATGCCCGAGAGGAAACTTCCCTTTTGCAATATGATGATGAAAAAGTTGGCACCAAGGCTTGAGGTTGCTCTTTTGTGTAGCTCACTCAGAGGTCAGAGCTGTGGTTGGATGACCCTGGTGTGTCTCAGGAGAAGGCCATCAGCTACCTAAGCCTGAAAGGGTTTAGTTTATGAATGACTCACTAGCAACCATCGTTTTCTGCCTTCCTGTGTGTGTGGAGATTTTAAACACCTAATTTATTCCATCTATTAGATAGATTTTGTAGATTTAATCATTTTCACAGTTGGTGGCTCATTGGATACTCAAGATAAACTCCAAATGAAAGTATAATGGGTACGACAAATGAGTTTTCACACCAGAATGGCAGAAACTTGCTTGGGAAAGAGTTTGAGAGGAACAAAAATATATACATAGATAATTTTTTTTTCCTGCAGTGGCTTTTGCTGACTATAGTAGGTTACCACAGTTAATTTCACCAGTTTTGTTCATCTGTAAAATTGCATAAAAGTGACATTTTTGTGCTCATTATAGGAAGTGCTGATTTATAGCGAGTAAATGGAATGCGTTTCCATTTTTGGTGAGGTTCCCGTAGCAGCGCAAAGCACCCATGAAATTGCTTGTATAATGTAGTTTAAATCCAATCTCAGAGAAAGATCCCCCCGTTGGGTAAAGTGACATTTCCATTCTCCACACTGAGTTTATTTTAGGCCACTTAGAAGTGACTTTCTAAGAGAAAGGGGGCAGGTTTGCGCTGTGACCTCATTTCTGCCAGGCTGAGGTACAAAGAGCACTCGATGGGGATTGCTTGCAAGAAGCTCCCTGAAGCCTGCCGCTGGGTGTAGGGTTTGTGCAAGTTTTTCCTAAAATTGCCCCAGAAGAACTTTCAAGTGAGGAGCCTCAAATTGTCCAAGAAGAAGAGATGATTGACTGTGAAATGATCAGGCAGTAAGATGAGCAGAGGCGAGAGCAGTGGGCGACAGGCAATGCATTCCCGAATAACTGAATAATACCTAACTAGTCAGGCGCAGTGGGGGACTGCCAGAGGATGGAGGAGAGAGGCACCGGCATGAATATGTGCAATTAACATGCAGGGATGGAAACAGCTGCCTCCCCAGTCCAGTGGAACCTTGTTTATCCACCTGTTGTGGGCAGTTCTGCTGCACCAGCATGCTGGGATCTAGATGCCAGATGCAACTGGGGCATGTTCCCCCCCCAATACGCCATCATTTACTGCCCCCCTTATGCAACCCCCATGTTCCCCAGGGGCCACTTGTATTTCCTCTGGAGTCCAAATTCTGCCCAGGGACAGGGGCTGCAGCTCTACCCAAGCCAATTCTGAGCCATGACGATGGCTGTCGGGAAATACAGGGCGAAGCCCCCAGCTGCTGTGGTGGGAAATTCGGGCCGTGCGTGTCTTCTCCCTTCACAGGCGGGGAGCCTTTACTGCTGGGGTGCTGCCATTGGCAGGGGCCATTGGACCCCGCAAAACACAAGGTTGGTTGGTGGGGGATGGGGGTCAGGGACCCTGTTAATCTGAGGCCTCTGACCTGGGCAGCCTCACTGGGTCGGCCTTGCGAGATGCTGGGCAGCTCCTGGGGTCTAGTGTGGCCCCGGGGGTCACAGTGTGTTGTTCTTCCTATGCGGGGAGCAACAAGGCTGTGGGCCCGAGGCCTGTTCATACCCGGCTCTCGGTTCAGAGGAGGCTTGTCCCTGTGGAGCGCACTGTTGCGTTTCTAGCTGCTGGTGGCTTGGAAGCTGCCAGGCTGGCTCATGGCTCCTCTAGACCAATTAGAGGATTGGGCCAAAAGAAATCTGATGAGGTTCAACAAGGACAAGTGCAGAGTCCTGCACTTAGGACGGAAGAATCCCATGCACTGCTACAGACTAGGGACCGAATGGCTGGGCAGCAGTTCTGCAGAAAAGGACCTAGGGGTTACAATGGACGAGAAGCTGGATATGAGTCAACAGTGTGCCCTAGTTGCCAAGAAGGCTAACGGCATTTTGGGCTGTATAAGTAGGAGCATTGCCAGCAGATTGAGGGACGTGATCATTCCCCTCTATTGGATATTGGTGAGGCCTCATCTGGAGTACTGTGTCCAGTTTTGGGCCCCACACTACAAGGATGTGGATAAATTGGAAAGAGTCCAGCGGAGGGCAACAAAAATTATTAGGGAGCTGGAGAACATGATTTATGAGGAGAGGCTGAGGGAACTGGGATTATTTAGTCTGCAGAAGAGAAGAGTGAGGGGGGATTTGATAGTTGCTTTCAACTACCTGAAAGGGGGTTCCAAAGAGGATGGATCTAGACTGTTCTCAATGGTGGCAGATGACAGAACAAGGAGCAATGGTCTCAAGTTGCAGTGGGGGAAGTCTAGGTTGGATATTAGGAAAAACATTTTCACTACGTGGGGTGGTGAAGCACTGGAATGGGTTACATAGGGAGGTGGTGGAATCTCCTTCCTTAGAGGTTTTTAAGGCCCAGCTTGACAAAGCCCTGGCTGGGATGATTTAGTTGGGGTTGGTCCTGCTTTGAGCAGGGGGTTGGACTAGATGACTTCCTGAGGTCCCTTCCAACCCTGAGATTCTATGGTGCACCTGCGCCTGGGTCAGGCCCAAGCCAAAGAGATGCTCCCGGCTGAGGGCCGCACGGGCAGCTTGCCAGCAGCCTGAACAAGGCCCCAGTGCGGCGGGAAGGCTGCGGGTAGCCATGGCCCCCAACCTGCAGCCCAGAGGAATGACCGCTCCCAGCATGCAGTGCCCCATTTGTACCTGGCGGCTGCATGGCATTGTGTGTGCCCATGTGATGGGGTGTGCGCATGCACGTGGCAGGGGGGTTGTGTGTGTGCTTGTGGTGAGGTGTGTGAATGTGCCAGGGGTGTGTATGTGTACGCACATTGTGTGTGTGTGTCCATGTGATGGGGTGTGTGCGTGCACATGGCAGGTGCGTGTGTGTGGAGACGAGGGCTCTCTCCGAGGTGCCCTGGGCTCAGTGCTGCTGCTCCCTCTAGCAGCTTGGAGGGTCTGGGTGCCCCCTGGGAATCATTCCGTCCCCCCCGTTCCTGACAGTGCAGAGCGAGCGGGTCCCACTGCAGCCACGGTGCGGTTGAACTCGAATCCTGAGCGCGAGCCCGTCCTGGGGCAGAGGCTGGGCACGCTCTGGCAGCTCCATTCACAAACCCCCGTTCTGTACATGAATAACAATGCTGTACTTCTCATAGACTCATAGACTTTAAGGTCAGAAGGGACCATTATGATCATCTAGTCTGACCTCCTGCACAATGCAGGCCACAGAATCTCACCCACCCACTCCTGGAATAATCCTCTCACCTATGTCTCAGCTATTGAAGTCCTCAAATCATGGTTTAAAGACTTCAAGATGCAGAGAATCCTCCGGTAAGTGACCCGTGCCCCATGCTGCAGAGGAAGGCAAAAAACCTCCAGGGCCTCTGCCAATCTACCCTGGAGGAAAATTCCTTCCCGACCCCAAATATGGCGATCAGCTGAACCCCGAGCATGTGGGCAAGACTCACCAGCCAGACACCCAGGAAAAAGTTCTCTGTAGTAACTTCTAACATCCCATCATTGACCATTGGTCCTATTTACCACTGATGGCAATTAATTGACCTTTGACTGATCATGTTATCCCATCAAACCATCCCCTCCATAAACATATCTAGCTTAATCTTGAAGCCAGTTAGGTCTTTTGCCCCCACTGCTTCCCTTGGAAGGCTGTTCCAGAACTTCACTCCTCTGACGGTTAGAAACCTTCGTCTAATTTCAAGTCTAAACTTCCTGATGGCCAGTTTATATCCATTTGTTCTTGTGTCCACATTGGTACTGAGCTGAAATAATTCCTCTCCCTCCCTGGTATTTATCCCTCTGATATATTTAAAGAGAGCAATCATATCTCCCCTCAGCCTTCTTTTGGTTAGGGTTAACAAACCAAGCTCCTTGAGTCTCCTTTCATACGACAGGTTTTCCATTCCTCGGATCATCCTAGTGGCCCTTCTTTCATACGACAGGTTTTCCATTCCTCGGATCATCCTAGTGGCCCTTCTTTGTACCTGTTCCAGTTTGAATTCATCCTTCTTAAACATGGGAGACCAGAACTGCACACAGTATTCCAAATGAGGTCTTACCAATGCCTTGTATAACGGTACTAACACCTCCTTATCTCTACTAGAAATACCTCGCCTAATGCATCCCAAGACCGCATTAGCTTTTTTCACGGCCACATCACATTGGCGACTCATAGTCATCCTGTGATCAACCAGGACTCCGAGGTCCTTCTCCTCTTCCGTTACTTCCAACTGATGCGTCCCCAGCTTATAACTAAAATTCTTGTTATTAATCCCTAAATGCATAACCTTACACTTCTCACTATTAAATTTCATCCTATTACTATTACTCCAGTTTACAAGGTCATCCAGATCTTCCTGTAGGATATCCCGATCCTTTTCTGAATTGGCAATACCTCCCAACTTTGTGTCATCTGCAAACTTCTCCTCACGTACTCTGCGGGGATCCGGTGGCGGTGCTGGGCCAGCCCTGTGAAACGGGTGACATGCCGCTCGCCCGCGCACCGGGAGCGTGGGACACGGGATGGGTGGCTGCTCTCCAGCCGGGCTGGTTGACGTGACGGGGAGTAACTGCAGGGGGCTGGATGTGGGGAGGAGGCTAGCTGGCCGTTGGGGCAGGCTGCATTGCCGAGGGTGGTACCCGTAGGAGGCTGGCATGGCGTTTTCCCACGGGTATCGATGGCCCTGTCAGTGTCGGTATGTTCAACAGCAGGATGCCGAAATGAAGGATTCCCTTGTAAGTACTTCTGCCTGCTCTCTAGCTCCCAAACTGCAACTGACGAGGCACCTTGCCGCCCCTGTGAGACCCGGCGGCAGGTTCTCGTTTCCGAGGGGGCTCGCTGATGGGGGAGGTGCCTTGCCCAAGGAGCCAACACTCGGAGCAGGATGAGCCTGAGCGTCTGGTCCCTGGCTCTGGCCCCTAGTCATGCCCTGTCCCTGAGCTGGGAATGGAACCCAGGAGTTCTAGCTGCCGGTGCCTCTCGGCCCGTGCGTTTTAGTGCCGTTCCTGGCCAAGTCTAATGCTCTGCCCTCGTTTTGTGTCCCGTAGGTGAAGCGGCGGCCTCCATGCATTCCCCACGCTACCCCAGCCCGGCCGAACTGGACGCCTACGCCCAGAAAGTCGCCAACAACCCCCTAACGATCAAGATCTTTCCCACCAACATCAGGGTCCCCCAGCACAAGCACCTTAACCGGACGGTCAATGGCTACGACACGACGGGGCAGCGCTACAGCCCCTACCCCGTGCACTCCGGCGGCTACCAGGGCCTCCTGGCCATCGTCAAGGCCTCCAGCAAGAGCATCGTGAAGAACTCGGAGGGCAAGCGGACTAAGATGTCTCCAGCACAGGTGGCCATTGCCCCCTACCCCGTGTCAAGCACTTTAGCGCCAGGCCCCTCGTGCGCCGGGCACCTGAATTATCACAGTACTCAGAATCAGCTGGAGGCTCCGGTCCCCCCAAACGTGACCGTAGCGACGTCCGTCATCCCGCTCGCCGGCCGGAGCCTGACCCTGCAGCAGTCCAACTTGCCCTCCATCCAGAGCATCATCTACCAGATCAATCAGCAGTGCCAGGCCCAGGGCTCCCAGCAGGCTTGCCAAGGGGTGGGGGTGACCCACCCCAGCCCGGCCAAGCACGGCACGGCCGGCGGCTTCGCTACCATGGCGACGGCGGGTGCGGCCGTGGCCTACGCTGGTGCCGTCCTGCCCGACTGCCGCAAAGGGGCCGAACTCGCCATCGGCTCCAACCCGGCCATGAGCGTTGGCCTCAAGGCCGGCATCTACCCGGACGGCATGGATTACCTTCTCTGGCAGCAGAAACAGCAGCAGCTCCGAATGTACAGCGGGGGCAGCGGAGGGGGCGGTGCCGTCAGCAAGTCCCCGGAGACGTGTGCGGGTGTCTCGCGCCCCTACACCCTGACGGGCGCGGTGGAGAAGGTGAGCTCCTCCCCTTTGAACTGTGTGGGCATGCACGGCAACTTCTCGGTGGGCCAGTATTTTGCCCCCCCTTGGAACAGCATCTTGGTCACCCCCAACAGCGACTGTTACAACCCCCAGGAGCTCGCCAACGGGCACCGCGAGCTCGGCGTGCCCCCCTCCGACGGCCTGTCCAGCAAAACGCTCTGCAATACCTCCATCCTCAGCAGCAGCCTCCAGTCGCTGGAGTATCTCATCAATGACATCCACCCGCCCTGCATCAAAGAGCAGATGCTGGGCAAGGGCTACGAGACAGTGTCTGTGCCAAGACTCTTGGACCATCAACACGCCCACATTCGCCTGCCCGTCTACAGATAAGAGCCTGGCGCTGCTTTCCGAACAAAGGGCCACGGTGGGAACTTGACTGGCGTCCATTCTCCTCTCCGGCACCGCCAGGGTCTGTGGCAAAACAAAGCGAGGGCTGGGGGGGGGGGGGGGGGGGTTGGTTAACGAAAGGGGCTGGGGGGCCCCAAAGACGCTGGAATTAATTGGGGTCGTTGAACTGGATACACCTGGAAGCCACGGACGAAGGAATGCTTGTTTCTAGAGCTCTGAAATGGTCGTTTCATTTCCACGAATGTGAACAGGGAATCGCTCCAAGTTGCTGCTATCCAGGGAGAGAAGGTTTTGCTCTGTGTGTGCGTGTGCGAGTGTGTGTGTGTGTGCGTGCGCCAGGCGGATCTGCATGTGGGAGAACCCCCAATTCCATCCTGTGCTGAGTCCCCAGGAGAGTTTTAAGTAAAAGAAGAGCTCCAATCCCCCGATAATTCCATGCCACTGCAGCTTGGTCATGACCAGAAAGAGCTAATGCCTGATTTCTAGTTGAAGTCCATAACTTGCACTGCTTTGAGTAACGCTAATAATTGGGGACAGTCTGGAGGCTATTTAAGAAAAAGAAAAACACTTGAAAACTTGAACAGATTTTTTTTTTTTTTTAGTTAAATATACTGTACATTTATGTGTTGGCTGCTACAGTCTCTTCCTCCGCTCCCTCCCCCGCCCGCCCCCATTGCTTGGGCCTAGTCTGTTACTTTCATTAAACCTTACGTTTTTGATGCTTTCTCAGTGGAAAGGTTTCATTGCCCAGTTGCCCATGCGGTGCGAGGAGAGCCACATTAAGCTAAGGAGCCAGGGACCTGGGTGAGCAAAAAGGGCACGAAGTTAAGGATATTTTACCCTCCTCATTGTTCTTGCGGTTTTCCAAGCGTTTCCCTCGCCCCCCTGGTAAAGAGAGAGCCTGAGAGGGCAGAAGCAAAATGTGACTTACCTCGGACAGATCCGAGGCAGGACCCCTGTTCTAATTTGTAAAAGAATCCACATCCGCTTAACAAACCCACCTTCACCCCACACCAAATAAAGGAGCTTGTGATCTCCCTCCATCACTCTCAAACCATCTGATCATTCACTAATCCTCTTGGGCTCAAATGTAAATCTGGCTGAGCACCCCGCAAGCAATTTCTTTTTGATTATCAGGAGATGAATGGGGAGCCATTAAGGTGTCTCCAGGCTCTGGGAAGTCTGCTCAGAGGAGTGGCCCGTCTCCCCTCCCCTATCCTCACCCCACCCTCTACCCAGGTCCATCACAGGAACATTCTGAATTCTAAGATTTCCAAGGTTGGTTGGTTTTTTTTTTTTTGGTTTTTACTGTCAATTATACTTTTTGTTCTGTTGTAGAGGCAACTTGCAGGTGAAGAGAAGTAGAATCACATTTAAGGCATCTAGCCATTGTACCAGGTTGTAATTTGCATACTTTTTCTTTTTTAAACAGTTCAAAAATGTTCATTATGGTCTGTTATTCAGTATGTGTAATTATGTGTTTAATAGATTTATTCATTTTAAAAAAGCAGTTCTACATTACAGAAAATACGTTTTTTGATGTTTAAAGGAAAAAAACCCCACCCCAACGAAACCCAATGTGATTGTGCTCAGAAAAGAGGTACTGTATCCTTAAAAGGCCTGTTCAAGCACTAAGTGCATTTACAAATCTCTGAGAATGTTTTTTTATACTAAAATTGACCATTATATTCTACTGTGAGAAGTGCTGTCTGCACTATATTGTTTTAAAAATGAGAGAAAACGGAAAAAAAACAAAACAAAACCCACAAGCTGTGTGTCCGAATGTTGTTTGCCCAAAGTAAAGCCAGGATATCATCGGCTGTGTGCTCTGGATTTTGTTTGCTGGCCGCGGCCTCTCCTGGATCATTTCAGGCGATCTGCAGGGGTGGGGGACAGGAATGGCGAAAGCGGAGAGCGTCAACAAAGGTTCCCGGGCACCCACCCCACTTCGCGCTCAGGAGTTTGGCACTTGTGGCAAGTAAGAGAAGCAATTTCCTGACTCTTGGGGGGCGGGGGGGTGCATGCATGAGAACAATCTGCCGCCGGCAGGTCATGTCATGGGCAGTGCGAAACGAGCCTTTTACTGAATCTTACCTGACCCGTCAGCCTTGGCCAAACGGTTGCATTGGGTCCGGTTACTGCCCGGCTGTCCTAACCGGCTGATAACACTGTTTGGTTAGGCTGTGCTGACCGGCCTCACGCCTAAGGGAGTCATGCTGATCTAGTTGGGACAACTGGCTGGAACTGTAGGGATGTCAGCTCCCAGGTCCGTTCGCATATTCCCTCTGGCGCGTTATCTGTTCAGTGACCTGCTTCCCCTCCCAGTGCCAGCGAGTGTTTGGACTGTTACATCCTTAATTCCCTCCTCCCCTCCATTCCCCTCTCACAGGGCAGCATGTGCATTACTGATGGGGTTTTCCACAGTGCAAGAACCTAGAAAGACAGGCCCCTGGCCCACTCTACGCATAGGGCCAATTCTCCAGTTGGGTCCGCAGAGTCAAGCCCTCCCTTTGTGCATGTCTGGGCCCCTGAAAGAAGGTGCCTGCTCCTGCCGTCCACTCCCCCAGCTTTAAGCAGAGCAGGCGCCCGCTCTCGGTTTTCTTTATTGGAATAGTCAGGCCAAGATGTATCTCGGTTCCCCCTCCAGGATTCCAAATTAGATGCAGTGCCACCTGGATAACGATCAATCATTTCGATTTGCCCTAGGAATTCCCCTGGAACCGAGACATAAAAACTGTCACCGCCAGGATGGCAGTGCTGGGAATTGCGGCTTTTTGAAGAAAAGGCAAAGAAACAAAGAGAAGGGGCAAGGAGGTGCCAGGATATATAATGCTACGCTGTGGCCTGTGTCAGAGCCGCCTGCGTCTCAATCGATGGGTTGCAGCCTGAGCTGGAGAAGCTGAACAGGCAGGCGGCTGGGTTTTTTCAGCTATGGGGCAGAGCCGGGTTAAGAGTTTTTGTCCTTGGTGCTGCCTAGCTGCCCAGGCACCAGGGAGAACAGTGCGCGCTGCGGCTTGTCCTTGGGATGTATTCGCTCTGAGCTGTCCTCACAAAGGGGAGCGCTGCGCTGTACCCTGTCACGGGTGTGGAAGCGATGGGCCCACGGGGCTTTTCCGTGTCAGTCGCTCCGATTTTTAGGGCACTCGGGCACCAAAGAAATGTCTATAAATAAACGTCTAATGCTGGTGAGCCATTAATCCAGCCTTGGCTCCTGCGTGTGTGTCACCCAAACCAGCGCATTAAACAAAACCAGGAGACGCACAACCCCCCGCGTACGGACATTGCACTTCGTGTTTTTACCCCGGCTTGCTGCCCGGCACCTGGCTCTCCTGCCAAGCACGTGCGCCTAGCAAGATGCTGAAACGTGGCGCTCTCTGAGCCCAGCTAACGGGGCCCGTGTGGAAGGGACAGCCCACGCGACGGGGAACACAACCTGGACTATGGTCTGTCAAAAACCGCTCTCCCGGAGGCTTGGGTTTCATGCGCAAGTTCTTGGGCTGGAGCTGCCCTTGGCTTCCCCCGCAGCATCCCTGGGGGGTTGGAGTGGATGGGGTGGGGATGGGATTGGCAAAGGTGAGTTTGACTGAACACAGCCTGAGCGGGGAGGTTTGCAGGCCCCTGCATGTGGTTAATTGGGGGAACGGCCGGGGGGGCAGGAAACCTCTTTCTGGGCTGGGCTGAAGTGGAAATCTCCCTAGGGTTCTCTTCAAGGCCCCTGCGTGGCATCTAGGTGCAGAGGCAGCCGGGCTGGGGCAATCCTCGCTCACCCTGCAGACCTCCACTGGCTTCGTGGGGGGACTGGGCGTTGGCAAGGCTCTGACCGCTATAGACTGTCCTGCTCAGTGTGCCATGTGCTCTCCCCGCCCTGCCCTGGAGCACTCCGGGGTTTGGGGTGCACTGTCTACAAACTGCCCCACCTGAGACATCAGCCCTGCAGTTTTCCTCCCCTTTTCCAGGCGAAGCCCCCTTGTTTTCCCCTCACCTCCTTAGGGGGCTGTGGTGGGTAAACGCTCCGGAGGGGGGCCAGGGCCTTTGTGTGAAAGGAAGGCCGGCTCCACTCTATTTGTGAACCCACTGTCTCTGCTAACTCCACTCAGCTCCCACTACTCGGTTCCACCTACGGTGACCCTCTCCGCTCTGGCAGCAGCAGCAGATTCCTGGCCCAAACAATGAGCCGCTTGCATTAGGATAATAGTATTAAATTCCAAATAGATTTCAACTCCGGGCTGCTATCACTCAGCCCCCTTGTCTCCCTCAGCTGTGGAGACACTGCGACATATGGTGTTCCATTATCTGAGCCTACGGCCCAGCAAAAAGGCTTTAATGCTTAAACAAACAGAGAGGCGGCCTTCGGAGGCTGTGCGTATTCATTTGAGGATGGCATTTGATCGCAAATCTGAAAGGAATTTTGTTTTCACTTGCTCACCCCGTGGAAAGAGGCAGCTTTGTTCTTCCTGTCGCCCAATAACGGGGAAGAAATAGCCTAATAAAAATGCTGATCGTGCCAAACGGTTGGATGTTTATGCACTGAGCCCGGCTCCCATTCAAGGGCAAAAATTCAGCACGGAGGCCTAGGAAGGATTTGTTTGTAATTCTGCACAATACACAGAGGAAATCCTGGAAAAATATGGGTTGGTTCCATATTTCACATCTTGTTACTGCTGTTTTGTTAACCAAATGAGATTTGGCCTAGCGGAGAGAGGGCTTAGCGAACAGGGCTGCTGTGTGTTGGAGGATACGGGGCGGTTGGGGAGGGGGAGCTGTGTTTTCATCGCAGAGCCGGAGATCATTTCCAGGGCCGTGAGCTCAGCCCTGGCGACTCCTGCGCTGAGCTCGCTTGATCTAGGGGGAAATGGTTCTTGCCTGAGCCTTAGTTTGCGTTTTGCCAAACTGCCTCCATTTGTTTCTCCCTGGAGCATGCGGCAGCCTCGGGACACAGGGTTTGATTCCCTCTGCTGGTGGAAAGCTGCTTCTAAAACCAACTCCTAATAAACCCCCTGGCCTAGCAGATTCCTCGAAAGCAGCTGGGAGGAGAGCAGGAGTTTAAACCACGTCTGCCCAGCCCCAGTAACGGGTGGACTGTTGCAGTTCTCAGCCTGGCCCCAGTGCTCTTGAGAGCATTGAATGCAGTCGCCCTTCAATAGCTACGGAGGGGGTTCGGACGTGTCCCCCAGGCTTCAGGGCTGTTTGCAGTGAGGTTTGACAGCCTGTCTCCGTTAGGCAGGGATAGCCTGGGAAACCGGAGCCAGGCACGCAGCATCACCCGCTTGTCAGACACAGCGGCTTCTCTCTGCAGGTGCCTCCAATTGCAGTTTGCACCCTGTGCTTTGGAAGGCTTCACTCCTCCTGCGCCGCTCCCCTCCATCTACATCCTGCCCCAGCCAGCGGCCAACTGGAGACCTGCCAAAGCCTCCTGGGGACCATGTCAATGGAAGTAAGACCCTGGCCTCAGGTAACCACCAGCTTCCTCTCACGGGCTGGGGGCAAGCTCACGTCGAACCAGGAAGCCCCTGAGAAGGCATCCAAGGTGTCCCTTGCTTAGCGAGGCCTCTGGCTGTTTGGAGTAGCCTCCCTAGGCCCCTGTGGGTCCCTGCCCGCAGCGCCAGCCAGCTGGTCTCCCAGGGCTGCCCATTCCTGTCTTGATACCAGCGTGTCAAGGGCAGTTTGGAGAGCGGCTAATCCTCAAGAGGGGCAGGAGGCAGCAGGCCGGATTCGTTCCTCCCTCCAGCACTGCTGGGGAGCGCCAGGGGATTGGCTTGTTCCTGTCGGCTTCCATCTGCTGAGTTTGACTGGCAAAGCACTTTCCTCCCGCTGTGCCCGGGGGACGCTGTGCTGCAGAACAGCTCCTCGCACGCCTGCCGCGTAAGCCAGCCACGCTCCGGCCCTCGGCCCTCTGGCGTTCTCTGATCTCCCTGGCCCCAGTTCTGGACCGGCCATATGTAAGAACGGCCATACTGGGTCAGATCAAAGGCCCAGCTAGCCCAGTATCTGGTCTTCTGACAGTGGCCAATGCCAGGTGCATCAGAGGGAAGGAATAGAACAGGGAATCATCAAGTGATCCGTCCCCTGTGACCCATTCCCAGCATCTGGTAAACAGAGGTGAGGGGGACACAGCATGATTTTTTTCATCCCTGCCCAATCCTCTGGCAAAGCAAATCAGCAGGACTACTCACATGAGTAAAGTTACACAGGTACGTCAGCACCAATAGGGTTTGCAGCCTCCCAGCGTTGGCGAGAGTTGATCTAGCTTTTGCCTCTCAGGCATCTCTCCATATATTATTTTTAACCCTATCTCCTAGAACTGGAAGGACCTTTCAAGGTCATCGAGTCCAGTCCCCTGCCTTCACTAGCAGGACCAAGTATTGTCAGATTTTTACCCCAGATCCCTAAATGGGATCATGATCAGCAGCAAATGTGATCTGTGTATGAAGCCTACATAGATGATAAATGCATTTCTGTAACACAGTCAGAGCTGGCTGGAAAGCAAAACAGCTGAGAGTAACGCGCTTGTGTCCCAGTCCAGTATTGATTTATTCAGAACACGTGGCGAGTGATATTGCACCACAGTTCTGCTTTGCTGGTTTGTCTCAAGGAAACCTGTCTGTGTTTGATTCCATCCGCTGACGAATTGCAATTCATACGCTCTAAACCAGCAAACGCCCCGGCAGAGTTAGATCTGGGGTGGATGGATTCCTGGCGGCCGGTGAGTGCAGCAGGTTGTAAAAAAGCTGCTCAGTTTCAGTTCAGTCAAATGAAATTAAAAAATTGCATGAGCCTTTTAAGAATGTGGCTCTTTCTGCCATGTCGAATGTTAATAGCCCTGGAGGCGAGTGTCACGTGCTCGCTCTTGCTCGCTTTCTCTTTGGGTAGCGGGCCAGGTAATTGAATTAGTCGAACAGGAGCGAGTGGGGGTAGCTGTGGCGTGATCATAGCAGCAACCCTGCTGCTGTGAGACCCAATCCTGTAACGGAATCAATCCTTCTCCGTGCTAGGGACATTGTGCAGGAAGTCTCCCGCTGTTTCTGACACCAGTTCACCTGCGTTAGTGACCCCAGGAGCTGTAGCATAGACAGGCTGCTCACCCTCCTCCGAGCCGGTCTAATCAATCCAGCGCTTAAAACAGCGGCTGCAGCCTGCCTACACCGGGACCTAAGACATCGCTTATCCTAGTGGAGCTCAATAATTGTTGTAGAGGAGGCTCTGTTGGATGCATTGCTAACTGAGCACGTTCAGTATCTTGCTGGCTCCAGGTTCCACTGATGAGCACAGCACACAGATTTAGTGCGGAGATAAATCCACTCGTTTGCATTAATTTCCCACCTTGTGTTTGTTTTTAAAAGTCTGTTTCCTGCCTTATTTGTGGGGGCTGGGTTGGGTTGTTTTTAAGGAAGCTCCAAGAACTCCAGAGCCTGTTTTTTTTGTTTTCACTGACATTGCTTCAGCCTTTGGACTATCTCTTCTCAAACCGTCCTATAATTCCTTCTTCCCGTTTGATTGCTCTTATCTCAGCGTCTGAAAAACGTGCGTCGCTGCTGCTGCTATTATAAACGGGTCTGAAGCAGAGCAAAGCTTTGTGTGGTGTCCATCTCAATTTTGTGTAGCTCTTTAATTTAGTCTTCCATAATTGTTCGACTTGGAACAAATAACAGCAAGTTGACCCCCATCTCTCAAGCCCTGTCTACACTTACGAGCTTCCAGCGGCACTGCTGTGTCGATAGAGTGGTGCCGCTCTAAGAGCGCTTGTGTAGCAGCGTTGTGCCGACGGGAGACAGCTCTCCTGTCAACATAGTAAAGCCAACTCACCGAGTGGTGGGAGAGCGTCTCCCACCGACACAGCGCTGTGCCCACGAGCCCTTACGCCGGCAAAACTTGTGTCGCTCAGAAGTGTGAAAAAACCACCCTCCTGAGTGACCTACGTTTTGCCGACTCTGCATATTTGTATCTGTCTCCTTCCTTTCACCGAGACAAGAGGCTGCTCTGAGTTGTATCACCTGTGTCCCTTTGACACTCCGCCTTTCCAGAGAACTTTCCATCTGAGCATCTCTAGACACTTCACTCAGAAGTCCCCTAGTTAAAACCCTCAAAGAGAAACCGTGAAATCAGAATCATACATAGAAGAATAATGCTTTGCCTGTGTTGTTAACCCTTTGCACAATCGATGCTATTTGATTGCATTTCCCCGTGGACTGGTCAGTTTTGTTAGAGTACTGTAGCATCTACTTGGGGGAGGGATACTTGGAGGAGGGATAGCTCAGTGGTTTGAGCATTGGTCTGCCAAACCCAGGGTTGTGAGTTCAATCCTTGAGGGGGCCATTTAGGGATCTGGGGCAAAAATTGGGGATTGGTCCTGCTCTGAGCAGGGGGTTGGACTAGATGACCTCCTAAGGTCCCTTCCAACCCTGATATTCTGATTCTATGATCTAGCTGCCCCAGTCATCGATCAGGACCGCAGCTTGCTAGGCACAGTGTACAAACACAGAACAATGTCCTGGCCTCGGGCGCTAATGCCAGGTTTCCAGCAGTGCGGGGAGATAGTCAAATGATGAAAGAGGTGCCTTGTCTGCCCCTTTTGCAGGCACTCTGTTGTCGCCCCGTTGCCTAAAGGGATTGGAGAGCGTTCCTTCCAGAATGGTAAAACAGCGACATTTGTCTTATTTGTTCCCTTACCATAACTGCAAACAACATGTTTCTCTTGATATTTATTGCATGCTAGGAGGGGAGCTCTCAGTCATATGCCGTGTAACTGGCATGACAGCCAATCAAGGGAACAAAGAGAAATTGGGACACAGAGGTTAATGCTACTTTGGGAAAGGGAGGGGGAAAGGGAATGAAATTGCCTGCCTGGCACGTTAAAATTAAATTGTCTGGAGGAAAATCTTTGCTTAGATCTTTGTTGTTAAGAAGATGCCGCGTTAAAAGAAATGTGACGATGCAGCACATTCGTGCCTTCGAAAGGGAATCTGGAGAAATTGTGGCTGTTCTGTTGAAGTGTGTGTGTGTGTGTGTGTGTGTGTGTGTGTGTGCGCGCGCTCTGGCTGCTGGAATAGGGTTGTTGTCTTGGACTGAACGTCTCCCACCATGGGGACATGGGTTTCCACGGCAATCCCGTTTGTGTGCCCTGCCGGATACTGGTAGCACAGTGAAGCGATCGTTCTCCTTTCAGGGCATATTGCTTTTATCCTTCTGCCGGATCCGCGTCACTAGAACAATGCTGAAATGAGCATGGCTCAGCCTTACGAGCGGGTCGCTTCCTACGGAGAGGGAAAGGGAATCTCTCCGCCTAGGGACAGATTGAAACCTAAGGGTGCACAATACAGCCTGGGCCGTGGTTTACCTCACACTAGAGTGAGCAAATCTCCCCTTCCCTCTGCTAACAGGACTGACTGGCCCACTCAGTGAAGTAAGGAGCACACACTAGAGGGAGAGAGGTTTTGGTTTAATTTTGTATGCTTCATTTTCCTCTTGATGAATGATGTGAGACGTGCTGTGGGGGGAGGGGGGAATGGTTTTCACACAATGCTAAGAACATAGGTGTCCTCACACCTCTTTTGGCCTCCTGGACAAGTTACTTGCTGTTCAGTAAATACGACACGCTGTCGTGAAACCAGAGCGTGATTCAGATTTTAACCCCCACCCACAAAAATAGAGATTTGCATTATGCAAGTAATGCAACTGTGCATTGGCGAGCCAGGCTTCTCTGGAACCAGGTCCCTGCCCCAACACACCACATGGTGGGTGGGTTGTGCTTGCGAAGCATGTGGTTAACATGGACCTATTTCACACTGTGTGACGCTCACGTGCATTGGAGAATGTTTTGTACTTGCCAGGAGAGGCCATGTGGGGCAGTTAGTCCCCCAACACGCTGGTGCACGCTAGCATTTACACACCTTTTGTGTCCTGGAGAGACGCCCCAAGTGAGCCTCAGACCCCAGAGTCCTGCTCCTAGTTCTTCCCTCCTCAAACCACTAGATTAGCTCCCTGCATTTAAAAAAGTAAATACACCATGTAGTGAGCGCCATAGGAGAATCTCACGGTTGCGGATTAGTAATAGAGGTCACTCAACATGTGCCAAAAGGTTACAAATATTCTTATCAAAAGTGAAATGAGCGATCTGGTTTTATCCCCTGCCCAGCAAGCTTTAGGCTGCCTGATCTCCCAAGCATGGCTGGAATGGACAGAAAACACTTTTCTACAAGTCCTCTGAAATATTATTGCCAGGTGACACCTGATTTACTGTTAATCTCATAAGAACAGCATCTGACCCTGGTTGCCTCTTTCCTTTTCTTGGGTCTCATTTCTGAAGGACATAGCAGGGAGAGGTGGACATGGGAGTAATGAATACTATTGAAAGCGGCAAATTGGTGATCCATGTATGATAAAGCTGTCCACTGACCCCATAAATCAAGCCAGGCCTATATTTCATCCCGCAGAGAAAGAACTGAGTGACTTGAGAAACCAGAGACTTCCCAACTTCTATCAATCCTGAGGACTTAGGTGAAGAGAAGTTCTGATCGCGCACCATGTGCCCAGATACATCTAAGACCATTGCTGCGATCCAGCAGCTTCTGAGAGTTTGTCCAAATGAGGGGAATTGCATCAAGTGCGTGATTATCAGTGATTCAGGGT
This sequence comes from Macrochelys suwanniensis, assembly GCA_033296515.1. Lineage (NCBI taxonomy): Eukaryota > Metazoa > Chordata > Testudines > Chelydridae > Macrochelys > Macrochelys suwanniensis. The sequence continues at coordinate 3,290,159 of CM065789.1, read as the reverse complement.
GGCCGGGCAGCTTACGCTGACCTGGAAGGATCTGGCCTGGTGAGAGCTCAGTGAGGCACATCAATCTGCCTAGCTGCCAAGTGGGCAGAAGGACTGTGTGATTTCTGGAGCTCACGTTGGAAGCGTGCGCGCTAGAGGGAGAACACGAGGCCACAAGGCAGATAGCAGCAAGAAGAAGACACGGGAGAGTCTTTCGTTCAGCCGGCAGGGAGATGATATCCGTGCATCTCCCCAGCCTGGCCGCTGTGGGGCAGAGTTCCTGAGCTGCACGTTCAATGTTCTCTGTGACTGCTCGCCAGGACTGTATGGTTGCAGAAGAACAAGGAAGCCCCATCCCCATCCGCGTCAGCACTGTGCTGTCTGAGCATGAGAGAGAGAGCCGCACTCACACCCCATGGGAGGAAGGTGAGTACTAACCCCCTTTCCCAGATGGGAAAACTGAAACCCAGTGAGGTTAAGCAACTTCACCAAGGCCATCCAGGGGTCAGTGTCAGAGCCAGGAGAAGAGCCCAGGGGTTCCTGGCTCCCAGCCCCCTGCTAAAACACTGTGCAGGGAGCTGCATTCCCTGCCCAGCCATAGTGATCGCACGCTCAATGCAGAGCGGCGAGGAGAGCTTGGCAGCGCATGTTGCTGATCCTGGATCCTAGGAGGTGTCTACACCAGCCTTTTGTCCCTCACACCCCCTCCCACAGCTGGTGCAGCCCTACTGGTGACATCAGCGGAGAGAGCGCTAGTGTAGACGGCACCAGCCAGCATTGGTTTCTGGGCAGCGGGAGGGCACCAGTGGCCATCTGGGTCCTGTCTGTGCTGTTGCTACCCCAGGTGGGGTTGCACCGAGACTGGAAGATTTTCGAGGGCGAAGGCTAGCGCCGACCCAGGCTAGGAGTCTGAGCCCAGGGAGCCCTGGCACTGCACGGACTGGGAAGGGATGAGGTTAGCCCCCTGGAGCTGCTCTCTCATTCCCACTCACTGCCCACTCCATGGGGCTTTCTTCCCAGCTCTTCAGTTTTCCATTTCCCCAGCCCTGCCAGGAAATCTGCAACCCAACGGGAGCTGACAGATCCCCGCCCTCCAGCCTCCCCACCTGTCCAGGGTCCTGCCTGCCAGGCTGGGGAGATGCGCTCGGAGAATCCTTCTGCAGATCCTGGGGAAAGCAAATGCTGGCTTCCTTTGTCACTTCTCTGGAAAGCTCTGTCATTGTGAATGGCCGAGCAGGCCCCATCCCGCTCGCCTTATCTCCTCCACTCAGCAGCAGACAGAAAAGGCTGCTCGAAGGGGTGTCAGTTACAGGAAGTGGGCTCGGCGGCTGCTCTCTGAACCACGGCACCATACACCGATCTGGACACCGGCTGCTCCGCGTTCAGTATTTGAGTCCGATACAGGCTGAGCTTTATCTGCTGTCGCTACAAACTGTCTCGGAGGGCACCTTGGTTTTCCCTGCCCGTTCTCAGATGTTACCACTTCCATGACCCCAGTGACTGGTTCAGAGAGGAGCATGCTAGGCAGGCTCTTTCTAGAGCAGTTTTGTTTCCAGGATTATGGTTTTTTAATGCTGAGCGATCTTCGACAGGCATTTGGGACAGAGAGCAGGGAAGGAGGGAAAAGCAGGGAAAGAAGACCCAGTAAATTGTTTGAAGGGAACTTGCTGATCAAAAGCTGGCCTGATAATTAGCACGTTTTCATGGTACTTGTGAAGGGGTTTTTTTTTAGTATTATGCACAGCATTAATCAAAGATTGTACATGAATAACCAGCCTGTATACACACTGTATCTCATCTGCTTAATGATCCCCATGGATCATATGCAAAGGGGCTGGCCATGCTCCGTTTGATCTCCACTGCAAACAGACTGAGGTCAGGGCATTTTGTCGTGTGAACGAGCACACGTGCATGGCACTATCCACACCTTCTGCTAAGGAACCTGGCCTGTTTTCTACCCTGCCGTACGCCGGAGTCGCGCCTGCTTTTGCCGGGGCTGACTTTGGACACCCACTTCCAAACTGATTGCAGCTTAAAGTGTCCTGACCAGGTCTTTGGAGAGACCCGGCCCCAGGGATCCATCCCAGGATTTACAGAGCCCCATGTATCCGGGAGCAGGACCGGGGAGCTGTTGGTGCTGTGAGAATGCCCACGCAGTGCCGACAGGATCAATAGGGCTGGTGGTTAAGTGCCACGTTGTAGAGGTTCAGAGTGCCTTGCTGGATGGAGCTCTTGGGAACTGGGACCCAACATGGCGGAGTAGGGTGACCAGACGTCCCGATTTTAGAGGGACAGTCGTGATATTCAGGGCTGCTTCTTATATTAGCACCGATTACCCCCCACCCTGTCCCGATTTTCACACTTTCTATCTGGTCGGCCTATGGCGGAGGGATATGAGATGAAAGAGACCGGTTCCCATGCCATGTTCCGAAGAGCGAGGGACACCCGCACTGCGTCCTCCCACACAGGGACTGTCAACCACTCGTGTGGTGTCCTGCTAGCCGGGAAGCACAGGGCAGGTACCACCCAGTCAGCACAGAAAGCCTTGCAAGCGGCAGCAGGGTGCGCTTTATGTTCCTACGGTGAGGGGCTGGGTGAGCTTTATCCTGTGGGGTCGGGTCCCGTGAAAGCAGAGGTGGGGAGCGAGCAGGAAAGCGACACCCTGGTCAGAACCCTGCAGGGAAGGGGGCTTGACTCTGGCACTCTCTCTGGAGCCCTGCTTTGTTTTCCAGCAAGCAAAGGGTTAACTGGGTGGGTGGGTGGCCAGAGGCCGGCAACTGAAGCCTCTAGCCCTGCAGGGCGCTCTGCAGCCGGCCACTGGCTGCTGTTTGTTCTCCAGGCAGGTAAATCCAGCGTATGACCTAGTGCATGGGTCAAGACCTGGGTTCTGCAGGGTCCCTCCGGGCTGAGAAAAGGCAGCACAAAGGGGGTTCTTAGACCCTGGGGTTCTCCCTGCCTCATTAGCTAAATGCAGCCTGTTGACGCCAGGTTCTGTTCCTGGTTCTCTGGCCTTGAACAAGTAAGTTACCTTCTCTGTGCCTTGGTTTCCCCATCTATGAAAAGGGGATAATTACACTTCCCCACCTTTGAGATGGAGGAGTGGTGATAAATGTGCTGGGGAAGCTGTTTTGCTTGGCCTCCTACCTTCCATTGACCCTCCCTGCATAAGGTCTCTGGTGGAGCGGCTAGCTCCCCGTGCTGCAGAGTGCCGGAGCTGCTCTGTCTGATGCTGCCCTGCATAAGAGAGGATTGAAAGAGACAAAAAAAACTGACTTTCAGTCAAAAGAGTGATCGGAGATCCTCCTGAGCCAGCCCTGATACTGCTGCGAGCACCACGCCAAGGCAGATCTAGCTGTATGAACAGGCTGCGTTTATTGCCGACTTTCACCTCCACCAGAGATTCCCTAAATTTTACATCCCAGTGTTACGGTGTTTCATTCCTTGAGGGGGGTCCTTCTCCCCGCTGGAGCAGACTTTGCAGCGAGCCCCTCTCTGCAGAGAGGAATCCCTTTGGCCAGGATCGGCGGATGATTACAATTAATATTGCTAGCTTGCATCTGCATAGCATCATTCATCCCAAAGGATTACAGGGTGCTTTCCATAAAGCAGTCACCTCGCCCACCACTGAAATGCAGCCACCTCTGGAGTGGAGCATGGCAGCTCCCCTAGAGCTTAGGGGTAGAAAAGCTCCCATTCCCCTGTCCCCCAGCACTGGATTTTCCCCAAAGTCTCTCCTCTAGGGCTTCATCCAATTTCAGCTGAGAGGTGTGAACCAATCCCCTTCCGTCCCCCCAGCTTCGGCTAAGTTTCTATCTAGATGCAGATCCATGGGGGGGTCTAGATGCTGCTGCAGCGAGCCACCCTCTGAGCCTGGCTCCGACCCCAGACCTGAGCTTTGCAGCTTGGGCCTGTCGCGAGCGGAGCCGTGAATCTCCCAGGTGATGCAGCTGCTGCTCTTTCCGTTGGGAGGTTTCTCTGGCGGGGCATGACTGGTGTCCCCTGGCCAGCCCCAGGGCTTGGCTTCTGGGAGGGGAGGAGGAGGAGGTGAGCTGGGTTGGGTGGGCAAAGCTCCGGCTTCAGAGGAAACAGCAGTGGGGAGAGAGAGAGGGCCGAAGAGAAATGCAAGGAGCTCTTGACGATGTGTGGGGTGAAGACTTCAGCCTCCCCCGTTTGAAAGTGGCTGTGATGGGGAAGGTGTCTGCCTGGAGATGCCCTGGCTGTAGAGGGGTCGCTTGATGCTTTGCGCACCAACCCAGAGCTTTCTGCTCATCCCCAGGAAGAGCCTCTCAAGTCTCTGCTGCCCCTTTGCAAAGGGAACTGAGGGCTCATGCCAAGTTCTGGGCACTCGACTGCTCTGCTCATCCACAGGATCGAGAGGAGCCGTGTAAGCTCCGAAGGATCGTCCCCTTCTCCTAACCCATCCTCTCCTTGGCCTTTCTGCTGCTGGGCCTGCCAGCAAGGGGATGCATTGGTGGTGCTGGGCCTTCCAGGCACGGACACCTGTCCGCTTCCAACTCCTTTCACAAGGGATCAGCATGACTTTGGGTGGCCATTGTCCCTGGCAGGATTAGAACCAGTAATGTGGAGACAAAGCGCTGTCTGTCGTCCTCTTCTCCTCCCCAGGAGGCCACCAGGCACCTGGCTGCCATGGAGCTGGGTGGGTTAGCGAGCGGGAAGATGTCCCTGTAAAAAGCTGCTCTCCAGCCGCAGTCACCGGACACTGGTGCTTGAGATGCTACAATTTTCCCCCCCTCCTAGCAGGGGAAGTAAATGTGGTGTCTCAGTGCTAGAGTGTGGCCAGTGGCTTCTCACGGGCCACGTTGTGTGGGTAGGTGGGTTCTATACCTACAGGGATTGATTGGCTTTTATGGGGGCCTGGGCCTTCCCCCTGGAAGCCATCGGCTGCTCTAGTGACAGTATCGCGGCTGGGGCATGGGGCTCGGGTGTGGTGTTACTATTTCACCGGTTCAGACTGAAACGGGAACTGCCTGGCTGATGGGATTGAGGATCACGTGGCCGGGCGATTGATTTCCGTGGAGCCGAGCACTGCCTGGCTGCTCTCTAACTGTGCTGCACTCCGCACCCCGCCCCAGGCATGCCCGTGGCGTGGCTGGTGGGGACATGCGGTTATGGGGGGATCTGGTTAGGAACACAGGAGCGGGCAGCCTGGGGCAGAACCAAGGCCCGTCTAGGCCCTGGGGTGCGGCGGCCGTTTCCCCCACTCTCAGCCCACCGCTTGCAGGGCCCCCCCAGCACCATGCCCGCACGCTCAGCTCGGCGCCACACGCAGGGAGCTGGTCCATAAGCCACAGGGCACTCGCCCCGCTGCTTGGCTTCCCTCCACGCCCAGAAATCTGATTAGTGGCGCTCGAGGGGTTAGTAGCAGGAGGGCTAAAAACAGGCCGCCCGTGCTGACTCTGGTGCACCCCAGCGCAGCCGCTGTCCGACATTCCTGCCTGCGGGCTAGCCGATGGGAGGCAAGGTGTCAGCTCCAGCTGACGCGCAGGGATTACCAGCTTCGCTTGAGCCCAGCAAAGCTGCTTACCTCCCCGAGGAGGGGGAGATAGAAGGGCAGGCGCCCTTCGCGCTGTAATACCCTGGGACCCAGCTCCGGCTGCAGGGAGAAACCAAAGCCCTTTGGCTTGTGCCCATGGGGAAGGCTGGGTGTTTCTATTAACATCAGGGCAAAGATGTCCGGCTCTGACTCCCCGTGCCAAGTGCTCGGCGGGAGTTTACCGAGACTTAGAAAGGGCTTCCCCTGGCCCAGAAACCATTCCCGCTGCCTCTCGTGCTCCGCCCGGGCCTCCCTGGGCTGCCCCTTTGGTTTGCTTCAGGTGAGGAGACGGTCCAGCAGCCAGAGGGGAGCTCCATCTCCATCTCGGCAGCGCCTGTCCTGCCGGGGTCCCGAGCTCTGACGCGGCTCCGTCTGTGCCAACCAGCATTGGTGCGGACACGTTGTACAACGATCTGTGGAGTCAAGTCCGAGAGGAGTCAGAGTACAGCCAGGGACGCGGGCCATGGCCCAGCGGCTGGGGTGGGAATTGGGATGGAAGAGGTGGGCGAAAGGCGTTAACAGAGCCCCGTCACTGTCCATCGTTAAACAGTGTTACCCAAGGTCGAGGGTGTGGCTTGCAGAGACCGCAGCCTGCTTTGTACCAGGGCAAACACCCCATTAAAAGCCCTTTTAACCTTTTATTAAAGACAGAAAAGAAGGGAAAACGGTGAAAGCATTTGAAACGCAAGGTATTAAAACCGCTTTCATTCAAGCAGCGTCCCTTGGTCCCTGTCCCTTTAGCTGGAGGCAGTTTTTAGTAGGAAAAAGATCTCTGTTGTCTGACAGTCTCTTAGATGGTATCAAAGCCGGCACTAACTGTCATCCCTGGTGGTGTCTGGGATTCAGCTGGAGCTGGTGGGGTGGCGATGGCATCCAAGTCCTTCTCTCCGGCCCGTTCTGGGCAGGACCCCTCTGAGGCATGGGGGGGTGGCAGACACTCACTCCAGTCGCCTGCGTCTGTTCTTCATTTGTTCCCCACAAAAACCTCACAGCCGTGAAGGCCAGAAGGGACCGTCATGATCCTCTCGTCTGAGCTCCGGCACATCGCAGCCCCCTGGACCTCACCCGCCCGCTCCCAGACCAGACCCCAGACCTCTGGCTGAGTTACTGACATCTCGCTTCTAAGGGCCCAAAAGGGCGTGGTGGGTGGGGGAGGGGGAATAGCCTGTCCCCTCACTATTTTGTCCACCAATTAGACCAAATATCCAACATGCCAATTTTGGCTCATTAACGTCTGGCTCCACAGCTCCTGTTTTTAACCAGCGTGATTTCAACACAGCCCTGGAATCCTGCCGTGGGGCCTTTTTGTCTAGACTGGCCCCGTTAGTCTGTCTCCTTTGGAAATCTTTTCCTTGGCGGTGACTGGAACGGCTTGGGAACGTGGACATGCTTTCCCCAGTCAAGCTCACGAGTCGGGCAGGCCTCAGTGCTCACAACAGGCCTCGGGCTGGGCCTGGGCCTGTCCTGAGAGAATAGTGCCCGCAAGCAGGGCTGCCCTGGCGCCCCTGCTTCATCCCGAGCCCCTACCAAGATCTGCTCCCATTGGGTTTCGCTGGGCGCAGGACCAAGCCCCAGGACTGCAGACACTAGGTCAGCCAGAAATGCAGGCGCCGTGACACCTTTGTGGTCATTGCTTTGCTTGAGGGATCCAACGTGCTGCTTGTTACCCGTCGTGAGCAGCAGAAGCCGGCTTTCCCCTCCTCCCAGGGGAACCGCTGCTGCAGCGCCCAGAGAATCTGCTCCCAGTGGGCCCGATGGGACAGACGAGACAGGCCAGAGCGCAGGGAACAGGACGCCCTCCTCCCCCAGTCAGGCCCCCAGTCCAGGTGAGCAGGGCGTGGCTCGAATGGAACATGGGCATGCTCAATGAGGTGCTAGCCAGGAGGGGAGAGGTTTCAAAGGGCTCGGTGGGGCACTGACCTCCTCTCCCAGCAACGGCATCTGCTCTGCACCCTAATGCTGGCGAAGTGATGTGATGCATCAGTGGCTGTCTGGTCTGCTCATTAACCCTGCACGTCCCAGGAGGGTCAGCGTTTCCAGCCCCAGCTAGCGCCTCTTCTCTCCTGCCCCGGACTAACTCCCTCCTCCAGTGGGGCAGGACCCAGGTACGTCAGTGGCTGCACCCCTCCGGGCCAGTGAAACTCCCAGCCAGCTACAGGTGGGACTGACCCTCTGGGAGCAGGAGAGGGTCGCCCATTGGGAAAGGCCACACAGTGTGGAGAATGGATTCTTGGGCTTGTTTCCCAGGGAGGACGGGGCTGGGGCTCATGGGGCCGGGATCAGCGGCGTGCCGTCTGCGAGGCATACATTGCATGATCCTCTATGCTCCTGGGACCATTCCATCCAGCCCCAAATGCACATGGAGGACGGCAGTTTTGTAGAACAAACTGGCATCCTCCACACAGCGTGACCTCACGCGCACAATACATACCAGGCCACGCCGCGTGGAGGACGCCATTTTACATGCAGGTGTACAATTGCATGCCAGACTACAATGTCAAAGCACGCTATGGGCCGGGATTCAGTGTAATAAAAGTCTCCATGCGCCAGGGACACCACGGGAAGGGTGGGCACAGCGGGAACGTTACTTCGGTATCAGTTTCCCTCGGTAAAAGGAGTTCAGTGAAGAGGCCTCTACCATATTTACCACCGTGCTATAAATCAGGAGCGAACAGCTCTAAGGAGCAGCGTGATTCATCTTGCAGGTCTAGAAGTCGTTACATTTCATTATGAGGTGCACTGGGTTTTTATTATTTAGCAGTTTAATTCTCCCCTCAGATATATCCGTCTTGGTGGATTTCACTGTACATGGGAAGATTTCAAATGTGTAATAATGCACAATGGCTGTGTTGCTCTTTAACAGGTGCCTGCCTCTATCAAGTATTCATTTAACACAAGCTCCAGCGGATATCTGAGAATCAGACTGCGCCAAATCAGGTAAGTAAGCCGATGCTCACAATGAATACAGACATCTCAGCTAGGAAACAGCAGCTGGCAATACAAAAAGAAACTCTCTTCAGAGAGCCCAATGCGGGCATGTTCCAAGTACCAGGGCGGTGTGCATGGAGTCCCTGTACTGACTCATAAATCCCAATCATCACCAGATGGCACTTTTGTGGCCATCAGCAACAACCCATGGTTGGTGTGTGTCTGAACTCTGATCAGAAGCAGTCGCTAGGAGTAGTGTTGGGTTATCTTCAGGCTTGCTTATGGGGATGGGCTCATTTTAATCTCTTTGACCTGATCCTTCTTCCAGGGAGAGCTCAAAGCCCTTTGTAAATGTCACATTATCCATCACTGAACGTCAGCCACCACTGCCATGGAAGGCAGCAGCCTTGACAGCTCGCATCCAAGGCTCTGTGACCGCTTAGAAAAGGAGGTGGCTAAGGATTTGATACCGTATTGACACTGGAGTGTGGTAGATTCTGAGAGATGCAGGATCCGAGGGCTCCGTGTGGAATGGCAGTAGCAACAGAACTAAGCCACTCTTGGAGAAGGGAATGCTTGCAAGCGGTCAGCAAATGAAGGGTCACCTCTCACCCAAAAGGGGGAACCTCCATGAGCACAGCACCCCTTTGCCCTCCACAGGAAAGGTCTCCCTGCACTGCATTGCCACGCCTGGGTTTTCTTTGGAAGTCTCCCCTCCAAGCGCTGAACCGCCCCAGCCCTGCTTAGCAGGTGAGATCCCCACCCTAGGGGTACAGCCTGTTTCTGACAATTAATCAGCTGATGCACTTAAGGAGCAATGCCATCCAGGGGCCTGCAACCCGCTCTTCTAGCCATGCACTAGCAGGCTCTCTGCGAGGCAAGGACGTGCACAATGAGCAGTTTAATAATGTGTCAATGGGAAAATAATGACATTTCTGGTTTGCAAATATCTTTCTATTAAAATAATAATAATTTTAAGGCAGGCGCCGATGAAGCTGATATTAAACTTTGAGTCTGCATGGACTCCTCGAGAGTGAGGAGACAGGCGATATAAATTGCACTGCTGCAAAAGGACTTTAAAAAAAAAAAAAAAAAGCCCATCTCTCATTTTGATTGATATTAGCTTCACAAATTAAGCTTTAAATTTATCTAAAAATAAAGTTGCTTCCGCACTCTGCATTCCTGATGACAAGTGCTTTTCTCTTCTCTTTGTTGCACTCTGGCAGGTTTGTCATCGTGGTATCAGCTTCCTGGGAAGGGAAGCTCTTAAATGAGTTTGGAGGGGTGTGCGCGCGGTGGGGCGGGGGCTTGGTGAAATGCTCAAGGGCTGCATCAGATCTTCATGCAGATGCCCTGGGCTGAGGGGTCTCAGTAGGGGGGCTCCCTGGAGGCTTTTTCTCTCCCTATCAGGACTTCAAGGCAGAACTACAAACCCAGCTCCACACGGTGTCTGCGACTCCCTGGCACGGGCTGGTCCTTATATGCCTGTTGGTCTTTAGGTGTGTCGCGTGAGCCCTCCGCCATGCATATATCGACTGCTTTTTCAATCCTCACTTTGTTTCAGTTAATGTGGACCTCAGAGGTCAATTTGCTTTGAAATTGACCTTAAAAGACATCAATATGTGTTTATTACCCAGCCGGTGTTCCTCCAGCGTCCCATTTGTGGCTAATGCAAGGTTCAGGAATAATTTACAAACTATTGACTACAGGCTGAAATACATTTCATGTCCTGACCCGGTAGCTGCATGCAGTGCCAAAAACCAGCGCTAATATTCCAGAGAAACTCCTCCTTCACTGCCCAAGCTTGCAGTGACCTTCAGGGGCGTGCAGCCTGTCTTAACTCTCCCCAAAAAATCTGCACCCAGCTCCTGAGCCAACCTACTCCTCACTCAGTCCAGTGCAGACAGTTTGGGGAAATGGCACCTGAAGAAAGAGTCCATGGGAGACCCCCAGCTTCCTCAGAATCTGGACTTGAGCCTCGGTACCAATGGGAAGAACATGCAGGTGTATTCGATACCTCTAGTGCAGTCAGGAGCTAGCCCTGGACTTTGGCAGATCCCTGCTATGATCCAGGCCGAGCCTTCTGTCCCCATGTTTATGGGTGGAGTCCGCGCTCCTCAGGGTGCCTGTCTCGCTACTGTAGCTAGCTCAGATGTGTGTAGGGTGCAGGGGCATGAGGAGAAGGCAACATCTGCTCCCTTTGCATCCCGAACCATTTTAAAAACCACTCACATCCGGTCCCTCGGCTTTGGGACATTTAAATCTTCATGGGGGGAAAAATTGGTTTATTTTCAATTAAGCTGGAAAATCCCATCTCCCGAGCTGTAGCTGGAGGCATCTGCCATGGTGACAGCCGGAGCAGCGATGAGCATCCAGGCCAGGAGGCACTGCAGGATCAGTGCATCAGATTTGCCTTGGCAGGGGGTATTCTCAGCGGGGCACTGACAGGTCCCTTTGCATGTGCACAGCTGTAGGCCAGGGCTGCCTCTGCCTCATGCCCAGGGCACTAGCTGGCGAGGGGACGGGCACGTGTCCTCCACAGTAGGGTGGGAACCTGACTCTCGAAAACAACGTTGATTATTTTCAAATATTATCTTGCCTGACATCTGCAGCCGGCGCAGCTCCTCCTTTGATTATGCAGTCTGAGCTCAGAGCTGAAACCATCAGCCTTTCCTAAGTAGTGATAATGAAACTTATTCATTCCCTTGCCCTGGGGAAATTCTTACACCACACTCTGAGAGCGATGTGTAAATCACATTTAAACAGAGCCGGCGTAGTTAATGCTAGGGGCTAGTAATCAAGTTGGAAGATGAAGTGTCCCCGTTTTTTGCCATCTAATTTGCTTAGCGGGTTGGGTTTTCTCCTCCCCCAGCGCTGGTGAATGGCGACCTTTGCTATCAGAGCCGGCTCCAGCCACCAGCTGACCAAGCACGTGCTTGGGGCGGCACCTTCTAAGGGGCGGCCAGTCTTGGGGCGACAGGGCGGCACTCGGTTTTGTTTGTCTTTTTTTTACTTCGGCGGGGTGGTGCTTGGGGTGGGGGGTGTGGTTTTTGGGGCGGCGCTTGAAGGGGGGGTTTGGCGGGGGGGGGTTGTTTCGGTGGGGCAGCGCTTGCTTTGGGGGGGGGGGGCGGGGGGCGCACTCGGTTTTTTGGTTGTTTTTCCTTGGGACAGCAAAAAAGTTCGAGCCGGGCCTGTTTGCTATCGGGCACGGCCAGGGTCACAGTCCAGTCAGGACATCTTCACCCCGACAAGCCGTTCGGGTGCAACAGGGCCTGTCTGAGAGCTGAGGTTTTGCAGGCGGGACCCCAAGGAGAGGGAATATAAGTGCTGGGAAACAGCCGGCCTGTGTAATGTGGCCAAAGGGGCCTGGCTTCACAAGGCCTGTGCGCTCACGGGGGCCAGGAGCTTGTTGCCATAAATGGAGTCAGGTGATTTTTTTTTTTTTTTCCTGTGCAAGATGCGGGTGTTTATTTCATCTGCAAGGTGTGTCCAGTCCAGGCAGGACAGGTCCTCGGTGGGCCAAGCTACACAATGGCCAATGAGGGACTTCCAAATGAGGCGCAGCTCCTAACCCTCGGCCCACCCTGGCCCACTTGGCCCCTGTTCCGTTGGCTCCCAGCCCATTATCCGTGCCCCAAGTGCACATCCCCGATAAGTAATGGGGCGCAGCGCTGGAGTTGGGGGGGCTGGGAGCGCTTCGGCACTACCCCTTGGTATTTCTGAATGCTGACACCACCCGTGTGTCTCTCCGTCCTGCCTCGCTCTCCTCGCAGGGCCAGCTCTGGCTTTGGCTACGTCTACGCTTGGAGCTGCGAGACCGATTCCCAGCTCGCACAGACGGACTCGCGTGAGCTCTCGTCACGCTAGCGCGCTAAAACGAGGAGCGTAGCCGCAGCAGCGAGTAGCTGCACTGCGTGGCCACCCCGAGAATGGCCCCACGGGCCCCGGGCGGGGCGGCCACGCAGGCCAGGTGGGGTGGCTGCCACTCACCGCTGCCCCTGCTACTGCAGCTACATTAGTAGTGTTAGCGTGCTGGCTTGCTGAGAGCTAGCGCAAGTATGGCTATGCGAGCGGATAATCCTCCCCCCGGCTCCAAGGGTAAATGCAGCCTTTGGGGGTGGCCCTCAAAGGCCATGGAAGTGCTGGGGTCACCTAGGGCAGCAGTTCCTTCCTCCTCGGCATGGGACCCTGGCTCTTGCCGTCCGCGTGTTTACGACAGCAGGCGTGACAAGCACGGGATGGGAGCCTCCAGCCCCCCCGGCAGTTCGGCTAAAAACTAGCAGGGGTGCAAACTTCAGGCGTTGTCTGAGCTCGTTTAGCCCCTGGAAAAGCCCCACAAAGGGGCCAGTTGGCACTCGTTATTCCAGCTGGACTGCCCCATTTCACCTGCCAGGAGCAGGGCATCCCCTGCAGCCCCGCTCCGAGGCGGAAGCATGAAGCAGGAGTGTCCGCGAGAGGAGGGTGGGGGAATCTCTCACCCCAGCCGAACACGTTTGGTGGAACCAGCCCAGGAGCTCTCTCTGCCCTCAGAGAGCCAGGCTGGGGGCCCTGCGTTGCCTACAGGAGCTTGACTACAACTTTCTGCCCCCGGGAAATGCACTGCGCCAAGGCCTGGGCAGACCCCCAGCACGGACACCGGCGGGCGTCTGGGCCTCAGAAACTCTCTGCTCCACATGCAGCCTCCCATCCCTGGCTAGCCGTGCTGCTTCCTTAGCGAACCCTTCGGCCTGCCCCCTCTGCTGGGTTTGTCTTCCCGCCTGTGGGCATGAGACCCAACGACACGGGCAGGCCAGCTCCCTCCAGGCCCTCCCTGGAGCCACACCAGCCCCCCTGGGCCGGGCCCGAGCCAACCACACGCCCCTTGTTTTCAATCACTATGAATGACGTTTATAACGACAGTATTGCAAGTCGCTGCTGCCTCTGCTTCCGCGTCTCCCCGCATTCCTCACAGAACTGCGCCCCCTCAGCCGCTTTCGTCAGCCTGCTGCATTGCGCCCTGAGCCCAGTCCGGCCCTTTGCCCCAGGTCAGCCGCTGTTCTGTGCAGCTAGCGCCCCTCCGCGTGGGCACCCCATGACCGAGACCCCGCTGCCTCATGGACGGCTGCTCCAGTCTCCAAAGGCTCGCCCCAGGAGCAAGTTTTCCTTTAATCAAGGCGCGGCCTCCTTTCAGTTTAGGGCCCTGGCTTCGCATACCATGTCTCTGATCAGCCCGTAACCAGCCTCCCCTGCCTTTATGCTATTTCCTCTCCAGTATTTCGCACAGCAGTTTCCAGCCCACCTAACCCCCTTTCTTTAAACTGTCCGGCCAGTCTTACCTGCCAGCCGTCTTAGCACCTTTGGTCTAGGCCTGGGCTCCAGTAAACACAGGGGCTTTAGAGAGACTACGCCAAACTCTCCAGCGATAGGGGTCATTTCTGAGAGCAGAAAAAGTACAAGCCCGAGATCACTCAGCCTGCTAAACCAAGAGCAACTGATGTATGTGCAACGTAGTTGAGTTTAACATGCACAAAATGAGTTGGTTGGTTGGAGGCGGGGGAATCACATGTTATGAAGCCAGAAAACATTGGGGTTTTATTTGGGGAGGAGAGGGGAAGGGGGAATTAGCAGTTTCAGGTTTGAAATTGCTTTTAATTAAAAAAAAAATATCTCCCACTATTCATCTTCAAACAATACCAACAGCCAATAGTAAGGGGAGTGGCAATAATGCACTGTTCATAGCCATAAGAGGTAATTGTTCAGTTAAGATTTTAGTGAAGTCAAAAAACAAAAGCCCGCACATCAGAAGAGACAGCCCAGAAAGTCTAAGACTCATTCATTCCACTTGTACTTCAAACTCAGGGCTGGGGGAGGATGGGACATTTCCTGTCAGCCATGCCTCGGCATTACGAAATGCCCCCCAAGTCCGGGGAAAGCTGAGGGGTGTCTTATGCCAACAGAAGCAGGTGGGGGAGCACCGGGGGTTGCCGAAACTGAACTGTCTTAAAAACCTCCCGTGCCAGGGATCCCACCACTTCCCTCGGAAGCCTGTTCCAGAACTCGTCTACCTTGAGCGTTAGGAAGTTTTTCCTAATATCTGACCTAATTCGCCCTTGCTGCAGCTTAAGACCATCACTTCTTGTCCTGCCTTTGGTGGCCAGGGAGAAGGATTGATCACCCTCCTCCGTATACCAGCCCTTGACAGATGTGAAGATGGGTCTCAGGTGTCCCCCCTTCCTCCCCTTCTTTTCTCAAGACTCAACAGGCCGAGTATTTGTAACCTTTCCTCAGGCGTCAGGTTTGTATCGTGTTATCATTGCTGCTGCTCTCCGCTGGACTCTCGCCGTGGCGCCCGCCCTCCCGCAGCGGGGGAGAAGCCACCCGGCGCCGCAACACTGAGGCCATTTTCCGCAGCGGCACTGAGGGGTTCGTGGCACCGTCAGCCCACCAGCTTGGCATTTGGGAAGGAAAGGGCTGGGCTGTCTGAAGGCAGCTGACAGCTCTGCTCTTTGTACTCCCTTGCTCTCTGCTAGACAAGGCCACGAGTGCCGAGTTTGAATGAACTGACTCCCGCGTGTCTAGTAACAATGACGGACTTGCTGGCATCTCCTCTGAGGCCATTTCCAGCCTGACGTTGCGCCCTGGCTGTATGGCACAAGCAGTGAGACGTCGTCTGGATGTCAGGCAGCGCGAGTGTCTCCTTGTGACAGGCCCCAGGTATCCAGGAGTCCCCGCGGCCCGTTGCCTGGCTCGGCTGTCCCAGTCCTGCGGGAGGGCACTGAGGGGTGTGACATGGGCCCCGACGCATGAGGGTCCAGGGCTGGAGCTGGCCTAGGCTGGCGGCGTTGACCCTGTGCCGGTCTGAATGGCCGCCGGAGCAGCCCGCAGCTGAAGGCGAGCTCCTTTCCCTGGCACCGGCGTGGCCAGGCAGAGTTCTGGTGAGCTCAGGGGTGCAACATGGTTCTCCAACCCTCGCCCCGTGCCCGGCCTTGGCCCCAGCCCCGAGACGCAGCTCTCCACCCACAAGGGAAAAGCAAGACTCGAGCAGGGGTCAGAGACGGGGACCAACCAGCTCCCCTGTTAAAGCGAGGCCCTGGCCCACTGGGAGTCGGCGTGCCTGGGCCCTGCAGCCCGATCCCCCAGCATTCCCGCCAGTGCTTTCTGGAACCGGTGCAGACATTGCCTCTGCCTCACTGCTACCCCTGCCCCGGGCTGTCCCCTCCCTCCCGCCATCTCCCTGGGATGCCTGATGGAGGCAGCTTGGCCTGGCACCATCCCCGTGGGCTCGGGTTTCCCTGGCCCTTAGAAGGGGGCTGGGTTGCCAGGCCTGGGCCCTCCCTGTTCTTGGGAACGCGGGCATGCTGGCAGGAGGTTCCCCAGGCCTCTCGACCGGGCCTGGAGGCTGCCAGTAACGGGTGGGGTTGGGGCAGGGGAGCTCAGCCTCCATGGCCCATTTTGGTCTTGGCCTCCCAGCTCAGCCTCTCCGGGAGGGGTGGGGGATTCCTGTCAAGAGGGGGCAGCCCCCCTGGACACTGACGGGACTGACCCAGCAAGGCCACCCACGTAGATTTCAGCGTAGGCCCCTCTCTCATGGCCAGCCCCTTTGCTGGGCTCAAGAGCCATACTGCCGGCGTCCCCGAGCTCCAGCGCACGCGCCAGCGTCCCAGGAGGCAGAGCCCGGCGGGGGAAGCTGGCATTAAAGGTGCGCTTAGAAAGCCAGCGGAGGGAGACGGGCGAGGATGGGAGCTGCCTTCCCCTGTGGCTTAGCGGCCTCGGCAGTATAAACATGGGGCTTGAGAAGATAATTACACCTCAGAGAGCGGGGTGACCTCCAGAGACTTTCATTAGCGCCAGCAGCCTATTGGATTTTCCTGCTCCGAGCGGTAAATCTTCCTGGCTTAAATGAGGATTTATAGACAGCTTGTTTGCTTTAAATAAGAATTATATTTTTAAAGGTAGATAATTAACAGGTGAGGCTGTGACTTTATCATTCAAAATTCAAATGCAATTAGGGTAAGTTGCACCCGCTCTTCTTGGATGGCGCGGGGCTCAATGAAACGCCTGGGCTGGGGCCCGGCAGCTGGGAAAGGCCAAACCTGGCTTGTGAAATGGCTCTGCTCTCAGGGAACGCTGCTCCAGGCCTAGGGCGTCAGTGCTGGAGCAGGGGCCCGGGGTGCAGGCCTCCTGGGTGGCGGCTCTGACCCTGCCACTCACTCACTGTGTGCCCTCAGGCAAGTCACCTCAGTCCGTGAGTTTCAGAGGCGCTGAGCCCCCATGGCCCTGGCTGAGTTCAGCCCTTCTGAAAATCAGGCCCCTCCACCTCTCTGCAGCTCAGCTGGAGAATGGGCCCAAAGGCGCGGAGGAGGTGAAGGTCTAGCCCTGGAGACAGGGCTCAAACCCAGGCTTCGCTGCAATATCAGGCCCGACGGAAGGCCCCTGCAGCCAAGGGCATAGAAGAGCATGAGCGAGCTTTGGAGCAAGGCTGCCTAGCCTGAGGGATTGTGGGGCTGAGGCAGAGACGAGCCCGTGGGTAGGCTGAGCAGCCAGAAGGAGACACCAAGGCTGGACAGACTTCTTGTTCCGGTTAGTGAAGGCGGGGTGAGTTTTGCCCCACACAGGGCGTTTGTGGAGCATAGCTGGTGGGAGGGAGGGGCCGTGGCTCAAAGGGTGAGGGTGAGGCTTTGCCAGCGCGTGACCATCAGGCCTGTCACTCCCGTGAGATGTGTGCAGCGTTTCTAGGCAGCCTGGCGTACCCTTTTGGCTGCCGTTGCCGTGTTTTCCTGGCCGCGGGCGGCTGCCGCAAAGCCTGCCTGGGTGTTTCAAGGACATTAGCACACCTGTTCGATGGACCCGCTCCAGCTCCCGGGCTGGGTGGGACGCAGCTATTCGTCGCACAGCCCTCCCCCGCCCCGCTGGTGTAGAATCAGGCACCGCCACGCAGGGTCTGGTCTTTGAACACAAGGCCAGGATGCCCTGGCACTCAGCTTGCTCCTGGTAGCTATATTTCAGAGTCGTTAAACAATGCAGGGCCAGCAAGCTGGGCACCCCGCTACCCTCTGTACCTGCCTAGGAGTCACCCCACGCTCATGCCACCAGCCTCCCGCTGCTGTTTGATACACGGCGTATTACAGCTAGTCACCAACGGTGCTATAAGCGCGTCTGGATGTTTTCCTGCCTAGCGTGGTGCCACAAGGTATCCGTGAGGCCAAGCGTTTAACTGGTTCACAAAATACACCTGCCTACACTTCACAGCAGTAGACTCCACCGGTCCCTGACCCTGGACCACACCCGGGGTGAAGCAGCCACTAACGCTGGGTTTTAAGTGCCCCCATCGCAGAGCGCTGGCGAGAGGAGTCAAGTAGAGGAAGTCCTGTGCAGCCAAACGGGCCGTCCAAAGCTGGAATTACAGCAGGGAGGGAAGAGCTGTAACCGACGCGCCCGGGATGGGAATAAAAACCAGGCAAATGAGGCAGCACATTGCAATAAAAACGCAATGAGCTTCTCTCCGTCTTGTAAAGTGAATTGTGCAATTTACGACCGAAATCCCTTATTCTAGAAACATTTATCAACCTCATCTTCTTTTTACTGCCCAAAGGCAGCGGTGTCAGTCAGAAATATGATGGCGGGGGGGGGGGGGGGGAAGGGGAAGTGACCTTGGGAGTGCACGGAAGATCTGGAAGCAGAATCTTAAGAAGCCAAGTCAGGGCCTCCCTCAAAGCCGCCTCGGTGTCAAAAGCAGGTCGGCTTCGGGCCTGGGGACCCAGCAGACACGACCCCATTTCTCCTCCCTGCTCAAACAAGTGGCGGGCTGGCTGAGTGGTAGAAGGAATCCACTTACAGTATTTACCCTTAAAGTTCACCTCACTTGGTTAGTTCATTTCCAATGTGCTCGTCTGACGTGCACAATTTATGCTGCGTTCCATCACGACCCACGTGCCTGTCATGCTCGCGTATGACAAAATGATATTACGACCCCCGCTGTAATTGAGTTTCCCTGGTGCCAGTAGGTGCAGCAGGCAGCCTTTGTTTAGACGTATTTATTGCCTCTGGATCACCCACTGGAAGCTGATTTCCCAGCACAGAGTCATTACGGCCGTATGTTTGTTTTGCCTCTTTTCCCTGCTGGCACGTCTGTCACTGCCAAGCCCCAAGCGCCCACAATGCCCACAAGGGAAGGGGGCTGTCTACAAAATGTGTCTCCCAACCGCTGTCCCAGAACCCACCTTCCAGCCTCTACCTCTGCCAACCCAGCACACACCCAAGGCTGACGAGATGTGAACCTAAGACCGGCCATACTGGGTCAGACCAAAGGTCCATCTAGCCCAGCATCCTGTCTTCCGACAGTGGCCAATGCCAGGTGCCCCAGAGGGAATGAACAGAACAGGTAATCACCAAGTGATCCATCCCCTGTCGCCCATTCTTAGCTTCTGGCAAACAGGATAGGGACACCATCCCTGCCTATCCCGGTGATTGATGGACTATCCTCCATGAATTTATCTAGTTCTTTTTTTAACCCTGTTATAGTCTTGGCCTTCACAACATCCTCTGGCAAGGAGTTCCACAGGTTGAGTATGCGTGTGTGAAAAAATACTTCCTTTTGTTTGTTTTAAATCTGCTGCCTGTTAATTTCATTGGGTGGCCCCTAGTTCTTGTGTTATGAGCAGGAGTAAATAACACTTCCTTATCTACTTTCTCCACACCAGTCATGATTTTATAGACCTCTATCATATCCCCCCTTAGTCATCTCTTTTCCAAGCTGAAAAGTCCCAGTTTTATTAATCTCTCCTCATACGGCAGCCATTCCATACCCCTAATAATTTTTGTTGCCCTTTTCGGAACCTTTTCCAAGTCCAATACATCGTTTTAGAGATGGGGCGCCCACGTCTGCATACAGTATTCAAGACGTGGGTGTACCGTGGATTTACATAGAGGCAATATGATCTTTTCTGTCTTATCATCTATCTGTGCCATAGGGGGATCTTCCTTCAGCAAGGTGAGCGCTAACACGAGCTGGGCTCTAATTGCAAACGCCGATCTGGAGCTAAACACACACGTAGAATCTTCAGCTCTAAACCTGTGTCTCTGGTGCTGGTTCTGCGTGGAAGCTGCAGCTAGAAGGGGCCTAGTGCTTGGCTGCAGCCCATAGGGGTAGAAACTTTGCAGAACCACCGCTGTCACACAGCCAAGATGGTGAAAATCTCACGCGAGCCGCTGGCCCGCTGAGATTGCCAACATTTGGGGCTGAAATCTGATGAGAACAGGTCCCCAGATTCTGATGCCTCCGAAGCATTCATGGAGTATAATGAAACGGATTGCAAGCAAGGCGATTCTGGTGGGGATTCTACAAGCCCTGCCATCTTGGTTCATTTCCATCTCTTATGCCTCACGTCTATGCAGCAATGGCTCTGCCACGTCTGGAGAGCAGGGAAAACGGCTCGTGACTGCATAGGTCAGCGGGAAATACTCGACTGTGATGATGTGAATCAACGCTGCTCATCGCCTTGGCCAGAGCGGCAAATGAAATGTCTGCATCCATGTATGTCCTGCTGTGACAGGGAGTACAGAGATGTCAAGGGCAAGCCCTAGGATCAGGGAATCCCTGTGTTGCATCATCCTCCAAGGCTAAGCGGCCCTGGCCCTGTAGGTGTTGTAGCTCGCAAGCGTCAGTTCTTCATGCCCTGAACTCATCGCTGTTGCATTCCGCTTGCAGGTTGTACAGGAGCCTTACAGTGGTCCTAGGGCTGAGAAACATGAATGAAGCTGGCAGCATAACGGGCAAGAATGAATCTTTAGTTCCAGGTGTAAGTGGCACTGCAATGCAAGCAGGAAGGGGCGTGCAGAGAGCTCCCAGCTGCAAAGCCATCGGTGGAAGGGCCGGTGATGTAGGATTTGCTTGGCTATGTCTCCAGAGCCTGGAGCGGGTCAGCCCAGGGCTGGTACGGGGCCTGCATAGCAAACACAGCTGTCATTCCCGACGCAGCGCTTCCCCCGCCGTGGCCCAGCGAGCTTGGGACGAGCCCATCAGAGGGTGCGGGGGGGGGGCCAAGTTGACAGGGTTGAACGTCCCAGGAGGTGTCTGGCGAGCTGGCTCCATCATGGAGGATGGTGCTAAGGCAGCATGTCAGAGCCAACCAGCCTGGGCAGTCACTCCAGGGGCCTTTGCTTTGCCCACGGTTTCATTACTGCAGTGGGGGTGGAGGGGTATCACCCGGAGCCCACACACACCATGACTGGCACTGTCATGACAATCTGGCCACTTGATCCATCACAGGCACTGCTGCGCCCTGCCTCAAAGGAAGTAACAAGTTGCCATGCCAACAGACGAAGCAAGTGAGGCCTGGCGATGGAAGGGCCTTCCTGAGATCCCATGGGGCAGGGGGTGAGCCCTGATCACAGAGCCGAGGGGATGGTGGCTGTGGAAGGCATCCGGATGGAACCCTCCCTGGTCACTTCCATGAGCCCCTTTGGCCCCTGGCCTCAGACGGACTGAAGGGGTCTGTGGTTCCCTACACACCGCCCGCTCCCACCTGCCTTACCCTCTACAGACACCAACAGCCGCTCAGCAGGGAAAGCCCCGGGGCCGCCATGTCCTGGGCCGAGCTCAGGAGGGGTTTGTGCAAACTTTACCCTGGGTTTGGGGGCCACCTCCCCGCCCCATGCCCCGGCCTGCTTTGAATGTTCTAGTTTGAACCCCGCCCCCCCAGCCCAGAGTGCAGCTCACTGAGCCCCACAGTGTCCCACACGACTCCCCGGTGCAATGTGACCCAGCCCAGCCACCCCAAAACGGGGACCCGCCCCCGTAACTGAGGTGACGTAACACAGCTGGACCCCCAGGCTCTGCCGGCTGAGCGGGGAGGAGCCGGGCCGAGCCAGCCTGGCAGCGAGGCCTTGTGAGCAGATGCAGCGCTGCCGATGCCACGCCCTGAGCGAGGCCAGGGACCTGTCAGACCAGCCCGGAGACCTGAGTGACACGGAGCCTCCCGCTGGGCCGGGGAACCGCGGCCGGACAGTGCTTTGGCTGAGGGCCCCCAGGGCGTGCACAAACCCCACCGCCAAGGCGGGGCACAGAGCCACATGGCAGGGCCCAGGAGCCCACCTCTTTCCAGCTCATTCCCGCTATGGGCACTGGCCCCAGCCTGCTGGCCTGGCGGCTGTTATGTGGTGTGTGGCGCCCTCCCGTGGCATGAGGTGCCAACCGCCGCTCTGCCTTTCCCTGCTTCCAGCTCTGTGGGCTGGCAGCTTTGGGGCTGTGCAGCTGAGCACCTTGTCCGAGCAACAGCAAGGTCCAGGCTGCTCACTCCAGCCTATGCCGGAGTTTCTGCCCCAGCCTCGGGCATGCCCTGCCACCGCCAATCACACAAAGCCGGCTCTGCCCACCAACCCGCTCGCAGGAGACGTGCTTTCTTGTGGGCTGTAGCCCCTTCCCCGGCTGCTGGGGGAGGCAGGAGACCTTTGCACCTTTCTTCCGAGCCACACAAGCCCCTGGGCTTGTCACTTTTTACTGGAGGAAACCAGACATGTTCCCAAACTACCCTGGTGACCCCACACACACACACACACACCCGGAGGTGCCTGTCATGGGCCGGGACAAGCCAGAGAGGTTTGTCCCAGGTTTTCAGTGGGCCAATGCCACTGACCCGCTGGCGGGACCCCCCCGCCGGTGTGTGCTACTCCAACCCTGTGAGTGGGGTGCCAGCCCCATCGCTCGCTCCTGGCCCATGCTCAGGGGGACGGGCTCGCCAGGGCCAACAGGGCAGCCTGGTGCTATGAGCCCCCAGCTACAGGCCCGCAGTGCTTTGAGATCCACTCGCGGCCAGCACCAAATCAGCACATAGAGTTCAGTATACCCGCCGCTGAGAAACAGCGGGTTCAGCATGCAGGAAGGGGTTAATTTCCTCCCCGCACACGGCACACTTTTAATTAAAATATCCATCAACACCATCACTCCTTGCTGCAGACTGTAACCCAGGGCGCCCCGCTGCAATCAGTCTCCAGGACCCCGGCTTGAATTAAAGAGTCTAAACTTGCCCTGTCAATAAACTTTAATGAGATTGTGAACACGTTTCACCCACGTAACACAATTTACAGCTGATGGGGAAGAAAAGCCCTGAGCGCTAGTTCAGCCAGGCAGCCGGCGCTAGGGAAACACTCACACACTGAAGACCTGGAGAGGCCATTTCAACAGTGCAGTAGATTCAGAACCATGGTGTTTAGTGCTGATTATCTACTCATCTTGGGCTTGATGATGCTGCCATTCTCGCTGATGGGAAAACGCCCATGCAGTAGTGTAGCCAGGGGGGGAGCAGGGGGAGCGGCCGCTCCCCCTGTGAGGAGAAGCGGCGCTAAGGCGCCGCCTGAGCCCGGCTGTGGGATCCGGGCTCGGGGGGTGCTTTAAAGGGCCCGTGGCTCCCCGCCAGGCTGGAGGGGTGGGCGCTTTAAAAGGCCGGCGGCTCCTGCTACTGCGGGGAGCCGCGGGCCCTTTAAAGCGCCCCCCCCCACAGCCCCGATGCTGGAGCCGGGCTCAGGCGGGGATTTAAAAGGCCCGGGGGCTCCGCAGCGGCTGGAGCCCTGGGCCCTTTAAAGCGCCGCCAGGTGAGTACAGGGGGAGCAGGGAGGCGCCTTTTTATAGCGCCACTCCCCCTGTGCTCTAAACCTGGCTACGCCACTGCACCCATGGCCTTAAATAGTGCAGGATTGAACCCAGCATAGCGGGAGTGGAGTTTACATTCCTTTTTTACACGCAACTCCCCTGATAACGTCCTCAAGCCCAATTTTAAAACCCTGCAATTCTCATCCCGACTCAGGGAGCTGGCTGCTCTGAGCACCGGGAGCACTAGGCTAGGCGGGAGGCAATCTCCCCACGGCTCTGATGCACCCAGCAAACCTTGACACCAATTTCCTGCTGCCCCGTCAAAGCCGCCCTCAGAATTCCAAACCCCTGAGATAAGATAGATCTTGGAGTCACCACGGCTAGTGCTCTGAAAACACGCGCTCAATGTGCAGCGGCAGTCAGAAAGCTAACAGAACATTAGGAACCGTTAGGAAAGTGATAGATAATAAGACAGAAAAGATCATAATGCCACTATATCAAACCATGGTACGCCCACGCCTGGAATAGTGCATGCGGTACTGATCCCCCCATCTCAGGAAAGATACATTAGAACTGGGAAAGGTGCAGAGAAGGGCAACAAAGCTAATTAGGGGATGAACAGCTGCCATATGAGGAGAGCTCAAAAACATGTGGGACCGTTCAGCTTAAAAAAGAGACCAATAAGGGGAACGTGATACAGGGCGATTCTTCACACCATTTTTGATTGTAAGTGAATCGGGAAGCCCTATTCTCGTGAAAAATGTCAAGGTTGGTTTCACTGTGACAAGTTCAAAATGGACCCATTTTGCCTTGATTTCCAAACATTTTCACCATCCACCCCACCCTCCCCAATTTTTTTCTGGAAGGAAAAAAAAAAAAGAAAAATGAAGAAAAAAAAAAAAAAGGAAAATGTCGACAATACTTAGTCCTGCCGCAGTGCTGGGGACTGGAGTAGATGAGCTCTCAAGGGCCCCTCAAGTCCTACGATTCTGAGTCTATGATTTTTTGACCAATCTTTTTTGCAGCCATTTTTCAAAACAAAAACTTTTCATTTGCAAAATTTCAACCCGTTCTAGTCCCAGCCCTGAGCCGGGACAGGAAAGCACCTCGTTCCAGAGGAGGAAAGCCCCACCGGGAGTGGGATCATCATTACCACCTCGAAGGAATATTGGCTCATGGACACAAGGAGCCGATGCACATCGTCGGGCAAGCGCGCCGTACAGAACGTTGTATCTGAGCCAGCAAAAGGCCCCTGAATACTGGAATAAGACTTCCCCTCACACTGCCCAAGTAGAACCCATTCCATGTGAGTGCCTGAAGACATGAGTCTACAACAAGGAACCGATATCTGAAACCCTTAGAGCTGCAGAAGCTCCCAGTCTTTGCCCTCTGAGGGCCACATTGCCTGGAGCCTGAGACACAATCTTACTTCATCTTTACTATGACGGTGTGGCCCATGAGGACTACAGGTCCCAGCATGCACTGCTCCAGAGTCAGGCTACCTGCAGCACGATGGTGCATTGCAGGATGAAACCTGCCTTCTGTGCTGTATTAAAGATGAGTGGCCATGAGCCAACATCATAGAGTCTGTGGCCCACTTCCGGATTAGAGTGTCCGGCTAACAGAAGGGATTCTTGGCTTGTAAACCAGCACCTCCCATTCACGGCCGATAATCAAACAACAGGCTCACCCGGCCACGGAGAGGAACCTGAGCTGGCATCTCTTGGACACTGACCCTTGGGATCAGCCAGTCAGCAGATTTCTGCATCTCCCACCAGGGAGCCTGGGACACGTACGGTCTCACGCTCTCAGCGCGGGAGCAGCAAATAAAACATGGAGGCAGCGGGCGTGGTTCGGTTTTTATTACTCAATAAATAGTTGTATAAATCTTGTGCAAAAATGTATATGGCACAACCACTGGCCTTTGGGGGGATGGAATGGATACTGCTCTCATCTCTCCTGCTCCCCTTCGCACTAGTGAAATACCCCTCCCAGGGGATGGTACCGTCGTCTCCCGATAGCTTGAGAGAGGGCAGTGCTTAGCAGCTGCTTTATCACTCCCTGGCGAAATGACTCTCAGGTTAGGTGGGTCTCTCTCCCGGTGTCACAGATACCAGCTGGAAAGTCAGTACTGCAGAATACTGGCTTGCCCGCTCTCCTACCTCAACTATCAAGACTAGTTCTCGTGGCTTCTTTAAAACTTGACTCTCATCTCTCTTGTTAAGGCTGGAAACTTGGCTAGAGCTGGCCTGGGGAGAGCTACCGGTCTGGAGAATAATGTCTCAAGGGGAGCCCATCATGAGACGGTTACAATGAGGCTGGACAAATCCCTGAGGCAGCAAGGAACAATCCTGCATTGGCAGTGGAAAGCAAAGGGAAAGGAACGGGGCTACCAGGCCTTCTCCATCACTAGCGCCTGTGGTTTTTACCAGACGGGGTTTGGAACTGAATGGAATGACCCACAGTTCGGTCGAAAGGGGCCCAAACTCCAGTTGCCTGCGTCTCTAGTACAGCGGGGCAAAGGCTGGCACATGGCAGTGACAAACATTCGTTTGAGTAAACATCAGGATTGTGCTTTGCCTGTCCACGGCCCCCCCCGATTTACTCCTCGTGAACATTCTCACACGTGACATTTTGGTCCCAAGCACCTCCAAAGAGACGAAATGGGACGCAAGTACTTGCGCACAGATGGCTTTGCACGCTGACTGTGCATGGCACGAATTTGCACAGGCCTTCACACCCTGAATATTCAAGGACCAACTTGGACGATTTCCGCGGGCGTGGGACCCATCCAGTCAGGGAGCAGAAACAACGCCATGTGACTTAAGTGACCAGTCACAGAGGATGAATTCCAAAGAGCACGTAGTGGGCACAGCGGGCACAGGGCGGAGCCAGCGAGGCTGAGAAATGGTGCAGGGGCCAGGCCTCAGCTGATTGCAAACAAAGTCAGAAAACCTACGTCTGTCGGCAGCTAATTCACTGACTCCTCACCTAGCTTCCGTGGCCTCAGCTCCTGGGACAGGGCGGGTGCTTGGGAGGAGACTCAGCGGCTGGCATCACTGCCCCAGCATACACCTTCGCTGCCATCCCTTCGGGCCCTTTGTCAGGGCAGAACTCAGTGCCAGAGGAGACCGTGGACGGAGGAGCCCCCTGGTGCTAACAGAGCCGGTGCCCTGTGGGTAACAGCAGCGATTCCAGCGCACGGAGCCCTGTCCCGCCAAGGCAGGGAGGGAAACGAATGGGCAGCCGAACCGCTGCAGCCAGAGGAGCTCTAGCTCCCGCTGTTGGGGCGTGGCGGGAAACAGTCACTGATTCACACGCTGTGCGCAGGGAAACGGGCAGCCGCGCCGTTAGCCTGCAAGGGGCCTGCGGCACAGAGCGGGGTGAAGGAGGGAGCGGCCTGAGATGGAGACTAGTCCCTCTGTCCGGCCTTCTCTTCAGAGAGCCATGTGAGGGTGAAAGCAACCGCTGCAGGGAGAGGGAGGGAGCCCCGGGGCCCAGGACTGGGAGTTGGAAACAGGCTGATCTCAGGCCTGGAGAACCCCCCTGCATTGGGCAGGCTGGTTTCTAGGCTCTCCCTCAGCTTGGGCAGGCCACAGACTGGACCCCTGGCTGGGGTTCTTACTCGTCTCTGTTCTCTGGCTAGGAAAGGGATGGGGGAACTGCACTAAGCCCGTGTGCTTTGGTTTGCCGGCACTGACATTTGCAGAAAGCAACGGTTAGGCTTGACTGCCGGCTCCTGGGAGGAGGCAGCTCTGACAGATTTCCTGTCTGTCGGGGGGACAAGGGCGTCCCCTTGCCCAGCCAATCACTGGGGGAGCTGGTGCAAATGCCGGCGCCCTCGGGGGTTCGCCCAGGGCTGGGAGTGGGGCTCCTTGTGCACAACATGCTCACTGGTGACACTCACTAGGCACAAGAGTTCGTTCCCCAGGGGACACTGGGCAGTTCCCCGTGCAGCTGGAATCCTGGTGGCAAGGGCATGGGTACGCAGGGCGCTCCCACTGAGACGCTTTGCACGCCGACAGACTGGCTGCTGCCCAGCCCGGGGAGTGCGTGCCAAGGGCAGCCCCGGCGCAGCGCCCAGGAAGTGACATGGCGTCTCAGCACTGGCCAGTCTCTCCACCAGTCTGCACGCCGCCGGCGGGAGGGAGGCTGTTTCAGAAGCTCCGTTGCTGGTTGGTTCCTGCCTGCCTGCGTTGTGCGCGTCAGCCCCGCTGCCCCACGCCAGGGCCTGTGCATGGCAGGCAGCAGAGGACGGGCAGAGGACAGAGCCAGCGTTGGCTTCTCTCTTCGCGCCTGCTAGATGTGGGAGTCCTCTTTCCGCCAGCCGGAGGGATGCCCTTGCTTCCAGTCGTGCACGTCGGACATCCCCCTGCTCTCCAGCGGAATCACCACCTCCTCCGGCTGTGAGCTCTTATTCAGCTCCACCACCCGGGGCACCACGCTCATCCAGCGATCTGCCGGATGGGGATGGGGGAGAGGCCATTTAGTGGGAGTTACCCTGGCACGGTAACGCCAATTCCCTCCACCCCCTGGTCTGGATTTTACCCCGGTGGGCTCGTCCCATCCCACCACACAGCCCTCATCTCCCCCGCTGCCTCTGCTCCTACGCTGGCTTCCTCGACCCCCTCGCTCACTGCTGCGATGCAGCTTTGGCCGCGTTGATCTCCAAGGGCATGAAGCCGGTTACGCTGGAGGAACATGCACATGGGACTCCGTAACTCCCATGAGATCCCAAAGGCGCCACCAAGGGGCAACCCCCTCTCCCCCCCGGAGCCCAGATCCCGCCCACAGAGCAGAGCCTTGGGTCCATGGTTCCCCGGTCCCACCGCTCACCTCTGCGCAGCCGGCCCACTGTGTGGGAGAACCCGTAATACTGGTAGGTGTCGTTCTTGCCTGGATCCTCATTGATGATGCCCAGATTCTGGTTCCAGTGAGACCAGTTCACCTCATCGACCCTGTGGGGGAACGAAGGCACTGCTGGGGCAATGGCAATGGATGGAAGTGGGGCAGCAAGCCCTGGAGCCCAGCCCCGCCCCCTGCAGCGGGAACTCCTCTGGGTTCTGTCCTGCCCCATTCAGGCTCTTACGCGGGCCCATCGCCATGGTATCTGGGCAGCCGGCTAAGAGTGAGTGCCCCTGGATGGTGGGGCTGTGCTGGTCCATGCAGTGACCAGCAGGAGACTCGGTCATTGCGTTTCCCTCTCCCAGGCCTGAGCCTCCCTCCTCAAGGAGCTGCTGGCACCTGCTGTGGGAAGGCGGCAGGGACTGGAGCAGCCCCCTAGAGAAGCCCACTGAGGCACGGAGCAGCCAATGCACAGGCAGATCCTTTAGCCAATGGCTGGGCTCAGTCTACGTCCAGCAAATGGGGCCTGGCTGGGGTGTACCCGGAGCCGGGAATCCCTCACACCAGCTGTGCCCGTGCCCAGTGATCTCGAGCGAGCCCATGAACACCGGGTGACATGCCAATGCCAAAGCTGGCTGCAGGAGAGTTCCCAGCCCTGGCACAGGCCTGTCACAACTCATTTAGCACCCGCCTGGCACCACGGCTCTACCCAATGCAGCCCCCTGCCCCGGGGTTCACCCAAAGCACCACGGCCTGGCCCCTCTGTACGGGCTTCCCATGCAGCACGTTGGGGTGAGACACGCCGGGGGCGCCCATCCCGTTAAACGGCGCCAGGTAGCGCCTTTGCCAGACCAGCTCCCGAGCTCTGGACAAGACGGGCCCTGGCGTTCGTCTTCCCAACAGGTCCCCCAGGACACGCTCTGCCCACTCGCTTTGCCAGAGGCACCCCGTGAGTGTCATGGGACAGCCCCTGATGCTCACAGCCGCGCCGCAGCCGCGCCGTATCATCCATTGAAAGACAACCAGTGATTCAGCCCCACACAGAATGGCAGAGGCCGTTCTGCCTGGCTCCTGGTTAGTACAAACTACTAGGCTCTAACGAGGCCTAATTATGAATCAATGGAGACACTCCATGAAACACTGTCACACCTGGGAATGAGAGCCCCTCCTTCATATTCACTTGGCTGCTTAAATACCGACTGCTGGCCCTCGCGGGGTGCTGAGCCGGCCTCATGCCTTCATTGCTATGCAAATGCACCCGCCCTTCGTTAACAGTGCAACCACAGGAGCCCATCGGCTCACAGCATGTTTGGAGCTAGGAGGTGGGAGTGGGGGAAGATGCCGGGGGGGAGGGCACTAAGGATGGAGGTTAACTAGGCTGACAGTTGGGTTATTTTATGGGTGTTGTCGGGATAGGCCCAAGGCTGGGGTGGGTCTGGGCTCCCTGGGGGGTTGGGTCTGAGCCAAGATTGAAGGCACTTGGCGAGGCACTAGCCCAAAGGGTTTGTAGTCCTCTGAGCGACCGGCCACCTGATTCCCCACTGGTCGCCCAAGCTTACCTGAAACACCATCTCCGGTCCGGTGTGCCATCGGTGCCCTTCCCCACAGTGACCATCTCCCCCGAGCGGAAGGCTTTCCTCAGGAACACCGGGAAGGACCTCTCGATGTCCAGGATGGTGGTGGCCCACTGCACAGGGAGGAGCGCACAGGCCCGTCAGCCAGACTGGAACCAAAGTGGGGGCTGGGCCTCTGACCCCTGGCTTCCAATGGGCGTTGGGCACCAAACTGCCCGGGGGCACTGTGGGAAATCCCACCCCAGTGGTCACACGCTCCCTCGGGTGTCCCTTAGTCTGGGATCCTGCTGGGGTTGAGGCCAGCCACGCGCTGCAGGGAGGGTCCCTGGGACGCGGGCGTCACTCGGCTCCACAGCGTCGTGCCCCTGTTTCGCCTCTTCCTCGGGCACCCGAGCTCCCCAAAAGGGCTCAGACAATCACGCTGAGCTCCCCACTGCCAGGGTCACCCTGGGGCTGCTCCTTTTCCATTCGTTCAGCGTCTCCCTGGGTTAGCGACACAGGCCAGTCCTGCCGCTAGGTACCCGCGTGTGACACCCGATGCAACCGATGGATGGTGCGTGTGTGTCTGAGGGCAGGAGTGTCCCTCCTTTCCAGGAGGCTCCATCAGGGGAGACACCCCAACCTAGAGTGCAAAGGGCAGGAGGCCACAGGCCACTCTCCTGCTCTGGCCAAGCGGGTGGTCATGGACCAGATGGGACCCGCCAGGTCATTTCCATGTCCAGTCCCTGAGCACGGGGAGGGAACGTGGCCAGAGCCCTTTCTACACCACAACTTCCCCCTGTGCTACCCCCAGTGGGTGCCTGCCGGGAGAAGGGGCTGACACACCCTAGCGTCCAGGGCTATGGACCCGGTGTCCTGATCAGGGCATGCACGCTACTGGATGGGCTATCACCAGCTTGGGCAGCATAGAGCAATGGATCTCAGCCGGGGGGTTGAAACCCCAACGGGCCACCAGCAGCTCGGAGGGCAACAGACCTCAGCTGCTCCCATTCCCCATCTCCAGGGCTCCACTGCACCACCTGCATCGCTAGGAGCATCCCATGAACGGCCGTTCTCTCCTGTGCCTCCTGGGATGGGGCATGGAGGATTCTGGGGAGGAGGCCAGTCTGTGAGCAGCTTAAGACGGCCTCAGCGGGCCCCCTGCGTTCGGCCTGACAAGGTGTCCCTGGCAGCCAAGGCCTGGCCAGACGTTACCTGGAGCTTCCATATGTGTTTGCTCTCCTTGGAGACCTGCCCCACCGTCTCCCCCATCAGCGCGATCAGCATGTTGAGGAGCAGCACGAAGGTGAGGATGATGTAGGTGACCAGCAGGATGACGAAGACGCCGGGGTACTTGGCGCTCTCGATCATCTCCAGGTCGCCCATGCCGATGGTGAGCTTGAAGAGATCCAGCAGGAAGTTGCTGAAGGTCTTGCTGTCCCGGCAGGACGGGTAAGCGGGCACCGTGCAGTTGGACTTGTCTTTGTTGCAGGCCTCGGCACTGGCACAAGGGTTCAGGAGCGAGACCAGAGCTGGGCCAGGGAGACGGGGGAGGGATATGGGTGAGATCCTGGGCGGACTCAGCCTGGGGCTTCGCTGGGAGAACTGGCCAAGTCAAGGTAAGGCGCCGCCTTGCCGGGAGCCTGCACATGTGGTGAGGATCTGGGCTCCACGCTCTGCTCTCGTCCCGGTCCAGCCTGGAGAGCTCCCCGCATCTCCCAGTGGTAGAGGGGTGGCTCCCAAAGCCGAGGTTAAAGAGCAAGGGCAGCATCCCCTGGCCTCCCTGCATAGGTCCCTCACTGGTGCCCCGCCCGCCCTCAAACCCAGCGGGACTCTGTCTATCCGGCCACCGCGGGACAGCCTTGAAGGGTTGCCAAGGGCCAGTGCCAATACGCCGTGTTTTCCCTTTAACTCGGGCCATGGTTCTCCAACCCGGCTGAGCGTTACACCAGGGCCCATCCTGCGCCCTGCCACTTTCCCCACCCCGCTCACCGAGCTAGCACCCCACGGACGTGCCGCCTACCTGAAGCATAGCCGATCATGAAGAGCACGTAGACCAGGAGGAACCGGAAAAGGTCCTTGAAGAGGATCTGAAAAAATCCCAGAGGCAGAGCTTAGCTGTGCTGGGATCAGAGCCAGCCCCTTACGTTCCTGGAGAGCCCTACAGCGCCACATCACTGAAATGCAGCCATCTCTGGGGTGGGCTGTGACAGGGCCGTGTCCCACTCCTGTCTTCTGCTCTGTCGACACAGACTCGGAGACACCCCAGGGCAGTTCAGTTACCTTTGCTCTTCCCACCCCCTTCCTGCCCATACGCAACAATTATTTACAGCTTCAGTTTCTCCTCAGTTCTCTGCCGAGGCGAGGGAAGAGCTCTTTCTACCCACAGATCCGTTCTGGTAGCCGACCTCTCTCTCCCCTGCTCTTCCTTCCTCTGCCTTCTTATACCTCCTGTGCTAATGGGCCAATCTGCTCATTAGTCCACTCCCAGCGCATTCTAATCCACTAATTAGGCCCCATCAGGTCCACCTTGGGGGGAATTAATCGGTGTTTATGTGACCAGAGTGCTGGCTCCAGAGATGCCATAGGAACATAGACATTACTAGGTTGGATTGGACCCAAGGTCCATCTAACCCAGTGGTTCTCAACTGCGGTCCACCGCTTGTGCAAGGAAAGCCCCTGGCGGGCCGGGCCGGTTTGTTGACCTGCCGCATCCGCAGGTTCGGCTGGTCGTGGCTCCCACTGGCTGCGGTTCGCCGCTCCAGGCCAATGGGGGCTGCGGGACGCGGCGCGGGCCGAGGGATGTGCTGCACCAGAAGCCTCAGAGGAAGGTATAAGAACCCTGCATAGGTCGATTGGGTTAATCTGCCCCCGGCAAGTCTCATCCTAATCCCTAATAGCTAGAGATTGGCTTACTCCCTGCAGCCTGAGGTCTAACATCTCTTCCATCACGCTTTGTTCGCATGCAGCAGTTCAGGACAGGACAGTTCTCTCTCACACACACTCTCTCACACTCTCTCACAGTCTCTCTCTCTCTCTCTCTCTCACACACACACACACACACACACGGTCCCTGCCTGACCTTCTGAATCATGATGCTGTAGGTCCCTGTAAGTTTCAGGCCT
The DNA here is from genome assembly GCA_033296515.1 of Macrochelys suwanniensis. NCBI lineage: Eukaryota > Metazoa > Chordata > Testudines > Chelydridae > Macrochelys > Macrochelys suwanniensis. Next base: position 3,257,609 of record CM065789.1, on the reverse strand, counting down.
CTGGTGAAGTAAAGTGCGTTCATCCAGCCCAGGACCAGGGCAAAGACCATGACAGCCAAGTAAGCTTCGATCCCCGCCAGGTACAGCGCTGCCGTGATGATCACCAGCACCGAGTAGATGAAGCTGAGGAAGAACAGGAGAAGTCAAAGGCAAGATCAAAACATCCCCCTGGAATGAACCAGCCCAGGAGGGTCGAGCACCTGCACTCTGCCCGTCCTGCCCCAGGGCACCGCACGAGCAATGGGACCGGCTACCGTCACACGGTGGGTACGTCTCTGTAGCAACTTCCAAGTGCTTTATGAGGGCCCCCCTGGCAGCCCACTGTGGGCTGGGGGAGCACAGCAGCCAGCAGAGCAGTGTTTGTGTGGGGATCCAGAGCAAGCCCGCCCCGCCCCCATGCAGTCCCTGGGAGCTTCAGTTCCCATCTGAGAAACCCACACACAGCACAGGGCAGGGCAGGCCACTGATTTCCATCAGGAGGATGAGATCCCTGCCAGGACGTGAACCCGCAGGTGCAGGGATGCAGATGCAGCGAAGGCTGCGGAGAGCTCTGCAGCCGGGGGAGGAGATCTTGCCTGTGCTTCTTCGCACACCTGTCTCCTCCCTCAAGGTGTCTATTGGGACCCCCGGCGAGAGAACCGGAGATGGCTGACATGTCATGTCCACTACAAAGGAGACTCCGTCAGCGTCAGGCCGGGCTGACATCTCCCCGAGACAGTACAGCTGATCCCAGCACGCCAGGCACCTGCAACGGGCACTTCCCCCGCAAATGCATTTCCAGGGCTGGGGGTCAGACGACACCTCATGGGCGATGGGTGGGGTACACCATGGGCAAAGGGCGTCGCGACTTACTAGAGCAGCTGGAAGGAGCCGTCTATAAAGAACGAATTCACCCCTGGACATTTCTTCATAAACAGATCCTTCAGCTGAGGAAGAAAGAAAAGACGGTGGAGCCAGAGCCCGGGGGGCGAGGGGAGGGGAGCACGCTGCGGCGCCCCGGGGGACGCGGACAGATCCATGGAGGCAGAGGGTGGGACCGGCTGGGGCGCACACAGTGGGCATCACAAGGGGAGCTGGCATCCCCGCAGGGTCCTTGCACGACTGGCCCTGCTCCACCCAGAGGAGGGGAGGCGAAGGGAGCCGCCCAGCAGGCTCAGAGCTAAGTAAGAGGCTCCAACCCCACCTGGCCCCAGCAGGAATGGGGGCAGCGCGAGGTTTGATCCTAAACCTGTAAATGCAAAGCCGTCCCGTTCTGCATTTAACCCTTCCCCTGCTGTGCGGGGCATGGGGCCCAGGACCGGCACCACGAGAGATTCAGAAAAGGGACAGACAGTGGGCAGGGGCCTCCTCCCGGGCTGGTGCAAGTGGGTGTGGCCCCATGGCGTAGCACTGCCGGCTTCCATGGAGCGCAGCCGGTTTACACCCACTGGGATCGGGCCCTCGGGGTGCCAGCTCCCTGCAACCCCTGCTGTGAAACAGAGGCCTTTTTTCAAACCCTTTTGGGTGTGTTAAATACCTTGAATCAGAGCTCCCAGCCCCATGGCCCGGCCCACCCCACTCTGTCCCTGCCTTGCCCCAACCTGTGACCCCGGGGAAGCTCTGGGGAGACTGGCAGGAGCAGTCTGAGGGCTGCTGCCCAAGGGGCAACTGCCAAGAACAGTACAGGTGCGACCCTGCATAACAGCCCCTCCAAGGAAGGGTGCTCAGAGATTCCTGGGAAGGGTGTGGGTGCCCGCTGAGCTCTCCCGGTGCCAGGCAGCTCGGTGTGTTCTGTGCTCAGGGGAAGTGTGTGTTGCGGGGTTTGTGGGTCTCAGAGTTGGACCCTACCCCTTGTGTGTGTGTGAGATAAGACACCCATGCAGGTGTGGAGTGGCAGGATGAGGGACACTTGTGTGAGGTCAGGACACACTCGTGTGAGGGCCGAGGGGGTGGGGGCACTTGTGCGAGGGACACGGAGGCACTCGTGTGAGGGCAAAGGGGCACAAAGGCTCTCATGCGAGACAGAGGGGGCACTTGTGCGAAGGGGTCAGTGGTTTCCACTTACATTGGTGAAAAAGAACAAGACTCCGGTGAAGAGGGTTATGATCTCCCCGGCCAGGCGCAGGTAGTCGATGGTCGTCGTGTAGGGATACGGCGGCTGCAGAGCAGGAAAGGGATGTGCCGGTGCTGAGAACGTTACCCCGAAATCCCAGCACGATGGACTCCTACTGCCCCATGCTCGCTGCCACCCCCCACAGCACCATGGCCCCCCAGTGCTGAGGCCAGAGGGGACCTGCCCTCCCCTCTCCCAGGCGCCGGGAGCCAGATGCTGCCCAGAACACACCCGGTGGGGGTACCCGGACGGGCTCACCTTCCTCTACGGGGCCAGGCCCTGGCCACTGCCAGAGTCAGGGATCCCGGCTGGCCCAGTGCTCTGAGCTGGCGCAGCCGGAGGTGAGATCCGGGCCTGTCTCCCTGCACTCCTGGCCCGGCGGAAAGCTCAGCTCTACCTTCAGCCTAACGACGGGGACCTGCTGCTCCGTCACAGACCCACGGCAACCCCAGGGACCCGCTGGCGGGCGGCGGGAGACTCACCGTGCCCTCCATGGGGCGGTGGTAGGCGATGAGGGTGAAGACGACCATGGCGCTGAGGTAGGAGATCACGCTGATGTAGAAGGAGACAGCCCCGAACTTCCGCCACTTGTCGCGCAGCAGCTCGTTGATGGGCTCCACGGCGAGCATCTCGTGGCGGTTCTGCAACAACCCAGTGCGGGGCTGTGAGCTCAGGGCCGGGGGGGCGGGGCCTCGCAGGCCACACGCACACCTGGACAGATGGGGCGGGGCTGTGAGCTCAGGGCCGGGGGGCGGGGCCACGCAGGCCACACGCACACCTGGACAGACAGGGCAGCGCTGGCTGTGCCCGTGGCTGTGGGGGATGGAGACGGGGCGGGGCTGGGGGTGCCCACGGCCGAGGGGGATGGAGATGGGTGGCGCTGGCTGTGCCCATGGCTGGGGGGGGGGATGGAGATGGGGCGGCGCAGCCAGGGGGGATGGAGATGGGGCGGCGCTGGCCGTGCCTGGCCTGGAGTCGTGTCTGCATGAGCCAGGCTGCATCCTCCCGAAATCTCCACACTGGCCGAGGCATTGGGGGCTGGGTCCTGCCAGGGTCCTGCCATGCCTATGGGCCCAGCCCCCATCCGGCTGCGTGCCCACCATTGGCTGCCTGCCTCCCTGGTGCCACCTCAGCGCTCACCTCGATCTTACTGTTGTACACCAGGATCTCCAGGACAGACACCTCCTCCCCACAGGTGTCCAGCGAGGAGAGGTCGTAGAGCGAGGAGTAGACGGGCCCGTAAGCCCAGTCCTTGAACTTCCGGGAGAGGTGGCGGGCGTCCTCGTCCGTGATCTCCCTGCGGATGATGTGCTGGAACATCTGGAGGATGGGGGGGTGTGGGGGAGATGGTCACCCACAGCACTATGTGTATAGAAAGCTGCGCTACTCAGAGCCCCCCGCTCGCTGCTCCGAGCCCCCCGCTCTCCCTGCAGCCCCGAGCAGCCGGGCACCATGGAAAGGGGCCAGCATGGAAAGATTTGGCTTTAATATTCCCGTAGCAATTACTGTGTGATGGCGGCTCTTCCCCCACTTCCTCTCCACCCCACACCTGTTTTACCAGCCCGGAGAGCACCTCATGTCCTCAAGGCCCGGGGGTAACTTTTCTGCCTGACCGTGATGGGCTGGAACCCCTACGATGCTGCCCCAGAGTGGCGGGGGGGGGAGTGATGTGAGACCCCCCCCCCCGAGGCCTGCTCCCTGGGCGGAAAGACGCAGCAGTGACAGCCAGGCAGCACCACTCTGTCTCCAGAGGAGTAACGTCAGCCAGCGCCTGTTAATTCACAATCCCCGTGTCTTGAACTGGAGACACACACACGCACCCCGCCACATGGGAGGGACTGCAGCACGGCCCCAGCTGCACGGGGCCGGGGGAGGGGGACAAGGTAAAAGGGAAGGGAAGTGGCACCGTCGAGACACCTGAGATTAATTAACCGAGCCCGTTAACGGGCTGCTACACTTATGCCCCAGACCAGGGACCCCTTCACCCTAGAGCCGTTTGTCTTGTAAGGTCCCAGTGCAGCGTCTTAAACACACACAAACCCCTGGAGAACTGGGACCGGCCGCTAGGGGGAGGCCGTCACTAAAGCACAAACCAGCCAGGCCCAAAGTCACTCCCCAGCCCTCACAGCAGCGCACCCTGGGGCGATCGGGGGACCGGCTCCCGCTGCGGGTGGGTGAGCACCCAAGGGTCCTGCACGTGCCTATCCCAACAGGTGGGGTCTCATCCGGCGCATCGAGCACCCCAACAACCACCATGCGGGCGAAACCAGCCCATCCCTGCGTGCTCAAATGAACTCCCGCAGGACACTGCCCCACCGCCCCCAGGGCAAACCTCACTCCATCGCTGCCCCAGCAGCCCTCCTCCTCAGGGGAAACCTGCCTCCATTACAGGTGGTTTCCTGCACCGTGCGTTAACCCCTCGTGTGTAACAATCTGCCCCACCTCGGAGTTAGCCGGGACTCTCTGGGTCCCTCGTCCAGCCCTGAAGAATCATAGAATCATAGAATCTCAGGGTTGGAAGGGACCTCAGGAAGTCATCTAGTCCAACCCCCTGCTCAAAGCAGGACCAAACCCAATTAGATCATCCCAGCCAGGGCTTTGTCAAGCCTGACCTTAAAAACCTCTAAGGAAGGAGATTCCACCACCTCCCTATGTAACCCATTCCAGTGCTTCACCACCCTACTAGTGAAAAAGTTTTTCCTAATATCCAACCTAAACCTCCCCCTCTGCAACTTGAGACCATTACTCCTTGTTCTGTCATCTTCTACCACTGAGAACAGTCTAGATCCATCCTCTTTGGAACCCCCTTTCAGGTAGTTGAAAGCAGCTATCAAATCCCCCCTCACTCTTCTCTTCTGCAGGCTAAACAATCCCAGTTCCCTCAGCCTCTCCTCATAAGTCATGTGCTCCAGCCCCCTAATCATTTTTGTTGCCCTCCGTTGGACTCTTTCCAATTTATCCACATCCTTCTTGTAGCGTGGGGCCCAAAACTGGACACAGTACTCCAAATGAGGCCTCACCAATGCTTGAAGAGCTCAGAGCTTGGCCCTCTCACCAACAGAAGCTGGTCCAATTAAAGAGATCACCTCCCCCACCTTTTCTCTCTGATCCTGGCCCAACACAGATTCGGGGCCGGTCCCTGCCTCCCAGCTAGGGTGACCAGACAGCAAGTGTGAAAAATCAGGATGGTGTGGGGTGTAATAGGAGCCTACATAAGAAAAAGACCCAAAAATCGGGACTGTCCCTATAAAATCGGGACATCTGGTCACCCTCCTCCCAGCCCCGTGAGCCGAGCGCTCGGCTGATGTTCCGGGTCGCTATCGAGGCACAAGGGTACACTCGCTGAGCTGGAGTGCACAGGCTGCCCCCCAATACAGAGACCGTGCAGTCACCCCAGAAAGGAGCCCTGCCCGGGAGCCGTACGCCGATTAGCCTCTCCTGCCCTTCTGGGGGGTGCCAGGGGAGCTGCCGGGGCAGTGGGGGAAGAGGGGCCCTCGCCAAGGGGCGGGCAGGGCTGGTTTTGCCCTTTCCCTGCGGCAGCAGCCGGAGGGGGACAGGGCCGGCCCCCGCCCTTACCCCGATCTTGCCGATCTTGGCCGCCATCATGAGGGGCGAGAGGCCGTCGTTGTTGAGCAGGGCCTCCAGGTTGGTGTCGGGGAAGAGCTTGGCGCACTTGATCAGCAGCAGGTCGTACATCTTGGTGACGAACTTGGTGTTCTCCCGGGTGTTGTCGGCGATGGCCGCCAGGGCGTGCAGCACCGTGTTGCCCCGCGAGTCCTGGCGCCGCAGGTCTGCCTGCTTGTGCGCGTTCTCAGTGAGGTAGTGGACGATGTGCGGCTGGTTGGTGCAGGCGGCGAGGGAGAGGGGCAGCTCGCCTGGCAGGGGGGAGATGTCAGCCTGTCTCGGCCCCGCCACACTCAGCACCGGGCTCTGGGCGCCGGGCAGCCAGCTAGAGGGAGCCAGGCCAGAGGCCTGAGGAGAGGCAGCCGCTCTGCTCCCCCGGGCAGCGAGGGAACAGAGATACAGGCCTGAGCAGTGGTGGAGTAACCAGGAGTGTGAGTGTGTAATGGGATTGCCGAGGGAGGTGGTGGAACCTCCGTCATTGGAGGTTTTTAAGAGCAGGTTGGACAAACACCTGTCAGGGCCGTTCTAGATAATTAGTCCTGCCAGGAGTGCAGGGGACTGGACTAGACGATCTCTCGAGGTCCCTTCCAGTCCTATGATTCTATGTGTGACGGCACACACACCGCGACAGGAGGGGTCCACTTTGGGGTGGTCGGTGGGACACGGAGCCGGTGAGACCCCAGAGCCCATCTCCCGGGCCAGCAGTCAGCGGGCAGACAGGGCCGCTTCCTGGCACCCACACCCAGGAGCTGGGCCGAGGGGCGGGCAGGTCTGGCTTATTACCAAGCCCCCCCCATCAGGGCGTCCCCCTGGGTCTTCCAACTGGGGCCCCCGCCGGCTGAGGATGTGGCCTTTCCCGTGGGCCGGGGCCAGGCAGCGCTCCCCACTCACCGAAGTAGAAGTACCCGCCCTCGTCCTTGGGCTGGAAGAAGCGGCCGCGGGCCTGGGCATGCACGTCCGCCCCCTTCTCCACCAGCAGCTCCACATAGTGCTTGCAGCGCCGCTCGATGGCGATGTGCAGCGCCGTCTGACCTGGAACCACACGCAGGCCCGTCAGCGCCTCGGCCCACCACGCCCCTGCCGCGCCGGCGTCACACTCCGGACGCACCGCAGGGGGTGAACGCGGCTCTGCCCCGGCCGCGGCCGAGCTCCCAGCAGCCCGCCCAGCGCTGGCCGTGGCCAGGAATCCCACCCCCGTCCCGGGTCATGGCTCAGCCCCCACCTCGGTAGTAGACGTCTCGGAAGGGCGAGTTGATGAACTCCCGCATGTTGCCTGTCTTCTCCGCGATGGCCAGCAGCAGGGGGATGGTGTCGTTTTTGCCCCCACTCAGGTTCAGCAGCGCTTTGGGCAGGCAGGTCTTCCCCGTGGAGGGCTCTGCGGAGGAGCGGAGGGGCGGTGAGAGAGGGAACGGGGCGGGCAGGAACAGCCTGAAGCTCAGAGCGGGCACGTGCCCGCCTCCGGGGGTTCCACCTTCACCTGCCGCTGTCCCGGCCACAAGCCCCCCCAGGAACACCTGCGGTCAGAAGCGTTTCCTGTCCCGGGGAGGGTCGCCTGGGGGCCTCAAGCCTGCTTGGGCTGGAAGAGAGACTCGTTCCCCACAAGGGCAGCCAGATCTTCAGGGGAACCCACCAGCCCCGATGCACTCGCCCGGGCACGGGCAGTGGCTGCACAGCCAGGCTCAGGGATGCAAAGCTGGGTACGCACAGTGGAGGATGCACGCCCAATTTACCGTCACGCCACGCTCCGCCAGCTGACCACACATGAAGCACCCAGCCCCATGGACTCTGCTGTGTCCCTCACTGGGCACAGGGGGGGTCTAGATTCTGCAGTAAGGGCACAGGCCCTGCACAACACCGCCACTGGCTTCCCCTCTTCTCCCCTGTCCTGACCTGGTCTGTTCGGCTCCCCCACCCCGGCAAGAAGCCCCAGAGCCAGGCTGGCTGCCGGCGCTGCCCGTTTCGCAGCTCACCTCGGAACTCCTCGTCGGTCAGGCGCTTCTTGTGGGTCAGCAGGAAGGGGAGGAGCCCGTCCAGGCCGGTGGTCGAACCCCGGGACACGATGTCGAAGAGGATGGGCCGGTTAAACACCTTGAGGACTGGAGGCGGGTGGGGGGCCGGCGCCTTCTGGCTGTGGGTCTGCTTCCTGGAAAAGGAGCATCGGTTCTACAAACAGGCTCTCGGCGCGCGCAGCTCTGACACTTCCTTTACTACAGCCTGCTCCAGGTGCCAGGGTGGGGCACTTGGTCTCCTGGCCCTGGACTTCTCCTCTGCCCCACAGCATTGCAGTTACCCAGGGGCACAAGAGGCAGTGTGACCCAGCGGACAGCAGAGTGGACTAGGAGTCAAGACGGGGGGACTGAGCTCTACCACTGACTTTCTTGGACAAGGTGCGTCCCTGCTCTGCGCCTCAGTTTCCCCATCTGTAAAATGCAGGCAGCAATACTTGGTCGCCTTCGTAAAGTGTTTCATTCCCTATGGAAGGAAACCCCTCCGCATTCACACTAGGGAATAGAACTCAAGCTCCCCCCATTATACCCTGATTCCGGCACAGCTGGATGTTTCTCCTAAAGTGATCAGCAGTGCAATAGTTAATGATGCTGACATGTTAGCTGGTGTCATTAGGCTTCAGAATTAACACCCACCATTGAGAGGTAAGGGCCGATTCCCACCTCTCCCGGGGGTTGCTTCTGTTTCAGACAGGCAGCATGGTGCCAGGTCACATTAGACATGAGGCTGGACATTTACTTTTAAAATATGAAGTTAAATTAAAGCTTAAGCTTTCCAGAACCTGACAGTGGCCCCCAAACAGGTCTGGTCCAGCTAATGCCATGGCCGGGCTCAACCCCACCCCTCATGCCTGGCCCTGCAGGCCTGCCCCTCACTTCCCAGGGCCCAGGACCACCAGCACTTGAATTTCCTAATGTCTCCCTGCTTTGGAGGCCACTTGCCCCTCAGGGGACCCGGCGTGCTCTGAGAGAGGCCAGCCAACAGCTGCTTGGCAAGGACTTTGCATCACAGAGGATCCAAGGAGTGAGCCTGGGCGCTGGTGCATACAATTATCTCCCGAGACACATACCATTTAGCATCGCTATACATGCAGCCCCTGTCCAGCTCCACGCTAGTGTCAGCAAATCCCAAACCCTCCCCTTACATTCCTGCCCGAGAACCGCAGCCCCGAGAGGGGACTGCAAATACAGGGCTCGTGTCTGCGAGGGAAGACGTAACTCTCGCCGGCCGCACACACCGAACGGGCAGCCTTGAAATCCCACGCAGGCAGTGCTGGGGTAGCCGTGTCGGTCCCAGGGTATTAGAGAGACCAGGTGGGTGAGGATATCTCGTATTGGACCCAACCCCTGGGGAGGAGAGCTTGCTGGTCCAATACGAGATAGCGCCTCACCCACTTTGTTGCTATTTGAAACCCCCCGGCAAACAAGGGCGAGGTGAATGCGACCCCGAACGCTACCGGAACCCACTCTCGCACAGAGGCTGCAGCCAAACAGGTTTGCAACGCAGCTGTCACCCCGACCCCAGAGGGCACCAGAGAGACCCAGTCCCAGGGTGGAGAATTCACACCCCACGCTGGGGAGGCAGCCCAGTGCCCCATGCAGCCACGCAGGAGACCAGGGCTCGGTTCCAGGGCCGGTGAGAGTTACAGAGGCAGCAGGCTGATGGCCGGAGAGGGGAGGGGTGATGGATTAGGTCCTTTCCCAGAGCTAGGAAGTGTAATAAGACTGCAGCGCCCTCCTCTGGTTACACCGGGACCAGCACCAGTGGGCCCTGGGATGCCGATCTGCCCCAGCACAGTGAGCATGTAGCCTCTTCCGAGTGCCTTCCGCCCAAGGGGCTTTGCAAACCTTAATGCCTTTATCCCGGGCAGGCAGGCGAGCCTCATTTCGCCAAGGGGGAAACAGGCTCAGAGATGGGGTGGGGGTGACATGGGCCAACTCCCTTGCTCCAGAGGATACGGGCCCTCAGGCCAGTTCTGTGGACACAAGCCGGGCTGGTTTGGGCACCTGTTGTCTCAGCTAATAACAGCTAAACAAACCGGTTCCAGCTAAGCACCAGGAGGGGAAAGCGCAGCCTGAACTAGGCGTTCCCCCTCGGATCAGCCCCTTACAGAACAAGGCGTCGTTGAAGGAATTTCTCCCTCGCCCCACGAGGAGTGAACCAGGACCTTGGTGCAGTGGAATGAGCTTGCCCACATCGGGGGTTGGAGGCGGGGGGTGGCACGGCTGGATCGGCCCAGGCAGGGCTGCCAGCACAAGAACCCAAACAAACGGCTAACCTCACCCGTGGCCCGGCCCTGTCCTGGCTGGGTTCTAGCCTCTGAAACAGGAGCGGCAGTGGCACTTCCTGGTAGGTTACAAGCAAACAACCCGGCTCTTTGGGAGGGGTCATTCGGGTGGCCTAAGGAGCCAGAAAGAAGAGTGACGGGGGGATATTTGGGAAGTGAAAGTGGCTAAATGCCAGGAAAGCCTCCCTAGCGGGGAGATCACCAGATTGTTGCAATCAATGAAAACCTTGGCCTGGCACTTTACAAACCAATCTGCCACGCTCCCAGCCCCAAAGAGCTTCCCACGGAAACAAGGGGAAGTGTCCTCCTCTGCGGCTCCAAGCTCCGGGGACGAGTCCTGGCCTGGCTGGAGGGGGCCCAGCACCCAGGTTGCAAAGCTCAGACCATCTTCAGGGGACAGTTGGCAGCTAGCCGGGGTCCACAGACCCCAGTCAGGCCAGGCCCTACCGGAGAACGTCCACAAGCTTTTGGCCCTGCCCCCATGGAAGCCAGAGGCCACACTCCAGGGGGGGCAGGATGGGGCTTTCAGACCTGCCGGTCCGATTTCAGTTGTGGCTAATGTCCCTGCAGTGCAGGTGGGGGGCAGTTAGATTCAGGGGGGGACAGTCAATACAGGCCGGGGGGCTCCTCCCCTGGCTCAGTGGTGTAGTGCCGCACCATGCCCCTGGGGGGCGACATGAACGCACACTCCCCTCCGAGCGCTGGTCTCTGCCGCGGCCTCCCCCAGCCCTTCGGAATGGACGTGATCCCGGCAGGCGGGGGAGGGTGAAACCCCCAGCACCATCTAAGGCAGGTGACTGTGTCACGGGGTCATTCAGGCGCACGCCCCTATCCTAGAGCAACGGCCCTAAACGCTACTCCGCGCACACGTGGCTGCTGCGGGGCTCGGGACCGTGTCTGCTACGGACGGTCCGGGGTCCCCCCCCACCCATATACAGGAACCAGGGTGGGGGAGAGAAGCAGGAGGCAAGTTCTCAGCATCTGGAAGAGCAGCGTCTGCCTCTGTGCTCCGTACAGCGCCGTGCACCATGACAGCTCTCCAGCCACCAACAGTGCCTGCTAAACCAGCTGGGAGCGTCTCTTCCCCTCCGATCCCCGCCCTCCCCTCCCCCACTTCCCTGATTCACTTGTTCTCTGGCCTGGGCAAAGCCCCCCAACTCCTAGCCCCTTTTCCCCTGGGATCTGACACACACACGCACACCCCGGGGGGGGGGGGGGGGGGGGGGGGGGGGGGGGGGGGGGAGAGGAGTGTTGTCATCCCTTTGCTACAGACCATGTGGGGGCAGTGAGACCCAGAGGTGAGGGTTTGGCCCCAGGCCACCGAAGCGTGCAGTGGAGAAGACGGAAGGAAGGAATTCTGCCAGACAGCCTGAGCACTGGGGGACACTGCCTCCCAGAGCGGGGTCCTGCCCTCCAGCCCATTGCTCTCAGGAGTCCTGGGTCCCTATCAGTCCTCAGCACCTGAGATCTCCTTGTGGCCATCGCCTGGGGAAGCACCGTGGAGTGCAGGACCCCAGCAGGGCAGGAGCTGTGCCCTGCTGTCTGAATGGCCCCAGGGGAGCCCTGGGGAGCAGAGCCGGAGTCTCTCCAGCCCATGGTTTGGCCAGCCCCACAGCGCGGGGAGTTTCTCCAGGACAGACCGGTGCATTATGCCCCGCTGCCTGTTCTGGGGCGGGCTGGGCCCCCATGTCCCCCGGGAGCATTTCCTGGCCCAGCCTGGCAGGGAGGGGGTGGGGAGCACTCCTGAAAAGCCCATTCATACGGGAGCCCGGCTTGCTCAGGAAAGCCAGGCTGCACAAGGCCGAGGTGAGACGGCCCAGCACAGAGCCCTCTTTCAGGGGAGCGCACGAGAGGGGACTTGGCAGCCAGCAGCCCTGGGGAGTGCCAGGACTGCCCAGGCCAGGCTGTCTGCACTGCCCTCCAACGCGGCTCGCTCAGGGGACAGATCCACACAGCCCTGCCCCCTGCTCCCGCTGACCTCCCCCCCTGCCCCGCTGCTCGCTCGCAGCCCCCAGATCTAGGTCAGCGTGACCCCCCCCCGCCGGCCTGCGCCGGGGTTCGAGGTCCCTTCCAGACCGCAGCTCCAGCCCCTTTTGGTCTCGGCGCTGGGGTTCCGCCCCCCGGTATCAGGGCTCATCTCATCCTTACTTCAGGGACAGCTCGGGCAGGTGCGGCGCCCCTAACACCGGCCTGGGCACCAGGAGCACCTCCCAGCTGGGCAGGGAGCACTTCATGTGTCTGAGCTGCACCGCGGGGCATCCCAGCTACTCCTCCCGCATGGGACACAGGGGAGGGGAAATCCCCCTGGCTCTGATCGTCCCTTGGGCTTCTGGAGCGTCCCAGTCCTTGCCACCTCCTGGGCGGTCTGCACAACCCATTGACCTTCTCCCCCTGGGGAGCCCCTTCGCTCTGCGGCCGGCCCCGCCTGCGTTTCCCTCGTGTGGCAGAGGTTTGCTCGGGGCCAGGTCGGAGGGGCCTGGCTCTTGTCCAGCTCCCAGCAAGGCGCCTTTAGGAAGCTGGCATCCCTGTAACCCCAGTGCCCCTCTTCTTTGTAAGCGACCATGGAAAACGTTCAGCCAGACACAAGCAGGTGGCGTTAAGCGGGCACATGCAACACAAGCACGGCAGAGCCTGCTACAAACATGCAGCTGCCCGGTGCTAGATACTCATTACTGTTACTAGCTGACACCTGTGAGAAATAACCCAGTTGGCAGAAATGACCTTGCTGAGCGCTGGGACTGTGGCATCAAAGGTAGCGACCCCCATCCTGCCTCTCCGTGTCCCTCCCTCTGAGTGCGTTTGCTACCTGCAATCCTAGCAGCTCAGATAAATAGCTTTCACAGCAAACATCTCAAAGAAGGTTCAAATCCACAGCAAACATTTGCAACAAAAATGTGGATTTTTTTTAAAAGTAGCATTAAAATAAAAGAAACATGGCTCGGTAGGACACCCGAGCACCGAAAATAATAGAAACAGGAGCCTAAAGAGCTCTCCAGCAGCTCTTGAACAGCAATGAAACGTCAGGGGCAAAAAGGCTCACAAACTCTGCGATGTTTGTGGACGTGACGTTTCCTGGATTGGCCCAGAGAGACGCTGGGTCGTGAGGCTGGGACAGGTAAATGCCCCAAGCTAGAGCCAGCTGATATTTTTCAAAACGTGGAGTAAATGTTGCATTTGGAAATTCTGAAATTTGAAAAATAAATGGGAACATTTTGGACAAAATTTGCTCAAAAAATGCCCCCTTTTCCCAGCCACCTCTAGAGCAGGTAAAACCATTTGAAATTAAAAGAGCCATTCACAATTCCGCCCCCGTTCCCTGCTTTTCCCAGCCAGCTCTACCCTGCCCCTGCCTGGCATCTTGTGGCTGGATGCCCTGCAGAGCCCTTGGCATGGAGAGAGTAAGCAGACATGCTGCCCATAGGGGATGGGGGTGCCATACTCACTCCCCGATCTTCTTCCGCCGGCGCTTGTTCTCGTTGGGGTGCTGGCGGTAAGTGCCGTAATCAAAAAGCGAGTCCATGGGGGCTTTCTTGGGCCCGGGGACGACAGAGGACTCGTAGATGGTGGTCTCCAGCAGGTCCTTGGGGTTGGGCACGCCCTTTTTGAAGGCCCCCTGGAATTTCATACGCAGGTTTTGCTGCTTGCTGTCCCCCGAGCCGGGGGGGAGCCGGGCCGCCTCCGCGGGGCAGGGGCCATCCTCGTTCTCAAACAGGTTGGCCAGAGATGAGAGCGGGAAAGCGTCATTCTGAGGGGAGCCCTCTTCGCCTTGGGCCTCGCCGGCCTCCCCGACGTGGAGCCGTGGGGAGTCGTCGGAGTCCGCCATGCCGCCTGCTTTGGAAGGGCCCCGACCCCTCCCTGTGTGCCTGGAAGAGAAGGGGGGGGCGAGAGCGTGAGACATGTCATGGCGGGTGGGAAGGGGCATGTGTGCGCAGGTTGAGAGACGCCCTACGCAACAAACCCTCCCAGCCAGAGACGGCATCACGCACAAAGTCAGGCCGGACCCTCCTCCGCCCCTGCTCAGCTCCACCCGCTGTGGGGGCAGGAATCCCGTCCTCCCAGCTCTGGGGCACAGCTGGGGCCGAAGAGCCAGAGTGCCCCGAAGAGCAGCAGCCTGGTGAGGGGGTCGCTGCCAAGCCTCCCTGCGTCAGAGGGAAAGGATGGGGCCAGGCCGGAGTGGGGACTGTTCATGTGCCCGGGCAGAAAGCCAGAGGGTGGATTAGGGATCCCACTATGCTGCAAGGGAAGGGGGGGATTGCCCTGCAGGTAGGAGCACCCCGGAACTAGCCAGCACGGGTAACAACAGGAGCACAAAGATGGCGGCGCGGGCTAGTGGCCCCGGTACAAGCCAGCCACAGAACCCTTGGGCTGCCTGCCTGCGCTGAAGCCCCTGCCACCAGGTCAACTCTGCTATTGTTACCTGCGCTCGCTAGACTAATGCTAACACAGGTATGCTCACCCCCCTTTGCAGTGTAGACACCCCCTCACATGGCCTCAAAGAGGAACGAGATCTCCCAGGGGTGTGGGGGGGATCAAATCGACTCAACCCCTCCTAAAACAGAACAACCCAGCAGACAGGGTGAGCAGCACAGGTCAGATCGCAGGGCCCCCGCTCCCCTCACACCCTTGCCTGCTGGGATCTTGCAACAGCTTCCTGGGTCTCGCTGGCAGGAGGGATCGTTCCTAGCCAGTTCCCAGTTCTCACCCCACTGCTCCTAGTCGGGGGACTCCCTGCACCAGGGTTCAGTCCCTCCGTGCTCGGGGAGATCACAGACTCCCCGCGTCTCACTTCTCCCACACATTCAGTAAACGTGCTTCCCTTGCACTCAGAGCCCGGGCCCCCGGGGTGCAGGGTCAGACGGGCAGGCAGCTAGCGAGCCCATGCCGTGGTGTTGGCTACGCCAGCCGGGTCCCCTTATATCTGCAGATCGGGGTGGGATCCAATCGGCCGCGGGCTTCGTGTTTCAAAGAGCTGCCGTAATGACAGAGGGCGAGCCCCGCCGCAGGCCCTGCCTTGCCCAGATGTGGTTTTGTTGGCCCAGCGCAGGGGAGAGAACAGGCTCTTCTTTCTCCAGCCCTATAAATACCAACCAGCCACCCCAAACCTCCTCCAATAAACACCAAGGGCCTGGCTCAGAGCAACACAAGGCAGTGGATCCAGGGCAGCAGGAGAGAGACAGAAGCTGCCGCCCTGGCCCAGCGGGGCTGGCACTGTGCCATTCGCAGGACCCCACAGAGCCAGCTCAGCAGAGGGCTGGCACGAGTGTGAATGCGAAGGGCCTGATTCCAGTCTCATGCTGGTTTCACACCCGGGCTGATCCTCTGACTTCAATAGCGACATTCCCAGTTTTCCCGGGTGTAGGCAAGGGGAGGGCCAGGCTTCCCGGGCCCAATTCACTGTCACCCTGCCCCTCCTGCGTGCACCAGAGCACAGCAGGGTGAGATGCTGCCCCCTAGTGTTTCACGCTTGCACTGCACTGGTGGAAATGGTGACATCACTGAGGGGCAACAGGGCATCTGCTTCAATCAGACCCTGAGATGGAGGTTTGCAATGGGATGGGGGAGGGGATCCAAATGCGAGCTCCGTGGCGGGGGAGGGACCTGAGCGTTGATTGCCCTGCAGCTGGAATTCAAATCCACATCCCTGATTTATTTTGGTGCACAGGAAAATTTGCAAAAGAAATAACCAGCCGGCAGCAAGTTCTAAGCCCCAGCCAGCCCCGGGAGCCACGGCGTCGGTGTCTGTGCTGCTGCTGACAGGCCCCGGCAGCTCTGGGAGGACAGAAAAAGCAGCCTGGGAACATGTCATTTTCTACTTGGTTGCAGCTTTGTATAACAAGCCCTAATGTGGGGCTTTGCTCTCCAGGCCTTGGCCTGGAGCGTTTGCTGGAGAACATGCTTCTAATTATGTAGCATGTCATTACTAGAGAGCCAGCAGGTTTCAATGGCACAGCAACCCTGGTGCCGCGTCATCGGAAATTCAGAGTCTCCCCACTCCGGTGTCTGGAATTACCCCAGCACTGAGCGACGGAGGCATCCCCGCTCCCGGCCGGGCTGAGGCAGCACGCGCGTCCCTCGAGGCCAGGGGAGATGGTGCAGGGATGGGGAGGAAGGAAAGGAATGACACAGCCAGGAGAACAGAGCCAGAGAGTCACCAGCCTGGAGCGCCGTTTGTCCTGCCTTACGCAGCTTCATCCACCCCAGGCCCAGAGTCTCCTCTTCACTTTGAAGGCCCTGCCCAGCTCCATACCCGCCCCCGTCTCCTCCTGCTCCTCGTTCCGGGGTCAGCCACGCCCTCATGGCCCCTTCCACACCACCCCGTTCATCTCCCACTCGAGGGAGGTCCTGGCTCCAAGGAGCGACCCAGCCTCGGCGTTTGCCTTTGTGGGGCTTGTCCATATTGTGCCGCCTCCACTCCGTGCAGTTAGTCTGTCGCTCCACTGGGATCTGGGGCTTTGCCGGCACCCCTGGCCAGGCGTGAAGTGCTGAGCAGGTCTTATGGAGCTGGAGAAACCTGGCTTGTAGAGAGGGGCTTTTCATTCCTATGGGAGCGCTTTACAAAGGGGGGGATGTCCTTATCCCCTTTATACAGATGGGAAACTGAGGCCCAGAGAGGGGATGTGCCCGGTGCAAGGTCACCTAGGGAGCCAAGATTAGAACCCAGGTGTCCTGGCTCCCAGTCCAGTGTCCAGCCTCTGTTCCCTGCATCCCACCCTCTCACCCAGAGACAACATGGGCAGAACCATTCTGGATTCCCAAAGCAGGGGCACACGAGCCCAGCCCCAAGTGTTGGGGAGGTCCCAACTAGTTCGCTGCCCCACTCTTCCTATGCTGGAAGGGCGGGCAAGAGGTCCCCCAGCCGGCCGAGGAACAGGGGGTCTCCAGCCCACCTCTGCAGAGCCAAGCGCTTGGAAGCAGGACTGATCCCGAGCAGACTCAAAGCCCCAGCCTCCGGAGGGTCGCTCAGCACGTCCGAGCGCTAGCGGGAGTCACGCAGGCATTCGGCTCTTTACACACGTGGATGAACAATGCGTCCGCACACCGCAGCGCCCCCGGAGCCTGGTCACAACTATTCCGACAGGGAACCGATGCCCAAGGTCACCCGTCCCCACAGGTGGGTGACAGAGTCAGAAATAGAAGCCAGAGCTCCCCGGCCCCTGAATGACTGTCTCTGGCTGCCCCATGTCTCTCTCCCCGCTCACCCGCACAGAGGTGTCTTTGTCCCAGCTTCAGATTTGGTTTCCTTTCGCTGACGTTTCCCCAGGTTTATCACCACGGTGATTCAGCCCTCCCAGTGACGGCACCAGGAGCTTTACACCAGATTCTCCTCCAAGGCGCATTTCCACTAGCCTCTTTCGGGAGGTTTCCCGCTGGGTGGTACCAAGGAGTAGGGGGGCGCTAGAGCAGCCAGGGCACAGGTGGTCACCCGTGATTGAACCTGCAGGTCAGCAAGACCTGCTCTGAGCAGGGTCAAACATCACAGACATGGACATACCAATGTGTCCGGCCTAGTCCACACCAGTGTGATGATGATGGGAGAGGCCAGTGTAGACACTGCCTAAGAGGGCAGATCTCCAGCTTCCACTGAAGAAGAAGACATAGCTCTTACCTAGTGCTTCTCATCCATAGATTTCAAAGAGATTTACGAAGGTGGTCACTATCATAAGCCCTACTTTACAGATTGAGAAACTGAGGGGCACCAATTTACCCCAGCAGGCCAGAATCAGGACTAGACCCCAGCTCTCCCAAGTCCCAGTCTACTGCTCTAGTCACTAGACCACACAGTTTCCCCAATACAAGAATACAAGCCAGAGTAGGAGCGGCTCTAACAATTTTGCCGCCCCAAGCAGTCGCCGCAGCCCCGCCCCTGACGCAAGCAGACGTTGCGGGGTCCCCGATACAGTCCGAGTCCCAGGGCGGCAAGGGAAGAGCGGCGGACCTGCCGTCGAATTGCCGCCGCGGGACTCGGACTGCCGCCCCATTCTCGATGCCGCCCCAAGCACCATCTTGGAAAGCTGGTGCCTGGAGCCAGCCAGAGGCCAATGCACAATGCCTCCCTCCTGGCTGGAAAGGCAGCACAGACTCTGTAAAGCCCCAGGAGATAAAGGGTCAAGTTAGTTTCTGTCAGGCTAATCACTCCCTGGTTCCCTTTGGTGTAAGGGCACCACACAAACTTCCTGCCTGACAAATTCCACACACATACTCTGCTAACATAGCTCAGTCACAGCATTAACCCTTTGGTGAACGCAGGGCCCTCTGTAGACTGAGCGGTATTCAGGCTATTGACAATGGGGCACATTTTCAAAGGAACCAGTAGGTGCTAGGCACCCAACTCTCCCTGACATTTACTGGAGGTGCCTAACTTCCCTAGGCTCCTTTGAAAATCCCAAACAAAGCATCTATGGTGTCGTACAACAAGTACAACATAAAACAGAACCCCGACGGGCAAAGCCCAAATAGCCCTCACCTCTTCAGACAAACCTCCGGCCCAGGGCAAAGCCGATAGCCATGGGCCCTGCCGGCCACCAGTCCAAGGGATTTATTCTCCAGCCCAGCAACAACCATGGGTAACAGAAGCGAAAAACGAAAATAAGAAAGAAAAACTTGTAGCACCTTAGAGACTAACAAATTTATTTCAGCATAAGCTTTCGTGGGTTAGAACCCACTTCATCGGATGCATGGAATGAAACATACAGTAGACAGATATTTATACAGTCAGAGAAACATGATAAGGTGGAGGTGCATAGACCAACCTTAAGAGGCTAATTAATTGAGAGGAACCATAACAGCAGGGGAAGAAAAACCTTTGAAGTGATAAACAAGATGGCCACACAGGTGTGAATGAGGATCCTTAACTTAAGGGAAAGAGATTCAATTAACGTAATGGCCGAGCCATTCCAAGTCCCTATTTAATCCGGAGGTGATGCAATCTAGTTTGCATATCAGTTCGAGTAGGGGTCTAGGCAGAGCTGCTCCAGGAGTGGGGAGTCCTGCTAAGAGCTGCCCCGCCCTGGCCAAGTGTAAACGCCAGGCAGAGACATAGGGCAGAAAGCAAGAGCCCAAGTGCTCAGGGTCTAGGTCATGTCGGGCTTTCAATAGGAATACCTCCAGACACAGGCGCCCGCCAGCGCTCAGCTGGCAGCAGCCTGGAAATTGCCAGCACTCCAAGGGTTAATTTAAACGCACAGTAAAATTCCAAGGCAGATTTTACAGCTGTGGGCTCCAGGCAGCCTAATCTCCTGAGCATCCCTCCAGCAGGGGCCTGCGGGGGTGGGAGCCGGGCTGCTGCCTGGATCATGCCTGTTCCACAGGCAGACGGGGGATTCCATTCCCCAGGGCTGTCCGGCCAGCTGCAGTCACATTCCTGGACACAAGGACAACACCCTCCCCTAGTTTTTAAGGAGAGACTCCTGACCCATCAGCCCCAGGCCAGTAGCTCCCTGCCCCACTCCTTAAAGGAGCCCACGGCCAGGGGCTCCCTGGATAGCAAGGCCGTTGGGCCATTGTTCTCAGTGTCTTTCATCCCAGCAGGTTGTTTAGGGGGGATCTGAGACCTGTGGGGAAGGGATCCGGAGAGCTCGCTGCATGCAGCCAGCGCACAGGGTAGCTGGGATGGGAGGCCTTGAGCCTGCCAAGGATTGTGCCGAGCCCCGCGGATGGGTCTTGGTACATCTCAACAGGAGGCCAACGAGAACGGGTCCCACCAGCTGATTAAATAACTGCCAGTGCTTTGCACCCACAGATGGCTCCTCACGCACCCTACAAAGGCAGGTCCGCAGCCTCTTCTCCACTGTACGGAGAGCAGCGGCATCTCAGCTGAGGCCCTGCAGACCGTCCATGGCAGAGGTGAGGTCGGAGCCCAGGTCTCCTGAGTCCCAATCCCGAGCCCTAGCCATTGGCCCATGCTGCCCTCCCAGTCTTGCCACTAGCCCTGATTACAAAGAGGCACTAAAACCCCCCAGGAAAGTGCCTTAAATACCCTGGGAGAGGAGTACCAGAGGAGCCTGTCGTGTTGGGAACCCGGTGACACAGGCAGCGAGATGGCAGAGACTGAATCCATTGTCCCCATCCTGCTTTTAGTTAATGGAGCGAGGGAGGGAGTGCTCTGGAGGGGAGGGGTGGCCCACTCCTGCTCCCAGGGAAGCCAATGGGAGTTTCCCCGTGGATATACTTGGGAGAAGGCTCAAGCCCCAGGTTGGGCAGGGTCCCTGCAGGCTGCCACATGCAGGCCATGGTCCCAGCTCTCTCCCAGTGAGCGCGCCCACCACATTCGCCTCCTGGAAGAGCCTTTCACACCTTTCCGTGGGACGGATCCTAGTTTAAAGCACTGGTGTCTTGATGGCTGCGTGTTAGCATGGAACGAGCCCTCCCCACCATCCCAGGGCAGGATGGCATTTGGGGGGACAGGGGGACGCTGTGTCCTTCAGCTCTTTTGCTCATTTTCGGCTCCTCAAAGCCTGGCCTGACTGGACGAGGCGAGGCAGATCCCCGGCTCCAGACACCCAGCCACGACCCCTTGTTTTACGAACCACGGCGCTGGACGTTTGCAAGCCAATGGCTCTCCAGTCTGTCGGGAGCTTGTGAAAGTCTCATGTGGTCCCATGAGCAGCTGCTTCCCCTCCACCCACCCCTGTCTGGGTGCCAGGGCATGCAGCCCGAGGGATGTCACCCAACATCCCTGGGATCTTCCCAGTACTGTCAGGGCAATCCCAGTCCCCATGAGCCGCCTCGGTGGGACCCCACCCACTAACAGAGTCTAAGTGGCACTTTGCAGCCCGGACCCCAAAGTGAATTCATCACAACGTGGCCGACACCATGTCCTGGTGCCAGGCATCTCCATGACACCCCAACGCAGCAATGCTCCGACGGAGGCGCGAGTGGGACGCTGAGGTGTCTCCTTTGCAGCGCGTGATCTTAAAACGGGGTGATTTAATTATTAACCAACCTACGCTATTAGCCCATCAGGATGCTTTTAAAAATGAACCAATTAAGTTATTAACTTATTTACTGTGAGAATAATATCTAGATATCAACTATTTGCCCCGTCACGCTGTGTAACTAGGAATCTACAGCACTACAGCATCCGATGAAGTGGGTTCTAACCCACGAAAGCTTATGCTGAAATAAATTTGTTAGTCTCTAAGGTGCCACAAGTATTTGATTTTCTTACAGCACTACAGTAACTGAAACAATGAATTCCCAGGCGTGTGGCTCTTGTGGGTAATGCTGATCCCTTACTTGGCCCCTGAACCCCCAAGGCCTGAGTATCGCTGCCCCAGCACCATGTCACGCAATGTGAACCTAGCGCCGCACCTGGCCGGAGTGTCTGTCACTGCATGTCTCAGCCCTTCCGGAATGCCCTGGGGCACAGGAAGGAGATAGTGATCTGGGCGCTGCGTGCCAGGGCCAGTGACTTCCGCGCTCACGGTTCAGTGTGAGGTTTAACAAACTGGCTCCCACTGCACTGACCCCACGTTGCCTTTCTCGGTTCCCTCTTTCTTCTCATGCACAGTGGGGGCGGGGAGGGGATGCCCAGGCAGCCTTTGTTGCCTTTGTTTTACAGTCCTTTGTTATTTAATCACACCCTTTGTATCTTGCCCCCCACCCCAGAGCAGTATCAGACGTCCTACAGCTGCACCCACCCCGGGGGAGAACAGATCACGGTTGTTACAGACACCCCGGGGTGGGTCGGGTACACAGAGGCCTCTCCGGCACGGACAGTCAGGAAACTTTCCACGGCTGCTGCAATGGGACAAGCTGCTCCTGCTGCAATGGAAGAAGCTGCTGCAATGGGATGCCGTAGGGACTAGGTCCTTCCATGGAAATGACCTTCCCAGAAGCAGCAGAGCAGAGGCAGGCACGAGACTGCAGATTCCTCTGTGGCTGGGCCCTGCCTGGCCAGAGTCGCACGGGAGCGGCAGGGTGGCGCAATTCAAAACAAACCATCCACATCCGGCACGTCCCATCCCTGCACCAGCGTCGGCTACCAGGGAGTGACGCCCCCTGGCCCGCTAGCCAGCCTGTGTGTGCCAGGCACGGGGCACTCTGCTGGGCGGTACCCAGGGCAGCAAGCGCTACGGCCAGGCTCTTAATAAACCCCATTAATAAACCCCATCCACTCCCATTGTGAAGAAAGCCAAGGGAGTGCCTGGGGTAATGGGACAGGGGCTCCCCGCAGAGGGCCTGGCTGGCGCTCGGCTGGGAGCGCTGTTGGAGGAGGGTGAGTGCTGGTGGCTTTAGGGTGAAATGCAGAGGAAGTCTCGGAGAGGGGATGGGTCTGGCAGCTGAAGGATGGGGAGAAGCAGCAGGGAGAGGAGCGTGCAGCCAGGCCGGGTTGCCTGAGGCAGGCAGAAGGCCCCATGCTGGTAGAAGGGCAGGAGTTCATTACAAACAATCAGGAATTTCAAAGCGTGCCCAGAGTCCAGCTTAGAGCTGGGTTAAAGTCAGTCCCGGGGCCCAGCCCCTAACTGATACAGGCCGACACAGCGAGCGAGCAAAGCTACCCTGCCAAAGAGAGAGCGAAGCCTGGCAGCCGAAAATCTGCCAGGGGAGTCTCACCCGGAGACCCACCTCCCTGGCCAAGACCAAGCAGAACACGGAACGTCGATTCCACGCAGTTAAATCCACCGGGCGCACTGACCTCAGCCACTCAACCCCATCAGAACGGGCAGGAAGCTCACGTCTGTTTGGCATGGACTGGCCTGAGCCTCTCAAAGCAGTAATAGCTCAGGCAGACAGCACTGGGCAGCGTCTCTGTTCAGTACGTGGACGAGAAAGCTTTTACTGTATAGTGTATTGATTAAAGCGTGTTAGGTCCAGAAAGCCTTGGGCAGGAGGCACCTTATAAATATTCATTACTATGACAAGCGGTTTCTCTCTCTTCTAAACATGAACCTCCTGACTGGGGAGGAACCGATCCCACAGAGCCAAGTGCTGACCAGGCCGGAGAGCTACTGATTCCGCTCCTGCACCCCGGCCCCACACTCAGTACCCAGGCAGGCTGGAAACGGATCAAGAGGGCCCCTCTGCGCGTCGGGCGTCTGGAGACCGCAGGGCACAGCTTGCTGCATCTGATGTGATCCCGCGTTGCAGTAAATGGCTGCTCGCCCCACCCACGCTGAGGCCAGAGCGGCGGGAGGACAGAAGCGAGAGCAGAACGACAGGCAGCTCCAATCTGGTCGTTCATGTCTCTGGCCCTTTTCTTGGCTTCCTTGTGTAGTAACATGGGAGGAGATTCAGTGACAAACAGGGTATTTAAAGGGACTGGGTGGATCTGCAGCTTGTTACTACACACAGCCCCCTTGCCAGAGCGATACAGCAACAGATCCCTTGGCTTTCCCCTGTCCCACAAACTCAGGCGTGTGCCCCTGGACTTGACGTTCTGGGTCATATAAGGAGGGGTGCCAGACCAGAGCTGAGTGCAGAGATCTTGGAACTGCAGCTGCACCTCTCTGTGCTGGCAGGGCTGGAGCAATGGTGGAGATTACAGGCTCCCTGCCCAATTCTGCTGTCACTTACCTTCCTGCAAGCCTGCTGCAGTCAGTGTGAGCACAGGGACTGAGTCCAGCTGCGGGGAGATTCCGGCGTATCAGACCAAGAGTTTTACTGCTCAGCCCTGGTGTCACACTCCTCATCTGGGACTTGCTAAGCGCTAATGGTGGATGTCATTCCACCACCGCCACTCGACAGATGGATACACTGCCACAACACACCCGGGGCTGGTCCGTGTCGGCTGACTCGGGCTTGCGGGGCTCAGGCTACAGGGCTCTAACCTTCCAGTGTAGATGTTCCAGTTTGGGCTGGAGCCCAGGTTCTGGGAGCCCAGAGGGTGAGGGTCCTAGAGCCTGGGCTCCAGCCGGCCGGGATGTCTACACTGCAATTGGACATCCCCGTAAGCCTGAGTCAGTGGACATGGGCTGGCCACCAGTGAACACACACCCTCCGGGCCCAGAGGGATGAAGTGATTGGCCCAAGGTCACACTGTGAGTTAGAACCAGAGCCAAGAAGAGAAGCCAGTTCTCCAAAATCCCAGTCCTTTGCTCTAACCATTAGGCCATGTTTCCCCTTGTTATTTATTACTTTGTAGATCCCCTGTGGTGCTTCAGAGGACGAGCGCAGTCTCAATTGTCACCAGGCCCACTGTGATCCCCAGCACACTGGGCAAATCCCAGCTAGGATCATTCCACTCCACCAACCAAAATCCCCCCTGCAGACTCATTTGCATTCAGGATTCCCCAAGAGGACCTCAGCGATTGGAATACCGGTTGGAACAGCACTCGAAATGTGGGCCAGTGTCACTTCAGAACAGGGCCGGCTCCAGGCACCAGCAAAGGAAGCAGGTGCTTGGGGCGGCACATCTGAAGGGGCGGCATCCCAGCTATTCCTGGGGTGGCACATTTCAAGGGCCGGAGTTGTTTTGGGTTTTTTTGCCACTTGGGGCGGCAAAAAAGCTAGAGCCAGCCCTGCTTCAGGAACACGCCCCTCCATGGGCTGGGAGTTTGTTTTTCGCTTACTCTGATCTAATCTAAAAGGAGAAAAACAACTGAACACCCTCAGTAGGTAGGAACGTGGCTTTTCCCAGCCAAGCCTCTTGTCACCGTCGATTCCTGAATGGTTCTGTGCCTCTCTGTTTGCTGCCAGGCAAACTAAGCTCTGGAGAGGATGAGAATCCAGACTGACTCACGGTGCGGGGCAAACAAGCACAGCTGTGTTTAGGCTAGGCACAGTCACTGGGACTCAGGAGATCAGAGACAGGTGGGGCAGGCCCACAAGTGGAGGAGTGTTTAAAAAAAGTTCCACCCACCCTAATCTCAGTACCAATGTTTTAGGAAACACTGGCCTCGATTTCAGCGGTCACCGTTTTTTTATGTGAATGTCAATATCCGCTCCCCCGGGGTTTGCACCCCAGTAACGCGGCCGATTCCTTGCGGAGGAGAATGAGAATGGGACGGAACCAAGCCGAAGCCGACGGGTCTGTTTTCCTGGCTGGAGCGGAGCGAAGTGCGGAAGGTGAGTCAATGCCAGGCATGATGGAAAATGCAGGCAGCTTGGTAAGATCCGGTGGTGTTCTTAGGGAGGGAGGAAGTTTGCTTTGGAAACTGTGCTGATTATAACTAGCCCCATTGAGTGGAGAAGCCCCGACAATCCCAGAGGCGGCCGGGCTGCCCGATGAGGTGATGGCCAGTGGATGAATTGGATTTCATTGAGCTTTCAGTTTGTTTGTCTTTTTTCCAGATTTCCCCACCCTGCAGGTCATCCTGTTTTCTTAGCCAGAGCCCAATTTGCACAGTTTTGTCCGCTGCAGGAGTACTCCAGGCCCGGGCTCAGGGTAAGCGACGGCCTGTGTTCTCTGGGCTGGTGCCACCGGGCTGCCAGAACACTGCACAGAGTGGCACTGTGCTCCCTGGCCACCTGACGCCCCATGGAGAGTGTGCACAGTCCAGCTAAAGGCCACTATTCTGCTACCCTCCGGTAATGGGCTCCCGCCAGACCGCCTCAGCCAGTGATTTCATCAGCTCTCCCAGCCTAAGCAAAGTCAGGCTTGGCCAGTGCTTGGGTGGGAGACCGCCCTGGAAAGCCCAGGAAGTGGTGTTAATGATTCAGAAGGTGGCACACGTCCCTCTGAACCAATGTCCCTGTGCTACTGTCCTTCACATGAGGCGTAAGTCCTGACCCTGGTGGCTGTTAAGAATCCCCTGGCCCTTTTATTTCAAGAGCAGGGAGGGGCGCTAAGCCCAGCATCCTGGCAAAAGTCCACTTTGGGCGATGACATGCCAGCTCCCTGAGCTCCCCTGACGTTTCAGCTGTCCGCAGGATTCCCCTTCGCTTCCTGGCCAAGCTGTTGTGTAGTGTTGCTGCGCAGGTGCTGTGCTCCATCCCAGATGCAGCTGCCTTCTCAGCAGAGATCCTGCAGGTTAGATCTGGTTTGTCGCAGGCTTTGGGCTCCTCTGGGATAAAAGGTGCTCCAGAAATGTGAGATGTGGTCACCATCGATCTGAAGCACAGACAATATTCCACCACTGGGAACGCTCCGCTAGCAGCGAGGAGGGGCCAGCTCGTGTCCTGGCAAATCCACGCCTGGTGCTTGAAGGGCTGGCCCAGGTCCTGATGCTGTATCATCTCTACGAAGCAGCCTTATTAAACGGTGTATTTCTAAGGCCTCCAACTCCACAGCATCTGGGTACCACTTTGTGCAGATATTCAAACCTCCTCCCACCCCACCATTGCACATCACTCCACGGGGCATAACAGGCATTGAGTGCAGGCGGTGTCCAGCCCACACCAGAGGGCTTGTGCTCCCATCTTTCCCCCATAGGTCTCCTGTATCCACCGTCAGCCATTCTCCATCGCCTCAGAGTCCCCCGTTTTGCTTGCTCTGGCTTCCTGGTCCCCTTTCCGCTCCTTTGGTTACAGTTCCAGCTCCTTCCCAACTGCTCAGTGAGGCAAGTTGATGGGCTTAGTCCAGTTCCTGGTGAGACACTTGTCCACAGCCGTCACGCCACCAGCACAGCTTGCGTTAAAGCTGGTAAAATACCGTTGGGATTGCCATGGTGTCAATATGCCCGGGTATCACACTGTAAAATAGGCCGCTGCTGCTGTTAGGAGACCAAATAGCAGAAATGGTTCCCTTCCATCAGCCTTCAGCTAGGAGACCCAACCTCTCCCCCGGACGGGGCCCTCTGCCTTCGGCTAGGAGACCCAACCTCTCCCCTGGACGGGGCCCTCTGCCTTCGGCTAGGAGACCCAACCTCTCCCCTGGACGGGGCCCTCTGCCTTCGGCTAGGAGACCCAACCTCTCCCCTGGACGGGGCCCTCTGCCTTCGGCTAGGAGACCCAACCTCTCCCCTGGACGGGGCCCTCTGCCTTCGGCTAGGAGACCCAACCTCTCCCCTGGACGGGGCCCTCTGCCTTCGGCTAGGAGACCCAACCTCTCCCCTGGACGGGGCCCTCTGCCTTCGGCTAGGAGACCCAACCTCTCCCCTGGACGGGGCCCTCTGCCTTCGGCTAGGAGACCGCGACCAGGGCTGGCTCCAGGCACCAGTGCAGCAAGCGCGTGCCGGGGGCGGCGTGACAGTCGCTGAGAGGGCGGCAGTCAGGCAGCCTTCGGCGGCATTTCTGCGGGAGGTCTGCCGGTCCCGCGGATTCGGCGGCGGGCACGCCGATGGCGCAGGACCGGCGGACCTCCCGCAGAAACGCCGCCCAATCCGCCGGACCAGGGACCACCCACAGGCGAGCTGCCGAAAGCCGCCTGAGTACCGTGCTTGGGGCAGCAAAATTCATAGAGCCGCCCCTGACAGCGACCTCTCCCCTGGACGGGGGCCTCTCCCTTCGGCTAGGAAACCCGCCCTCTCCTGGACAGGGGCCTCTCCCTTCGGCTAGGAGACCCGCCCTCTCCCCTGGACTGGGGCCTCTTCCCCGGACAGGGCCTCCCCGCAGTGATGCAGGGCCCTGCCACCTCTAAAGGAGATGCCACAATAACCTCTGCACAGGGGCACTTGGGAACAGCAGCTGCCCACTCGCTGGGCCGGGTGCCTGTCACATCTCTGCCCTGCAGTCTGCTCTGGATTCCAGTCCCTTCCCCGGTGCCCTGCAGCGGGGATGTTCTGACCTATAGCGCTTGGGCTCTGGACACACCTGAAATCCCCTCTCGGCCCCAGACGTCAGGACAGTCAGGAGTCCGATTTACAGGGAAGGGTTCCCATGTCCCGCTAGCAGCTAGGGGCTCTCAGCTCTGCAGCTCAGTCCCCAGAGCTTGTTGACCTTTAGGTCACACTCAGAGGCCTGGTTATTTGCACAGGCTTTTGGCAGAGGGGAAACTGGGTGGGGTCAGAGGTTCTGTTTCCCTTGGGGCAGGGCTGGGCAAACCTTTTGGCCTGAGGGCCACATCTGGGAATAGAAATTGTATGGCGGGCCATGAATGCTCACAAAATTGGGGTTGGGGTGCGGGAGGGGGTGCGGGCTCTGGGGTGGGGCTGGAGATGAGGGGTTTGGGGTGCAGGAGGGTGCTCCGGGCTGGGACCGAGGGGTTCGGAGGGCAGGAGGGGGATCAGGGCTGGGGCAGGGGTGCGGGAGGGGTGCAGGTTCCGGCTGGGGGTGTGGGCTCTGGGGTGGGGCTGGGGATGAGGGGCTGGGGGTGCAGGAGGGTGCTCCGGGCTGGGACCGAGGGGTTCGGAGGGCAGGAGGGGGATCAGGGCTGGGGCAGGGGTGCGGGAGGGGTGCAGGTTCCGGCTGGGGGTGTGGGCTCTGGGGTGGGGCTGGGGATGAGGGGCTGGGGGTGCAGGAGGGTGCTCCGGGCTGGGACCGAGGGGTTCGGAGGGCAGGAGGGGGATCAGGGCTGGGGCAGGGGGTTGGGGCGTGGGGAGAGGCTCAGGGCCGTAGTTTTCCCACCTCTGCCTTGGGGGCTGGGGCGAGCTGCCAGCCTGTGGGGCTGCAATTTGCATGGAGCCAGGTGGTAACAGGGTTCCATTCCTGGCTTTACATTTCCAAACTGACTGGCTGACCCAGGCATGCTCCAAAGCCAAACAGGCCAGCAGAGATCCAGCCGTCTCCACGCCGCTTGCTGGTTTGCCCCTGAGCTCAAGCCTGAAAGGGGGTGAGTCCCCCACCTCGGGGGAGCTGCAAGCCACACACCAGGCAGGCTCCAATTTTGGATCCAGAGTTACAATTTGTGGTCGGCACCCTAGGCTCGACGGACCCCACCCGCTGCGTGAGAAGCACCAGAGCAGAATGAGACTGACCTCCCATTGATGCCACAGGACACAGCAGGAAGGGAGAGCCGTGCACGCTAATCACCGTCATTTCCCCAGGCACACACAGATTAGTACACTCCCAACGTTTCATTTGCGGGGGGGGGGGGGGGGGGGAAGCAACACCTGCAGTCTGCCTTGTGAATTCCCAGCGTCTGGGTCGCTCCCGGCCTTAGCATTTAAACCACTGCTTCTCTGATGAGCCATCAGACGTGTTTCCTCTTCGGAGGGAACCACTTGACACAAAAGATTTAAACTTCCCCTTTCTGTGTATCCTCTCGAGGGAAGCGGGACAATCTCCCAGCAGACTGCAAAGCACCGAGAGCCGACGCCAGGGGAGAGTCACTAATAATTATCAGTGCCAATCACAGTAAATCACAAACGATTTCCGGCTCTGGACTTGGGTCTGACCTGTTGTACCAGGCAGGGGTTGTGGTGCTGTGTTGTGTACAGCGCCAGACACACTCTCAGCTCTTAGTAAACAGAGAATTATAACACCAGAGGGCAGGACAGCTGGGCATGCAATGGCTCTAGGCTTTCCTTTGGGCTCTGGAGAACTCCGCTCATAGCCATGAACTCACAAACCAGCTCTCCTGGAAAATCAAAATAAAGGCGCCCGGCTGGCTCAGGGGCTTGAGGCGTTGGCTCTGGTACCTCTGGACACCAGTTTGAATTCGACATCAGTAGAGACCAAACGTTACACCCTGCAGCGATTGCTTGATGGTCTCTATGAAATTAATCTTTGGTCTCAAGCTAGCTCCTTTCAGAACTACCCCCATCACAAAACCCGCCCTCCCACTCAGCACCCCCATCCGCAGCCTTAGCAGAGAGGCCAAGGTCTAGACACTGAGCTCCCCTCTCTTCAGGGCCTGGCTAAGTGACTTTCTGCTCTGGTCTCATGAGGACATCACGCCCTTCAGTCTCCAGGGCTGTTGGTCTGGCAGAGGGAGACCCTGTCAATAAGAAAGAGGTCTGACCCACAACAGCACAGCCTGCCTTGGACTGGGCTAGTCTCTCCGATAAGGCCCAGGGTGGACAAGCAAGTGGGATCCCTTCAGATTTATGGGCATTGCCTATGAATGCCAAGAATTGGTTCAACAACTAATTCCTGTAGAAAACTAAGAAAACAGCTGATCCAATTGCTCCCAAACGAGCACGCTCCCTAATCTACCCTGGAGAGTCACCCCCGGCCAGCCATAGGGCATGCCAGCAGAGTGACACAAACGCTCTGGAAACCGGCCTAGCTGACTTTGTTATCATACAGACAATCTGGTGAGTCTGAACGGTTGCTGAGATACTAAAGTGAAAAGCTGGGTGGGTGGGCGGATAGACAGACTCCCATTAGAGCTGAAGAAGTACCCATTGATACCAGAGTTCTGGATGTATCAGAAATACCCAGACAGACAGATTAGATATAGATCCCTCTAGGTTTGCAATAACGCCTTGGACAGAGATTGCTGGAACTGGCTAGTGAGTGTCCGGATTCTCAGCCATAAGGAAAGGGAAAGCAACGGTGCGTGAAGTGGAGCCGGGCGGGTCAAGAGGAGCTCCCCTCTGTCACCAGTCAGAGAGCAATCTGCCGAGCATTTGTGGTTTTCAATATGCCTGCAGCCATTCCTCACCACCTCCCAAATCCTGTCACAACATGCCTGACTGCACCAGAAAGCGATTCCCCTCCGTTAATCCACCTTCTGGCCCGGTGACGGTGCCTGCCTGGCCACGGCGGTGTCTGCAGAGTGGCTCTTCCACTCCCTGCCGCCACAGAGAGGCCAGATAAAAAGCTTTCCCGACTGTCCCTCTGTGCGGCGCCCCAGTGACACAGGAGAGCATTCAAGAGGGGTTCTGGAGCCCAGTAACCATGACATGGCCTTTAGCACATGGAGCGTTTGCTCCCATCATCCCAATGACTGAATTGCAGGGAAACTCCCTGCACTAGGCTATTTCACGGACAATCCGTAACAGAGATTTCAGCCAGGCAGAAACCATTGCGCTGTTCACCGCTGCTTCATGCCTCAGGTACATGGGGTGAAACACACCTCCGGAGCGGTGCCACACGCATGGGACGTCCTCATGGACGCAACAGCCTTCCAGCAGGACTTGCAATTAATGAATGCTACTAATTCATGCCAGGCCTGCTGCTCTCTCTGAGCCTTGGACTGGGTCTCTGCTGCCTCTGTTCGGTTCTCTGTCGATTCTTATAATCACCGCACTATCTGAGCACGTGCCAGTAGTGCATTAAGTGATGTCAGGGTTAGCTCTCTCCTCTCCCCCCAGGGGAGGAGAAGGGTTGGGAGGGGAGGGTTTGTTCGGGAATTACTTATTTACCGGATACTTCTCGCCACACGCTGCTACACGTTTATGAGAGGAGGGGAGGGCGAGGAAAGGCGCCTGGCGCTTTAAGGAGAAGGTGGCAGGGTTGTGTAGCAAAATTCCGGTCGCACACATGGACCAAGCCTGCTCCACAGCAACCACCTCGGGCAATGAAACCGACCTGATAGTGTCACCTCGGACACCCCCCCTCAGCCCCCTCCCCGGACACGCTCCAGCTCCCTCCCTCTGGACAGTGACCCAGGCGGGGACAGAGCCCCAGAGAGGCCCAACGGAGAGGAGAAATGCTGCCCCCAGCAATACAGTGTCTGCCCCCTGGAGAGGGCACCCCAGGTGCGTCCTAAGGAGCCGAGCCCCAGGGGAGGGGGGTCCCCCAGGTGCGCCCTGGGGAGCCGATCCCCAGGGGAGGGGGGGTCCCCCAGGTGAGCCCTAGGAAGCCGATCCCCAGGGGAGGGGGGTCCCCCAGGTGAGCCCTAGGGAGCCGAGCCCCAGGGGAGGGGGGATCCCCCAGGTGCCCCCTGGGGAGCCGAGCCCCAGGGGAGGGGGGTCCCCCAGGTGAGCCCTAGGAAGCCGATCCCCAGGGGAGGGGGGTCCCCCAGGTGCGCCCTGGGGAGACGAGCCCCAGGGGAGGGGGGTCCCCCAGGTGAGCCCTAGGGAGCCGATCCCCAGGGGAGGGGGGATCCCCCAGGTGCCCCCTGGGGAGCCGATCCCCAGGGGAGGGGGGTCCCCCAGGTGAGCCCTAGGAAGCCGATCCCCAGGGGAGGGGGGTCCCCCAGGTGAGCCCTAGGAAGCCGATCCCCAGGGGAGGGGGGTCCCCCAGGTGAGCCCTAGGGAGCCGAGCCCCAGGGGAGGGGGGTCCCCCAGGTGAGCCCTAGGAAGCCGAGCCCCAGGGGAGGGGGGATCCCCCAGGTGCCCCCTGGGGAGCCGAGCCCCAGGGGAGGGGGGTCCCCCAGGTGAGCCCTAGGGAGCCGATCCCCAGGGGAGGGGGGTCCCCCAGGTGAGCCCTAGGGAGCCGAGCCCCAGGGGAGGGGGGTCCCCCAGGTGAGCCCTAGGGAGCCGATCCCCAGGGGAGGGGGGTCCCCCAGGTGCCCCCTGGGGAGCCGATCCCCAGGGGATGGGGGTCCCCCAGGTGAGCCCTAGGGAGCCGATCCCCAGGGGAGGGGGGTCCCCCAGGTGAGCCCTAGGGAGCCGAGCCCCAGGGGAGGGGGGTCCCCCAGGTGCCCCCTGGGGAGCCGATCCCCAGGGGAGGGGGGTCCCCCAGGTGAGCCCTAGGGAGCCGATCCCCAGGGGAGGGGGGTCCCCCAGGTGAGCCCTAGGGAGCCGATCCCCAGGGGAGGGGGGTCCCCCAGGTGAGCCCTAGGGAGCCGAGCCCCAGGGGAGGGGGGTCCCCCAGGTGCCCCCTGGGGAGCCGAGCCCCAGGGGAGGGGGGTCCCCCAGGTGAGCCCTAGGGAGCCGAGCCCCAGGGGAGGGGGGTCCCCCAGGTGAGCCCTAGGGAGCCGAGCCCCAGGGGAGGGGGGTCCCCCAGGTGAGCCCTAGGGAGCCGATCCCCAGGGGAGGGGGGTCCCCCAGGTGAGCCCTAGGGAGCCGAGCCCCAGGGGAGGGGGGTCCCCCAGGTGAGCCCTAGGGAGCCGATCCCCAGGGGAGGGGGGTCCCCCAGGTGCCCCCTGGGGAGCCGATCCCCAGGGGAGGGGGGTCCCCCAGGTGAGCCCTAGGAAGCCGATCCCCAGGGGATGGGGGTCCCCCAGGTGAGCCCTAGGGAGCCGATCCCCAGGGGAGGGGGGTCCCCCAGGTGAGCCCTAGGGAGCCGAGCCCCAGGGGAGGGGGGATCCCCCAGGTGCCCCCTGGGGAGCCGAGCCCCAGGAGCTCGGGGCAGCCCGGAGGGGACCGGGCTCTGCGGCCACCCCCCGCAGACGGTTCGGTTCTGTGTCCCGCGCCCCGCCCAGCTCCCCGCCTCCCCGCCGCGGGCAGCCGGGACCCCGGTACCTTCCGTTCGCTTCCCCGGCGGAGGCGCAGCTAAAGCCGAAGGGGCCCGGCCCGTCTCCCCGCGGAGCGCTGGGGTCTCTGGGGCGCGCCGCGCTGGCTGGGACTGACCTGAGTCCCGCGGCCCCACCCCGCCTGGAGGAAGGGAGGGAGCCCGGGCCGCCCCCCAGCCCAGCGCCAGCCCCTGCTGGCGTCTCCAGCCGGGGCAGCTCGGGTTCCCTCCGAGCGCCGCCTCCTGCCCCGCCCCGGCCCCGGGGTCACCCTCTCCCTGTGCCCCGACCCTGCCCCAGCCTCCGGGAACCCGCTCCCTGCGCCCCGACCCCGGGGTCACCCTCTCCCTGCGCCCCGACCCTGCCCCGGGGAACCTGCTCCCTGCGCTCCGACCCTCCCCCCTGCACCCCGGGGAACCCGCTCCCTGCGCCCCGACCCTGCCCCGGGGAACCCGCTCCCTGCGCCCCGACCCTGCCCCGGGGAACCCGCTCCCTGCGCCCCGGGGAACCCGCTCCCTGCGCCCCGACCCTGCCCCGGGGAACCTGCTCCCTGCGCTCCGACCTTCCCCCCTGCGCCCCGGGGAACCCGCTCCCTGTGCCCCGACCCTGCCCCCTGGGGAACCTGCTCCTTGCGTCCCAACCCTACCCTGCCTGGCAGAGGGGGACCCACTCCCTGCTCCCCAGACTCGTTTCAGTACCTGGCATTGGGGGACCTGGACCCACCCTGCTTCCATAGCATCCCCGCTCCAGGGAAGCATATTAACGTGAAGGGAACTGGAACAAAGACAAGAGGGGCAGCACAATGGGAATGGGGGACAGCAGGTGCCTGGTAAGAGCCACCCAGCTCTGTCTGTGTCCCTCCTGCTGCCCTGCCTGAAACACCAGCCTTGGTCTCTCCTTTCCTCCCCAGAGATCCAAGGTCAGGATGTGCACAAATAACCCCAGGGGCCTTGGCCAGCAAACTCATTTGCCTTATGGGAAGTCACCCAGCTCTTCCCACCCCAGGCAACCCCAGTTGTGCAAGCCTGCCCCTGCTTACAGCAGCCTGCTCAAGAGACTAGCTTAGTTTGCATGGGGCTGGGTGTAGCTGGGAGTCACCAATCCCCGTGCTGGAGGAGAGGCTCTGGGGAACTTGGCCTATGAGAAAGAGAGAGAGAGAGAGCGAGAGAGAGAGCACATTCCTGAGGGCTGGGGTAACTCCCTTACCTGACTCCTCTCCCCTTGTTTCAAGCCCAGCATCGCCAGCTTTGCTGTCTAGGCCAGGGACCCCTGCGGATCCGAGCTGTAGTTTGGGGACTGTGTGGGCAGCACCCAGGACATTGCGGGTGCTACTGTCAAGCAAAGGATAGAGCAGAACAAGCAATTTTCATTCCAAGCAAATTGAGGAACCTGTTTCACACGCGTGTAATAGGCCCGTTGCTGGGTAGCTGCACTGGGCTGTTGGTGCCGCGTAGGAAGTCACCTAGCCGCCGTACACATCTGGGCAGAAACCTATTGACCTCTAAAGGTGACTTCTGTGCTAGACAGGCTGCTGTGTCATAAGCCTGCCAGGAAAGAGCCATTGCTAGTTTGCTGCCATGTGCACGTGCCTGGATTTTGGTCTAGTAAGTAGAGCTGAGGACTGTGAACGAGGACTCCTGAGTTCTTTTCCTAGCTTGCTACCAACTTGCTGTGTAACCTTGGGCAGCTGGAGCCGCTGAGACCGTGACGTTAAATCCACAGAGACCGTATTTGCGATAATGGATAATCATCTTGTCTGACTGAGGCTGGTGCATAAAAGCCAGGGTGAAAGCTGAAGACAGAACCATTATTGAATCCTTGCACCAGCAATGCCTTAGCTATAAACGTACTGGACCAAAGTCTGTTCCTGTTTACACCAGCCTAAATCTGGACCAACTCTGTTTAAATCAGGCTGGATTTACCCTGGAGTAGGTGACAGCAGAATCTGATACATCACACGCAATAGCCAACTCCAGAGCAGACTGTGGCTAACCATGTGCTGGTTTATATATCGCACTGTCTGGGAGTTCAGATTGGCTGACGGGGTTTTTTAAATTCTGGTCAGTGAACAATGAGCCGCAGATGCCAGAATAGGAAGTGAGAGGTGGAAGAGCAAGCAGGGAAACGCATGTTTATTTTTAGATTATTTTAACCTAATAGAACAGCTGGGAACAAGGAGGACCCTTTGCAGTGGGAGCAGCCAGGTGCCCACGGACCACCAGCAAGTGCTGTGATGCTCTCAGCGGTCCGTTGGCTCTGTAAACTGTGGTTGTTCTGAATGTTCTCGGAATGGCAATGGGCCTGCTTCTGCTCCTATTGAAGTCAGCGTCAATGCTCCCACTGGGGAACAGATTGGGGCCCCATCCTTAGTGTGTCTGTAACCGCTATGCACTACCCTCTCCCAGCCCATCCCATCCCTTGCTTTCAAATAATCTGGTGTCCCACCAGACTCCATTGAGAATCCTTTTGAACACTCACCTGCCTTATTTGTGTAGGTCACCCGTGCTTGTCACCTTCCGCGAGTGCCGACAAAACATTGTTGGCTTTAGACGGTGTATAGATAAAGCAGGATTCCTCCCCCGAGCGTGCAGTAGCACTTGCCTTTGGAGTGACACAGAGCTGCTGCCTCCTAGAAATGCTCCTTCCCCCTAGTTTCTCTTCAGTGAAGTCCCTCTTAATGCTGATGTCAGGAGCGAGCGGGTTGGGTAGGGAGTTCAAAAAGGTTCATCAGTATAGTCACCCTCTCAAGGACCAACAATATATATATAATTGTTTATAAAGTCAGTCACTGAAAGACGAGCTCATCCCTCACCCAGGACCTGGTCTGTGTGCAAGGATACCCCATCCAGGCTCTTGGCCAGATCCAGTGTTGCAGGTTATCTCCTTAGATTGCAAGTGCCGGTCTGCTTTTTGGCTGGACAGCATCAAAGTCCCGAACAGGGCTGTGTGCTAGAAGAATAATGCAAATGGCCTGTTGCCTGCAGCTGCAGGGTCCGTGTTTTACCTGCCCAAAGCAACCTACAAACTCTGTGGGTGAGGGTCTCCCCTCAGAATTTGCTGATTCCTCTAGAACGTGTTTCAAAGCACTTACACCCATTTGCCCCTTCTGGCTGGGCTAGGGCGCTGTGCTGGGGAAGTCAATGGGCTGAATCGTTGCATGTCAGACTCTGAAAGACCAAAGATGGGCACAGGTCTCCATTCAGCTCCCGGAGCGGTTACATTCTGCACTGACTGCTGAATGCTAAAGTCACCCCACTGGTGATTAACCCTGTCACTGCTGGTCAGCGTCTCAGGCCCTTCCATGGGACCTGTTTGCACAGCATGGCTTGAACATACCCCTTGCTCTGAATTCCAGGCACCTGTCCTATATGTTCTGAAGATGCTGGTAGCTCAAGGCCACAGCGCCAACCTGGAACGTTAGGCTGCGAATGCTGGACTCCAGCCCTGCACAGGGGGATTCTGGGAGGCCAGACAAGGCGTTGTCCTGATGCAGCACTCCAGGGCAGGTACGCCAGCAGGGGTGAATGACCCTCGTAGAGCAACGCTTTAAAACCAGAAGAAATGCACAAGATAACTGTGACCATCACTGTGCCCAGGGCACCTTGCTACTGTGGAAGCTTCACTAGAAGCTGACAGACCATTTTAGTGTCTTGGCTTCTTGGTAATTCAGCCCCTTCTCCTGCAGCAGCAGGGGAGGCACTAGCCCCTCTCTCCCAGGAGACATGGAGCAGAACATTACTGCTCAGGACCCAGGGCAAGCAGCATGAGCAGTGTTCATCACACGCACGGGCAGAACTTTCCTGCAGCGTTAAGAGCCGTTTGCCCCTTACAACACATTAGGGAGGGGGCACACGCTGAGAACAGGATGGTCCTGCTGGTGCTTGTCAAGCAGGGCAGGGGGGACCCAGGTGACGCGAGCTGCTGCTGGTCCTCAGGTTGAGGGAGCACATGCATGGGCTGGTTCCTCATCACTGCCCCCACAGCTTGGAAGCTACCAGGCTGCTTCTCCTGCATGAGTCAAGGCAGAATTAGCGCCCTGGGAATCCAGCAATGCCACGTAGGTGATAAATGTGGCAGTGCCTTGGGATGAGCTGGGGGCAGAGGGAAGAGAAGAGACCTGCCTAGAGAGAGAGTGAAGCTTCACTCAACACAGTCCGTCTGTTTCAGTATCAGGCAGGACTCTCATGCCACACCACAGGCAGCAGGTTGAGCCCCCAGCCCCACCCCTTTTGCCCAGGCCCCCTCCCCTCCAGCCAGAGCCCTGACTCTCCCCACATCCCCCAGAGAAGGCCTAGGCCAGCCAGCACCCTCCCAGCAGTGCTGCACCTCCCCCTCCTGAAACCTCAAGTTGCCCCCAAGGAAAAGCTCGTGTCTTTCAAAGAACCTGAGATTTTGACAGGCCCCATGCAGGGGCTGGAGCCGAGGCAGTATGCATTACTCAGCTTCCTGGGTTCATCACTAACCCCCCTTGACTCTAGAGCGATTACTAGCGAACCCAGGAAGCTGAGTAACACATACCCCTCCTCTGCCTCGCCGTGCCCTGCATGAAGCAGAAGCAAAAGCTTTCCCAGCAAACCCCACAACCAGCTGTGCTAGGGGAGGCTTAGCCTGCCCTGGCCTACGCTAGCCACTGCCTCTGCACCTTGCTCTCATCAAGCATCCCCCAAGATCCCTTTTCTGTCCAATTGCAGCCCTCTGGCTGCCGTCTCCAAAATGGCAAGGCCTGGGTGCGGCTTGTGACTGAGCTCCTTTTCCTTCCTTCCAGGGACTAGGGCTTCCTGCAGGCCCTGAGACCAGGCACGTTTTGAGGGCAGCCGTGGGAAGTTTGGGTTGGTGCTGCCCTATTCTGTAGCTCACAGCACTAATTTTACTCTGAGATCAACCAAATGTTAAGCACGGGATCAGAGAAACACCTGGCCAGATTTTAACCAACCTTTTCTCTACTAACGTTGAGCCTGTGGATGGAAAAAACAGAGTCTAGTACCTGAAAGTGTAGCTAGACCCCATGAGAAATACTTTAAACAGAGTAGAACTCTGTGCCAAGTTAAGATAGCCACAGTGCCCTGTAAAAACACAGGCAGTAAGAGGCAGCAGGCAATTTGAGCCACATTACTCTGTGCCTCCACACTGGTAAAAGTTGGAGGAGCAGGACATATCAAATAAAGTTTAAATAGCAAACGTAAGTCAGCTGAACTAAAGCTACATCATGCTAAACAGCAAATAGCTCCATCTGCTGGTGAGATACAAGGACTCTGGATCTGAAATAGGCTTGTAGGTAATTTAGCTACTAGAATTATCTAACTGCATATATCGAGGACTCCAGATGTTTGCAGAGTGAAGCTTCACATTATTGAACAGATGCTCCATGTGAAATTTAAGAGAACAGATGGGGTGAGGAGACATTTTTGTACCTATGGCACTAAAGGAGAAGGAATTTCTCTAGTCAGATGACATCAAAAGAAAATTTCAAAACAGATGTTTCAGTTTCAGCATTTATTTGACGTTCTCTCCCCCCCACCCAATGTCCTAAGGTAAGGCTCAGTTGTACCACAAACTACTATTAAGGCAACTTGTGTCTCTGGAGCAAAACTTTTAAAAAGATACATATGGAAGTTACAGGTGGTTTAATTTGGAGCAACTGTCCCTGAAGAAATAGTTAGGCAGAAGAAACTATTCCCACACTGGAGAACACTCAGAATCCTACAAGATTTCAATGCGACTCAGGTTAAAATATACATCTCACAGAAGACTTCTTTTCTTGAAATTACTGGCATTATTTTGGAAGCTTCTCTTAGTCACTCAGTGTAATCAAGCTGTTTAAAACCACATTAACACCGCTCTTTTCAGCACACAGGACATCTTGGGTAACTGCTGCAATGGGAGTACAAACTCATCATGGTATCTAAATATATAGGCAATCCAAATTATACACCAATATCTTCATAAAATACAGGCTTATCTAAAACTGAGGCAAAGCCAGAAAATAGCAGCAGCTAAGTATTGTTGTCAGTTACACCTCATTCCCCCAGACAGGTTTTAAAGAAATCCGTTAAGTAGAAAGTTTCATTGCTCCCCAGTTGGTAAATAGGTGTTTGAAGATCCATGAAGATTTGAGATACAATCATTATTTTATTGCTCTGTTTCTATAGAAAATGAGTTAAAAACCAGGCTATTCCCTGCATATCCAGGCCAGGAATCACGGTCACTTGATGAACAGGAGCAGCCCCAGTGCTCTGTGATTTAGGGTTCCCACTTTAGGATGAAGGTAGTGTGTACTTTATACTTGGTGGTAGGAGTCCTGTGCAAATGTTAAGCTTTGTAGTTCAGTTCTGCATTCATTTTTGTGTACATATCAAAAATTGCATCCAGCAGAGGAGTGGCTTTCACTAGGAACTGGTGGATCTTCTCTAGAGTCTCCTCCTCGTTCACGTCTTTTCCTTTCTCAAGAGCCTTCAGTAAATCCGACTTGTATGGAAGAGCATAGACAGATCCCTAAGAGAGGGGGAAGAACTTGTAGTGAAACAGAGGTAGGCAGGACACCTGGTGTGTGTCCGTTCACACTGGGTTTTGTACAAACGGACGATAAAACGAGCCCGTCTTGGGCTGTATGCACCCTACAAGCTGCACGGGCTCAGCACCTCCAAGCAGCAGGCCCACAAGTCTTCAAGCTAAAGGTAGGGGCACAACTTCGTTTCCTTCCGAGTCGCCTGATTTACTGAGACAAGCCTCACTATAGAAGATTAAATCGGCACTACCATCCCCTGCCCCCCGCTGAGCTCACCATTGTTCATGTTGCCTACCAGCCTTCAGCCACCACCAACTTCCCCTGCCTTGCCCAGGCTCCCATTAGCGCTAGTAGGGGCCATCCCCCTCACAGAGCAGAATACTCCCGGCTCGGCACCAAAGTGAGTTCTTACAAGCGCAGCCGAGACCAACAACCTGCCACACAGAAGTTGCTGTGACAAGCTGTGACGAACTAGGACTGTTGTTAAGGTTTCCCTGAGTACTGTGTGGGTGCCTCGGTTTCCCCTATGCGGTGCTTGAGTATCTAGGTGGTGGGACAATGGTGCATGATTGTTACAAAGCCCTAGAAGGCAGGGGTGGGCAGAGGCCTGGACACAGAGAATGGCCCTGTCTCCTGGCAACAGATGGCCCTGGCCCCTCCCCTGCAAAGGTGAGAGATGAAGGTGTTGGAACAAAGGGATCAGGTGACCTCCTGGCCCGGGAAGGAGACAAAGGGGGAGGAGGGGCTGGAGAGTTTCAGTTTGGAACTGGCTGGAGAGGAGGGGAGAGAGGCAGACAGGGTCTGGCCTCCCTGCCTCCATTTGGAGCTGTGGGGTGAAATGCAGGGAGCCCCGAGCTGGGGTCTAAGCTCCCTGCCCCCCGGAAGGGCCCAACTGAGGGGTCCTGGATGTACTGACAAGCTCTGGTTGGACTGTGTTCCTGGCATCTCTAATAAACCTTCTGTTCTACTGGCTAGCTGAGACTCCCAGTGAATCCGGGGAAGAGGGGTGCAGGGCCGGACTCCCCCACACTCCGTGACACAAGCGTCTACAACGGCAAACTTAGATAGCAACCCCACTGGCTACCGAGAATGGAGCATCTCCTGGGGATCAGGGATAC
The DNA here is from genome assembly GCA_033296515.1 of Macrochelys suwanniensis. Taxonomy (NCBI): domain Eukaryota; kingdom Metazoa; phylum Chordata; order Testudines; family Chelydridae; genus Macrochelys; species Macrochelys suwanniensis. The sequence continues at coordinate 3,216,935 of CM065789.1, read as the reverse complement.
TAGCCCAGAGCCCCCAGTCCCCTGCTGGGGTCCCAGGCACAGCACCAACTGACCAGGATTTCCAGGAGTGACTAGTGACAGAGGCCCAGGGGCTGGGTTTTCAGCAGGCAGGAGCTCTGCACTCTGAGAAGTCAGGTTCCTTTACGGTGTGTAGGTGGACTCCCAAATCCTGGGACACTTTGGAAAATCGTGTCCCCTCCCCCCCACAAGCCTAGGAGAAGCGGATCAGAGCCCAATCCTGCACTCCTTATGCAGGAGAGACTAAAGGCATTTACAGAGTGAGCATCTAGACACCAACTCCCAGCTGCCTTCACCACGAAGCACTGCTACAGGGACTATGCCCGTGCAGTGAGTGGGGCGTCTCCCTGCCCCCGTTGGAGGTGAGCACTCACTGAAAAGAGCTTCTGCAGCATCCAGCCATGATATTTCTTCAGAGCGATTTCATAGGCTTTCAGTGCGTTGACTCGGATGAGGTTCGGGTTTTCCTCATCCCTCTCGCCATCCAAAATGCTCTGCAGGAGAACTTGAATGAACTTCAGGCCCCTGAGTGAACAAGGAGAGCACAGAACAGCTGTGAGAGGTTTGCGCTGGACACACAACTGTCCATCAGGCATTTCATAGTTCAACTATCACCGGTCAGCCCAAGTGCTGAGAGAAACCGCATCTGCCAGCTTGGCAACTCCCTGCAAGTGTCACCCGTGGTACCAGTTTCAAAACACCTCCCTGAGGGAGGTTAACAGGCGGTGGCAGCCCCGGTCACTGGCCGGCCAATCCCGGGATTCTGGATTTCTTGCACCAGGTTTTTCACATGGCCCTCTCCAGAGTTTACCATTCCAGCCAGGTATGCATCAGGAAGCCCACATGGTCTAGGCCAAACCTTTTTCTTTCTTTCCATGTGGTCTAGGCCCAACATACCATACCAGGAGGGGGCGCTCAGGACTCTGGGCTTCGGCCCTGTGGCTCCGCTCCCGGCTCCTGCCCCGCTGGGGCACAGGGCTTTAGCCCTGCTGGAAACACTGCGGCTCAGGGCTCCCTGGGGCTCCGCTCCCATTGCCAGCCCAGCGTGGGCACCGGGGCTCAGGGCTCTAGACCCGTGGGGGTGCCAGGGCTTGGGGCTCTGTTATTCTGCCTTGCAGGGGTGCTGGGGCCCCAGGCTTCAGCTCTGCTGCTGGCTTCAGCCACCGGGAGTTGGGGAAGGCGCCTCGGGGCTTGGCGCTCCAGATTTCAAGCACTGGGTGGAGGGGTAGGGGGTGCTCAGGACTCTGGTCCCAACTTCAGCCCCGTGGCTTCGGCTTCACCCTTGCGGGGAGGGTCAGCTCCGCTGGGGCTCTGAGCTTCAGCCATGGGGCCCCGCAATCCGCTGAAACCAGCTCACAGCCCCCAGGGGGCTGCGGATCCCCGGTTAAGAACCACTGTGCTAGAACAGACTTTACATATGGAAAACAGCAGCACTGTTTTACCAGGTGACAGACCTACTGGAGGGGGCCAAATTAATAGCAGCGGAGTTTTAACTAGGCCAGAACCAAGAGCGACTCATTCTCGGTAGTGGAATCAGCATTTGGCCTGCGAGTCTAGAGAGCCAGAGATACACACCCACAAGTGTGCCAAAGCCACAGAACCCACATTTTACCTTTTTAGCCACATTAGTGCCAGTGTTGCACCAGTTTTCGGCCACTCTGCTCCGTACATTTCCTTCTCCACTTCCAAAATGTTCTTTAGCGTTTTGAACTTGGTAGGGTTTGATTCATAAACTGCTCGGATTTTCTGAAATTGACCAAAGGAAAGAATACAGCCTGAGACATGAGTGTATTGCAATTAAAATGCACAGCGTTAGGAGCACTGACCTCTGCACTCCCATTACAGGCAGCTTAGCAATGCTCAGCAACATTGCTGGGGGAGGGGAAATGGTGTAAGAATTTATCCAAATTCAGGGTGTTTAACATGTGTAGATAGCACCACAGCTGTATAAACGGGGAAGTCAGTGATGAACTAGCCAAAAAGCAGGTTTGCTGGAAACCCAAATCCACAGAACTGCAGTCTCCTTCAGGAAGAGACTCCCATTTTCTGACTGCAATGTAACTAAGAATATTCCCAAGGCCTGCTGGAGACATTGGCCTAGTCCTCTCACACCAACTTCGGTCCTGGTATTCATTGCTATAGGCACTGTGGGGGATTTCAAGCAGAAGCAACTAACTGAAAAGAGGCCAGCCAATACAGAGCTAAATCTGGTGGAAAGAAACCCAATAGCACGTGTCAGTCCTGAACCTATAGACGCCTTGGCAGGGGGAAGGAGGTAGGAAGCAAGAAGCAACCCTGGACTGAATGAACCTCTGCTGGAAGCTGTGTTAAGAAACTGTGTCCCCCTCTTTGCCATCTCCAACTCACAGCTTTCCATTTCGACAACAGCTTCACATGAGAGAAATTCGCCATATTCAAGACTCCCCAGCACAGCACAATTATTAGTGATTGTAGCCTTTAGTGTTAGAGTTTGGTGATGTAGTGCAAGTACCACCAAAATACAGGTGTTGAAGAATAGGAGATCTCAGGGATACCCCCTTCCTACCTTGATATTTCCAGCTAGATCTGCTTTGACTGGCGAATACACTATTGGCGTCCCAAGGCAATCTAGAGAAGAAGAAAAAAAAGAGGGCGTGTCAGGAAGGCCAACAGAAATAGCCAATTTATGTCAGAGCAGATCCCTGAATCAGGGCATCCAACCAGATACCTCTGAAATACAGTCAGCAGGCAACAGATCCAGAACATTTCACAGGTACAAACAAGCCAGGGTGAAAAAAGCACGAGGTATCTACAAACAGCCGAGCTACAAAGGGGGTGTCCAGGGGATAAATAACCACACACACTTGGGGCAATAATCACAAGCAGTCTTACTGCTTCTATCTTCACAGCACTTCGGGGACAAACCAATTCAGCTTCAGCTCCTACCAGTCAGTACCACCAATTTACTGGGGCAGGAAGTGAGAGACACCTGCTTAAGATCAAAATGCTCTCAAGGCGCTCAGCTTGGTAATGCTGTATTACCACATCACACTAGTCATCTCCACTCTCCCTCTTGTCAGCTGTTTAGCGCGTACATGTGTCCCAGTTTGAACGCTTTCCTTTGTTGAGGAATCTGACTTCCCAGCCCCCACTCTATGGCCTTGTCCTCACTGCTCAAAAGGAGGGATGTTTGCATGAGCTGGCAGGAGGGACGAACACAGGGAAAACAACGTACTTCAGTTTTACCACTAGGTCAACCTGAGGCGAGGGTCTAGCCTGGCTTACCTCACTATAAAACTGAAGTGCCGTGTCTTCATTGTGCTCTTCCCTTGGGACAGCTCACGCACTAGTTACCGAAGTAAGGCGCACCTTACTTTTCAGTTCTTAGCAATAATCTATGGATTCTAATTACTTCCTCCATTCTGTTGTGAACCTTATTTTTAATCAAGGCTGGATAACTGAAGGCAGCACCACCGACTGTTCGTTATGTTTCAGTTAGTGTGTAACATTTCCCTGACCCCTGAACAATCCTTCAGAGAAATCCTGGACTCTATTTGCATAGGGCTGGCAATGATATTTAGATCCAGCAGAGATGCTAAGGGATACAGACCCTTTACCTCTAGGTCACAGGCCTGAATTTGGATTGAGTTGAAACTGACCAGGAGTTGGGGGTCTCACTTGGACAAGCACGCACGGCAGAAAAACCCAGCCCTGCGGTCAGCCCCTTCCCAGCGCACCCACCAGGCCAGGGCAGAACCACACTGACAATGGGGAAGAGGGAATGACAAAAGCAAAGCGGAGCCAGGTCAGCATCACGGCTGCCCATTTTGAAGCCCTTATTGAAGCACTTCAGGCTTCAATAAAGTGAATTCGGTGAAAGTGAAGCTTTAATTTCTTGTGCTTCAGCCAGATCTCCAGAGTTACATACAGAGATGGGAACACTTGCACTGCCGGCTCTCGAGAACATCTCCCCAAAGCGAAGAGTTACTCCGGAGGACAGCACACAGCAGAGCACCAGGGGCCAGAGCGCCCATGCAGTGAGAGCATGTGGGCAGGTACCACAAGCATTTGGGAACCATTTTCACACCATCTTACTACTTCACCCAACGTGAAGGGTGTTCATGTTACTGCACTGAGACTTACGGAGTTCGAACAAAGCGTTTCAGTAAAATCGATGCATCCAATTAAAAGATAGAGCAAGTCATTTACAGCAGCTGGCAATCAAGGCAGCCATTATACTGCGTTATACTCTGCTTTAGTGGTGGGGGACTTTTGTAATGCAATTCTCCCACAATAGCAGACATTGTCAGGAGCACGACCCCTGAGGCAGCTCCTGGAACAGAACACTAGCTATTGTCTGACGGACATTTTAGCCACAGATTCCACCCGTGCAATGAGAGATGGACGTGGCAGAGAACTGCACGGCCTGGCATCAGGACATGGAAAGGCAGCAGAATCAGCATGCTGGGTTTGCCACTGAAGAGCATCAACCCAGGAAATGCAAGTGGGGCAACGCACGCAATATGCCCACCACCCAGTGGCTGGGGCACCCCGAAACAGTGTAATCCCCACTGGCAGTGCACCAGGGGCACCACACTCCCCACTGGGATTTTTCTGCATGGGGCTGGCCAGTCTGCTCAGAAAAATGAAGTTGCTGTACACATTTCATGACACCCCTGCCCCTGCCCTTCCCCCATGGATGCAAATGCCTAACAGGCTATGAAAATCCTATTAGCCAGCAGCCTGGGACTGCCAGGCCCATCCACGCTAGCCACGTGAACTGGTTAGTTGTTTCCACGGGACACTGATGGGCGAGGAGCCTGACCTAGGACATCATTACTGCTGCAGCTAGAGGCCCCAGTCCGTCATTGCACTGGCTGAAAAGGAGAGGACACAAGCACGGCTTTGGCTGAAAGCCAGACTCCTAAAGGAGATGGCAGCCGGGGCAAGGTGTAGGGTCAGCTGGAGGGAGACGGGTCAGGAGCAGGGGCAGATCCTGAGCCTCCAGCATCAGGATGGTTGAGACTGTGCAAGTGAGCTGACCCAGAGAGTGCAGAGGGAGAAGATGGAGAGCAGAGCAGGATCCCCTCCAGAAACAGCCAGACAGGGAGAACCAGGAGGAAGTCAGGAAATCCAGGGAGGGGGCGTGGGGGAGGAGAGAGAGAACAGGATACCAGAAGGAACCTGGGCCTGGCAGGACCCAAAGCAGCAGTGAAATCCATGGGGAGGAGGTGCTGAGAAGGAACGCTGGCCTCTGTGCCACTGAATGGCAGAGATAGCACTTTGTTCACCTAACCCACTGTTTGCAAAACCCATTCTGTGGCTCCCCACAGCCCATTCTACTTTGGGAAAAGGGCCCAGGGCTGCCCAGAAGGGAGCCACTATCAGATAAGAGGACTGAGATCCCAATCAACCAAATCAGAAGCCGAGGGGGGGTGGGCGGGGTAGAGCTCTCCAACAGTCCGATAGTGCCCACAAGCTGTTTCTTTCTTCCCACCATTCACTTGTTAAAACTTTCAATAGACACATACGTAAGCGTCTCAATGTATTAACCCTTTGCTACCTAATCATTCCTATACTTTCATATTCTGTATAATCAAATGTTGAATCAATTATTTGCTTTGCCGTTTACAATTGGTTTATAAAAATCCAGCTAGTTTTAAATCTTATTCTGCCTTATTCTACATATAGAGAAACTGAAGGGGAAAACATTAGAATAAGAAAGAACAGAGGCAAAATTCAGAGGATGGGCAAGGAGTGAGGTATGCATTTAATAGGATAATTCAGATCCTTCTAGGAAAGCATCCTGTATGAGACACTCTGTTATGGTGTACAATTCTTTCCATGGCAGCCAAGCTTATGTAGTCTATGCTCCAATCGCAGATTGCTTTTTGGATTTCCATTTTTGTAGCACTACTCTTTTAGCAATTACTAGTGCTCTGCTGAGCCAAAGGTTTTCAGATTTATTCAGCTTCTTATGAACATCCATTAGGTTTAAAACTACATGGCTAGCTTGTAACAGCTTTATTTGATAGGAAAAAATTAACTCGGCAATTAAAGTACTGCCCAAAACATGCAGGTGTAGAGGAGCATTCCCAGAGTGTATCGGCACAAGCTTCTTCTTGCGCCCATAAGATCTAAAAGGCGCCTATTGAAGCAGCCTGTCCAAGGATACGTAATTAGCACAAACCCGGTCCTGTGAACACGACTGCTCTGCCTTCCACATTCCGGTTTTACCAGTTTTAGCTCAGTTACTCAGACTGTTTCCTTCTGCTTTGCATCGCCCCAGAATGCAGCATATTGACTCTTGCTGGCTGCCTCACCCTAGCAGCTTTTATTCCAGTTACAGTGAGGTGCCACCTTCCTATTTCATCCCAGGAAGAAATCCTGGAGAAGCTGGTGATAAAGCGGAGGGTGAGGGGGATAATCAGTCCTCTTTCCTGCTTGCGCAATACCAGACACGATTTGCTCACAATTTAACAGCAGACTATCCTCTGTGTTGAAATATCCCAATGCCATTCATTGTGGCCTAATAAAAATCAGGATTTTTAGGGCTTGTCCACACAAGTTATTCCAGAACAGATATCACACTTTAAATCCACATGCTACTTTGATCCGAATTAACTTTCAAGTGTAAACAAGCCCTTATGTAACCACTGACACATCTGCAGCGTAATTTAAGACCATCATTACAGGAATTTGTGAAGGAGGAAGCAGCTAATGGCTTCACTGTGGTTCTGTTGTGTGTTTATAACACAGGTTACTCTGGATACTGCTCCCTAACACAACACTGTGTCTGCACTAAGGGAGCTGGGAGCTCAGTAAGGTCACAGTGTGATAAAACAAGATTTCTGAACAGATGTTTTGAGACAAGCCCCTATGGCCAGGATCAGCTGGCTGCCCTAAGCTGTGTTTGAGGGTTGCTGGTGTGAGACAGCCTGCTCCTCCCACACAGCAAAGCTGGCCTGCATTTTTGAAGGACTGGCTCAAGGAAAGGAATCCTGGGAAATGGAGAAGGTTCTTGGCGTGACAATACATGCACATCACCTCACTTCAGGCTGAAACTGGTCTATCAAGCTGCCCTCCCACAATAGCATCCTCACAAAGTCCTCCCCCAGCCTGATTTGGGACAGTGCCATAAGAACTCAACCAACCTCTAGTGTTATGGAGGGACAGAAGCTACGAAGTACTATAAAGGTCACTGCACAGAAGACCAAGCTTCCAGTGACCCAGGAGAGAGGGGGACAGGACAAGGACAGCAGTCTTGTGGTTAAAGCACTGGACTCCAATCTGGGTTCTATTCCTGGCACTGCCCCTGATTTTCCAGGTGACTTGGTTCAATCATGATCCTGTGTTGCTGCTCAGCTCCCTCTTTGATGTGGCTGGGCTAGCCCAGACAGATCTTACAGTGACCAGTTTGACTCACGGGAATTCGAACTGCGTGCTTCAGCAGTTTTTCAACTCAGTAGTTTAGCCAGTTGGATGGGATCTTTGCCAATTAACCTTCTACTGCATGAGTTGTCCAGTGATGCAATCCAACCAGTCACTGGATTAGGATAGGATTGAGTCAGGCAGACCACATGTGGGACGATCCCTTTGTAAGCAGCTTTGGTTCTCACCCATGAGCATGCCCTGCAGGCCGATAGCAATGATGGGTGTGCCAGCTAAAGGCCTTGCCTGGTACTTTAGGGAGGTTTTAACGCATCATATTTCAGTCTGCTGGGCTGCAGCTAGGGCCTGGTAAAGAGCAACATTTTTGTTCAACAGATCTGCTGCTCCCCCCATGTGAATTCAGTCAACATTTTTATTCAAAGTTCTGTTTTTTACCCCAGATAGCGACAGGCAGCAAACCATGTTAGACTCTATAACCAAACTGCTAACTTGGCTCCAGTTGCAAAGCCAAATCCTGCCTTCACTCTCATCCGTCATAGGCAAAATCGGTGGGGCTGTCAAAAGGGGGGGGGGGGGGGGAAGCTTTTCCCTTGTACTCTGAGAAATCGGCTCATCATTGAGACAAGCATGGAACCTCTGCTGCCCTTTTTACACCGCTGCAGGTGTAAAACAACTCCACATTGGAAAGAGATTCTTTGTCCCCAGCAAGGGCGGTCCGCTGATCATGAATTCCGCCGCTGAATTGCCCCTGAAACTGTGGGACCTACAGACCTCCCGCAGGCATGCCGCCCAAGGCAGCCTGACTGCCGCCCTCACAGCGACCGGCAGGCCGCCCCAGGCACGCACTTCCTGTGCTGGTGCCTAGAGCCGCCCCTGTTCCCCAGCCAGGGTTGCAGACTTTACTACTGACCAGAGGTGTCTCACGCTCAGCAAGCATCCGTGCCCATCTCTGGGCAAGGGGTTCAGCAGAGCCAGGGAGCTCAGAGGGGCTTTTGTTTGGTGTTTTAGACAGATGCCATCAGAGTAACTCTTCAGCAGTATTGTAAATAATGACAGATCCTACTGGGCCCTAACCGCCTCCATAAGACTCCAGGAAGCTCAGACACGAGTGGAACAAGGTCATATAGCAGCATCTCTTGCTGAAGTAGCCCCTGATGTTCTTCCGACAGCTTTACCTAATCCACTGCCTCCAACTGCCAGGAGGAGCTCCGCATATTACAATGCGGCGAGACAGAAACAGGAGAGGCCTGCAATGGAATACGGCGTGACCAAGTGGACTGAACACAGAACTAGGAGCCAGCAACTCCCAGGCATTAACCCGGGCTCCAGTACCCACTTGACGTAGACCACAGACAAGTCACTAACAATTACACACATTTAACAGGCACCCATCACCAGAGCAGCCGAGTTTCGCTTAATGTTCCACATCTCAACCTGATCTGTCAAAAGGCGACAATACCTGCCTCACTCAAAAGGATGCTGCCAGGATACTCACCTCCCCACAGCACTGCAGAAAGGTTAATGCTCTGACTTGTGCTGCTGCTACCTGCATTTTCCAAGCCATTAAAGAAAAAAATTCTTCTACTCCTCCTATCCAGTAGAGTCATTCACCTCCCTGCCCAAGTCGTGCTTATGCTGCCAAATCAGGTACGAGTCAATATCGGGTTGGAGGGATGGATTCATGTTACAGAGTGCAACACAGCTTGGGGATTTTTCCTCTTGATAAGAGCAGCAATAACAACGTCTGGTAACCTCTGCAGCTCACACAAGCAGTCACAAAATGGGCAGCTTTCAGAGACCTCCAATTGTTCTGAGTGTGGGCTCTGGATCTTCCTTCTTGCTCTGGATTCCCTTTGCTGACAAATATTGGCAGCCTTCCAAAGACAGTCACTATTAACACAGGGCACTGCTGAAGTTCTTTTTATATGCATCACACACAAAATGACTGATGGGTGGATGCCTCCTTATATACCTGGATATCATACCAACAAGAGAAAGCAAAATATCACTATAACCTGCCTATAAACAGGGCAGGGTTGGTGGCAAGATTCAATTGCACTCAATTATGAAGCATGCTAGCTATCTGAGAACTGGGCTGATTTCCAATATGCTGCATGTCACTTTCTTGTACTGCAACAGTAATAAAAATCAAGCCTGTTCTTCTGCTTTAGCTGCAACTCTGTCCCGCAGATATGAGGAGTGGGGTTTTACTTTAAACACCCCTGCTTAGTTGACCCTGCAGCCTGCTCAGTTGAGTGCTCACTTACCAGCCAAGTCCTGAGAACTGTCCCCTTCCCATCAGCACTTGTGGCCTACTTGTCAATTCCCCTGGGGTGAGCAAGTAAATGTACTGTCCCATCAACACGCTAGATGCCAGGCAAGCAGATTTTACGCCTGGGGAGCTAGTTTTCTAGGCCACGATTTAGACTGCCAATTCCTTGGGGACTGGGCAATGTTCTCCCATTTAAATCCATGACAGGGGGTGCTGCCAACTCCAGCTGAGGCAGAATAACTGTGATGCAGTTTTCCCAAGCACCATCAGGATACTTAATGCCAGGGTGTGGGGGCCTGTTCTTGTGGTTGGACTGTCTCCATTATAAGAAGTCTAAGTATTATCAGTAGATTTGGGGGAAGCAGGGAAAGAAGAAGGAATATAACCCAAAATCCCCTTCCTTGCGGGGGGCATTGAAATTGTGGGAGGCTGCTGCTGCTTCACCAAAGCCTTTTCCTAGGGCCAGGCAAACACTCACTTCTCCTGTGGCTCTTCCAGATACACTTTTCTGGACATCTCACGTGGACACTGAGTTTCCCTACAAAACCCTTGTGGACAACACACTGTATAGCCTTAAATGCTGCCTCCAAGTCTCCCATGCTTTTGAAAACCAAACAGCCCCCGCCCCCCCTTTTAGATCAAGAATGTGCTGGTTGGAGGCCACAACAAACAAGCAGTGTTTTAAACCCCAGAAAGTTAAAGCTTTTAACAGAAACATTGGCAGACCCATCAATACAGGGCTCGTAGTGAGATTCACATACGAATAGACCATGTCAGCTCCACACACTTAAACTGTTGACCATGTTTAGGTGCATTTGGCTGATGTAACCATGTCTTATAAAAGCTTTTCTATTTTCCACAGTCTCTCCACTCCAGTCAGTTACAAATTCATTGCATAGCTATACCGTATGCAGGTACAAAGACTGCATGTAGCCTAGGCCTTGGCATATTACGTTTTTAAGGCGTTGATATTTTGTGACAAGTTTTGCTCACACCCTTGTAGTGCCTTCCTGTACAGGAATAAGCTATACTGGTATAAGCAGCTTTATACCAATATAACTGATCCACACTAGGCACTGTACAGCTTTAACTGGAGTACAGCCATCTAAGGGCTCGTCTATACACACAAGCTGTACTGCATTAATTACACCATTTCCCCTAATACAACTTTCCCTCCTACATTTAAAAAGTAGCCCATGAAACACCAGAGGCAGTGCACTGGCGAAGTGCTAGAACAGTCCCATCCACACAGAGCCTCTCCAACAAACGCCCACAGGTGTAGCTAACCCTCACGTCAATCTGGACACAGCTGCTGAGGATCTGGTACAAGGTCTCCTGACTTTCTCAGCTCCAGGTGATAAGCACAGTGTGCCAGTCAATACAGTCTGACCCTCTGTCTAACTGAGCGCATCCGAGACAGCCTGGAGCATCCTGACACTACCTGAAACAGAAAACCGAGCACTGTTGAGAGGGCTGGGTGCACGAGGGCACAGCGAATGAGTGAACTGCAGGGCAAAGACAGAGGGAAGGATCCCTGAACGAGCAATGGCTCAGACTTGACAGATATCCGGCACACGCACCCTATCAGCTACCCACACAGACCCTGGGTCAGGTTGGGTTGCCAGGGCTGAGCTGGGCACACATCTCCCCCCCACCGGAAAGGGGCTCAAGCGCACAGGGCATGTTAGGGGCCTGCATATCCACAGCACCCCCGGGGCTGGAGCAGGGTCTGTTCGGCTTCAGGCCCAGCAGCCTGGCAGGGAGCAAAGGGATCCCCTCTGCCTGCGCCCCACCACACGGAGGCTACAACGCCAGCGCAGGGTGCTCAAGCCCAGCAAGGAGGGCACCAGGGGGCAGAGGATGAACGAGCCACATCCCCAATGGGGCAAGCTGGCTCAGCTTGGCTCACCAGGTCCTCCCCCGCACTTCCCCCGGGGGCACTCCCCCCCTCCCCAGCCCCACACCCCACAGCACCACCGCTGCACCTAACCAAGGGGCACTTCCCCCTCCCCGAACCATCTCCCAGGGACTGCCCGCCCCCCCCTCACCGGACCCGACCCGCCCGCCCCCCCCATCTCCCAGGGACTGCCCGCCCCCCCCTCACCGGACCCGCCCGCCCCCCCCATCTGCCAGGGACTGCCCCCCCCTTCACCGGACCGGACCCGCCCGCCCCCCCCATCTCCCAGGGACTGCCCGCCCCCCCCTCACCGGACCCGCCCACCCCCCCCCCCATCTCCCAGGGACTGCCCGCCCCCCCCTCACCGGACCGGACCCGCCCGCCCCCCCCATCTCCCAGGGACTGCCCGCCCCCCCCCTCACCGGACCGGACCCGCCCGCCCCCCCCCTCACCGGACCGGACCCGCCCGCCCCCCCCATCTCCCAGGGACTGCCCGCCCCCCCCTCACCGGACCGGACCCGCCCGCCCCCCCCATCTCCCAGGGACTGCCCGCCCCCCCCCTCACCGGACCGGACCCGCCCGCCCCCCCCATCTCCCAGGGACTGCCCGCCCCCCCCTCACCGGACCGGACCCGCCCGCCCCCCCCATCTCCCAGGGACTGCCCGCCCCCCCCTCACCGGACCCGCCCACCCCCCCCCCATCTCCCAGGGACTGCCCGCCCCCCCCTCACCGGACCGGACCCGCCCGCCCCCCCCATCTCCCAGGGACTGCCCGCCCCCCCCCTCACCGGACCGGACCCGCCCGCCCCCCCCATCTCCCAGGGACTGCCCGCCCCCCCCCTCACCGGACCGGACCCGCCCGCCCCCCCCATCTCCCAGGGACTGCCCGCCCCCCCCCTCACCGGACCGGACCCGCCCGCCCCCCCCATCTCCCAGGGACTGCCCGCCCCCCCCCCACCGGACCCGCCCACCCCCCCCCCATCTCCCAGGGACTGCCCGCCCCCCCCTCACCGGACCGGACCCGCCCGCCCCCCCCATCTCCCAGGGACTGCCCGCCCCCCCCTCACCGGACCGGACCCGCCCACCCCCCCCATCTCCCAGGGACTGCCCGCCCCCCCCTCACCGGACCGGACCCGCCCGCCCCCCCCATCTCCCAGGGACTGCCCGCCCCCCCCTCACCGGACCGGACCCGCCCGCCCCCCCCATCTCCCAGGGACTGCCCGCCCCCCCCTCACCGGACCGGACCCGCCCGCCCCCCCATCTGCCAGGGACTGCCCGCCCCCCCCTCACCGGACCCGCCCGCCCCCCCCCACCCCGGACCCGACCCCCCCGATCTCCCAGGGACTGCCCGCTGCCCGCCCCCCCCACCAGACCGGACCCCCCCCATTTCCCAGGGACTGCCCCCCCACCCCACCATTTCCCAGGGACTGTCCCCCTTCCCCGCCCCCAGCCCCGCCCCCACACTCCGAGGGCGCTTCCCCCTCCCCAGCCCCCGGGACTCTCCCCGACCCCACAAGCCGGGCCGGACCCTTCCCCGAGACGCTGGGCGCTCCCCCCGCCCGAGCCGCTCCCCGGGGCGCTGCACCCCTCACCGAAGAAGGGCGGCAGATGCGCCACGGCGTCCAGGAAGGGGCCGGTCTCGATCTCCCGGTCCGCCGGCACCACCCGGAACTCGTGCTCCAGCAGCAGCGCCATGGCTGGGGGCGGGGCCGCCTGCACCGCGCGCCCGACCGGAGCCGCCGCCGCCAGGGCTCGCACTGAGCGCGCGGGGCGCGGCGCCCGGCAAGAGCCTCTGCAGGGCGGGGCCCAATTGCCGGTCTATCCTGTCCCGCCCAATCACCGGGCTACTTCCGCCCCAGTCCGCCCAATCAGCGAGGCCCGCCCATTCCGGCAGTGAGCCTGGACAGAAGCCGGGTTCGGTCAGCCACGCCCCCCGGCCCCGCGCGCCCCCTGGGGGTGACAGGCCGCGCAGCACACGCAGCTCATTGGCCAGCCACAGCAGCGCCCCGGGGAGGCCTGCACCCCCCCCCCCCCCCAGGGATGGGCCTGCAGTGTGGAGCCCGGGCACTGGGACCTGTTATTCACCCCTCCCTATAACGCACCAAGCTGGGCCACGCAAGGACATCCATAGACAGCAGGGTTAAAACAAACAGAAGGAAGGACTTTGTCACCCGAGCCGTGGTTAACCTGTGGAACTCCTTGCCAGGGGATGTTGTGGAGACCAAAAGGATAATTGGGTAAAAAACCCCAACAACTAGGTAGTTCATGGCAGACAGGGCCATCCAGTGCTATTAGCCAGGATGGTCAGCGACACAACCCAGTGCTTTGTGTGGCCTAACCCTCTGACTGCTAGCAGCTGGGACTGGCCGACGGGGGATAGAGCACTTGACAATTGCCCTATTCTGTTCATTCCCTCTGAAGCATCTGACAGCCACTGTCAGAAGACACTGGATACCAGACTAGATGGACCATTGGTCTGACCCAATGTGGCTGTTCTTATGATAATTTGCCTCATACTGAAGTTAGGTTTACCAGCCTGTAATTGCCAGAATCATCTCTGGAGCCTTCTTTTAAAATCTACATGATATCAGCTACTCTTCCAATCATCTGGTACAGAGGCTGATTTAAGTGATCAGTTACATATACATACCACTGTTAGTAGTTTTGCAATTTCATATTTGAGTTCCTTCAGCACTCTTGGATGAACACCAGTGCTAGGCATCAGGGGAGACAGCAATTGCTTAGGGCCCCGAGCAGCTCAAGGGGCTCCCTTATTCACTTTTTAGTATAAGAATTTTCCTGTTTTAGTGGGGGGAAGGGGGAGTTTTCCTGCTTTGGGCCCCCAATGAACTAGCACCGACTCTAGTGAACACCAGCTGGTCCTGGTGACTTATTACTGTTTGATTGATCCATTTGTTCCCAATCCTCCTGTATGTCCTCCTCCTCAGTCTGGGACAGTTGCTCAGATTTGTCACCGAAAAAGAATGGCTCAGGTGTGCGAAATGCCATCACACCCTCTGCAGTGAAGACAAATGCAAATAATTCATTTAGCTTGTGTGCAACAGCTTTGTCTTCTTTGAGTGCTTCTTTAGCACCCCGACAGTCCAGTGACCCCACTGATTGTTTGGCAGGCTCCCTGCTTCTCCTGTACTTTACAAAAATTTTGCTGTTAGTTTTTGTGTCTTTTACTAGTTGCTCTTTACATTCTTTTTTGGCCTGACTAATTATACTTTTACGCTTGACTTGCCAGAGTTTATGCTCCTTTCTGTTTTCCTCAGTAAGGTCTCACCTGCAATTTTGAAAGGAGGTCTTTTTGTCTCTAACCACCTCTTTTACTTTGTTGTTTAGCCATGGTGGCATTTTTTTGTTGTCTTTTTTTTAAATTTGGGGTATAGATATAGTTTGAGCCTCTGTGATGGTCTTTTAGTGCCAGAGCTCAGTACGCCCCACCTTAGTTCCATCCACAGCGCCCAGTGCGCCCTGCCATGCTAGTGCCAGACACAGCCCCTGGCATGCACCAGTATGCAGGTGCCAACCAGAGCACCAAGCATGTCCCACTACGCTAGTGGCAGCAGTGCCTGACATTCCCCAGCCAAGCAGCATCACAAAGACCAGCACGCCCCACTGCAGAGGTGCCCAGTATGTCTCATGGAACATAAGAACAGCCAGACTGGGTCAGACCAAAGGTCCATCTTGCCCAGTATCCTGTCTTCCAACAGTGGTCAATGCCAGATGCCCGAGACGGAATGAACAGAACAGGGAATCATCAAGTGATCCATCCTCTGTCGCCCATTCCCAGCTTCTGGAAAAACAGAGTCTAGGACATCACATTCCTGCCCATCCTGGCTAATAGCCATTGATGGAGGTAGCACTAGTGATGCATGATGTGCCCCATGGACCAAACCGACTCTTAGTATTATCCCCAGAAGGCGGCTTGCTAGCCAAGTTCAGTATATTATATGTAAGGGGACTGTTATCCCCTTACTAACATTCAGAGCTCCCAGTACCAAAAGGGGAAGGGTCGATGGGACTGACAGTCCCCAGGGGCAATGGGGAGAGGCCAATGCTCCAGGTCAGCCTGATTGACAGGGCGGGCAGGCGAATCAGGGAGTCAGGAGGTCAGGGGTGAATCCCGTCCTCCGTGTGAGCTGAAGGTGCCTGAGTCAGAGTGAGTGGGGCCGAGCTAAGGAGAGGCCAGAGCTGAGCTGGGCCAGATCTGGAGGGGCCAGAAAAGCAGCCCAGAGACAGACCTGCCCTGGGGGGAGAAGCTGCAGCCCAGAGACAGACCTGCCCAGGGGGGAGAAGCTGCAGCAGCCAGAGGGGCCAGGGCAGCAGCCCAGGGAGCTGGAGGCAGAGCAGCAGCAGCAGCCGTGCTGAGGCAGAGGAGCTGGAGCTGAGGCAGAGGGTGGAGCTGGGGCTGGAGCAGTCCGGAGCCGGGTGCGGTGAGCAGCTGGGGAGAGCGAGGGGAACCCTGGGCAGTGGGCCCAGCGCAGGGAGACGCCTCAGCCAAGGGGCCCTGCAGGCCAGACTTGCAGGGGGATCTAAACCCCGACGGGGCGGGGGCGACGCTGGGAAGAAGGGTCCTGCCACCCAGAGCCTGCGAGCGTGTGGCCACCGCCAGAGCAAGTGTCCAAGCCACAGCGTCCCTGCAGCACAGCCAAGGCCTGAGAAGGAGCCTGGGACTTACACAGGAACAGACTGAACTGCCCTGACATTGCAGAGACACTGTTGGGATGTTCCCTGCCACAGAGCGGGGCGATGTGTTTTCATTAGTCTTTCCCATTTTTCCTTATTCCTGTTACAAATTAATTGTTAATTAAATAATTTGCCTTTGCTTTGAATTGTATGCAGTGATCAGTGGGTCAGGGAAGCATCCTGTTTAGAGAGAGTACCCCGGAGTGGGGACACCCTAGCCCCTGACCTAGGTGACCACAGCAAGGTTGGGGGTTGAGCCCCCCAGGAATCCTGGGCCCAGCCTTGTTGGGGTTACGAGGACTCTGCCAGACAGGAGAGTGCAAGGGGAGTCCTCGAGGGCAGGGAGGCCTCTGGGTAAAGGAGGTGGGAGCGAGGACTCAGATCCTTCCGCTAGCCCATTTCACCGGGGTAGTGCAGAGACGAGGAAAGTTCCCCACAAGAGCGGGACTATTCCCCCGCTTACATATATTAAGGTTGAACCTTTTATCTGTTTTCCCCTCCCAACATTTTTCTTTCAGTTGCTTTTAAATGCTGCATTATATGCCAAGAGCCCTGTGCTGGGTCATTAACCTGATCAGGATAACATCCCATTCTGGCTCAGGAGCAAAATATATTTCACTGCTTGCTTGGCTAAAGGTCAACCTGGCAGGGACAAATGTATCTCAAGGCCTTTTTGTGCCAGGAAGAGCGTGTAGCTTAAGACAGAACTTTGTGCCCTTTGGTGCCTGTCCACACTGCAGCCTCAAACTGCGCTGGCTTTCCCCATTTGTGAAAATGTCTGCCAATTACAGACCCGCTTCACAGGGTAGAGCCACGTGAGACAGAACTGTGCTGGAGCATCTGCACTGAATGCAATTCAGAAATGTGTGTGTATATGATTTTCTCAACAATAGCATCCATAAATCAAACTATAATCCTAGCAACACTTGCTGGTAAAACTGACTGGTTGTGCAGCCTCTTTATTTATACTTCATTGGCCCTGTTCCAGAGGTTCCTTTCTCAGGCCTTAATGAGGTATTCTAATCTAGTTTGTCATTCATTATTTAATATAGCTAAATTTTTTATATAGACCAGATGGTTTAATTGGCACATAACTTACTGTCCCTGTTAGATCAGGCTTAAAAAACGTGACACGCGGATGGTGAATTTTAAGCCCTCCTTCAAAAGGGAGGAAAAAGAGATAAAAAAACACAATCCTGCACACAGAGTGCTTTTTCCACTCAAAGTCCATGTGCAGTGCCTTTTTCATGGGCAAAGAGAGTGCTTTCCCTAAATTCAGACTGGGCTTCATGGCACTTCTGAAACAAAATACATCCAGGGGGAAATGGAACTCTGTGAAGAGAAGACAAGATGGAAATGTAGTAAATTGTAGTAACTCACATTCATTCCATTAAGCGTGGCAGGCACCAGTGTAGAGATAGAACTTGTCAGTGACAGAAGCCTGAATCAGATTATCTATCACTGCAGTATCCTTGAGAAGCAATTTGCTGAATAATACATCTTCACTAATTTGTCTCAAAAGCACAATTTCATAAAAAGTCCTGTACATAATTAAATATATAAACATTGTGTTAACGCAATGTTAAGGTAGCACAATTGAAGTCAGAAAGTGCAGAAGTAGAGGCTCCCACACCCCATTAACTTGTCATCTCCTCTATGTTTCACATTTATATTATACATTTGACGGTATGCATAGTAAGATATCAAACGGGACATTTAACCAGCAAAACAAGTGCAAAACATTGCATATGTGCATCACAAGCAGGCTAATGTTGCTGTTGGAACCTGAATTTCTGTATTTTCTGCGACTTTGTGATTTTAACTTTGCGGCACTAATAGTAAATTGGTGCAATGTTTTGCATTTAGTTTCCTGGGTTTTAGAAAAAAAATGTCTTAAGTTGACATAAGTGCTTATGTCAACTCAAATGCTGAAGAGGATAATTTTAGACTGCCTTAAATATTTACAGCACAATAAATACTTAAAGTGCTTGAAAGCTTTACAATAGTGCAAGGTTTTAAGGCACAGTAAGTACCTGAGGTAGCAACAAGTACCTAAAACAACTCAAATCCTACAGATCACTGAACCTGTTCAACCATTTTATTTGTGGCTGCAAAGCTGTTCAAACTGCTAGTAACACACATAGACAAGTGTTCACTCATGAAAGAGCTTAAGTTTATTTAGGACCCAATCCTGCCAGGTGCCAGACACCCTCATCACACACAATGGTAACCTCAGCACCTCATAGGATCAGGCTCTTCGTTTGTAAGATCGTGAGGGCAGGGACCTTGGGTGAAATCCTGGCTCTATTGAAGTCAATAGCAAAACTCCCATTGATGTCAATAGGGTTAGGATTTCACCCCTTTTCTCTTTTTATAACGTGTCAGGTAGACTGTGAGCCCTGTATACATAATTTATATTCATAGCTGCTTTAAGCCTCCAGACTGACAGGGGTCTATTGACATGCAGTTAAAGCGCAGGGTGATTAGGTGCACACTTAACAAACCTCAAACATGTTTTGTGCTCAGTTGTATAAAGAGAATGTATTTTGCAAGCTGTACATGCTAGCGCTGGATATACCTGGCTTTCTATTTCCGTACTTTTTTACCTCCTTTTTAGAATGTTGCCTATTGCTATTTGTCTTTTTTAAAATGCCGGAGTTTGTTCAAAATTTAACAACAACACAAGCACTTTGAGCAGAAAACAATCATAGAAATATCCAGTTCAGCAGGCATTTTTCAGGAAATAACGAGCATGTGAAAAGAGGGGATTACATTGTTAAACAACTTTCACTCTAGCATATGTGACTGAGCGCCCACTAGTTGAATTGTGCTTGAGTGGAATCTTTCTCCGATAGACCCAGCCGCCTCCTCTGTCATGATGAATTCAGAGGTGGCACAGCTCAGTTTTTGTGAAATGACGATGTCTTTTCTGTTCTGATGTCACAGGTATTCAGAGTTCATGACTTGTATGCGATATTTAGTTAAATGTGAGTTATTCGCCTACAATCCACAAGCACTTGTATTTGTTAGTTGAACGGCCTCTGTCTTCTTTACAACTTCTAGCTGAAGAACTTGCACCTGTCAGCAAGAGGGAGTGTGAACAGATGATAAACTGGGAGTAAAAGGTTTTTGGAGTATGATTCACTTGGAATAGTTTGTTCTGTGTCTTGGAGTTTGTTGACTTCTGTCTGCAAGTCTATGGTCCTTTCTTGGGTATGAGCTCTCTGTCCTCTCTGAGAATTTATATCAGCCAGGTCAAAAGTTCATGTAGTTCAGTTTTGCCATACTCAAATCATTGGGGTGGCCCTTCTTGCTGATTAATCCTATATCTGCGTGGTATTTTATATCTAGAACCTGCTGCAGGATTATTTAAGAAAGACTTGTAGTAATAATATAAATTAAAAGCACATAATTTAGGGGAGTTTTGTAGTTTACTGGCCAGGCCTGTAAGCAAATGAATGAGTCTAAATTATTAATATTACTTGAGTGACTTACATTTCTGGTGTCCTACAACCAGAGATGAGAACACCAACTTTTAAAAATGCATCCAGTTTGCAACCTTATCTCCATTAGGTTTATAACCTTGCTTGGCAATGTCAGGAAAACCTCACACCCATTGGAAAACGTGACCAGAACAGTCTCTCCAGCCTTTGTAGAGATGCAGAAGCTTAGAATATTGCAACCACATCCTGTCTAAAGATAGCCAGTGCATCTAATTTGCCCCCCTCCATAACAGTGATAATCTTACCCTGAGCTCTTATTAAATGACTAATAATGATGATCAGTCTATGTATGTTCTTGCACCAAATACAGAATTCAACAAGAGATAGGATTATTAGTGGGAGTATCAAGAGATTGTTGATTTGAATCAGTGGGATTTCTTCAGGTTCATGCAGACACCAGATGATTTGGGACTAGCTTGTTGAGAACACCAGGTTACGTTCCCTTTCATCTTTGTGAGTTCACCCCCACAACACTGCCTGCACCTGTAGCAAGTGCTGTTGTCAACAACTTGTTGCTCATTCACTGTCACTTTTACACCAGGTCTGAAAGAAATTAAATTCCTAACCCTCCAGTGCAAGTAAAATTTCTACTAACTCGGTGATAACTGCTGACAATAACAGAGCATTTCCAAAACCCAGCACCAGCTCAAAGCTCAGAGCAAAACCCCATTCAGTTAGATTCATCCCAGTGGTCCTGCCAGACATATCAGAGGTATCTCCTTGACTGCCTGTCAGATCTCTGGTCTTAATGGTCAGTGTGTGGAAGTTTTGTAATGCTTTACTCATCATACAGCCTGCTTTCCAAAGGTTAACATGCAGACAGCTACGGTCCTTTTGAATACTGGCTCATCTCTGAAACCCATCTATTCTGCACAAAGGACATTGAAGGCAATTCAGCCTTTTCAATATTCCCTGCTAAAGAAATAGTTTCAGTAAGGTCAGACTCAAGAGAGCGTGATTTACAAACTGTCACATTGAGTGCGAGGCTGTAATGTAGGTGCTTAAAATGTTCACATGTATTTTTTGATCTTGGAAGGAGACATCTCAAGTCAGTTCAGGGCCAAAAAACTAGGTATTTTTAAAAAAGCCTAATACCAATGGTTTGTGGGTTTTTTTTTTAATTCAATTGAAATGGTGTTCTGTTTGGCACTAAACTTTCCCCTGCAGCATTTGCAACCTCAATTATTTCACCTAAGGCTACTTCATGACAATTAGAGAATGTCGTATTTACTAATGCACTCACAATGCAGTAGAGAAGGCCCACCACAATGTATTAAATGACTACAGTAGCCCTCTGGTCAGTTTGTGTCTGCTGCTCAGGCTACTGGAAACATTTCGTTTGTCCTGGGTCTGCTCAGAGGTATAACACGTCTTTGCAGAGTCATCCCTCCCAGTATCACTATCACATCATTTCATTAACATTGTAATAACTCCCATCCTAGCCTCATCACAAGAAAACTGATTGGAAGGAAAAGCGAAACTAACAAGTCCATCTTCTGGGTCATCCTGCCTGGAAGGATAAAAGCAAACAAATGGCACAAATGGTGAAAAATACATTAGCTCATTAACATTCCTCCTGTGTGAACAATACCTGGTGTTATTAGCAGCAAAGGCAAATTTAAATGCATGGTTTTAAATTCAAGATTGACCCTTTAAAATGCAGGGGTCTGCCCATGGAATCAATTCTGTCCCACCTCTCCTTTTATCTCTTCATCCTTGCATTCTCCTACTACTCAGATACTTCTGGAGCATTCTCCCTATCCCAGTGTGACCACACTCTCTTCCTTCTATTCCCCCTTTAAAGTAAACCACTCCTTCTACAATACTCATATAAGTGCTTATCCCACACTGGACAAAATGCTGCCAGTCAATCCAATATGGGGAAATATAGGTAAAAAGGCAGCAGCACTAGTAAACTGCATTGTCTGTGGCTCATGGTGGGGTTTACTGTGTCTGATCACCATCCATCCACTCAGTGTAAGCTCCCGGGAGGGATGATGGCTTCTGTGTCTTGTACAGAGTCCAGCACACAGCAGGCACTTTACAAATAAAAGTAACAGTGACAAGTTAGTGAGTCCTTCATGTATCAGAGGGGTAGCCATGTTAGTCTGGATCTGTAGAAGCGACAAAGGGTCCTGTGGCACCTTATAGACTAACAGAGGTATTGAAGCATAAGCTTTCGTGGGTGAATACCCACTTCTTCGGATGCAAGCCATGACATGAGTCCTTCATGTTACTGGGAATCTCTGGCAGGGCTTGTTCAACAATAAAGGGCCAGATTTTCAATTGTGTTTGTTGTTCAAAACGAAAATACATGCACGGTGAATGTGACTACGTGCAAACGTTCCACATGCATGTGCAAATAGCGCACGTGTGTGCATGTAAGTGTGAGTGTCCAAAGGGTCTGAGTGGGAATGTGTGCGTGCACACGTGTGTGAGCACAAAGGGACTGAGTGGGAGTGTGTGTGTGCACACGTGTGTGAGCACAAAGGGACTGAGTGGGAGTGTGTGCGTGCACACGTGTGTGAGCACAAAGGGTCTGAGTGGGAAAGTGTGCGTGCACACGTGAGAGCGGGAATGTGTGCGTGCAAACGTGAGCGTGAAAAGAGTCTGAGTGGGAATGTGTGTGTGTGCACAGGTGTGTGAGCACAAAGGGACTGAGTGGGAGTGTGTGCGTGCACACGTGTGTGAGCACAAAGGGTGAGTGGGAGTGTGTGCGTGCACACGTGTGTGAGCACAAAGGGACTGAGTGGGAGTGTGTGCGTGCACACGTGTGTGAGCACAAAGGGACTGAGTGGGAGTGTGTGCGTGCACACGTGTGTGCGCACAAAGGGACTGAGTGGGAGTGTGTGCGTGCACACGTGTGTGCGCACAAAGGGACTGAGTGGGAGTGTGTGCGTGCACACGTGTGTGCGCACAAAGGGTGAGTGGGAGTGTGTGCGTGCACACGTGTGTGAGCACAAAGGGACTGAGTGGGAGTGTGTGCGTGCACACGTGTGTGCGCACAAAGGGTGAGTGGGAGTGTGTGCGTGCACATGTGTGTGCGCACAAAGGGACTGAGTGGGAGTGTGTGCGTGCACACGTGTGTGAGCACAAAGGGTCTGAGTGGGAAAGTGTGCGTGCACACATGTGAGAGCGGGAATGTGTGCGTGCAAACGTGAGCGTGAAAAGAGTCTGAGTGGGAATGTGTGTGTGTGCACAGGTGTGTGAGCACAAAGGGACTGAGTGGGAGTGTGTGCGTGCACACGTGTGTGAGCACAAAGGGTGAGTGGGAGTGTGTGCGTGCACACGGGTGTGAGCACAAAGGGACTGAGTGGGAGTGTGTGCGTGCACACGTGTGTGAGCACAAAGGGACTGAGTGGGAGTGTGTGCGTGCACACGTGTGTGCGCACAAAGGGACTGAGTGGGAGTGTGTGCGTGCACACGTGTGTGCGCACAAAGGGTGAGTGGGAGTGTGTGCGTGCACACGTGTGTGAGCACAAAGGGACTGAGTGGGAGTGTGTGCGTGCACACGTGTGTGCGCACAAAGGGTGAGTGGGAGTGTGTGCGTGCACACGTGTGTGCGCACAAAGGGACTGAGTGGGAGTGTGTGCGTGCACACGTGTGTGAGCACAAAGGGTCTGAGTGGGAAAGTGTGCGTGCACACATGTGAGAGCGGGAATGTGTGCGTGCAAACGTGAGCGTGAAAAGAGTCTGAGTGGGAATGTGTGTGTGTGCACAGGTGTGTGAGCACAAAGGGACTGGGTGGGAGTGTGTGCGTGCACACGTGTGTGAGCACAAAGGGTGAGTGGGAGTGTGTGCGTGCACACGGGTGTGAGCACAAAGGGACTGAGTGGGAGTGTGTGCGTGCACACGTGTGTGAGCACAAAGGGACTGAGTGGGAGTGTGTGCGTGCACACGTGTGTGCGCACAAAGGGACTGAGTGGGAGTGTGTGCGTGCACACGTGTGTGCGCACAAAGGGACTGAGTGGGAGTGTGTGCGTGCACACGTGTGCGCGCACAAAGGGTGAGTGGGAGTGTGTGCGTGCACACGTGTGTGCGCACAAAGGGACTGAGTGGGAGTGTGTGCGTGCACACGTGTGCGCGCACAAAGGGTGAGTGGGAGTGTGTGCGTGCACACGTGTGTGCGCACAAAGGGTGAGTGGGAGTGTGTGCGTGCACACGTGTGTGCGCACAAAGGGACTGAGTGGGAGTGTGTGCGTGCACACGTGTGTGCGCACAAAGGGACTGAGTGGGAGTGTGTGCGTGCACACGTGTGTGCGCACAAAGGGACTGAGTGGGAGTGTGTGCGTGCACACGTGTGCGCGCACAAAGGGTGAGTGGGAGTGTGTGCGTGCACACGTGTGTGCGCACAAAGGGACTGAGTGGGAGTGTGTGCGTGCACACGTGTGTGAGCACAAAGGGTGAGTGGGAGTGTGTGCGTGCACACGTGTGTGCGCACAAAGGGTGAGTGGGAGTGTGTGCGTGCACACGTGTGTGCGCACAAAGGGACTGAGTGGGAGTGTGTGCGTGCACACGTGTGTGAGCACAAAGGGTCTGAAAGGGAGTGTGGGCGTGCACACACTGGTGGAGGAGGTTTGCACGGGACGGCGGGAGTAACTGCCCGCGCGCACAGGCGGGCCCGGGGAAGGGGGAGCGCGGCGAGGCCGAGGCCGAGCTAGGGGGACGGGTCGGGCTCGCCTCGTTGCGCGCTCAGGGGCAGCGTGTCCCTCCAAGGCGCCCGTAGCCCCGCCCGGAAGCGTTGCCATGGTGCTGCGCGGCGGAGGCCGGAAGTGCTGAAGCCGTTACTGTTCCCCCCCCCCCGCTTCCGCCTTGGGGCAGCGCCCCGGTCGGGCCCCACAGCCCGGGGATTGCGGGGCGTGTCCGGGGCCGATCCTCGGAGGCGGGGGGCCGCGCGGCCTCTCCCCCGTGCCCGTGCCGGGCAGATGGCCTTGCCCACGCTGCCCGCCGCCTGGCCCAGCCGCAGCAGAGCGCTGGAGAAGCAGATCGTGCGGCAGCGCGAGCAGGAGGCCCGTTGGCGGCAGCAGTGGGAGCTGAACAGCCGCTATTTCCAGCGGTCCGGTGTGTGCAGCTCCAAGCAGAGCCAGTGGAGCTCGCGCCGGTCCTATCAGCGGAGGTGAGCACCCGCCGGCGGGGCCGGGGGCGGGGGCCGCAGGGGCTCCCCGGCCGGGACCAAGGTGGCTGGTGTTCCAGGGCCTCTGGCACCAGGCCTCGGGGCATCGCCAGCCTTCGTGTAGCAAGGGCAGACTGACCTGCGCGTGCCCTTGCATGGGAGGCAGCCGGCACCGGCAGCTACAGCTTTGTTCTTGGGCTGGAAACCCAGAAGGTTTTTGCAACAGCGCGTGGTCTGTGTCGTTAGACTGACACGTGGCCCCACTGCCCTGCGTCTTGCGGACGATCTTACTCTAGCATGATGCTTAATCCTCCCTTCCGTTGTGTCTTTGGTAGCATGAATGCATATCACTGTGAGAAAATGAAAGAGGGGGAAAAAACCGGCTTGGAGCAGAGGCGAGAACAACTTAGGAAACTTTTGTGTGAGGAGCGAGAACTGCTAGCAGCAGAACTCGGGGAGCTGAGACTGGACAAGGAGTCAGATCTGGACAAGATCAGAGAGAGAGGTGAAGATTTGAAGTCTGCCAAAGAAGAGCGCCGGAAAAAGGTAACTTGTGAGAAGCGGTCTGAGGGTGTGTGTAGGCTGAGCTGGGGTGCCCTTCTGGCCCTCTCACACCTGGGGCTGAGGGTAAGTCTCTCTTTGATTTAAAACTTGAGTAGAGAAATAAATGTCCCGTGTCTGCATCCTGCAGGAAAGGGAGCATGTGTTTTCTAAATACCTGTTTTGGGCTTGTTTAGCGGAGTGTCAAACAACATGAGAGGAAGAACTAGTCTTGACTTCTTGCTATTGAAGATCCCTCAGCACTTTCTGTAAGAGCTGGGGTGCTATCCCTGATAGCCTGACTATTACACTCAGCCTAGTTTATATTGCTGCAGCAGTTTTAACTGGGGAAGTCATTCTTCACTTTCCTCCTGTTGCTACTTCCATGGGTGGCTGCCAAACTGAACCATGGCTGTATGTCACTGGTGGGTGAGTCAATCCTTAAATAGACAGACAGTTTGCAAAGCATTTGGAGAGCCTCCTGGAGGAGAGATGCTATATAAGTTTATCCAGTAATATGTCTAAAAATTCTGGGGTTTAGTCTCTTATTGGAGGATTAAGCCTTAATAAGAGTAATTCCCCTCCCCCCATATAATTACAGTAGTATATGTTCCTGACATGCTGATGGGATGGCCAATCCCTTTGATTTAGTAACATTCTAAAGATGTATTCACTAGCTGTCTGGAGAGAGAGATGTCTAGTGCTATATTTCCCAACCCTGATCATACTTAACTGATGTTTTGGGAGATTGTGATATTTGTTAAAATGTTGATCTACTCTGATGTGGTCTGACGCTCATGTTTTGTTGATAGGTTGCTGAAGAGCTGCTGTATGAACACTGGAAGAAGAACAATACCAAACTCCGAGAGGTGATAATTACTGGGATCACTTCACTAATATTCTGCGTTTACTAAATCAGGCTTTAGATTTTTAAAAATTAAGTAACAGACGTCAAGCCAAGAAAAATGGTTCAACTACTTAAGAGTTCTGTATCATCACTCCAGAGGCATGTGCTCTTCCAGATAATCAGAAACCTCTTTATTCCACTACTGACTCTGCAGACCCCTCAAATGCAATCACTAAAGTAGAAGCACCTCCTTGTGAGGTGAGGTTGGTGCCAATGCAAGAAACTAGACAGACAGCAAGATTCTCAGGTACTTGGCTCTTGCCTTGTACTATAGGCTTAGCGGATAAAATTTTCAAAAGCATCTAAGTCCCTTTAGAAGTCAATGAGACTGAACTTCCTAAGGGACTTAGATGCTTTTGAAAATTGTATCCTGTACCACTGAAGTGATTTCTTAGCCTTTGTTCTGCTGGCCCTCCACTCGGCCTGTTTATTGCTATATTCTTTAACATTTGTGATTATTCCCAACTAGTCCTGTGATTGGAATTGCTACATGAGTCCTGGGGCTAGCAGGGGCTGAGGAAGGCTGTACAAATTGCATGTTCAGACCTTGGCAGAAAGAGCATCCCACTGCTGACTGTAAAAGATACCACAACCACTGGCATAAGGGCTCACTTCTGGGGTGGTGGGCAAATCTGTTAGAAGGAATCCTGCTGCTCAGTGTTCCATGCTGCCATCTGATCCTTAGCAGTGACCTCTATGGCTTAGGTAGCGGTGTAGCAGTAGGCTCCCCAGAGCCCCATCTAACCTTCCTTGGCCAAAGAGGTTCACCAGCATCTCAGCTGAGACAGGTGGTCATTTAGTCTCCTCTTCTGAAGGCTGAGAATCTCCCTGATACAGCCAAGCTCGGGGAATTCTGCTGCTGCACTGTGGGCTACCCCAGAACAGACAGTTGTCTGGGAATGCAATGCTTACTAGTTAGTTATTCCTCTCTGTCTGCAGACCTATGACAATCCACATCATAGTTTCTAAGAGCCTGTTTCATATGACATGGTACCGAATGGGAGACTGGACTGCACCACTTGATTTTGTGATGATCTCTATGTTCCCTTTTTCAGATTGAATCAGAGCTCCACAAGAAGCATGTGATAGACGTTTGGGGCGATCAGTTAACAGAAAAGAAGCAGGTATGCTAATATTGCTCTAAGTCAGGGTTTCTCAAACTTCATTGCACCACGACCCCCTTCTGACAACAAAAATTACTACGTGACCCCAGGAGAGAGGGGGGGCCTGTAGCCTGAGCCCCACCACCCAGGGATCGGGCTTTGGCTCCGGGGGGGGGGCTGGGCTCTGGGCCCCAGCAAGTCTAATACCAGCCCTGATGACTCCATTAGAACAGAGTCACAACCCACTTTGGGGTCCCGACCCCCAGTTTGAGAAACACCACTCTAGTCATACTGGTACCTCTTAGCTGTGGGAAGAGTGTTGACATGTAAGAGCAGATACTATTTTGGGTTTGGTGGGGTAGGGGAGAGGAATGCTCATTTTAGCTGACCTCCCACTGGGAAACCTTGCTTTCTGTAGAGACTTACAAGCCTTCCACCTCCTGTGCATAGATGTTAGTGTTGTCAGAGGTGGAAGGGACTGCCAAATACTCTCTTCTACTCAGTTGTGAGTGAATGTACAGTATAGTGGTGCCTCACTGTTTTACATGAAGATGAGATCTTGCCATTTAATTCTGCCTCATCTTCTCTTGTTCCTACACCACAAACTAAACTTTGTCAAATTTAGTAGTTTCAGATATCAAAATAAGCAAGATCTTATTTAACTCTTCGGTTAGTTTGAAGGCAGCCCACAGCAGATAGCTATGTTGGCAGTGAAAGTACAGATTGTCAGGCTTCCTGGAGTGGCTCACGGACACGGGTGCCAACTTCAGGGCAGACTGTTACAGCCAATTTGGAATTTGTGCCCTTGTTTGTATGTTCTATAATTAGATTTTCACCAACCAAGTATCAAGTGTGAACTCCTCTGGTGCTATAACAGCCTTAACCTGGAGTCCCAGGCAGTCCCTTTGGGCACTCTGGTTTATCTTGCCCCTATGATAGGTGGACCCTTACACCAAAAAATCACAATAATATTCAGGTTACTCCCAGTCACCCCAGGTCATTTGTACCTAAGGTTTCTCACCAAAGACAATGCTTGTAGCCAATTCTATAATAAACTAACTAAAGGTTTACTAACTAAGGAAAGGAAATAAGAGTTATTAGGTTAAAGTTATTAGGTTATACACACACAAATGAGTTATAATCTTAGGTTCCAAAAAGTAATAGACGCTGCCGTAATGTGCAGGTTCTGTGTGTCCTTTAGGGCTTACCCAGCTAAACAGCTGGGGATCTCTTGCTTATGCTTTGAAGTTTTGCCTTCTCCCTGAAGTCCAACCAGCATAGGGATAATAATTTCTTCTTGATGTGGATTTTTAATCCTGTCCCCCAAAGTTCAAACTGTTGCATGTCTCCTCTTCATGGGTGTGAGGGGAGCAATCAAAGTCTTTTGTCCACTGATGTCCAGTGGTTTGTCTGGCATCAATAGGTCTTTTGTTGGGTAGGAGATGACACCTCTTGCAGTATACTAGTATTTCACACTTCTTAATGCTTCTCTTCAGACTGTGGGGGTTTACAGTTCTAGAACAAACACTTTTGTAGTTACAGAGCACACACTTAAATATTACCATCTAGCATGGGGTACCGACATAAGCTGAATACATGCAGCCTCCTACAAGCATTTCATAAAGTCTAAACACATTCTTATAACACTGATGTCTATATTAACAATAGTAACATGCAGGTGAGCCAGACTGGTTTCCAGCTATGTATTTGTCAGTATTCAGTGACGCCTACGGGCCTTAGCATGAGTTGGCACCTGGTCTGTCAGCATCACACAGATACAAACAAATAAAGAGGGCTCCATTTCAGCATCGTCTCTTTGATCCCTTTAGAGGTGCATAAGGCTTTGAACTAATTTAAAATAACGTTGCGTACCTTCACTTCCAGTTGGAATCCAGGGGATCACTGGGTGCTCTGCATCTTTGAAAATCAGGCTTTTTTACTGAAGTGACTGATAACCCAGGCTTTTAAAATGTTAGAATATTTGTATATATAAAACACCCTGTTAGTTGAAATACACGTGATTTAGTATTTGAATTAGTTATTAGGTTAAATGGTTTGTTTGGGCTTAATCAGCAAGCAGCAACTGAAAGAGAAGAAAAAAGACGGTATGAAAATGACTATGAAATTGCCCGAAGGGAAGCACTGGAAAGAATGAAACAAGAGGAAGAAAGGAGGCAGCTGGAAGAGAAGAAACGAGCGGAGGTGTTACTGCAACAAATGGAAGAACTGAAGTTCCGGGAGATGGAGGTAACCATTTAGTTTCCCCTCATCTGAAGCAGAATGCACTTGATAGCTTCTCGTCCAGGTGGGAGATACCAGAGCAGTGAGTTGGTTCTGAACCCACTGTAATGGAATCCTAGAAGGGAGAGGTCAGGCCAGTGTTATGATTCTGGCTGAATCTGTTTCTCAACACTGAGGTGAAGCAGTAGGGCCAGTCGTTCCAACTGGATGTGATGTGGCTTCTGCTAGCAAGGGCTCCTTACTTTCTACCTGCGTGTTAGTACTTTTCAGTGAGATTTAGCCCTGGGCTTCCATGTGTTCCTCCCTAAGTATTTGAGCACCACAATTTCATTTGTTGCCTCAGAGAAAGGAGGGTTGTTTTAGGAACCTCACCAAGCATGGTAGCTTGCAGCCTGAAGGCTTTTTTCCAACAGGAGTTCCCAGTTATGTCTCCAATATTTTAACACATTAAGGCACGAGTGAAATTAGTGTGGAATATTTACCATACCCAAAAAGAAACTGCTTGAAAAGGAGTCTAGTTCTTTTTAGAACTCATCCCACTGCTGGCAGTAAAACATGCCACAACCACAGGTACAGAGGTTCAATTCTGAGGTGGGGTGCTGGAAGGAATGTGTCTCAGAGTGTTTCATGCTGTCAGTTGCCAATACGTGAGAGCACTTCCAGGTCAGGGAGGATTTTATCTTTTTCCCTTCTCCTTATTTCCCACTGGAACCCTCAGGATCAGGCTTTATGGCTACTGCTCTCTGTCAGCGAGGACCAGCCAGTCATTGAAGCAGCTTCAGACTCAATGGGCCTGGTTGTTAGATTGGAAAGTACATCCTGAAGAACGTACCCTGTTCTAATGGTAGTGCTGGATAAAGAAAATTGCAGATGCTACTCCAGTCCTGATGGGAAAATAAAAGATTGTGCTGTGTAACCGGTTCTCTGTGCTGCTTTTGCCCTCCTGCAACAACTATAAAGAATCCGAGAATGGATGGGGAAGTTGGAGGCCTTAGCGACCTGAAATGCTATTCCTTTTATAACAGGCAACAAAACTGAAGAAAGAGCAAGAGAATTTACTAAAACAGCAATGGGAGCTGGAGGAGCTGGAAGAAGAGAGGAAGCAAATGGAAGCATGCAGGAAAAAGCTGGAGCTTGGGTATGAAATGATATAGTTCGGTGCTGGGAGAAAGCCATTCCTGTGTCCATGGTAGTACTTACTGTATGTGGGGATATTGTCAGGGTCACTGTGGGCTGTATATGTTAATTTACTTAACATTGTATATCTGGAAAATCCAGAGCAGTGGATGGGCTAGCACTTTAAATAGACAGAGAAAAAAAATGCACTAACGCAGTAAGACCTGTTCCCCCCACCAATGCTTATAGATGGTACTAGTCATGGTTTGCTTTTCTGAATGTTGCTAAATAAGAACATGGGACTTTGGAGCTAGGCTGGTTTTGTATCCTCTTTTTTTTTCCTAGTCGCTTTTTGAGACATCAGTATAATGCCCAACTAAAGAGACGTGCACAGCAGATACAACAGGAGCTGGTAAGACAAGACCAGAGATCACCTAACTGTTCTATGTAATACACTCTTCTTGCACTAAAAACTGCTGCTTCTGCATGTTGATTACTTTGTTTGCATATCTCTTGTCAGTCCAGAGCCTTACCAAGCTCCTTTCATCTCCCTCTGGTGGCATTAGGGCAAGAGGAAATTGGGAGTGGTGCTGAGGATCTGTTATGAGTTTCCAGTCTGTGATCAGTCTTGACATTAGCATGTTTGTGCATATTGAGAATTTACTTGTGGCCTGGTTTGAAAACCTGCTCTGTGTGTGAGACTTTTCTGGCTTTTCTTTAGGAGATGGACAGGCAAATACTATTAGCCCTTCTAGAGAAGGAAGATGAGGACCAACGCCTCCACTCTGCTAGACGGGAGCGGGCTGTTGCAGATGCTGCCTGGATGAAACATGTAATTGAGGAGCAGCTCCAGTTAGAAAAGGCACGAGAGGCAGAACTGGAGACCATTTTTAGGTGAGTCTGACGCTCCTCCTGTAGGTTGCTGGAGAGGGTTTAAATGTGATGAATGATTCCTTTTAAAAACATCCTTTTTTCTAGGTTGGTTGAACTCTGTAAATGTTACATTGTTGATACAGGTGAGGAAGGGACAACTTGAAGCCAACTTCCTGGCTTCCTAGTTAGTCTTGCAGTTTTAGAAGGAAAGGCAGATTACACAGAGTCCTGTGCAACAGAAGTAGGGGTGGGTTTTAGGTCCTTTTCTACTTTCCATCTTATGTTGAATGGTTTAGCCATCCAGTCACAAGGTGGAGGTAACCCAAGGATATTAAGGTGAAAGGACACAGTTCTTTTGGCTGAAAAGCATCAAGACCTTCTGGTTTCTTCTCCTTGAAGGAAGTGATTTCATAATCCATCTCTCTTGCTGCAACTAGTACTAAAATTAATAAACAGGGAGCAACTATTTTTAGAAATAATGGACTGGCAACGGTGAACAAGTCTGATCTTTGCCCATCCACATCATGACTTGTCAGACTTTTCTGACAAGATCTTAAAACCAGCATTTGATAATCCAGCCAATGGGCTTTGTGGCCTACGTATGACTTCTAAAGTTGTGTTGTTTCTTTTGTTTCTCAAGAGAGATGGAGGTTGAACGAGAATTCACTGTAACCCCACTGACTTCAAAAAGTTTCCATGGGGTGTGAGTGGGAGCAGAATTTGGCTCAGTAAAAGCTAGAGGAGTCAGTATGATACTTCATGCCCAGACAAGTCAGGCTTTAGAGGAACTTTCCTTGCTCGACATGCTGTTGCGAAATAGAAGCTTTGCAAATTAAATTTTCTGCAGGGCCCTGGTTTCCCATCCCTATCAGAGGCAGGAGCACCCCCGAGGATAAGGTTAGAACAGACATTTCTTTCCCGCAGTTCTCTGCATATACATGTACATTAGAGAGGCTGCAGGAAATAAGGTATTGAAGGCTTCTCTGTTTCTGTCTCTTTATTGCAAGCAAGAATGCCGGAGATCAACTCTCTCTCTCTCTCTTTCCTTCAGGGAAGAAGCTAAACAAGTGTGGGAAAAGAGAGAAGAAGAATGGGAGAGAGAGAGGAAGGCCAGAGACAGACTGATGAATGAGGTGGTGCCCTCTCTACAGCGATTACTCTACTCTGCTGGTTGAAACTGACTTTTACACTGGTGTATAATTTACATAGAATACATAGTAGAGGCTCAGTAAGGCCTGCTGGTTACCTCTGTGCCAGGGGATGGGCTTTTCTGCTGACTCTGTGTATTTTCTGAACTGGGTTAACTGTCTAGATAAAGATCTGCTTAGTTTGGTTTCTGAGTCTGGCCCCTTTCTTTCTATTTACCCTATTTCTTCCCTTCACCCCCCTTCTTGCTCCAAACAGGTCCTTGCGGGCAGACTGGGTCAGATCCAAGAGAAGATGGAGCTAAATCGGCATGCCCAGGAGGAATGTGTAAAATACCGGGAACAACTGATTAGAGAGCTTGAGGAGGCAAAAGAGCTGACTCGTCGAGAGAGAGAGGAAGAGGAGGAACTAAAAACAGCTCGCAAACAAGAGCTGGAGTCCCAGGTAGAGCCCAGGTCTTCATCAGACATGACCCCAGGTCATTCAGGATGCGGTTAGCAAATTGACTTTGCTTAGCTAGTTTTGCTAGATTTTAGTGCATGGAAAAATGCTCTTAGATTCCGTAGTGTCAGAACACGGTTCTCAGTAACTTTCTACTGAAACTTTCCCAATTGCGCTAGCAAAGGTAGAGTACACGCGCAAGCGGATGTAACTGGTGCTTAGTCAGGTAACTTCCCATCCCCATACTAAAGTATCCAATTAACTAAGATGGATCTGACACTGATTCAAGCTTCTTGAATCCTTTGTTTAGTTTGGGTCTCTACCTGTGATCTCACTTTAATAGCATATCTTTAAAATTACTCAGCGTACAGAGCGTCACCTCCAAGAGCAGGAAGAGTTACAGCGCCAGAAAGAGGAGGAGGAAGCAGCAAGGCTGGCAGAGCAGCGCTGTGAAGAGTTAGTGCAGCAAGAGGCCAAGCGCATGACTGAGCGGGGCTATCACAGTAAGGTAAGGAGCAGGATCCTCGGCAGGCCCAGGTGGAATCATGCGTGTCGCCCTCTCTGTTCTGTCATTGCAAGTTCACTGCCTCTCCTACACTGCCATTTCTAATGGAGCTCCCAAACGAGAAGGGGCCACTGTCTCTGGAAGGTTGAGATTGCCATGGTAGTGTGTCTCAGGCGTTGCCCGTTTCCAGTCTTTTTCAGATAATCATTTTATAAGTCTTTTAAAGCAAGATCTTTCACAACTGCCTCAAAGTATATCCCTAGTTCTCAGTCCGTGGACTAGAGTGTAGCTATTACCAGGTGATTCAGTGCTTCAGAGTGCTGCTCCCAACATCCCCTTCTCTGCCCAAGAATCCAAAAAAGCTGCAAAAGAAGCAGGACCTTTTTAGTATTCTGGCAGTAGAAATGCTACATTTGACAAACTGGTTTTGGAAAGTTTCTTACATGCCCAGAAAAACACACCTCTCCTATGCCAGCTGGCTTCTAATTCTAGATGATATGGCAGAGTGGTTTCATTCTTATCCCCTTACCATAGCAGTGATGGTAACCTTCGACACCCTCTCATTGCTTGGTACTCCGATTTTCTTTGGAGAAGTGACTATCCAAGTCACTGGTGGTGTCTCATGAAGGGTGTTGTCTTGTCAATTAATAGAACATGGTACTTTCTGTACAAACCAGAACCACCAGCTACAGCTTGTCCACTAAGGGGCCAGCACCTTGAGTATTACATGCCTGGGAGTTTAATTCTGAATGTAAAATTCTTATGGTACTTGTTATTGACTTTCTTCCAGCCCTATGGTCGTCCAAAAACAGCTTGGACCTGAGAAGGGTTGCCCTTAAGTTCTGAGGTGTGAGCATCAGTATGAAGGACTCAATGTTGCAGGCTATGTGCCTGTTAATATCAGGATGCTGTGGAATATTTCAAAACCAAGAATCAAGGCGCTGTCACCATGAACTTGTCAGGAATAGTCCATGAAGCTGATGGAGATGTGCTCAGTGCAAATGAAGGGTGAAGTTTTCAAAAGCATTCAGCCAAATTCTCCCATTGAAGTCAAGGTCAAATTTCCATTGAATGCAGTAGCAGCAGAGGTAGGCCAATGGAGCTTGATTTGAAAATACTGTCCTAAGTGTGGAGAGGGCTCTACACCATTCCAGCTGCTTCCAGTGTTTAGAAGCTGGGCTGTGACACGATGTAGCATGTCAGGCAAAGTCAACTGTCCAGCTACCCTTCAAACAGGAAAACCAGTGATGGAAGAGTAAATCTGCAGAAAGCTTTAAAATAGCTGCATGTATTCTTGACTAATGCAACCTCGTTGAATCAATGATACTAAACCACCGACTGTTGCTGTTTATAGCTGAAAGGGTTTCTTTAGAGTCATGCTTCTTCGATTAACTCAAAGTAATGTTTGCTCAGAAATCGCTCCTGTGCTTCCTTATCCCAAAGCATTGTAAAACAGGGTTTGTGAGAATTGTAGTACCACAGTATGTCAATTCTTGACAAGTTTTATTTAGGCTCTTTAAAGATTTCAATAAATATTGACTTGTCTGTTTTAGATTTACTCTATTTGAAGCTTTCCCACACCATCTCATTCTCAAAAGGGGATCACTGCATTGGATGTGCTTATGAGCAGCTTCTAGTAAACAATGCAGTACTGACCTTAACAATGAATGCCACTGGTTTGAAATTAGATACTCCTAGGTCTTTGAAAGTGGGGCTTTTCTTTAAAAAAACTAGCTCGCCCTTCTTCCCAGACTAGAAGTGTGCTAAAGGGAGAAGTGATTCTCCTCCCCTGCCCCCCCCAGTGTATCTTTGTAACAAGGTTCAGATCTCTTAAATGACATTACAGCTAGTCTCTGCTGTTAGAATCAGAGCTTATGGCTCTACAGGAGTGGGGTAGTGGCTGTTGCTTCAACCTACCTCTTCTACTAATCTACTCAACTGCATTAGGAGGGCTAGTTTAGTTTTCATGTGGTAACAAAAGGCAGAGTAATGTTAAGTCAGATGTTCTTACCCCACTACTAAGTTAGGGAAGCGTGTGAAATCCGGGGTTTGGTGGTTAGGTTCTCAGGATTGGTAAGCACAAAGTACATGGAGTTCCAGAAAGCCCAAGTAAAGAGTTGATTAGTGCTAGTCTAGGGAGCCTTGCTGTGCACCTGGAGGTTTACATCCTCTACTGTAAAAATCTAATCGTGCCAGTGTGTATTTTTAAAAGGAAAACATGAAATAAGAGCAACTGCTGCTTAAAATTCATCAAGCTTATCCAGTACTTTCATCCCACAGAGAGTCATGGGTTATCTTCCCATTTATTTTTTCAAGTAGATTATTTCACTGTCCTAGAAGGCAGCAATGTGACTGAGCTCAACTATTAAAGTAACTACTGCTATGGACATTTTAAGTTGGTGCAGCTGTCTCACTTAAATCATCTATTGGCTCAGTTGTTCTAACTGGTATGAAACACATTCCATATTCATGATACAATTCAAGATTGGCACTTATAACACAATTACATGAATGAAGTCAGACTTTGTCTAAGGCCAGGTCTACATGAGAAAAGGTTTGATGGTATAGCTCCAGTGGCAAATCCTTCTAGCGGAGGTGCAGTTAACAGCAAAGTGCTTTGGCCTGTATAGCTCACACCAGTGCCCCACATGAAATAAGCCATGCTACCAAAGGTACTTTGCCAGTATAAAATGTCACCAAAAATTAACATCCCTGAGCAACATCACTGTACCAAGAAGAGTTTCTAAAGTACACCCAGCTCTATAAAACACAGAATAAAACGTAGATGTAGTTCAACTGAGCACCATTAATTTCACATTGCCCCAGCATTCATTTGCTAGAAGCCCCCTTCCAACAGTCAGTGGTGGCTTTTAGTTTTACATTGTGCAGGATTTCCTTCATTGCCTGCCAGTGCCACTTCTGAAGTGGCAAGGATGGGTTACTGTGGCATGATAAAAAATGTGACCATTTGATGGAGGCAGAGTGAGGGAGTAAGAAGAGAAGTAGCTGAATGTACTGGCAGTTTTCAGTCCTTTCTAATTTTGTAATTTAAATGACTGAACACATTTTGAGGATACTAATGCTCTACAGTTAGGGAACCAGGCAGAAGTGAGTAAGTTGGTATAAACTTATGGCCCTTTCTACATCCCAATCTGTAACAGCAGTTGAGACAGACTCACTTACTCGCATGTAGCTTGTATCTCTTCTGGATTTGGCCTACTGACGATGTGCATATGCCAGACAATAACAGGAAAACTAGGAGGACCAAGGATAAAGAACAAAGAACTATGGTTAATTCATCTAATTTTTAAATACACACCACTTCTCAGTGTATTAGTTACACAGACATGAACTCCCTTTGCACTGTTTATAGTACCATCTTGTATGTACTTTGTATTTGGCCCATATATCCGAAAGGCGAAGCACTTTAAAAGCCTGTTTATTGCATAAGTAGCAGGCAAATAATCCCAAACAATTTTATAACACTTAAAGGGTTGTACAGTAATTGTATGTAATACAGTAAACATTAAAGGCTAAATCATGAGTACAATATGGACAAATACAAGTTCATAAAAAGGCATTTTCCCTTTCCTGTGCAGCACTGTTGTAGAGAAAGGATTACATTTCTGTAAGAGCAAGAGGGAAAACATACAAGTTATTTGAAAGTGGGGTTCCAGCCACAGGAAAAGACCCACATCTTTTTGCACCTAAACTACTCCAGGTATTTTAATAGCTCCTGCCCTGCAGCCATTCAGAGTATGTCTACACTGCAATGTAAGAACAGGGTTAGAAGAACTCAAGTTAGCAGACCCTGGGTTTGTTAACCTAAGGCTTGAGGATATGTCTACACTGCAATAAAATACCCACACTGGCCATTGTCAGCTCTGCAGGGCTACAGACATTGCAGTGTAGATATCCAGGCTTGAGCCGAAGCCCAGGCTCTGGGACCCCGCCCTGTGAGCCTGAGTCAGCTGGTACAGGCCAGCTGCAGATGGTTTCATCACAGTGTAGACATACCCTGAGCATAGACACTTATCTGTAACCACAGGTTAGGAATGGCTGAATGGTGGGTCCCAACCGGGTTCCAGCATCTACACTGCATTATGCAGTTCCCAGTCCTAGCACCCTCCAAAATGTGGCTACTCGAGCCCTTTGTTCATGATGCAGTGTGGGGAAATTTGACCATCTGCCACACTTGACTGTCCAGAGGACAATGAAAGTCAGCCCATGGGATACTTTTGGCAGATGCCAGAGCACAAGTCCAGTAGGGCTGAGCCTACTCTGCAAAGCAACAGGGCTTGAACGCTGGGTCCTGGCTTGCCCCCCACCCCCCTGGGGTTCTGGAACCCTTGGCTAGCGCAATTTGTGTATAGACACACGTGGGGGTTAGGCTTGAGTCTGAGCTCAAACCCTTGGCTTACAGTGCAGTGTAGACATATCCACACCGTCCAAAGCGGAATGCTACACAAGCTTTGGGCCTAATTTACTACTTTGGCAAACACCAACAATGGGTGGAGTAGATTAATACATTGAGCTAACCAGCGTTTGGTTGGAGTGGAGTCAGCTTTCGCTCCAAGTGCCATTTCCATAAAGTGCACCTCTGTCCTACTGGCTTCTTGAAAGAATATGACTAAGAATACTACAGATATCACACCAGATGTGTAACTGCTTAGTGCAATAGCTCGCTACTATGACCAATATGTAAGTAGAACAGAACGATTTCGAAAAGGTGCAGTTTACCAACAGGACCATAAAACTGATGTTCGACATTTAAAAAAAAAAAATCTAGATACATAATGTGAAGTGGGTGACACTTTAGCCACACTTGTATAGCTCATCATGCCAGAGTCTAATTGAATTGGGTACTTGCAAAACCTGCTGCCAACAAAGGAAAGATGTACAGTTATTCATCTGAAGGGACGTTTCCAGTTTTGGCACTGAGCAAGCTTTTAAAAAAGTTGATATCCTTAAATAAAATTTTAGGAAACATGACATTACTCTGCTTCCCACACAGGATATGTAAAAACCATGTGTAGTGATGTCCTGATGGATACTAGCAAATAACATGCTTCATGTTCCTACTGTGCTGGTTCAAAGAAGTTCTTAAGTGGGGTTATTCTATTACATACAATGCATTACGAATGGTTTAATGTTGGAAATAGGTTTTAAAAATACTTCTCTACAGTTCAAATCACAGCCTTGTCTAAATGCATTTCCAGATACGGGAGAGGGGACAGGCTAAATTATTTATGAATCAGACTGCAACAGGATTATCCCCTACCTACTTTCTTTTAACCCCAAAATAGTACAATACTTTAAAAAAGGCAGTTCATTACAACATCAGCATCCAACAATATTATGGCACTTATTCAGTGTTTATATATACATACAAACACATTATAATTTTAAAAGGAAGGAACCTCTGAAGGTTTAATTTTTGTTTGTTAACCTAAAACACAGCAAATTTTTATCACCAAAAAAACCAACCTAAAGAATCGTGATTTAGCAAACTAAATACTGCAGATTCTGCTTACAGAACAGTAGACAGCCTCCTACAATAGAGTGTTTCTGAATCAAACATTTATGTGAAAAATAAATTTAGCATTTATATATTCAGACAAAACATTATATGGTGACTCTTGACCAGTTTACCTATAATCTCACACTTGAACAGTAACACAATGAGTAGACTAACATGGCAAACTGCATGCACGGTCCTATGGCTTTTGGGGCCTTCAGAGGAAACTATGAATTGTATGAGTATTTTATAATAAGGGAAGGTGGTTAGCCTGGTGGAAAACCCCCCATGCCTTCAGAGTTCAAACTTCCTCATATTTTTATATGTATGTAACTATGTATAACATCCAGGTTTTATAATCCAGTCATTATCTGATGGTTTAGCATCACAGGGAAATAGCTATGTTAAAACGTTATAGTCAGAAAAAATAATGAACTACAACATATCTGCTCCCTCTTTGCATTCAGAGTCTCATCATCTCACTTCAAAAACAAAAATAATTCAACTACTTCTTCCTTTTAGCTCAACAGCATCTGCACAGCTACAGAGAATCACAAAACATGATCATTAACTAAGTTCCCATTGCAAGACCAAATTCTGCCCTCAGCTGTTTAACTCACTGCAGATATTAGTACTGTACAGGTGTCATTGAGTGCCTCTGAATCTTCATTACTGATTATGTACAAATCAGAACAGCTGACATCCAGCTCTCCGGGGGAGGTTGTAGGACTGATTGGTAAGCAGGAAAAACGTCTTTTTATATATGAACTGAACAAATTGTAGCCAGATTGGAACCTCTGAATCTCATTTTTACAGGTTCACTTTCAAGTAGACAGTGCTTGAAGTGATTATTAGAACAGGGCACTTAGAAGGCACGAGGTAATTTTTTTTGAAGAACTTGATTTAGGAGTTTAAATCCACATTTTCAAAGGTGACAGGCACTTAGGAACCCAAGTCTCACCGACTTTCAGTAAGACTGGCTCTTTAAGTACCTGTGTCACCTTTGAAAATGAGGATTCAGGTACTTTTGAAAATTTTACCCATGAGCTTTAAAGAAAAAGGTTCTGAAACTTAGCTAGGGAATACATTAAAGTGGTTGGTTAGCACATGGTGGGTTGTGTATTGAAGGTGACCCTTAAAGTAGGTGTCGATCTGTATATAGTTTGTAGTTTTTGGAAGCTTTGCATGAGAGGTACTATATAAAAAGTGTATTTTTCACATTCCACTACAGTGAGGTATAGATATGATGTACCGTGTCAGGCATGGCTTCTTTTGAACTCGCCCTCTTATCCTCCTTCCATTCTAAAATGGGAATAAATGCTTCAAAATGAGTTTTTCAGAGAAAGGAAAATGATGGGTTTTAACCACTAAGGACTTTTTAAAGTAACATCAAATGTATAGACTAGTGGCATAGTGACAACTAAAAGAAACTACTTAATCTCATGCTTCCTTCCAAAATAGATAGTGACAAAGACCTTGTATAGTTAACATTTAATAGGTTTGGATGCCCACAACTACTACAGTTTCAGCAGACTAAGGACTTGTTATTGCACAACAGTTGATATGGAACAGAGAATATAAACTTTGTATTCAGTTCTCAGGAAGACTATATAAAACTCCATTCTACTGACTGTTCAACAGTTACACTCTTGGAGCCTTCACAATCCACTGTCCTGCTGAGAGAGAGTTTGTTAGTCAAGGGGATTCACCATGCAGAGCAGTTCAAGGATGTACAGACCAAAGGCTAGATTCTGCCCTTCAATATGCGCATTTGACTTCAACGAGAGTTGTGTGTGCGCGTGCAACATCCGAAAGCAGAATACAGCTCCAAGGAATCTCCTAGAAGAACCTCTGATACAATGTTGGTATGCGATATTGGCTCAACAGCTGTTTGCAACATACTAGATTCTGTAATTAAACTGGCAACACGGGCACAAAAATAAGGCAGTGGGTTAAATTAATCTTTGAAAGTTCTGTTAGAAAACATGCAAAAATAATACTGAGTTTAAAAAAGTTTAACTTGCCCCCTTAGTTTTCTTGTAAAAAATTTGAAAAGTTACATGTCTAAATTTAAACTCCAATCTCTAAAAAACCAAGACTAAAAAACCCGACAGGATTCAGTTGTTGTTCTCTTTGGTTGTGATGGTAACCAGTTGTTTAGCAGCCTTGGCAATGTCATATGCACACTGAATAACTTGCTGAGTGACCAGCTGGATGTCCGTGGTAGGGCAGGCCTCTATGGGCAGGGTCTTTTTGCATTCAGACTGGAGTCTGTAGGCACTCGATGTCAGCAGCCGCAGCGACGTCCTTACCAGCTCAGATTTGGGTTTCTAGGAAGGGAAAAGCAAACAGAGCTTGAGCTAGCTGGCATGGATTATACATAACTGGTTTAGGATGACTGAGTCAGTGAGATTTAGCATGTTTGCAAATGGTCTAATACTGTAGCAAGGTGGCCTAGGCTCAGTAGCTTTTTCCTTATCAAAGGCCAGGAAAGGAAGGGCTTGTAGGGCACCTTGTGGCAAGGTAAGACATTGGGCAGAAGCAGACCCTTTGGAATTCATTGAGACCCACACAGAGATAATTATTTGCTCCCAGGAAGCTGCCTATAAAAGACCTGAGAAGCGGTCTAAAGATGGTTACATCCATACGAGTCACAAGATGACAGGTCAAGCAAAGTTCTGGTACGGCTCCATTGCTGTTCAAGCAAGATGTAAGCGTCCTTGGCTTATGGGAACTGTGGGCATTTACATCTCAACCAACCTGTGAGTCCTGGTGTACCAACTAACCCTACCCACTTGGCATGGTGACAAATACAAAGGTGCAAGGTCTGACAAAGATCCTCGTCTTGATGAAAGTAACATTCCTCCCTCTTATCTATCCATCTTTTGCTTTTTGTTCATTGCAAAAAATCTAAACCCAGGGAGGAACCACTGTAAAATAAAAAGGAGCAAAAGCTTAGGAATTTTAAGTTTCCATATTGATTTTCTTAACCAAATCAAACACAAAATCCCACCATGTCCAATCGGAAATATTTCATTCATTTCACCAACTTTCTTTAAAGGTTCTTCTCTCACAAAGCCTCAAGATGAGTGAGATTGAGAGCAGAATACCTTCGAGAAACATTGCCATTGCTGAAGAAATAAAGCGACTCACTTTTGGGAACAAGGCTGCCATTTCTGTTACTGCCACATGTATTCTTTCCGAGCATGGTATATAACTGCAAGAAGATGCAAAAGATTATTCAAAAGCAGCAACAACATTGACTTTTCTTGAAGTTCAATTAGTTAGTGACTATTTCTCCAAAAGCAAACCAGTTAACAGAACGGCACATCATCTTCTAACATTGTCTTAACACAGCCTCCAAACACAAGTACAGCAGAGTCTCTGCAACACACAAGTCTGATGAAGCTTCCCATTGAAACATTCATTAGTAAATTATGCACAAATCTGTGTTTCAACCACACTGTATTACAAACAACTTCAGGAAAAGCAAGAACTTTACAGCTGATGTAAGACTCTTTGCATTAGGTAAACCAAAGTTTTAAACTATTCTTGGATTAACACAGTTTGTGGGGGAAGGAGTAATGGGTTGCACACACTATCCTGTATCCAGCACTGTCAGATACCAATATCCTGATCCGTACTCAAGTATGGAAATACATGCTTACAAATGTGAAAATGGCACATTCGTGTATATGACTGATATTTCCTAACGTCATGATTTACACATTCAAATTTTAGAGTTTGGCTCTGCCTTCCCACAGGAGTGGCACAATATGTTCTAGAGGGGTTTATCTGCCTGTTCAAAATGTAACATATCAGAGATTCTGAGACAGAGACAGTGTGTGTGTGTCCGTCCGTCCAGAAGACAACTGCAGTTCCAGATTCTGCAGCTTAAAGGGTATTTTAACTGGAGACATCAGGATTGCGCAAGTACATAAGATCCCAGAGTGACTCTCAGATCCCAGGCTGAGTGTGCAGGGCTGACAAAAAACAAAACACAAAACACATCCTTGTCCATGTAGACTGACAGATTTAATCTGCTATCATTTTAAGAATGGAATTTTCTGTACAAGCCCCAAGGTACTATGAAACCAAACTTTAGTAAAAGATTTAAGTAAGCTGCCAAGTCAAAGATCTATGCAGACTTAGATATATACTAACCTTGGAAGTGGAGCTGAAAAATCTTTAAAAAAAACAAAAAAAACTTTTATTTAAATAAATACACAAATAATATTTTGTCAACAATTTAAGATGATCAAAATTAGAAACGAGACCTATTAGGTCACCTTGTGTATACCCTGGTAGCCAGTGCAGACTGCTTTCCTACAAATGATCTTCTGTGGTTACATTTATGAAGTTCAGAGTTTCTCCAAGAAAAGGTTTGCTATTTATCTTTACAAATCTGGATAAAGCTATTTTCAAATACTCAGCAGCAATATCTAAGGTGTATGACCTCCACAGACATTTTCACCAGTAATCTCCCAACTGAGCTTTGAAACACATATAATAAAGATTGATCAAAAGCTCAGAAACTGACAGTGCACAGTATATTGTAGTATTGTTGTGGCCATGTGGGTCCTAGGATGTTAGAAAGACAAGGTGGGTGAGTCAATATTTTTTATTGGACCAATTTCTGTTGGTGAAAGAGAAACTTTCGAGCTACACAGAGCTTTTCTTCAGATGACTGAAGAAGATAAAAGACCCAATAAAAAGTTATTACCAACGTCCACCTGGTCTTTCTAATATCCTGGGATCGACACAGCGTACAACATGCTGTGATAGACCATTCCAGGTGGAGTGGCCTGTTCATACCTCTGCAGTCGTAGGACCAAAAAGGGAGGTTAGTAGGTTACTGGTTGTTGTAATAAGCCATAAATCCAGTGTCTTTATTAAGACCATGATTTTCAGTGCCTAGCAAAGTTATGAATTTAAGCTCCCAGGCTCATCTTTTGAAGATGTTGTGCAGGTTTCCTTTGAGGATGAGGACTGAGAGGTCAGATATGGAGAGATTGTTTTGTGAAAAGTGTTCGCCCGTGGGTGCTGTGGGGTTTTTGTCTGATTTTCTGAGAGAGTTCATTTGAGGGTGTCGTGATTATCTGGTTCACTCACATAGTAGTTATTGGGGCATTTAATTCACTGGATGAGGTACAACACGTGTTGTGATAGGCACGTGCAAGACCTATAGATCTTGAAAGGTGTGTTG
The DNA here is from genome assembly GCA_033296515.1 of Macrochelys suwanniensis. NCBI lineage: Eukaryota > Metazoa > Chordata > Testudines > Chelydridae > Macrochelys > Macrochelys suwanniensis. The sequence goes on along the minus strand of CM065789.1, from coordinate 3,172,471 downwards.
TGGGGGGTACTGAATGGTCTCCTACAATATGTGTGAACTACTTACGCTAAACAATCTGTTACACCTTGTATTTAGCAGTGACCCTGAGTACCTTTCTCAGACCTGAAGAAAAGCTCTATGTAGCTCGAAAGCTTGTCTCTTACCAACAGAAGTTGGTCCTATAAAAGACATTACTTCCCCCACCTTGTCTCTCTAGTGCACAGTATATACAATCTCAACTCATGTCACTTGTCAGGGCTTCTCAGGGTCAAAGGTTAACCCTTGTAGCATTCTTTAGCTTGCTGTGAAGACAGAGGCTCAGGAAACAATTTCACTTTAGAAAACATTTATTTCCATACTTGACAGTCCATCGTGAACATTAGGCTGTCAATGCAATATTGTTTGATGTTAAATTTTTCCCATTCTTCATTGCATAAATCAAAGATTACCAATTTAAAGAGAAGCTGTTATGTAACTCCTAAATCTTATTCAGGATGTACACCTCACTTTTTTGGTGAAGTGCAACTACTAGACTGTAAAACTTCATCTAAGGCAAACTGAAAAAAAATGAAGAATGCCTGGTGAATGTAGACATACGGTGAACATGTACTACACAAAACCACCAAGAGACAGCAACTGGTAAAATACATGCATTTCACCATAGTTAATGTTTATCTTAAACTATGCAGTCTAAAAGTAAACTTTCAATTATTCTGTTAAACAGAACTATTACAAAGTGATAACTAATCATACAAAAGTAGATTTTAAGAATCCTTACAGATTCTGCATTAGACCCTGAAAAATATTTTAAAATTAGAATTAAAATTGATCTCTGTTCAAAAGAGAAGCTTCTGGTCAATAATTTTACAGTTACCTGAAGCCAGTAAGAAGCTTAGCCTTCTGTCAAAAGTCTACTTTTAAAACCTATACTTGCCAAATACTCCATTTAAGATAATAATCTACAGGATAGTTAGTATAGTTCAGACCTTAAGCTAGTATTTTAAAAATTAGTTTATCAGGCAGTACCATTCAAAAGAAGAATATTTTTCCTTAGCATAATCTCTCAATTCTAGATCTAAAAATCACTTTCAGTTGGAAATTACAATTATTTTATTCAATTAACTTGCAATACTGAACATGCAAAAACCATGTAAATTACAGATACACTAAAAAGGAAAGCAACACACTTAGGGGTCATTTGAGTTATGCAGGAAAGTTGCCATAAAAGGGGGACATCTTGATTGTGTGTGTGTTGCATTCCCATGGGTTCTTCCAAACAAAATTAGACTTCCCACCATCACTAGCTTTTTACCAAAAGTGCGCGGTAGCAATCCCTGCTTTACTAGAATGGAGAGTAGGGATAATAACCAATTTACTCTCCATGAGCCACACTGAATAGTAGAGGAAACCTATAGAAAACAAGACAAAAATGTGCAGTTTAAGCCTCCATTGATTTCCAGGCCCCAGTAATTATGGAATGTAAGAATGTATTAGAGATGTAATAGATAGGTGCATATTTCCGGGCCATCTGGGTTTGTTGCCTCAAAGTTTTCAATGTATATTTGAGGAAAGCCTCTACTGATGTAAGATAAGCAGTTCAAAGTCTAAGTACTTTATTAGTACTATTATTTGTATCACACTAGCATCTAGCACCCCCAGGACCCCATTGTACAAAATGTGCAGACACAAACGATACTTCTCACTAGATGATCTTTTTTTTTTTTAAATGGACACTGACTAAAAACTGGGTAGACACTACAGGTCAGAGTGTGACTGAATTGGCTTCTTAAATTGACACAAATTTTAGGGAATTGTCACATTTTGAAAAAATTCTTATTGCAGAGAATTTCTGAAGACTTCCTATAACCCTTCCTCTCACTTTGATATTGATGATTGGCCATAATAGTGTTTAGGATTAAACCTTGGAGAAAGTCCATAAACACTGGATTTTAAACTTTCCTTTAAACAGGGTTTGTATCTCAGATGCAGTAGGCATTAAAGATCAGACCAGTATTTTGGTCAGGTTTTGAATTTTTGGGTTGCCATTACATAAACTTATTAAAACCTAAAATTTAGTTGTGATGGTAATTTATCCAAGCTAGAAATGAGGATCTAGTATTCACCATAGACAGATGGTCATTTAGACTAAAAGAATAAAATGGTGTGCGTTATGGGTCATGCAAACAATGCTATTTCTGCAGGAACAGTGCATGGACACTGCCACAACAAATGATGTCATCAATGATCAGATGCAGATTATTTTGATAGACAATGACCAGAATGGAGAGACAAGCTAGGGCTGTCAGAGGGAAACCTCAAGCCTGTTAGCTGTACCACTAGGCCCTGATCTTGCTCCCAGTGAAGTCAACAGTAAAAGCTCCTATTAACATCACAGGACATAGGATTGGCCCCGTAACTCTTAGTACTTGTTACCTATAAGTTTTCTTATCATTTAAAGCCTTTCATGCATAACCTCTAACCACCCCGGTGTTGAACGTGCATGAGCGGGGAAAGGCAGCAGAGAAAAAGAGAAAGGACACTGTGCCTGGAAGGCAGGGACAGAGGCCAGAGTACCAGGAGGTAGGATCAGGCTGCAGGGGAGCTCTCTCAGCCCATGGAACCAGTGTACTGAAACAGCCGAGGCTATGTCTGAGCTTAAGCATGCTTGCCCGCTCTAATGGTCTATTTAGACAGATGAGTACAGGAAAAGGAACAAAAGAGAATGAGAAAAAGGAAGGAGTTTCATTAGGATGATGGAAGAACAATTAACATTCATGTTCAGATTATCCATGTGGCAAGTCATTTTTATTTACAATATTCCCAACAAAAGTGTGGAAGCACTCTCATTTTCAGAAGCTCAATTATACGACAATATATTTGCAATGGGACTTCTCTAAATAGCCTTATTCATATCAGAATTAAGTTGAATAGATTTGTTCCATTATTTTCCCATATAGCTTGCCCCCTGCTACGTGATGCATTCAGCAGTAGCACATCTTAGGCAAAGCCATGCAATACAATATTGCACTTTTGTTCATGGCTAAGAGCTTTGGAGGGTCATGTTCACCTAAGTATGGTAACCAACATGCTCCATTTGTGGCATAGAAGAAACACTGCTTTAATAACCAAACAACTTGTTCCTTACTCTGATCTCTTAAAGCCTTCCCTTCAATATCTTTCTTCTCTAACAAAGAAAAGACAGAAGATGTCTCTTTGCAAGGCTAATCATTTCTTTCAAAAGATTTCTCCGTTCATTTTTCTTATTTGCATTTATGAATCTAATTTGTTTTATTTACAGAGCTAAAGAGATACATGTCCCTTGCGTAAAAAAATTCTCCCTTAACTCGAGGCACAAGAAAACATGAGGAAGGATTAAAGTATTCTTTCTTCACTCAATTTAGGAGGGGAAAAACGTCCTGGGTTCTTTATTCAAGATGATTTTGGTGCGTCTCAACTATTGTTACTGGTAAAATATACAAATAACCAATATTCTTATTTTAAATTTTATATTTTACTGCATCTCCCCTTTGCAAGAACCCTGGGAGCAAACAACAAGAATGGTTTATGGAAGGGACTAAGTCTGAATTTTGACTCAAGTGAGCTCAGTCAGAAAATGCACTCTGACTTCTCCACCCAGGATCACAAAGGAAACAGGTACATCTCCCTCCTAGCCAAAGGAAAGTGCAAACAAAGTAAATAAGCATGGAAGAAGCAGAAGTGGCCCCCAGAATGCAACTGTTGCCTATTTTTCTCAGTTGTGGAGGTAAGGAGCCCAGAATCTGAACTATATGAGCTGCAAGATTTAATAAAGGTAGTTAGCTGGTTTCATGGGGAATGTGTTGTATAGTCCTTCAGCACTGAGGCTGTGGCTGCAGTTCTAACATGAGAACTGCCACAGGAAAAGAGAAATTTATTTGGAGCCCAGGACCGCTCAGTGCTAACATGGAATGCACTAACATACACTATGATATACCTGCCATTATATGCCTATAAAAAACTACCTAGGAGAACCACCTGCTGTTTATGCACCACAAAGAATCATTACCAACAACTCACGGAGATTTGGCAGAGTTAACCATCAGGTCACATTGCATGCAGGGAAGCTCAGGCTGAGTACTAATTTGATGTTCAGATAAACAGGCCACTTTGATTTTTAGCACTGGCAAACTTGAGAGAAGCATATCTAGTTCCTGGTTCTACTCTAGCAGTTCGGAACAGCTTTTGCTGATGGCTTATTTATTGCTGTAAAAAACAGACGATAAAAGGCTATTGCTAGGGCCCTACCAAATTCATGGCCCATTTAATGGTTTTAAACTTAGTCAATTTCACATTTTCAGATGGAGGAGGTACCCGGAGGTGGGGCTGATCTCCCGCCCCCGCAAGCAGCCATAGAGGGGAAGAGGAAATCCTGTCCCTCCCCAGCCCGGCCAGGACTAGCAGTTAGGAGCCCCCGACTGGGGTGCTCCAGCAGCACAGGGGAGCTCAGCCCCACCTCCGGGAACCTCCTCTGGCTGCAGGAAGCTCTGAAGGCAGCACAGCCACAGAGCTTCCTTCAGCCCAGGGAGGTACCTGGAGGTGGGGCTGACCTGCCCGAGAGTGGCCATGCAGGGGAAGAGGAAGTCCCATCCCTCCCCAGCCTGGCGCGCTTAACAGCTGGAGCACAGTACATGGTAGGAGCCCCCATCTGGGGTACCCACAGCCCGGCTCCTCTCCCCCTCCAATAGGTAGATTTCATGGAGGGGGAGGTCTGATTTCATGGTCCATGATGTGTTTTTCACAGCTGTGAATTTGGTAGGGCCCTAACTATTACAGAGAACATAGCAATTATGTACACAAACAACCATCTGCAGTTTAAGGGCCAAATCCTTCCTGACTGCAGCTGTTTCACAGAGGTTCCACTCAGTTATTGGCAAATATTCCCTTCTAGGTGCCCTGATCTATAACTCCGGCCCACTTGTCCCTGGGCCTCTGCAGTGGTCCCCTGACCTCCGCTTTCTTGGCAACAGGATTTGCAAGGGAGCCATCTCCCCACACTTCCCCTTGCGTGTACTGCTTCTGACTGAGTGGGATGCAGGCAGATTGGGAGGAGACACTGCTCCAAACAACAGCTATTCCCAGGGATATCTGCCAAGTCCCGAGGAAGTGTTCCATGGAGAGAAGCTGTTCCATGTCCTTTTGCCCACAGCCCCAACAATATCTGCTGCTCCCCGCAACCAAGGGAACACATGACCATACACGATTCATTGAGATGACATTAAAGTCTCTAAGCTTGGAAGCATTTTATGATGTTTTTTAATCTTGGAAATTCCAGATCACTTAAGACTCCCCTTCTTACCTGTCATGCTTATTCTCTTGTGCTGCTCGCAGCAGCTCCTGGATATTTTTAGTGATCTGCTCAGTTTTTCGAATAACATCTTCTGTACTGGGCAAAGTGGAACTTGGGGTTGCATCTGTATCTGAGTTCTCGGGGATAGACCCTTCCCCCTGCCAAATGATGCTTCTCTGCCTTCCTTTCCTACCTGGCCTGGGGGAAAAAAGAAGAATGTTGAAGTGGTCGCTGTACTACAGAGCAGTTTCTATTAGCACTTAACTAGGGCTTTATGTCTTCAGACACTATACAGACAAACATTAGCTCATTCATGTAATAAGACATACCCCGTCTCATCCAGCTCCAAACTGGGGGTGGGGTTATCATAGTCACTTTCAGGCATGCTATTCTGTTTCTCTAATTTCGATGCCTACAAAGAATAAAGAAATGTTTAAGGATAGTACCTAAAAAAAATAAAATAAAGGGTCACGAACGTTGCCAGGGAACTATTCCCTGTGTAAACTAGTTCATTCTCTTTGCACAAGACTTCATTCAGGTCCTACATTACTTTACAAGCTCAAGTTGTCATGGCCATTAGTCTCTGTTCTGTGCTACATTATACTCACTCACACATTTTAGGCTAAGATCTTATGGGCTGAGATTTTGTTAATTTCTCTTACTGACAGCTGTCATGTATGCTTACATCACTATATGCAGCAGCAATGCTGACATGAGTTAAATACCATAGGTTATTCCTCCATTTCACCTACAAGAAATAGAGTTACCTGCCTGGCTAGTGATTCCTTCTTTAGTAAGTAGTTTCTTCATAAAGTACATTAAGTATTTTATTTTTAAAATACATTTTATACCTTGACATATCAGGGAATGTTCTTCCCCAACCATTACAAGCTGATCAGCTTTACAGAGCAGGGGTTCTGCTTCTTTAACATAACCCAACATTCAGCCACTTGCCACTGATGATCTTTCTGCCCCCAAGAAAACCGCCTCTGTTCCCAGGATATTCAAAAGGGACACCACACAACGATCTTGGGATCACTTCTGGAGTCTGACAACCACCCATTTTCAAATGACTGAGCAAATGTGCTTTCGCAGAAGCCTGGAGCTGGAAAATGGAATTAGCTCAACTCCCAGACAACCACAAGTTTTACGTCTTCCAATGCAACATATGACCACTTTATAGGCAAGAGTGGGACATCACCTACTATTACTACTTTATTTGGTATAGTTGCCTCTAACCTTCCTCAATATGACACACTTAACATACTTTTTCCTGAGCAGAGGGACAGCAATAACTGAGCTTACTTGTATGCTTATGGACTTGGGATTTGTATCCCTTGAAATGCTATCACATGGTCCTCTACACTCAGGAAGTTTCTCTCATTAGATTCCATGTAATCTTTCAGGTAAAGAGTTATTCTACCACTTCTGTGAGCTTCCGGTATAGTTTATACCCAGGGAATATACATCCCAAATATTTTTGTTCTAAATACCTCACAACCACACAAATCCCAGGAATTCATATCCATGGAAAGTTTGCAATTTGGGCTTTTAAAATAATTCCAGAATAATTCCATGGGACTGGAAAACATAATGCAAAAGCAGGAAAGGAAAGTATAGTCTGGAGCTCTCTCCTTCCTCAAACAGCAGCCCTGGATTACTTATTCTCGTCTTCTGGGCCTGACACCAAAGAACCAAAGATGCAACAACTTATCAACTACAACTCCCCTCAGTGGTGCTCAGGCCAGGGCACTCTACGTTAGCACACATTTTTCTAGAGGACAGACAATTATACCCTTCCCACCTATGAACATGCCACATTAATGTCACTGTGAGGCTTGGTCTTTTACTGCACAGTGCAGATCCTGGAATTGAAGTAAAACCAAACCCAACAAAGCTATGGGATTTCCTCATTCGCTGTCACATTAACCTCCCACTGATCTTTATTAGAAAAACAGAGTGAGGATCAAGGGAATCTCCAGCGATGGATTTTAAAGGAAGCTCGAATCAGCGTGCTTAACATGCACTTTTCATTATAACAGGGACAAATGAGGCTAAGCCTGGTGGATAACCCTTTCTATTATTCTTATTTGCAGAGGTGCCCCCATGTGCTAGGTGCTTTGCAAACACTAAAGGACAGTCCCTGCTCGGAACAACTCAAACTAAAGAATTTCTATCCAATTTACAGCTACCTTGCATAGAAAGAAACCTAAATTGTGGTGTTCTTTTGATTACATCTAGTAAGGTAACCAGAGAAGATAGAATCTGAAAACAATGCTAGGCATACTCTGACAATAAAAAGCTGTATGTAATAGCATTTGTATGGCATTTATTTATCAGATGATACACAGATAGAAACTGTTTGCTAAATGGCAAAGCTGAACACTCTGGTCACAAACAAAAAGAGCCAGTTAAAAAAACCAGGACTTAGCCTTAGTACTGGAATTAGCGATGTGTAAGGTAGGATTAACGCCCCACGCCCCCCCCCCCCCCCCCAATCTGAGCACGTTTGTAGTTCCAGTGATAAATCAACTGTACCCAAACTGGCAATTCACACTTTACGATGAAGGAAGAGAGTCACTTAAAGATTTGTCATCTGCTACTATTCCATGTAAATCAAGTATTTTTCAGATTGGGCAGAAGTTGCCATGTCACTTGTAGTCAGAATTAACTTGTGTTCTGAGGTTTAAAAGAGGGACTTCATGCTGAAGAAAACAAATATCCAGTTAAAAAAAATAAGCATCTTGAAAGGCAAATGAATCCTCAAAATGTTGATAAAAAAAGCTATTCCTCACAGTTCAACTGTTAAATAATAAAGCTTGACTTGAGACACTGCATAGCTGCCAGAGAAACAGACTGATACAGTGTCAGCTACAGGATTGTGATTTCACTGAGGTGGCAGACACATGGAACAGTTGGGCTAAAAAGGGAGAGGTGGTCTTTTTAAAGAACGGTATCTCCAAAAATAGCCATGTTTTAAAAGTCATCTATGAATGCTTTTCTCCTTTAGTTTGCTTCTGTGAAAGTCCTGCTTTAATCATGAAAAATGGAGCTTAAATCAATAACACACAATACTACAAAATGGGTTCGGTCAAACTACCCATAAATATATTTGTATAAAACAGACATAAAAGTATAGGAAGAATACAAATGTATTAAGGAGTATATAGCGATGATAGTTACATCCATTAAAGACACTTAATAACTGCGGATCCAAGCTGCAGATGAGAAATGCAATTCACTCACTGTGATGACCCCTGGTGATTCAGCTATCACTTATGCGAATGTTTCATCTTGCTCAAAGTGTGTGTAAAAGATATCAGTTTTCCAATGATAAATTATTCTGAAATATTTATCCAGCATATGTGTAGCAAGAATCTATTTGTTAAAAGCACAGTTCTTTTACAACGGTTGCCTTGTAGTTGGGGCTGGTTCAGATAGCATTATTCTGCAATTTTTTAGAAACACAGAAATATTTCTAAGATCCCCCACAAAATGTAAAGTCTATAAACAAGAAATCAGGCATGACCAGTCTACTGTATCAGACTGTTCAATTAGCCAACCATCCCTAACCTTGCAATTTTGTAGTGAGGATACTTCGTTCTGTGCTTCTATTAATTGTCCTCACATTGGGTTGGATTTAAGACTGCAGAGGAACAGTGTATAACAAGGATGAGAATACAGCAGGGGTTCTCAAACTTCATTGCACAGCAATCCCCTTCTGACAACAAAAATTACTACAGGACCCCAGGATGGGGGACCGGAGCACGCCCAAGCCCCACCATCCCAGGGGGGAAGCAAAGCCAAAGCCCCACTGCCCCAGGCCGGGGGGCCAAAGCCAAAGGACTTCAATCCCAGGCAGGGGGTCTGTAACCTTAGCCCCGCTGACCAGGGCTGAAGCCCTCGGGCTTGGGTCCTGGGCCCCAGCAAGTCTAAGCTGCCCTGGAGACCCCATTAAAATGGGGTTGCGACTCACTTTGGGATCCCAACCCACAGTTTGAGAACCGCTGGAATATAGCATACTTATCTGTTTCACATTTCAATGTTTTCATAAAAAGGTACATAATCATAGAATCACAGGGCTGGAAGGGACCTCGAGAGGTCATCTAGTCCAGTCCTCTGCACTCTGGGCAGGACTCAGTATTATCTAAACCATAATGCCTCTGTGAACTCTGCAGTTCTGTAGTTCAGAACCAAAACTGTTCATTCATGAGTCAGAAACAATGCAAATAGAGGTATCTTTAGGATACCATAGACTTTTATAGTGCAATTAAAATCCCATAATGCAATGGCTTTTTTTTTTTTTTTTTTTAAATCAGTGTAGTGCTTTTGTAAGGTCCTATAAACCAATGTTTGTTGATTCTCAGGCAGCAGCAATATAAGCTTCCTCTACATTGTGCCATGAATGTACTTTTAACCCTGACCTAACAGGAGCATTGCTAAGAATGAGTTCAGCCTCCAGGCCCATTCAAACCTTAGCCTCTTTCAATACCACCAGTAAAAGGGCTACACTATGTTAAATGAAGTGGTGGGTGATATGGATGCTTGTCTGATATAACTGGACAAAGAGCTCACTCATTTCAAACAGTCTACCGAACAGCTGTCAAAAAGTAACATCTCTGTCCATCAGTACCAACTTGGACTAGATGCAAAGTGGTGACCCCTAGAGGTAACAGGCTCCATAGCTTTTACTAACCCTTTGAGCATACCTGTGTCCCATGCAATGCATTTTAGTCAGCAGAAAAAAGTACATACTGATATTTTATGAGCCAGTAAGTGCCTGCTAAATTACTTTTCTTCAGCAACCAGTTCATTTTCAATAGCATATTGTGGGATAAGTGATCTGGAGCAACTTGTGCATGGTGTTAAATGCTACAGGTATTTTAGTTGGTGTAAAGTTAGACAAGAGTGAAGCAAGTGTATCCATAGTATGTGGCAAAAGAAACTGAAAGTGATGAAGTGTTGCTTCATGCAGGGATGAAGGCCAGTTAGCAGATAGAGGGGAAAGGACAGAGGCACAAGGCTTCCAGGAAAATGGCTACCTCCTCCAGGTAACAGACCAATTCAGAAGGTACTTAACCCTTCGTGTGCTTTCATCCCTTGACCAGGAAAGCGTGGAGGGGAAGGAAGGCAGAGATGAAGAGGAGGTCACAAACGCACTCCTCCCGATCTAAAAAAAAAGGGGAGAGGGGAGAGAAAAACCACTCGGGAAAACAACCCCCCCCCCACAAATATTCTGAAAATAACTTTTAAACATAGGTGCATTTTTAAAATTGGATAATCAAAGAGATGACATGGTCAGAATGACCGAGAAAACTGACTGAGCTAGACTGGAATTGTAACGCTGGCAAAACGCATTTGACTTCTTCAAGCTAATTCTGGTATCAGTATTCCAAAGTGAACAAATACATTCACCAAAGGTGAAGTTAAAATTCTGCTTCTGCAAAGGCCTTCATTTAACTAATATATCCCACTAGGATTGAGTAGAAAGATTTTATTACAGGGAAAAAAAAAAGAGTATATTTCTGTAACCAAGTTTCACAAGAAAGCAATGCTTTAGAACGGTTTCTAAACCAACAAGACGTTAACAAGTGAGACGTTTCAGGACCTTATGAAGCTCTCTTACACTTTGAATAAATTATTGTGTACAAAAGAGTTCTGACATTTCTTGCTGGAGGAACTGCCTTTATACTGAAATCTTTCACAGCAAATAAACTATCTACGATGATATAGCTTTTATCATGTAGTTTGAATTTCTAAAAAGCCCTTTATTATTTCCAGCAGTTTGAGAAGTCCCATACATGTTCATCAGACTGAAAAACAACCAAGCTCGTGGCATTAATATTGGATGGTTCAGCATCATCTGCCAAAATGGCACTTCTTGTAAAATAGTTTAGACATTCATGACTACTGCTTGCACCAAGCATTTTGTTTTATATGCACATGGCACTTTTTTCAAGCCAGGAAATAAATTTCAACTTTCAAACAATTAAGCAGTCTCTTTCAAATGCATTTAATGTATGCAATTGAGAGGAAAATACAAGATAGTGCTGCCCCACAGACAACATACTGACAAAGCCTTAAAATCCTGATTCATGTCAGCAAAAAAAATACGCCACACATTTCCCCCTGCCTCTGGCAATTTAAAAAAAGATACAATAAAGTGTCTTGAGTGTTGGTATATTTTCTGTTGTCAGTCTAGAAGGCAAACTCCTTAGGGCAGAATCAATGTATATGCTGACCACACTATTGGAACTTTAATAATTTAGGAAAATACTAATCAGGACGGACTTGGCCACCTAAAAAAACTAGGCTCTGAACACTAGAGTTAAAAACAAACAAAATAAGAGACTATAATGAAAAGCTGTACTGCAGAGAGATCCATGAAAGTAAACTCTCTTCGGTGCTTCGATGTAGCCATTTCTACTCATGAGCGATCTTCAGCAAAGTTCAATCCTACTGTTTTTAAAAGGCTCACAAGTTTCACGTATAAGCACATACCTGTATGCCCCAAGATCAGAGATCCACAAACTACACCTATCTTGTTGAAATACTGGGTTTTTCTCACCTACTTTTGAAACATTCATGCATGGATATATTCGCAAATATGTTGTGGCTAAGGAAATAGCTGAGCAGAAGCCAAAAGCTTCAATTTACATATCAGAGAATTATGTTACAGCTTTTATTCTTCAAACCATCAAGCTCCTGCAGACATGTTAATACAGCAAACAGTGATAATTCTTACTGTTTTACTTGACTAGGAAGCAGACAGTCTAGAGATTTTGGTAAATAATCCAGTAAACAAGCAGAATTGCAACAGAAAAAGCTGAACATACAAAGAAGAGCAGAAGCATTAGCAGTTTTACTTACATGTGGAGGGAAAGGCTGCAGTCTTGTTAAGCTCTCTTCTGGATATGTGACTTCTCCCATTGGGAGGTAGGGTTTCTGACCCGATCCAGTCTCATACATAGACATAGGTCTGCTACCTCGTGTAGATGGTCGTCGCTTTAAAGAAGAATGATTGTTGGGGTCTGTGTATTCAGAACCAGTTTGGACCTGATATATATTGGTTGTGGCCTGTCTTCTGAGGTTCGTATTTTCACTCTGTAGTGTTTGAAGCTGAAAGAAATGTTTAGCAGTGGGACTTTGTTTTTCTACAGCAAGCAAACTGAGTTCACAAATAGTTTGTCACCTTAAAAAAAAAAATCCAGCTAGCTGTTGCTGGATTTATTATTATTTTTTAATGGAATTTTCTCTTAAAATCTACTTCATTTGCTCGGACAAAAAATATTTTACTGCAGGTCTGGTAGATTTATAAGTGTCAGTTTCAACTTACTATTATTTTAGTTGGGATGCAAGTCAAATTGGATCTTACATTTGGCTGTTGCAGTTAAAAGCATAAGATCCATTTCCAGGTTAGATGTACTTTTACATAAATTTTTCATTACCACGAAGGCTGTTTGAACAACAGAAAAATAAATTCTTTTCAAGCAAAGCACTCCAGTTCAGCAAACAGTTACTACAGTAACTTAAAGATGACTTAAATAAAGCCTCTGAATATGCAACTGCTAAAATTATAGCACAGATACAGCACAAAGAAAACTAGAGCTTGCTTTGCAAAGCAAGAGGACAGTGGAGTTAAGCATATGAAAATAGGATATCAGCTACTGCTTTCTAAGACGCCAACAAGATTATTAAAATCTGTGGGCGGGGGAAAAAATGCTGCAATTTAAATTTTGTTGTAGAAGAAAATTTCTCAGAATAAGTTTGCTATATTAACACATCATGAAGAAAACAGCAAATATTTAAATATTATGTACATCTTCTCAAACAATATATGGAGCATACTGTTTCAGACAGCTGATGGCCATTCATTAGGAATCACAATATTCAGTTATTTACTTGCATTTTGCTCTGCATCATGTGAACCTTCAAGAAAATCAGTCTGTGCTGTAAAATTGTAGTCTGCCTGACACGGTCCAGAACCCATAAGTGAAGATTCTGACTAGCATCCTGAAGCCATTTTAAATATTGTCTTTCCCCACTCTGTGCAGTCTGTCATACCATGTATTGTGTGTTAAGATTTAAGGATCAGTAAAGAGCAATGTTACTCCTTAAAAGTTTGACATTTTAATACAATCAAGCAGGTCCATGCCGCACAATCTCCTTTTCCCTTTATTTTCCACCACATATTTTATAAAGCGGGTGTGGTATAATTTCAGCTGTCTGCTGTTGTTCATCTATTGCCATATCAGATCAATTCACCACCACTGTCGAAATTCTTCACCACTGTCAAGCTTTAAGTTCACAAACAAGTGCCCACGTGTCAGAAAGTCAGCTGTTTTTCATAAGAACACCCTTTCACTGGATTTAGGGAGAACCCATCCATAAGTGACATACATCAATAGAGGCTCTGCCTCTTCTTTAATTGGTATCTTTTTCAAGTAACTGAAGTGTGAGAAATCAGATACATATCATGCTACTAGACAACTATACGAGACAGATAATTTTTATATTTAAATTTAATCTATGCCTAAAAAAACCAAATAAGCCTATGCCAATTAAGAGACCAAGGGCCATATTCTCAAATGAGATCTGGCTCCTTTGCTTTGGTCAGGTGCTACAAAGGATTTAGATTCTGACCACAAATGGCCGGCAGAAAACTCCCCTGGCATAGGGCAACTTCTTATTGGCCTAAAGCTACTGTAGCTAAGTACTATGCCATCTATCCCCCTTCCCCTCGGAGCACAGGGTAATGTACAATGGCTACCCCACTCCTACAGCAAAAGCTTTTTTTAAGATTAGGTTCCTTAAAGCATAAATTTATCTCTAAACCAAAAATTAGTTCAAATGATGCAGACAACTGCTTAATCAAGACACCTGCAAAGGTAGCCAAGAAGTCTCATAAGATGTCTTAGGTTCCTCTATAAATTTTGGGTTCCAACAGAGATCTCAAAGGCAAAACCAGGTAACTGTACATACAACTGCCCTTTTTGTATGCACAGATGTGTTTTGCATCTGCTGTTACCTGCTTTGAAAGAGAGCAACTTGGACAGTAACATTTGAAACCATGTCCCAACTGCTCAGTTTATCAGGCTAGGGATAAAGCTGAAGATATTCTCAAGCCATGAATCAGACTGGTATTAAATCCTAATAGCTCAGAGGCCCACAAACACTCCAGGCTCTTGAAAGAAGCAGCACTGTACAGTGGCATCGTGCCAGGACACTAGAGAAAGCAGTTAGGACAATCTCCCTACTCCTCGTTGACATAACTCTTGAGCTACCTGAGGAAAGTTGACATCTCCAGTACTGTAGCTTGACAGCAGCTCTGGGCTGGTTTTCTCTATAATTATAGAATACTGCAGTTACAATTATGTGCCACTCCATAGTTGCACAACTTCAAGGGGGACTGGTTTTATGTCAATTAATGGAATCCCTTCCCAACAAAGTAGACAGGACAGCATGGCAGACATAGCCAGAATAAGGAACAGACAGAGCAGATCACCAAAAAAAACAAAAACAAAAAATAATAATACTGAGAATAAGCAATTAGTTATAGGTTTTAATAAGGAATCCACATGTACACTGACTCACTGAAAAAGTATACAACTAATCCTGTATGTTTTGGATACTAGATCTTACCTCACCTATTTGAATGTTGGCCAACTAGTTAAATTCTACAATCTCAGTGACTTTCTGGTATCAACAACTGATCGCCTGCAGACAGAGGAAGTTTATTCATAGATTCTAGGGCTGGAAGGGACCTCGAGAGGTCATCGAGTCCAGCCCCCTGCTGGATGCTCCAAGAGATCTAGTGGGTCTTTTCCATTTTCAGTTTCAGCAATTTTATTTCCTTTCCCTGCAATGAACTTTTGCACCTTAGCTTCCAGTCACTCTGTTTGGTGGTGATCATCCCATAAAGCTGTCTGTTTTCTTAAAACCTAGCAGATATCTTAGCATACATGTATACCAACATTATAGCTAGTTCTATGAAGACAACTAATTTGCAAGCGTGTGATATACTATATTTGTTACTGGCCTGTTGGGACACAGTGACCTTGTCTACACTAGGATTTGAAGGGCTGGTAGCCTGGCTTTAACTTGACATATGTATACGTTTAACATATACTAAACTGGTCTTGCCTGCAATAGAGACTTTTAAAATGTGTATAAGCACTAGCCCTTATTATTGAATTAAATAACTGACCTAACAGAAAGCAGAAGGTGTACTTTATGCCCGTCTGCTATCAGCTGTTTCCAAAGTCTCAATTGCTCATTTTGAAACAAGACAATGGAACAAGTTTTTTTAAAACAATGGTTTGGAAATAAGGAAAAATCAGTTAGGTTGAACTAAACAGTTCCCAATAACACCTTCCATGAAAGACAAAACATTAAGAGTTTGCTCCGCATGGATATATTAACTTTTGTTACAACAATTCCAAAATAGTTCTGATTTGTCAAATATTTTGACTGGTCTTCACACATGGTCCCTTATTTTATATTTATATAAAAATTAACCTCATTAGCCACAGGATTTTAATTTTGCTTATGTTACTATACTTGTTACCTTTTTCTGCATGGTTCTCAGTTCATCACTCAAGTTGATGTTCACCTTCAATAACTGCTGTATCTTTACCTCAGAAGCCACCAAAGCATTCTTAACTTGCATGTATTCTTGTGTAGTCACTGGTCCATCTGACAAGTCTGAATCCAGGCTCTATAAATAAAATAAATTATTAGATAAAATACTTACCACACCTATAAGACAGACAATCTACCGTAAGCAAGCAAAACTGCAATGATTTTAACAGATTTCCAAAACTGACTTCACATGAGTCACCAAGGAAAGTAACAACCACCTAGCAGCACACTTTACACAACTACAGCTATGGACCATCTCTGAAGAAACCTGGTCTCAATTAATTCTTAGCTCATTTACATGCAATATTATTAGCCTCTGGATTTCAAACAAGAAAAGGATGGTGTTTAATAAAGATTTTGATAAGTATGCATGGACTAGTATTTGATATTCTGGCTCTTATTATTCACATTAGTTTATGGGTTAGAGCAGGTGAGGAAGCCAGGATTCTTGCGTTCTATTCCCCGTTCTCTGTTTTATTGCATTATTTTCAGGAATTATTTCATCTCTCAGCATTCATTTATCCATCTGCACTTTGCTGCTATCTCATTGATATGCAGGTGAAATTTAATGTAAAGTATTTTGAGATATTCTGATGAAAGAAGCCAAGTGACATAATACACTAACTACTGTAGTGCTTTTGTATTTGTGCTATTGGGTCCATAGTTTGTCGCCAGATAAAATAAATTCTGTAAGGGACTCATTTTTAGAACTGTTTTATTAATGCTTCACTAACAAATGTTTTAAGTCATATTTCTGATTCTGCATAGAGATTTTATAGACTGTGGGAAGCAACTGTGAAATGGAGTTGAAATAATAATTGAGGCCCTAATCCCATGAACACTTACACATGTTTAACGTCACGCACATGAGTTCTCCAATTGATTTCAGCGTAAGCATGTACATAAGTATTTGCAAGAATGGGGTTTAAATAGCCAACATCATTACTAAACCTACCTTCTGTCTATTTGCTTTTGCTAAATTTGCTTCCAGATCTGTATCTTCATCTGATGCAACACTGTCATAATCAGGCTGGTCGTTATCCTGACTCTCACTACTATGCTGGCTGCTGATAGCTTTCAATATCAGTTCCACATTTTCTATAAACAAAAATGAGTTAAATTTAGGATTTGTATGCAGAATTGGTTTATGTTGTTTAACAATATCAGAAGAGAACTTCTACTGGACTAAAAAAAGAGGAGAAATGTTAGGACAAAAAAAAAATCTTGTTTCTAACAGAAAAAGAAAAATATGAAGTAAGCGCCATCTAGTGTGACTGGATTATCATTGCCTAGAACAGCCAAATCTACAGTAGCAGTGAAAGATTAATTATGCAGTCTTCAATTTTATTTCTTTCACCTCCTTGAAGTATTTAGGCAACTTCAAGTAACTAAGGAGAATTAAGGTTTATGAGCTAACTTAACACACTTCACACAGTGAAGAAAAGAAGATACAAAATAGAATGAGATTGCCAACACATATACATCACTATTCAGTTGGGTAATACAGGGAAATTGTATAATAAAATACGATCTTTTGGCCTCTCTTTAGAGAGAATATTTTTGTATTTAAATGTTTGCTTCATATCTCCAGTGTTGGAAGTACAGTCGTGTGTTACTTTTTGATTGCAGTTTTAAATGGTCGTACTCCTTGATATCAGCGAACTTCAGATGTGCTCAAACAGCACAGAAAGTGAGCATCTGCAGCCAACCTAACACTTAGCAAGTTTTAAAGCATGTTCTCAAGTACAGCAGAGTCCCAAATTTAGACAAGTGTCCATAATCCCTATAACACTGGCATTTTCCTGATTACCAGTCAAATGAAGGTTGAAGATATAGTTATAGAATTTCTGGTCTCCAAAGACTTAGGAAGCCACTTGGGGAATTCCACAGAATGCTGTTCTATTCCATCAGAAAGGACACTTCTGGATTGTGTACATGTCTCAAGTCCATTTTGTTAGAAATATCACCCTTAATATTCAAGTCTTCTATAATTAAGCATTACTCTTAAGCTCAAATGTGCTGTCATCAGCAAACACTACTGGCCTCTTTACACCCATCAAATCATACACCCATCGTTTTATAGTGATGACTTTAATCTGTTTACTCATTTCAAAAAATGATCAAGTCACATGACGTACTTCTGGATAATGCTGTGGTATCACTGAAATTACAGGTATACTAATTCAAGTATAGAAGATTAGATTAGTCAAATCCATATTCACCTTTAGAGCCAGAAACAGGATTCCCTTGTTGTCTTCGTTTGGCATCACTTAGAATGTCTATAACTAGTGTAGCAAATTCATGGGCATTAAACCGAGCTAGTTTCTGTCTTCCCTAAAACATAGAACAGGATGCAAAAAGTTACATGGGGTACCATTTATGGACATAGCAATTTCTTGGCAAAACATATATATAGTAACAGCATTTGTGCACCATAATTAAAGTTCTTTGTATTTATATTATAACCCTATTCTCAGGGTTTAAAAAATGTCCTGCAACCATGTTTTCATAAAAACTGCATACAAAGGTGACCTAGAAGCAATATTAGTGTGTTTACATTAGTTAACTTTTTGTATTAAACATTAATATAGTACCTTATCTTAAAATACATTGGTTGCAAAAAAAAAAATTAAAAAAAAAAAGGAAGGGTCACCACCTGCTTACTCACACTTCTGTATGTATTTATTTTACTTACACACACACACACACACACACACACACACACTACAAGTAACACCCAAGATTACTGTAACAGAAAGATTAGGGAAACAGTGCCTCTATTTTTCCCTACTTTGTTTCATTCGGTTTCATCATTTTCCAGTATGGTAAGTTGATTACTCAGTTTCCCCTGCTTCATGAAAGATTCAAATAAGGGAGAGGAATACTTTTTAAAAAAAATTAGGGAAATGTAACTGTAAAACCAAAAAATCAGGGCAGACGTAATGTGAAACTATTGTAAACTCTTAAGTGGAGTATCCCTTTCCCCCCAGTTTATTAATGTAAACACTTGAACTACGTTAATACAATGCTTTTGTAACACTCGCAAACAAGATAACTTACCTGATTCCGTGTTGAAGAATACTCAGGATTTACAGGAAGAAAAGGGACAAGAGTTGTCTCAGTCACCAGTGTACTGTGATTCTGAGTAGCAAGCCAAACTGTTTATAGAGAGAAAAGAGCCAGTGTGGGAGCAGCTTCACTCCATGAAACATCTACACATTGAACTAGGTCAGGAGATCACAGTTTCAACACTAAGGGTAATCAGAATCAAAGGAACTGCTTTTTCTGAGAGTTCTCCACTCAATAATTAGGAAAACATATTTTATACCCCAATATAAAATTGAACACTCAATATATGTAGTAGAAATTAAGTACCAATCAACTCCTAAACACTAAAATTACTTCACCCATAGCATTTAGTTGCACTAGCACCTTAGGTGTAACATCGCATTTAAAGTTTTAACTATATATATTTCCAGAAAGCCTTATTCACCTGCATCCGTTTCCCGCCTGTCAACTTCATCATATACATCCATGGCAAGTTCTTCAAATAAGTGGTTACTTAGCTAAAAAGAAGAGTGAAGTGATTAAGGATTAGGTAACAATAAATCAACCCCCCAAAATCTCTTATGCTGCAGAAAGCAAATGTGCATGTCTGTACTCAAGAGACAATCTGTTACTTTCTGGCAGTCAGTCAGTGCTTTCTGGACTGCAAGTGAAGCTGTTCAATCTCCAAAGCAGCTTCAGAGCCTGCTGGGTGCTGGATCTAGACCAGCGGTTCTCAAACTATAGATTGGGACCCCAAAGTGGGTCGTGACCCCATTTTAATGGGGTTGCCAGGGCTGGCATTAGACTTGTTGTGGCCTGGGGCTGGAACCCCACCACGTGGGCTGAAACCGAAGCCTGAGCCCCACCGCCTGGCTTTACTTCCCCACTATCTCCGGCGGGGCTCAGGTGGGCTCAGGCTTCACTCCCCGCTCTTGGGGGTCATATAGTAATTTTTGTTGTCAGAAGGGGGTTGCAGTGCAATGAAGTTTGAGAACCCCTGCTCTAGACAGATCAGCCCTTTTCTACAACCAGTCAGCACAGATAAAGGAAAACTGACTTTTTCCTGACCTCATGAGAGTCCCAGCCCTTCCAGTAATAATATACTGGGAGAGGAGAGAGGGAGGAGAGAGGAGATTAAGTGAGAAGAGCAGGTTTAAGTAGTGATTACTTGTTCCAGAATTTATTCCTAATGTGAACAGTTCAAGAGAGATGCTTATGTTAGGAATGAGAGACCTGTTGAGAGATCTGAGATTGTGTAAACCAAGGTGTCAGGGTTATGCTAGTATTTTTATTCAGGTAGAGGGACCCTGGGACTTCACAGTGGCCAGTAATATAAATTGCTAATTAAAAACTAAAAATGCATGAGTGAATGCAGCCCTACTTCCTTCCCCCAATACAAGACAAATAGGCAGGATCAACTTAACACCTTTCCTGGGATCTGACTTCATTCACACAAAGAAACTAAGAAATCCCAGCCCAAATCACCCCACTTTCCAAGGCATAGCTACTCCTAGGCCTCCCTGCAGGGCTGTTTGGCCCAAGACCTTCTCTAGCCAAAGAATTACTCTCAACCTTATGTCCAGGGTGGAGTTAACAGCAGCTACAATGAGTCAGCAAGAGTACATCTACATTTACTTGCAGGGTTGTAATGCCTGCTAACATAGTGGGTTTAAAAGTGGAGATAGGGTTCAAGTTTGGAGGATCTGTGTTCGGCTGAAATTCTTTTTTCCTATACTGCATTTTATTCTCCAGACTTATTGCCCAGTTTAATCAGAAGTTTCACTGCCATCACTATAACCTTTGCAGAAACCACCACATTACTGCATAAGAGGATGATATAAAAGTCAATCTTCCCCAATTTACTTTCATCCCCTGAAGAAAAGTCAGACTGAAATAGTTGAAAATTCTCTCTTCGGAGGGAACACTGATGGTATTAAGAGCAGGCCCAATACAGTCTCAACCTGTCTTAACCAGGAAATTGGTTTGGGAAGTATTTTTAAAAAGATACTAGATGAACTAGTATTAAAGGCAATTGTATCAGGCTAACACTAATACAACTATTCTTCTCAAAAAGTTAAAGGCAAATAAAATAACATTTGAGCATGCAGTGTATATATGGAACACATGAAGGCATGAGATAATATAAAATTAAAGGTCATTAGTTTGAGATAACATTATTAATGAGAGGCAGACTCACAGATATCTTACTTGAAGTTCTTCCTAAACACAAATAAACTTCATCTCCCATGCACCAGCAAATAGTGAGTTTTTTTTATTTCCCCCTCACGCCTTTTTCAGTCTCTTTCCATGTTCTCCTTTGAATGCATCAGTTAATATGGAAGTGATATTTGTATAGGCAGGAACTAATGAAAACCACACTGCATTATAGTCAGTAACCACTTGGGAGATGAAGTACAGAAGTTTGTCATGTTACTAAGACTACATGTGGCATAGCATAGGTTAAGTAGATGCTTTACTTACAGACTGAAGTTTCTTCTTAGCTGCTTTTGCCAATTCAGACAAATCTAGACTGCTATGAAAACAAGAAGTGATCACTATATCTACAACAATGAAGAGGTCAGTATGAACAGCAATTCTTTATTGCTTAATTTCCCCATAAAAAGTCAATTCATTTTCATTTGACACTTCTTGGAATGTTACAAAGACGACACATTTTTTCAAACTCTAAGGGCTTGTTTACACACAAACATTAATCCCGAATAAGGCAGAGTGTACATTTAAGGCAGATTAACCATTCCTGATTTTCTCCATGTGCAGACGCTCTAATTCTGGAGAATGCATCCACACATGGATTGACATCAGGAATGTAGAAAAGCCCTAAGAGTTTAACTTACATTTCAGGTACATGTATGCAATGTTGTTGTAGCTGTGTTGGTCCCAGGATATTAGAGAGACAAGGTGGCTGTGATAATATCTTTTATAGGACCAACTTCTGTTGGTGAGAGACACAAGATTTTGAGCTACACAAAGCTCTTCTTCAGGTCTGGGAAAGGCACTCTGAGCATCACAACCAAATACAAGATGGAACAGATAGCTTAGCATAAGCATTTAGCACATATTCTAAGGCAGTGTTTCTCAACCTTTTTGATACCAGGCACCAGCTTGCTGCCTTTCTAAATTGTGTCAGGGAGATCTCATGGACTGGTTGTTGAGAAACACTGTGCTAAGTGACCATTCAAGGTGAAGTGGTCTGTTACCACCCCTGTAGTTATATGACAAAAAAAAAGGGGGGGGGGATTAGTGGGTTACAGATTGTTGTAATAAGCCATAAATCCAGTGTCTTGTTTAAGACGTGATTTTCAGTGTCTAGCAAAGTTATGAATTTAAGCTCCCAGGCTCATCTTTTGAAAGCACTGTGCAGGTTTCCTTTGAGAATGCGGATTGACATGTCAGATACAGAGGTATCGCTTTGTGACAAGTTTTCACCCACAGGTGATAGGATATTTTTGTTTTATCATTTTTCTGTGAGAGCTCATTTGAGAGCATAGTGATTGTCTGGTTTCACCACATGGTTGTGATTGGTGCATTTAGTGCACTGGATGAGGCACACCACATGTTGAGATAGGCATGTGTAGGATCCATGGATCCTGAAAGGTGTGTTGTGGGGGAGACGTTGATCATTGTAGCAATGGAGCTATGGATGCAGGTTTTGCATCTGTTGTTCTGCCACGGCCTGGTGCTGCTCTGAGTTGGTGTGTCAGGGTCTGTGGGGAGCCCGCTTCTGATGATGAGGTTGGAGAGGTTGAGGGGTTGTTTGAAGGTCAGAAGAAAGGGTTCAAGAAAGATTTCTTTCAAGATAGGGTCTCCATCAAGTCTGGGTTGTACTTCTTTGATGATACCCCGTAGGGGTTCCAGTCTGGGACTGAAGGTGACAACTAGGGGTGTGTGGTTGGAGGGGGTTTTGTTTCATTTCTGTATTGAAACAGGTTCTCTTGGGCTGTTTGGGCAGCCTGTTCCAAGATGCAATTTACTTCTCTGGTAGAGCGTTCTTGTTTAGTGAAGATGGTTTTGAGTGTGTTAAGGTGTATATCCCGGACTGTGATGTCTGAGTGCCTGGCTGTAGGTAACAGATTTCTTGGTTTGTTTGGGGTGGTTATTATGAAGGTAGGTAAGGTTGTGCTTGGGTTTCTTGTACATAGTTGTTCCAGGACACACAGAATCAAGTGGCTATTAAAATTCCAAATGGCAATCCTGCACATCTAAAGAGGCAGAATGTGTTATAGGACACTGAAATGCTCCTAGAGGAAAGTTTAAAAATAAATACTCTTCTGACCGTGCCCTAAAAAATATGTCCCGTCAACTAATGAACAGCTGTAATAAACCCACAAGGATTGTTTTACTTGATTACTGGTAGAGGTGGGTACCACCAGGTGGATAAATGTGTTAAAGCACTAAGGCCTCATCTCAAAGTCAACCACAATGTATTGTATTGACTAACTATGAAGCAATCCTCTGCTATTAGCTTCCTGTCTCAAGACTGACACACAAATTGCAAACTTTGTGGTTAGAACAAAAACAGAACTTAATGTGGAAACCCCAGATCCAGAAAGTCAACAAACTGTGAGCCCACTATATATTTCTGGGTGGAATCCTCCCAGCACAGACACAAAATCCTTTCAGTAGAACTTCTTCCAAGGAACTTTGTGAAGGAAAGACTCAAATAAGGTAGTTTGATGGAAGGCTCTGGGTAAGTTCCTGCAAGCAGTTATCTTAGATGAGGATAAAGAGGAAGAAATGCCCAATAGAGAGGGCACTATACAGCAGTGAGAGACCAAAGTTCTACTGCAGGCCGTATGACCTGATATGTGATCTTGAACACATAACTTTCCCTCTCTTTGCCTCAGTTTCACCCTATGTAAAATGGGGCTTACGATAGGGAAATTACTTACCAATAGTTTCCTTTCTGCTAGCAGTATCTCCCACAATTCTTTATGTCTGGGCTGCTCTCCTTTCTCTGTAGCTCACGGAGGTGAATCAGAGTTTGGAGCCACACAGCCATGCCCCCTGCTTGCTTCCAAATGAGTTATTTCCAAGCTGTAAAACTTGCATAACATCATTAACAAATAAATATTAGAGAGATAATGAACTATGTACATTAGAACAAGGAAGATGGTCATCTGATCTTCGACTCATGAGCCATCCAGGGTGGATACAATTGTGGGAAATGCTGCTAGCAGAAAGGAAATTATTGGTAAGAAATTTCCTGCTCTGCAGCCCAGCATCTCCCACAATTCCTGATGTCTGGGAAGAATGTTATAGAAAAGGTCAGAAAAAGGAAAATGGTATCCAGCCCCATCTATAATATTTGCTCAAAGGGCAAAATCATTTCTGGTCCACCGTCTGCTACACCTTCCTGCCAAAGGATGCCTCTGCAGAGGACAGGAAGTCCAGCTAGTACTGCTTAATAAAGGTGGGAGCCTTTGACCAGCATTACAAATTTCTACTGCGGAGGCACTAACTCTTTCTGCCCATGAAGTCACCAGGGATCACATGGAGTATGCCCTAACATTCTGGAACTGGAATCTCTGACGCTTTTTTCACTTCCACAATGCATAGTCTAATCCACTACCAATAGAGAAATGAAAGCTCCGAGTACTTGCATGGAAGGATACAAACATGGCACCTGATCTCCATGTGAACTCTGTTTAAGGCAAATTTTTAGAGCCCTTCTGCCACCTCTCCATGGTGGGATGCAATGGCCTTGGACAGACTAAAGGTAGAACCATCTCTTGGGAACTGTGGAAAGAAGAGCTCACCTTCGGGACCAATGATTTTGGAATTCTGAGCACCACCTTGTCCTCATGAAACATGCAGCAAAGTTACTGCATAGAGATCACTGCCAGCTCCAATGCTTGCCTGGTGGACGTGATGGCTATCAAAACAAGTTTTGATGGACAAATAAAATGCTGACACTGACATCGATGGTTTGAAAGGTTTGTCAGGGCTCTCAATACAAGTGGTAAGTCCCACTTGGGAAAAAGAGTTCTAACTGCCAGATAGGGAAGTGCAGTTAACCAAAGGAATCTGGCTACCTGAGGGTTCTTTGCCAGAGAATCTGTGGATCCTGAAAACATCACACTACTAAGGGAAGACACCTGACAAATAATGGCGTTGGGCTGGAGACCTTTGTCAAAAACTTCTTGGAGAAAACCCAAGATAGCCAGAATTCCTGGATTTCTTGGGTTTGCTTCATGTTCCTAGCACCAGCTGCAAAACTTGGTCCAGACAGAGGAGTATGCTTTCAAGGTTGATACTCTTCTAGGAGAAAGACGTGTTCTGATGACTTTGGAGGAGACTCAATGATACTAGTGCTTCCCTTTCAATAGCCAGGCTGTTTGATACAGCTGGTTCAGGTCCAGATAAAGGAGAAGGACCTTTTGGGAGGATGTCCTGTCCTATTGGGAGTTGCAGCAGCAGTCCCAATTTCAGCCGTAACAAGTCCCAAATTCAGGGTCTCCTCATCCAATGTGGGTTTATCAATATTACTGTTGCCCGCTCTCATTTTATTTTCTTGACCATCTTCCCTAATAATGTGAAGGGTGGAAATGCATAGGCCAGACCCTTTAGCCATCAGTGCAATAAGGCATCTGTTCCCATGGATCTGGGGTCCACTTCCCTGGTAAAGTGCTCTAGTCTCTTTGTAGTCACATGGTTCACAAATAAGTTGGTTGAGGGCAGGCCGAATGATCGGACGTCTAAAGACATTCTAATTCAGGCCCTGCTCAGAGCTGTTCATCTTGCGCCTGCTGAGCCAGTCCGCCTTCTGGTTCAGGTCTCTCTTTATGTGGACTGCCTTGAGGGAGAGGAGAGACTGCTCCACCCGCTGCGTGATTTACATTGCTTCAGCACGTAGTGCTAGGCTTCTTGTTCCCTCTTGATTGTTCTTGTATGTGACCGTGATCATATTGTCTGACAATCAGGACATGGTTCCCCTCTAAGCTGAACTGGATCCTTCATAGGGTCAGCTTGAGCATTTTTAGTTCTAGAAGGTTTATGGTGTGGGTTCTTTCCTCCAGGTTCCAATGCCATGAGCTATTTGAGACCCCAGATGTGCTCCCCAGCCCTCCAGGCTGGTGTTGGTTGAGAGGATCAGGAAAGCATATGGGCATGCCTTTTGCAGACACTGCCCTGGGCTGACCACCATGTGCCGGAACTCTCCCTTGATTTTTCATACGTTCTAGGGAGTGGTCCCGTACCTTTAAGATGAAGCCTTGAAGTCACTGGATATGTAATTGCACCCATGGAGTGATCCCAATGCACAACACTAGGAGGCCCAGCAGTTGAAGACTCAGTGCAATCAGGGCCTACTGCAACTCCAAAACAACGGGAGGAGGTCTTGAATTTTCTGGAACCTCTCTAGAGATGGAGATATCCTTGCTACCGAGGCCTCTATGTCCACACCCAAGTGAGTTATTTGGTTGGATGCAATCAAAGAGGGTTGTTGTTTTTTTGATGTTGATAAAGCCATGCACCTGCAGGACATTCAAGGTCGGGGACGTAGCTCTGTGTGCTGGGGAAGGAGCTCTAATTAAGATGGCATCCAGGAAGGGGTACAGGAGGCTCTCCTGTGACCTGATCCTGGCTGTGACTACCACCCACATCTTTGTAAAGACCTGAGGAGCTGAGGACAAGCTGAACTGGGAAGGAGGGAGGGTATTTATGAGCCCTATTCCTTTTCCCATGGTGCTCAGGACCCTTTTAGGACTGGGGGCGGGGTGGAGAAGATCTGTGACCTGCACAAGCCTGCCCTCTTTGTTCTCCAGAGGTCCCTTGGAACTTACTCCCTGAGTTGGCTCACTAGGGTCCTCCTCGTCCATGGAGCCTCTCCCTGTTCTGCACAGACTCCTGGTCCATTTTTCTAAGGTTGTAGTTGCGGCTCCTCCAGTGAGCAGGGGATCCCACATGTCTCTCCGACTCATAGCTCCGGGACCTAACGTTAGGGAAGGAAGACTAGATGCAGGCGGGACACAACTCAATGTTTGTCGAGCCTGGGAGGGCAGTATCACAGATGGAGCACCTTTCGGATTTCATTTGGTGTTTTTCAGGCTGCTCTGCCATACCTCAAAGGTTCAGAGGAGGAAGCAGGCAGGTACTGCATCTGAGACTCTGGAGGCATTCCAACACCTGGCTAAAAAACTGGCTCGGAGACTGGGGGGGCGGGGGGGGGGGTGTTGCGGAAATCATTGCTCACCACGGTGCCAGATTTTGTCAGAAAAGTCCCCCTTCGGCAGATGTGAAGGCAGAAGCTATAAAAACCGTACCCATACTGCCATGGAGACAGAGAAAGGAAGCTAACAAGAACTGAGGGGGTGTAGCCTGACCACTCAGCTCCAAAACTCCACCTCATTGAGCTGCAAAGAGAGGAAAGCAGCCCAGATGTTCAGAATGTGAGATGCCGGGCTGCAGAAACTCACCTTGCTCTGTAAAGTGCTTTGAGAGCTATGGATGAGGAGTCCTACATAAGAGCTAAGTATTACTATTAATGGAGAAAGACCCTACTGCACCATAAAGTATTGTACAAAACTATACTCATCACCTGTATATCTAACTGAAGATTAACTGGTTTTAGTTAAAGTTTTTTTAAAGCAACTTTGTTACATTCATTAGTGCGTTTGCAAAGTAACTGAAGTCTGTTGTTTACTTACAGCCGTCTTATTTCCAATTGCACAGCAATAAAAGAAAAATATATGGACTTTGTTATATTTTAACACTTTATATTTCTTTTAAACAAACATGACCTTTACATTCCTAAGTTCTTAACACTAGTAGAGCCAACACTACAAAAAAGTTTACTAGAAAATACACCATTTTCCTGAAAATATAAGTCTTACAGTGCTGTATCAGGATACAAGTTCAAGAGTAATTACTGATATTATCAATCAAGTTTGCTTTCCAACATTACTTGTATCATTTAGTTAGGTATGGGGAAAAAAATGCACATTTCACATCCTTTTACTTGTCTAGTTTTCCTCAGATTCTAAAAGTACTAAAGCAGAAAAGCTCATATGATGGACCAAATGTGTCAAAAAAGGAATAAACACAGTGTAGTGACAAGAGAGTTGAAAGATATTTCAAAAGAAAATTCAAAAATTTAAAGTACCAATTATTAATTATTTGATATTTATTCAAATACATGCTATTCAATCAGCAGTCTTACCTGTCTGCCATTTGAGGTATAATAAAGTGTTGTCCATTTTTGTGATCTGAAATTGAGTTAAGCTAAATGTTAAAATATTTAGGATGCATTTCAAACAACCATTGTTACTGGCCTACATTTCTCAGTTTTATTAGACTATATAACGTTTGTTTTACTACTAGACTGTTTAAAGTCACAGATCTTAGCTCTGCAAATTGCAGAAAGGGAATCTTCATTTAGCAGATGCAGGATGATTGGCCTCCCACATTAGGTTTCCTCCTAATCCCCAACAGTTAGAGTGTCTTAAGCCCTGAAGCAACAAGGCTTCTTCCAAAATTTGTTAGCAATAACTAACAATGCTGGATAGTCTGGTTATCCTTGTAAATATCCAATCCTTTTGTGAAATATACTAAGACTCGGACCTCAATGGCATCCTGTGACAAGAAGTTCCATATTTTAATTATGTGGTGTTTGAAAAAGTATTTTATTTTGCCACATTTTGATTTCACTAAATGTCCCCTTGCTTTTGGATTGTGAGACAGAGAATAGAAGCTCAACATCTACTTTCTTCAGACCATTCATTATTTTATATACTTTCATCATGTCTCCTCTTATTCATCTCCTTTCTAAAGTAAACAATCCCAATTTCTCTGTGATTTTTTCCCTTGCTCCTAACAATTTGTCACCCTTCTCTGAGCACCCTCTAATCCTGCAACATCCATTTTGAGATGGGGTGACCAGTACTACAGAATATAGGTGAGGCACACCATTTATTTATATAAAGGCATTATATTTTCCATGTTATTCTCCATCCCATTCCGTATGTATCCTTAGATCACCTTTTTTGACCGCAGGTTGAGCAGAGGTCTTCATTGAGCTGTCTACAATGACACTCAGGTCCCTTTCCTGAATTGATAGTTAATTTAGAGCTGTGAAAGGCATATGAGTAGTTTAAGTTTTTCATTCCAATGTGCATTATTTTGTGTTCATCAACACTGAACTTTATTTGCCAGTGTGTTGCCCAGTCACGTAGATTGGTTGGGCCCTTCTGAAGTTCTTTAGTTCTTTCTGGACTTGACTAACCTAAATAACTGTGTCATCTGAAAATTTTGCTACCTCACTGTTCACTCACTTATCCAGATGGTTAATATATTGAACACCACTGGACCCAGGACAGACCTGGGAGACACCCTCGTAACCTCTTGCCATGACGAAAACTGACCATTTATTTCTACTCTGTCTCCTGTCTCTTAGCCAGCTGTGGGAACATGCTGCATCTCACTCCATGAGTGGTTTCTTTCGTAGCCTTCGGTAGTCTTAAGCAGCTTCTGTCACTTAATCACCCAGTGCTTTGTGACCCTATAGCCCTACCAGTCAGAGCATGGGGTATTGGAGACAGAATGCATGTTTTGTTTCAACAAAAAGGGGATTTTAGTTTACCATTTTGTCTAGCAACACTCAAATTTAATTCAAAATTTTAAATTGTACCATTTCTAATGTAAGTCACTAACATTTCCTTTGCTGTTCTATGATTTCATGCCTATCTTTAAAAGGCTTGAGCATTTTTAAAAATGATCTAATGGGGCTAGTGTTAACATCAATAACATGGGTGTCACATTCTTTTTAGTTTGTATATTCAAATAATCACTATTTGAAAAATAACACTTTTTAGGTATCTTTTTTTGTACTCACCTGGTTTCCTGCCACAGAGATAGAATGCTAGTCTGTCAGTAAGTTCATACTGTATTTCTATAAGGCGCTCTGCCAATTCATGGTGCCCTCCTTGTCTATTAGACATAAGACAGAAAATGGCATTCATTTATGATTCACTGGCTATAAAATGTAAAGGTTCAAAAACTTCAGAAAAGATTAAATTTAGCATCGTGAATACATCATCAGATCACTACATTTTCAATTTAGTATGTGTTTGAGATTTTTCCAAAGGGTGTCAGAATCACAAGAGAATCTTCAGAAGTAAATACTAAAAGGGAATTACCCTTTTCTGATCTGTTCAAAATGAGTTGCTGAGTACTCTGGAATAGCTTTGCTTGTCTACCTGCTAGAGAAGCTGATTAACAATTTATCCAGAACAGGCAGAATGGTCTTTTCTGAGCAGTTTTTGAGATGGTAAACCAACCGTGTCCAGTTTAGTATTGGAATAACAGCAGTGGCAACAACTCTGGTACATGGTATCTGATTCCCACAGAAGACTTGTTCTGTCCTTGGTGTCTCCTTATACACCATTTCCAAACCAATCAATAAATCCAAGCACTGAGACTACACAACTTCTGAATCTTGCTGCTACTGGAATGGTTTGGAATACAGCCTTAGCTTGTCTGTAATTTTATACACACAATGCATGTTAAGTTTTCCTACAGTAATACAAATAAATAATGTATTATTTGAGACCTGGTTACTTAGATGTCCATCTTTCTTTGCCATATTGCTGCACTTGAAATCATACAGGCACTCATGCAGCTGGAGCTCCCTTGACGCAAAAGACAGGAAGCTGCCTGCAGTGTGTTCTTTGTTGGGGATTTGGAATTGAGTCCCCACTGGTTCTAGAGAGCCATTTAGCTGGTAGGGCAAAGCCTTTCTGAGACCCTACAAGGCCAATCTGTTCTCTTAGGCATTTGAAAAGAGATGGGTTGAAGACTGGAGATGCTTTATTTGTTCTGTGTGCATTTACTTTATCCTTGGAAATGCACTCATTTGAGGTTTAATTGTGAAATTAAATGTCTGTCAGGATGCCCAGAGAACCCGGGAGAGGTGATCATTTACAATTTTATTTAAAACAAAAACCAAGACAAAAATAAAAACATCAATGCCATTTACCTTGCATAGTCAACTGGAGTTTTTCCACTGGAGTCTTGTGTGCCAGGGTCAGCACCATAGACTGCCAACAACTCTGCCTGTAAAATCTGTCCTGCTTTGGCAGCAACATGAAGCGGGGTGTTTCCTTTCTCCTAAAAAGTCATTAAAAACCACACATGCTTATGTTAAATTAGCAGGTCTGAATACATGACTGATATAAAATGTATGTCAGCTGAAACCAACATAAATATAATGACAGACTAAGAATTGATCTAACACCAAGCTAATAAAAAAGGTTTTCATACAGGATGAAAAAAGTTGGCCTGAGCTCCTAGAGAGAGTAATCTCAAGCAGGTCTCCAGATTCCCTGTCCTCACACTGGAATGGAGTTGCTGAAAAACAAAAAGGACTGTCTGTTAAAAGTCTGGATATATAAGAACAATGAGTCAAAGTCATCTTCACTGTATTAGGAACAGATACTTAAAAAAAAACAACTAGCTATAGCCATTCAATATTTTACTTTCCAACAGTTTCTAGTAAGGTGGGTCAGTTAACTTGAGGCCTGTGGTTCTCTAACATCCACATATAACTTCTGTTAGTGCCAATCAGACACTGTTGAAAAATATTTCCCTTCAAGGTTAAGTTTGAATGCTTAATACATTTGTATACACAAAAATGCAGTACCATGGAGATACTAGTTATCTTTCATTTATAATCAGAGTAACTCAAGTCTACTCCGGCATCAGTCTTACAATATCTTGTGACAACTGCAAGCTGTTTTGTTCCAGTCCACAAACTGCAAGAAAGCAATACTTACCTTACTAAGGTCCTTGGCAGTAACACTGTCGTCTTCTCGGCATGGCAAGCGATGAACAAATGCTAACATTTGATATTTAGCTCTAATGAATTCCGCTTTGTTGGGACTGTAAGAAGAAATCAAAGCAAAGGAGTTGCAAAATTAATGTTGGCTTTTTATAAATAAAATAATTAAAGCACATAGCATATTTCAATACAGAATGCCAACAGATTTGATTTTTGTGTAGAGCAAATGACAGAGTAAGGCACTAGGAAATATTTTCATCTGGTACACAATTCAATCCAGATTTTAATTCTCTATTGAAGGGTATTGTTATTGAAAGTAGTGTCAAAATAATTAGAGTTAGTAGTGAAATTATCTCCTCCTCCCAGTGAAAATTTTTGATAAAAATGAAAATGTTATTTTCTTCAACAACAACAAAATTGTTGTGGGGGAGGCGGTGGTGCTGGGGTTCGTAGAAAAACTGAAAATGCTTCAGTTTTCAGACAATAACCCTTAGAATTCTGGCAAAAATTGAGATTTTTGGTGAAAATATCTGAACAACTCAAAGTAAAAAGTTACTTCACTATTTTTGACTATCCTGGTTATAAGCTTAAGGTCGGTCCTGAAATGTTATGAAAACCCTCACCTTCTATTGATTTCACTGAAAGCTGCTGGTGCTCAGCACCTCTCAGGATCAACAACTTAAACTAATATACAAAGTCAGATAAGAAACTACGCTTTAAAAACTAATTAGCTGAGCTTCTGAAAGAAAATACTGATAAAGAAATGGAAAAGATGACATTTGAGGCATGTAAGAGAAGATTAAAAAAAAAAAAAAAATCAATACCCAACAACTGGGACCATAGATGACACATTAATATTATTGATGCACATGATACAAGAGAATGAAAAGATCTCTTCACTCATTTCAGCATAGTCTTTGAAACCCAAACTTTAGTGATCTTCAAGGATACTTCAGAGAATATTTAACATCTCCTCTGCTGTGAGCACAGATCAGGGGTTAAGTCGGTGAATAAAGGAGACTGGGTTTTCTCAGATTTATTCACATCAGCAATACTCTTCAATGTCCTTCATAAGACTTGATACAAGATCAGGTTTTTACTCATCGGTTGCTGCCCTTCTCACAACCAGTCAAAATAGGTACATTTTTACAAAGGGGTTCTGAAGACACAAAGAATTTTATAAACATTCTACTTACTGCACTTTATCCTGTGGGTTAGCTTTGCGCCTTCCGCTCATAACAGATGCAGGGTCCAGCAAAGAATGTTCCCATATGGAATTAGCACCATTATTATACAGTGTTTCAACCATCTGAAACCCAAAATGTGTGCAACAGGCATTAAGTATTTTACTACTACCTGCACAGGCAGAGCAGCTCACAGATGGTATTTCCCAAGTGGAGAGCATTTTTATGCTACTCCAGAAAGTTGCCAAGGAAAAGGGTTTTTTTTGGACTTTTTTATTAATATTAAAAGGCAGCTGGTGTCAAACCTTATTCTGTTAAAACGAGAGAGGATTAGGACGATGTTCTTTTGTCTATACTTTCCATTATAAATTTTAGATTGTACATGTCCCAAAGCATAGTTGGCTTGCTACAGCTCTTCTTGTTTTCAATAAGAGCCTCCCCCTCAATTTGAGTTCAAGAAGAGGTTCATCATGTATGGTTACCTATCCTATTCATTTTATTGTTGTATGGCACCTGGAATACCTTGGGATGGGCCTTAAAAATAAGTAGTTTCACAGCTTATACCACAAGCAGGGAAGGCAGCATTTATTTACCTGAAGGCAGACACCTAATGCTGCTTTAAATTACATCAGTATAAGTAGATCCACAGCTTTATATCTGGGGACCAAAGACTTTGTTCTCCCAAAGAGACCCAAGCTCAACCATGAAGGAGAGATGGGCAGAATTCCTGGGGAGATCAGTCAACCAGTTACATTCCATGAAACTGGCACATTATCCACTTGCCTTTTTTCCTCCACAGGTTCTTTGTTTTGCTGTAGGGATATAGGTTAAAAGGCAACTGGTTGTCTCCTCAGACCTCCCTATTGCGTAGGAACTGAAAGCATGGGTGGCTTCTCCCCAATTTGGCTGGGAGTGATCTTTTTTAGGGTATGCAGGTGAGACACGTATGGCATGGTTTCTCCCCAGCTGTGGATCTTCAGCTGCTAAAAGCAGCAGCTGCCTGTCTCAAGAAGAGTGCTCTCTTCTGTACATATGAAGTAGCACCAGAGCACAGAGCAGAGAGGTATTGTGCATTTTGGGGTGGGGAAAGGGAGACAAATCAGACACATACAATCTAAATCTATTTTCAAAATAAAATATAATTTGCCTGAATCTTAACCTAATCCTCACTTTTATTTTAATTTCATACACACTTACATAGAGAAAGTGTTAGAATCCAGACATGCTACAAAGTAACATCTCACTTTAAGTTATTTATCTGCAAGCCTTTGGTTTTTCTTTTTTCAGAAAAACATGGACAGGCTCATATGGAAGTAAATGAGAATGGTAACACACTTGCATGTTTATGTGCCCTACACGGAATGTCAGATGTATTCATGTGTATACCAGATTCCTATACTGAGCAAGAATAGCTCCTTTAAATTAACTAGGAGAAAGCCTTTGTTTTGGGAATAAATGTTCACAGGCACATTTGTATACTCATCTGACAATCACAGTGTCCATGCCAGTATATATTCTGACCTAGAACTGCTACAATATGCAAAATGCAAAGAAATGGAAAATCATGCAATTTTTACTCATTGTTAACTGGCCTACAGATACCAGTTATTATTGCTACAAGTGCAGATGGTCCACAAACTCAGACCCACAAACACTACTGCTTGGTCTGCACTTAAAAGTTCGGTCGACATAACTACGTGGGTCAGGGTGCGAAAAGCTGAATGACGCTGCTATGCTGATATAACCCCCAGTGTAGACACAGCCATGTCAACGGAAGAATACTTCTGTCAACATAGCTACTACTGTTCAGGAAGGTGTTGTTCCTACACCAGTGGAAAAAATCCCTTCCATCGGTGTAGGCTACATCTACAATACCGGGGTATGCCAGCATAGCTGTGGTGATATAGCTATGCTAGTAGAGTCTCCATAGCATAGACATACCCTCAAGTTAAATTTAACTTTGAAAGAGCAAAGCAACTTCTCAAGAAGGCTTCATTAAAATAGCTATCAAAGGATCTTTTAGGCTTCCCAAAATAGAGAACATGTGAGGAAAAAAAAAATGAAAGCAGAAAGGGCAGGCGCTTAGAATTAGATTCTCCTAAATAGCCACAGCAACAGACCTCATCAGTAGCTCTGGAGGGGAAAAGGGTTTGTTACAACCTGACAACTTGAGTAGAAGTGGATTCACTGCAGTACTCCGCTTGGACAGACAGACAAAAGTTAACTCTCAAAAACCAAGGGAATTTTAACTATACACCAAGCTCTGAATTTGCCCTAACAGTAAGTTTAAAATGTGGAGGTAACACTGACTTTAATAATCTATGACAGCAATGTTACAGAAACCAAGAAACGTATTTTAAAAAGAGCTTAATGGAGCAACCCTCCCCAGCAGAAAGTTTAGTAATGAGAATTCTCCGATTCTCATCAGAAAGCAATCCTCAGCTTTTACCTGCAGCGACGTTGGAGGCCATGGTGTGTGTTTAAGATGCCTCACTTGAGAGATATGACGTCCTAGACTCCGATGAACACTACAGCATTCATCACAAATCAGAATTCCTCTGTTTACTGATGCCCAACAGGGGTCTGGAAAAGAGAAGAAAGTACATTTATTATAATATGGGCAGCACCATGGGCCAGTAGATAGGGCACAGGACTGGGAATCAGGTGTCACGGGTTCTATTCCTGGATCTACCACCACTTACTTGCCATATGAACCTGGGCAAGTCACAAATGCCCTGGGCCTCAAGATGTTGGGGGAAATATGGGTCCTGTGGTTAGACACTGGACTGGGACTCAGGAGATCTAGGTTCTGTTTCAAGTTCTGACCCTGACTTGCTGTGGGATCTTGAGGAAAAAAATCCACTTACTCTGATCTATTTCCCATCTAGAAAATGAGGACAATACTTCCCTTCCTCAATAGGAGTGTTATGAGGCTAGATTCATTACAGTTCATGAGGTGCTCAGATACTACAGTGAGGAGTGCCATAGAAAAGCCTATAAATTATTCAGTGTCAGTTTTCCTGCCTGTAAAATAGGAATAATGATACATAGCCCATCTTTGTAAAGGGCCTGGAGGGTCTCTAAATGCAAAATACTATTTAAATGATAAGTATTACTGTATTTATTGTTTATTGCTCAAAGTTTTAAGTCCTGCCTTGTTAGATCTGCAGTGTGTTCTTATGTATTTTTATTTTAATATACAAGTAAGAGGCACTATTTTTGTAAGACAAAAGATATAGCTATGTTCATTTCAAGAACTGATAAAAAATATTACGTCACATTGACACAATTCCTTACAATGCTACTTCTGCGCTAAGCCAGTAATCATCTAATGTTATAGCACAGCATGTTTTATCATCAGCAGTTCCCCATAGTAAGACTAAAAGACATCTAAGCAGGTCAACGAGATATGTTCAGTGTTCTCTGGAAGGATTTTGACCATCATGAGAAGTCACAATGCCCTAGGGTATTACGCTGCCATTCTGGTACGTGAGAAAAACCCAGACAAAAGTATATCCCTCAATCTTTACCCACATACTAAAGGTGTATGTCACTTGAAACTCCTGTACTGTATTCTAATATGGTCTCTAAAGAAGCTAATAACCCATTTCCCAATCTATAACCCTTACTTCTGAAGTTGCAATTCCTATTCTTATAATTTATTATTGGCTTATGGTAGTGCCCTACTACGTGCCAGGCACTTTCAAATCAGACAAGAAACAATGGTCCCTGCCCTGAAGGGCTCACAAACTAACAGACAAACACACAGAAGTTAGGGGGAATGGGAAATACACACTCTTTTTTACTGAATGTACATGTCACTCTTTTGAAGTGAATTATGTATTTTATATAGCATCTTTAGGATCACATGAAACAAGTTGCAATTTAGCCTGAGGTCAGAGATGCTGTTTCCTTTTAGTTGTAGCTCAAGCAAGATAAGTTTAGTAAGACCAATACAATTATTTACAGTTTGGCTAGTTTCACCACTAAAAATAAAGCTGTCAAGTTTTAAAGAAAGACTACCCCCCCAGGACATGTGCCAATGGGATTCTTCACTTACACCACTTTTTCAAGATTATGATGTTTAAACAAGGTGTTTGTCTTCACAGTAAATCCATCTGGTTAGGAACAAAACTCAAAAAGAAGGTAATATTATGATTACCTGTGTTATTTAGCTAATTCATGCCACTTAATTTACAGGCTCATTCAATATAATTAGAACTAACAAACTAATGTTGAAGTGAATGCTGGCATCGAAAAATCCAGCAAAGACTGCAATATATTTTTAAGTACTGAATATCTAAACAGAACATTTCAAGTCCTAATGTTTCTCCTCTCTTCAGATACATTAGAAGTTTCCAAAATTTACAAGCCCTCCTTTGTTTATTATGTTTACATACAGTTTGTTTTAGATAAAAAGCAAGTTTTTTTTTAATTTAAGCTTGACTACTGTACTGCTATTTCCAAGGATTTTCACACCCAAGTATTTAAGGCTCTGTTTCAGATAGTACAAAGTTTCAAAAGACCAAAAGCCAGCAAGCAGACAACCAGAACGTGGTCAGCTTTCAGAGAATTAATATTCTATCAACTATATAGAAACGAGTTTTTCCTCAAAATAGCGAGGGCTATAAAATTTAAACAGTTTAAAGAGAAAAGTAAATATGAGTCTGTAGATTCCTACAGCTATCCTTATCTGATCACTACAGCTTATATTGATAGAATATTTTATACGTGGACACTTCAAAGCAGCATACACACTAAACAAAATATACACACATTGCAGCTTAGACAGATGTTATAACCTGTGTAACTGGAGAACATTTTTAACAGGGCATAGTTTACTGTACAAAGACCATGTGCATTCTGCTTGCTCACTATAGTAACTATTCTTATTGCCATTGCACCCAAAGGACACAATCAATTTCAGGCACTGTAAAAACACATGGCAGGAGACAGTCCATGCCCCAAAGAACCTGCAATCTGATCTGAAACAAAATATTGCAAGTGGAAGTAACAAGGGGAAGAGTACAAGAGTAATGATACTGAGAAGATAGTAGCCTCGCTGAATAGTTCAGAGAGGGCATTCTATGCATGAGGAGCAGTGTGGACAAAAGCACGCAGAAGCTTGTGGCAGAAGATGACAAATAGGCATTTAAGGCCTTGCGTCATTAGGGAGTGATGTGATAAGAACAGAGTTAAAATGTGATACAGGAAAGTCAATGGAAGGATTCACAGGGGATTGACACAATCAAAGTGATGGGCCAAGATGATGTTCTTAGCTGCTACTAAGTGTTAGAGACCAGAGAGAAGGTGGACATAATCATTAAGCCAGGAGATGCTAAGGGTCTAAATGAGAGTTGTCAACATGGACTAAAAGAAAATGTTTGATTTTGTAAAGTGTTTGGGGAGGAAGCAGCAGGAGGATTTAGACAACGCCTGGATGCGTTAGGCAAGGAAGCGGGAGGCGCCAAAGAAGCCCCCCAGATTACAGGCCTGAGTGACAGGGAGGATAACGGGTTCTGACTGAGTGTGTGGGAGTGGAGGCGGAGAAGGAAAGGAAAGGGCTGAGGAGTTTCATTATAGTCAGAATTGCACTAGTTTAACTAAAGGTACAGTTTTAAACAGATTTAGACAGACTGCAAAAAGCTGCATGAACCCTGTTAATTCTATTTAAACCTGCCTTACAGGAGGTCAGACGGGATCACAGTGAACCCTTCTGGCCTTATAAACTATCATCTTCATCTAATTATTTAAACTCAAGTGGCTTGGAGGACAGTGATGTGAGTGTGGGGTAGGAAATGGTGAGTTAAACTAAATGGATATAAACCAGGTTTAAAAATTGAATTATTTAGTGCAAAATCCTGTGCGTACACTCTTTAACTGAATCATTTTTTAAACAGACACAAAGTTAAACTGGTGAAACTCAGTATATAGACAACACCTAGTTTTAGCCACAGTTAAGTTCACGTTGCTGGCAAGATGTTCAAGGAAGCCAGAGAGATAGGCCAAAATATGCTTACAGGAACACTACAGAGCAGTTCAAAACAAGAAGTGTGATGTCATCAACGTAGCCTGCAACTAGCTGCAGGCTAAGTTTGAAAAGTGAGTTTGTAAAATAATACAAAATAGGAAGTATAATGGCAAAGCACATACGAAATCACATTATGTCAAAGAAGAACAAAATACTTGCACTTTGCTATAGAATTCAAAGTATTATTTTAAGGCATTTAAGAAGCTAGAATTAACAATTATTAATTACATCAAGAGAAAGGCAGGCCAAGAAAAAAAAATAATCCTTCACTTTTTGTGTAAGTTAACTGTGGTAGTAACTCCAATACATTCTGCAGTGGTGACAATTTACTCCAGAATGTTTAATATACTTAAGCAGCACAAATGAAGCTTTATAATAGAATCCTGGTGCACCTGACAGTTTAGCAGATGTGTGTGTGTGACATTAACCATTTGGTATCAGGCAGGGAAAAGCTGCGCACATTAATTCTGGAATCCTCATTCACGTTGTTGAAAAATTCAGTACAGGTAAAGCCCAAATCTGGTCACCCGAGACTCATTTCTCTATCTTAATGAAAATACAGAAACTATTTTTTGTTTGCTTTGTTTTTACACACAAAGCCCTATTTTTTTTAAGGCTGTTAACATCCAAGAGGCCAACGTGGGCTCCACAAGAGTTCTTTAATAATCTGAAAATCAAAAAGGAATCCTACAAACAGTAAAAAGATGGACAAATTGCTAAGGAGGAGTACAAAAGAATAGCATAAGCATGTAGGGACAAAATCAGAAAGGCTGGGTCACAAAATGAGTTACACTTTGCAAGAGACATGTCAAATAAAAAGCAGTGAGTGGTTCTTTAAATATAGATTAGGAGCGATAGAAAGACAAAGGAAAGTGTAGATCCTCTACTAAGAGGGGAAGGAGAGCTTATAATTGATGACATCATGAAGGCTGAGGTGTTCAATACCTATTTTGCTTCAGTCTTCACTAAAAAGGTTAATGGTGACCAGATACTCAACACAATTAAATATAAACAAGGGAAAAGGAACAAGCCAGAATAGGGAAATCACGGGTTAAAGAATATTTAGTTAAATTAGATGTATTCAGGTCAGCAGGGCCTGATGAAATTCATCTAAGGGTACTTAAGGAACTAACTGAAACAATTTTGGACCCATTAGCCAGTGTCTTCTAGATGTCATGGAGGATGGGAGGGTAAACTTTGTTCCCCTTTTTAATGATAGGTACTAAGAGGACCTGGGGAATTATAGATCAGTCTAATATCGACACCTAAAAAGATACTGGAAAAAATTATTAAACAATCAATTTGTAAGCACCTAGAGGATAATGAGGTTATAAAGAATAGCCAGCATGGATTTGTCAAGAGAAAATCATGCTCAACCAACTGGTTAAACGATATAATTTTGTTTAACTTGTTAACTTTTTAAACCGATATTTACATCCCTACTGGAGGAGTTGTAAGCACTTTGGAGGACAGGATTAGAATTCCAAACAACCATGAACTATTGGAGAACTGATATGAAAATCAACAAGATGAAATTCAGTAAATATAACTGCAAAGTTCTTCACTTAGGAAGGAAAAATCAAATGCACAATTAAAAAATGGGAAATAACTGGCTAGGTGGTGGTGTACTGCTGACAAGGATCTGGGGGCTACACAAACTGAATATGAGTCAACAATGTGATGCAGTTGCAAAAATGGCTAATATTGTTCTGGAGAATATTAACAGGAGTGTTGTATGTAACACACGGGAGGTAACTGTCCTGCTCTACTCAGCACTGGTGAGGCCTCAGCTGGAGTACTTTGTATAATTCTGGGCACCACACTTTAAGAAAGATGTGGACAAAGTGGAAAGAGTTCAGAGGCGAGCATCAAAAACGATAAAAGTTTAGAAAACTTAACCTGTGAGGAAAGGTTAAAAAAACAGGCATGTTTAATCTTGAGAAAAGACTGAGGGGGGGACCTGATAAGTCTTCAATTACATTATGGGCTGTTATAAAAAGGACTGTGATCAATTGTTCTCCATGTCTACTGAAGGTAGGACAAGAAGTAATTGTCTTAATCTGCAGCAACGGAGATTTAAATTAGGTATTAGGGAAAACTTTCTAACTATAAGGCTACTTAAGCTCTGGAATAGGCTTCCACAGTAGGGTGTGAAATCCCCATCACTGAAGTTTTTAACAACAGGTTGGACAAACACCTGCAGGGATGGGTCTAGGTTTAATGAGTCCTGCCTCAATACAAGGGGCTGGATTTGATGACCTCTCAAAGTCCCTTCCAGCCTTATATTACTATTCCAAAACTTTGGGATGTTCAGAGTTTCTGCGCATTGCAGTCTAGTGATTAATTCCAGTCTCTCTTTTGAGAGGATCACTGGCCTCTCAAATAAATCACAGCACAGAACACAAATATAGTATGAATCACAACAGCTTGAGAAGGAAAGACTATTTATGATGCTTGGGTAGTCCTTAGAAAGAATGGTTACCGAGCAGATGTAAATGAAAAAAACAAAAATACATAAGTTTTTAAATATTTTTAAAACAAAACTTCCAAATTATGGTTTCCCAGTTAGTCCCTAAGGCTGTGATCCTCCAAATACTTATGTATGTGTATAACTTCACCTTTGTAAGTAGTCCTATTGAAGTTTTTGGGACTGTTCATAAGTACAGTTACATATTTACATAATGGTTTGCAGGAAAAATACCAAAAAGAGGCCCAAAAAGCTAACTCAGGTAGGGCAATTCAGATACAAAAACACTGGACTAGTGCAGGAATCCTCTCAAGCAAAACCAAGTAGAAACTCACTAGTCTAGTTTTTCTATTCAAGCTGAATAAAATGCAAAGAGTAAATGACAATGGAGGAAAGTAAAATTGATTATGGAGACTCTTCAGTTTTAACAATTTACTATGTTATTAGTAAGAAAGGTAAATAACTTAACATTAATTCTTTTTTAACCATGACCATTTCCATATTTGAGTAGTTTTATTGAGCAGCACTAAAATTGAGTAGATAATATCACTCACTATTGACAAAACTCTGGTCTACACTTAATTAGACACCAGCGCTGGCCTGTGCCAGCTGGCTCAGGCCAAGGAGCTGTTTAATTGCAATGTAGACGTTTGGGTTCAGAGCTGCAGCTGAGATTCCTTGGTCCCATAGCCCAGGCTGCAGCCTAAGCCCAAATGTCTACACCGCAATTTAACAGCCCCTTAGCCTGAGACTGAGTCAGTTGGCACAGGCCGGGGGGGTGTTAATTGCAGTGTAGACATGCCCTCAGAGTCATTCCTCGCGCAAGCTCATAAGGAATTACCCAAGCTCTGAGCTCAATGCAGTTCAAGAACTGTAAAACGAAAGTAATGTTAGAAGAGCAACATCTGTCAACAAAATTGCTTTATTCAGTTTACAAATCAAGTGTCTTGTGCCTATAAGAGATCTGAATTTGTAGAAATTAATATATTTCAACGCAGCACAACAAATTTGTTGTGATTTCTAAACTTAGCAGTAGTATGGTACATTATGAACAATCTTATACTAAAAGCTAATACTTCAATGTTATTTTAAGCTGACTTGGAGCACAATTCTTCTCTGAACACAGCCTTCAAAATTATAGATCACTCTCTCTCACACACAAAGATATAAAACAAGCATGAAATGTATGTAAAGGGACACTCAGGTACAGTGCACACCCTTATAACGTGTAACATTTTAGAGGCATTCCCTATTAGAGGGATAGTATTGATAGAAATGGTAACATTTCTACTGTCCTGAAAGATTTTAAATGCATGCATCATAGTTTAAGGCTATATTTTAAGTTTTACAAACCTCATCAACAAATTAAAACATTGCCCTACACTATTTCTAATCACTGGATTAGAATAAATTGCCTAGAAAGGTTGTGGAATCTCTATCACTGGAGATTTTTTAAGAGCAGGTTAGACAAACACCTGTCATGGATGTTCTATATAATACTTAATCCTGTCATGAGTGCAGGGGACTGGACTAGATGACCTCTTGAGGTCCCTTACAGTCCCACGATTCTATGATTCAATTTCTCATCCAATCTCTGCAGGACAGGGATAATGAATGGACATGGACGATAAACTTCTGAACACACCGAAGCCCTATCCTGGGAAAACTGTACCTACCTTCAACAAATCCCACAGTATTACGCTTCTTGCTTATGCTTTGGCAACACCGCTATGGCTTGACATACCAATAATTCACTTCCTGACAATTC
The DNA here is from genome assembly GCA_033296515.1 of Macrochelys suwanniensis. Taxonomy (NCBI): domain Eukaryota; kingdom Metazoa; phylum Chordata; order Testudines; family Chelydridae; genus Macrochelys; species Macrochelys suwanniensis. The sequence goes on along the minus strand of CM065789.1, from coordinate 3,129,234 downwards.
AGTTCAGTGTAACTGACTATGAAATCAAGTCTTTAATAAACATCCAAGCAGAAGAAAGTGTAAAAAGGAACAGCAAACACAAAAAGTAAATCAATTTTTAAATTCTCCCATTTTAATATTCTGTGGCATTATAAACATGTTTCCATACATATGTTTAAAAGGGTAATATATCTGGACCGTGTCTCCTTAAATGGAGGTTCATTCATGGAATTAGCAATGCAACAAATTTTTTACATTATAAAAGTATGCCAATTTACAAGATTTATCTCACTAAATGTTTTTTCTGCAAATTCTATGTTAGACATTTTATTTTTTAAACTTGATACCTAAAATTGTGAGATGAGTAAGGTGTAACTTCGCAGACTTAGAAGTTTCATTCTAGACCAGTGGTTCCCAAACTGGGGTTCATGAAATGTATCAGGGGGTTCTCAGAAAAAAAAATCTGTAATGGCGTACAGAACATTTCCTAGGGACCCTGGGCGCAGGGGCCGGCAGCCCGAGCCCCGTGACCATGACTTCCTGGCAGAACATGTTTAAGCTTTGTTGTAGTTGTGCGTTGTTTGCCTGGACTGCTGAAGACCCGAATGCTTGTGGGGGGAACTCATTTTTGAGTTGGCTTCTTAAATACCTTCATACTGTTTCACATCTGGTACTCCTGGATGAAACATGTAGGAGGCTTAATCGAAGTGATACAAGCTACAAAAGAAAGAGTGTTGCTGTTTTCATAATGTAATAAAATTAATAATGTAATGATAAATAATAGTGTAATAATAAATAGTGTGTAATAAGCGTGTCATAAGAAAACAATTTATTTCCAAGATCACTGCTTCTATAATTTATGCTCAGGCAAGGGAGAAAATCCCTGGAAATATTCATTTTTAGGAAGGGTACGCAAGATTTGATATTTTCATGAAAGGGGTTCACGGGTTGTTAAAGTTTGGGAACCACTGTTCTAGACCCGTAAAGTCGTCTGTCATCCCCGCCCTATACACACACTTCATTTTTCCCTTCACACACTCCCTGCCTTGAAAGGCCACCCTTTTCCCCTCAGCTGTCCATCACCAGGGACACCATCACCATCCTTCCAGTCCCTCCAGCCTATAATCTGGGTGTCATCTTTGATTCAGCCCTCTTTCTAAACCCACACATCCAGACCATGCCTAAATCTTGCTGATACATATATATACACATACAAAGGCCGTCTTGATTATCACTTCAAAAAAGTTTTTTTCCCCTGCTGATATAGGTCCTCTTAATTAATTAGCCTCTTACAGTTGGTACGTCCACCTTTTCATGTTTCTCTGAATGTATAAATATCTGCTTACTGTGTGTTCCATTCCATGCGTCTGATGAAGTGAGCTGTAGCCCACAAAAGCTTATGCTGAAATAAATTTGTTAGTCTCTAAGGTGCCACAAGTACTCCTGTTCTTTTTGCAAACACAACACAAACATTTTCATTCAGACCTTCATCTTATCTTGATTACCTACAGGTTCTCTCTCTCTGACCTTGGCTGCTACAGCCTTGCCCACTATAAACCTATTTAAATCACTGCAACATGCAAAAAAAGAGACAGTCCTTGTCCCAAAGAATGTACAGTCTAAATGTTAATAGCTGAGCCACCATAAAGTTTTTTTTTTAAATGATGTTGGTATCCTTGTACAGCTTGTTTCAAACTTGAAATTGATAGTAAACTGAAGTTGTGAACCACCACCACAACAGTACTGATATTAAAACAGCTCCCCCAAGCACACACCGAAACAGCTTCCCATGGCTAACAAGTTGGTGGTCCAATCTGCCTTTTCATTTCCTTCTCTGGAAATGTCAGTGGCTGAATGAGCTACAACATCTTGTTTCTAGAGATGCTTTGGTAAAGTTTCTTAATCTTGAGGAACCATCATTTTTAAGCTGTAATTCTTGCTCTAGAGCATAACTGGAGAACTGAAGTGTCAAGAAATGAGACAGGAGCATCAACTTAATTTAAAGAAAACAATTTGCTTTTACCTAGTAATAGTAGTACATGGTGACAAACAGGGAGTCCTTAACTCAGAAACTAGTTTTCTATCATTTCAGTTTGGGACTTTTAAGTCCACATTCTTGAAGGGCATGGAAAGAAGGTGGCCCTGTTCTACAATTGCAACCTCAGTTGCTCTTAATTTTTTTGGGGGGGAGGGGAGGAGTAAGTGAATAACTAGTTTATGTTTCTCTCAAGTCTGGGTGAGGTATTGCCACATAACACTAATACTTTGCACTTCTACCATCCATTCATCCAACAACTGAAAACTCATTGCAAACCCTGATGAGTTAAGCCCATCGATACTCAAGAGGTAGAAAAGTATTATTATTCCCATTTCACAGGGGAACAGAGAGGGGAAGTGACACACCAAAAGTGACACACACCGATCAAGCTAGCAGAACCCACATCTATTGATTTCTAGTTTTGTCATTGGCCAGGTGGCCCTTGCCCAAACTAGAAACTGTTTAAAACCATTTTCAATCTACAGATGAGTTATCAGAAACCACGCTAGAAATCCTCTTTTGTTTATGTTAGTCCAGGGGTCAGCAACCTTTCAGAAGTGGTGTGCCAAGTCTTCATTTATTCACTCTACTTTAAGGTTTCTCGTGCCAATAATACATTTTAAAGTTTTTTAGAAGGTCTTTACGTCTTTAATATATAAGTAAACTATTGTTGTATGTAAAGTAAATAAGGTTTTAAAAATGTTTAAGAAGCTTCATTTAAAGTTAAATTAAAATGCAGAGCTCCCGGGGCCAGCACCCGGGCAGTGTGAGTGCCACTGAAAATCAGCTCGCCATAGGTTGCCTACCCCTGATGTTAGTCTATATCAATATTTATCTTCCAATAAAGCGGACGACACAGCCCCTGCCCAGAATACGCCAGCGATATTTCAAAAGCCCACGTCCACACCAGCACAACAAGCCAGACCATGCTTTGTCAGACAGACACAGCGCCAAGCCAGCCAGGCTCGGCAGTGCCTTTCGGACAGGGGCCCCCGGCCCGGCTGGGCAGCGGAGAGGGTGCCAGGGCGCTGCCGAGTACAACGGGGGCGCCCAGGCTCCGGCCCCGGCCAGGACGCCCCCGTGCCCAGAGAGGAGGAGACCCAGGCTGGTCTCTTTGCGCCGGGGCAGCAGCTGTCACTTGCAGGCTCAGCTCCCTCCCGCGCTACTTCTGCACCGGGCTTCCTGTTCGCTCCTCGCAGCCAGGGCGGCTTTTCCGCTCGCGCCCCGGAGGCGCCCGCCGCTGCCCGGCGGGGCGGGGGGGGGGGGTCCCTGGGGCAGGGCCCGCCGGCCACGCAGCCCCCCGGGGGGCTCGGCCTAGGCCCCGGGGCAGCGCGGGGCGAACGCGGCCACCCGGGCAGGGCTCGGCCAGGGCGCCGGGCTCCCTTGGGGAAGGCCCCGCAGCGGGAGTCCCCCGGGACCGGGCTCCGCGGGGGCCGCCCATCCCCCTCGGCCCCGCCCGCGCCTACCCTGGGCGCTGCAGTCCGCGCAGACCTCGCTGCTCCTCAGCCGCTTCGACATGTCGGCGCGGGCGGCGGCCGCCTGCCTCAGCCTCGGGCCGGGGCCGCTTCTTCCTGCCGCTCTAACGGGTCCCACTGAGGAGCCCCCGCCGGCCAGCAGGGGGCCGCACCGGGCGTACGCCAGCGCCGCTCGCTACGCCCCCAGCGCCATTCACCAAGCCAGGCGGCAGACTGTCACGTGACGGGGAGGCCGGCCTGGGCGGCCGCCGCCATCTTAGTTCCTGGCACCGACGGGGCTGTAGCGGGCTTGGAGGCCATTTTAGCTCCTGGCAGAAACAGGCCCAGAACCAGACCAGCCTCAGCGCTGTCCCATGTCTACTGTTACATTGGAGATACAAATGATAACTAGGGTGATGTTATAGGGTCAGTCCTGCTATTTGGGGCTTCTTCTTATATAGGCTCCTATTACCTCCCCACCCCCTGTCCTGATTTTTCACACTTGCTATCTGGTCAGCCTAATGATAACCCATGCATCCACTGCGCCCAAGGAAGCTCTGTGTGCTCTTAGAGCGGCATCTGACCATGCATGGGGGCAAATCCCACAGGCTCCTTGAAACCAGGGCACAGGGGCACCATGATTGCAGTCAGGAAGGGAGTGGGTGTCTGAGACCAGACTGGTGAGTGGAAAAGGCTGATGCAAGGCCAAGCTAGTTCCCCTAACCTTTTCCCCTCTCCGAGATGCTCTGTCTACCTCCATAAGCAGGAGCACAGGGTAAAGAAGGAGGAGAGCAAAGTAGGGAGGTTCTACTATATAAACTTGCCTTTGTCTATTCAGCAACTGTTCAAATATTATGTGAGACCCCAAAAATAATGAGATGCAAAAAAATAGCAATGAACTTTAGATTCCGTCTTCTGGTTTTCAAGCTGTTAGGGCTCACTTGGCTCACAATTTCAAGCTTTCCTTGCTAACCATGAGGGCTAAAAACTAACTTATGAAAAACGACAGCTGGAATTCTCATGTATTCCGTTGTCTCCAAGAGCTGGGCCTTCAAGTAAAAAAAAAAATGGCAAAACTTACCATAAAGCTATAAGTGTTAACAATGCTGCCATCTTTCACCTTGAGGGTCTTCTGTCTGATCATTTGTAACCCCTAGGTAGACAGAAGAGTAGATGATCCACCCTCTTGCCGTAGCATAGCAGCCAGTTAATAGGGGGGTTGAATGGGGAGGGGGAGGTCTGCTTGCAAATGTACAAATCTGCACAACTGACCATATGCTGTCTCACCCTATAGCATCTATCTAACTCCCTACCTACTGACCCGTCACCCAATCTATAGATATTTACTAATCTATCCATACTTGTCTATTTATCTAGCTGTCTCCAGACTGCGCACCCATTTATTCAGCCAATTCTCTATTGCCATCTTACTTATAAAGCACCTCATAGTAAAGTACCTGAGGGCCATGAAGGGCACCCTCACTTTTCTCTGAAGCAACAAGGCACTGGCCAGTGATGGAGATACACTAACACAGCCGAATGCCCTAAATCACTGCAGCACACAGCTGCCCTCTTCCAAGATGGCAACCTGAGACGGACGGGTAGAAAGGAAGTTGCTGTCACGCACGGTTTGCGTCTGCAGATGGGCTAGCATTGCTGCCCTCACCAAAGATGGCCGGCGAGACGAGACGCATTGGAGGGAGGACCACACTGCCCTAAACCAAGATGGCGGCCGGGGAGTCAGGGCGTGATACTACCCCCGGCCAAAACGGCGACCTCGGCCGCACGGAAGTACTAAGAAGGGTCGCTCCCTCCCACTTGGTTACGGAGCCTTCAGGCGAAACCAATGCCCTGATGGGGCGGGGGAAGAGCTCCCACTTCCGTGTATTTTCCCCCGCCAGGCAATGGGCGAGCCTGAGGGATGGAAGGGTCCATCTGCCTGCTAGAAGCGGGGGGCGGTTAGGGGTAACTCATTCCCTCGGCTCGCTAGCGGGGCAAGGGGGCTGGCCCCGGAGCGGCTTGTGGGAGCCTACCCTGTTCCGGGAGACCAGTGGTTCGTTCCGGCCGCTGCCCTGGCTGGTGGGAAACGTTCTAGGGCGAGAAGGAAAGTGAGGGGCTGGGGTCAGGAAAGGGGAAAGGTCAGCGGCAGGGTGAGAGGTCAGGGGAGGGGGCTCGTGGAGGAGGGGGAGAGACTGTAGGGGAGCGGGGCCCAGAGGGGGAGGGGGCTGGGAGCCTGTTGGGGGGGGGGGGTAGAAGGGGCTGGTGGCTGAGAGCTGGGGCAGAGAGTGAGGGGGTTGGGAGCCTGTTGGGGGGCTCAGGGGGAGGGGGCTGGGAGCCTGTTGGGGGGGGGGTAGAAGGGGCTGGTGGCTGAGAGCTGGGGCAGAGAGTGAGGGGGTTGGGAGCCTGTTGGGGGGCGCAGTGGGGGAGGGGGTTGGCATGTGGGTTGTTTGATGGGGGTTGATGTGGGGGGAGGGTATTTGTGAGGCACCAGAAGGGGGTGGGAGTCAGTGGGGAGAGAGTCTTGTGGGGCTAGGGCTGAGGGGCTTGGTAAGGGCCCCGTGAGAACCGAAGAGGGGGAGATCAGAGTGGGCAGGGACCCCCCCTCCCCGGGAGGGTTGAGCCCTCTAATACGTGGCAGGATGAGCTCTCTAAGTGAGGCTAGTAGCAAGTTTCCTCTGCACGTCTTAGTCTGGAATAATGACTACAGACAGCTGGATAAAGAGCTGGAAGGCAAGGTAAAACGGGCACCAGGCCAACATATGGTGCACTCACTTCTTGTAGGGATAGGGGTTGTCCTCCACTGAAACTGCCCAAGGCAGAATACAGGACACGATAGACTGATAGAATCATAGAATCTCAGGGTTGGAAGGGACCTCAGGAGGTCATCTAGTCCAACCCCCTGCTCAAAGCAGGACCAATCCCCAATTTTTGCCCCAGATCCCCAAATGGCCCCCTCAAGGATTGAACTCACAACCCTGGGTTTAGCAGGCCAATGCTCAAACCACTGAGCTATCCCTCCCCCCATGATGATTAGATCAGGATAATAGATCATCTATATGCATTTTATGTGACATGGGGACTTAGAAAGTAACCTTATATTTTAGTTAAGTTTCTCTTTGTTAAACTTGTTAGGGTTTGGTTTTTTTTTTTTTTTTTAAACAGCTGTTTGTGATTAAAAGGGGATCACCTCAGGAAGGCAGAGATTATACCCTTTGTCATGCCACTTCTGCCTATTAAATATCTGACTGTCTTTCAATAAAGCCAGATTCAAGGCATTGAGAGAGAGACAGATGGAGTGTAAAAAACTCTGTAGCTGTCAGGAAAATGTTAGAAATCATTTGAATCAGGGCCAAAAGACAGGCAAATGTGAAAGGCACTAATGCTTTTGGCCAGAAAAGCAGCAAATAAGTACCACCTAGCTGGGGGGGGGGAGGAGAAGGGGGAACCAACACACAGTAAGGGTGTCAGCTACTGCCAAAGACGAAACACAAATTGATTTTTTTTATCAGAGTGGCACCCTCAGGCAGCCAACAGTTTATTGAAAATTGAGGTGTTTTGTTTTTTTCTTCATATTGTGTTGAGCCATTATCTTCCCTCCCCTAGTGCTGATCTGGTGGTAAGATTACTGCTTTGCAAAGATAGTCAATACAGTAATTTCCTTCCTTGTTAAGACACAAAGGGCTTATTTCCAGTGAACACAGGAGCCCAGCAGCTTTGCACTTGCTAGAATATAGAATCACAACTGTGGTAGAAAATAGCTGATCATCATAACTCACTGTAGAACAGAGAACACAAAAATCCAGCAGTCAGCCAAGAGCTGTGGTGAAAGTACCAGAGTTAGGAGAAAAGCAGTAGGAGAAACATTCAAAAATCTGCATCAGATCCCAAGCAACAAATATGCTAGTGTAACTCAGGTTACCAAGGTACTATGGTGATAGCTGCTTCAGGAATACACAGATAGAACTTTGAGCTTCAGTAGTGCAGGGTACAAACTGGCAGAAGCATAGCCTGTTTGCTTGTATTGAGCCTGAGACAGTGAGTATGTGTTCTGAACTCATCAGCTAATGCTACCTTCTGACAGAAATCCTGATCCTCAGCCACAACTCCAGCTGTACACTATGAAACACTAGTATTGTGTTAAAGCATACCTGTGTTGTTTCTTGAGAATTTTGAAATGCTGTTACTGTCTCTAATTCATATAATCTTCATTCTGTAGTAAGGAATTCTCTATAAATGTTATTGAACCCTTTGTGGGGGTGTTCATCTCTCTCTTTTAAGGTTAGAGCATTATTAAAATAAACACTTGTAACTTAACAAAGATGATTTTACTGCCTCCATTTATTTTTATCATCTGTATTCTGGTATCACCCACAATGCATAAAGCCTTGTTTGTGCACACAGTAGTCCTGTTCCCTGCCCCAAAGAGCTTACAATACAAGAAGACAGGCAACATATGAAGGGTTGGAAAGACATATTCCATCAAGCCTGGAAACATCTCTCTTAAATGAAAGTTTTAAAAGGCATTCTGGGAGTACACTTCCTCCTCTGTCTTCAGGACATACTGCTTGCTGTGTGTGGCAGATGTGCTGTGATAGGGTTTGAGGGATTGAAAGGAACTCTAGCCAGATACAGTCAGTATATGAAATGATAAATGGCTATAAGGTACAGCTGCAGGTTAATCGTAGCAAAGAAATTGAGATAAGACTGTTTCAAAGTCCTTTATTTTTTTGTCACTGCAATAGGCATTGCAGTTTGGCGAAAGTAGGATTGAAGATCGTATGAGCTGCAGCAATGAGTTGAGGATGGTTTAACTCAGATTTCTTTATGCTCACTAGTTGGTGTTTTAAACGTAATGCTGTCAAATAACCATGTTAAGTTATGTAATAATGTTCTTTTCTTAGCCCACTCTTGACTTTTCCCATTTTCCTTTAGTTATAGATGCTCTTCTGTTTCAAATCTCTAAAGCTAGTAGTGAAAAATATATGTAAGGTATGAGTATGTTGTGCTTGCATGTTTTGGATATTTGTGCCTTGTGTAGTTCCATTTCTTAGTGATTTGTAGAGAATGCACTCACTCTCCATTGTTCTGTGTGTCAGTCAAATAGATGCTTTTTTAATTGTCATGTTCTTCCATATTCTCACAAAAAAATACAAAATGTGCATTGTAAACAGTCACCTGTTCTTGAAATTTTTTACTGATTTTAACATGTTGGATATGTTCCATTATACCCTCCGGTGGCCATTTAACTGGTGACTGCCCATGGTACAAAATAAAAAGAATGGAGCACTGTCTTCTCCTCCTGAAAGAGTTTCTTCATGAAACTGTTCATGAAGAACCAGGGAGGGGGGAGGAATAATCTAGAATGTTTTGTTTTTCTCCACCCCAACCCCCACCCCCCGTTTCCTCCCTCTCGCTTCCCTCCCCTTTTCCTGTCATGGTGACACATACCTCCCTTACCCACAATCACTCTATGGTGCCCAATTCTACTCCTGTTTGACTTCAGTAGGGAGGTAGGATCAGACTTTGAAGAAGGCAAATAGGCAATTCAATAGTAGTATCAAAGCAAGTCATGTAGGATAAGTAGTTCCAAGCAACAAACTGTTCTGTAGGAATACATATTGAGCTATTACAGCTTATTGCTGAACATCTGTTTTAACTTTCTTAAATGTGTTCTGATTTTACATTTGATAGCTAATGCTGAAACTGTGCTAACTCTTGATTACTCAACAGGATGTCGATCAGCGTGACCCACGGGGTCGGACCTTGCTGCACCTTGCTGTTTCCTTGGGATATATAGAGTCTGCCAAAGTCCTTCTTCAACACAAGGCAGATGTTACCAAAGAGAATGCACAGGGATGGACAGGTAAAAGATCAGCTCAAAGGCAGTTAATAGTTTTCACCTTAAACATTGAGGGTCTAAAATCTGTCTATATAAATGTCACCTTAGAACCGTGGGATGTGGCTGCAGTGTTCACTTTGCTTTTGTTAATATTAAACCTTGCCTGTGTTTGGGTTTCTTGCAGTTTTACATGAGGCTGTAAGCACAGGAGACCCAGAGATGGCATACCTGATACTGCAGCATCGAGACTACCATCAAACCTCTGCGACACTTGGAGGGGTTCCTGAACTACTCCAAAAAATTAATGAGGTAAGTGCTTAGTGAGACCTAAATTGCATGCTGGTCAGTTGCATCTGGAGGAATTGTTAGTTTGGTTCCAGTTTACTTAAATCAGCAACTTTAAAGTCAGGATGATGCATTATTCAGTTCAAAATTGTGCCTATCAGCTCTATATAAACATATGGAAGACTATAGAGTTTTCTCTGTTTTTATTAATGATCTCGGGTCTTGTAGGAGGATGCTTATTCTTCCTACGTCAAATGCTGAGAGTTATGTGCTTTTGTAGTAGAATAACAAATTACGAGTAATTCAGTAGAAAACAATGATAGTTAGACTGTTGCAGAACAGTATTACACTCTGTGCTCATTAATTTAAATTAAATGATAAATAGCAGCACATGTAAAATTCATACTTGTTGGTTTCATTGTGCTTCCTATCAGGAGCATCTCAAAACCTCTACTTTCTCTTGTTTCTAAAATGTACATGTGACATGCTGTACTGAATATTAATCTAGTGTTCTCTCCCTTGGTGGTTTATTTGAATACTTTGTTTCTACACTAGACTTCTGATTTTTATGTGGAAATGAAATGGGAATTCACTAGCTGGGGTAAGTTTGGTTTTTTGGGAGATTTTTTACATCTTTCTTACCTCTAAGTTTTAAAAATTGCTGAAATAAAAAGTATGTTTGAAAAGAAAACACAATTGTTGAGAACTTACTTTCTCCCAACCCCTATTTTTTCCCTTCAACTCACAAAGTCTTTGGAGTCTCTTGAAGATTCCTTCTGACCATCTTAGCGTGCTGCACAAACTGTACCCTTCCTTCAAATATCTCTTGTTTTAGGTGTGTGGTTTTTTTGTTTGTTTTTTTTAAACAAACATCTTCTTCTGTGCTGAAGATTTTTCTAAGGCCATCCTGATATTTGGGAGACATAAGTTAAGACAGTTACACAAACTGTATGCATCAAGACGTAAAATATTCAGGAAACTTGTTCCTTTACACTGCAAAATAGCATTACAGGTGGTTTGACTTTCTCCACGCCACTACATATTTAGCCATTGGATGAGGCAAGATACAAAATTGCATCAGGCCACTGGTCTGTTCTCGTGTTTCGTTTCCCTATTGTGTTCATCAATAAATCAAGAATCGGTCCTGATGATAATCTCTCTGTTCTTTGTTATCTAGACATTGATTTATAAGTTTAAGGCTATAAAGGAACATTATAATAATCTACTTTATGGCCTGCATAACACAGACCATAAAATGTCACCAAGCACATAACTTCTGGTGGAGTTTAGTCTTCCTACACTTGTCCTCTCTCTCATGGATTTTTATATTTGAATCTGTGTGTGTCATTATGTTTCTTTTATAGTTCCACTTGTTTCCAGAGTGTGTCCAAATGATACCTGTCGCATCTGGAAAAGCGGAGCTAAGTTACGCGTTGATATCACATTATTGGGCTTTGAAAATATGAGCTGGGAACGAGGGAAACGTAGCTTAATTTTCAAGGGAGAAGGTAAATGCTTTAGTACATTTGATTCACTGATCATCAAATAGTACACAAACTACACTAACAGATTCCTAGTGTTACTAAAAGGACATGTAATTATAAGCTTTATTTTTGCATGCTTTCACAGACTTATTTGTGCTGGGAAGTGCATTTTCTGGGATTTCAGGTCACTGGGCTAAGCAAAAGTGGTTGGACTTTCTGTTAAGAAAAATCTTCTGGAGCAAATATGAATCACTAGAACTTGACTTTATCCTTCTCTCCCACTCAACAAAAAAGAAATCGGCTGTATTTTTCTTCTTGGAGGCCTGAATCTTCATTATTAGAGTCTCTTAATTCCATTATGCAAAATTATAAAAATTACTTGGGCAGGCACACAGTCTGCTTGCATATCCTTACCATGTTGGTGGTAGTAACTTAAACAACTTGCTCTAGGTAAGTGAGCAATTAAAACTTTGCAAGGCAGCTTTAATCCTCATTTTAGTCTACAGTGTGTCTTGGTCAGCTCTTCATCCTGAAGGTTTGTTCTGAAGTCTGTAGTCCATAAAATATATCCTTTCAACAGATACTGGAGGCTGGGCAGAACTAATTGAGATAAACCATGATGACAAAGTTGTCACGACAGAGCGTTTTGAAATCTCTCAACAAATGAAGCGTCTGACTTTGGGCTCTATGACACCAGAAAGAAAGGAGGTGGAAAGACGCCTTACGTCTCCAATTATCAATACATGCCTTGATACTAAAAATATTGCTTTTGAAAGGTAAGGTATTTAAGCGTCTCTTAATGAACAAATCCTCCAGATATGAAATATGCAAGATTATTATACTTGCAATGTAGTTTTTAAAAGCCTTGTAATACACATCTTAAAAATAATATGGGATGTAACAATAACTACATCTTGTTCCGTATAGACACTTTATAACCTCTTGGCTCATTACTTCTTGTCTTGCAAACAATTTCCATTTGGTGTGAAGTCCATTTGCACCATAAGATATGGTTTCCCATATTTGTGGGGCAAGGGTTATATATTCTGATTTGAGATATGTACCAATGGTTCCTGCTTATTTTGTGACATGTATGTGCAGTACTGAAAAACCAATAATAGGGTTTACAGCTTTTCTTGACTTATTCATTCTACTCTGGCTTTAGTTTAATCATATAAGTCTATAAGAATCTCTCTAAATATTATCAATTAGAGAAGGCAGCAAACTACTTATAACCCTATTCCTCCTTTTGTTACATTAGTTTATCCAGGTGTTTAATCTGCATGGTCAAAGGAGCTCAAATGAGCTTGCTTTCTCTAGGAAGCATCTCTACTGTGCTGCATGTTTTTGGAGTGTTCTAGGGTGCTATAAAGCAGTTGTTACAACTGCTGGAAGACGTGTGGATTTTTTTTTGGTTTGGTTTTTTACTGCAAGGAAGAAGAGTTTGTCAAAACATGGATGCAGAATTGCAGCCACTGAGAGACAGCAGCTATCAAAGCTCACTAATTGATTCCACTGGATGTGTAAAGATTTTTTTTTTCTTGAATATTGAGATGTACTTAAGGGGTAACATTTTAAAAAGTGTTTAAGTTCTAAGATTCACAGACTTTCAATGGGACTTAAGTTCCTACATTTCTGAATTCATTTTGAAAATAGGACTTAAGAGCGTTTGAAAACATTACATGACATTTCATAGATAAATGTTTCTTCAGCTCTACCGATCCAGTTCCTCAACTGTCAGCTACATGTTGCTAGTTGAAATAAAGCTCAGCAAGTTAATAGTGATTGTCTGTGTGAAACGATGAAATGGTTTCCAGAAATTCCCAATTCCTAGCTGGTCAGGCATTCACATCACAAACTAAAGTCACAGTTCGTTGGTCTCTGCAATTAAGCCAAAGTCTTAATGTGAACAGAAATTTAAATACTCTGAGTCCTATGTTGGAAAAGAGTGTTGGTGTTTGCAGGGACAGCTGATGTTGTTGCTGCATCTTTTCTCTAGAGCTGTTACTTTTGGTACCTCTCAAAACACAGTTCAGGTGAAATGTTGTTAGGGAAAACAGGGGCTTGGGGCTAAATATAAACTGCAAATGCATAAACCATTGTGGTATTTACTCTTTATCAGAAATACATCTGGATTTTGGGTATGGAAGACAGAGAAAGCAGAAGGTGTTAATGGTTATGAAGCAAAGGTAAAAAGCAATTCTTTACAACTAAGATATCTCCTAGCTAATTGAATTATAATTGTGATCTCCTGTATCCCTTGTGTATCTTGGATTTGTATAGCTTGCATTGGTATCTGTAACTTCTGTGTTTTTGCCACCAGATCTGTTTTGGGGGGTGAGAAGTCTTGGAGAGGATACCAAATAGAAAGAGGGGTGTCCGGGAGTGAGAGCTGCGAGGGATGGAGGGGAACATGAGATGACAGGCACCGTGGAGATTGTAGCAGATAAGGGGGCAGGAACTCAGGAGGTGGGGGTAGGAGCAGAAGCAGACTGGGAGAGGCTGCAGGGGAGAAAGGCAGAAGGGTATAACCACTTGAGAATGCTTTCTCCAGAATTTAGAATTGAGCTAATTGTTTCTGCATATCTATATTCCTTTGCTGTCTGTCAAGTAGCTGTGAAACCCACTAGCAAAGTGTCTCTATCTGATCTAGTGGCAGGTCTAGGAGAAGATAACGACCTTCTTCTGCTCCAGTTATTCCATTAGATCCATAGCACAGTTTTCCACCACTTGAGCTGAAGATCCCAACTCTGCTGATGACCAATATGAAGGGTCAATATATTTAAACACGATGGTATCTTTTTCACCCCCAATCTTAAGCTTTCCCAGAACTGAAATTGTATTAAAAACATTAAGCTTGCAAAGTTAAACTCTCAGAAGTTAGGAAATGCCATAGTTAAGGCCTCTGCATCCCTAATTTGTCTCTTTGTGCATGATGATTAGTCTAAAATTAAATGATCATGTTTATTTTCTGCGAGATCCAGTGCACAGGGTGGACTGTGCTCCGAGAATGAATCGGAGATAATGCATGATCTCCTGCTGTTAATAGAAAATCCTTGTTTCTGGTCTTGGCAAAGGGAATCTTGCCCTGCACATATCCATTTAAAATGCTGCTGCAAAGATAATTTCCCAGCCCATCACTTTGACCAACTCGCCTCCATTTGTTTGCGTCCCTCCACTAGCTCTCCTCCTCTCTTGCATCAAACGTAAGCTACTTGTCTTCACTTTCAAAGCCCTTTTCCATCCCATGCCGTCCTCCCCCACCTATCATCTCTTATTCACTGTTGAAATGTTGACTCTCATCTGGACCTCTCTGCAGCATTCATTGCTGTTGACCATAAAGATACTATTGTCTCTCCTGAGAAGGGTGGCAGCAGTCAATGTAATGCATTAAAATGGTTTAAGTCTTTCCTGGAGGGATGCATCCTATGAGTAGTGATGGGAAACTGCACCTCTGTCAAGGGACCCCTCCCTTGTGGAGCTGCACAAGGATCAATTCTCTCTCCAGTCCTATTCATCATCTACGCTCAGCCATTGGGTGAGCCGGTAAGGCAACATGGACTGCAGTGCCACCAATATGCAGATACCGGAGCTCTACCTTTCCTTCACCACATTACCCACTCAGGTCACAGGGTTGTTAAGAAAAAAATCATTAATCTTTGTAAAGAACTAAGATGCTACGATAAGAGCACCACGGAAAACCTATGAAGAAATTCTAATTTACCTTTGTTTGGTGAAGGATTTGGATGGTATGTAGTCTATTGCACATTAAATGAGGATAAAAATAAACAATGAATAACTTCCCATTCAATGAGCACTGTCCATCCCGGGTGAGATGTGACCATGTAATTAAATTGTAACATTATATAGATGCTCAAGGGGGGCAATTTAAGGTTTCCTTAATTCTGGCATTTCTTGACTTCTGAGTGTTGGTCTTTGCAGACTTATTGTTCTTTTAATGTGGTGGGTTTTGTTTTGTTTTTTGTTTAAGTGTAGTGGCTTAAACCTGTACAATAAACCTGTGTGAAACTGAATTCATTTGAAGCTCTGGTATGGTCAAAAATTGGTAATATAAATGGAACCATCTTACCCTTCTGGTTGCTAGGAGTCAAACCAACAAGGTTTGAATCATATCACTGCTGCGGAACCACTCCTAAATATGAGAGCGCACCTGTGAGAGCCGGAGTTTTTTCTAGTTGTTGTATAGTCAAAAGAATCATTAGCAAATTCCATCTGCAGAATCTTATCAGTGACTTCTTAAGTAGAAAGAGAGAGAGCACAGCTGCAGCTTGACTGCTCTTTCATGTCCCTCCTCCCTCAAAATTAACACGGAAATAGGGGATTCTACACTTCCTCAGTTTAAAGTGCCCATCCACTCTTTCAGCTGGAACCAACTTCATTAACAGGAAATTTGTCTGCAAGCACCTGAATCTTCTCCCAAGAGTCTCTGCAAGGGCCTGACCCAGTTCTCAGTGAAGTCAGTGACAAAATTCCTTTGACTTTTGCTGCTGTAGGTTTGGACCTAAATGATGACTCATGCTAGCTCATTTTCCTTTGTTAATGGATTCTTGGATAGATATTTTTATATTGATTCTAGCAGCTTGCCCAGCAGATGGCTGTCTAGCTCAGCATTAGCATGGACTCTGTCAAAGTAATGACATAACAATACATATAAAGAACGAGGAGTACTTGTGGCACCTTAGAGACTAACAAATGTATTTGGGCATAAGCTTTCGTGGGCTAAATCCCACTTCATCGGATGCATAGAGTGGAACATACAGTAGGAAGATATATACAGAGAACATGAGAAGATGGGGGTTGCCATACCAACTCTAAGAGACTAATCAATTAAGGTGGGCTATTATCAGCAGGAGAAAAAAAACTTTTGTAGTGATAATCAGGATGGCCCATTTCAAACAGTTGACAAGGAAGTGAGAGTTAAAGCGGGGGAAAACTTAGCATGGGAAAATAGTTTTCAGTTTGTGTAATGACCCAGCCACTCCCAGTCTTTATTCAAGCCTAATTTAATGGTATCCAGTTTGCAAATTAATTCCAGTTCTGCAGTTTCTCGTTGGAGTCTGTTTTTGAAGAAACTGCAGAACTGGAATTAATTTGCAAACTCTCTCTCTATATATATAATCTTCGTACTGTATGTTCCACTCTATGCATCTGATGAAGTGGGTTTTAGCCCACGAAAGCTTATGCCCAAATACATTTGTTAGTCTCTACGGTGCCACAAGTACTCCTTGTTCTTTTTGCAGATACAGACTAACACGGCTACCACTCTGAAACAATACATATGTGTAACATTTTCAGCACTTGATGGAAAGATGAGTTAAATAGGCAAATCACACAATCATGTTTCACTGATTTCTGATACATTAAAGGGAGACAGATTCTTGCTGCTCCTCTTTCTCCTGCCTCTTGGATTAACTTTTTGAATTTGTTGCTCAGGCATCTTTAAAGATGCTGCTTTTCTTATCTTTAATAGTCGTCAGTGGGCCCCGGTCTGACTGGAACCCCTAGGCGTGATGGTAATACATATGATAGATAATAATATATCCCTTTTTAAAGGTCTATACGGCAAACAATGTGAATGTAGTCACAAAAATCCGAACAGAACACTTGACAGAAGAAGAGAAAAAAAGATATAAAGGTAACGTCCCATAGGTTATCTGAAACGAAATAGAACATTTTGTTAAGATCTTTGTACAAAGAAGCAGGACATAATCTTTGAACAACACATGCATGGTGCAGAGTAACCAGGCAAGTTACTCTCACTTGCCTCTGAACCTGCTGTAACTAATTCCAATTGCTGTGTACTTGAGGTGGCTTATTACTTGGCTCTCTGAAGTTCTAATGTAAGTGTGAATGATTCTGTGGAGTGTTGATTCTATTTACTAGGAAAAGGTGTTTGAAAATTAGTGTCAGAGTTTCCTTTAAAGCCTCAAAAAAGGTGATACCCTCCCCCATGGTTTCATTTTCTGTCCCTGCATATTCTCTGCCCTGAAAGCCTCTGTACTTTCACTTCATATCTGTTCATTTTACCTGGGTTAAAACTATAAGATGTCTGCATTATTTCTGTACTCTTAATTCTGGGGTGCATATTGAGATTATAGTAGAAAGCGCAAGCAAGACCATAACCTTATGTGGGGAAACAATTGCCTCTCGGCAGTTTTCAAACACTCCCAGAAACAAGGCATGGTGGACAATGATGATAAATTGTAGATGCCCCTGATGTTAGTGTCCTTAAAATCATAATCCCTTCCCCCATTTTATCCTTAAATCTTGGGCTTTTCTAGCAAAGGGTTCATCGAAAACCAGCCTTGCTGCAGTTGAATGAGCAGTGCAAACAAGGGTCTGTCCACCTTCTTCTCACTATGGAGCTGGGGCTTCCCTTGTGCACATTCATCCACTCAGGCTCTGTGACTTCTGTGTTAATTAACTCTGTTAATGAGCCTATTCCTCCCCCCTCCCTTTTTCTCAAGCTGACAGAAATCCACTGGAATCTTTTCTTGGTACTGTAGAGCATGAGTATGGTGCGCAGGTGAGTAAAATCTTTCTCTTATCACTGACTTTAAAAGCAGTCACTGCAATGTTGAGAAGTAACACGAATGAGTTATGTGGATCTTATGCCACAGTTCATCAAAACTGTTTCTTCAGTTCTAGAAACTTAGTTCAAACACTGGGCTGTAGACTTACACTTGAGAGTTTTAATCCCTCCACCCCCCACCTGTTGCTATAAGAGAGTAATTGTGCCTTTCCTTTTGAAGAAGCTTATGGACTGGGGGAGGGTCATGGAGTCTGGAAGGAAGAGTGGGAAATTGGGCTGCTGGAGTGAGATGAGACTCTGAGGGTTTGCCACGGGCTTCTGTTCTTGCCCTTCCCCCCCACCCCACCCCAAAAAGACTGGAATAAGCAAATGTACTGAAACTGTAAGCTTGCAGACCTGCAGCAGCTTTGGATTGAAGAGAGGATGTTTCTGTGGTGACCCAGCAATACAAAAGTGACGGGGTACAAGTGCTGCAGCAGCACGCTAGCATATAGTAGCTTTGAGAAATGGGAGGTGTCCTTGGGTTCTGTGCGGATTGTGAATTATTGATGCCCTGCATAAGAGAAAATGCTTTTACGTCTGTACGGGTTTAAAGATGAGGTGGTCATGGATTTACCAGCTGATGGCTCTGCCATGGTTTTTGCTGAGGATCTTGCATGGGATGGTTAGGTACTCAGCCTTCTTGGAATTTGAAGTCCCTACCATAATACTGGCTACTCTGAGTAATGCAGAGCCTGGGACTACCTTATATTATGTATGCAGTGCAGTTGTAGCCATGTCGGTCCCAGGATATTAGAGAGACAAGGTGGATGAGGTCATATCTTTTATAGGACCAACTTCTGTTGGTGAGAGGGATAAGCTTTCGAGCCGCACAGAGCTCTTCTTCATAGTTTCTAACTTTGACACATTAAATCCTCACGCCATTCTAGTTTGACTACTTTTTTGTAGGTAGATTCTCCTGTCTTTGTAGATCTCACAATGCTTTACAATCTGCATGAAAAGCACTATATTAATGTATAGATCTGTATTTTAGCCTGTTGTATCTGTGTGTTCATTTTAGGTGAAATGTGCTGCTTTATGCAGTTATCACTTAGATTGCACTAGAATCTGAGATACCAGTTGAAGCTTTCTGTAGGAGAGGTTGCTGGCTACCTATTATGTACTGTTTATTTTTACAGGACCTCACAACAGAGTATGCCACAATGAATAACCCTACAGCTATTACTCCGGAGGAATATTTTGATCCGAAGTTTGATCTGAAAGATAGGGACATAGGAAGACCCAAAGAAGTCACTATTAGAACACAGAAGTGAGAAATGTTAATGTATAACTTGAAATGACCTTTTCTTAAACTCCTCCTGTTTGAGGTCTACCTGCTTTGATTCTCCTCCAGTGTTTTGCTTTTAGAAATCATATTGTAAATTTCTAATACAATTCACTTTATTCAGGGAGCAGGGATTGAATTAAGGGTGGCATTTTCAAAAGCACTCAGTCTTGGCCTGCCCATACTCCCTATAAAAAACAGTGGGAGGAGAGTTAGGCGAATGCTAACCATTTTAGTAAAATCCTACCCTTCATACAAGTGAATGGTGCCAGTCTGTCCGAGGGCTCTGGAGGCTGAAGTCTATCAGCAAACCAGACCTAACATGGAGAGTGCCAACACTAGCTTCTCCAACACTGTGCCTCAGATCTGACTGGGAGTGCAGTTCGGACTGTGTGTGTGGCTGATCTTCAGCCTCTGAGACCTCCAACAAAAGTGACAATTATGAGGTTTGATTTCTGTGATGCACACATCTCTCTGCTGGAAGCTGGACTGACACCACCTTCTCACTGCATGCATTCTAAGCCATTCTTAAATGGTAATTATTCTTGGTCCTTACTGCTTACATGAGTTATAGTTCATCTAGGCCACAGCTTCAAAAAGAAGCTATATATCCCAGTGTGCGCCAGGGCCATATAATTCATTTCCCAACCCTAGTGGTATTGTCATCAGCCTAATACTATGTGTATTTTGCTACATGTATAGTACAAAAGTGAAAACTCTTCTAATATCCTCATGTATAACTCTGTTACAGGTTTAAAGCAACCTTGTGGATGTGTGAAGAATTCCCCCTCTCTCTCATGGAGCAGGTCACTCCAATCATTGATCTGATGGCCAGAGCTAGTGCTCATTTTGCTAGACTTAAAGATTTCATCACTTTGGAATTTCCACCTGGATTTCCTGTCAAAATTGGTACTGTTCAGCAATCTTTTGCACTTAGACTTTCTTAATTTCCATTTTGATTCTATTCACGTTCTCCAACCACAGCACAAAAGTTTAAAAACAGGGGGGGAAATTAAAATTAAAAAATTAAAAAGTTCAGTTCCTAAAAATGCCACCTGTCACCACACCCATCTCCCAGTTAGAGAGCCTGGGAAAACAGCTGAGCCGTACCATATATCGGGATTAGGGTGACCAGACAGCAAGTGTGAAAAATCGGGATGGGGTGGGGGGTAATAGGAGCCTATATAAGAAAAAGACCCAAAAATCGGGACATCTGGTCACCTTAATTGGGATGGTCCTTAAATCTAAGCTCTGAAGGACCAAGCAGGGGAAGTGAATTCCAAAGGCAAAGACACCGCGCTAAGAACTAGCTATTGCTAGTCCCTTCTATTAGCTCAAGTGCCTTGCATAACTGCAACTGTTTCAGTATCTCAAGAGACAACCTCTCTCCTCATAAAGCTGGGACTCAAAGAACTGGGGCTTTATAGGTCAAAATCATCATCTTAAACTTCACTGAGGTGGCCACTGCAGGCAAGAAGCAAGATGTGCTATGCTCTCTCCATAGAGCTGTGGCTTAATAAAGGGGTCACCACTGCATTCTGCACTAGCTGCAACTTCCAAATGGCATCAAGGTGTGTCCCTGTGAAGAGTGCATTGCAGTGATCAGCACCGGGTGTCTTCGTTGACTGTTCTATGAATATAATGCATGTCTAAAATCTTCACTTGCACAATGCCAAGGCATGAGACAGACTGACTACTGAGATTTTATTCTGTGGTAAAGTGAGGTGCAGTTCACTGTGCGGCTACATAACATCTGTGAAATTTATCTATGTAAGCATATATAAAAACCCATTGCTGCTGCTGTAACTGTGGAAAAGTGTGTCTCTCACAGAAATCTTGTGCTTCCATTTACAGAAATTCCCTTGTTTCATGTGCTTAATGCTCGAATTACATTTGAAAATGTTAATGGCTGCAGGACAGCTGAGGAAACCTCATCACAAACTGCTGAAGGTGCACAGTGTGAGTTGAGTAAGACGGTGTGAAGCTCGGGTGGGTTTATGCCAAGGCTTTGGTTGTGTACTTGCTATCAATGGAATGTACAGGATAAAGCAAACCTGTAGGGTGTACAGACTTGAACTGAAGAGACTACATTAGGTTGTAGTTCTTACTGTAACTGATCTGAAAAGCCACATGTGTAGTAAAATATCTAAGTGGCTGGAATGTGTATTCACCAATCAGATTAACCCATTCTCACTTCAAAACCTCCACTCAATTGCCTGTTCCAGGTTAACTCCTTGGGTACTGGAGACTAATGTTCTTGCCTTTGTTTATACAAAACCTATGTGTGTGAGAAGTAGAATGGTAGTTCGTCCGCAATGGATTTGTTTCCATGCTTATGTAGAGTGGGCTACAATGGGGAGGGTGTGCACGATAATGGGGAAACAACATTGCATATGTATAATGCATTCCCCTATGAGCTTCTGACAAACCCTTCTACTAGGAATCAGCAGCCTTCGTGATAGGTTGGCTGCACTGTTTCTTAACTTTTTGATAAACTTGCCTTTCTTTTGTTTTTACTTATCAAAATACAGTGTAGCCTGCTTAGTTCTTTGATGCCACATGTCGGTTTTCCCTGCAAAACTTGCTGGCACCATGTTCATGTATGTTCTATTTATTCCTGTACCTTGGCTGCTATATAAGCGTCTCCAGACCCCATTCACATAGGGTGGATGTACTATGGGTGGTTCGTCTGAACCGAAGGCCAAGATTATAACAGGGTTCAAAAAAGAACTAGATAAGTTCATGGAGGATAGGTCTGTCTGGCTATTGGGCAGGGATGCAAAACGATGCTCTGAGGTATCCCTAGCCTCTGTTTGCCAGAAGCTGGGAATGGGCGACTGGGGATGGATCACTTGATAATTACCTGTTCTGTTTATTCCTTCTGAAGCACCTGGCATTGGCCACTGTCGGAAGACAGGACACTGGGTTATATGGACCATTGGTCTGACCCAGTCTGGCCATTCTTATGTTCTTGAGGTCTTGTTTTGGCTCATTTATATAAATGGAAGTGGGCTTTGGGAGTTGATTTTTGGATTAACAAGCTGTAAGCGTACAATACAGTATATCTTGAACTATATTTTTAGCTTCTAAAGCCTCTAGCTTTGAGGTCGACCAGTCTGTGTTTGAGATCCCCAAATCTTATCACACTCAACATGATGGTAGGAACGTGCGCGTGCAAGATGAAGATAATGAAATAATGCAGTTTGCTATTCAGCAGAGTTTGTTGGAGTCCAGTGGGACTAAAGTAAGTCTGTACTGCCAGCTGTTCAATGTTCTTTCTTTTTCTAGATAAAGCGTAGGATGTCTCCTTTCCCTTCAGTCCTGGCTTTGGCTTAGAAAAATTGACTTGGCTAGTTTAAAAATGAAGTACCAGTTCACCAAAGTAATTGTACACCTAAGACAGAGTTAGCTTCTTGTTTCAGCTTGTTTCAGCTTTATATTCTCCACCAAAGCAATATTTCTTTATTTTAACATGAGCTGTATATAGCAAGACATGTCTCTAAACTCATACCAAGGTATTTTATAGCTTCTACAGGAATGGATGACAGATCCATCGCAGGGGGAGGGATAGCTCAGTGGCTTGAGCATTGGCCTGCTAAACCCAGGGTTGTGAGTTCAATCCTTGAGGTGGCCATTTAGGGATATGGGGCAAAAATTGGGGATTGGTCCTGCTTTGAGCAGGGGGTTGGACTAGATACCTTCTAAGGTCCCTTCCAACCCTGATATTCTATGATCCCTGTAATATTGCCGTTTTCAAAAGAATCTTAACACAGAAAGTTTTTGAAACTTGTCACAGCAAATTGAATCAATGAGATATTCATGTTTGACTTAGAAATGACTTTCAAATATGACTTGCATTGCTAATTCCTTAATCACTGTGGCCCTTTCCCCCAGGAAGCCTTAGGAATGCACTCCAATGGAGCAGTTGCTTATGCACAGGACTTTAATATACAGTATCAAAGGTAATTTCAACTTTTCTAAAATTCTTAAACGTGCTCGGCCAAATATTTGGGCCAGAGCATAAATACCTCCAGCAGTAGCCCACAGGCATGCTGCACTTTGTATAGCCATGTAGGAGAGCACCCAGGCATATAAGGCAAGGCACAGCAGAAGAATAGAAGCACAGATCACTTACTTTGTTGTACTGCTAGTCTCCAGGAAGAACCTCAAACAAGTCTCCTTGTATAGTAGAATATGGCCTTGCTAGCTCAGTCTAAGGATTGGAGTTTGGGTTTCTTTGACCAGCCCTGGAGCACCCTCTGAACAAAGGATCCTTTATCTAACTAGACCAGAATTCAAGATTCTCTTTTCTCCTGCAACAGCTGCTAATGTGACCCCTCTACCAAGTGTCATCACCCTTATTTACCACACGCTGGACACTTGAGAATTTCTGTTTTTTCCCAAACTTAAGTTACCTGTTACAAATTTAGGAGCAAATTTTAATGGCCCTCTGAAAATAGGCTGCAGTATCTTAGATTCTTCCACTTGCAGATGCAGACAAGCATTTGTGCATGCATAAAGAATATCTCACTATCAGCTTTGTAGATGCAGATGGTTGTGCTTATAAACTAGATGAGTGCACATTTAGAGGCTGCTGAAGACAGCCATTAGGGAGCAGATCTTTGAGAGCAGGCTCTCGGGAACTTTCAGAGAAAAATGGATTTCATGTTTGGAAACTGCATGACTACAACTCCTTCATAGAACACAATCCTCTCCATAACTGTCCTGGGGATTGCTTTCTTCCCCTTCAGGAAAGGGAGGCTATCTGACAGTTGGAGGGTCTCCTGGAGACATTGCTCGAAAACTAATAGGAAGAACATGAAGTAAAATGGAATATGTACCTCTCAGCTCTTTGAAACTGTGTTTCTCTCTCACCAGGGCACTTCAGGAGAGCTATATTATGAGTTCAAGTACTCCCCATTTTAGCACCCCAAAGGAGTCTTCCAATTTTGATAAAGACTTGCAGCTTGCCATGGAGTTGTCTGTCAGAGAGCAGCAGGAGCAGGAGAAACGGCGTCGTGAAGAGGAGGAAGAAGAATTTCAACAAGCTTTGCAGCGCTCTCTCACAGAAAAATAGACTCCTCCTTCAATCCTCTGACATAGGGATGCCTCAATGTGTGTGACACTGAGGACTGCTGTAGCTAGGAGCTTGAGGACCACTCTTGGGTTGCATAAGTAGAGGACGTCCTAGCCACCTTTTAATTGTCACCTTTGACATAGAGATGTGACCCAGAGATGCTACAGATCTCGGCATGCAGTTCTCCATCTTGATCCAAGTGCCCTGGCGTGTTGTGTGTGTGGACACCTGTAGTTTCTATGGGCTGCTACCTCCATGATTAAAGGTGAGGGCAGCGGTAGAATTCCAGGAGCTATATTTGGCTCCCAGGTGTGTCCTGTTCAAAAATTTCATAGAGGGAAGAGAGAGAAATATAGTAAAGAACTGGAAACCTTGCCTGAGCTATATATGTAGGAGCACAGCAGTGTTTGAGAATCTGATACAGAGTTCAGAAGGGAAACTTCCTTATTACCTACCAAAGAAATATTAATCTGTTCAGTCTTTTCTAGTAATTGAATGCCAGTCACTGTTTCTTTTCTAAATAGAGAGGAAACTGTGTGAAGTCATCTTTCACTCCAGCGAGTGTTTTCCACTAGGTTTGGGTGCATATGGCTAAGGATATCTCCTCTTTTCAGTTCCTGAGCATTTAACATGCAGCGGTGCTTATCAATATGGTTGATTTTTAAACTTGAGGTAATTCAGGCTAGAGGTGCACTCAAGATTAAACTAATGCTCTCTGGACAAGGGCAAAAAAGATAGCTAATAGATGTTTTTTTCCCTTGAAAAGGGACTACCTGTTCATTCAAATAGAAGTTTCTTTGTAGTGATTCAAGACCAGCTTAGTTCACACAATCAAAGAGGGCAGCAGGAAAATACATAACAGAAATAGGTGCTTTTTTAAAAGATCAATTTACTTTTTTTGTGAAAGAAATTTACACTGGTTTGGAGGTAGCGTGCTGAATTCATACAGAGAAATTAGGTGAAATTTTCATGTATGCCTATTAGTAAGTAAGTTCTGCCATCTCAAAGGGAAATATAAATACTGCTTTTTAAAAGTCAAATGTAAATCCTTTATGTGAATACATATTTTTTTATCTAAACCTTTTTATTGATTTTTAAGACAAACCAATTCAATACAATTACACTCGTAGGGAATAGTATCATTAGCAATACAGGAGTGTATTTTTACCAAGTTTTCTCAGGTCTTTATTCATACTATATAATTTTAGTTCTTTTGTCTGCACTTCTGTAAATGTACACAGCATACCTGTGACTGTCAAATGCACTCCTCCAGTACATACTGTACAACCATAGGAAAGCCTTATTGCAGTGAAACATATTACTGAGCAATATTTCCTACTTATAGCTGGCAGAAGTGCAAAGAAACCTGTGGTACATGTGGTCTTATCCTGCATTTGTAACTCAGGCAAAACACAGGGCTGCTTCTGGCTCTGTGACATACTATTAACCAGTCTAACTTGCAATAAAATGGACATGATCATAATCTGTAAAGGTAATTTAGTACTCAATTTTATACCATATAATCATCCATTGTTTTATGTAGCAATCAGATTAAAATGCACACTTGTGCCAGTATAATCTGTGCCGTGTTTGTTTCAGACTATGCAGCTTGCATTTCATAAAACTTTAACTTCATCCCTGTTATTTGGGATTAGCAGCAACACTGTCACTTGCTTCCCCATAAGCAGCTATACATTGGAATTATTGCTCCTCTCTTTGAAAAGAGAATTGCTGTAACTGTCACACCTACCTGAAAGGGACTAAAGCCTCTTGTTGGGGTTTTGACAAGTTGTGAAATAACAGATAAAAGAATTCAGTTTTTTCCCCTCGTGTGGAAATAAAGAGCATTGCTTCCTTCAAGAGCATTTGTCTGGCATTCTGATCACTAATAGAAAAACAAGATCTCAAACCCAGCTTCCCCCCAGCAATTTGTTTTTTGTGCTTTGGTCACCATCAACTAAATGTGCATTTGCTTCCTATTCACCGAAGAATCCTCCCAAATGGGAGTGGAAGCTGAGTGGGGTAATAACAATTACCCGGTAAGCACATAAATTTTTTTCTAAGCAGAGTTGGCACCAACAACCATAGGTCAGGTTGCCGAATACTTTGCATTATAAAATGCTCTTTTCAGTTGCTGTATAACTGTGACCATTTGGACTGAAATTTACCATGCTTGGTGCCTACCTTAGGCCAAAGTACTATTTTGTTTTTTAAGCTTCAGCACTTTTTGAGAACAAAGCTTGTGGGTGGGGGAAAATGTTGGTAAAACTTAATCATTTAATTGAGAAGCTGTACTGTCCCCATGCTCTGGAGCAGGGATGTATGCATGGCCTTGAGCTTGGGAGGTGATATTTGCTGTTCCTGGCAAATCTGGCCAAATTTGTCCAGGTTATAAGCATCTGAAAAAACAGCAATTCCCACACACAGGATAGAGGCTTGTCATTAATTAGCAGCTACATTCTATACACTGAGTGTGCTTGATTGCTCTATCCTTGGGCTGTGGGAATTAAGCAGGACTTTCACTGCATTTACTCCCACCAGTGTCTGCAGTGGGACTGGACACAAGAGCTGAGAACAGGGAGCCTCTCTCTTGCTGGGGTGCCCAGAGCGAATGTAGAAAAGAAAACCCCCCTCAGTGGAATGTGTGGTGGGGACAGAGACAGGAGCTGCGTTGGAGTGCTGGGACAAGATCTGACTAGGAAAAGATTGGGCCTGGGACTGGCTGGAAAGAGGGGTAGAAGACTAGCGGTGCCTGCACTTCTGAATTGATTGTAACATTATTTTAGCCCCTGCTGGGGCCACTCACAATGACACAATTTCCAGCAACCCTGTCCAGAACCCCCTCTCCTTCCCCACTTTCCCACCTCCTGGGATGAGCAGCCAATCAGGGCTGCTTGCAAGAGTCAGGTCAGAGCTCTTTCTTGAGCCAGAGGAGTCCTGGGGTAGGAAAGGGGGAGCAGAAACAGCTCAGCAGCTCTGCTCCCCCTGCTGCTTCCTGTAAGCAAAGGGTCAGTCTGCTCTCTGCTCTGCCCCTCCGTCCTTGCAACAGCAGGCCTGAGAAGGGGAAAAGAGGGTGAGCTACTAGAGCTCCCCCTAATGGAAGGGTGAAGAACCCCTGAAGCTGCAGGAGGGGCAGTGATGAGCTGGGGGGTGGGCAAAGTGGAGATAAAGGTTGGGATGGCATAATTAACTGCAGGGCTGGGGGATGGGCATGTGAAGGGCACAAATTAAACTAGGATGTTTGGGGAGAAGCTGGAGGTGCTGTACCAGGATGCAGCACTTCATACAAATCTGGAATTTGATCTTTAATTAGGTTTTCTGGTGAGAACTCAAGTTGCTTTCCTCTGTTATGGTCACCCATGCACATTGGGGGTTGGCAGGGGTAGTTCAAAAACGGATATCAAAAAAGTTTTATTTCTTTTATTTTTCAGTCTCAATTTTTTTTGGGGGGCGGGGGGGGGGGGGTCTGACTCAGGATTTTTGATCTTTCCAACTTTGGAAGGCATGCGATGAGTGAGGCAGGGAACTGCCGGGAGAGAATTGGTCTCATGGCTAAGGCAATTAAATGTCATGGTGGAAAATTGGGACTATCCCTCCTCTGAACAAAGTCCAAGGTTAATATCTGTTGTCTAGCTTTTTTTAATGATAATTACTAATTAGTAAAAGCATCAGCAGTGTAACCTGTATGTTCTTAAGGTGTTTTAAAAAACCAAATCACAACTTCTTTTGTGGCTGCTGCATGTTTCTAAGAGCAAAGTGCCTTACTCTATTGGGATAGAAATTGTTTTTCTCAAATCAAAGATGTTAAGCCTGGGATTCTCCTGCATTTCTTTAAATGCTATAAATGTAGTTCATTCACACAGTTTGATTTTTTTGAGCTCAATGCCTGTTTGTTCAGTGTATTTCTTTTCCTGTGCAGCTGTCTAAAATCACTGTGCATATTGATTTAATAACTCCTACCTTGAAGCACAATAACTGAAGTCTGATATTTAAGATTTTTTTTAACTTTTCTATGTTTGTGATTTCTATGTTTCTACTTTTTGCTTAAATGAGATTTTCATATACAAAGCTATCAAATATGCAGTGTTGGTCTAAGATAATTAAGTAGTTTAAACTGACACACATAATCCATGCAGACATTTTCTGACATTTATGAGTAACTTTGAATCTTCTGTTTTGAAACCCTTTGTACAGTACAAATATTCTCAGAGTAAATGAGAAGCATTGTAGACCCTTAGCTTTTGTTTGAGATCTGCGAGTATCCTTGTGTGTGAATGCGATAGTAGAATTGTAATGTAGTGCATATTATAGTTGATGTTTACAGAAGCATTTTTTTTAAAAGGGTAAAAAATTTTTTATAGTGTGGTTCTCACTTTCTACAAAGCTTATTTAGAAAGTACATACTGATCTCTGAAAAGCTATGAATCATTAAAACTGTAACCATCTTTTATGGATTATAAATCCAGATTAACTCTGCTCTCAAAATTAATGCTGTAATTTGACAGTGATTGAATCTCCCTGTGATCTACAGTAGACCCATTTTGTACCTAAAAATGAGACTAAATGTTTAGGACAAATTGTTGGTGCTATTCGGCTGTAATTTCAAGCACTTAGGTATACTTGTAATTTCTTTTGAACACAGTTTAATATGGACACTTTTCTATTGCATTTAGATATCTTGAAAGTAGCCATTCATATTTAACCACGAAGATGTGCAGTTGCTGCATTAATGGATTGCGATGTAGGGGAGAGTTCAGCCTACCTACCGTTAGGGAGCTAACCACGTTTTTTCAGTCTGAATTGCTATCTTTTGATGACTGAAATAGGAAAGCATAGTGAACAGGACAATAATTATTAGCAGGATCAATTGTAATTCACTTACCTAGACCCTCCTGAATCAGTCTTATGTACTTAAGCTTGCATTTAGTACCATTTACTTCAAGGGCTTAAAGTTAGGTCTGCGTAAGGGCCTTGCTGAATCAGGGCTGTAGTTCCTCAATTTATTCTGGTAGCAGTTGGGAGTAGGGTACGGATTTATTCAGCCTAAATATATTTTACATGAACAGTTTGAAATGACTAGCCCATCAAGGGAGACAGGTAAGTTTTGAGTGCAGCATGTACAGCAAGTACCATAGGTTGCACCAGAGGAACAGAAAAATTCAGAAGTGGTGTTAAATTCTGAAAGTGGAACACTACAGGGATAAACAGCACTAAAGACCCTTCCACCTCCATTGAAGTCAGACTGCCTCTATTCTCCAAATTCATAGTGCAAATACAGCTGTAACGTCCAAACAGAAGGCCATGTTCCAGGTGTAGTTAGTAGGTAGTGATAATATTTAACTTAAAACTTGCATCTGCAATTCATAAAATATTAAGTGTAGGTGTATTCACAATACATAAAGACAAGGAAGTAGTAGTAAAAAGCCCACTTGCTAATGAATTCAGGTGTACCAGTAAATTTCAAATAAAGCAAATAAGTTAGAGGCCTTAAGGGACGGATAGGAAGCAAGGAGCAATGTGGGTCATTCACTAGATTTCAGTCTCCCCCCAAACTCAGTACTAAAGTAGTGTGAGGCAAGGCATTCTGATGCTGGACATGCTATGTGCATAAGATGTACATGTGCCGATTTCCAACCTGAGAGCAGTTTTTGTAAAAGTCACACTACTTTGCTATATTCAAATATCATTAGTCTCTCTCTAAATGCTCCCTGAACTTCAAAAATGGATACAGTATTTCTTTACTCTGTCCTAGAATGCTGTTGGCCGGTTACCATGCTTTGTCCTGGAGAAACATTCATACGGGGCAAGTGAAATGTTCCCTACAGTAGAAGCGACAAGAGTCCTGTGACACCTTGTAGACTAACAGACGTATTGAGCATAAGCTTTCACCCATGAAAGCTTATGCTCCAATACGTCTGTTAGTCTATAAGGTGCCACAGGACTCTTGTCGCTTCTACAGATCCAGACTAACACGGCTACCCCTCTGATACTTGTTCCTTATAGTGTCAGTCTACATTCAGTGACCACAGTGTGTTAAATAATTTAAGATTGTGCAGGATTAAAACCATAGACCATTTTTTAATGTAACTGCTCCTACAAATTTGCCATCAACAACTATTTGTTCTATAAAAACACAAGGCGTTCCAGCGGTTGCTAGTTACCTTAACATGGACTGACACTGGAGGAGAGTTGCATCAGCTAGAACTAGGTTGTGAGAGAAGATAGTGGCTGCTCAGCTGGTGAGTTTTTAAGCAGTCCTATTACTCAATTTTCAGTAAGTCAGATCAGCTGGATGCTACGGGAAGAAAGTCAGCAGATAGGCGCTCATCCAAAATTTGCATTAATACTGATGGTAACTAAGTTTGTGTCAGTTGTCCAAACACTTCCTGGGTGGGGGGGGGGGGGGGGGAGGGAGGGAGACTGACATGCAGTGCTGCAGATAAACGTTCTCCTGGAAAAGAATTCACAAGTTTTCTAATGGGTGCCTCACTGGAGTCATCGAGAACCTGACTTTCACCAGTGCTGAGCACTCCAAATGCAGCCACAAGGGGTTGTGGGTGCTTAGCTCTGAAACTCTCACCCTGGCTGTCCCAAACCCGCTCAACAAGCCACCCCAAAACAGTGGACCTCTTTGAGAATTTTGGCCACATTGTAGCTTGTTACAGGTAAAAAGCTCTTAGGGCTCATAGACATGGGGACACTCAGGCAAGTAACTATGAGTTTGCTGAAAGTGTGAAGTTAAAGTGCATTAAACCTGTGGCTCTAAGTTACAGCAAACTAAAGCCACTTTACTTCTAAATATCCATACAGGGGCTTCCTTCATTTCAACACCCGCACATTAACTTCATATCGTTAGTTAATTTAGCCTTCACCTTCTTGAGTGTCCCTATGTAGATGAGCCCGTAAGATCTTGTCTGATAATCCTCACTCACCCTGGGGTTGTCCCTGCCTGTAGAGAGACTGGCAGTAATGGCTGCAGGGCTGCTGACCAAGTCCTTCCACAGAGCTGTGGCAGAGTTTGTAACCTGTGCAGAATATCTGTACACAAACAACAGACTTGTTGGGTCAGCTTTTTGTTTGTACACTAAGGGAGGTAGCGGGGAGGGGGGAAATGTAAGCAAGACTATCACTCCAAGCAAGCCAATTATAGGCTTGTAGCTACAAGCCTATAACCTTGAGTGCAGCTGGACTTTCCCTCCCCACCACACTAATGAAGATGAAAGTGTAATCTTAGGTGAAATGAAGACAGACAGAGAGTAGACGACTCGGCTGATACAATTTACAAAACAGAAAAAGGAGCAGCAAGGACAAACTTATCACCAATTTACTCTCACTTTAGCTCATATTTTACTTAAAGGCTGGGAATTGCAGGGTACAAACACCAGGACATTATCTTATTACAATACAGACAAGCAGCAAAGAGTCATCACTACTTTTACCAGCAGTCACATCATCCCTTTAAATAAAATGGAACCACCAGATGTTACTTACATAAGCAACAATAGAAGGTTGAAGGCAATAGAAGAGATGCAGGGAGTTGTTGCTCATGTGAAATTAAAATATTCTAAAATAAATGACCACCACCAAAGCAGTCCTTTGTTAAATATCAAACAAGAAAAATCCAACTAACACTTATACCAGTGCAAAATAAAATAGCAGCGTTTATATGCAAGTGGGATTTGCCAGTGTAAACACTTATCACATACCATGCACATAACTCGGAGCTGCACATAACTTAAACACACAACACTTCTACAAGGTTTTGAAAGTGACAGTCCCTCAATCTCATTAAAGCAGGCTCTCAACCATGACTGACTTTCTTGGGAATATCTAGGGGGTTGAAGTTTACATGGTTAGTCATTTCATCTACTGAGCCCAAGCCTATTACACAGCTAAGGACATGACTTGGACCCGATTCCTAAAATCAACATGGCTATTTTGGTACAAGTCTGAGTGTAGACCCTTGTTTCAGAATAAAAGCAGCTAAAGTCAGTAACAAACCAACATGCCCCCAAAATAATGAAATCCGTTTAATTCATACTGTCATTTCAGTTCAAATGTGTATAGGCCAGCCCTACAAAGCCAAGCTCATGACTAGAGCATGTTTAAGCCCTCGCCTTTTGACTGACTTTTATAAGACTCACTCTAGAAACCTGGTAGAAGACTTCATGCTTGAGGAGAGAGTTGCATTCCTTAAGACTGCAAAAGCAATCAATATGTCAGACTCCAATGCACTTGCCTGCTTGCAAAATTATGATTTTTAGAACAGAAATCGAAAGTTATAAGCTTTCCATTTAACTCTGTTACTGACACCACCACACTGTAGTCCAGTGGGTATTTGACAGACTAGATCTAGAAAACTTTGACATTTGAAACTGCTGAAATTGTAATCAGCCTTGCTGTCAAAAATAACACGTGAACCACATTATCTAAAGCACATTGTTTTAATGTTAGGATGACTTAGAGACTGTGTTTAAGGAGTATCCTGAGGGTTACTCATGTCATATTCCCACCCGGGAACTGAGAGCAGAATACAGAAATACAGCAAGTCTAAGTGGGAGAGTCTTCCTGTGGACAATACCAAAATAAAATACTTGACATATTCCTAGCCTTTCCTATCAGAGTTAGGCCAAATACTAACTGAAGTTCACAGCTAACATTTTCAAACATGAGTGCTTAGAATTAGTCACCGACATAAGATTTGCCAGACTGAGGCCACATTTATTTAAGTGTCTAACTTTAGGCATCCATGTTTGAAGACACAAACCTCTGTTGAGCTACAAATTGCCAGAGATCTGGGAGGAGATTTTCAGATTCTAGCTATGGTGTTGTCGAGAGCAGCCAAGCAGTTGTAGGCATGCTTCTGCAAGCGAAACAACTGGTTACATTACGTGTTAGAGAAAAACAACAACACTTTTCACAGTCTCTTGACTAAGCAGCCGTAGCGGTTTACAAGCCAGAACTCGGACTACAAATCAGGCTGGATTTACGGTCGCTGCACGGCACAGGTCATTTTCGAGCACCAGGGATTTGATCGCAAAATTTCCGCAAGCAAGCTGACCATTCCAATTCTTCCCGCTCTGCTACCGTCGTCGAATGGGCTTGTAGACACACACTGCCATCAGGATCATGGTGATCAACAGGATACTGAAGATGCTCCCCATGAGCACTGCAAGAGGGAAGAAATGGTAGGTGTGGAATAGGGGCAAGTATAAGAGGGAAAAGGTCACGTGGGTGTATGTTTATCTTCCTATTTAGAGCAGCATGTCCCAAACTGGTGACATCAAAGGTCCTGTTGTGAATTTGTCAGGAGTCCCTAGATATTACCCAGTTCCCCGTTAAGTCAGTTTTTCCCTCATCTCTAATGGGAGTTGGACCACGCCCCTCACTTGCCTTTGCATTTCTGGCCAGACTTTCACCCTTTTAAAGCTGCAGCTGCATGTGAACATTTGCCCTCACCCAGTGTTTGTGAAATGTATGCCTGGTGCACACCCATGGGCCATTAAGCACTCTGAACGTGCCCCACCACCCACTTGCCCTGGAACACTTGCTTGTATTTTTGGATAGCGTTATCAAGCAAAATAAACTGCTGCTTGTTTGAGTTCATCTGGAATAACAACGTGTGGTTACTGAGAGTGGGTGGCCACAGGCAGGATTTTAGTACTTATTAATTCATAGAATTTATGACCAGAAGGGACCGTTATGATCTAGTCTGACCTCCTGCATAACAAGCTGGAGATTTTTACGCAGTGATTCCTGCATCAAGCCCAATCACTCATGGCTGATCTACAGCCTACCATTTAGAAAGGGCTAGTCTTGATTTAAAGACTTCAAGTGATAAAATGCACCCATACCCTAGGTAAACTGTTCCAATGGCTAATTACACTCACTAAATAATCTACACCTTGTGTCTAGCCTCAATTTGATTAGCTTCAGCTTCCAGCCATGGGATCTTGTGCCTTTGTCTGCTAGAATGAAGGGGCCTTTACTACCAGAAATCTTGTCTCCAGTAGATACTCATAGCGCCTCTGAACCTTCTCTTTGATCAACTGAACAGATTGAGCTTTAGTCTCTCACTGTGACGCAGGTCTTCCAGACCTCGAATCATCCCTGTAGCCCTTTTCTGAAGGATTTCCAATTTGTCAACATTCTTTTTCAAGTGTTAACACCAGAACTGGACACGCTATCCCAGTAACGGGTCTCCCTAATGCCCAATACAGTTGTAATAATATCTACCAACTTCTACTCAATATTCCCCAGTTTATACAGCCAAGGATTGCATTTGCTCTCAGATACCACATCACACTGCAAGCTCATGTTTAGCTGATTATCCACCATGACTACCCTCCTCCCCATTCCCAAACCTGCAGTCCTTTTCTGAGTCACGGACCCTCTTTTTGTTCCAAGTGAGCCTAGGTTCCCATGCAATCCAGATGGCTCTGTAGACCAGACTTGCCCTTACAATTTTTTTTTTACTACTTCACCAATTTGTGTCATCTGCCACTGGGCCAAGAACTGATCCCTACTAGACCCCTCTAGAAACATCACCACTAGAATGATGGTTCCATGATTACTTTTAGAGAACTATAAGTTATCCAGTTTTTAATCCATATAATAGGGGGTGCATTTTATTATTGGATAATACCATATGGTCATCCCAATTTAGAAAATACTATCCATCCCCTCCCTCCCTTGTGCCTAGAAAGCTTCACATAACACACACTTAGTTCGCCTGCAGGCTCCAACAGCAGTAGTTGAAAATTTACAGCCAACTTGTATTTTACCCTGCTCGTTACTAGCATATTATCTTTCCTCCCAACTTGCTGCTCTCATTTTCAGACGCTCACTTTTTTCACAATCTATTTGATTGTTGCTATTAGACAATTTGTCACTTGAAGAACATCTCGTTATCCACAGTGTATTTCCTAGAGATAACATTTCAAACTAAACTTTAAAATTACTTCACTGGCACATACAACACAAAGGCTTCTGCTTTCAGAAACCTTTCATCTAATGTACGCAACAGGCAGAGGAAGATAAGAACAGAAGAAAACTTGAGTGGCTGGCATCTTTTGTATTCCACAATAGTTGTGTTCCCTTGTTCACTTCTGATTTTAATCTGATAACTAGATAAGACTTTCTACTCACACCTAACTGCTGTTTAAACTAGCAACAAGATGGGATGCTTATTCTGGATGATACCCACTGGTGTGAATGAACAGGCCCTGCCCTGAGGGGATCCCAAACTTGGGGAGATCAGTTTCCAATTCCAGTGACCCTTGATGCCATTGCTACCATCCGAAGGAGGGTGAAAACTACTGTATTTCCAGATCAGGGCCTCCTGGGACTACCAAATCTGCCAAACATATAAGTTGGGCAGCTGTAAAACATAGCTTGTTAGACTAATGCATCCATCACTGTATGTATACAGTCACCAGCTACTCGAGAACCCACACTGTCTGCAGCAAACTGGACCTCAATTCTGTGGCAACTTCAATACATTTTTTGAATGGAGTTTTTTTATTGAATGCAACTAGAGTGAAAAAACCCAATAGTACATCAGCTGTGAGTAATTTTTATATTTAAATGTAGTCTTATACTATCTCCACATTTTCAATGTTCAAAATGCCACATATCTTTAGGTTCCAGAGTCCACACCTAATTAGATGAATGGGGCAGCTCACACCTCTCAAGGTTAGAGTTTCAGACTCAGAAAGACAGTACTGTTTTAAGAAAGAAAAACTTGTAGCACCTTAGAGACTAACAAATTTATTTCAGCATAAGCTTTCGTGGGTTAGTACCCACTTCATCGGATGCATGGAATGAAACATACAGTAGACAGATATTTATACATATGTATATGTATATGTATACATATGTATAAATATCTGTCTACTGTATGTTTCATTCCATGCATCCGATGAAGTGGGTACTAACCCACGAAAGCTTATGCTGAAATAAATTTGTTAGTCTCTAAGGTGCTACAAGTTTTTCTTTCTTATTTTCATTTTGCTGACACAGACTAACACGGCTACTACACTGAGTACTGTTTTAGCTTACCATTCTGAGGTCATTTTTGCAACAACCATGAGGGCTAGAAACTTTTTTTAAAAATGAAATCAAAGATTCTGGAGCCCCATTCTGCAACAATGGATGGATTTTAAGGCTGTGGAATATAAGGATCCTTGGCTATATGGACACAAGTGGACATGAGGTATAGAACCCAGAAACTTTGGCTCAGAAAGCCCCTAATCCAACCCATAGATCTAACTGAGCTAAAGAAGAATGTCAGTTACTAACCCTGTGATGGTGTTTGAGGTACCCAGGACTGCGAGTCTCCTTGTTGCCTGCCTGTCTCCTGTGATAGGGGGACTTGTTTGTGCTTAACTGGATGTCAGCTCCCTGATACCACCAGCCTGTTAGCCACCTGAACAAAATCTCCTCCGGACAATGCAAGCTCTTACTTTGCCTTACAATAGTAGGTGCACCCCAGTCACTAAACCCCTTTGAAGCATTCTCCTGTAGTCCAAACCCTTCTCCACTGAACACTCACCGAAATTCCAGGTCTGCTGTCCCGACGGGAACAGAGTACACACCAGCCTGACTGATTCATCTCACAATCAGATCATAACTTAATATCCCAGCACTGAGATACATTTCTAGTGAAACTGAGGGTAAGTTTACCAAAGATTCAAGAGATAAGGAGTAAGAATAATGGAAACAAAAGCGTTACATATAAAACAAAATCATAACACTCTTTCTAGAGACTAAACTTAACAGGCTAACCTGCTGTCTAAAGAAGATCTATCTAACCCAAAGTTTTTTTCAACATCTTCCACCAAGGTAGGCAGAGATCCTGTTTTCATGAATGTAGACAAGCTGACCATTTACTTTCAAGATGCAGGATAAAGGAATGTCTTGTTGTCTTCTACTTATATCCACAAAGTTCTTTGTACTCAGAGATGGTAAAAAAACCAATATTGCTTGTTGTTCCTTTGTCCTGCTTCTTCCCCATCGTGCCAAACAGAAAACCTATTTGTCAACTTTGCCTTGATACAGGTTTGTAAACACATTTTCAGTATAAATACATAAGTCCTGGCATAATATCTGTACATACAACTAACAACATTAATGACAAATGTGACCCTGGCTTTCATTTAAGACCTCATGACAGTCTTTGGTGAACCGGAATGTACATACTAGAATCAGGATATTCTTGTAACCCCCTTGCCAGCTGGCACTAAGGGGTTCTTAGGATCACAACCCACAGTGGGACTGCAAACACCAGAGGGAGATCTGTGGTACATGGGTACACCACCTTCCCCTCGGCAGGCTACATACTCCCCTCTAGGTAGACACATTCTTTGTTTCAGAAGAAGGGGAGGACCGAGGCTGGGGTAGCCTTGGATACATCAGACCCCTCCTAATCGGACCAGCCTCGTCATAGGGCTGACTCAGGTTCACTTATCCAACCTGCTCCTCAGTTTGCAACTGCTACCCATACCCACTTGGAGATAAGCAGAGCTGTGTGGAGAATGGAAATTCCGTTTCATAGAGGCTTTGGGGATTTTGAAATTTGTTTTCATTCCAATTAGGAACAAAACCTGAAAAATTTCAAAATTCCCCAGAAAATGAAAATTAAAATAAAAAAAAAAAAGTCAGGTCAATTGAAACATTTCATTTTGCTTTTGACTTTTAAGTGTTATAATATTAAATCTAACACACAATAAAAGCAATGCAAAACAAAACGTTATTTCAAAAGGAAACTCAAAACATTGTTTGAAGAATGTCAAAATGGGATATTTCCCTTGCTCACAGCTCACAAACCTACAAAGGAACTCCCTCCATAGACTGTAAATATTAGAACTTTGAACTTGAAGGAATCAGTCAGTCAGGAATGATTTACGTCCTCCAGCTTCAAGAACATTAGACTGTATTTCCCAAGGGCACTGACTGATGAGTCTGCAGGTTTTGAGGTGAGGCAGCTGAGATAGTCAACAAGGGGAAGTTGTTCCTTGCAGATTGTATGTATTTATCAAATACGTATCGGGATCCTCAATGCAACTCTTCCCAGTACAGCTTGAGCAACCACGGCCGCCCACATCACAGAACCGGCCATCAGTGTCACAAGTCACCCGACTTTGGTCATCTCGGAGATGTCAAGGAGTAGGCCATAGAAGACACCCTCTGGAGTTTATCTTGGCAGAATGGAGGGCACATTGC
Source organism: Macrochelys suwanniensis (assembly GCA_033296515.1). Taxonomy (NCBI): domain Eukaryota; kingdom Metazoa; phylum Chordata; order Testudines; family Chelydridae; genus Macrochelys; species Macrochelys suwanniensis. Next base: position 3,090,978 of record CM065789.1, on the reverse strand, counting down.
AACACAGGGTGAGGGGAGCTTGCCCTGCAGCTGCCTGTGCTGTACCTAGTGTGTACATATGTCCAGGCTTCTCTCTGCAAGGCCTTCTGATGTCTGCCATTGAGGCTTACATCATTTCAAGAGGTTTAACAATCAAATCAGCAGCAGCAGGTTTGGCTGTCTAGGCTAGCTAGCTCTGTGTGCATTTACTGTGCTGTATATACACAATAATAATCCACGTGGCGCTAGTAGCCACAAGGGAAGACAACAATCTCACAGTAGGAGAGAGGGGAGAAGAAAACCCGCCAGCATGTCAGGGCTGTCCTCTCCTTCCTGGCTGTGGAAATGGGTCAGTGCTACAGCTGTGTGGAGAACACAAGTTATATTTTGTGGAGTATTTTGAGACTTTCACATTTGTTTTCATTCCAGTTAGGACTAAACCCTGCACAGTTCTACAGTCTCTGCAAAAGAAAAGCCAGGAAAAATATTAATTTAGTCAAAAGCAAAATGTTTTGTTTGGATTTTGACTGTATTTTATAGGTCTAATAAAATACAAACTAAACAAAAGGTAAACCCGTTTTTTGAAAGGAAACAAAAAACCAAAACATTTAATTCCCCGAACTGTGGAAACATCCCTGTTTTGACAGGGTCCCAACGCCCCCCCTCACCGAAATGCCGCCCGCTGAGCCAAGGCGTCCGAGGGGGGCAGGATGGCATTGGCCAGCGGGCCATGGGTCGCCCCCAGGCTTGGGAGCAGTCCAAGGGGTGCCAGGCCCCCGCCCCTCAGGCCTGGCGACTGCAAGGGGCTTTGGGGCAACCAGCGGCGCTCGGGCCCCGCTTCCAGATGCACCTTCCCAAGGAACCTGCCCTGAGCGCTGGGCCAGCCCGACCAGCCTCCCGCGCCCCTTCCCTGCCAGGCCGGGCCTGGCCGCCCCGGGGGGGACTACGCAGAGAACGGGACCCAGGAGTCCGGCCCCCCAGCCCCCGCCCGGGGCAGAGCCGCGAGACAAGCCCTGCCCGGGGCTCAGGGGCGGCAGAAAGGGGCCTGCGGCGGCAGCCGGGCTGGGGCCCGAGCCGGGGAGAGCGAGCGGGCGGCCCGGCCCCGGCCCCACCTTACCCAGGTTCTGTCTCCGCAGCACGACGTAGGGCCGGCTCCGCTCCGCGGGTCCCGCCGCCCAGCCCGGCCCCGCCAGCGCCAGCAGCAGGGCGAGCCCCCAGCCCGGCCGCGCCCACCGCCGCATCCTCCTCCCGGCGCCCGCCGCCTCCGGCCCCGCGCGGATAAGCGGAGGGGCGGGGCGGGGCAGGCCTGGTCCGCTCTGCCCTTGCTCCCACTCCCCGGCGTTCCCTCTCCCTCCTCCTTTCCCCTTCCCTCCTCCATCTTCCTTCCTCCCTTCCCATTCCTCCTTCTCCTTTCCCCTTCCCTCCCCTTCCTTCCTCAGCCCCCCTCCATCTTCCTCCCTTCCCTTCCCATTCCTCCTTCTCCTTTCCCCTTCACTCTCCCTCCCCTTCCTTCCTCAGCCCCCCTCCATCTTCCTTCCTTCCCTTCCCATTCCTCCTTCTCCTTTCCCCTTCCCTCCCCTTCCTTCCTCAGCCCCCCTCCATCTTCCTCCCTTCCCTTCCCATTCCTCCTTCTCCTTTCCCCTTCACTCTCCCTCCCCTTCCTTCCTCAGCCTCCCTCCATCTTCCTTCCTTCCTTCCTTCCCATTCCTCCTTCTCCTTTCCCCTTCACTCTCCCTCCCCTTCCTTCCTCAGCCTCCCTCCATCTTCCTTCCTTCCTTCCCATTCCTCCTTCTCCTTTCCCCTTCCCTCCCCTTCCTTCCTCAGCCCCCCTCCATCTTCCTCCCTTCCCTTCCCATTCCTCCTTCTCCTTTCCCCTTCACTCTCCCTCCCCTTCCTTCCTCAGCCTCCCTCCATCTTCCTTCCTTCCTTCCCATTCCTCCTTCTCCTTTCCCCTTCCCTCCCCTTCCTTCCTCAGCCCCCCTCCATCTTCCTTCCTTCCCTTCCCATTCCTCCTTCTCCTTTCCCCTTCCCTCCCCTTCCTTCCTCAGCCCCCCTCCATCTTCCTTCCTTCCTTCCCATTCCTCCTTCTCCTTTCCCCTTCCCTCCCCTTCCTTCCTCAGCCCCCCTCCATCTTCCTCCCTTCCCTTCCCATTCCTCCTTCTCCTTTCCCCTTCACTCTCCCTCCCCTTCCTTCCTCAGCCCCCCTCCATCTTCCTTCCTTCCCTTCCCATTCCTCCTTCTCCTTTCCCCTTCCCTCCCCTTCCTTCCTCAGCCCCCCTCCATCTTCCTCCCTTCCCTTCCCATTCCTCCTTCTCCTTTCCCCTTCACTCTCCCTCCCCTTCCTTCCTCAGCCTCCCTCCATCTTCCTTCCTTCCTTCCCATTCCTCCTTCTCCTTTCCCCTTCACTCTCCCTCCCCTTCCTTCCTCAGCCTCCCTCCATCTTCCTTCCTTCCTTCCCATTCCTCCTTCTCCTTTCCCCTTCCCTCCCCTTCCTTCCTCAGCCCCCCTCCATCTTCCTCCCTTCCCTTCCCATTCCTCCTTCTCCTTTCCCCTTCACTCTCCCTCCCCTTCCTTCCTCAGCCTCCCTCCATCTTCCTTCCTTCCTTCCCATTCCTCCTTCTCCTTTCCCCTTCCCTCCCCTTCCTTCCTCAGCCCCCCTCCATCTTCCTCCCTTCCCTTCCCATTCCTCCTTCTCCTTTCCCCTTCACTCTCCCTCCCCTTCCTTCCTCAGCCCCCCTCCATCTTCCTTCCTTCCTTCCCATTCCTCCTTCTCCTTTCCCCTTCCCTCCCCTTCCTTCCTCAGCCCCCCTCCATCTTCCTCCCTTCCCTTCCCATTCCTCCTTCTCCTTTCCCCTTCACTCTCCCTCCCCTTCCTTCCTCAGCCCCCCTCCATCTTCCTTCCTTCCCTTCCCATTCCTCCTTCTCCTTTCCCCTTCCCTCCCCTTCCTTCCTCAGCCCCCCTCCATCTTCCTCCCTTCCCTTCCCATTCCTCCTTCTCCTTTCCCCTTCCCTCCCCTTCCTTCCTCAGCCCCCCTCCATCTTCCTTCCTCCCTTCCCATTCCTCCTTCTCCTTTCCCCTTCCCTCCCCTTCCTTCCTCAGCCCCCCTCCATCTTCCTCCCTTCCCTTCCCATTCCTCCTTCTCCTTTCCCCTTCCCTCCCCTTCCTTCCTCAGCCCCCCTCCATCTTCCTTCCTTCCCTTCCCATTCCTCCTTCTCCTTTCCCCTTCCCTCCCCTTCCTTCCTCAGCCCCCCTCCATCTTCCTCCCTTCCCTTCCCATTCCTCCTTCTCCTTTCCCCTTCACTCTCCCTCCCCTTCCTTCCTCAGCCTCCCTCCATCTTCCTTCCTTCCTTCCCATTCCTCCTTCTCCTTTCCCCTTCACTCTCCCTCCCCTTCCTTCCTCAGCCTCCCTCCATCTTCCTTCCTTCCTTCCCATTCCTCCTTCTCCTTTCCCCTTCCCTCCCCTTCCTTCCTCAGCCCCCCTCCATCTTCCTCCCTTCCCTTCCCATTCCTCCTTCTCCTTTCCCCTTCACTCTCCCTCCCCTTCCTTCCTCAGCCTCCCTCCATCTTCCTTCCTTCCTTCCCATTCCTCCTTCTCCTTTCCCCTTCCCTCCCCTTCCTTCCTCAGCCCCCCTCCATCTTCCTCCCTTCCCTTCCCATTCCTCCTTCTCCTTTCCCCTTCACTCTCCCTCCCCTTCCTTCCTCAGCCCCCCTCCATCTTCCTTCCTTCCTTCCCATTCCTCCTTCTCCTTTCCCCTTCCCTCCCCTTCCTTCCTCAGCCCCCCTCCATCTTCCTCCCTTCCCTTCCCATTCCTCCTTCTCCTTTCCCCTTCACTCTCCCTCCCCTTCCTTCCTCAGCCCCCCTCCATCTTCCTTCCTTCCCTTCCCATTCCTCCTTCTCCTTTCCCCTTCCCTCCCCTTCCTTCCTCAGCCCCCCTCCATCTTCCTCCCTTCCCTTCCCATTCCTCCTTCTCCTTTCCCCTTCCCTCCCCTTCCTTCCTCAGCCCCCCTCCATCTTCCTTCCTCCCTTCCCATTCCTCCTTCTCCTTTCCCCTTCCCTCCCCTTCCTTCCTCAGCCCCCCTCCATCTTCCTCCCTTCCCTTCCCATTCCTCCTTCTCCTTTCCCCTTCCCTCCCCTTCCTTCCTCAGCCCCCTCCATCTTCCTTCCTTCCTTCCCATTCCTCCTTCTCCTTTCCCCTTCCCTCCCCTTCCTTCCTCAGCCCCCCTCCATCTTCCTCCCTTCCCTTCCCATTCCTCCTTCTCCTTTCCCCTTCCCTCCCCTTCCTTCCTCAGCCCCCTCCATCTTCCTTCCTTCCTATTCCTTTCTCCTTTCCCCTTCACTCTCCCTCCCCTTCCTTCCTTCAGCCCCCCTCCATCTTCCTTCCTTCCTATTCCTTTCTCCTTTCCCCTTCACTCTCCCTCCCCTTCCTTCCTCAGCCCCCCTCCATCTTCCTTCCCTCCCCTTCCTCCTTCCTTCAGCCCCCCTCCATCTTCCTTCCTTCCTTCCCATTCCTCCTTCTCCTTTCCCCTTCCCTCCCCTTCCTTCCTCAGCTCCCCTTCATCTTCCTTCCTCCTTTCCCCCGCCTTCCTCAGCCCCCCTCCATCTTCCTTCCTTCCCTTCCCATTCCTCCTTCTCCTTTCCCCTTCCTTCCTCAGCCCCCCTCCATCTTCCTTCCTTCCCTTCCCATTCCTCCTTCTCCTTTCCCCTTCCCTCCCCTTCCTTCCTCAGCCCCCCTCCATCTTCCTCCCTTCCCATTCCTCCTTCTCCTTTCCCCTTCCCTCTCCCTCTCCCTTCCTTCCTCAGCCCCCCTCCACCTTCCTTCCTTCCCCCGTTTCCTTCCCTTCCCATTCCTCCTTCTCCTTTCCCCTTCCCTCTCCCTTCCTTCTCATCCCCCCTCCATCTTCCCTCCTTTCCCCTTCCCATTTCTCCTTCTCCTTTCTCCTTCCCTCTCCCTCCCTTCCTTAGCCCCCCTCCATCTTCCTTCCTTCCCTTCCCATTCCTCCTCCTCCTTTCCCCTTCCCTCTCCCTTCCTCATCACCCCTCTATTTTCTTTCCTTCTTTTCCCGTTCTTCCTTCTCCCTCTTCCTTCCGTCCCCTTCCTCTTCCTTCTCATCCCCCCTCCATCTTCCTTCCTTTCTCATTATGCCTTCCTTCTTCCCTTCCTTCCCTCCTTTCCCATTCTTCCATTTCCTTCCTTTCCCATTTCCCCTTCTCCCTCTTCCTTCCTTTCCCATTTCACCATCATTCCTTCCTGTCTTCCTTCCTTCCTCATTCCCCTCCCTCTCCCTTCCTTTCTCCATTCCCCCTTTTCCTTTCTTCCTCATATTCTTTCTTTCTTTCCCATTTCCCTAGTCTTCATCTCTCTCACTCTCACTCCCCTTCAGCCAGACTTCAGGCTGTGTGTGGCTCATTGCTGTTGATTGCAGGTCATTATTCTGAGCACGCTCTATTAGTCTATTCTATTATTTCACAGGGCCTCTACATGTGCTAGGCACACGCTGCTCTGGTAAGTCACACCCTATTGTTTCTGACCTTAGATTGGAGGCAAGCGTGAGTAGTTGCCGCCTGCCTATGTTGAGCTCCGTTTCTGTCAGTATTGGCGCATGTGGCTTTGGCCTCTTCTCCCGGTGACTGTTTTGCCAGTAAAATGCACTGGCTTAAAGGTCCATGGGGAACAAGTGCAAAAAGGACACGAATGCAGCTGAAGCAAATTCATTAAAAAATCCAAATGCATATTCCTATCATTGCTTCTTGCATTACTTGCCCGGCTCTGGGGGAAAAAGTCAGCTGGTTGTAAGGAGACAGCATTGTACAGATAAACTGGGGTTGTGTCAAGGGAAGTTTTAAGCTTGTGTTAGCTATGTGATCTTTATCTAAAGAAATGAGACAATCTTTTGAGGTAAGGAGCTAGTTTTTCTAAGGCAGACTGTGTGTGTCTCAGTAGCAAGGAGATAGAAACCACTCTTATATCCAGTATATATACTGGCTGGAGACAGGGATAGGGATGCATTCAATTTCCTTTCTGTTAATCTCCGTACCTTTTACACAGATAAAGGCAGATGAAGCAACAGTCCAAATGCATGTGTTCAGACAGGAGGTTGATACAGCTAGACTCCATATAGATTTCTAAGACTTTTTAGTTTTATCCTGACTTTTTTCTCCATTTCTAATTTCCTGTGTGTGAGCCACCATATCTTGATATTACTCAGGGCATGAAGCAATCTGAGTGAACAGAAACACAGAGTAAAGATAAATGTCTTCTCTAACTTTACAACTACTCGCCTCTATCTAATTAGTTTATCTGTAACCAGTAGGAATGGTACAGGTTACAGAAGAGGTGGGATTAAAAGAGAAAGGCATGGACTTAATTTCTTGGCTGCCCTGTCCAGGTAGAACAGATCCCTTGTGCTGCTGAAAATTCCAGCCACACCCAGGTTGAATGCTACTGAACATTCACAGAAACTTAAGAACATAGTAATTGCCAGATTGGGTCAGATCCAGGGTCCATCTCATCCATCATCCTGTCTGACAGTGACCAGAGCTAGCTGCTTCAAAGAAAGGTATAAGAACCCTGCAGTAGCAGCATTTGTCCCACCTCCTCCCTCCCCCGTATTAGGTCTCCTCCCGATCTCTAATAGTTAGTGATTGGCTTAAACCATGGATCCAGGTGTAATGTACCTGCTGTGCAGAGGAAGGTAGGCGCCGACAAGAACGGGTTTGGGGGATGTGGAGTTGTGGGTATTTTGTGACAGACTCTGTAGAAACACCTATATACACAAAGTCACCAGTAAAGGAGTTAAATGCACCCTCTGCAGTTAAAATCAACATGTTCTGCAGATTAAATACACTCTGTACAAGGGCAGAGGCTAGATAAAAGAAAAGTTTCCCACAGGAACGAACATGTGGTCTGGGTAACAATATAACCCTACCCATTTGAAAAGCTATTAGTTGTGATAGAGGTGGATATTAGCAGAGCATGGTCTTTGCCTGTCCATACCTAGAATGGACTTGCAGCTCTTTCACAGCCTGGGTGCTTGGAACAAATAGGTTAATGTGGGCTGCAGTGCGTGCTTTCTAGTTGAAATAGTGGATTCCTGAAACACTGCCTGATCCACTGAAAATATGTAATTATAAAAACAGTGTGGGAAGCAGGGAAATAAATTACTAAGTAGCAAATAAAATGATAAAATCTAGCACTTATTTATAGAATTTTCTGATACCATCCTGAGCTCATTAACACTACTGTAAATCCAGACTAAGTGGAAAGGCTGGGCCAATTCTGCCTAAAACTATTGTAGTTGTAGGGGAGTGAGTCAGGGCAGAATTTTTCTCTTTGACATAATGGAATTGCTCTAGATTTACGCCATAAGTGTAATGAGACTCTGGCCCTACATATTTACATACATTAGCTAATGCATTAGTTAGCATCTGGCATCATCTGGAGACAGGGCTGAACCAAACATCTCTGAATTTAGGGTAAATTTAGATCTACAGCCAAATTTTGCCTGTTGATCTAATCTCTAGTGTCAATCAAAGGGCCATAGAAATGAAAGAAAAAGGATTCCCTACAGGGAAGTTTAAAAAAAAGGATTGTGTCCCTTTAAATCTGGGGTGGTCAAAATGTGGCCACCTGGCCAAATAGTACCCAGGGTGTTTTGCAGTTCCCCCCTCTCTAGTGTGGAGGTGTACTCTGTGTAGACTATGTGTTCCTACAGGGATAAACTCCTCAAATCAGACTGGAGCTTGGCTTGCTGGAACAGTCTGGATCACTCACCTCTTTGCCAGGCACCAGCATGATTAGGAGAAAGGTTTGTTTTAAAGTAACTAAAGCTAGTCTCTTCATGATAGCACGAGGGACCTTTCCATGATACCATCTCTCCCCACCTGCTGGACTTTCTCTGGTGATTCCTTATGCATTGGAAATGAGATATTTCTGTACTTTCTAACAGAGGGCTTTGCTTTGGGAATCCTCTTCTTGGCATCAATCTCAGGCATGTTCTGTTTGTTGTCTTTAAGAAGAGATACTTACCACAATCAATCTTATTAACAAACTATACCATGCACTCATGCAGGGAGGCTGTTTTGTAACAGACATCTGGGTTCATTCCACATGTTTTCCCTGAATTTACTCAGAAAAGCATTAGAAAAGATGATCAGAGTCTGTTTTAAAGGAAACTTGCCTGGAAGTTAACCTATACAAAGAACTGTTTGCAAAGCATATAAGAATAATACTTACAGTAACAGAATCATTTGCATTTTAAAAGATGCATTGTACTATAATCCCTCATTTATAACAAAAATTTCACATCAGCTGTAAGAAATGGGAGTAGGTCATCAGCGTGAAAGCTGCAGAATGAAGTTTGCAGCAACACAGCTGTATAAAATAAATTATATTTTTAATAGGAAGGTTTGATCACTCAAAAATTACCTGACATTGGCCACTGTCGGAAGATAGGATACTGGGCTAGATGGACCGTTGGTCTGACTCAGTATGGCCGTTCTTATGTTTCACTATGCAAGTTTTTCATCTTTAAGATAATGTCCAGATATAAGGTAAAATAATATCAAACTGTAGGAGACAGCTGGGTTACCTGCACTTAATTAAGACATCATGAGTGAAATGATGTGCTCTAACACTATTCAGCTTTGTTATTAAAATATAACACGTATTCATTCTTGAGTTAAATGAAAATAAGGCAGAATGCTTTTAATTCAATAGGGGGTACAGAAGTAGGTTACAAACAAGCCTTAGAGATGGAAAAGTATGTCAGGGATAACAAAATGTTGTATGTAAAAGATATGCCAAAAAGTAAGAGTCCATTATAGTGCTACAGCTGTAATGATAAAAATAAGAGATGGGAAGTGTTTAATGTTAACCAAAAGTTTCTGTAAAAACTGAAAAAGTTGGTAGATTACATTAAAGATGAACTGCAAAGATTTAAAGAAACGGTTTAAGTTCCCAGATCACTAATGCGGAACATGTGTACAATGTATTTAATGAACTGAGTAGCATGCATGTGTACCACTGCTGTCTTACTGGATGGATTCAGAACTGCTCAACTGAGTGTCATAAATCCTATACTGCTAACAGCTAGTGGAGATTCTCCTTTAGCCTAAGTTGTACGGACCTGAGCTTTTGGAGCAGGAGGATCTGAATTCTGTCCCCACTGTCATTGTGGAGTTTCAGGGAGTCCCAAAAGACAACATAGTGATAACCATGAAGTCCTAGGTTTTGATAGGTTTTCTTACATTTACTTTTAAAAAGAAAATAGTTAAAGAGCATTCTGGTCTTTATGTACCACACTAAGCCTGGGGATGCTGTCTCTTCTGCGGTAGTTGGTGATCTCCCAGACACTTCTTGCAGTGTAGGGAGAGCTGTTTTAGGTAACTAGGATGTTGTCAATCATTGAAGGATAAAATGTGGAATCCTGAACTCAGGTCTTGGAAGGTTAGTAAAAAGGGAAATGATCTTAGCTGAGCTTCGGCTCAGCAAGGCACCAGACTGGGAGTGAGGAGATCTGGGATCTGTTCCTGGCTCAGTTTAGGCAAGTCGCTTCCCCTCTCTGTACCTCATCTGTAAAATGGGGATTCTGAGACTCTTTGTAAAGTGATTTGAGATCTATGGAGAAATGCGTACTACATAGCTGTTAAGTGTTATTCTTCCAGGCACGTTTAGTTAGCTGACTAAAGCTTTGTGGTTCACCTTTAAATAGAATTTCCCTACCTGGCTTTTATTTTGGTAGAATACTGTTTAAGTGCTAAGGCAGAGCAGCAACTGCAAGCAGAGTTATAGATATGTGATGGCACAATTTACCTCTAACACACACAGCTTCCCCAATGAAACGCACGCAGACCAGTAGAGAGTCCAAATCTAGATCCACACTAGAAGGTAGTCAACTCTTTAATACATTTACAATACAAAAAAAAAACCCAACCCAGCAAGGTATTCTAAGATCATCTGACTGCATTTTGCTTTTAGGAAAACAAAACTTCAGATTCTAGATCCGTAACTAGGGTTATGTCATAACACTCAATGTCACATTTATTTTCCACATCACTCACGTGTTAAATAAGCAGTCATGCGGCTTTTGCACTCCACATTTAGTACGTTTGAATAAAGAGACTCCAAGCATTTCTAAACGATTCATGTTATGTCAGACATAACAATCCTGCTCTTGTAGAGAGTATTCACAGCCATGTGTCCCTTTTTTGTGAGGCCCAAAGGATTAGGGTGTCATCTCAGAATCAGAATTAGCAATAAGGAATTCATCCCATGTGTAGCTGGAACCCAAGTGGTTTTGAATCATGACTTTCAAACAAGTGAACAATGAGGGGAGCTTGTTTTGCTCTCCCAGCAGCGAGTTATACTTGCTACTCGTGCTTTGTTTTCTCTTTGAAAGGGGACTTTGATACCAGACCCAGGTGCACCTCCCATGGAAGTCTGTCTGCCACATTCAGGGGATGCTGTGTCAGGGGGGTAGCAAATGCATGTCTGTTGCAAGGGAGGGAGGGTCACTTGTGCTGATTTGGCATGCACCGTTTTGGGCCAGATTGTGATCTTCGTTATCCTGCTGTAAAACTAGAGCAGTTTGACTGAAGTCAGTGGAATTACTCTGGATGTACAAAGGATAACTGCAATCACCATCAAACCCTTGTGTTGTCTTATGCTTTCCTCTGAGTTGTTTCTCCTGTTATACACCACACTCCTGGGCTCCTTCATCATGTCAGCTGCTCTAATTTTGCATACCTACCTACACTTTAATGCAAGTTACATTCCTCTATGCCTTACCATTATTTTCTGGCCAATTTATATCTAATATGGAACTTACCACACTGTTTGCCAGTTAAATTTGGCTCTGAATATTGAAAAAAAAAAGATTATGTACACACACATCCATTTACTCTCATCACCTGGCTGTTCTTTTCTCCTACATGTGTGTGAAGCAGTAGTGTAGCCAGGTGGGGAGCAGGGGGAGCGGCCACTCCCCCAGTGAGCAGAAGTGGCGCCTTTTTTGTGCTCCGAAGCCTTTTGCTCCTGCGCTGCAGCCGGAGCAGAGCATTTTTTTTTGCTCCCGGAGCCTTTTTTTGCTCCCGACACGTTTTGCTCTCGGCGCCTTTTTTTAGCTCCACTCCCCCTGTGCTCTAAACCTGGCTACGTCACTGGTGTGAAGAACAGGTTCCTCCTCCCCAGTCCACTGTCTGCACCTGTCTGATCTAGCAGCCAGGTCATGGTGCAATGTTAATGAAGTAGCAGCCGAACCCCACAGCAGGAGGGAGGAGGAAGGGCTGTTGAGAAGGAGTGGCAAACCCTTCCTCTAAACAAGATCTCCTTGATAACAAGAAACCCAGCTCGGAAAATCCTGAAGAGTGATGGGAGGGAAGCAGATTTAGGTTTAAATAGGACACAGGATAGAGTTCCAACCAGTGGCTACAGGGACATCCAGACATGGCAATCCATGCAGCTCCACTTTGTGGAATGCTCAAATGAGCTGTAACAGAGAAAAGGAGGCTGAAGATACGTATGGAAGAAGAAGCCACTTTGGGGCTTAACAATGGTATAGTCATAGGGGAGTTGGGAGCACAACCCACTTCATAAATGTTGTTGCCAAACTATGGCATGGAGGGATGACTAGATGATCTCTTGAGGTCCCGTCCTGTCCTAGCTCTCTGTGATTCTATAACAATTAGGCTTCCGTTCGGATTAACATTTTATTTCTACCTCAGACACATTTAAAGGCCAATCCAGCTCTCATTGCAGAAAGACTCTTACTGCCTTCAATGGGGATTGGATCGAGCCCATTATTAAGACATGGACAGTACAGGCTTTTACTGAGATGCTGGTTTGCATACAGCTGCTATGGCAGGAGGACATGGCCCACAGACGGTGGATTAGGTGTGTTCTCCACATCTTGTGGCAAGCTTTGGCCAATGTGTACAATTCTTAGGGAGAGAAGCCGGGGAGAAATTTAAACAGTGATGGCAGCTTTTCTCTTCCCTGTCTCTTAGTTGATTTGGTAAGTAACAGTAAAGCCAAACAGCAGTCTAATGTCCCTTTGTGTGCACCGTAGGACTATGGCACTGATGACATACATACTGAATCCGCTTGCTGGTCTCTTATGGCTTTCTCTGGTCGAATGCACACTGCTAGACGCTAGAGGATACAAGCAAAAAAAAAAAAGCCAGGGGTTACCTGTGGCTCTGGTGGCTAACGTAACTGGTGCCATGTTGGCACAAAAGCTGGGTAGTTTCTCTGCCTCTATCACGTGCCATTGAAATGCCAGAAGCCTGGGCATATCCTTGTGATTCTCACATGGTTGCTGGCACCACGGTGCCTGGTGCAGTTTAAGCCCATCACAGATGATGGCACAACTGCTCAGCGGGTACACTGCGCTCTCAGGCTAATGCTGAAATGCCTCTCTTCGGGCAGGACGGCCCCCGGTGTAATTGTGCTTGGGGTGCGGGAGCCCTGTGGATGGGAGATGGGGTCTTTCGCTCAGCTGAGGAGGAATGAGGGACTTTGGAACCGACTGAGCTGCTCTCAGATTGGTCACTCCAGTGTGATGTGGGATTGAAGCCTGTAAGAGGAACTGCTTGTCCTCATGGGTTTTTTAGAAAGATTCAGGCTAATGCAGTCTAAACCCAGTGGGTCAAGTTCACTCATTAAAGTCAGTGGGGTACACCAGGGAGGAGTTCTGGCCATTGTAGACCAGGGATAACCACTGGAGCCATATTCCAGATGGGGCCCCATGATCCCCTAGCCAGGCCTTGAGAAAGGCTTTAAAATGACTGTTGCTGGTCTAGGCCAGGCAGGCAAACAATGCTAGCCTGGGCCAGTTTAAAACCAGTTCCTCTGTCGTGATTTAATTGCCATGTGAACAAGGTCACTAGGGGATGAGCAGAACTTCTCTACAGAGCTTCTAGACCCTGCCGGCCTGTTGAAGACTTGACTCCTTTCAAGTCTTTCAAACTGTGCTGCACCAAACGCTGGCTCCCACAATATCTGACCCACACAGGATTGTGACGCGTGACACTCAGCTCTTACTGACCTGCTTAAGGGATCCAGGAGTCCAGACCAGCTTGTACACCATGTAGAAAGGGATACAGATGAAGGACGATGCTCCTATGAGGTACCCCACTGAGATACTCCACTCGGGGTAGTGATAGTCAAACAGCATGAGCGGTGGCTGGTCCAGGAGAGAGCTGACTATTATAAACTGTTAATATATAACACAACCAACGTCAGGCGAGCACATTCACGGAACAGGCAACAAGTCACATGCTCCACAACCACCCCTCAGCCAGTTTCAGTGGATTCACACCAGGGAAAAATCTGGCCTGGTGTCTCTTGTAAAGAGGGAACTGGTTAAATAGAGACATGTCAGAATCATAGAATCTCAGGGTTGGAAGGGACCTCAGGAGGTCATCTAGTCCAACCCCCTGCTCAAAGCAGGACCAACCGCAACTAAATCATCCCAGCCAGGGCTTTGTCAAGCCTGACCTTAAAAACCTCTAAGGAAGGAGATTCCGTCACCTCCCTAGGTAACCCATTGCAGTGCTTCACCACCCTACTAGTGAAAAAGTTTTTCCTAATATCCAATCTAAACCTCCCCCACTGCAACTTGAGACCATTACTTCAACTTGAGACCATTTCTGGTATCACTGAGAACAGTCTAGATCCATCCTCTTTGGAATCCCCTTTCAGGTAGTTGAAAGCAGCTATCAAATCCCCCCTCATTCTTCTCTTCTGCAGACTAAACAATCCCAATTCCCTCAGCCTCTCCTCATAAGTCATGTGCTCTAGTCTCCTAATCATTTTTGTTGCCCTCCACTGGACTCTTTCCAATTTTTCCACATCTTTCTTGTAGTGTGGGGCCCAAAACTGGACACAGTACTCCAGATGAGGCCTTACCAGTGCCGAATAGAGGGGAATGATCACGTCCCTCGATCTGCTGGCAATGTTCCTACTTATACAGCCCAAAATGTCGTTAGCCTTCTTGGCAACAAGGGCACACTGCTGACTCATATCCAGCTTCTCGTCCACTGTAACCCCTAGGTCCTTTTCTGCAGAACTGCTGCCTAACCACTCGGTCCCTAGTCTGTAGCAGTGCATGGGATTCTTCCGTCCTAAGTGCAGGACCATGGCACCATCAGTGTGGAGGTAGATCACAATGTGATAAAAAGCCATTTAAAACAGCATCACTAGGTTTTTTCCTGCTGGAATTATTTGTTCATGATTATATTAGCATCACCTTGAACTAGCTCTCCAATTAAATTAAATCAGTGTACAACATCTCACCAATGCCACTGTAAATATAAGTTTATTGTGCAGCCTAACTTGATGCTCTTATTTCTCCGCTATTTGTATTTTAATCTTGAAAGGCCAATCTGGATTTTAAACTGACATTTTCCAGAATTATATTCCTAACACTGATCTAGTTTGTTTGTGGGGTTTTCATCAGATGAAGAAAACTGCGCTCCAGTCACATGTCTGATTGGTATAACTAAATAATTTCCCTTCTGCCTTGATGACAGTCTAGAATCTCAAAGTGCTTAAAACATGAATTAATCCTCACAATCCCTCTCCCTGTGCAAAGTAGGTAATATGAATATCCTCCTCGTTTTACAGATGGGGCATTCTTTGAAGACCAGTGAAAGGTTAGCACTTCAAAGGTGATGGATCCAGTACAAAGCATAGCACTGGAGTTGCATTTAAAATAGCAAACTTGGCAGGTTAAGCCACAGTACATGCATGCAGTCTATAGTGTCAACAGCTTTATTTTATAAGGGAGACATAATAGGGCCAAATTCATTGCTGGTGTAAGCAGGCATGACTGCTGACTTTAACTGAATTGCAGCTGCCAGCTGTGAGCTTGGCACATGGTACATATATGCTCAGGCTCATAAGAATCTATTGTATGGTCTTTCCTTTGACAAATACACAGTCTCAGTGAGTACAGACAGCATGTCATGCTCCCCTTTGAACTTAAGAGTTTCCTGTTGATTTCTTGCTACCACAAACAAAGGGGAGACTTTTTCCATAACCAGCCAGCCCTTCTCCCTGACACATCCAAGTGGTTTTCTCTGTCACCATGAACTGGACAGGAAGCTGTGCATGGGCATCTATGGGTCACAGGCTCAGTCAGGCTGCGTGCCAGAGTTCCAGCAAGCTGGAGAGGAACTTGCTTGGTAGAAAGTTAAAAGAAAGTTGGAAACTTAATTTTTTGCTTGGGACAAATATACTCACCGCTAAAAAGGCAGGGCTGATGGCAACCCAGCAGACCTTCCAGAATATCCCTGGGGTGAAGCCCAGCATGGCTTTGACATCGTTGCAGAACCTCTGAATTCCTGTATGGTGGGGGGGACAGGAAAATCACAGACATGTTGTCACTGTCACAGCAGGGAGGAATCAGGCAGCACATGCAGAGCAGAGGACTTATTTAGAAAGAGTTTCATGAAAGTGCTGGGAACTGCTGCACCTGTAGGTGGCCATTGATGGTCCCCGCCATTGAACGATTCATGCACATACATGAGGAGTCACTGGAACTTACTCATGTACATGAAGTACAGCATGTGTGTAAGGCTTTGCAGGATCATGACCTTAGGTTATTCTGGTGCATAATATAAGCCTAGTGCTGGAGAGGGTTTTTTTTTCTCCTTACCATAAAACCACGACACAGCTATTGCTTCCAGTAACACCACCGCTAGGATTGAGCAGCCGGCACCAAACTCCTCCAGCAGTTTGACAACATATGCTCCACCCTGGCATGACAAACACAAGCAGGCTGTCATTTCAGCGGCTCTTACGTGGGAAGCGCAATGCTGAACGTTAGCCACTTCTATTGCGCTAGCTTTCTCAAGCGTTCCATTCACACTGGCGCTAACAAGCCCCATGTGGTGTTTGGGCGTGATGGGGTTAAGACAAAAATGAAAGAAACTTTTTTCTCCCCCTCAAGGTATTGGCTCAGGTGCCAGTCATGGAGCTGACTGATTGAGGGAGTCAGTATAAAGGGAGTTTTCTGGGACAAGTTAAGAGGAGCTAGATGTAAAAACAGGGAGAGAAGAGTTCTGTTACACACACACCCTGCTGCCCCTCACGTAACAGGAACACACCAAAAAAGCAGCATGGGGTCTGAAAAGGAAAACAAGGACACTTCAAACTATTAGAATGTTTTGAATGTGTCAGCAAAATCGCTGATAACGGAGAGCCAGCTGATCACGCTTATTTGGACTTTCTCAAAGCCTTTGACTAAGTCCCATGCTCAAGGAAACTAATTAGTTTGGGGCTGAGGGGTACAGCTTTGTTATAAACTGGCTAAGAGACATGAAAAAAACCAATAGCAATAAATGACCTATAGTGGTTCCCTCAGGTTTGGGCTAGGACTGTTGTTTAGTATATTTATTAATGATCTGGGACATGGCATAGACAGCAAGGTAGCAACATTTGCAAGTCACTCAAAAGTAACCAAGCTAATTGAGGGTGGAGAAGGTTGTGAAGCACTCCAGAGAGACCTTCCCAAGCCAGGTGAACGGGTGGTGCAGTTGCAGATGAAATTCAGTGCTGACAAATGCAAAGTCATTCTGATTGGAAAAGATCATCTGAACTGTATGTATCTGAACTGGGCTCTATATTGGCTGTAGCCAGTTTTCATGGCTGAACTTTTTTGCAAAGCCTGTGATGTTGGGCCTGCAGAGGAAGGAGGTAGCATCTAATGTGGCTCAGGCTTACTCACGTGCGTAAGGGTGGTGAGAGAGCCCAGAAAGCATATGGTGATGAGGCCAAGTACGAACAGCTCCCTTTGCTTTGCTAGGATGTGAGGGTATTCGTCCATTACCGCCGTGATCACAGCTTCCAGGCCTCCAAACTGCAAAAGGAGCCAGATAAGACATTGGGGTGAGCCAGAAAAATGGAGCACAGGGTAAAATTCTGCTCTTGGCACAATCCCATTAATGGGTGTGTTGGTTTCTTAGCTTCATTGGTCTTTTCTGTGATTTACACCCACATAACAGAGAGCAAAATTTACCCCCTCCCCAGGTTTGATTTACAATTTCCTGCACGGATGTTATCAACTGTGGGGGATGTGGTTCACCAGGGTTCACCAGGGTTTATTTTTACATTTTTAAAAAATCATGAAATCTGATAATAAATGTTCAAATGAAATGAAATTTATAGAACACGAAAACCTTTTGTGGTGAAAAGGTTTACATTTTTGTTTGTTCCCATTTTCCTAACCAGCTCGAGTTCTTCTGGCATCTTGGGGGGCTTGTAAGGAACATTGATAGGCCAAGTAACAGCAAATAGCAATAGGGCTCTGTAGTGGGGTGGAACCCCGCTCAGGCCCTGAGGGGCTTGAAACAGCTCTGGGAGAGGGCTGAGGCTCAGAAGCTGGGCTGATTGGGCTCAACACCCTGAGCACGGCCCCGGGGTTCCTTGCCAGTCTCCAGAGGCTCGCCCTGGAGTTTTTCAGGCCGGGGCTGCACTGGGTCTCTGCAGGGGTCCTGAGTCTTCCCCTGGAGGAGGGGGGACAGGGCCTGGTCTGCCTGCGCAGCCAGGTCCATGTCTTCCGCCTCCAGGCCCTGCAGAGGCTCCTTTATGGTGCAGGTAGTCCGGCGTGGAGCATGTTGGCGCACGCCTTCCTCCGCCGCCTCCGAGGTCTCCGCTACGACCGGCAGCTCCTCTTTCTCCACCCGAGCGGTCTTCCGCGAGACCTCTCCGAGCTGCCGGTCTTCTACCAGGACCTCCTCCGCACCTGGAAGCTCTTTTCAGCGACCAGGTCCTTTGTGGCCACCGAGGGGGCGGATCTCCTCGCGGGGCCCCTGCTACACAATCCCAGTCTACGTGTGCAGGTGGCGGAGTCTCCCTCGGTGCGCCGGAGGTTGGTCCTGGCAGACGCCACCAGGGTCGGAGACCTCCTGGACTACGGCACGGGGGACTGGGTGGCTCCTCGGGCGCTCGCACGGCGCATGGGGCTCGCCACCCCTCGGACCCCCCGGCGCGTACTCCGGGAGGTGAAGGCCGCCCTATTACCCAGGTCTCTCGATTTCCTGCGGCGAGCCCTGCGAGAGGGCGCCCCCCGCCCGCCCCTCACCCCGGGCCCTCCGGACATTTTTTTAGGGCCCTGTTTCCGCGAGCCCCCCCGGCACCCCCGCACCCATGCGCCGAGCCGGCTGCACGCTCTGCAGCCGGTCCGGTTTCGAACCGCGCCCAGGGCCCATCTGTGCACGCTCGTGCTTCACACGTTGCATTTCCTCACCCTCGCGTCCCGCCTCGATACTATCTGCCACCTAAGGAGGGTGAGGAGCCCCGGTGGGCCAGCCTGTATTCCACCCTGGTTCCACGGCCCACCGGGGATATTGGCTGGAGGCTCCTTCACGGAGCCGTGAGCACGGGCGTACACCTGGCGCGGTTCACCCCAATCCCCGAAGCCTGCCCTTTCTGCGGCGTGAGGGAAGACCTGGTGCACGCCTACCTCGAGTGCGCCAGGTTGCAGCCCCTATTCCGGCTCCTCCGGAACCTCTTGCTGAGGTTCTGGCTGCACTTTTCCCCGCACTTGTTCCTGTTCGCACACCCTGTCCATGGCCCCACAAAGTCGCGAGACCTCCTCGTCAACCTCCTTCTGGCTCTAGCTAAAGTGTCCATCTACAAGACCAGGAGGAGGATGCTAGACGAGGGGGAGCTCTGTGACTGTGGGGCCTATTTCCGATCCTCCCTCGTGTCACGGATCCGGGCAGAGTTCCACTGGGCAGCGTCCGCTGGCTCCCTCGACAGCATTGCGGAGCAGTGGGCGCTGTCCGGGGTTCTCTGCTCGGTCTCCCCATCCGGTCTCCTTGTTTTGAACCTTTGACCCTCACTTGATCCCTGTTTTTTCATTAGTTGTCCCCCGGATTTACTTGGCCCCTGGGTCTAGTGGTCCCTCCCGCTAGGCTGGGGGAGGGGCTTTTAGCAGTGGGCGGGCTTGCGCCCGCCCACCTCCTGGGGATCCCAATAGGAGCTGGGCTGATTGGCAAGGAAGCCACAGGTGTGGCCAGTTAATCAGGGCCCAGCTGGCCCTTATAAGAGGGCAGTGGGCCTGGAGCAAATAGTTTCCCTTTGCTTGTAGAGGGAGAAGGGCTTGGCTGCAGGTACTTAGGGTGGAGCAGGGCTGGGGAAGGCCAGAGGAGCTGGGGAGCTCCGGCCTGAGAAAACCCTAGGCTGTGGCCTAGGGTTAGGCCTGTCGAGGTACTGGGGTTGCGGGGGCAACCCACGGGTAGGCTGAGGCAGCAGGCCCAAACCCCCTTTGCCTGTGATGAGTGGCTTATACTGCAGTCTGCCCCAGGGCGCAGGGGCTAGCTGGTGACTGGCAGTAGCCTACAACTGAGGCAAGGTGGGGATATGGGGTTGGGGTTGGGGGTCCCCTGGGGAGGGGAGACCCAGATCTGTGGGGTACTACCAGGGGGCAGCACCCCAGTTAAAGGGGCACCGGGTCCTGGGAGGGACTCGTGGGCCCGAGTGGTCAGGCGGATCACCGGCCTGCAGAGGGCGCCCCAGAGGCTGGTGAGCTAATTCCCAGAAGAAACCAGCAGGAGGCGCCGCAGGGGTGAGTCCAACCCTGTCATAGGCTCCTACAGCCTGCAAGGAGTATTGCTCAAGACCCAGTCCTAGTTCTTTTGAAGCCAATATTCTACTCACATGGGCTTTGGGGGAAGCAGGCCCTTACTGAACAGAGAGGAATCAGACATGTTGAGTTCATCCACACCTGGGTCATATTTAGAGAGGTACAGATGGCGTATTCTTTGTTACCTTTCCTGCCCCCTCCCACCCGTGCACACCCGCCCGTTTTGAATGATATATAGCAATGACCAAAAGTCCCACCCCAAAGTAACCCTTCTGGGAGCGAGGGCCTGGAACATACAATCATGCCTTTCTTGGCTCATTTTGCCCTCGCCCCATCGGGAAATCAAAGTACCTACCGTGCTGTCCAACCCCAGGGTGATCATCATGAGGAAGAATATGATGGCAAAGAAGGTAGAGCCCACCATATTTGCGATGGCCTCAGGGTAGGTGATAAAAAGAAGACTCGGACCTAGAAGGGAACATCAGGTTATTTCCTTCCATCCAGTTGCTATGAAAATAGTCTGTGTTATGAAAGTCCCAGGGCATCTGCCTTCTGCTCGTCATGGCAGAAGCTGGAAGAAGTAAGGTGATTTTCTTGGCATGCCAGAAAAACATTTAGGTGGAGATTTTCAAAGGTGTGAGTGGCAGATAAATGTCTGTGAAAATCTTGCCCTTACTCATCCCTGCCAGGCGTTACCAGTCTGGGATTTCCCTTCCCGGATTGCCGGGGATTCCATCCCCTCCTGTGGCAGGTTATTCCATTGCCAATCGACCTCGCTCTTGCTTAGTCTAGTCATTTCAGCTTTGGCTATTACTGTATCTGTCGTCACCAATAGTGGGCACCACACACAGTAGCTCCCTGGCTTCACCCCACGTTTGTTAGCTTGCAGAGGACCGTATTCTGCCCCCACTTGTAGCCATGTGACTCCAGCACTTCGACACTTCTAGGAAAGCTCCAACCTGAGTCGTGGTCTGGAATCTAAACGGTCATGCAGCGATTGCTGCACGGACACACATTATTTAAGCCCTGTGAAGTCGGAGAGAACTGTCTTTCCTTACGATAGATGGGGACATCTGAGGCACAGAAAGGGGAAGTGACTTGCCCAGGGCCATACAGCAAAGCAAGGGACATAACTCAGATCTCGATGCTCAGTATGCTGGTTTTACCCCCAGTCCCTAATGCCTGGTTCCAGACAGGCAGCTTGCTGATATCCAGAGCTGGCCAGGGCTAAGGGGCAGGGTGCTATTCTAAGGCTAAGAGGGGTAAGGGAGGCAAACCTTTATCTTTTGCTACATCTTCCACCTCCACATCTCTCATTTCAGCCATGTAGCCCAGCACTGTGAAAATGACAAACCCTGACAGGAAGCTGGTCAGACAGTTCACCGCGCTGGTGACAATGGCGTCTCTGGAAGGCAGAACGGGAGCGGGTGACTAGAAGGGCAAGGTATTTCAAAAACGGCTTTTGTATTTGCATTTCTAGCCCCAGGACCTAGAGGCCCAAAGCCTTCCCCTTATCTCCCTCCCCAAAGAAACCATAAAGAGTCAGAGCTGTGAAAGTGAGGTTCAGTTTGCTCACACCGTGAGGCACTAAAGGGATTCATTCCCATGCAGCTGAGTGGCCAGGATCGCTGCTGCTTCCAGCTCTGGAGGCAGGATTCGTGTTTGGGAAGGACAACTCTGCTTGCTTAGGAATGAACAAAGAGCTGGGCAGAATCTCCTTAATAGCCCAAGTGCCACAGGATAGGGCACCCATAGGTGTAAGTGCTGGGATTTGCATTGCACCTGGGGAGTCCAATCTCTGGGACACTGACAACCGGCCAGGAGCCAGAGGGCTGCCCCTGCTCTGTGCAGAATAGAGTAGGCTTTACACTGTCAGAGTTGGGATTAGCGCTCTGGAGTGCCTGGCCGCTCCTCTCTCAGTGAGGTTCCCATAGATTGCACATCTGGGAGTTTGGATCATAGAATCATAGAATCTCAGGTTGGAAGGGACCTCAGGAGGTCATCTAGTCCAACCCCCTGCACAAAGCAGGACCAATCCCAACTAAATCATCCCAGCCAGGGCTTTGTCAAGCCTGACCTTAAAAACCTCAAAGGAAGGAGATTCCACCACCTCCCTAGGTAACCCATTCCAGTTCTTCACCACCCTACTAGTGATCCTGTAGGGACAATTGGTTCAAGGCAGGCTGGCAGCTCTCTGTCCAGGTGACAGCATGGTCTTCCCTGGTGCTGGGATGAGAGCACTGAATAATTTGGGGCGGCTGGCCCTGCCTGTTGGGGGTGTGACCGATATGTGCAGAAACAGCGTGGAACCCGGTTCTTTCTGGAGGGCAGAGGCAGTTCTAAGACCCACCCAGCTGAGCAATCCCATGAAAACCCCCAGTGCCCTCTGGGAAGCCACTGGAAGGTGCCTGACTGCTTAGAAGCGGCATTCCCTGGCAGCAGAGAAGTGGCTGCTGATACCCTCCCTGCCAGTGCATGGGAGCAGGAGGGAAGCTGGAGGCCCTTGGCAGAGGCTCCCATCCCGCTCACTGCCCTGCCATGATTTGGCTCGGGGCGCACTGCGTCACCACATAGGCCTGGCACTTCCAGGGGTATTTTTGCTCAGGCAGAGGCCCAGCCACCCTTCCGCAGGTGCAATTTGTGCTTTCAAAACTTGCACCTGCACCTTTGTACCCAGCAGAGATGAACTGGGGACCCCATCGAAGAACTTGCTCCTCTGGCTCTTCCATTTGCACGGGAGGGAGTGAGGAGCCCAAGGACTAGAATTCTCGCCTGCAGGCAAGAAGGGGGGACAAGTGGCAGACCTGCCAGAGGGAGCCTGCCCCGTGCTAGCCCATGCAGAGATGTGGGTGAGTTTTCTGTGTTCTGCTGCACATGGGAGGCTCAGCTCACATCCCTGCTTCTGGCTGTTCTGCCAGGGTGGAGTCCGCGGTTTCTTACCGGTAACAGTTGTTGTTGAAATGGTTGTAACTGGCGAGCGCGAGAAGAACACCAAATCCCGGGCCCAAGGAGAAAAAGATCTGGGCAGCAGCATCAACCCAAACCTGGCCAAACAAGCAGAGATGCTGGTTAGAGGCAGGAGAGCGGGTGGATCCCAGGGGCTGTGACCCGGCCAGGAAGCCCATCTCCCAAACACACATGGTCTCAGGGAGACAGCGGCATGCGGTGTGAATCTGGGCACCACAAATAGGTCAGCTCCCTTTTTGTTCTCCCAGACCCCCAGGCTGTGTGTAATGGAATGCAGCTCTAACCGTCTGTTTCTGAAATTTGCCTTTAGCCTCATTTTGAAAGCCCCCCAAAAATTCCAGGTTGGCCAGGGTGCCTGTGGCACTGTGCCTTATGTGGGTGTCTGCTCTTCACAGGGCCCCATCTGCGCTGGGCAAGTGCATCACTCTGGAGCGTGACCCAGAGGAGTGGTGGTAACTAACATGGTATTAGATGCAGCTGAGTACAGTCAGGGGATCATGTCAGCAGGTCGTGGTTAGCTCCAGGGATCAACCAGCTGCTCCAATGCTGAATGCTCCATGCTAGTTTCTTGTTTTCACCATGGCCTCTCTGCACCACTCTCCCAGTGCCGACGGGTGTTACGTGTGTAAATATAATCGATCCCATGCAGCTCGGGGACCGGCTTTAACACAACGTGAGGTCCCAGTGCAGACAAGCCCTTGGGTTGTGTGTCACATGGGTGACCCCTATTTAAATATATTTTCCTGAATACTGTTTCTTGGATGTGGTTCCCTTGCTTGCCCTTGCTCCCCAATTCCTCCTGGAAGGACACCCCAGAGACAGGGAGGAGTTGGGGAGACAGCTCTTCTAGGGTGAAGGGAAGCAGGTGTCCTTCCAAGGGTAATTTAGCAGCAGAGAACTTGAGCAATGACACCTAATTCAGCTGCAGTCTAAGCAGAGAAATCAGGAGGTGAGAAGGGATGAGGATGGGAAACTGCAGCGCACCCGAATCCTCTCCTGGCATCTAGCTACACAGGGGCTTGGCTCACCGTTCCTGGAAGAAGTGATGGCTGCAGCATGATTGGCCGTGTGTCTGTTAGGAAAGGCTTTAATTGGAAAGTATATCACTGATTACCTTTAATGAAAATTCTCAAGTGCAGCTCTGCAGTAATTACAGACGGGAAGTCTATTGTCAGGCCAGCTTTACAAAGATGGGGCGAAAACACCACATAAATAACACTCGACGGCAAATGAGATGGGTGATTCAATTAAAGATTTACATTTCCAAGAGCGTGTCTTGTTCACCTCTGTTTTCGGAAGGAATAATAAACCCATTACTGTCTAGTTCTCAGATCTGCGCTCGGAGTCTCTGCCAAATGAATCCACAAGCACTGGCTGCTGGGGGGGTTGGGGTGGCATTTAAAGGCAGTTGCTTGCTGAGATGGATACAGCAGATGTACCTTCATGTGGGAGGATGGGAGATCCAGCAGGTGCCATTAATGTCACATTAAGCACATTTAACGCTGCTGCTAGCATCATCTCCCTGATGAGTTGCTCTGATCTCATCAGCCCCTCCCTCTGAGTCCCCCATTCTCTACCACATTGCTTACAAGTCTTTGTCCTTGCCTTTAGACTGGGACTGTTCAGCCTACAAAGGGAGGATATGATTGAAGTCTATAAAATCATGACTGGTGTGGGGAAAGTGACTAAGGACGTGTTATTTACCCCTCCACATAACACAAGAACCAGGGGGTCACCCAATGAAATTAGTAGGCAGCAGGTTTAAAACAAACAAAAGGAAGTACTTCTTGACACAATGCACAGTCAACCTGTGGAACTCCTTGCCAGGGGATGTTGTGAAAGTCAGCAGTAGAACTGGGTTCAAAAAAGAATTAGATAAGTTCATGGAGGATAGATCCCTCAGTGGCTATTAACCAAGATGGTCAGAGACGCAACCCCATGTCCTAGGTGTCCCTAAATCTCTTAATGCCAGAAGCTGGGACTGGATGACGGGGTGGATCACTCAGTAATTGCCCTGTTTTGTAGCACCTGGAACCAGCCACTGTCAGAAGACAGGATATGGAGCTTGATAGCTCATTGGTCTGACCCCGTGTGGCCATTCTTATGTTCTTTAAGGCCCCCCATGACGTAGCCCCAGCCTGTAGCTCCAGCCATGGAAGGGCAGTGTGGTTAGGGCGCCGTTACCATTATGTCGCACTCAGAGCAGGGCGGGGCGACGTGGCAGATCCTACACATCTGATTGTCCCTCATGTAGCCAAGACTGTTGAGTTTGGGCTGGCATGTGTGGAGCTTACCCTGTATCTGTCCATGCGATACCTGTCCTGGGATAGACAGGCAGAGGCCTGATGTC
Source organism: Macrochelys suwanniensis (assembly GCA_033296515.1). Classification (NCBI taxonomy): domain Eukaryota; kingdom Metazoa; phylum Chordata; order Testudines; family Chelydridae; genus Macrochelys; species Macrochelys suwanniensis. The sequence continues at coordinate 3,066,091 of CM065789.1, read as the reverse complement.
TCCAGTGCTGTCAAGCGAGCTCTGACATCATATAAAGGGTTTGAAATATAAAAACGAAATGGAGCATTGAACCTGTCTTAGCATCTTCCAGGCTCTCGGGTGGCTCCTGTACACAACGCTAAATACAACAAAGCCCCAGCGGCAAGGAGTGCTCCTTAGCAGGTCAGAGCCTGTGAAGGGGTCCTGCGGGGTGTAACTTACAGCAGTGCTCATGAGCTTCTCCCAGTTGGGTCTGAGATAGAAGACAATCCCTCTCCAAGCCCCTGGCAGAGTAGCTCCTCGAACCAGCAGTATGAGGAGGACGATGTAAGGCAGCGTAGCCGTCACCCACACCACCTGAAAGGAGAGACCAGACAAGGGTTTCAGTGACAGGAGAGACAGATGCCGGCTGCTCCTCTAGATCACATCCAGCAAAGAATATGAATGCAGATATTCGCAGGGTCCTCACCGACACGCTGTGTCAAATGGCCTCCAGTCTTTGTGTCGGAGCTGGTGACTGATGAATGGAATTCAGTTTTAGTGGCCACTGTTTGGAATGATCGCTCAGCTGGGGGGTCAGAAAATGACTCTCCAAACCTCAGTGACATTGGAGTCTACCCCCGGCTTGCTGATCAGTGGTGCGGTTAGCTTAGAATCGGTTCGCTCGTTGCCTTTGGCAAATGTAGGAAAGAATTTCCCACCTCCCAGGTGATGCTGCACTGCTGAGAAAGGGTGATAGATACAGCTTGTGGGAGGACTTAGTAACAACTTTGGCAGGGAACTAGCTAGATGACCTCATTTAGTTTTTGCAAGACTGAGATCTTACATCTATGCATGCCCATGTCTGAGCTGGGAGTAGGTGGGGGAAGTTTGCTGCTTAGGGGCTGTGCATGCACTGATCATTCAGATATAACAGTCGGAACAGATGTTACCCTAATTGATCCTAACAACAACATTCTACGCTAAGTGCTTCTTCTGGAGGCCTGATTTGTCCTGAGCCCCCACGGACTCCAAGTGGGCACGCTGCACGAGAGGGGCAAAACGTTTCACCAAATCTTGTGTCAGTGAAAAATGCAGATTCGGCAACACCGACATTTTTGGGGAATTTGTTGCTGAATTGTTTCAGTTAAAAAACAGACACAGCATCTGAACAAGTCAAAATATTTCAATTTTTCAATTCAAAATGACTTTTTGTTTCGACAGTTCCTTCCGTTTTGTTTTTTAAAAAATTTAAACAAAACCTTAAATGCTTGAAATCAAAACAAAACATTTAATTCGACTCCACATGATTTTTTTTCAACTTTTTGATTCACTGAAAAATTCAAAAAATTTCGTTTTCAGGTTGGAGTGAATTTTTTTTTAATTTGCCATTGAACTGAAAAATCAGTTATTTGCACAACTCTGCTCAGCATTTTGGGTTGTATAAGTAGGGGCAGATCGAGGGACGTGATTATTCCCCTCTATTCGGCACTGGTGAGGCCTCATCTGGAGTACTGTGTCCAGTTTTGGGCGCCCCACTACAAGAAGGATGTGGAAAAATTGAAAAGAGTCCAGCAGAGGGCAACAAAAATGATTAGGGGGCTGGAGCACATGACTTATGAGGAGAGGCTGAGGGAACTGGGATTGTTTAGTCTGCAGAAGAGAAGAGTGAGGGGGGATTTGATAGCTGCTTTCAACTACCTGAAAGGGGGTTCCAAAGAGGATGGAGCTCAGCTGTTTTCACTGGTACCAGATAACAGAACAAGGAGTAATTGTCTCAAGTTGCAGAGGGGGAGGTTTAGGTTGGATATTAAGAAAAACTTTTTCACTTGGAGGATGGTGAAGAACTGGAATGGGTTACCTAGAGAGGTGGTGGAATCTCCTTCCTTAGAGGTTTTTAAGGCCTGGCTTGACAAAGCCTTGGCTGGGATGATTTAGTTTGGGATTGGTCCTGCTTTGAGCAGGGGGTTGGACTAGATGACCTCCTGTGATCCCTTCCAACCCTGATATTCTATGGAAATCAGGCCAGGAGGTGTGTTTTTTCCTTCTGCTTCCCATTTATTCTTCTGCAGACTGTAGTACAGCATACAGAGAGAACCCCACCATTATGGCTGGCGAGCAAGGAGTGCCCAGTTTCAAGGGCACCTTAAATTGTTGAAAGAGACTATATTTAGCACTGGACCGTAGTGAGTAACATTGTTGCAAGCTTTGGGGCAGTGGGAACATGAGGCAGACAGACTGCAGGAGAAAACTACCTGCATTTCTTATGGACTGTCCCATGACAGCAGAGCAGATATGAGTTACAATATATTGGATGAATTTTGCCTTTTTTCCTTTATTTGCAAATTGCCACGGATCAGATGCCAGAGTTCTCACATGTGTTTATTATTGGAATGACTCCCAGATATGGGTGAACAATCCTTGGGTGGCAGACCTTCGGCAATGTGCAATCCCCGCTCTGCCAGGGAGCCCCATCCATTACAGCAGATCACAAGCGCAGTGAACGCACTGTACCAGGCTGAGGTGCTTGCTTGTGAGGTGCAGAGCACTTGGGGTGTGCGTCTACATGGCAGGCCCTGAGGGTTAATGCACCAGGCTCTGCGTTAGCTGTATGATGCCTCTGCATTGAAATATGACGTTATTACTCATTCGGACGCTGACAGGAAGGACAGGGGTGGGAGCCCGCCTTGCCTTACCTTCCCTGAGGTTTTCACTCCTTTCCACAGGCTGAAGTAAACAATCGTGAAGATGAGAAAAAGGCAGAGGAGAAGCTGCCAGCGGATCCCGCCGACATCATACAGGCCACTAGATTTCTGAATCTCAAGGACCTTCCTCCTGTGGCAAAAAACCCCCGGCGGCTTAGTCACCAATACAAGAAAGAGAAGGGAATGCTGAGCCATTGTCTGCTGGGAGGCTGATGTAATGGTCAGATCTCACACCCTGTCCTGGGCACGCACAGTCCAGAATGGGCTTCCCCAGAAGGAACATTGCTGAGCGGTGACAGACCTGTAGGAACCATGGACGAGAGGTAGGGCCCAAACCTAAACACTGGGACCCCTACATGCTGCTCTTCACCCAGTGCCTGGCTCACTGTGTATAACGGCCTCGGGTTGGCAAATCACGTAACCACTCTATGCCTCGGTTTCCCTGTATGTGAAATGAGGGTAATACTACTTACCCACCGCATGGAGCAGCAGGAGCCATGTTTGTAACTTGCTGAGCGTCCCCAATGAAAATATAAAGCAGTGTTATTATGTCTGTCCCTGAAACGGAAATGCCCAGGATCACTCCTTCAGCTGCTCTGCATAGCAGGCCCTCATGCCGAGGTGCCACGGTGATTGGATGCCAACGAGCCAGAGATTTCCCCCAGCTCAGTCACGTAATCCACTTACATGCACTTACGTATAAAACTCTTCCGCTGGCGACTTGGAGAAGGCGGTCCAAGTCACGTTGCTCTTTCCAAAGTAGTTGGTGCAGTTGGGGGTGTTCCAGGGATTGTCGCAGCTCGTCCAGGGCAGGGTACCAGTGAAGGAGGAGTAGAAATAGTACAGGGCCCAGGCAATGATGGTGTTGTAGTAGAAGGAGACGTACAGGGCGATGATGCAAATAGCAAAGCCAATGCCTGTGTGGAGAGAAGGGCGAGGTCTTCAGAGGAGCACATCATGGGGTCCCCTGGAGCCAGGCAGTCCATGCGTATTGGTTCTCTTCCACATCAGTCCCCTGCATAACTCCATGGGACCGAGTGAGGGCTGTACACAGAGCACTGGATTCCAGGGATCGGGGCTTTATTCCCATGTGCGGCTAGTAGCGTTAGTTGTGTTCGGCCAGTTAATGAAGTTACATTCGGGATGAATTTGCCCTATTGTGATAGCTACTTATTTCTGTGGTTTTCCATATTTTGGACACTGGTGCTTTAAGAGGAGCAGGGGAACAGGTTGTGGGAAGGGAAATGAGAAGGAGAAGGGGTCCCGGGGGTGGGGTCAGGGAGCTGGGGAGCTTGGACAGCCGTGTGCTGCAAGGATCTGTGTGCAGGGAGGGAGGGGCAGTTGAGACGTGGAAGAGGCATTATCTGTGAGCGATAATATTACTGCAAATGCATCTCACAATGGGAGCCAACGTACCGACCTGCAGCAGGACTCTAATTTACCTTAACTTCTCTGTTTGGCAAAGCAGAGGACACAGCCCGTTAATGCTAAGTGAATGTTGAGTTTCCAGGGCGGGGGCAGGGTGCCTTACCTTTAAAGATGGGACAGATGCGTTTCCAGATGGAGATAGCTCCTGTCCTATGAAACTGTCCCAGGGCCAGCTCCATGTAGAAGAGAGGTACTCCTCCGAAGATGGCCATCAGAGTGTAAGGAATGAGAAAGGCCCCTGCAGAGAGAGAGGCAAAACCACCACAGAGCATCATGGCATCCGCAGCAGCAAAGGCAGACTCACAAGCCAGCCAGACGGGTTGGGAATATCTATTTGGAACAGCATGTCCAGGCTCCAGGACTGAGTCCCCTATCCTGCCCCTCTCTGAGCCTGGGGTGGGCACCTGAGCTCAAATCCTGCCCTACTGAAGTCCGTGGGAGTTTTCCCATTGACTTCAGCCGAGCCAGGATTGCACCCCGAAGTTACACCTGTGGCTTTCCTGCCACTCCACCGATACAGGGCTGGGTGCACAAGGGCTCTGCACCCCTCATGGAAGCACTGGAAGAGACCTCCTCCTACACAGCCCACATCAGCATCCCACCCCTGAAAACAAGGGACCCCTTTATGTAGCAAACCTGCCTGCAAACAGGTAGGTACGTACTGATCCCCCAGCCCCCTGGGGAGTTGATGTTGGTGGAGTTGCACTAAAGGTGGATTTGGCCCATCCTCCATGCAATATGTGGGAATGTCGATGAGAGATCATTTACTGAGTGGGCTCAGTGTCTGTGAGACATACTACAAATTCTCGACAACACTATCTGGGTACATGCATTTGTGTAACGGAGCCAATGAATTGACTTTTTCTCCCTACGAGCTGTGGTAACGCACTGGCTTTTATGAGTGGTTGGATGTTCTGAAGTTTGTGTGTGATTGTATCATTACCTGTACATAAAGGGGTCCCATTTTAGCCAGGAACAGACGGATTGGCTGTAACACTGGGCAATGCAGACGATCAGAAGGGAGAGAATGAGGTATTAAGCACCTTTCAGGTTTTAAAGGCTCTACAGAGAAAATCCCAATGAATATGTATCGTCACTCAATGAACTCAATAATTAATGCTGTAATTTGCATTATTCATAACATTTCAATAATTACCAGGGCTAGACTTGTGCCCACTGGATTCTTTCTAACTGGAACTGCTCTCTCTATTCATCAGAATACCCTACTGGGATTAGTTAACTTACCCCGCACGGCTCCTCTCTCTGAAAGTCCTATACCCGAGGAAATGGCTGTTTTATACTATCCAGTGCACACGTGGGGTTTTCCTTTAGATGAATGGCCCCTGGCAAGGAGCTCCTGTGAATGTGAACAAGGGACATTTAACTCCTGCTCAGGAAGGTACGTGGCTAGGCGGGGGTGAACCCGCAAAGGTGTTGGGTTCTTGCTTGGATCAGCATCCAGAAATCTGGGTACTTCTAAACTATCTGAGCCTCCTGCAACTGCAGACTCAGGCTGGGAATCCAAGGACAGCCTCTCACCATCGTAATTTGGTTCTGGCCTGGGCTGTAAAACAAGGACTCACGAAACACCTTTTCCAACACATCCACGTCGCACTGACCCCCAGAAGGCCGGAGGACAAGGGCGAAAATGCCTGCTCAGCCGCTGAAAGGCTGCAATTGTGTCAGATCCATGCAAATGAAGGCACTGAAGGAAAGTGACCTGGATCCCAAGGGAATTCATGGCTATTCATCCCCACCATCACCCTACTCCCGGGCCACAGCATGGGCTCGAGCTACCGTAGCAGCCAGCAGCAGGGCCGGTGTCTTGCTAGATGTCTGTACAGCTCCAAGCACAATGGGGCCTGACCCTGAGCACAGCTGTAATGTAAAGCACAGCGGTGGTGACGTGAGGTCACGGATGTGACCGACGATGCTGGGTCTCAAGGGGGAGGAGAATGGAAGAATTGTACTGAACTCTTCCTTTACAATCAGAGCAGGCATTGCCCTGTGGGCACCTGTGCAGATAGGATATAGAGCTTGGTTATTATTGGCTTGGCTGGGTAGTACCATTTAAGTGCAGCCCAGAGTGAGGGGCAGGGCGGAGCTGCGCTGAGCTGGGAAGCAATGGGAAGCATTGTACCTTGCAGATACAGAATGCCACCCAGAGCTCCCAGGCCTGCAAAGGCAGAACCTGTGCAGGATGCAGCTTATTACTCTCCAGGAGGGTGCCCCAAGGGGAAGGGGAGCTCTGGCTCCATCCCCTTTTGGAGCTCTGTGCACCGGACCATGGGCCTATAGATTCCCTCATGGTGTCAAAAGCCTGACTCCGAAACTCAGTGGCATCGGGCAAGGGCAAGGGAACGGGAAAGTGAAACGATTTGTAAAGGGGAAGCACAAAGCAAACAAGCAGCACCCTGGCCAAGTACACGGCAGCTCCACACTTCTTTCAGCTCCACTGAGCAGAGTCGTTCTTGGTTAGCTGAGGAAGGATGCTTCAAAACCACGCGCTCGCTTCTGACCGCATCCTTTCAAGCATGAGCAAACTGCGACGGCTGAGCAGGAACAAAATGGCCTCCCGTGCCCAAACACTGGCACCCGCTGCCACTGGCCACCTTTTGTGGAAGCCACGTCAGCCTTTTCCAGCAGGATTTCTGACTGCAGATTTCAAGCTCTAGTCATTAAAGCTGCAGTATCAGCTCCAGCGGAGTCAGAGTGTCCATTAGCCCGGGGGCGGGGGTGTGTGTGTGATGCTGTTTAGTGACTGGCTGTTTTCAGTGGCTGTAACTCCACCCTTTACAGCTGTAGATTGGAGAGGCACAAACAATCCTGTGTACAATGGTGTCCTTGGCCTCTGTTTGCCAGAAGCTGGGAATGGGCGACGGGGGATGGATCACTTGATGATTACCTGTTCTGTTCATTCCCTCTGGGGCACCTGGCATTGGCCACTGTCCGAAGACAGGACACTGGGCTAGATGGACCTTTGGTCTGACCCAGTCTGGCTGTTCTTATGTTTTTATGTACAACTAGGACCCTGGAGCACCTCTTAAAGCGGCTAGAAACTAGGCTAACCAGCCTGTTGCTTGAAATATGTATTTGATATCTTGCCAGGAGCAGTAACCCCCCACAAGTAGTGCTGCAGAAATTCATGTGCATCCTACTGCAGGTCAGCAGAAATAGTCGCATGAAATGCAAACAGAGGCATAGAATGGTTGAGACCTGGTTCACTACAGTCTCTCTAGCCTGCTCTTGGTAGAATTTGATCATTTGCCAAGGAGGAGAAGAAATGCTGCACACCTCTCTGTGCAAGGAAAGCAGAGGCTGCTAACTCCGGAATGAAACAGGACTGTGCTAGCTGACATTGCTATTCACTACTCTCAGGGAGTGCTTTAAAGTGTTCACAGTGGACAGAGTTTAAAAGTTTCCTCTTACTTTGCAGCCCACAACTGTAACAACTGACACAACACTCAATTTTCTTAAAGGAGAGAAGCCCAGAAACGGCCTTTTATGAAAGCAGAGGGTTGGTCTTGGAAGGAGAGCGTAGGAAATGGCCTTTTCATGAGAGTGGAAATAGTTCTGTAAGTTCTATTGTGTGACAAAAGCAGAATGTCTGCGAGGAAGGAAAGCCAGTTAAAACACAATTACTTTTATTAATGTATATTAGGAGCATAAGTGACAACCCAATCAGATCTGATGTGCACGCTCTCTCTCTCTCTCTCCCCCTCTCTTTGTGCCATTTCCTCTTTCTTTCCTTTATTAAAGACACCCTGTGATTGTTTTGACAGTTTTATTAAATGGCTTTTACTTTTATATTTACTTGGTACATTTAAGGAAAATATGCTCAGGCCAAATTGACCAGCTAGGAGCTAATGGCTGCCCTCAGTTTCACTGGGGTTAATCCAGAATAACTCTGTGGATTTCAGTGTAGATATTTTGGATCTACATGGCTGAAACCAAGATCAGAATCCAGCCTGCAGTGTGTAGCATGGCATTAATTATTTTCTTCTAATTTGCCATGCATTAAGGTGTGATACCCAAATGCCCATGGCTTTTGGCAATTGAATCTACTGTGTCTTCTGCAAACAACACCAAGTCTTCATTTCCACATTTTCACTTTCTTAAAAAGGATTTTTCTACTCTTGTTTATTTAAAACAGTTTGTTTGCTCATCAGTTGCTGGAAACCTGTTCTAAAATAAGGATTCTGGTTTGTCTTGAACTTTTAGGTAATTATTTCTATCAGGAAGAAATAATTGGAATGTTTAATTAATTGGTTGAACTACTGAAATTGTTTTATTTAGTTCTGAAGGCTAGCACCATGGACAGCTCCTTAAGGAGCTATTTGGCTTTATTTTTCAAGCCCATAACTGTGCTAGCCATACACCTGTAATCCTGCACAGTAATCTTAAAGCAAAGATGTTTTGGACATTTGAAATTATGATCTTAAAATGTAAACCATCACTAGTGATCAGTTTCACAAACTGGGAAGACTGCTAAGTTAACAACAACCTCACAGGATTTGATCTTTTGGGTCCCATTCGTCATTTTCCATTTTCTTTTTTAGAAACTTCTGTATTAACCATAACAATTGCACTTTCCCTCCCATATTCCTAAATTCACCTCTAATCTCATGAGGATCGGCATTGCTGGAAAGATATTTAAAATAAGAACAGGTAAAACAGAAAATAGAGACAAATTCCAGCAGAAGTTTTGTCATTCACCGAACTTTCTGGGTTCACAATAAACGCTGTAAGAACCAACTAAACAAAAGAAAGAAATAATAAATTTTTAAATATTGAGAAATAAAAAGCCACTTTCTTTTCTTTAGAAGAGGATTAAAAAAATAAAGCTGTGTCCTTACCCCCTCCATTCTGATAACAGATATAAGGGAACCTCCAGACGTTGCCCAAATCTACAGCAAATCCAATCACCGATAAAAGAAAATCCATTTTTTTGCTCCACTTGTCCCGGGAATCCGTTTGGGTCACGAGCAGCACAGGGTTGGCCGTGTGGCTGGGGTTTGTTTTTATATCCTGACTGGGAAGGCTATCCGCTTGAACTGGAGAGTTCTGCTCCGACATTCTGCCTCTGATGCAAATCCTGCAGGATTCAAGCTGAAGAAGTTTGAGAAAGGAAGGATTTTTTATTGCTGATGACAGCTCCAAGGAGGGGAGTGTCACACTGACTGGGCTTCTCCACCTCCAGCCTGGAAATCCACACCAGGAGAGAGGAGCCATAAGAAAGACCCATCCTTTGATCAAAGGCAGGAGGGGGAGTAGAGAAAGCATTGCATTTAGAGCATATCACTGAAATGCTGGGACCAACTTTATAGTGCTGGTGTTTTAACAGGTTCTCTTTATAGAGGTTTGATATCAGTACAGGCGTACACTGTGCTCTTGTACAGGGTGAAGTTGTTACAAGGCAGAGCGTGAGATTTATCATCATTCCTACTATGTTAGGTTGATTTGGAACAATTCAGGTTACATGAAAACGTATTTTCATGTTGCTAGCCTGACCACTGCATCCTACATTCAGTTGCTCTTGATTATATTATGGGCAGGGCTGGCGTGGCAGGTTCCATAAAGACCGTGGATCGATGTATCTGTACATAGACCTAGCATTACTTCTCATCAGAAGCAGCAGTTCTGCTTTGCTCTTACACTGTCTGATAAACAGCCATGGCTTCATTCTTTGTAGACTTTTTTAGAAAGCCACAGTCTCCTTACACTACTAATAATGGACAAATTATAATGACTTCAAGGACTCTACAGTTCAGTCTTCCAGGGGAAATCTGTCCTAAGTTATGACTGACTTAAAACGTCATTTTACTAGGTAAGCTGCAAAAGGTACAAATAAACTCAGCCAAAACGCAGTGTTTACTCAAATTACGAAAAAACATAGCGCCATTATAAACCAGCAGGCGGGTACGTTTCCAGTTCTTATAGTGAACTTTCAGAATTCTCTATTTGCATTATCCTTTAAGGATCTGTCTAGGTTTACATTCTCCCTGTTTCTTTATGTAGCAAAGGACTAAGAGCTGCCCCAATAAACCATCTGAAAGTGAAATAATTTTTTTTGTAGAGCAAATGTTATTAGGAAAGGAATTGCACTATAATAAAAGGTCATTACACTCTTTGCAATTTGATTGGCATCATGACAAATTTTATTACCAACATAAAGTTTTTGGCTTGGTTCAGTGCCAGGAAACCCTGACATAGAGAAACAAATAACTTGGGGATTATTTTTCAGGGAGAAGTGGAATGGTGGGTGAAAATGCTTATAAACTCTCCTAGCACAATGCAAAGCCCATCTTGAAATAGCAACAGTGAAAGGAAAATAGGCCCCTTGGCACACTGATCATTTTTACCACTTCACACTCTTGGGCCCAATCCTGTAGTTCTTACTCAGGCAAACCCACCACTTAAATCAATGGGAGTTTAACTTGAGTAAGGGGAGTGGTTTGACACCCCCTCTACTTTCTGCAGCACTATATGAGAACATAGGATTGACAAGTCTTATATTTCTTACATTAGCTAGTCTAGTTCCTTAAAATATCCCTGGGCAATGGTGCTATGCTGATTGGCACCACTTGAGGGCCTGCCCCAATATAATCTTTTGCTACAGCGCAGAGTAGTGGTAGGTATATTTGCAGCTCCTCGATAACTTTGGCTGCATTGTCACCTATATTTTGATTGCCTTTGTTCTTGTCTATCAACTATATTTAACCATTGATATTCCAACCCCTTCTGTTCCAGCATCTCCCTTTCTCTCTTCAATCAGACCATGGACACTGTTCATGGACTGCTATAGCAGCTGTGTTTTTACTAAGGTTGTTTTACTAAGCAGTTTTTACTAAGGTGTTACCAGCCCTGGGTTGCCTGCACCCCCCGCAAAATGCCAGTGGAAATCAGTGAGCGATTTTGGTCCACAGGAGTTGTCAGACTGGCCCCTTAGAGAACAGTGACTGCCCCAAATCCCGGGGAGAGCTCAAAGGACAAGCCCGCTGTTGATTTATTTATTCTCTAAGGAATCCTGGTTTGTTCTCTCCCCCTGCATCACCTCCCCTGCAATACACGGAAACGTCGCACCACAACGGCTATTTTTGCGTAATACATTGTTTTCTTTTGCCATAGCAGACCATTGTGTTGAGAGATCATTAAAGCTCAGCAAGCCGGATCACTCCACTGAGCCAGGAGGCCCTTTCTGTGAGAGGCAGCTACCCCACGCCCGTCACAAACAAACCGGCTGAAAATGGGGGCACCCAAGAAGAGGGTGGCAAGTTGGACAAGAAGCACAAAATCAGTTTGACTTCAGTGGCTCAATTCTGTCCTGAAGGGAACCAGCCCTGTGAGTTTTGCAGTTACAGGATAAAAAAGGGGCTCCCTGAAGGCCAAGGAACCCGAATGCTGGAACCAGCAAACTTCCTTTATAGCCACCCAGATCCTGCCCTCTTCCATGGCTGAAATAATGACCCTGGTGCAGGCCCCTGCCCTATGGCCTCCATGCAGAGGGACGCGGCTGCCCTGATCTGCCTTGGTGTTTTGCTATTGGTTGAACTGTCACCGTAGCCCTCGCTGGATGTTTGGCGATAGCCTGGAACTCTTCATACATAATGGAACTGGGGGGGGATGGGAGAGGAGGGAAACTTGGCAAGAAACTCAGATCACGGCGTCTTTCATGGCATGGAGACTTTGGCTGGTGTTGGGGCATCCCTCTTCTGTTCAAAGATGGGGGGCTGGATGCAGGCCCCTCCACGCACTGACCAGAAAGGGCTCCTCAGGACACTGCTTCAGTAACGGCAGAAGAGCTCTTGCCACTGCACTTTCAGCTGTGCTGGCCCAGGGTTTCTCAGGATAGTTCTTCCTGACCCAACTGCTGGGCTGAGTTGTTCTGCTTATTACCAGGGATTATCTGTACTGCGGTAAAGCCGAGGGCCCCCCTGCGTGCCAGGCACCGCACAGACCCAGAACAAAGAGATGGTCCCAGCCAAAAGAGTTGACAGTCAAAATAATCTTAAAGTTACAAAAATCTTAAGTCATCTAAAGTGCTCAGGAATCTCTGTACCCACTGCCCTGATAGACAGCACTGACAAGGTCTCAGGGTGTCTGTACAAACCCTTCTGGGGCTGCTCAGGGGTCCCTGTGCCTCACTGACACTACAGCCCTCTGGGCTCGGCTTACAAGTGAACAGCCAAGTGCTCTGGGCTCGGAGAGCCAAGCTGGGGTCTCTCCATCTCGTGCACCATCACCAGCATCACAGGTTCTGCAGGGCAAATTAGCCCCTCCGTGGCCTCTGTGCAGCTCGGCCGCTCTTCTTGGGCTCCCACCCGTGTAACTGGAGCACCGCAAACTGCAGACGCGCTGCACTGTGCGCAAGAGAATCCAGATCACGCTCTCAGCTGGGCTGGGTCCAGGGGGCTCACGGACACACCTTCCGTCCTTCAGCTGAGTGGCTCTCACCCCGAGCACCCGCTGGGACAGGAATGCAGGGTAGAACAGCAATTCAAATGTTGTTCCTGTTCCTAGCCCTTGGTCTCAGTGAGCAGAGGGCTGGGAACAGTGGCGGGTGGTGTTCAGAAGGGATCTGAGTCCCTGGCCTGCAGGGAGCTCCGCCAGGTTGCTCAGCTCCATGGTCCAGTTCATCCTTGGCCCTCTCAGTGATTGGAGTCAATTGCTGTGGTGATTTTATGTTCTGAGGACACCTGTCTGGTCAGCGTTGGGCTGAGGCCACCAACTGGTTTCACATTGGCCATGGATCTGATATCAATTACCTTGGGCCATTACTGACCTGTGCCAGGTTTAAAACCATGACCTCCGGGGACAGGCTCTGTCCCCAGTCACTGAGGGCCTGGACATTCCCAGAGTGCCGCATGGTTGCCAGAGGCCCAGGAAGCAAGCAGCATTTGCAAACCGATCAACGGTCCAGGTTTGGCTGGGTTCTGGGTTGGCTGATCCCAGAGCAAGGGCTGTTCCAGCGCCGGGTTTTTCACGCACCCCTCAACTGTAATTAAGAGGAACTACAAAAGAGATCAAAATTGGACATGTGGTTAGTTCCCGGCCGGATTAACAGGTTTCCATGACTACGTGACATCAGCTGTTTTACAAATGCCGCCATTCTGAGGACACCTGTGCAGAGACGCACTCCGAGGGACACAGTAGCACTTGCTGAGCCAGCCTCCTTCCCAACACTCAGCAGTGGTTGGCTCCATTAAGATTTGCTCACGGAGGGACTGGGGGATCAGGGAAAACTTTTTCCTGGAGGCTTTTTATAAATTATTCACGTCTGTGCAAAATCTATTTAAAACGGTCGAATACAAATATGTCAGGATCAATGTGCGTCACGTGGCGGAAAACTGCTGCCCTGGCGCTCACTAGCTAAAGCGATTCCGGGAGAAGAAAACGTCCGTAAAGGAACCAATACATTTCAAGAGGTGCAAATAAAGGGCCAAATGCTCAGCTGGCATAAATCAACCCTGGTCTATTGAAGTCCAGGGGGGAGTGCGCTGATCTGCCCCACTGAGGATCCTGCTCAAGCCCCGACAAGCAGGGAGAGGTGGTGCCATTCTGCTGTCTAAATGCCCTGAAACGTGCCGTCGATGGATATTTAGCGCGTGGCGCTCTGTCGGTCAGCACGGCAATACAGGATCCCATGCCATTGTCAGCCCCTGCTGCTGATCTATCTCCATTGAGTGCAGGTTTCATTCGGAACAAAAGAGATTTTACAGAAGTATCAACGAGCTGGAAAATAGGATCCCGTCCAGTCCCTGCCCACCCCTGGCCATGCAGCATCTCTCTCAGTCACCTGATGGCCAGCGCTGGGCCCAGTCCAGTTTTAGCTGTCTCAGGCTAGGGGGTTTCCACCCTTGCCCTGGAGAGACTGTCCCACAACCTACTCGTAGAGCTCACTGTTAGTGCCAGGGCAGCTCACTCTCCTGACCAAGGGAGACAGCTAGCCTGTACAGACTAGGACGTGGTGTTAAACCGAGCACATGTTGCAGAAATGGTATGTGTCACAGACGCTCCGGAAGGGCCTCAACCAGCTCCCATGGAAGCGAATGGACGTTCACTTTCCATTCACTCCCGTGAGAGCTGAATTGAGCCGAAATCTCCAATAACGGTGTGAGTAAGAGAGACCCGGGAGCTGGGTATAATCCCTTTTCTATGTAACCAGCATAGTGCCTCTCTCTGTCCTGCATCCGTCCACATCCCACCCCTGTGTACTCCCCACTTGCCCTACAGTGAGTTGGCAAGAATGTCTTCTGTAAATGGGATTTGATGACAGCAATCCAGCTGAAGCAGGGCGTCAGTGGTGACAAGGCCGTGAGCTCCCGCTTTGCACAGCAGTCAGTTTCACCCCGCGTGAACACAGAACAGGTGAGCGCAGTTGGAACAAACCAATGAAAAGTCGATGCTTTGTTTTCTGGGTGCTGCTGTTGCCTTGGACAAGCAGGGCTGAAAACTGCTGAACTGAATGGGGTGGGTGGGGGGGGGGAGGTTTGCATCTTTCCTTAGAAATCCAGGTGAGAAGGCCATTTGCCACTTGGATCTGTTCATAGAGTGTCTGTGGGGGGAGCAGGGGTTAATCCCACCGGTCTGAGGACCATCTCAGAGGCACAAGTGACAGAACAAAGAGAGCTGATGGCATGGTTTAAGGTGTGTTTTTTGACCTATATTAAAATGTTTTCCAGAATTTTTAAAATAGGGAATGATTTGGTGTCTGGATTCAATTCTCCTGAAATGGCTGCGAACCAAACCTGATAGCAGTGTCTGGCACCTGAAAGTGAAACTGACTGGACACAAAGGTGAAACTATTGGCCTCTTTTCACTGACCAAGCTAAGTGACGAGTAAAAATTAAACCTCGAGGATCAGTAGTGAGCAATTCCTGACTTTCCTTCCTTTTGAAGCGGCTCTTAGTTACACAGGGACGTATCTTAGTTTTGTATGATTTGTTGTAACCTGATAGATCCCATTTAAAAACTCACAAGAGCGCATTGTACCACTACCCCTGTGGAACCTGATCTGAGGATGAACAATCTACCTTTCCCCAACACGTTCGCTGTCAGTTTGATTTCCAGGCTTCTATTCCACCAGCCTGTCATCTCTGACAGATTCCACCCCGGGGATCCTTCGTCAAATAAGCAACAAAATCTGTAGAGCTCAACTCACCGACATCTCAGTTCCCGCCTTTCTCTCTGAACATTGTATCAGTCACCCATGCTGCTCTGCAGCTGCCCAGGAGCTACGCTGCTCCGGTCCAGTTACACAACCCCATGTTCTCTGGAATTGGATCCAGGCTGCCACTGTCAAATCAATGATGGGGGAGCTTTGAAATCCAAAATCTTTAGAAAGAGCAATTTGGCAAACTAATTGTAGGTACCAGAGGAGGCAAATTTGAAGAGAGCATCAGCTCAATATTTTGCTTCTTGTTCACTGAGTCTGGGTCAGATGCTGCCGGGGGAATATCTCAATGAATGCTCTGATTGCCGATGTTCAGGACGCACCACGGTCTGCTCTCCAAAGCTCACCTCCAGTCCTCGGCTCTCGGTGTTGAACTCCGCTGGCCTTACTGGAAAGCAGAGCTTCCCCCTGGCTGTAGTTTATTCTGTCCCTGGGTAAGTGCCTGCGTGTGCTGGGATAGCACAGTGAGCCCAGGTCCTGTCCCCCGCGTGGCTCCATGTGAGGAGAGGAGTCCAACATCAACACGTGCAGACCAATGACCTGCTACACAGATTTGTTACATGGGGTAAAACGGTGCTATTGTGGCAATTGCAGCCCCGAGGTTTTTCCTCCATGATCTGACATTCCTTTAGAAGCATTTCACAGGATAGGCTCGGGGGGTGTGCAATGGGCTAGCACTCGACAGAAGATGAACGTGTGGCTCCTTTCCCAGAGTTTGTGGGGTGTTCAGAGCCGATGTTTTGGCTGGGCCTGGCCTCCCTTTGGCGACAGGGGCAGCGGCGTCTGTTGCTATGACATTGCGAGCTCTCTGCTTTTTGTATGTGCCGAAACATTTCTCAAAGCTCACCCCCTGTGCAGGGACAGCAGCCATGTTATTCTCTGAGTCATTGCAGCCTGTTACAGACAGGAACACACAGTGCGCTCTCCTGGAGACTTTACTTTTGTTCTTTATTGTTATTTTCCTTACTCTGAGCAAAAGCCATTTTAGATTTAAAGTCTCCCCGAAGTTGGAGTATGTTTGGGTCCGTTTCTAATAATATGGGCCAGATCCTCCGCTGGTGTCTGTCTATATTAGGTACTTCTATGAAGTTACCCTGATTTACACCAGTGGAGGATCGGGACCAATGGCTACATTTTAGAGTCCTCTGGCATCTCCATTCACCCCTAGTACTCTCTTCCCACCATACAGCAGCCTGAAAGGCCTTGCACTGCAGTAACTCTGTCTCTTGCTGAGTGGGCTAGAGATGGGTCTCCCTCAAGGCCACAGAGTACAACCTCCATATGGCAATGTGTTGCATTAGACTGGACAGAGTCCTCTGTATGCATTTGCTTAGCAGATCACTCTTCCTACCTGCTCTCCCATGCACTGAGCTGTTGAGCAATGAATTGCTGGGCTAAACCAACTTTGGGCAATTTAGTTTAAGCTGCAGAGACAGCAAAGGGCAGTTTAATTTACTTAGCATGACACCCGGAGATGCAACATAATCACATTAAGAACAAAGCAGCTTGCTCTCATTTAAGCTCCCCAGCCTTCAGAAAATTAGAGCCAGTCCCATCTCACACAGAACACCCCCAGTCATCAACTCGTCAATTTCTGCCGGAGCTGGAAAGAAAAGATCAATGGCAAAATGCTGCGAGTTTGCCATGTGGATTTATAACGATATTTTGCTTGCATTCATTTTAACCAACAACTCCCTGAAAGGAGAGAGAGGAACAACTCCCATCTAGACAGAAAGAAGTTCGACAAAAAGAGGAAGGAAGCCAGGCTTGTAACGGAGCCAAGGCCTGGAGCTGAAAAGTTACTGGTGGGCGTGTGGGTGTTGCTCATTAGAAAGAGATTTGCTTGGGTATTTGTGACTATGTTGCCCTCCAGTTCCTGGATGTCTGAAAACAGGATAAAAGTCTCAGTGCTGGCGACAGCTAATGGAGCGGCTCCTTTCATCTATCGGGTGAAGATCTGAGTTTGGAAGTGGAAGGTCCTGCTGCTGCAGCCCAGCAGATGACCATGAAGTCTGTCTACACGTAGCCACTGATTTGTTACACTGTGTCTGGAGAGACAGCCCTTCTTGCTCACGCTGAGGGCGTGCCGTGTTGTGAGCATGGGGGAGAGGCCCACTGTGATGTACCTGGGGTCTGGTGAAGGGCCTTGCAGATGGCGTAGTCACATCTTTAAGTCACTAAGGTAGCATTTTTGAAGTGGCTTTAACTGCATTCTCTTTAGTGTCAGTCCTTGACAAATACCCAGGTAAACGCATGCACCAGGCATTTATCTATCAGCACCGGTGGCAGTAGCATGGAACCATTTACAGCTGTGGTGCTGATGCACCATCCCCATTTGCTTGTTCTGGTACAGGCACTCAATGGTCATTAGGCAAAATGTAAATCTAAACACCCCACAGTGATCACTTCGTGATAGATGCTCAGAGCCTAGTAAGAATGTACAGCCAGCATACCCTGATTTCCATGTGGATGCAAATTTGCATTGGTGAAGCACTTTGCTTGGGGGCAGGGAATATTCTCAGGAAGAGTGAAACCAACGGTGGAGGCTGATGGGAGTTCAACTCATTACTTCTAGCGTCAGGCGAGATGGGGTAGATAAACCGGAGGCCTGGTTCTGCACTCCTTACTCAGGTAAAACCCCCACTGGCCTCCTGGAGTGCAGAAGGGCCCTAAGCAATTGTAATAAGAGACGATTTTCTTAAAGGCTCTATAAAAGGATAAAAGGTGCAGGGTACAGTGGAAGTTTGCTTTGAAACTTCGCCCAAATACAAAAGTTCTCCTGGGAAATAATGGTGGGGGAATGATGGGAAGGGACGGGTCATTGCTGCCTAGCATTAGCATATGACTCAAAGCTGCCTGTTCAATGTTAATTTGCCTGGAGCGAGGCAGAGAGATTGACAAGACTGGAGATTTCAGAAACCTCGTGCTTAATTTACAAGAAATCTTGATCTTTCTGCTCCTGCGGCTTCCACCCGGCCGGCACTTTATCTTATTGTAACAGGCTGCACATTGAAGTCGTTCCAAAGCTTGCCATGTTGTAGATATGGGTGTTAACTTGATATAGTGAAACAAAACCAGCATCGTCTCCGTTGGATCCGTCTTTGTAATGTGTTATCTCCACAGAGTCAAACTAGGCAGCGCTTGCAAAGAATGCTGGGCATGAAAAGCGCTGGAGAAGGGCTGAGAATTCTTCTGAAGTATCACATAGATCATGTTCAGCAGCAAGGGGTGGGGTTTTCAAAAGAACTGAGCTCTCAGGCTCCTCATGGCAGCTGCTGGGAGATGTCTTAAAATCTGGCCACTTCAGCTAGGTTCCTTGAAGGGAGCTACACTCTACTTAAGAGCTGACCATAAGCCTGGGGTGCCTCACCAAATGACTCCATTGTTAGGAAAAACCCTGTAGCAAGAAGAGGAGATGCACTGCTCTGGCGATAGGTTCTTTAGATATGCAGCAAGACTGGACAGATTAGATTAGATAGGGGGGATTTGATAGCTGCTTTCAACTACCTGAAGGGGGGTTCCAAAGAGGATGGATCTACACTGTTCTCAGTGGTGGCAGATGACAGAACAAGGAGCAATGGTCTCAAGTTGCAGTGGGGGAGGTCTAGGTTGGATATTAGGAAACACTATTTCACTAGGAGGGTGGTGAAGCACTGGAATGGGTTACCTAGGGAGGTGATGGAATCTCCTTCCTTAGCGGTTTTTAAGGTCAGGCTTGACAAAGCCCTGGCTGGGATGATTTAGTTGGGGATTGGTCCTGCTTTGAGCAGGGAGTTGGACTAGATACCTTCTGAGGTCCCTTCCAACCCTGAGATTCTATTATTCGATTGCACAGAGTATAAAATACCCTGCTGTTTGACTTCGGAAATGACTACTGCTTTGCTCCAGAACATCCAAAGATGCATACGTTTTCTAATTGCCTGCTTGAAGGGGAGTCCTCTGTTTCCCTCTGTGTGAGCCTATTACAGGGATGCTACCAAATACAAGCCACTTCCTGGAGTCCTCATTGTCTTGGCTGAGAAACCACTGCTGGATTTGGTCTGCATGCAGCCCCGGAAATGGCACACGGCTGTACATACGTCTCTAATAATAAACACTCTGATGGCTAACGCTGAAAAACCTCTTCCAGTTAGATTGACTCTGCATCACTCGTGTCACCTGCTCGCTTTTTAAAATCTCACTCCGCTCAGACAGTGCACTGGACTTGTCGGTGTCAGCTTGGTTTAGGGCCAGGTTCCCTTCCTGGTTCTCCTGCCCTGGCAGGTGCAGTGCACCTCACATCCCTTTGGGAGGCTGGTCAGTATCGTTATCGGCATCTTACAGGTGGGGAAACTGAGGCACAGAGCTGAGGCGACTGGCCAAGATTGCCCTGTGAGCGTCTGGTGGCACTGAAGGCTGTGCCTTAACCACACGGCTATCCTTCCACTCCCTGCACTGGCAAAGGCTGACTCTCACGGCAGACAACGTGGTACTGAGAGTATCATCCCAAGAGCGGAGGAGGTTTATCCCCGATTCGCACAGC
Organism: Macrochelys suwanniensis; assembly: GCA_033296515.1. Taxonomy (NCBI): domain Eukaryota; kingdom Metazoa; phylum Chordata; order Testudines; family Chelydridae; genus Macrochelys; species Macrochelys suwanniensis. The sequence goes on along the minus strand of CM065789.1, from coordinate 3,046,305 downwards.
ACAGGGACCTCAGGGCAACATTTCCATTTTAGCCCAGCTGTTGGCTGCCCAAGAAACCTGACGTTCTCAACCTCGGGACTGGATATTTGTGCAGAGCGCTGACTCCAGTCTGCCCCAGCCGTGTCCCCAGGTCACAGGGGAAATAGGCTGTTTCTGCTCTGGGTGAGCAGCTTGGCTGCTTAGTATTTGTTGGGGTTTCTGTAGTGGGTGTTTTATGAGGCTTTGATGCTGTATTACTGCTCAGTAACCTATGTTAATTGTCTGTGCAGCACCTCAGGGCCTGCAGACGTACATAACTCTGAGGGTATATCTCCACTGCAGCTGGCCCGCTTCAGCGGCTCAGGCTTCCAGGGCCCTGGCTGCAGGGCTATAAAATAACATGTGGACCTTGAGACTTGGGCTGGAGCCCGGGCTCTGGGATCTCAGAGTCCGGGATCCAGCCCAAACCTGATCATCTCCCCTGCAGTTTAATAGCTCTGCGCCCCGAGATCCCGAGTCAGCTGACCCGTGCCAGCAGCGGGTCTTTTACCGCAGTGGAGATTTCCCATGAGAGTCAAGATCTAATAGTGTCCGAGCCAGCGCTGCATGACTGCATAGCATAATAGCAGCTGGTCGTTAAGAGACTGGGGTTTGGAGCAACCCAGGCTCATGGCAGGTTAGAGCATATGTTTGAATGGGAGGGGCAGCCAAGGCCTTGCCCTGCTGAATTGGAGCCCTGCCCCAAAGGATCAGGGAACACTGGGCTGGCTGTGATCCCTATGGTGTCTGAGCTCTGCAAGGCCTGTATAACATAGAGTCCTTTCCTTTATCTTGGGCCCAATGGGGTTTTGCTGGCCTCCACAGGCTTTGCCTGGTGGCTAGCTGGAGACCTGATCCAGGCTTGTCATGTGTTCATTTGTTAAAACCGATGCAGAAGGACATTTATTTTGGCACAAAGGGAATGAACTCGATTCACTTCAGGTCAGGTTTGAACTGAATTACATTAATTTCCTGCTATTACAGGCTCAAATCCGTCTCCTCGTTCTTCCCCAGGGAGCAAAGTGAATTCCATGCAGCTTCCTGTGGCTGTGTGTATATCCGATGAGAGCGTATAAAACAGGTCAGTGTCAATACAGGCCAAATACATGTTACTTGCTGAGGAACCACCAGTTCCTTGGCCCTTGAATGGGTTCGTAGTCTGGCATTTTCCAAGGGAGTCAAGCACCCAAATCCCCTTCAATTTCCATGTATTTGGACAGCGCCTGTCACAATGGGCCCCTGAGCTCGGTCTCTAGGTGCAATCCTAGACGCATCATAATGCCCAGCGAAGGCAGACAGACACCCTTAACTCTGCCCTAATGAGGCCCCAGGCCATAACAGTGTTGCCAGCGCTGATGATTTTCGTGAGTGACGGGATTTCAGCTGGGGCTGGTCTGTGATGGTGAGAACAGCTCCATCTGCCTTGCAGATTTCAGCTGGGCCTGGGGAAATCCTCCTTTGGTGGGCTGCTCACCCCACTTGCCCGCCTGGGACATCTGACATGGAAAGGGGAGCGGGAGGGGTTGTGAAGAGCCCCTGGAGCTGCAGGGGAGGCAGAGGCAGGGCTGGGGGATCAGAACGGATGGGGTCAGATTGATGTGGCGGCTGGGCAGATGTTGGGGGCAGAACTGATGGCCAGTGGGGTGCAGGGCATGATGGGACATGTGCCCCCTGGGGGTGAGTTGGGCAGATCAGCCCCCAAAGCTGTGTGAGCGGGTCAGTGCATGGGACAGGACTGGTGTCCCGGGCAGACTGGACCTGGGGTGCGGAAGGGACCTGGAGCGACGGTATTGGGCCTGAGCATGCTCCATTGTCCCCCTGCCTGCCAGGAGGAGGAGGAATCCATAAATCAGTGCAACCCCTTAATACCGTGGTTATTGCAAGGTGAGCAGTGCTGTCAGCTCTCGCGATTTCCTTGCCACTCATGTGATTCTGGCTGGGGCGGGAGCCCAATCTCCTAACGACAGGGGAATCTCCAGCCCTCCCCCAAATTTCAGCCATCTGCCCGCCTTCTGGGAAAGAGCAACCAATCAGGGCTGCCTGCAAAAGGCAGGTCGGCGCTCTCCGGCTACCCTCAGGAGCTGAGAGGAGGAAGAGGGAGCAGCTCTTCCCACAGGATGGGGTGGGCGGGGCAGAACCGATGCAGTGTTTTGATTAGCTGGAGTCTGATTCATGATTTTTGAACTTTAGGGTTGGTAATAGAACTGAGCGAATATAATTGGTTAATTTTGAACCCAAACCATTTTTTTGTTTTGTTTTGTTTTTCTCGTAAAATGAAAACCCCCCAAAATTTCATTTGGGTTGAACAAAAAAAAATGCGAGTGTTGATTTGAAATTAAAAGGTTGTTTGAACAGGAAACAGCTGATTTGGAGATTGCTGATTTTCCCCCCAGTTTTTTTCATCTGAAACTATTCACTGAATTCGAACTGAATTTGCATCGGTTCAGTGCCCTGAAAAATGCATTTTTTGGCTAATTTACAATTTGTTGAAAAGATTTTGTCCTGCTCTAGTTGACAAGCCTACATTCTGATGCCAGCAGTGGAGTGTTCCATTATCTCAGGTGGCCGGGGGGCAAGGGGTGGCGCATGACAAACACCCCTTAAAGAGGGTATTCACCCACGAAAGCTTATGCTCCAATACGTCTGTTAGTCTATAAGGTGCCACAGGACTCTTTGTCACCCCTTAAAGTGAATATTTCAATAGTGAGGGGGCTTTGTGCCATCGGGTCGGTTCTTATGACATCTGCTTCTTCCCTGATGGAGTATCTGGTAGTTTGGGTTCAGATAAAACAAGCCCAGATCTGCTTTTTCTCACCAGCATGTTCTTATGCCAATGGCTCATGCGACGACCCCCCAGTAGGAAAGGGCATACTGTCTGGATCAGTTATTAAATCTGTCCAACTCCATCAATACCAATTATTTTACACAAAGCAGAAAGTTTCTGCACTAAACCAAACACAATGGCACCATCTTGTGATAAGAGACCCACTCTACACTGAGGAGTAAATTGCTGGTTTTTTGCAGTCAGGTAACTGAGGCATTTTATTGGGCAAAAGATGGAGAATCCCACAACAAGCAAGATGGTGAAATAAATGCAGTGGGTTAAGTCCTGCAGCGCATTTTGAAATCAATTTAGACGGTAAACTCCTTAGAGTGAAGTCTGCCTATACTGGTAAGCTGCACAGTGCTGAGCATGTCAGTAATTAGCCAATACAAAAATAATAAACTAATAATGGGAGTTTTCATAGAATATCAGGGTTGGAAGGGACTTTAGGAGGTCATCTACTCCAACTCCCTGCTCAAAGCAGGACCAATCCCCAATTTTTGCCCCAGATACCTAAATGGCCCCCTCAAGGATTGAACTCACAACCCTGGGTTTAGCAGGCCAATGCTCAAACCACTGAGCTATCCCTCCCCCCATTGCCTTCAATGGCATCTGGATCTGGCTCAGTGATTTTACGTCTTTTGCCTTCCCAGCTTCAAAACCTTGTCCTATCTCCACCTCGAACCCAGTTTACATATCCCATGAAAACCCCAAAACAGGTCTGCTGATTGTCATAGTTAGGTGATAACCATCTCCGTCAGTGGGACACCTCCAGCCTGACAATTGTTTTTGTACCCCATGTTAAGAGTGAGTCGTCCCTATAAAAACACCTAGAAAAAGACCCAGACCCCAGGTCTTGTCTCCTGCCCTTGTTTTTTGGTTTAAAAATATAAAAATGAAAGATCCTGGAATAATGAAATGTAGGATCACAGGGGGAAGTGAGAGGATGTTCTTATGTAGTGAAAGGATGTCCAGTTGTTAACTACTGCAGCAAGGGAGCTCTCAAGTTCTTCAAGAGGATGTAACAAAATTTGGGTACTAGTTTATTACATTAAAATAAATTAAACAGTCATCACAAACTGTATCTTATACAGGCACTGAATAATGACACTGTTGTGATACTTGCCTGGGATATTCTCTTTATTATGCTGAACATTGGCTAGCAACAAATAAACAGCAAAAGCCAGCATATTCCATATAATTTGCCAGGAAGTAGTTTCTTGAAATGGATTAATTTGCAATAACTAAGGACAGGTTATACAGAGCCTCTATAGGCTTGTGCATTGTATAAGCTATAGAGTAGGATCTGTTATGTATCTTGGGTCCATGGTTTCTGGTTAATTGCTCTTTGCAAAGCCACCTCCTCCTGGGATTCTTGCCACGGAGTGATTTGTAGAGGGAGGTTGTAATGATCTGTGGCTTCCTGCTACCTGCGCACACCCTGCATGGCGATCAGCTAAGCGCATACACTGAACACTAGGAATAAAACTCATGGACTTTGGCTGCATGGAAAACAGGCCAGTTCCTGATGATGAAAGGAGTGGCTCTCAAGCGAGGGAGAACACCGCCGTACACAGGAGTAGGTCTAACATACTCCATCCAGCAGAGGGCAGTGACACCCACTCGCAAGCCATAAAGGTCCCGATGTAAGGTATGTATGAACTGATCTGACATGTTCTGTCCAGAATAGAAGCAAGTACATTATAGGCAAAGTGAAAGCAAGGCCTATCACTGCAAACATTCATCTGACATGCCTCCCATTGGAAATAATTGTACGCTCTTGCTGTTTGGAGAGAAGCTGTCTTCATTCTCTCTATAGCCAAATTCTGTCAAAGAATAGACAGGAGTGGCAGATGGCTCTTTATCTGACCGGGCATATTTTCTGAATCAAAAAACCCCTCATTTTACATGGGGCTACTAGTTAGGACACAGATGAATTGCAATTGGCAGATGGCTATCAGGGATCACAATCTCAGACTTTACTTTAAGCTCTTGTCTGAAGGGACTGGCAGTGTTTATCCAAACGGAGAGAATGCCAAGATCACAGCTATCAATGGGGAATTATTGAGGAAGTTGCATAAATATCCCAGATAAACCCGTCGGTAGATTACAGCTGGCATAGCAGCAGCGAACCCTGCTCAGGACCTGCGAGAATATGTGGTTACCTGCATGGTGTTGCGAGCTGCTGCCAGCATTCTCAGCCCTGGCTGGATTCCCAGGCCTGGCATGGACAGAATTTGGTACACTCAATGAAGGTCACAAGGAGAATGAGATGAATAGGGAATAACACTTTGCACTTATATAAAATGCATCATCTGAGCATCTCAATGTGCTTTGCAAACACGAATTAATTCTATGCCTCGCTGCACCCTTCGGAAGCTGGCATTAACCTCATTTTTCAATCAGAGAAACTGAGGCTCAGCTGAGCGTTGCATCTCCAACCTGCCAGCAGCCAGACGGCCGCAGCTTATTTGCATATGATGAAGTTGATTGCAGCTGCCCTCATCTTTAACATGGTTTGTAGTTATTGGAAACTGAACTGCTAAGGAACAAAGGACCTGTTTCTATGGAAATGTCCTGAGGAACAAATGAGGGAAGAGAAACATAGGAAATATGTTAATGAGACAGAGGCAGAGATGTTTCTGTGTAGTTTATGATATTTCTTTGAGACATCTAGGGGGTTCAGTGGTCTAGTCCTGTCCAAGTCATCACCACTTCCCTGATCTTTACTTTCTCGATGCTGGAAAGGCAATGGGCTAGCTACTGTAGATTGGCATAGCTCCCCTGAGTCAATGGGGTGATGCCACTTTATGTCTGATGAGGATCCGGCCCACACATAATTTCCAAGACTATTGGATCAAGACAGACCAATGGATTATCGCTGTAGGTTACAACTCTTCTGCATGAAAGATGAGGGCGGCCACCAGGGGCACCATAACTCATCAGCCTGGACTATGGGCTATATTATGCTAAATACAGCCAGCTTGGCCCTAATTTCACTTATCTCTGACATAACTCCACTGACGTGAATCGTTACTCTGGTGTAAGTTAGCAGAAGAGTCCGGCCTCCAATGTATTTGTGAGCACGTATATAAATCTCCTGGGCCCCCTGTGACTTACATGACCATGCACACAACATGAACAGTCAAAGTGTGAGTCACAGAATGGTTTATGAGGGGTTTATAGGCTGAACCAGTGATGATGATTATTAGCATCCACTGGATCATTTTGGATCACTAGCATCAGCGGTAGCTGGCACTGAGCGAAAGGGCGAGACCTGCCGTTGCTGTACTGCAGCTGGTGTTGCTGCTGCTATTTATCACTTATTAAAGGCAGGTGAGCAGCAGAGAATTGATTCTACAAATCTGGGCCCTAAGCCGGAAAGCTGCTTTGCACTTGCTGAATCCTGTGCTGGAATCAGTCCTGTGGGGATGCAGGTGTCCACCTAGATGGAGTAGCTGGAGGTCCAAATTTGTATTAAGTTTGCCCTCCTTACTAAATGACAGTGGTTAGGATACTAGCCTATGACTTAGGAAACCTCCGTTTGATTCCCTGCCACAGACTCCCTGTGTGACCCAGAGCAAGTCATTTAGGCCCAGATCATTAAAGGTATTTGAGTGCCTAACTCCCCTTGACATCAGTTGAGGTGCGTATCTGCCTTCAATGGACCTGGGCCTTAGCTTCTGGGCCTCAGTTCCCCATGTGCAGCCTAAGGATAACAGCACTGAACTTGGCCTCCCGGGGTAGGTGCGGACCGGCGGTGAGGCGCAGGGGACGTGCTCATAGGGTTACCACCTGGCTCGGCGTTGGCTGGCCTGGCTGGTTTGTTTATTGATTTGCCAGTTGGCAGAAAAATAACTGAACCCGCCGGGTATTTCTGTAGGTGGGTGGGAAGATTTGCAGGGTTATCCCAGGACAGGGGGGTAGCGACTGTGAACAGTTTCTGTGCCCAGCTAAGGATGCTGCAGGGTCCCCCCCTCCGCAGTAAGAGAATGTCCCCAGTCTCCTCTGGGTTATCGCCCTACATACTGCAGGGGCTGTCGAAGGGGTCTTGCGGGGGCTGCTCTGGGGTTTGTTGCATGTCAAAGGGGGTCACCCCGGGCTAGGCATCGGCAGAGGAAGCGCTCGGGGCTACTCCGGGGACCCTGAATTGCTGCTACCCCCCAACCCCGGCCCCTTCCTCGCCTAGAGCTGGGCTCTGCCAGCGCGCGAGGGGGTGTTTGGGGGGCTGGGGGGGCTCACCCCGGAGAGCCCCGCCCGCCGGTCCCTGGAAGTGGGCGGCGTGGCCCTGCCCAGCCTCGCTCCCCCCCCGCCGCGCCCGCGGGCTGCGGCAGAGGCGCAGGCGCCCGGCGGAGGAGCAGGACCATGGCCGCGGCTCCGGCGGGTAGGACGGGGCGCCCGGGCGGGGGGATCGGGGCGGCGTGGCCGGGCTGCGCCGGGGCCACTAACGCGCCTCTCCCGCTTTTCCCCACAGAGGCGGAGACCCGGCAGCGGCTCCTGCGCACCGTCAAGAAGGAGGTGGGTGCCGGCCGCGGCCGAGCCAGGGGGTCCCCCGGGGGGGGGGGCGCCAGATGTGCGGGGCGGAGGATGCGCCCGGGGTCTGTGCGCATCTGGATTAACCGGGGACTGGGTTTTTGGGGGGCTCCTGAAGGGGTTTTTTTTTGGGGGGGGGGGGGGGGGCTGCACATCTGGAGCGTGACGTCCGGGGGAAGACTAGGGGATGCTCCAGATGTTGTTCTAGGGGGTGCCCGGCTGCCCGTCGAATGGCGCTCGCTGTGTGTGTGTGGGGGGGGGGGGAGGGGTAGAGCTGTATATTCCCCCCGCCCCCCCCCCTCGCTGTAATGCTGGGATCGGCTTTGATCTGTTGGGACCATTGCTAATACCTGGCTCCCAGCAGGCTCGGTCCCTGGGAACCGGCCAGCACAGGCTGTGTCATTACTAGCAGCCGAAAACCGACCGTCCTAAGCTCACCCCTGTGTGGTTACGCTGTGCACCTAAAGGAGCCAGTGAGAGGTTGCATACGCGCCCCCGGGAGTCCCAGCGCCTGCCTGGGCGGGGAATTGCTGGACTCTTCACCGACCTGCATTGTGAGGGGAGAGCGGGTTTCATTGCCCGCAGAGGGGCTTCAGCAGGGGATGTCACTGTCTCGCCCACAGCCCCTGGGTTCTCTTCCAGCCAGGGCTGGCCCTGCTGGGACGTGCGCAGGTCTCTGGGTGTCTAACATGATTTTGCAGGAGAGGAGTTTGGAACATGAACACAGCTCTTTGGCTGGGTAAAAGGTACGCGTTGAGGCCGACTGGATTTATGGCATTTTGAAAGCTGGCTGCATGGTCCCTCGCGCCGGTTACTGGGAGGGTTTCATTGGCTGTGTTGACAGAAAAGAGTATGATATTGTCAGGGGAAGGGTCAGACGAGTCCCTGAAGGACTCTCAGACCTGATTTTTATAGCTGCCTACAGGTAATGGAGGGGCAGTAGGACCTAGTGGTTAGTGGGAACTTGGGTCCTTGTCCTAGTGGGTCCTCTGACCCACCATGTGACCGTGGAGAGTTGCCTCAGCGCTCTCTGTCTCTCACTTTCCCTGTCTCTTAGGGATGTTATGAGGTTCCATTAACTAATATTAGATCTTCAGGCACAGGGTTCAGGTACCGTATTAGGTGCAGGGTACTGTACAAATGTGAAGCGTTTTTTCCATTTAAAACCCCTTAAGGATCTTGTCGTTGCTTGTACTGTGGTAGCATCTAGGACTCCAGCCATGGACCAGGAGCCCCGGGCGCGAGGCACTGTACAAACACAGAACAAACAGATGGGCCCTGTCCCAGACAGCTTCCAGTCTAAGTGCTGTTAGCCATTAAAGGCTCTGCTTTGGTAATACTCGGTGACACTTCCAGGGGTTGCTTGGGGATACAGCTGCATTAGCAGGCGTCTTGGAGCCAAACTGCCTGGGGTGCTTTGAAAGTTTGCCTCTCGTCTCACTTTGGCTGACCCGCGTGACAGAACGCCAAGGGAGAGCGTACGCCCTGTCTCTCTAGTGGACTCGGCGTTTTGTGGGGTCGCCGAAGTGACAGCCGTTTGTGCAAACAGAGCCTGTGAGCGTAGGACCCCGGTTCATCTGTCTCTCAGTCCTTTATTTTTCCTTCTTTTCTGGGTTTTAGTTAGCTCCTTTGGGAAAGCTCACAGGCCCAGTATTTACTCTGCTTAAAAACTGAGGCAAAGCAGTGTCCTTTGGGGCTGCAGGATTCTGGGCTTGGCCCTGGTCCCAGGCCACTTCCTCACATCACCTCCTCGCCAGAGATGGCTTTTTAGTCATCACCTTAACAGTTGGTTCAGCTGGTCCGTGAAATGCAGTTTCCTAGAGTGCCCCAGCTGCTTTGGAGCCCCCTAGAGGAATGTATATCACTCAGACCAGGCATGGACCCTTCCTCTTGTATTTTGGCAGTGTGGTACTTGCAGAGAGGAGCAGAATTATTTGTATTTATTTTCTTAAATTGCACACATAAGTATGGTATGTCACTGTGAGACAATATTCATGGCTCATGGGATCAAATTAAAAACCCTACCAAAAATACAATATAATCAGAGCATATTAACGGATATAGCTATATCCAATTTGAGCTCCAATACGGGGCCTGTGTCATCTTCCATGTTTCTGGCGGAGTGCCGGGTTGGTGAGCATTGCGGGGGGGGGGGGGGGGGGGTGTTCGTAGCCTTAACCCGTTCTGAAACTGGCGGTACAAATTCCTTTGTCCTGTGTCATGTAAATATATGTTTTTGCTGCTGGCAATGCGACTCCCATAAGGTCGCCCCCTTGCCGCCGAGTGGGACGGCACCCTTTTTGCCCCAGTGACTGGGATGACTCTAGCTTTCGCTATCCCAGTCTTGTGCTGCCTGTGTATCCTCGGACAGAGTGCTCTGTATCATATGTATAATTGCACTCGGGCAGCATTTATTCATCCTCTTACTTCAAAATCTTTTCCCAGTGTGGGTAAGCATTTGGAGCCCCATTTTACAGAGGGGAAACCTGAGGCCTAGAAAAAGGAAGGGATTATGTTGTGGCCTAGCCAAGAACAGAATTGAGGTCTCCCGACTCCTTGCCCCCCTGCTCTACCTACCAGACATGCTGCATTTTATAAGGTAACCAAGACACGTGGTTTGAAAACTGAAAAGATTATTTTCATCAAAATTGACGTACGTGGTTGAGTAGCCAAACAACAAACCAACCAGTTTGTGCCCTTCCACATCTTGACGCTTGTTGTGATGGGTGTGGTGGAAAGAAATACTTCTCGTTGCCTTGACAACTGCTGTTACACTGGAAGACGGGTATGACAGTTATTTAACATCTGAAATAAAACTGACCTCTCGTAATTACCTCTGTGTAAGTCCCTCTGTGACCCCGCCTAAATTGGGATGAACAGAAAGAGCAGATGCAGAACGAGGAAGCAGCCTCTGAAAGCTCTGAGGTGGTAAAGGCAGGGGTGGTGATAGCAAAGAAGATGAGTAATACTCAGTGCCCTGATGGAACAGGGTTGAACAACAGGCGTGATCTTCAGGTCCGGGAATCTATTCTACGTTGGTTCTGATCCTGCCCTGGTCACTGTAGTATTGAGTGCCTTCCAGTTGTGTCTTAAATGATGAGCCGTGTGGTTCATTCTCTCCCCAGGGGAGGGAGGGTTTTTGTGTGTGTTTTAAAATGTGCACATTGCTCTGTGTGCGCTAGAGACGGCAGGTTGAAGAAATGTGCCCTGCACGTGGAGTAGAAGATGGTAAGGTTTGTGAGGGAGTTTGTGCCAAAGCCCGGGATCGGAGCTTTCTTTGGGGCCATTCTGTTACACAGATGAACAGCCATGTCATGCAGCATTTTAATAGGTCCAGGTAAATTCAACCAAAGATGAAGTCTGTATCAAAGGAGAGGGAGGACGAGGAGCTGGGAAAAAGAGACACTGTGGCCAAGTGAAATAGCTCTAGTCACCCCTGTCTGGATGCATGAATGTCAGCATATAGCATAGTCTGATATTTGCTTTTCGTTTAACAGACCTCAGGCCTAGTGCATTGTTGTAATATCCCTGTTCAGTGTCTTCTCTGTGACAGATACAGAACCACTGCAGAATTTCCTCCCATTCACCTACGCTGGATTGCAAAACATTTGGTTTTTCTTTTTTAATGCTTTGCATGGGACTTTTTGGCAGTACCTGAGCATCCCGAGCTCAGCGTCCGAATGCATGGTTTCTGTGTGCTCAGAACACACAGTGCTATTGGCAAAGGCTTGAGGAGGGTGAAGACGATTGGTGCCTGGTCCGACTCTCAGTGAAGTCAGTGGAGGTCTGGCACTAAGACCCTGATTCAGCAAGATGCGGTCAGACCTTGCTGAGTCCAGGAGCTGCACTTCTCTTCCCACTTTTTTTCTCCATTAGAAGTAAGAAAAATATTTGAGAAAATAAGAGTCTCTGGCCTGGGTTATGCAGCTAATTATTTAGTGATGTTCCTGATAGTTAAAACAGGTGACTCCTAGGCATTTTTGTCTGGTGCAGCACTGCCCTCTCTTCTGTCTCCCCTACTTATTGGATCTACGTCATATTTTTTTAACTCGCTCTTTCTTTTGATTTAACTCTTTTGGGTCAAGCCAGAAGACTACACTAGTTCCCCGTGGATAGCAGCACTGCAGGAATTTCCTCCCTTTGTTGCACCCCTAAGACTTTCTGCTTTAGCACAAATGCTAACTTTTGCTCTGCTGAATCAGGATTGAGGTCTCGTCTACTTAGGGTGACTAGATGTCCCTATTTGATAGGGACAGTCCCAATATTTGGGGCTTTGTCTTATATAGGCACCTATTACCCCCCACCCCCTGTCCCGATTTTTCACACTTTCTGTCTGGTCACCCTACATCTACTCTGAAGGTTTTAGCCTCCAGTGTAGCTGATCTGGTGCAAACGTCTACTGTAGATGAGTTGTTTGCAACAGGGTAAATCCATGCTGATGAAAGCCATAGTTTACACTGGCGCCCCCTAGGGGTTTGCAGTGGTGCAGCTGCACAGGCAAAAACCGCAAGGTAGACAAAGCCTGACTAGATCAAGCAGAGAGACGGGACACATGCCATTTGAAAATCTCTTGCATTAACTATCCAACGCAGTACAACTTCCCATTGCAACTTCCATGCTTGGGTGCCATACTGCAGAATGTTGCTGTTGTGTGTGGATTGCTCTTTAAGAAGTTGGGTTTTTTTAAAAAGATGTCCATGACAGCTGCACGGTCAGGAAAACAGTATGTGGCCTAGAGTGTGTTTTGCTCTTACTGTCCCTTTTGCCAGATGTTTTGGGACCAAGTGGCTGGAAATAAATCAAGTTAATTCTGAAAGCTGCAGACGGTTCCTGCTGTGCTGCCAAGTCAGCAAACCACGTTGGGAAATGTAATTTATTTTCCATGGAAAAATTACAGATGTCTGTTTTTTCTCCAGATTTTTCAGGTTATTGTCAAAATGATAAATATTTGGGTTTGAACCACTAAAAAGTGTTCAGCTTGCAGGGAGATTTCAGTTTTTCAGTAAGTACCTGGAAAACTTCAACAAAAGCAGAAGGACTCTTGCAAAAACTTCAACTTGATTGAAAAGGCATTTTTTATTTAAAATGTTCTGTTTTTGTTTGTTTGTTTTGCTCAGCTGTAGGCAGTAGCACTGCAGATAAGCACCCATTGGAGAGTCAGCATTACACTTGAAAGAACATGGGCTATGTAGGGCCGAGTTCTTCACCACCCTGCACTTTGTGCTGTCATTTACACAGTGCAAATTGTAAAATGCTAGCAGATCAAAATGGTAGCATTTTACATCCGCTCTGCCCTGTTGCAAAGTGAAAGGCAAATGGGAGTCAGGTGGGGTGCTGGGGTTACAGCAGCACACCCTGGCTTGGAGTAGTAATAACAAACAAATACCTGGTTTCCACTTTCAGCACCCCCACTGTAAAAATTGTTCCAGCACCCCTGGAGTCAAGCCCACAATGTACCTAGGAGCTAGTTACGTGAACAGTCCTAGCACGTGAAATAACTGGATGAAACAGGAAAATCTACTCTCTAATGGTTGTATTTATTCATCTGTTGAGACTTTGTTTTTTTAACTTGCACTCAGCAAATAGACATTTTTAAATGTTTTATCAATAAACAGTTGGCTTTCCTGTATTGTACAGTGTACTGCCTAGTCTTAGATTTGTTTTCTTTAAATAGTTATTGATTGGCTACGCCCAGTTGCGTTAACAATGTTTTATATTCATAATCCATTAGATGTTCTCTTTTTCTTGTTCACTGATAGCTTGAATGAGTTCTGCTATAGATTTTATGTAATGCCATCCTGGGTTAGATGGCCAGAAATCAATCTCTCTTCCTCCCAGCTCCTACCTATATTTCTTTGGTATACAAGCCTTGTTGTTGAGTTTGCAGCTAAGTTATGCAAAATTGTCAGTAATATCAATGTTTGCACAGCCTGTGTCTGCATTCTTGAGCTGTGTGCACCAATCTGTCTGAAATATTGGCCTGCTCGGGCCAATGTGAGCTCTCATTTCTGGCTAGTTAGAATATTGTATGTTTCATTTAGAATTATTGGGATCTCCTGGAGAATCAGTGTTTGAGCATTAACTATTATTAAGGCAGAAACAAACGCTGTGTTTATGCAGCTGTAAGGACTGTTCAGACATAACCAAGGTGAGACTGAAATGCTGTAAGTTTATAATGAAAGTTATTGATTAAAAAGGAACGTATGTGTAGTGGGGAGACATCCGAACGAGTCGTTTTAAATGTGCCTGCGTCAGAAGTAGACAAAAGGCCTTAATATACAGTTTCTTGGGCTGCCTGCATTGATCTCTGCTGAAAACAATATTTCTAATCACTGGAGGCCATTTTCTGTCTGGCTGAAGATGAAAGCACTTGCTTACAGCCGCTTTTTCAGACTCCAGCAAACCTGGGGGGAAACTTTCCTACCAAACCCAATTTCCTTGCCTCCTCCTTTTCTGTGTGCCCTTTGATAGCATTTCAGGAAGATCTCTGCTTCAATTAAGACTTCCACTTCCCCTCCCAGCCCAGCCTCGATTTGGGGCAGCCAAGAAGTCCTCCTCCTATGCTTGTGGCATCAGTCTGTTGCCGTGGGAATGCCTGCCTTGTCACAAATTCAGCATTATGGCTTCAAAGCAAGACAGGCCAGGCAGGCATCCTAGCAAACAGCGTCAGTATTTGGCAAACGTGGCGCTCATGAGACAACATAATCAAAACAAGTGTCTGGGCAACATTCGTATTCTTTATTTCCATGGTGCCAGTCGAGTGCTGTGGACTTCCCTGATACAGCGCTACAGCTGAGGGATCAAGCATTTGAAAGACAAGAAATGACCAGAGTTGCGCATCTTTCACATGGTATTGCCAAAACAACACCAACATCCATGCATGCAAGTTTGCATTTAATGACGAAAACAGGCACAGAACCTACTACACATCTGCATTGTGCGCAAATTAAATGTTGCAAGTAGGAACCATGGGCTGAATTCAGGCTTGGTGTAAGCAGGTGTTACTCCATTGTCAAACTCAGACCTGGTGTAAGTGGGTGCAGTTCCATTGCTATCAGTGGGTTTGCACCGGATTACTCCAGATCTGAACCTATCTATAGGATTCTTGAATTTCCTGACTTCTGAGCACTTGGCGGTTTTATGTACCTGGCTTGTCCCCTGCTTTAATGTTGCATTAACATCACTTGGAGAGGGAGAGAGAGAGATTCCAGCTAATCACCACATTAAACGTTGTGTTTCGGCTATATATTTTGACATAACATATTTCCCTAACGAACTCTAACTAGCAATATGTCCAGGTCATGTGAAGTGCTTGTTGGCTGGTGTAAAGATCTGCAAATCCCTTGTGTGTCCCATGTGTCACGCACACATTAAATGCAAAGGTTGACGTTAATACAACGGTAAGGAGGAGGAAAGGGGGACAAAAAACAACCAAGCGCCCAGGAATCAGGAAATTCCAGAGTCATATAGGCAGGCTCAGACCTGGAGTAATCCGGTGCAAACCCATGGACAGCAATGGAATTTATATGGCAGCAGCAGGAGGTGTTGTGCTGTATTTAATAAGTGGCGATAAATAATTAAATAACACTTCTAGAAAAGCCAAAGGTCTGAGTCAATAGGATTGAAATCGATGGTTCGTTGACTACAAGAATACGGAGCGGCTGACCGTCTTTCAATGCAAGGATGGGTCTCTGCCCACAGAGATAGGACTCTGGATTCATTATACAGAGTGGATGGAAGTCCCAGAGTGCCCTGGTACTGGCTGGGTTCAGTGGCGTAACTCCACTGAAATCCGTGGGCTGGATTCTCTGCTGGCAAAAGTGTCTTTAATGGAGTTGTGCCTAGCAATGAGTCTGGCCCAACACTGTTACGGTGGTTAGTGAGACGAGAATTGGACCCTTTGTCCGGGGCAGTGATGGGATCTGGGCTGGTGTGATTCACTCCAGCTCCTGGGCAGGCCTTGGGGAGGAGCCGCCTGTGCCCGTATTCTTGGATTGCTGGCTCTGCGTTATTTCCTCTGATTTGGAGCATTTCTTGGGTCTGTTAACTTGGACGATTACTGTTAAAACTAATTTTTCAAAGCAATTGTAATCAGTCCTTCGGTAGAACATCTACAGCGGTGAACAGGGGCTGGGGGTTATTTGACTGGACAAATGATGCCTTTTCAAAGTATGTTATGTCTTAATCTGTGTTGCCAGCTCTTGGGATTTTACTGAGAAGTCCTCATTCCTTGAGTCATGTGATTTGATGTTCTCACGTAATTTCCTTTTTTTTTTTTTAAATTGAAGTTTTCAGACTTTGTGCAGAAAAGCCAGAAAATCAGAACCCTGAAGGCTGATAAAAAGAACGAAACACCTTTTTAATCAAAAACATTTTCTGGGGTCTGACTCAGGAGTTTTGATTGCTTGAGTTGGCAGTGCTGTTTTCTCTCTTTACATTTGGTAGTCAGTGCTTCGCTTTCAAAGAAACTTCTAAGCTTCGTTGTCACCGGAGCAAGAGAAAAATTAATGACAGCAATGACTGTTCCCACTGACGTAGCTGCTGTGGCTAACCCGGAATATTTATTCTGCAGCATCTTGCTTCTGTTAATATACTCTTGGGTTGGCTGTTTGAATATTCCCTTATCAGCGAAACACACTTTTCAATAAAAAGAACGAGGAGTCCTTGTGGCACCTTCGAGACACAAGTACTCCTCGTTCTTTTTGCTGATACAGACTAACACGGCTACCACTCTGACACTTTTCAATGTGTCATTGAGGATATTGGAATTACAGACAGCATATGGAAGGATTTATTTGTTTATTAAATATAATGCAGAGAGGATGGACCAAAATCTGATCTCACTGATGTAAATCTGGAGTAACAATTCTTACTTCGGTGGTTTTGCGCTGATGTAACTGAAAGTAGAATTTGTACCTATGTGTCCGTGTTTGGTTTGTTTGTTAAATAACAGCTCTATGTGAGAGCCTGGGAACTACCCATCCGGTGCACACTTCAAATGTAAAACTCATGCCAGTCTGAGGCAGTGAGAGCAAACAGCTTCTTAGTTATGGTGAGATAGCATGTGAATGTTAGACACACAGGGCCAGAGTCTCGGCTTGGGTTCAGTGGAGCTATGCCGATTTCCCCCAGCCGAGGAACTGGTCCCATGGACCACTGCTTTCTCTTGTACCAGTCCAAGTTCGAAGTAAGTCCATTGAACTGAGCATGGATACTTCGGGTTTACTCTAGCATGCCTGGGGGCAGCATTTTGCCTACTGACTCCATGTACTAGTATACATGTGCTAATGGCGATCATTTCCTAGTCTCTGGAGTGCGCGTGCTAGTGATAACTCTGTAGTTTCAGATTGTCCATAACGTAGTTCTTGCAGGTATCCCCATGGCTGGGAACAGTTCATTAGTGACCCTGTGGAAATGTTGAACAGAGCGTCCATGCAGTCTCCGGGTAGAGATGGTGTGTGTGCTCTGGGGCTGGCAGCATTCTAGCAGATCAGAGCACGTATCCATTAGGTTATTTATTTAATGGTCAGCTAGTAAACTCTAAAGCTGATAAGTGGCAGACTTTGGCTGCAGCTTGCAGGGTGCTTGAGAGGTCTGCTTGGCACCTGCCCTTGGAATAATCAGACCGTTCATCACTGGAAAGAATACGAGCCTGTTATTAAGAGCACCCACATCTTGATACTGTGAATGTTATAAAGAAGGCAGATAAAATAGGATGTTGTGGGTCTGTTTTCTAAAGGCACCAGATTAACAACTCCGCTGCCTTTGTCTCTTCAGTGTAAAAGCAGATCTAGTTCTCGTGAAAGGTATTGGATTGGCCGCCCTGTGGAGACTGAAATCCTGGATTGGCCCGTGGCACAGCTACAGCATGGGGCTGTGCTGGGAACGCTTCCTGTCACCCATATTGGCTCGCTGTTTCCTTGTACTCCCCTGTCTGTCTGTGTCCATGTGTTGCTCCTTATCTTAGGCTGTCAGCTTCTTGGGGGAAATGGCTGTCTTTTGTTCTGTGTCTGTACAGTGCCTGGCACCATGGGGTCTGGTCCACGACTGTGGGCTTCTGGGCCCTGTGATAATACAAATGTTCACGTCCCTGCACTGCCTCACCAATGGGCACTAGGAATTGAGCAGAGACTCTCCACATTGGCCACCAATCAGTCTTCAGATGGGAATGATTGATCTAGGCTGAATTCATACCTGCTGCGCCCTGGAGGTGAGCGGTCTGTGTCCCAGAGCTGACCCCTGAGCCACCCAGCCCCTCGAGTTGAACGCTCACTAGTCACTGTGCTGAGGCAGAATCTGCAGATGAAATCCTGGGCGCTGTTTTGCACTTTTCTGCACGCCTGTCTTTGTAAATTGGTGCTGTACTCCTGGAGGTGGGCTAGATTGCAATCCCCTGCATCACTGGAGTTTTGCTGCAGGGTTTGTACACCAAACTGACCCTTCTTTGGGACTTCTAGTGTTCTGACAGGTAAAATACTTGTCACGTGAATTATAGCTGGGCCCTGTATTACTGCAAACGTTAGTGGTGACCACATGTATCCTGTGGCACCGTGTGTGTCGCAGATCAACCCAATGAAGGTCTGAATGGGAACTATACACTGGGTCAGATTCTCTTCTCATGTACCCCAGTGAGAATCAGGGGTAACTCCAGTGAAATTGCCCTGGTGTGAAACCAGCAGAGATGGGGAATTGGAGCCTCTCTCTTCTGATTGCATTGAGATGTTGGCTATGCTAACGTGGTTGCTGTTCCTTTGAGTCACACCTTCCTGAGACCTTCACAAAGAATGTAGAAGGAAAAACTTTAAATTGCCCAGGGAGATTGTGGAATCTCCATCATTGGAAATTTTTAAGAGCAGGTTGGACAAACACCTGTCAGGGATGGTCTAGATAATACTTAGTCCTGCCAGGAGTGCAGGGGTCTGGACTAGGTGACCTCTCGAGGTCCCTTCCAGTTCTATGATTCTGTTTATTACAGTAGTGTCTACAGTCCCCAGCCAAGTCTGAGACTCCATTGTGCTAGGCACTGTATACACCCATGGGGAAAAAACAGTGGCTGCCCGAGGAGCTTACAGGTGACATGTACAAGGCAGGCAAGAGGTGGCAGTAAGGAAGTGTTGTTACGGCAGGTCTCACTAGGTGGTGCTGTTGCCCAGTCTTCCAAGATGTGCTTCACTTGCACCTTTAAAAAAAAATCAATCTTGGGAAGACATTTTGTGTGGTGTTCTTGTTATCCAAGGCTCTGGGAGAGGGAGCTGTGTTCGCAGCAGGAGAGTTTGCTCTCTGCCGTGGCCTCTTACTAGTTTAGTTTCTTAAAGCAGAGTTGCTCCCTGGGACCCGGGTGTTGGTGCTGGGCTGAGATCTTTGGGAGAAGGGATTGCTTGCATGTTGTGTGACCACCTCTGTTCTAGGACAGATGCTGATGTGTAGATAAAAGGGGTTACGCTTAAAATGTACCCCGGCAGTGCATCACTGATTTCTCCTTCACTGGGCAGCCAATATGCAATGCCACAGACATCTCCAACAGCTCGACATAGGGACAACAGCAGTATTATCCCCATGTTACAGACGGGGAACTGGGACATGAAGTGACTTGTCCAAGGTCGTACAGGGAGTCTGGTAGATCCAGACACTGACCCCAGCTCTCTTGAGCCCCAGACCACAGCCTTATCCATATCAACATCCTTCAGAGATTCTGCTGAACTGATCTGGATGTGCCAGACCCAGCTGAAAGCTCATGGTCTCTGCAGAGACTCTTGGAGCCAGCCTTGTGCAAATGCTGGCCCCGTCTTCCAGAAATGCCAACCTGCATGTGTGGACGTGGCTGAAGGCTATTCAGATCCACAGCACTTGAAGGGCAGGACACTAGACAAATTGAGAGCTGCTGCTGTGTCAGGTTAAGTGTTGTTGCCTTCAAAAGAGTGGAAACTAGCTCTACAAAAACAACGAGGAGTCCGGTGGCACCTTAAAGACCAACAGATTTATTTGGGCATGAGCTTACGTGGGTAAAAAACCCACTTCTTCAGATGCAGGGAGTGAAAATTGCAGAAACGCATAAATATATATTGGCACATGAAGAGAAGGGAGTTACCTTACAAGTGTTGAAGGCCAATTCAATCAGGATGGATGTGGCCCACTCCCAATAATTGATGAGGAAGTGTCAATACCAAGAGAGGGAAAATTGTTTATGTAGTGAACCAGTCACTCCCAGTTTCTATTCAAGCCCAAATCCGTGGTGTTAAGTTTGCAAATGAATTGTAGCTCAGCAGTTTCTCTTTGAAGTCTGTTTTTGAAGTTTTTTCTTGTTGAAGAATGGCTACTTTTAAATCTGTTATTGAGTATCCAGTGAGATTGAAGTGTTCTCCTACTGGCTTTTTTGTATGTTACCATTCCTGATGTCAGACTAACATGGCTACCCCTCTGATACTTGAAACTAGCTCTGTATTTGAAGTGAACAGTGCATGTTTCTGCTTGTATGATACTTCTCAGATTGTCCACATTTAGCTTAGTATAAACTATTTAACAGAGCCAAACAGCTGGGAGAGACTGTGCTTGGTACACGTGTCTGTAATCAATAAAACAGCCTTGCCATCCTTATTGCAAAGGAAATTGTGAATGCAGATATAATGTAATATAGAAGGCACATTGTTTGCAATAGCGTGAGACAAGTTAGGTGGAAAAACCTAGCCAAGTGAAAGGCAATGTTATGGGTAAATATTGACTTAGACTCATTAAACTTGGAATGTATTCATTAGCTCCTGGTCCCTGTACCCCAGCTGTTGTCTTAACTGCTGTTATGTTTAGCTCTACACTGAAGAAGCAATGACCGCAAGGACTGTGCGGGCCAGGAGCGGCATGCAGACAAATGACCGCGACACCTTGGTTTGGAGTTTTATGGTTAGAGGCGAAGTGTGACCCTGGGAATTTTGTAGCAGATGGAGACAAAAGACAATCCCTGTGTGCAGTCTGGAGATTGGGTGTTTGTGGCTGACACAGAGCCAGGTTTGGCCCTTGGCACAGGCTAGGTTTGGAGTTCAGGTTTGAGAGATGTGCTTGCCGTGGTCTCCAGTTATCTGACATGCAGCCCCAGTTTTGCATCCCCAGGCCCTGATTCTGTAAACATTCTCATGCCTAACTTGAAGCAGGTGAGCAGACTCACTGAAGTCAATAGTAATTCCATGCACCTGAGCAAATAAGTGTGAGGGATACAAAGGCATAAAAATAAATTGCAGAAACTAGTCTGGAATAAGGCCCTGAGTCAGGCACTGTTTTGCTCTCCCACCCTGACAGTGACTAAGAAGGGTTTTATTTCTACAGTGTTAATGGAATTCACCTGGTCATTTCTCTGTAGGCCTCTTGAGTGCTCAGTTGCCAGAAAAGTGTAGTCTTATAGATGGATGGATGTATTGATTTCTGATTAATCTCATAGACTGCGTTGGTTAAAGATCCGGTCTCCTGACGGATATTAATCAACTTGTAAAAGTGATAAATAGGGACCACGGAATGAACAGGACAGGGTGAAAAAATGAAATCGTTATTTTGCTTAAACTCTGGATGTTGGCTGTGTGGCGATCACGGGTTCATGCCATATGGACCAGTGATTTCGAAGAAGACATAGTCCATTTTAGTGGGCAGTATTTGCTGTTAGCATTTTGGGCCAGAAATTAATATAGGTCTTGCGCTTGTGTGATTTTTCTTGTGGACTAGCATAAAAATGCTGCAATGCAAAATTTGTAGTGGAAGCTCAGGTGTTTTCTCCAGTAAATATTGGCTAAATGTGGGGGTATCTGTCCTACCCTGCCCCTGGAGTGTCAACTGCACTTTTTCCAGCTTTCTAAGAGGATCTGTTGGTGAAGTGCAATTTCTGTTACAGTATCATAAACAGCCCGCCCGTAGCTCCCTGGGCGGTGATCTTGTCGGACTCTGTAAGCTAGGCAGCATTGGGCTGGGTCTGTACTTGGACAGGAAATCGCTTATTTCATCGACACACAATGGGGAAATGGTGTTGGTAATTCAATCGGGAGCATTGTTTGCTCCGACGTAGTGCAAAGACCTGTCCAAAGTGGTGTTGAGGGTGCAGTGATGCTGGATGTGGTGTCTCTTGGATAAAGCCCTGACCTTGTGGTCATTCTGGATCTCGTGGCATGCTCTGGATTAAACCAACTGTCCTGGGCAGATTCCTGGGTGAGCAATTGCATTCTGCCTCCCTAAATTCCCTTAGCAGCATCAATTGGCAAATCTGTTTTTTGGTTCCTGTCCTAAACTGGGGTGCATTATTGCTGTGCACTGGTTACCCCTGGCTTTGTCCCAGGGATGGCTGCTGTTCAGTGAAGGATGAAGTCTATAGTCTGTAGAACTCTAAGTGTGTAAAGGGGTTTGGGATGCTCTGGGATGGGGCACTAGGTAGATACAAGATAACCGTGTCTGGCTGGTGAGTCTTGCCCACATGCTCAGGGTTCAGCTGATCGCCATTTTTGGGGTCGGGAAGGAATTTTCCTCCAGGGCAGATTGGCAGAGGCCGTGGAGTTTTTTTGCCTTCCTCTGCAGCATGGGGCACGGGTCACTTGCTGGAGGATTCTCTGCATCTTGAAGTCTTTAAACCATGATTTGAGGACTTCAATAGCTGAGACATAGGTGAGAGGATTATTGCAGGGGTGAGTGGGTGAGATTCTGTGGCCTGCATTGTGCAGGAGGTCAGACTAGATGATCATAATGGTCCCTTCTGACCTTACCGTCTATAAGTCATGCATTCCTAGCCTTAGGCTGGTGTTCTAAGTAATGGTTCAAATAGGAACTCACAACACAGCCAGTTACTGTGCGGGGAAAGAGGACTATACCTGTCTGGTTGTCGTTTGAGGTACTCGGCCAGTCCTCCTTGCTACGATTCAGATTCTGTGCCAATGCTATTGACTTGCTGGGTACCTGTCAAACAGGTTGTTCTCTAAAGGTTTTCTGCTTCAGACCAAAATATGCCCAGTGGGGCCGGGCCATTCCATACACATCCAAAACTGGAGGTGGATTTGCTGAGCAATTACTTTGTTTAAAGGATCATGTGTTAGGTGCTGTACAATCGTAGCAGAGCTCCCATCCTGCCTGAATATTGAATAAGAATGATACAGAAAGCCCAGTTAAATACTGCTTGTTTTATCACCAAAAATGTTCAGTCATATGGTGCTGCATCTGCTAGATAGGAAGCAAGCTTCTTGAACCGAACATCCCAATTCCAGTCTATTATTCCCTAGGCCCGCTGGTTGTCTCTCTTGTTTTGGCTCTCTCTTAGTTTTGTTCCATCATGTTGCTCTCTCTGGTCCATTTGCAGTGTTTTAATAATCCACTTGTACCGGATTTGGATTGCAAACCCCCTCTTTCCCTTTGCTGTCAGGGAAACACTGAGAATTTCAGTCCTCTGCCTTGAATTTTTTCTCTTTTATGTGCAGTCACATGAATATTTCATTTTGCACAATTAGTTGAGTCTTGCGTTCATTGGCTTGCTGCTCTCATTGCCCTTCAGGGTTTCATCTCTCTCCCCTGAGTGCCCTAGTCTCACATACCCTTTTCCCTTTTGTTTCACTAAACATTTATTTGGCTGATGTTGTTTAGCTTGACAAGCTCAAGCAAAAACTCTGCCATTTTTCTTCACGGCTGTGTAATTTCCAACTAAACTGCATCTCCAGGAGCCTTTTTTCTGTGCATTGTAAATGCTGCTGATGATGATTTGCATTGTGGTAGCTCCCAGGAGCCATAGTGATGGACCAGTACCCCCTTGTGCTAGATACTGTACAGACCTCGAACAAAAAGACAGTCCCTCCCTGCCCCAAAGAGCTTCCAGGCTTACTGTGTGTGTACGCTACACACCGTGTAGGGGTGTCCGAGCACAGAACGGCCAGGGAGTAGCCGTCGTCTATAATACTCTGGTCAGAATACACTGAGATTAGAAGGAGGTGGACAAAGGTTTGCATACTCCAGATATGGAGGAGGGAAGAGGCCTGTATATAGCCCCGGGCTGAGGCAAGAGCATGTAACTAGGAGCAAAGGGCTGAAATTAGGACAAAGAAATGTTTGTCTATATATTAGGAAAAGCGGAGTGGTGAGAGCCTTGAGACCGGTGACTCGTGTCTCACAGGAGTGGTTGAAACTCCATTGCGAGCGACGTTTAAAACTCAACTGGGCAAAGCAGTAGAGTCTAGAGTGTCCGTTGTAGGGACACCCCGGCACTAGTTCCTGGGGAACTGGCGGGCGCCTAATAGGCCTCTTCCACCTCTAATTTCTCTGATTGGGCAAGAGTCAAAGTCCAAACCGGGCTAATATCCAGACTATGGAAGAGAGAGTCCTCTTGGCTAACTTTCCTCATTTCCCGTTCTAGTAAGTCGTCTCGCCCCATTCTGGTCTCATGGGGCCAGCTGTTTTATCGAGGCTCTGAACAAAACACTCTTGAAGCAATGGAAATGAAGTGCAGACTGAAGGTTACACCGGGCCACTTGGGGAGAGCAGACAAGACTTCCACATCCAAGATCTTGCTAAACAAAGAGCTGGCCCCTGACAGCCCTGCTCCCCTCGTCATGTCATGCCCTGCCAGCAGTGCCGTGTTCCCAGAGTACAGCGTCCGAGGCAGGTACTGCTCACTATCAGGAAAGGGGGCAGAATTAGGTTCAAAGCGAGGACAGAAATTTGCAGCCTTTGGCCAGAGATGAGGGCGGGGGGGCGTGTGGCAAGGTGACCGGAGCCGAATGGGAGAAGAGCCCTCGTTGCGTTTGCGAACGCCGTGGCTGCAGTGCGGTTAAAGGGAGACTGGCTGGACGCTTGGTCGTATTCACATTGTCTACGGGGCCAGTGGTCGGGTTCCGTACCTTGGCTGGTCATTTGCATTCAGATTAGCTGCTTCTCAACATGCTGTAAATGCAGCAGCTCTCAAAGCAGGGCAGAATCCACAGCATCTGAAGGCCAGCCATGCCTTCCCCAGGTGGCTCATTATCTCTGGCTGGAGAGAGGAATGCCCCGCGCCCTGCCTGTCCCTCAGGCCGATGTGCGTGGCTCACTTCAAATTCAAATTCAGCTTAGTCCCATGCAGGCCCAGGGGACTCTCGCTGCTCATTCTTGTGAGTTGTTGACATCAGAAGCGCTGAGACATGAAATTGAAAGTATGGACACTTGTATGCCCTGTAAGTTAACGAAACTAATCTCCCAGCATTTCAAGCTTCTTCCTGTCCTGGGTGTGGTCTTGAAGCCTTGAGTCTCCAGGCTTTACGGTGTGTAGCGATTTCATATATCTGGGCCCTAATGGTTTGTCTCCCCATCCTCTCAGACCAACCGGGACTGCAGGTGTAGCAGCAGCAGCATTGTTAGCGTCTAGATGCGCCAGCCATCCTCCTCCTGGGCCCCATTTTGTTAGGGGCTGTACCTATGGCCCAGAAACCCCAACAATCTAGAGAGAGGATGGACAAAGGGTGGAAGAAAGGGACAGTGAACCTCCCGCTCTGGCAGATGGAGAACTGAGGCCCAGAGACACCGTCATGCCGGAAATTTGCCTCAGAGCTGGGAATTGAATCCAAGTTTCCAGACCAGTGTCTTAACCCCCAGACCCTTTGTGGTGGGAGAGCCAGTGTCTTAACCCCCAGACCTTTCCTGTTGTGGTGGGAGAGCCAACGCTGGCTCTGGTCATGGACCGGGTCGTAGGCGGTCAGAGCAGCGTGCTCAGGCCTAGAGAGGTCTGCGTGGAGAAGGAGTTGGGAACAGAGCCGGGAGTCAAGTCAAGGGTCCATGTCGGAGTCGGATGCTAGAGGTGGGGCTTAGAAGCAGGGAAGTTGAACAAGGCAGGGACCAGGAGCAGGGAGCCATCCAGGGACTCACCTAGTTGCACAGTCAACTTCCTGTGCCTCCTTCTGGCTTATATAGCAAGTCTGAGCCAATCAGAGAGGCTGGACCTCTCCTCCAATCAGGGGCTTCATGGGCGGTACCTCTAGTGAGCTAGGGTCTACCAGCCCACGTTCCCTGCCAGTACCAGTATGCTGCTGGGTGGTGCATGTTGTCTTAGGGGTACCTGAGGACCCAGGAATTGGGCTTGAGACCGTGATCCCTCACAGCTCCTGGAACGGGAGAAGTGCTAGCTACCTAGTTGGATGCAGGTGTCTAGGGCCTGTCTTCTCATTTATGTTACATTTTCTGATCAGTGTAACTGACTCAGTGTCAGCCAATTTAAGCTACCTGGGATACAGCTGAAATAATTCTTCACAGATCTTGCTTCCTCCTGGGTTCAAGAACAGCCTCTATTAGTCACCAAGCACATAGGAGATGGAGCCGCACTGAGAGCTGACCCATTTTTCTTCGAGAGACCAGGGTGGATTTGGCTTTACAGATTTTCTTTAATATCTGTATTCAGAAAAGAACTCCCTCTGTCAAACTAACAATTATGCACAGTTGACCCTGGGTAATTCTTCTGAAGGAGTTTAATTTGTCCAAATGGTAATCATTAAGTGTCTCGCATACGTAGGCTTTGCTCGGTCAAATCTTAAATAAAAATTAAAAAAAAAAAGCTTCTTAAGAGACCACCTAGAGATAAGCATCATTATAAGTGGAGCATTTCATGCACACGATAAGCCCCACACAGTGAATTGTGCTGCGTGTCATAACACTGAAGAGTGAACAGCAAGATGCTTTAGAAAAACTGGAAAGAGAGAAAATCTGTGGCTTGGAAGTTGTTAAAAAGAAATAATGTCAGACTTTAAGGGCCAGATACCCAGCTGAACCTTCATTGACTACTGTGGCGACTGATACTAGCTAGGGGCGTAAACCGGAGCTGCACTGAGCTGTGTGGGAGATATGGGAGCAGAGCTCCTCTCTGACTTGGCAGGACAGACCTTCCTAGAGTTCCCTGGGTGAAGCTGTGGCATGTGCACCAGGCATATCCTGGTGGGAGCCGTTCCTCTAGTTGGCTGCATCAGCTGTCAGGGTTTGAGGTCTCAGTGTGACATTGTCACCACTGCAAGGAAATGATATGCCAGGAGGGCAAACCACCAAGAGGGCAAGTGAACACCAAGACTTAGAGCGTGAGACTGGCTATGGGTAGCTATCAGTGCCCGTTTGTCCAGGGTTGCTTCTGTTTAATTAATAACACATTGTGTTTCCCGGTTGTTTTCCAAGCAAGAGTCTCAAAGCGCATGACAAATATTAAGCCTGGCAGCTCCCCTGTGAAGCAAGTGTGTGTTCGACTTCTCATCATTTAACCGAGGGGGAAACTGAGTCAGAGAACGGGGAGGGATTTGGGAATCGGGAACCTCGGTGGGAATTGAACCACTCTGCATTCCGAGACCAGGGCTCTGACACTGGGCTCTTCACCGTTGTACAACCCGAGGCAGGTTATTTAGCTCCAACGGCTGTTTACTCACCTCCACTTTAAAAGGAAAAGATCTGAGAGTCATCTTGGGGTCTGCGAACATTCATCCCCTAGACGTGAGCAGCAGGAGGCTGGGAACCCCTGCGGAACCTGTGCTGGTGTGAGCAGGCACCTGGGCATCACTGGTCATTAGCAGCAGCATCTGTTGGAGGCTCCTTTCAGTCTCTTCCCCCATTAGATTCCTGATAAGAGTAACTGCATTTCATAGAAACCACCTGCTCATCCACAGGGAAACCAGCTCCTGGGGAACACGGGGAGAGGGAGGGAGGGAAGGAAGTTGTCACAAAAATAAACCTCCTTGGAAACGGCCAACAGAATTGTAGTCCGATTGGTAGAGGCCTGGAGTGGAGGCTGAATGCAGGGACATGGAAAATTAAGCAGCTCTCTGGTGTGAAGACTCCCACCTGGCAAGACCACAATCTCCCTGCTCTGGGACATGGTGCAAGGAATAGAATTATTTTGAATTTCATAAAAAGGAATGTGCCCTAAGTTGGAGTCTGACTTCTCTCCCCTCCCCCATTTTCATCTCCTCTGGAAGCCTGTTCATCTCCAACATCCCTGTAAGCACAAGAAGTGGATTTGATATAATCTGTCAAATCCGTGGTGAAAAGGGGTGTGTGTGTGTGTGTGTGTGTGTGTGTGTGTGTGTGCATGTGCATGTGTGCATGCGTGTAATAGGAACATTCAGGGTAAGAAGCATGACCGGAATGTTGTAATTCTCCCCAAGCCAAGCATTATAAACCCAAGTTTATGCTTAAGCGAAATCCAATCATGTTACTGTATGGAAATGCATAGCTAAAGTGCCCAAACAACCTTAATTTTGCTCAGTAGTGATGCCACGAAGGGGGGAAATGTTTTTTTAAAGACACATTAGATTTTTGAAATTGGTTTTATCTAATTTAGGGCCACAAAGATTAAATGCTGTAGTTATAATTTTGTGGTTATTGCATGGCATCACTACGAAGCCAGAAGCTGGACTAGGGTCTAGGACAGAGAGGTTCCTCCAAGGAAATCCTAGGAAGAGCGAAGCTCAGAGAGAAAGTTACCTGAAGTTCACTCTTCCATCGTTGTTGGAATGGCCAATAAGGTCCAGCCTCAGGAAGGGGTAGGAGCTAGACTACCAACACTCCGTTTCAGACTGTGCTCTGATGCGTTGGCCTTATTTCTTGATTTTATACATTTATGATCACTTTCCACAATGGCTTATTACTGTACGCCAGGGCTCCCAGTGTGTGTTGGAGACAGGCCTGAAGAATCTTCTGTTTTAGCTCTGAGACACATTGATAGCTACGGGGTTTTCTTTTAACTTTGGCATTTGGTGAAGGTGGACTCTTTAGGAGACTGAGGGAGCTCTCGAGGGAGAGAGTGCTGCAGTAGATGTAACAGCTTCAAGGACCGTGGCCTTGGTTAAATGTATGGGCTATTTCTTTTCTACTTCAGCCACCCGTAGTTCTTAAAGACTCTGGAGCCATTACGACAAGCCAGTGCCTTGATCTGCTGCAGTCGCTCATTGGCCCCCCTGGCACTGTACCATGGGTAACATTTTAGGTCTGCCTCTTACATCTGACCTCCCATTTTGTGCCTTCAAAATCTGCTCATAATTATGTGGTTTCCTTTTTTAATATCCTGCCCCTAATGTCCAACCTACCAGACAGGTTCCCTTTAATGAAGTGAACTGAACAGAATGCCAGGAATATGTCACAGGCAATATAGACTCAGTCACTGAGGGTTCAGCACTGATTACATTGCTATGCAAATTACCATCCCAGTCTCATTTGATGAGAGCTGATTCACTGATGTCTGGCTTGATGGGCTAGTTCCAGGCTGTTCAGGCCAGCTGCATACCATGAAATTTGTCAAATGCACATAAAACAGGAGTGCATAAAAAATAGCATAAATGTATTAAAGCTGGATTCGGTGACCCTGATTGATTCTTTTTAACTGAATGCTATTCAATTCCTGGATTGAATTTTCTGCTCCCTTTTCCTGGTCTAAGGCCTCTCAGAAAATATAAATGAAGCAAAGTCATTTGCCTCATTTGTTATAGCATTGCTCTTTCAAGTGGCTTGTGTGGAGCCTGGCAGGCCAATGGATTGTGGCTTCCCACGAGACCACGCAACCGGGGTGTGGCCATGGGACCTGCTAGTGCCCATCAGAGAAGAAGGACAGCAGAGAGAGAGAGTTCCTTACTGATCCTTTGTTATAAACTCAAGCACTTAAATAGCTTGGTGCTCTCTGAGCCCTGCAGATGTTGTGCAGATGTTCACTGATTCCCTCTGCTGGATGGAACCAGCAGACCAGCTCCAGCATATAGCTGTCTGTAATTCTCTTGTTCTGCCCCAGTTATGTTGCTTGCGTATAAAGGTTTTTTTCCTAACGATCTCCTTGTTCGACAGGTGAAGCAGATTATGGAGGAAGCTGTGACGAGGAAGTTTGTGCATGAGGACAGTAGCCACATCATCTCATTCTGTGGTAAGTCTCCGAGGTCAGGGTGCAGCAAAGAAATGGTCTCTGAGAAGTTGACAGCCCAGCTCTGTCTCCATGTTGGGTTGTTGCTGCATCCGCAGCATAGTGCTGGCCTGAGAACTTCCCATTTTAGCTCAGTTCTTCTATGGCACCTTGTGCTAAGACCAATGAGTGTCAGGCCCAAGAAATGAATCCTTCTCCTTTTGTCAACACAGTTGCCCCCCGGGACTGTGAAACGGATTGGAGGCATCGGAAGAGGGGAGGACACGGATGCCATCTGTCTAGTTTTAAAAACAAAAATAAAAAAGACAGGTGGACGAGCCCCTGGAGTACAGTGTCTTTTATTCGTTTATGAACAGAGGCCCCGTTAGCTGATATTTGAATATTTTACTGTTATGGACTATTAATGTATGTAAATGAGAGCCAGAGCTTGGAGCGAGCACCTGCTTACTGTTTATAAATGGTATGTGTGGGGGTGGGAATGTTGGTGAAGGTTTTAAATCCTTTTAAATCGTGTTAGTGAGACCGTATGGGAGACCGGCTCCAGCCTCCTCTGCTGGTTCAGTTTTCGGCATCTGGTCTTTGACGAGGTTCTGTACTCAGTCTATTAATACCTGGCTTTTTCCAGGTGTAGTGACAATTTTGACATTTGGAAAACATGTATCGGAATCAACCAGTTAAAAGAGCAGTCAGGCAAAGCATGAAAAAGTGCCCTGAAGATTTTGCTTGGCTTGGGTGTGAGCCGTGGGCCTGGAGGTGAGTTTGCAGCCGGAATTGCGGAACGGAAATTCTAAGGGATTTTAAGAGCATCCTTACCAACAAGGATTTTTTTTTTTATGCTGCACATACCAGTACAGCAGGGGGAGTAAGCTGCCTCGCTTTCGGTGCATTAACCCTTCCCCTTGGATTACTGCAGGTCTGTCTGTGTATTCTAACTGCGTGGTGCAAAGCCGACCAGGCAAAATGCAGCTTGGGAGATAAAATAATCAGGCTGGAGATTGCCACGCTGCAGATATCCACTAATGAGCAGGGTGCAGGTCAGACCGACAGAACTAATAGCCCCTTGCAGTAGCCAGTGGCTGGGAAGGTCACTCAGCGGCGCAGACCCCACGCCCTCTTTGCTAGCACTTCTGGGCTGGAGAGGTTTCTTGGCAATTGCCTCAAACCAAATAACTCTGCTGATAGGTCAGTACATTTGCTGCAATGTCTTTTCTTTGAAAGACAAGAGGTGGAGTCAGCCTTTGAAGCCCCGCCCTCTGAGCTAATAGAAAATAGGTGCATGCTGGGAGGAAGTGCTGTTAAGGCTGTCTGAGAGGCAGGTCCTGGAGCTTCTTGGATTGTCCAGGACGTTGAGTGGTGCTGATAGCAGCCGTGGCAGGGACCCAGAAATCTGATGGACAGCGGAAAGTGCCCCTTTGGGGGAAGGGCAAACCTAGACACCAGGAGCTGAATTCAGCCCAAGTGTAAGTGGGTGCAACTCAGCAAAAGCCAATGGAGTCACCCCTCTTTAAGCAGGGTGGAATCTGAACGTCGCAAACCCTTCAAACAAACACACAAAAGCTCTGTTCCCCAAAAGCTTTGGAATATTTTGTACAAAGTCCCATCTACCCTCCACTCCCTCTTGGCCTTGGATAACGTAAGAGCAAGAAATATAGGCTCTCTGTCCTTCTCTGAGCTAGGAATGGAACTGCACAGTAGCAACTTCCTGCAGACCCCTCTGCTTTGAATCCGTTGATACCCCCTTCCTGCAAGTGGTCTGTATAAAGCAGAGACCTGTGTTATGATCGCTGAATCGATCAGGGATGCTGTCAGACACCTGTTCTCAGGGTTCCTGGCTCCGCTCTCAAACTGGCACAGCGGCCTTAGCCCTTGTCCTCTGTTTCTATCCGTATCGGTGCATAGTCCACTGGGTTTGGGTTATTTTGCAGGGCTCCTAATCTCTTATCCAATTGCCAGCGCTTCTGATGGCGTGTGAGATGGGGTTTTCCTTCCTCCGTCTATCTGCCGGGAATGTGGAATCCCCTTTTTAGAGGCATTTCTTTATTTAAAAGCAGAATTATTACTATTCTGGACACTGGCTCCCCCCCTAGCATTGGCACCTGTTTGTATTGGCGGGCATTGTAGCAGCGTCCTCCGGCTGCCGGGAGGTCCCAGTGCTGTGTGACAGCGCCAGCGTGAACAGCCCTCTGGAAATCCTGCAGGGCAGTTCTCGGGGCCAGACCCCACTGCACAAAAATGGCGCTCGCTGACTGCCTGGCTTTGCATGGTTTGTATCTCATCCCTGGGCATGGAGGGGTGGGGATTTCCCCTTCTCTATGCTGGCCCGTGCTGTGCAGAGCAGGATGTTCCGTCCTAAAGAATGGTGCTCTCCTGTTCCGGATTCCTTGGTACAGACCCAAAGGCAGCGCAGCTCTGTGGGGAGCAGGGTTTTCCCTTCTGACCAGAGCTGTGCACAGCGGTGCCTCGGGGATCTGTGACTGAGTTCTCCCTGCCGCCCCGTCCCTGTTCCATGCAGCATGCGTCTCTTGGAGAGAGCCGCTAAAAAGGCATCTTAACCCACTCTTAAGAAACTGCGTTCTCAGCCTACTCATGCTGCTCTTCTCCTTCATGGCCGATTCTCTCTCTGCTGCAGGACTCCCGGTGCGGTGTCTATGGCAACACACACTGGCGAGAGCAGGCTCCCTGCTCCGCTGTGCCTAGTGCAAAGAAGCCAGCACCATGTAGCAGCAACCTTTAGCCGTGGGGTCTGATCAGTGAACAGGTAGCTCAGATATGTCTCAGGATCCTTTGGTCTGGGCTGCGAGCTCTGCATTTCTCTTTCTCACAGGTCGCCGATGAACAGATCATCAAAACGTCGTAAGCCATTCATCTGTTCCACCTTTACCTGGGAATTCAATGGGATTGTGCGTGACCACAAATGCGTCACAGAAACAGGCCTCCAAATGTTCAGTGGGAGCTTTGTTCAGCAGTGCCCGGTCCGGACTGGGCTGGAACTGAATTTATTGCTGGTGATGAAAGTTGCTGGCCTATTTCCGAGTTCTTGGGAGAGGCCTGCCAGCGCACTGAAAGGCCCATTCCCTCAGATGAGGGGAGGGAGGAGCCCTGAGCCACAAAATCAATTATAGAGGACAAAGAATGAAAGACTAGGTAGGGTGTGAGTCATAGGGCAGAATCAGGGATCCAGAGGAGGCCACCAAACAGGGAACCAGCCTGTTTGATCCCTGTAGCTAACTCAACACAAAACAGGGAGGGGGAAGTGCTACAGAAGAACAAGGTTCAATTATCAGAGGGGTAGCCGTGTTAGGAAAGGGAATGCAAGGACATTAAACAAAGAGCTCCAGACAGGGACACAGGTTGAGTGTAGAACCAGATCGACAGCCCTGTAGACTCAATAGCAGATGTGGTTGGAAATTTTCCATTGTCGCTTAAGAGGGGTGGGTGGGAACAGCCTTTTGCTTTTAACCTGAGCACAACTTGTGTGGGAATCCTTGAGACAGCCAGTGTGCAGAGTCTGATGTGGTTTATAAACCAGCTGAGCGTCGTCCCGGTTAGCGTGGGATGCCCGGAGGATAACAGCAGGAAAAGTGAATGACGAGCTCTTGCTTTTGGAGATGTTGCTTTGTGGGAAGCAGCGTGTGCAGAGCGGAGTGGAAGTGTCCAATGTTGGGCGTGGGGTGCCAAGCCAGGGGAGGCTTAGGCCAGTGGCTGTCGTAGCAACTTAGCTCTCCATTTTTTTGCACTGGGATCCCTTGAGAAGGTACCGCATTCTTCTGAACACCGGCACGATTGCAAACCGGCGAGAGCACTCGCTCCAGGGAAACGGGGCCAGCAGTTCAGAAGTGGTGAGCAGAGCACCCTTGGCTCTATTCAACATTAGTGGACTCTGAGGTGGCTCGACACCCATGGAAATCAAACCCAGAGTGTCTGGGAAGACAAGGGTCTCTCTGAAGACCAGCTCCAGTGCAGCCTAATCTTGCCAGGAAAGCAAAGCTCCGCCAGGGATCTGCCAGGCCATCAGCCATGTAGCCACTTCTAATGTCTCCTTCATGGGAGACAGGCCATGCGGAATTTGACACCATTGGGTCAGGACTGAGGTCTTTAGCCAAAGCTGTTGGGACAAGGATGTGTGGCTGGAACAGCATCAAGGTAGGGGATG
The DNA here is from genome assembly GCA_033296515.1 of Macrochelys suwanniensis. NCBI lineage: Eukaryota > Metazoa > Chordata > Testudines > Chelydridae > Macrochelys > Macrochelys suwanniensis. Next base: position 3,012,921 of record CM065789.1, on the reverse strand, counting down.
CAGGAGGTCATTACCAAGGTGCATGGGTGGAGCTGTGTGCAGGGAGCCCAGGAAAGGAGTAACAGACAGTGCTGTGGGTCAGGGCTGAGGTCCATTGGTGCAGATATTGGGGGATGCTAGGAATAGAATAATAGAGGATGCGGGAGGTCAAGTTGAAATGCAGAGCTGTGTGGAGGCCCAGGGCTAGAAAAGCAGGCGGCTGTGGCAGAGCTGTGGGGGCAGAGTGTGTCTTACATAAGCTGCTTATTGTCATGTTCCCTAGGGCATCATCGTGGTCCTGCTAAGCACATACAATGCTCAGATTCCTGCATTGTGGCTGTCACCATTGAATGGAGATTTTCCTACAGATTTTGCTATCTATAGAAACAAAAACAAAAAAGAGAGGCAACGGCTCAACCTCTATCTCTAGCTTCTGAAAGTTAATTGGGGTCTGTTCGTTCCCCTTGTCCCACTCTCCAGGATGCAAGGCAGGTGGGTGTGTGTTGCAGGCTTGTGTATCCGAACTCATTGTTAGCAGAGAGGGGCTCTGAAAGAGCCGAACTTCCAGGTGTGACTCACTCGCTGCTTTCTGTACAGTGCGAGGCTTCACAGCCAGGAACTATTTATAGCATTCTGCACCACAGAGCCGAGGCATCCAGGCAAGGAGAAGGGCTCATTGGCTACCTTAATGATGCCACCGGGTTTGCCAGTGGCTTCTGGGTATTCACAGTGTATCGTCCATCTGTTGTTGCAATTTCAGTTGCAATTCTGTGCGTTTCCCTGAGTTGCTGTGGTAGGAGGCGGCTTTATAAAGAACGCCGTCTTCATAATCAGCAAAATGCCTTTCATGTGGCGCTGCCCTTTTTCCTCCGCAGGGCTCTCAGACTTGGCCCTAGTGATCTGAGCCCTCCCCCTCCTTCTCTTACTTAAATCCCCGTTAACGAAGCCTCTGGCTGACAGAAAAGGGCAGCTGATCCCAGCAGCCCAGTTTTACCAATTATGGAGCTGCAAGGTTTGGGGAAGATAAATCTATGTTGACACCTGTCAAGTCCCACGCTCCCTTCGAAAGCTAAAATGAGTCCTCAATGATACCAGGGTTTATTTCGTTCCTAATGGCTGTCCTGTGTGTGTAACTGGTTCTTGTGGTCACATTCCATGTTTAGTATGAATACATTAAAATTGCTCAGCTGTTCAGAGTAAATGTAAACATCCCAGGCCAGATTGCCACCTGGTGTAACTCCGTCATAACATTTCACCAGGAATAAAAAGTAGCCCAATGTTTGAGCATTTATGGGCAAAACATGAATACTGTGTGTGCATTTTGCTGCGGATTATATTCTGCGGGTGGATGGAGATTGTCGTTTCTAATATACTTTTCCACGTACTTATCTTATTGTGAAACTTTATTTAAAGTGTGCATGTGTGCATGTGTGTGTGCCAGAGACAGATGTGAGGAGAGTTATTTTAAGCTGTTGAGATGATACACCAATGCTAAGCATTCAAAAATCATGAGCCAGGCCCAAAACATCACAAGACTTTTCAAAACTGGTTTGTTTGTTAGTTCTGGTTTTTGAGCCTTTCGAGTGCACTCGGGTCACATTTTTAAGCTTTCCTTCATACCCATGAGGGTAAAACCTTTTCCCTCCCAATGAAAGTGGAGATTCTCACACCATTTTGTGATTCCAGGAGCTGGGGTTTCATGACAAACAGCAAATACCACAGGATTTGCAATGAAATTACGAACACCGGCAGCAGTGATATTAAAACAGTGGGAAGGGGTTTTGTTTTTTAAAATCCCCGTCGTCCGTGAAGCCTGGTCCCTGTCAATGGGGAAAGGAGCCCGTTTGTGCCGAGGACACTGTCTCGCCCATCGTGATAGCTGTGGGGATCGAATGCCCCTGTTTGACCATGTGCTCACCAGCTCCGCATTTCCAGCAGGCTGACGCCAGAGAGTTTCTCTTGTGGGGAATGTGGGGGCTGGTCACTGGGGCCACGGGAACAGCCATGAGGGGAAGGATCCTCAGCAACCCCAATGCTTTGCCTCCCTGTTGTGCAAGATGAGGGTGGGCCACTCCCGAAGGGTTCAACGCAGGCCAGAGGTGTAAGAGCAGCGGGCAGGAAACAATTTGCGGTGCGCGGATACAGGGCATGTTATTGGTCCCTATGATGGGGCAGGGCACGGAACAGAACCCCAATTACTCCTGCCTGGCCCTTGGCGGGTGATTAGTTGCCTCCTGGCCAGAGGAGGCGGAGCTAGGCCTTATAAATGGGCCGAGGGAGCTCAGTTGGGGAGGCCGTGGGGAAGACAGGTCTCTCGGGCAGAGAGAAGCCCTGGGCTATGGTTTAACAGGCAGGATACAGCCGGGGAAGCACACTACAGGGGCAGGATTGGCTCCTGGAGGGAAGCCCTGAGGTAGGGCCAACGAGGGAGCTGTGGGGAAGCCTGAGTGGGGCAGAAGCGGCCTTCATTTGAAGACGTGTTTGGCCCAGGTTGTGCTACCCCGGAAGGGGTTCGGACTCCTCTGAGCCGAGCCACAGCACAGCCAGGGGAGGAATCAGGAGGAGAGACAGGCTGAGAGAGGCTGGTGCAGGTCCGAGGGAGACCACGGGATGGGGCACCTGACAGTCCCTTGCAATGCTGCGTCCAGGCATGAGAGGGCTCCCTAGAGGGGGGGAGTGGACGTGTGCAGGACCCACGTACATTGCTGGCGTGTCCGTGAGCTCCATCTATTGGCATGTTATCTATTGACAAACTATTTACACATGCACAGACCTCCCCCCACCCGGACAGATCTCTTCTCTATAAAAGCACCCCTGTACTATGAGGAGGTGGAAATTACGCCCGGCTGCCTTCCCGGTGGCACGCCTGCCAGGTTTGTCTGTAATTCTCCTTGGTGCCAGAGCATCCCCTTCTCTGTTCCTGCCAAGCGGCTGCGCCATTTCCCCATGTCTGATCAGTGCCTGTACCATGAGCCCTGGACATCAGGTGTCAAGCTGGGCCCTGCTAAGGAGCTGACTGGCGGCGTGACTGATTGGCCGCCGAGTGACTTGCCGGAGCTGGAAGCACCAGAGAGCCGATGTTGCTAATTTGCTCTCTGCAGCACTTCACGAGCGGCTGGGCACGTGGTGAGCGGTGGAGCGCAGCCGGGCTGGCATCTGACATGGAAGCTACTCTGCTTCAGAGAGCAAGGAGAGGATAAGGGAATGAAGCGCTGGCGAACGCCGGGAGCCCTTGATGGCGTGCGAGGAGCACCGGGGGGCTGGATGGTGGGGGACCCGGGCAGAGAGTCCTGGGTGACTGGGTGCTGCCGGTCTCAAGGAGTCGAATTTCTGTCCCCATTGGTGGGGTAACGAAGGGAGCGGGGCCAGATCCCCTCTTCGTGAGGGGCAGTCTCATCCTGCAGAGACGCATGCCCTCCTGGTTTCAGCCGGGATGGGGGTTTGCCCTGAGTTCCCAAGGGGCTGTTACGATGATCGGAGACGCCCTCCTGCAGCTCCAGTCATTGTCTTCGGAGCACGTGGGATGGAAATGCTAGTCTGGTCAGCGTTCGAGCTGTGTGTCACGGCGGCGGCGCCAGTAGCAGGGGTTCCATGTAAAGGTGGCCGGATGCCTGTGCGTGATATAGGCCATCAGCGGAACGTAGGCTTCTTAGCACGTAAAATTAGGAAACGTTGGCCAGAAGTTTGCAAGACCAATAACACTATAGTGCACTGCACGCGACGTCCAGAGGACCCAGCTCTGAACAGCATAAAGGGGCAGGAGCTCAACTCCCATTGTCCGCTTTGAAAATCCCAGCCCCAGCCGCCTGAAGCCTGTTTGCGGAAGGAGATCTGTCCGTGGCTCCAGCCCATCACATGAAGTCACCGATCGCAGTTACCTGCCTCTCTGTGGGTCACTGGGAGGTCGCTCAGTACCTGCAGAGAGCTGCAGGGTGCTCTGAGCCAGGAGCAGGCAGCTTGTTCTTCGCCCAGGTGCGTGGATTTGCCTGATCGCGTTCAGGGAAGTGCCTCATTGGAGACATCGTCCCAGTTCTGGGCTCTGCTTCCTGCCTCTGGGCCTTATGCCGTGTGTCTTGAAGCAGGTCACGTGGCCCACTCTGATCGCCCTTTGCCAGGCCCTTGCCCCTCCCTCACAGCTGTGCCACTGGACTCATGAAAGCCTGTGTGGAGTTTACTTAAAAAGCCCCTTGAAGGGGGAACTGAGGCAAAGGTCCACTTGCAGGCCTACCCTGAGGCCACAAGGGGGCACCTAGGAGGCAGCCAACTGTGGATGCAGCTTCGGCAGCCTGCTGATTAAAAAGCACCACTTGTCTGAAAGTCTTAGGTCGTGGGCTTTTTGCAGAGGTTTTCTCTCTCCCTGTAGTGTGACGTGCCAGCAGGGCACAGGGAAACGAAACAGGACTCTAACCATGAAGACAGGTGGTGGACACGGCACTGCAGGGCCAGCTGTGTGTAACTGTCCTGTCTGTAGTGAGCCGCCCGGCAATCTGCAGATGGATGCCGGGGAAACTCACAGGGTCTTACACCCCTGTAGATGGTCTAGATCCCAAAGCCAATAACACAAGCCGAGTAATTACCCCACAGCTTGTCCTTGGGGTATGTCTGCACTGCCATAAAATACCCGGAGCAGCTGGCTTGGGCTGTGGGGCTAGAAACCTGCAGTGTTGACATTCCTGCTCGATTTGGGGCCTGGGCTCTGGCACACGCGAGGGGGAGGGTCCCAGAGCCGGGCTCCAGCCCCAGCCCAAATTGCTACCCTGCAGTTTTTTCTAGCCCCGCAGCCTGAGCCCCATGAGCCTGAGTCAGCTGATGCAGGCCAGCTGCGGGTGTTTTAGTGCCGTCTAATTCTCATCCAGGCCCAGGGGGCTCCCTCCCAGCACAGTCTGTGCTGTCTGCACTTGAGGAGAATTCATACGGTGCGTTACTGAAATATCAGAAATCCAGCTAGCTGCTCGGCGTGGATCTCTCGAGCGAACGGGCCTAGGCCAGTCACCCGTCTGGTGCTTTGATCTGTTCAGTCAGATCAGGACTAACAGTACATCACACACCTGCACAGCTGCAAACTCCCTGCTTACTCCGTGTGGTGAGCTCAGATGTAGTGCTAAGCAAGGCTGAGATAATGTGACGCTCTGGGAGCCACATGGGAGCTGACGGTGACAGGTCTGCGTGAAATGCCTGGGCGTGTCTCTGTAGATTTGCTCAGCCATTCAAAAAAACACTTTTACAAACCCAGGAAGCACACAATGCGTCTGCTTAGCTGGTGCAGAATATCCCGAGTGCGGCTGGCTGTCGTGTCCCCTTCTGGAGGGAAGGAACGGTGTTTGCCAGAAAACTTGTCTTATCCACACCCAGCTCACTAGCTTGTAGAATGGTGGGGTTGTGTAATTTTCCAGCAGTTTGATCCGCCTACTGAGTAAGTTTTTTGTTTGACACCAGCCATCTGTCCTAATTCCCCCATCGCCAGAGGCTCAAACAGGTAAATTGCCAGTGAAATCGGTGTCCGGGTGCATTGTTCTCTGAGGAGTCGCTGCTGTGGATTAATTTGCCCCTTTGCCGGGGTCAGCGTGAGGGCTGTGCATCCCTCCGTCACTTGGGATGCTGCAGGAACCGGCAGAGACCAGATTCTCCTTGGCTCTCTCGGGGGGCTTTATTTGGTGTGGAACTTCCCCTTCCAGCAAAGCTGGACACTGCCATGCTACGTGGAGCTGGCCTGGAGAGGTCGGTGCTGTGCACCAGCTGCTGTGATACAAGTCACTAGTTGCCTTGGTAAAGTGAGTCACTAAAGATGGGGAGAAGGCCACGTCATTCCAATAGAATTAACCCAAGCTGGCCTTACTGGGGGTCCATGTATTTAGAGTCTCTCCTACCTATAGACTATGGGGACAAACTTAGCTCCAAGAATTGTTTGTATTTAGAAAACTGCCCAAATTGCTGTATTACTGTGGAAATCCTTCCGTTTCCGTGTACCCCATGTTCATATTGTAACACACCTATAGGCGCCGAGGACTTCATGAATTGTCCGTGAGAGCTGGCCACCGAGAACTTCACAGCGGGAGCAGGGCTGGAACTCTGGCTCTCCTGCTCCAAAAACAGCACTGGGGCCAAAGGCGAGTGCCCGGTTAGCTGTATGCCCTGTGGTGCCCATGACACTCAGCGAAGCAGTTCTGATTCTGTCCAGTGGAGGGCAGCAGTGACAGACACTAGCCAGCTTGCACGGCTGTCCACTTTTAATGAGTGGTGTCAATCTAAACTGGTGTCAATCCGTGTGTTGTTTCATGTGAGAAACTCTCACGTAAAAGATGAGAGCCACAAATGTTTTACTGTGTAAACATCTGCATCTATGTACAGTCCAGCACGTTTATAGGTAATGGTGACCCGGGTAACCGGAGAGCTGGAAGCAACCCCCCTGTTGAACATACAGAAAGGCTCTGCCTGCTTGCAGGGAACCTGGCCTGCTGCTAGCAATGCGGCCAGGGCCAGGGACACTGAAAGGGCTTGCGTAGTGTCCAATGGGTTGGCTGCACTTTTCATCTGTTGACCCCGTCACAGTGCCTGAAGTAACTGCACCGGTGACCACCCTGTGACCTCCTAGGGGCACCCCACTCTAGCCGCTGCCTTCCTCAGGGTAGGCACTTGTTCCTTTCCTGCCAGATCAGGGATTTAAGCTGCACTTTCCGCCTGCCACTCCCTGATCACCTTAGTGAGCCTGAGCACCTGGCATCCTGTTCTCTCTCCGGGGCGATGCCAGGGCGCGCCGGTGACCCGCCAGCCTTCCGAAAGCGAGGTGTTTGTTTAGAACAAAAGCCAACAGCTTGTATGAATGCCTGTCTTAGCAGGGGTGATCCATCTTCCTCCTGAACACACTGGCAGGTTCCAGAGTCCTTCACCCCCTCTGCTCAGTGTCATGTCAGTTCCTGGATCCAGGGAGAGAGACCTCCCGGCTGTGAGGCTGCCACGTCCTATGCGTCTCAGTTCTGTGTCTGCTCCCCACTGGAACCCAGTCAAAACCAGCCAATGCCCCCCCCCCCGCCCCGAGGTAAGCGCCCGCCCTGACCTCAACCTCTTCCCCCAGCTCATAGCTGCCCCACACACATCCAAGCTGCTGCTGCTGCTGGCCCAGGGGCTGCCCGGCCGCACCAGCCACTGCAGAAGTCATGGAAAGTCACAGAATCCATGACCTCCGTGACCGACATGCAGCCTTACCTGTAATCAAAGCATTCACTCAGAGCGCTCTGGAGTGCATTCAGGTAGGGAGGTGGAGCCAGACACATCACTGGGGTAATACGGAGGGCAGGCACTTATTCTCTGTGTGTCTTAACAAATCAACACTATTGAGTCTCATGGATCTTAACGTGCCTGATTTCAAGTTACAGGCATTTCTGCCCGTCCTGGTTTTGCCACGGCTTCCATGCCACGAGCCCGACTCTTCTCACTTGAGAACAACACCATTGAAATCAGCGAGGTTGCATGAGTCCCGCGGAGAGCAGAATGTAGCCCCAGGCGTGCCAGCAATAACTTGTTTTCTCAGTGAGCAAAGCTGGCCCTAGCATTCAAGAGCAAAGGGCTGCAGGAATAAAAGGTGAAGGAACGTGTCTGAAATACTCCAAGGAGTCAAAATCCTAGCAGCTAGCTTTCTATTTCAGTGCGGCTCCTCTCCCTGTTGCTTTCTTGTCTGTGGATGGTGTCTGTTATCTTAAGCCTTGCAATCATAGAAACGCAGGGCTGGAGGGACCTCGAGAGGGCGTCTAATCCGTCTCCTGGCACTGAGGCAGGAAGTCTGCACATTCTCACTTCATCGCACGTCCCATACGTTCTCTTTAAATGGGTGTGTTTGCAGGCTTAGCAGCCAGATTGTCCCTGCTGCTAATGTCTTTGGATCTTTCCTTTGTTTGGCAGGGGACAGAATGTGAGAGTCGGCTTCATTTTCAGGGAAGGTTTCTGCTTGTAGGGCGAGACCACGGATGCTGCAGGAAACCTCTGAGGCAGCGAGTTAGGGGCCAGTTAGTTTCCTGGGGAGGCAGTTTGTGGGGCTTTCGATGGGCTGGGTAACCTTCTGGCTTTGTTGCAGCTGCCGTGGAAGCCTGCGTCCTGCACAGCCTGAAGCGGAGAGCAGCCGGGTTCTTGCGCAGTAACAAGATCGCGGCCCTGTTCATGAAGGTGGGCAAGAGCTTCCCTCTGGCAGAAGATCTTTCTAGAAAGGTCCAAGATCTGGAACAGCTCATCGAGAACACGTAAGGCTTTTTCCATGGCCGCAGCGCCTTGTCTGCTGCCTGGTTGCACCCGTGCTAGGTGGAGACTTGCGCCACAATATTCAAACCTGGGGGCCCAAAGTTAGGCACCAAAATTTCTGCTTTGGCATCTTCCCAAGAGCCCGTTTTTCAGAGTTGCTGAGGTCAGTGGGGGTTGGAGGCGCGTGGCACCTCTGACAGTCAGGTCACTGAGTCAGGCACCCGCGTTTGAGAATCCTGGCCTTGGAGTGCCTGGGCTGTAAAGAGGCCATCTGCTTTCTGGAGTCTCGGCGGCGACAAAATCCAGAAATGTTCCCCAGAAGCTGGTCATGAAGGATTTAAAAAGATTGTGTTCAAAGCACGTAGGCCCAAATCCCAGAGCCACTCAATGAGACGTCGGCCACGAAGCGAATGAGTCGCCTTTGAAAATGGAACTTGGAGACCTGTGTCATGTGATGCTTGACTTCCATGGGATTTAAGGGCTTGCTGACGTGTAGCTTGGCACCGTTTGATTTTTATTTATTTTACTATTTCAGTGGATAAGATCAATGTTTATTTGAAAGCATTTTTCTATTCTTATCGATTTACATTTTCATGGTTGTGGGAAGTTATGGGGGGGATAGACAATAATCATTTAATGACCATACACAATAAGATTCATAAAGTTAAATCTTTATAACCATTGAAACACAAATTGTCAATATCACATGTCAAAATATGCAAAGTAAATAGCCACAGTCAGAAGACAGGACACTGGGCTAGATGGACCATTGGTCTGACCTGGTATGGCCATACTTATGTTCTGAAATCAAACTCTAATAAGCTCTCAAACAGCATTTTTCTTTCTTTGCCTCTCTGTAAATTTTGATTATTATTGATGGAAATAGTTTTTCATTGGTTTGTGTGTACGGTGAAATTGACATTTACCGGCACGTACCGATAAAAATCGAAACCTTCCAAGCCTACTCAGTGCTTTGCTGAATCAGGGCCTAAGTCAGCAGCTGATCTTAGGGTGCCTTTGTATTGTGTCTCAGTTCCGTTTCTTTATAACTGGCCATTTAATTTAACAAGGTCACTTCTAAAAACTCTGACCCAGGCTTCCCTGGAAAGGAGGAGCGAGAAGAGCACAAGGACCAGCTGAAGGGATCTGTCACCAAGTGATGATCCCTACCACAGGTGGATTTTCCCATGGGCTTTCCCCACCAGGCAGCCAACACCGTACCTGCCAAGTCTTAGCTTCACATCGGGGCGGGGTGGGGCTAGTGGGCCAGCCCTGCACTAGTTGTGGAGCAGGGAGCTCATTGCCCCGTTGCTCGGCTTGCTGCCCTGGTTTGGAAAGGAAAGGTAGTCTGCAATGCTGTTTTCTGCCTTGTGTCTCTGAAGACGAAACCAGGTACAAAGCGTCCAGGAGAACACGCGCAAAGTGCAGAAGCTGCCGAACCTGTCTCCCCAGGCCATCAAGCACCTCTGGATCCGCACAGCCCTCTTCGAAAAGGTCCTGGATAAAATCGTGCATTACCTGGTAGAAAACAGCAGGTGAGTGCTGGTGTGGGCCATGTTTCCTTTTAGCTGCTCCCCAGCAGTGCCCGCCATAAAGCCAACGTCCCCTGGGCTGGGCTGGGCTGGGCTGGCAGTATTGCTGGCTTAGCTTTCCTGCGCCTCACTGATCAGAAGGCGCCACACGACCAGCACAAAGCGATTTTTTTCTCTCTCTCAGCTCAGCCACGGCCCAGGATCTGAAATTCAGACCCTGTTCTTAATGGGGTCGTCAAGGGTTGTGACTCCGTGACCCCTCCCCCACAAGCTTGCTGAAATAGAGGGGTTAGTACTAGGCCAGCAGGATCCACTTAGTCTTTAAGTCCTGCTGCTGCCAGCGAGAGAATGCCAGGTGTCAGGCTCTGCCTGGCCATCACCCATGCCAGAGACCCTGGGCGGTATTCCTGAGCATTGGGGCTCCTCATGTCTTAGTTTGGGCCAAGCAGGGGGGCGGGCACGGATTGTGTCAGATGGAGCTGGAGGCTGGAGGAGGGCTACCTAGCTCTGGAGGGGCAGGATGGCCTGCAACGACCTGCTGTCCTTTCTCATCAGCAATAGCGGATGCAGAAAGATGCAGGCAGCACACAGAGGAGCAGAAAGAATAGGGCAATTTATGGCTAAAGCAGCCCTCTCTGTCACTTAGCACGTGTGCCAGCAACATGTTTGTTTTTTTCCCTTTGCTTCTAGTAAATACTACGAGAAAGAAGCTCTGCTGATGGATCCTGTAGATGGACCTATTCTTGCTTCCTTATTGGGTAACTTTCTCTTTTAACCTATTCTTGGAGCTGACTTTGCAGACAGACACCCCCCCCTACACCATTTGCATGCTCCCAGTACCATCTGTTCATGAGAACTCAACAGATTTGTAATGGGTCTTGCTGCAGCTGGGGTGGGCAAATGGAATTGTGTGAGTACATTGAAAAAGAACTCTTACCAAACTCGAAATAATTGCCGACTGGCCGCCGATGGAGTATGTTGAATAGCTGCTGCCATTGGTTCTCTTAGCTATTGAAACGTTGACCATTAATATATATTCCATGGGCCCAAGTACCCCTTTCAAATGACTTGGAAGGCATGCTGGAACCTAAGCACGGCTTCACATGCTCAGAGCTCCTGATTTATTCTTGGAGTGACACACATTATACGAGATAGTATCCTGCACAGCTGGTTGGTCTCCTTATAACCCAGCCTGAGCAACGGCCGGCGCACCCCTGCACGGCCCCTGGAGTGGGCCAGGAATTGGGCTGTGTCTCTTAGAGTCACATTCGGGCACCTTCTCTGTTCCCAAAATGTTGGAGTTGAGGTGTTGGCTGTGAGGATCCAAGAGGGAAAATGTTGCTCTATAATTCTGCCCTTTGCTTGGCCTTTAAATCTCACCCCTGTGCAGTGGGACCTTGCGCCCTGGAGTACACCAAGATGAAGACGGCGGATCACTTCTGGACTGACCCCTCTGCTGACGAACTCGTTCAGAGGCATCGCATTCACAGCTCACACTGTCGCCAGGACTCTCCCACTAAGCGCCCTGCCCTCTGTGTGAGTGCTGGGGGACAGCTGGGGTAGATTTGCGTCTCACTTGGCTCCCGTTGCAGTGGGGAGGGGGAGAGACTTGGGTGGTATTGAAGCTTCTTTAGCTGGCTTGCAAAGTGCACTGAGATCCGCAAATGAAAGAGGCTGGAGTAGTGTAAATTAATCATTGCAACAAGAGGATTTTTCCAACAGGATCCAAAACTCAGCCTATGGCGGCTACTGGCTCCTTGGAGCAAGATGGAGCAGTGCATTCTGGGATCTCTCTGGGGGCAACTCCAAATTAAAAATGAAGGCAGCTGCAGTCTGTTGCATTTAATGCAAATTAATTGCAGCCCTGGGCCTTCCATGGGTTCAGGGCTGACATTGGCTAGTGTCAATCTGGTGACCTAGAGGGCAAAAAAAGAAAAAGAGAAGGACCATTCTTTCTGTGGTGTGCCTGAAGCCCTTCTGCATGCTGGGCTTTCCTGGGGCAGGAGGAGGTGAAATCAGCTCACAGAGCTGTCCTGTGCTGGTCCCTTCTAGATTCAGAAAAGGCATTCGAGTGGCAGCATGGACGACCGGCCGTCACTGTCTGCCAGAGACTACGTGGAGTCTTTGCATCAGAATTCCAGAGCCACGCTACTCTACGGCAAAAACAACGTCATGGTGCAGCCAGTAAGTAGCCTGTGTGCGAGGCAATGTTGAAGCACATGAAACTCGGGTCAGGGACCGGCTGCTTTAAAGCCAAGTTGCTCTCCTGGCTAGCAGGTGTCACCCCGTCTTTGCTAGATGGAACGTCAGACCTGCTTAAGAGCGTGTGTGTCCGTGTCCACATGGAGGCAGGAGTCCCACAAGGAGCGTAACCCCTGTACTGCTACAGCTAGTGGATAAAGGAATCCGAGACCTTTCTGGGACTGCAAATCTGTACTTAAAAACACTGCTCTGTTCTTTTTATCCAGCCCTGCCCCAGGCTGGGAGAAAGGGTGACTGTCAAGTGCAGAATTGGGGAACTGGAATAGCTGAGCTCTATTTCTCGAAGCGAAGGAGATGGGGATCCTCCCGCTAGAAGCGGGGGGACTTCGGCTTCCCTTTGACTAGAACCTGGTCCCCTTTTTCTTCACCCAGAGGAGCGTAGGCCAGATGAGCCGTCTCCATTCCTTCCCTGGCTGTGGCCAGTGCGTGTCCTTGCACGGCAGACTGGCTACGCATGCGGGACACGGGTGGGTGCTGCAGTGGAGCCTGGAGTTCACACTGCACAGCTGACGGCCTATAGCGAAGGTGGGGGGTTGGGCTAGCAGGGGCGTGGCAAGCCCAGCGTGAGAGGTGACTGTGTGGGGCCTGCTTGGATCTGTTGGGCCCTTTCCTGGTACAAGCCCTACAGCTTTGCAGCGCTTGGCAGCGCGTGTCTCTGCCGTCCTTCAGTGAGCGTGCCTGGGTCGGGATGTGGGGCTCACGTCTTTAGCACAGCTCGGGAGTCTGCCTTTGTGGCTGTTTTTGGCTGTAAGGGGAGTGAGAGAAAACTGCTTCACTGGAGCTGTGACCGTTTCCCCCAACTGAGGATCTGCCCCCAGCCCTCCGACCAGCCCAGGGTTGCGGTGATGTTTCCTGGGAGAAGATCAGTCCTGCATGAACGGTTTTACACCCCCCTTCCTGGTGCTTGGATCGGGAAGTGCGCAGGGTGCTGGGCAGAGCTGTGCCAGGGTGCATAGTGGTCACTGCGGTGTTGGTACTTTCAGCAGACTGTGAAGCCCGACTGATCCCAAGAGCCAGGCCCGGGTGATGTCGTCCATGCTGTTTTTGTGAGCCCATCATGTCGTTTCTCTCTGTTCTCTTTGTAAAGAGAGACGACATGGAGGCGATACCGGGGTACTTGTCCCTTCATCAGACCGCAGACACCATGACGTTGAAATGGACCCCCAACCAGCTAATGAAAGGTTCTGTGGGAGATCTGGACTACGAGAAAAGGTGATTCGCGCTATATGCACGATCCTGTCGGCCAGAGAACAAGAGGGAAATGAACCATTCAAGGCAAAAACATCATGTTAGGTGCTTCTAAAAGGCCTGATGGAACAACTATTGCAGTCAGTGGGGATTCTTCCACCGAGCTCCGTGGGCTTTGGATCAGGTCCCAGACGTTCAGCTGATGTCTGAATTCACTCTTGCCTTCTGAGAGGTATAATGTAAACAGGGAAAAGCCCTCGTCAGAACCTCCTGGGGAATCCAGTTCAGTGTTCTGGGTGGGTGCCAGTTTTTACCCAGCCTATTCCGGAAACACTGACCTGAACAGAACAGAACAATTATGCAGGAGTTGAGAACAAAAACAGAGAGCGCAATAGGCCTTTGGGGACAGAGAGCAGGAAGGGGCTGTGGGAACAGAGAGGAGACATTGCTGAGGAATCCATCTCCTGAGGGCCGTGTTCAGCCGATGGAATCAGAGAGGCTGTTTGTGCTGAAGAATGTGGAACGATTTGCGTTCTTGCCCTCTGAGTGCTTTCCCAGGGAGAGACCTGGTGTGCTCGTCACAGTATTTCTGGGGGGTTGTTAACGCTGCTGATTGATCTAGGGAATCACAAAGCAGATAAACGGGAGTCCATGTGCAAGGAGAAAAGATGCGAGCAGCTTCCCGAATAACCACACTGGGCAATGGGCTTGTGTAGTGACAGGAGTGGCTGAGGTGTTGGCCAAGGGGATGACATGGCTCTGGAGCAGGTAGCTCTTCCTTCTCTCTCTCAGACCTTATCCTGCTGCCCATCCCAGTGGTATCTGAGCACCGCCCAGAAAATCAATAGCAAAGTCCCTAGTGGACTCCAGGAGGTCTCTGGCATGTCTCCGTTCATGGGGCCAGAGCTCTCCTCAGAGTAGCATTCCCTGATGAAGTGGATACTGGAATCTGCCTTTTGTGTTGGTGACATTTTTCTTGACTGCAACACTCCCTTTTACAAACTAACGTTAACAAACTGTGCCAGGCCTTCGCAGGCCTTGGGCAGCTCAGAAAAGTTCCTTCCAGCAACTCGTTATTGACATAAGTGTAACCATTCGGATTGAACAATAACCATTAACAGAATTCCCAAGTGCTTTCCAGTTCAGGATCCGTTCTCCTGAAACAGAGCAGAGAATCATCTAAATAGTATAGGAAACCCAGGGACAGAAATAACAGAGCATTGTGTCCCCTGGGCTGAGATAAACATCATTGTCTATGTAACTCATTTTCATTTTTGTCTATTCTCTATACTTGTCTCTCTCTTTTGCCGTTATTCCTTGCATCTCCCCTCTCACCCCCATGTGCTCTCGGGGGGTCTCTCTGTGCTGCTGGCGGGGATGACTGGCACCCTACTCTAATCCTCCTTTCATCTCTGTATTGCTTTGCTGAGTTCTTGACTTGGTCCTCAGGCTAATTTCTAAAATTTCCCAGTGTCCAGGCAAGACAGAGAGAGAGAGAGTTCACCCCACAAAGTAAGTATGCCTCCATACATACACCCATGCCCCTTGTCTTTCTCTGGGCCTTTCACAGGGTTGCTGTAATGCCTGCCCTTTTTTTTTTTTTTTTAAAGTACTGCTTTTCTAAATGAGAGCTATTGCTGCTAAAACCTGGACTTGAACTTAAACAACCGGATAGAGATTTCATCCTGCCAGGTTCTCCCTGGAAATGAAACTGCCTTCTCTGAGGCATTGTCTTTGAGAGAAGAAAACGAAACGTTTCTTTGATGGACCCATCACAGGGTTTTTTGTTTTTTTTTACTCCATGTCCATTTCCTCTTGTGATCTCTGGGCCAGGCTCTGCCCTGTCAATCAGCTGTCCCATGACCCTGCTCCCCTCAGATCAGGCTGAGGACTGCACAGTCGGCTTGCAGGCCTCGAATTGACGTTTGTTCTGTTTGTCCTTAAAAGCAACAGTGAAGAAAATTTAAAATGAAAACTTGTTCAGCCACTTCCAAGAAGTGTAATTCCGGAAGGGAAAGGCGAACCCAGCTGCGCAGAAAGCACCGAGTCCCCTGGGGTGAGCGTTGGAGCTCAGCAGCCTGGTGAAAGTTGCCCTGCGCAGATGGCCAGCAGGCGCCTCGATGCCTCTCAGATCCTATTAAGCTTAATTGGGATGTAAGAGGCGAGCTGGCTTCATGCCGCCCCCTGTGTGGAGGTGAAGCTTCCCCAGCAGAGGGGAGAGGAGGTTTCAGGGGTTTGCAGTAATTGGGTCAGAGGAGGAATGGTCTGCTCTGGCTTGGGCGGGAGTTGGATTTTGGCTTCCTCTGTTCAAGAGCCAAATTCAGACCACCCAGCTGGCAGAAAGCCGCGTTCAGGCTTTGTCAGGCCGTGTCCTCCGTGACGTGTCTGGTGTGATCGGGGGGGTTCTGCCGCTAAGAACAACGAGAGCGTAAAAAGGAGAAATCATTTCCCTTCCTCCCCATTCTCAGCCCCTTTGGCCGATTGATGAAAAGGTGCAGCCGGTGGTTTGATGACCTCGCGGTTCGCTCGTGAAAATATTCAAGAGGCCAAATAACCAAGCTCAGCCAAATGTATTGTCTGAAGACAAAGCAGCTCAGTACAGGAAAGAGAGTTAATACAGCACCATTCTTTCCCAGGAGGCAGATTCTCACGGTGTGTTCCGTTTGCCTTACGCAGAAGGGGTGCTGCCCAGACGCCCCCGTAAGCTAGCTGTGTTTACACTGGCCACAGCACTTGAGGTTTAACTGTCCAGCTTGTGCCAGCTTTGTCCTGGAGGCCTCTGTGTACTTCCCCATCTTTCATTTGGGATATTCGATTCCATGGAGCTACACCCGAACGCAAAGGATTCACGCAGCTTCCATTATCCCACGTTGTACCTTTGTTTCGTAGTGTGCGTCCATCTAGCTCGGGACAGTTTTTCTATTTGCCTAAGCCAAGTGCTGAGCTCTGGGTGCCCCCAATGCATCATGGGACATATGCCTTAGCATAAGTGAGCAAGAAGAAGCTGAGTATAATTTAGCATGATTACTCCGCCCCTCTCGGCCCCCCCACTAATTCCATGCCCATAATACCTATTAGTATGGGGGGCGTAACCTACATGCACTGGCTAGCAGTTTCCCAGTATGGGGTGGCTAGCTTCCAGATAAAGGGTCTGTGCAGGGCAGCTGCTCCAGGGCTCCCGACAGTGCAGTGCGCGTTCCCCGCACACGTGGCTGATGCGTGCGCCCGTGTACGGGGAAGGATGCCGAGGCAGCGATGGGTTTCGCAGACCTGGGTTTAACACAGCTCAGTCTTCTTGAACTGCTTTAGGAAGCACAGAGAGAAGCGTTTCTGCAGGGACGTTCCCACTGCCCCAAGCTGTTCCACTTGCTGTTGCTCACATTCCCCGGTCCCTCTGTAGCTCCCGCCTGGGTCAGGGGGGTTCTGGTGACCCGCAGGGCAAGATCCTCAGCTGATGTAAATGGGTGCGGCGTCCACTGGGCCTGTGCCATTTACACCCACAGAGGATTGGGCCCGGACTCTTGCCATTGGATGGCTTTGAAGGTGCTGTCGAGTTGTGTGGCCAGAGGGGCTTCTCTGACGGTTGAAAGCCTGTGGGGCGTAGGACTCTGCTGAGTGACCGGGGCCTCTCTCCTCTTTCCTTCCAGTGTGTACTGGGACTATGCCATGACCATTCGCCTCGAGGAGATCGTCTACCTGCACTGTCACCAGCAGGGTAAGGGAGGCGGGCATTGCTTTATCTCCAGGGCAGCTTATGCCATCTGCTCACGGGTACCTGGAGAATGTGACGATGGCAGAGAGCGCCCAGGACAAGTCTGGAAATACCTAGTTTCTGTGGAACCAGTGGTTCAAATCCCAGCTTGCTTGACTCGCCCCTTCACGCTCCCAAGGTAGATGAACTGAGCTCTGTGCGATTGCTGTTACGTGGCTCTTCCGGGGGGACCTTGAAAGCAGGGCCTGCCTGCTGTGCTGGGGCAGCGAAGACTCTGAAGGGCAGGGTTCTGGGATTAGAGCTAGAGAGGGAAGAGCCCTTGTGGTTAAAGCAACAGGCTGGACGTGGGAGACCTGGGTTCTGTTACTTGGCTCTGCCATAGACTGCCTGGGCGTCATTCAGTCTCTCCGGGCTCCAGTTCTCACCTGTGAAATGTGAGTAATGATACTCCCTTTGTCTCTCTTGTCTCTTTAGGACGTGCAGGCTTTGGGGCAGGGTCTGGCCTAACATGGTCTCCCCCCGGTGCCCAGCACAATGGGGTCCCAACCCCAAGCACTATCATAACAAATGTAAATCCGTTTTTTGCCCCAGTGGCAAAATTTGCCCTCTATAATCCCAGTCATTCAGGGTGCACTAAACTAGTTGGCTGCCGCTGTCCACCCTAGAGGTGGCTGCATGACAGTGGTGCCGTTTATATTTAATCTGTAAAGTGCTTTAAGATCTTCTCTAGAAACGTATATTGTGTGAGAAGGTTCCCTTCCCCTTCTCAAGTGAACGCAATGTGGCCAGCCTTGTCAAGTGACTCCTTTGGTCTGTCACTGCTGAGAGGCATGATTGGCTGCTCTGTGCTTGTCTCGCCGGTTTTATACAGCACTCCACGTGGTGGCCATGAAACAGCCACAATAATCATCCTGCTAAAAGCCCTAGTGCTAGCAGCAGTAACGCTCTCCAGCTAGAGAGCACGTTTCCTGCAGGAGGTTTCATTAATCACTGCATTACGTTTATTAGGGACAGAGACCTGCGCAGGGGAACAGGAACAAACTCCCTGCTAGTATTTCAGGCCAGGTTTATAATTGCAAAGCCCAGGCCTGTACAGCTGGAATTTTGTCTGAATTCTTGTTACTCTCGGCTCAGCTGATTTGTCATTGGGGTCATTAACCATCCCCACTGACCCCTCCAGGTGCAGTAATACGCACACCAGCCCCACAGTGTTTGTGGTTACAGGCAGTTTTCCTTGCGTTCAGTAGGGGTGAATTTCCCCCTAGTGCGGAGCCTGTGGGCTTAAGTGGGGCTCTAGTGGTGCCTAGGCCTTCTGCCTGGGATGGATTCCCGCCTGTGGGAGGAAAGTTCAGATAACTCGTGGCCTGGAGCTAAATGTCCATTTTTTGTATTTATTTCTTCCCTGGAGGCGTCTCTGGAGGGCTCCACTGTGCTGTGCCCGTGGGTTTCAGATTGGTGGGGTTACCTCTGGCACCTGTTTCCCTGACGTCTGTGTTGTGTGTCTTCTCTGCTCTTGTTCCTGTTGCTAATAGTAGACAGCGGCGGGACCGTAGTTTTGGTGAGTCAAGATGGGATTCAGAGGCCTCCGCTCAGGTTCCCCAAAGGAGGGCACCTGCTACAGTTTCTGTCCTGCCTAGAAAACGGTCTCCTTCCTCATGGACAGCTGGACCCACCGCTTTGGTCACAGAGGGGGAAGGTAGGAACCTTGACTGACGTGTGGGTTGGAATGCAGAGGCTCAGTAATGGCTCTTACCCCTCGCCGACATGGGCTCCTGGCTGGTGCCGGGGAGTGGTACCTGCCCAGACTTAGTGGCAGCTACAGTTGAAAATCCCAGGGTGTGAATGCCTCTGGAGTCAAGCACACCAGGAGCCCAGCACTGGACAGGAGTTGCGGGTGATGACATGATCTGCACCCCCTGTAGAAAGGAAGGCCATGCAGTAGAGGGGAACCTGAAGCCTACAAAAATCAAACCTTATATCTCAGTGCGTCCCCTTTATAAATGTACCCTGCTAATAGACGTATTCCTGGGCCACAGTCCGGGCCAACTCTGCAGCGCAGGCAAACGCCTGATCTCTCACATGCACACGGTCCAGCAACCACAGCTCCTAAGAAAGAACAGTCCTCACAGGAGCTTGCTGAATACAACAGGTGTCGCTTTATTTCCGGCAAAGACTCCTATCCATGCAGTTGTCAGTACCCTGGGTAAAATGCACCCCTGGATCAGGAGGCCAGCATCAACCTGGGCACCACTTCAGCCTGGAGGGTTTAAGTGGGATTTGTGATACCTTGAGCTGCCCTTCTGGACAGGGATGTATTTCCCCCTTACTTAGTAAACTCATGTAAGATGGGAGTGACCAGGCTCTGCCTGTTGTCTCAGGCCACTGGCCAGTTTTCCTGCAGCTGGAGGGTCACATCTAACTTGCATAACAGAAAGCAGGTCGCAGTTGCTCTTACGTTAACACACAGGTATATTGATGCCCTACAACAGACCTAGCAATTGGTGTTTGTGTGCGATGCCCTGTCTCGAGTGAGGAGTCTGGCCACATTGCATGCTGGGATCTGCAGGCTCTATGAACCCCATCTCTGTATGCAAGTTCCGGTAGCTGGGGCTCTGCTGTTTCAGAGACTGGTACAAGATCGTATCATAGCTCCTACCTCGGGGGTGAACTTTTCTCTCCGTGGGAATGTAATCTAAAGCACGGGGATCTTCCAGCCAAGCGAATGCTGAGGATGTGTGAACTCCTAGTTCAGCAGGAGGGCATGTGTGTTCTTGCATTCGACAACATTTTTAGTGGCAAAGAGGCATTTGAAGTTGCCCTGAATGTAAACACGTGGCCTGGCTTTGTAAACAGGAGTTCTTATTTATGTAGGGGAAGGTGTTTCCAAAGCTGAGAAAGCGAAGTCCCCAGGGCTCTTCCGAGTCGGCATCTGATAAGGAAGATGATGAAGCTACGGACTACGTTTTCCGGATAATATACCCCAGCATGCAGTCAGAGTTTGGTAGGTGCACTCAGTAATTACATGCAATGTTGCTGGAGTGGGACTAGCCTGATGCCAGCGCTGCTGGAAATGCACAGCCTAAGTCCCTGCTGAAAACCGTTCCAGGACAGGGTTTGTCTGTGAGAGAATTCCCTTTTCAACACCACTGGGATTTACCTGTTGCTCAGTCGAGAGGGCAGCAATGAACCTTTTGCTCTCAGCTGGAGAAGGGCCCAAGGCTCCCGTACAAGAGAGCTCCGTGAATTTTGCAAAGAATCTTTCCCAAATATTCCTCGGACTCTGACCGAGAGCCCGCTCTGGCTGTGTTCATGGGCCTTTCTGAGCACTCTCTCTGCAAAAGCCGGTGGCCATGAATGTGTTAATTGGGAATCCTGTTTATTTCTCCTCTCACGCTGGTGCAAATCAGGAAACACGTCACTAACCCCAATGGGCCAGATCCTGGGTCTGACCTAAGTCCCTTCTGTGCTACTCCAGCAGCACGAAGAGGGGAGAATGATGCCCTGTGAGTAAATTCACATTGGCGTAGCTGGCTTTGCCCCACCCGCTCCTCACCGGAGCAGGTGGGGATGATCCTATTGGGTTCCGTGACACACAAATGGGTCATTAGATCATCTCGTTTATCCTCCTGTATAACGGAGGCCAGAGAGTTTCACTCAGTTGCGCCTGTATCTTGCCCAAAACTTGTGTATGACTAAGGCACAGAAGAACTATGACTAAGGCTCTGTCTACACTACGGACCGTACAGCGGCCCGGCTGGACCGCTGCAGTTGTGCCGCTGTAAGGTCTCCAGTCGCGCTCTGCTGGTGGAAGAGAGCGCGCCTGCTGGCATCATTAAACCACCCCGAGCGAGTGGCGGGAGCTGTGTTGGCAGGAGAGCATCTCCCGCCGACATAGCGCTGTCCACACCGGCGCTCTTGTCGGTCAGGGGTGGTTTTTTTCACACCTAGTGCTAGTGTAGACACAGCCTAAAAGTAAAACAAATGGCAGAGACTCCCCTTTCTCTAGCTTTGTTCTGAACCCTCCTGTACAGTTCCCTAGTGCGTCGGAGCTCTGTTAAATGCATGGTTGACAGCTCCTCTGGCGGGGTATCTCCCTCTGTCACATGATATAGGACTTTCCCCCAAGGCTTGAACTCCTGCATGGATTCGTCCTCCCCTCATTCATTTGTGCCTTTGCCCTGTCTCCACGTCTTTAGTTTCCGTAACCAGTCATTCTCGTCCCTTCCTTGCCTCCCCTACAATCTCCGTCGCCGCTGGGAGGGAGAGGACCCCGAGGACTCCTGCTACAAGCAAGATTGTGGTGATCCCCAAACGCTCTCCGAGCCTGCTGGCTAGCTCCCTCACTGTGCTAGGGGCCGAACAGCATGCGTGTAATGTTGCCTTCATTGCTTTGCTGCCTGGGCCATGTTGTCGCTTGTGGATCCTCGTGTGCTGGGCTCAGCAGACCCGCCTGGGTTACGGTTTTCCTGCATTGAGTTATCAGAAGGGGGAAGGCCCTGGTGTCTAGTATCCCTTCGCATGGTGCCCATCTCAACACCAGCAGCTGCTCAAGAACGACAAGCAGGGAGGGCTCGGAGGGGCGTGCACAAGCCTCTGGCACCTGGAGGCCTGAATTCCTACCCTCCCTTAGCTCCTCTGTGGAAATGAACGGGAATATCACTGCTTAACCTCAGGTTGTGCCCATCCCCCAGCCGGGCCGCCGCCCTTCAGATAGAAATGGCAGAGGGGCGTCAGGGCATGGTCGTGCTAGAGCAGCCGCAGAGCTGCCGAGAGGCTGTCCCGAATGTGCAGGGCTCTCTGAACAGGAAGCTCCTGCTAGCCCCTGCTTGACCTAGTACTTGGGAACATGCAGGGGACTAAATTTGCTCCCAATCTCAAACCCAAACCACTGCAAGTGACCGTTCAAAGCGCACCCAGAGATTTAGCAAATGACAACATCCCGGGAGCAGCCTGCCTGCGCTGCCCTGGTTAACCTCTTGCAGCATCTTAATCAAACTTTCTTCTTCAGTCATGACTCTAATATCCTCCCCTTTCTCATATGTTCCCAGGGATGTGGGGGGGTGGAGGGGAGGATTCCTGTGTGCCAGGGATGGGGGGATTCCATCCTGCTCTCCCTCTGCCACTTCCCAGCGTATCCTGGAACAATGACCCATGATTGCTCGTGTCCTGAATGATTGATTTGTAGGTGTAATCCTGCGTGTGACGGGCCAGCTCACAGACTGAGGGATGCTTGCTTGCTACCTGGGTCTTTTTCAGCATTCAGCCGCCCCAAGCAAGCTGACTGAATACACCAGAGCTACCCTGGACCTCTCCTTTCCTGCGAGTGTGTCACTACTCAGCAATGTGATTGGCTGGCAGCAGACCCATGTGGTTTAATACAATCTGCTTGGGAAGACCATGGGTTATTGATCTCTCTAATCAGAATTTTCCTGTCTCTCTCATCCGGCGTGTGAGCCATCTGTCTCCTATCGCAATTGCTCAGTGATGTCTTTTCCTGCCCTCTCTCAGTGCCCCAGGAGCTGATAGACACACCAGGCAGCAGCCTGCCTTCCATGTGGCAACCTAGCACCCGCAAGTCCTCCTGCTCCTCGTGCTCCCAGAACAGCTCCTCTGACGGTGGGCCATCCAACGGCTGCAACCATGAAAGGTAGAACCAAGGAAACCGTGTTAATGTGGCTGGTCTGCCCGTCCCAACAGCAGGAATGCACGCGCCGGAACCAAGCTGAGATCCCCAGAGCGCGTCCGCGTGACTGACGGCCAATGATGGGGGAGACATGGACCAATTTTCCTGGTTCTTCAACTGAAAACTTTTTCTAAGTCAGGGCTAGATCAGACTCCAGGGCATGTGTCCCCTCCCCGCCCCCACCTCGGCTACTGCTCAAATGGGGACTCCTTCATAGTACGTTTAAATCCTCAGGCTGGGATGCTCAGGCTGGCACTTAGGAATGGAAAAGGGCTTAGGAGGGCCAGTTTGGGTTTCCCCATTTGGGGCGTGGGTGGATGTTAAAAATGGGGAACCCTTAATTTGCAGTAGGGACCTGAAGGCAGTTTTGTAGCCCAAGTAGAAGTGAAAAGTTCAGCAGCAAAATCACTCCTGTGTCCTAAATGGGCTCATCCTGTCGTCGGAGTGACTGTCCAGAATGGGTTAATCGTGGTACAGTAATCTCAAAGGCATGGCCTAGTGATCTGAGCACAGGCCTGGTCCCAGCTCTCCTATGTATTCCCATTGCAGCCTTGGGCAGGTAGTGTAGGCTGGGATTTTCTGAGGAGACTGAGGGAGGTAGTCGGATGGCTGACTCCCGTAGGCTCTTTGCAAATCTCAGTTTCCCCCTCTGTAAATATTCACATTGATTCTAAATTGCCGTATCCCCAAGCACAGCCAGCACTCGATAAGCGTTTGTCAGGCAGTGGGAATAGAAAACTTAGAATGAACAAAACATTTGATCAATTACAAAAAGCCCGAGCTGACTTGCTGCATCTGTGGCAGCTGAGCGAGCCTCCTGGCTCTTCCCGTCTCTAGCATGGAACAGTTATCGCAGGGTAAACAACCCCGGGGGAAAAGTTAACCCCTTCCCCCTCCCTTTGGTCACAGAGCGGGGCAGGTTGCTCTGTGCTAGAAGGAGAGGTTGCATTTCCAGGTGTTTGTACCGGGGGCACATGAGCAGTTGGTGCTGTGGGGTGGGCCAGGGCACTGTGTGATGGCAGGGACAGGGATGGGGGCCATTCCTCTCTTGTATCTGATTGGTTTTCTTCTCTCTTTTCAGAACCCCACTAAAGCTCTTGTGTGACAACATGAAATACCAGATCCTCTCCCGGGCTTTCTATGGCTGTGAGTGCTCGCTTCCTCCGTATGAACCTCAGATTCTCCTCTTCACTAGAGCTTGGCTTCAGTGGGCTTGTGACAGAGAGGAGAGTTGGCCCAGGGAACCAGTCTGAGGCCGTCCGCAGTGCATATGCAGACACCAGTGCTGTCAACCAACTGCATGCACGTAGTGTGGGGAACAGAATTTGGGTTAGGCGGCTCATGTGCCAGAACCACGGCCTGCCATGCTGACCAATATTGTCTCCTGGTTTCCTTGTACTCCCCCATCTGTCTGTATATAAACACAGACTGTAAGTTCTCTGGGGCAGGGACTCTTTGTTCTGTGTTTGCACGGCACCTAGCGCAACGGGGTCCTGCTCCGTGACTGGGACTCCAAATCACAGGCTTTGGCCCAGTGAGCTGAAGAGAGTAGCAGCAATTTGCCCATGACCAGGAAAACTCTCCTGGCTGGGGAATAGTCTCCCAAAGGAGGAAGACCCCTTGTTTGTGACGCTTAGAATTAGACTGGAAAAAGCCCTAGAAAATCTGCCGTGGAGGCCAATTCCCCAGTGGCCCAGGGTGGATGGACTCACTGGCATTCCGGGTCTTTTCTGCGCTTCCATCGGTGTTTTCTGGGGCTACCCAAGCTCCTTGTTCTGAATGAATCCTTGCTTCCGCCTGACAGGGCTGGCGTACTGTCGACATCTCTCCACTGTGAGAACACACCTGTCTGCATTGGTTAACCACAACATTGTGTCTCCTGACCTACCATGTAATGCCAGCTGTGGCCTGACTGCAGAGATATGGCAAAAATACCTGCAGGATAGCACGGTAGGGACCAGCATTCTAGTTAGACGCTAGAACGAGGCCTAGGCAAGAATTATTGCAACACAGAGCTTCTCCGTGGTTATTTTACCAGTGGTTAATGACAACTCTTCTGGCAGAGACTCTTCTGTGTGTTAGTACGGGGCTGTATCTGCTTGTGTAATACTGCTCAAGAATCACTGCCACTGGGATCTGGATTATCCAGAGCCGGTGTGCTGTTTCAGTGCCCCAGAAGGGCACTCCTGGGGTGCATGACAAAAGCGTAGCAGCTTTGCCCCGGTGCTACTGAATGGCTAAAATACGGGATGCCTCCCTAAGCCCCTTTGACTCTTTTTTTTTTTCTTGTTTGACTTCTCCATCTGTTTTATTTCCCTATGTTACATTTTCTATTTATTGCACCACTTGTGCATTGGCCAGTCATCATTCATGATATGCTCTGCATCTCTATGGCCCTTTATGCCCAAGGGTCTCGCAGCACTTTTCAAATGATAATGAATTGATTCAGGCACGCAGCCCCCCAAAGGGGAGCACTGTTATCACCATTTTACAGAGGCTGCAAGAGTAGCACAGAGTGGTCAAGTGACATGCCCAAGGCTGCATAATGATTCTGTGCCAGAGCCCAGGGGCCCTATCTACTAGACCTGTTAGAGCAGGAGCCTTGGAGTTAAGGGCCCTGGCCCTGTCTCCAGCTCTCGCACTGACTTGCTATGACTTGTCTACATCACTGCCAGTGGGGCAGCTTGGCCAGGGGTAGCAATGGTGGGATCAGTAGTGTAGACAGAGCATTGGTGTTCTTACCACAGCAGGGTTGAGTGACGTGGTGGCTGTAGGTGCGAACTCTGCCCCGGGGCTGCTGCTATGGAGCTGCATTGTCGGCAGTGCAGAATGACCTTGTCACCTTGGCCAGATCACTTTCCCTTCTGTGTTGCATCTTCCTCCCCTAGAGACAGGGCGGCTGCTACTGCACAGGGCCCCTGCCTGGCTTAACCAAGGCCCTTCAAGGCCAGTGTTTTCCCAAGTGCCCCCTAGCTTCGGGTGCCTCTGTTTTGTTTCAGGCTGAGCGCTGTAGGTCAGGGTTTGGGGGTGCTCAGCACCTTGGAAAAACTTCAGGCCCTGGGTGTGCTAGCCAGGCACCCAAAAGGAGTGCACGCTTGGGAAAGTTGTGCACCAGAGATCCTGGGGTGCTGCAAAAGGGCAGGGTTTGTTGTTGCAAATGCCGGCCAATTGGTTCCGGTCCCGTCCCAGTAACTGGCCGAGCTCTCCCCGCAGAGTTACGAGGAGCAGGAGTTGTTACGGCATATCTACTACGGTGGGATCCAGCCTGAGATCAGGAAAGCCGTCTGGCCATTCCTCTTGGGCCACTACCACTTTGGAATAACGGAAGCTGAGAGGAGAGAGGTCAGTCTCCCGCTGGGTTGGCTGCTGCCAGGGCAGAGACCTGCTGTTTGGGAAGCTTTGAGATGAAGGCAGACAGAGCCGCGGTTTTTGTGCCCACAGTGGCTGAAGGTTTGCGCCACTGGCTCTGATTGGTGGCGCTGACGGGGTGGGAAGGGGTGGGCCGAGAAGGCAGCAGGCTCGGAGAGGTGCTGGGCATGCACTGGCTGGGACTCAGCAGTGCCTGAGGAAAGGTCTGAGTGCCTAGACACCAGGGTGAGCAAGGGATCGAAATGCTGCTGTCTGGCTGGAGGCTGATCCCCTTCCAAGAGCTCTTTGCTCAACCATTTGGCAGCTTCTCGGGGAGGGAGAGGCTGGCTCATAGTTTCTCCATCATGTGGCACCTGACTGGGTGAGCTTCTCTGCCTGTGCCACACCGGAGCTCAGAGGAGACATCATAAAGGTCTCTGAAGCCTTGCACTCAGCCTGGGTATGAAGCGTGCTCGGGATGTGGGGCGCATGTTTGGGGCGGGGGGGGGGGGGCATTGTGCAAAGGGGCAGCCACGCCCCCATTCGGACTGTCCCGGTGGGGTCTCTCTCTCTGAATGCTGCAGGTTGACGATCAGATCCGGGCCTGCTACGAACAGATCATGGCGGAGTGGCTGGGCTGCGAGGCCATCGTTCGGCAAAGGGAGAAGGAATCCCACGCTGCGGCGCTGGCCAAGTGCTCTTCTGGGGCGAGCTTAGACACCCACATTCAGAGGATGATGCACAGAGATTCAACTGTGAGCAGCGAGGTGAGCCGGCTGAGGGCCTGCCGAGTGGAGCCCCCCCATCTGTCCTGCGGGGGAAGAGGGCTCCTTTTCTCTGGTATTTTACTGTTGGCCCATTGCCATTCTCTCTCCTGCCCTCCCTCTTTGCCTCTCCCTATTTCTGCTCCTCCCCAAACATTGCTCACAATGACTGTTTCACTTCCCAGCTAGACAGAGAGACCGGTCGGATTGCTGCTCTCTAGTGTCCCTGTCCCTTTTGCCTACCTGGGCCTGGACTGCTCACTGTGCTGCCTGCAGCCCTGGAATAGAGCCGTATCTTCTTCTAGCCTCTTCCTTCCCCGTGGGAGCTTCAGCCTGTGTAATCCTCATACCCCCTAGAAGTACTGAGACCTGCGCTGCAGTCACACCAGCCAGCCTCTGGGTTTGGTTAGCCAGCTCTGTTCGAAGCACCACAGTATTGTCCTAAAATAGCTTCTATCTGGATTAATTGGCATCGAGAGGGTGGGTTTGAAGATGAATCGGATGACTCAGCTCGCTTGTGTGCTGGTAGGTGGAGAATCCACCGCTCCAA
The DNA here is from genome assembly GCA_033296515.1 of Macrochelys suwanniensis. Taxonomy (NCBI): domain Eukaryota; kingdom Metazoa; phylum Chordata; order Testudines; family Chelydridae; genus Macrochelys; species Macrochelys suwanniensis. The sequence continues at coordinate 2,985,674 of CM065789.1, read as the reverse complement.
TTGCAGCAATGCACCGAGCTGGGCAGTTTGCATGGAGGTTTGCAGAACTCTTGTGCCTGGAGGGGCTTGTCTGGGGCAGTGTCAGAGAGAGAGGGGAGGGGGCAGTGGTGCAGGGGAACGGAAGCAACTGTGCCCTTCTGAGTTAGTGGCTGATCAGTGGAGACTGCAGCATGCCCATGGGGACCAGTCCATAGATATAGACGCCCAGGGCCATGTCTATGTTCAGTCTCATTCAGGTGTACACGGGTGTGACCCTTCTATCCAGTGGCATCTGCAGATACAAGAACTGGCTTCAATATCTATGGGTTCCTCTTAGCAACACAAAACAGAACTGGTTCGACCCACCCGTCCCCAGTAACATGGGGACATTAAACACCGCCCCGGGCGCCTCTCTGAGGCAGCACTTCCCACTTGCAAGCATGGAGTCTGTGCAACAAGAGAACTGTTATTAAAAGGGAAAGGGAGCCCGGCATAAATCTGGGAAAACACAACACCCAGCATTCAATAGCATGTGACCCTAAACAAACACCCCCACCACAGCACTGGCCCCATTCAGACCCTGTTTACACTGATGTTCCTGAGGGGGAGGAGAAGGGAAGGGATTTTTTGTAACCTAGAACCAGATTCTCTTCTCACTCACATTGGTGTAAATCAGGAATAACTTCAGGGAAGTCAGTGGAGTGACACCCTTGTTGAACTGGTGTAAAAGGGAGGAGATTCAGGCCCGTGCGGTGCAGGGGTCAGAAGCTATGGAAATAGCTGACAGACAGGTCTTTAAAGACATGAAATCTTCACTTGGATCCCTGTTCCTTTTCTGTCTCCTTGCTGCTGAACCCAGCTGAGTGCCTTTGATTCCACTCTGCATCAGAATGATTACCTGGTCCCTTCGGAATAGGCAGGTGGGAAGGAAGCCGTTGGGTTTAGATGTGGACCTTGGGAGGGCTTGCTGTTGTGGGACTGGCATGTGGCAAAGAAAATAAATCTAGAGAAAAGCACCAGGGACTGGAGGGCAGTCTGTTCAAGGAAACATAGCCTTGAACACAGATGTGTGTGAGGGCTTTCAGTCCAGCTTTGTTCTCTGAGAAGGAAAACTGGAGCAGGACATCCATACAAGGACTTTGGGAACTGGGAAGGTGCCAGCTGCAGACCAGGGCACTGCAGTGCCAGGGGGAGAGTTTTCTGTGCAACAGAACAAGCGACTAGCCAAGTCACCTGACCTCATCCACTGCAAGCAAAAACCGTATCAAGGAAGGCCAAAAAGGACCCCCTGGGTCAGGCTGTCTGAGCTGCAGCTGTGCTCCCCTGAGGCTTTATCTGTCTTCCTCCTGAATGTGTGTGTGTGTGTGTGTGTGTGTATTGGTTGGTGAGTCTGTCGGATAGAGCTGGAGGTAGTTGTGTACCCATGTGCTGTGGGTGGGGGAATAGGGGATATGCAGGCAGTGCACAGATACCTTTCTTGCTTGCAGAAGCTAAGGTGACACAGCTCTTGCACTGAGTCAGGTGTGAGTGGGCTGAGAATTTGGCATTTACTGCATTTCAGTGAATCATTCCTATCTCCGTGGAGCCTCTGTTGTGCGGCTTAGTTACATCTGGCCCATCTCTCTGTTCCTGGGAGGGGCCCTGACAGAACCAATAACTGTAGAGGATCGCCCCTTCCCTACCTTAATCTGAAATCTACTGTTGCAAAGTGTCCCCACGATTATGGAGAAAGCGATCACCTGTCCCCTCCCCGCTGGAGACCCTGGCAACAAATACAACACCAGGGAGGGCACAGGCTGCCAATTCCTGCTCCTGGTCTGGCTCTGAAAGGTTTTCTTCTTCAAACTTCGTTGCAGCATTTCATACAGTTCAGTTTCACACCACTTGCATATGTCACTTTGACATGTAGTGAAAATAGCACCTTGGTTCCACTCTAAAAATTGTAACTGTGAGTTATGGATGGATGAGGAGCAGGGCTAACAGAGCCTTAATTTAGCTGTGGTAGTCAATGACAATGAACTGCTGTTCAACAGACGAAGCAGCAAAGCATTGCATGGTTCATTACAGATCCACAGCAGAAAAGCAGCCTGCTACACTTCAGCTTGGAGTCAGAAAATGCTGCTGTCACTTTTTTAGTCCGCCAGTCTCGACAGAGTCTCTCTGAAATCACAATACTGTGAAAACCCAAGAGCGTGCGAAGGGAGGGGTTGGGTTATGGCCTCTGGTTTGGTTACTTATGTAAACTCAGATGCGGTTATCAGCTCACTGCTGACTCAGGATCGGGATTAATAGACTCTGGCACTTGAGGATGCAGCTTGACCGTCCCAAAGGCCAGAAGAAAGCAGCTCAGCTCATCCTCAAATGTATGGCGTTGAACAATTCACCTGGGACATCTCAGGTCATTTTTTCTTCTTAATTGCCAGCGCTCCTCTAACAAGAAGCACTAGTCACTGCTAGAGGCAGGATGCTGAACTCTCTGGACCAATAACCTGACCCAGTATGACACATCCCATGCGCCTGTGAATCTGTTGTTTCCCTGATTTAAATATGGGGATTTATCAGGTGCAGTTTCCCCCCGATCATTGTGTGCAGCTGTGCAGGTTACAATGCTGCTGCTGCATTAGCTCCCCTCTGGGGATCCGGGTGGGGACAGGGTAAGCCCGTGCTTTGCTTTTTTCACTGAACTGTTCCGCTCTTCTCTATTGCAGTCTTCCCAAAGCTGTAGCTCTGGCAGACAAAGCAACGCCCGGCTGCAGAGTGACTCCAGCTCCAGCACACAGGTAACCCGCCCAGCTGTGCAGGCTGGTGCCTGCTCAGTAGCGGCCACAGCCTCCAGTGTGACTCCATCTTGGGTTGATGCACAGAGCTTTATCTGCCAATTTTGAACATGCTTATATTAGGGGTGTCCAAAATACAGTTAACTGAGCTCAGAGTGGCTCACTCCGCTGCAGCCTGCATGCTACTCTGAAGGCTGCGGAGATCAAGACAGAGCGTCGCTTGATAGGACTTGACATCCAGACCTCCTGCCTGGACTCCGAATGAAAGATTTGCCCCATTTTCTGCAAACTTTGTGCATGTGCCAACCTGGACCTCATTAGCTTCCCGCTTCGGCGCCCTGAGCTGATTTACATATGAACAGCCATTTGTGTATCTAAATTACAACCCTGCTAAATACACAATGCCTTTCTGCATTAAAATACAGCGTAGAAGGCGGTCACTGCAAGGAGTACTGGCAGGGCCTTTTGTAAATAACCAGAAACTGCGTCTGGCTAGATCGAATGAGGCTGGATGTTTGAAGCTGAGGCTCTAGTGGATACAACACATGGTGCTGTTTTTGTCGTCTTACGTGGCCAGGTCCGTGGCAGAAACCTGCAGTTTGGTGACATACAAAATACATTTTCTAGGATTAGCTGAATTTTATTGGAGCATCCTGAATGGATACTGCAGGTAGAACAGAGCCAGAATCAAGATGCATGGGCCCTTCTCTGTGGAGTGAAACTTCCTCAGGGCAGTGATTATAAACAGAATGGAGCTGCTAAGTGCTCTGCCTCTAGCTGGAGTAGGTCTTACAAGGTGCCTGAATTGGCTCCATATCTTACTCATAACCCAGAGGAGGTCCAAATGCACTGGATTTGTGTACAGCTTGTCTGCATTGATGCTGACTTAACTCTACACAAACTGTGTGAGCATCCAAAGCAAGCAGCTGAGTATTCGAGCAGATTTCTCACCCCCTCTTGTGATGGCCCTTAGACTTGAACATAAATGCGCTGCAGAATGTTGTGCAACATCGTTGCCCTTGATGTGATGTGAATGAGTCTAGGTCACTTCCAGAACTCCAGTCACCAGAGCATCTTGTTGTGGGCTGTGCTTGAAGTTAATATGCTCAAAAATTCACGATGGCTATGGAAAGTGACTATAAAATGGCATTGTGAGCCCCTTGCTTGTCTGGGAGTGACTATCAACCCACTCACCTTACAGGTCAAACCGTGCTTTGTTCCAGCTGCCAGCCCTGCATGCTCATCCTGGGATCTGAGAGGAATGCTGGGGTCTTTCTAGCTCCTCCATGGTCATGCACTGTAAAGACTCTGCCTTCAGTTACACCTGTCCTGCCCCAGTGTCTGTTGTCTATGGGGTTGCACGGATGTAACTGATTTGGCAGTCAGAACATGGCTACGTTCTGTTGATGATGTGCAAGCCAAACTAGGATCCCGCTCTCTCTCGGATGGCTTTGGTGCGGCAGAATTAGCAGGAGTTGAAAGCAGTGAAAGCTGCTCATTGGTTGACTCTGAATGTATACAGGGAGCACAGTGACTGGGTAGGATGGTGTCACTTTTCAGAGCAGAACTTCACTTTTCTCCCCGCGGCATGGAACCCAGGGATCGCGTCACCGGCCAAAGAGTTAGAGGTTGATGGTGAATGCAAAGGGCATTTGCCTGGGCTAAGGGGGCTCTCTGCTCATTGTTTGCACAGGTGTTTGAATCAGTTGAGGATGTGGAACAGACCGAGGCAGATGCCCAACTCGAAGACGGCAAACAAGCCAAAATCCTAAATGGGACGATCGCCAATGGCACATGTTCCCCTGAGTCTGGCCGTCCCTCTTCCCAGAATTTCTACAGCACGTCCGAGCACAGCTTCAGCACTGACAATAACGCAACGGAATCCAGCAAAACCGGGGCCTGCCACCGCGTGAAAGCCAGTGGGGCAGAGGCCCTGAAACCACAGAGCTCAGCCAACACACTGTTAGAGGATAAGCTGGCGGGGGAGGATCTGCAGGGCCAGGACAGCCTGGAAGGTGAATGTCCCATCAATGGAAGCTTAGAAGTCTTTATTCCAGTCGGCGGGAGCACAGTGGGGGTTTTGCCTGACAACGAAGCAGTGGGTCTTTCCCTGGTGGATGAGAGCTGGGCTGATAGCGAAGCTGAAAAGCGTAGCTTGGTGGGGAGTGAGGACAATCTGTCAGAGGAACCAGAGATGGAGAGCTTATACCCACAGCTGGATTCACTAGCTGTGGCTGACTTGGCTATCAATGAAGTTTCTCCTGTCTCCTCAACTGGCGTCACCTATTCTGTGAGTATTTGCTTAGGAATTTCCATCTCGGGTTGGGGCCCAGTGATCTGTAGGTCCCTTTGCAAATGCATTTCACCAGTTGCTCTGTGCGACTCACCGTGTTAATTCTGCAATTGCATGCATGATGGCTAACTCCTTCACAACCAAACCTCTGAGCAGACTGCGGTGCACAGGGATTCGTTTGACCTCGCAGTATTCCTTTTTTTTTTGGGGGGGGGAGGGTTTGGATGAATTCATCTGTATTGTTTCGGTCCGTATTTCTGTAGCCAGAGCTCCTGGACATGTACACGGTGAACCTGCATCGCATTGAGAAGGACGTGCAGAGATGTGACCGCAATTACTGGTACTTCACGCCTGCCAACCTCGAGAAGCTCCGCAACGTCATGTGCAGGTATCGACCTGTGGAATTGGGGCAGGAGCTGACGTTCACACAGGCCCTGTTCATGCGTAGGGTACATGTGACAGGAAACCCCAGGCCAATGGTGCTGGCTTCAGTGTTGCTCCAAACCCATTTGTTTTCTGTTTCATTGTTTCTCCCCCTAGAAGGCTCCAGTGTCCTAGTGCAGCTCGTAATCGGGGTATTAAGACAGGGAATTGTGGCTACAAGAATCTACCTTTTGAGACCCCACCCCCAGTAGCAGAGGAAGCGATGGCAACAGCCTTTAGCTCTTGCTGGTCACCTCAGGTCCAGCAGTGATACAGTTCTGTCTTGTGGTATGAATCCAGCCTGGACCAGCTTGCTGTGTGGCTCAGAGTAGGTGGGCTCCACTCTTCAGTGCCAGCAAGGTCCCATAGGACAGCAGCAGACACTGCTTCACCACGTCCAGCATCTCGTTGGATAATGGTGCAGCCCACTCACTTGTCTGGTTATGCAGAGTTTTAATGAGGATTCACCCTGCAGAACTCAAATGCTAATGAGGAGTAGAAATGCCAGACATTCGTGACATGTGCATATTATTGCAAACAGTACGGTGGTGAGGGCTGTAGGAGTACCTGGAGAGAGAAATATCTGGGTGGATTTCTGACTTCTGTTGATTAGTCATCTCATGGAGCGGTCATTGTAGATACTCTCACAGATCACACATAGCTCCGGCTCTCCTGACCCAGCCGTGTGAGTGGCAGTGAAAGCTGAAGCGTTAACATTACACATCTCGACAATATGAGGAAAAGAAGTTATTTCATTAGAGTTTCACTTAATCTCACAGACAGGCCTGGAAGATCTTGGCTGAGATGAGACCTACAATGTAGCAGGCATCTGGCAAGATTCACAGGGTTATTCAGTAATGATTTCCTTATGCCACAAATAGGTTTTTGTGGCCTTCTGTAGTGTATTTTGATTTATTACCAAATATGGCATGTGATCTTTGCCAGGCTAGTTGCGCTCCAGGAGCCCTTGATCCAGGGAGGAAGAAGCAAGTAGCAGCAGGTGGTCTGCACAGATAGGCTTTCTTGTGGGCCAGAGAACGGACTGGAGGGCAGAGGCGTGTGTCTTTTTTATAAACTAGTGTTAAACTCTTTCACTGTTTTCACCATTGCCCCTGACACTACTTGATTCTGATTTCACTTGCTCCTGAGCTGGTCCCTGCTGAGTCGTTATTGCCCGATATCGACTTAGGATGTGCACCACGAATGTAATGGTTAACCTAGCCCCTCATCTGCCCGGCCTGAAGGGGAGTGAGTCGTTTGCAGGCTAGCTGCGCTGGAACGAATGAGCAAACCCGAGGGTAGGATTAGCAGGGGAAAGTGAAGGCAGCTCTAATGTCTCCTTGCTGATTCCTGTGGCCCTCCTTTCACTGCGCAGGCTGCACCCTTAGCTGCAGGGGCAGGTGAGCGAGCCCATTGCAAGTGGCACTGCTGGGCTCTGCAGGGAGCCCTGCCCCGTCTGTCTCCAGTGGAAGGATGCCTGTTCCATGGAGTGAAGCGAAGGGGTGCAGGGAGGAGTGTAGAATGAGATGTGTTCTCTAGTCTCTTCCAGAACGACAGAGCGCGCCCCCTGCTCCACCCCCACTAGGGAGAAAGGAGGGTGCAGACGGCTCTGCGGACCCTGAACCAACTGTATTTCTGTCAGGAACATGCAGGAACCCAGCGGCTCCCCCGGCGCCGCTCCGAGTGCGGCCCATCTAGAAGGATGTTCCAGGGCCTAGCCACCAGTGATAGTGGGGCTGGCAGGTCCCTTCCAGAGGCCTTTTACTGCTGGACCTAGTGGTTAATTAGAGCAGTGCCTTGTCCCCTCCCTCCAGGTGTCACATCGTCACTCAGTTTTACTTGGCCTCACTTGCCTTTGATGTTGGTGGGGTCCATGGGGTGTGATTCCCCCGCCTGGTGCCAGGCACTGCTGTGTGGGTTGCTACCCAATCAGTAATGACAGTGCCTGGCACCGGGGAATTGAGCCCTTTGGCTTCAGACTTTGGCCCCATGGAATCAGTGGGGCAGGCAGGCTACAGCCAAGTACTCCAGCCTATTGCCCGCAGGAAGGTGGGCTGCCCTCCTAGAGAGCCGCCTCCCGTATGAGCACCTGAGAGCCGTACGCTGGGCCCGGCCCCTCTGGGGAGTTCACAGCCCATCTTCCCCGCTCTCCCCCCAGCTACATCTGGCAGCACATTGAGATCGGCTACGTGCAGGGAATGTGTGACTTGCTGGCGCCTCTCCTGGTCATCCTGGACGATGGTGAGTGGCAGCTCCAGTGAGTGCGTTTAGCTGGGTATTTAAGAGGGGAGGTATGGGGAGAGCTCGCTGGCTCAGTCAGCCCCACAGATCTGGCGTGTCCAGGCCTGCCTGGCTCTGTCCCCCAAACAGGCAGGGCACGAGTCCTGGCCATGCTTCCTCAACGCAGCCTCCCCATGTGCCTGCACCAGGGCCTGGAGAGACCCCTCTGGGGGTGTGTGTGTGTTGGGGCGGGTGGAGAAGCTCTGTCTCCAGGGCCTGTTTCATCCTGGCTCTCTGCTGCAGGGGCTCAGCAAAGGAGGCCGGTTACTTTCAGTTGGGGGGTGTGTGCGCGTGTGTGTGAGCAGATGTGTACATACAGTCACCCATGTTAAGGTGCCTGTATGTAATTGGTGTGTACACGTGAACACATGCGTGTAGTAGAGCCATGACACTCTCTGTTATCCCATGCAGAGGCGCTCGCGTTCAGCTGTTTCACCGAGCTCATGAAAAGGATGAACCAGAATTTCCCACATGGGGGAGCCATGGACACCCACTTTGCTAACATGAGGTCGCTGATCCAGGTACTGGGCCTGGGGCTCCTGGCGAGAAGGTGGTGGCGCCTCAGACCAGCCGAAGGAAGGTTTTCCTCAGCCGCCTGTTGTGTTAGAAGGACTCTTAAAGGGCAGGGGGAGGGTTCTGGAGGAGGCACCCTTGGTGTGGGGGGGCGGGGTTATGGAGGAGCTTGTGGGGGAACGCCCAGTACAAGGGGGTGTTACAGCTACAGAGGAGCTTGAAGAGAAGGCCTGAGGGAGCATGTGGAGGGCTGTGGAGGGTGTTGAGGGCCGGATGGGAGGAATAGCTGGTGCCTTCTCGTACACAAACTGGATTCTAGGCTCCCTTTACTTTCTTTGGACAGATCTTGGACTCTGAGCTCTTTGAGCTGATGCACCAGAATGGGGACTACACCCATTTCTACTTCTGCTATCGATGGTTTCTCCTGGACTTCAAGCGAGGTGCGTGGTGTGACCTAGCCATGTCCTCCAGGCCTCTGATGAACCAAGTGCAACAGGAAAGTCCCAGGGTGCCTCTACCTTGAAAGCAGTGGCATCACTTCAGATATTCCTTGGGGTGGAGGAGGGGGCAAATTCAGGGACCCCGTTCCAGTCTCCGCTCATCCCACAGAGATCTCGTCCGGGGAGTCTTCCCTCCAGGGGTGAAAGTAAACGGGTACGGGCCGGTACGGTGTACCGGTAAAAAGTGGCTGCCAGTACCAGCCCGTACCCAGCTGACTTTAAAGTGCTGCCGCGGCAAAAGACCCCGCTTAAAGCGCTGTCTGTCGTTGCTCCTTCCCCCACCACCCCCTTCCCGGCCGCTGATAGGTGGGGTGGGGGAAAAGGAGCAGCTGTCTCAGGGCTGGTGATTTAAAAGGGCTCGGGGCTCCGGCCACCACTGCTGTGGCAGCGGCCGGAGCCCCGGGCCCTTTAAATCACCGCTGGAGCCCCAGGCAATGCAGGCCAGGCAGCATGGAAGGGCCGGCTGGGGGACGCTGACCCCCAGCCCCGCCCCTTCCGGGGGCTGGAGCCGGCCCCCATACCGGTAAGTCTTCGGCTTTACTTTCACCCTTGCTCCCCTCCCTCTTACCCACATAGTGCATGAACTGCCAGGAGTCGAGCCCTCAGTGGGCTGCCCTGCGCTCCACCGTGCAGACTCCCCGGGTCCCAGCTCGCCGCACCATTTGGCCCAGCCACTCCTCTGTCTGGATGGAGGGAGCGGCTGGGCCGAGGTTCAGTGGTGGTGTGACCCCTTGCGCTAGGTCACAACGCCACCCACTGAAATTTGGCCTGGCTACCCATCCATCCATACGGAGGGACAGCCGGGTCAAATTTCAGTGGCATTGTGACAAAGCCGGAGTGACACTAGCAGATTGGACTTTTTTCTCTACAGGGCCAAAACATGCAAAACATCCCCAGTCCCAAAGCTTTTACAGCCTAGGGGGCCAACAACTGATTCTTCTTTTTTAAAAACAAGTTTCAGCTGTGGGGCTTTGTGACATACTTATCTAATGGCCTCTCCTCTCATCCTCCGGAGACCTTCGCTCACACGTGGATGAGACAGTAAACTAGCTTCATCCTAGTCCCCATAGGTAGTTACACAAAGCTACAGCAAAAGCCAGCGCGGGGGGAGGTTCCTGTGTAAGTGGGCTGTAGGTTTGGAATGTCAGATTGGTGGGGAGCGAGCTCTGTGAGCAGAGCTAACACTAAGCTGGTTGTTAGCTGTGGTAGTGTCATCCCTTATTTATTAGTAATTCATTCACAAAATTCTACTTCATTGTATTTTCATGTTTGAGCAGCAATGTTAGTATGTTGGGAAAATAGTTTGTATTAGACAGAGTCTATAACGTGGATAACTAATATCTGGGCAGGGGGAGGTGTGCTGTTTTATAGTCACATGCTTTAAGGCCAGATGAGACCATTAGATCATCTAGTCCGACCTCCTGGATAACACAGGGCAGAGAATTTCACCAGTTACCCTCTGTACTGAGCCCAATGTTGTGTTTGGGGAAAGCATCTTCCAGAAAGGCAGCCCGTCTGGATTAGAAGACCTAAAGAGATGGAGAACCCTCCACTTCCCTTGGGAGTTTGTTACAGTGGCTAATCACCCGCAATGTTAAAAAAATTGCGCCTTATTTCTAATTTGAATTTGGCTGGATGCTAAATCCCAACATTGGCTCTTCTGCCTTTCTCCACTAAATTAAGACCACCTTTTGCACTCGGACTGACTGTTCTGTCACGTCCACCCATATAACTCCAATGGCTTGTGAAGTTACTCCTGGTTTACACTGATGTGAGATAAGAGTCAGGCCACATTTAGGTCCTTACATTCTGGCGGGAGCCTGATTACTTTCCATCTGTAAAAACAACTTTCTATATAAAATAACCATCAGTCTGAAACAAAATCCCCTTTTTAAAGTAATTCTGTAATGTTCCAAAGAAGAGACCCTCCATTGTTGCTAGGCATTCTCCATAGACCCATTCCAGGTCCTGAGCCCATCCTAAACGATGCCCTGGCTTAGCCATTGTTGTTCTCTCTTTTACAGAGCTAGTGTATGATGATGTTTTCTCCGTCTGGGAGACAATCTGGGCAGCTGCACGCGTCTCCTCTTCGCACTATGTCCTCTTCATAGCCCTGGCCTTGGTGGAAATGTACCGGGACATCATTTTGGAAAATAACATGGATTTTACAGATATCATCAAGTTCTTCAATGGTACGTCCTGAGTTTTGTTGGGCTGGATCTATGGCAGGTACTCAGTCTTTGTCAGCAAGTCTTTGTGGTTAGAGTAGGTTAGTCTATACTAATAACTAGTGTTTATTGAAACAGAATGGGGCAAGATTGCTTATGAGAGGCTGCGAGGCCGATGTCCTAAGCAAAGGGCTGCGAGCCAGCAACTTGTCGGTTCTAATCCGGACTCTGCTTTTCCTCTGTGGTCTGAGGGCAGCTGCTTCGCTGCTCCAGGCCTCAGATTCTCCACTTGTTATATGGTTATACTTCCCTGTAGAGAACAGTCCCCCAGCGATTCTTTAGCTAATAATGATTCTCATAAATATTAAATATGGTGCTTCTGGACACAGCCATGATCAGGGCCCCACAAGTGCTCTGAATAGCTTCAACTCCTTCCTAAAATGTGGCATGGGCAGAGAGATGCAAACCTTTGACAGGCTCTCAGCCTTCTCAGGACTAGGTGCTATTTGGCCATCATTTGTTAATTCCTTTTCCTTCCATATTCCAGAAATGGCTGAGCGGCACAACACCAAACAGCTCCTGAAGCTGGCCCGGGATCTCGTGTACAAAGTCCAGACGCTAATTGAGAATAAATGAAAGGCCTGGGAAGGGTGTGGTGTTTGGCGAGACGTCGTGGACTCCCGTCCAACACTTCCTGCCCGTCTCCTTTTTCTTGAAGTGCCACACCTGTGACAAAAAAACCTTGCTGCTCTCTAAGATGAAAGTACCCTTATCTCTGCTCTCATGCTGTTGAGCTTAGGGGAAGGGTCCCCTGGTTTAGTTCTTCAGCTCAGCATTTGTTTTCAGTGATTGACCAAAGATCTGTAAATCTGCATCTTATTTTTTGTTTCAAACATTTCTACTTTGGAAGCAAACCCTGGGCAGACATTGCCTTGCCTTGCTTTGCTTTGGTGGTATTGCAGTTCTGGTTCCCATCTTTAGCAAGAGCGCTTTCCAGACACAGCTTTCTCCAAGGGGGTGGGCTACAGGCAGACTGTGCTTCTGTTGTCCCTTGGGTCTGCCTTTGAATTTGCAGCACATACTGCAGGGGAACAAAGCACTTCCCAAGAAGCAGCTTCCCCATGTGACAAGAAAGCCAGACAGCACCTTTCTCAAGCTAGTAAAAACTAGGGTGTTCTCAACATTTGGCTCTGTGGGAGGAGCGTGAGGCTGTGCCTTCAGCAGAGAGACTCTGATCAGGGAAGTTCCTCCTATGATATACCCTCTTCCTTGTTTGGGGCTCTGTTTTCTTCCTGTTCCCTAGGCTTTACAGTTTGCTCCTCACCCCAAGATCAGAGCATGTGGAGTTCCAACTCCGGCTAAGTTTCCAAAAGAGCTCGGGATGCCACGTATTTCGGTGCCAACATAGGAGCTGAGCTTTACTCCAAAGTCTGGTTCCAACTGTGGGTCCTGAGCACTTGAAAAATCCGGCCCTGAGCTCTTCTGAAAATTCAGAGTGTAGTTCCTAGAGGAGTCTCTTGTGTTTATGGAGCCTGATCCTTAGCCCATTGAAGTCAATGGAAAGACTCCAGTTGGACATCAGTGGGCTTTGGGTCAGGCCCATGTGGAGGAAAGTAGACCAAGCTTAGCGTTCTCTGCTCTGGGTATCCAGAGCGGTGCAATTCCAAGGCAGCTTCCCTGCAGTGGCACTAGCGTTGTGCCCCACTGGTGCTGTGGTGTGTAGCACCTTGGCCTGCCCAAGAGCAGCGGGAAAGCTGAGCTGCAGGGTAATTGGTGAGGTTAGTGCAGCCAAGAGTTTGAGTTTATTTTTCAACTCAGGTAAAAAAAAGTAGAAGAGGGAAAAGGAGAGAAGTGGGTTGTGTTTAGTGGGTTAGTCCCCACCTGCCCAGGAAGGTCATTGTCATGGCTAAACCAGTCTGTGGTTGTTCCTGGCAGCTGGGAAAATGCTTTGCTGTAGCTCTTTCAAGGGTACTTTCTCTCAAATTGTGCTGCAAAAATCTGTTTGCCAGCCATGAAATGTGTGATAAATGTGTTTTCTCTTCCTCCACTCAGCTCCCACAGCAGGGCTAGGCCAGAGCCCTCTGCGCTGAGGGAGTGGTGTTCACCAGAAGGGGAAAGGGAGCCCTCTGTTTCTCCTCCTGGAGAACCCTCCTTTGTACTGATGTATTTTGTATTTGTGTGTGGTGTGTCTCAGATGTTGCTTGCAGAAGAAACCCAGAAGAAAATAGTGCTTGCTCCAGAAATCAGTTGCTCATCCCTCTGTACTATTGGGATGCAGAGTCTGTAACTGCAAACCAGGGAAAGGCAGGGCCTGCTGAACCCTTTTGCTGGAGAAGAATACAGTGCGAGGTGAAAGCAGAGGAAATCTGTCTTCTCTAATTTCTTATTTTGCAGGCTATTTGTACTTTATCCACACAAGGTAGGAAACTCTTTGAAGCAATTTTCCGCAGGTTAGAGCCAATCTGCTATATTAAACTCCAAAAAGAGCTTAATTGACTGGAGAAACAGTCCGCGCTGGCATCTGAAATAGTCTGCATGGAAACTGAAGAAGTTGGGCTTTATACCTTCAGGTTCGACTGTGAATCTCTCATCTTTTCCTAACGCAGAGAGCAAATCTCATGCCACACTGGTGACCTGTTCCTGGTTCTAGAACTGTTAGCTTTTCAGATGTTAGAATGGATAAATAATCTGAGTAACCTTGTTCTAAAGTGGAAGGGATCAAAGTGACACCTTCGCATAGCAAAACTAAGGAATAATAACCATTAGATAGGCATAAATAGTAGTATTTTATCAAGCAACAACTCTGATGACACTAGCTTTCTGGCTTTTTTTGTTTTGTTTTGTTTTGTTTTAAACAGATAGCTGAGAATCCTGCACAATATCTGCTATCTGTATTATCTGAGTGTGTCTTCGGGCCCATCAATAGCAGTGTTTTTTTGAACAACTTCTAACAAAAAAAAGTATTTATTTATTCTATTGACTGTACATTACTGTGTGTCCTTGTATACTGAATTCAGTGAGTGTGAATCTTTATGCAAATGGAGATATATCTTTTCAATGTTGCAAACATATCTTGTAAATGTTTACCAGAAAATTGTGTCTATATATACAGTATAGAGAAAAAATGTGATTTAAGTGGGGTATTATTTTTTTGAGGGAAAAAAAATCTTTGCTTCTAAGAACTGTGGGGTTCTCTATAGCACCTACTCAATGATGTGCCAATCTGTCACTTTCCTTGTACTGTGAAAATTGTTCTGTTACAGCAACAAAAAGCTCAATGCAGGTTAAGAAACCGTTTGACCTCAGCCTTCCTTGGTTTAGCTCTGATTAAAAATTGTGGAACAGAAACAGAGGTAACAACTTTATCCCTGATCCCTCAATGGAATTGCCACAGGTGGCCCCTTTCACCTTACAGATTTCTGTGGGGCTCTGCACAGGCACTGGGGTCAGCCTAGGTAGAAGTGATTGCAAGATCAGGGCCCAATGTGTTTTATTGCAGCAAATTAGAGTCCCCCAAGAATTTAATATACTAGGCTGCAGTTAAAGCAACACTGCATCCATTTTGCTCTAAGAGTATGAATGTTAAATTGATCCCAGGATACTCTCCAGAAAAATAATGAAAAGTGTCCATAGAGAAAGCTTGAGGGATACATTCTACTCTCACTTTGAATGTAAATCCAGAGTAACTCCATTGCAGTCAATGCACCAAATGTAACATTCAAATGGGAGCTGCCAGCATACGTTCGTCAGTGGAACAAATTCTGCTCTCAGATATTCCCGTGGGAATTGTGCATGCAAATCTCAGAGTAGAATTTGGTCAGGGGGATGTCTTATCTTGAGTGTTTTTGCTCTTTGAATGCATTTCTTGTTCAGATATCTTGCCAGGTTGTTAATTCACATGCACAGCTGCAGGCAGGTTGGCTGATTGGTGGGGTTTATAAACAGTGCATATTAGAAAGTCAAGATGTACTGTAATCATGGCAAATTTCAATAGCTTTTGGCCATGTGTGGTCCTAGCGCAGCTGTGTGTGTGTGTCTATAGAATGTGTACTTGGAGTTACAAAGGCCCTGAAAAACTGGGAGAGTTTGTATTTCATAGAGACATTAGAGCCCCTGGAAACTGAGGCCTGGTCTACACTAGGAGCGAGGGTCAATGTAAGGCACGCAACTTCAGCTACGTGAATAATGTAGTCAATGTGCCTCGAAGTTGATGTACCTCGATCGACTTACAGCGCCCTGAGGACGCCGCAGGGTCGATTGCCGCTGCTCCCCCTGTTGACTCCGCTTCCACCTCTCGCTGGGGTGGATTACCGGAGTCGTCAGCAGGGTGATTGGGGATTGATTTATCTCGTCTACACTAGCTGCAAAAAATTGATCCCCAAAAGATCGATCGCTACCCGCTGATTCGGCAGGTAGTGTAGACCTACCCTGAGATTGTTCCAACAGAACACCCAGAGAGCAGTAAAAGGGGGAAGGGAGCATTTGCTTGTCTGTCTGAAATAAAAAATTGTGAGCAAATTGATTCCAAAACCAAAATGTGAATTAGAATAACGCGATTATATGATGTCCCCACCCATCCATCAGTGGTTTAAATACTTTAGAACCGTGATTTTTGTGAACACCAATCTTACAAACGGCCAGTTATACAACCCATTTTTCCTGAGGGAAAAAAAAAATCACATAATGAAAGTGGCTTCACTGAAAAATGAGTCACCATCACTTCACATTCTAATGCCTCAATGCTACTTGGAAATCGCTTTGGAGTAGTTTGGAGGAGAAGAAGAAGGTGACGCGGAGTATCATACTGCAACTTGAGCACTGTCCCACTGTCAATTTGAGATGTTCAATTTTCTGAACTCAATCCCTAATTAGTTGTAAAATAGGGGTTCTATTGTAATGAATGGGAACTGACCTCACATGACTTCCAACTAATGGCCTGGTGTGGCCAGGGGCTTTACATTGGTAAATCTGCATTGCAATCCAAGGGGTGATTGCAGTATGTAAAGATGTACCTGATATAGCTTTAATCTAGCTAGCTCGGGTGCCACTAGCAGTAAAACCATGGCAGCGCGGGCTAGCTGTCTGAGTGCATACTTGTGCTTGGGCAGCTAGCCTGTGCTGCTGCAGTTTCGGGGCTGTTAGTACCCAAGCTAGCTAGCTAGATTCAGGCTTGCTCAGCTATGACTACTGTGCTGCAATGACATCTCCAATTGCAACCCTTAGAATCCACTTGTTTGCACACAATTTTTGTGCTAATGTAGATATCCACTAGCATGCTCTGTGTGCATGAGTGATGGTGCATAAACTGTGTGTGCAGATAAGTGAAGGACACCTATTAAGTCAAGCTTGGATTGTAATTTGTGTTGTAATCCATGCATATGTCAGTTCCCAGTGAAATTGATCAGCGCTCTGCAAGCCTTGTGTATGTGACGTCTAATTCACACATTGAGTGGTTTCCTTTGGGTGATTTAAACAGAATGAGTTAGGAGGGTGGCCTTGGGAAAGAGTTTGCTTATGTGCATAATGGGATAAAGGACGTGGTGAGACCGGTGGAAAACAAGCACATACTCTCTTACTAAAAGTCTAGGGGGCAGGGTCTACCCAGAGTTACAAGAGTAGGAGCTTGCTTATATAGCTGTTGCACCTATTTTTCCTTCTCCTCAATCCTTTCCTTTCTGCCTGAGTGTGCACATGTGTCATAGAGGCCCTAAAATTTCAGTATTACCATGGGTTTTCTGAGAGGAGAACAGAGCCATATCACTTATTTGTTTCCCTTCCCTGGAAAGATACAAATTGTGCAGGCAGACAAATTGCCTTTTGACACTAGGATAGAGCCTTTGGCAGGGAAATGCGTTAGACAATTATTGTGATATGGGGCAAACTATATGAGCCAGATGAATATTTTCTTTCCAGCAACTCCATATGGAGGCAATTTGCACCTCTAAAATCCCATGTGAGCTCGTGTGTTGACCCTCTGCAGAGAGAGGAGGTTTTTTCGCTCTATATACTTTAATTAGAACTACTTAGCTCTCAGATCAGCTTGCTTTGTATACATTCTACTTAATGTCCAAAACAAATTCCAACCCTGATCCTTTCCTGAGGGGGTTGTTAATGGATTCTTTGCCTGCATTGGAGCTTTCTGCAGATGTGACCTACCAAATGACTCTTGATATCCATCTTTTTCAGCATTACTAAAGCAAACATTTTAGAAGTGGTCTTTGTTCCTGAATGTGTGGGGTTTTTTTATAAGAGGTTTTTCTTTTTTCCTGTGTTGAGACTCTGGATGGCCTTTCTATAAACACTTCTCATATAGACTGACTTTTCTTCCCAAGACCAAGATTGCATTGAAGGCTGCGATGCTGCAGAGTGTTACTCTTACTCGGCCTTTTATTTTTTAGCAGCCTCTTAATATACAGAATTTTGTTTTTGCTGTAGCTAAAGCCGGCAATAGAAGTACAGATGTTAATGATAACTTTTACTGGTGGTTTAAAAGCCATCTCAAGGGAAGCAATTGTTGCTGATGCTGTAATGTAGACAGCATAATTGTAGCTCTTCTGTTTGGGTAAAATTCACCTCTCGGCAGACGACAGGCGCAAGCCACTGAAGTCCCACTTCAGAGGTACGTAGGCCTTTGTGGGCCTAGGCCAGGGTGAATTTCACTCCTACTTTATCAGAGGGGTAGCTGTGTTAGTCTGGATCTGTAGAAGCAACAAAGAGTCCTGTGGCACCTTATAGATAGACTAACAGACGTATTGGAGCATAAGCTTTCGTGGGTGAATACTCACTTCGTCCGTCGATGCATCCGACAAAGTGGGTATTCACCCACGAAAGCTTATGCTCCAATACGTCTGTTAGTCTATCTATAAGGTGCCACAGGACTCTTTGTCACTCCTACTTTAGTTTGTTTCTTATGACTATTCTTTTTTAACTGTTGTATGTCATTCTTGCTCCAGAAACGCTTGACTTTCTTTTCTGTCCCCACTTGCTCTGTCAATCAACTGATTTCACTGAGTTGGGAGCTACTTTAGTGATAGTCTATAAAGAATACAGAGCCCTTGTTCCACGACCCATGTCACACACGACATACAATTTTCTTAAAAAATTAAGTGACTTGAAAATATGCAGTGTGAGTTGCTGCTCTGTTTTTCCCGTATTGTAGCTTCCCAGTTCAGCCAGTGATAGTCTCTGAACCAATTTAATCAGTGAGATAAAGGGGAGAGATTTTTTTTACATTTGACAAATGTACTGAAGAAATGGCATCCTTTTGATTTATCTATCTGCTTTGGAATTTTAGCTAATACCAGCAGTTCTAGTCATGTTTCCCATGTTTCTTGAGCACATGTAGATACTGAAAGAGCACAATTTGTTATTTATGACATGCACGTTTTCTAGCAATATAGAGATTTGGTAATTATTGCTAGAACTAATAATTAAAACTCTGCAGTAGATAAAGATGGTGTTTTCCTGTATAATATTGGACCTCTCCCAAATACCTTCCATTACATCTCTTTGAATCTTGCCTCTTCTGTCTTCCTACTTAGGGTACCCAAACCAGCTTAACTCTCTCCTGTAGTTACACCATGCAAGAAACATATGTTAATGATTAAAACGTGTTTTAGTTTTTCAGTCCCTGATTAGATTAAACTGATTTTTAAAAACACGTGAGATTTTTTTTTGGTGTAACCTTAACTCTGAATTTCCTGGGTTTATAATGCTTGTGTTTTGAATAGTTACACCATCCTTGTAATGTATTTTACCCTAAATTAGTGATGTACATTCTCTAGTTTTTGTTGTTTCCTTTAAAAAATTATTAAAAATTCATACATCAACACTGACCGAGAAGCCCAAAGAGAATGTTAGTGTGATATTGCTAATGATTTCAAGATATGAAGTATCAGGCTTAAGTGTGTTGTTTTTACTTTTAGGGACAGGCTTCCCAGTAGGTTCTAGCTGCGTTATGGGGCTTGGGAGCAGCACTAAGTAGCCAGACTGTACTGGCTAGTTAAGCTGCATTTACAACTGTTGTGCATTGACAGATCAGCACGAAGTAACACGCATTTATACCCCAGCGTCTGTCTACCTCGTGCCCTCAGCATTTCACACGTTCCCCAGGTTTGGGAATGAAATAATTAGGATTAATGGTCATTTTTTCCTGTTACTTTTCATAACCGAAAGTGTCTCCTTCAGGAGAGGCTGGCACATACAATTATTTAGAAAAGCTCAAAGAACTGTCTGTTTTCAAAATGGCCACCACCTCCCATTGTTTCCAATAATCGTGAAGCCACGTTGCCCTCAGAGTATAGACAGTGGTCCTTTCTGCGGCAAGAGGAGCTTTCTGAATGGAGGCAGTGGACATCTTTGCTAAGGGCAGCATGTGAACTTATGCCCGTTAAGAACAATAGGGGGTAGCAGCCATTTCAAGAGGGCAATTTTTCATGGAGTTCTCTGTAACAGAATTGTATCTCCAGCTTCTGCTGAGGGAGGGACTTTCAGCAATAGTTAAAAATGACCATTTATCTGAAAAATAAATAAAAATCTTCAAATGTTAGTCTATGCACAAGTTCTCAGTGAGCTCTAACTGAATGAGAAATTTGAAGAGTCTGTGTTGCTTCCTTACTAAGATAATTGAGGTTAAAGAAAAAGGTCTGACACTGGATACTACATTTCTTAAGGGACTCATTTTTACTAAATTAATTTACTCCTAAAATTAATCAACAGATTTACTTGCAAATTTTCAGAAAATTCATTCTTCTCCGAGTAAGTGCTGAGAGTTTGGGGAGAATAATCTGTATTTTTCATAAACAGAGGTTCCATCCCTGCTTTATATACAAAATGCAACTCTGCCTTCACTATGGACCCATGATTGGCACCTATATAATTCTAAAACATATAGTACCAAGCTTAGTTGGTGCTAAGTACAGTGGGAAACCTTAGAAGACAGACCTCTTATACATCTGGGAAATTAATGATAAACTTATCACAACAATGTGTTGGAAAAAGAATTAAATGTAACAGTATTATGAATGTACTGTATGAACTAGTGTTAAACCTTATGTTGCCCTACAACGAATTGCTGCTTTTACCCATAGGATGCCATTTTGGTCTCTGGGACTCACTCTGTATGGGATTAATGAGCATTGTAGCTTTTATTATAACATTTGTAGAAGTGCTGCTAAAGTCTATCTTGGCATATTTCAACTTCACACTGTGGTATAAGATTCATTTTATAGTTTACTCATGCTTTTGGTTTTCTTTGTAAATTGTTCCTTACTGTTGTTCAGAAAGACAAACTAAAACTATATTCTCTATGGTTAAATGTATTTTCAAATCAATAAAATCCTGGCTGTTGTTTATTGCTGTACTTTTATTGATTAGAGACACTAAGAAAGGAGTTGTAGAAAGTTTTGTATCTCTTTTAGCCAGATTCTTCACTGTCTTTTGCCATCAGTTACACCTGTGCAAATGTTATCAAATGGAATGTTTTACACACACTGTTCACAGGTATAAATGATGATGCAGGATCAAATCAGTGGAGAATCAGAACCTGAATCTGTAGTCACAACTCTCATTGACAAGAAAGCTTTTCATGGGTCAAATGTACATGGTGGGTCTTGTCACTTACAAAGATCAATGCTTGAACTGAGTTCCTTTCTTTTAAAAAATTCTTTGAGCGTGTCAGGAAAGCGACGTACAGCTGAATCCTAATCAACCCTCCGAAGATACTGAGATGTTCAGGAGTCAACAGAAGAGGGAAACATGTTGGCAGCTGGTTGGAAATGGAGGTTTGGATAATTGAGTCTCTTGTGTGGCACATGCACAATCTAATTCTCTCCAGCAATTTCTTTCCAGCTTTGGCACTGGTTTTGAAGCTGTTTCAGCAGCATGGATAGAAAAGAAGTCTTAGAAGTACCTCCTCCTAGAACACAGTGAGACAATTACATGTTGCTAGTGAAGATCATCACTCTTGGAGGGAGTCAGGAGTGGTTAGCAAAAATGCAAAACATTTGTCATTCTCACCATGTGTCCTTCATAAACATCCAACAACTGCTTTTGAAGGTGGAAACCCTCTCAACTTGGACCTTTCAGAGACCATTGAAGACAGTGGGAGTCTTTCCACTGACTTCAGTGGACTCTAGATCTGTCCTTTTGTACACAAATATTAGCCAAGGAAAGGTGGTAGATATCACCAGGCTCTTCTCTCTCTCCCTTGTACTCTTTTGGAAGACGAAGTAGGATTCCTCTACTGGTACAGCTGTGTCTAGCCCTCTTTGGGTTGTTGCTCAGGTTGAAGGGCAGGAGAGGAGAGAATGAAGAGAGGTTTTTTAAGCTCTTTGTTGTCCAGGAACACTGCATGAATGATGCATCCAATTGCCAATCCGTCTGAGGCTTGTATGATGTACTTGCTTAGGGAGATAGAGATACCATTTGATTAATGCTGAAGCAGAATTCAACTACCACATCATATCACCTGTGTTTGCATCTTGACAGTGAATCACCTGGATGAGGATAGAATTTATAAAACCCTTAGGCATGTCTGATGTGTCGCATCAACATCAGTATGTGAGTGACACTATCGACTGAGTTGTTCAAAATATTGGATGGAAATGTTTTGTTTGGAAAATGTGAAAATAAACATTCAGATAAGAATAGACACAAATAAAATACTGCTGAAAGGGACAGATGTTTAAATACCAGTGTCTCTGGAGCATCTTGGAATTACAGATCAGGCTTAGTGCCTTTCCAAAGCTTGGAATCTGAGCTACAGATCCATGTGAATGCAGAGATATAAATAGATCTAAACAGAGTTACAGATGGTGAGGGCTGCAAAGCTAGCTAGATACAGAAATCTCTGCAGGGAAGCATGTTACTAAAATGCTTCCAATCGAAATTGTGATGCTCCAAGCTTAAAAAATTGTGCATTTCACCCTGCTTCTGTATTGCCAAGATCTCTGTCCTGCCGTGGGCAGCCAGCCACCATTTGTGGCCTGGTCTCCTGCAAACACCTCTGACCCTGGGGCATTCAGCATCTTGCACAGTCAGGCCACACCTCCCCTTGACTTTAATAGGAGTTGAGGGCACTCAGCACTTCACAGGAGCAACCCTTATGCATCTTGCTGGTGCTGTCCCACTCATGCATGCAGCTTCCTCATAAGAACGTAAGACTGGCCATACTGGGTCAGACCAACGGTCCATCCAGCCCCCTAATATGCCGTTAGCCTTCTTGGCAACAAGGGCACACTATTGACTCATACTCAGCTTCTCATCCACTGTAATCCCCAGGTCCTTTTCTGCAGAACTGCCGCTTAGTCGGTCCCCAGCCTGTTGTGGTGCATGGGATTCTTTCATCCTAAGTGCTAGACTCTGTACTTGTCCTTGTTGAACCTCGTCAGATTTCTTTTGGCCCAATCCTCCAATTTGTCTAGGTCACTCTGGACCCTATCCCTACCCTCCAGAGGTAGCCTATGTACCTCTCCCACCAGCGTAATAGTAATCCGCAAACTTGCTGAGGGTGCAATCCATCCCATCATCCAGATCATTAATAAAGATGTTGAACAAAACCAGCCCCAGGACCGACCCCTGGGGCACTCCGCTTGATACTGGCTGCCACCTAGACATCGAGCCGTTGATCACTACCCATTGAGCCCGACAATCTAGCCAGCTTTCTATCCACCTTATAGTCCATTCATCCAATCCATACTTTTTTAACTTGCTGGCAAGAATACTGTGGGAGGTCATATCAAAACCTTTGCTAAAGTCAAGATATATTATGTCCATTGCTTTCCCCATATCCACAGAGCCAGTTATCTCATAGAAGGCAATCAGGTTGGTCGGCATGACTTGCCCTTGGTGAATCCATGTTGAATGTTCCTGATCACCTTCCTCTCCTCCAAGTGCTTCAAAATGTCAAGTAGCAGCAGAGCAGTTATTTTATCTTTGTATTTGGCACTGGTCTGACCACTGCTGGAATATTGTGTCCAGGTCTGGTGTCCACAATTCAAGAAGGATGTTGATAAATTGGAGAGGGTTCAGAGAAGAGCCATAAGAATGATTAAAGGATTAGAAAACCTGCCTTATAGTGATATCCATTAACCTTATTTTTTAAGCTTAACAAAGAGGTTAGGGAAAGACTTGATTACAATTTTTATGTACTTACATGGGGAACAAATACTTGATAATGAGTGCTTCAATCTAGCAGAAAAAAATTTGCACCTTATTCCCAGTCTGAATTTGTCTAACTTCATCTGCCAGCCATTGAATTATGTATATTGAGGGTAATTAACCACTGGAACAATTTACCAAGGGTCATGGTGGATTCTCCATCACCGGCAACTTTTAAACCAAGATTGGATGTTTTTCTAAAAGATCTGTTCTAGGAATTATTTTGGAAAGTTCTCTGGCCTGTGTTATACAGGAGGGAAAATTAGATGATCACAGTGGTCCAATCTGGCCTTGGAATCTAGTGCAACTCAGATCTATATTTGGCCCAGTCACTGGCAGGGAAGTACTTGGATCTATGGCATCTGCAGTTAATCTATTTCTCCACTGTAGGGCACTGATACACTACATGAGAGAAACAAGACTGGAGTCACAGATCGTAGTTGAAATAGACAAGTGTTTGATATTCAGTCACAGTTCATGTTCATTTTATTTCATTTTGTGTGATCTCTTTTCAGGCTGTAAAGTCTAACAAAGTCGATAAAAAAACCCAACAACCTGAAAACACTCATAATTTATTGGATCTTATGTGTGGTTATGATGACAGCAGAAATAAAGTTCACTTGTCAGTAAAAGGACTGGATGGATGGCTGGAACTAACAGTGCCCATGATAAATGTGTTAGTCTCTAAGGTGCCACAAGGACTCCTCGTTGTTTTTCTTAATGATACATTGGTACATCTTTAACTGCAAAGACATGTTCTTCATTTTGATGGTAAATTCTGTATTATTTTTAAAAAGCAGAAACGCACAGATTAATTAGTTCTATTATTTGTATAAGGGGTAATGTTCTGCCAAGTTGTATAGAATTTGCATATAATTGCATTGAGATTTCTGGTGAAATCATAAACCGAGGGTGCAAAGTTCAAGTGTCTGTGTCCATTGCGTCTTGCAATATCCACTTGCTATTGCTGTTGCCACTCTGGGATAGAATTACAGCTTTAATTTATGTACATGGGTTGGGACTCAATATTTAACATTATCCATGGATTGCAGTTAATTCCTATGAATCAAATACTCATTCCTGAAGAAGAGAGGTTTATGTAAGGATCTGGGGTATCTGATATAAGGGGGGAAGGAATCCTTTCCCATATGCCACACAATGACAGTGGAACTTTGCTCTACATGAGCGACTGCACTCCACCCATGGAAGGTAGGTGAATGCTGGTGGCACTTCAGCCTGGCTCTAAAACCTCTGTGAACTGGCCCCAGCTTTGTTCATCCATGTACAAAGTACTCAGATTCTCTGGGCAGAATCTCAGCATCCTCCTTCCTCAATGCTCCTGGAACGGCATTGGTTCCCTCTGTGGTCAGGTCCTCACCAAGTGACAAAGGCTAGGGAAGGAGGTAGGATTTGGGCCCTTGCCTTTAGACTGTAAGCACTTCAGCATAGACTCCTGCTTGTGCTATTTCGCCTATCCTACCGTGCTATTTACATCCATGGCATTATGCATGAAGTTGGTGCCAGCAGCCTGCTGGATCTTGAAGCATCTGAGAAGCAAGTTCCTATGGCTCCAGTTGAAGCTTTAAAAGGGTTATCTCTTTGGGCATTTTCATTTTCAAAACTTCTAAAGGCACAGCTGAGGTTTTCCCCTCAGATGGTGGGAATCCCAGCAGGCAGCCAGAAGTGAGTCTCAGCAGCTTCTACAGAATAGAATATTTGCATTTCCTTGAAATAGCTCTGAGTGGCACCCGCCAAAATCATGGGGTTTTGGAAAGACCGTAGCATCGCATAGCCTGCTTGGCTAAGTCTCTGATGACTGGCTCTTTTGCTAGGTGTAGGTGGCTCTATGGAGGAAGATGCCATTGAGGCAGACACTTGAGCAATAATGTGATGATTTAGTTATTAACTACATCCCTCCAACCGAGATCAGGACCCCACTGTGCTAAGTGCTGTACATACATATAGTAAAAGACAGAATTTCCTGAAAGAGTCTATAATCTGAAGAGTCAAGACAGAGCGTAGTATTATCCCTATGTTACAAATAGGAAACTGAGGCACACAGAAAACCCATGGCAGAGATGGGAAGTGAAGTGTGATCTCCGGAGGCTGAGACAAGTACTTTAACCACGACAGCAGCCTTCCTTGCTAGGATTTAATCTGTGATTACTCAGAGTGAATCTTGCATAACATTTCAGGGTCTTGCCAGAACTTGGGAGCTGCACCTTTCCATCAAAACACCAGAGCATCTCTGCTGCTGCCATTTTCCTTTGAATACAACAATGGAATATAGAGAGCTAAATAACATGGATGGTGGATATGTCGTCCTCAATGTTCTGAAACATTGCGACAGCATAGCGGTTTAGTGACAGACCCAAATTCTATTGTTACTATGATGTTACTTTTTTTTTTTTACATCAAAGGCATCTCACGAGTAAATTAGGGATGAATTTGCCTCAGTCTCTTTGCTTTATGTGGGTACTCTAACAGTGTGGATACAGAGCCATCTTGCTGAGAGACAAAAGGCTAACATCTCTCTCCTGGCCTTTCAATAGCATGCCTCTAGATACTGAAGGTTGGACTCTCCCCTTTATCTCCACACCTCAATGCAGACATTTTCTGTTTACAGTGACTCATGACCCTGTGAGTGTCACTCTGCCTCATTGCTACTTTGGACTCACTGTTTATAGAGCACCGCACCTTCCCTAATGGCAAAGTGTCATATTTCCACAGCTCCAACACTGCGTGAAATTAAAAGCGGCAGGGGAGGTTCTCATGGATGCTCCTAGGGGGTATCCGAGTTATTCTGGCCTGAATCCCCACATCACACGTGCATTCTGATTTGGGAATAAGAGTGCCTTTGTTGGGTTTAATTCACACAGCTTCAAAGAGCCAGACTCCCCCGCCAGTCGTTCCTCTGCCTTTTCAATTACGCTGGAAAGGCCTTGGCACTATAATTTGTACCACGTTATCACAAGAGCCACAGTGACAGTTGCCGAAAGGTCCCTCATAAAGAAAAGGCGTCAGTGTGTGAACTCCAGCATAAGCTTTCGTGGGTTAGAACCCACGAAAGCTTATGCTGAAATAAATGTGTTAGTCTCTAAGGTGCCACAGGTATTTCTTTCTTTCTTATTTTCTTTTTGCTGACACAGACTAACACGGCCACTACACTGTAAACTGTGTGAACTATTCACCTGCAAAACCTTGTACCCAGCATGGAACAAAATCACCCGGCCTCAAGTGGAGAAAGCCAGCAGGGCTGGGCTCTCCAGGCCTGGCTTTGGGTTTGTACAGCCCCGAGCGCGCCCTGAGCACTACAGTTCCCCACTGAAGCCAGACACCCACGGCAACAACGCCCGACAAGCACCCAGACTCCAGAGAAGGCACCTCAGCGTAGGAGGCGTCTCCCCAGGGCACTGGCACAACGTGCGTAGTGGGGGTGCTGCGAGCCATGTGACCCCTGCTATGATGGAAACCACTTGGAGCGGGGGGGGGGGCAGCACCCCCAGTTCCTCACGCCCAAGCCCCTGAGCACCAGCCCTGTACAACACCCCTGGAGCCAGGCAGGTCTGGGGGGGAAAGGGTGAGCGAGCCCCAGGAGAACGGACGCGAGCTCCCTACCCGTGACTGCTGGGCCCCGCCCGCCGCTGGGCGTCCGCCTCGCCCAGGCCCTGCCGAGCTCGCGGTCACCATGGTAACAGAGGCGCTTCTCTCGGTTCCTTCCGTGGGGCGGGCAGCAAGTTCGGCTGCGCGCGGGGCGGGCTCTCGTGGTGCGCGAGCGGTCGGCTCCCCTCCCCCGGCAGCAGGTTAGGCTGCGCTGTGCGCCCGGCGGCCGCGGGAGGAGGCGCCGCGCTGGGGCTGAGGAGCCCGCACACCCAGGACGCAGGTGGGGGCTCCGCGGGGGGGAGGGCTTGGACCCTCTGAGACTCGCTCTGGGGGGGAGGGGCCGAGCGGTCTCAGCTCCCGCCCCCTGAGGGCGCCATGGACCGGACCCCCCCCGCGGGACCCCGCCCCCCACCACAGGTCAGGGCACCCTGCCCCCCCGCCTCACTGACCCCCTCCCCAGGGGCACCCTGCTCCCCAAAGCTCTCCTCCCCAGGGGCACCCTGCCCCCCAAAGCTCTCCTCCCCAGGGGCACCCTGCCCCCCAAAGCTCTCCTCCCCAGGGGCACCGTGCCTCCCACCTCACTGACCCCCCCCTTCCCAGGGGCACTCTGCCCCCCCAAAGCTCTCCCCCCCCGGGGCACCCAGCCCCCCGCCTCACTGACCCCCTCCCCAGGGGCACCCTGCTCCCCAAAGCTCTCCTCCCCAGGGGCACCGTGCCTCCCACCTCACTGACCCCCCCCCTTCCCAGGGGCACTCTGCCCCCCCAAAGCTCTCCCCCCCCGGGGCACCCAGCCCCCCGCCTCACTGACCCCCTCCCCAGGGGCACCCTGCTCCCCAAAGCTCTCCTCCCCAGGGGCACCCTGCCCCCCAAAGCTCTCCTCCCCAGGGGCACCGTGCCTCCCACCTCACTGACCCCCCCCCTTCCCAGGGGCACCCTGCCCCCCAAAGCTCTCCTCCCCAGGGGCACCGTGCCTCCCACCTCACTGACCCCCCCCCCTTCCCAGGGGCACTCTGCCCCCCCAAAGCTCTCCCCCCCCGGGGCACCCAGCCCCCCGCCTCACTGACCCCCTCCCCAGGGGCACCCTGCTCCCCAAAGCTCTCCTCCCCAGGGGCACCGTGCCTCCCACCTCACTGACCCCCCCCTTCCCAGGGGCACTCTGCCCCCCCAAAGCTCTCCCCCCCGGGGGCACCCTGCCCTGCCCCCCATCTCTCTGAGCCCTGCCCGGGGGGCACCCTACACTCATTGTTTGCCCTCCCTCGCCTCTCTCAAACTGCTTGGCCAAGCCCTGCTCCACGTGCCCTGGGCCCCCCTTCCGAGTCCCCTCGCTCAGGCCCACCCCAGCTGCAAAGGGGGCGGTGGGTGCTCGACACGTCTGAAAGTCGGGCTGCTAGCTCTGGATTTAGGGGTCCAACTTCAGGTCCCCGAGCTTGAAAATGTTGGGCCGGGACTTGTTCCCAAAGTTAGCTGACAACTTCCCTGTGGGTCTGAGCTCTGCTCAGCTGGTGCTGGTAAATGGCTTGGAAGAGATACGCAGCTTCTGTAGAAATCCCGAGGAGCTTTGTGTCTCTCTCTCGGACATTCGGTGATTTGTTAAACTGATACACGGGTAACTGCTCATGCATAAAGTATCTGCATAAAGATTTATAAACTGGCTGCCTCCAGATATTTTTCTTCCCTTGTTTTGTTGTTGTTTTGGTGGTGGTTATGGTCTCCATTTCTGTGGGAATAATGCATCCCTTTTGATGGGATTAAACACTAAAGCTGTTCGGAAAAGTGTAACAATCTATAGTGGTAGCTGCAGATAAGACTCCTACTCCCCTTTCTTCCCCTCATTGTTCTTATTTCCTTTCTCCTCATTAGTTACTTGTCAACAGGACAAATAATTGCCTAATCTGAATATCAGCTGGGGATCTTGGTTTAAATTGTTCTGACATTGGTTTTGTTTTGTTTCCTTGCTAAAAATAAAAATAATAATGCCTAAGGAAAATGTTAATACTATAACTTCATTCTCTACTACCTGTGTCATTCCACAGTATTTAAATCTTATTAAAGCCTCATGGGATAATGAAGAGACTGACATCTATAATTTGTTGTATAGCACTTGAGATTATTAGGCTTGGTTGAACTACATTTTTAATGTCATTGTTTATTCTCTTTCTCTTTAAGTTTATTTGTAAATTTGGTGTAACTGGAAACAAGTGCAGGGCTTCATGATTCCAATGCATTGTGGATGCAAATAGCTTGGTTTTGGCTAAATTGGTCCACGTATTTGCAATTTTAGCAGTGCTAAATTGAAATAGTAAAGGATCTGGATGCATAGAAAAGATTTACATTTTGTCATTATTTGGTGCATCTAACATAATATACATTTATTTCATACCAGAATTGGAAAAACATGCAGTAATTCATGTGTGACTGCAAGGACCTTGTATAGTTAGGTTTTTGCTGTATTTGAGTATAAGTAATCTGTTAAAAAGATCACATGGGGTCTAATCCCACTGCCATGAAGTCAGTGGAGGGCCTGCAATTGATTTCAGTGGGAGGAGAATCAGTATCTGGGTGTTCTAAAGCTGCAAATTAAACATATCTGTTGAGATGGAAGTCCAAGTCTGTGAATCCACTTTTTCCCCTGCATTATTTATTATGTTCAGTTTTAGTAATAAACTGCCTGTGTGGATTTAATTGCAGGACTGTTACTGTACTTTTCTGAGAAGCTAAGTAATTAATCGCATAAACACAAGTATTGATTTGATATTTGTTTCTGATGCATCTTCTATGTGACTTTGACTTTTCAGTATGGAATGGATTTAAGGAAAATTGAGTTTGGCAGATGGTATACTGCTAATCTATGCCATCATGTAATGTAGTAACCAGTTTGTATTCTTTTGGATTTGATTCTTTAAATAATAATGGTATAAATCTGTTCAAGATAATCTGCTGCATGTGACAATGTAAAATGGTGGTATGCTAAAGGAACTCTAACATATGGCCGTTGATATTCTGTCAAAATAGACTTTTTTCTGTGGCAACTAGGCAATTTTCATGGCAAGCAGAGGAGGTAAACAATGTTACCAGGGTAACTGCAAAGTTAGATCAGCTGCCTCAGACACACTTTTGTTTACAGGAATGGATATTGTTGGGTTCCCGCCCCCCATTCAGAATAGAGGTTTTTTCTTTATGCCATAAATCAGGGAGGTTCACACCTTTTTAAAGCAGAGTGGTTAAGATTTTTTTTCTACAGTATTCTGGGACATAGTAAAGAAGTAGACAATACATGGAAGAAATTGCCTGATTAAAAAGATGGGAAAGTCAACTGGCAACATAATCCAGTTATTTTTCTACAATTTCTCTAAGAACTGATGCTGGTTATGGTAAAACAATATTACAGGATTTATTTTAGTGTATATTGAGCTAAAACTACTTATTCATAAAATAGAAACAAAGTTGTAAAACCTTCCTTATCTGGAATAATTTAGTTGACAAAATTGCTTTTTAGACAGAAAATGTAACCTGTGACATAATTGTAGCAAAAAATAGTTTTTAGAAAGAATTTTTTAAAATTGTTTGTGCACTTCCAGAGTACAATACGAATTAAAATTATTTAAAGCTTGGTTCCCTACTCAAAGACTTCAGGTTATCAAGTCTGTTTTCCTCTGTGGTTACCTGAGTTTACTGATTGAAGTAAATGATTTTTGTGCTGCTCCTAGTATTAGCTATAGTAATTTATTCATCACATATTTTCTTCTTGCTAAGGATATTCCAGCTACTACAGATAATATTGCCCACAACCTTCACTTTTCCATTTATGCTATAAAAGAAGTGCAAAAGAGAGTGACTGAGTTTGTATAGATGAATTTTTTTCTGGATTATTGGGGAAAATCCTGAATACCATTATGAATAACATCATAGAAAATCTTTTTTAAAATCTACAATTCATGGGAGAGCACTCAGCATGATACCTTATTTTTTATTTATATTAAATTATATGTTTAGTACTGATTAAAGGTCCTTGCCTGTTTGGCAACCCTGAAGATTGTAGTCCATCCACATGATAGATACAGGTCACAGAGTTGCCATACATGTTTCTCTCATCCTGCCTGGTCTGGGCCTTCCCAATAAACTAGGTACCAACAATCAGGAAAAATCAGACCTGTAATTCTGCACCAATGCAGCTCCTCTGGTAGTAGCAATGTTGAAAGTTGTGTGTATACAGGGCACAGACGTTTTTACCTCTGTCAGCTATGTCTAACCCTGAGAAGGGAGTTAACTCTACATGCTTATTCTGTCGAAAATGCTGAAAATCATGGTATCTTCTGGGATAGCTTGGTTTCTTCTGGAATAGGTGTTTTCTAAAGCTTCCAGTTCTGATTTGCAAATAACTTCTCTGCAAGGAAGAATGCCATATAGAAAGGACAATGCTTGAAAAATTTACGAGATGCCTATTAGCCAAAGGGCTATACACTGGAGACTGATATGAAAAATGAGGTGCAGGAGCCTACCAGCAAGCTCTAGTTGGAATGTGGGTGAGAAGTCCAGGTCTCCCATCTCCCCTGCTGCTGGTAGGGCTCTGGGATTCCTGCCTGGGTGTTGTTCATGGACTCTGCTCCATCTCTCATATCAGCCTGGCTAGTAGATAAGTTTGAACCCACTGTCTCTCCTCCCTCTCCTTTCACATCAGCTTGGCTGCTGGAAAGGAGCAAGGAGCTTTTTCTCCCCACCCGTAAAGCCTCTTAGCTGCTGCAGTAGGGCATCATCACTGGTTTACATTTTTCTCAAGCTTTTTGTGTGGTCAGTGCCCATGAATAACTTCATTGCTGCCTCTTCTGGTAGCTTTCACAAGCATCATTAGAGTAAAACTAATATGATTCTTGGAAATTTTCCTGTGGCTCATGGGTTTCTAAATAGTAATCATGAAACTTACCATAGTTTTGATAATTTCACTGTTAGGGATGCTTGGGAAAGCTGAGAGGGATTAAAGGCACTAAAGCTTTCTGAAGACTCAGAAATACAGTACTGAATAGTCATAGCAGAAAGTTTTTCTTTGAGCATAAGGGTTAGAATAGCATTTTTTCTAATACAGATCCCACAGAAATTGATAGATTAGCCCTGCTCGCTAGGGAATGTTTTCCACTGACGAAGTGAACTTTTCAGGTCAATGGAAGTCACACATTTTTTATTAACTTTTTAAAATATCATAAATGTCATTAGTGTGCAATAATGTAACTTTTAAAATAAGAGTTTGCATTCAGTTTATCTCAAATGCCATTGTTCTTTCCTTACTTTCAAGATGTCTTTTTATGTAGAACAGAGTTTCCTGCAATGGGGTCTGAGAATAGACTTGTTTTGCTCATTTATGCAGATTACAGTCTTAAACCCAGAGTTTGCAAAGACTTATGCAAGTGATTCAGTTTATGCAGATTGAGTAGTCGCAAAGAAGTTAACGTGTATGTAAGACTTTGCAGGATTGGGGCCAAAAGAACTCATGGGCCTGGCCTGGAGTGTCTTGTCAAGGCAAGTACTTTTCTTGTGTACTTTCAAGAAGCTATTGTAGAAGTTGTACTTGTATTTAACGATCTAAGGAGAGCTCCTCAATTGGTGTAAATTGCTGTAGATTCACTGAAGTTCAGGAAGCTAAGACAGTTTACGCTGGCTGAGGATATGACTCCTGGTACCTGTTTCTATCATATTTTGTTAAAAATGATTAGGTAATAACTAAAACTATAATCAGGTAAATACTAGTTTCCTTCCCTCCATAATTAAAATGGAATATCAAGGTAATGTAACAAGGCAATTCAGAGATGTAGTGTAAATGTTTACTACAAGTTGGCTGTATCTTTCATTAACTTCTATAGTACTGTAAATGTACTTGATGCTTTATGAATGAATGGAGATATTTGTTGTCCTACTTATCAGGGTGGATTTGATTTAAATCACTAGTCAGGAAGACTCAATTTAATCATGGATTTCTATATAAAAGTGCGTTCTTGTTGGTTGTTATAACCTTAATACATATTCTTCACAACTCAGAGATAGATGTAGGTTTTATTTTTAGAAGGTACACATTATATATTTTTTTAAGTGATTTATTTTGAAAACTTTTCAGATTAGTTTTACAGCTATATCAGAAAATGAATGATTGTGTGGTTATTTTATTTACCAAAGGTAATTGAAGCAGATATTTATGAAGTCATTGGGAGGTGAACTATCTCCAATCAACAGGTTAATCATTAATATTTGGAGGACTTTCTTGCCATGCTGTATTAGAAGGAGAACATCACCAGGCAGACATTTAAATTGTTTTATTTAACTAAAACAACGTTATGTATTCTAGATTTTTTTCTTCAACAGCAAACATATAATATTTTAACAAAACAAGCATATGAATTTTTGAATTTAGTTTAAACATTCAAGTTTTTTAAAATCAGGTTTCTTTTTGTTAAAATGAAATATTTTAAAAAAACAAAAATTGAATTGCCTATGACAGACAGGTCAACATGAGAAACTTAAAATATTGGTAGAAGCGACAAAGGGTCTTGTGGCACCTTATAGACTAACAGAGGTATTGGAGCATAAGCTTTCGTGGGTGAATACCCACTTCTTCGGATGCAAGCAGTGAACTGCTTGCATCCGAAGAAGTGGGTATTCACCCACGAAAGCTTATGCTCCAATACCTCTGTTAGTCTATAAGGTGCCACAAGACCCTTTGTCGCTTCTACAAATCCAGACTAACACGGCTACCCCTCTGATACTTAATATATTGGCTTCTGCAGCTAACTCGGTCATCTTCACCTTCATTTTCCTGTTTGTTCATAATCTGGAAAAGAAAAACAAGCTTTCCTGCTTTTTCGGGTCCCAAACGATTTCTCAATTTGGAATGAATTAGTCCAAAGGAAGACAATATTATTTCTACACTGGCAGAAGAAGCTACTGCTGTTAAAAGTGAGATTATCACTTCAACAATCTCTGAATCCACGTGCTTAAGTGACTTCCACCAGTTCACTGGTGTGACTTTCTTTAAAACATCATCAGCAAACATATTTCTTGAATGGTTCACCCTTAGCTCTGAAGTTTATTACAGTTGGCGTGGAGGGATGATTGCTAGATGTCCATGTCATAGCCAACCCCTCTTCTTCAGCAACTAAGGTTTGACCCTGGTACCGAGTATTAAGAGTATTTGCAAGAAAATGAGCTGGAGATGGTGCTTAAGATCTCACTCAGTTCTTTCCAAATTTCAACACCATCAGCAATAAAACAGCTATTTCCCTGCATTTTGTTCAAGGTGACAGAAATAGGCTTCAGGGTACTCAGCATGTGTCTGACATTTCTCTTAAGCCCAATGTTGAGAACTTTGGCTGTGACAGTGCCATCTATTTTTTCACAATTTTGTTCACAAACTGTCATCAGATTAGGCCAGTTCTTGATATAGTGCTCAAAATAGTCCACTACTGAGTTCCATCTCATGTCTTGTGGGAGAGTTAGCTTGGTTCCTCCCACTTTTTTCAGAGCAGCTGCTGCAAAGTGTTTGTTGCGGAAGTATTTTGCAATTTCTACAACATTAGCCTTTATTTCTGGAACACTGAAGGCTTTGGCTGGGAGGTGCATCAAATGAGCACTGCAACCATATGTTATTAGCTTTGAACTCTCTTCTACATTTCTTCTCCTCTTGGATACATTTGCTGCATTGTCTGTGACCAAGCTGCGTACTAGACATTTACATTTTTTTCAGTTTAATAGCTTTTACTGCTATTTCTTGTAAGTATTCTGCTGTGTGTGCTTTTCCTGATGTATCAATTGTTTTTGTAAGGAAGACATTCCCTTCTTCTGTTGTCATACAAGCACATACAACAGGATCATTGTGGACATTGCTCCACCCATCAAGACTCAGGTTAACAATTTCACCCTCTAGACCTTTTGCACACTGCTCAATTTCTCTTTCATACACTTTATCCAGCAATTTGCCTGTGACATCTGCTCTGTTGGGTGGATTGTATTCTGGTCTTAATGACTGAGCCATGCTAATGAAGTGTGGGTTCTCAATCATATGGAAAGGAGAGTTTGTTGCATAAACAAAACGGGCAATATTTTCATCAATTACCTCTTTTTGTAATCTGCTGGTTCTTATCACAAATTTATCTATGGTTGTTTCTGGATGATGGAGATTTTTTTTTTCTTTTTGCTACAGGTGATATACTGTGGCTATATGACATACATGATGTGACTGAAACACTATCATTGGCAGATAACTCTGAAACTATAGAAAATGATGGTGATCTTGAAGGTGGATAGTCTTCAGAATCCTGTATGTTGATGATGGATTCTCCTAAACAAAATAAGTCAATGCACTTATTTAATTATTATTAACATAGTGCTCATTTAGTATTACTCATTGCATTCACTGACAGTACTACTTTAAAGGTGAAATTGTAAAAGGAAGATCTGCCTATTTCAGCTATTTATTTTTTATCACAACTGCATCTAAGATGATAGTACCATAGAGTAACAACTATATTTTTTGCTCAAACATGAAAATTCAAGAATAGTCCAGAAGGAAGATAAGCAGTCCTTAAGAAAGAAGTATGAAATAAAAAAGTTTACCACCCTGAAGATTCTGCATGTTCAGACATGTTCCTTTCATCATCTTCAATGCAGCTTTCTCCTGAGAAGGAACGCTTCTCATGATGTTGTTTCATTCGGGCAACCAGGCCTTGCATTTCATTGTCGCACTGTTTGCATTTTTCACGCATGCCTGTCTTACCCACAGGTAGAGGAACTTCATTAAAATATTCCCAACTGGATAGGTTTTCCCTTCTTGTGAGAGAATGGTATGTAGATCTCAAATCAATGAAGTCTACACTCAAAGACCTCAAGACTTCTGGAATATGCTGCTCAAACAGTTTCACTTTTGTTTCTACTGCCTATCCCTCCCTTCTCACATTTATCTCCAGACTTCTTCACCTTGTCCAGTTCTATTCCGCCCCCAACAGTCTTCTATTGAACTTTTTGAAACTTTGCACTTTTAGAGAGAGAGAAGGGATTGACTGTGTACACAAATTTGCAGAGGGACAATAGGGTTGAGGTCTGTTATGTCTCACCTCTATATATTATTTATTTATTTTATTTAAAAACATTTTTGCTGTTAACAAGCATGTTATCTCCGGAGACACACATCCACAGTTTGAGGACTGCAAAACTAAGCATCTCTGATGGTATCGTCTAGACTGAACACTGAGTCCCATTGGGTAGATAGATTATTTAGGTTAATCTTTCTATACAGAAGCCCCTGGAACCCCATAAAATTGAGTCCCTAATCCATGAACTATTGGAACTCATTTACATTTGTTGGATGATTTAGTGGGTGTTGGTCCTTTTTTGAGCAGGGGATTGGACTAGATGACCTCCTGAGGTCTCTTCCAACCCTAATATTCTATGATTCTACAAAACTTGTCTTAAACATTACATGAATATATTGTCTCATGCTATAGAATTAGAATTTATAATCCCTATTCCATGATGAGATATCTTTGAACTATAATGTATCTTAATTAAAATGATCTTTAGATAGTTTTTTCCTCAAAAAGCATTTTATCAAAAAAATCCGATTTTATTTTTTAAATCATTGGTTTTTATCCAACCTGCTACCTATTTTTTTACTGTCTACTCTTAAATTGGTTTCCTGGGGTGGATACATACTTTGGCTTCGTGTTTAATTGTTAAATAATGAACTACTGCCAGGAGAACTAAACCCTACTTTGAATCAGACAAATCTTCACAGAATGAAAGCATAGTGTATTCAAAGGCCAGTTTGTAGACGCATGAATGAGAAGTAAAACTGCATGGAAGTGCAAGCCCAGACATGAAGTTCATGGTGATAGGCTGTGAATGTGATCTTCATTGTTGCTTTTGTTTTGACACATGAGGGTGACCACACTCTGAGAATGTTGTAATATCTTGGATATTTGTTTTGTATATAAGGACAATACAAAACCACGCTGTGGAAAAGCCACAAAAATCATGGATTTTTGCTGTTGTCTCTGAGATCTAAGCTTTTTTTTTATTTAAATGAAGTTTCTAGCCTCTAGTTGCAAATATGGTCTTCACAGTGTAAACTCGTGCATGGTTGTCTTGAGTTGCAGTCAGAGAAACTGAAACAATAGCATCAAGAGAGCTCTGAACTTCCCTCAGCAGCTAATACAAATGAATCTTGAATCCTAATTGTTAACCACTTAATTGCAGGACGATGTACGGGATACATATGCAGATAGAAGTATGTGCTATTTCTATTCTGTGCAGCTGGATATGCTGACTCATCCTGCAATTTTATAAGAAATAGCTGCTGGGTCAGCACTTTCACATTCTAGTATCAATGAAGAAAGTTAAATGAGCATGGCTCTGATTTTGGTTTTGTTGCAGATGGCACATGCTCACTAGAACAGTAAGTTGATTCAAGGTGTTGAAGAGGGAGTGGATCCCCTTCATACTTTTAACCTTTTTATATAGGTTTAGAGGATAACACATGCTTCAGAATTCTGCTTACTTGGAGAGTAATCCTATACTGAACTAGTAACAAACCAAATTATCTGAACGCTTTCTTTTGGAATCCTTTACCAGTAATGTTTCAACGGTGGATAGCAAAACAAAGTGGGGGCCTAACTGAAGTTAGTTGATAGCTGCAGCATTTCATGATGCAGCCAGGTGTACTGAATGCTCTTTCATGAGGCAATTGGATGTTACTGCAGTATTGTCTACACGTTGTATTGTCAAAAGAACGAGGAGTACTTGTGGCACTTTAGAGACTAACAGATTTATTTGGGCATAAGCTTTCGTGGGTTTATGCCCAAATAAATTTATTAGTCTCTAAGGTGTCACTCCTCGTTTTTTTTGCTGATACAGACTAACACGGCCACCACTCTGAAACCTGTCACATTGTATTGTGTTTATCTGAGCTTCTACAGGTGGGAGAAAAATGGGTTCTTAGGGGATCTAGATGTTGTTAGAATGACTGTGATGTTTTAATGCCCTGTCTGAGCTATGCAAGATGGATATCATAGAATCATAGAATATCAGGGTTGGAAAGGACCTCAGGAGGTCATCTAGTCCAACCCCCTGCTCAAAGCAGGACCAATCCCCAACTAAAAAATCATCATGTATAACTTTTCTTGACCTTCTATGACTAAAGGATAAGATCTGTCAGTATGACCTCAAAATCTGGTCACCAGGAGAAGGTTGTTATATTTAATAGCTGAGGTGGATCTACTGGCCTAGTCTCAAATGACTCAGCCTATTATGAACTTCATGAAATGCCCTTCTGTGAAAGAGGAATAGAGGATTCAGCTAACTCCTCAAATCCAGTTGGCTGATTTGATTGCTTTAGTTCTGCTTGGGCTGAAAATGTGTGTTACTGGAAGCTAAACCTCTAAAAGGGACTCCCTAATTGTCCTGGGTAGTTTTAAAAGGATACTGGCAACTTGCATTTTTAAAAATTGAATAATTAAAAATAACCAGTTTCTGTTAGAAGACTCCTTAAATAACAGTCCTGAAGATTTTTAAATTCCTTTGAAACAGAATTTAACAAGGGCTTTTCTGTTCTTCTTGTGATCTTTCTAAGGATCTTTTCCGCAGAGGAAACCTAACTGATTATAGGGGTGAAACTGATTAGACACAGTGATGTCAGATGTACAAACTGGGGGAAAATATCTAAGTGTGTTTCATATAATAGTTTCAGTTCTAGTGATCTGAGGTGATACTTGCTAACATAATCATAGAATCATAGAATCATAGAATCTCAGGGTTGGAAGGGACCTCAGGAGGTCATCTAGTCCAACCCCCTGCTCAAAGCAGGACCAAACCCAATTAGATCATCCCAGCCAGGGCTTTGTCAAGCCTGACCTTAAAAACATCTAAGGAAGGAGATTCCACCACCTCCCTAGGTAACCCATTCCAGTGCTTCACCACCCTACTAGTGAAAAAGTTTTTCCTAATATCCAACCTAAACCTCCCCCTCTGCAACTTGAGACCATTACTCCTTGTTCTGTCATCTTCTACCACTGAGAACAGTCTAGATCCATCCTCTTTGGAACCCCCTTTCAGGTAGTTGAATAGGTACATTATTTTCTGATATGCTTGATTATTTTTTCCCTAAGTTGACACTGTCCCTTTTACAGTCTGATAGTTGTCTGTTGGACATAATCCTGGTTGGTTTTTATAGATGTGTAATCAGTTGGTGTGTTTTTGTTGATACATGCACCTAGACATATGGGGTGAAATCCTAGCTCCACTGAAGTGGTTGCAAAATTCCGATTGATTTCAGTGGATCAGGATTTCACTCGCGATACCTGTTATCAGGAGCAAGTTCAAATTTTTCATTTTTGGCTCAATTTTTTGGGGACAAATCTATAATGAATTTCTCAAACCGGATACATTGAAGACTGAACATTTCTTACACTTTGAAGCAAGTTATATCAGTTATCTTGATTTATAATAAATTTGTTACAGTACATCGAGAAAAATCGAAACTATAAATTTCAGGAGCTTAATCATTTGACTAGATGCATGAAACTACTGTATCAGTTTTCAGGTGTAGAAAAATGAGCATAGGTTAGATGAATTACAGAAGTTTCTTTACACTGTAAGCGTTTCATACATGGTTACAGTTTCTGTATACCTCTCATTGTGCTTGTGTTCACTTCAGAGTTAATTTAAAGTTACAACTTAAATGTTGCCCCTCACTTGAGTCCAGTCCATTCACACAAACTCATACCTAAAGTGTGGTGGTGCTTTTTACTTGAGTTGGTTGGTCTGCCAGAGGGTATAGGCTATGTAGCTTGTGTTTTCACAACTCAACTGCTAATGCTTTCACTCTGTGCAGCTTGAGTTTTAGGGCTTGTCTACACATGAAAGTTAATCCAGAATAAGATAGGGTATGACTTTAAAGCATATTAACTATTACTGATTAACTCCATGTGTGAACACGTTTATTCCGAAATAAAATGCTTTGTTCCGAATTAGCTTACTCAAATTCCAAAGTGGATTTTATTGTGGGATAAGAGTGTGTCCACACGTGGAGTCAAAGAGGAATATCTCCCTATGTGGAAAAGTCCTTATTTTGCCGTGTGGCTGCTCTCTCACTCAAGCTAGGCTAATCAAGAGGAGCTAACATGAGTGTAAATAACTCTGCAGTGAAGACATAGCCATTGGGTATAAAAGAGGAGTATATAAGCAATCAGCAATAGAGGATTCATTTGATTTTAACTCTTGTTTAAACAATAAGAGAAGTGATATACCACATATGCTGCAATACCTAGATCTGATTGGCCATTCATCCCTCATGTAGCCTATCTTAATGCATTATCTTGTTTATTATCTGTTTAGGTATGAACTTAAAAAGTATGATTACTTTTTCACAATGGCCACTTTTCTAGTCCCAATGTTGATCAATTGTTTGCTTCTGTGCATTTCAACAAGGAGTCTTGGTCTGTATTCAGATCCACAGTCTGTTTCTGTTTTTGTAGATACAAATCTGGAAATTTAAATGCCACTATTGTGTTTAGTGTCTTCAAATGTTTTTGTTAATCATCTTCTTTCTAGTAGTGGTAATGAGTTCAAACTTTGACTTGGAATCAAGTCTCTATTGGTACTTTTACAAGTCAGTTTTAGCATTAATGGCTTTCAAAGGGAGGGGGGGTAAATTGGGGCAAAATTTAGGAGGTATGTTTGTATGCCTCACACTAAGGGCTTGGCTACACTGGCACTGTACAGCGCTGCAACTTTCTCGCTCGGGTGTTAAAAACACCTCCCTGAGTGCAGCAAGTTTCAGAGTTGTAAAGCGCCAGTGTAGACAATGCACCAGCGCTAGGAGCCACGCTCCCAGCACTGGTAGCTATGCGCCTCGCGGAGGTGGGTTTTTTTAGAGCACTGGGAGAGCTCTCTCCCAGTGCTCTGCCGCAACCACACAAGCCATGTTAAAGGGCTGCCACGACAGCGCTTTAACATTGCCAGTATAGACTAGCCCTAAGTCAACAAAACAAGTCTTTAGAAGGACATGGCTATCTCATCCTTAATAAATGAATTTGCAGCTGCCAATCTGTAATACATTTTACAGATGGTCTGAACTTTTGGCCAACGTAGCTGTATTTGATTTTCATGGGAACCTTCACATTTCTTCATGGAACAAAATGGACACACATTTTGTTTTATAATTGCCTTTCATGCTCATAGTCTACAGCCCAGATGGCTTGCTCTTTTCCTGGTGGATTTTACAAGAAACGCCATTTTTATGTGCTGTCAAATGACAGAACCTGAATCGTATTAGTCCTTGTTGGATATTTAATATAAATATCCAGCCTGACAGCAACAGTTACCACAAAGAATAATAGACTATTTAATGCTTTGTCCATAAACTGATGATGATATAACACACATGGTTTTCATTTTACCATATTACACACACAGAATGTTTGTTTGAATTTGGAGACTGGGTGGAGTCGTAGAATACTTAGCTTAATATTAAATGTGTATCATTTAAGAGGATTAACAAATTAATATCAAGATGCGTGTTTGTATTTAAGGGTAGCTGCCCACTCCTCAGCATTCGCTGCATATAGGTGACAGGAGTTTAAATGAATGTATCTGATTATAGTAGAACTGCAGTCTGTGTGTTATGTTTCTAAATAGAATTTTACCTAGGAGAAAAGTGATCTTTATTCACCAGAGGTTGTGGAACAGGTTTTTGCACCCCACTGACTTACTCACACTAAACTTGACTGGGCAGTGGAAGTTTTTCTTGCCCTAACACTCTTCTTCAGCCACCCCAAACCACGAGTTTCAACACATGAGGGAACATGGTTCTGTCAATGACAGCCCAGCTTTGCTAATGCTTCTCGGCTTTGTCCTAATTATATCTTTACAAGAATGTTAGGGAAATAGGCTTGTGTGTGGTGAGCATTATGCGAACGCTATTGTTACACTTATCTGAATTGCTCTTCCATTTGCTTCTGCTGTGCTTGCAAATTCTATTTGCCCCTCTGTTCCAGACTGGGAGCATTTAGGATTGGTTTTCGAGAGGGCATGGGAGAATGTTCAGCAGTCAGAAACCTACTTGTGTACTGTGTGGCAGTGGTATTCAGTTATATTTTCTTGAGGGCTGGATAAGGCAATGCCCAAATCTTAGTCAGCAAAAGGGCTCTTCAGGTGTTTGCTATCTAATGAAAGGACATTGATCGCTTTGTGTTGCATCAGCATCCGATCTGATTAAGCACCTGAGTAAAAGTGTACAACTGTAAGTTGAAATGTATCAACAAAGTCTAGCTCCAGTGTATTTAAATTAAAAGTTTCTAAATTAAATACCATTGAAGTCTGTTTATCGGAATTTCAGCTAACTGACAATCCTGATTATCTGAACAAGCAATGTGTTTCCCACTGGTTGGAACATAGTGATTTATTGATGTCTCAGAGCACTCTTCCTTCCATGGATAACAGACAAAGCACCTTTGGCCTCTCCACATGTCGGCCTCTGGATATGAGGTGATGGATGCTCTCTTGCACAGATGGGTGAGATTTCTATTTGCCTTCTCACTTTATCCACTTCCCAGGAATAATACAGGACAGGAAAGAGAGAGTTCCAGTGATACTATGGATATCTGGCTGAAGATGCTGTGGCTCTCCGGCCTAATTAACCTAGTCCTTTCAATGTGCTTACTAACAGAGAAGGTCTGTTATTGCAAAAACCAATTCTCCATCCAGCATGAGGCAAATTGAAAATGGATACTTGGACGAAGTGATTATCACTCTCATTTTCCTAGTAAGAAGTCAACAAATAGAAGTTACTGTCTGAAGCAAAGTCCATATTTTAACTGCCAAATTAAACAAGTGAAATATAGCCTTGAATCCTCCAGGATGCCTCTAATGTGGGTGTAAGAGAGTGTCCAAGGAAAGTGGTCAAGTCTCTGTACTATAATGTTCTCAGAAGGTTCAAGAAAAGGACATTTTGTATAAGCCCGAATATTAAAAGTATTCCTAGAGCAGCTACTCTGATTCTAGCTTTCCAAGGTAGTATAGAACACAGACCGAGAACCTTATTCTGGTCTTTACAGCACTACCCAGATTTAACTCCTCTGATAGGGGTCTTCATTTTTTCCTGTCCATTGAAGCTTCCTGATAACTATCTTAAATCAGTCAAGTTTATGAAGTTGAGAAATTTCTTAGATGACACTCAGCATTGCATTCTTAATTCAGACAAGCAGCCCTCACAGCTGTCCGAGCATTCATTCCCTAAGTA
This sequence comes from Macrochelys suwanniensis, assembly GCA_033296515.1. Lineage (NCBI taxonomy): Eukaryota > Metazoa > Chordata > Testudines > Chelydridae > Macrochelys > Macrochelys suwanniensis. The sequence goes on along the minus strand of CM065789.1, from coordinate 2,942,706 downwards.
AATTTAAGAATAATTCTTCTTTGGTTGTGCATCAAATTCCAGTCCTAAGAAGCACCGACAATCTCACAGGACAAAGAAATCATGTCTCCTGTAATGAGATCTGCCCTGTAACCATCAGTGCATAAATTCACCAGATTGTAAGTATTGGTCATCCAATCTTTAGCCATTTTTCAGCTGAAGTCGTCTTCATGCTTCAGTGCTCAGGTGAAGATAGAGGATGTATTATGTCCCTTATTCTGTATGCCCACATTTAAGGATGTCTTGCTACTCTACCTGGAGGCACACTGTTGTGAAATTCCCATTGTAATGAATCTGTGGACTTTAGTACATTGAAAAATAGGAACATTTATCTATGCAAACCTGAAAACTTCCTTTCTTTGAAGTAATAAAGTCTACACACATTTTGCCAACCATGAAGAGATATGGATCATCCAGAATAGAGATGGAAATTGACATTCAAAGACTCCAAGTTTATTTCATTAGGGGGAAATTTATCCTCATACTCTGCAATAGGAGAAATAGTTATGCTCTTTCCTCAAAGTATAGTTAACAATCTGTAATGTAGGAAAGTGGGATGGAATTTTCCTGGGTTTGGAAGCTGTCCCAGTTGGAGGGAATGTCAGGAGATGAGGTATTCTCATCCTGCCTGTGACATGACAGGTTTGGTTCTGCCTCCAAGCTGCAAACAGGCTAGTCTATGTATTATAACTGTTCTGTGGACCTTACTGTACAAAGAAATTTTCAGGGAAACAGATACATTTTCCTATTAAGCAATCTCTAAGAAGCAAACACAGAAAGAGAAGAGAAGATTATGGAAACCCCTACAGATACTGTGCTGAAATAAATTTGTTAGTCTCTAAGGTATCCTTTTCTTTGTGCTAAGGTGCTCCATGGAAGTCAAATAGCAGTTGAAATAAGCTAGAGGAGACAAACTAGATGAAGCTTAAAGGAAGGCACCATCAGAAATCATAACTTGAGTCTATGCATGGAATAATTATGGAGGAGAAAATGAGATGGTGGAAGAATGTGACCTCTAAGACAGGGTAGCATGCTGCTCCTCGTGCTTTGGAGGAAATCTCCCTAAACATTCCCAAAGCTACCTTATTGTCTTCCTTCAACCCTGTCCTCAAAACTCTCCTCTGCCACGATGGCAACAAAAAACTTGACAATGGTTAGGCTGCTGGTGTGCTTGACACCCCTACCTATCATGCTGACCATTGTTGTTTCATGGTTTCCTTGTACTCCCTGATGGTCTGTTTGTATACTTCTGTTCTCTCTTGTTGTTATACTTTTTCTGTGTTTTGTACAGCAGCTTGCACAATAGGGTTCTCAGCCATGGCTAGAGCTTAGGCTCTATGATAATACAAACAATAACACGGGAAATGTCTGTGGTGCCCTTTCAATCTAGTTAACTACAACAGGTGTTTTGCTTTAGAAGAGAACAGACCAGGAATGATTTAAAAACTAACAGAAGAATGATCATGATCAAGAAGCAGGCTCTGAATGGGAGCCTTTATAGAGAAAGAAGTAAGTAATCTTGATGGATGACTGCAGAATCTGGCCTGAAATATCTGAGACTCTAATTAGGAGAACGTAATGATAGGTATGCTGCCTCCTGGATGCTAGGGTAGGATGTGTGACAGGAGTAGAAGACTCAGGATTTACAGTCGAAATTATATTCCAATTGTCTGTGTAGGAATAAACTAGATTAATAAAGGCAGTTGAAATAGGATCTCTAAACATGAGTGATCTTTTCAGAGATTTTTTCATTACCAAGCAGGATTGAAAACCGGAGATGACTGATGTTGGAGAGAAACAAATTGATGTGCTGGTTGTATAGGGGAAAAGATTTTGGGTTCATAGAACACTGTGTAATACCTTCGCTGAGTATTGGAGATGTTAATCTGCTCATTTAGGAAGAGTACCAGATTCTTCAGTTTAAGACTGGGAGGTCTTGTTAGGCAGGCTTTAAACTAGTTAGGGCGGGGCCGGGGGAGTTTTCTGTTCATCATCAACAATAACAACAAACCCTGACCAAAAAGACACACTGTAAACTGAAAGTATAATACAAGGCAGCAGCTGGAATTATGCAACTCAGAATGGAGACAAATAGCAGTATATTAAAACATGTATAAACAAATTGAAGGATTGTGGGAAATAAGAAGTAGAAGTGAAACTAAATAATGTAGATTGGTAAAATTAAATCTGGGATGATTTTTATAAATGGAATGTCAACATTGATGGTGGGACAGACAGATACAGTGGGAGGAGACGCTTGCTTTTTTATATATATTATTTCATAAATAATTTTCTCCAATTTTCTAATCTTTTTTGTCTCTTCTCTTAACTCTGTTGATTTGTGGATGCCCTTTTACAACTGTCTAAAGTATGTATTGTTTAATTACCTGTTTTGCTCATATATGCCCTCTCTCTCTCTCTCTCTCTCTCTCTTTCTTTCTGTTGTCCAATAAAAGATATTGCCTCACCCACCTTGTCTCTCTAATATCCTGGGACCAACACGGCTACAGCAACACTGCATATTTGAAGGCAAGAGTTTCTTCTGCAGTTTAGTATTTTTCCTTTAAATTAACTACAAATGTTTTCTTCAACGACTATTTAGTAGCTGTGATAAGCCTGCTGTAGCATGGTGGTCTCCAGATTGTGATTAATTGTACAGACTCTATCAGATGTGCTGCACTACCAGTGTATTTAAGATGAAATATCAACCTTAATTTTAAATGTTGTTGCATTTCTGGGACTAAGGTGGACATTTAATGTTGTTTAGCTGTGGTGCTTTGTAGTTTTAATGTTACCTATTTAGCTATTTTACCTTTATAACTGTGGGTTAGAGCATTTAAATGATTAAAACTGTGGGTATTAATATGTAAAGTGTGAGGATTTATTTGGGTAAGACTCTAGTTTCATAACCAGAGGTCTAGTTGAACATATTCACATTCTTGTGTATCTGAGTGATAGTTAAACAATGTACCATAGTTATAGATTTGCATAGGCAATAGCAAGGACAGATTTACAAGTGCTTGTAAAAGCTACTATTAATAGAACTGGCATGCTGTTTAACAAGACAATAATCTTTTTTTCCAGTGAGGGGAAACCTGAGGATGGAGTAGTTTATCCTCGTAAGGGAACCAGATTATTGTCTTGTAAAACAGTACACCACCCTTCTATTGCTGGTAGATTCCACGTAGACATATGAAAAAAATAGAAGAAAACTGAAGCTTTCATATTGTAGAAATACTTGGAAAAATTAGTAGCAAACAATAGTTAGCTGGCTGCCAGTGTTTTATGGGATTTGGAATGTGACTTTTTTTTATAACAACCAGTTGTTATATTTTTATGTGTGTGGTTATATTGAACTTCTTGGTGCTAGACATCTGCATTTGGGACAATCCAGATTTTATTTATTCATGAGCTCATTACTAGGTGCTACTACTTTGTGAGTAAAGGTTTTTGGGAATGTTTTAAAATTAAGGCCAGTGCCAGAGTGACTTAATTAGCCCAATTCCTACCATGGGAGAGATCAGAACAGTTGATAATGCCAGTTTTAGTATAATTGATGTATCTTATTTCGGTGAATGAGTAATGTAATAACATGATTCAGGCTCAAATCTAAGTAGACAATGCTTATATGTTTACTGACTTTATTTGAATTGCCTGACTTAAATTAATTTGTGGAATGTTTATTTTGTCTGATTGCACTAATAATTTAGGTCACATGTCGTAATAGGTTCACATTTATGGCTTTAAAACTGTCCACACACTCTTAGATTGTTCTGTCTTTTGTGTCTTTCACACATCTGTGGTGATTGGGCTAAATGAGAATAAACTGACCGGATCCCATCAGCAATTTGCAGGAAGTGATGTAGAAAGCAATAAAAGGATGAGTTGCCTAAATAAAATAAGGAGATCCTGGAGACAGTATTTTTAACATTTCCTGTCTTTAAAGTGCGTGAAAAAGAAAACAACTGCTACTTTAAGAATGCTTAAGGTTAATGTGTATTTGATGGTGCGAATCTTTCATAGAAAGAATGAAGAAAGTAAATCTATTTCATGTTTTGCCTTTGCTCATTTGTTACATTTGTTTTCATCAGATTAGCTTTAATGGTTACTCAGTTTTGAGAAGCTTTTTACTTTTGTCCCTTTTCATTTTGAAATATTTTCTATTATATTCCTTTCCCTGGGATTGTTATTTGATCACTCTTTCCACTTCAGATCCTTATAAAAATGAGCAGGACTTATATCTGCCCTGAAATGCAAAGGGAGAATAAACCTTTTACTACTTAGTAGTCATCGTATTAAGGGCCTACTTATTCAGAAATAAGGCAGGCAGCTGGCAAGAATCATATCATTCATAATGGAAAAATTCTTGTGTGGTCTTGTGTTCCTATTGCCCACCAGCTGTGCACAGCGTTCCCACTAATGTAAATGGGAGTTGTGTGTGAACAATGGGTAATATATGGCATGCTGAATGCACCTTGTGGCAGGTTCCTCATAATACTTCCTCTGGTGCAAGGCCTTGATATGGCCCAAAGGCAGAGCTTGTAATGTGCCAGTACATAGGTTGCAAAAACAGTGCTGTTGAGTGAATAACTGTATTTTTATTTCTAATGAGCTATGCCAAAGTGCATTTTTGAAGAAAAGCTACTAATATGAAAACATCTTACCAACTGTTTATTAAATCATCTAAGAGCTAGATTTATTACAGTTGCAGGTTAATCGTTTGGGTGCATTTTAATGTGTGCATCATAAAACAGTTTATAATCTGAACTCTCGCAGGATTCAGACTTCAGTTTCTCATGCGTTCACTGTTAGCAGTTTGCATTTCCTGGCTTTGTGTTTGCTTTGGACTGGTGCTTGATAGTTGTATCAAGGGGATTAAAAAGTCACCAGAAAAAGACGTAGGAACTTGAATGTTGAAGTGGAAGGTACATATTCTGTAAAAGTTTCCTGCTTCCTGCAGCTCCCCTTGGCCGGGAATGGCGAACCGCGGCCATTGGGAGCTGAGGGTGGTCCTGCAAATGTAAACAAATGGTCTGGTAACCGGCCAGTGGATTACCCTGACGGGCCACAGGTTGCCGACCACTGAGCTAGATAACTTGTGGAGAGCTGTATAGTTCATGGAGGGCAATAAAGCCTTGCGAACCAAGTAAGATATTTCAAAATTAAGAAATAAATGTCAGTAAGACTCTCCTGTTTACATGTATAGCAGCTTTTATTTAAAAAAATTACATGCCTGATAAACAGCTGTTGATCATGTTACTTATAAGCATAGGTGCCCTTTTCAGCAGCTGTTTCTCATTTTTTCTAAATTCTTTTTTTGTATTAAGCCAAGTGTCCTGTCTGAGTAATAAGAATGTCAAGCCCTGGAAATTGACTTGGCTAGATTAGGTTTATAGGCTTACACAAAGATCATGTTCTTCAGCACAAAGAGAACAAAAATAATTAGAGGAGCGAAATCACAGTGTAAGAACGTTGGCCAGGAAATAGACCTAAACAATAACCATGAGCACTGTGTTTTGCATGTGTGTTCCCTGCTAATCCACCTCTTCATGTGTTCTGGTGAGGATAAAGTACTAGTCCTTTTAAGAAGCAGTAACCACCCTCACTCCCAAATAAAATACCCAGTGTATTATATATGCAATTCAGCATACATCAAGCTATAAATTGAAAGACAGCGCTGTAAAAAGACATTTTAATGTTACACTTGGAATATTCTTTTTCAAGTTTACCCTTATTTAGGAAATTATTACCACTAAATTGACTTTAAATAATTCTATTACTTTTCACATAATTTTTTCAATATTTACGTGTTGGAGACATATTAGTCAGACTTGGACTGTGTTCCTTAGAAAAAAGAACAAGGATGATTTCACTGAGATCTGTAAGATCCTGAAAGGAACAGATTGATTCTGATAAGCTGCTTGAGATTGTTACTATTTTGAAAGCAAGAGGTCATGGATTCAGCTTGAGGAAGGGACTAGCATAGTATATAAATAGTTTAGGCAGAATTTCCTCATACACAAGCTGGTTGGAATATGAAACAAACTGCCAAAGTTAACGGAGTAAACTAACTTGGCTGAGAACTGAAGACATGTTTGGTATAGTAGGAAGTGCTGGATATAGATATTAACTGGATTTTGGGGACACGATTTAATACTGGATATATTTTATTTCCTAGTTCTCTATACTTTTTCCCCCTTTCTATGTGCGCTACTTAGAGGTAGAGCTTGGTTCTTTATCAAGTGCTAGGTATCAAATTTATCAAGTAATGGCTGAATGTGCTGTCATTTTATACAAGAGAGATCAGGCTCTTGAAGAAGGAGATTATCTCAGAATCTCACTGATATCAATGTGAAGGATTGCTACAGATCAAGGGTAGAATATGGACTTGATGTACTAACTAAATTTTGAGCTATCATTATTTATTACTTGTTCTGCACTTTGACATATTCAGCATCACACAGTGAGAAAATGTTTTCTCCATTAGGACCAGTGCTATTTCAGCCCTGTATTTCCCTTCCTTCACAACCCTGCCTTTTTTTCTTGTCCCTGTCTCTTTGGATGTGCCCTCTTTTCTTCCCTCTGCACTTTATCCCCTGCAGCAACTCCCTCCTTGGCTTCATTCCTGTCCCCCTTCATCCACTGTACTGGTGCGTGATGAAATGAGTAATGTTGTCATTTCAAGTGGTGTTGGATTTTTGAGTTAACACTCAAATGAAGTTAATGGGGGTAGAAGAGTTCACAGATCTCTGTGTCATTGTTTCAAATTGTCTGCAGACTCAGGAAGGCAATGTTGTTTTAGTCACACTCCTTTTGTTACTCATTTTGCTTACCTAACATTTTCAAGTGTTGCTTTGCCAAAAAAACCCAAACCATTGCATTCTGCAGAATCTAAAAATACCACCTGGGTCACAAAAATATACAAAGTGTGTTGGTGACTGACACCTTTGCTATAGATACTGTCTGACTGTTGATGGAAGAGAGACATAGAGACTTCTTCACTCATGCCACTTTTTGCAACTGGCAATAGTCACTTTGCAGACACTTTCCGAAGAGGCAGAATTTGATGGTCTTCAGAGGAACAAAGAATTTTGCAGTGACTAAATATGAAACTGCAGGCTTTGATCTGCTAAGTTTGTTTAAATACACAGTTTATTTTAGCTTAAAACGTCTTTAATATAAATAGAAAATGTATAGGTTACATGTTGCAACTAAATTTTTTCCCCATTTACTGCTGATGGCTATACATGTCAGCTGTACCAGCTGTAGAGTTGTCTTGTTAGGAGGTAACTTGGAAATAATCCTCAAGCCAGTGGTTCCCAGTCTGTGGCCTCTCCATAGGTCATGCAGGGTCTGACCCTTGAGCCAGGGCTGGAACACACCAGATGGCACTTTTGCCGGATGGAGGATGCCATTTATTCTCTCAAAACGGCGTCCTCCATACAGCGTGACTGCACATGCACAGTGTCTGAGAGGTCACGCTAGCAGGGACATTCCCATGCTGACACGGGTGGGGGTGTTCTGGTAGTACTGGAAATGAAAGGGTCCAGGGCACTTAGTAAGATGCCAAAGGGATCCTGGGGAAAGAAGTTTGGGAATCACTGGTTAGGCTATGTCTACACCACAAGCCGGGCAGCGCTTACATCAGGTGGATCCCAGAAGCGACCAGCATGTCTGGCTCATAGGGTCAGGGGCAGCCAAGTGGCTCTGCGCGCCACCCCTGCCTGCAGACACCGCAGCTCCCATTGGCTGCGATTCCTGGCCCAGGGGAGCTGCAGAGTCTGCACTCGGGGAAGGGGTAGCACGCAGAGACCCCCTGGCAGCCCCTGCGCCTAGGAGCTGCTGCCGGACATGCCGGCCTCTTCCGGGAGCTGTGCAGAGCCAAGGCAGGTACGGAGCCTGCCTTAGCCCTGCTGCACCGCCGACCGGACTTTGGCCTATTAAAATCTCCCAGATGGCTTTCAATAGCTACCGGGAGATTGAGGCTGATTCTGGGAGACTCCCGGCCAATCTGGGAGGGTTGGCAGCTATAACTATGGCTCTCAGGAAGCAAAATTTTTCACAGCCCTGAGCGATGTAGCTAGGTCGATATAATTTTTAAAGTAGTCTGGACCTTAGTTATAGCAAAAGTCACATTTTGATAAAAATGAGCCTTTTGAGGAAGAGCGCTCACATTGCAGACAGTTTTGTCACAGAAATGAGATTTTACAATAGAAAGTAAATTATAATAGAAAGTATAATTGAGATGAGTAATGCAAATCCCAACATTTAATCCGAGATTGAGAACACAAACAACACTGAGAATCTGCAAACAACACTCATAAGAATTGGGTTTTGATCTAGCTTTAACCCAATATCCATCCTTATGTGGTCACCACATTGTTTCTATTTGTTCTGTTTGTTTCATATACTTAAAGCTTTAAAATATTGATGATATAATAAAATATTCTTGCTTTTTATCTTCTGTGTTTACTGTAATTTGCAGCTGCAGATATTGAAATCAACAAATTATTTTAAATAAATTGGAAAATTGAATCTTGTCGCTTTGTGTATTTAACCAGAAATCAGCTTGTTAAATTGGAAAGTCTAAGTTTTTGACTGAGGGCATGTCTACACTAGAAATGTGAGTCGACCTGTATTAGCTGACTTACAGCCACTGCAGTAATTACTGATGGTGCATGTCCACACTACCACCCTTCGGTTGGTAGTGCACGTCCTCACCAGGAGCGCTTCCACTGACCTAATAGGGGCAGCATGGGAAGCTGAGAGCCTGGTCTCTCAGCTCTGCTGGCAGCTCCTTACCAGGAGACTGGTTGCGCCACAGGCTCCCCCTCCCTCCACTCCCCATTCCCCACCAGGATGTGGGGAAGCCGCCCTCGGCTTCTCGTCTCCCTGTTCCCCACCGGGAATTGGGGGGAAGCTGCTTGAGGGTTCTCGCCTCCCCGTTCCCCACCGGGAGCCGGGCAGCCTTTTCAATTTAATCGCGAAGGGAGCCGTGAAATTGACAAGGCTGCCTGGCTCCCAGCGGAGAGTGCGGTGAGGGTGGGGGACCACCTGGGCTTCTCATCCTGGCTTCCAGCTCAGAGCGGGGTCCAGCTGCCCAGGCTTCTTGCCACAGCTCCCAGCTGGGAGGAGGGTTCAGCTGCTCGGCCCTCCAGGAGCGTCTGGTGCAGCTGGGCTTGGCTTCCCAGCTTGCTTGTCAATTTCAGGGCAGGGGCCTGCGTGAAGTTGACAAGACAGGATGTAAGTAACACAGTGTCTGCATGGCCCTAACTACACCGACATAAGCCTTATGCTTCTCGTGGAGGTGGAGTTATTATATCGATGTAGTAGGGCACTTACGTCAACTGGAGGAAGGCTGTAGTGTAGACACTGACGTAATTAGGTCGATGTAAAGTGTCTTACGTGAACCTAACTGTGTAGTATAGACCTGCGCTGAATGTACAGTCTATATGCTTGCACAGTATATGCTCTGCCACACTAGATTCTGAATGTCCTCCGTTTATTCACAGGCCAGGTGTAGTACAGATCACTGAAGTGATTATATGTCCATGTACTTCATGAGATCTAAGGAAACTACTCTTCAGAATGAAAAGTGTTTCAGTTTACATGCTGCTTCAGTTACATATCTGTAAGAAGACAATGCAGACTAGGGTAAGTGATATCAAAACTTGCGGGCTTTGATGTAGAAAACATTTACTTCATATATTTTAATTGTCAGTTCTCTTAACTAGTAACAGTCAAATAAAATTTTAAGAATACCTTCACTCTTGTGCTCGCTATCTTTTCTTTATGTTACATATTCATTTCCATGCTAACTCATCAGAAGACTTAAGAAAATAAGGGTTGAGGCTGTGATATTGCAATGCGGTTCCTTTTCAATCAAGTTTCCTGATGTAAATTAATTTAACACTTGAAGAAAGTTACTTAATTTACAGGAATCTGTAGTGCTGTCTGGCTGCCCTATTAGGATTAGCACTACGTTCTCTGATTTTTAGGATATCAGTCACTGCCATTGTTATTCAATTAAAAGACAAAAATACTAAAATACATTACATTCTCGTACTCTCTGGAAGCAGTTCATTTGATTGTATGATGTATACTGTAAACTAGCTAGCGAAGTGCCCAAATATTTAGAAATTACAATTTAAAATTCTAACATATTTAATATTTAAAATTTAAAATTCTATTTAAAATTATTATTCTATTTATAATTCTAAACTAGAATTTGAGTGAATTTCTACTTTACTGTCCATGCTGACTGCGTATATTAACATTTATGTTTGCTTTTTTTATAGCTTGTTCTTCCTAATTGGATTTTTCCAGTTCTGTTGGATGTTTAACTATAGCTATGGCAACAAGAGTAGAGATCAACTCTGCTCTAACATCCTTAACAACAATACCTGACTTAAATGAAATTACAAGTGAGGATAAAACACAACGCACGTACATCAACCCTCTTTTGGATGCAAGTAATAAGGCTGGTCAACCTTCTAATCCTTCAACACCAATAATTCTTGAAGAAAAAAACAAATTTGGGAGCACTTGGAGACCAGCAACTATGCCTACTCCTGGATCAAGGCCAAGGCTTTCTCCAAAGCCATTTTCTAAGGATAAACCTTCAGATACTTTTGCGAATGTGAAACCTCCTGTTACAGCTCTCAAACCAAGTAATTTTGTCCCCAAGTTCTCTGTGTATGGACAGCCTACTGAAGAAATGACATCTGTTAAGGTGTTAAGTGGAGATGTCCCTCTATTAGTAGATCAAAAACTAATCGAAAATGAAAGTAAAGGCAACAGTGAATTAGTCCCAAATGTGACCTTTTATTCCAGTCCCAGTAGAAATACTGTGATTCTTTTTGAAACAGCTAGCACTGAGAAATCCAAGGTAAATTTAACACAAGGTAAACTATCTGTTGATGAGCATAGAACACTTGGCACTATACGGACAAAAGAGTGGCAATGTAACGGAAAGCCTGAGACGATCTCTCAGCCATCAGTGACTTCCAGAAAACCTGAAGGTGGTCTGCATAGGCAAATATCTTTTTCATCAGACCCCAGACCAATCTCCTGGAATCCTCACCAATCTGATGAAAAAAAAGACACATGTGAAGATCATATAGGTGAGAGAACCAAGGATGTTGCAAAATATGCCAACAGCGAAGTTGGCTTATTAACTGAAGTGCAACAAAAGCTAAAACATAGACCAGTATCTGCTGTTTTTCTGGAATCATTAAAAGATCAAAAGCGTAGCAATTTGGAAGTCTCTGAAGAAAAATCTCCTACAGAGAAATCATGGGTTAGAAAACCAAGGCCTTTGTCCATGGATCTAACTGCCAAATTTGAAAATAAAGATGTTTCTCTGTGCAGGAAAACTTGTCCATCTGATGAAATTAAGGAGAATGTACAAGTAATTCACTTCACCGACATAGGCTATCAAGAACAGTCTGAAATGAGGTCTAAAGCTGAAGAAATAGAATTGAATAAAGGTGATCCCTCTAAATCAAATTTGAAATGTAACAATCAGGACATTGACTTTCTTGATGTTAAAAACAAATCTAGTGAGCAAAACCAGAAAGTCTTTCCAAAAGATTTAGACTCATCCAGCCCAAACTATACAAAAGACTTGATACAGATCTCTGCAAAAGATAAAAAATACCTGTGGGAAACTAAACAGAAATCTAAAGATGAACAAAATGAGAAAAAAATTGATATTGTAACTAACTTACATGGATCAGAAAAAAACGAGATGGCTAATAACAAAAGCAAAACAATTACAGAGGTGGAAATATTGGATCAAAAGGAAACTTCCAGAGTTTTAGCCAGTGAAAACTCTACAGATTCCTCAAAAAAAGAAAACAAGACATTGAGGGGGAGCGTTAAAAAACACATCCGTTTGTTTGCTGGCTCAGAAAGCAGCACTACTCCAATGGATACCGAGCCTCTCCCGGCAGCCACTGAGAGGGAAAACAGAAATGTGAACATCCAACAGAGAATCAGAGAACTGACAACAGAAAATACAGATGTTAAGCCAGGAAATCCACGCAGATCACTCAAGTCACGACCACTTTCTGCAGATTTAACAAAGAAGTAAGTTACAGAAGAAACTTTAATACTCTCTTCTTTTCAAGTTTTCAATTAGTACAAATTAAAAAAATTGTTGAATTCTGTTTAATCGGTTCCTCATAATTTATCTTGACAGTGGCTGCAAAAATACTCTGTCAGTAATATTAATTCTTGCAAGCTACCTTAGCAGTCTCTCACTACTGCTTGAGTTTTATTTACATGTTTTGAAATTCAGGTATGAATAATATAGCTCACACTGTCATGTATTTCCAAAGATTCAAAATATAACCTGAGTTTTCATTTGTTTAATGTGCTCTTTTCACTTCCATTATGTTAGCCTTACTATTTGCTTTTATTTCATTTTCAAAATACTTACAAATAATTTTTTGCTTTTGGCACAAATTAGGGTAGATCTTTATCAGTGTCACCTCAGTGACACTATATACTGTCAGGTTTTGCGCCAGATAGGAATTGTATTTCACCTTCATATCAAGGTCCACAGATCCATGATTCTGCATCTTTTTCTGGAGGAAGCAGGGAAGCAGATGAGAGCTGTCACTTGTTGAGCAGGGCTTAAGTGGCCTCCAACCGATGTTTTGCCTGTTTAGAGCAGGCAGACACTGCAGAGATCTGTGGTGTAGAATACTATTTGAAATAATAAAAATAAGAGTAATCATCATAAAGGAAACAGGAGGTTTGAGTTTTAGAAGTACATAACGATCCCAGTTTGGCACAGACTTTATTTTGATGGATCCGGGTGCCTTTTTTCTTACTGATGAGGCCTACTGTTTGGTAAATGCCTCTTTACATCATTTCAGGCAGTTCACTAAGAAGTGGAAGTTAAAATCCTATAGATCTTGCTTTGCTCTCCTAATAGAGTGCTTGTAATATTTTTGAGAGAGACTATCTTACTGGCTTTATATGCTTAAATTTTCAAGTGATACAGTTTAACAAATAGAAATCTGAAGTACATACTCCAAGGTTAAATTAGCTTTCCAGCATAACGTTGGATTTTTGATGATGATTACTGTTTTGTTTTTATGTGGGGAAGTGCACTAGGGTTGGGGATGGTGTGGTGAAGTCAACACACCTGAACCCAAGGCCAAAATCACACATCAATACCAGTCGAATGGTCCAGATTCTGTACAAGACAAAAAAAAAAGTGGTTCAAATAGTCTGAGAAAAGGACAATGTTAGGCACAAGTACTTGATGTAATCAGTGCAGCAGAAACTAGGGTAATAGAGGAAATATTCCCAAAGGCTATTCACTATGAAAATGTGAACATTGGAGACTGTATAATTTTTTAGAAGAATTTGGTCCTCAGATACTGCAGTGATCAGTGTGGGATAAGAGCCTGAACCGAATAGAATTCAACGTAACAGTAAAGTTTATGCAAGAGACAGTGGGAACTTCAACCCATTTTTCACTACTCTACTAACTAAATTATGTCCTAAATTCTAGATAATTTTTTCCCAATATAGAAAGTAAACTATAACTAGCTTGTTAACTGTAGAGAAGGTTTGGGCTTTGTCTGCCAATAGTTCAGGCATACATAAACCATTAAATCAAGATAAGATTTGTGCTGTGAAATAATGTAATTTCTCCAATAGCATTGATAAGAAATTAATTGGAGCATTTTAAAATTATATGAAAAGAAATGTCAAATATTGTGCATTTGAAAAATATGCATATTGGGCAACTAACTAAAGTTGTTTAATGTTATCCATACTTAAAAGAAATAACAAATTTTTGCAACAGGTTTTCAAGCCCAGCATCACCCAATAAAATTAAACCTGAGAAACCTACTGAATTGAATAGTGACGTTACTAGTGAAACACAAGAAAATCAAAAGGTAAGAAAGTGGCATTAACAGACTTGGTCTTCCACACAGAATTGTATTTATAATTTATATAGCACTATGGTGTGTCACATATGGCTATAGAAAGCAATGAGTTAGAAACTGCCATTGTGGGTATTAAGAATAGCATAATCTTAATAGGCTTACTTTGGTAATTCCTTCTTTAGGCTACCCTGGTAATGTACAGAAATCATGTACATGTTCGGTTAATATATATGTGTGCAAAACTATAGACAATGACAATAGCCTTACACATACTAACTTCTTATTAAACTTCTGAAGTGTCCTATATTAATTCAAGCTTTTATAATATCATTACATTAAACATGCTTTACATTTTCTACCAATCCCTCCTGTCACATTTAATTCTAATGGTCTATGACATCAGAGGGCTACATAAAGAATCAGGAATGTCTTATTCTGGCCACTTTTAAAAATTGATGAATATATACAACAACTTAGTTTCTAAGCATAATACTTAAGTCATGCAAAATATAACTTTTCTGCTTAGAACTATAAAATTGTTGTGTATATGAAGATTAAATATTGCTATTTGAGGCATATTTTTCCTGAGTCCCTTGATGTTTGGGCATGGATTTTTTTTCTTCTGATATTATTCGGTCCTGATTACAACACAGTACTACTTTAAAGAAAAACGCCAATTTGATATAAGAGTCTAATGAGTTAATTTTGAAGAAGAGTAGTTGAACAATGAACAAAAATTCAAACTTTACTTTGTTATATAACTCTTTTGATTAATGGGAAGCTACTCTCTTCACAAGTTGACCTGAAGTAGGACTGAATAAAGTTTGCTTTGCCAATTAGAAAACTCAGGAAATCAGAAAGTTTAAAAGATTTATAAATAAGTTCCACAGTATTAATTTTTTTTAGTTCATTGAACTAAAACTTCTAAAATTTTCAGTTAAACTTTTTTTTAAACAATTTTTTTTCAATGCTTTCATAGGGCAGAAAGACTTCTTCTATTTATCATCGTACTCCCACGTGGAAATTACTAAAATGTAGCCTTTATTGCAACAATAGATACAATCACTGAATATAGATATTGGAAGTGTCAGACCTCCCTAAAATTGTTTTGAAAATACACATGTGCACCCCAAATGTGTTTAACTAACTTAGTTTTTCTTTAACGCTATTCCTCTTCTAACAGTGGCTCAGGTTGTGAAATGTGCTCAGAATTGCTGGCCCCCCACAGCCAGTAGCAGCTGTTCATTATTTCTTCAAACTGCAATTCCTGATTATTTTATTTTTTATTCATAGCCATTATTAAAGTGCTCGTTGCCATAGTATGTGTGTGTCTGTCTCAGACAAGAATGAATTAATCCTTGCCACACCTTGATATGAGAATTATTATTTCCCTTTTTAAAAAGAAAAATTAATGCACGGAAAGGTTATGTGATTTGACCATGGATACACAGGACGTCAGTGGCAGATCTGAGGATGGAAGCCAGATCTCCTGAGTCCTATCCCTGTGGCACAGGCAGACCATCTTTTTTTCTCCTTATTTCTTTCTACTAGCAAGTTCTGGCTATCATTCATGAGCCTTCCATCCCTTACTGGTCTATACCCAAGATTCCTGAGGTCTCTTGCATGGCAGTATGGAGTACTAATCATTTATTCATTTAGCTAGCCAGTAATACCATTTCTTTTGGGAAAAACTGGCTTTTACAAAATATGGGATAAATATTTATATTCCACTGTATTTTGTGTGGCAGTGCCTTTTCTGGAGTATAACTTGGCTTCAGGTAATCACTGCAGATTAAAATATACCATGAAAGTCTGAACCCAGGAACTGTTCATGCATTTAATTTTAATTTGTTATATTAAAAACAATCAAGTGGTAAGAGATTCTGATGTAAAGAGGGCTTATTCTGGGGTTTGCAAGTTTACCTAAGACCAATATTTGAATCTGTTTGTTAGCTTGCTGAGGGAATAGAGTGACTGTGTGTGTGTGTGTGAGAGAGAGAGATACATACTAGGTACATAAATACATACTAGGTAGTACGATGCAGTTCATCTTTTTTTTTTTTTTTTTTTTAATTTCTAACTCTTGAATTTTTTTGTTTAAGGAGATGAAGCCTCCTCCTGGAACAGATTGTAGTGAGACCTGTGCTATTGGGAATCAGTGGAAACCACGGCAGACAGTACAAATATCAGAGAAAGCTGGTCAGATTGAAAGAAAAGGAAGCTTTCTGAGAGAGAGGCAAAATTTCTCTTTGCAGAGTGAAAACTCTGTGTCAGCCACAAATAACTTTGAAAAAAAATTAATACCCACCACTCCTGCAGAAAAGACACATTTAAAAACTGTCCGAGCCACCATGTTTGACCACAATGTCCAGAGGCATAATGTTGCTGCTGGTCACCCTGTAGTTGATCCTACACGAAAGCTGACTAATGAATTTGAAGGCAAATATGATGTTGTGACTTTACTTGGCCATAACAGAAGATCTGGAATGGAAAAAGAATTACAGGAGAAAACTAGTTCAAAGAGAGAGTATCACAGTCAGTCTGATGTATCAGGCTATGTAGCAGATGCAGAAAAATGTGGAAAAACAATTTATCTAAATGAAGATAAGAAAATTGCTCATGCAGTTCCAGTGGAAAAATATTCTTCATGTGAGAAATGTGAAAAACCCACTCCTAAGCATGTAGAGGACTCTCTAATTTACCAACGAATAGAGCCAAGATATGAAATCCTTCAGACTTTTGGTGAAAGAGCACTTAGTGAAACTATTACAGTAGTACCTGAAGATAAGGCTGTGACACTCAGAACTAGAAAATCTTCTGTGAAAGAGAAGAGAAAACCTGATGGGAATGTCTTACATGCTGATCAACTGTGTGGGCTAGATAATAAAACTGACCCGTTGAAAGAAGGTCGTTTTATTTCAGAAACTAAAGACATGTTGGAAACTTCTACAAAAAAGTTTACTTTTAGAGAACCTAAAGATATCTTCCACAGCAAATGTACTTTCCACGAACGGATAACAGAGTCCAATAAAAATCAGAGTGAACAGGTTTTTATAACTGAGAAATCATCTTATGCTACAAATAAAAGTAAGGATTTGGGGATAGCAAATGAAAAAATGACACAATTGCATCCTGAAATGCAAAAAGAAAAGAATGAAATCTCTTGCACAGATAAAACAGAGAGCTCTAACGTGACCAAATACTTTTCTGAGAGAGCTGGTATAAAACCAGTTAGGACAGATGGCTATGGATCCAGAGCTGACTTAGGTCAAGATGTTATTTTAACCAGTGCCAATAAACATGGGAGTCAGATTTCAGTGCCTGGAAATAGCCAATTGTATAAACCCTCCATGGACCAGCATCCTAGCACAGAAGTAATAACTGCTGATAAAGAGAAATCCAGAGTCTTTGGATTAAGGAAATATCCAGACTCAAATTGTGTAAAAAAAGATTTAGGCTTAGATGTTGCAGCCGTTGAAAATGAAAGAGACAAATTCAGATTAGTAGAACCAGAAGAAAAAGTCAGAAGAACTAGCAGTAGTGTTAAAATTTCAGAAAGATGGCGAAGGAAGACCTTGCCTCAGGACTCTAGCAAGCTAGAAGAAGTTAACCCACTAACTCAAGAAAGTATCAAAAGGCTGAGTAGAACAGATTCATTGCAATTTGATGAAGGTGCAATAAAGAAGAAAAGTAAAAGAAGCAAAGATGGGATAGAATCAAAGGAGGTGAACCAAACAGTTTCAGTCAGTCCTGATGATTATTTGAAGAAGCAGGTTTCTCCCTTTGAACCAAAGGCAACCTATTTTGCAGTTACGTATCAGATTCCTGATAAAAAAGGAAAAAGCTCTGTAGGTACTGTTAATGCAAATGAAAATAACCAGATTACTACATTGGTTGAAAGTGCACCAATTAATCTGAACTCTGGTTCTTCCAGAAGGTCCAATCCTACATCTCAGCAATCCTATAAAAATGTACTGAGTACACATTGTAAAGATAAGTCCCTAGAAGCATGTGTTAACAAGCATTGGGTTAAAGAGGAAGAACAAAATATTCTAAGTTTAAAAAAAATATATCCAGTGCTTGGAGAGGATGACAATAGGAGGTCTTGTGAGAGAGGGCTGGATCATGCTAAAGAGAAAATTATAGATGTTGATGCATTCCTCTTAAAACAGGGCCTGAAAAATACTATTCAAACTGATCTGAAAGGTAGTGGAGGAAAAGTCTCCTCATACCATGAGCCAAAATCCACGCTACACTTCAGGCATTTACACAAAGACAGTGAACTATTTACACAAAAGAAGTTTGGGGAAAACGGTCATGATGCGTTCAGAATAAAGACTGAAGATAAGTATAGATCTAGAGTTCTTGATATTGATGCTCTTATGGCAGAATATAAAGAGGAATCCATAAAGGCCAGTAACATTCAAGAAAAAAAAGATGACCAGTTCTCTGAAGATCAGAATATGTTTTATTGGGAGAAGTCAAAGTACAAAAATAATGTGGCTGATAAAATTCCACACAGCTATAACTGGAAAGATTGGAAGAACTTGGATCAATCTGCTAGTATCACTAAACAAGGTACTTGTGGAGAAGAACACCGGAGACCTGAGAACTTAACTCTACATGAAAACAGAAAAGAGAAACTGGAGTCCTATAGCCAAGAATGGAGTAAGCAAAAGTCCAAAGATAGAAAATTCAGTCCTCCCCATTGGGGAAAGCCTAGTTCACTTTCAGATAAACTTATAAATTCACCTGCTGACACTATTGGTACCAGAAAAAAGACGTTTATTATTGATGAGGATCAAGGGAAGAATTTAACATCTAGGCTCGAAAGTGCAAAGTACATGAATAACAAGGTACTGCCTGCAAATCCTATTAGTGTGGACCAAAAACTGGAAGTCAGTTTCACTTCTAATTCCTCCCCCGATGGTGATGGCGGCGGTTTATTACAGAAGAAATTGTTCACAAAACAGCAGTTCACAGAGTTGTCTGTGGATGATGACTGGTACAAAAATGTAATGAGGAGCTCTGTAAATAAGAACAAAGAGAATGCAAACAAAACCTCACATGAGAGTGACTTTTCCAGTCTGAAGAGCAAAGCGGAGTGGAATGACTATGCATCTGGTTTTGGAAATGCACTGTCAGATTTAAAACGATCGTACTCAGAAAAGAGCCATCCTGCTAAAGCAAGAGGCAGCAAGCCTCTGATGCAAGAAGCAAAGGAAAGAAGGGACCAGCACCAGTTCAGGCAAAGCTTCGCATTGGAAAGTGAAGAAAACAGACTGAAAAAGACGAGTGCGTATCAACAAGAATCTTTCTCCCATGAAAATAAAAAGGTATTTACAAGGCAGTATTTGTTAGAGCACCTCTTATAACTGTAAAAGTGATGAAGATATTTTGTCATGATTGCTTTCAATCTTGCTGCTTCTGTGTTAGAGCCAGACGCTTAGCTGGTGTAAATCAGCTTCGCTCCGTTGATATTGGTACCAGCGTAAGTGTATGCCAGGTGAGGATTTGACTCTTTGATTCTTCTTTCTTTCTCTGTAATTTAAAAAATCATAGAATTACTCCTTACTGGGAATATGTCCTTTAAGAGCCAATACTGTAGCAGATATGTAGTAGCCTTTAAAAAGTGGCAAATTACTTACTGACAATATTAAACTACAGCTTTGTTTTGATGTAGAAGTATTGTTTATAAATTGTATTCTTAATGCTGTAGGCACTATTTGTTAAATCTCTATATTCACAGCTTTATAAGTCAATAAATGTAATGTGTTTTGAATCAGCATCTCAACTGGGCTGGGGTTTTTGCTTCAGTGAAGGGACAAATTTTTTTTATAGATGAGTTGGTACTTTCCCTCCCCCAATCTCCTCCCCAGCTATCACTTTTGTGGTCTATTGTTCTCTAGGTGCTGGCAGAGGGAAACCTACTAAGCCCTGGTCTACACTACGAGTTTAGGTCGAATTTAGCAGCGTTATGTCGATTTAACCCTGCACCCATCCACACAACAAAGCCTGTTTTGTTGACTTAAAGGGCTCTTAAAACCGATTTCTGTACTCCTACCCGGCGAGGGGTTTAGCACTAAAATTGACCTCGCTGGGTCGAATTTAGGGTAGTGTGGACGCAATTCAACAGTATTGGCCTCCGGGAGCTATCCCAGGTGCTCCATGGTGACCGCTTTGGACAGCACTCTCAACTCAGATGCACTGGCCAGGTAAACAGGAAAAGCCCCGGGAATTAAAATCAACAAAGGGGGCGGGTTTGCATCAAGGAGAAACACACACAACTGTCACACTGTAGCCTGTCCAGTCATGAAACTGGTTTTCAAAGCCTCTCTGATGTGCAGTGCACCTTGCTGTGCTCTTCTAATAGCCCTGGTGTCTGGCTGCTCAAAATTGGATGCCAGGTGATTTGCCTCAACCTCCCACACTGCCATAAACTCTCCCCCTTACTCTCACAGATATTATGGAGCACACAGCAAGCAGCAATAACAGTGGGAATGTTGGTTGCGCTGAGGTCTGACCAAGAGTGCCAGCGAGCTTTTAAACGTCCAAAGGCACATTCTACCACCATTCTGCACTTGCTCAGCCTATAGTTGAACTGCTCCTTACTACTGTCCAGGCTTCATGAGCCATAGGAGCAAGGGGTAGGCTGGGGTAGGTGCGACCGCGAGGTGCTGCCGGCTGGGAGAGCAGCCTGAGGCAGAAGCATCCAGTTCGCAGGAGAGCAGAGTTGCAGCGGAAGCCGTACACCATGCCCTGGAGGTTGCTGGGAGCCAGGCAAGGAAGACATTCCCAGAACCCCTGGCCAAGCTACGCATCCAACGAGGGCGGCTACCAGTCCTACTGCACCGTCTGCTGCAGAGTTGCAGGAGAGCAGAGATGCAGCGGAAGTGGTGGAGCTGTACACCATGGATGAGGACGGCTAGCAGTCCTACTGCACCGTCTGCTGCGAAGGCACCCAGGAGTTTCAGTGGTGACGGTGAGCTGAACGGGCTCCATGCTTGCCGTGGTATGGCGTCTGCATGGATAAACCAGGAAAAAAGGCGTGAAACGATTGTCTGCTGTTGCTTTCATGGAGGGAGGGGCGACTGACGACATGTACCCAAAACTACCCACGACAATGTTTTTGCTCCATCAGGCATTGGGAGCTTAACCCAGAATTCCAATGGGCGGTGGAGACTGCGGGAACTGTGGGATAGCTACCCACAGTGCATCGCTCTGTAAGTCGATGCTAGCCAGGGTAGTGAGGACGCACTCCGCTGACTTAATGCGCTTAGTGTGGACACACACAATTCACTGTATAAAATCTCTTCCGAAAAATCGACTTCTGTAAAATCGACCTAATTTCGTAGTGTAGACATACCCTAAGGGGTTTCCTAACAAAAAGGAATTAATGTGCATCACATGTCTATGCAGGGGTGCTGGAACTAGGTGTGCTGAGGGTGCGGCAGTACTCACTGTCTTGAAGTGGTTAACATCATATGCAGGATTTACAGTTTTGTTCAATGGCTTTCAGCATCCCCACTATAAAAATTGTTCCAATGTCACTGTGCCCATGTAAATGGTGCATAGAGTAAAGTTTTTCTGCTTCAGTTAGCCTTCCTTGTTTTGTCTGCTTTGTGAACCAACTTTGAGCTTTCCCTGTAGTTCTCATATTTGAAGTAAACAAACATTTTAAGTGGTATTTTTATGTACTCCTTTGAAACAGGATTCTGAAAAAGAATGGACCAAGCAGAAGTCTGACAGATCAGGCGGGAAAGACTTGACTGTAGTTCCTATCCAGAGAAGAAGCCATAGCTTTTATAAGGACCGAAGAGCACATCACTGGACGGTAGGCTATTATTTCTTTGCATATTCCACTCATAATCACTTGTCTTTTTTTGTGACATTGAAATACCAACTACTCAATAAATCAGGACTTTACAGCAGTAGGAGTAAATACACTTGTAACTTCCTGTGCAAAATTTTACTTCAGGGTAATATTATTTTTCCCATGGGGTATCTTACTGCTTTCAGGTTTGTGTTAAATCACGCAATATATGTAAAGTGCATAATTAATTCCTTTCTAGATTTTAAAGAGACACTTTGCAACTTTTACACCAATTTCTCATAAAACCTTGGATTATTAAAAATAAATTGGATTTTTAATTTTTTTTCACCAGTTACTCTTTGTCCCTGTTTGCCTTTTATTTCTCAGCATGGACAATGAAAATCAGTTAAGTAACTTTCACTTTTGTTTGTAGTCGGTTTTAATTTCACATTTTCAGTGATACAATATTGGGTTTTAAACACTACAGTGGCGTTTTTGTTCAAAACTGTTTTGCAGAAATTTTTAAAACAAAAGTGGAAACATTTCTGTTCTTAGGTTTTTAAAACCTGTTTTTACAAAATTAAATTTTGGGTCATGTTGAAGTTGTGTCCATTTAAAATAAAATGTTATTTGATGCCTATAATGCTATCAATATACAATTATTATAAAGTATATGTAATGTAACGTAAAGTATCCGTGTTCGTTTGTCAACCAACTCAAGAGCATGTTTTAAAGGACTACAATGATGGGAGGAGTTTGAAGTAAGAAAGAAAATGAAAAATTAGAATACAGCAAGAAGAATGTACACAATGTAAAAATCCAGCTGACTGCTAAATTTCTATTTCCATTGCTTCATAAATTATTTTTTTTTACCAGTAAGTGACTCCTGCATTATTTTTAACATCATACAACAACTAACCCTCTAAATAGCACAGACAATATATTTTATTACAAACCTGCTTTTTCCAGAAGTTTGACACTTGACTATCTTTGTAAATTATAACTGACTAAAAAAAGTTGAGATGTTCTGCTTAAGGACATCATTGTGCAGTGTTTTGTTTGGCAAATGGACAGCTGTGGGTTCCCATGTGGTCAGATGCATCTTGCACCTATTTTCCTTTCTTGAATCATTTTCTGCTACCCTTGTGGGGACGTATCTACCTGCAGAACTAAGTAAAATGCCAGTTGACATGCAAAAATGAGAAATTCTATCTTGCTAAACTGATCAAAATAGTTTTTAATTTTGAAATTGCCCTACATGTACTTACCCTGAACTTTGCTTTTTTAATAATACCAGATGTTTAGAATTGTCCTTCATAGTTTCTTATTGTATATTAAGAATATGTTCTTTTACATCTTTCCCTCCCTTTTTCTTGATAAATTTAATTAAAAAATGCCATGGGAGTTAAAAATACCTATATTTAATAACTGGAACAAAAATAGATTGATTTTTAAAATGAGACACTTTTTTGAAAGCTGGATTAAGAAAATTAGAAATGATATACATATGGGTACATGGTACTCAGATTCTCCATGTGGCTAGTATTTGATGTTCTCATTATTCCTGTTAAGCTTCCCAGTGTACATCAGGCCACCCACTACCTCTTAGTGCAACAAATGCAGGATCCATCAAGAAGACTGTAAATCCATCTGATTCCACAATTTTAGGGAGCTTATCCCTCTAACTATTCTTGGTCCCTATTATATTCTCCAAGATTTCATCTGTATCATCATCATGCAGCCCTTAATCCTTTTTTGTATGCAGTGTTGAAACCTTTTTTATAAAATTTAAGATCTGTTCAGTTTTTCCTTTGACTTTGGAAGTCCCTGCAACTTCTAGTTTAGTTTCAACCTGATCAAAATGGAATTCCAGGTTATTTACGTATGAGTGAAATTCACCCCATGCAGGTGGCCAGCACAAGGCCAATATACTGTTCAAATCCTATTTAAGGCAATACCAAAATCTGAGAACTTCAGTGTCTCAGCCAGAGGTTATAGCCTACTGCAGAAGTGGGTGGGTGAGATTCTGTGGCCTACAGTGTGCAGGAAGTCAGACTAGATAACCATAGTGGTCCCTTCCGACCTTAAAGTCTGTGGGTCCAAGTTTTCTATAGGCCTTGTGATGGCCCTTTGTAGAGAGTTGAGTTTCATCCATATGATACCAGATTATAATATTTTAAGCATAGGGTTGCAGTTGTGCTGTGAACTTTACCAAAACGTCAGTTTCAGAGAACAGTTCCTGAAAAAACTTGGTGTGTCCTTGTCCCATTGCTCAATCAGTTTTGTGTGTTTCTCCTAATGAAGATGGTTGTTCTTACACCTTTGTGCTCGGCATCTTTTGTTAATTTTTGTCTTAATTAGGCTGATTCACCTTTTTCCTTGTTTTTAATGTGGTATTCTTGTCATGATAAGATCTGTTTTAAGGGTAAAATTCTTCCTCCTCCCCCACCAAGCCCAAGTAAACAAGCTGTTTGTCAAGATCTAAGTGTAAGTTTTGGGGAAGAATCTCCTCCTCATCTCTCCAGTTCCAAACACCATCATCTCAGGGGCAGGCAACAGGCTAAAGCACTTCTCTGTGCACATGATGTTGAAGGTAATCAGCTACTGAATTCAGATAACTGTGGATCCAGCATCCTTCCTTTGCTCATAAA
Source organism: Macrochelys suwanniensis (assembly GCA_033296515.1). Taxonomy (NCBI): domain Eukaryota; kingdom Metazoa; phylum Chordata; order Testudines; family Chelydridae; genus Macrochelys; species Macrochelys suwanniensis. The sequence continues at coordinate 2,918,314 of CM065789.1, read as the reverse complement.
TTCAGTGCTGCTTTATGTAGCGTACGTGCAGCTGGCACAGAAGCAACCGCTGTGGCATGTAGGAGTAGCAAAGACTTGTGTTGGCTTTATGAGAGTCTCTCCAGGAGTGAGTTTTTACTATTCAGCTGTTAGCTCCACCCAGAGAAGTGGTTTTAAGGTCACTTTGCAGCATTACATTCTTCCCAAGTGAGTAAAAGCAGCCTTTTGATACCAAGATGGCTCTTTAAACTAAGATTATAGAAGGTATAATAAAATGTAATTACTTAGTTTATGAACTGTGACCTTGTCTACATTTCTCTTTAATGAAAAGTTGCTTATTACAATTAAAGAGGGGAAATTTCTTGGTTAGACACATTTTGAAATGTCAGATGTCTTGGATTTTTCGTTAATGAAAATCAGATTTTCAACCACTTTACTTTTCTTGAACCACATACTATTTCTTTTTCTTCTAAGAAAATGCTTTCACAAGTCCATGTTTTTAGTTCACAGCCCTGCAAACTCAATGTGTGATCTGAAAATGAAGCAGAGTTATTTCCCTACTTGTGCTTAATTGCCTATTAGTAAAGGTTGTGCAGGCCAAATTCCACCCTAAATGACACCTGCAAAATCCCATTGTCCTCAGTAGGCTTGCACAAGTGTAACCAATCGGAACTTAGGCCAGGTCTACACTAGGGACGGGGGTCAATGTAAGTACGCAACTTCAGCTATGTGAATAACATAGCTGAAGTCGACATACCTTGCTCGACTTTCCGCGCCTTGAGGACGCCACAATGTCGACTGCCGCTGCTCCTCTGTCGTGTCTACACTAGACACGAAAAATCGATCCCCAAAAGATCGATCGCTACCCGCTGAATCGGCGGGTAGTGTAGACCAGCCCTTAGTAAAGAATTCTGATACACAACTGTCTTGGGTCTTCAGGGCTAACAGGAGTAAAAACTGATTTTGGTAGTGAAGTAAGGTAGAACTCAACTCTCCAGAAGCTGATCTGTTGAGTAGAGGTTCTTTTTACATTTCAGAGCAGAACTCTGCTTTAAATAATCTTATTCAGAGAATTGTAAGGACAAACCACCACCACTTTTAAAATAGGGGCTGAAAATATTTGTTGTTGTTTTTTTCCCCCCCCATAAATCATCTAGACTACTAGTTGTGTCAGGAGTCACAACTAACTTAAGAATGCTTCTCCATAGTCTTCTAGGGCCAAATCGTAAGTTCCTTTCTCAAGTAACCTCCCATTTAAAGTCAGTAGGAGTTTGTCTGCTGGGCTGGTAAAGACTTCTGGGGGCCAAATCCCCAGAATATACTTTATCTGGAAATCGCATCTTAGGGTATGTTTACAATGCAGTTAGACACCTTTGGTCGGCCCATGCCAGCTGATGCGGGCTCTTGGGGGTCATGCTAAGAGGCAGTTTAACTGGGGGGTAGATGTTCGAGCTCAGGCTGAAGCGCAGGCTCTTGGACTCTGTGAGGTGGGAGGGTCTCAGAGCTCTGGCTGAAGACTGAGCCCAAACGTCTACAGCACAATTAAACAGTCCCTAAGTCTGAGCCGGCTGGCACAGGTCAGGTGCAGGTTTTTAATTGCAGTGTAGGCATACCCATAAGGATCCTGATTACATCGGGAGGAAGGAGAAAGGTACACTTGTTCACATCCATCAGGAGGGTACTTTACTTATTCAGTATCTCAAACCAGCAATGTGTTCGTAGTGATACTTGCCTTTTACAACACAAACACAAAAGCCCTTGGAATCTTTTCCCCCTAAATTTAAAGTGTTCCAGTATATTCTGTGATAAGGAAGGTTTGGAAAAGTTTATAAATAACAAAGAACCTCTTGCTTGCTTTTTTAAAAAAAGGTAATTGAATACAACACTGGAGCTTGAAAAATAGTCTGTTGTTGAACTTTTATAGTGTCCCCTTACTGTGAAAACATTTTGTTGAGTAACTGCAAACGATGTATTGAAAAATGTAAATAGCTTTTAATTCATTAAAGCAATAGACAGGCTCTCTTTCTCAAAAAGGTACGTATCTCATGACCCTTTCTTTCATAGTCTCATGTTTGCATACCTACACTCTGAGGTAAAGATGTGGGTAGATCCAGGCTTTCAAAGTTATACCAAAGTTATACTTACACAGGTAAAACATGAACAAAAGCTGCTATCATTTGATACTGTGAACCATACCTACCGTCAGAAGATTAGAGCCCAGTATTCATTGGTCCTGTTTGTATAATACGCCCCCATGTGGTGACTAAATGCATCACAACTAAGATCCTAGTTTATTTGTATCAGAGGGGTAGCCGTGTTAGTCTGGATCTGTAGAAGTGACAAAGGGTCCTGTATTCACCCACGAAAGCTTATGCTTCAATACCTCTGTTAGTCTATAAGGTGCCACAGGACCCTTTGTCGCTTCTAGTTTATTTGTATAATTATTGGAAATGCAGTGCATAGCTATGGAACACAGAGATCTGTTTCAGTGTAGTAGCCGTGTTAGTCTGTGTCAGCAAAACGAAAATAAGAAAAACTTGTAGCACCTTAGAGACTAACAAATTTATTTCAGCATAAGCTTTTGTGGGTTAGTACCCACTTCATCGGAGATCTGTTTGACTCTCTTTGACCACCGAGACAACTAAACATCATTATCTGGATTCTTTCATGTTGTATTTTTAGTGAAGAAAAAAAGCCAAAATAAATTACTTCTAATTATGTCTTTGAAAAGGAACTTTTTAATATGAATTCCAGAAACCTAGAAAATCAAGTCTTAAATATTACAATGCGAGTCTCAAACTGAACTTTATAGAATGGGCAAGGAAGCTTCTTCGGTTATTGCTTTAGGCATTACTTTTGAGAAGGGGGTTGGGAGAATGGTAGCTGATATCTTAAAATGCTGGGAGGTGTGGAAGGGATGGTTAGGAGTAATAACTATATTAGGGAGGAATATTTGCCAGGATTTTGGAAATATATATAAACAAAAAAAGTAGGGCAAATTTTGGGCCTGTTAACCTTGGTAGCATCCTAGTAGTCTTACCATTTAAACTCTTAAAACATTTGTTTTTCAGGGTAATTGGGCGAAATATAATGGTCTGTGTTAGACTAGATGGTGTAATGGTCTCTCTTAGCATTAAACTTTATGAATATATTGTGCATGGTTTTCATGACATTCTGCTACTGCTGCTTGAACCTGAGGAGCTTGCACTTATCTATACTAATTCGACTTCTGGACCCTCCTGAAGTGAGAAACTGCGAAGGTTTTTTGTTGTGCATTAGTTTTGTAATAGCTTTGAACTGCAATGAATAACACGAGCTCTCCAGGGTTTGTGTGCGAATCTTTTAATCATGTCACCTCTGGCTGAAGTACTGAGGAAATTCATGTCTGCTAACTTTGTTGATAGTAACTTCTTCCTTGTTTTACTTAGTATTTCCATGTGGCTTTTCTCTCTCAAATTATAGCTTGCATAATGTTTTATCTAAATCAGCTCTAGCTTCTACATATATAGTTAGAAAGGTATGGAACTTTTATTTGTTGATACATACATATAATATAAAAATTATTTTGTTAAAGATGTTGCTGGTTACTTTTGTCTTTTTTTTTATTTTTACTAGAATATATTGCTCAAATAAAGGGTGAATCTGAAGCAAAGGGTAATCGAATCATAGAATCATAGAATATCAGGGTTGGAAGGGACCTTAGGAGGTCATCTAGTCCAACCCCCTGCTCAAAGCAGGACCAATCCCCAATTTTTGCCCGAGATCCCTAAATGGCCCCCTCAAGGATTGAACTCACAACCCTGGGTTTAGCAGGCCAATGCTCAAACCACTGAGCTATCCCTCCCCCCTAATGTATGGGTCCTCTTATCTGTACTGTAAGAGGAGTAGTTTGTCTGTATTTAGAGTTTAATTTCAGCTTTGCGTGTAACTTAATCATTGGCAAAACAGTTAGTTGTAATCAGTGTAAGTTTCGTATAGTATCTGCCTATGAAATAAGGAAAGTGATTCATGCAGCAAATTATTACTTTTTATAAAGATTTAGTTTGTTAGGACTTCCATACTATTAAAAATAGAGAATTACGGCAATGGTCCGAGATCTACTGTTTTAATTTAGAAACTCCAGAGCAGAGTGTTTGTACCACTTTTGATGATCTGTATGGATCTCTAACATCTGTTTTCTAGCATGACATCCTCTTGACATCCTCTTCTGAGCAAGGTCCAACTGTAAACAGCAGCAATTTACTACTGAGAGAGTCACGTAGCTTGCAGAAAATTCGGTTTCTGATGAGATGTATATGTTATATTATAGGGATTCTTCCAAGTTGCTTTATTTCTGGTAATTTAGTGTGTACAGTGCATAAACGACAAGGATTGAGATATGCAACAAAGCAAAAAGTTTCCTTATAACTCTTGTACAGAATACTCTGAACCCTTCTGTTTTCATATTCTTTTGATGTCAGAATAGGTTTGTGATCCTATACCTTGCTGTAGAGCGACTTGTTATTTTTGGGAAACAACTGTTACATACGCAATCAGATTTTAAATACAGCCACTTACTGCCCTTTTCTTAGCATTAAAACTCCCATCTGTATTCTAACATAGCACGTTTTTTTTCTTGCTTTTCCTCTTGAATCTATCTTGCAATTGGTAAATACAGACCAAATAATATATTATATTGGAACAAATTAAATAATTTTAGGATTAAGAAAATTTCTACTAAGGGGATAAGCGAAAGGGTCTAATTTAAGCAGATACAGTTTTCCATCTGTATTTCATTAGCAACTTCCCCCGCCCTGTTTTAAAGATTAATTCTTCATTAACGCAGATTTTATACATAGATTTCTTAAATCTTGCGTTTGACACTGTGGTGTACATGACAGTATATAGAGGCCTAAAATAAGTTTTATATATTGTGGATATTAGATATTTGCTTACGATTTACGTTCTTTTTGCTGCTTCATTCTTAGCAAAAACTAGTATTTTTGGATTATAGAATTGGCTGCAAATCTATCAGTCTCCATTGGCAAGTGCCTTACCACAGACACCCAGGCTGTATAGCATAGCTGCAAGTTTTAAAGTGCATTTGGGCCCTCCTTTTTTAGACTTTGCGTGTAAAGTGAAGGACCTTGAGTCCTGAATCCCCTCAGTTTGCTTATATGTAAAGTGAATTTAATGATGCTTGCTCATTTTGCAGTGAGGTGGTAAGGTTTAGAGTTTGTTAAGCAATTAGAGATCTTCTGAAAGATATGCTATTACTGTGAAGTATAACGATAAACCATATGAATGTCACAAGGGCTTCAACTGTAAGATGTTTTCTCAAGTATTGTCTTTCATCAGTGGTGACGGAAGTCATTATTTGCCTGATTGTTAAAATCAGGGTTTGTGGCCTAATTGGTAATATGTACAACCCTAATGGATCTAAAAGTTCCATGTATTTCAGACCAAAAAAAGTAGTTGCTGTTTCACTTAGGAGTAAACAGCCTAGTAGCCATCTCTGGTGTCTGAGCAGCTTCTGATCAAACTATTAGTTACACAGTGTGCATGTAAAAGCAGAAGCAGGCTGTGGGTGGAGTCTGGAGTGGTATTGAGGCTGACCATATGTAGTCATTCTTTGAATTCTTGTTATATTTTTATTATCTAATTGATAGTTGGTTTTACAGTCCCTTGCCAATAAAACTGATGTCCAAAGTAAAATGGTTAAAGAAATCACTTACTTGAGACTATAATATATAGGTAGGGATGGGTCAGCTAGTTTTAAAAAGTCAGTTCTGAATCTAGTAGAGTTTTTGGGAATGTACTTTGGGGAAGAGGGTGTACATTTTGGAAATGGAACAGACCCTCATAGTTCAGGTTGTCATGAATATCCCTTCCAGTTCTAGTCCTGGCCACTGAAGTTCTCTCCTGTGTCCCCAGTAGGGGAGCCATTTCTCTCCCCCTTTATTGTAACAGGTGTTTAACTTCAGATATCTAGTCTCTCTTGACTGCCCTTTTTCTCTCCCAGACTGCTTGGAACCAAATGCATTTTGGATTCAGCAAGCTCGACACCTTGGGCTAAAAGAGTAGTTTCCATCAGTCTTGCAAAATCAGAACAATTTACCAGCTCTGCCACAAAAATGCACTTGTGTTTTCTTATGGTGGTAATGAAAAAACTTGTGATATTTTACTTACCCATCCAAACTCAGTGTCTCAAGCAAAGATGTGAGTAAACGTTTGGAAGGCTGTCTAATACCACACTCAGTGATCCCTCTACTCTACCTCTCTGGATAATGAAGGAGCATCAGTAACTCTGCCTGAAGAGGGCTTTGAAGAAAGTGTAAAGCGGAGCTGGGAATCCCTTCTCGTGCAGGCTCCTGTCTGTTGGTTCCCCTCCCTACTTTAAAAAAAGGACATAAGACAGATATGTAGAAAATTGTTGGGAATTAATTGTTCCTCCTCTAGCTGTTCTCTAACTTCACTCAGTTTTAGAGGGGAGAAGTGTGCTTACCATTTACTTTTGCATTTCTAGAACTACTGACTGAAAACGCTAATTAATAACTTCTAGTATCCAATCTTTTTTTCCTTTTTTGGTAGAATTGGCGTGCTGATGCTGGCAGTGATCCAGTAGTATGTAAAAAGATACATTGTGGAATCTGAGTGCCCATTTTCTCACTCAAAGGAGCATTTTTTTATATTAAAAGCATGGTCGTCTTACCTGCATCTCATACAGCACAGGGAAAATAAGGTCAGCTAGCAATCTAAACCCCTACTGTGGCATTAATAGCATTGTATAACCTCTTAAACAGCATGCTTTTGGTTTTTTTCCCCTCAAAGTGAAGTTTTATTCTTGTGGGGAGAAATCCAAACTACTATTACTAATTCTAAGCTAACACTTGTGCTGTGAGTTAACTATATCAGAAAAGTTCCAGCAGTTAGATGCTAATAACAAGTGGTGAGTCATCTATCTGACATCAGTAGCTCAGCTGCTGCTTAAAAGTAGCTACTAGCTTGTTAAAGGCACAGTGCTCCATACCTACTTTATATCCTATTAAGCAGACCTTGTAAATTATTCATGTTGCCTTTAATGTGTTTGGTCTGCTTTTAAGTTCTATTGGAGGAAGGGAAGCCTCACTCTCAGAGAAAACAGAAACCAACAAAGATGGTGTTGCAGTAACTATGTGCTTTGAAAGAATGGAGTACTATTACTGTCCAAGTTTGTTAAAGTCGCTTCGGTATCTGTGGGTGAGTGGATTCTTTAAACGTTTGGTGCTTAGTTCGACATTTTAATTTAATTTCCCAAAACTTCCCCTACAAATACTAAACTGTAGAGAACAGTTACTTTTCAGATAGACAGGAAAGTAACATTTCATGTTCTGGGGGAGATCTCTGTTTATTTTATTTGAAAATTTGGTTTCTTAATTGGAAATTAAAGGATAAAATAAGACATTCTATGCACTTTTAATGGTTCTGCAAATGCTTTAGTAATTGGAATTTACCTCTTGTTTATGTCTGATATTGAAACTATCAATGAACATAGTTTTGCTTATTGAATATTCATAAATATTCCTCCCTACTTACTCAAAAGCTATCCCTAAACTCCTAAAAATATTGCTTTCAAAAGTATTCTTTTCTAGCTGCCAAGCATGGCTACTGCCCAATATTTAAACGTTATGGTTTGACCAGTGCTGCTGGGTGTAGAATTGCACTTGACCATTGTATTTTAACAGGTTTCTTCCCTGTGAAGTCATTAAGGCCTAAATTCACTCTCTTTCTCTCATTAAACACCTATTCAATCAAATTTTAATAGGCTGCTTTTACTGTGGTATTCTACTTGCCTTAAATGACTGCTTTTACTCTTTGATTCTAACTATTAATTGTTTTACCTTTTTACAAGTTTGACAGTGTTTGAATAAAAGGAGTTAATTATTGAGATAAGTCTGTTACTCAGTTTCAAAGGAATGCATATTATAACATTGAGGCTTTTAAAAAAACTTATACCAATATATTATCAAACAGAATGATATGTTTAATCAAAGAGTTAGTCCCTTAGAATCACCTTTTTCATTTATTTTTATATATTGGTATACATGGCATTGTCTTTATTAACCTAATGATGTTTTCAGCTGTAGGATCTAAATATGTTAATAAAGATGCTGATCTGTTAAATCTCTGAATGTTTGTTGCTTATTGAGTTAAACTTTGTTTAGAAATAGGCAGCAGAGAATTTGCTTCCCTCATTTAAGGTTTAATTCAGCAATCCCTCTTATATACGCTAAGTAGTAGTTGCCCACATGAGTAGCTGAGTGGGGACTACCTTTTGTAAGGAAGTGCTTTGCAACTGAATAAAGAAGGAAGGATGGCAAAAGTGGGCCTTTTCTGTGTGAAGCACTAATTGCAAGCTTGATTCTGGTAGGCATTGCTACACAATACAACACGCAGACCTTCAGATATTTCTTTGGTTTGATTCTTTAGTTATATAATTATAGATTCTTAAAAATCAAACATTCTTTAAATTGCTTAAAGTCGGATGACTGTAATGGGCCTTTGTAAGTAGGTGGATATCCTTTATAATTATCATTTCTGGCAAGCTAATAGATTTGTGTGAATCGCTTTGCTTTTGCAAATTGTGTCTCAAAATAGGGTAATAAATCTGATTTTTGGATAAACCAAAAAAGTGGGGAAGAGCTTTCATAATATATAACTTTAGTTTGCAGTAGAACAGACCTCCGCTGTATTTTCAGGTATGTCTGTGTTACCATAGATATCGTGCATTATTTGTTGCATATATTTTGATAGTTTATTACGTTATACTCTACTAAGAACAGATATTTGATTTCTGTAAGCAATTTTAATGTAATGTATTTTAAACTGATGTTTTATCAGAAAGCTCTTCCTCCTGTGTAATTTATTGCACACGTTAATCATACAACTCTCTACACCTATGTAATTTCTAGAGAATTATACTTTTGTTTTTGATTATTGCTGAACATCTAATGCAGATCATAATTTCTCACAGATTTCTTCTGCTGATGTTACATTATCTCTTTAGTAGCCTTCACCTGTATCAGTTCTCTTTGTATATAATCAAGAGTAACCGGAGATGTCTGAATTAGTTGTCAAGCTTTATGCAGAGTTATTTAATCCATTTTAGGGAACTGATATAACTTATTCATATGTAGCCTGACCCAAAGTTGGGTACATATAGTTGTAACTTGAGGATTAACAGGTTCTTGTTCCAAGATCGGCCCAGTAATTATTATATACAGTAATTTGGGAACCCTGATGTGCACAGGTGCAACACTCACACCATAGGAACTCTTTATATATATATTTACAAATATATAATTTATTAATAATTTAGCAAATCATTGTATAATCATTTAGTAATCATTGTGTAATCACATTTTTTAAAAGTTACGATCTAACAGTTACTGGCAGTTTCTCCCAGTGTGTGTGTGTGTGGTGTAGTTACTTCTGGTTCGTGGTAGAATCATCATAACTGAGTGTTATATGAATGTAACAATTGTGAAATTCATTGGGTCTAATCATTGCTTCCCCTCCCTTTTGCCATCTAATAGGAAGTTTAATTCTTATTTATAGTTTTGGTGATGGGTGGGAAAGCTGTCAGGAATGCATTTTACATTTTTCCTGAATGTAGCATGGTCCATGGTCACTCGGAGTACTTGGAGGAATGATTGGTGGGCCAGCCACCAAGAAATTGTTTCCAAACACACTCATGAGTGTAGTAATGCTGACAAATCTAGGTTCCTGAGGAACATAGCTGATGTGGGAGGTGATGATCCCAAAGAGAAACATTCTCTTAAGTACAGTAAAAGCTGCCTAAGAGACCACCTCTAAAGAGAGACCACTTGTCATGAGTGACTACTTGCAGAGACCATGGAACACCACTGCTCTCTGGTGTGAAAACCTCTGAAGAGAAGACTACCTCTTACAAGTGACTATTTTTGCTAACTCCCATGAGTGTTTGTTCTTGGCAGGTTTCACTATATCTTAGTCCAGATCCATGCAGAATGTTGAAGATTAAAACATGAAGTTGAGTTGGCACTCAACAGGGAGCCAGTCTAGTGAGTGGAGCATGTACACTACAAACTTATGTTGGTATAACTACGTCACTCGGGGGTGTGGATTTTCCATATTTAAACTAATGTTTACAAACTAATATTGCAAAATTGAGCATCTTGTTAAACAAAATGAATTACATAATACTTGTGGGGGAGGGGTGAAGTATAACCCAAAGTGTGTTCTGACCACTGGACCTTACAGTAATTTTCTTTTTAAACCTTTATGTTAAGGTCTCTTCTTCAGATGGTCCCAAAGGGAGAGTCAGATGGTTAAGGTGCATGCTTCCACTGCATGTTACAATGACAGCATCTTGATATGTTAAAAGAAATAAACTACCGAAGAGTCATTGTTCTAGAACCATAATATAGAAAAGTGCAGCCCTTGTAAAATGCCATCTATAATAGCTATGGCTACAGAGATTGCAGATATTACTACTACTGGTATGTGTTATAAAGACTGACTAAGCTGCTTTTTCATTATAGGAGGTCCAATCCTATAAAACAAACTTAGTTCTGTCACCTACATCCCTAGATGTCTGTTCTCCACGCTGCTGATCTACCATGTATCTGTCTTTCTCCTACCTGTCTTTTCTTTCACATCACCCTGTCTCTTCACCTGATTGGGAAACCATTTTATCCAATGGGCATGCTTTAAGACAGGGGTGACCAACCTGTGGCTCCGGAGCCACATGCGGCTCTTTAGAAGTTAATATGCGGCTCCTTGTACAGGCACCGACTCCGGGGCTGGAGCTACAGGCGCCAACTTCCCAGTGTGCCGGGGGGTGCTCACTGCTCAACCCCTGGCTCTGCCACTGAATTTGTGGATCATTCTCCCTGTATTTGTGGCTGGTACCGTATAGAGCATGTTGCCTCTGCTTAAACCTAAATAACCTTGGATTCTCTTACAAGAGAGACAGTGTCTCTCCCTATGCACAGCTGCTACACTTGGGAGCAGAAGTCTTCATCTGGAACTTTCTTGGTACATAAAAGGGAGTTGTTGGCAGAGTATTCTCTGAGAGCCCCTTGACTTTGGAATTCACTCTCTTGTCCCTGTCCCCAACTTGTCCAGAATAGTATGAATTTGTTGACCTGGGCACACTGCCTAGCCCATCTCTTTAAAAAGCTAGTAGTGTTGTGGGGTTTTTTTTTTGTTTTTTTTTTTTTTGGGGTGGGGGGGGAGGGAAGCTATTGTAAGACTCTTAAGGGTAGGGGAGATTTTATTCTGCTTTTTTTTTTCTTGCTGCCTTATGGTTTCCTGTGGGTGTGATTTTATTGCTGTTAGCTGTACTTTTGATGGCAGGGTGACTGAAGGCTGAGATAGGAGACTCACGTTTAAGTCTAATATAAAATTATCAATATCCATATAGCAAGGCAGTATCATTGGCATTAGAAGGACAATAGTGCCAATAGAGGTAAGCTTCCCCTCACATAAATATGATTAAATGAAGCACTGTCATGCAAACTAAACTTTAGGAGTTGTTTAATGGCAGATGACTTTAATTTATGTAAAATCCCTCTTGCAACACTTAGCTAGTGATTTAAATGGTGGTGTGGAATGAAGTGCAATCCTTGTAAAACATCTGAGTCGTTGCTAAAAATAAAAATAGACTTTTGTTTAGAACTTCTTTAATTATTAAGCAAAACCGTTTTCTGATTAGAACACAAGAGAGCGCTGTTACATTACAATAACTAATGTCATTTCTGGCAGGGTTCCACTCGTCTATTTTAATTGGAGAATTTGCATAAGTAAAAATGGAGGATCAAGACTTTTTGCTATAATTGCGAACAATATTAAGTATAATTTCCTGTACACCTTTTAATAAGAAACAGCAAATGTGAGAGTTTTGTGTAACTCAGTGGCCATTTTTACAGTGAATAAGATAAAGGTTTGTAAACTAGAATGCTTAATAGAATGACCAAGAGGGGGAGAAAGTATGTGTCCTTGGTTTTTTTGTTTTGTATTTTTCAATGTTCTAGGACTGGAAAACAAAAAAAATTAAGAGCACACTTCTTATCCTGAAACAAACTTTAAAAAATGAATTATTTAACCTGATTTCTATATACAAAGTACAAAGGTAACTTAACTGTCTTCCTCAACTAAGACTTTGATCTAAACTTGTTTTGACTCTGTTTCTGCTTTCCCAGGCTGCTGTCTGTGCCATTAATGCTGGGAGACAGCCAAGTTCCCACTATTGTTTCTATTCTCTCAGCAGATTTGTGACTTGTTAAAACAGCCAGTACATGTTTACTGTATGAAAGGAAATGGCATTTTAGAGAGCTACTTGAGCATGGTGAAAGTAGTTCTGTGTATTAGACTTTCCTCAAAATATGACAAAAGTTCATAACGTAATGCAAAGTTGCCCTTGAAAATGTAACTTCAGCCAGATCCTGGAGCCTTGAGTGAAGTTTGCAAAAACAGGCTGGTTTATAAATAAATGAACCTGCACTTTTCACAAAGCATGGCAGAAGTTAATAAATGTAAGCTATATTCGTGTAGAGATGGTATAGCTTGCTTATATAAAATTTACAGTTCATAATAGGTAACCAAGTTCTTAACAAATTTTGTAAATTCAGAACATACATTAATGCAGCTGCATCTGAAGTAGCACATAGTATCTGTTTCGTACTACTTAAAATGGCTGCCTTAGAGTTGAGGAAAGGAAATAAAACTTATCCAATTGAAAATGCTGGAAGAATTTCAGTAAGCAGAATTGCCTTCTAAACTGATATTGGTCCCAGACATCAGAGCGAACTATGTACTTATCCTAAAAGACATAAACGTAGTCACTTTTGAAAATGTTATCAATATACCCCAGCTGGACTTTTTTCCATATGAGTCTTTTTTAAAAACGTTTGTAATTATAAAACTTTTCCCCAACTATGATGAGTATTCCCTGGGCAGAGGCTGTATGTGTGTGCATGAGAGAGAGATACCAAATTCTTCAGCCAGATGGCAATAAAAAGTCCCACTACTGGTCTTGATATCAAGGAAGGTTTAATGCTTCTTAAATAATGCAGTTTAAAAGTTTTTTGTTTTGGGTTTTTTTGGCTGACTGGTTTTCAGTAATTATGTCCAAACCATCGCATAACATATCTTGTTCCAATAAAATGTGCAAGATAATCTTTTATCCTTCCCTGCTTGAGGTTGACATGATTGTGTCATAGAAATAAAAATGAATTGTCAATATTTCTTGAGGAAAGGGTAGGCTGTTTTCCAATACATTTGCTGTATGCACACTGGTGCAGATTTGCAATATGATAAACAACCAGTAGTTAAAGCTGGGCAATAAATTGTATGAAATTTCACTTTGAAGCTGTACATCCTATTGCTCCATGGAAAACAATTATTTGAAATAGATGGGAGGATTATGCAGATTGCATGAGTTGTATTGGCTTTTTTGTCCATTATTCAAGCTATAACTCTATTTGGCCAAAGACCCGTTTAATACTTTTACATATACATGTGTAGGCCAGGTCCCGGCTTCAACAACATCTGCTTATCTATCTACAGTAAGGAATCCCTTGGCATAGGGGAATTTCCAGTTGTTGTAGGGTGGGCCCAGGGACTTCCAAACCACCTGCTCACTACTTGTATTGACTGTTTCTGTGGTGAAATGAAGCAGTTGTTCAACAGTGCATACTAACACTACAGAACACTTCAGGGCAGGAAGTGATAACCTACGTACATCAAAACTACATGATAGAATTTTAGGGAGACAGAGTGTAATAGTCCAAACTGGAATTTTCCCTGGATGCCAGATTTAACATCCCTTCAATTGCAAAAAATTGTAAAGGGATTTTTAATGACTGTTACTACATGAGCCTGAATTAGCAATAATACTTGACTCATATCAATCAATTTGAGATTGCTACTGTACTTTGAATTCCTGACCTTCTTTTGCTTATTGAGATGATTTGACCTTGAGCCTCTACGTACAGCAAATCATTTTAGTAGTTTCGCTTTTGTCTTCTATTGTAGTTTTAAACAGAAGTAATTTATACTGCTGTTTCATCTTTTCATTCATCATTAGCCTTCCTAGAGATGGAGGAGGAAGAGGATTCTTTAATCTTAGTTATCCGTTCTGCCCTCCAAAAAACATGCTCAGCCCCTGTTGTAATCAATGAGAATACTTTCATGTAGCTGAGGGAAGAATTTGGCCTTTGTATAGGTTCCTTATGCAAATAGCTCTTTCAATGCCTGTAAATCTTGTATTGTATTTCTTGTTGACGTCCGTTGATGTATCTCAACCTGTGAGTTATTTATAATCACCAGCGTATTCTCTTTATGCTGAATCAAGATGAATTAATGCTGTGTGCATTTTCTGAATAATACAAAAGGGAGACCTTGAAAATGTTCAAATCTGATTGTTTTTTCTCCTTGCAGCTTGCAACCCACTATTGTGGGGAGAGATTGGATTTTCCAAAGCAAAGTACTAATATAAAAAACTCCTACCTACACAAACAGCAATAAAAACACTTGCAGATCTCTGTGAAACACTGTATTTCCAAATGTGTATCTAACGCTAGCTCTCTTAAATACAAACGTTTCTGAAATTGTCCTCTGTTGCATTTACAGGTCTGACATTTAAAGGAAATAAGGCCCAAAGTACCTGTTCACTAGCCTTTCCTTTGGTCATTTGAAGTGGATGCCATGCAATGATCTCTCCAAGCAGGGCAATAATAAAACGGGAGTGGAACTCCTCCTATGAAATTAGGATAACTCTAACTTAATAGAAATCTGAAAGCAAATGCAAACCCTGCTCTTCCACGGACTCCCTATACGAATTTGGGCAAGTCACTTAGTATCTCTGTGCCTGACTTCCCATCTGTAACATCTGGGGATAATAGCACTTTCCAAACTTGCAGGATTTTGTGACAATAAATAAAGATTGTGAGAAGCTCAGATACTAGGGTGATGGAGGCTTTTATTTTGTCTTAACTGGAATATTGTCACTTCCTTCAGATGACAAATTCATTGACATACGCCGTCCATATATATGCAATTTTCCCTGTTGTCCCTCCCCCTTTTTGATATTTGGATTTTCTGGTTTTTTAAGAATGCTTATTCTTAGAATATCTAGTTCACCTTCTTGTCAGTTAAGGTCATCCTTCCTTATTATATTTGATTATTATTATTGTTGTTGTTTTATTTTATTAGATTATTATAAACAGCAATAAGTCACCAGGACCAGATGGTATTCACCCAAGAGTTCTGAAGGAACTCAAATGTGAAATTGCAGGACTATTAATTGTAGTGTGTAACCAATCATTTAAATCAGCTTCTGTACCAAATGACTGGAGGATAGCTAATGTGACACCAACTTTTAAAAAAGGGCTCCAGAGGTGACCTCAGCAATTACAGGACAGTAAGCCTGATTTCTGTACCAGGCAAACTGGTTGAAACTATAGTAAAGACCAAAATTGTCAGACACAGAGACGAACATAATTTGTTGGGAAATAGTCAACATGGTTTTTGAAAAGGGAAATCATGCCTCACCAATCTACTAGAATTCGTTGAGGGGTTCAACAAGCATATGGAAAAGGGGGATCCAGTGGATATAGTGTATTTAGATTATCAGAAAGCCTTTGACAAGGTCCCTCACCAAAGGCTCTTAAGCAAAGAAAACTGTCATGGGATAAGAGGGAAGGTTCTCTCATGGACTGGTAACTGGTTAAAAGATAGGAAACAAAGGGTAGGAAAAAATGGTCAGTTTTCAAAATGGAGAGGGGTAAATAATGGTGTCCCCCCCAGGGGTCTGTACTGGGCCCACTCCTATTTAACATATTCATAAATGACCTGGAAAAAGGGGTAAACAGTGAGGTGGCAAAATGTGCAGAGGATACAAAACTTCTCAAGATAGTTAAGTTCCACACAGACTGCAAAGAGCTACAAAAGGATCTCTCAAAATTAGGTGACTGGGCAACAAAATGGCAGATGAAATTCAATGTTGATAAATGCAAAGTAGTGCACATAGAAAAACATCCCAACTATACATATAAAATGATGGGGTCTAAATTAGCTGTTACCACTCAAGAACGAGATCTTGGAGTCATTGTGGATAGTTCTCTGAAAACATCCACTCAATGTGCAGCGGCAGTCAAAAAAGCGAACAGAATGTTAGGAATCATTAAGAAATGGATAGATAATAAGACAGAAAATATCATATTGCCTCTATATAAATCCATGGTATGCCCACATCTTGAATACGGCGTGCAGATGTGGTTGCCCCATCTCAAAAAAGATATATTGGACTTGGAAAAGGTTCAGGAAAGGGCAAAAAAAATTATTAGGAGTATGAAACGACTTCCGTATGAGGAGAGATTAATAAGACTGGGACTTTTCAGCTTGGAAAAGAGATGATGACGGGGGATATGATAGAGGTCTATAAAGTCATGACTGGTGTGGAGAAAGTAAATAAGGAAGTGTTATTTACTCCTTCTCATAACACAAGAACTAGGGGCCATTAAATTAACAGGCAGCAGGTTTAAAACAAACAAAAGGAAGTATTTTTTCACACAACGCACAGTCAACCTGTGGAACTCCTTGCCAGAGGATGTTGTGAAGGCCAAAACTATAATAGGGTTCAAAAAAGAACTAATTTCATGGAGGATAGGTCCATCAATGGCTATTAGCCAGGATGGGTAGGGATGGCGTCCCTAGCCTCTGTTTGCCAGAAGCTGGGAATGGGCGACGGGATGGATCACTTGATGATTACCTGTTCTGTTCATTCCCTCTGGGGCATGTGGCATTGGCTACTGTCAGAAGACAGGATGCTGGGCTAGATGGACCTTTGGTCTGACCCAGTGTCACGGAGTGTGGGGGAGTCAGGTCCTGCACCCCTCTTCCCCGGATTCACTGGGAGTCTCAGCCAGCCAGTAGAACAGAAGGTTTATTAGGGTTGTCAGGAAAGAGTCCAACCAGAGCTTGTAAGTATGACCAGGACCCCTCAGCTGGGCCTTTCCGGGGGGCAGGGAGCTTAGACCCCAGCTCGGGGCTCCCTGCATTTCACCCCACAGCTCCAAACGGAGGCAGGGAGGCCAGACCCTGTCTGCCTCTCTCCCCTCTTCTCCGGCCAGCTCCAAACTGAAACTCTCCAGCCCCTCCTCCCCCTTTGTCTCCTTCCCGGGCCAAGAGGTCACCTGATCCCTTTGTTCCAACACCTTCATCTCTCACCTTTGCAGGGGAGGGGCCGGGCCATCTGTTGCCAGGAGACAGGGCCATTCTCTGTGTCCAGGCCTCTGCCCACCCCTGCCTTCTAGGGCTTTGTAACAATCATGCACCATTGTCCCACTACCTAGATACTCAAGCACTGCATAGGGGAAACCGAGGCACCCACACAGTACTCAGGGAAACCTTAACAACAGTCCTAGTTCGTCACACCCAGTATGGCCATTCTTATGTTCTTATTGTTATTACTATTGCATTGAAAAGTTTGTGAGGTTCCCCAATATACAAATAAGACTACTTGGTGCCTGCCTCAGAGCTTACATTTAAAATGAAGGCAGGATGTAACAAAGTGGAAACAAAACAGTAGAGGAGTGTTTGAAGAGGGACAGGTTGACAGTGATAAGATTATGTGGGTGCTGAGCAAAGAGTTTGGTATGGTATGGTGGAGTAGAAATTTGAAAAGCTAACCTTTTTTTTAAGTGCAAGTAGAAATAAATAAATGCCATTGTCTCCTTTTTTATTTTCTCTCTACCAGTTTGTGGTTAGTTTTCTTTTGCACTTTTTAAAACAGTGATTCCAGGGGAAGTGGTTTTTTTTTCCTGTTCAAAAAGATCCAGAAATGTTCTGACAGATTCTTCAGGGGCATTGCTGAACACACGTCGTCTTTGGTTGCTTGAGATTTGGCCAGTCTGAGATATAATGTGTTATAATCTTAGTCTGCAGTCTGGCTAGATTAATAAATCTGTATTTGATTAGAGATCTTTACTGCAGTTTACTGTTTTTTATGTAAATATATTTATCATATGCTCAAAAAAAAATCAGCATTTTTGCTGCAGACTTTCCTGATGTTTTTCCTTCCTAGCTGAGGAGGAAGGGTAGTACTGAATGTTCATAAACATAATCATTCAAAGTACTATTGTATATTTTTAGCACATCCTCAAGTTTACACTCTCAGACAGTGTTTACATGGAAACAATTCAGCGTGCATAAAGAGGTGTAGCGTGTGTGTGTGTGGCATGCGCGTGCAGGGGGATGTTTTCCCGGACATTTTAAATAGTTTTACGTTTAGGAAAAATATATTTTTCTTGGAATTCATATTTTGAGAATTATATCTATGGCCCTGTGGCTCATTGACTCATAGACTTTAAGCAAGAAGGGACCACCATGATCATCGAATCTGATCTGCACACTGCAGGCCACAGAACCTCAGCGTCCTACTCCTGTAATAGACCCATAACCTCTGACTGAGTTACTGAAGTCTTCAAATCATGATTTAAAGACTTCAAGTCACAGAGAATCCACCAATTAAATTCTTTAGTGAAGAATCACTAATCTTACATTTTCAAAAACTTGGATTAAAGCTTCTTACTCTTAAGGTTAATTAAGATTTCAGTTTGTAAGAAAGGGAGTAAAACCAGGTTAAAAGATCAATACTTTTATAAATCATTTTAAAAATCAGAGTGAAAAAGATGGCAAGAGTTTAATAGTAATTTATGGCAAAATCTTATGTCAGTAATATGGCCGTCTGTTTTACTTCTTGGACTGGAAGTATCATGAGCAGATACGCACTCTCTCGTTGACCCTATGTCACAGGGTGTCTCTTCAGCTACTGAGTGAGCAGTGCTGCTTAGCCCGTTTTCATGGTCTCCTAGTCACAAACATACACAGTCTGTTTATTTTACACTGCCTGTACCTTTTAATCCTCAGTTTCCACACATGGTGGACATAGGACAGATATACAACAGAAGGAACCTTTCACCCAGTTTTTTCCCCACACTTTAAGCTCCTCCCCTTCTTCCTGTTTCTCCCAATTATATATTCTCCCCATTACTAATCCCATTAGCCCAACAATTGCCACCAAATGTCAGTAATTTCCCCCCCCCCTCCCGTCCGTAACAGGTTTAGGGTGACCAGATGTCCCTATTTTTTAGGGACAGTCCCGATATTCAGGGCTTTTTCTTATATAGTTGCCTATTACTCCCTACCCCGGTCCCGATTTTTCACATTTGCTATCTGGTCAACCTAAACAGGTTGGATGATTCCAATTAAGCCTGCAGCCTTCTCTGTGCTACAGCTAGTGGTGTGTCATGCCTTCCTCAAAGAGAGAGTATGTTAGTGGAATTTTTCTCTTCCAAGCAGTAGCAGCCTCTTGGAAAGTAACATGAATATTGACTAGGGATGTAAATATCCTTTTAAAAAGTACCCGTTTAAACTATTAAAATTATATCGGTTAACCATTTAATCGTTAAGTTCACAATCTACCCCTGGCTTGTGGGGGGTGGGAGAAGTGGGGAGGCCCACCCTGCTCTCTCTCCTTGAAGGTGGAATACAGTGGGCTGGGGGATCGTTTGCATGCACATGGCTGAGCCCTCCGCGCCTTGCTCTGATCCCACCCCTTGCTCTCTGAGTTGCTAGGCTCTGCAATATATTAACAGTAAGACTAATACTTATCAGTTAACCGGTTAATATTTTGCATCCCTAATATTGACAAGAAGATAATGTATATGAAGTGTATTATTGCTAACCTAATCTTTATATTCCATTTTTATTAAATTTAGCCATATAAAAATGTGTGTTCTGTGTCCTTCCTGCAGGAATGTGCTGATCTAGCTAATTATATAAATTTTTGAAGGAGAAATCTTCATAAAATTCACTATAAATAAGTTTGAAACCTAGCAGTAAGATTTTTAGGAAATAACGATTGCTTTGGAACAGACATTTGAAATTCGGCATTTGATGGCATTTGTATCAGAGATGTGCCTTTTGCTGAATCCAAAATGAAAATCTGCCCAAATTTGGCCAACCTTCAGAGATTTTAGCTGTTAAGTTCTAGCATGTGCAAACTGCAAATTTTTTTCAATGGCAGGGGTCCTGTGGAAAAAAAATAGTATGTGATCATGTAGTCGAAGACTATATCATGCATATGCATAAGGGGGCTGAATTACGGCTGCACAGATAACCTTAACTCTGGCATTTCCTAACTTTTGAGTGCTCTCCTCCACTGCTATCTTGCCCTGTCACTATGGTATTTAAGTATTTTTCAGATATTGGATATATGCACAGGGGAAGTCTAGATGTGTACCACACAGTCAAGGCTTATGTTGAGGGCATGTTCCTGTGGATTGGAAGTTCTCAGTTTAGATGTGTGTTCTATGTGATCACTGGACTCTATGCAAAATATTGTTCGTTTATTGAAGGATGGCTCATGTGCTTACTGTTTGTTTATTTATCTGTGTTATGGAGGCTCCCAAAAGCCCCAGACAAGTTCAAGACCCTAACCCTAAGAACTAATTTGAAACAAGATTGAGCAAGTGAGTGTAACAAACCAATGAAGGGAAGTTTGGAAGGAAGACTGTGAGTGGTAGCAAGGCCATCTGGTTGCATTGTTTGGCTGTTGCACATCTGTATAGTTCCAGATAACATTCCTGTTCATTCTCACTCGTATGTACACTCTTGGACAAAACACTTAATGGTGGGTGAGCTGACCAAATATGAGATACAGTTGAAATATTTACAGTTAAAATAGTTTCTGACAATCCAAAGAAGCATGGAGATTTCATAAAGAATGTTTGTTCTGAGTGTATTTTGTTAGAAAAGTTTTGGACCAGTGGAAAAAATGCATAACTAAATTTGTCTGGACACCTTAATCTCTTATAAACAAACTTCAATACATTCATCTTAATAGCTAAATGAATACAGAACAGTTAAGCAATAAGAATGCTTTACACTGACAACAAAACTTGTTAAACATTTTTGGCAAGTGTAGACAAGTTAAAGACTATTCAGCTTTAAAAGCAACAGGTGTTTTCATTAAAAATATATTCCTGTATCTAAAATGAGGAATGACATTTCATATTAATGTTTTCTGAGTCATGTCAACCACACTTCTGTTGGGCTGTTCCATCTAATTGTAACCCTTCTGCCAGTCAGAGTTGGCAGCAACAAGGGCCGGGTTCAGTATCTAGGGGTTCCATTCCAATGACACAATGCAAAACCGGCTCGAGCCCCCACCCAGTGACCTGGGACAAATATATATCACCCCCCTGGGCGCCTCTAAGAGGCAGTACTTCCCCTCTCGCAAGCACAGAGTCTGAGTGTAGCAAAAACCTTTTAATGACAGAGAGAAATAATGCGGCATTTTGTTGGGGAAACACCACATCTAGGATTTGTAAACCAAACGGTGAGCACAGACCCACCCCAGCAAATTGGCCATGTCCTTTCCCTTTGGTTCTTGAGTCCAGCAACCCCAAAAATCACCCAAAGCCCCAAAAGTCCAACAACCCAAAAGTCCAGACCCAGAGTTCAAAAGTTCATCTGCAGAGTGCTACACCCCCCCCCCCCCCCCCAGTCTGGCTAGAAATGGGGAGGGGAGAGGTAAGGGGCACCTTACGTGGCTCGAAGCCGATTGCCCCGTCCCTTCGCGGGGCTTCGCTGTGCTCTGCCCCGCTCACCATCCCACGAGTCACTCCGCTCCACCAGCCGTCCTGCCAGCCGCTCCGGCTGTCCCGCCAACTGCTCCGCTCCACCAGCAGCTCCGTGCCGTCAGCCGTCCCGCCAGCTGCTCAGCAATATATCTTCCGGCTCCCCCACTACTTAACACAGTGCTCAGTGATTTCAGCTCTTTAGTGATTTCAGCTTGTAGTAAGGGGAGCCTTAGTGCTAATTTGCACCATTAGCCCTGAGTGATTCCAACTCAGCAGCCTGTGATTAAACTCCTAAGGAATTCAAAATTAGCTCTGATATTCCACAGTGGAGAGAGAGAGAGAGAGAAAAGGAGGTGCAACTGACATTTAGGGCCCTCAGAAGAAGCCCATGCCACCAGGTACAAATACCTGTCCGCAGCCTCTCTCAATTCAGTGGGTTTTGGAACCCATGTCCCTCGCCTAGCAAGTGCTGCTTCGTTGATGGTGAGTCCCTCCATCATAACAAAAGGTCACTGTCCTTGATTCACATAATCAGAGTAACAACACTTTATTCTTCCTGCCCCAATAACAGAGAAACTGGGGATCCCACAGCAGCCAAAGTGACCATTTGGGCAAGCGGTCCATCATGCTTTGCAGGGTGGGTGTGTCCATGCAAACAAGATTAGCCCCTGACATCCCTTTCCACAACTCACCACCAGATGTCAGGGTAGAACTCATCCTGACTCTGCTTACATCATATTGACCAAGTCAGAGTAAACTTCTAGTGCATTCAGAGTTTCTTATTTAACAAAACACCCCAATTTCCAATTCTGGGATTTAAATATCAGCATTATAGCAATTGAAGTAGTTAACTTAAAATCCAGTGTGGCTTTCTTCAAAATGCTGTATTCTAGAATGTTCTTCTGACATAGGGTTTGTATTTAATTTCCTTGACTTGTGGTAGTGATTGGTTGTCTTTGTATTTTGCAGTGTTCACAAGTGTGCCAGATATGCTTCAAAAAAACAGTAAGACAAGTCTTGTCCTCAAAGAGCTCATAATTTAAACAATAGATTTAACAAGCAAGTGAGGTCACAACATACATCAGGAAGGGTGGTGGTGGAGCAGAAGGCAGAGTTGCAGATCACAAAACACAGAGCAAAGTGTGTGGCAGCCAGAGACAGACACAGAATCCTGCTATGGAATGAACTTCCAGAGAAGAGTAAATGAATCCAGAGTCTGTCTTTAGGAAATGCTACAAAACTTTCCTTTTTTATAAAGCTTTTCCACCATGACCCAAATGACATTCACATTATCAGCTTTCACCTTTATTTGTTCCGCCAAAATAAACAAATCATACCTAGAGTTAAGATAGAAATGTTTTCCAATAATTCTCTACTTTTGACAAAAGTAGCCTTCTTTTATAAATGTTGACTGAAAGACACAACTGTGAGTGTTTTATCAAATAATACTTCATCTGACAATAGCTTCCCCTTAGAATATCACATAAACAGAAATGAAATTTGCTTGGAAAACTGTTTCAGAAAGTTTTGAAAAGAAAGTAGAAAAAAGCTCAATGCTTTTTTTGCCTCTGTCTTCACAGACAAGGTCAGCTCCCAGGTGGCTGCACTCCGCAGCACGGTATGGGGAGGAGGTAACCAGCCCTCTGTGGAGAAAGAAGTAGTTCGGGACTATTTAGAAAAGCTGGACGAACACAAGTCCATGGGGCTGGATGCACTGTATCCGAGGGTGCTAAAGGAGTTGGCCGATGTGATTGCAGAGCCATTGGCCATTATCTTTGACAAATCATGGCAATCGGGGGAGGTCCCGGATGACTGGAAAAAAGCTAATGTAGTGCCCATCTTTAAAAAAGGGAAGAAGGAAGATCCGGGGAACTACAGGCCAGTCAGTCTCACCTCAGTCCCTGGAACAGATCCTCAAGGAATCAATTCTGAACCACTTAAAGGAGGGGAAAGTGATCAGGAACAGTCAGCATGGATTCACCAAGGGCAAGTCATGCCTGACTAACCTAATTGCCTTCTATGATGAGATAACTGGCTCTGTGGATGAGGGGAAAGCAGTGGATGTGCTATTTCTTGACTTTAGCAAAGCTTTTGATACAGTCTCCCACAGTATTCTTGCCAGCAAGTTAAAGAAGTATGGGCTGGATGAATGGACGGTAAGGTGGATAGAAAACTGGCTGGATGGTCGTGCTCAACGGGTAGTGATCAATGGCTCCATGTCTAGTTGGCAGCTGGTATCAAGTGGAGTGCCCCAAGGGTCGGTGCTGGGGCCGGTTTTGTTCAATATCTTCATCAACGATCTGGAGGATGGTGTGGACTGCACCCTTAGCAAGTTTGCAGATGACACTAAATTGGGAGGAGTGGTTGATACGCTGGAGGGTAGGGATAGGATACAGAGGGACCTAGACAAATTAGAGGATTGGGCCAAAAGAAATCTGATGAGGTTCAACAAGGACAAGTGCAGAGTCCTGCACTTAGGACGGAAGAATCCCATGCACTGCTACAGACTAGGGACCAAATGGCTGGGCAGCAGTTCTGCAGAAAAGGACCTAGGGGTTACGGTGGACGAAAAGCTGAATATGAGTCAACAGTGTGCCCTTGTTGCCAAGAAGGCTAACGGCATTTGGGGCTGTATAAGTAGGGGCATTTCCAGCAGATCGAGGGACGTGATTATTCCCCTCTATTCGGCACTGGTGAGGCCTCATTTGGAGTACTGTGTCCAGTTTTGGGCCCCACACTACAAGAAGGATGTGGATAAATTGGAAAGAGTCCAACGGAGGGCAACAAAAATGATTAGGGGGCTGGAGCACATGACTTATGAGGAGAGGCTGAGGGAACTGGGATTGTTTAGCCTGCAGAAGAGAAGAGTGAGGGGGGATTTGATAGCTGCTTTCAACTACCTAAAAGGGGGTTCCAAAGAGGATGGATCTAGACTGTTCTCAGTGGTAGAAGATGACAGAACAAGGAGTAATGGTCTCAAGTTGCAGAGGGGGAGGTTTAGGTTGGATATTAGGAAAAACTTTTTCACTAGTAGGGTGGTGAAGCATTGGAATGGGTTACCTAGGGAGGTGGTGGAATCTCCTTCCTTAGAGGTTTTTAAGGTCAGGCTTGACAAAGCCCTGGCTGGGATGATCTAGTTGGGGTTGGTCCTGCTTTGAGCAGGGGGTTGGACTAGATGACCTCCTGAGGTCCCTTCCAACCCTGAGATTCTATGATTCTATGAACAGGTGTTTTAAAAGGAAAGTTTTTACAGAAATTGAATATGTAACTAAACAAAAAGAAGAATGTTCTCTGATTTTTTCCCAGCCCGTTGTCAAACATCCTTGATTTCGTTTGTTCCAGTCCTTCAGTCAGGAGACCATATAACTGGTTGTGCTTTCAGGCTAGGAAATACTTTACAACTAGGTGTTTTTGCTTCCCGTTCCTAGAGACTGAGTCTAAAAATTCTTAAGTGAATTTAGTGCTGGGGTGAAGTGTTGAATTTTCAGCCACGGACACTGAAATTCTGTAGTATTGATGTACTTTGGCAACAGTTTGCCAATTAGTGTTGGTGATGGTGGATTGTTTTGTGATGTGGGCAACTTCCTGCTAAGCATTAAACTCAGATGATCCCATTTCATGTATGCTGACATGCATTTCTTTAGCAGCTTGGGGGCGGGGGTGGGGGAGGAGATGCTTGCAGGGCCCCTTGTCTGACCGTTGTTTCTTTGGCTAGTCCCTTTGGGTGTGTGTAACTGTAGAGACGCACTTGTAAAATAGGAAGATGGTGATGCATAACACTCGGGCTGCACATCATTGGATCATTTTATTTTTATTTTTTGGAAAGGTGAGGAAGGCAAGGGAGAGAAGTAGAAGCTCTTCAAATGTTGAAGCAGTTCTGGTGCTTGTGCATTGAAAGTCCTCATCAGTTTTAACATTTTAACTCTTGATATTCTTAACCGTTAATCCTACTGTGACTGATAGTGATTCTCATTGTGAGCTGCGGAGTGTTGCTGTTCTTTTCTTTCCTTAATTACTATTGTCTTGCCACTCCTTGTTCCTTCTATTGTCCTCTGATTTCCAGCTGATAACCCTAAAAATATGCCTAATCACAGTGAGATATGGCAGCCAAACCTGGGTGGTGAGCACAGGAACACAGTCTGTATGTAAAGTCACCAGTGTCTGCCTTGCAATTGCTCCCTGTAGTGAGGAGTTAGCTTGATGCTCTTCGATGCCTCTAGCAGGGAACTGTTCCTCCTTCCTCTTCCCTCCCACCCCCCTCCACTTTCTTTACACATAAATGGAACACAGTCTCAACCTGCATTAAGGAGACTTCTTTGGAATTCTCTCTCTTCTCCCAAAAGTAGCAATTTAGTGGCCACTGGACGGTGCAAAGGATAAAACCCTCCTTCCCCTTTCACTGTACCTGAGGAATTGTGTTGATTCGGGGCATTCTCCATTTCTGCATACCCTGGGAGCAAATGATACCTGGGATTCAAATGATCTTTCCCATGTACAGGGCCAGCTTTATGGGTGGGTAATCACCCAGGGCACTATGGTCACCACTCCACCTGCTACTGTTCTAGCCGTTGAGCGGCCGCCCGGTGCTTGGGGAACTATACTTAAAGGGTGCCAAAGAAAGTTCTCCCAGGGTGCCATTTTCCCTAAGGCAGGCCCTGTCCACGTACTATGTTGTGCTACAGAATGATAGCTAGACATGACCAGTGATGGCTACAGCTAATGCCTCTAAAGTTTGGTTAATGACCGCACCAGTCCTTATCCCATCTGATGCTGCTAATAAGGGTGCCTGGTCTGAGGTGGTATTTTGTATGTGGACAGGTATCTTGCCTAATAACTGAAAAACTTCAGATGAACACTTCACAATCTTTTGGCCACTGATGTCCTGGTTTGGGTTTGAATTGATGGTTATGAAAAGAAATATCTTGTAAGGTATGTGACAAAGTTCCTCCTCTCCCTCGGTGGGTCCTGCGCTTATTGGCGGATTTTTGTTTGCCTCAGAGATCTTCCCCTCTGGTAGAACCCACAGTCCAGATCAACTCCTCCTGTGACAGAAGTTGGGAGGTTTGGGGGGAACCTGGGCCTGCCCTCTACTCCGGGTTCCAGCCCTGTGGACTGCAGCTGTTTAGAGTACCTCCTGGAACAACTACATGACAGCTACAACTCCCTGGGCTACTTCCCCATGGACTCCTCCCAACACCTTCTTTATCCTTACCACAGGATCTTCCAGCAGTACGCCTTCTCACTCTCTCAGCTCCTAGTGCCTCTTGCTCCCAGCTCCTCGCACACAACCTCCTTCCACAGCTCCTGACATGCGCACCTCACTGACTCACTGGGAGGCTTTTGACTAGTTTCAGCCAGCCCCTGATTGGCTGCAGGTGTCTCAATCAACCTCCCTGCCTTCTGGAAAGTTCTTAATTGGCCCCAGGTGTCTTAATTGACCTGGAGCAGCTTCTATTTACTTATTCTGGTACCATGGATTTGTTTAGCCTGCGGCTAATATATCTATCTCCCACTACTTTCTTATAGCCATCTGGCCTTGCCCCGTCACAGGTATTACAAATCATGTGAGCCATCAGATCCCAAATTAGTGTTCCTACACTACCATAATTCCAGTATATAGGATTGTATTGTTATTACGATACGTTTTCTCTCAAATGTTAGAGAAAAATGTATTCTGGTAATCTGGGTAAACGTTTTAAAGTATTTGAGTGTAAGCTACTGCTGTTTATATTTTTAAATATAAGCCATTTCCTGTACCTTTTGAAAAGCTTTATCATGATCACTCTAAAATCCATTACATTCTTTTTGGGATGCTAATACCTTAGGGAGTATTATTGCAGCCCTCAAAACAGCTATTCTCAAAAAAGTCCTGTAATTAAAAAGAGCTAGTTTTTTATAAAATACTTCCCTACCTTTCCTTTTCAACCATTTATTTGTATGAATGTGTAGATGTGCAAGATTCCTGAACATTGATTCATAACCTGTTGCCATCA
This sequence comes from Macrochelys suwanniensis, assembly GCA_033296515.1. Taxonomy (NCBI): domain Eukaryota; kingdom Metazoa; phylum Chordata; order Testudines; family Chelydridae; genus Macrochelys; species Macrochelys suwanniensis. The sequence continues at coordinate 2,890,692 of CM065789.1, read as the reverse complement.
CACTCTCTCCTCATCCACTGGTCACTTAAATGCTGGCTGTAGAATATAATAATAAAAACCAAACCACATGGGAGAGGAAAACCAAAGCCATCAGTGGAAACTGCTGCCTTTGTTTTGTAATTGAGTGCAAAAAAAATTGTAGGTGCATTAGGCATTGTATTCAGCCCCCCCCCCCCCCCCCCCCCCCCCCCCCCCCCCCCATTTTAAGGACAGTAAACTGGATTTACAATGTCCCAAATGGGCACCATTGAAAACTAAAACCACAAATCTAAAATCTTCAATAGGAAACTAAATAGAAATCGAAGACAAGCATTCTGTTTAAACATTACCAGAGCTAACCACTGTTTCAGTTTACACAAGAGATTCCATTGCAGGTAGGTGCTGAACAAAGTCCTTGCACTCGAATTCTGACCCGAAAACACCACTACTGTTCCACTCCTCAGCCTTTCTTGGGCAGGTGTTGTTGCTTGTTTTATGTGGCAATTATAGACAAGGAGATATATAAAAATAAGTTGACGTGTGTCCTATGTTGTTTAGTGTTTGTTGCATTACAGAAAAAATCTTCTAGCTTTTGGCTGTGCGGAACTCTGTGGATTTCTTCTTGGTGTCTGAATGAGCAAGGTAGTGTAAACAACTGAAGATAGGACAAACACATGGAGCAAGCCACACTGATAATTAGTCTAGATAGGAGCGTAAGTGAAACTGCTCTTCTTTTATGTCAGTATACCTGGGACACTGCAAAGGAGTCAAAATTTTGTTTGGAAAAAGAAAATAGACAAGTACAGGGTCCTGAAAGTGCAGGATCACAAACAATATTTCCAATATGTTTTAATTGCTTGGGCCTAAGTGTAGCTGCTTGCTATTAAAGTTATTCCAAGAAACTCGGGCTTGAAAATTTTAACAGAGCAGCTACTTGCAGAAAGTATTGCTACATGGACAGGTGAAAGTAAAACCTTTGTTTATTCGGTCAGTGAGTCATCTTTAAAAAAAATCATGAAAGCACATGAGACATTACATCGTTAGCCCTGGAGAGAACTTCTGTAATTCTACAGAGTGCCTAGTTCCCCATCAATGACATGGGATTAGACCCAACATTTCGAGACATTTATATTACTGGCACCTATAGCCTGGTAAAACATGGTGTACCTACTTAGCTTGGCCAAAACAGCTTCCCCTAACCTAGAGGTTTCTGAGACTTTTTCTCAGTGATCCTGATTTTTTTGTAGCCTGTCAGGCTGAGGAAAAAACAGAGCATTAGAATTAGCAAGAGAGCCTAATAATTCTAAAGAAACTGAATAATGCATCTGATGTAGACAAAAAACCATCACACGTTGGCTACAGGCCCTCATTATATTATATTAACCTAGTTCAGTTTTTTTTGGTAAAGCAATTTAGGCCTTTTGGTGTGGACTGAAAAACGGAACTCTTGAACTATGTTTCTCCAGCAGTTCTTGAGGTTTTTCAGGTTTCACTGTTGTGAAAGGATATGTGCACATGTGGGGCAAGCAGTAGTGGTCAGACAGGTATGAGGAATAACCAATAAAAATGAGGCTGTGAAAGGGAAAGGAGATCTATTCGCAAATAGAAGACCATTTAAAAGTTTCTAAAATCTCTGGAGTCTTATTTCATTTGTCAGAATACTGAAGTAATTTTTAATTCATATAACAACTTTAAAAAGAGTGGCAGATATTAACATTATGGGATGTTATATGTTGTTGTTAAATCTAACCTGGGACAACTGTCAACAGTATTGAGAGTTCCTTCGTAAATGCTGAGTGCAAAGTATCTTTAAGACACGGACGAGCAGAGAGCCAAAAATAAGGGGCACCTCAAAATATCTGTTGACTTAGAATATCAAAATATCTGTTGCATATGAAACAAACTAGCTATAGTGTGTGCCAAATGCAAAGTGAACCAGAAGCTGTGCTGCAAAGTCTGGCACAGTGTTCTAATTGTTTTTAAATAGTCTGCAGTGTCAAAAGCAGCTGGTTAAACTAAGTACCATTACTAATTAAAGAGAACCAGAATCAGTGTGGAATGCAAGATCACTGCAGCCTTACAAGGGCAGATTTAGGTCTTTCACAGTTTCTGGAGCCAGAATGTAATGTAGTCAAAGAAACAAACAGAGCCAAGATGGAAGTTTCTTTGCCAATATTTCAGCACAAAATTAAAGGTTGGAGACAGGCTGATACCTTGGAAAATGCTTAAACAGTAGATAGAACACTTGGTCTGGGCTAAAGAGCCGAGAAGCGAATTAATACATTAATTGTTTAGCCACTGCTGTTTACCTAACTTAGAGAGCTGATGGTGAAATTCTGGGTCATGACTGAGGAAACAGCAGGGGAATGGTTTTAGTTCTGGCTTTCCGCTTACACATGCTACGAAAGCTGAGTATCTGAGTTCCACCAGCCACTGAGGTTTTATATTTTTGGTATGTTTCATCGCATGCTGTGCTGTAAGCAAGCCTATTCTAATCTGACCTTCCAACTCTGTGTAAACATTAACATAATTGCCCATATTTAAAGGAGTGCAAGAACTGAGAGTTAAAAGCAGCTTTCGGAAAAATGTAATTTAAATATCTAGAATTTTGTTTGCACTGTGGGCAGAAAAAGTGGGGATTGTTATTTCTTTGCACACAGTTGTATTTGTGAGTTGTAGGTGGAATAAATGTTGTTAAAAGAAAAATGGGTATCCAACAATGTCTGAATAATATAGTCACTTGCACTATTGTGCTAATTAGTCATACTGTGCTATTTAGAAATGCATATTCATGGAAAGTGTTTTCTGGAATTGCAGACCCTTGACAAATCCAGGGTGACTTCAGCGTGAGATAATCATCTTGTGCAGTACTACTTGTTGTGTTGGAACAATTCCTTACTTAGCTAAAGAGACTTCTGTACTGAAATGTTTGGAGGCTGGAAACTTGACGTTCTCAGAGGATTTATAGAGAGGCGTTGTACTTCAGAGAAAAAGCTTGTGTAGATTGACCAAAGGGAAAGTAAACAAAGCATGCATGTAACCAAAACAATTTCTTTAACTGAATTGAGAAGCACACATAAGGAGTTGCTAGCACAACATATTTTGGTAGGCCCTGAATCAGTAAAAACAAGTTAACATTTCTCTTCTATGTTCGGAAGATCCCTTCAGTATCAACACACTTCTATGGTACGCCATTCTTATAATTAATTCCATATATTATTAGCTTGACTGTGAAGGTGTTTTCCCTCTTCTCTTAAATTCAAGATCAGTTGCATCTTTTTGCTAACTAGAATGAGAGGGGAAATCAATCCATGTAGGAAGGTAAACACTGCCAGGATCAGTCCTGTTGCTGGCAGTGGCAAGTGGTGGATGTTTCTGAGGAAGGCATTATGCTTCCACTCCATATAGTGCAGTATAGGTTAGATGTCATTAGAACGCTCTAACCAGGGTCATATTTACTCAGATACTGAAATACTGCATCTGATCTGTCTGCATTAGTCGTCATTACTTATTTTTACTGGTAAAGATGAACATGCTGTGGGGAGGGAGACTGAGACCATGAATTAACCTCCAAATCATGCATTTAATTTTAAATTTAAACACAAGCATAGAGTACACTTTGTGCTGCTTGAGATTGAATTCATTTTTTTCTCATATTTAAAGTAGCAATAAGATACTGCTTCTACTTTAGTTCTACAGACTATTTCCACAGTTACAGAACACCACTCTATTAAAAGACTGCTGTTTCATTCTCACTGTATATGTTTGCTTATAGATAGGAATAGATTCTCTTCTACATCAACTATTTTTAACTAAGGCTAATAAGCTAGTAAACATTTTCCATATGTAATGATGATAGCATGAGTTATGGAGGTGTCCTGAAATAGATAAATATGACCCTGTTGTGTTCTGTGCATAAAATACTGATGAAGATAATACATTTTTATATAAAACAGAGCAAAAGAGGTTCTTTGATTTTTGTTTCTAGAGAGAGAATCTTGTAAAATTGTTGCTACCATAATGAAAGCAGTGAAAACACCTGATACTCAGAGGAAATATGTTGAGCTTTTATGAGTTTGTAAAGTACTTCCAGTTAGCTACTACGGTATAAGCACTAACGTGGATGTCTCTTCCTCACCAGTGAGGATGTCCTCCTGAGAATGTCCCAAGGAAATTAAAGTATATTGCAAATGGATAGTTAAGAACACATTTTAATTACTTGAGTGAGGTGATTCACTGCAATAATTTTAATTTACCCGTTTGTTTGATTTTGGTGTATGTTTATCTTTTTAAAGCTTATTTAATAGTAATTGTACAGACCTAAACACTACCAGCTGTGCCGCTAACAGACAAAATGAATTATAGAGTCTTGGAAACAGTTAAAGCAGGGGTTCTCAACCTTTTTCATTCTGAGCCCTTAAACAGGCTATAAAAACTCCAAGGCCCACCTGTACCACAACTGGTTTTCTGCATATAAAATCCAGGGCTGGCGTTGCAGGGTAGCAAGCAAGGCAGTTGCCTAGGGCCCTATTCCACAAGGGCCCCTGGAAGCTAAGTTGCTCAGGCTTTGGCTTCAGCCCCAGGTGGCAGGGCTCAGGGCCCCAGGCTTCAGCTCCATGCAGTGGGGCTTCACCTTTCTGCCGTGGGCCCCAGTGAATCTAACACTGGCCATGCTTGGTGGCCCCCCTGGAACCTGCTTGCGCCGCCCCCCCCCCCCCCGCAGGGGTCTCCAGACCCTTGGTTGAGAACCACTGCTTTACAGGACTTTTTATAAACGAGCTACAGAAGCTTCAGTTGCTTGTTCTGGGACTACTTCCTGTCAACACCTACTGGTTTGATTAAGTCATTTTACTTAGTTTTGCTTTCATTAATTACATTCTGGTAATAATTAGTTCGTGCATATGTGGGAGTAGTACACTATTATGTCTAATAATGTGTTCATGTGTGTGAAGTTCCTCAGGGTGCAATGTGGACTGCTGTGTCCCCTTAGCTCTTCAGGCTTTGATGCCTTTAACACTGCTTTGCTGGTGAACAGCAGCCCCTCCAGGCTCTGCTCACACAGCCGCTAGCATGTAAAATCACTCTCAGCTGAATACATGAATGGTATGCTCTGCCATCGATGAATTACATACAGGGTGACACCCACATATCCCCAGTCCTAGCGTCGCTTCCCCAGAAATGTGCAACTTACACTGTTCAGTGCCCTCCTGGACAGTGTAAGCTCATAGTCATGTCATTGCAACAATGGATAATGATTATGGATAATGATTATGCACCAGGCTTTTTGATCTAAGTAGAGATTCCTAAGAACTTCAACCAAAACACAGTGGTTTAGATAAAACAATAAAACAAGTTTATTAACTGGAGAAAGAGATTTTAAATGATTACAAATGATAAGGCATAAAATTCAGAATTGGTTAAAAAGAAATAAAAGGATAAATACGCAAGCTAATTCCTATAGTTTACCAAGGCTAATAGGGTTAAAAGCAAGAAAGTAGTTTTTCTCACCAAAAGCCTATTGCAGCCTGTTCTGGCTGGAAAACTCCCCCAGTTCAATGCTGCTGCTTTTGTTTTTCAAGTGATATCACTGCCGCGAGTAGAAATGGAAAAGGAGACGTGGTGTGGAGGTGTGTCTCTCTTATTTTTATACCCTCCTCCTTTTTATAAGGGTTACCCTATCCCGGGGTACAGACAAACAGCCGCACGTGTACATGAGGTTTGAAGTGTTTCTGGGTTGACATGTAAATTATTTGTTTATACTCCTCCCCCGGCCCCCTGCTGGTGGTTGGCCAGTTAAGCAGGGTAATGGCTCTTTAGCACCTTGTTGGCACGCCAGTGTGCCTTTGTCTCTGAAAAAATGGTTTGTGGGCATTACCCAGAACTAAGACACATTTCAGTAACAATCATATAGTAAAATCTCATAATTTTACATGCAGTGATGTTACATTTCAACAGGATAATAATATTCAGCGGATTATGAGTTTTCAAATGATATTTCACAAGGCACACTTTGTACAAAATATATCAAAACCATATAAAAGTGGTGAACATGGGGTACAGGGTGTCACAGTATGACACAGTTAAAAGATTCTAAATTCAGTGTGGCAGATAGACTCTCAAATCAGCAATGGCACTGGTTTCTAAGGACAAATGCAGTAAAATATGCATAATAGCTTATTAATTTTTAAAGTGTTAATATAAAAGAGAATGGATGAGATTCCCTAGAGAACTTACAGCTCCTTTGTCACACAGGCAGCAGAAAGGGGCAACAACCTGGCCACAAATGGTCAGCAGAGTTCCTCTGGCAAAGGGAATCTCTCTGCTGGACACTGCTGAGCTGGATCTCAGTCTGTGCACCCGCCTCCTTCCCTACACTGGCAATAGAGTGACCAGACAGCAAGTGTGAAAAATCGGGACGGGGTGGGGGGTAATAGGCACCTATATAAGATAAAGTTCCAAATATCGGGACTGTCCCTATAAAATCAGGATACCTGGTCACCCTGACTGGCAAAGATGACTTGTCAGGGGCTTGGTGTAGTTCAGCACTGCTACGCCAATCCTCCATTGGTGTATGGATCATTAAGTACCCTGTGTCAGCAATACGACATGGAGGTGCCCAACTGCAGTTTTAAGTTAGTTCAGATTCTAGCAGAACTTCAGAATTGGGGAGTTGAAGGTGTAACCAGCTCCCTGATGGGGGCCCCACTTTCTGAGGAGAGAAATTTGTCCGATATTCACAACACGTTTGTACTTTAGCATTTAGACTAAACTGAATGTATAGAATGTATAGTAATAGTGTAATGTTCCTGCATTGTGTACAACAATTTACATAGTGTTTATAGTACTAAATTTGTACTGCCGTACAATGGCAGTAATACACATTAGCCGCTAAAAGTTATGTGTGTGCAGTTAAAAAGAAAATCCCAAACTTTTGGTTAGACAGAGTGTATGTACACATGTAATTTGTTTGAAAGAAAAAGCTATGTAAATATAGGAACGCTCTTTCTCTATAGGTTGAGTTGTCTTTCACAACTCAGAAATAGTATTAGGCCTCTATGATGAGAACATACTTGAAAACAAGCAAACAAAAAACCCAATATTTGCTGTGTTAAAGGATGGTCTCCATGATGTGGGGACTTACTTTTGCTAATGCAATTTCATTTTGGTTGCGGCCTAAAAGTAACCAGTTTTTATTACCAGCTTTGGGAAGTCTGAGATGTAAAATACTTTATTAAGTGCAATAACCATATGTAAGTTACTAATTATATCAGTATTACAGTTCAGTAATAATTCTCAGTTTACACTGAGCAATGAGCCTCAGACATAGAACTTTTCACTATTCTTGTGAAGCCTGTACACTTACAAACATAAACTAATGCCTTCAGGAGGAATTTAAGGAGATTAGTCACAAAGTAATCATAACTTTATTACTCTTTCATGCAAACAGTTTTAGGAATAGCCTTGGCATCCCCACAACCATGCAATTCTAGGCTCTCTTCAGGTGGTTAAATGACCAGAGTAGTGAAGTTGTCTAAAATAAATGGGTTACAAAAAAAATTAAAAGGCAGGCTGAAAGGGAAGAGACCAAGGAAAGCATATAATAAAAGGAACGAAGAATCAGCTTTTCCTGGTAGACCGAAACACTTTATTTGTAAAAGGCACCAATCACTTAGTGCTGATGCTGTCTTTATTTGCCTTTCATGCTTATGATCTAAAGGTTGGTATTAGGTCCTTTATCTAATATTAAATTCATAATCTAAAATCTTAACTGATTCCTGGCAAGATACGTAGTATTGTATTACCTCATTGTATGCAAGAGAGAAACATTGTTAATTAACATGATATAGTTAGAATAATCCTCCAGACATTACTGGCCCTATTGTCTGTTGGGACTGAGCATATGAAGAAGATGGAAATCCACATGGCAACACCCACTTTTCCTTTTCTGAAATTTAAAATGAGCTCTAATTCTTAATGTGTTCTGAAGCTTGCTTTTACAAGTATTTTTTCAATTGTTCTTAAAATGACTAAGATCATGTTAAGGTTTTCAAATATCTTTCTTGTTAGTTAAGGAAGCTCTTTCACAGAGTGATTCTAGTTCAAAATATGGAAATGAAATAAAAATTCAACCCCCAAATAAGGCTGTATTATTAAATCGTGTGTCATAGTTAACTAGGAGAGGCAGGTAAAAGAATGATTTTTGTAGTACTGATTGTCACACAGTCATGCATAACTAAATTGAACTAGACAGGGTGGATTTGATTTAAATCATGATTTAAATCACTAGTCAGGAAGACTCGACTTAATCACGGTTTTCTACGTAAAAGTGCATTATTGTTGGTTGTTATAACCTTGATACATATTCGTCACAACTCAGAGATAGATGTAGGTTTCATTTTTAGAAGGTACAGACTATACATTTTTAAACTGATTTATTTTGAAAACTTTTCAGTTTAGTTTTAGAGCTATGTCAGAAAATGAATGATTGGTTATTTCATTTAGTAAAGGTAATTGAAGCAGATATTTATGAAGTCATTGGGAGGTGAACTATGTCCAATTCAACAGGTTAATCATTAATATTTGGAAGATTGTCTTCCCATGCTGTATTAGGAGGAGAACATCACCAGACAGACATTTTAATTGTTTTATTTAACTAAAACAACAACGTTAAGTATTCTGGATTTTTTCTTCAACAGCAAACATATAATATTTTAACAAAACAAGCATATGTCCCTCGCTTCTCACATTTATCTCCAGACGACTTCTCCTTGTCCAGATCTATTCCACCCCAACAATCTTCCATCCATTGAACTTTTTGAAACTTTTCACTTTTAGAGAGAGGTAAGGGATTTGACTCTGTGTACACAAATTTTGCAGAGGGACAATAGAATTGTCTGTTACTTCTCACCTCTATATTTATTTATTTTATTTAAAATCGTTTTTGCTGTTAACAAGCGTTACCTCTGGAGACACAAATCCACAGTTTGAGAACTGCAAAACTAAGCATCTCTGATGGCATCTTCTAGACTGAGCACTGAGTCGCATTGGGTAGATTAAGAAGATTAACCTAAATAATCTATACAGAAGCCCCTGGAACCCCATAAGATTGGGTCCCTTTTCTTAAACATTACATGAATATATTGTCCCATACTATAGAATTAGAATTTATAATCCGTATTCCAAGATGAGATATCTTTGAGCTATAATGTATCTTAATTAAAACTATCTTTAGACAGGTTTTTTCCTCAAAAAGCATTTTATAAAAAAAATCAGATTTAAACAAAAAAATAAAATAAAAATTATTTTATGTATTTATTTATTTTTAAATCATTGATTTTTATCCACCCTGGAACTAGAAGTGGCAAGCCATGTTTAAGGATTCCAGTGTGCTAAGCCTCTATTTACCTATTTATTAAAGAACTTCACAAAAATAGTCAGAATTTTAAACAATGTTTAATACGATTTTAGTTATTCTCAGTCATACTCATTACAATTGATGTCAGGTACTTTTTTTTTTTACTGTAATAGTTGTGCACTTGATTAACATTACAGAAATCTAAAATCTACAGAATATCTTTCTCTATAAGATTTTGGTATTCGTTTGTTTTCCATGAGAGATGTGGTGCAGTCTTGGCCCTGTTGAAGTCAGTGTCAAAACTCTGATTGACTTCAATAGGGCCCAGATTTCACTCTTGGTATTTGTTTAAGGATAAACATTCCTCTACCTGCTGCTGCTAATACCAACAGATTTTGGATGACATAGACTCGTGGGGGAAGGGGGTGTTGAAAACAGCTTGTATGTACAGATCCTCTGCTTTGTTATTAAACATATTAAAGTACGTTATCTAAGAACTTGATTTACTAAACATTTTAATACCACAGAACCCTGCACAGGAACGTAAAAGCAACACATGCACATAAATTACTTTTGCAGTTCTTGTTGCCACAATGTGAAAATCAATGCATATTCTGTATTGGCCTGCTAAACCCAGGGTTGTGAGTTCAATCCTGCAGGGGGCCATTTAGGAATCTGGGGCAAAAATCTGTCAGGGGACAGTACTTGGTCCTGCTAGTGAAGGCAGGGGACTGGACTCGATGACCTTTCAAGGTCCTTCCAGTTCTATGAGATAGGCATATCTCCATAGAGACAAGATATCCTTTCTCTTGTGTCCACCATTTTGTTGCTGCTCTGATGAATGTTCATTTGTGAAGCTCTGGTTAGTGCGGTCTCAGCGCTTCTGGTGTAAATTCTTTTGTCTGATGTTTACATCGGTCATATACGCACGTTGTATGCACTGTTGTTGTAGCCATGTCGGTCCAAGGCTATTAGAGACACAAGTTGGATGAGGTAATATCTGTTATTGTACCAATTTCTGTTGGTGAGACAGGCAAACTTTCAAACTTCCACAGAGCTTATCTGTGGTCTAGGAAATGTACTCAGAATGTCAGCGCTAAATCCAAAGTAGCATAAGTAGTTAACACATACTTCAAGGGACCATTCAATGAGAAGTGGCCCATTAACACCTCCAATCATGGGGTGGGCGAAAGCAGGGGTTTTGTTGGTTACAGGTTGCTGTAATAAGCCATAAATCCAGTGTCTTTATTCAGTCGATGATTTTTAGTATCTAGCAAAGTTATGAATTTAAGCTCCCCTGCTCATCTTTTGAAAGTGTTGTGCAGGTTTCCTTTGAGGACGAGGACTGAGAGGTCAGATATGGAGTGTTCACTTTGTGAAAAGTGTTTACCCACAGGTGATAGGGTCTTTGTGTCTTTTATCACTTTTCTGTGACAGTTCATTCGAGAGCACAGTGATTTGTCTTTTTTTCACCCACATAGTTGTTGGGGCATTTAGTTATTTTTTAGGCCTTATCTACACTACAAAGTTTTGTCAGCAAAAGTTATGCCACTTTAATTAAAACCGCTGTTGCATGTCCACACTAGCTCCTTGTGTCGGCAGGGTGCATCCACAGTAACAGCTCTTGCATCGACACAGAGAGCCGTGCAGTGTGCAACTGGCCGCAGAGTGCTTTGGGAAGGGTTTGCAATGCCTCATGGGACAGGGACAGCGTCACGTGACGCAGGCTGACCGATCTCTCCCACCCCCACATCAGCCCCTGGCTCTCCTTGGCACGCCGGTCTCTCCTAAAGCAGCCTGCTCTGCCTGCCTGCCTGCTTATGGTTCTGTGATTCCCTCAGAGTTTTCCCACAGCCTCCTCAGCTGTGGGGAGCAGCATCCTGAGCTGCTCTGGGAGCTCTCCTGTGCTGAGGAATGTCAAAGCAGCGCAGCAATGTCGTCATCGTCGTCCACCCGTCACCCCCTCCCCCTGCCTGCCGCTGTGCTCCTGAGCAGGGCAGAACAGGAGCCGTTCAATGATTTGCACTTTGTTCCCCAAAGGGAGCAGCACGCTCAGCTGTCAGATACTTCCCGGAACTTTGAAAGGGGACGGGCGCATGCCTGCAGAGCAGCAGAGATCAAACCAGTGAACAGAGCAGTCAGGCAGGCATTGTGGGATACTGGGGGAAGCCAGTTCTGTCACAAAACGAATAGCAGAGTCTGCAGTGATGCTTTGTCGCTTTAACTTTGCCGCAAAAAGCTTTATGCCTTTTGTTGAGGTGGTTTTGTTTTGTCGGCAAAACAGCAGAGTTTTTCCACCAAAAGTAGCATTGTAGTGTGTATACCTCCCCTGTTTTGTCGGCAAAAGGCAATTTTTGCCGACAAAACTTTGTAGTGTAGACAAGGCCTTAGTTTAGTTGTATTTTAGTTGTAATAGTATTTTTCTGTCATTGTGAATCAGCCTGCTGGAAGCTGTGTCAGGATAATATACAGAAGCTGCTCATTTGTCAGTTAAATATGCATTTCATAATCTTCCTGGAAGGACTGCACCAGAGAGAGAGAAATTTAAAAAAAATTCTAGCTTGTGGTAGAAACAAACAACAAGGAAACTTTAAAGTTAACACCCATTCCTTGTCTTAATACTTGCACCTTTCCTTTTCATTGTGAATTACAGTTATGGTCTTAACTTTGAAGCCCTTGGACATGTAGTTTGTTAGTTTGGTAGAACCTTAGTATTCCTTATACATAGTTATTTCTGCAGTTCTTTTGAACTGATTATTCCAGAATTTCCATCTTGAGCAATGAACATTTGACTTCCCAATGTTACATGCTGTCATTGTTGATTGTGAAAATCTTACACAGATAACTCAAATTTGTCCATGTAATTAATGATTTATTTCACATACATCTGACATGGTCAGCAAAACTTGTCCGATGTACTCTTACTGGTCTTCCAATTTTTTTCTGGAAATAGAGTGGGAATTAGTATACACACGACACCCCACCTCAAACATCTGAAGGCTCTGCTGTCCTAAAAAGTCACTAGATTTTTGTTTTGATAGTTCTTGTTTTGTTTGAAAGTAGAATCTAGAGTTTCCTTGAAATGCATTTTCCAACATCTTGGAACTGATGACCTTTAAATCCTATTATCAGTACTAGTGTACCTCCTTCGATGTCAGGATTTTTTAGAATCTTCAAAAATATATATGGGAACGTCAAATGGGGAAACTTACTTTGTTTTTTGTCCAAGAATAGAAATTTGTGTAACAGTTAAAATAACTAAAACTAAACTTAAAACATTATTTCTCATCTAATTCATGTAAAAAACTATAAACCGATGAATAGATCTTTGAAGCTTTTCTTTGATACTCTGGGTTAATCATTATCTGTTAAGAATGTTTCATAATATAAGAAAGGTTGTTAAGCAAAAAGTAGTTTTTAAAATTTGTGAACAAAAATAGTGTGTGGCAAATACTCTAGAATTCTTAAGATGTATAGTGCCTGCATTTATAATGTGATCTCTGTTTATAGCTTTCTGCTGCTAGGCTGCTGCATTTTAATGTACAGTAGTGTCTCTGGCGGTTTGCTAAAATGTCCATTCACTGAAATATTTCTATCGCAGTTCCAGGGAAGGGTTAAAATCAGTAAGTACACGTGACATATGCAAACTATGAATCATTCCAATAGATCTGTTCAACTCTCCTGCCTGCCCAGGCAGCAGGCAGATGCTGTTCCCTTGGTTGCCATGGCAATCCTGCCTGTACTATAATAAAGCCCAGCCCAGATCCTTCCTTAGGCAGACCTCTGCGGCTGTTTCACCTAGCTCATTGTTTTTTCTCTAGAGGAGGAGGAGAGAGAGGGAAGGAACTGAGTGAACAGACTAGGATACCAAAGGCAGCAGCAGTTTTTCATCTGCTTGTAGCCTCTCGAGCCTTATTTAGGGAGAATTCAGAGCATGGCAGGCTCTTGATTTGTAAGATTCAGATGGGCTTGCAGGCAGCTGTGCTAGCCAACAACATCTTCGAGTGTATTTCCTAGTGGTATAGAGAGAGGAGCGAAAGTGTGTAGCGACTTGTGATGGGGTGGAGAAAGTCTCTCTGCAGACTACTTGTACAGCAGTTTATCATTCCCTGCTACATTCCTCCGTTCTGAAGCCCCCTTCCAAGAGGAGAGCTGATGTCATCCAGAAGATCTTTTGGCAGGCTCTGAGCAACCAGCAAGTCCAGTCTTGAAGGCAGCAGACTTAACACAGTTCCCCTTCAGCTTCATTTTGCCTGACTATCTTGGGATTTGTGTGCCTCCGGAAATGAAAATCTCCTAACATGGTTCTGAGGATTAAGTGTGACCTGTGAGAAGGGGATTCTGTGATCACTGATACCTGGCTTCATAGTAAAAGACCTGGATTTATTGGTCAGAAGACCGTATCACTTTATCCAGTGAATGGATTGTATGAAAGCATCAGAAATCTGTGAAACATACTGTTGCCTGAAAACCTGCCAGGCCAGAAGAATAAGATTCCTGCTTGAATTCTGATATTAAAAATATACATATATCTTGGCTTTAAAAGGAGCTGTGTTTTCCTGTTCTGCAATGAGAAAGTAAGAGAAGAATTCTATGCTTGTAAATAGACAAACTGTTTTCAAGTAACTATTTTCAGAAGTTAAACCAATTTTCTTTTGTTTACATGGATGATAAAAATTAAATTTTATTTTGATGAGGTTCTTTGGTAATTGGAAATCTGATTTGTAAGTAAGAAGAAATTCCATTTTATTTCTTTTTCATTTGAGAAATACCAACCTCCACCACACATACCTTCTGTTATTTAAAAATACTGACGTCAATGTTTTAGTCTAGTGCTATTTATTTACACTGGACTCTGTCGAAAATATTTTAAAGACTGTTTTTCTGCCAATCAGTACTGTAAGGAGTATAGAGAATTAAAAAGAATAAATTGACATTGAATATTGATCCCCTCCTTTTCCCCCCCTGGAACGATGGATTACCTTGGAGACAAGCTGACAGTGGCACAAACTCACATGACCCAGTGGATGGGGACAGTGCGTAGATCCTTACAGGAGGCACTAAATTTAGTCACAACTGCAGTTGCTCATGAACGGACTAGCGGGGAGGGTGGAAGCAGAACTCCCTTCAAGCGAACCACCTCCTTCAGGCATTTTGCGTCTCGGAGCAGAGAATCATTTCGAAGGTTTTCAGTGCGGAGTCAGCAGAGGTTCTCCTCCCTGAGGAAGAGGCAAGCCAGTTCAGAGCCACCAGACCTTGTAAGCAATGCTCCCTTTTTAGTTCTCCAAAGGTAGATAACTTATGATAAAAATTAAGTGAGTTTTTCGCTGCAGCATCTTGGCCAGGAACACTGATCTGTGTCATGTCAGCTTTTCAGTTTAAAAAAATCTTCCAAAACACTTGTAATGCTGCCTGTTTGTAAATGAGCTGGGCTTTTTCTGTAGTGCAAATAGAAATTTCCATTAACTCTCATTGGTCAAAGTTAATTTACACAAGTTTTTGACAAAAACTAACGTTGGTGTTCTCTTAAAACTAAGATCTAGTCTGTAATTGGCAAAAGTTAGTCTAAAGCTGCTTTGTATTTGGTATGCAGATGGGGAGCACATTTGCCCAATGTAACTTCTTACGTGATGTGTACACTTGTTCTTTTCATTTTTAATAACCATGTTTTAGGTGAAATAATTAATGTAGACTGGTAAAAAGAATCAAGGTGGTGTCACCTTGCAGCTAATAATAAGCCAATAACCTTGTCCAATATGGGACTAAAAGCTTGTTTATTCTTAAATAATAATAAATATTTTAGTATTATGAAATACAGAATTTATGACCCACACTGGAATCTACAGGGCATAATTTCATGAGAGCATGTGATGATGGTCTGGCTTGCTCTCCCTACACTCTGACTTTGGGCCATGTGGAACCATTTTTTGATTAAATGTCTTTTTCTTTTGGGGGGTTATCTTCAGAAAATGCACACTTTCTTGTTAAATAACTAGCATGACAAGGTGATAAGAGAAATGCACACTGTATAGGGAAGAGGTTTTTTGTATGCATATGAGGGGGTAAGAATTCCCCGGGCCAAATAAAAGCTCAATTTGAGGACACTGCTGTGGTATGGGGCTTGGGGATCCTGCTCTTGTTCCTACCTAGCAGATTTCTGCCAGGCTTAGTTGACAAATCACCATAAAATGTTTGGGCAAAAGACAAACCTCTGTAGTTCATAATGTGTGTCTATGCATTGTAAAGCCACAATGTTTCAGGTAGTTCCAACTGCCCTTTTCCTAGTGAACTAAAAGGAAAGGTAGTACACCCAGCTCATTCTGATTGTTAAATGAGCCAAGTCTCTTTTAAACGTTTGTTTTATTGGGAAGGAATTTAATAAATGGCTACAAACATTTAAAGAATAGTTAGACAAATTGTAAAGCAGATTTCTGATTTAGGGCTTCCTTTTGCACCATTGAAAGCAAGGGAGTTTTCCCTTGATTTCAGTGGGAGCAGGATCAAGCCCTTCATTTCTAGTGCCTAGATACATTGTGAATGGCCCTATCTATCATGTGAACTTGTTCAGAATTTTTTTTTAGAAAGCAATATACCTTTCTAAAGCCTAGAGGCCTGGATAGATCTGATGGAGGCTAATTAGGATTTGTTGATTGTGTGCTTTATGTAAAGCATGCATTCCTCAGAAAGGTGTGGCATCTGCACACACAGTCCTGCTAATATTTCATCAGCAATAAAACCTAAAACATTTTATTGGTCTGACTTGTTATTCATTTACTGTTTGGCAGCTCAGCTAAAGAAACAGAAAAAGATGCGTTGTCAAAGCAGCACAAAAACAGGAAAATGAAAATAAGAAAGAAAAACTTGTAGCACCTTAGAGACTAACAAGTTTATTTCAGCATAAGCTTTCGTGGGTTAGAACCCACTTCATCGGATGCATGGAATGGAACGTACAGTAAAAAACAGGAAAGAGGCAAGTTTAGTTGGAAACAAATGTAATGGGCGGGGGGGAAGCACCTCATGGAAAATTGTGACTACACAATTAGAGTTGTCAAAATGAAAAACAACTTAAAATTATCATGCAAAAGTGATCCAAATAGATGGTTTCAGACATAGAAAGGAATCCAGTCTGCCTCTTGCTTAACAGGTCGTTTAGAAGTAACACAGCAAAACTTCCCACTGCTTCCAGCGTAGAAAATCTTCTTGAAAGGTAGGGTGGCCTTTGAACTTACTGATCATGCAGGTGCCAGAGCCACTTCACGTCTGAATCCTGCAAACATTTATGCATGTGTTTAATCTTGTGAGTAGTTTACCTGAAATCATACCAGTATTTTCAAAGTTAAGCATTTGCATGGTTCAATTTAACCAAAATAGCCTAGGGATACAGGGACTGAGAATTATGGTAGAAGCTTCGTTTTATTTGTTGTCGTCCTAAAACAATCGTAAAAAAGAAAAGTCCCCACATAATGGAGTTTATATTCAGTATGATTAAGTATCTGGCAGTGCTTTCACAGCAATGTTACCTTTCTGACTGGGGCTGAAATTGGGATTTGTTGTAGCAACTCCATGGAATCACTTATAGATTTGTATTAAATAGCAATGTAGTTAAAACTGTGTGTAATCCATCATAAATGGGTTGGTTGGTAATCATTTTTACAATGGTAGTGTAAGTTTGCTGTTGATACTTTTTGTGGTGTACTTTCAAATGACAATCAAGATAAGCTTTTGCTTACTAGTTTGGGAGCTAGCTGTCCATTAGTAAGTGACACCCAATTCTTTCTAGGTGGAGTTGAATTCTTGAGAGTTGTACGAGACACCAAGGAACTGCAAAACTCAAGGTGAACTACTCAGCTGAAATTACAGTTGATCTAAGCATACCATGTTCTGAATGCCCCCAAAAGTAGTTTGGGTGAAGTGGAAGTGGAAGACAGCGCAGTCATAATTTTTAACTTAAAAAAAACTGTATCCACTCCTTCCCTTGTGCCAACCCCTTCCATGAAAATCTCTGGACCTTCCTCACAGAATACTTATTAAAATATATTCGTGCATTAGGAGATGACAGGCTGATCTGTGAAATGATCATGTGTGTGTTTTTTCTTGCTATGTGAGTTGCCTCATGGTACCATTTTGAAGAATTTTAATATTTAGTAATTTTTCAGGTGCATCATACCTAAAGCATTAGATTGTGTGCTTCTTTTCCATCGTTTTATTTTGCCATATTTGCTAATTATTTTGTACCGAAATCAGTGATTTCTCTTTTCTCCTATGGAACCCTGCAGGTATGTTTTCATGCAGAGTTTGTAACTCAACTTCCATGGCCACAGACTGATGTTACACACACTACATGATGGGCCAGGTCCTCGCCAGCCACCGGCAGCTTCACAAAGCTCTAATGATCTAATTTAGGCTTACCTTGTCTCTTAAAAGATTTTCTAGCCTAGGGCAGTCCACAGGTGAGGCAGAATCTCAGTATTTCCTATACTTTCCCCTTCGTGCAGCTAATGCAGACTATGTGGCCAGGGAAAGAGCTCGTACGTGTATCATTGCAGTAGTGCTAAATTGCACTATAGGTCTAACCTAGCACAGAGAAGTCCCAGAATCAAGGAGTGGAAAGGTGACTTAAAATAACCTTCACCTCCTTGGACCACACGCTTCAGTTGAGGATCAGGGCCAGTAACTTCTTTCTGAATCTTGCAGAAGCAGATACTGGGCTGTGAGGGGGAATAACTAGAGAAGCAGCTCAGGGAATAGACACCATGATAGATCAACAAAATTGTTTTTGGTGTAAATGTTACGTTCTTTTATTGTGAAATTTCCTTCCCTCCCTTTGGTGCTCTTTTCTTTGTTTACATCTCTTCAAAAATTCAGATTTAGTAATTTTGGCAGCACTAACTTCCTGACATGAATCAAAATCTTGACATTCTTTGCGGCCTCTCGCTGCCCGGTGAAGAGGTTCTACTACAGATTCCTCAGGAAGGAAGTCTGGAAGGAAATGCCTAATTCAAAATCTAGCTTTTTAGTTTACATGAGGGTACAAGACCATATACAGAGCACATTGGGAGTCCAATTTGCACTTTGCAACAATCACTTCTAATCTCAAAATATTATCATTTCAAACCTTTATTTCTAAAATAAAAACCAGAGGAATAGATGGCCTTATGTGAGACCACTATTGGATAGCATGAACTTGAATCAACAGAATCTATAGATTTATTTATTTTATTATTTTATTATTTGTTTTATATTTTTTTGTATGTGAATTGTTTGTTCATGCCAGATCAGTCAAGTGATATAAGGATCCCAAATATGTTTTACATTTATTATTTATATTACCATAGGTGCCCCAGGCCCGGAGCAGGACCCCATTGTGTTAGACGCTGTACAATCACAGAATAAAAAGCTGGCCCCTAAATTCCAATCTAAGAATCCTTAAATCTGTACATTTGTCATACCAAAGAGCCAGTTTATACTAAGCTATAAACAATGCAAACCGCAATGCAAGATTATGATTGTAAATACACTATTTTGGCTTTATTCAGAAAGCATTTTTAAGACGTTTGAGAGACTTTTTCCTGTAGTACTTTTACTATTCCACATTTAATTTGTCCGCTGAGAGTTTACATTATCCTGTGATTTGCCATGGTTTCATCCAAAGTCAAAACTATATTGGCTATGCTATATTTTTACTTCCATTATTCCTTTCCCATAAAACCTGCTGCCTCTGCCACATCTATAATTTGGTCTCTGCTTATAAGAAAAGCAGCAATCACAGGTGTATTGTTTCCTTTCTTTCCAAGCCTCTCCCACTTTTGGGGGAACACATTGGGTTGCCCCATTCTTTCTTAAAAATCTTGGAGGAAATACTGACGATGTTCCTGGGCCTAAACTATGTTGCTTAGTTCCTGGGAATGTCAAAAGACACTTCCCCTTTTGGAGTGATAAACAAAGCTGAACTCTCAAAACGCAGTGTAAACAAGAAGTATCTCGATTGGATCTCTCTTCTTGAAGAACTGCAGTGTCTTAATTTTATGTGAGAGAATTTTCAAACAAAAAATAGAAGCTGCAAAACTTGGCCATAGTCACTTGGATCTCAAATCATTGTTTTGTTAATGAAGTTTATCTGTAGGCATAAAATTACCCACAAGTTAGTGATAATCAGCTAGCTAATTTCCTATAAGCATCATGGTAATAATAAAATGACAACGTGTGTGTGTGAAAGTTTACGTATATATGTTTTGTTGGCTTGGCTGCAGATCCTGGCAAAAGTGAATAGAATTGCACTTCAGTGGCTACCTTTCCTCCCTGAATGGTTCTGAAGATAGGTGTTGGTCTTACCTGCCCCACTGGCTCTCTCATATAGTGTGCCATCTTCTCTCTCCATGTGTACGTGAAGTCAAAAGGGAAGACTGAGGGTGATTTAGATTCCATTGAGGGATGTGTTGTTACTCAGTTCTTAATTTTTTTTAACATCCATACATTGCAGTTTCTCTGCTTTTCCCAGTACTTGGCTCAAAGTGAGACTCGAATGACAGCAAGTTTGGCTGCTGCTATGTTTGTACTAATATGTGGAAAACATCTTGAGGTTGTTGCAAGGATTATACTCACGCAGGTTAACAGTTTACAGATGCTTGTTCAACACCAACTGCTCTTAGATTTGTAGGCTGTTGTGGTGACTAAGAAGCACTTCAGTTAACTGTGTCCCTGTAGGCAGTTTATGGCTGGGTGCATTTCAAGATGTTTGTGGTCTGTGTGGTTTGTATCTAGACAACCTTTACAGAGCCTGATCAGTATCCCTGCATGCCACCTCAGAATCTGATTTACTGTTGGGCTTGAGCCAGCAGTTCTTGGTCAGAGTATACTTCTTGGAAGTGACACTTCTCTGGAATTTGCTCTTCTCCTTGGTATGTCAAAGGCAGATTTTGTTGACCCTTCAGAACGCTGTATAAAGCACATCTTTTTACCTCTGTCTCCTGCCTTAGGAAAGGATAATGGTGGGATATATTAAGATGTTCTGGAAGAAGTTCAGTTTATTTGACAGTGGCCCGTATGTTTTGTTAAATGTGTGCATGTTACTTTAGCCTTAGTTATATTTTAGCCGTATCTCTCTTGTCCCTTCATGTAGTTCTTCCGTTCTGCTCCTGTGATTGTTCCTTTTTACTCAAAGTTGATGTGGTCACATGGCAACTTTTTTGTTTGGATTTAATGCTAATGAAGTTCAGGACAGTCCTGGAAATGGAAGCCTTTCTTTCAGACACACAAACAAGGTTGTTTCAAGACTTCCCCAAACACCCACTGCTAATCAATCTCAACCCTGTCCTTTAAGGACTGCCGGTAAGGATTAATGTAGTTCAGTTTCTGTCATCTGAGATTGTCTACGTGGAGATCTGTTATGTACTAGGAACTAGGTTGAGGCCAAAGATAATTTTCACATATACCGGTGAACATTCATAGATTTTTAAGGCCAGAAGGGACCAGTGTGATCATCTAGTCGGACGTCCTGTGTAACATAGTCCATGAAACTTCTCCAAAATAATTCCTAGAGCAGATCTTGTACAAAAACATCCAATTTTGAAATTAAAAATGGTTGGTGATGGAGAATTCACACTTTGGATAGTATCTGCTTTCATTTGTTACTGATCTGAGCAGGATTTGTATGGGTGACTTAAAAGTAAAGGCTCATACTGCAATACAAAGCTCATGAGCAATCCAGTCACCCTGTGATACATTTTATTCAAAAATGGGTGCTAGATATGTAAACATGTATAAGCTTTTGAATGAATGGTCATATTCTGGCCATGGATCGTCATTGGGCCAAGAGACAACTGACATCTGTTCTGTTCTTCAATTGGATTTTTTTTTTCAGGAATCCCTTTAGTTACAAAATGGATACCATTATAGTTATATTTGTTATTCCCCTACTCTTCTCATGTATTATAAAACTCCCTGGATTATTAACTTCTGAGTTGCTATTCCAGTTAACCTTTTCAAAATGTAATGCTTCAAGTTGTTTTTTCCCCCTGATTTATAATTGAAGTACTCCAGGCAACGCACACAGAAGATGAGGCCTGAATACTCATCATGAGCACCTGGATTTAGTACATTAATTTTATAATACTTTTTATATGGAGATACAGTCGAAAAACTAGGTCTTAGAGCAAACACTACTAAAGAGTTATTTTTGGCTGGGGTTACTTCATGAAAATGTAGTTAAGAAAAATAGATTTTACAAATAAAACAGGTAAATATGGAGCCAAGGTGTGTGTAACTACTAGAAGTATTTCTAGGCTACTAACTTCATAAGATGCAACTGTGGCCTGTGTTATCTTCTGGTTACGGCAGTATCTTTCCTAGCTACCTCTGCCAAACTTTTTAAGATTGAAGCATTAGAAGTAAATGTATTTATCAA
Organism: Macrochelys suwanniensis; assembly: GCA_033296515.1. NCBI lineage: Eukaryota > Metazoa > Chordata > Testudines > Chelydridae > Macrochelys > Macrochelys suwanniensis. The sequence continues at coordinate 2,868,955 of CM065789.1, read as the reverse complement.
ATGTTACATACATTATTTGCCAAATCTTTATAGAATATGTGTATAGAGACACTTCATACATTTGTTTACAATGTGAAAAAGCCCTTTACACCTCAAAGTGCTTAAATTTTTTATAATGAACAGATGGATTTATACATTTGTGAAAATGGCAGGCTCAACTAACCATTAAATACATTCCCAAAATATTGCTGAGTGGGAGCGGCTGAGTTACAGGCATTTGCTGTAGTGGTGCAGTTTAAGTTGATTCTATTTACACAAGTATTTATCAAGGCCGTAAAGCCACCCTTTAGTCAAACATGGGCTCCTTTTGAAATCTCAGAGTGGCAAAGAGAACGTTTGTATGTATTCTGTTTGGCTGAGAAGAATTAAATGCCTAACTCATTTTTCTTATTTTTTATTAGTAGTTCAAAACATGCAAAACTTGTAAGATGCATGTGTGACCGGAACCCCGGGGTGCAGCCTGGGACTGTGTGACTGCTGTGCCCCCTTAACTCTCCAGCCTGGGCTGTCTCTCTCAATGCTTTACTAGTGACAAGCGGCAAAACCCTCCAGGTGCTGTTATCACAAAGCGCAACCACATGTGGAGCCCCACCCCCAGCTAGATTGCATGAATGCTCCCAGAGTCACTCACGAACCACACAGAGAAAGGCACCAGCCGAATCCCCTCAGCTTCCAGCACTCTACCCTAGGAATATATCATCTTGCACTGCTTAATTGATTCACCACTTCATCAATGGAAAGTGGATATACACCAGCCTTTGCAAACCTGAGCAAGCACCTTTACCAAACACTTCAGGCAAACTTACTGCTAAAGAGAGAAACAGTTAAACAAATTTATCGACTACAAAAGATAGATTTCAAGTGATTATAAGTGATAGGCAAAACGTCAGAGTTAGTTACCAAAATAAAATAAAATATAAGCACGCATGCTAAACTCTCAACCCTATTAGCTTGGGCAACATCTAGATTAAGCAGTTTTTCTCACTCCACTGGATATTGCAGTTCGTAGTACACAGATTTCACTTTTGAAACCTGGGCCAGTCTCCTCTGTTAAGAGTCTTAAGTCTTCTCAGTTTCCTTGTTGCTTGCAGCATAGGTGGGGACAGGAGAAAGGTGAAGCATGGGCCCTGTGTCCTGTTTTATACACTTAGTCCATGTGCTTGGAGAACACAAGTCCAGGCATGTCTGGTGGGTATTGCTGAGTCCCCCGGCAAGGTTGAGCAGTTCCCCTGGTGTGGCCTCATGCAGTTGAGTCATTGAATTGTAGCTTCCTTGCTGGACAATGGCTGTTGATGGGTTGTTTGACACCCCGTCCAGGCGTTGGTTACTTTCCTTGCTGTTGCCTCTGGGGGGCTAATATCTGGACTGATTCCCCAACATACAGCATGTTTTAGTGACAACCATACAACACAATTTCTCTACTTCATATGCACTGAAGATATACATATTTAGATAGTACAGTGACTTTCAGCCGATCATAACCTTTTCCCTGATACCTCACATGGCATGCTTTATATGCAATATCACAATTATATACAGATGAGGAAATAGGGTTACAAGATGCTCCCCCAAAGTATAGTATGTCACAGTATGTATCTGACCTCATGAAGTGGAATATGAAATGAAAAGGGAAACTTCAGACAACTGCATACTAGAAAAAGATTCAAATTGGGTATTTTAAATCTGGCCCAGAAGTGTCACAGGTGTACTGGGTGTGCTCCCAGCCCTGGAAAAGTCCCTCATTGTGCCCCAGCTCCCTCTGATTAGCACATGGTGATAGTGGAGACATTAAGAAGAGAGGTGGAAATTTCAACCTCCATGTCTGGAAAAAATTAGCTCAGACAATGGAAGTTTATGCTTCCCTGTCCCCCACTTGACAAAAAAAAAGTTGTAAGTGGAGCACCATCTCCTCCTCTTTCTGTATAAAGTCTGTCTGGCACCATGGTGCTCCTAGTGCTGAGCCAGTGGATAGGTAGGAACATCACTGTTATGGCAGCATCCCTAGGGAAGATGCATGACATAGGTCTCAGCAGTGCACTGTGATGCCAGTGATGTGCACTGCGAAGTTTGGAGCGTGTATGAAGAGCATGCATGCTCTGTTCCCTTTGAGTAGGCCATCCTCATTAAATACATGGTTTGTTTTTAAAGGGACATTAGCCAGTGTTCTGTACTGGGTGATTAAAACGAGGTACATCAACTTGCTATGATTTAACTCAAGGGAGCACTGAATTACTTGGACACTTTTATGTCCTCTACAGTGAAACTCTGTTTCATTTGCTGATTTACCTTTTTAGGGGGGGGAAGATGCGAACTGTCTAATAAATAAAAACAGATTATCCTAAACTATTTATTCTGTGCGTAATTACTTTATTACGGAATTATTGCTCCCCTATAATAAATGTATCTACTTACAATATTGTATTTAATGAATTTTATATACCAATAATATAGTCACCCAGAGAACAGTAATGAATCATTCTTGAGTTTAAAATATTTTCTTTCACTTTTGTCAATGATTGCAACTTAATCTGTAAATTTGCAGAGAAACGTTGCAAAGCAAAGAGTATTGCACCGTTGTAGAAAGTGTGCTTTTTAGAATGAGTCAGTTGTGTGTCTTTTCTATGAAAAGAAATGAACCTTTACAATGACAAAGTAAATTTTGTCGAGTTTAATTAATGGGTGCACAAGAGCCAATACACAAGCAGTTCATGGTTTTTCATTCTTAATAACGTCCTTCTTCTGTTTATCAGGCCATGAACATAGCTGGCAGTGTAAAGTAGGACCAAAAGAAAAGTAGTACCCAGGATTTCTTTTTATAGTCTTTCTAGCTCTGTTGATGGGAAGAATCAATTGGAAGATGTTTGATTCTGTTTTGTTGAGCAAGCAAGCCTAGGATAGTGGCAAATACAACATAAACATCTAATGACACTCGAACAATGAAATGTCTTTAGTCTTAGTTATCTAGCACTTATTTCTCTCATATTTTGGAAAAAAGCAGACAATTATGTACAATTAGCTGTGAGACCTAAGCAAGGTGCATTAAATAGAAACATTGGTTGAAATACATTTTATTCTGACTGCAGTAATATTTTTGTAGTGAAAATATTTTTTTCTTAGTTTCATTGAATATTGTGCATATTTCATCTGCTTATATCCTCTGCATTACTTTTGACATTTTTTCTATTTCCTCAACTTTGTGTACTTTTAGAATTTCTTTCAAGATGTTGGGTTTTGATGTGTGTGTAATTTTGAAAGGAAGAACATACAGTTTATGGAGTCTAAGTATTTGCTAATTAGTGTCAGGAACTTTCACTTATCACACACTTGTCAAACTTAATCCTATTTTAAGAATAAAGAGATGTCTGTCAGGAAAAAAGTGTGATCACTTAGTGTGTCTAGCTTTGTATTTGAATCCTGAAGGGAAAATACCATAACTTGAAGGTGTTGCTCCCAAACATGTGGGTCTTTAATGCAAGTAAACACATTTCCTTCCCAACGTTACAGTATAAAATAAGACTGCTTAATCCAATTAAGAGAGTGAGGGGAGTCTGCTCTCCTCTTTATGCCAACTCCCATTAGTGTTAATGAGAGCTGCACGTGTACATTGCAGGGAGAATAGATCTCTGAGTCTTTTGTGAAGGAATAATACAGTGCTATTTTGTTTGAGTTCTTTGAGATGGACACTGTGGTGCCTGCCCAATGCCACACAGCTCTAATCCTGCTGGGCTTGTGTTTTTCCTTCACATATGTATTTCTCTCATTCTCTACCCAGTAATGAGAGTTAGGAACTTCTGGGAGGCTCTGACTGTAACTTCTAGGGTAAATTCTCTGGGGTAAGTGATGAGGGTTTTTTCAATTGAGGTGTGCTCACCCTTGGAATTCACTCCCTTTTAGAGTTTGGTAGAACACTAGTGCATTAATAATACTATCACTTGTATTGTGGTAGCACATAAAGGCCCCAGTTGGGGATCAGAGCCCATTGTGCTAGGCATTACACAAATTGAATGACCCATTTTTGTTTTTTTTCTTATTTTTTTGTAATTAATGTGCTTCAACTTTGTAAATAAGTTGAGCTGCAGTGACAGTAGTGACTACATAAATCAATAAAATCTTATTTAAAAAAATAGTCTCCTGAAAAACTGCCCACTAATTGCAATCTACCTTCCACTGCTGATGGTTCTCTACCCTATGTCTGTCTGAACTAGTCACTTCAGCTTATTGGCAAAGTCTGCTTGCTAGTGATGTCTCTGTGGTGTTTGTGTACGAGAATTGACACCCAGTTCCCAAACTGCGTACAGTGGAAGTGCTGGCTCCATTCTTTAAAATATTAAAAGCTGATCACTCAAAATATAATGCAGTCAACTTCATCTTTACTGATAAAGGGCCAGATTCTGCCACTCTACTCATGTTGAGGCTTACCTTACTCTGTGACTTTGACAGGGCTTCTTGCTATCTAAGATACCAGTCAACATGAATAAAAGTGACAGAATCTGTTGCAAAGAATGTATCTTTGCATCGGCACTTACATACTAAAAATTGTTTTTTTGATTCCATTCAGAACTTCCTTTAGTGTTTCTTATTATTATTATTATTATTATATGGCATCTCCATTAGTGGAGGTTTGCAACCATGGTAGCCCATTCTGTACAACCCTCTGCTAATCTCTTTGTGGATGAACAATCTTTTTGATCCACTCTGGATATCATATTGTCCATCCAATATCTTCTTTTTCTGCCTCAAGTTCTGCTATCAACTTTCCTTTCCACTGCCCATAAACAGGCATCACCCGCTGAAACCCTTAAAATGTGCCCTGCAAGTTGAATCTTTCATTTCATAAGATCTCTAACTAGCATTTGCTAAGTTCCAGTCACCACCAGTACATTTAATTAGTTATGTGTCTATCCATGACATTTTCAGAATTATTCTATAACACCATAATTTGAGGGACTATAGTTTCTTTATTATCGATTGTTTGAATGTCCATGTTTCACAGCTGTAATTTGAGACCAAATATACGGTTTTAAAAGTCAAAATTTAACCTTCAGATTTATGTCCCTTCTCATCAAGTGTTTATTCTTCCACTTGCTGTATGGCTGTGTTGTTCATTGGAATTTTGCATGTTTTCCTAGTATCCTTGCATAGGACCATAGCTTTTGTCTTGTCCATATTTTTGGCCATATTCATATATAATTTCCACTAACTTCATCAGGCCTTCTGAATTAGCCAGCAGCCCTGTGTCCAGTGCATAGCAAATGTTGTTCACCCATGTTCCATTCATCTTTAATGTTTAAAACTAGTAAAACATTAATGTTTCGAAATGCAGGTGAGCTCATGGCCTCTTCAGAGAATGAACAAATATACCAAATTAGTAAAGCTACATATAGTGCATTAATTTAATCTAAACTCCATGCAACGGCCACCCTAAAAATATCCAATCTAGACTTGTTGAAATTGTAAGAGATAATGCTGCCTAGAAGTTCAGACTAATGCACACGAGCCACATTTTGGGAAAGTTAAGTAACAGAATGTGAATTCTTTAGAATATAACTGTTGATAAAACAAACTCAATTCTATACTGAAGCAGTTACCAAGTATGCTCTTGCTTTGTGTGTGCAGCCTTTTATTTATGGTGCCTTAAGAAATCCTAGTAACTCTGTGCTATTTAAAGTGATAACTTCCCCAGGGATTGCTACTTCCTCCCATTGCAAAGAATTGTGATAAATTGTAGAGGAACATTCTGCAAAAGTATTGAAGATGCAAGTAATGGGGGATGATAAATCTATCTTAGTTTGTGTTGTTTAAACAAGAAGAAGATCCCCCTCCTCAGTGTACGTGCTGTATCTATATTTAATAAAGATGTTTACTGCACTAGGGTGAAAAGGAAAACTGTTTTCTAGCCCTGGACTATTAAATTCTCTCATGTGTCAAACATTTCCTACTGTTCCCAATACTCTGCTCTATTTTCCTATCCATAATTGATTTGGGGAAGTATTCTAATACTATTCTAATTTGGTTTAGACAGTGTTGTTGTGGGGGGTTTTTTAGGTTGTGGGTTTTTGGGTTTTTTTTGTTTTTTTTTGTTTTTTTTTTTACAGAATTGGTTTCTATTTCTTCATCACTCTCAGTATCACCCTCTACTTCTGTCTCTAGCCCTACACTAAAATCACTTGATTTTTCTATTAAATTATAGGGAATTTTCTCTGCAGGTCTAAGCAACTCCTTTTTCAGGGTATGCCTGTTGAAGATAGTCTATATGAAGCCTTTGAAATTTATACTGCTGTGGAAAGGTTGATAACACATAAATATAAGCAAATTAATAAAAAAAAAAGTTGATCATACATTAATATAAGCATAATTGCAAAGGTTTTAATTGGGTCCCATTCCACTGAGTTAACTAGATTCTTGATTAAACCTGAGTTCCCATGGATTCATTTGGCCAGATCCTCTGCTGTAGCCAAGATAAGCTTGGCATTGTAGCCAACTCCCTGATTCTCTTCTTGGCCCTGATGCAGGTTAGAGCAGCAGACTCCCAAGGAGCTCTTTGCCAGCTGTGCTTATACCAGGCCTAGGAGGAACATGGCATAGAAAAAGCAGGGCTACACAGGCTAGGGATTCCCCAGCACAAGGGAATGCTCAGCAAAGGAAGTGCAGGTAGTTTCCACTCTGTCCATTGTAAAAGGAGTGTGTGGTGGTGGGTGGAATCTGCCTCACTGTTCCTAAAGGGTTCAACAGTGCTGAGCACCTTGCAGGATCAAGCCCAAATTAGAAAGACAGTGTGCTCTAGTGGAGAAGGCACTGAACTGGGAATCAGAAAATCTGGATTCTCTGATAGCTCTGCTATTAACTGCTGTTTGAACTTGGGCAAATCACTTCACTTCTCTGTCTGTCGTGTCTGTTTGGATTGTACGCTCTTTGGGGCAGGGACTGTCTCTCCCTTATGTATTTACACTAAGTGGGGCATTTATCGCAGCTGGGGCCTCTAGGCACTGCTTTAATACAAATAAATACTACAATGAAGTTTGTTAACAAAGGTATTGTTTAGGGCTGTGACACAGCTTGATATTTCAGTTAAGGTATAAATATTCCTACCCTGGCAATACAGTATCTATAGGTTCCCTTCCACCCAGTGATTTCAATGGCACTTGACTTTGTGTAGCAGTAACAAGTAGACAGATAAGTCAAAGGAAAAAACTGGAACTACATTTGATTGCACCTTTCAGTATGGGATAAGAGCAGCATTGATCATTGTGTATCCCTCCCAATTTCCCTACACATTCCAACTGTGATAAACAAGACATTAAAAATCAAACAATGTAGCTAGTTGATGTGGTAAGAACATTGCCCAGTGAACACTTGTTACACTGTGAACTGTTGAAATTTTGCAAGGATTTTGATAGAAGATCTGTAAGCCACTCCAGCTTTCTGACAGATCTTTTCAGTAGCTGGTGTACTATGCTTTATTCGAAAGTCACACTATTACAATAAGTTGATTGGAATTAAATTGGAAAACACTTTTAAACAAAATTAATGATAGACCTTAAATGGCTGAAAGCAATAAAATGGAAGTTAAGGCTGATAATATTTAACTCACTATTTTATTTAGATAGTCTTAGAAATTATGGCACATTGTATTGTAGAACACTTGTATATAACCCTGAAAAATATTAATTTCAATTGAATTTATTATGAAACACAGTGCTCATGCACAATACATTTTATCCTGCTTAAAGTTGGCTTTCATATTAACAAGGTTTTAGGAAGATTAATAAACAGCTTGATGGGTGTACATTTTTGTTTAAAATTCAAAAGAACAACAGTACTAACAGTACAATGATTTAAGACCATTTGATTTAAAATGTTCAGTTAGAGCATATATCGCACACAATAAAATTAAACCATTCCCTGTTTTAAATGGACACTAATGCAAACAAAAGCTCTTGCAATGGAGAGTAGCTACAGTGTATGTCCATTGTCTAGCTTTTGCATCTGGGCCATTTCCCCTGAATTCAGTTAATTGATTGGCAGACCCCAGAAGGTTTTACTAAGCAGCCAGACTTCTCTGTCTGACCAAGCTTCTTTCTGATCAACTCTGGGTCATCCAGTGGTTGCATGTCATCTCTTCAGGAAGTAGCCGTCTCCCTCCATCTTTATAACCTGTTTTACCTTCCCTCCTCCCCACTTCTTCTCAGAAAAGGGGATCTAGCAATCCCAGGGGCCCATTGTTTTTAGTAATTTAAAGTTTCAGTAGCACTGAGATCACACCTTCCAGACTGAAATATTTCAGATTGTGTTTTGGGCTTGGGGGAAGGTTTAGGGTTCTTTACTTTACTCAGGCCAGGTATCCCCAACTGCTGACTTCTCAACATTTCATTTTACAATCAAGTCATGTTGACCTAGTGGCAGAGACAAAAACTGTGACACTCTGGTCATTTTGTCAGTAAATATAAGACCACTGTACTTCGATTTTACTATGCCTTCTGTGTGAACAAATCTTAGAATTCAGATTCGTGCCTGAATCTGTGCTATATCTCAGCACAATGTGATTTGAAAAGACTGAGACTCTAAAACAGTTACCCCTAAAAATAACTCCCATGGTTTATAAAGGAAATGTTGGCAGATTTTTAACACTAGTGACTCTACTGGTTATCATATGCCAGTGGGCGGAGAGAAAAAATGTGTATGGCTCTGACAGTCTTTTGGTTGCATAGCAACAATGGAACTGTAGTGGTTGATATTATAATTTGTCAGAATACTTTACACCATGGGATTTGGCGGATATTCAGTTGCATGTGGAAAAATTAACTGTTTACAGTTTTAGGGGTACTTAAATATAATAGCATCTCTCTCTTCACAAATATATAAAAATAAATAAAACCATACATCTTTATATTCTAAGACAGAGGCCTGGGCATTTTTAATAGGCCAACATTTTTACATGTTCATATCCCAAATGTGCTCCTGAAATGGCAGTTCTCATTTACCACTTTAAAACGGCTAGTTCTCTGAAGTTTAACTACATCTCAGTAGGGGACTGAGTTGGGTGGGAAATTTTACAGTATTAAATCAATCTGTGTTTATTTCAGTCTGTTTCGGTGGTGGTGGAGAGGGTCTGCAAACAGCAGGTCTTTACGTTGTTGTGGGGTGTGATTTAAATTGTTTTTTGTCATTGGTCTTGGTGTTGCAGTTTTGTTTAAAATTACATTATTGTACCAGCCTATTAAATCTTTAATCTGTGTCATATTTTAATCATACCTAATGTTTTGTCTACAGTCAACCACCTCTTGAAGACGAATAATGTGTTGTAGGAATGAAAAGGACACTGCAGTTTCTTAAATATAGTTTCCTGATTTATTTGTTTTTCCTGGTTTGTAAAATGCTTGTAAGACTTGAAAAGTTACTGTGCAAATAGATGAAGTCAGCCTGGCCAGGAAAATGCTGCCTCTTCCTGAGTATGTAGTGCTGGGGGAGCCGATATAGAAGCCTTTTAACCTTTCTCATCAGTGAGGTCAGCAAGAATATGCACAGTTCTAGGAATTATTTATCTGTTGCTGCAGTGCTGGGGGTGTGGTGGAGAGTGAGTGTGTCTGGGTCTGTGTGTGCATGTGCATGCAGGGTGGAAGGGGAGCTTGCATACATGTGGGATGTTGCCCTAGACCAGCCACTATTTTTCACATTAAATTTTAACACTGGATTGGTGGATTTTCTTGCCAGATCTCTAGGAAACAATTGAAACAGTGGTGTTAAATTATGATAAATTCCTTGTGCACAGTACTAGCCCATCAAATAGTGAGTATATTTAAAAATCATAGAATTTCTGATTCCTTGAGGTTTGACCTTCAGCCTGCTGCATATATATTTAGTGTGTATGTACAAAATTATCTGGATTTTATTGTCTAATAAAAGGCCCTTCTCTTTTACACAGCTGTACTCTTGTCATTTCAACTAATAGTTTTGCTACTGATCCAAAAATACAATTACATTTCAGTACTAAATAACTCATTGGCCCATTCTGTGTCCCCCTCTTCCCCTCCTCCTACCAGTTCCAGAGGTAAATTAACAAAAAGAGATTCAAGCCTTAATGGACCACCATGGAAAATTCATGGGTGTTTGTGTACAGAGGGTGGCCAGCAAAAGTGTGTGCTAGAATGTTTAAAAACTCTGGACTTTTCAAGAGATGGTAAAGGGAAATGAACTCTGCTCCCATTGAACACCTGTGTTACTGTTTTTAGGATAGGTTTCAGAGTAGCAGCCGTGTTAATCTGTATCCAATGAAGTGGGCTATAGCCGACGAAAGCTTATGCTGAAATAAATTTGTTAGTCTCTAAGGTGCCACAAGTACTCCTGTTGTTTTTTAAGATACTTTCCCACTTTCTCCATCTCTTTGACGTTTTGCAGGCCTGTAAATCAAAGGGGTCAAATGTGCAATTGGTGCACTTCTTTTGATTTGTAAATAAGACACATCATGTTGCCTGCACTAAATCAGGATTTTCCAGCCTTTTACAGTGCCAGCAGCAGCATTACATACTGCACATGGTTTTTCTGAATACAATGCTGGCTAGCAGAACTTTGGCCAGAGTATGCAACAGCTAGCTTCTGATTTCTGGGTACATTAAAAAGGCTTTCTAAGGACTCATTGAGATTTCATTCTGTAATTCCAGTAATAAGAAGGCACACTGAGTTACTCCTCTCTGGATTGATGACAAAGAGCCCATTCTGTGTATATATTTAATTGCTCCCATTAATTTTATGCCAGCAGATTTTTGTTTTTAATTTTTACTGGTATTGCATGCTGTGGGTGTCATGTTGGCAGTTTGTTGTGTGTCGGTCCCTTCTGCAGTCAGATATTGTTGCCACTAACTGTGCAGATTCTGACTCATGAGATCCATTTCAATCAATATTTCATTTATGCCATGTCCTTATTCTACATCAGTGCGACAAGGTGTATTGGATATTCGGTGCTTGTTTATAATGCTGTCTCATTTTCCTTCAGATAGTGTCTGCTTTAGTGGCTATAGAAGAGACTTTCTTTCTGTTCCAGATTGGCAGGAGATACAGTCTGTACATCACTTTCAGGGATTGGAAATTACAATGATGATGAATCCTGGACTAGTGCCCAAAACAGCATTTCTAGGTGGAAGTAATAAGAGGCCCAATATTATTATAAGATCTGATATTTTGAGAAACATCAGAATTAGAAACAAATGCAAGTCTTCTTTTTGCCATCTTGCTTTATTTCACTTGAATTTTGAAATGATTTTCATGATTACTGTTATGAAAATATGTGGAGCTATAAACCAAAGCTTGGGGAATTTCATAATATAAAAGATATGTAAAGCATTATGTGAAACTCCTTGGTTAGACGGAGACTGTTGAAATCATATGGAGAAAAAAAGACTATTACTAAGATGTTTTATTGGAGAGACTTTTCTTGTCTGGCAAACTTCTGCAAGCACTGATTTTGGACTGTCAGTCAGAAAATCCTTAATCCCTGTTCATTTCTCTTATGCATGCAAGAGAAGTTAGACCCTTCTGTTGTGGTTTTCTTTTACATTTCAGTTTTCTCTCCATCATGAGCACTCTGTGTAGGGAATGACTGCACCTGAGGTCTCTCTACATGTGTTATCTGCAGCCCTTTAGTTTTCCTTTCTGAAATGTAGACCTGGATTCTTTAGTACTAGGATGTATAGGAAGGAATGTGAACCTTAGCTTTGTTGCTTCAATTCATCAGGTTGATAAATCCTAACATACTCTTCAGCAAGGAGCTTTCTGATAGCGGTTTCTAATGTCAGTAGATTCACTGCAGCTGCAAAAGTTGTAAGTTGGGAGGAAGGGAGGACGGTGTTTTGTGAGTCGCAGGAAACCCTTTTGGTCAGTGGTGTTTATACACAAAAAGAAATATAATGGCTATTTCTCTCATTTGAAGCAAGCATGTATATTATCCCATATTGAGAGGAGATTTACACACCTTTTGGCAGGGGGTAAGAAAGAGATACTTTCAGTTGGGCTTATCGGGAATAGAGGATGAAAAGTGGACTTATTGCCTATATTAGTCTGTAACTGCTACAAACGTGCCATATTCATGTATTCTATAGTTTATTTACATTCTCTCTCTCCCCATGCATGATGTAAGGCAGCTTGCTTCTGAGTGGGAGAATTTTTCCAGCATGCCTTCCTCTTGTATTGTGGGTATAGTCTAAGCATTACTTATGCAATAGTTAGGGATCGTTTGGTTTATTGATATGTCTTATATGGTTCTTTCTCCAAAAAAGATTATTGATGCAGAAAGTTATAATGCTGAAATATATATGTTTGATATATTAGAGTACTGTGTGATTTGATGCCTTAAGATGTCAGAGGTGAAAGTTTACATTCTAGCACAGTTAATAATTCGTAACCAAATTATTTTCTCTACTCTGTCTCTTTAAAATGTTCAGAGGGTGACCTGAGGTTCTTTCTGTAGCTCATATTCTTGGTCGACAGTCATAAGTAATTCCAAGAAAAGTGTTAAAGTCAAGAAAAATACATAATTAAGTATATAGTCTATTCATTTTATATAGTATTCATGCCTGAGGGCCTTTGAGCAATTAATTGAAATGTATGCATCTGTAATATTAAGAGAATTAATATGTCTGCCTAGTATTAGAAGGATTGTTATTAAAGTCAGCAGATGCTATACAGAGTGGAAATTGAGAGAACATAGTATTTAACTTAACTCCAGACGGGTATCAGAATAATTGCATTTTCTCCTAAATTTATAATAAGGAGAGATCTTTGATAACTGTTGGCAAATATTGAATTTTTAATGACTTCCTATATGTGTCATTTATTGTCTGTTAACAAAACGGGGGAAAGTCAGAAAAAGCAAACAGAAACAAATGTTGGGATTCTGAAAGGTACCTAAGGACTCAGATGTCAGGCCTCCACTCAGAGTTGAACTACCTCAGTCTCCCTTGGCAAATCTGAAATTACTCTCAGTATTTTGGTACTTTGTGCTTCCAGACCTGCTTAGAATCTGCATGTGCCAGAGGCTCATAAAAATGATTTATAATTACACTGAGCTTTATCATACATCAAAAAAAATGAAGTGTATTAGTTTTTATTTATCCATGTTAGTTTTCAGAGCATTCTAATATTCTGTGTACTGGCCTCTATATATGAACTCTGGTTGTTTTTTTAGGGAAATGTCTTTATTTGTAATCTTTTCTGTCAGGAATTTATTGCACTGTAATTGACGCACGTGGTTTCAACGAGTCAGCGGTCACCAAATAAGGGCTCCGCAGTCTGGCCCTAAACCTGTGTATAATGTGTAACTTCATTCTGAGATGTTAAAGGCAATTTGAATTCTTACCTTTTCTCTATAGAGAAGGTGTAGAAATGTTTGAGGATTTAGCCATTGTAGGACCCTTTACTATTACAGTAGCTTGAATAGAGTATTAGAAATCTCTACTATTTCACTTATTTATACCACCAAATTCTCAGAGCTTGGATGGATGTTATAAAAAAAAATAAAATTCAACAGAACCATTAAAATTGTTCTCCATGTATTCTAAGTTAAAACCAAGCATTATCTTCTATGTTATCATGGGAAAGTCTATAAAACTGCAGGAAAATCAAAGAGCAGTTAAAATTTTAAGCCAGACTGGTGACTGTGTCTGTCAGTCAGTGTTCAAGTTAGAAACCTGCTAAGAATTACTGAACCTTCAGCAGGGCAACAAATTTAGTCGACAGACCTCATCATGTGTTGCCATTTAAATATTTGGTGGTTTTTAACTGTTCTGAACAAATATCTTCCAACAACTTTTCTCAGAAGTACCTCTTTAATATTAGATATACTTACTTGCCATTCCCTTGCTCCTTTGCAGTTTCCCATTTTGTTTCCTGAGCTTCTCAGCATATGCCATTCTGTTAAGGGCACACAGGAGCCTAGAAGAAGCTTGAAAGATGAGGGCAGTAAGGGAAGAAAAACCACATGCAATATAATGCACCCAAATATATAGAGAATTACTCTCGAGGGCATTCTGCACCAAAAAAATTAAAAATTCAGAGCACAGTATTTTAAAATTCTGCAAGTTTTATTTATCAATAAGTAAATGCAGAGACTCCAGCATGGCAGTGGGAAACACAGGCCACTGGCTGCACGAAGGTGGGAGATCACCCTTCAGCACCCCCATCCCTGGGAAATGGACTCAGTGGTGAGACTGCATTTGACCCTGACACAGCACAAGGTCTGAAACACCCTGGGGCCCTGCCCCTCTGCGCCAGGTGCACCAGGTGTAGGGCAAGCAGGCTCAACCAGGCAGGATCCAAGTGTGAAGGGGCTCAGTGTGTGGGGCGGAATCCAGGTGTGGGGTGAGAGGATTCTGTGTGGGACAGTCTGGGTGCAGGCAGCTCAGTGGGGGATCTGGATGCACAGAGGCTTGTTGGGCAGGGGGTTCCAGGTTCAGGGGCCATAGGACTCCGCAGGGGATTCCAGGTGAAGGTGGTTGGGGCTTAGTGGAGGGGTTTGGGTGTGGGGGTCTCAGTGGGGGAATCTGGGTGCTGGGGGAGTGGGGCTTTGTGGGGTGGGGGTCTGGGTGCAACTAGTTGGGGGTCAGTGGTGTGGGGGTCTGGATGTGGGGACTCGGTGGTGCAGGGGGTGGGGCTTGTCAGGGTTGGGGTTTGACTGCAGGGAGCTCAATGGGGGGTGGTCTAAGTGCAGGGGTGGGGAGTCTGGAGGCAGGGGGTCTGGTGCAGGGGGCTTCAGATGCAGGTTGAGGTTCAGTGGGGTAGGGTTCGAGTATGGAGTGCTAGGGGGCTTCTGGGTGTACAGATTGAGGCTTGGCGGGAGTGTCTGGGTATGGGAGGTCCAGATGCATGGGGGTTGGGCAGATGGGGGAGCAGCTCCCTGTACTGTGACCCCTTCACCCACAGCTGAGGAGTGATGGGGGCAGGAATCAGGTTAGGATGCTGATTTTCATGCAGCTGGGGGAGGTTTCTGGGGGTGGGTCTGACACAGCCCCAGCCACTCCTTTCAGGGAAAGAGGAAGTCCCATCCTCTCCTGCCTCCAGCCCAGCCGGGACTAGCAGCTGATCTCGGCTCAGGGTAGGAGCAACTGGCTGGGGTGTCCCCAGCCCCGTGGTGATTTACCTCTCTTTTGGCTGCTCCGGGTTCCTGAAATGATGTACCTGTGCTGCTAAGGAGTGGTGTGTGATTGTTCTTGCAGCTTTCCTTTGCTTCCCTGTCAAAAAGTCATTTTTCTGCGGGGAAGCAAAGAAATCTGTGGGGGACATGAATTCTGCACACTTGCAGTGGCGCAGATTTCCCCCAGGAGTAGAGAATGTACATTTTAGCCTTATTGAATGGAAAACAACATTATCTGCTTCATCACAAATAGGATCCAACTCACTAGTGTTTATCTGACCATTTTCTGTTATACTTTTCTGGCTGTACTTGGGTGCATTTTGAAATCAACTTATATGAACTATATATTTTTGAAAAAGATTAGGGTCCTGTAAAATGAAAAATTACTCAGTCACGTAGTTCAAAAATGTCTTTATCTGACATGCTTAATACTTGTAAGTTAATGCACACACTATAAATACAATGCTTTCTAGACTTGTCTCTTTAACTGAGAGAACTGCTTTCTGAAAAAGGAAAATATTAGAGTACCTCAGGGGTTCTGAGTATTGATTCACAAATAAGTTTGCCAGAAAGAAATTATAAGCATGTGAAAGAAATAGCATATATCGAATGGTTTTGTTCATTTCTCCAACCCTAACACTTTCTCTGTATTTGCTGTGGAAACTTTATTAGCAAAGATTATTCTTGTTTCTCTGTCAGGGGTGTTTGTTTAGTGTATTGTGATGCAAAAGATCTCTTTATTATACTGAATCCCATGGCAGCTTTACTACTGGGCTATCACATAAATATCTGTGGTGTGCTGGTAAGATTGTCATATACTGTAGCTATAGCTCCATATACAACTTGCTTGCTCTTAATACAACTGCAACAGTCCTCATGAACTCTACATAGTCTTGTGCAGACAATGGTACAAGGTGATCAACAGTCTCTGTACATTGATTACATAATTGTTTTATTTTAACATGCAATATGAGAACATGATTAGATTTATATAGCAAACACCAAGCAGAAAAACAACTGAGCTAGCAGAAGTAAGAAGAGTACTTTGAACTTGTAAACTGCTTTGAAAGCCCTACTATAAAGGTGGTGATATCATTTTACAGGTGGTCAAACACAGGAAAAGAGAGGAGAATTGACTTGCCCAAGGTTACAGAGCTAGTGAGTGGTGTCAGAGAATAGAACCCAGAAGTCTTAACTCAGCCCCCAAGTACATGAAGCTACAAAGATGATATTATAGTAACTGAAACACATGGTTAGCCAGGTTAAGAGGAGATGCCCTGGGCTTGTATGAAATTGCTGCAGAAGTGCCTGACATAGGATAGGAGAAGAACATTCCAGATTACTAAATTTGAAAAATTAATACATTCTTCATGACTGTATACTTGCACCTTCAGCCCACGCTGTGGGTAACAACTCATGACTTTAATCGACTGCATACAGCAAGGAAAGTAATTGCTATCGTAATGTTATTGGATAGGCTGTGGGGACACTTGAACGAAGCGCAGCAGGAAGCTGTTCAGTTTCATACTACGTATGTGCTGAGCTGTGTGTGTTTACTGTAGACTAAAAAGAGACATTTGACTCAGTCTCTAGGGATGGGGCATTGAAATAGTTGAAAATGTTAGAGCAACTGTACAACCTTTTTCAACTCCTATCACGAGGTAAAAGTGATCGTATCTTCATATTACTTTGTTCAGCATTATCTCAGGCCACTTCACAGGTCACAGTGCATGAAACTGAGGGTACGTCTATACTACCCACCTGATTCAGCGAGTAGTAATCGATCTTCTGGGATCGATTTATCGCATCTTGTCTAGACGAGATAAATTGATCCCGGAAGCGCTCGCCGTCGACTCCGGAACTCCTGCTCGCTGAGAGGAGGAAGCGCTGTCGACGGGGGAGCCTGCCTGCCGCGTGTGGACCGGCGGTAAGTGCTTTGAAGTTCGAACTAAGATACTTCGACTTCAGCTACGTTATTCACGTAACTGAAGTTGCGTATCTTAGTTCGATCCCCCCCCTTAGTGTGGACCAGCCCTGAGACACTGATACATGTGAGCATGAAGTCCTAAGGACCTGGGCTAAGCAGGTCTTGCTGCTGTTCTTAGGTCTTGCAATGATGTTGATATTAATGTAAACAGAAGTGGCTGACTGAAGTAAAGCTCTGAAG
The DNA here is from genome assembly GCA_033296515.1 of Macrochelys suwanniensis. Lineage (NCBI taxonomy): Eukaryota > Metazoa > Chordata > Testudines > Chelydridae > Macrochelys > Macrochelys suwanniensis. The sequence goes on along the minus strand of CM065789.1, from coordinate 2,851,667 downwards.
CTGGCTCAGCAGTGACCCCCAAAGGTTAGATGGGAGTGACAGACAGGTTGTTGCGACTAGGAATAGAGAAAAGGCAAATTATTTGCATGTGGAAGGCTAGGAAGAGATTGATGGCCTTGGTGGAAACCTTGTTTGGTAGGAGTTGTGGGATGTTAGAATGTGGCATGACACTAGTTTGTAGATGCTGCAGCTTTATGGCAAGAGAGCTGGTTGTTAACATGTATGAGTGATTTGGGGTTGTTCTGTGCAAGGGCAGCCACTGTAGGTAAACCAACTTCAGTATGGAAGTAGAGAGAGTGGTTATTGTGGAGCCTCATTTTGTAGAGAGAAAACAATCCTATGTAATATGTATGTGGGGGATTCTCCTCAGCAGAGGAAAAATCAGACCAATATAGAACCAGATCCCCGCTCCCTCCACAAAATGGAAAATAGCTTGGGGGATGAAACAGAAGATTAGAAAACGAAGTACGACAGTGGCATTTATCTGAAGAAATCTGAATGCTGTGGCGTGGAGATTCCTAAACTGAAGGCCATGGAGCACTTGGTGGTAGTCTTTAGAGAGCCATCTGGTCACATGCTGCTCGCTCTCCCCTTCTTATTTCTGGCTGCTAAATAGTGTTAAAATAGATAAAAGTATGACAGTATGTAGTAATTTTTTGTAGCAGGGGAATTAAGCAATCTCAGTCAGCAGGATCATGAGAGGGAGGGGAAGTGTCCATAATGCAATGTAAGGTGAGGTTCACATTCTGGAAAAAGTATGGGAAGCCCTGTCCTAATGTCAGGTGAATCGTTATCTCAAGAGTTTAATAATTGGTTGAAACTAAGAACTGGGGACAGTGCTGACCTGTTCTGAACTAGCTGCAATCAAGCTTTTGGTTAGAATTATCAGTTGGGTTTTTAAAATAAATAAGACATATATAAATACATTCCTCTGGGTCTCCCATTTTCTCTAGTCTCGTCTATGTCTGGTTCTTTGGTCTAAATTCCCAAGGGAGTGACTTTCTTTCTTTGTCTTGTACAGTACCAAGCACATTGTCAGTGCCAAGCAAATAATAAATAACTTGCTCTCCTCTGTTTAGTTCAGCTACTCTCCATTTCTCTGCCTGCTATGCTTTTTAGCAGTTTGTATATTCCATGGAAGGAGAAAGATAGCTAAGTGGAGCATGACATAGTATACTTCCCACTCAGCTACTCACTCTTGCTTAGCTTGTCCATTGTTTTCCCCATACTGATACCTTCCATACTGTGTGTTATGACCTGACTCCATACCCCACCCTTCTTTGGGACATGGGGCTTAGCCACCCTAGATGCTGAAATCCATGTCTGAGACTCCCCATCCCCACCAGTCACTTATACATGTGCCACTAGAGTTCCACCTAGATGGCGGGCACACCAGGCTTCTGCTTTTGCCCCTTTAAGGACAATGTAGCAGGACCGCAAGCAACACAGGCTTAACGAAGGAATTTTTTGGTCACAGAAACTTTACTCTTAAAACATTGAGAGTTACAGATCTATGAAAACAAAAATATTGAGATGTACCCTCCCCTTGCACACTTGGGTGAAGACTGCCCCTTTGCAGATTTTTAACACCAAACTGCCCATGGAAAGATAGCAATCTGGAGTTGCAAGCCTCCAGAAAGTGATTGTCACCCATTTCTCAGTTGTCCAAGCAGCTCCCATTTGTGTCTGCACTGCAAAGCTGGGGTGAGCTTGGCACACAACTCCAGGAATGTGGCTTTCCACGTCTGAATGTTCTGCAGTCACTGCTGGTGATCCCTGGTTTGCATCATGATCTGGTCCCACCGTTTGCTGCTTTTTTCATCGACCCGTAATCACAACTCAGCTGTGCGCATCTAGTCCGTAAATACATGAAGAAGCTGATCAGTTTCATTCACCATCTGTATCATCCACCCAACCTCTGTATTCCCAGTGCGTGACTGGCCACTGTGGTGGTAGTTGTGGCTCCGCAAATACACAAGAATCAGATGCCCTGTCCTCAAAATAGACAAGAGAGCTCCACTGAGCTGTGTGGCATCCATGTCTTTTATGATCAGATGGCAGAGAGAGTAAAACTGGTGCAAAAAGAGTAGATTATGGGATGGAGCAGAGAGAATTGTGAGAGTTTGGAGTCAAATTCCCACATTCCCTCACAAGAGTGGCTGTATCCCACAGTACACTGCAAAAATTTCCCACGAGGTTGTGTGTCAGCTGATTGTGCTGCTGTACACTGGGATGCCTACCCATGGCGCAACACATCTTGTGTTGATACAGCCTGATGCTGTGAGGACATACAGCACTGGCAAAGGCAGCCAAATGTGAACACACTCTGCCAAAGTAGCTATGTTGGCAGCAATACACCAGCAGAACTTTTGCTGGTAAAATTTTCCAGTACAGACGAGTCCTAACAGGCAGAAAATCACACAGGTATCCTCCTCAAGGATTATATGCTGAAGCAAATGGCATGGAACTGAACACTACCCTAGATAGAAAATGTGAATGTTTGTTGTTCGTTTGGGATAATGAATGCAAGAAGGAGCCAACATGTCTGTACATGATACATAATTTGTAGCTTCAATGGATGACTCAGTGCCACTGGGAAACAGAAGGCACCAGAGTGCTTTACTTTGGAGTAGGATGTTATAGCTGTGACTTTAGATCTGTCTGCTGCAAATTCAGGATATCAGCAACATCAAATATAACCCATTCCCACCCCCCAAAAGGATCGATTCCTTCATATTTGTTACTTATATCTATTAGTAATACAACCTGCTAGCTTCACTAGGCAGTTATTTGAAAATGAAAGGTAAGAGATACAATGCAGAAAGGCAAGGATATTCAGTTATATCTATTACTACTCTTCAAATTCATTCCATTGTAGCTACGCTTTAATCTGATTTTATTTTTATCAAACACCTTCTAATATCTGGCGTTATGCAAAACTGCTACTACTGGGAAAGTGTTCTGCCCTTAATTCTGCTGGGGGAATTCTCAGCTGCCCAGATTACATCCCCGTTGTGTTGCTCGGGTGGTGCAAAGGGACAAAACTGGAGCTGAGAATCTAGCCCAGTATATTTATCAAATGCACAGTTTGCTGAATAATGAGGAGTTGTGACCGCCATATAACTGAACAAATAATAGGCACAGTTGAGGTTAAGATTCTGATTCCTGCCTCCACCTTGGAGAAAATGTTTGTTTGTGTTTGCTTGTTTTTATCATCCAAGGAAAAGAGATGGGAGGCAGTGAAGTAGGAAGCTTCAGTTATGAATGTGTCTGCTTTTTCCATCCCAAATATTGTTTTATTACATTGGGTTTTTTTACAGCATTACCAGGTACATAGTCCAAGCAAATTGAGGAAATGTAAAAACAAAGCAAATATTTAAATGTACTAAATCAGTGTTTTGACTGCAGCTGAAAAATAACTGGGATATCTGGTAGTTTTATACAAATGTTTATAGGAACTCAGAGAAGTGTTTACTGAAAATGAATGTAATACTTTTTTTTACGCTCCTTCTGCTTTCCATAAAACACCATTCAGAGTGCCTCACAAGACTAACTTTAAAGTGGGTACCTGTAGCAAGCCAATCAACTGTTAAAAGAACCGTTTGCTGTCATTTAGTACATTTAGTATCCAGAATAACATTCAGTTTATACTATATAGCTTATATAGTCTTGGGCAAGTTACTTCACCTCCCTGTGCCTTAGTTTTCCACATCCAAAACTTGGGATAATTATACTTTTTTATAAACTGCTTTGAGAACTATGAATGAAAAATATTTTATAAGAGATTATTATTATTATTTTATTTTATTATTTTTTATTTATTACAAGCACAAACTGTTAAAATACATTATTAAGGTTGCAAAGTCAAGCTCTCAGAAGTTAGGAAATGACAGAGTTAAGGTTGCCCATGCAATCATAATTCAGCCCTCTTGTGTGCATGCACTGTGCGTTATGATACAGTCTTTAATTGCATGATCACATACTATTTTTCCTGCCTTATTCAGTGCACTGTATGGATGGCGCTTGCTTAATGAGCAGCTAGTCAATATTCTGATTGTTCAATGTGTGACCCTAGGTCTAGTTACTGCACACTATTCATACCCTGCTCGGAACACGGAATTATTCATTTCCTCACGGGCTTTACTGTGAGGCTCAGCACTAGCGTATCTGAATACTTCCCCAACACTAATGAATTTATTTTCACAACATTCTGAGACAGACACACCGCATGAAAAACTGCAGCCTGAAGGGTTAAAGTTTGGCAAAGTTATAAGCAACTGAAAACAGAGCCATATAAAGGGAATTTTCAGGCGACCTTAATAATGGGTGGGGCCGCTAGCCCTGCCTGTTATATTGCATTCATTATGTAGCACAGCTTCCAGGGACGTCCATGAGAATCTTCTGCTACACCAAGGACACAAACCAATTTCTGTGCATGGCTCTGAGTGTACGGCTCACACACAAGTGCATCTTGGGATCTGTTGATATTTACAGGTTTTATTACAGCCATTGGCTGGTTCTATATTGATTCCTGTAGTGCAAACATGAGGCACGTGGACACTATTCTTTTTATGCGAGAGATCCAAAGGCTCACAGTTGGGCTTGCATTTCTACTGCTGCTTTTCTCTTCATGGCGACTGTGTTCGTGACTGTTCTGAAAACAGTTATAAAACTCCTTTCCCCTCTTGTCTAATTACTTATACGTAGTACATTTTAAAATTTTCTGTGAGCACAGTTGTGACTACACTACATCTCCAATGTGTCATTCATCTTCATAAAATGTTTGTCCTATAAAGCTATTTTTCCTGCCTTTGTCAGTGCACTGTACTATTTTTATATTGGTATTTGCTGAGCATGCTCAAAAAGTAACGAGCGTGCTTACTGGTTTTTGTTCAGCAGCTAATTGTCCAAGTGACAGAATTCAATTGTTTGGGGCTTGATAATGGCAGGGGGAGCCTTTCACTTCTACTTGCTGGTTCAGATCCTACACAGACCTTCGGTAACTGACAATCATAACCATCATCTGGCCTTTGGTTGGTCCGTATGAAATGAGTTAGGTGATCTTAATCCAGCTCATACAGGATAAGTGTCCAAAACTCTGTGTTAGGCGCTGATTGGCCACTTTGGCAGTCCCTTGAGAGAGAGCAAGTACTAACTGGTCATGGAGATTGAATTATCCTTCTACTCCTAGGGATGGCCCCTCCACATCAGCTGGGGTCATCTCAGTGAAGCTATGGCAAGAAACTGTTCCTGCTGCTCCCTGTGATCTCAGTTCTGTGTCTAGCCGGAGCTGGGGGGTCCAGAGCTGTCACTCTGATACCTTTCACTGACTTGGTAGGATGCTGCTGAATAATTTTTCACCCTAAGGAGCATCCATATCACTTTCCTCCTAAGGCACCTGCTCCCCCTCCTCACTTCAACAAGACAAAACACTCATCTATGCTTTAAGGCACTTTCTGCACTGATGGAGGGAGGAACAAGATGAGTCTCTAAGTCTCCTGTTTCTAATTTCTGTGATCAAATGTTGTAGGAACAATAAATGACACACATGACTAAGAAGCGGTATTCTCACTACTTTTATGGCTTCAAATTGAGAATTAACCACATGTGACATTCTCTTCCAATGCACTTGGAGATTAGACATAATGTCACAATGCAGATGTAAAATGTCAGTGTGTAATGACTTCCGACACTGTGAGTTGGTGCAGAAATGAGAAGAAGAAAAAGTGGTTGAAATGACTTGTTGAGGATCACTTGGAAATGTCATTTCACATCAGACTCTATTGCTGTGTTTCACAGTTACAAATGACACTTGAAAAGAAAACTACAGTTCATTTTTAATGACATATGGAACTAGAGTATAAAGGCTGAAGAAAACTCACTGCTGTGTGATACTGTGTACTGTTCATTTTCTCTCCCTCAGAGGATTGTTGGCTTTAAATACTCTTGTGGATTTATAACGAAAAAGTAAAAGCTAATAAAATAGCAACCCAATGTTTAAAAGGAACGCTGGCTGACAAGTAAATTAGACTCCAAATATAACCTCTTTAAATTGTTATGATCATATGGAGGAAAGGCTATGGATTCAGAATATATTCCAAAAAATGTAGTTTGTAAAAACAATAGGTTCTTGTGGGGACCTGCACAGCAAGCTTTCTGGTTCCTCCTTTGACTTTGTGCAGCAGTTAATTAACAAACATTAATTTCTAAGCTATGCACATTCCTACTGACCCAATTATGATGCTACTGCACAAACAAGGAGGTGCATCAAATGGAGCTCCATCAAATGATTCTGCAGCATTATAAACAAAAGTGAGGAAGGAGTGAGCAAGAGAGCAATGTTTGCCAAACAGATGCAATTGGCAGGCAAGATCATTTTATTTCGAGGAGCTTCCATAATACTTCCATACTGCCAAAATACTCCTATAGAAGAAGCTAGACGTGAGGACAAACTACACAACTTCTGTTATTCCCTCAGTAGAGTTGTGTGTTTACATGATTCCCTCCAAAAATTACTTGCTAACTATTGTTAAATAGAAGAGGCATTAACTGTAGCCATCTATCTTTGAGTTAATGAAACAAAATAATCATTTCCTGCTTCAGGCCCCAATGATTTGCCCATGAAAATAAAGCATCTCTTTCATAAAGACCCTACTAGCCTTTGTGTGTTTATAGATTGAAGACATTTTACTAGTTAAACTGTGTTTCTGTGCATAAGTTTACTCTCGTTCAGCTTTAGACTTATGGATTTGAAAGCTATTGCCATAAATTAACTCAGTAAACTGTTTAACCAAACTGGTAAAGGAATCATGTTAAACTTCTATTATATTGTGTTGCAGGATCAACTGAGGCAGTGCTTTGCCAGACAACCTCCAGAGGCCAAGGACACAGACACACTTGTGCAAGAGGCTGACAGTCAATATGGTACCTGGAGTGAGCAGCGCCACAGTGGGGACAGGTAGGGCTGTGTTGTCCCCAGTGGTTTGGTGGGGTATTGCATGTTGTATTTTCCCTTTTGATATGTTTTCTCTAGCTTACAATGCAGTAGACTGTTTGAGGATATGCCTCAAGTAGCCATACCTGTGCTAGCTCTGATTGAGATGGCAAACTAAAAATAAAAGTATAACCACAGCAGGAAAGACTAACCATCTGAGTGCCTATCCGTAGTCTCACATGGGATCGTACTTGGTGGCGGGTCCATCCTGCTGCTCGTGCCACTGCAGATATGCTTCTGCTTTTAGAAGTGATTGAGCTAGCATGGGAATGTCTACTTGAGCTGGAAATTACACTGAGTAGCTCCAGTGTAGACATTTCCTGAGAGATTTGAGAAATCCAATTACTTTTTTTCCCCTTAAAATCTGAAGTCACTGTAAAAATAGCTTTATGAAGTTCCATGTTTGTGTCTGAATGACATATCTATCAAATGTGCTTGGTTTTTAAGTGGAAAGACCTCTTTTTAAAAACTATCCCAGCAAGCTGCAGCTGGGGTCATAAATTTGACCTGTGTTCCTTCTGGCTCATGCATGATCACCAGTTATATAATTAATGAATAGTAAAGATCCTGCCACTGGAACTAAATTAACAATTCTGTTCATGTATGAGCCAGAACAGAATCTAGTTTATACTCCTTGGTGACTACAGAAGGAAAAAGCAGTAAAAATATGGCCTCATTTAGTAGATCAAGCACTTAAGATTGAATTCATGTCTGTTGAGCAATGGAGTGCTGTTTTTATGTACTTGCTTTTCAGACCGAAACCAGACTTCAGTGTTGCAGATTAGATGAGTGATGACCTAGTTGTGTGGTGCTCGTGCTTCTGTCACTGTTTTTGGGGAGGTTTCATGTACCTTGAAATATATCCAGAGATTTCATAGTGTTTAAGGCCAGAAGGGGAACCATTATATCATATAGTCTGACCTCCTATATGTCACAGGCCATTAAACTTTGCCCAGATACGCTATACTGAGCCCAGTTACACACAAACATTTCAGTCCTCAGGAGACCAAACTGTTCTGTGCCACATGCAGAGAACAGGAAAGATTGAGGTGCCACCAATGCCCATGGGCCCTGCAGTGGCAGGGAATTGATTAATGAGATATGTCCTGATACTCCTAGCATGCCCCTGCTGCAGAGAGAGGTGTAACACCTCCAGTTTGACCAGCAGGCAAATTCCTTCCCACCTACAAAGATGACACACAAACTGGGGGAGTGATAAATACTGAAGAGGACAGATCACTGCTTCAGAGCAAACTGGATCACTTGGTAAACTGGGCCACAAGCAAACAATATTGGTTTTAATATGGCTAAATATAAATGTATATATCGTAGGCCATACTTGCGTGATGGGGGACTCTATCCTAGGAAGCAGTGATACTTAAAAAGATCAGGAGTTAATCAGCTGAAATGAGCTCCCAACGTGACCCTGGCCAAAAGAGCGAACATGATCTGGGGCTGTATAAGCTGGGGAATCTTGAATAGTAGAGAAGTTATTTTACTTCTATATTTGGCTCTGGTATGACTGCTGCTAGAATATTGTGTCCAGTTCTGTCATCCACAATGGATGGATGTTGAGAAATTGGACAGGGTTCAGAGAAGAGCCACGAGAACAATTAAAGGATTAGAAAACCTGCCTTACAGTGATAGATTCAAAGAGCTCCATCTATTTAGCTTAACAAAGAGACGGTTAAGGAGTGACTTGATCACAGTCTGTAAGTGGAACAATTGTTTAATACTGGGCTCTTTAATCTAGCAGAGAAAGATGTAACACAATCCAATGGTTAGAAGTTGCTGCTATACAAATTCAGACTGGAAATAAGGCGCAAATTTATAACAGTGAGAGTAATTAACCATTGGCACAATTTCTTCTTCGAGTGATTGCTCATATGTATTCCAATTAGGTGTGCGCGCCGCGTGTGCACGATCGTCGGAGATTTTTACCCTAGCAACACTCGGTGGGCCGGCTGGCGCCCCCTGGAGTGGCGCCGTTGCGGCACCTGATATCTACCTCAGCCGGCCCAGCGCCCTCTCAGTTCCTTCTTACCGCCCGTGACGGTCGGATCTGTGGAGCAGCATAGCTGATCTCCACCTCCCTAGCTTAGTTAGCACTCGCTTAGCATTGTTAATTGTTTTAAGTACTTTAAGTAGTTGTTAATAGTTTTGATAGTCTTGTTAAGAAGTTTAGTGTAAATACTAGTGGGAGATAAGGGGCTTCTCTCCTTCTCTCCCCTCCGGTACCAGGCTCATGCCTGGTTCACCCGGATTCAAGCCGTCGGCCGGCTCCAAGCCGATGCCTACGGGGGACCACCCCCACGTCTCCCGTTTGAGGCGCCTGGGGGATCCCATCTCGCAGATAAGTGTCAGATCTCCAAGGCTTTTAAGCCTAGAGCCAAGAAGGAGTGGGGCTTTCGCTTAAAGCAGCTCCTAGTAGAACTGGCACTTGGCCCTATGCCGGTCCCGCTGTGACCCAGCACCGACAGCGTTGGCACTCAGTGCATCAGCGGCACCGGAGCCGTCCGAGCACTAGCAAGGAGCTACGGCACCGGGCAACTCCGGCCATGTTACCACACAGGTGTAGTTCGCTATCCCCAACCTTGGGGAAACAGACCCCGGGGCTGGCCCCGCCGGACGCCGCTGCAGCTGCAACCGGTACAAGACCGCCCAGCCAAGACTTTCGGCCCGGCGCCAGCACCATCGGCTCCCGGTACCGCAAGGTCCGTTGAACTTGGTGGCCGTGAGCTCCCCGGTACACACCGAGGTAGAGCTAATACTACCGTCCAGACCGGCCCCGGCCCCGGCGACTCCAGTACCGCAAGGTCCGTTGAGCTCCACGCCCCAGGCGAAGACTCCGGCACCGACGACTCCAGCACCCTAAGGGCCATCGAGCTCGGTGGCCATGAGCTCCCCGGTATGCACCGAGGTAGAGCTAATGTTGCTGGCTGCATCGGCGCCGGCAGCCGCCAACTCCGGTACCGCCAGGGCTGTTGAGTTTCGTGCCCGACTGAGGCACCGGCGACTCCGGCACCGCGAGAGGGCCGTCGAGCTCGGTGGCCGTGGGCGAAGATCCGGGACTGACGACTCCGGCACCGCAAGGTCCGTCGAGCTCGGTGGCCGTGAGCTCCCTGGTTCGCACCGAGGTAGAGCTAATGCTGCCGCCCGCATCGGCACTGCCCACTCCGGTACCACAAGGTTCGTTGAGTTTCTCGCCGCAGGCGAACAGATCCGGCACCGACGACTCCGGCACCGCAAGGTCCGTTGAGCTTGGGGGCCGTGAGCTCCCCGGTACGTACCAAGGTAGAGCTAATGCTGCCGTCCACACCGGACACCTTTCCGGCAGCGAGGGACTTGATCGCACTTATGAAACCGGCACCACATCAGCCTTCGGTGCCGCAGGTGCGGATCGTCCCTTCCCGAGGTAAGTCTCCCATGCTGGGCCCGCTACCGCACACCGGAGCTGGCCGACACCGATCCAGCTCCAGGCGGACCCCCAGTCTCAGCACCGCTCGCAGTCCCGGCCCCCGATCCCCATCTCGGTGCCGGTCGCACTCGCGGCGCCGTTCAAGATCGGCCTCTATATACAGCCGACACTATTACGATTCCCGGCACCGCCCCCGATCCCGGTGCTGGTTGAAGCGCAGGTCCCTGGGAAGCCGGTCCCGCAGCCGATCGACCAGACGTTCCCCTTCAGGGCCCAGGTCAGGCTCTTGGCGCCGAGACATTCGTCAATGGCACCGCATACCAGCCGGCAGGAGCATTCTGCTCCACCCTGGACCTCCCGCTCCGCATCTGGATCCCCCCCTGTCCCCAGACGGGGAGTGGTTACCATATGGACCAAATCCACAGGATGGATTGTCTTAGCCGCTGGCCGCAGAACACACAGGATTCTGCCCGGAGACCACATCAGTGGCCTTTCTGGACATCGCGGTCTTATCACCAGGCCCAAGGGGTTCCTTCCAGAGCCTCCCAATTGGCCCACTCGGAGCCCCGGGTGACAGGGGCCACAGTATCCCGCCCTTCCCCAGAGGAGGTGCAGGAGATAGTGGAGCTCGAGGATCCCGTGGTGGCCATCCTCTTGACTGACGCCCTTGCCAGGGCAGCCCTGCCTTTCGCACGTACGTTCCAGACCAACGCCACTGCAATCTGACAATCTCCAGCTCGATTCCCCCCACTGCCGGGGGGTGTGTGGAGAAAAGATATATGGCGTCCTCAAGGTCCTGTGAGTACGTATACACACACCCCCAACCGTGCTCCTTGGTTGTTCAATCTGTGAATGAGAAGGAGAGGCACAGCCAGCAGCCCCTGCTCCTAAGTCTAAGGAAGCTGGGTGCCTGGGCCTGTTTGGTAGAAAAGCCTGCTCTGGAGGGGGCCTACAGCTCAGAGCAGCTAACCAGCAGGCCTTTTGAGGCGTTATAAATATAACACCTGGAACTCAATGTGGAAATTAAGGGAATTTCCCCCAGAAGTCCAGGCAGGAGTAATCAACCCTAATTGAGGAAGGCAAAAAAAAGGGTGGCCAGAACATCTTTGCAGGCCTCCTTGGACGTCGCCGACTCGGCGGCTGGAACACCTACATCAGGTGTTGTCATATGGTCCAACCTCCTGGCGGGGGTACAATTCGCGATTCAGGTCTTGCCCTTCGATGGGCAAGGCCCTTGTCTTCTCCGAAAAACGGACTCGAGACTTCACACCCTGAAGGACGACCGTGCTATAATACGGTCGCTGGGGATGCATACCCGTGCCATGCAGCGCCGGCCCTTCTGGGCCCTCGACCAGGCCAGGTGGTACGAGGAGGCAGCCTGTCATCAGGCTGGCCAGAACCAGGGCCCCCCTAAGCCGTCAGCGGGGCCCAAACAAAACTTTTGAAGCTACGCCCGAAGGTGGAGCATCACTCCCCGTCCCTCGACCCTTCCCTTGAGCAACTCCTAATTCAGGAAACGCAAACGCTCCTCAATATAGGGGCAATAGTGGAGGCTCCAAGGGAGTTCAAAAAAAAAAAAAGGGGGGGGGGTTACTCCCGTTATTCCTAATCCCCAAATCAAAGCGGGGGTTACGTCCTATCTTGGACCTTCGCGAACTCAACTAATTCATGGCAAGTTGAAGTTCCACATGTTTTCCCCTGGGTATTATTATACCTTCATGGGAGACAGGTACGCTGCCCTCGACATGAAGGATGCGTATTTTCACATAACTGTTTACTCGTCACACAGACGTTTTATTCTCTCTGTGGCCGACCAAAGGCACTTTCAATCCACCGTCTTTCCCTTCGGCCTCTCCACGACTCCGAGGGTTTTCACGAAGTGCATGACCGTCGTAACGGCTTCTCTTCGTTGACGGCGAATCCAAGTATTCCCATATCTCGACGACTTGCTCATCCGCGGCAGCGCCAACAGCCAGGTCCAGTCGCAGGTTCAGATTACCGTGAGCTCAACTCTCACTCGAGCGTTCCTGCCAGAGGCACGCTTTCAGGCCCTAGTGACCATCATCCGCGGCCTACAGAGCTTCCCAACTCACCAGCACGAAGCTGCCTGGGTCTACTGGGTCACATGGCGTCCTGCACGTTCGTGACCAGACACGCCAGTTATGCCTCTGTTCATTCCCGGCCTGGCTTTCGCCAACGTCACCCACACAGAGACAACATGGTTGTGGGACTGAGGGTACCATCGCAGGTCCTAGCCTCCCTAGACTGGTGGCTAGACCCCAAGAAGGTGCCAGAAGGGGTGCCATTCTATACCCCACAGCCCTCCTTGGCCCTGACCACAGATGCGTCATCCCTCGGTTGGGTGACCCACCTGAAAGATCTTCAGACGCAGGGCCTGCGGCCGGCGCAAGAGTTATCCCTCCACATCAAAGTAAGGGAGCTGCGGGCAGTGTACCCTGCCTGCCAAGCCTTCTGCAAGCACCTTCAGGATCATTGTGCTATAGTCCTCACAGGCAACACAACGGCCATGTTTTATATCAACAGGCAGGCAGGGGCACGTTCGTCCCCGCTCTGCCAAGAAGTCATACGATCATGGGAGTTCTGCATAGCCCACTCCATCCACCTGGTGACCTCCTTTCTCCCTGGGGTTCAGAGCACCTTGGCGGACCGCCTCAGCAGACCCTTCCAGGCGCATGAGTGGTCCATTCGCCCGGATGTTACTCACTCTGTCTCCCGGAGCTGGGATTTTCCCACATACACCTGTTCGCGACTCGCGAGAACCACAAGTGCCACTTGTTCTCCTTGCTCCGGGGACGCTCCGCAGGCTCCCTGATGGACACCTTTCTCGTGCCTTAGATGGATCACCTGTCCTATGCCTTCCCCCATTTCTGCTGATCCACAGGGTCCTGCTCAAGCTGCGCAGGGACAGGGCCCACGTACTCCTAATCACCCCGGCGTGGCCCAGGCAATACTGATACACCGCTCTCCTAGAGCTCTCGGCGACCACCCCAATCACTCTCCCATTGTGGCCGGACCTGATTACTCAGCAGCACGGCAGCGTTGGTCACCCTGACCTGCAACCTCTCCACCTCACGGAGTGGCTGTTACATGGCTGAACCAGTCCGAGTTATGTTGTTCCGACCCCGTTCAACAGGTTCTTCTGAGTAGCGGGAAGCCCTCTACCAGGCCCACCTACTTGGCCAAAGGGGAAACGTTTTCCTGCTGGTGCACCCCTCGCTGGTGGCAACCTCGGCCTTTCACTCTGGCGAGAGTGGGCACTCGATTTTTTTCCAACCCCATGGTCACTAGCTTCCTCAAGGGGTTGGAGCGGCTGTACCCACTAGTCCACCATCCGGTCCCTACATGGGACCTCAACCTTGTGATAACCAGGCTCATGGGGGCCCCATTTGAGCCTATGACCACCTGCTCGCTCCTGTACCTCTCCTGGAAGACTGCCTTCCTTGTAGCCTCGGCGGGGCACGTATCTGAGCTCAGAGCGCTCACTTCGGGACTCCTTACACGGTGTTCCATAAGGACGAGGTACAGCTGCGACCGCACCTAGCCTCCCTCCCTAAAGGGGGTCGGCCTTTCATGTCAGCCAAGACATTTTCTGCCGGTCTTCTACCCGAAGCCGCATGCTTCTCCAAGGGAGCAACATCTTCTCTCCCTGGCCGTCCGTAGGGCCCTCGCCTTCTACATCCAGTGGACAAAGCCCTTTCGCAGAACGACTCAACTGTGCGTTACTGTGGCAGACCGGATGAAGGGCCTCCCAGTCTCCTCCCAACGCATCTCGTCCTGGATCACGTCATGTATCCAGGCGTGTTATGACTTGGCTGGTGTTCCCACCACGCACCTTGCTGCCCACTCCACCCGAGCTCATGTCTCGTCCTCCTCCTTCCTGGCACATGTACCTATACAGGAGATATGTAGGGCAACAACCTGGTCATCAGTGCACACCTTTGCCACTCATTATGCCATAGTCCAGCATCCCAGAGAGGACGCTGCGTTTGGTTCACCAGTCCTGCATTCTGCAGTATCTCACTCCGACCCCACCGCCTAGATAAGGCTTGGGAGTCACCTAATTGGAATACATATGAGCAATCACTCGAAGAAGAAAAGACGGTTGCTCACCATAGTAACTGTTGTTCTTCGAGATGTGTTGCTCATATCTATTCCAAACCCGCCCTCCTTCCCCGCTGTCGGAGTAGCCGGCAAGAAGGAACTGAGAGGGCGCTGGGCCGGCTGAGGTAGATATCAGGTGCCGCAACGGCGCCACTCCAGGGGGCGCCAGCCGGCCCACCGAGTGTTACTAGGGTAAAAATCTCCGACGATCGTGCACGCGCGGCGCGCACACCTAATTGGAATAGATATGAGCAACACATCTCGAAGAACAACAGTTACTACAGTGAGCAACCGTCTTTTACTAAGAATTGTGGTGGATTCTCCATCACTGACCATTTTAAAATGAAGATTGGATTTTTTTATTTTTTTTTTAAAGATCTGCTCTAGGAATTATTTTGGGGTAGGTCTCTGGCCTGTGTTATACTGGAGGTCAGACCAGATTATCACAGTGGTCCCTTCTGGCCTTGGAATCTATGAAACTATGAAATTTGGTGATTAGTTTGACCTTGAGCATGGAAGCAAGAATCTAAGAAAGAGGATTCTGTATACCACCTCAGAGCACTGGTCTACTCCTTCCGGTGTCCCATCTCCATATGTGACCAATTTCTGATGCTTCAGAGGAAGACAAAGAAACAACCAAACCCTAAAATACATCTGGCTAATTGTGCATTGGGAGGATAGCTGGGGAAATCCTTCCTGACCTGGCAGGCAATGGGCTAAAGACCTGACGCATAAGGTTTGATTATCTTTGTCTTAAGGCAGAGCTTCAAGTGGTATGAGCAAATTGAGGGCAGTGTATGCACTCCTGTTCTCCCCCTGTCCCATGAAAGAAGGGAATGAACAGAGGGATTCACAAGTTCCAAGGCCAGAAGGAACCGCCACGACCGCTCAGTCTGAGCCCACACACACAAAGGCTGAAAATCTCCTAGATGCTGGATTAAAACATAGCTTTTTAGAAAGACATCTAATTTCACTTTCCAGATTCCAAGCGATAGTGAGTCCACCACCTCCCCTGGTCAGCTGGGCTGATGTTTAATTACCCTCACTGTTAGGAAATTGCATGTTATTTTGAGGTTGAATTTAACTTCCAGCCATTGTACCTTGTTATGTTTTGTCAGCAAGATTGAAAAGCCCTGCCACTACCAGATATCTTATCCATGTTTAAGTACTTATACACAGAGGTTGTTACCTCGTCTATAAACTAACTAAATTGAGCTCACATAAGGATTGCTTTCCGGTCCCTGGATTATGTCTGTGGTCTTCCTTTTAACTCCCCAGCATTTCCACATCCTTCTTAAACTGGACACAGTATTCTAGAAGTGTTCTTACTAACGCTGTGTACAGAGGCAAGATCACTTTGCTACATGTGTTTAATATTGTCCCTTTGATGCATCCGAGGTTCACATCAACCCTTTTGCCATGGTATTGCGCTGTGCTGTGGCAGTTCTCTGTGATGACCCTAAGTCCTATCTGAGTCACTGCTTTCCAAAATAGTCTCATATCCTTTAGGTATAACCTGCATTCTTGGTTTCCAGATGTATTCTCTTGCAATTGGTTTTAGCAAAACACATTTTTTTAAATAGTGACCATTTAACATAGGGTGACCAGACATCCCGTTTTTAAAGGGACAGTCCCGTATTTAAGCCCACCTGCAGGTGTCCCGACTTTTTCTTAACAGGCAAATTGTCCCGTATTTTCTGTCTCCCCGCTCCCCCCCCCCCCCCCCCCATCAGTACTGGCGGGTCCTGCTGCTGGCTACATCCCTGCTCGCCAGCCGCCTGCCCACCCGCGGTGAGGGGGGGTGTCCAGTGGCCGACGATGGGGGTGGGTGTGCAAGGCTGGTGGTGGGGCAAAGGTGCAGCACGCAGGGCTGGCTACTCTTCTGCTGCTCACCCATCGACCCTTTACACGCTCCCACTCTTGCTGTCCTCTTCCTGCTTTGGCCCTTCACCCTCCCCGCCCCCTCCAGCCCCGCTGCTGCCCCATATCCCCCCCAGTGGGCCGCGTTCCACTCCCAGCACTGTGCGGAGAACAAGCCCCTGGTCAGAGCGCTCAGCTCACCAACAGCCTGGCCGGCAGCCTTCTTCCTTCCCCCACTGCCTCTGGCTGGGCCAGTGCCCTGAGAAAGCCCAAGACCCTCTTTGATATAAATTCTGGGATCCATCCATACCAATTAATGATATCTAAATAAACATTCTGCAGAATAAGATGATCATAGCTTATAACAGCCCTTTAAATCCCAGACACTCTACAGTGGTAAATGCAGTGTGTTCATTAATTGATGCTTTCAAGCGCTGTGTTCCAGTCAAAGTTGTAGTGTTATGCTGTATGTGTACCCAGCCTTGGCTTATCTTGAATGTAAGTACCATAGTATGGTTATAACTGAGGTGCCCAGCAGCAAAGTAGGTGGGTTATCAAAGTCAACTTTTCATTTTTAATACCATTTAAAGCCAGGGCCCCATGGAGTGAAAATTATAAGCTTGCTCACTCACCTATTTGTGTTTAGGTATTGTCTTGGTCTCAGATCAGTCTGTCAGTTTTTGTACAATATTTTAAATGTTAAACACAATGTAGAAATGATAGCTTTAATTCTGAGTCTTACTGCAGTTCTAACGTCACTTGTGTTCAGAATATGTTTTGCATCTGGGAGATGGTGCAATATAAATATTTTATGCTTGCTAAGGCTGAATAGTTTTATGGTTGAGAAGGCCTGATGGGCTGACAAAATGATATGCCAACATCTAAATCTCTTCAGTAAGTTAAACTTTAATTAAGTATTTTGCAGCTACCTTCTCTGTGAAATCCGTTTTCAACAACAATGAACAAAGTAAGACACCTTTGTTCATAGATTCTATGAATCTATGAACAAAGGTGTATTCCTTTCAAATTCAAAAGCAAGACCATTTGAACATTTATTTCAAAGCTGGATTGTGGCTGTGGTTAACCCATGATAGAAAAGGAGGCCACCTTAAAAATGCTAATTCATTTAGGCATTGAATTGTCAAGCCTTGAATGCTGGGGTGTTTTTCCTCTGAAGCAAATGTTGAGATCACCCGGAAAGGAGAGCAGGAAATGCGTTGATGGCATCCTAGGCCCTTGGCTTCCCTCCCTGCTCTCCTGTAGGGTAATTCCATCATTCATTGCAGGGGGAACGCTGAAGCCCAAACTCAGGACTCAGCAGATGAATGGAGGAGTTGATTTTTCAAATACTGGATTTGCTTAGAAGATATAAAGCTACCTGTATATTCTGTTCATGATTTAGATCTTTTTAGTATGCAGTGGAGCTAAAGGGAGGTATGTGGTGGGGAGGGAATGGTCGAAACTTTTGCTGTTTATCTTTTAATAGAAATGTTCAGCACTATGGAGCTTGAGAGTTAAAAATATTACATCTGTAAGGTTAGAGTAAAGAAACGAGGTTTCCTAGTCTTGTGGTGGCAATCTGCTTCACACTTAATAAAAAAGCTTGTGTTTCTTAAATATGAACCTTCTCTGCTCTTAAAGGGAAAGTGTTTCAGCTTTAAACCATTAGCTTGCCTCATTGTTCACTGTTTTCTCTCAAACCACTCTCAATTAGCTAATTGGGGCCTTGGCCTGTTTACAGCCATCTTTGCATGTTTAATACCATATTGTTTGTGTTCCTGTTCCAGACCTTCTCTCTTGGGGCTTGTTCTGTCCATTTTTCTTGGTTGTGTTTTATTTTGAATGTATTTTGCAAACTCTTCCAAACATTCAAGCTGTATTTGTATAAAACCTAACTTTACACCTTACTTTGTTTTGCAAAAACGTATTATGCATCATGTGAGTCACGAGCTAACTTGGTCTTCTCTGTTTGGGAATAAATGGCTTTATTTAATTTCTTGGCCAGATCCCTGCCCTGCTATGCCGCTTTTAGACAGCTCCTTCGGCAGATAGGGAGAGAATGTCCGTGGGGAATTGTGTAGTGCAGGGGCAGACAATGCTGCTGGGAGCAGGAAGATTGGTCTGAGGGCTCTGCGCTCCAGCAATCCTGAACTGCAAAGTAGCCCTTTGATAGCTGTGGGCAAGGTGGCATAAGCTAAAGCAACCTCCAAAGCTGCTCCAGTGTACACTGGGGACTGGCCTCCAGAGCAGCCCAGGGTATGGGAAACACAAAGAGCAAAGACCATCTGTGTGCATCCCCCACCCTGGTGCCTCCTGTGCTGCACCTCCTTCTGTGCTTAGGAGCACTGAGTGTAAAAAGTTATTCCTGAGGAAAAAGGAGATGCTTAAAACAGCCATTGTGAGACTAAAGGGTGGAGAATTATGGAGTGCTTGTTAAAGGGCATCAGATTTTATTGGGTTGTATGTAAATGTTGTATTTGTTTACGGAATGGGATGATGAATGGAGCTAGAAGGCTTACCTTGTTTCCTCCTCATAGTTAGAAGGTCTCTGTATCTGAGAGGTGGGTTTTTTAAATGTGGGATGGCTGTGTGACTCCTGACCTAGCCTTAGGGTGTTCTAGGAAACCTAGTTCAGTAACTTGCTGGATGTTTTGTTGCAGACTTGTTTACTTTTTATGGTTGGGTAAGTTTTTAAGACTTGAGGGTTTAAGAACAGGTGTTGTACAAAAGCATGGTGATGAGTTACCTGAGTAGTTGCATTGTATATCAATCGTTTAACTGTAGGGAGCACTTATAGTTATTTGGGGTGGGGGATTATGGCACAATGGGCAGGGGCTGTATTCCATGGCATGATGGGACCAAATTCCGCTGCAAGAAACCCTAAATTCCTCATCAGTGTTAGCTTACTCTCGCCCGGTGACATATCATATCCTTCATTCCCAGGCCTGACCTCAAGTATAGACTGACACCTATGAGACACAGTTTAAAATACTCATTCATGTTCGAACAATGATTATTTTTGAGAATGGGGTTTTCAGTATGTTCTCCAGGCAGCCTGGCTCCATGGTCCATGGTTACCACAATGTGGTCTAGGTGGTCTTGGGCAGCCAGTTTCAACAACTCATCTCCCCAGCTCTAGGGACCTCACCAGCAGTGCTAATTCTCCAGGCAGACCAGCTTGAGAGTTTACCCTTCTGGCTCCCCCCACATCCTGTCTGCTCCAGCTGCCTGGCCTAAAGGAATAGTGCAGGAAGCATGCACTGTAATCTAATGACCTCCTCCTAGTAGGAAAAGTTGGAGAGCAAGAGGCTGCTGCTTCAGGTCGGTCCTAACAAGGCAGACAGAAAATAAAATGTTGGGTGCCTGGCTGCAGCAAAATGGTGAATTCGGTGTCAATAATGCTGACATTTTTGGTATCTCAAGGAAAAGGTCGTTTTTGTGGCCACTAAATAACAACATAAGAACAGCCAGACTGGGTCAGACCAATGGTCCGTCTAGCCCAGTGTATTGTCTTCCGACAGTGACCAGTGCCAGGTGCCGCAGAGGGAATGAACAGAACAGATAATCATCAAGTGATCCATCCTGTCACCTATTCCCAGCTTCTGGCAAACAGAGACTAGGGATACTTCAGAGCATGGTTTTGCATCCCTGCCCATGGACTCCATGGGTATGTCTGCACTGCAATTTAACATGCACAGCTTGCCCATGTCGGCTGACGAAGGCTTGTGGAGCTGGAGTTGCGGGGCTATGAAAATTACAGTGTAGATGTGCTGACTTGGACTCAAGCCTCGGCTTTCATGACTCTGGAAGTGGGGGAAGGTCCCAAAGCCCAGGCTCCAGCCTATTTTATAGCAGGCCCCTCTGCGTCGTCTCTCCTCCCCCCGCCCCCGCCCCAGCCCAAGTCAGCGGACATAGGCCAGCTGCAGGTGTTTCATTGCAGTCTAGACATATCCCATGGGGCCCTGATTCAAATGAACAAGACAGCTCTGTAAGAGCCATTGTTTTAGTCCTTTTCAGGAGTGTCTCAGGGGGATATCCCTGCATTGATTTATGCTCTGTTGCTGTTTTCAAGGTTATCTCCCCAAATGTAAGGGCTAGGGACCCAGTGAAGATTCTGAAGCACAATTCTGAGGCAAGAAGGGAATTCCGAGGCAAAATCAGTAATTGCGAAATCACAGATACACAGGGCCCTGTTTATGGGTACCCTTCACTGAGAGAGGAACTAGAGATCCTTTCCCAGTGGAGCTAGGTACTGCTGGAGCTAGCGTATGAGTCTCATTTGTAATGCAGTTTAGCAGATAGTTCATTAAAATGGGTAGTGATGGTTCAGTTGTTCAGATTTTCTCTTTTTAAATAAAGAGAAATTTTTGTATAAACCTTCTCAAGTTCTTCAGTGAGCTATCCCAATCTTTCTTTGCAGTAATTATGTAAAAATGATAATAGTCTTCAAAGAGGCAAATTCAGTCTCTTCTATAAAAGACACACACATTACTGTAGTTACATAATGAAATTGTAATATTCTGATTTTATACCAGGTGACATTTTGACATTTTAGCCATATCGTTGGACTACTGGAAAGTTTTAGAAAAGAAACTGAATGTAATCCAATGTCAGTAAATTACAGTGGGCATGAATTTGCCTTTTATATCCCGTAACTGAAATCTTTAAGTGGAAATTATTTTGCATCATATGTGGCTATTTATTTGCAGTGTGTAGATGCAGAGAGTTGACTCTGACTCTTTAATATATTACAAAGGTATTCAAGTTAAAACAGGATGTCCCCTGTATTACACTTCCGGACTCTGGTATTACACAATCTCCCACGCTGAGTAAAGCAGCATATTCTTTACAGCAATTTAGGGCTGCCTTGCTAGGACTGTTTACATGAACAATGAAAATAAAATATTGTATTTCATTGCCTACATTTGTATGGTACCTGTTGTGTCTATGTTTGGGTGCACTTTGTATGACAATGTTGGGTTTACTTTTTAGAGGAATTAGACATTCTTTGTGAAAGGAATATACAGTATTGAGCACTGATACGGTATTTTAATAATTGTGTGATATACAGAATATGCAAGCATAACAAGTTTTTAGCCCAAATAAGTTGCAATCTATTCTAAATGATACTGTAGACCAGATGCACTGGGGACCTCAGGGGGCTGGATTGAGGGGATGGTTTAGATTTTAATTTCTGATTTGGCTCCTTTACTTAGTGTGGTGTTGGGGAGGAAAAAAATCTACTCTGCATAATATATTCTCGTGCTCCAGTTATCCTTGTCATTTTATTGATTTGCTGTGTCACAGTATTTAGAATGTAATGATGTTCTAATTGTGCAGGAACTCCAAAAGGGAATCTATTCTAAAGTTTGTGATGAGGAAGCCACTAATTAGTTTAAATCCAGAGAGCGCAACTGTGTTTTCTGTTACTGTTGACACAAAACATTTTCACTTTTCAAGGCTGCCCACACCTACATCACTTTCAGTTCAAGGGTGTAGTATGGGAGAACTTTTCCAGAAACTTACAAATCAGAAAAGATTTTTAAATGTGTAGCTTAAATTCCACCAAAGGTGCTATGTCCCAAAATTCTCTTAGCACATTTCTGCATTCTTCCACACTCTGAATGAATCTAGAAGGCTTAAAGTTGCAGCTACCAACCATCTTTCCCAATAAAGATTACTAGACAAGGTTCCCTTGGGAGCTCATTAGCACCACTTCTTAATTGTCTGGGAGCAGGGCCACTGTTGAGGGAAGCAAGACACATTTCTTCTGCTTATCTGCTGGAAACTCTGTCTGTGCAGTGCTACCAGTCCCTCCCAACCTGGAAATTAACACATTTGCTGTTGCTTGATAAAAACAATTTTTTCCAACAGTACATTCTTGAATGTTTTCCTTTCAAGATTATCACTGTCAATCACGCCGAGTACTGAGTGCTGCTCTTCAAAAATGTGCACATATATATTTAGCACACACAGTTTAAGATTTTTGTTTCTTAAAATAGCTTAGCTAGAAACTTCTCAAAAGCAGGTATTTAATCATAAAGGACTCTTAGCAGAAATGAGTCTGAGCCATGAATGCTTCATTCAAAAGAATAAAAATAAAACCACGTCAGCTTTGCCACACCATGAAACTGCTTTATTTCCACTTCTCTTCTCACCCATCAAATGCTGCACCAACCCTGCGTCCCACAATGGTTATTCAAGATAACTGACCAGTATAAGTCTTTGTCTGGATGTAGAGTGATTCCTTTGATAGCTAAGTTTGGGGTTGGAATGGGGGGAGGTTTTCCAGGACTGAATGACTGCTGCTAATGATCACCTACAGGTTCTTCAGAACCTTGGTATTTGTTTTATTAAAGTGTGTCTTTTTAAAAAAGATCTGTCTTTAAAGACCTTCCTATTCCAATTCTAGGTTCTAGTGCCATCTGCTGCTCAACATGAGTAACTTCATATCATTTGTTTTAAAAAATAATTGCTTGTTGGGGTGGAGCAAGGTGTGTGACTCACTGAAATACCACCAGAATAAAGAGAAGAGGGTTTTCTTTATTAGAATGATTGGAGAGGCAAAATGCTCCTAATGTTAAACTGGAGTGAAAACCATTTGAAAACCCAGTGGAAGCAAAGTAAATTGTAACTCTAACTAGCATGGTATTCCACAGCATGTGATGGTAGCACATAGCTACAGTGAATCAAGAGGTCATCTAGTCCAGTCCCCTGCACTCATGGCAGGACTAAGTATTATCTAGACCGGGGGAGGGCAAACTATGGTCCGCGGATCTGGCCTGTCAGGGCTTTCAATCTGACCTGCAGAGGGCTCCGTGCGCTGTCCTGGTCTACAGGCATCGCCCCCCGCAGCTCCCATTGGCTGGGAACGGGGAACCGCGGCCAATGGAAGCTTTGGGTGTGGAACCCACAGGTGAGGGCAGCACACGGCGGAGGCCACTGCCCCACCCCACCCCCAGGAGCCACTGCCGGACATGCTGGCCACTTCCAGGAGTGGTGCGGGGCCAGGGCATTAGCCCCCGCTGCACGCCTCTGACACTCCAGAGCCGCTCAAGGTAAGCGGTGCCAGGCCAGAGCTCTCACCCCGCACCCCACCCCCCTGCTGCACCCCTTCTACACTCCAACCCCTGCCCTGAGCCCCCTCCTGCACCCCGCACCCTTTCTGCACCCCAACCCCTTGCCCTGAGCCCCTTCCTGCACACCACACATCCTCCCACACCCCGCACTTCCTCCCACACCCCAACCCCCTGCCCCAGCCCTACATTCATGGCCCTGCAAGCAATTTCCCCACCCCGATGTGGCCCTCTGGCCAAAAAGTTTGCCCACCCCTGATCTAGACCATTCCTGACAGGTGTTTGTTTAACCTGCTCTTAAAAATGTCCAATGATGGAGATTCCACAACCTCCCTAGGCAATTCCAGGGCTTAACCACCCTGACAGGAAGTTTTTCCTAATGTCCGACCTAAACAGCCCTTGCTGCAATTTAAGCCATTGCTTCTTGTTCTACCCTCAGAGGTTAAGGAGAACAATTTTTCTGCCTCCTCCTTGTTACAATCTTTTATGTACTTGAAAATTGTTATCATGTCCCCTCTCGGTCTTCTCTTCCCCAGATTAAACTAACCCAGTTTTTTCAATCTTCCCTTGTAGGTCACGTTCTCTAGACCTTTAATCATTTTTGTTGCACTTCTCTGGACTTTTTCCAATTTGTCCACATCTTTCCTGAATTGCGGCGCCCAGAACTGGACACAATACTCCAGTTGAGCCCTAATCAGTGCAGAGTAGAGCGAAAGAATTACTTCTCGTGTCTTGCTTACAACACTCCTGCTAATACATCCCAGAATGATGTTTGCTTTTTTTGCAACAGTGTTACACCATTGACTCATATTTAGCTTGTGGTCCACTATGACCCCCAGATCCCTTTCCGCAGTACTCTTTGATGTCTGGGGCCCTTCCTCTCCGACGCAGACCTCACATTAGTGATCCACACCTTTTTAATCTTGAGGCTAGTTGTTTGTGTGCTGTACTTAGGGGCTACTCTTTAAAAGAACCCAGAATCTTGAGCTAGCACAGAATATGTCAGCACATATCCTGAGTGGGGCGAACTGTGATAAGTATATATAACACTGGCATGCTGTGCCCTGCCCTGCTTATCTGCTACTCCCAGGTGTAGTTCAAGTTGTTGCTAAATTCCACAATAGTTTAGGATTTATTTAATCTAGTGATCCACTCTGTCCCACCACGGCAACTGTGGTTCATCAGGCCAGTTTTGGTTTCATTTTCTTGAGTGGTTAAACTCTTGATGTGTGCCTATCGAGGGATCAACCCTTCAGTATTTCTCTGACTAGATCGAACCTTAAGTAACAAATATAGTTGCAGATAGGAAAGACAAAATATAAATCCTAATGCTGTTTAAGTTTAATGCCTCCCAATCACAGGATAGCATCTTCCCACCTGCCCTGACAGGGGAGTGTCATGGAAGTGTTGACCTTTGGTCAGGCAGTGACTTAAGCAACTAAGAATCAGAGAACATTTAATTTCACTGTATTGCTGACAATATTTCACTTTCCTTTGAGTTAGAAGTAGCTGAAATTACTCACAGCCCAACTCTTCACTGCCCCTTCTAAGTACTGAGCAAACACAAAATGTACTTCAAGGGGCTGGCCCAAGACTATGAAATGAATTCCCACCGGAGCTAAGGATCATCACAAATCTCACCCCCATCCACTCTGAGTGCAAGGCACGTTTCTGTCACCTTGCCTTGTCTAACGTATATGGGAGGGTGTGAATGTAAACATTCCCAAACAATCTACAGATCCAGACTAACACGGCTACCCCTCTGATACTTGATTCCCAAACAAAACACTCCCCTACACACATTTGTCACCCTGGGGAGAAGATGAGAGAACAAACACGTGACATGTTAGGCACATCATTTAATGCACTTCTGGAAAGCACTCAGATACTACCATTACGAGCACAGTATAAGAACCTCTCTAGAATAGACTAGGGCTTACTTCTCTCTGTTCATCCAAATACAGATACTTCATACTCAAACAAATAAGGAAAATAATGCTTTGTACAGCTTCATTGCTCCCGAGGCCTGTAGACAGGGCATGATCCCTCTGACTTGTTTTCTTTTCAAACGTGCTGCAGTTCCAACTCAGCCGCTCTGTCCCTTTTGTGCATCTAATGTGAAACCTGGTTCAGGATCTCCAGACAGTTTGCTTAATTGTGCAGAACCTATCAACAGATATTTGTTTGAACATTTGCTGTAAGCAAATTTATGCCTTGAGTTGAAATATTACATTTATCTGTATGTATTTTATTTGTTTAATTATAATACTTAGAGCAGAGGTTCTCAAACTGTGATCTGTGAGCTCCATTCAGGTCGTCCACGTAGTTCTCTCTAAGGTGTGCGCCTGGGCAACCGCACACGAGAGAATGAAGGGCCACCCAGCTAATTAGTGGAGCTGCGCAGGCGTGGCTCCACTAATTAGGTGCCTGGACCCTGGAGAAGATGCACATGTAAGGTGAGGTGGTGGCCATGGGAGGAATAGGGGGTAGGTGAGAGGGGGCAGTGGGGTGAGAAGAGGGGGTGGGGGTGGGATTTGGGATGTGCAGGGTTGCAGGGGCCAGAGAAAGAGGCAATTTTCCCCACCTCCAGGGCTGCGACTGCCAGGGAGAGACAGCCCTCCTTCAGCCTCAGCTCTGTGGCTGCTGTGGTGGAGGAGAGAGGGAGAGATCCCCCCCTCCTTCCCAGCTCGGGGGCTGCTGCTGCGGGGAAGAGGGCACATCCATCACATTAGAAAGGTAAAACTACTGATAAGAAAATATGAGTTGGAAAGATGATTAAGTGGTCTGCCGAGACCCTCAGCAATTTTCAAGTAGTCCACAGAAAAAAAAGTTTGAGAACCCCACTGACTTAGAGGATATGTCTACACAGCAAAAAAAAAAAAAAAAAAAAAAAAAAAAAAAAAGGTGTGTTCTTAACTCAGATTAGCCTACCTGCATTCATAGAATCTCAGGGTTGGAAGGGACCTCAGGAGGTCATCTAGTCCAACCCCCTGCTCAAAGCAGGACCAACCCCAACTAAATCATCCCAGCCAGGGCTTTGTCAAGCCTGACCTTAAAAACCTCTAAGGAAGGAGATTCCCCCGCCTCCCTAGGTAACCCATTCCAGTTCTTCACCACCCTACTAGTGGAAAAAGTTTTTCCTAATATCCAGCCTAAACCTCCCCCTGAATTAGCTGGGCATTAGCTGGCACGGGTTAAAATAGCAGCGAAGACATGGCAACTTGCCTTGTAACTCTGATTAGCAGCTCAGGTGTAACAGGGCAACCTGGGGTTGAACCCAAGTTAAAAGCAAAGTTGCTGTGTCTTTACTGCTATTTTAAGTTAACACCTATTTTTGTGCATAGACCAGTGATTCTCAACCTTTCTAGACTAGTGTACCCCTTTCAAGAGTCAGATTGTTATTGCATACCCCAAGTTTCACCTCACTTAAAAACTACTTGCTTACAAAATCAGACATATAAATATAAAAGTGTCACAGCACCCTATCACTGAAAAATTGCTTACTTTCTTAGTTTGTACTGACTTCGCTAGTGCTTTTTATGTAGGCTGTTGAAAAACTAAGCAAACATCTAGATGAGTTGATGTACCCCCTGGAAGACCTCTGAGTACCCCCAGGGGTACATGTGCCGCTGGTGTAGGTGAATCCTAAGTGAAGCCATTGGTGGTGAAAAAGTTATTACAATGAAAATGATTCACCCCTCTCTGCTGGCCTGTGTTATCTCCAAATTATACATTTCTTACCTCTAGACATGGTTTCAGCTTTCACTCTGAATGATTAAGGGCCACATCTTGTCTGTCATCTATGGCAGTGCAAAGACCTGGCCTTGTGGGACTGGTGCTGCTCCTTTGCAGAAAGCATGGCTGGATTTGGAGGTCCACAACCACTGTATACTGTGAAGCTTTGCAAATTTTTATTACAGTGCAGCACTCCAGGGAGTTGTGGGGCTGAGGTGGGACCAGGGCCAATGAATATGTGGTTTATGGATCCATCTGCCATTCTCCTCCGCCTCGGGGACTGGTACAAATTTGCGGCTGCAGTTGTGGCCACAGTAGTTGCTCTGGGGCTTATGGAAGAGGCCTCCTCACTTCAGCCTCAATCCATTATCCCTATGGCTCAAGCCCCACACTAGTTCTAGGACTATATAGTCTGTCCCTCTCATGGATGGCTGCATACGTGTTCCTGAACACGTGATACATGATCGCTTTCTGAGTATGCATGGTATAAAACATACTTGCACATATGTTCGCTCGTGCATCCTTCTGCCTCAGAGTTCATTCTCTTGTGTTGCAGCTTTGTTCCCGAGTCTCCTTCCTCAGAAAGCAATGTCGTTTCAACAAGGAAGCAGCCACCAAATAGCCGGCTGTCTTCTCTCTCTTCTCAAACGGAACCTGCCTCCATGATCGATCAGCACGATTCCTCAAAAGACCAAAGGAGCACAAGTTTGGACCGTTCCAGCACTGATGTGGATTCAACTGATGGTATTGAGGGGCCCCTTCCGTCAGATACCTACCCTGAGGAGAAAACCATTGACTTCTCCTTCATTGATGTAAGTCTCCATAAAGGGAAAGAGTTGTTCATTTTTAAGTACGTTACCTACACTGTTAGCAAAATGCTATGCCATGTCTTCTCCCAACTTTATGTTCAACCTTGTGCTATGCTTCTTTATCCGTTAAGGCTTCTTTATTGACTTCTTGTGTGAAAAGTTCAAGATAAATTGCAATGAAAGTTCTTGTGACTGCCCTTCCTGTTAAGTCTGTGTGAATTCTATTAAAAGAGTCCAAAGGGACAATAGTTTGCACTTCAGTTGGTCATTTTTCAGTCTGCTCCTAGGAGATGTGCTTTGAAAAAGAGCATAATGGCTCTAGGAAATGGAAGCCATACGTTTCTGAAACAACATCGTTAAGTGATACAAATTGCTAGTGCTCACCATGCTGTGAGAAATGCAGATTAAGCTACAGATGTTGGATTTTAATACTACTTTTCTAACTGACAATGGGACCATCTTTCTGCAGTCTTTTTAAAATCGTATTCCTAAAATGATTTTAGTTTAAAGAGGATCTTTTGATAAATTGAGAATCCTGAATTACACAGGAATGTTGGTATTATAGTGCCTAGTCATGCAGACTGTACTCCACTTTAGTGCTATATGAGAGCATACCTACAGATAATGTGGATTTCTCCTTTCAGGTACAGTCTCTCTCAATTAAGAATTTATCTTGAATAAGAGTTACTCATCTTTTATTATATGTCAGCTAGTGGCAGATACTGTAGAAAGCTACCTATGAATTGTTACGTTCTCTCCACACTGCAGCCTTTGCTCTAATGTAATCCATTCAGTTTTCCTTTGTATATGGAGATGGCATTGTTTTAAATAACTGATCATCTCCTTTTTACCAAGGGCCATGATATTTAACTTTCGGTCTTTTTGTTGCTGGCAAACAGCTTGACATTTCTGAGGATGGGGACCAGTCAGAGCTGGGGAAATATAGCAGACTATCGAGGGAGAGAGAGTTGCATCATCACTTTATGGTTTTGCAAATCCCTGCCTTCTGATTGGCTGATGGCCATTGTTACCTGGTAAGAGCACACAGATTATCATAGTTTGGTTATCGAAAAATAACACTGCAGTGATTATACAGATCAGACATCCAGAACCAAGCAGAGTTCAGGGAACTGTCCAAATGGGAAACCACTGTAGTTCCATATCAGTTATTGTACAGAATATTAGCACTCTGAGTAAATTCAGTTTAATTGGAGTTTAAAATAACAGTGATAATAATTAAAACAAAAGTAGACTTAATTAAGCTGAAATATGATTATGGTTAAAAATAAGACCTGAAGTAGTTATGGAATGAACCGCTCTATTTTCAGACTAATTGAAATTTCCACATTTGAGGGTAACATTTTTCTTTTTAAAAGCAAACTTCTATACTGGATTCCAGTGCCCTGAAAACCCGTGTGCAGCTCAGCAAAAGGATTCGCCACCGGGCACCTAGCTCCCATTCACTCAGGAGAAGCAGACGGATAGAGTCTGAAAACAAACTCTCTGTGATGCAGGAGACTGACAGCACTTGGATGTTTAAAGACTCCACAGGTATCCCTCTCAGTCCTGTG
This sequence comes from Macrochelys suwanniensis, assembly GCA_033296515.1. Taxonomy (NCBI): domain Eukaryota; kingdom Metazoa; phylum Chordata; order Testudines; family Chelydridae; genus Macrochelys; species Macrochelys suwanniensis. The sequence continues at coordinate 2,822,082 of CM065789.1, read as the reverse complement.
AAATAATTAGTCATGGTGCTGCGGGGTTGGAGATATATTGTATCCTCCATAGAATTTTTCTCTTTTTTGAGCTAGTGTCCCTGTGGGTACTCCACTTTAGTTGTGTGCGTGCCTGCGTATCTTCAGTCAGAGATTTTTGTCAGCAGTTTGTGCAGATCCATGTGTGTTTGTGCTCCAGCCTGAGGCTATACAGGTTGGGGTGGACTCCAGTTCCTTCTCAACCACATGTGGCTAAAGATGTCCACTAACTTAGCATACCAACTTTTTTTCCCCCTTGTTCCTATTATTTTATTAATGTTGTTCACTTATTTTAGTTTGTTTTATATTTTCTTTCCCCAGCACAAGTTCTGTGGTTTAGCAGGTCCCCCCTTTTGTTCCATGGTCAGGGCCTTTTGCCCTTGGCCCCTGTTCGTTTGCGGCCTTTCTTCCTTGGGCGTGCCCAAAACCCTGGGCTTCAAACCCTGACAGACCTGACACAGGTCCTTTCCCCTCAATGATGGGCATTCCAGCTGTCTTGGAGAGTCTCACATCACATCAAAGTGCAAGTCTGCTTTAGCTTCAAGAGCAGATCCAGGAACCTGAGAGAAGCGGAGGTTGCTCCTTATCGAGCGTTCACTTTGAGACCTGCCACCACTTCAGAGTCCAAATCTTCCCCTGCACCTTCCATCCCCTCACCCGTACACTGAGGTCAGCCTCTCAGGCCGCTCCGGTAATTTCTTCAGCTCCAGTGAGCAGAGATGAAGGGGCACCTTCGAAGACTTCAAAATCTACTATAAAGAAAATACCTTGATCCCCGGATGGGAGAAATTGGCCCAGAGACCAGGAAATAAGGAGACCTTGCCTCACAGTATGGGTAATGCCGAGGCTTATAGTTCCTCTGGTATTGAGAGGTTGGTATCTCCAAAAAAGGCTTCTAGCACATTGTGTACCAAGAAGTCTCTCAGCAAACAAGTGGTAGCCTTATTGGAGTCCTCCAAGCAGAGGGAGGGACTCTTTGAAGAAAGCATCTTTGACCTCTTCCTTGAGCCATGGTCATAAAGGGCATAGGACCATCCCATCCATACCCTCTCCAGTACCACTCGACGCATCTCAACCTGAGGATCAGTGTCTAAGAGCTCTGATACGGGTTGGATTTCTTTCTCAAGAGGCTCTTCAAGTGTCAGCAGAGCCCAAATTCCCTCTCCTGAGGAGTACCAAGAAGGATATTTGCCAGTACTGGCATACCCTCCAGTGCTGCTGCAACCTCACACAAAATCTTGGTCTCCAGTACCAATGTGACTGCCTGTGCCAACTTGACCACAGGTGCCGACACCCTTAGCTCCTCCACTGAATACAAGAGATTACACTTCCTCAGACTCAGACATTTCCATACAGGATTCTACCACCTTTCTTGTGCTGCATCCTAAGGATGAGACCACAGGAACCAGTTGATGTCTGACCCGTCAGCCTTGGCAAGAGCATCCTGGAGGTCCCTCTCCCTTTCCTTATGCCCTGCCACATTGGGCTTTCTGGAACGCTTGGATCCTGTCTGGTGATCAGTTCTATAGAGTGTCCTCACCGGTACCCCAGAATCCTCTTCCCAAGGAAGATCCTTTAGAAGAACAAAAGCTAAGGGCAAAGGAGGAGGCACTACCATCTAATAAATCCTCTTCCTCACAAGACAAGGCTGTTATGTCCTCGCCCCCATCCTACGTGGGTGACTTCAGAGACTTCCAAGAATGGATGAAGAGGGTGGCTGAGGCTTTTAACGATCCCTCAATACAAATGCAGTGTTTATTTTAAGACATCGAATCAGAAAGGTTAACATTACAAAGCTACAGCTGTTTTTGGTTCAAGCTGTGACCTCTGATGATCATTGTGCAAAGCCAAAATGTAGTAATTTCCAAGTAAGAGGCCAGTGAATGTGAGTGAACTGAGCTATTGTAAACTTAACTGTAACACACACACGTGCTTTTATGCTTTAATGTATAAACAGAGCGATTCAGAAGCAATAGCGGAATTCATTTAAGGATATAATTCTGCCCTTTTACAGCCATGTATGAGTGCTAAATCATGTCAAATAACTTCCACTGAGTCTTCATGATTCTAATATGTTACATTGTTACATAGGAAGAGGGTTATGAGATCAAGACATGGACAGAAAGTTTGCTGACCAACTTGCTTTGTTTCTATTTAAATGTGTCTGGTGTGAAATAACATCTCGTCATTGTGATTTCTGTTAGAAGAGAAATCTACAAAACAGGAAGAGTCTGATGAGGAAGAAAAAATACACCGAACTGAGAGATCCTCAGCTATGCAACCTCAGAGGCTTCCTGTTTTTCCAGGCATGGACCACTCTGTTCTCAAGGTGAAGACAGACAGATCATACTACATTAGGTCAGGGGTCCATCTAGTCCAGTATCCCGTGATTGACAGCGGCCACATCAGATGCTCTCCAGAGGAAGGTGCAAGAGTCCCAGAAAGGGCAATTTATACATTTACCCAGCGGTTCCCAAACTGTGGGTCGGGACCCCAAGTGGGTTGCAATCCCATTTTAATGGGGTCACCAGGGCTTGCTTAGAGTTGCTGGGGCCAAAGTCTGAGCCCCACCTCCCGGGGCCAAAGTCTGAGGACTTCAGCCCTGGGCGGTGGGGCTCAGGTTACAGGCCCTCTGCCTGGGGTGAAGCCCTCGAGCTTTGGCTTTGGTCCCCCCTCCGGGGGCGGTAGGGCTCAAGCAGGCTCAGGCTTTGGTCCCCCCTCTGGGGTTGTATAGTAATTTTTGCTGTCAGAAGGGCATCATGGTGTAGTGAAGTTTGAGAGCCCCAAACAGTTCAGAGAAGAAAAATTGATGATCTGTTAGATGGTCCAGGAAACTTATAGCGATGTTGTAAATAGCTTTTTCACTCATTGACCCTGTATTATTGATAGAAATATTGGCAGTGGTTTAGAAGGAAATTTAACTTCATAATAGTTTGTGTATGTTTTCAAAACAGCTCAGATTTATGGTAAATTCCATTATAAATGTATGCAGTTTATGGATTTCAGACTTGTGCTTTCTTCTGTTTCATAAGCCAGTGAAATGATTTGAGTGATCAGATTGTCCTCCAAGGAAATCTAAAAGCAGCTTTTTAAAAAATAAACCTTTTTTCTAGGCTCAGCTTCGGAAAAGACAAGAGCCGGAGAGTCCCAGTGAAATAAATTCTGCACAGCTATTTAAATCCCAGTTCCAGCAAGGAGCTCCTGGTGGCAGGGTACTGCCCTCTAGTGCTGAGAAGGAGAACAGGTGAGAGAGCTGTTTAAATCCCAGCAAGCAGAAAATTCAGAAATAACTCTTCGTTGCATTGCTAGGATCCTAGAAGAATATGGCTTATTTTGGTTTTGTTTCTGTAATGAGGTATTGTCATTGTAGGATAAAGTTTATTTTACTGTGTCCTTAGGTCAGAAGAAATGTCTCCTCAATGGCTGAAAGAGCTGAAATCGAAGAAGAGGCAGAGCCAGCACGAGAATCAGGTTTGAGAAGGTACAGTACAGCAGAAACAGAGGTGTTACTCTGTAGAATTTGTGCCTGACTGCTTTGCGGCGAAGTCTCCTGTCTTTTCAGCCAGAAGAGATTCTTAGCTGATGGAGAAAGTAACGTGCAGTTACCTTTAGCCCTTGCAGCCTGGCAGAAACAATGTATGTTTGGGTATTCCCACCCTATTTCCACAGGGAACGGGTAAGCTCTTGCTGTGACTGGTACTGCCATGTGGCTGGACATGCAGCAGACACATCTTTGCAATGCTCAAGCCCCTTAAAGCTGATGCTAATGACGTGAAGCTTTGAGTGAAAAATCGGTTCTGAACCTGCCCGGACACTGCCTCTGCAAGCATAGAGTATACACGCGTTGTATGTAACTGTGCAATCCATGTCCAAGACAGTAAAATATTTCCATAATGAAGCAGATCCGATTTCATTGGAATTTACTGTACAGATTATGCATTTCCCCCCTTTCCCTTATTGTTGTGTAGCCTTATTTACTAGCTCAGATGAAGGTGCTATTAACTTCTCGGCAGGCCATTCTATTATAATAACATTCGTCATTCTGCTAATTTTATAACAATATGTAGAGTCCTACTACTAAGTGCTGTCATTGTTTAACGGGCAGGTTCTGCAGATAGATATTTAAACCATTGGAGCACTTGGTTTCAGCGATGCTCTTAATAGTTCATATGCAGTTTAATAACACAAACTAGCTTGCGATTGCTGCTGCTGCACCAGCAACATGGAAAGAGCATCATCGATTGTGCACACATGTTACAAAGACTTGAGAGTCCCGAGGGTGATGGGGGTGGTTACATTTATGAACAATGTCATACAGCAGCTATTCATACAGCTTCTGTGTTTTTTTTTCCTTTTCAGACACCTATTATGACAAGGAAAAGACACAGAAGTATAACAGAAGCCTTAACTCATCTGAACCTAAAATTCACACATCATGCTGCTGCTGTTTGCTTCCTGCCTCGACTGCTATGTGCATGGTGCCTTCCTGCTTTGTGGAGAAAGCTGCTTAATATTCATAGACAAATACAAAGCTGTATCTTCTCAGATAGGGAAGGATATAGTCACTTTAGAACTACTTGAAGTAAGAGATGGTGCAGTATAGTTAGCACTTGAGAAGGTCTTGCCAGCGGGTAACATTTGTTCTAGGAAATACGGCGCATCAGAAAAAGTCCCCTCGCCTTCGAACAAAGACAACATCTCTGCAGAATTGAGCTATGTTCAGCAACTCAAGCATGTGAATGCTGGTAGGCGTGTCAAGTGTAAAGGCTGGGGTTTGTATTTGTTTATGAAAATAACAAAATTTTAAATTATATTCATCTTGTGAACTAATAGTGGTTCCTATTCAGAATGAAGTTTGTGGAAGAGGGTGAAAGAACAAATCATGTTTACTGCCATATTAAAAAATGAAACTCGACTGATATTTTTTTAAAGGTATTTTTGATTGGCTGATGCTTGCACATGATCTGCTGATCAGGCAGATCAAGTTGATTTTTAGATTGAGCATAATGTTAATTTTTCATTCTTTAACTGGGATTGTCTGGTCTGTCAGCATGTAGTGTAATTGCATCATTAGAATGTCATATTCTTAGGATGATAAAGCAATAATGTCAACCAATTCTCTTTAAAAATAGATGTAAATATTGTTTTTATTACTAAAAAGGAAGAGACGAGGAAGGATGTATAATCTTGTCAATATGAGGGTTCCAGGTAATTGTTGAATGTCATTCTTCACATCAACCTCAGATTGTCCCACTGGATATTTGTATTAGTTACCTATGTAAATATCAGTTTTAAGTGTTTATTTTTATGCTGATTTTGTGGGATAACCTAAATGCAATCTCTCACTTCTCAACTGTTTATTAAATGATCTATACATTTTATGTTGGTAAGACCAAATGTTGGTATGTTAGCAATGTAGATAATACTAACATTACAGCACAGATGTGTCAGTCACATCAGAAGAGTTTTGATGTCTTTGGATCCAGATTCTGAAATCGGCAAGATTTTTTTTAACCAAGAAGTCCATTTATAAGTAAATTATAAATGGGTACTGTATTTAAAATATGTATTACTTACTTACTTTTCCCCAAGTGCTCTTTTCAGAAAATCTTTAAAAATATACGCTAATAGGAAAGCTCATTCTGTAAGGTCAGCACCCCCAGGACTCTGATAAGGAGAGTAAGTGACATGGAAAGGAGAATTGAATCAAAATAGATGAGCTCTTTCTATTCTGCTATTCTCATAACCTTCTGTGGCAAACTGTTTGGGCCTGAACAGTCAGATGTGATGAAGCTGCACACAGTTGCATTGTGGGAGCAAAACACAGAGTTCACTTTCTACTGCACTGCAGTTCTTGTCTCCCGCTGAAAGGTTATTATATCAATTAAATGTTAAAAATCAGGCACCAGCCCTTGCCCACATTTTCCCTTTTTCTGCTCAGCGTGTCAGAAGGCTTCTCTTATGTGGTACTACCACAACAGTGCACCTGCTAGCCAAAGGGATAACCTTTGTCTGCCATCCATCAAGTTTTTAGCTGCCATAAACCATGTGCCAACTCTTGTCATAAAGAAGTCACAAATGAGGTGATTTCACTCCCAGCCTGTAGTTCAGTAAATAACTGCACTATGTCAAGAGATATGACCAGTATGCTCTTCTCCCTTTTAATAGCAGAGTTCTAACAGTAGCACCCCTGATTTTATAGAAATACAAATGAATATTTTTCCACTTCAAAATAAAAATGTCTTTGTTCAGTTCTTTGCCCTGCTCCATGTAAGAGGTGACAATGCCAGAGACGCTGCTTTTACAGTTTCTTCTGCCACAGGTCAGTGAACTCTCAAATATTACTGCTAAACGGAATCACACTTCTGCCCTCTTTCCTGTGGATAACCCACCCCACCGCTGCCGCCCATAAGGGGAAGGGGAAGAAGCATCCAGAGGAGCGCATTTGTCCAAGCTATTAAAGAGACACTGTTGACTGCTTTTTAAAACTAGTTGTATATATTTTCTGCCAATTGTTTATGTGGTGTGGGACCTGTTTTTATTTTGGGACTGAAACTTTTAGGCAAGCTTTGTATTTTTCTGTGCTTGTACTGCATCAGCCAGCTTGTTTTGTCAGTTGTATATCAGATGTTCTTGATGGTGATTGAGTGTACAATTTGAACAGTATTAGCTGCAGGGTTTTTAGGTGTGACAGAAGAATGTTGGTCACTTTTAATTTCCCTTGATAAGCATGTGGGTGGCCCTTTTTTTTTTCTTCCTTTCTTTTTTTAAGGTATTCAAAACGCAGAAACTTCCTTTTGACCATAAAAACACAGAGGGGGGTTTAATTTTAGGATTGAGGAACTTGATAGTGTCTCTTTAATGACAGTCAAAGCATTTTGTCTCACGCTTCCCGATGCAACAAAATGTTAGCTGCAGTGTTTTTGCTGTGCATTCTGATACACTGAGGGGATTGGTTTTGCATATTGGCAAAGCCCTTTGAATGAGTATGTGTTTCCATTTCTTCATGGACAGTGCACTGAAATTTACTGTAGTTTTACTGCTAGTGAGAAATGTTTAATCTTAAATATGTCTGACTAAAAAAAATCTTTAGGATAAGATTGAACGGGATAGTGGTTTTTTTCTGATCTTTTATTTCTTTGTATTGTACGTGCATTAAATAACTATTTTCTCTTGTGACTCCAGATTCCCACCATGTAATTGACATCATAAATATTTATTACACATATGATAACATGCTGTAAAACTCTTTTCTTTAGAATAATTCCATTTTAATTTCAAATAATGCTTATGAAACTTTTTATTATTTTACTTTAACCGTCACAGATTATAACTTGCTGTTAATATGAGCCAGGAATGAACACTTACCTGTAGCATGTTCTTCATGTAAGATTTTTTTTGTATTAATAACTATTGGAAGCTATTTTAAGAGTAAGTTTTAACTCTTAACTTACTTTTACTTGAACTCTCTTTGTAAGTGTGATAGATGGAGATAGCTGGTGTTTGGCATTTGCCATTGAGTACAAGGTGCTTTTGCAGAAGTATTTTGTTCTTTTTATTTAAGACCATCACAGTTTTATCTGTTCTTCATCCCACAGTTGCAGTAGTAGATCAATAGTTTCAAAAAGTAAATGTAAATCAGGCTGGTGTATGGAACTTGGAAATACATCGTTAATGTCCCCTTTTTTCACTGTAATTAGGAGAGACTTCCCCTGGAATTTTAATCCACTTATGTTTCATATTCACTGGAATCGTCAATTGGCTTTTTCTTCTCCTTTATTTGTTTTGCAAATTCACCTTGTTTATGGCTTGAGGTTAGTATGAGCTAAATCAGTGTTTTTACTGGTTTTGTATTACCTGCTGTACACAAAGATGCTAAATTTCTGCTTTCCATTTTAACATTTTTAACATGTTTGTGTAGGATTCAAAAATTTGCTTCTTGCTTGCACAGAGATTTAGCTTTCCACCCTCTGGTATTTTGTTTTGATCGCCTAGTAATTGCTGGCAAACTACCAGAAGCATTTTATTCAGAAATTGCCAGCTACTAATTCACAAATCATAGAACCATAGAATTGTAGGGACCTCGAGAGGTCATCTAGTCCAGTCCCCTGTCCTCAAGACAGGCTTAAGTATTATCTAGACCATCTTTGACAGTGATTGTCTAACCTGCTCTTAAAAACTTCCAATGAGGGAGATTCCACAACCCCCTAGGCAATTTGTTCCAATGCTTAACTACCCTGTCAGTTAGAAAGTTTTTCCTACTGTCCAGCCTAAACTTCCCTTGCTGCTATTTAAGCCCTTTGCTTCTTGTCCTAGCCTCAGAAGTTAACTAATACAATTTTTCTCCCTCCTTGTAACAACCTTTTATGTACTTGAAAACTGTTATCATGTCCCCTCTCGGTCTTCTCTTCTCCAGACTAAACAAATCTAATTCTTTCAGTCTTTCCTCATAGGTCATGTTTCCTAAACCTTTCATCATTTTTGTTGCTCTCCTCTGGACTTTCTCCAATTTGTCCACATATGTTTGCAAACTTTTGCTCAACCATACTATCCAGAGCTGCATTATCAATTAGTTTATAATTAATTTTACATGTTTGCACATGTACTTAATATGCCTGCAATGTGTAGGGTAGTAAACCGTGAATGTGGTTTAATGTAAAGTTGCTACATGGAGAGCCCTGCTGTACCAAAATACCACAGTAGAGATCAGAACAGTTCTAGGATATGTTTAATATAAATAGTTTGGAATAGTTTAAAAATCTAGGCACCCAGTGATGTTAGCTGCCTTCTTTACACTTTGCATCCCGACTATGTACGCTGCTATGCCCAATACCATCAAAGGCATGTAGTGTAAACTGAGTGTAATTGGCTTTTGAAGGGTCTGTCTCACACATTTTATTTGAATCTTTGGAACCAAAAGAGTTGATCAATCTAAACTCCCATTGCGCCATATGTCCAAAATGTTACAATTCTGTGATGATAGAAATGTGTGTTAGAAATAAACAAGCAATGTGTTCTGTAGGATAAGAGAAGGAGTTCTGTGAGGGTGTCCCATGTAGAATAATTGGCATGAATTAGGCATGGCCTGTGTTGTAAAATATAATGGAAGTCACTGAAATGTAATTGTTTGGGAGACACAAATATGTTCAGTAGGGCTGTTCTGTGGGTGGTAAAGGTTCGCTGCTAACTTACTGAAATTTGGTTTTCTTGGAGTAGGCCAAATGGGTCAGTTCCATAGAATGTTAAACCTCTGTCAATCTGGTTGGGCCCGGCGTCTCTTATTACCATACAAATACCTTTCCATGTCAGTGAAGTATAAAACCTCTTCAGTCAGGCTAAGCTGTAACTGAACAGGTGATCCAGACTTCTGCAGTTGGACAGTTCAGGCAGGTTAAAGCGTAGGAGAGAACACCTGCTATCTCAGGAGGAAAAGAATGTAGTTGACAGTGCTGACAATCTTCAGGTTCTTTTGCACAGGTTCATATTTAAAACATGAAACAATTTCAGCCTGGAGGTAAATTTTCTTTTCTAATATTCTTGAATGTAAGTAATACAATAAACAGTATAAAGCAAGCCAACGTGTCCTTGTGGGGCAGGGTGTATTTATATGCTAACATGGCCACTCGGGAATGATCTATGAATGTGGAACGCTGCACGATCTTGAAAACTCCTTTCTCTCCTATTTGCCCTTCATACAAACCAATCCATGCTGGTTTGCCGTTACAGCATCTGTTTAACTGAAGAGACCATATTGTTCCCACTTACTCACCCCGACATAGTGTTAGGAGCTCACCTCCTTAAACCCGTGTCAGAGGCACTCAGATACTACACTGATGAGGATCATCTAAGTACCTGGGTGGGTAAGGCAAATTCTGTCCTGTGGCACATGTGTGATGCTCTCACTGGGTTCGATGAGATCTACATCAATATCTGAAGGCAGCGTTTGGCCTTTAAACATTAGATTAGAAAGGGTCTCCGCTGTTTCTGCATGTTAACTCTGGGCCCCTATTTTTTCTTGTGCAAAATATGTCCTCTTTTCTTAGAGCTCACAGCCCACCTCTGCAGCTAAGTTTGCAAGGTGCTAACAGTGCATTGCTAATTAACCCAACCCATGGATGAAGGGCCAAATCCAGATTTGGTGTAAGGTCTGGTCTTCACTAGGAAAAAGGTATGTTCCAAACTCAAGTTAGCTAACTTGAGGTACAGTCTTAGTAAAGACAAGGCAGTTTGTTGAATCGATTTGCTAGCAATAAACTGCCCTTTCTTCACTAGGATTCTACTTTTAGTTACCTAGGATTTTCACTGGAGCCAAGAACACACCTTTTTCCCTCCAAGTAAAGACCAGGCTTCACTGGTTGGCTGCAACCACATTAACCTCTGTGGAGTGCTGCCTTTTACAGCAGGTTTGAATATGGACCAATGAGCACAATATTCCGAGTCCTCTGTCATCCAGGATACCAAAGTCTAAGGACGTTTGGTCAATGCAGGCTCTTGATTACGATGATACAGGGCAGGGAGAATGTGTGATGAGCCATATGTGAAATACGTTAGTTCCAGGGTGTGATTGGAAATCCTTTCTCATATCAATGTGCTTTCCCTGAGGCACTTCAAACCACTGTTTGGTCTGTCCCACCCCCACCCCATCCCATCCCTCAGTTGAAAATATTTTTACCAAAATATGTGTTGAAATGATTTTTTCATCCTATTGAAGGGATTTGGAGAGAAGGGGAAGGTCGTGTGGCTTATGGATTTTCTTCTTACCGTATGACTATCAAGCCTGTTAAAGGAGCTATTGTATAGATAAAAACTTTTATATCATTCTGCATAGCCTTATAGAACATGTAAATATGGATCACACAATGAATAAATATGTTGTGCTATAGAAGATATTTTGTACTACATAGTTTCCTAAGTAATACAGATATTCTATCTGTTGTGTATCTACTTGTATGACTATGATTCCAAGTTTAGCGTTGCCAGAGATTTACAAAAGATTATATTTTCTAACAGTGTGTTGTGAGCATTTGTCAAAGGGATTAAAGAAGCTGACAGCAAGAGGAAATTGAGTTCTGTTAGGAAAGAAAAATCAGTACAATATATTATCCCTACCTTCTGTGATGTTTTGCAACTGCCTTATCTATGTGCATATTCCATGAACTTGGAAAATGAAGCAGGATTTGGGGGCACTTTAGTCATTGCAAAAATAAATGTAAGTGAAGATGTTACCAAGAAAATGAACTTATGGGAAAATACCTATATTTTTAAAGTAAAAAAGAGAAAATTACAGTACCTTGTTTGGTAAAAGCTACAAATGAATCCCATTCCAGTCCCTCCCCTGAGTATCTGTTCCGTACAGAAGTAATTTTATATTTTACAACTAAGAGTTTTCATATCAATAGAAAAGCAGATGAAAATGTGAAAAGGAACTGCAATAAAAGTGAACTACAGTAAACTGCTGTCTATGGTGGATCTTTGCATGTACAAAATGTGTTGCATTCAAACAATGACAATAAATTAGAGTACAAAGCTTGGATGCCAGTTGTATTTAATTGACGCTTTTGCTTTGCTAAGACATTTTAATTATCCCAGCATAGCTATTCTCCCATTAAATCTGGTCACTGTGTAACCTCACACACAACCCCATTTTACCTTTGCGTGTGATTGCCTGTTTCCTGATATGAAGTGATATTGAAAATAGAAATGACAGAAGTACCTTTGAAATGGTAACTTCCCCTGCCCCATTTAGGTGCTAAGATACTACAGTGATGTGCAGCAGTATAACATTCTAAGATTTATCAGTTCCTATTAACCAACATGTGGAGTATATTGCCATAGAAATTCTCTGTATCCTGTGTTTAACCAGCTTGCTTCATGACCACTATCCCAGTCTGCCTGCCTCGAGCATGCTTCTTGCCATGGTATCTTTGTCTCGGACAGAACGTTTACCAGTTCTGAGGTACATTAGTGATATTGTAGTTCCCATGATGCTTCCCATTAACACAATGGAGACACTTGGGAGAGATGCTGCAGTAGGTGTCTTATTCCAATGCTTTTCTGTTTCCCTCTCCAATCTGACACCCTACTTCCCACGCAGACTGGTGTGACAAGGGAGTGCCCAGCTTTCACGCCAACTCTCCAAATAAAAATTAAAGCAAAAACCCACCACCCAAGATCAGGGCAAAGAATGGAGTGATGTTAGTGATTCGTTTCATTACGTTTGTCCCATGAGTTGTTTTGCTCTGAATAGTTTGCCCAGCTCTAAGGCCGATAACCATGTGAGTCCCACCAGCACCTGCAGCAGAACCGCTACTATCAAAAGTCCTGGCAGCTCCAGAGACCCCAAAGAGACGGATGGTTGGGAAGGGTGTAAGGAACAGCCTGTTAACATTGGGTACTTGGGTCTCTTTGGCAGCATGAAGGCCTGTGTCCTTACAGCCATGCTGGCTTTGCTCTCCATTATAACTGGGCTCAGGCCAACCAGAGTGATGTGTGCAGTATTAGCCTGTGAATAGGACCATGAACCGCAGCTGCTTAGATGGAGCATATTGGTCACGTGGAGCCATCGGGCTCCAGGGACTGAAAAGCAGCTGTTGTAGGTCTGTAGCAGCATTTCGTATAATGCAATAGCTGTGCTCTGCAAATAGGCTCCGGACCACTTCCATGCCTTCCAGTAGTGCCTTGAGCCCCCTAATGAGAGTGGGGTGGCCGGCATTGTTCAGGCACATAGATAGAGACAGCCTCTGCCCTGAAGAGCGTGCTATCTCTCAGGCCAGGTCTACACTAGGGGCGGGGGTCGATGTAAGGTATGCAACTTCAGCTACGTAAAAAACGTAGCTGATGTCGACCTACCTCGCTCGACTTACCGCGCACTGTGAGGATGCCGCAGTGTCGACTGCCGCCGCTCCCCCGTTGACTCCACTTCCGCCTCTCGTCGGGGTGGATTACCGGAGTCGAAAGGAAAGCGATCGGGGATTGATTTATCGTGTCTACACTAGACGCGAAAAATCGATCCCCGAAAGATTGATTGCTACCCACTGAATCGGCGAGTAGTGTAGACCAGCCCTCATAGACAAGACGGACAGGGCAGGAAAGAACAGGCATAGAGAAGGAAAGTGAGTGACCCAAGCCCACCCAGCAGATCAGTATAAGAGCTGGGAACAGAAACCAGGTCTCCTGAGTCCCAGTCTAGTGCCCTATCCACTGGGCAACACTACATCAACATACCCTGCAATACTTTGGGATAAAGAGCCCTCACTTCACCAGAGCTGCAATGGAGCCAGCATGGGCAGGAGCCCCCATCTTGCCTCGCTCTGGAGCCTGAAACATACTGTAACTATTTTGCATGAGTTTTGCCTTGCACTGTCCTTGGTTTTAGTGTAAATACATCAATAAACTGCAGAGGAGGAGTTTTCTGGAGCATCTGGCAAGGAGCAATGGGAACGTGCAGATGCGAAGTTCAATATTAATCTTTTGCAAATTGAGTGGGATATTTTTAAGGGAAAGCTGGAAGAAATTTGAATAATGTTTCCATAGTCCGCTGCAAGCCAAGCCCTCGCTATTGAAGTGAAATCTAATGGATGGAATTCAGTCGACATACCTGCTGCATCAGCATCAAAACGTGCTGCCCTGTTCAGAAACCACTCATAAATAGTGCTGTCCCCCGATGCTGCTCTGTCACAACGGAAACACCCCAGAAGAGGTAGTGGCAGCATCTCTGCTTGAATGTTAGCAATTAGCACAGGAGTTTTAGAAAAGGTCTTTTATTGTGCAGGATATTTTGTTAAAATTTGGGAGAAATGATACCATCGGGTTTTAATTAACCAGGACACTAGTTGAACTCAGTGTCTTTATTCTCCCTGCCCACTGGCTCCTCCAAGCCCTGTTAAATTAAAACTATTTTTAAAGAAGAGGGCAGTGTGGGGAGGTAGGTGGGAGGAAAAGTTAGCCAGCTGTGGCACATTCAAATCAGAAGCTCTGACTTAAGATACTCAGAAAAGACAATGAATGTGTCTGTCCAGGTTCTTACGTTCGCGCTCATCACTGAAACATCTGAGTGCCTACAAGGGGCCCAGCAATTTTACCCCACGGGTGGGTTTGTTGTGATTTCAATTGGGATTGCTTTTTGCACAAGAAGAGAGAGAAGCATTAACCGGAGACAACGGCTGCAGGCTGAAACTAGACAAATTCTAACTGGAAAAAAGAGGCGGATTTGTAACAGTGAGTTTAATTACCCACCGGAATAGCTTCCCAGGGGTTTGTGGTGAAGGTTGCCATCATTTTCAGTCTTCGTCGAGGCTGTCTTTCTAATGCAGTCCCAGGTTATTGGGCTCCATGCAGGGATCACTGGTTGAGGGTCTGTGGCCTGTGTTATACAGGAGGCCAGATGGGATGTTCAGAATGGATCAGTGGGTTTATGAATACAGTGCACAGATATGCTCCAGTCAAACTTCTTTCCCCAACCTCATGCTTGTTCTCCCAATGAAAGCCAGAAGGAGAAGCAGCCGCTGTCATTTTTCATAAAATAATTGTACAGCTTTTGTCAGGGTGACCCTGTTAACGTTGTTCCATTTGGGATCTTTCAGGTACAATGACTGAACTGCAGAGTTCTCCCGAGCCGCTGGCCGCTGGGGAGAGCCAGGGCGAAATAGGTGGCAATTACAAGGTATAAAAGTGATGGCCAGTCCCAGACTAACGTTACGTATTGCTCCAGATCACCCTCGAAACAGATCTGGCGTCTGAGTGGACTCACTCTTACTAACGTGGAATGCTGTAGCTTGTGTGGATAAAAAGCGAGCAGCCTGGAGCCTTAACAGCACAGCAGTGTTTTAGCATTACCCAGTTCTGTGATACATCCTCTCCTTGGTTGCCAGAGCTGATCTTTCCAGCCTCCTAGTGTCACAGAGTACTTTGTTCTGATGAGTTACTACTAGTACCTCTGCCAGACGTGCTGCTGGAAAGGGGAGATGCTTTCTGTAGTGTCTGTCAATTCCAAAGAATCTCCTGGTAATCTGTTTACTGTTGCAGCTGCTTAGCTTTTATTATCTGGCTGGTAAAGAAAGCAGATTCTATATCCCAGCAGAGTTTTGCTATATTTGTCTGAAGCGTAATTCTGTCGAACTGGAGTGGTGGTAAAGTCCCTGATGATAAATGCAAATGCTACCTCGCGGGTCAGTGTTTATGCTGTGTGGTTTTTTCCCTACGGTGCGGGAGGGCAAGAGGTAACTGCTCTGCCAGCACAGACTGTGAATAAGAAACATCAGCTCAGCCCTTCAGCTCTTGTGTGGTGCTGCATTTCCTTCCTCCATCCTGCACTGTGCGAAGGAATAGGGCAGTGTCACTCAGTCACTGTGGGTTCCACATTGTGCTAGAGCAATGGGTCTGTTGCTGTGTGGGTGTTGTACCCGGGGGAAACATACAGGGTCTCCATAGGGAGAGCAGGAGTAAGAGGCACTTTATGACGTGCTTAAAGCGTTAGAGTGGTAGCCCTCAGTGCAATGTCAGAAGGTGTCGTTACCCATCCTTTGAGACAGAGACCGAGACCCCACTTGCCATCTGGTAGCTATTTACACAGGGAATCGACCGCTTCCTAGCAGTCCGCACTGTCCCTCAATTCTGCAGTGGCAAGCATGCTCCGCTCAGCTGGAGGACATGGGTGGCAAGCACAGTGCTCTGCTGCTGTTCTCGGCCAGGGAAACTGGGAGAGAGGAATAGACCCAGGAGACTGGGCTCTTGGGCTCACCTTCACTGCAACAGCATTCGGGAGACTGGCTCATTTCTGGATGGCTGAATGGCCTTCCCCGGGCTCGCACTGCCCCTGGGCCTATATTTCTGCTGATTGCTGGTGGCTTAGGCTGGAAAGAGGCTCCTGGGGATGGTTCCTGGGAAAGGAATGAGCGGGCACATTTGGGTTGAGCTGTGTTGGGTTCTCAGTTTGTGGGCCCTTCTCCTGCGGTGACTCCTTTGCCAAAGGTCTGTCCGATCTTTCGCACCAAGGACTGAGTGACGCCCAAAGTGAAACTCCCTGGCAACTGCCAGTTTGCCACGTAGAGTGTGTATGGACCCACGTATTCGTGATGGTTCCATCGCAGGACCCTCTAGCTCACCCCACAACTCTGAAATTCAGCGTTCCTGAAGCCCCCAAGGCTCTGTATGAATTTGTTACCAAATCCCAACCCTGGGGAGTTTTGTTCGGTTTGAGGTTTGGCTGCTGCTCAGCCCTGCAGACACCAGGTGAAAATTAAACCCAGTCCGAGCTAGCCAGGCAGGGCCGGCTCCAGGCACCAGATGAGAAAGCACGTGCCTGGGGCAGCACCTTGTAAGGGGCGGCAGTCCAGGGATTCTTGGGGCGTCCATGTTTTTATTTTTTTTGCTTCGGCAGTTTGCCGGCAGCCTTTTTTTTTTGCTTTGGGCGGCCAAAAAGTTAGAGCCGGCCCTGTAGTCAGGGTTAATAACCCAGGTAATAAGCTCATGGATCTAGAGAGAGTGATGAGCGGGGAACTCTTTACAATGAACCAGCCCCCGGGGCAGGAAACCACAGAAGAGTCCCAGGGGAACTGTTAGAGTGAGCGGTGTGGATCTTGGGTCTTGCGTTTAAATTGATGATCCCGAAGAGAGACATTCGCTTTGTGGTCAGTGTTTCAGATGAGTATGGACGAGATATCACGCCTTGCTGTACTCAACAGACGCTCTGTGGTCAATACTTGGCTATTAAGCTAAAACCGGAGCCGTCCATCTTGACGGGAGTGTCATGGACGCCAGCACCTGCACGTCAGAACCGAGGGATGCCGGCACTCGCCATCGGGGGAGGTGAAGTGCAAAGCACATCCCTCCCTGCGGATGCAGTGTGTGAATTGGAACAAGTTGATCAGGGTGGAAGGGATTCAGACCGGTTGTGGTGCTGCCCAGCGACCATGGAGCGTGGCTCATATGGCTCAAACCTACCATGCGAATGGCCGTGGCTCGGTAGGTCGCTGGGACACTGAACAGTTTGCTGCAGAACTAGGAACACCAGGTTCCGCTGCAAGGAGACTGACTACCAAGCAAAGGCAGAAATAGGTGACTCAGTCACCCAGCTTGCTTTGTGTTTGGTGTGTGTGTCCGTCCAGCTGCGTTAACACCAGTGCCAGGCCTGGCTTTCTGGAAGGGAAATGCCGAGGGTTCCCCCGTGGGCGACAGAGCAGGAGGAGCAGACGTGCTGAAGCAACGGCCTGAAGTGCACGTGCTGTGACTCCTCCCTCTTCCGCCTCCACCTGCACATTGGTTCGCTTGTCTGTGCCCGCATGGCCTGTGTCCCAGCCCCCCGTCCCGCGAGTGCCCGGCTCAGGCCACGCTGCGTCAGCACCTCGCCTCTCCTTTCAGATCACCATCTTTGAGCTGGAGAACTTCCAGGGCCAGAAGCGCGAGTTGACAGAGGAAACGCCGAATGTGACCGAGGAAGCGCTGGAGAAAGTGGGATCGATCCAGGTAGAATCAGGCCCGTAAGTACAGAGAGCAGGCAGGTGAGCCCCACAGAGGCAGAGGGGCAGCGCCCTTCAAATGCAGGAGGGGAGAGGGCAAGGACCCCCCCGCAAAGAAAGAGGATGTTTCTTGCTAACAGGGCCCTTGTTCTGCACCCTTGAGAAGAGCCTGGGAAACAAACCAGACGCTGGGAGTGAAGGGACCATGCAGCCCCAGGCAGGAGGAGGCTGGGCTGGGCTGTGAAGACCCTTCCCCCAGCCCTGTGCGTGGGGCTGACCCTAGGAGGCAGGGGTCCGTGCAGTTGTGGGGTGCTCAGCTTGTTAAATTCCATCCCTCTCTGAGGCTGCCTGGGGAATGTGCTACGCACCCTCTGAGAAACCCGGCTCCGTCCTGGCCAGCAGCCGGGAGATGAGGTGGGAGTCCCCCACTCCGTGTCTGCGTCCCGCCCCCTCCCTGCAGGTGGCTGGGGTTCGGACGCCAGGCCTTCTGTGGGGAGCAGTTCGTGCTGGAGAAGGGAGCCTACCCGCGCTGGGACGCCTGGTCCAACAGCCACAGCAGCGACAGCTTGATGTCCGTCCGCCCCCTGCTGATTGTGAGTGGGGCCGGCACAGAGCTGGGAGGGGGGTAGCCACAGAGAACCCCTTTAAGGCGAGCCCGAGGCATGGGGCCCCCCTGTGCCCCGGCAGGGAGTGGGCAGCAAGGGGGCACAGCAGAGGCACAGGGTGGGGGTTAACAGCCCCCAGGGGTTGTCCTGGGCCTGGGGCCCCATGTTGCTCCATGAGATGCTTCTCCTGTGAGCCCTGCCCTCGAGGAGACGTCCCCCAGGGCTATTTCATGTCAACTTAACCTCCCTCCGTTCTCATCCCCCACCACGGAGCCTGGGGAAGGAGCCCGTTTCCTGACTCCATTCCCCGACAGAGCTCAGCCCTGAGCAAGTTAAGCAGGCTGGGGCGTCTCGCACGGATGCGCACGTCAGCGGGAAGGGTGGGGGCCCTTCGCTCCCCTGCATTTCTTCGGCCATCGGCAGCTTTGTTCCCAGCTCCGGTCAGCGAGCGGAGCCTGGGATCCCTTGAGGTAGCACCGGGCCGGTCTGCATCCCACCGTGACGCTCCCACGCGCTGCCTGCGGCGTGTGCGATTGTCTCAGCCCAGAAACAAGCCCTGGCGTCTGCCAGGCCACTCGCACCTCCTGCTCCACCCGGTCGGTGCTGGCAGGTCCCCGGGGAGGGGCGGCAGGGCAGTGAGAGAGCAGCTTGCTGGGTGTCTCCACTGCAGGACAGCCACGACCACAAAATCCACCTGTTTGAAAACGCCGGTTACAACGGGAGGAAGATGGAGATCGTGGATGACGACGTGCCAAGTCTCTGGGCTCACGGGTTCCAGGACCGCGTGGCCAGCGTCAAAGCCCTGGACGGAACGTAAGGGCAGAGACCTCCCGGGCCAGGCCCCAGCTCCAGGGTAGCCCAGGTGTGACGCTAGCACCCAAAGCGCCGCCGTTACGCTCCTGCTGAGCGGGGCGCTGGATGCGCACACACTAGGAGACACACTCGGCCCCAGAGCAGTGACGTGCTCATTACAGACCTGATGGGGCGGGCGGAGCGCAGGGTGGGGGCCGGGAACACATGGGTACACAGACTAGCGCAGGTTTCAATAAATAGCCAAATCAAGACCTGTCACCCCGGTCTGAGGGCCGTGGGGTGTCTGATACAAACTGTCTAACTCAGTGAGCAGGGGTGAAAACTCTCCCCTAACCCCTGGCAAGCCACCAATCAACCCCCCCCCCCCCACCACCACCAAAGAGACGCCTCCTTTGCCCAGGTCTGGCAGCCTGGAGCAGGCCTGTCAGTGATGGCCGGGGGCTGGACGGAGCACCCAGGCTAGGAGCAGGGTTCAGTGCTGGTCTGGTCTCAGGTATTTTCACCTTGGACACCCAGACTTTGGCTGCAAAATCTCGACCCTTCCCCATTGCCGGTCTCCTGGCCCTGCCTGACTGGGGTCGGCGGGGGAGGAGGGGTTTAGTGAGAACACTTCTCTGGGGGGGGCGGTACATTCCACTGATGTCCCCGGGCTGCTGGGGGGGGGGGGGGCACTTCCTGCCTTGCTGAAGCCTGCCAGGGGAGAGGGAAGTCCCTACGGTTCTGGTCCATGTGGGTGGGTAGGGGCTGGTGCCCATTCTCTGCTCCCTGCTGGTTCCTGGGGCATAGCACACACCCCTGACCTCCCCCAGACCTCCTGCCCCTTCCTTGCCGGGCATGCCACCACCCCCCTCCTGGAGCTGTGGGCTCCTGCCACTCTGGGGTTGCTGGGGTCTTATTTAGCAGCTGCACCGTGACCCCCCCGGCCCCGATAGGGGTGCACAGCACAGCAGGAGGCGTGTACACAGCGCTGCCCTGAGCAGAGCTGTGCTGAGGGGGGAAGGCCCTTGGCCCCCAGCTCTGCTGGGGCAGCAGCAGGTCGACATGGCCTGTCTGTGGATGCAAAGAGCAGCCCCCCACCCCAAGGCGGGGGAGAGAAGGACCTGGGCTTGTATTGCAGGGGAGGGGGAGGGGCAGCCGCCCCTGGGCCTGACCTCTCTCCCAGTCGTCATCGCTGCAATGGGAAATGGCGCCAGCCCCTCTGGGAATGATGCTTTGGCCTTTAGTTATGCCCTCGCCTGAGCCGCGGGCAGGTTCCCCGGGACAGCGCCTCTGGCTGTTGAGCACCAGGTCTGGGCAGCATTGCTGTTGCCGGGGGGTGCCAGGCTGGCTCTGAGGGGCTCAGGCCGCCAGGAAAGGCCCGCCTGATGCTGGAAGGCGGCAGGTGCCGAGGCGAGGCACGTGCGACCAGGCCCCGGGTGTGCGGTGTCGTGGGTGGCGGGATCAGGGAACGGCGCTGAGCTGCAGCTGCCCCCAGACTTCGCAGCGTGGGGTGAAGTCACGGGCTGGCCTGTGTGGGGCCCAGGGTCCAGCCACAGTGCTGGAGGGAGACGACATCATCTAGCCCTGTCCATGCAAAGCAGCGATGCCGATGGCTGGGAGCCAGGGCTGCCCCCTCTGTGCCCGCAGGCCTCCGGGCTGGGGAGCTTCCCTTGGGCGCCCGTCTGCTGCACTGAGGCCCGTCTCCCTGTCCCGCAGGTGGGTGGGCTACGAATACCCCGGCTACCGAGGCCGCCAGTACGTCTTTGAGAGGGGCGAGTACCAGCACTGGAACGAGTGGGACGCCAACCAGCCCCAGATCCAGTCTGTGCGCCGCGTGCGGGACCAGCAGTGGCACAAGCGCGGCTGCTTTGAGACCAGCTGAAGGGGACCCCGGCGCCTGGCGCGGCCGCGACCGAGGAAGAGGAGGAGAACGCGATTCATAACCCGCGGGGTGTGTGTCAAACTTTCTCAATAAAGCTCGGCGCTGGAGGCTGCTGTGGCCTGGCTTGTCCCCGCGTCGTGTTCACAAGTCGGCCGCTGGGCAGGGGCCGTGTCCTGGGGGCCGGCGCCAACGCGGAGAGCTGCCCTCCTTACCCCCTGGCATCGCACCGGGGTTTCCAGCCTGGGGGGCGTGACCACCCTGCCCAAGTGGGACGTGGGCCTGGCTAGAGGGGAGGGAAGCCCAGGATGGGAAAGGCAGAGAATCGCTGAGCGCTGCCTTCTCCCCGCTGGGACCGGCCCCACAGCACGGGCTAACAGAGCTCCCACCTCTGGGGTGAGCGTGGCCTTATGGGCTTCCATATGCAGCTGGCCCGGCACGTCCGGCTGCTGCTGGCGAGCGCCGGTGCTAGCGCAGCGCGGGAGGTCCCTACGGCCCCAGACAAATCCCTGGTGCACGTTCCCAATCGTTTCAGTGTGAAGCCCCGACCAGCGCTGCCCCTGATGCCAGGCAAGCCGGGGCCTCCGTGCCATCCTAAGGGGGCGCAGAGCAGCTGCCTGGGCGGCTAGACTCTGAACGGCTCCAGCAGCAGCGTGTGCCCAACACGAAGCCGTGGAACAAAAGGGAGAGAAGAACAATCACGCCCATTGTTACATAAAGGCTGCAGCGCTCCAAAAATAACCCACCTTCAGCCGCCGCTTCGCAGCGCTCACGCTGCCTGCATACAAAGCGAGATGGCAAGCCGAGCTCCTGCGGCCTGCCTTTGCCACCTCAAGGGCAGGGCGGCCGGCGGCTCCAGGGATGTAGTGTGGGCTTCTCACAGCGACTGAAAGTTGCTTTGCGTGTGATAGTAGAGAGCGGGGTCTCTGCAAAATGCAGCCTAAATAGAAACAGGATTGCAAAGGTCGGAGAAGACACCCCTGCATTTGCCTTTTGGTCTCGCCCCTCAGGGCAGGCCAGCTGGGTTAGCACGGCCCCCGAGTACAGAACGACGCTGAATTACTGGAGTGACTATAAATCAGAGCACGGCTGCTGTGCTAG
Source organism: Macrochelys suwanniensis (assembly GCA_033296515.1). Taxonomy (NCBI): domain Eukaryota; kingdom Metazoa; phylum Chordata; order Testudines; family Chelydridae; genus Macrochelys; species Macrochelys suwanniensis. The sequence continues at coordinate 2,800,231 of CM065789.1, read as the reverse complement.
CTCACAGAGCGGCTGTGCTGGGGAGGGGGCAGCCCCGTGGTGGCGGAGATGGGAACGTGAGCTCAGTTCCTGACTGTCAGCCGAGGAACCTGGCTGCAGAGAATGGAGCGGTGCAAGAACTGCAATTTCCCCACTTTTCGGTCACAGCGACTTGCATTACAAATGATCCCAGGCTGTTTTAGGATCTGCCTGCCTCTCTTGAGCTGCTTGGCTTGTGTGCACTGCATGGGGAACTCCAGCTGGCCAATGGAGAGATGTTACTCTGTGAGCACAGGGTGGCATTAGACTCTCAGGGTTGGAAGGGACCTCAGGAGCTCATCTAGTCCAACCCCCTGCTCAAAGCAGGACCAACCCCAACTAAATCATCCCAGCCAGGGCTTTGTCAAGCCTGACCTTACACCCCCTATTTTTCAGAGATATTGTTCTAATAGGATTATGGCATAACTAAGAGAGATTTTATGCAGGATGGGTCATGTGAGGTATCATTGGAAAGGTTGATTTACTATGATTATCCTATTTGTATGCATGTGTCATTTTTGTAGCTGAAGTTAGGAATATTGTCCTTGCAACTATTACAAATGCGCTTACACTTGGGGAACGCCCACTAGACCAAGTGCGATCAGTCTAGATTGCTGGTTGGAAGGGCCATTAGGGAAAACAAGAGGTCTTTGACGATGCTAATCTCCCACCTTCCTGGAAAGTCTTCTTGGGGACGCTGCAAACAGCCTTTGTGTTATGGCTGCAAGATCATGTGAGCAAGTCACCTGATACTGGACTCCATGAATAATACTAGTACTTTCCCACTGACCAGTGGTGGGAACCACACGGGAAGACAAAGGATTCCCGCCATATGTAAACCTATTGAAGGCAGGGGAGTGACATAATCAGGGTTTGTTCTTCACTGAATCCTCGACCAAGATGACTGCTGTAAACAACTAAGAAACAAAAACTTGTTTTTTCCTCTAAAACCAGTTTGTGGAATTCATAACTGGGGGGGGGGAGCTGTAAATCTCTTCCTCCACATTGAGGGAGGGGGTGAATTTCATGAGCTTACGCTGTACAGTTCTCTGTGCAGCGCAAGACGATACAATTGTGAGTTTACACTCCAGAGAGGGCGTGCTCTTGAGTGCTGGGCAATTTCTTAGCCAAGTCTTCCCATGCAGAGCTGATTTCAGTGTCTGTGTGTTTCTGCAGCTGGGGGTGTCCCTACCTGTATGTGTGCTGTAAAGTGCTGTCTGAAGCCGGAGGGAGCGCTTGGCTGGCCTGCTTCAGCAGTACAATGTAAAGGGCTGGAGGGTCAGGCGGGCTCAGTGACACCCCAGTTCCAAGTGGCACCCTGGGGGGAACCCGTCGCACACGGGCTGCCAGCACCTGCAGGGAGAGCCCTTGGAAGGAATTTGCAGCAGGGCCGTGCCCCCGCCCGTCAGAGCAGGGAGCGCCCTTTGGAGAGACGTGTCTGGCTGCGGCGGAGTCCCTCGGAAGGGGAGAGGGGATGGCAGAGTGGGTGCTTTCCCCTGAGACGTGGTGCAGGCCCGAGATTCATCTCTTTTCTAGCAGCCGGGTGGCTCAGTGCACTGGCAGTGGGAGGAGGAGCCTTTCACCCGAGTCAGCCCAAGGCAGAGTCACTCGAAATGGCAATTTTTCGAGGGCTGTTCTGGTCCCTCCAAAATGGGCAATTTCCCGGGAGCTAGAGGTTGCCAGGCAACAGCCTCATCTGGCAGGGTTCTCCACCCCACGGTTCCTGCCCGACAAGAGGGCGGGTAAAGCCCTAGAGGTGCAACGTGGCACCTCGCAGCATCGCATCCGCGACCAGCCTCGCCTGGAAACGGCGAGCGACACACGGGACGTTAACTCACCCAGGCTCGGTTTAACAGCAGCAGCCTCTCTCGAGCAGGAGGGCACGTCTCCTCTGGGGGTCAGGAGACCCACGTGTCCTGTGCAATGCAGATTCTCTCTGGGGGCCACAGATTGCATTGACCAGACCCAGGCTACAGCAATGGGGGCTGCGGGGAGCTGCATTCATGTCAGAGACCCAAAGGAAGGAGGGGTTTCATACAGAGCCGGTAACAATTCCTCGGGCCTGCTAGTCACCTGCCTTCACTGCTTAGCTTGTTCCCGAGTTCTTATCCCTGAGTTTGCATGAGGACCCGCAATACTAAATAAGCAGGTTGATTTCCTGCGCCTGAGAGAAACGGGAAAGCAAATTACTATCTTGCGCCCTTGTGGGAATGAAGGGAGACCACACAGGTCAACAAAAGGCTCTGACGTGTTTTGAATGGTGAACTCTGCTACAATATCAGTGCCTTTATCCTGCATTTCCTTCCTCCCCGTGCTTAATTTGTGCCAGGGCTGAGCCCCGGTGCCTCTGGGCCTGGCAGTTCAGGGCCCCGGCGCCTCTGGGCCTGGCAGTTCAGGGCCCCGGCGCCTCTGGGCCTGGCAGTTCAGGGCCCCGGCGCCTCTGGGCCTGGCAGTTCAGAGCCCCGGCGCCTCTGGGCCTGGCAGTTCATGGCCCCGGCACCTCTGGGCCTGGCAGATCAGAGCCGGCACCTCTGGGCCTGGCAGTTCAGAGCCCCGGCACCTCTGGGCCTGGCAGTTCATGGCCCCGGCACCTCCGGGCCCGGCAGTTCATGGCCCCGGCACCTCCGGGCCCGGCAGTTCAGGGCCCCGGTGCCTCTGGGCCTGGCAGTTCAGAGCCCTGGCCCCTCTGGGCTTGCTGCACTAGTTACAAAAGTAAAAGACTTGCTTGGGCCCCGGCACCTCTTTCCTTACACATTAAGCCCTGCTTCCTCCCCATTTCTTATTCTCCACATATTTGACTGTTAATGGCATGAGCCATTAAAAAGATGCTCAGAAATGACCTGTCTATGCTGGGGAGCGTCTTGCTAGCCCAGGCAGTTCATAAGTTACCAGATATTTAAACCACATCACTCTGGTTCCCACCCCCCACCATCCCCCACCTGAGTTTAGTGGCAATACCGCTGAGAACATTGACTGCTGTGCAAACCCCCCGAGAGGCTTCCGGCCCACTTCTCAAGTGGCATAAAGGGCGGCACTGAGTTCCTGCAATAGGAGTTTTTCTCACTGGTGGCTACAGCACATGGGGCAGGGACCTGGCTCTTTTCTTGCTCATAACAGTCAACTTCAACTCAGTCACATTGGTGGCAGAGAGGGGATTACGGTCGTTGGTTTCTAGCTGGAATCCCTGAGAAGTTTGTTCCCAGCACGGACACTTCTTTGTTAGCTCACTAGTGACTTGTATCCAAACAAAGGTCAGCATCGGAAAGGCAGCTTTCCCGCCAGCCCTTCCAGGATGACCTGTGCATGCAATTTCTGGTCTCTGCCTTTGCGCTCTCATGGACATGTTTCAGGTTTATTTCCACTGACCCATCGCCTGGGCTCCATGCAGAGGTGCTGAACTTTGGGAGTTGCTAGGCAGTCAGAGGCTCAAAAAGGAGTTGACAGAGAAAAAGATCACGGTACACAGCATGAGGCTTAGTTACTAGGCTTCCTAGGCTGGTTAGTTATAAGAAGTGTTTTTTAATACAGAAATCAGCTCTACTTTTGCATCCATTGCCCCTCTGGCCCTGCACGCTGTATGCTGACATTACAAGGAGAAGCTGTTGGACTGTACTTCGCCTTCAGTCCTGAAGAATCCCAACGTGTTTCACCAATTGTAAGTCTCTAACGCTGCTGAAATGCAGCCACCTCTGAGGCAGAAGGGGAAGCCACCTGTGTTCTGCAGACCTGATTCTAATCTTCCTTACACGGCGGTCCTATAGCAGCGTGACTCAATGGCGCTACTCCAGATTTACACCAGTGTAACTGGTCCGTGGCTTTGTTTTGTATCCTGGCACAGAAAGCGCTGGAAAGTACTAGCGATCCACTTCAGTCTACTCCTCGTCCTAACATGCAACACCCCACCGCCATCTCTGCCCCACTGTGTGTGCTCAGCGCTATGTTTAAAGCATTACATACACAGCTTTCTCTTTCTGCTGAAAGTAATGATGTTGGCAACAGCAGACATTTACGGTTTGTTTGAAAGGCCCGGTTATTTATTGTGCACGCAGCCAGCCGACTTCAGCAATTTCTATGCTTCTAACTGGGGGGCGGGGACGTCAGTTTGTTACAGGGATAAAGTCTCTGGCTCCAAAAATCCTGAAGCAGGGCTGGCTGTTGCATTCTTTGAAAGCGAGGCTCTAGGGTCTGGCTGATGCCTGCAAACTCTAAATCTCCGGGCCAACACACCCAACAAAGCCGGCCGCTCTGAATGTGAAAGCTAATGAAATAATTCTACAGTTGGGGGTTTAGCGAGACAATGGCTGCTGGGGATCAGCTGACCTTGGTTTTCATTGGGCTTTTATCCAGCATTCTCCCTTTGTCGCATGCTTTAACTGTTTTGTAAATAGGATTTGGCACCATTCTGCTGAGGCCCAGTATAAATTCTGCCGCTCAGCCCCAGCCCCTTCACTAGCTCAAGCGGGTACTGGTATAACTGGTAAGAATTTTCTATTTATTGTCCTCCTTTTGGTTTTGGTTGTGTTTCCACTGCAATCCAAAGCCGCATAGTCTGAAGACTAAGCTACTGTCCATAGCATTAATGCAATAAAGAGATGCCCAGCAGTGTAGGGTTGTGTACGTCCGGGGGGTGAATAAGAGGGGATACCAATGTTTTGGTCGCATACAGCGACAGCGCTTTCATGACTGGTCAGGAGCCTGACCCTTAATTGCATTTTAGCAGGTCTCACTTGTTTCATGTAACTTCCAGCCTACTCAAAGGTGATGGCTTTGAAAATTCCTCGTGTTTAACCATTACTGGGCACGAGGTCCTTTCAGGGGAGACTGTGCTGGGTGGGGCGGAGAAGGATGCGCTGCCACGCCGTCCTGCACAGCGATGCTGTGCGCCACACGCCATCTGCAGCGCCGTTGGGGCCAACCGAGGAAGCCGGGATTCGTCTCTCCCGGGGACACAGTCCCGGCTGCCCTGCGGGTTAGGATCCCCCTGGGGTTTAAATGGCTGAGGTGGGTGGTGGAGAGAGCTTCACAAACTTGAACTGCTTTAGCCAAGCCCTTAAATATTTAGGCAAAGCCCTTGGGACTCGCCCCTCCTGCATTGTTTGTTTGGGCCAAAATTCGGAGGGTCTCGTGCGAGCTTTCCTCCGGCCAATGGCAAGTCAATTTCCCTTGATTTCCCTGGGCGTTGGCCTGCGTAAGGACTGGCCGGCAGCTGAAGGGGCTCTGAGCAGGACTCCCAGCTGAAACCAATGGAGACTTTGCAATGCTTGATGCTGCAAGGTGGGCCTGGACTGGGCTTTGGCCCCAAACCCTAGCAAGTCAGTGCACAGATTGTCACCTTCCTCACTCTGCCATGGAGCCAGAGACTCGTGTCTGAAGAACCCAGGGCTCTGGCTGATGTGGTACGAAGGCTGGAGAGGCCTACAGGGTGAAGCCAGTCCACTCCCGGGGTCCCGCTGCACTGCCCGTGTGGCTCTAAGGCGAGGTGGGTGAGCTGAGCACACTCGCCGTTGCTGGGCAAGTGCTAAGTACGTTGACACAGAACCAACGCTATGAAAGGCACTTGCCTCCAGCCTTCCCAGGGAGCCGCGGTTTGTAGTTTTTGCTCCCACCACGATCCCTTTGCAGCTGGGTTGAACGGTCTCTCTCCCGCCTTCAGATGGATCATTGTATTCTAGGCAAACCCAGAGTTTAGCACAAATGCCAGCACCAGGGAATTCTTCCCATCTCAGGGATACAGTTCAGATGGGTGAAGGAGACCCCTCCCCCGCCGCTGGTCCTGCTCCACCCAGATTCAAGGGAAACCGTGCTTAGAGCCCCGCAATGTTGGTAATTCCAGTGGGGTCCTCGAGCGTTTAGTGGCCGGTCAAGTGAAGGGAGAGGAAAGCCGCGGAGCACTGGGCTGGGGGCGATGGGCGCGGGTGTACGAACCCAAACAGAATTCCGGTTATGATGATCCAGACCAACGTTGAACTGTCTGAGTTTCCCTCCCAGGCTCTCAGTTTCACAATGGCGTCAGACCATCAGATGCCAGCCTCTAAGCAACAGCAAACCAGCTCCAAGGTCAGTACGTGTTTCTCTTAACGCTGTGCAGTGAGGGCTCTGGGCAGTAGCTGGGTTTGCTCCACGATATGGTCCCAAGACGCAGCAATGAGGGTAGGCATGAAATGCACGTCTCCATTACCCCAATTCCCTGCATGCGGGGAGGTGCTCTCCTCTCTTTGAGGGAGCAGGCTGGAATATGAACGGCTTTAGGGGAGCTGCTTAAAACACCTTCCCCTAAGCAGCAGCGGCTTGCCCTTGTACCTACAAATCCCCTCTGCCTTTCATATAGCAGCTAGATACGCCTAGTGACCTTGCAGCCAGGAGGCTAGGCAGTGACCTCTGAGCCCCAGTGCCATCCCATAAGCAGCTGCTTAGCATGCATGGCAGCACCGAATCCCATCACCTCCTCCCCACCCTGAGGCTCTCCTCCAGGAGGCAAGAGTCCAGAGCTGTGGGACAAAGTAACGAAGCTTCCCCACTCCAGCTGCTCCCAGTTCAGTAGTAAGCAGCTTTCCAAGCCTTCCCCGTGTTGTTGGGGCCTCATAGTAAAGCAAGTGACATATTGAACAGCCATTCCTAAGGCGGGGGACCCCAAGGGAAACTATATAAATCCTGCAAATGATCCCGGAATCAGCCAAAGCCTCTGCATGCCCAGTAGCAGCGCTTTGCAAAAAGCGATTCCGAAACCTGCCTGTACGTAAGGAAATGAGACCGTGCCCCAGGATTAGCTCTCTTTGAGCCCGGTGCTGCGTCAAACATTTCCTTTGATCTGCACCCTGATGATCTGACTTGTCAGCGCCAGGAGAAATACCAGGAAGGGGGATTTTCAGAGGGGTTGGGCGGGGGGTGGGGGGGGAGGGGAAGGTGGTGTCAGAACTATTCAGTGTTGCTAATTCTTGTGATTTTTATTGCAAGTCTCTTGGAGGTGTATTTGGTGTTTACCTTTAAGGCCCCAGCTCCTGGGGCCTGGGCTCTGGGACCCTCCCAGGGTCCTAGAGACCCGGCTCCAGCCTGAGCCCACATGTCTGCACTGCCATTATACAGCCCCTTAGCCCGAGTCAGCTGGCACGGGCCAACCGCCGGGGTCTAACTGCAGCATAGTCAACGGTGGGACCTCCTGTGTTAGAAAAGGCATCGAGTCCTGTATGTGGGCGGGGGAAAGCCCTGACCTCACATTACCCTCATCCTGGGACCCAGGGACTCTGTTTGGGAACTCTGTGACCGCCGGGTGACAATCCTGCTCAAATCGGCGGGTACCTGCCCCTCATTCGGGGCCCAATCCTGGAAAGACTGCCATTGACTTGAGTGGAGCTGGCTCCGCCCTCATCCAGACACAACAGCGTTTCCTCTCTCCGCTCCACTGACCCACAAACCTGTGCTAAGCCGACAGATCCCGGCTCGCTGGACGATGTGTCAATACGTCACCCCCGTCCCTAAGCCCCCGTTTATTTCACTGGGGCTTGACTTGCACTGGGACAGAAACGGGGCCACAGCTGGGGTGATTTAGCTCTGTGACTTGAAAGCAAATTGCTGAGGAGGAGCCGCCAAATTTGAAAATCCAGCCGTAGCCGATCATTTCACTGTGAAATATGGGCTCAGCAGTGGGCACCTGGGTGCTGGGAGGACGTGGCGAGTTGGGGAATTCAGAAAAGAGCTACAAAAGTGACTGAAGCCCCTGGTAAATGGGCTAAGTGATGCCTGCTCTGAGTTCACTAAAGATAATGGAGTTGGACCAGGGCTGAATTTGGCCCAATATTTATAGTTTGGGGCAAATAACGACCCAAGAGAGACAGAACACTCTGCAGGGACTGGGTGGGTACGAAGCCCGAGGAGCGGGTTCTTTGGGGTAGTTTGTAACTTGGAGAAATGGAAGAAACCCAAGTTCAGGATGGGTATCCAGAGCTCCCCCCCTGGGCCACGCTGGGAGTCACTCAGCACTTTTAAAGGAGCCTGGGCCAAACACTGGAAGAGGCAGGGAAGACTCTTGCCCTGGCTAAGGGACATGGGCTGAATGGACTGACGTAAATGGGGCTTTTCCAGCTCTAACCTCCACCATCCTAGGTGTGAACAGAATCGATGGGGCTGCCAGTCTCCCCTCCCCCACTGGTGAGAGAAATCACAAGGGAACGTGCTGTAGGGAACGGTCCTGCACTGACCCCTGTGCTCGCGGGAAGGATGGACACAGGGCTTCCACCCTCCTTTCTAAGCTGCTGTTCTCCTCTCTCTGGCTGTCAGATTGTCATCTTTGAGCAAGAGAATTTCCAAGGTCGCTGCCATGAACTTAACGCAGCTTGTTCCAATTTGAAGGAGGCCGGAATGGAGAAAGTTGGCTCCATCCTAGTACACTCTGGACCGTACGTATCTTGCATGTGGGACGGTGGGAATGTCAGCACGTGGGTGAGTCCGGGCAAGTAGGTGTGTCAGGTGGGGGAGGTTGTGATAGTGACTTAGACACAACCGTTCAGTGTAAAACAAGATCAACGGAAGAAGTAAGTTACTGAATGGATGTCCCCCCAACCCATCCCACCCGGGCTTCCCCAGCCTGGAGAGGTCCCAGCAGTTGAGCCTCTGGGTGGAGTTATGGCAAGAGACCCCTGAACAGCTCCCAGACTGACAGATGCTGGGCCAGACTCGGCCCTCATTGATGCCCTCATGAACGTATTCACTCCAGTGGTCTCACACTGCTTTTACACAAGGGTCCCTACGAGCAGGATTTAGCTAGTTGTCGGGGAGGGCGGCCAGCCCAGCCTGGGCCCCGCTCTCCCGGAGCTCTGCGGCCAGGGCGGCCAGCCCGACCCCGCTCTTGCGGCCGGAGTGCCAGGGGCAGGGCGGTCAGCCCTGGCCCGCTCTCCCAGCCGGCCGCAACGTTTAAAAAAACCCAAAAAACACTGAGCGCTGCCCCCCCTAAGGTGCTGCCCCAAGCACATGCTTGGTAGGTTGGTGCCTGGAGCCGGCCCTGAGTTCAGTCGTCTCCACCCCAAACAGGAGCGATGAAGTGGAGCCGCGCTCCTCACAGGGCAGGCTCCTTCCCCGAGTCATTGGGAGCAGGCTGCTTCCCAAATCCGCCCCTTGGGAACAGAGTCCCAAGTCACAGCCCCGAGGCCAACGAATGGAAATCAACGTGATGGCTACAAAACGGGAGCACACCCGCTGCTGGTGGAGCTCTGCACCCAGTGCTGCGGGCTGGCAGCTCGCTCGCTCTCTCCCTGTGCCAGGGGCATACACAGGGCTCGTGTGTGGGTCAGGACCAGGATCTCTTTAAATCTGCATAGCCCCCCTGTTCCGTAGATCCCCGGGACAGCGCCTGTTGTGGGGGGGCTGCTGGGCAGGCTTTGTGTTATTTGGGGAGCCAGGATACAGTGGACTGGCTGCCAACGCATGCTCCTTGCTGGTGGTGCTGGTTCTGATGAATCCCTATGCGTTGTGCCTGCCAGAATTTGGCCTATAAAGTCAAAGTAACAATATGGAACAAGCTGCACCAATCAGCAGAGTCACAGGTGCCTGGCATGCTTAAAAGGAGAGTTTTGCAGGCTGTACCGAACCTAGACTTACCCCTGGCTAGCGTTTCAACATAGAGAACAAGGGCACTTCGGTTTCTTGATAACACCATGACATGTTAGGGCTTTCAAGTTCATTATTTCTACACAGCTGGAATAATAGTTCCCAGGGACCAGGAAATGATGTCCTCTGAACTTGCCTATATCTGCAGCTAGTCTCATCCATGGTCTCTCTGGTAGAGGTGTTTGTATGCTGTATGGCTCAGTATTGTCTCTGAAGTTGATTTGTATTCGATCTCCTTCCCAAAGTCCAGTATCGCCAAATATTCCATTGACTTCTTCCACCGTTCTCACTAGGCTTGTCATGGCTGCCACACTGCCACTGAGAAAGTTGTTGGTCTTTGATCCTTTGATCCAATACACTCTAAATGCAAAGTTTTTGTCTTTGTATGTTGTTTCTGTGGTGAACTGGCCCATGCAGTTCAGAATCCCTCCAGGACTAGCCAGAGCTGAGCCAGGTGACTTCGGCTCTGGGAGGGCTTGAAGGTGATTGTAAGTCCCTTTTGAGATGACTGTGATGTCAGCTCTTGAGTCAATGCCATGAATATTCAGTTTTATCTCCAAGCAGGTTTTGTGTCATCACAAGTGATAGATCCCAGAAACAATGACTCTGGATTGTCTGTAATATGAGTCAACTCCCTGACTGCTTTGGTGTGGCAAACTGCTGCAAAATGTCCATATTTCATGCATTTATTACACCATGCGCCTCTGGCTGGACATGCATCATCTCTTGGGATGTGACTTTTTCCACATCTTGTGCATGTAGACTGAAATTTGTTCCTTTTAACCTGGGAGTTCTCTGCTCACCTCAGGGGTCTTATAGTAATGGCTTTTAGCACTCAGGCTGCATCTGTTAACAGCTTCTAAGGTAGCTTCTTGTTTTTCAGATTTGGCAAGTTTGCTCTTGGTTTTGCTGTCTCACCAGCTCAGACAGCTTTGCTTTCTGTATAGCTGGAGCTATGGTTAAAACTCTCTTCAGTTGTAGCTGCAGTGAAAGGTTTTTATCTGTTAACCCAACAGCCAGCCTGTCTCTGATATTTTCATGTTTTGCATTCCCCAAAATCACAGTTTTCAGCCAATATATGCAGAGCTCTTACAAAACATTCAACATTTCTCCCTGGTTCTTGAATTCTCTGCTAAAAACATGCTTTCATAAACCATATATAAAGTATGCATCAAACATAGCCAGAACCCTTTCATAGTCATCTTTGTAACTCTCTATAGTAAAGTCAAAATATTTAAATATATGCTCTGTCTGCTTCCCCATAGTATACATTAAAGAAGATACCTCTATATCTCCAGTTACTTTGTGAAGGTTGGTAGCAATGCAAAATCTTGCAAAACATTGTTTCATCTGTCCATTATGAAGATTTGTCTAAAAGCTGAAGTTCTCTGGGGCATTAAAAACTGGCAGGTTGATGAGATCCTGCAACCTTTGTTGCTTTGTTCCTTAGGTTTGCAACTGTTGTAGCTGTTTTACTTCTGTTTCTGTTCTTAGTTTACTTCTGACACCATGTCATGCTTCCGTACCAGATACGGACTGGTTACAGAGCTTGCTTATACATACCAGATGTGTTCATCATATGATCCTTTAATGTCTTGTTGGGTATAGCTAAGGTTAGCTTCAATAAGGTATTTTACACACATTCCCACATTGTGGCAGAACAGTATAATACCGTTTAGCATTTAATTTAGAGAATAGTGTGACACACCCAGTATAGTAAATAAATAACCAGGAAGCCAATTGAGTCCTCCAGGCAAACAGCAAAAGGGGCGTTTCTCTGGCTGTCTGCTGAGGAGCTTGGGGATGGTTCAGAAATGGAGGTTTCTGGTGCTTTGCCCATCTATCGCCAATGTTTGTACTTTTGTTCTTTTCCAGCTGGGTTGGCTACGAACAGGCAAACTCCAAAGGGGAGCAGTTTGTGTTTGAAAAGGGCGAGTATCCCCGCTGGGATTCCTGGACCAACAGCCGGAGGAGCGACACTATTGGCGCCCTGAGACCCATCAAAGTGGTGAGAATGCTTGTGTCAGACACCGGTCAGTATAATCTGGTCAGGCAAAGACCTGATCATGAGCCTCTTCCGGGGTCCCCTCAGACTGAGAGCTGGAGCCAAAATGGTGGACAAAACCAGCTGTTCTGAACTTTTCAAAAAGGCAAGTCACTGTGTCCTCAAATGCTTGCAGCTCCTGCAGTCTCCATATTTGTGAATATACCTGTGTACAGATCTCCACTGAAAAGTTATATGTCCATAGGAAAATAGGAAATGTCCTACCAGGTCAGACCAGGGGCCATCTAGGCCAGTGTCATGTGTCTGACAGCGGCCAATGCCAGATGTTTCAGAGGATGGTCTGAGGGAACCCTGGAATGGACAGTTATGGGGGCAACTTGCCACTACCGAAGTTTGTTGGTGAACGGCTAAGGATGATCACTATACACGTCTGCTCACAGTCAGCATTCCACCTCCTGTGACCAGGCAAAGCTCCTCCCGACTAGGCTGACCTGGGCCCACTCTCTGTGCCCTCAAGTTTTGTTTGGAGGCTTGAGCCATCTTCTCCGGCTCCCTGATAACTTCCCTGGAAGGTGCCTGGCCCCGTTGCTACCCCTGACCCCGCATCTCTCCTCTCTCCAGGACAGCCAGGAACACAAGATCGTCCTCTATGAAAACCCCAGCTTCACCGGCAAGAAGATTGAGATCATAGATGACGATGTGCCCAGCTTCCATGCCCATGGCTACCAGGAGAAAGTGTCATCTGTGCGGGTGCAAAGTGGCACGTAAGTACCTGTGGTGGCAGGTCCCCATGACCCCGTTAGGACCTGGGCACTGGAGTCTCCTTTTCCCTGCACTTGGAACCTAGGAACTGAGGGACAGAATCATCGATTGCATCAACTTCTCTCCCTAGAGCCCAAATTGTCTCCAGTTTAAGGCGTCGCCATAACAACACCCTAACCCAGGTGGTTAGACTCCAGGCACAACTGCAGTCCTGCAGTCAGCATCTCTGCTGCTCAGCCCTCTGCTCGGGGCCTGGAGCCGAGCAGGAGAACGCATGTTGCTAGATAGGGCTGGAGAATAAACAACCTTTTGCCCCGATGCATGGAGCCTCCTGAGGCCAGGGAGGTGTGTGAGGAGGTCAAGGATCCAGTGCCGTAGCCAGAGCAGGGCAGGAGGGTCAGCCCCGAGGCGGTGACTCCTCCAGGTCAGGAAGCCCTTTCACTCAGAAGCTTGGAATAGAATTTTACTGGCTCTAAAGCAGAGGGCAGAGCTGGCCGAGGCAGCGGTGCTGGTGAGAGCCCTCAGTGCACGTCCCCTTGCCCCAGCCAGGCCAGGGACAGAGTTCGATTCGCCACCCACAGGGCAGAGGGGGGCAGGGTTGCCTGTGTGGGAGGAGACACTGGGCCCTGTCCCGGGTGGGTTCCCCCAGTCACTGACTGAGCTGTGCTTTCCCTTTGTAGCTGGGTCGGATACCAGTACCCCGGCTACAGAGGCTACCAGTACCTGTTTGAAAAGGGGGACTACAAGGACAGCTCAGAGTTTGGTGCCCAGCACCCCCAGATTCAATCCGTCAGGCGCATCCGGGACATGCAGTGGCATCAGCGAGGGGCCTTTCACCCCACCAACTGAAGCCTCCCCCCCGCCCACCCCCCCCGAGCGCCCGGAGGAGAAGGAAACCGGAACAAGTTTTATGTGACCTGCTGCTGTTTTCCAATGGCCTTGCTCCCCCACACGCCGCTGAGTGCCCAACGCTGCGCTGCTGCTGAAGCAACTGAATAAAGCTTTGAGTTTCAAACGCTCAGTCGAGGCAGGCACCGTTTTTCTCGGGGGTGGGGGGGGTTAAGACTCTTGAAATAATTGTGTGTTTGGACTGGGGAACGGGCTGCTAGTTCTGAGCTCCTCAGAGCCCATGTGCTCCTCTGAGACTCCAGGGTGTGGAGTGGAGGCCCAGCATTAACAAAGGGCAAAGGAGCTTGTCATTATACGCCCCCTCCCGGCACTGAGAGTCGGGTCAGTCCCCCCCCCACCCCCACCCCCACCCCCATACCCCTGGGCAGTAGTGACTGGAAATTAAGAATTAAAGGCGTGGAGCCAAAACCCCACACCCCGGCCAGCTGTGATAAGACAGGAAACCAAGAGCTCACGACGATTCCGTCCATGGGTCTGAGCTACCGAATTCGACAGGAACCCTGAACGGTGGCCACAGCTTGTCCAGGACTCGAGTGCAGATTGACTGGCCGGCACGATGCCCTCAGACCATTCTGGTGTTTGGCCTGCCACGGCTTGGGCCCGAAAGCCCTGCCACGGGGCTCAGAGTGGTACAGGAGCTTGGTTGCTGCTGCGTTTTTGTGCATTTCAGTAGGAAGAGGGTGAGCCACCCCTAGAACGACCCTGGAGCGTCTTCCCGCTAGCTAGTGCCATAGATCGGCAAGCCAGGGTTGGAAGACAGACCAGATTCTCCTGGGCCATTGATGTCAGGGGCTGCACGAGGGAGGAATTTTGCCCTGTCAGTCAGTTAACCTAGTAACGAAATCACGTTGCATTAAAGAATACTATAAAGTCGAGAGAACTAACCCCTTTAGTGGCTCTGTCAGGAAGTGCGGCCAAGCATGGCTTTTCCTGTGAATAACGTAGAATTACTCCTTGCTTGTGTTCCACGGTGGTATTGTGCACCCTGGATGAGGTCTCAGTTCATTCTGTGTTTGTTTGTGTGTGTCTCTCTCTCTCGCTCTCGCTCTCTCTGTATTATTATTGCATGTCTGTTATCAAATGCAATAGAGCTTCTAAACAAAAGCGGGGGAAAGGCCTTTTTTCAGACCTAACCATTTGTCCAGTTAAAGTGTAGGGATTTGGCTTTCACAGCAGAGTTAAGACCCACAAATAGATTCCATGCTGGATCCAGGCAGTTCTTGGCAGCAGTGTTATCTAAAGCAAAGAGACTGCCATCAGGACTCCTGGGTTCTCGTTCTGGGTCTGCCACGGACCTTAGACAACTGACTTAATCTCTTTGGGCCTTTTTCATCTCATCACAGGACCAAAATAATGATTACCTGCTTGTGCAGGCATCTGTAGAAGTGCAGAGGATTGTTGTTAATAGCAAGCGCTATAAATGCTCTCGGGAGTTCCTCCTGCACGTAGTACCAGCCCAGGATGTTCTGAACTAACCCGCGTGCCCTGGACGTTGTGCGGGGCCAAGGCGTCAATAGCCAGCGCCCTGCTCCCTGGCTTTTAGTCTGATGCTTTGCAAGCTCTTCATAGGCTAACTGATCCGTGCAGTCTTTGCTCGGGAAGTCAGATTCTCTGGGTGGCCACTGTGTGTCACCACAGCCTCACCCAATGCTGCTTCGTTTGCCAGTATCATGTAGATGTGATTGAGAGCCTGGGCCAGTTCAACACAGTGTCCCACTGTCCCGTCGCCGGCGGCCGAGGGTGGGGTTTGGGTTTTACTTGCTGCTTTCCCCCAGCTGAAGGGAAACCCCAAGAACTGATTGAAGCTGGCTATTCCAGCCGCAGGGGAAGCGCTATGTGATTCCATTGTCCCATCAGGCTGGGGGGCTGAGGGCTGGGGCCGAAGGGGGTGTGTGAGACTGCACCATGTCCGTGAGAATGGAGAACATGGTCTTTGGGTGGATGGAGGGGAATGGAAGGGAGCTGCTCCAAATTGTCGCTGCGTTTTCACATGAACAGGGGGCGATTTCCACACGAGAGCTGTGCTCCAGGAAAGGGGAAATCAGGACCATGGCAAGAAAGCCCATAGTCTAAAAGCCCACGTGCCTATAGCTTGAATCGCTCTTAAAATGCCAGAATATTCTTCCGGTAACTGGAACACAGACGGCCCCATTCAGAGGTTGTGTGAAACCCTCCCCCCCCCTTCCCGCTACTCCCACCCACCCTGCTGATGTCTAAATTGGTGTAATTTACGCACTGAGCAGCCAGAAGGGACTAAGTTGAAACTGATTCCGTCCAGCAGTAAAATCCACCTCTTAACACCCACAACTACAGCCATGGCATACAAACGTCACCCACTCACGCTGCCTTAGCCATCGGCCATATGGGTGTAAGTAGCACAAAGGGGATTTAACTCACATTACCTCTGAATGTGGCCATCCGTCTCTGGGCTGCTGAGCAGACTGTCATGGTATCCTAGAGATCAGGCACCATCTCTGCATAAACCCTGCACCATTCGATGTCTCAATGTCTGAGTTCCTAGTATGGGCAGCAGGAGTTAAGAACTCACTCACTGCTGTGCTTGGCTCTGAATTCCGAACACATGTAGTAGTCGGATTCCGGCGTTTGCCCCGAGGGTTAGGCCACGTTCATGGCGTGAGGGTGTTTTTAACCAGTGACAATCTGGTCAGTTGTCCTCAAAGCCAAAATGGCCAGGAATTTGTCTCCACCACTGAGGCAAAAATGACCAATGAAACCTTGTGGAAGGGCCAAACCAGTATCCTGAGTGTTGGTGCAAATGTCAGACTGGTGCCTGGAACGTTGCCTGAAACAACTCAAGCCGCCCTCGCATCAAGCAGTTGAAAATCGATGTTTGAGCTCTCTCTGAGTGCGCTGGCCAGGAAGCCGGGAAAAGAAATGCAACAATACCTCTTTGTTCTGAGCCCCCCGAGGGATTGCTCTGGCAAGGCATGGCCGTTGTACCTTCGCTTTGTGCCTGATGGACATTGCAGGGTTGGCGGGTGCTTAATGAGGGACTTAACAGCATCTGATTCCGTACCGGCTGTGACGTCTTACATCACCGCTGTGTCCCACCAACACCATGGCCAATGATGCAGCTGCAGATGGTGTTTACCAGCAGCGGCAGATAATCCTTAATGAAACCCTGCTTTTAGTGAGAGGGTAGGAAAGGGCACAGCACCTGGGCAAGCACACTTGGGAAGTTTGGTAGCTGGAACAGTGACTGCTGGACTTTGTGTCTGCCAATGACATGGTGGCTGCTGTCTCGCTCTTCCCTCACCCATAGGAGTCAGAAGCACCCCTGGAATGGCCCAGATGGTTTCAGAAGGATGGTTACTAATTGAGTCTTTGTTAACAACCATTGGCAGTCAGCAGGCATGGATGTACGAGTTGGTAGAGGTGCTGAACTCGGCACTGACCATCGGCATCTGCTGACAAAACTGTACGTCTGACTTCAACAGCCAGTTAATGGGCCAAAGTTAGACTGATTCAACCAAAAACTCCTATTAGAGTTAAACTAATAGGAGACAACTTTCCGCTCCAAATGGCTCACGGCCGTTGAAGCGTTAGAGGATGAAGTCTTGTTTTCTCTGTCATCCGAAGAGGAACGGCATTGTGTTAAGTCATTGGTGCTAACCACTGCTAAAGTCCACCAAATATCAGCCACGGATCAGTGCATCAGGAGATGCTCATAGCAGTTTGAGGACTCAAACTGTAGCCTCAGTTTTTTCTTAGTTCCAGCATGTTGGCTGAGAACATAAGCAAAGGCTGAATGGGTTCAGTGTTGAAATGTCATCAAGTTATTGTGGAAGAAGCTGCAGAACTCCATAGCCTTGGTTTTAACAGCCCCATTGCACAGCAGTGAAACCTGCACACTGAAGAAGCAGTGGACTGACATTTTCGATTCTCATCATCTTTATTAGCTGCTTCACATTAAGTGGCAGGAGAAGATCAGCACTGAGGACATTGTCCCCACCAGAACTGGGTAGGTTTTGATGGCTTCTCGGTATGGGCATATTATCAGGGGGGAAGATCAATGAATGATGAAGCACATTTACCAAGGAATGCCACTACTTTGTCAAGGATTTCGTGAGCCACAGAAGCTCTGGTGGTGCAATAAGATCACCAATGACGGGCACAGACTGAATGTCCAACTGGACCATCTTGAGGAGCTGGATAGAGATTGATCCAGGTGGCGTTTGATCTGCCAGGGGAGGCGATGGCCCGCTGGGATTTGCCATGACAACGACAACGATGATATACTGTCCAGTCTTATAGCAAAAGCCAATCTATTGGGGCCTGCGAATAGCTATTCTCCTTTTAATTCTCCTATCTCAGACTGTTTTTCTTAATTCAGCGAAACATCTGTTTCATGCGTCATAACAAAATCGGACTTTGTCACACTTCTGACATCACGCGCACAATGAAACCACGGAGGCTGCTTACACGAAGTCCTTCGTCACCTAGTAAATTGGGTGGACCAAGAGCATTATTGCGAGACCTGCCCCAGTCCTGCTGCTCTTCTTAAGCGAGAACTGAGGCCAGAATTGCCCTGTTACAGTTCTTACCAGCTCGCTGTCTGCTTATTGTCACATTGCTGAAGGGAGAGTCCGTTTGTGTTACTGCTGCACTGCCAGACACGCAGGCGAATCTGACATGGGCGCCAGACAAATACAAGCAATAACATTAGCCAGTCGAGATTTCTCACCTCCATTCCTGATTCCGTTTTCAGTTGTCTGACTGCAGCAGATAACCGGCGCTTGCTGGGAGCTGTCGTTGACTTGCTCAGGAAAAGCTGGCTTCTACCGACCTCCGGGTCAAGACAGGCCAATGGACAACTGAAGGGGTTTCTACATCCGTCCCAGACAGCAGCTTCGGGTAAGGGACAAGGGCTTTGGCGAGGCTCACCCCTGTTTGCTTTCATTCTCGCACTCTGCTTCCCATGGCATCTCCAGGCAGTGCCCTGGGACAGGAACGACCTTCCACGCCCGGACCCTGCCCTTCTCTTACTCACCCCATGAAACCAACATGCACTAACCCGCCTCAGCCTGGTGCCCTCCCTGGCCCAGCTTTTAGAAGGGAAAAGACATGAACACCGTGAAAGGGTCTGTGTCGTCTTTCCGGCTGTGAGCCCCTCGGGGCGGGGACTGCCCCAATACCCATGACCTGTGTAGCACCCAGCCCGTTGTTTGTGCTTCACAAATAACAGTGAATAACTAATCGCTCCAAATAGGCCAGCTGGGCTCGCTCCCAGGGGCTCTGTGGGGCTGGGAGACTCTGCAGTCAGGGGATCGGTGTGTCCTGAGGCCCCTCTGGCCCGGGGTCGGGCCAGGCACGCAGAGCTAGGCTAGACGGGCTGGCCAGACCATGCCAGGCTGGCTGGGATAGCCTCTTGGAGGGGGAGGAGAAGGACCGAGCTGGGCTGACAGGAGGGATGGAGGATTTCTCCTAAGAAACACCAGCAATGCCCTTGGGATTGGGACCAGAAACACAACACGGCAGCCACGTGCCCCACCAGCGTCTGCACAAGGTGTAAAGAGCTGCCCGGCCATGACTGGGACGGCCAGGGGGTGGGGGAAGGGAACGGTGTGTCTGTCGGGTGCACGTAAATCCCAGCGCAGAGCCCAGCCAAAGTTCAGTGCCATGCGGTGGCCGGCCCAAGGAAGACCCCAGTGCCGGGGGTGCCGCTGGAGGCGACAGGGCAGGCAGGGTCGACAGCCTGGCTTTTGCCTCTCCTGGGCCTAACGTGGCTGTCGTAAAACGCGGTGAACTCAGCTCTTGTCGCAGTTCTTCAGCTACCTCGTCCCCGAGGAGAAATGGCCCCTTCTTGCCGCTTGGCTCCGCGGCCGACTGGCTTCCCCAGCTGGACTTAATGCTCCCAGCATGTGACAGCAGATGGCAAGCTCGCTACAGAGGCGCCGCTGCGGCCCTCAGCTGTTCGCTCCATCAGCATATTTTCAAGCCACGTTCTTTAACGGCCGGCTGTGCTGCGTGGGGCGGGTGCGGGCTTGGGGCACTTGTGCATGTGCCAGGGGACAGGGCCCGCTGAGAGAGCGGGTGACTCTCGGGGGCTAACGGCAGGAAGGCACGTTCCCGCTGGGATCGGAGGTGATAACAGGCATGGGAGCCGGAGGAAGGGGGAGGTGGGAGCCTGCCTGCCCCTCTCTGGGATGTCTCCCTTGCTGTGCATACTCGCTCTGCCCCTTCCAGATGGGAGGCAAAGTGCTGGGGGATTCACAGGGTGGCACCGAACAAAGGGGGCAGGACAGTTGCTGATCAGTCCCAACCAGGAGTCCTCTGTTGTTGGCGAGTCCCGTTTCGTACTCAGCGGTGCCGTTGCTTTTCACTTGCTTGTGTTTCTCTCTTCGCACTGTCGTGCGTGGCCTCTCTGGCCTGTCATCGTTTGCAGCATAGGCGTAGTTTGACGTCTATATTTGGGGGGGGGAGGGCAGTGCCAGTCAGACCAATGGGGCCGTGTGTTTGTGTTGGGGGGAAAATTCTGCACCTGCCCAAAGCTTGCAGTTTGGGGTGTGGTGATGCCCCCCCCACCTGCCCCCCCCCCCCAAACTACACCCATGGTTTGCAGAGGTGAGTAACCACCACTGGCATAGTAAGCAAAAAATGACATTAACCGTTGGAGGGAAAAGATCCATTTGTTCCCATCTGGCTGGTTCCCAGGGGCTGGCCCTGGCTGCTTAGCCACTATGTGCCCTGTAGGACTTTGTCCAGGAGAGATGTAAAGGGCAGCTCCCACCCCAGCCATCGGGAGACGATTCCCTACTAAATGTTGCTGTTTCTTTGTCCGACCCACTCGGGCCCATGTGCAATAGCGCCGTAGGCACGGAAGAGCTTGTCGCGTTGGCCGTCAATGGGCAGAAGGACAGATGGGGCTTTAAGAAACCTGAAGTTCAGCGGTGACGTCTGGGTCTCTGGTTCCCCAGGACAATGGATCTGGGGCGTGTCACACCAGTGAGCACAGTGAGGCGCGTTCACTATAAACCCAGGCCTGCCCCTGTTGAAATCAGTTGGCTTCTAGGATCTCAACGAACGTCGTCGTCCAGCTCTTTCACGAAGCGGCCTTGGCTTCTGCCTCCAAGGGCGCATCTTGCCCACTCGCCCCATTGAAAGAGAAGAGGGACTTAGGGCCCCGCTGACGAAAGACATGACGGGATTAAGGCTGTTGTAGCTAAGGGATCTACCCGTCAGCTGCTGATAGCAAGCGCCCACACCACCTGCCTCTCCTGCATCTGTTCACCATTGCAGGGTAAACAGTGCCACATGAGGGCTTGTATCATGTTGTCATTGAGTTTCCCAAAGCTGTGGCCTGTTCTGGGCTAGGCATGTGATCGTAGGAGTCCTACTGGCTCAGGAGGGAAGTGGCACATGCCCATTAAAAAATCACTGATGTTTGGCAAAGCCTGGGTTTAATTTCATTTGGATGCCCCCGGTTTACACACCATTCCTACCAGTGCCTGACATCCCCCTCTCCCTCTCCAAAGACGGCTCAAGCCACATGCATTGTAACAACCCCACTTACAGGTCTGTCACTTACCCAAAATAGTGACTTCCCAGGGATCCATAGGGGCTCCAATGAGTTCCATCTGGCTTTGGATGCACTGGTCGAGGAACAAAGCCAAAACGGGTTGCGCCTACTGACACATGTCACTGAGCCTTCGATCAGCAGATGGGGTTTTGTATATTTCCCTGGCATGCCTCGTAGTGTCACTGCTGCTATTCTATTACTGGGAGTCAGACCCACTTGGAAGAGAGTCCCCTCACCCAGATGGCTGGGTTTTTAAACAGACGTGGATAACAAATGTTGGGCCATCTGCCCTTGCCTCAGGGAATCCATCAGTCAGGGCAAGCCTGCCCAGGTGGACATAGCTTCAAAGCTTTCTAGCTACAAAAACGCTCCTCAAGGAGGCAAAATCACGTCTGATTCACATCAGGAAAGATCAGCAAAGCACCAAGCCCTGTGGCACTTGTAACTTTCCCAAAGCCTGCAGGATGCCAGGTAATACAGCCCAGAGTAGATACTGGACAGGGAGTGCCGTCCTGCTCTGCACGGGGAAGGCTGTCTCACGGACGTGCTGAGGATGTTTTTTGCATTGGGGTGGTAGCCAGAATCCTCAGTCGGGATCAGAGCCCCATTACCCCAAGCATTGTGTAAACACAGCTAGGCCCAGGATTCTCTCTACAGTGCTAACAACCTGAACCGTGCCAACGAAAAGAGCAAACTCTCTTGGTTATCTACTGTCATTCAAGCCTGCGTCTCCCAGTGTCCAGCACTTTACATCCTACTCGCTGTCTCCATAACGTATTTCACCCAGGGCTCTTGAGTTACTGTCGCTTGCTTGTTTCATGCCCACGGCACCTCAAAGCACACTTGCTTGTGCCATCTTCATTATTTACAGGCAAATGAGAGGGTTGGTCGGCCTGAGATTATCTGCAGTTGTTGCTTGGCTCACCCCTTGAGTGGCCTTCTCAGAAGGTCTCAGGGTGGATCTCAGGTTTATCTTCTGGCTCTGCTGAGCAAGTGTCTGATCCAGACACCAGCTCACACTGATCGCCCCGTTACAGCTCTGTCAAGCCCTTTGTGTTGGGCAAAGAATCTTGGTTCGAGAGCAGGTTTAATTCATGTGACGGTACAAACAGCAGCAGCTGGAATGGCCCTGCCAGGATCCCTGCTCAGTACACGGTGTAATTGGTATGCAGGCTGGGTCTGAGCTGTCTGCCTGCCGTCAGAAAACAGACAATGATCTTGTATCATCGTTCATCATATCCGGCTCCACGCCAGAGAATTTCAAACCAGACGTCTACTGAAGGTGCCTCCTGTATCACCCGGGGCAGGTGTGGGCACGTGGGGCCGTTCTGCATCTTCCCTGGTGACAGGCTCTGAGACTGGCTGAAGGGGCAGCAGCTGTTGCGTGCAATGGTTAGTTTGCTCTGTGCATTGCTCTGTTTGCTTACCACAACGCAGACCTCTAGTTTGCATCAACGTGCAGCCAGCAGCGCTCTGCCCGAGTCACCTTCCTCAAAGGCACGGGCCAGGTACGGCACATTATTTGAGGTAGCAAAATGGCCCAGTACATCACTTTGAGACGGTGGTGCTGCTTCCCGGGATTTGTTCATCGCTGCCTGGGGTTTGGTTAGTTTGTCTTACCAGTTCCATGGGGCGAGCTCAGCCGTACCCATCTGCCCTCGCCCGCAGAAGGAACGCCCTTCCCTGCCCACCATAGCAGCTCTGTGGGGTGTTGGGTGGCACCCTGTGCATCCTGGAGCTCCTACAAAGGGGTGACTTCTTGACAGGAGTCTCTCTGGTGAGGTGCTTTCAATTATTTTCATTCTAAGGACTTCTCTGTGGATTGTTTCTTAACTTTCCATCCCCCCCCCCCCGCCCCCCAGAGGGTTCATGACTCTTGTGATGCAGGCAAACCAAAGCCCCAGGACAATTTCCTTGTGTATTAGGATAGATCAAAGGGATTGTTAAATGTATAAGAGTGTATTTGGTGTTTAAACTTCATGAAAACCAGTGGGCTGTTACAGGCATGGTTTTCACTTCTCTGTCTCCCGTTATAACGTGGTAGCAAAGGCTCACAGTGCGTCTCCCCCGCTAACTAAATAACCCCTCAAAGGAGGAAGAAGCCGTGTGGGATGCAAATGAAGAACTTGAACAGAAAAGTGCTAATTTCAAAGCAAGTGGGCTGTGTGTGATGATGAACGGTTAACGACTCTAAGTGCATTCCTCACTCTCTGCCAGCAAAGGCAAAGCCCCCCGGGGTAGTGGCCCTGTCCGCTTTGCTGTGAGAAGGGGCGAGCTGTAAGTGTGGATTCAGGGAAAGATCCTTCATTTCTGGACTGTTTGGGTTCTAACAGGGCGGAATAACTCAACGAGAAGACAGAGCTCCCCATGGTTATTCTGGGTTGCCCTGAGAGACTTTTGGGAAACTGGCAGATAATTACATCTCTGCTACCATTTGGAATCATAGACTGTGACTCAACTACATATATTCTACCTGCTTCAACCTCTCAATAACGCTCATTTCTTTTTCTTAGCTAATAGACCTTTAGTGAGTTTCCTACAGAACTGGCTGCCAGCGTTGTCTTTGGTGTCAGATCTAGGATGCCAGTTGATCTGGTCTCTTGGGACTGGGAGCAGCCTGAAGGTGGGGTGATTTTTGGTGTAATTGACCATTTATCACAAAGTCCAGTTTGTCTGGGTGGCGAGATAGACTGGAGAGTCTGAGGGGACTGTCTGGGAGTGACTCCATGGTCAGACTGGTATAGGGACCCAGAAGTTCACATTTGTTGTTGACTTGGTGAAGCGCACCACCGGCTTGGGCTGTCTGCCTGTTTTCTGACAGTCTGCCCGGAGGTCCTCACTCACAGTCACGAACCACTCCAGGCAGTGTGACAACTCTCCGTATTGCAGCTGTGGGGTTGGCCTCTTTAGCCTGGGGCTTTAACCCAGGCCACAGCCTGGTCATCTATGGGCGCAACTGGAACTTCACCTCCCCGAAGGCGCTCGCAGCGTGGCTGCCAAATTAATGAGGTGCCCAGGGGAGAGCTGCAGTGACTAAGCCTGGTCTGAGGATTGGATGTGACTCAGGCTGCCTATGTGACAGCATGGGGAATGGGACAGGTGCAGCAATCGAGTCAGCCAGTCTATTAGGCCCAGATCCTCAGAAGTATTTAGGAGCCAAACTCCAGCTGATGGGGCCAGGCACTGTGGCTGAAAAGGAAACAAAGAACATTTTCAGGAGGGGGCCAGGTAAAGGGCTGATGCCGTTAACAAGGTGGAGCCTGGGTCTGTGAGCTTTCCCCCTCCTTAGGCATGGTTAGCAGGCCCAGCTCAGGAGCATCCTCTGCCTGAGTTAATGGCTGAAGAGTCTGTAGATCTCTCTAGTGTAAATCGGTTTGCCAGGAGCCCCCACTCCTTTGGCTCACTGGTGTGTAATGGGCCTTCATTAGCCAATGTCTGTAACTTGCCTGGGTGGAAGCTGCTAGAGAAACCACCACAGTCTGTGCATTGATGGTTGCACTTTTCCTGTTTCTGTAGCATCTTGCCTTGCTGTGACACCATCGCCCTCTGTGAATACTCCCTGGGCTTCAGCTCTCCATCCCCATCCTTACCCACAGGGAACGAGGGGTGGTTACCTTACCTGTCACCGGCTTGGGGGACTCAGACCAGCTCACTAGCCTCACCTGTTGCTTATAACTTTGGCAGACTTGTGGATGCAGGATATAAAGAGACTGGGGCTGAAACAGACCTTTGAGTCTTTTGCTGTGGACTTTTCCTTACCTTGCTCTTGCAAACTCTATCCTTTTCTCTTTACAGATGAAGCTTCAGAGGCTTCGAAACATACCTGAGGAACAGAAAATTTGTACAATAGAGGCCGTTTCAGTCTAGCAGACAAAGGTGTAACAAGATCTATGGCCTGGAAGTTGAAACTGGACAAATTCAGACTAGAAATAAGGTGCAAAATATTAACAATGAGGGTAATTAACCACTGGAACAATTTCCCAAGGGTCGTGGTGGATTCTCCATCATTGACCATCTTTAAATCAAGATCGGATGTTTCTCTAAAAGATCTGCCTTTGACCAACCAGGAATTAATTCAGGGAGGTCTTCTTGCCAGGGCTATGAATGAGGTCGGACGAGATGATCACAACGGTCCCTTCTGGCCTTAGAATCGCTGACAGGCGAAGGATTCATGTACAATGCGTGTGGCTAAGCTGGAACCTTCTGTACAACAGGTCACGTGTACAACACTGGGCTAGCTGCAAATGAGACTTGGCCAGGAGGTGGAGGTGGCGTCTTCCGAATCAGTGAGTTCCATCCGTACTTCCCCACAACTCGCTGCATGTTAGAGCTGGTAGCTTCAGGGGGAGCAACAGAACAAATCGTGCTGGCCTTCTCCAGGTTTCAGTCGTCTCATGGAGGGATTTGCTTTTGACTGTAGTCAGGAAGTTCCATAGCTGAGGGAGGTGGGGAGTCCCTAAGGCCAGGTAGCTGCAGGATTTGCTGCGGATGCCCAAAGGGCACTTTCTGCCTCTGCTTTGCTATGGTACGTGAAATGCCACTAGCCCTATGTGTGGGAGCATGTTTTGGGTGGATGTGTCTGTTTTAAAGGGGCAGCCTCTCAGAGCCAGGCTCACCAGAAACCATCACTGGGTTCCAGAGAAATGTGCATTTCAGCAACTTTTCACTCGAAAGCACAAGATCTCACTCCCATGCTTATCGTTAGGGTGCCATCTGCCACCCCCTGCCCCCTCCAGCTGGCGTCCTGCCTTTCCTACCTCATGTGATGGTGCCTAGCTTGGTCACAAAGCTGGTTAAAACCCTGCTCCTCATGCCCAGCCTACATCTCTTTGACTTTCCTCCCATTCAGTAGACGTCGTGTTCCCCCCCCCCCCCGAAACCCATTTATGCTGCACTGTCTGCCTGATTGGGGAGGGGTTGCCAATAGAGCAGTGGCCTGTTGTCAGTAACAGCAGATACCGATGTCGCTTCGCTTGCATATATTTCAGAAGACACACACCTCTCGCATGTGGTGGGTGACTTCACTATTAGGCCAATAGGCTCAAGAGGTAAAGATGCTCCCCAGACCTTCACGTCTATTTAATTCTTTTCACCAGGCAGTCAAGACAAGAAGTGACTCTGTAACTTTCAGAAACCATTATTTCCACCTTCCACGGGCAAGTTTTCCAAGGTTGCCGGTTTCTTTTCATCACATTCCGGAAGGCTCTGTTGTACTTTCAGGCCCATCAGGTATTCAGGTGAGCTGCAAGTATGTGTGGCATTGTCATTGGGTGATCCCTCCCTCTGTGACCTCTTTCGCCGCTGCAAATTAATCCTGGGCAACTGTTAAAATCCCAGATTTGCCAACTGTAGATGTGCAGGAATGCATTTTACTAGCTAGCAAGGGACATGCAAGATCTGCCTGTGTAATAATTATGCAAAGATACTTGTCAGGCTCCAGAGATCATTGTAAAGTAGTGCCACTTTCACTTACCTTTGGATTCACACATTTGATCAGCAGTATAAACAGCAAGATGATGCAACAGAATCAAGTGCATCAAGGTGAAACAGATATTAGCCATGTATATTTGGACTAAATAGTCTATGCTTCTGATTGTTTCCATTTGCCTGGTCACTTTTTTAATAGTTTCAGTCAAAAGCACCTGTCTTTGCTTTAACCTGAAAAGTGCAGTAGTTTGAGATTGTATCAGGTGGGGGATGGATTGTCTCTCTGGGTGGGAAAACAAGTTGAATTAAAAGAAAAGTGACAATACAAATGTATTCACATAGGCTTTCCTATCGTCTTTAGCAAAGCAGTGTCTCTTGAGTCTAAACTTACTGCATTTGTAGGAGTGTTGCTTTGTGCCATATCACGTTAAGAATCTGGGATAAATACCAAGCCCCGGGCAGAAAAATAATCGGATGAAAGCAATAATCTTTAAAATATGAAATGTTTACTTCCAACCATACTGGGGATAGTTTATCTGGTGTTCAGCCTAGGCACTTTAGACATGAAATGCAGCAGGCAACAGACCGTTTCACCAAAATGCTGTCAACTCTCCATTTTATTGCAAGTCTCACAATATTTGGTGTTGTCTTAAAGCTCTAGACTGTGGGATCATGGGATTACATCAGAATCTCAGCTTTTTTTTTTTTTTTTGTAGCCCTCCAGGTTTCAGAGGAAAGCTTGAAAACATGACCCTCTATTGGCTCAAAAACCAGAAGACAGTAAAAGGAACCCAATATTTATTAGTATTTTAAAAAAACTAATGATTTTTAAGCACTTGGACTGGGCAATACTTCTCTCCTCTGCCTGGGACACTGACCATTGCCTTTCACATCTGCAGAACTAGAATCCTGAGTCAAAAGTGAGCAAATTTGGTCTCATCCCAGTGCCGGTTCCTCCACCACATAAGTAACCCTAATTGAATACCTGCTTCAGAGAGGCTCAGGGCTTGAAAGCAGAGAGGTTCATTAGCCGAGCTCTGTGCGGCTGGGGAAACTGCTCATTGCCTGCCTGTGCTATGTTACCTCTAAGAGATTAATGCCCACGTTTTGGGGCTGAACAGGAGGTGTTCAGTGCAGGTTGCCATCTTGATGATGAAATAAGGAATCCTTTCTGTGGGCTTACTGCTAGTTCTCAGGAAGTCTTAATTTTTTCTCTCTTTAAGGATTGTGATTCGCGAAAACGAGGGGAGGAAATCCATAGAAATCTGAGCAAGGGTTTGCAGAGTACGACTCCACACATGTTAGGGATTCTGAGACAGTAGATAGACCACAGCTTTAGTTCTTATGGAGCAATGGGAAGGCTCCACAAAGAATATTTGGCCATTATTAGAAACAATGTCAAAATGCCACGCTGCCCTGGCAAGTGTCCATTCACAGCTCCGTTTATTTTTCATGAAATCACCTTTGTTTATGGTTCTGGGTTCGTGTGAAAAGTGTTTTTCAAAGACAGTAATTTTCCATTTCAGGCTTTGAATGCTGCAGCCCAAACATAGGATTAAAAATGAAAACGAAATGAGCCATGACTAATCGCTGCCACAGCTTGGGTAGAGGACCCATTACCTTCTTTGGAGCGAGTGACACACTGAAGTACAATGTCTTCTATCCTTTGGGTCACTGGCCAGGTCATCAGAGCATGCCATTAATATTTATAGCTTGATGTATTGTTAAATCCTGGCCAAAATCCGAACTAATGCCTCAGTGAGCCAAAGGACACTTGAACGTGCCTCTTTGCCGACAGTTTTGCTGCAGTAACAGGAGCAGAGAGAAATAGATTTGGTGCAGGTTTTAGGCTGGTGTGTCAGGCTTCATTGGTTTTCTCTCTTTCCATCTTCACTCTTAATATTAGTATTAAGGGGGGTCAGGAGAGAGAAACCCTACAACTGCCTGGCCTTCTGTTAACAAATAAACGCCCAGGCAGGAGAAATGCTAATTAAAAAACATCTCCTCTTCAAAGACCAGAATTGGAAATAGCCACATGGAGACTTAATGGGATTAAAATGTATGAGAGGATTATAACAGTAGTGTACGGGTTTAGTGACGCTGCTCCTGCCCCATACGCTATAGGCAGCTTTTGAGGGGGGAAGTTTCCATCCCCATCCCCCAGGGCTTGATTATGAAACAGTGAGTAGAAAACCAAAATACTTTATTCATCTGAAAAACCAATGGTATGTATAGGGAAATAATGAACTGACTGTACCCCAGGGCTCTGCGTTCAAGAGCCCTCCAGGACATATGACTTTCAGAGAGCTCTGATGAATCTATTTGCTGGAAAATAAATGATTAGTCTGGCAGCACTAGCAGCCAGGCTGCTCCTTCCTCTCTCTCCAGGCAGATTTGACGGGGAAACACCAGGGCTGGATAAAAGGAAACGATTTCAATAAAATTCATGAGTTCGGGTGTTGTTTTTAACCAAACACCAGTGTAAGATTTGACTCCAACTTCACAGACTCAGGGCTAAGCCGTGACTCCTGTGAGCTGCGAGCTGCAATTAGTGGCAGCGTATGAAGAGTCGGTGGTCCTGCCTTAGAGAGAACTGGGGTGTTAGCCAAGCCTGTTTCACTCTTGGATGCCAGTGCTACAGCTGGGAAGAGGATGACAAGCAGCAATATTGCACTTTAGCGGGACAAAGCCATAACAATACCCAGTGGCTGGGAGCTCCACTGGAGAAATATAAACTGGGGATTAGGTGCAGCCTTGTAACAGCAAAATCAGTTAACTACAGGAGCAGCTTCCTGATGGATGTGGTGGAGTCTCCATTGCATGCAGGCCATGAACCCGCTCTCCAGCAGGTGTGCATCAAACCCCACCCAGAGCCCCTTTTTATAGCCCGTGGGGCCAGCCGAGGCCTGGGCCCATTATTACTGTTTATTGTATTTACTGTGGAAGCAGGGTCGGCTTTAGGCCGATTCCACCAATTCCCCCGAATCGGGCCCCGCGCCCTAAAGAAGAGAAATATAATCAGAGCCAGCAATTCGGCAGCAGCTTCTTTGTTCTGCCGGCTGCGGCGACAAATCAGCGGCAGCTTATCCCTTTTTCCTGCCGGGGCCCCGTCGAAACTGTTCAAATCAGGCCCCGCACTTCCTAAAGCCGGCCCTGTGTGGAAGTGCCAACCAAACCCAGGGCCTTATCGCACTGGGCATAGCAGAGACACCCAGACAGAGCCTCCCTCCCCAGAGAGCCTCCAGGCTAGGCAGACCAGACAGACACGGGGTGGGGGATGGGGCAGAAGAGCAAGCACAGTGACTAACGGGATGGCAGAAAATGGTGGCTTTTTTGGGTAGGGGTTGAGAGGGGATTAGCTAGAGGAGAGCAGAGATCTGTGAAGGGCTGAGCGTATGGAGGGTCTGCTGCTGAAAGGCTGTCTACACTAGCCTTCTAGTCCTAACATTTCCCACGGCTGTGGCTCCAGTGGCGGGGGTTTGAACCATCTAACCCTGCTCAGGGTGGGTCGGAATGACTCCGGGTGAGTCATTGGTGCCCCGTCTACACTGGCGCTCTCACTGTTTGCTCCTGCCAGGAGTGGCCCTGGAAGGGGGATTCTGGATCCCAGTGTTGCCAGTGGAGAACAAGCCGCGGCGTTTCCTGTCCGCTACGGGGCGGGTCTGTGTAGGGGATGGTTTATCTGGCTCTGGGTTATGCACTGGAATTGACCTATTTTGGCTTTCAGATTGTTGGCCATGCCTGACCTAGCCCCCTGGGCCTGATTCTGATCTCACTCACAGCAGATTTACACCAGTCTCACTCCTGATTTACACTGGTGTAAGTGTGTTCAGAATCTGACCCATTCCTCTTAGGGAGTGCTGTGCTTTGGTGGTAGCTGCCATCTTTCGGGTGGGATAAGACGGTTTCTAACCGTCCGAGGAGCGAGGCTCTGGATCAGCCTCCCAAAAGAAACAAACAACCTGACTCGTTTTGTGATGGAGCTTGACAGGACCTGACGGGGCTGCCTGCGCTGGCAGGGACTGAACGCCGTGACCCAGGAGGTCCCTCGCAATGCTACGCCCTGTTTAAATCCATGTGATAGTTAGGTGTGTTCACAAAGATTCTCCCAGCTCTTCTCGCGGCTGTTGTGAAGCTGATCGTGGTGTCCTGGCTAAATTCCTGTTTGGAGTAACATTGCAATTGTGCTTTTAAAGCATCTTACAGTCCTGCTTCCACCACAGGTAGCTGTATCTCATGGGGGGTGGGAGGGGTTCAGTGAGATGTATTTATTACATGGGATGTTCATGAGACAGTCCTGTAGTCCTTGCACACGTGAAATGCCTACTGATTTCAAAGGGAGTTTTCCACACACGAGGGCTGCAGGATCAAGGTCAAGGTGGGGTTCAAAGCTTTTGACTGGGATTTTCAAAGGAGCCTGAAGTAGTTAGATGCCCAAATCCCATTGAATTGGATGCCAAATTCCCCTAGGCCCCAGCTTCTGCAATCTGATCAACCTTCAGATCTCACAACTTAATCCAAACTGATCTCAAGCAAGAAAATGTCTCCTTTCCTCTGGGCAAGGAGCCAGCTCCTCCTGGATTTGCTCCCCCTGACACTTCTACAGCTGGCAATTAAATCCTAACCAGAGACGGCAAACTCCAAATGACCTACACGGTGTGCTAAAACATTCTGATCTAATACTAGTGCCACTGGCCTGGTAGAAAAACTAGCAGCTGTGGTGGAGAATTGGCGTAAGGGCAGCCAACACCATTATATAATTGTAGGCTGTAAAAATAAACTGCAGGATCTTACACAGCGTGTCAACATGAAAAGCAAAGAAAAAGTCTTTCAGCAATGCAAACTCCTGGGCAGCAGAAATGCCAATTAAGGAACATCTGTTCCTCGTAGTCCAGGAGGACTAGAAGTAACCACATGGTAACCTAATGGGATTAAAATATAGCTCCGGATTATATTAGTACGGCAAAGATCAGCTGCTGCGGATGTTCTTATGAAATCAGTGCAAAACTGAAAAACAAAATTTCCCTCCTCAGGACAGAGGCAGGACATTTTATTTTTGTAAAATGTGTTTTACCATCTGGATCTCATGTAACAGGTGGGGGGCTGGAGCTGTGTGTTTTCCAATCTGGTGGTAAATGTTCAGTTCAAAGATAGATAGTAGCTGAGTAGATTAAAACATTTTTTGGAAGAAATGTTGGTGTCGGCACAGCCTGTGGGTTCCAGCAGGTCACCAGTTGGCCATAACTGGATTCCTAGAGCCCAGTAAAATGCGTCACACAGCCTCCTTCTGCCAGAGCTGCGGTGCCTGGGTGAAGTCCCCAGGAAGAGAAGGTATGTACCTGTGAGCAGCACCCGGCTCATTCACTCGAGGCTTTAATAACCCTTCGGGTGAGGGGAATACATGGAGCTGTTTGGCACGTCCCAGGGCTGGTCCTTGATTAGCAGCCCCTGCCCGTCCTAGGTGCTGCTGGTGTGTCTAGGGAACTGAGCGCACTCAGCACCGCTGGCTCGGCCCCTCCGCTAACAGCTTTTGTTTGCTTCAGCAAAGGTTAAAACTGGGCCTAGCAGAAAGTGTCGGGAGAGCCATTAACGGAGAGGCAATGCAGGGGAGGGGCAAGGATGAAAATCAGGGCGAAGTCAGCACCTTGTGGCATTTGATTCCCGTCTCTCATGAGCCTTTTCTATGGCGGTTGGGAAATGACCCAACCCTGACAGCCCGCACTCAGAGCCACTGAGATCAAGGCAAGTGCTCCTGTGAGTAGGAACCATGAGTCGGGGCTGAGTGAGGGCTTGCAGGCGTGGACCCAAGGTGCTGGTTCCCACCACTGCACAGTTTTTCATAGCGATGGACAAACGTATCCAGTCATCACAGACTGAGAGCTGAACAGACAACAGGAGCATTCTTTACAAATCATTAATAACGGCATACTATTTTGGGATGCTCATATGTCCCAAGGCAGACGTCATTTATATGTAACCTCCATTTAAGGAGTCTAGTAACAAAGCCGTACATCATAAGAACAGACCAGTTATCCTAGCAACCTCCCCATCACATGATGCATTCCATCTGAAGGACAGAATTCCTCCTTAGACAGGCATGAAAATGGAGCTCTGCTCATTACTGTCTTGTTGAAATAGCTTGATTTAAAGGCAAATACATTCAAATTAAAATCAAATTCTTGATATACATTCTGCCTTGAATTAGACCCCAGGCAACGCCAATGATGTAAGAGCCAATTCGGGCCCCATGACATCTGGTTTATACCAGAGAATTTAGACTTTGCATATTTAACCACTTCTTTTTTTGCCTTTTTACATATTACAGGTGTATAGAAATGCCAGATGAGAGTCTCTCTTTTGGTGAGGGAGAGGGAGAGGCAAATCCATAACCAGAATACAGAACAATCAGGCAAGAATTTTTCTTAACATTTGTGCCAACCCCCCTCCCCAGAAACTTGCTGGCTTTTGTTTTCCTGTTTAGTTAGAGCACTCAAAAGGTTCATAACAAACTAAATACGGGAAATGTATTATCGGAAATCCTCTTGCCACCACTCCCTCTCAAAGCCCACCCCCCCCTTTCACCCAGACGTGATTTGCCTTGTCTTTACTTTTTGCGTATTTTCAGCGTAGTTTGGATGTCCCACCCTGGCACCCATCTCAAAATGTAATTGTAAGCGGGGAAGCGTGAGTGGGAATGTTTCTAGTGGGGTCTTGCAGGGATCAGTTCTTGGTCCTGTGCTATTTTTAATCAGTGCCCTGGAAGAAAACAGAATATCATCACTGATAAAGTTTGCAGATGGTACAAAAATGAGGGGCGTGATAAAGGAGGAGGCCAGGTGATTGATAGCCATGCTTACAGGATGGGGGACTCTATCTTGGGAAGCAGCGACTCTGAATACGTGAGAGATTCAAGCTCAGTCTCTGTAGTTTAACAATGAATCACCTAAGGAGTGACTTGATTACAGTCTATAAGTACCTACATAGGGAACCAATACTTGATAATGGGCTCTTCCGTCCAGTGCAAAAAGGTCTAACATGGTCCAATGGCTGGAAATTGAAGCTAGACAAATTCAGACTGGAGATGCAGAGTAAATTTGTAACAGTGAAAGTACTGAACCATTGAAATAATTTACCAAGGGTCATGGTTCTATCACTGGCCATTTTAAAATCAAGACTGGATGTTTTTCTAAAAGTTCTGCTCTAGGAATGACTTCGGGGCAGATCTCTGGCCTGTGTTACACAGGAGGTCAGACTAGATGGTCACCATGGTCCCTTCTGGCCTCGGCATCTAGGACTGACTGGCCATATTGCAGCTCCCCCCAACATTTCTGGTTCCTCCTCCACCCAGTCGAAGGCCTAAGGTTGGACCCCCGGGGGCTGCGAGTCAGAATTCAGGCACGACGTCAGAGCTGTGGCAGTGGCCCAGCACTGGAATAGCACAAGGTGCTTCAGGTCAGGATTTAGGTGCCACAGCAGAGCTGTGTATGTGAGGCCTGAAATAGCAGGGCCAGTGCAGGTCACACTCGAGATTCACTGCCCAGGCTATGTGGGGGCCCAGGACTGGAATAGTTCGGGTTGAGTGCTGCAAGTGCATTGGCTGAGCTGTGTGGGAACTTGTATGATCCGTATCCAGACTCTGCTCGGGACAGACCTGTGCTGCTGTTGGGTTAGAGCCACCGTTTATTAATTGTGTTGATGATTTGTTTGGGCGATGTTCTATTTTCTGTACAAACACAGAAGGGGTCCCAGTCCCAGCCCCTCACTTCCATTAGCTTTGCCTTCACGTGCTGTTTAGAAAGCTAGGCTGTGAATAGAAGAAATGCGCGGTAGGGAATTGTTCTCTGTTCTATTTCCTGTCTGACGTGTTTTTGGAAGGTGACTGCAATCTACTTGTAAGTAAGTGGACAGGCAACAATTCTGAAAAGCTGTTTGAAAAATAAGGCCAAGGTGTCAGGTGGTTCTCCTACGAGAGGCATTCAGCGGTTTCTGGGAAAGGACGTTACTGAAATGACTCAATTTGCTCCAGAATAATTTAGTTTAGGGGGTGCTGAGGCACTTACACTGAACTCTCGCATTTCAATTTAGGCTGAGAATCTCTGGGACCTTAGTGGAGCTGCCTGCCTGCCCTGAAACAGCTAATGGCAAACTCAGGGGCACCATTTGGAAATGTATCTATAGAAATCTGTGACACTTTGTGCATGAAAGACTCGCCAGAGCAATGGTTTGAGCCCCTACCCCTGTTTACTGGCGTTTCTGCATCATCCGGTGTCGAGCACCCTCACCGCTCATTGATGTCTATCTTCTAGGGCTGATATTGAGTCTGAGGACTGCTTTTACTCCTGCCTGGAGCATATGATGATTCCTAAAGCCTTTGTGTAGATGTGAGTGCGTGCGTGCTGGCTGCAGGATCAGGCCACACACGAATGCAGAGAGGTTGTACGGTGTGTTTCTCCTGACCGGCCCGGAGGTTTCAGGGCAGAGAGATGATAAGCAGCTAAGACAGGGAGATTTCCAGAAGATTATGTCAGAAGGTAAAGTCCATCATCTGACTAGACAAGCTCCAAATGAGAGAGCTTATTGCGGTACCAAACGGGGGGAGGAGGGGATGGGGAGAGAGCGCTTTAACCCTTTAACGCCTTTATAAAATAGACCGTTCTGTCTGTCGAAAGACAGTACACTCCTCCCCATCTGAAATGACACCGTAGACCGTTGCTTTGGCACAAAGGCTGCAGGAATCTCTCGCTGACCTCTCTGCTCTCCCTGGTCCCCACTCTAGTTAGACTCCATGCTACCCATGGCACGAAGCTGGTGTTTGGCTTTTGGATAATGATGCTTTGAATGTCAGGGTTCTGACAGTTTCACAGTGAAAGGGGGCGCAGATACAGCTCTCATGGTCCTTATTCAGCCTTGCTTATATGTATTGCCCAGAGCTGGTAGAGAGCTCTGGAGATGGCATAACTGAATAGCTGTTTTTTAGTTGCTTAACTCACTTACTGGTGTGCTTGTTTTTTTAAAAAAACACAGAGGGGCATTTCAGCTCTCGATAGATAGCTATCATGTTTGTTCAGCAAATGCCATCCATAACATCTGACCACAAGCTCGGTGGTTGGCCAAACCTTTCCCAAAACAGGATAATAGAAACAAAAGCCATGCCCTCTGTTATGGTCAGTCACAGATTACGCAATCCCTGCGTACTTGGGAAGGAGATCAATTTGCAGAAGTTGCTGCAGTACGTCTACCATATGTGGAGACAGCTTGCATCCCTAATAGACCTCTCCCCATTAAGAGCCAAGTACTAGTTCCAGCAGTTTGAACAGGGCAATTAGGCAGAGTTTGCAGGGCTGTTGAAGTATCTGGAAGAAATTAGAGGGAAAGAAAACAAGGGGACATGGGAATAGTTCTAGTAAGGCTGCAGTGCAGCAAAGCACTTAAGCACAAACTCTGAGCTCATTATGATTGTGCAGGCGAACACAATGTATACAAAACACACAATGAAATGTCATACTGCCTTAGCTGTGAGAGAGATTTTTAATGGTTTTAGCCTCCTTTATGAAAGCTTTTCCTAGCCCCCATTTGTGCTGAATTTCCCCCTCATTGCATCCCGGGCATTGCATAGTACCAGTGTATACACTAGCTTATTTAGGTCTGATTCAGCAAAGTACTTAAAACATGGGCTTTGCTGAATTGGGATGTGTTTACATACTTTGTTACATCAGGGCCTCCATGAGGCCCTATGCACAGCAGTAATGTGACGTGCAAGTCAAATACTATTACAAAAATCGCAGACCATTCAGTTCCCCTCCATTGCCACCTAAGCAGATGGGCACCCTCTCTCCCTCTCGTGTGCGACATCAGAGCTTGCTGTCCCGGTTCCATACCCAGAGGATGGCGTCTGGGTCCAGGGAGGCGAGGCGTTGTACACCGCACTCCAGATGTCGAGCTGGACGCTCTTCTGACACGAGTTATTGTCTGCAACGCAGCCCTACGGTCACAGCATGCGCAGGAAATCAGGCTAAGCCGGGGCATAGTTGTACAAACTCTGCATGAACCGGTGCAGTGATGGACTCCTGAATTTGCTCAGTGTGTTAGACTTGCTGCCCCATCAGTGCCTCCACTCGGTAAGGATGTCGTTTCCGGCTCCCTGGCCATGTTGGTCATCTGTGTATGGTAATAGGCCAATAGTGCTCTTGTCCAAGAGTGGGTGAGCTGCCGTAGCAAAGGGGTGTCAAGCGATCAACCACTGTGTCACACTAGGGTGCTGTGAGGATACATTCATTAATCTTTGTTTAGCTCATTTGAGAGTCTTGGATGGAAAGTGATATATAAGTGCAAAAATTATTATTATTATTAGCCAAATTGCAATATTAACCTTGCTCCAGGTGAAGGAGGAGTGATTACTTGACCGTTGGGGTAAGTTTGTTGTCCATTGTGTGTGTGTTTGTGTTTGTTGTGGTGTGCTTGCTGCTGGACTGAAATATACAGTGTGGTCTATTTGTTTGGGGGACCGTGTGCTGACCGTGTGGATGCAGAGCCTAGCGGCCTGAGAGGCTGAGAGCTTCTCAACGAGGCTTTGATCCCTAAGCCCTTTAGCACCCATCAACCCTTAACCAGAGGCGGGGCTACTCAGGAAGACCAGGGCTTTAAAAAGCCCGCTCCTAAGCGACCAGAGGAGCTAGTGAACAGGAGCGGCTAATGGGAGTTTTGTGAGGGAGTTCTCCAGGGAGAGTGAGGGGGAGGGCTACATACACTTACCATTCCTTAAACGTCTTTAAACATAAGCTAAAAACACCCCCTGATAAAAACAAAATTACAACAGAGGAACCAGCTGCAGGAGTAAAAAGACAATGCAGGCAGAAGTCCAGCAACAGAGTGGGGACTACCCAGTTTATTGCACCCAATGCAGCATGTCTGATTACCTGCCCTATGGGCAGGTGGCGTATGTGTGCATTCTGTGCAAGGAGCTCCAGGCCCTCAGAGACCGTGTACGGGCTTTGGAGACCAGGGTGGCTGAGCTGGGGGAGCTAAGGGAGACAGAGGTACATAGATGAGACTTTCCGGCCGGGACACAGTAGAACAGTCCCACCCCCGGTCTGACAGCCTCTGTGCTATTGAGGAGGATAAAAGTCTCAGGGAAGGAGAGCATCTAACTGGAGCAGAGGGAAACAATCCCATAGTTGGGACCCTCATTCCAGATGATGTTGTGATGTCCTCTCGCACTGAGTTTACCTCCTCTGGGGGAGGAAACTCCAGTTATTAGGAAGAGACAGGTATTAGTAATGGGCGATTCGATCATTAGAAACATAGATAGCTGGGTTTGCGATGACCGGGAGAACCGCATGGTGACTTGCCTGCCTAGTGCGAAGGTTGTGGATCTCTCGAGACATCTAGAGATGCTTCCAGTTCCACGCACTGGGCCAGTTAGACAGGCAGAACTGCAGGGTCTCAATGCGTGGATGAGACGATGGTGTAGGGAGGAGGGGTTTAGATTATTAGGTACTGGGTAAACTTTTGGGAAAGACGGAGCCTATACGGGAAGGATGGGCTCTACCTAAACCAAAATGGAACCAGATTGCTGGCACTTAAAATGAAAACTAAGGGCTGGGGAAAAGCTGACAGGTGCGGAGGAACACGTGGTTCGGACAGAGACATGCCTTAAGGGAGGATCTACTAATGGAGATTCTCTATGTCCTAGTAAGGAGGAGAGGATGGAAGATGATAAAATACAGGTAGGATCTGATGCAAAACAGTCAAATGAAAAAAAGTCTCATTCAATTACATCATGTAATGGCAGACAGCTGAAAAGTGACAGGTTTTTAAAGTGCTTATATACCAATGCTAGGAGTCTAAATACTAAGATGGGTGAACTAGAGGATATTGATATAATAGGCATCACAGAAACTTGGTGGAATGAGGATAATCAATGGGACACAGTAATACCAGGGTATGAAATATATCGGAGGGACAGAACAGGTCGTGCTGGTGGGGGAGTGACACTATATGTGAAAGAAAGCGTAGAATCAAATGAAGTAAAAATCTGAAATGAACCAAACTGTACCATAGAATCTCTATGGATAGTAATTCCATGCTCTAATAATAAGAATATAGCAGTAGGGATATATTACTGATCCCCTGACCAGGATGGCGATAGTGACTGTGAAATGCTCAGGGAGATTAGAGAGGCTATTAAAATAAAAAAATCAGTAATAATGGGGGATTTCAACTATCCCCATATTGACTGGGTACATGTCACCTCAGGATGGGATGCAGAGATAAAGTTTCTTGACACCTTAAATGACTGCTTCTTGGAGCAGCTAGTCCAGGAACCCACAAGAGGAGGGGCAATTCTTGATTTAGTCCTAAGTGGAGCACAGGATCTGGTCCAAGAGGTGAATATAGATGGACCGCTTAGTAATAGTGACCATAATATAATTAAATTTAACCTCCCTGTGGCAGGGAAAACACCACAGCCACCCAACATTGTAGCACTCAAAATGGGGGTGTCATTTGAGCTCCCCACGTCAGGTGCCACAATGTTGTGGGCCGGCCCTGATCACCTCCCATGATAACCCCTCAGGCAAGGACTTCAGGGATGAGATCCCTCCCACCACATCATCCCGTTAGTCCCCAGTGGAAAAGGCAATGGGACCTGCCTCCACATCTTGTGACCCCACCAGTTCTGGCCCCAGCACCACTCTTCTCCCATCCTTGGGCTGCCTGACAATATGTGCCTCCGATCACTTCGCTGTTGTACGCCTTTCCTCCATTCTTCATCTGTTTTTTGGGTCACTGTGGGAGGGGCCATGCTTGTCCACAATCTGTGCTGTTGGTTGATCTTCCTGCACAATGATGCCCTGATCCTGGCTGGGGCTTTGGGTGTTGCTGCAATATGAATAAATTATCATCATCATCTGCATATCAAGCTGAGAAAGGCAGTAATTAGGGCTGATAGGCACACACTTCTTCCAAAAATACCTCCTTTATTTTAGGAGTCAGATGCTGCAGTCTTTTATGGCTCCCTGCAAGGCTTCAGTCTTGTGGAATGTGAGAGTGTTTTCAGGAGCCCCTGCGTCCCCTTTTTCTCTCTGGGTTAGAGGGAGAAGGATTAAAACAACGACCCCTTTGATCCGGTGAGTCCTCTCCAAAGTGCAAAGACACGAGACTGGCTTTTTCCACACTGTTGGTGAAATCCTTATTCTGGATTCCAGGGGAGCTTTTTTGCCTGTGTGAGGACTCTGATCCTTGGCCCTCTGGATGTCCTGGGAAATGGCAATGAAGGGAGAGAAGCAGATTTGCATAGCTACCGCCCAGTAGCAGACAATAACTCTTTGTAATGACAAGGGAGGCACCAGCTTCCATGTTACAGAGAGAATTTTTTCCCTCCCCTGAAATGAAGAAAAATACAGCTGGGTAGAAAAATGAGCAGTGTAGTGCCTGGCTGCTGGGGCAGGCAGTGAGGCTCAGCTTTCCTGCCCATTCTGTACGTGCTCACTCAGGGGAAGGGCGTTTTCCCTTCTCAATTAAAAATGCATGCACCCAGCTAAGCAGCAAAGGGGGCAGTGAAGAGAGGATTGCAGTCTCCCTCCATCTTGAACCTGCCGGGGGCCGGGATTCTTCTCTCTCCTCTTCCCCACTGCAGTGTGTAGGTGGGAGATGGAGATGGTGCCGAGAGAAACCGCCTTTCTAGACACCCCATTCTCTTGGGTTTCCACGGGAGGCGCTTTTCTTTTGCACATTGTCGGTGGTAAAGTAGGGAGCCCAGATGTCTGACGAGGGCCATGGAGCTGTGATACAGCAGCAGCATCTGCAGCCTGCTTGCACTTACAGAAACACCTGGGGATTTTGATCTATTATTAATGTTCACTGTCTTCCCAGTCAGTGGCCTCATCCCAAGGCTGAGTGACCAGGATGTGTAAGTGATTACTTTGGAGGTGAACAAACCTTGGCACTCGGTGCCATTGTCACTGTGGGGTACAAACGCCCAGCGTTGCCTCCCATGTGGCTGGCAGCAAGGCAAATATAAGCAGTAGACCCCTGTGCAAACAGCAACAAC
The DNA here is from genome assembly GCA_033296515.1 of Macrochelys suwanniensis. Taxonomy (NCBI): domain Eukaryota; kingdom Metazoa; phylum Chordata; order Testudines; family Chelydridae; genus Macrochelys; species Macrochelys suwanniensis. The sequence goes on along the minus strand of CM065789.1, from coordinate 2,759,920 downwards.
CCATGATAGCCAAATAAGACATGAGACGAACTTGCTGCAAATCTCTCTCAGGCTATTGGTGCTGATTTGAGCCGCGATTTAGCAGTAGCTGTCTGTCTGCCATTGCCCATTTTGGGAAGCAGGCACCGTGTGGTTGGTAGTGGTTGTTATAATTTATGATTTGTATTATTGTAGTGCATAGGAGCCCAATCAAGGGGGTGTGACAAAGTCAAAATGGTCTTAATGTTTTCTCTGAATACTCCATGCGTGCCTCAGTTTCCCCTATGTATCCATAGTATCCAGGTGGCGGGATAAGAGTGTGTAATTATTGTAGAGACCCATAGAGGGCAGGTGTGACTGCTGACTGGCTGCCTGGGCACAGTGAATGTCCCACACTGTATCCTGGCTGGGCCGGGCCCCCTCCTGTGCAAAGAGCCAGCTGAAGGTGTTGGAGAACAAAGAGACCAGGTGACCTGTTTGCCTAGGAAGAAGGAAAAGCCCGGATGGACGTGGGCCAGCTGGGCTGGTGGAAACTGGTCACTCTCCTGGTTGGGGACTCAGGGGGGAGAGCCCAGGGCCCTGGGCTCTGTACCCCTCCAAGATGGACTTTACTGAATGTCCCTGATTTCTGTGCTAACAGGCTCTGTTCTATTCTGTGTTCCCATTGACTAATAAGCCTTCTGTGTTACAATGCTGGTTGAGAGTCACGGCTGACGGCGAAGTTGGGGTCTGGGGCCCCTTTGGGGGCATGTGAGGCTTCCCCAGGTGTCCCATCCGGTGGACTCACTGCGGGGAGCTCCCGGGGTGAGCAGGGGGCTGGACGCGCCGAGGTCAGACCCAGGAAGTGCTGAAGCAGAGCAGGCTCCTTGCCCTGGTGACAGGTGCCCTGAGGGGAGATGCTGCCCCAGAGTCCTGCCTGACTTCATTCAGAGCGGTTCCAGAGCCCCGAAACTGGGCCGCTGTGACAGCGGGACCCTGTTGTTCTGTGGGACCTGGGTTGTGTGTGAGCAGTGCTGCATGTGCCCAACATCCTGAAAACCCTTTCTTGTAGAGACAGTCCTGCCCCCTCCATATCAGTAGATTAGCAGAGTATTTCTCGGTCTCTCTCGTCCCCTCCATTTTTGCTACAAGCCCCGTTTGGCTTCTCCTGCTGTTTATTTCCTTGTTAATGTCATCGTCATCCGCTTGTGACATTCCTTGCTAATTCTGAGGTCATGTCTAGAATACTGACTTCAGGTAAGTAAGCAGCTGGAACAGAGAAAATCTTCGAGATCGAGCTGTGGATGCAACTAGATGGAGCATGTGAAAAGCAAGGGAAGAAAAATAACTAGAAAGCATTTCACGTGTAAAGGAACCAGAATTGTTGCCAAGGAGAATATTTTAAAAGTTTCCTAGAGACAATTGACGGTGAGTGTCCGATGTGGCGCACCGGTCACAGACTCTGTGGTATTTACTCTTGGAGAGCAGACATCGGTGCAACATGTCAAGTGCCCTTCCTCCAATTTGTCTTTCAGCTTAATTCATCAATCTTGGGTATATGCTGTACATTTTCAGAGCCTCCGTTGCTTATAAAATGTCCCATGATCTTTCAATGGTCATGCAAATTGTTGATGTGAACTCGTGAGGTGCCATAAACTCCTTCCGGAGATAATGTCTTTAAGCTCCAGTAATGCATTGTTTACCCTTCAGAAGACGATGTGACAGAAACTGAATTAACTCGTGTCATTTCAATCTCGGCACAATTCCCAGTTTTTCATCTGTCCACGAAAAGTTATCAGTGAATTAGTCAATTATGGATTTTCTTCCTTTATTAAGTTGCATGCAGGCCAGACTGTAGAACACTGTATGCTCTCTAATTCCCCCTTGACTTCTGTTTGTCTAATCAGCATATACAGTGAAAGAGCTTCTTCAATGCCAGCTGAGATTAGCTCCCTGATGTAATACTTCGTTTTTATAGTGGTGCCTCTAATTGTTTTTATTTGCTTTATTACACAATTAGATTTCTGCTACTTTTCCATTATTTATGTCTTTAATACAGACCCAGCAGGTCAGTATGAACTGAATGGCTGGATGGGACATGAGTTTTAATATTATGCTGGTTACATTTAAAACAACAACAACTACAAAATGTCTAGAAAGGTTGAGGGTGAGACCCTTGCCCCTGCTCTGGCCCCTTTATGCCAAGTCAAAAGGAATGGAGCAGCATAAATGGTCCCTAAAAAAGCCCCACTTCCCCTAGTGCAGGCACGGAGGAGAACAGCTGTAACCCTGCCTTTCGAGGATCTCCTTACAAGCTGGGCTCTAGGGGTCAGGCCAGGAGTGGGGCTGGGAGGGCCGTGCTGGAGTAGGGCAGCTTGGGGGGCTGCCGTAAGCTGTTCCTTCCCCCAGTCTCTCTAAGGTACCCTGCTGGGGTCCACTTCAGCCCCCAGAGCAGCCCAAGAACAGGAAGGTGAAAATGTGGCTTAAATCTGCCATCACCCCCCTGTCCCTGGACTGCGCCTCTTAGATTTCACCCCAAGTATCTTACACTGCCAGAAAGCACACCTACCCCTGCAAAAGATTGGTGGGCCACATTCTTTAGTGTGGCCAAACTGCAGAGAATGCAGCGTGCGTGTGTGTGTGTGTGTGTGTGTGTGTATGTATGTATGTAAAGGTAGCTGAGCTCTCCCTGATCCTGCTGCTGCTCTGTGTAGGCCAGTCCCCCTATTCAGCGTCAGAGTGGCCCCAGGGTGGCTCTCCTCTATGCCAGGCTGCAGCGATTACACGGCTGAAAACGCAGCTGAGGATCAGCATAGCATAGGGAGGCCCTTGCCACATCTGTTTCCAACAGCTGCTCTCCCTTTTCCCAGCTACCCCACCAGCGGGGAGGGGGAGGGTGAGCTACATCAGCTCTGTGCTACTTAGGGTGACCAGACAGCAAGTGTGAAAAATCAGGATGGGGGTGGGAGGTAATAGGAGCCTATATAAGAAAAAGACCCCAAAATTGGGACTGTCCCTATAAAATCGGGACATCTGGTCACCCTAGTGCTACTAGAAGGTCACCCTGACACTAGGTGGATCAGCCATTGCACGGTTGGGCTGGCTTCGTGGCCGGAGTGCATGCGGTAGTTGGACTGCATTGGAGTATCTGTCTGTATATTTTACTTTTACGTGTCTGCTAGCCAGGTCCTAGGCATGTCGTTTCTATGGGTATGTCTACACTACCCACCGGGTTGGCAGGCAGCGATCGATCCAGCGGGGGTCGATTTATCGCGTAGAGTCTAGGCACGATAAATCGACCCCCAAGTGCTCTCCCGTCGACTCCGGTACTCCGCCGCCGTGAGAGGCGCAGGCGGAGTCGACAGGGGAGTGGCAGCGGTTGACTCACCGCAGTGAAGACGCTGCGGTGAGTAGATCTAAGTATGTCGACTTCAGCTACGCTATTCATTGAATAGCTGAAGTTGTGTAACTTAGATCAATCCCCCCCCGTCCACCCAGTGTAGACCAAGGCTTAGAGCTGTATATCACAGGCAGCAAGCTGGCTCATCCCGTGTCGATTTTAGTGATGATGCTGTGTGGGTTGGTAAAAGTTTAAATTCCGCTCGGACCACACTCAGTAAAGAGCCTGGAGGCCTTGAGTTAGGGACTGTAAAGGGCCAAAAGAAAAATATAACCTATGGGTAAAGAAAAGATTACTCTAAACCCCAATGACTACATGTCACCACTCAGGCTGTGGAGACATGTACCTATCCTGCACTCTTTTCTCAGGGAAAATTTCTATTTTACAAGCCTCTAGAAGCATTAGGTCAGTGATGGTTCTTCCAGGTGCCATGACATTTTTTGCTGTAGAATGGGAAAGCACTGGGAATGGATAACTTTGAATTCCATCTTCACTGTGTCGCAAGACCACAGGGGCATGTATTTTTCAACACACAGCTGTCCTTAGTTCCCATTTTACAGCTCAGTGTTTTTTAATTAATTGCATTTAATCAATGCTTTTTACATTGTTATTTTGCTCGTTGCACGTTACTTGACTTAAAGCTAAACTCCTAAAAACTCTGTCAAGAAGCAATTCTGAGAGCTTCAAGTTGGATTCAAAATATGGGTTAGCAATAGAGCTATCTGGAGGATGGCAGTTCCATTTGGTGGCGACTTGTGAGGTTTCGAAGTTTATTTTAGTTCCACACCGGGATGAAAATTGAACCTTTCGAATGTGTTCACGAAAGCAGAATTGTGTTGAAACATCTCCTTTTGGATCAGAACCCAAGCTTTTCAATCCAGGAAGGAAAGGGAGAGTGCTTATATGCGGGCAGTGCAGGTTCACGTCCCTTCTCCAGAGTAAAATCAGGGTGAAGAACTGTGTTCTGAATCAGGGACTTGAACCCAGCTCCCCCACATCCCATGATAGTGCCCTAACCACCAGCCTATGGAGCGTGATATCTTTGGTGCTCTTTCCTTGTCTGTTGAAAACTTCAGCAAAACTGAAACGTCTCAGCAAAATTTCATTTAGCTGAAAATGTTCTGACCATGTCTAGCAAGCAGTTGGGATCTGCTCCTGAGGAAAACCTAGTGCACGGAACTGTTGTGATTTAAAAGTGACAACTATTGCTGCTAGTGTGGATTAATTAGACTTGTGGACCAAATTACAGAGATTCCTTTTGATATCAGGTTTCTGCTGCCCTAGATCACAAACAATGTGAAATTCCTTGACAGTGGAAAAAGTGCAGGATTCCCCCCCTCCCCCCTCCATAATTAAGATGTTTACATTTTTCTGTGTAAATAACTTGCAACTGTGTGCGTGAAAGGAAATCAAGGGAAATAAATAGTGGAGTCTGTCTTAAAAAGTCTAGATGCAGTGGTGTTCTAGCCGTGTCAGCTCTGTGTAAGCTCGAAAGCTTCTCTCTCTGCAGGGGTGACCATAACTGTTAGAAAAAGTTTCCAATATGAATAATTTGAGATAAAAATTTGCTTTCTGCAAATATTCCTTGAAGTGTGTTGCTTCTATGAACACCCCAGGCAATGAAATCCATCTCTAGCAAAAGGGACATTTATACAGTCAAAGCAAATTCTCTGTTTTCATGTTTTCATTTGAGTAAATATTTGCAGAAAATGCTTTCAGGCTCCAGTTGTTACATTTTCCCCCAATGTCCTCTCCTCATGCTCTCTTCCTTATTAGCTCTGCCTTTGCCCTCTCCTTTCCTCAAAAGTGTTCATGGGCCAGCAAAGCATGTGTTAAAGTATGAGGGATGGAATGATCTTATCTTATTCCTAACCAAGGAGGAGAGATTAGAAAACGGGAACAAAACCAATGGGGATTCTTTGAGATGTTTTGATTGTTATTTTAGAACTTTCTCTTCACTTGGCAAGAACATTAAGAATCTTTTCCACCTCAAGCAGAGGAACAAGGAACCCCAGTGTGAGACAGCTGATGTGACTTATCTGAAACATTAACTGTCATCATGCTGGCCCCTATGTCTCTTGTGCATATAAATACTTGACTTCAGCCAGGCATTTAGGTGCTCCCATAATATAGATATTTAGTACGGCTAGTAATTACTCACCTAAGAAAGGGCTGCAGGATTAAATGGGTAGTTTTATATATATCAATGCTGAATCTAGGAGGAGAAATGATTAGAATGAAGAATGAAAGAGAAGATGAGCAAACGGAGAAACAACTTCCAGGTGGAAAGGTTTGTTTACTTTCAAAAAGTACCTCACAAAACACTGCCCCATCTTTTGATGTTAGAATTCCTAACACCTATTTATCTTTAATTAAACACATGAGACATTTGTTAATAAGAGGAAGAGTGGCCAGAGAGGAAGAGGCTTTTAGACAACAGGAGGAGGGGTACTGAAAAATCAAATACCAGAGAGGTAGTTGTGTTAGTCTGTATCCACAAAAACAACGAGGCATCCGGTGGCACCTTAAAGACTAACAGATTTATTTGGGCATAAGCTTCAGTGGGGTTTTTTAACCCACAAAAGCTTATGCCCAAATAAATCTGCTAGTCTTTAAGGTGCCACTGGACTCCTCATTGTTTTTGAAAAATCAAAGCACTCAGGAGTAGTTTTAATTTTTGACGACAGTGTTAATGTCCTGAAGAAGTTAGACTTTGCCTGGAATCACTGAACCCAAAGAATTTAAACCTGCCTTGTGTGAAATCCTGATCTTTGAAGCACCACTGCATTGCAAGTGAAGCAAGAAATAACCCATGAACAGGTTAAGGGTTTACAGAGCATTATCAAGACTTCTTGCAAAATTTATGACTCCCTGCAGGGCATAAGAAGGCTTGTAGACATGCAGTAAGGGTGACAGAAGGCTTTCTAGTAGTTGCTAGAAATCTGTTCTGATACAGTAATAAGGCTCATGTTAGAAAATAGTTTCAAGCATTAGAGCTTTTAACTCATATGTTCTCAAAAAAAAAACAAAAAACAAACCAACAACTGACGAGTAATAGTAGGCTCTAAGGTACCACAGTAATGGGCATGGCATAAAAACTCGGGTAGATTCAACACATGGAAACTCGACGCATTTTTGCAAGAACCTTCAAGTGTCAATTTTAGTCATTTTATTAGTTGGTCTGGATGTTGGTGGGTGCAGGATGGATGGGGTCAATAGATAATTCAGTCCTTGTTCGTCTGACAAGAAATGTTGCCTTTTCCCCCAGTAATTAAATAAGGCATTGAAAACTTATTCCTTACAAATTACAGGTAGAGATTGCCTTGCCTCCCAGGGATCAGAGTGAGAGGAGGTAAGAACCTTGTTACTTACTTTGTGTATTCTCACAAAAAAGAATCAGCTATCCCTAATTTCCTAGGCTGGTTACTTCTATAGAAATTCAAATGTTTTTATGCTCATTTAAACAATAGAATTAATTGTCATCAGAGCTATGCTTATATAGACTACAGTGTATTATATAGAGTACAGTATGTTCAACAGTTCAAAATCATTTGGCTTTAGGAAAAAAAATACATGGGTTGGAAACCCGTGTATAGTAATGATCTCAGTCAGTTGTGTTAAAAAACATTTTCCATCATAAATTGCAAAATATAAAAACAATGGTTTAGGAGCCAGCTGCTCAGTTTTATAATGAAGTATGATAATTAGAGAGAAATATCTCCCTGCCCCTTCCATCCCCCCGGGGCTAATTGTATAAATTGACCAATCTGTAATCTGAAATTATGTACACTGGGTGAATAGAACAAATATATATCACGTAACAGGGAATATCTGAGTTTGTGCGGAGTGTCATGTTATTAATTTCCTTAGCATGCATGGAAGAGAAAATCTTCAGTACAGGAAGAAATAGGCAGGCATTGTCTTTGAGGAAGATGGAACATTTTAAACACAGTGATTCAAGTCCATGCACTAAATCCCCCAGAGTGAGAACCTGGGTTGTTGTCAAGAATCTTGGAGGATGATTTTGGAGAAACTCTGCCTTTGAGGCTGGCTGGGAAGGCTCCCATTGACTTCACTGGGGGTTGGATCGAGATCAGAGAGTAAAAATTTCATAAGGACCTAAGTCCTATCTTCAAAAGTGACGTAGGCACTTATGAGCCCAAGTCTTATTGCAAGTGAATGGGATTTAGGTGCCTGAGTGCCTAAGTCACTGTTGAAAACATGACCTAGGCTCCAAAGTCACTTGAGTGTTTTTAACATGTTACTTGTAGTGCATGGCTATATCCTTCTCCCTCAGTGCGTCATCTCAGCCACAGAGGCCCAGAAAGCCTGGTCTGAGTGATGCTGCCAAACACAAGCTGTGTCTGCACTTTCAAGGCCCTTCAGGACCTACCCCCACCCCTTCCTCTCACCTCTCATTCGGGATCCCACCGCTGATCAGCTAATGATGCGAGCCTGCAACGCCCACTCGTCAAATGTTCAAACAAGCATCTTTGTGCTTTCTGCCCGCTGCCCCTCACCCTGGGGAGAAGCTCCCCCTAAATATCATTATCCTCTTTCAGATCGCTCCTTGAAACTCTCCTCTGCTCTGATGCCTGCAAAAAAACTTGATAACAGCAAGGCTGCGGGAGTGCTGAGCCCACTGCCTGTCATGCTGACCGGTGTTGTCTTGTTGCTTACTTGTACTCTGCTGTCTGACTGTCTGTGTCCGTCTGTTGTCTCTTGTTGAATACTTCTGTTGTAAGCTCCTTGGAATAGACACTGTCTTTTCGTTCTCTGTTTGTTGTACAGCGCCAAGCACAATGGTCCATGGTCATGGTCCATGAGAAGGGCTCCTAGGCGCCACAGTAATACAAATAAATAATAATAATAATAATAATAAATAATACATTGGTCTCACTCCACTGACTTCAATAAAACTATTCCCGATTCACAGTAGTGTAAATGAGAGGGGTATCAGGTCTAGCACACTTAGTATTTAAGAATGGAAACATCTTTCTTGTAGAAGTATTGATATCCACGAAGTCACACTGTTAATCATTTAATGCTACTCTTTGCCGCCTGCTAGCAGAGGCTAGATTGCTCTATTTCACATATTTATTTCTATTACAGTCCAAAAGCCTTGCTATCCAGTTATAGTGGATGTAGACTGTGATCTTGTCCTAGAGTCCAGTCAGTCAATGACATTAGTAGCTGTTTGCCTGTTATAGAAGAGCATTATTACTATAATGAGTGCTGATGGGCATGGACAGTTCTTTGTGGGGGGAAAACTGTAGGCGATCCTCTCCTATTCCTTCTCGTCCCTCGGCAAACACATGGCACAAAACATCTGAATGCTAGATACTGCCGCACAGCTAGGGCATTTGTACGTATGCAATGTTGATCCACCTGCCAAACACGTCCTGTGCTAGCTGCATGGGAGAGGGTGCATTGGGTTTGGCAGAGGGGGAGCCAGCCTGTTGAACAGTCTCAGGAAATACTTTTTTTTCTGTTGCCTCCTCTCAAAATTTGGAAAGACAGAACGATTCACATCTTTTGTCAAGTCTTGCACAGAAAATGCATGCAAGAAATCATACCCCACTGTGGTGATGTTTGGTTAGGAATTATATGTGTTTCAGTTCACTTGAACAAAATCATGATGTTTCTGAAATAATGGTATACAATGCATCCTAAACAGGAGATATTGTTCCTGATGCAAAGTCCATTGAAGTCCACAGAAAGACTCGCATTGATTTCAAGAGGCTGTGGATCAGGCCTCTAGTAAATATAATGCAATAAATGAAGTACCAGACCAAAAAAAAAGTGCTCTGGCGAATGAGGATACATATAGGAAGGCAGAAATGATTGTACCATAATGTTGTATGCTCCAGTAAAACTACTACAGCTAGCTCCCCATCTGCTATAAATCAGTGTCACTCCACTAACGTCAATGGAGCTATGCCTGTATACATTAGGCTCTGAGGATCTGGGCCCAAGTGCTTTATAAGATGATTAGTACTGAAGAATACTTTGTGTGGTTGACAATCTCTGCAGGAGGGCAGAGTAATACATTTTAATATTGCCATCAGCCTGAATTAGATGAATTATTTCTTTACAACTTCTTTTAATGAAAATACCGCTTAAATCATTTCACTCCATTTCAGAAGAGTGACTATTTCCTCAGGATGCCTGAGGTCATATACCAGCTACTGGGTGGAACGTAAAAGGCTTGATTCTCTGCTGCACCCACCACTGGCTCCTTGATTCTCTATCCTTGCAAAAGCCTCTGGGCCCCTCTTACGTAAGCCAGCTGGCTGTAATCCCGTATGGTGCCACATCTCCAATACGCCTGTCCCCGCCCATGTTGTTCCTCCTGTACCAATCGTAGCAGGAAGGGAAATGAAGGCGCTGGATCTGTTGGCTCTAAGTCTGCTGGTGACTCTGCCACACATGGGATATCTCCAGCCCAGGACTCACTCACAGGGAGTCTCTGCTCCATTTTCGCAATTTACCTAGCTAAAAGGGAGCAAAATGAACCAGAAAATCTGGCCCATAACACCGAGAAAGTGTAAAATGACCTAGGGTGGCTATTGGAAGTTGGAATTCAGCCGCTCCCTTGTTGGAGAAAATGGCGCACCTCTGCTATGAATCTGGCAGCTTTAGAGAGAACTAGAGAGTATTCTTGAGATTTGATTTCAGGCTCTTGAGCTTCCCAAACATAAGAATGGCCATACTGGGTCAGACCAAAGGTCCATCTAGCCCCTCAAAGAATTCTAGTAGATCGGTGAGGCATGATTTCCCTTTACAAAAACCATGTTGACTGTTCCCCAACAAATTATGTTCATCTATGTGTCTGAAAATTTGTTCTTTACTATAGTTTCAAACAGTTTGCCCAGTACTGAAGTCAGGCTTACTGGCCTGTAATTGCCAGAATCACCTCTGGAGCTCTTTTTAAAAGTTGGCTTCACATTAGCTATCCTCCAGTCATTTGGTACATAAGCTGATTTAAATAAGTTACAGTCTACAGTTAGTAGTTCTGCAATTTCACATTTGAGTTCTTTCAGAACTCTTGGGTGAATACGACCTGGTCCTGGTGACTTTCTGCTGTTTAGTTTAGAGGATGTTTTGGAAAAAATTGATAATGACACCTCAATTTGGGACAGTTCCTCAGATTTGTCACCTAAAAAAAAAGGCTCAGGGTTGGGAATCTCCCTCACATCCTCAGCCGTGAAGACCAATGCAAAGAATTCATTTAGTTTCTCTGCAATGGCCTTATCGTCCTTGAGTGCTCCTTTAGCACCTCGATCGTCCAGTGGCACCATTGGTTGTTTAGCAGGCCTCCTGCTTCTGATGTACTTAAATATTTTTTTTGCTATTACTTTTTAAGTCTTTGGCTAGCTGTTCTTCAAATTCTTTTTTTGCTTTCCTAATTATATTTTTACACTTCATTTGCCAGAGTTGATGCTCCTTTCTATTTTCCTCACTAGAATTTAACTTCCACTATTTAAAGGATATCTTTTTGCCTCTCACTGTTTCTTTTACTTTGTTGTTTAGCCATGTTGGCACTTTTTTGGTTCTCTTACTATGTTTTTTAATTTGGGGTATACAGTTAAGTTGAGCCTCTATTGTGGTGTGTTTAAAAACTTTCCATGTGGCTTGCAGGGATTTCACTTTTGGCGCTGTACCTTTTAATTTTTGTTTCACTAACCTCCTCATTTTTGTGTAGTTTCCCTTTCTGGAATTAAATGCTACAGTGTTGGGCCGCCACAGGGATGTTAAATTTAATTATATTATGGTCACTATTACCACCAGCTATATTCACCTCTTGGACCAGATCCTGTGCTCCACTTAGGACTAAATCAAGAATTGCCCCTCCTCTTGTGGGTACCAGGACTAGTTGCTCCAAGAAGCAGTCATTTAAGGTGTCAAGAAACTTGATCTCTGCATCCCATCCTGAGGTGACATGTACCAAGTCAATATGGGGATAGTTAAAATCCCCCATTATTATTGATTTTTTTATTTTAATAGCCTCTCTAATCTCCCTGAGCATTTCACAGTCACTATCACCATCCTGGTCAGGTGGTTGGTAATATATCCCTACTGCTATATTCTTATTATTAGAGCATGGAATTACTATCCATAGAGATTCTATGGTACAGTTTGGTTCATTTCAGATTTTTACTTCATTTGATTCTATGCTTTCTTTCACATATAGTGTCACTCCCCCACCAGCACGACCTGTTCTGTCCCTCCGATATATTTCATACCCTGGTATTACTGTGTCCATTGATTATCCTCATTCCACCAAGTTTCTGTGATGCCTGTTATATCAATATCCTCATTTAATACGAGGCACTCTAGTTCACCCATTTTATTATTTAGACTTCTAGCATTGGTATATAAGCACTTTAAAAACTTGTCACTTTTTAGCTGTCTGCCATTACATGATGTAATTGAATGAGACTTTTTTTCATTTGACTGTTTCTCATCAGATCCTACCTGTATTTTATCATCTTCCATCCTCTTCTCCTTACTAGGACATAGAGAATCTCCATTAGTAGATTAGTAGACACCCCTAAGGGATGTCTCTGTCTGAACCACATGCTCCTCCGCACCTGTTGGCTTTCCCCAGCCCTTAGTTTAAAAACTGCCCAACGACCTTTTTAATTTTAAGTGCCAGCAATCTGGTTCCATTTTGGTTTAGGTCGAGCCCATCCTTCCTGTATAGGATCCCCCTTCCCCAAAAGTTTCCCCAGTTCCTAATTAATCTAAACCCCTTCTCCCTACACCGTCTCATCCACGCATTGAGACCCTGCAGTTCTGCCTGTCTAGCTGGCCCTTTGCGTGGAACTGGGAGCATCTCAGAGAATGCTACCATGGAGGTCCTGTCTTCAACATGTTACCCAGCAGCCTAAATTGGGCCTCCAGGACCTCTCTCCTATCCTTCCCTATGTCACTGGTACGTACATGTATCATGACCACCAGATACACCCCAGGACTACACATAAATCTATCTGAATTTCTCCAGAGATCCGCAACCTTCACACTAGGCAGACACATCACCCTACAGTTCTCCTGGTCATGCCAAACCCAGCTATCTATGTTTCTAATGATCGAATCGCCCATTACTAATACCCGTCTCTTCCTAAAAACTGGAGTTCCCTCTCTTGGAGAGGTATCCGCGGTGTGAGAGGATACCACAGCATCATCTGGAAGGATCGTTTCCCTCTGCTCCAGTTGGATGTTCTCCTTCCCTGAGACTTTCATCATCCTCAACAGCACAGAGGCTGTCAGACCCAGAGTGGGACTGTTCTACTGTGTCTCGGAAAGTCTCATCTATGTACCTCTCTGTCTCCCTTAGCTCCCCCAGCTCAGCCAGTCTTGTCTCCAAAACCCGTACACGGTCTCTGAGGGCCTGGAGCTCCTTGCACCGAATGCACACATACGCCACATGCCCATAGGACAGGTAATCATACATGCTGCATTGGATGCAATAAACTGGATAGCCCCCACTCTGTTGCTGGACTTCTGCCTGAATTTTCTTTTTACTCCTGCAGCTGGTTCCTTTGTTGTTGTTTTATTTTTATCAGGGGGTGTTTTGGGCTTTCAGTTTAAAGAATGTTAAGTTTATCTAGCCTCTCCTCACACTCGCCCCTCTAAACTCCCTCACAAAACTCCCCTGTTAGCTGCTCCTGTTAGCTCCTCTGGTCGCGTAGGAGTGGGCTTTTTAAAGCCCTGGTCTCCCAGAGTAGCCATAAAGACAAAGCTGAGGCTCTAACTTTTTAATTATTATTGTACTTAACAGTACAACTAGTGGCATTTATAGAAAATCACTGGCATGCTTTTAATGAGATTTTACATTTGCTTAATAATTTTGGTGTATTATTTAATTACATTTTTTTTTATTAGACAGGGAGAGTGAAATTTAGCAACCAGAGAACCCAAACCCTGAGAGAATCCTTGGCACACTGCTGGTGTAATCCTGGCCAGCTACGGACATGTTTGATAGCCTCCGGGTTTAGGTACCTCATCCGTGGTATTTGGCATTGTACAACCTTGGAGAGACTGCAACATAGTTAGGGAAACAAAGCTGAAACTTGACAATGAATCTAATGAGGAAAGATAAAGACAGTTGGGAAAAACTGGATATTTTGAGGTGACATCAGAATTTCACAAAATTATGGAAAGGAAAATGTCTGTAGAAATGGCTTTATTAATAAGGCAATTAAAAGATGTAGCCTAAAATTGAAGGATAATTGAAAATACATAAAGAAGTATTAATCAGACAGACAGACACAAGACTCGGGCAACTAAAAAGACATGCTAAACTTCATCACTCAGACACTTTCACTCAGTTGTACATTGCCTCTTTAGATTGTAAGCTTTTTGGTGAAGGGATCTTGTCTTCTTCTGTGTCTCTAATCAACTGTTCTATTCTGTTCAGGTTATTATAAACTCTCCCCCACCCAATCACCGTAGTATCTGATACATTAACAGGTATGACTAGCATTTGTTATGTCTGGCACTCTTTTCTCCTTTTTTATCTCCAAGGGGGAAATGATGTGAGGGTTTTGTTTTTTTAAGTTTGTTTAAATTTTTTTATTTGATTTCTGTTAGCACATTATTTATGTTATGTAAATAATAATTAATACATTGATACCAATAATAATACTGAGCTTTTCATCTATAAAACTTGTCCCAGGAAGAATGCATTAAACAAACAGAACAACTGTCTCTTTCTGTCATATCATGTACAAAGCTGAATGTGTAAGGTGTAATGTGTGCGGTTTGAGTCCCCCTACCCTATCATCTTTTGTACCTTGAGAGACAGCTAATTTGTTAGGCTCACGTGGGCATATCCCATCCTATCAAGTTCCAATGATTATAGGGGTAGGTGGGGATGTATGTTGTTGGAGCTTGTTCTTTCCTGTCCCCTCTATTTCGGATTTTTATTAATTATTACAAATAATAATCATTAGTATTTACTTAGCTCTTTATATCCTCAGAGCACTTTACGGACATTCATTGATATACGCTCACAAGCACTCAGTATGTGAGGTAGGTAAGTATTGTTTTCATTCTGTTGCATTTGATCCATGTTTTGTGACCAAATAGGATTTTTCCTCTCGGCTTTCCATCATGTCATTATTTTCAATGCAGAAGGTAGAGAAGGTGGCAAAGTGTAACTTCTCTGTTTGGCAGCTTATGCAGATAAAAGACCAATAATCAGAGCCCTTCTGATCAAGAGCCAAATGAAGTATAATGAAGGAGGGTATCGTTCTAGAAACAATCTTCATGACACTCCAGCAGAGGGAGGTCTTTCATGCAGCTATTAGCTATAATCAAGTTGTTCTCTAACAGCATTTCCCACAAAGATATCTCGATGAAGGAGACTCCCAGTCATTTGCTTGCTGTCTGTACAGTCGGCAGCAAAGTTAACAGTTGTGATAATTAAAGGTAAATACTGTTTACTATCCTTTAAACCAAAAGTATGATTCATTTCTGTGCGTTAATTCCACTCGTAACTGTTAGAGATGTTGTCAGAGTAACATTCAGCAATAATTTCTCTAATATAAACACTCCAAAATGTTGAGTTATTTTTAAATTTTATTGTACACAGATGTGGTGAATGTGTACTTATTATCTGAATGTCTAGAAGCCTAATAAAAATACAGTAAACAATCTCTGTTGATTCTGTGCACAGTTAATGATTACTTTGATGTAATGAATATCCAACTGAGAATATTACCCGAAAAGTCACCTTTGCCATGGTGATCTGTGCAAATGCCATTCTCCGAGGTAGAGAATTTTCAATACAAAATTAAAATGGTAAACACTATTAATTTGGTAGTGGGGAATACCAGATGGCAGTCAGGATTTCTTGGCTCCTGCAGATACATGCAAAATCTTATACTCAGTCCCGGTGAGGCCATGTGCCACTTGTAAAATGACTGAATTGTATATCTCTATACTGGCATTCATACAACCGCACTGACATACTTTAGTATAGATGCATCAACAATGCACAAATGTATGTTCATGCCTAGCCACAGCTAACAATTGCACACATGCATTCGTGCGTGTACGTATATGCTCACACACGCTTACTCTTATGCACATTCATACTCATGTGCAGTACATTTGGTTTCTATATAGGTATACATATACAGTAAGGAATATGAAAAAAAAAGGCTTTACAGAGTCAGGTATAGTGAATCTAACTTCACCATGGTGTATGTTAGGCCTCCATGTTCTATTTTATTTATTTATTTATCTTAGTTTCCATTGATCCAATAAAGAGCATCCACCTGAGCTCTCAGGGTCTTTCTCAGTCTCTTAAAAATACATGCTTAAAATAAACTGACTCTATCAATTACCTCCAGATCACTGCACCCCAGAAACCACCATAAATATAACAAAAAATTAATAATCCCTCTAAGAGAATCTGAACAAGAATATTCCTATCACCACTACTTAAGAACAGCCAGACTGGGTCAGACCAATGGTCCACCTAGCCCGGCATCCTGTCTTCTGAGAGTGGCTAGTGCCAGATGCTCCAGCATGAATGAACAGAACAGGGCAGTTCTTGAGTGATCCATCCCCTCTCATTCATTCCCAGCTTCTGACAGGCTTAGGACAGCCAAAGCATGGGATGGCATCCCTGACCATCTTGGCTAATAGCCATTAACTGACCTTTCCTTTATGAACGTATCTAATTCTTTTTTGAACCCAGTTACACTTTTGGCCTTCACAACATCCCGGCAACGAATTCCACAGGTTGACCGTGTGTTGTGTGAAGAAATCATTTGTTTGTTTTAAACCAGCTGCCTATTAATTTCATTGGGTTGACCTGTTTCTTGTGTTATGTGAAGGGGTAAATAACACTTCCCTATTCAAGTTCTCTACACCATTCATGATTTTATAGACCTCTATTATATCCCCCCTTAGTCTTCTCTTTTCTAAACTGAACTGTCCCAGTTTTTTAATCTTTCCTCGTATGGAAGCTGTTCCATATCCCTAATAATTTTTGTTGCCCCTTCTGTACCTTTTTCAACTCTAATATATCTTTTTTGAGATGAGGTGATCAAAACTGTGTACAGTATTTGAGGTGTAGGTGTACCATGAATTTATACGGTGGTGGTCTGCTATTTTCTGTCTTCTTATCTATCCATTTTCTAATGGTTCCTAGCTTTTTTGACTGCTGCTGCACATTGAGCAGATGTTTTCAGAGAACTATGCATGATGACTCCAAAATCTCTTTCTTGAGTGGCAATAGCTAATTTAGAACTCATCATTTTGTATGTATAGCTGGGATTATGTTTTCCAATGTGCATTTCTTTGCACTCACCAACACTGAATTTCATTAGGCATTTTGTTGCCCTGTCACCCAGTCTTGTGAGATCCCTTTGTAACTCTTCTGAGTCAGCTTCAGAGTTAAGTTTCTTGAGTAATTTAGTATCATTTGCAAACTTTACCACGTCATTGTTTACGCCCTTTTCCATATCATTTATGAATATGTTGAACAGTACAGGTCCCAGTACAGATCCAAGGGGAACCCCACTATTTACCACTTTCTTTTGTGAAAAGTGACCATTTATTCCTACTCTTTGTTTCCTGTTCTTTAACCAGTTACTGATTCATGAGAGGACCTTCCATTTTATCCCATGACTGCTTACTTTGCTTAAGAAGGCTTTCTGAAAGTCCAAGTACACTGTATGAGCTGGGTCACCCTTGTCCACATGCTTGTTGACACCCTCAAAGAATTCTAACAGACTGTTGAGGCAAGATTTCCCTTTATAAAGCCATGTTGACTCTACCCAGCAGCACCTATCTTTTGTTAGTTTCAGAAAGTATAATTTGAGTTTATTTGGCTGAAATCTGCATTTACTTCAATTAATTTATTCACGAGACATGGTGGGTGAGGTAATATCTCTTATTGGACCAACTTCCCTCACCAACAGAAATTTTCCCAAAATGATGCAGAAACTAGTGTTGCGTGCATTCTTAACATCTAAATTAGGCCTTGCCCTTTATAGTGATTATGGCTGTTTACTTGTAATCTGTAGATGCACTAACTCATATTCTGGCATGATTCGAAGCCATTTCCATTCAGATCTCAGAATGTATCCGTATTTTTTAAAAGAGATCAGAAAGTTCTCTAAAAGCCAGACTGACTAGGAGCAGTTTGTCTAATTGATCAGTCACCTCAAATATACTGTTCTGTGGTGCTGTGTTTCTAATATGCTATTTCTATTTTTAACATACATTTTCTGTACAACAGTTTGGGGTACTTTGGACAAAAAGGTAGAAAAGTTATTTTTATTATTGTTGTAATCGCCATAATTTCACCATGTTTGCCCTTTAGCCACAGGGCTAGTCTACTCCTTTTAACTAGAGTCATTTGTTTCCATTTATACACTTCTATTCAGATCTTGTTAATCTGATCTTGGTGA
Organism: Macrochelys suwanniensis; assembly: GCA_033296515.1. Taxonomy (NCBI): domain Eukaryota; kingdom Metazoa; phylum Chordata; order Testudines; family Chelydridae; genus Macrochelys; species Macrochelys suwanniensis. The sequence goes on along the minus strand of CM065789.1, from coordinate 2,742,130 downwards.
ACCTATATGAATATCCAAGAGGTTCACGCAGCAACTAGTCTAATTACAGCACAGTATATGCAGAATGTACGCTCCCTTGCTGCAATTAAAAATATTCAAAAAACTTTTGTATTGCCAAGATCTGACTGCCTAACAAATATATATATTCAATATAAATCATGAAAAGAACAGCATTTCTTACAACAACATTTGTTTTATGTTGTTTATTGCTATAGTGAAAGAAAGCATCACTAGAACCTGAAAGCATTCAAAAGAAAACAAGTTTAACTGGTTTTTAGCATTAGCTATTATCAAAAGTGACATCACACAAATTTTCACAAAGAACCTTTTAAAGTGTACATTTCCATATCTAGATAATAATGGGAAAAAACACCCTCTGAGAATAAAAAAGAACTTTATGAGCTCTAAGTGGTATTGTCTTAGCCATTATCATAATCAAAATCATTTAAAGAATTTTTTCCCCTTAAAAAAAGCCTTTGTAAAGAACTACTATTAGGCAGATGTTAATGGGTTGCTGCTATTTGTGTTTTTTCTATATATGATTACATGAGGGTTTTGATGTTTAGCAACAGTATCAAGCCAGGTCAGTTATGACAAATGCACTGCTGCCAGTAACTTCCCTTGCTTACTGCATTTCAGAAGAAGAGAACAAACTTTCTGAATATCTGCATGTCTTGTGGTAATGATGAATGGAGAAAGGGGGTTGGTGGTGAAGTAGTTCGGACTTATACCTGTCCTAAAAGAATCAGTGTCATACCTATGGATAATCAAATATTCTCGCTAAAATTGTGGATAGGGTTGAAACCTCCCCCATGATGGCTGATAAACTGGAATATGTCTTCCTAGTTCACTATCTTTACCTAATTAGGCCTTGCAGGTGCTCAACTTCATGCAGGTGAGTATTCTGACGACAATGGTTAAGCACGTGTTTAGGCTGTTTGCTGGATTGGGGTAAGAGTGCTCAGCACTTTTCAGGAGTGAGCCTGAGAAGCAAATTTTATGTAACACAGAACTGCTGGTATCTAGGTTAATGTTTTTGTTTTTTACCTTGGTATGCTGGTATCCAGGTTTAATGGCTTTTTACCCTACAACCACAAAAATGTTACGTCACTGACATAGATTTTAGAATACAAGAGATGGGCTTGGTTTGAATTTGAGGATTTATGGAAAACAAATTATAGTACTCACCAGATCCAGCTTTCAGTGCCAGCTCAATGGACGTCGGAAAATTAAACACTACTTTTAAAATGTTATCTAGATTAAATAGGTCATTTAAATAATCTGATGTGCAGTTTACATAGCTTTAATCAGATCATTAACTTTTATATAGAAGTATAAAGGGGGCACCTATAAAGAACTCAAAACCAGCTTAATTTAAAACTTTAAATTTGTAGCCTTTCATTTGCCAGTTGGCCAACATGTTTGAAGAAATGTAGCTTAAAAGGAACAAAGTTATACTATATTTGAAAACTGCACACCTCAACTACAGTAGGGATCCACTACATTTTAACAATGCACACAGATGAGATGCTCCAGATATGTGTTTATTTCAATGTTTGAATGCATATACATGTGTAAACACATTTGAAACTCACCATGTAGATAAAAATAAAAACAGTTTATTTCAATGTGCAATAATTAAATTTTCATTTTGCACATTTTTTTCGATGTAAAAGAATTTCAGATATATGCATGTATTTTATATGCAATAACTTAATCAGGAAAAAGATCTTGGAGTCATCATGGATAGTTCTCTGAAGACATCCATGCAGTGTGCAGCGGCAGTCAAAAAATCAAACAGGATGTTAGGAATCATTAAAAAAGGGATAGAGAATAAGACGAAGAATATCTTATTGCCCTTATAAAAATCCATAGTGTACCCACATCTTATATACTGTGTACAACTATGGTCTCCTCATCTCAAAAAGGATATACTGGCAGTAGAAAAGGTTCAGAGAAGGGCAACTAAAATGATTAGGAGTCTAGAACGGGTCCCATAGGAGGAGAGATTAAAGAGGCTAGGACTTTTTAGCTTGGAAAAGAGGAGTTATTTACTTGTTCTCATAATAGAAGAACTAGGGGCCACCCAATGAAATTAGTGGGCAGCAGGTTTAAAACTAATAAAAGGAAGTTGTTCTTCACACAGCTCACAGTCAACCTGTGGAACTCCTTGCCTGAGGAGGCTGTGAAGGCTAGGACTATAACAGGGTTTAAAAGAGAACTGGATAAATTCTTGGAGATGAAGTCCATTAATGGCTATTAACCAGGATGGGTAAGGAATGGTGTCCTTAACCTGTTTGTCAGAGGGGGGTGATGGATGGCAGGAGAGAGATCACTTGATCATTACATGTTAGGTCCACTCACTCCGGGGCACCTGGCATTAGCCACTGTCGGTGGACAGGATACTGGATGGACCTTTGGTCTGACCCACTATGGCCATTTTTATGTTCGTATGTTAACTTTTTTTCATTTAAAATATGATATTAAATTTACAAAAACAAAAATGAACGCAATTTTATATCTGAGCTTTGTATACACACCAAAGGCAGGACATTAAAGTCATGCTTACTAATGCAAACATAACATGTGTTCATTGCACAGATATATACTACGGAAGGCCAAATTCTGTCTTTGGATTTGTATGTTTAAAATCTCATTGACTTTAAGGGGATTTACATATGGCTACCTAAAAGTGAGCTGTAAAGCAAAACCAACCAACCAACCAAACTACATTGTGTTTGTACCCATTATTGCTTCTTTATTATGTGTAAAGACAGTCTCAAATAATTTTTTCTGCCTTTTAAAAAAACCTGAACATTAGAAATATCTGGTCTTCATGTTTTTGGTAGAAGACTACAAAACTAATGGGATATTGACGTCACTATCGACTGCGGGCTTCCCAGCCCTCAATTGCAGGAAAAGGAGATGTTTAGTCAGATTGTGTGCTAGGCCCCAATCCTGCAATCTGATGCATGAGGGTGAATCCTGCGCCCTTACAGAGCCCCAGGGAAATCAATCTCTTGTGGTGTTGGTATTCCATCTCTGTTTATGACTTTCAGCAAAATCCTGGGTAGTCAATACTTGATATTCCTGATACTTCTAAGGAAAAACGAAACAAAAAAATCATTTGTGACTGATGGAAAACTTTATAAATCACTCTTTACTCATTATCAACGAAGGACCCATAAAGAACACATTCTGCATGTTTTCTTTTGGCATGTGCATAATACATATGAATACAAAAATACTAAATGTAAGTCATGGGGGCCATGCCTTAATTTCTCTACTCGTGTTAAAATCTTAATCCGAATGTCTTAGTCTAGTTCCCCCCTCTAGTTCATAGTAAATGTCACTGTATTTTTTTTTGTAGCTGTCAGCAGATGAAGTAACCACACCGTAGATCCTCTCATTCCACAGTCAACCCGTCTGTACAGCGTAGAAGATTATTTTCTGCACCCAGAACGCAGTCAAGGAAGCCAAGCGGTGAGAAAGTCCAGGTCCGGATTTTTGCGTGAGCCGCTGTTTTATCACACAGGAGAGGAAGTCACTCACATCACGGCGTTTCTGTTAATAGAAACACAGCCCCAGCGCCGCCGCAGAGGGGGGAGAGAGCGAGAGAAAACAAGAGCTCCACCAGCCGCCGAGCGAAAGAAAAGCCCCCAGCAGACGGACACTTTGCACGATGCTGTGGCGGGGGCTCAGCCGCTGGCAGAAGGGAGCTCGGGGGGGACCCCGCTCCGCAGCCGCCCGCTCCGTGTGACCGAAAGGGGGGCTGCAGGAGGCGCACAGCTCCGGGGCTGGAGGGGCTCGTGCCCAGGTCCGGAGCCCGGCACGACGCGCAGGGCTGGGGCGGGCTGGCGGCCGGGCTGTCCCCACCCCGAAGCGAGGAGTCGCGGCTTGTCCCCGGGGATCCGTCCCGGCTCGCGCTCCCTTTCGGCTGCGGCCCGGGGGCGCCCCTCTGCGGCGGGGCACCCGAGCGGCGCCCCGCTCCCTGCCCGGGAGCCGGGCAGAGACGCCCTGGCTGGGGTTCGCCCGTAGCCGCACCGGCGAGCCCAGCTGGGGTTGTTGGTGTGTCCGCCCCGCGCCCGCTTCTCTGCGGCTGGGCGAGATGGGAGCAGGGGCCGGGCAGGAGACAGCGGTGGGGCGCTAGGGCCCGCGGCACCCCGCGCTAGGACCGCAGCATGGCTCCGGGCAGCGCCTGAAGGGGGGCCGGGGACGGGGGGTGCTGAGCGGGGCCCGGGAGCAGCGGAGCTCGGCCCCCTGCGCCCCGCTGTGGGGCGGGGGAGAGACGGGGGCCTGAGGGGTACCCAGGCCTGAGCCCCCCCCGCGCCCCTCACGCAGCCGGCGCGAGCCCCCCCCCCTCACTCCCGCCCGGCAGCGGGTCCCCCCTCCCCTCACTCCCGCCCGGGGCCCCCCTCACTCTCGCCCGGCAGCGGGCCCCCCCCCTCTCCCCCCCCCTCACTCCCGCCCGGGGCCCCCCCCTCTCCCCCCCCTCACTCCCGCCCGGGGCCCCCCTCACTCCCGCCCGGCAGCGGCCCCCCCCTCCCCTCACTCCCGCCCGGCAGCGGCCCCCCCCTCCCCTCACTCCCGCCCGGCGGCCGTTGGAGGCGGGGGGTGGGGGCGAGTCCCCGCTGGGCTAGGGCCGGGGTCGCGGGTCGCTGCCCCCGGCGGCGCCTCCATCTGCAGCCCGGCGGCGCCGGCGGGGAGCGGGGAACATGGCGGACCTGGAGGCGGTGCTGGCCGATGTCAGCTACCTGATGGCGATGGAGAAGAGCAAGAGCACCCCGGCGGCGCGGGCCAGCAAGAAGATCAGCCTGCCGGAGCCCAGGTACCGGCCCCCCCGCAGCCCGCCCCCGGCTCCTCCAGTCGGGGACCCCCCGGTCAGAGACCCCCCGCAGCCCCTATCCTGGGGACCCCCCGCAGCCCCTATCCTGGGGACCCCCCGCAGCCCCCAGACTGGACCCCCCGCAGCCCCTATCCTGGGGACCCCCCACAGCCCCTATCCTGGGGACCCCCCGCAGCCCCCAGACTGGACCCCCCGCAGCCCCTATCCTGGGGACCCCCCACAGCCCCTATCCTGGGGACCCCCCGCAGCCCCCAGACTGGACCCCCCACAGCCCCTATCCTGGGGACCCCCCGCAGCCCCCAGCCTGGGTGCCCCTCCGCAGCCCCTAGCCCTGGGACCCCCCAGCTAGGGACCCTCCCCAGCCAGGACCCCTGCATCCCCAGCCCGGGGACCCTCTACTGTCTGGCTGGGACCCCCCACTCCCAGCCCGGACCCTCCCCAGCCCCTGGAGGCAGGGCAGCCCGGACGCACCAGAGACCTTTGGAGTGCTTTGCGAAGCCCCAGGGACCCCCCATCCCGCGCAGTGCCCGGCATCCTGGGACCTCCCTTCCTGGGCTACAGCCTGGGAGCTGGGACCCCGCAGCCCCTGCAGGGAAGCTGGTCTCTAGCAGACCAGACACTTCAAGTGCCCAGTGGAGCTTCCCCAAGGCACTGGCTGGCCCCATCTAGCCCTGTTGGGTGGCTCTGCTCCCCATTCCTCTGGGGCCTGACACCTCCTCTGCCAGGAGCCCCATTTCCCAGGGAGCTGCTACCCATATCCCTGCCCCCAGATGGTCTTGTGGAGCCCATGCGCTGGGACCCGAAGGCCACGCAACCCATGCGCTGGGACCCCTGGCAACAGGATCTTAGATCAGAGTCTTCTAGGATAGTTGCTGAGTTTCCTCCCCTTGCTCCTCTCTAAGGGAATGCAATTCTCCCCTTGTTCACAGGCTCTCAGGGATCTTCTCCCAGCCCCAAGCCTTGTGGTGGGCATATGCCATATGTGAGATAGGGGGTGGTATGCACCATGTCATGGTGTAACCCAACCTTAACGTGTGAGGAGATGGCGGAGGGAGTGCAGGTACCGGCCATGTCAGAGTGCAAGGGTTTAACCCAGCCTTGCAAAAGTGCGGATACATTTACCAGTCCATCCATAAAACTGGCTTGCCACTTTGACTGTAGCCTTAACCTACTGTGATGATGGGGGAAAAAAAAGAAAGACATTTTACTTTCCCATCCAAAACAGAAAAAAATAACGCTGTAGGAGCTTGGGGTAATACAGTTTTGCCAGGCAGTGTAACCCCAGTTCATGCAAATGGAGGGTATGGGGGGGTGAGAGGCATCCAGAGACCCAGCTACAGGTCATAGCGGCCTGTTAGCTAAATAGCTAAACCTACATGCACACAATCCCAAAGGGGGGATAAAAGCAGATAGTCTAATTTAAATGTTAAAAGGGCCATCATTATGATTACTGTTACCTTTTTGCTGAGGCGTGATGAGACAAGATAGAGTATTAATCTAGTTCTAGACAATCTAAGTAGGAACAGGTACACAGCTTGCATGCCAATTACGTTGTGCGTGGAAGATGGGCACCTGGGGAGAACCATCTTAGATAGCTTTTGATGAACATAGCGTATGGTGAGAAGATGTGAGTCTACTGATAATATACCAGAGTCAGAGACCTAAATAAAAAGGGAAACACAGATCTCTTACAGTGTGCCAGATTGTTATACAATAACTCAGTACTGCTCTATTGTTTATTATAATTAGTGAGTCTGGATTGAGGCATTATTTAAAGCAACATCTGGGGGCATTTTTTGGCAAATATAAATATTCTCTTTCAAAAGAATTTTCTAGGCATTTATTTGACTTCAGTATTTATGTAACTGGCTGAAAAACTAGTTGAGTGGCAATATAATACATTTTGGGTGTAATCTAATAAATTGATCCTCAAACTGTTGTGATCTGCAGAACCATTTTCTGGTGGTCCACAGAAATTTGAGACCAAAGCAGCGGGATGTGGGAGAGAAGCCTGTTAGGAAATAGTTCTCAGAATGAATATGTTGTATAGCTATTGAATTAATACAGAACCTGATCCTGCAATGAGCTCCACTTGTGTGAATGCAGATTCCACCATGACGGTTGCAGAATTAGGGCCATAGCTGCCCCCTCTCTTTTCCCCTTTAATGGCAACACTAGATTTTCTTCTAAAACCAAATTCCCAAATTATGTATGCATTGTGAAATTCTACTAAAATCTCTTAACTATTATTGTCTTCGTAGATATATTTTGTTTCTTGGCATAAAAAACCCAAAGTTCCCTCCTTTATTCTATGCATTATGCCACAAGTAAAGGTTTACCAGGCAAATTTTGCACGTATTGTAGTGTTACTGACCATTATCTATGTCATGTGTACCTACTGTGGTGTTCTGATTGCACATCCCTACCACTCCATATAGACTTATGAAGTATAACATAAATAACAGATTACTAGAACTCTCTTTTCCACATATTCACACAGCTCTCTAGCTCCATGCTTTGATTTCTAAGTTTTGCAAAGAGGATACCAAGCAGGGAAAACCCAAAAGGCTGAGAGACTGGAAGAACGATCGAATTAACAGGATACCAGAGGGGGGTGTAAAAACCGCACAATAAAAAGCTTGCCAGTCATTTTTAAAGTCCAGTAAACGTTTTCATACTGGAGAGATTTAGGGGCACATTTTTCTCTTGGTGTATGTAAACACTAATAATAATTTGAAGTATTTGTATGCGCCAAGGTTAGAGTTTATCCTATAATATTAACCAAACTCCTGGAGACCTTATTCAAAATGTTTGTAGTATTACATTCTTCCACACGATGGTTAAATATATTATTTTGTTCAGTGTCAACTCTCCATGGTGCTCTGTAGATATAATGACATACATGATACATCTGATGATGGTGGAAGCTTGGATGGTGGTAACATGTAGGAGAGAACATGATTGGGGGGCTTCATTGAATAAGTGTGTTTTAAGGAGATTATTATTCTACTGCTGTTTGTATCGTGGTAGAGTTTGGATGCTCCAGTCTGGATTGGGGCTCTATTTGGCAAGTGCTGTACAAACGCCTAGGTAGACAAAGTCCTTGCCCTTAAGAGCTTGTAGCCTAGTGCTCTGATTCTGCAACGAATTAAGCATGTGACTTCAATGAGATTGCTCATGTGCATAGTCTTTGCAGAATTGGGGCCTAAATGAAAGCCAGGTGCAACAATGGAATTTAACAAACAGTAAGAGGGAAGCAGGGAGGGAGGATGAGGATAACTTTAATTAAATTACATGGTGCTAGAGGTACTGAATAGCTTGGTTACAAATTATTTGTGCTGTTAAAATAAGCATCAGTAATCCTCAGCTGAGCCATCATGGCTTGAAGGAAATAAGCGAAAAGAGGGCACAAGTTGCAGGTATAAATGATGGCATAGAAAAGGCACCAGAGTGGGACTGGGAACATTTAAGGAGACTTGGCAGGTGGGAAGAGGATGAGGAGGCATAGGTGTAAATGAGAGCAGAGGTTTAACTAAGGGTGCTTTAAATGGTTGGGAACAAATTACCATCAGAACTTTTAACTGAAAACGGATTTCCTCATTCAATAGGAAGTTTTTTGACAACGTTCCTGTGTCAGATGTCTTCATAGTGAGCTCTGGGTTTTTTTAAAATCCCTTTCATTAAAATGTACATGATATGCCAGGAGCATTTATAATTTTGCGTGTCACTGATACACTGATAAAATTCTAAATAGTATAAATCAGACAGTCAGATGCATGTCTGACACCCTACTTAACTGATAAACAGGGATCCTAGTTTTCTATGATAAAACCCCCAAAATTATCCAATAAAAAACATAAAAATCCATGTTTTTCTGCAAATAAAATGAAACTCTGAACTTTAGTTTTTCTAGCCACGCTATATATAGGTATCTGTCGAACACAATGTTTTATTGATATATTTACAATTTTAAAGCTGATAGCCTGAGCCTCGCTCATTCTCCTGATTATCTGAATTTTTGATTATCCGCTCTGGCCCCAGTCCCAATTAGATCAGATAATTGGGGTTCCACGCTATATGTTTTTATTTTTTCACAAAATGTAAAAACTAAAGCTTCTCCATAAAGACCGCAACTTCCACATTTTTCTGTGGCAAATAGATTCTATGATCCCTGCTGATAAATTAAGACCTTAATTAAAAAAGCCAGCTGAACAGAAGACTTTTCTTTGCAGTACAATTTTGAGACCAGATATTTTCATTAATACATTTCTGATTTCTCTGGTTTTATGCTATAGCAATTTATCAAGCCAGTCAGAGAACAACTTTCAAATGTTAGGCTGCAAGCAACTGTTATTCTATTGCATAACTGTCTGTCATAGAGACTGACAATATCTACATCCTTAATCATTTGTTAAAACAGAAATAAGGTCTTTGGAATAGAACATTGACATAGGATAACTGGATCCCACTTAGGAAAAAAAAAAAGATCTTTGCCTCACTGCAATGTTCTTTTTTTAAAGCAATACATAATTGTGGTAGTTATCTGTAACAGGCAGCCATTGTCTTGTGACAGCATGCTATTCCACTGACATTATCTCTCTAAGAAATATTGCAAATGTTTTACTACTATATTGCAGTGTGTCATTTGAATGAGGCTAGTATACCTGTTGTCACAATCTTATTTTCCTCAGATAAAACTGACACAAAATAAAGTGGGTTTCTTGTAATGAAAATTTGAGGGGCATTCCTGTTTGAGGAAATAACCATATTGTAGACAGAATAAATTCCAAGGCTGCATGCCAAGACTTAAACTCTTCACCCTCAGGGTTTATTTGCTATTATTGGCTGCGAGTAGGGTTATTACTGAGTTTACATAAAGAACCCTCAAATTATTATTTACTGAAATTGTTAAATATTAAAATTTTAAATGAAAGAGAAGAAAAAACATAAGCTTACAAAGTGCTGGAGGAGAGTTGTTGAAAACAGTTTTATACAGCATCACAACAAAACCCTTTGGCCCTTTTTTCTCTATCTCCCCTCATCGGCCTTTCTTTCCCTCCTCTATTTCTTCCTTCCCGCTCTTTCCTTTGGATCAGCATAGCTCTTCTCCCCAGAACAACTGCAGTATATTTTATTTTACATTGTTTTTCCAATAAAGGTCTCGATTCTGCAATCGGATCTGCATGGGTGGACTACTGTGGGGCATTGAGTGGGTACAAGAGTCTGCAAATGCTGATTGGTTTTGTAGGATTGGGGCATAAATTGGAAGGAAGAGGTGAGATTCTCTCATTATAAACAAATAATGAAATAACCAGTGTTTGATGGTTATTCTGTACGCAGAGATGAGAGGTTTGGGAGTAAAGAGGGAAAAGAACCAAAGGGATTTATTTTATTCCATATTTTTAAAACAGTTTCTCTTTCAGAAGTTTCAGAAGCCTTTTTTAAAAACTTTTTTTCTTTCATGTAAATTTTGGATTTTTTCTATCTCAGCCAAAAGAGCAAAGGGATAATGGGGCATTTCTGTTGCTGGCAAAAAGCTTGACAATTCTGAGGAGGTGTAGGAGCAGAGGGCTCGTAGTGACCATTCAGAGCAGAGAGGGAGTTGAATAGTCACATTACAGGTACTGACAAAAAGCCATAAAGTGACTGTATACATGTTTGCATTCTACTTAGCAATGGCTTGGTCATTCCGAGAAAAGGGATTTACATTATGTACTGTTATTAAGAAATGACTATATAATGATCCAGCAAATTGAACAACCAGAACCAATATGAATTTAAGGAATTGCACCATTGGGAAACAGCTGTACAGCATCCCTGCACTTTGTGACCATTCTAATTCAGTTTCTGTAAACGTCACTTAAGCATGGTTTGCTCTCAGTATACAAATACAAAGGGTGTAGTAAAAAGGATAAGCTACATCTATCCATGCATCTTTGCTTTTTCTGCCCTGTCACAAACAGAAGTTTCTTGTCTCTTCTCCTCCTCTAACTTCTCCACTTGCCTCAGTGACCCTATCCCATCTCCTGTGTCTCTTCCCCCTTTCAATACAAATATGAGTTGGGGTATGTCTACACAGGGATAAAAGACCCGTGGCACAGCTGCGACTAGTAGGTCAGCTGGCTTAGTCTCATGGGGCTCTGGCTGCGGGGATAAAAATAGCTGTGTAGATGTTTGGGCTCCTACTGGAACCCCCCGCAGCAAGGTCCCAGAGTTTGGGCTCCAGCCCAAGCCTGAATATCTACGCAGCAATTTTTCAGCACCAGAGCCTAAGCCCCGCAGAGCCTGAGACAGCTGACTTGGGCCAGCCTCAGGTTTTTTATCTCTGTGTAGACATACCCTTAATCTCTCCCATCTTAAAACCTGCCCCCAACCTACCCTTGATTGCACTAACATCTCCAACCACCACTTCTTCTCCCTTTCAACTTTAAGCTCATTGAATACAGCGTCTACAGTTGCTGTCTGGAGTTCCTCTCCTCCAGTTCTATCCCTGACCCTCTCCTATCTGGTTTCTGCTCCTTGGACTCCACTGAAACTGCTTTTGCTAAAGTCTAATGACTTCTCCCCAGCTAGTGCTAAGAATCAATACTCTAGTCTCCTTCTTTTTGACCTGTTACTTGCCTTTGACACCATCGACCACGTCCTCCTCCTTGAAATCTTGCCCTCTCTTGGCTTTTGTGACTCTGCCCTCTCCTGGTTCTCCTCTTACCTCTCTAATTGTGCCTTCAGTGGATCCTCTTCATCCCCCTTCCAACTTTCTGTGGAGGTTCCACAGCAATGTCCTGGGCTCTCTTCTCTTCTCCCTTTATGCTTTATCTCTGGGTAATCTCATTTACAACACAAATTTAACTGCCATCTCTGTGCTGACAGTTTACAGGTCTAATTCTCTACTCCAGACTTGTCTCCTTCTGTCCAAACTCAAGTCCTGGCCTGTATCTCTAATACCTCCTTGTGGATGTCTAGCTGTCCACTCAAGCTCACCATGGCTCAACAGAGCTCTTATTCTTTCCCGCCAAGCCCACCTCCTTTCTTCATCATCGTGGACAATATCATCATCGTGCCTGTCACCCAGGCCCCACACCCTTGGGCACCATCTTTGACTCAGACTATCACTAGGTTCTCATAGCCACATTATGTCTATATCTTGCATATTCTTTTTGCATAACGTCTCTAAGATACAGCCTTTCCTATCAATCCACGCCGCTAAAACTCTCACCCATTCTCTCATCATCTCACATCTTGATTACTGCAACACCCTTTTCTCTTCCTTTGACTAATGCAGTATTGCCTCGTTCATATCCATTCTGAATTCTGTTGCTTTGACCATGTCACCTCTTTCTTTGAATCCCTCCACTGGCTCTCCTTTCTCTCTCATATCAAACATAAGCCGCTTGTTTTCACGTTAAGGCCCTTTACAGCCTATCCCCACCCTATCTATCATGTCTCATTCACTGTTGAAATGTCAGCTCCTGCCTCTGATTGGCCAATGATACAGCCTCCATCACCCACTTGTTAAATTTTCAAACAGTCCCCTTTGTGCTTTGTCCCATATGGTTCCTCACACTTGGGTGGCGCTTCCTGTAAATATCTGCGAAGCCGCCTCCTTATTCTCCTTTAAATCCCTCCTTAAAACTCTCCTCTGCTGTGATGCCTACAAAAACTAACAATAGCTAGGCCACTGGTGTGCTGATCCCTACCATTCCCTAGCATGCTGACCGATACTGTCTCATTGTTTCTTAGTGCTTCCCCATCTTTGTGTGTCTTTATCCATCCGTTTTGTCTCTTTTCTTATATTTAGATTGTAATTTCTTTTGGGCAAGAGCCATCTTTTCATGCTGTGTTTGTACAGCACCTCACACAGTGGGGTCATGGTCCATGACTAGGGGTCCTAGGCACTGTTGTAATAAATAGTGTGGTGTTTGTACCCAGTTCCATTAATAAATGTGATGGTTCGAGGGAACTTTGTGTGGTGTGGGTGGGTGTGCCTGTGTAGGATAACATTTTCAAAAGAGCCTAAATTCTATTTTGAAAATTGACCCAGGATATGTCTACACTGCAATTAAACAGCGCCTTAGCCCGAGTCAGCTGGCATGAGCCAGCTGCAGGTTTTTAATTGTATTATAGACATACCCTTAGGAGCCTAACCCTCATTAAAAGTCAATGGGAATTACACACTTTTGAAAATTTTACCCATAGTCCATATATTATGCAAGCAAACAAGGTTGCCATTCTTCCTTCTCTGCATATAGAGCGGAAATTCTGGCCACTGTCTTTTACATGTAATATTATTCCACACGGATTAAAAAAATAAACCCCGATATGTATATGTGTTGGGATGAATTCATTGCTGATGTAAGGTTGCGTTACTCCCCTTGAGGTCAGTTGGACTCACTTATATCAGTAATGAATTTTACCCATTTCTTTAGTAGAGCCTCTTGGTGTGAAGTCCTAACACCAAAATCTGTGGTTAATCTAGTGGTGAATCTATAGGTTATAGGCACATTCTTAAAACAAAACAAAATACCCAAGTTGTTTTAAAATTATTTTAGTGTTAAATCCAATTTATTTTATGCTCCAAATGTTGAGTGTGCAGGATTTTTTCCTCAATATTTGACATCGCTTTGCAGCTATTTATTTAAACTTGAATTTATTTTTACTTTGAGTTTTATTTTTTAGCTTCAAAAGACATCAGTAACATATGCTGGACAGTGTTCACACACAACAAATTCACAAGAAGAGAGGAAAAACCATGAAAAATATTCTAAATTAAATTGTTTTGTATTTTAAGGGAGGTGTAAACCATTTTCTTATTATGTAAATACACCATATCCAATTGTTTGACGTGAGAGTTAAAAAAGAAGTAAAGGAAAAGTGTATGGGGGGTGAGAATTGAAAAATATAATAATAGAATGTAGAGAGAGTGGTAAAAATCTGGGCCAGTTTCCTGAAGCAAGTCTTAAGAGGACATACTTTTGAGGTGTGGCAGTATGGATTTGTATTTCTCGAGGCCAGGGAGTCTAAATTGTACAGAGGGATTGATGGGTTGGTTGGTGTTTCTCCAGCTTGAAAGCAGATAGATGACAAGATAAATTAATATACTCTGTCATTTTGTCATGTTCACTAAACAGTAGGGATAGAGGTACTTCTCCATTCTGCTGATTTGGGGCAGGGCTAATATTGATTGGATAGGCTGCAACTGCTGTTTTTGAAGTGTTGATTGTTTCTCTTGTTAGTCCAAACCCTGTGCGGTTACATTAACTTCAAATGCAAAAAATTATGTTTATATTTCATTTTCTCCCCAGCATACTTAAGTGATCAGACTGTATTGTTGGTTAATTGCTTGGCAAATGTTTTATTTAAAGCAAATTGTAGAGGTTGTGTAGGGAGTGGATAGATAGACTGAAGATGGACATCCTTTGTATATCCACAGAATAGGAACAGCACTCATGTGCAAGCTCACCCATATGCACCAGGCCAATGTGCCTTTGCTTTCATCAAATCCTCTCTCTTGCTCTGAACTGAGATGCTACTTTAGTGCCAGCTGTGATGGGGTATTTTTTTTTATATGGACACCTGTTAACCATGAATTAGACTGAGATTACTTAAGGGCTTCATTCTTCTCCCAGTGAAGTCAGTGGCAGATATACAATTGAAAAGGAAGGATAAAACTATCCTGTTTCTTTCACACAAGCCACCTTAAAGTGATTAGATGGTAATAACTTTCTGTTATGACTTTACTACTGTCATGGACTGATTCAGAGAAGTAACCTCATAAGCTAAAGGTTCTGTATCCAATTACCAGTCCCCTGAGGCATCCAGGCGCTTCACCAAACTTTATTTTTGAACTGGGAGCAATATTGGGATATAATCACCAAAAAGCATCTTGACCTGATGACGACTATAATTTAATGAAAATAAATTTAGCAGGATCATTAGGTTTTTATTTAACTGGTAGAAAAATACATTACTCTTTAGCTTTAAATCGGTAGGCCAAACTTTACCAAAGAGTAAATGTTATAGCTGAGTTGTAAAAGGGTTATTATAATAGACAATGATAGAACCATTTGTTTATTATTACTGAAAAAGTACTGTAAATGTGTAAGGCCTGGTCCATACTGGGGGGGGGGGGGGGGATCGATCTAAGATACGCAACTTCAGCTACGTGAATACCGTAGCTGAAGTCGAAGTATCTTAGATCAAATTACGAAGTACTTACTGCGGGTCCACACGGCGCAGGCAGGCTCCCCCGTCGACTCCGCTTACTCCTTGCGCCGAGCTGGAGTTCCGGAGTCGACGGGGAGCGCTTCTGGGATCGATTTATCGCGTCTCATGTAGACGCGATAAATCGATCCCAGAACATCGATCGCTACCCGCCGAATCGGGCGGGTAGTGTGGACGTACCCTAAGTCATGGTAGTATCTAAGTTTCACAGCAGATTAGTTTGTACATTCAAATACAATAAACTCTGTAGTCTGAAGTATATCACATAAGTCTGTAAGAGACAAGGCTGGGCTGAATTTTCAGTGGTTGTGTCCACATAAGCCTGTTTTGGGGAAATCTCCCTTTCATTGCATTAACATGAGTAGCGTAAGGTAGGACACTGATGTTTTTACAGCTGTGTGGTTTAATCCTATTCAGAGTGAATTGAGATAAAACAGTGATTAAAAACTCGGGTCGTCTGTCTACAATAGCAATTCCACTTAATCCTCCCTTTGCGATCAGCAGAGGTGCTGCTCTGATGGTAGTGAAAAGGGGAGATTTCTCAAAACAGTTTAGTGTAGACAAAGCTAGGGAAATCAAGAGCAAATTGTACTCTGCTGTTGGAATTAGCTTTTAACTGCAACACTTCCTCATCAGAAAGAGTTGCATTTTGGAATTGTACCGAGTCATCGGGGTGCAGGACTGTGTATGGAAGAGCAGGCTATTTTGCTGACACACCCTGTTGACCAAACTCATTGGGTTTTGTTATCTCAGTCAGAAACACAGACTGTCATTTATATTGCTGTAGTGTCAAAGGCCCCAACCAAGAACAGGGGCCTCATTTTGCTAGGCACTTTTGGAAACATACAAAAAGAGATATCCCTGTCCCAAAGAGCTTGCAGTCTAAGTAGACAAGAAAGACACAGGCAAGAAGAAAGGAAGTATTCTTAGCCACATTTGATAGGTGGGGAACTCAGGCTCAGAGAAATTAAATGAATCACTCACGGTCACACAGGAAGTCTCTGGCAGAATTGGGAATTGAACCTAGATCTCCTAAGTCCCTGACCACGTGACCATCCTCCTGTCTAACATAAAATGCTAGTCTCTCTGAGGCAAGAGGGAGGAATAGAAAGGCCTTTGGAGAGAAATCCCAATTAGTCCTCTCATGGGGCAGCTCGGAGGCTAAGGCTTATGTTTGTGAGTGTAGACCTGCCTTAGGGCTTTGTTATTTAATTAGGAATAAAATTAAATCTTGGGAAAGAGAGTGACATTGGACAATATCAGTGTGATATGTGCTGTGTTGGGAACAGTGGGGATGCCGCACCTAGATTTATAGGGATATTTTGAAGAAAATGCTACTGTAATCTTATCGTGTGTGAAATGTCAAAGGATGTATGGTATCTTATTAAGCTAGGGAGCCAGCGACTAACTCAGACAGACTGCTGGTGCCACTATTCTTTTGGGAAACGCCTGGAACGGTAATTAGTGCTAAGTAAATTGCCTATAGAGAATTAAAGAACTGCCATGATGAACGTACAGAACCCCCAATATAAACTTGGTATTTCTAATGTGAAATATTTTAGGCAGATTCATTTTTCAAAATAATGAACTTTACAAGAATAATTACTTGGGATATGACTGTCAAAGGCCTTCCTTTGTGAAGTGCTTCCAACCGAATGCAGGAGCTGTTGCATCACAAAATGAACATGTGTAACTCTTAATTCCCATTGAAATGAAATCAGCCGCTCGTTTTGGAAAGCTTTTGTAAAACAATCTCCTTTAATTTTCTAATCAGTAACTACACTATTTTTCTAATTTATAAGTGCCTATCAGAAACCTTCAGGTGCATAAATTAAATCACATAATTTAATCTAAATTGACGCAATGTCAGCAAATCCTCCTTCCCCCTGCAGCAAGAGCAAACACAACCCTTTTGCACATTAAAAAGCACAAAAACCTCCTTAGCACTCCGCACACTGCATGTCCAGGCAAATTAGTCCCTTTTTGAAGCACACATAGAATCATAGGACTTGAAGGGACCGAGAGAGGTCATCTAGTCCAGGCCCCTGCATTCATGACAGGACTAAGTATTATCTCTAGACTCTCCTTGACAGGTGTTTGTCTAACATCTAAATAAACAGGTCTTGCCTTGAATATCAACAAAACCAAGCTCTGGTAAACTAGCAGGGGAATCAAATTCCAAAGTTGAGGGCCCTCCAGTCCGCCTTCAGTGTGTCAATAGGAGGGACTGTCAACTCGAGTGCCATGTATGATTGATCACCTGTTGGGGTGGAAAGCGAGGGGAGAAGCAGAATTGCCAGAACCCTACAGACCGTTTGTGAATCAAAACTTAAACTGTACCCAGAAACTAATAGTAAGCCGGTGAAGTTGATGGAGTGCAGATGTAATATGCCGTATGTGAGAAACTCTAGCCAATAACTGTGGTGCTGTATTCTGAACCAGCTGATGTTTCTGAGTGGTCTTCAGTAGCAGCTCTATGCAGAGTGCATTTCAGCAATCTGATCTGGAGATGAAAATGCCCTGAATAATGTGGTTTGGGCCCCATCCAAGAAGAAAGGTTGCAATTTCCTGGACAGATGCAGATGGACAAATTGTACCATTTGCTGCTGCTACTATCTGGAAAAGGAGGAGTAGCTAAAAACCCACCAGTTATAAATCTTATTTCCAAATGTGAGAGAACGTACTTGCTGAAGGGATCAGATATAACCTTTGCCATCTCCTTTAGATGTCTTCTCCAGCCAGCCAGTATCACTTTAGTGTCTCTTGGCACAGATGTCCCAGCATGCATAGCCTTCTACTGGGACACATTGCTAGTCAGCTGTGTAGGTGCTGCTCAGTTTCTATTTCACAAGACATATCACAACTTTTGTCATCAACCAGGAAGTGAAGGCAAGGGTGGAAACTACAAACAAAATATCAATTAATCTAACTTTAAATAAAAATAAAACAAAAACGTTGATCGGAGTTTTATTCCCAAGGCCATAACTTGCTCATAAAATGTGGCTAGTTGCAATAAATTTTTTTCTCTGAATGTCTTGCTGGTGTTGATAAAGACAGAAACATGGTCTGGAGGGAATGCTCTCTAGTGGCTAGAGCACAGATTGGGAGTCAGGGCTCCCGAGTTTCGTTCTTGAGTTTGCTACTGATTTGCTTAGTCACTAAGTCTTGCCCAAGTCACTTAACTTCTCTTTTCCTCAATTCACTAGAGTTGGTTCTATCCCTTTATACTCTTTTTCCTGTGTACTCTCCCTGGGTGATTGCATAATTGCTTCTCCTCCCCACACAAAAAAATTCTACAGCTTCTTTCCCAGCATTTCATTTTCTTTTATTGATTTAACATCCGATATATCTCATTACTTGAAATTTGGTACAGTGTGTCTGTGATCTACTGTAGCTTGTTAGCTTTCCTTCCTGCCCCCTCCCTCTCACCTGTTCTCTAACACGAGCAACCACACCATTGTTCCTTTCCCTTCCCCAAGTTCACAATCTTAGTGTCATCCTGCTTCTTCTTTCTTTATATCTGAAAAAAAGTCCCTTTTTTGTCTTGACTGTCACAACTCTGTGCTCTGGTAATGTTCTGCTTTAACCACCGCAGCCTTCTCTTTGTTTTCCAGCCCCTAGTATCTCCCCATTGTTTCCAAATTGATGCTGCCAGGATAATTTTCCATTCCCACTCTTCTGATAATGTTTCTCCCCTTCTTGACTGTCCAGGCTGGCTTCTCTGTCACATTCAGTTTGCTGTTTCTCCTCACATTCAGAGTTCTCCATACCTCTGCCCCTACTTGTATCTCTGCCATCAACGCTCTACACTATTCCCCTGAAGTCTGCCCAATCTTCTCTCCTTACTGTTTCCTTTGTCCACTCCTGATTTTTTGCATTTGTTTTTGTTTCCTTTATTCTTGGAATAACCTCTCAATTAAAGGGAAATCATCACCTCAAAAATCCCAAAGGAAGAATGAAAAATCAATGAAATACATTTTGCATTTGTTTTTAGTCTGTTTCTATTTCAGATTTTCAGTGCTGCATGTTTAGATTGCAAACTACGGATGTTTATTTGTTTAAAACCAACTATTTCCTCTGGAATTAAAAAAATCATGGGAACATTTCTATTGGTTTTAGGTTTTGTAAAAAACAATTCTTAATAAACCTGAATTTTGTGCCAGATTTGCATTGACCGTGTCCTTTTAACCATGCATACTTCCTCTCTTCCAAAAACTTTAACAAATACACTTGTTCTGTGAAGTATTTCAGCTATAATGGCCACATGCCACTCAGTGTTTGTTTTACATGGTACTGTATTGACTCACTCATGCCTTTACACTGAGGGTCTTTGGGGCAGGAGCTTTATTTGTTTAATATGTTTTAACTGTTCTATGGTATATCCTGATAATGTCAGGTAAACATTTACCTCTCTGGAAAGCAGGTGTAAAGATTCCTGTCTCAGAGGTGCTGTGAAGCATATTTTAGTTCAGTTACTTCTGCATTTGGTTGACTGGACCTCCTTAGTTCTGTGAATCTCAATTAATGTTTATACTTTATCATGCCTTTCATGCATATCCAGAGCGCTTTATAGATATAAAAAGACAAAAAGCATTATGCATGGATCTTTGATACAAATTTTCTACCATCCCATGGGGGAAGGGATAGCTCAGTGGTTTAAGCATTGGCCTGCTAAATCCAGGGTTGTGAGTTCAATCCTTGAGAGGGCCATTTAGGGACCTGAGGCAAAAATCTGTCAGGGGACAGTACTTGGTCCTGCTAGTGAAGGCAGGGGGCTGGACTTGATGACCTTTCAAGGTCCTTCCAGTTCTATGAGAGAGGCATATCTCCATATATTAAATCCCAAAAATACATCTTGGAGATGATTTAAAAACCATTAAAATCAGCAAATGTTTTAATTGCAGTGGGAGCTAAGAGTTGTTTGTGTCTCTTCTTTCTTCTCATTACCAGCATTCCGTTGAAAGGGCATCCTTGACATACCAATTCAGAAAAATATTCTTGTAAAACGAGATGCTTTTATATTAGTTTCAGGTTTCAGCAACAATAATGCAAGTAATACCCACGAAATGTGGATCGTGGATACACTAGAAGCATAAGCACTCAACAGCTTTTTATTTCACTTGTCATGACTTTTCTTCATTAAAGTGATTTGTATACCTGAAGTTGCTTGGGCTTTTGGTCTTGTATTCACTTTAGAATGGGGGAGAACTAGGGAAAGCTGTGTAAAGTGCTATAGTCTTGCCTGTCAAGGGCATTGTTTCTTGAGTACAAAGATCATTATGAATCACATAATGAGAACACTAGTTCATTCAGAGTATATGTATTGACAGATCTCTGTGTGCTTAATATAAACTTGAGAAGCTTTACAATTTTGAAAGGGGAGATGAGTTTTGGAGCTTAGAATCATTAGGTTTGAGAGGACCTCTAGTGGGTCATTGGAGGAGCAAATTTCTTCAGTCTTAATTTGCTATGATTGTAAAGAAATTAAAAAAAAATTAAGATACTATATTGAAAGCCAGGTATGTCATTTCGTGGCATAAGGATTTTAGGTTTGGGCTTTGAACTTCTGAAATGACACTCCTTTTTATTTGTTTTTACTGATTTATAATGCTCTTGTTGCTGTAGCTGCTGGGTGCTCATTGATGAAATTGGAAAAACAGAATAAATGTACATGTACATGTCGGCAGTAGGTTTGGTATTTTAAAATCACTGATGCTTGTCCCAGGATTCGAATCAATCAGATTATTTGTTATAAAAAAGACAAAAACTAAACAAATTAACAAAGATCAAAGTACATAACTATCTCCTGAGTCTCAAAATATTTCAGAGCTCACTTATGATCTCTAGCTCTTTAATGTTACAGATGATAAAGAAGGGGGAACTTTGCTATAAAAACAGTTTTTCATAATTTAGTTTGTTGTATTTCGTATGTAAAAGAAACGAATTAGTTCATTGTCTTTGTGTATTTTATTGGTTTTTTATCATCCTAGTGTTTGATGACTGTGTTCTTTGAGTTTTGTATCTTATTTTATTATCTCTCATATTTATTACACTTTCCCTTCCTTGGTGAGTAAGGATGCTCTAGTGATTAGGGCATTGGCCTATGGCTTGGGAGACCAGCGTTCAGTTCCTTGCTCTGTCGTAGATTTCCTGTGTGACCTTGGGCAAATCATTTTGCCTCTGTGCCTCATTTCCTCAGTGTAAAGTGGTGCTGTGATGATAAATACATTAAAGGTTGTGAGCTGCTCAGGTGATGGGGGCCATATAAGTACCTAAGATGCTTTTAACTGTCATGAACAAAATATTATTTGAGGCCCCAATTCATTAAACTACTATTGAACTGCTCACATGCCTAAAATGAATCATGTCTTTGATGTGCTCTAGATGATGATTTATTATGTGTGTTGTAGTGCTCAAAAGCCACAGTTAGGATTGCATCAGGTCCTGTACCTGTGGTAGTCACATTTGGACAGGTAGCAAAACTATCTGTGAATGTGAACTTTTTTGGTCTTGCATCAGTAATGGTTCTACACATTCAAGTGTTTATCTTTCAGTTTTAATTTAATTTTAATAGAAATAAAAGGGAATCAGGAAAGGGGGGAAAAAGGGGACCCTCGGTAAAGGAATATAACTGATATAAATGTTCATATTAGGGCCAGACCCTCAGTCAGACACAGGTGGGCACAAGCATTTGGCTGCACCAACCCAACTGCATGATCAGGACCTATATTAGCAAAAGCTCATACAATTTTGAGACGTTATTATAATAAGATGCAAATTAGCATCTGGTAATTTATATAGTTTTGTCTGTTAACTTGAAGAGAAATCCTTGGTTGCATATAGACTATTTGTCATTATTTAATTCCAAATCCAAATGAATTAACCGCATCCATAATTTACCACAGAGACAGCTAAAAAGAAATGTATGTAATAAGATTTCAGGATTGTCACTTTGAAGCCTATTAGGTCTGTAGAGTCAGTATGAATCTGTGGAAACAGAAATAGCATAGGCATGGCTGAGGGCTCTTTGTTCAGAATATAACCAGATTGAATCATCACTTGTTTTCGCAGAGAGTTACCATCCAATTTTAAAGTTATCAACCAATTTGACTTTACAAATTACACCTGTGCAGTATACAGCTTCAGTAAGGCATGTATGAATGTCATGCAGAGAGTCCTATACCATTGTGGTATCAGAAGTAACTCAACCAATCACAACCCTTGCATCCAGATTAGCTGTAGGGTAACAGTTTCATTGGTTGTAGGGGAGTGACTGTACAGATAGTGGATTACTTGGCCCAAATGCCTCACTGCAAGCCACACCCTGTGATTGCCGTTCACAGAGATCCACACAACTTTCCCAACTCATCACAACCCATCCACAACAGCAGAACCAGAATGCACATCATCATCTAGAGCACATCAAAACACATAGCCCCTCACCTCAGCATATACCCCTCATTTAGCACCCTCACAAATCCATGCAACTCTCCCCACACAATGGAATCCACACACAAATCAACACAACCAGCACACACAATAAACTCACACATCACTCTGAAGCCTAGATTGTCTGTTGAATCAGGGTGAAGGACTGGGAACAGCTACAGCACGATTTAGCTCTTTTTGTTTAGAATATCACCAGGTTCAGTTGTCACTGGGATCCACGTTCTTTTATTGTCCAGTTTTTCTTCTCAGCCATTTTTGGGTTTCTGAAATCCCTTAGAATGCATCTGAATTCTGAGTGTATTAACTAATACATTTTTGGGCTCCAAGTGCTGGTCTTAAAGGATTCTTTGTTCTCTCTATAAACAAAGTAAAGATTTTGTTTCCTATTATAGAATGTACTGCAGCATCCTTCTCTTCTAATTCAGTTCCTGCCTCTGAAACAGCTCTTTATTTCTGGGTGAGGTTTTGGATCACCCCCCTTGTCATAGGATCTAAAGAATGTACTTGCTTCTCTTTGGGATGTCTGATTGGTAAATTTTGTCTTGGACTTAATTGCTTCTTAACAACACAGTCCTTAATTCACTCTTTAATGCTACTCTCTGCCATATATTTGCTTGTCTTGACTGACAGCTTTTGGCTACCCCAAACTTCCAACTACTGATTGAGCTGAATGCTGAAGATAAGATAGAGGAGATGATTGATTATCTCTTCCACATTTTGTTGCTAAGATTCATTATCTAGGGATCTTACTGGATCCTTTGCTGCTTCTGGATGTCCAGCTAACCTGGAGATGATGAAAACATGGATCTCTGGCTAGATCCTCATCTGCGAAGAATGGGAACAGTTTCCTCTCTTGGTGAGCATGGATTTCTTGCAGTTTGCATCTATAATAAATCCCAAGAGTGGACACAACTAGATACCCTTAATAGAGGATGAGGTCAGCACGCTGGCCAGCCGCTCAAAGTGTTTCTCGCTTGTACTTCATCTTCTTCCTTTAAATGGAAAAGTAGAACTCTACGTATGATCTCATTTTTATATTTATAACAGGATGCTTGTCCTTCTAAACTAATCTCTTTCCTTACAAGAACAAGATGGAAATGCTGTTAATTCTTCATAAAAGTTGAGGTATATCCATTGTGGTGCCCTCTGTGTCAAGTACAGATTGTATTCCTACAGTTATATTTTATGCCTCTAATTTGAAGCACAAATAAACATGTGTTGCTCATAAGAATAACATTGTCTAAATCCCTTTGCTGCTAGATTGAGCTATGACTGCTCTGTCTCTTCAGAGAATCAGGGTGGGTGAGGTAATATCTTTCATTGGACCAACTTCTGTTGGTGAGCAAGACAAGCTTTTGAGCTTACACATAAGCTTGAAGACTTGTTTCGCTCACCAACAGTGGTTGGTCCAATAAAATCTATTACCTCATCCACCTTGTCTCTTTAATATCCTGGGACTGACACGGCTACAACTCTTCAGAGTGTATCATCTTTAAAATGACTTTAAGTGAAGATATATCAGGTATATAGTTATATAACAATGAAGTAGTTAACATATTTTTTGCATCTCTTTTCTTTTATTAAGAGATGAAATTAGAAAGCTGGCAGTTGAATGGCCTCTGAGTCTGACCTGCCTTTCTTCTGAATAAGTTAATCTGTAACTGAGCCACTATCATAGCTTTCTGAGGCTGGTGATGGCTCAGAATGCTGAAGATAGTCTTTGCAGGCTCATGGTGAGCGCTGTATTTGAACAGCATAGCCCTTTATTACCTATTCATCTTTCATCCCGCCTAGAAACATTTATGCTCAATATTTCCTTTTAAAAGTATTTATTAGTGTGTGTGCATATGTTCATGTGTATGCATGCATGCACAAACACAAGATAGCCAGTCATTCTGGCAGACGGTATGCCAGAGTAATGGACTCTGTCTTGGCAGAAATGGACAGTCTTGGTGAAAGGCATTAGGTAACCAAGACTCTGAGACGTTGTTTTACTTTTAGTAAAGAATCTGTTAAAGTAGGTTTCTGAAACATTAGAATAATGGCTGCAACAACCTTGTGTCAACGGGGGATGAAAGAATGGATGAATGTAATGTTGAAATCTGTGGAGTAAGCAATTGTTGATAGCCAGGAGATGACACAAAGCTATTTAAAAATGAAAACAAAGTCATAATAGACTTGGGGGAAAGGAAAGACAGAAGCGGGAAGATGGTTACTCCCTCTGAGTAGTAACCAATATTAATTATGACTTACAAAGCAGGAAAAACAAAGTGGGGAGCCGAGTGACAGTGGATTGCTCCAAAATAGATTTCAAATATGAAACGTGAAAATGACAATTATGCAACATTATGCACCAACATACAACTACGATGATGAGATCAAAGATCTATTCTACAGTTGCTTACAAACTCTATTGACAAAATTCTCAAGCATGACATTTGCTTAGTATTGGAGGACTTCAATGCTAAGGTTGGGCAGTGGAGAATTCAAGGGGCAAGCCTGGCCTTGGTTCCCAAAATCAAAACGGCGAAAGAGTGATAAAACTATGCCTGTTATTAGGGCTCAATTGGTGTAATGCTATTCCCCAACAAAAGTATCCGTAAAGAATTTCTCTCAATGAAGTTATCAGGAACCACACTGGCCATCTATCTATGGGAAGGAAATTTAGATAAACTGTTCAGGATGTCTCAGCATACACAAGAGCGCTTATTGGACGTGACCATAATTGTGTTGCAAGACTGAAGCTCAAACTAAAAAAACCCCTAAATCCCAAAAAGCATTAAGAAAATTGACAATAACAGCCCAATCAGCATTATAGCAGCAATTTTCAAATTGAACTGAAAAACAGGTTTCAGGTAGTACAAGACTTAGATCTACTTCTTCTCAGCATATGCGCAACGTGCCTCAGGTGGCATATGACCAGGATTCATCACCAAATTTGGTCCGCTGGTTGGATCATTAGCTTCCCTGGCCATGTACTGATGGGGAGCACGACATGAACTACTACAAGAAGTCAACACTGATATGTCATGCTCTTTTCTGTGTGACAATATCATAGATGTATGCAGTATTGTTGTAGCCATGGCAGTCCTAGGATATTAGAGAGACAAGGTGTATGAGGTACTATCTTTTATTCGACCAACTTTTGCTGGTGAGAGAGACAAGCTTTTGAGCTTACACGGAGTTCTTCTTCAGGTCTGGGAAACATTTACTTTAGAAGGCAAAGGAATACAAGAAGTGCGTCAATTCACATACCTTGGCAATAATGTGCAAGGCAGTGGGATTGTCCAGAAGGAAATAATGTCCTGAATTGACAAGGTGACAGTTCCATATACCAACTTAAACAAGATTTGGTCATCAAAAATCTGCAATTTAAAGACAAACCATGAATTTCCAACTAAAATCTTACCTCTGCCTTTACATATGGATATGAAAGCTGGAAACCCCCAAAGGTATGGAGAGACATCTAAATGCCTTCGAAATCAAATGCTTCAGGAAAATACGAGGCATTAATGTCTTAGTTTTGGGCAATTACACCTATATTCCCACTCTGTGGTATATCAAGGGCTCCCCTTCTATGCTTCTGGCTCCCCAGCCATTGATTCTCTTGGGTGGAGATGCACACCTCTCTTCCTTTTGATCAGGGTGTTTTCAGGCGGCACAGTCCATTACTATCATGTGATATCTACAGCAAAAGACAGGCTGCTTTAGCTGGCTGCTTTTGCCTTCTCTTCTCGAATGGTTAACAGTGTAATTGCCACAGTTATAAGTTGCCACTCAGTTCTTTCTAAGCAAGCACATTTTATTTTTAAGGTAAAGCAATAGAGAGAAAACATTAAAACAATGAGGGAATCAACACGTTAATTAGCTTACCAGAAATCATCCCAACTCCACCATGGGCTCTAGCAGGTGAATAGTCTTTCAAACTCCCCCAGGGGTTTTCCTGTCGTTTCTAGTTCCTAACACCCTTTGCTTAGAATAAGGACACTAGTGAGTTTGTGAGGCACTCATTTATCCAGTTTGGGCCTTTGAAGGAGCTGTGAATAGGTAATCTGCCAGACAATGGATTTCTGCTCAAGGCACTTCTTCAAAAAGATGGACTCAGAGGTGGGCCATTTGCATTCCTTTCATCCCAAATATTTACTAGGAAACATAACTAACAGCATTATTTCTTTTTTTTTTTTTTTGAAATTCCTGACATTTCCTCAAGGTTTGCATTAGTCAAATCTCCTAGAGGAGTTCCATACAATGCCACAATAACACATAAGCAATTGCATTTTTAGTACAATGGAACCCAAAGTATTAAACTTAATCAGTAAGGTTTACGCAGGATATTGCAGGAGATAGCCCCACCCGCCCCAGTTAAATGGCATGAATTTATAATAAATACTGAGATTCCTCAGTGTGTTCAATAAACCCTTTAAAGTGATCCAGAAGAGAACATGGAATCATTTGGGACCTGCATTAAGAATGCAGCCAGCACGTCTACAAAGGCAGGCATACCATTGGGCAGTTGGAGGAATGTGCAAAAGGGGCTGTCTGAAATAATCCCTCAACCGAGCTCTACTCGGGGTGGGAAAATTTATGGCACTTAGCAACATAGAAGATGCAAAGAGCAGCCCAGGACAGACAAGGATGCCAGAGCCTTGTTCGTGCACTAAGTAATGTCTGATGCTATGGGAAGGATTCAGATAGATATATATATATATATATATATATCTATATCTATATATCTATATATCTATATCTATATCTATATATCTATATCTATATCTATATATCTATATATCTATATATATAGATATATATATATATAGATAGATAGATATAGATATATATAAAAAAAAGAGGGGGGAAGCAGCTTCAGTCACAGCTGTTTATTTAGCAGGTGATGAGAAAATGAATAGAATGAGAGTGTCTATTAGTTAATTTAGTATCCATAAGCTCTTATTTTCCAATTAAAATCATGTATAAGTCAATTACATACTACATGATTGTCAGGATTACCCTAGTAATATTATAGAACGCACACAAGTAAAGGGCAATCAGGAGCATAGTTTTATTCCTGTTTTGAGTGGAACTGTAATCTGTCAGCCATCCAAAAATGGATTATCACTGGCCTTTCAAGACTTTCTCCTATGTTGCCCCTGGAGTTCTTTGGACAGAAACACCCATCTATAAAATACCTGCCATTTTCTCTTAGAGAAAAATGTTTAAAATAGCATTAACTCCTGCCGCACCTTGCTTTGGATAAAAAATTGGAATGGAAACCCAGTGAACGATATGAGGCACTGGTTATGTGTGCTGTCTTTTGTCTTTATTATATGAGAGTCGAGCTAACGAATGTTGTATCAGTTGCAACTTCCACCTGGCCTTTGCTTTTATCCCAAAGTAGAGTATGTCACAATAATCTATCCTGGAGATGGTGAATGCATGGCCTGCTGCAACTTAGATTTTCATCCAAGAGGAATTGCAGTTTCCTGTCCAGTTGGAGAAGGCATTTTTTGCCACTGATTTATCACAATGATAGGTATGGTATAAGGAGCTAAATTGAGTAGAATAGTCATCTGTGTGACTGAATAATGATGGATCTAATTGTGCACTATTTTGGAGTCTTATCTTGATATTTAGAAGGCATTCTTCTTCAGTGGAGGGTGAGGTGTTTCTCCTCTTCTGGAGCATATAATGTCTTCCACTGTGCAAAATTCTGTTTCCTGGGCAAAAAGTACTTGTAAGGGAAAACTAGATTGGTAATGTATTTCAGACTTTCCAATTTCCTTCTTATTTTAAGTGTCAGGGCTGAAAGATATCAGTATATGGCTATTTTCTGTGTATTTATTTGATGGACATCTTCTAAAGTGATGCTTTTTTGTGAGCATAGTAGTAATGTTTCACAATCCTTGCGTCTAGCTGTGGGATGAGGGAAGGAAACAGGTCGCAGACAATACTTCAAAACTCTTTTAAATGTATTGCACAGATAAAATTAGATTATCCTTCTCAGTCCCTTAAGGGACAACCTTTGAGGTGCGTGCTGATTATATGCTCGCTATTTTGAAGGCAATGTGTTTTGCTTGAGTTTGTCATTTCCTGTCCTCCATCTTGTTCAGATGAACCATGAGTTTCATCTTAAGTTGTGGATGCTCTGTTGCCTAGGGACACAGTTCTTTTATTGTGATTATGGTTATTGATTTATTTTTGCATTCATTTTATTTCTATTACTAGCTCTTTGAAATTCAATTTAGCAGTGAACAAACTCTGATCTTTGTCTGCCTTTGGTGCCTTACCTGGCGTCCTGCTCCTTATCACCTGTTTTTGAAAAGTATCTCTCTATTTAAGGCACCTTATTCAGTCATACTACCTGACTGTGAAAGAAAGTGAAGAAAGGAAAGGAGATAAAGCATAGGGAGGGGACATAGTGGAAAACTCGGGTTGAAGAAAGCAGGCTGAGAGGAATATCAAAGTTGTGGTTCAAAAGGGGAAACAAGGCAAGACCCAAAGGACAAGTGCTGGGCAGGGCAAGCAGGGCAAGTGCTGATTTTGCCTTTAATTCTGGGTTCTCTGTTTAATTGATGATCATTTGTAGATAGGTGAAGAATTTATGGACCCAATCCAATTCATTAGGATTTATGCCTTTGACTTCAGTAAGAACAGTAGCAAGCCCAGTATTTTGGAGCTGCTAGAAAATTCACCAACATGGGATTATGTAGTCAATTCTAAGTGACTATTTGTCCAGATCAGTAGCTCAACTTCTGTAAATTTTCAATTTAATGACTATTTTAATATAAAACATGTTCTTGAAGAAAATAAAATCGGAATTAGTTTTTGGCAAATACCTGGCATTTAGATCATAAAACCCTTTTTGGACTTGCATAGCCACTGATCACTTTACATTTATAAATGTGTTCAGTTTCATTAGCTGAGAAAACATCTTGTTCCTTTTACATTGTCCATTAGATCAAAAACTATTAGATAAGGTACAGACGAGTAGTAGGTTTGAAAAGGTTCATTCATCGCACAATCAGAATATTTTCTTGAACACTGAAAAGTGATATGTCTTACATTTAATTACCTGCTTTAAATGTCTGGATAAAGAGATCTTTATGTAATTTCTCTGGGCATACTTGACATAGCAAAGAAGAGCTTCCATAACTTCATTATTATTATTGTTAGTAATCATGTTCATTACAGTAGTGTCTAGAAACTTACCAAGAACAGGGTCAAAACTGTAGAAAATACTCTGACGACGTCACCAGTGTCCAAAGGCATCCTTAAACTGCTGCTACCCTATATTAGAAGCATTTCCTCAGCAACTTGATTGTGCTCTCTTTGAAGTTACTGGAGTTTTGTAGCTGTAAGGCCTGATGCTGCAAACACACGAGTAAAACAAGTAGCCACATGATTGCACAAATGGTATTACAGTGAGCATCAGCTGAGAAATAGACTGCAACGATTTAAATGGTATGAAAATTTGTGTTTGTAATAGACCAAATCAATACAAGGTATACTGTCAACACTAATGTCTCTCAGTAGTTTGTTTTTCAAGTGGGACATTACTCTGCTACTGTTCACCCTTTCCTGCAAAATTCACTGAACACAAGCAAATGCTATGTATTTAACTCATTAGCCATTTGTCTGCCTGACAAAGGACAATAGATTTGTGCAGCAAGTAGTATTAAAATTCATACACAATTGTTGTTGTCTTCCATGTACATTTTTGATGGTACCATATTCTGCAAAAATAAATACCATGGTTTATATTTAAAAACACAAATTAAAACTATGTTAATACAATGTCAGGGTCGCAAAGTTAAAATGTAAATTAGGCAAAGCAGAAGATAAGAATCTTGTACTAATGTTAGATTACCCAAATTGCACATATATAGTGTTTTCTATTATTGGTTAAATATTTACATTGAGTTACAATGTAGGCAGGTTAATGTGCAGTGTGAGCAGGTTAATATTGCAGTGAGAAACCTTTGTATCTGTTTTTAAATACAATGTTCTGCTTTATTTTAAATTCATGATTTTAAAAGTTTATTGGCTTGTTTTTTCCCCATTTAATTTCTCTCTCTCTCTCTCTCTCTTTTTTTTTTTTTTTGCTTAGAGAGAGAAAGAAAAGGCTAAAATAAAACCTAAAAAGAAAAATGCAAAAAGAGTGGTCTCTGTGTGTAAATGAATTGAAATAATAACCATATGAGAGCTCTTTTCCTGGAGTGCATTCTGGCCTCCACAGTTCAGATAATTTGAAAGCAATGGCTGGGCTTGGCAGTCAGTAGACCCACTGGACTCCTTCCCCTGCCACCTGATGTGGGTTCTAATACTCGTCCACTCCCAGCTCTGCATGTAAAGAAGAATATCCATCAGGTTTGGCAGCCCAGGTGCTGAGTGCCCTCCATCCTTTTCAAATACCTGTATCCTGAAGGCCCTGAGTGTATAGGGTGGAAAGTTATAAAACATGGAGAGTTTGAATTGACTCTGCAATCTAGTCATTGCGTTTAAAAGAACCAAAAATACCCATCCAAGAATCCAGTTTGGGGCAAAACCTGCACACTTGTCTCGATCCTGTTGTATGCGGTCTTTCAGAGTGGCATATGCATGCACTAGGCAAATATTGGAACTGTGCAAACATAGTGACAGTTTCATCCTTTATCCTGCATGTACTCAGTACGGTATTTTGAACTCTTCGTAAAAAATACAGGTTTTGAATGGAGAACCTTAGGAACATTACATTTCTCAGAGTAGGTTACTTAAATGCTAAATTTGAAACATAAAAGCTCTGCCACCATTTAGTCTGTGCTAAAAAGGAATGATTATTATGAGTAGTAGTATTATTTTACAATGGAAAAAGTGATTTTTTTTTTCATTCTCTCATAATTCAAACTGCCGGATAAGTTTCCACAAACCTTAAAAATTCTCCATTGGGTTAGGACCACCCATGGAAAATTTCAGTGTAGAGGAGCAATGTTCAGAAAGTTATTCACAGGTGGAAATAGAATTTTGAGAAAATAATTGTTATATTGAATAGTGTATTAGTCACATTGTGGAATTTGTTCATCTGCCCCCGCCCGAGCTACAGAACGACTTTATTTAAATGCTTTAGAATTCTAATATAGGGCCTGATCCACAGCCTATTGAAGTCAATGGAAATATTCTTATTGACTTCCATAGGTTTTGGATTAAGCAATAAATAGTCTTTAACTGTCATGGTTTGAGTTGCAGAGATGGATGCACACTGGCATCCCTACATTCATAAATCTGGTTACAATACCTTTTAACCTCAAGACTCCTTCCCGCCAACGTACATTCACTATCTTGTTAAGAAAGAGCAACTGATAAGTAACCGTTCTCTAATTCTTTGTCTTTCAGTATCCGCAGTGTGATGCAGAAGTATCTTGAGGAGAGAGGTGAATTAACCTTTGACAAGATTTTCAATCAGAAGATTGGTAAGTTCTGTTTTGAATCAAATTTTGTTGTTTTATGTTTTTAAGATTGATTTGTTTGCTACTGTTCAGTGCAGCCTGTTGAAGATAGCACTGTAGACTTAGTTAAACAGAGCATAGTACAGGGGTTCTCAGCCTTTTTCTTTTTGAGGCCTCCCCAACATGCTATAAAAACTCCACAGCTCCGCTGTGCCACAACAACTGGTTTTCTGCATATAAAAGCCAGGGCTGATGTTATGGGGTAGCAAGCAGGGCAATTGCTCAGGCTTCGGCTTCAGGCCTGGGTGGCTCAGGACCTTGGGCTTCAGCTCCATGCAGTGGGGCTTCGGCTTTCTGCCCTGGGCCCCAGCAAGTCTAACACTGGCCCTGCTTGGTGGACCCCCTGAAACCTGCTCGTGGACCCCCACGACTGTGTAGACTATGCACAGGACTTAAAAGAATGGTTGAACTTTTTTAAGGTTGAAGAATAATAACTACCCTCTTGGCAGCCATTTCTGGGCCATTGAGTGAAAGATTGGAACTGTGAAGACCAAAAGTTTTGTATTCCTCTCATCTCTCAGTACTTCTATTGCAGTCCAGATATATGGTATATAACAACAGATCAACCTTGTTACTCCCAAAGATCCTGGAGCATCCTCTGTGCCAGCATGTATCCCACACATACTGTCTGTAGCACCTCTTAGGGTAAAGAAGTTTTCTGGACCCTGGTGGCTTTGGTACCACCCAGTTGGTGGATTTCATCTGATTACTTTCCTTCTGAGCTCCGAGTCTTCATCTTCAATGATGGACAGTCAGCACTTGTTCTCTCACTGTTAACCATCAAATCCAAATGTTAGCTGCTGCTAAACCACACACTGTTTAAGAAAGAAAGAAACTATTACTGCTAAATAAGAGTAAAGAAACTTACTTGCTGTTACTCACATATAGATACACGAAGGGAAAGCTGGTTGGGAAAAAGAATGTTACAGATCGTTTAACAGTTTTCTACTCCAGCCAAAAGTTCTGGACTGCAGAACAAACAGATCCTCCTTTTAACAGTACTAATGCCTGTTTATGTGTGGCTCGGTTTAGCACTTCTCTTTCTGAATAATTGATGTAATGTTGCATAGCAGGGGCAAAATATAAACATGTGGATCTTTCAGCAGCACTGCCAAATAGAATGATTTTAATTCTCTACATCTGTGTGGTCTGAGTCAAATCAGACAGTTAAGGAAACTTGTATTTGATTGTTTATTTCCAGTCATATGGTTAAATATCTTTCAACTAATAGTCCGTTCCAAAGAATAGTACAAGTTGTGACAATTATTTTTAGATATTCTGTTGTTACAATACTAGTAGATAGTTAACTCTAACATGAGAAATTAAAAAAAAAAAGATTGTCTTCTCATTTATCATTTGTACTTTGGTAGCATCCAGTCAAAAACTGGACCCCATTGTTCTGTATAAACTCATTAAAATTAGTCTCTGCCCAAATAGCTTACAGTCGAATATTCAGGCATAAAACTCAATATGTTCAAAAAGCAGAGATGCATATTTCAGAGATGTTGTGAGATTATATCCTTTGCTTTTCCCTCACAGCTCCTGCTTGTATTATTGACTTTTTTTCATCCATGTTAAATACTTGTATCTCTAAACTTTTCGTCCTTAACTGTGGAGCTTCTAACCAGCGTCTCCATAATAACAGTTTTGCTAGAATGAAGTAGCATGGTGAGAGACAGCATGTCTCTTCTGAAGACAACTTTGGAACGAGGGGAAAAGATTAAGGATAAATGTGGGTGTTTTTAACTGAAGAGACTTTACATTTTGCGAAAATATTGTCTTTATTTTGGATGTTCATTTTTTTTATTGCTGTTTTCTACCTTGTTCTTTGCTACATTTGTTCTATTTTCATACTTTAGCATAATTGCTTATGGTAGAGTATACTTGGTCTAATACACAATGCTGTGAGATTAAAGATAGTATCTGATTGTTAAAAATCTAAACTCACATCTGGTGTTGTTTATTATTATTATTATTTTATTTATTAATTTGGTTGTATTCTGGTTGTGCCTAGAGGCCACAGTTAAAATTGGGCCCCATCATGCAAAGTGCTGGACAAACGTAGCAATTTATTCCTATTCTAAGGAGTTTAAAATCTAAGTTGAGATGAGGCACAATGAATTTTGCAAATGAAAGTGGAGAGAGAGGACAAAGGAAACCAAAATAAGACCCCATGGTTACATAGGTTGCCATTGCACTCCTTGGTAGTTCCAGATGGATAAAAAAATTAGTTTTTTGGTTTTTTTCAGTAAGTTAATATCAACTATCCCTGACTGACACTGACCCCAACTATCATTGGTAGGCTGATTTCTTGTAAGCAGAGGTGGGTCACAGCAGTGGCGGCGTCTTACAGCCAGGAGGGGTTTGGAGAAGGAGAGACCCATGGCCTTACAGGTGCATTCACTACGCGTGTATCATGTGTAAGAGCAGTGTGGAAGAATGCAGAGACAGCTGTGAGAGAAGATGGGCGGGTGAGGTTGGCTTTGCTGAGTGGCCGGAGGAAGTAGAAAAAAAGCAGGAGTGGAGAAGCAGGAAAGGGCAGAGTTGTGAAGGACCTTGTAAATGAAATGAATGTAATATTTGTTGTACATTTGAACATATGGTAAGAACGTACAAGAAACACTTTGGATTGTTACAATGAATGATGTTGTCAATGTGCTTTAATTCTATGTAGAGTTAAAGCTTTTTTGTCCCCTTCACTGACCCTGCCTGCCCCACAGCCATAGATGATGAAACCCTGTTTTAATTACAGCACTGCTAAGTGTAATAGTACATAAAGGATTGTTACAAGGAGGAGGGAGAAAAATTGTTGTTCTTAACCTTTGAGGATAGGATGAGAAGCAATGGGCTTAAATTGCAGCAAGGAGGGTTTAGGTTGGACATTAGGAAAAACTTACTGTCAGAGTGGTTAAGCACTGGAATAAATTGCCTAGGGAAGTGGTGGAATCTCCATCATTGGGGATTTTTAAGAGCAGGTTGGACAAACACCTGTCAGGATGGTCTAGATAATACTTAGTCCTGCCTTGAGTGCAGGGGACTGGACTAGATGACCTCTCGAGGTCCCTTCCAGTTCTCTGATTCTATGAGTTCCAAGAATAGGGAGCTGGGGGATTAGAGAGCTGCTGTGAAGGGACAGACCCTTTGCAGATATCACTAGTGCATAGATTCTAACGTGGGAAGGGACGTTTATGATTCTCTAGCTTGATCTCTGGCATAGAATAAACCATAGATTTCATCCAGTGATTCCTGCAGCTAGCCCAACAGATTGTGGTTGAACTTGAGCATATTTTTAGAATGATATCCAGCCTTGGATTTAAAGACTCTCATTGAAGGAGAATTTACCATATTCCTTGATAATTTGTTCAAATGATTAATCATTTTCAGTGTTAAAATTGTGCATCTCTTTTTCCAGTTAGAACCTCTCCAGCTTCATCATCCAGCCTTTGGTTCTTCTTATGCCTTTGCTAAATTTAAAAGCCCTCTAATATCAGATATCTTCTTCCTGAGTAGGTAATTATAGACCCTTACCAAGTCATTTTTTTCTCTTTTCTTTGATAAACAATATAGATTGAGCTCTTTTAGTCTCTGTCATGTTTCCAGACCACAAATCATTCTTAAGTTGTAGCCCACACAGGCGCCAACTTCCGGTGGGGGCCGACGCCGGGCCCCGCCCCTGACGCCGGGCGATGTGGCGGGGCCCTGCCCCTGACACTGGGCCCCGCCCCTGACGCCGGGTGACGTTGCGGGGCCCCGCCGCCGGCGCAACGTCACCCGGTGTCGGGGATGGGGCCCTGCAACGTCTCCCAGTGGTGATGTGAGCTGGGCGCGGGCCCCAGGGCTGGCGGGGAGCTGGGCGCGGGCCCCGGGGCTGGCGGGGAGCTGCCGGTGGGTGCTGAGCACCCACCAATTTTTCCCCGTGGGTGCTCCAACCCCGGAGCACCCATGGAGTCGGCGCCTATGGAGCCCATTTCTGCATCCTTTCCAGTTATTAAAGTGCAGAGACCAGAACTGGACACAGTCTTCCAGTACTAGTCTTTGCAATGTCATATACATAGATAATATTGCCCCTCTTCTCCTGTTTCATGTTTCCCTTTTAATATGTCTAAGTATTAAGTTAGCTGTTTTAGCCACAAGCATCACATGGAGCTCATCTGCAGCTTGAAAGTATGATCTATGTATTTTGTTTCTAGATGTATAGCCTTGCAAAGAATCTCAGGGGATCCTTTGGTTTTGGAGGTCGAATCATTTGTGACTTGCACTGGTGGGGACAAAAGAAACTGAATAAAAACTTCAGGAATATCCAGTCTGCAATGTGGCATTAGCTTCTTCAAGGATGAGATGGCCCTAAACGTTTAAAGCAGGGGTAGGCAAACTATGGCCTGGGAGCCACATCTGGCCGTCCAGATGTTTTAATCCGGCCCTCCAGCTCCTGGCGGGGAGTGGGGTCCGGGGCTTGCCCCGCTCCGCGCAGCTCCCAGAAGCAATTGCATGTCCCCCTTCTGGCTCCTACGCATAGGGGCAGCTAAGGGGCTCCGCATGCTGCCCCCATAGCTCCCATTGGCTGGGAACCATGGCCAATGGGAGCTGCAGGGGCGGCGCCTGTGGTAAGGGCAGCGCGCAGAGCTGCCTGGCCGCGCCTCCGCGTAGGAGCTGGAGGGGGGACATGCTGCTGCTTCTGGGAGCTTCTTGAGCTAAGCACCACCCAGAGCCTGAACCACTCTGATCCCTTTCTGCACCCCAGTCCCCTGCCCCAGCCCTGATCCCCCTCCTGCACTTCAAACCCTCGGTCCCAGCCCAGAGCACCCTCCTGCACCCCCAACCCCTCATCCCCAGCTCCACTCCAGAGCCTGCACCCCCAGCCAGAGCCCTCTTCCCCAGCCCCCCCCGCACCCCAGCCCCCAGCTGCACCCTGAACTCCTCATTTCTGGCCCCACCCCAGAGCCCGCACTCCCTCCCACACCACAACCCCCAATTTTGTGAGCATTCATGGCCAGCTATACAATTTCCATACCCAGATGTGGCCCTCAGGCCAAAAAGTTTGCCTACCCCTGCTTTAAAAGGTGTGCTTAAATTAGTGTATCTCTATTTACTTCCGTTTTTATGGGGTAAAATAAGTTGCTTCATTTGCTTTAAACTGCCCTGGGCACCTCTAGGTATCATGGGATTCTTGTTTGACCGCTGCTTGATCTTAAACTCAATAGGAACTCGTACAATGAGTTTAAGAGAACACACAGATGATGTATCCAGCTAGAAAGCTGCTATGCCAGCATTTAATTAAGTAGCCAATCTGTTGTGCCAGGCACAAGTTACTTCCTGTGCAATACCAGCTTCATGGGGAAGTACAGCGTGTATCTAAGTGGAATGAATAACCACCTTTAACTCGTTTTCTCGTTACCACATCCTGTTTGCTACACAACAAGTAGATTGTGGGTGCGTTGAAAATAGACCCTTTTCCAGTTCTCAAACAATTAATTATAATTCATAAATAGAATCTATTTTGCTATGCTTGATTATTAAAATGGTATTTTAATTTATTTTTGCATTATATTTTACTGTTGATCATGCACACTTGTAAAAATTGTTTCATTCAAGCTCTGATTCTGTAACTGACATATGCAGGAGGTGTATTTTCTAAGAGTAAGAGGTTTTAAATTAGGCAATAGCAACGATTACATTAATGTATTTGGAACAACTGCGATATACACTTCCACTGCAACAAATCTAAAGAAAGGCAATATTGATCTTTCTTATCAGTGCGGCCTAATAGTAGGTAGAAGATAATGTTAGTAAACTAGAGGCTCTAGTTATGGTAGAATACAGAGCCTTTCAGCTCTCGGTCCCTGATTTGGATCTGGTTCACATCTGTCTATCGAGCAGTTTAGATGCTGGTGGTACTTAACAGTTTCCATTAAAACACTCAATTCAGTTGCTTGTAATTTTCTGTAATAACCTTTTGAGATGAAATTTCCATGTTTGGCTTTTTATGGACAATTTGAGCAAAACCAGGTTAGTTGTTTTGGAACTTGATCATAGTATAATGTTTACCCTTTTCACATTGTTAAAAAAAGCTCTCACATTTTCCCTTTGGCTTTAAGGTTAAACCTGATTTCCACCCCATCTCTGTTGTCAGGTACACAGATGGATAAACATTAAACTTACTGCATCTCAGTAGTCCCAATGAGAAATACTTAATTGCAGAAAATGTGGTTGTCATTTATCAATTTACCTGAACATTTTCTTCCATTTTACGTTACCTTCCTTTCTATTAGGGGGACTGTTCTTTCTAGGAATGAGTCACTTGGCTATTCCTTGTGTTATGTTATCTTATGTTCAGCTTTCTCCATATTGGAGCTCTATACTAGGTTAAGAATTTTGCCATCTGTCTCAGTGGTTCTTCCCACACATTCATGTCTGTTTTGGATCCTTTAGGAATTTCATATCGTATTAACTCCCTTCAGAGTGCTAGAGCTCAGGGTGATTATTCTAGCTTATGGTGGCTTTTCAGAGCAAAGTAGTGTTAATTCATCTTAAGATCAGTGTACAGACAGGCCTTACAGCTGTGTGAATGGACTCTATATTACAAGATCTTCTGGTCAGCTGTCTGCCATGAGCGGGAAGTAAACTTGCTGTTGAGAAATCCTCCCCGCCCTTTCAATATGGGAGCACAATGTGGTGCAATCCCCTAGATATTTAAATATAACACGTTTTGAAGACTTCCTCCCTAGTACATTATTTAAGCCCTTGTTTAATGTAAGCATGAGATCTGTGTGCCTGTGGCATGTTGAACTAATTAAATAATCCTCTGAAGAAAGAGCAGTGAGAGCAATAACATTTGGTTGTAAGACAAAAACACCTGAGTTTTTAGCTAATTAAACAAGGAGTGCATATAAAATATGTACAGTGTGTTAATGGAAATGGATCTGCTTTTTTTCTAGTTGCTTGTGATGACTTTAAAGTCATATGGTGCTTATAAGTGGTCACAGAAGCAGAATGAATGCTATACAGAATTTCTCTTTTTTAGGGTTTTTGCTGTTGTATGTCAAATCGTGTTAGGCAGTTCACAACTTATAGAAAAGACGAGGGCTCCAATCTTGCAAAGACTTAAGCACGTGGTTAACTTTACAGATGTGAGTAGTCCCATTGAAGTCAGTGGGACTAACGTGTAAAGTTAAGAATAGGTGTAAGTCTTTGCAGGACAGGGGCCATGATCTGTGGGTTTATAATCCAAAATTAGACATAACCAAAGAAGGAATAAGGCAAGAAGTAGAGGTACTGGATCAGAGGAAGGGGGAGAATTTAACGGATACAGAGTGCAGTTGCTATGCTTAGTTATATGTGTGTCTTAAAGGGCCCAGGTGTGTATTAATTTATTCCAGGTTAAAAACTACAATTGTGTGTGTATTTTTTGTCAGGGTGGGATGCGGAGGAGTGTAAAAAAGAGGAAATGGTAGTCATGGAGGATAGGAAGATTGAGAGGAAATATGAGATAGGGAAAGAAGAACGGCTGTGTTGTGCGTGCATGCATGCATATATATGTACATTTCACTTAAATTAACTTACTATTTGAGTCTCTTCTACTTTTTGTATACTAAAGTAGCAGAGACTACATAAGTACCTAGACAGCTGTGCAACATACTGTATTTGGTTTTTCTGTTTATGGAATAGTGCATTTATTTTTGGGTTCCATTTCAGACACATGGAAGATATAAAACATAAGTGAGACTCTGGAAATTAGGAAGTGAAAAAAGTGGTAAAAAATGACCCTTAAAGTACCCTGTAAAAACTGGTCTCTCTTTCGTCCTATTGTTGTTTCATTGTTAGTAGTTTTCAGTTTATGCAGCAGGTTCAAGATCAGACTAAAACCTGGATTATGGCTGAGTTGCATGATTCTATTGAATATCAGTTGGACATAAACTTCTTGTTAGTCTGTTTAGCAAAACTCATATTCTGTATCTGTAAAGGAACCATGTAAATCTTTGAAACTAGATGATTGGAAACAAAACCAAGAAACTGTTAATATGTGACATTTATTAGAGGTCTGTTTTCCTATACACAGTGATGTCAATGGGAATCATGCATACTAAGGTAGAGGAAAATAGAATAAACTGGAAGTCATTGGAGGTGTAATTCAACATTATGAAATATTTATTTTTTTAAAAAATTGTAGTTCTTACTCTTGTAAAAATGCGCACAAAATTAGTGGTAGTTTTAAAATCATTTCCACAATTTTAATTTATTTTTCAGACATTTTAGGATGGTGAGTTTTTATGAATATATTTTTGTGTTTTTTAAAATACGTAATTTTGATATTGGTGTGGGTTAGATTGCAAGTTGCTGTAGAAATAGAATATAATATTGTACTGTCTGTTGAGCCATAAACATTGATACTTGGAACAGCCTGTAAAACTTGTGCAAGAGATGATCTGTCCAGACATATTTAAATATGTGAAAACTTGCTGTTCCATTGATTTATTACATCTTCATCAGTTATTTGGTATGTTAAAGAAAAATTTGTCTGGTGCATGTGCAGTGCTGTGACAGTTGTTTTATTGTGTTATTACTGATCAGTTGCAGTCTCATTGTTTTAGAAAACACAAAAATACTGTGTTGTTCAACCCATTTGGTTAAAAGTTGATTCGTAAAGTAGTAACAATAAAAATTATTTATTGAAAAAGCTGGTTTCAGACTGGCCAATATATATAAATTAGCTAATTATACTTCTTGCTGGCTGGCATAAATTTCTTCCAGTGTGTTGCTATAAAAGTTATTTCTCCATGGAAAATCCTAAGGGCAGATGAAATGTGGCTAATTGGGAGAATTTCTTATACTGTCTAACATGGTTCATTACATCTCTTCCAAGGGTTGGACATGGAGAAAACACCATACTTAGATGTTTTATAAAGAATATTGTTGGCACTTGAGTGCCTGGTACCATAAATTATATAAGTACTTTTACCTGTGCATAATTTTACGGTGGAAAAAAGGCCTGCTTTTGTCTGTCCAGAGTTGAATAACATCTGAAACCAACCTGTAAAATGTTTAATTCATTCCATTTTTTTCATTATAAATAATTTAGATCTTTCTTTATCAGGCTGCAGCCTGAACCTTTTCTTGTTAAATAATAGAACGATTCATGAGCTGAGGTCTATATAAAATCTGCGCTTTTAGATATAACAGATAATGTATATAGAAAGTGGTGGTCAGTAGAACCTGTATACAGTATAGTTTTGGGAAGGATAATGTCATATAAGGAAAAAGGGAAAAAACTTGTATCTCAGCAGAGCAGCCTAATTATACAACATTTCTTTTGTACTGTCAAGACTTCTGAGTGGACAGGAAGCTTTGAACACTAGAAGTAGGTTATTTTCTTCTCATGGAGAAATGAGTGGGTACAGATACAGAGGAATAAATTATGTGAATCAGCCTTGTGATTTTTTTTTTAAAGTTTCTGCTGTTACACCTTTTAACGGGCATGTATTAAACTGTGCTGGTTTTACTGTCTAAGTCCAGTTACTCACAGTCTGCAGCAACTTTCTCAAAAGTCTGTTTGTTTCCAAAAGGCTGTGGACTTAAACTCCTTCCTTTAAGATTATATGGTACCCTCAGTTCTTTGAGTGCATTTCAATGGATGTGTTGTACCAGGCATTTGCTGCCTCCTGCTGAAGATACTTTGGCCTTGGTGCACCCTGCCTCAGGTAGCGGCCCTTTAAGAAAAGAATTGCAGTGAGTTTGGGACCACTGGGATTGCCTAGAAAGGCCTTCTAGGGTCAGCCGCTGGTGAAACCAGTGGGACTTGGTCCTCCAGTGCATAGATGACTCGTGCATCCCGATACTGGGCGGGGGGGATGTACAATCTAAAGGGGAGGACATGTGACTGCCCCACATCTCCTCTGCCCAGCCTGGGGCCGCTGCGCTCTCCCCACCCCACCAGAGTTACCTGCAGGGGTTGTGGAGACCTCTGTCTTTCTCGTGCTGCACCTCCCCCGGCACGTTCGGCCATTCTCCCTGGCAGCCGGGTCCGGGTGGGGAGCGGTATCAGCCACTTCTCATGCCAGCAGAAGCTGGCTGCTCAGGATCACTGCTCTGTGCAATGTGGTGGCTGCATGTGAGAGAGCTTGGCTGGGGTGGCGGCCCGCCCCATCCCCTCTGCTGCCAGAAGCGTATGTTTGCCTAGGGCCCAGCGATGGGTTAATCTGGCCCTGACCATAACCCAAGAAGCCAGGATGAGTCAAGGCCCATTGCTGACCATACTTCACATTTAGGTCATTGAGAAACCTTTTGTTTTACTTTGGGTGAGTGTAAGGCCAAGGTGGGCCAACCTAAGTTAGGTATTGATTGGACTACTGAAAACTTGGGGAGCTCACTTCATGAAACACCTACTGGCTCAATCAAGCTGGTGACAGTCCGCATGTATTTTCCACTTTTGGTGCGTATGTGCCCCATGTGCTCAAGATTTGTTTGGCCAGCAGCCTCTATTGGTGTCATGCATGTGCCCTGAGTGCCCTAGTGCTCTCATACCGAGGGCATAAAGGATAGTATGTGTCCAGCCATCACTCAGTTCCTTCTCATGCATGTGGTTTTGAGACTGAGTGCCAATGTCTTCATATAGTGTATATAATAGTGTTAGTTTAGCATAGGTCAGTGGGTTGCCCATTTATACGTTTCAGTTAATAGTTGGGATTTTTTTTAGCTTCCTCCATTGTAAAATTTTTCGTCGGTGAGATCTCTCCTAGTGCCAAGTGTGATGCAGACAGACCAGGTGCCAATTTGTGCTAAGGCCCCAGGCCTCACTGAACACTGACAAATGTATAGCTGGAAACCAGTCCGACTCACCTGTGTGTTAGTATTGTTAAAATAGGTATTGGAGTTATAGAAATGTGTTTGGACTTTATGAAATGCTTGTGTGTTGTTGCATGTATTAATCTAATGTATAATGTCTGTACCCCATGTTCTAAGGTAATATTTAAGTGTTTTGCTCTGTGACTATAGAAGTGTTTGCTATGAAACTGGAAATCCCCATGGTCAGGAGAGAAGCATTACCAAGTGTGAAATACTAGTTTACCACAAGAGGTGTCCTCTCCTGCCCAACAAAAGAAGGCCTATAGACATCCGACAAACCATTGTGGAACATTAATGGACAAAAGTCTTTTTGTTGATTGCTCCCCCCCACACCCATGAAGAGGAGGCATGCACAAATACTCAGTCCTATCAGTTTGAGCTCTGGGGAAAGGGAACAAAAATCCCTTTAGTTAGTTTATAGGATACTTAGTAGTTGTTGGGACTGCTGTTCCCACTTTCTTTTTTCCCCCTAAAAAAAATTGTTTTTTCCCCCTTTATTGAGGAGTCAATTTTTTTTCTTGTATCTGGGATGTTGGGCTCTCTGGATTTTAAACGGTGCCTCTCCTGCTGAGAAGTTATTCCCATCAGCAATGGACATTCTCGGGGTATTCATTGCTTGGGAGACTAGCATATCCGCAGCAAGTGCAAGGTTTTCACTTCTTTTAAGGGACTGTTCCGTAACAACAGGGATATTAAGTACAGACTATTAACAATGGAGCAAGTCTTAAGACTGGCTTTGGACCTGGGCCCAGACCCTCTAGTTCTGTTATGAACGGCACTCTACATTCAAGTATGCCGATAAAAGATACTACATCCTGGCCAGGGATTCTGAGATTTTATTTTCACACCCCGCACCAAATTCTCTTGTCATGGGCGCAGTTAATGAAAGGGAGAGACAGTATATTCCAAAAGCTAACCCATATTACAGAGACCAGAAGCAACTGGATCTTTTTGGCCATAAAAGCTACTCTTTGGTGATATTACAGTTCAGGACAATGACTTACTGGGCGCTGATGTCGAAATATAACTATCTGAATTTTGAGACGTTTAATGCTTTTATTGACCACTTAACTCAGGAACGTTGAGATCAGTTTAGTGGCATAATAAAGGAGGGTCAGCTCTTGGCAAATATTGTAGGCTTCACTTCACACAGCTGACATTTCAGCCAGGTCTGTTTCCACCATAGTCGTGATGAGATGAGCTTCCTGGCTTCAGCTGTCCAGTTTCTCATGAGAAGTACTATCGACTGTTGAGGACTTATCAGTTAGTGGTCACAAGGTCTTCACGATCTCCACAGACAACTTACTTCATACCCTGAAGGACTCTGGGGCTACAGTTAGATCTTTGGGAATATACATTCCTTCAAATAAAAGAATATTTAGCAGGTCTGAATTGGCACAAAAATCCTGTCCTGCTCAATTTTCCACCTTCCATAGGCCATTTGAACTGCTGGCTAAGAGGTTGAGATTTTCTAAAAAGAAGCCAGTGACTACCTCGACTGCTTCATTCCAGCCATCAACATTGTCCAATGCCAGTCCTGAGGGTTTGGTCGAGAGTCTGAACCACTCCACTAGTCAGGGTTTCTCAGCTGCACCATACTTCCCCTTTTCCTCTGTTGGTACACTGCCTCTCTATTCCAACAGGCATGGGAGATGGGTGTTGGAGGCCATAACATCTAGTTACACAATCCAGTTTACCTCCATTCTGCCCTCTCATTTTGCTTCCCTGTCCCTCTTCAGGGACCCCTCTCATGATCAATTGCTGAGACAGGAGATCTCACCGCTCCTAAGTCTAGGGACATAGAACCAGTGCCACTTCAGCGCTAAGGAAAAGGTTCTATTCAAGGTATTTTCTGATA
Organism: Macrochelys suwanniensis; assembly: GCA_033296515.1. Classification (NCBI taxonomy): domain Eukaryota; kingdom Metazoa; phylum Chordata; order Testudines; family Chelydridae; genus Macrochelys; species Macrochelys suwanniensis. The sequence continues at coordinate 2,697,438 of CM065789.1, read as the reverse complement.
CACAAGAAAAAGGGGGGTTGGAGGCAATACTAAATATCAGACAAATGAACAACACATCTGAAACTCAGGATGGTGTCCCTAACAGCTGTTATTTCCTCCCTGTAGGCTGGGGACTGGTTTGTGAGTCTAGACCTCAAAGATGCTTACTTCCATGTAGCAATTCATCCCTTTCACAAAAGATTTCTTCATTTCATAATCGATCATGATCAGTACCGAGTCCTACCCTTCAGCCTTGCTTCCACCTCAAGGGTTTTCTCAAAACTCATGGCGGTTGTATATACCCACTTCCATCGTCTAGGTCTAGGAATAATAGTCATTCCCTACCTTGATGATTGGCTCCTCAAAGACTGATCTTATCAGGAGGTTCTGTTAGCAGTTCCAATGACAGCTTCTCTTTCCACAGTTTAGGCCCACAAATAAATCTTGAGAAATTGTTCTTGACCCCTACATCTTGAATACTTTTTATAGGAGTATTTCTGGATTTGAGGACAGGCAGGCGTTATCTTTCACCTGACAGGCTCAAATCTCGGAGTTATAACATGTAATTTGTAGAGTTATAAATTACTGTTACTCTAACTTTTTGTCACTTATTAATATTGGTCTTATAATGTACAACGGTTAGGATGTCGCAGGTACTATTGTGAACAGGGTAAGTTAGATATCTTTACTTTCTAGACAGTCATTGAGTTTATTCCTCCTTCTGAATCCAGGAACACGTGTGTTTATTATAAACCTACAAATATTTGATTATGTTTGATGGAACTATAAAGGACCATTGCACAATAAAACTCACAGAAGGACCATAGAGGGTCCAGTAAACACCGCAAAGCTCATCTGGCAGAAGAACCAACTTGTATTCCTCTCGGGGTGAAATAAGGGACGTAACCCCCAAATCCTAAGGATCCTCAAGATTCAGTAGAAACAGAGCACTAACTTCACATGCTGTAGAAACTTTCCTCTGTCCTTCCTGGCCCTCTTCGACTGACAGTGTTCTGCTTCTGCAGTGTATGAATGAAGAGGTGGAGTCAAAAGTACAGAGCAGCAGTTAATATTTTTAGATGCTTTAACTTTTTTACAGATACTTTCTTGAAGAAGGGGATTATTTTGGGGAGAAAGACTGCTACCTGTTTCTGGTATGTCAGTAGCCACTGTATGCTTTATTAAGCTCCTTATGACATTAAACCACCAGTACTAAGGAGAATGCTGGTTTCAGGAATCTGTAGAAAACAACCTTGTGTTGTGAAATTGTTTAACCTCTCCATTAAAACATCATTTAGTACTAAAAATAAAGCAGAACAGGTGCAGCCTCTTTCTAAGAAGCAGCTGCAATCTCTTTCTTAGAAAATTCTCCATGTTCCTGTTCTTTCTTATGGCCTTGTACTTTTTTCACTTTTTCATACCTCTCCCCCCCCCCCCCCAGTGTCCCACTTTGTATGTCTTAAAAATTATAATTATGATATGTGGACATATATTAGAGTATTTCAGAGTAAGTATATTTTTCATTGAATTATAGGAGTGCATTCTAGAACTAGATAAATTCATGGAGGATATGTCCATCAATGGCTATTAGCCAGGATGGGCAGGGATGGTGTCCCTAGCCTCTGTTTGTCAGAAGCTGGTTATGGGCGACAGGGGGTGCATCACTTGATGATTACCTGTTCTGTTCATTCTTTCTGGGGCACCTGGCATTGGCCACTGTCAGAAGACAGGATACTGGGCTAAATGGACCTTTGGTCTGACTCAGTATGGCCATTCTTATGTTCTTTAGAAAACCATCTGACTCGTGTATGTGCTTTAAATGTTTTGTTTTAAAATTTACATAGTTAAATACAATATATATTTCTAAATTTGAAGCATGCCAGTCTGTCTGTTTTACTATGGAAAGAAATAAATACTAAACAAAATGAGTTATTTTGAGAAACGTCAATTCCCCACTATCAATATTTTCTTTTCACGGTCACATAAATAAAGGCAAGAGTATATTTGTCTGTCAGTTCAGTGCCTCTCAGTTGTACCTGATCATTTTAGATTCCAATTTACCTTTAGTAAATCCAGAACTGGTGTTACTTCATTGTATATTTGTCAACAACAAATGATGGAGATAACAAAGGAGATAAATTGGACTGTAACCTTTTTCTCCACAGTAACGTCAATGCCTGGGATGCATGGAGACAACTGACAAAATAACAAGAATGGGATTATTTGAGTACCATAAATTAATGTGAAAATGGGGATTTCATGTTTCACGTTTATTTGCTATTAAAAAAATTATCCTTTTTTCTTGAGGTGACACTTAGTAAAGGAATTTAACTCATATTCTCTGTAACAACCCAATAGCCGAAATGAAATGCCTTGATTTGAATATAGTTGTCATTTTAAAGTGCAGGGTTTTTACATCTTTTTTCAATCACACAATTTAGTTGTCATTACAAAATAAACTTTAACACTCTTGTTAGATGCTTGCTTTCTTCTGTAGATCAGTTATTTTTCTTTCACATCTTCAGCATTTAATTAATCTTTGATTGTTAGCCTTCCCTGTGTATATGGATCTCCTTTTGCAGGCATTTGGAATTCTGTGCATGGCAGGGAAAGCAGAATATGAAAGGTATGTGTTACAGTGAGGTTCTGAGAGAATACCCCCTTCCCTCCCCAATTCTGTCATTTTCATACATTTTTAAAAAGACAACCTATGATATGTGTGATACGGAAAGGGGCAAATCCTGAAGCTCTTATTCAGATTATGGGGGTTTTTTTGAGGCAAACTCCAAGGGACTTCAGTGGGAATTTGAGTGAACAGAATCTGAGCACGTACCTTGGGATTTTGGTTTTAAGTGCTTCACAGCTGTACATTAGAAATGCAGCACATTTTCATTTTCTTTGGAAATCCTGTTATCATTTGAATTATGGTGTCAGCATTGATGCTTTGACGGGTGTCTTTCCGAATCTGTTGGAAGTACTAAAAGCTTAGCTGCTGTCATTGGATCTGGAAAGCAATCTACAGTGTAGACAGTCATTTGAAATTTAGATTGCACAATTTACATCAGGTATTTGCTGCAGAAAACAGCTTTATTCTATATACATCTCTCTGGAGCAGAAAAAATCAATAATCTCCATATGTTGCTATACTAGGTTCTAAAAAAGAATCCCTAGTCCTCTAGCCAACACATTAGAATATGTTATGATATACATTTTCCAAATTCTGTATTCATTGTCTTGTACAATTTGTATAGTAGATAAAAACAGTTTTTCTGCTGCTCTGTGCTCTCTGTATGCAGAATTCTGAAGGCATACTCAAACACACAGTAAATGGGTGACTAAGTTTATTAATATGCCCTTTGTGATTACAGTTTGTTAAAAATATATTCAAAGGTATATTTGCAAATATTGATTTTTCTTTACAATACAATACAGCTTGAAATCTTCTTTTTGTCTTTACTGATTTCTACAGGAGGCTGAGACATAAGCTAAATAAGCTATCTGGATAACTGTTTGATTAATTTGAGTCCAGTTCTGTGATATGCTATACAGGTTCTTATGCTGCCCTCATCACTGTAGTATCTAAATGCCTGCCAATAGTACATTAAACAACATCACTAACATCAATCATATCATTCATTATTTCTCCCCTCCTCTTCCTAGGGGGAGAATGCTCTGTGTAGCTGTGTTTTGGTTGTTAGAGTTGTTTATTTTTTACTATTTTTATTTCGATATTTTAAAAAGTGTGCATGCAGCTCTGTGTTTATATTAGAGAGGCAAGTTGAAGAAAATATGCACTAGCAAATATGCACTGGGGAATAATCCTGTGCTGGCGGGAGAATAGTTTAATATGCCCCAACAGGTCTTTTCCATCTCTGTTATGGCATGGGCTATCCACAGTTTGGGCTAGGAGTTGTGCATTTTAATAGTAAGTGCTCTAGAAATTCATGCTATTGAAAGGTTCCAAGCTTTGAAGAGCAGAGCCAAAAGTAGGTTTAATGTATAAAAGATAAGTTAAATCTGCCTTGGTCCTTTGTTAACAGTTTGTGACTGATTTACCTAGCCAGTTTTGTCTTTTTCTGCTTTAGGAAGATTTCTTGTTCATAGAATCATAGAAGATTAGAGTTGGAAGAGACCTCAGTAGGTCATCTAGTCAACCCCCTGCTCAAAGCAGGACCAACCCCAACTAAATCATCCCAGCCAGGGCTTTGTCAAGCCGGGCCTTAAAAACCTTTAAGGATGAAGATTCCACCACCTCCCTAGGTAACCCATTCCAGTGCTTCACCATCTTCCTAGTGAAAAAGTTTTCCTAGACCTCCCCCACTGCAACTTGAGAGCATTTCTCCTTGTTCTATCATCTGCCACCACTGAGAACAGCCGAGCTCCACCCTCTTCGGAACCCCCCCTTCAGGTAGTTGAAGGCTGCTATCAAATCCCCCCTCACTCTTCTCTTCTGCAGACTAAATAATCCCAGTTCCCTCAGCCTCTCCTCATAAATCGTGTGCCCCAGCCCCCTAATCATTTTCGTTGCCCTCCACTGGCCTCTCCAGTTTGCCCACATCCTTTCTGTAGTGGGGGCCCCAAAACTGGATACAATATTTCAGATGTGGCCTCACCAATGCCAAATAGAGGGGAATAATCACTTCCCTCTATCTGCTGGCAATGCTCCTACTAATGCAGCCCAATACGCCATTAGCCTTCTTGGCAACAAGGGCACACTGCTGACTCATATCCAGCTTCTCGTCCACTGTAATCCCCAGGTCCTTGTTGTTATTCTGAAAGAAAGGTGTTTTAATCTAATTTATATGGTGATGTTGGTAAAATTCCAATCAGTATTGGATCAGTAGACTTTTTTCCAAGTCCTGTCCCGGGTATGTTTTTTGTTTTGCTTTGTTTTTTTAATTCTGACTATTCTATAGTATTAGATTGACATTCTGCTCAAGATGCTGCTGCTTGATGAAAATGTAGAAGTGACATTTGAAGTGTAGCAAAGCATCCAGGTGGCTTGAATGGGGTGACTAAATTAATCCACAGGGTTTAACTTAATGCCAGTTCTACATAAGGCCGCTAGCTTTTCGAGATTTTTGGTGAGAACTTGTTGCAGTAGCACCACATGTTCTGGTATGATGCCCTCTTTGATTTTGAGCATTATATAGAATTCTGTTTAATATAATTCAAAGAATTTCTGATAGGGACAAATTCGGAAATACTTTCTTATGTTGATGTTTGGGGTCTAGACTAATCAAACTTGGAGGTGAGCTCCCTCTCACCTCATCCCTTACCTGACGAATACGTTTTCCAGACTTGAAAATAAACCATTTTGTATCCACAGTAATAAAAACTAAAGGAATTTTAAAAAAAGTTTCCCCAAAATTCTACTCTGGGATGAAATGTGGCATATGAAATTGAAAGTAGATTGGTTTTGATAAAGTTAAGAGTGCGTGCGTTGAATATTAGGCTTAACATGAGAAGATACCTTCAATCTGAAATATGCCCCACCATTTTATAAGTGAAAAGAGGAAAGGAGAGAATGTCATTTAAAAAAAAACAGCAAAGGGGATGTCGATTACAGAGGTCATAAAGGAAACAGCTCATCTTAATGACAATTAAATGTCTAGCAAAAATGGTACATATTTGCAAAGCAAGGCCCAGTTCTCCCATTCTTAATCATATTGAGTAATACCTTCCTCTATTAATAGTTGTTTTCAATAGGACTTCCTGTGAAGTAAGGTAATACTCAGCATGAGTAAGGGTAGCAGGGTAAGGCCCATAGAGGTCACTTTAGAACACAAGAATTTAGCATTATTACAGCTAAAAAGAAGCAAACGTATGTAAAGGAGTGGCATTTTCAGAGGATTGGATACAAAATTGCTAGGAGAAAATAAACTAAACTAAATATGTTAAATATCCAATGAATAAACGTGCCAGTCCGTGGCTGCCTGAGAAGAGCTCACAGCCTATCACGGAATCACTGCATATCCATGGTAACCCACCTCAAGCTATCCAAGGCTTGGTCCACACTAAGCCCCCAGTTCGAACTAAGATACGCAACTTCAGCTACGTTAATAACGTAGCTGAAGTCGAAGTAGCTTAGTTCGAACTAAAAGGTACTTACCACGGGTCCAGACACAGCAGGCAGGCTCCCCCATCGACTCCGCCTACTCCTCTTGCGGAGCAGGATTACCGGCGTCGACAGCGAGCACTTCTGGGATCGATTTATTGCGTCTAGACAAGATGCGATAAATCGATCCCAGAAGATCGATTGCTTGCCGCCGAACCAGCCGGTAAGTATGGACGTACCCCAAGATTATCTGTCAAGCAGCTAGAGGGGAGTGGTGAACAAAGTAGAAGGGAAGGCATGGAAACCACATGGTAACTTCATAGTGGGGTGTGTGCTTTAGTATAACAAAAATTGAGTTGATAAACCAGATATAAATGATAGTAAGCTCCTAAATATAGAGCCACTGGCAAGGTCGGGGTAGCAATGGAACTATTAATTACAGTTTTAGGATAATTATAAACTGTACCTTACTGTACCCAGTCTCTCATTTCCTGATTCCAATCAGTAACAAATAATAAAGGGTAAAATCCTTGCTCCATTGAAGTCATTGGGAGTTTTGCCATTGATTTCCCTGTAATCAGGATTTCACCCAAAGATTCTGAAATCAGGATACAGAATACTAATTTCAGGAAATGAGAAAAGATATCAAATTCCTCCATCTGTGATTTAAAAATCATAAGTCAGTTGAAGAAAGTCCAGTGTAAGATAGACCTAGAATTGAAGCTCTCTAAAGTGCAATGTGTGTGAAGGGGAAACGAGTCTTCCAAAGCCAGAAGTCATTTGAACAGTATCTCGGCATTTCTGTGGTAACAGTTCCTGCATTCTCTGCCATCTGACAACTTGTCAGAGCTGGTTGATATTTTGTGCATAAATATAAGAAAGAAATATTTTCCAAAGACTTTAGGTTATGAAAACATTATTTAGAGTGGAAATCTGGAGCCATATGATATGGTACTCCTGTATATACTGTTGATGTGGTCAGTATTTTAAGTAACAACAGGAAAGGCAGAAGAACATGCATTGTACTTTTTGCTCCTAACAGACACTGATCTAGTTGTTATATATATTGTACATAGTATAGGTAGAAGCATTCTTTCAGGCAAAAACTATTAAAAACCCCACCTTTCTGCTAAACATAATTTCAGGTTCATAATATTAGATTATCATCTTTAATTTTTGCTTTCTGTGTCTTGATCATCTTTTTCTGTGTGAAGTTAACTGAGCTCATTGTGCTACTCATTAGTTCTTGAACTTCCTACTGTTGTCATTTATTCAATGCTGCTTCTGTCAGTTAGTTTGGCTATTGATTTGAGAGTTGTAGTTTCCAGTTAGTAAATTTGCAACTTAAAACACTTAAAAGATTGACTCCTGGCAATGAGATGAACTCATTAAGGTGAAAAAACCAGGGCTGTGGCGTTCTGTTCTTACTGTGAACTTTAGTTTGAATTGCTGCCTGAATTTGGGGCATGATGGAAAGATATAAAAGTTCATATAGCATAACATCTGATTACGTGTCAGACTCACAAAGGGCAATTACACAAGTTGTGAAAACCAAACCAAGACTAAAGGCGTGAGTAGCATGTTTGTTTTTTAAGATGAACCTAATAGAATGTGATAAAAAGCTTGTTTTCTTTCAAAGGCTGATAACTTGTTGAAGCAACAGAAAAAGTGAACTAGACTGTCCTTAAATGTTCTACAAAGTGCATGCAATTAATGTTGACAATATGGAAGGTAAATATCACCTAATATTAAGATATATGCAGAAAATTCTGAAATAATTTGTTTCCTGGCAGTCAAACTTAAAATGAGCTATTGTACTCTGGAATAAATGCACTGCCCCAGGAGCAATATAAAAAGAAATGACTATCCAAATCTGGGCTCTTAGGACCTAGGCTTGCTTCATTGAAGTCAAATGGTAACACTTTCATTAGAGTAGAGGTTTTCAAACTATAGTCCACAGACCCCTGGGGGTCCACAGACTGTCTAAGATGTCCAAAGCGGTCTGCACCTCCATTTGAAAATTTTTAGAGGTCTGCAAATTTAAAAAAGTTGAAAACCACTGGGTTAGAGAGACAAGGGGGTGAGGTAATATCTTTTATTGGGCCAGTTAGTGTGTCCTGGTCTGTGGGGAGGTTGCTTCTGATGAGCTTAGAGAGGTTGAGGGGTTGTTTGAAGGCCAGAAGAGGGGGTCCAGGAAACATCTGTTTAGGGATGTGGTCCCCATCGAGTATGGGCTGTAATTGTTTAATGATACCACATATGGGTTCCAGTGTGGGATGGTAGGTGACAACTAGGGGTGTGCTGTTGAAGGGCGTTTTATTTCCATATTGAAGCAGGTTCTCTTGGGGTACGTGTGTGGCCCGTTTTATGATGCAATCTGTTTCTTCGGTGGAGTGTCCAAGGCGATTTTAAGTGTGTTAAGATTTATATCTCGGATTTTCTCCTTGGAGCATATTCTTTGGTATCTGAGTGCCTGGCTGTAGATTACAGGTTTCTTGATGTGTTTGGGGTGATTACTGGATCTCTGAATGTAGGTGTGGTGATCTGTGAGATTCTTAGATATAGTTTCTCTGTAGGGTTCCACTGTTGAAGCTGATCGTATTATCCAGGAAGTTGATGCTAGTGTGGGAGTGATAAGGTAGATAGAATGATAAAAGACAAAAACACCATATCAGCTGTGGGTGAACACTTTTCACAAAATGATCACTTTATATCTGACCTCTCAGTTCTCATTCTCAAAGCAATTTTGCACAACGCCTTCAAAAGATGAGCCTGGGAATTTAAATTCAAAACTTTGCTAGATACTAAAAATTATGGACTGAATACAGACCCTGGATTTATGGCTGCTTATAACAATTTATAACCCACTAAAAACTCCCTCCTTTCTTTCTGCCCTCTGACTGGAAGGGTGTTAATGGGCCACTTCACCTTGAATGGTAAACAATCTGTTCCACCTTGTATTTAGCTGTGACACTCTTGAGTATGTTTCATGGACCTGAAGAAGAGCTCTGTGTAAGCGTCAAAGCTTCTCTCTCACCAACAGAAGTTAGTCCAGTAAAAGATATTTTCTCACCCACCTTGTCTCTTTAATATCCCGGGACCGACATGGCTACATCAGCACTGCATAAAACTCCTGTTAATTACAATGTGAGTAGTAGAATTAGACAAGTTATTCCACTGCAGAACTATTATTGAGTTCATCAATTGGTTATACAGTGTTCATGGTCTAGTTGAGATTTTAATATTTTCATCATAAAAACAATACATCTGGCAGTGCTTCTGCCACTTCTTCTGATGGTATCACATTGTACTTGTATCCACATAGAGTATGTTTGTTCCAGTGGTAAACTATGAGTCATATTTGGAAGTGATATGGGAAACTTGTGTTTTGTTGAATGAAATAACCTCACATACTTAACTGTAAGGTGAATATGCACCTGTTTTTATTATCTGTTTAAAGAAAGAGAATGATATTCAAGGACCCAGTTCTTTCCCCCTGTAGGTTCTTATGGGTTAGTTGCAGTTTATCCTTTTAAAACATAGAAATCCTTCTTTGAAAGGAAAGTGTTAGTGTGAAATGTACCACATAGGTTCTAGAATGTGTTACTTTGAATGTTATACTGTCCTCTATAGATTCCCATTCTTGGGTCCTGTCCCATCATAAGAAAGATACTGTGTGCGCTAACGAGCAAGTTTTATGTGGCAAAATTTAGCGCCTCTGAGATTAGGCAGTCAAAACATATGTCTCAAGGAATGCCTATGTCTCATTCTATACAATATCATGCTAATACCACCAGCAGATGGTTCTTTATGCCTGATGGCCTTTAGAGTAAACCTGAAGAACTATATTTGCACCTGTGGAATTGGTACTGTACAGTGCTGTTCAGGAAGGAGGAAATTTCCTTCTCGGTCCCTGAAAGGAATAATTGACACCTGAAGTCATGTGGGTTGAATACCTAAGAACATAAGAGCTCAGACCATGGTCCTTCTTGCCTAATGTTCTGTCTCTGACAGTGGTCAATGCCAGAGCTTCTGGGGTAGTGTACCGAGTGGATGGAGTGATCCACACCTGTCTTCCAGTAGCCAGAGGTTTGCTGTCACTCCGAGCATGGGGTTGTGTCCCTGACCCTCTTGGTTTCTAGCAATTGATAGAGCTATCCACCATGAACTTATCCAGTTCTTTTTTGAACCCTGTTATACTTTGGCCATCACATCATCCCATGGCAGTGCATTGCACACATTCATTGTGCATTGTGTGAAAAAGTATTTTCTCTTGTTTGTATTAAACCTGCTGCCTATTAATTTCATTGGATGACCCTGGTTTTTGTGTAAAAGTGTGAATAGTACTTCTTTATTCATTCTTTCCTCCTCATTCATAATTTTATAGACCACTGTCATATCTCCCTTTAGCCATCTCTTTTCTAATCTGAACAGCCCTAATCTTTTTTATCTCTTCTTGTACGGAAGCTGCTCCATACCCTTGATCATACATTGTTGCCCTTCTCTGAACCTTTTCCAGTTCTGCTATATCCTTTTTGAGATGGTGTGATCAGAACTGGGAGCAGATATTATGGTCAAGTGCTTTTCCTGGACCCATTTTTTAAAAATTCAGCAAAATTGTCTTGCCACATTCTTGGCAGTGAGTTGCACATGTGGGCCAAGCATGGCACCCAGTAAGTGAAAAGGCAGACTCCATTGTTTGGAAACAGTAGGCATGTATGCTGATTTCCTCAACTTCTTTCGCTGAGCATTCTGCTTGTGGGTACATCACTGAGATGAAAATGCTTTATCTTTTTTTATAAAACAATTATCATTTTTTCCTAAATATTGAATGAAACTGATCTGGAACCAAAGAAGGTTTTGAACGTCTTTTCCATCCGTATCTAGGAGTAGAAGGATGCAGTTTGGCTAAGGAACTGTTAGGTTTACATTGCTTATTGTCTGTTTTCTACGGTAGATTCTAAAGTATCTTATCCAGCCTAATTGTGAATAATTTGAGCAATGGCACTTCAGTAAATTTGGGGGGAAGGAGCTGCTTCTTACTGTAATTGGCTTTACTTTTGCATTTTCCAAATATCCATCATACATTTTCAGGAATAATTAATACAATTAACTATTCTATTTATCTTTAATAAATGTTTAGTAATTAAATTTTCTTTATGCAGCTTCATACAGTTACTTCTATTTATTACTCCCTTAACCATCTGAAACAGGTCTTGTCCTCCTTAGCTCCTGACTCCTGTCAGTTACTCCTAGCATTATGAGAAAATGAAAAGCTAACAAGAAGAGATCAGTGTAATGGAGGCAGGTACAAAAAATGTTGTTGTTCCTCACACAGTGCTGCCACCAACCTTTACTTTTCTATAATAACTCAGTGAAAAGTTTGGGAAAGTCTAAACAGGACGAAAATATTTAGCATGGCATTGATAGAAATTTTTTTGCTGGTATATTTTCACACTCTCCTCCTTCCAGCAGCTGCCTTTGTTTTCTTTTGAGTAATGAGCCGGTTGCTGGGAACATGCCAGAGATTTTTCTTTGACTGCATTCATCACCGTTTGTGCCACTTTTTAATAGCCTCTTAATACTTCAGTAATTGCATGACTGTAGTCTTCCTTATTTCATTGTTCAAATACAGGTCCAATTAATTCAGCATTATTTTGCTGTGTGTTGTTCATTCTTTCTATAATGTACAAACTAAATTAAAATATTTAGCAAATGAGCTTTAGTTCTGTAAGTGTAGCTGCTGAGAGATCCACAAATATGAATTTCACTTTCAATTTTTTAGCTTTTGTAATGTTCACAACAGAAATTTATCAATTGGATAGATGGAGTAAGGTCTAAGGCAACTTTCCGTGGTCAAAGATATAAAAGTCCTTTTGACTATAGTCCACCACATAAAGAAAATGTAAATTAAGATAAATGTTACAAATTAAACAAACTATTACGTGGACTTATGAATCCTAGCCTGTAACTCCTCTGGTGTGGGTTTGCAGAGACAGCATGCGCAAAGAACTCTAGTCACTGGTAAACAACCTGTCCTTCTGTGCTTTTGTTTAAGCTTCTTCAACAGCTATGCAATCAATAAAAAGTAACAAAGTTGATGGGCCATATAATAAAAAAGCATTTATCTTGGGAGAGGATGCAGTTTGCTTTCTAGATGTAAACCTGCATCAATATGTGCTCAGTTTCCATACTCGCATTTTTATTTTATTGTACTTTACATCGTTAATTACACATACTTTGTAATAAACAATACTCATTACTACCACTAACTGGATAACTGGTGAAGTATACAGCCCCTTCAGGTTTTCCCGTGGCTGGCTGGTTAATCTGTTTCTGATGTGAGCCAGAGACAACTCTCCGACTGCATCCTAACATTGTCTCCCCTAGAGTATTAGAGAAGGAGGAGGCAGAGTTCTATGAGGAATGGGTGATCTGGTTCAAGTAAAATAAAACTGAGTCAAACTTTTTTTAAAAATTTCCTAAGCTCAAAGTAATCTTAAAGGTTGAAAAAATGTGCTTTACTTGTAACTTTTTAAAATGTCATAAACTCAAAAAAGATTATTCTTGCTGGGCCGAAAGCAGGAACTCTTGGGAATCTCCTCAAGAAGCCTAGTCTAGTGAGATTTCCATCCTGATTACAGACAAAGAGATTTAAACTTCAGAATGACATGCCAATAAGTTACCTGAATGAAGCATGGCATTGAAGATTTCTAATCAGAACTCCACTATGGACTTGGGAATTATTGCATCTTCATGATAACTGGCTAAATCAGAGGCAACCCAGTAGGACAAAGCATATATAAATTTGAAATCCAAGTTGGATTCTAACTAAAACTAAAGATAATAGTGCACCAAAAGGCTGTTCAACCACTCTGATATATGAACAGTAAGCTTTGAATTCAAAGTAATGCTTTTGTAGGCTATGATAACAAATGACTCACAGAGTCATACGTATGGATGATTTTCTTATTCTGGTGCTTGGATCTGTTAAATATGGGTTTCCCGTGTAATCTGTTAAAGATTAAGGATAGGGGAGTTTCAAATAATATGTGTATGCTTTGGAAAAATTAGATTTTTTTAAAATAATTTTGACAGCTACTATTGATTTTTATTTTAAACTGATAAAAATAAAAAAGCTTTAAATTTTTGCAGTTGTGGGAAATTATGTGGAGGAGTCAGACAGTGGGGAAGGCAGACTGTAATTATTTAATGATAGTAGATGTTGAGATTCAAAAAGTTAAAGCTTTATAACCATTAAAACAAATTGTCAACATCACGTCAAAATGTACAAAATAAATATCCTTAAATCAAACTCTAATAAAGATCTCAAGCACCATTTTTATTACTTTGCCTGTCTGGAAATTTCGATTATTATTGATGGAAATATTGTTTTGTCAGTTTGTGTGTGTACGGTGAAATAGACATTTACCAGTAAAAACTTGACCCTTCCAAGCCTAAATGTATATTTGTGATCAGCACTTGATTGCTTTTGTTATATGTAATATTGCAAAAGTGATGATCTGTCACATTGGTTAAAAGAATATGGGCAATTTAGATGAGCCTGTTGGTTTTTTTTCAATATATGAAATTCTTCAGATTCAGTATGCTGGCTGTATTATTTCTTGATATGCATAAGGTGATCACTATTGATCTTTTTTTAATAGTAAGAAGTTGTTGTTGATGAAATGTTTTTGTCCTCCCTCTGTCCAGCCAAGAGTGCTGTTGTCTTGTTTTGTCTTTTAAAAACTAAAATACAGTAGTTTTTCCTCTACACTTCAGCGAACATTTGTACCAATAGATTGTAACCTCAGGCTGAGGTATGTTTATATCAGGCTATAATATGGTATTGTATTACATTTTCTCCTATGAAAAACATATAAATCAATCAACCTAGAAAAAGCATTTTCCTGTGCATTAAATGGTAGGGATGATTCTTCTATGGCTTATTTTAATTTAACCAGGATAGAATGAATCCCCCACCCCCCTATAACAAATGCAACATCCACTGGATTCTTTTATGTTAGAGAATAATACATATCTATTCTGATAAGAGACAAAAGAAAAATTACAATATTTCCTCACCCTCAAATATTTGCACTGCTGAGTCAAACAAAGCAAGGGTTGCCCACAGATCCAGTAATCAATGCCACATTATTTCCTGCAGTTCTGGTGTATTATGTTTCTGAACATAATACAAGACTTTAGCAGTTCTCAAACTTTTTCATAGTATGGGCCACATGTTAATAGATAGTCTTGCTTCTGGATCATGTCCAATTCCATCTTTGATTTGCATGGACTACTTCCCTTCCCCATAAAATCTTATGGCAACTACAGCAGTTGCTTACATGGAAAAACATTAGTTTAATGTGATATAGAAATAGAATAAATGCATTATTTGTGATAGAGGAGGCTCATTATATGTGGTTTCATATAGGGAGTGGAAGAGTTCAGGATATTTTTCTGAAGTGATTATGAGTGAAAACAATAATCTAACAATCATAGCATGTGGTCTTCATGGCATTTTTTTGCTAGGGATTATTGGTGATTTTAATGCTAAAGCTACATGACTGAATGTTGAATGATTCCTGATTAAGTTGTTTCTAAATTAGTCTTTTCTTATTTTGTGTTTTCAATTTGTCTAATTATGATTCATGTTAACAGCATGCTTATTAAATTGTGTTAGCATTTCTGTTATAATTCTGTTTTTAAGTAACTTAAAAGAAAGCTTTGCTGTAAGTTGCAACATGGTATTTTATTTTGAAAAAGGAAGGGAAATATATTTTAAGGTTGTTTAACTTATAAATATTTGATTAAAATATAATTTCGTAATCAGCTATTAGTTAAGTCTTAACTCTTTGCATTGAGAATAAAACTGAAAACAAAAGATATCTAAATCAAATTTGGTCCTTTGGTCAACCTACCTGCTGTAAAAGAGAGAGAAAAACTTTTGTGCTTTCACATGTGTTGTGTATTGTTGCTTTACAGAGTGGGACAAATGTTGGTTTGATACCAGCGCTAATATCAAATCAACTTTAAAGGTATCTTTCTTTCAAGGGTATGGTTGAAAATGTCTTTTCCATGTCCAGTAAGCCACCTTCTGCACAATATGATTTTCCCATCTCTTCACTGTGAGCTACATAAATATCTCATAGATAATTCTGCCAATTCTAATCAGTTGTTTTCTGTTGTTCAAAGATTAACAAAGTTTTAAATAATAAGTAAGATGTATTTGTGGTGACTAGAATCTCTGTTGTTTAATGGGGATATGGAGAAAGCTAGAAAGAAACAAGTTTGAATGTAAAGTATGTTGCCTTTAAAACTGCTAGGAATTAGTAGACTTTTCCAATGAAATGTCTGTGATTTAAAGAGGCTGAGCTTGTCTCAGACTGAGACAATACTGCCACCATATCGAGGAGCTCAGGGACCAGGAAAACTTGTCAGCTGCCAAGCTACAAGGCCAACTGTAGAGGCCCTTTGCTGCCACCTATTGTTATAACAAAGAAGCTACTTCCAAACATAGTTATCCATTGGAGCATCCCACACTGGGGTTTGTTCCATTACCTGTGATATATGACAGTCTAATAATTATTTTGTGTTCATTGTTTGTTTGTTTTTTGTTCTCAAAACTATTCACTAGTGTCCATTCAGATTGGAATGTGAAACGCTCACTGATGTTAAAAGGAGTTAGGTATTTATCCATTGAAGAATAGACCTTTCTCAGTTCTGCTGCTGTTGATTGATAATAGCAGCCTTAACTTTGCACGTTACAAATCAAGCTTTTCTTTTCTGCTTGACACATCCTCAGGAGCTGTCTTCCTCCTGCTCTCTCTCTCTCCTGTCTTTTTCTCGTGGGCATAAAGTGACAATCTGAATACATTAGCAGCATTGCAGTTTAGTTTCAGAGGTCAGATTAAACTTCAGTCATGTTTCAGCAGCATTGTTAATTAAATCACTTAAATCCTTGGTTTTCAGTTTTTCATCTGGCATTACATTTTTACGTGGTTTTGTTTCTACTGAAGTCAGTAGCAAAACCCCCTTTGATTTCAGTGTGATTAAGATTGAGCTATGTATAATGTAAAATGAGTAAATAAAGTAGATGTGTTAGTGTTGGATTTGTGGCCTTATTTTAGCAAGACTAACAACTAATTGACACACAACTTTGAGACTCAAAGCAGTGAAGTTGAATGTAATTCCCTGGTTTCATTCCCCATAAAAATCACATGATGATCAAATTGGCTTTCTGTTAGCCTCGACAAGTATCCACCCAGTGAAACTCAGTAAGATTCCTGATATCATCTCTTTGGTCTTCATTTTTCACTTTTCAAAGTATTGCTTCGACTGTTTAAAATTTTCAAAAGCCCTTAATAACCTGGGTGTCTGTTCCATTTTCAAAAATGACTTAGATACTTAGGCGTATCATTGCCTTTCATTGAAACGTAGTCTCTTAAGTCACTGAAAAATGGGCTGTTGGCTCCTAAGTCACTTATGTACTTTTGAAAATTTAAGAATAATTTAGATAAACTCAGAATAACTAAACTGGGGCAACACTGTTTTCTACTTCAGTCTCTTAAGTAGATTAAGTTCTGTCTTTCCCAAGAGAATTAATTTATCGTATTTTAATTTAGTGCTGACTCATCCAGTTTTAAATGTGCATGTTTTTTATATTTCTCTGTTAATTTCTACTGGAGCTGGATCCTGGGCTTTTGGAGAATTTTCTTTATAAAATAATTTTTTGCATTGCTTGTAATAATGTGTGAACTGTAGTATAAATCTGTGGATCCTTTTTAATTTTTGTTTTAAAGTATGCTGTTTGTTGTATTTCATTGACCTGTTTTTATGTGAGATATTTTGTTTATTATCTTGGATTTTCTGGGTGAAAAAACCTCACTAAAGCCAACTTGATCCCCTTCTAAACTCTTATGGTTATAAATGGAAAAACCTTAGTCCGCTGAATAATGTGGAAAGATTTTGTCTTTTTACAATTAGCTGTTCTTTCTATGTTCTTGTCCTTTTGTTATTTTAGATATTTACACTTTCTTGGTCATGTTCTTTTTGTAAAACAAACAAAAACCAACTTCCCTGTCTTCTCCCCCCCCCCCCCCCCCCAAACTGCTTACCTAAGCTAATAATGCACCTGAAAGAAGGTCATAAAAAGAGGGTGAAAAAGAGAGAGCGCAGATACTTTGTACAGACCCATTAAAGAGGATGCACTAACTATTCCAAATGTTATGTTACTTTCAAGCCAATCAGCTCAAAGCAGTAAGGGATTGGGGCCTCTCTAACCCAGCCAAACACTGTGTTGTTTTTTTTTAATTGAACAAGAAAATTGTGGCAATGACGATATCACTAGGCTATCATACACTTATAAAAAATCATGCCCTCCAGAAATTTATACACATTCTAACGCTGCTCTACAGCTTTGGGATAGAACTTGAGAAAAAAATAAGTTATTTTCCCTTGCCAGTGACTCCCATTGCAACCAATCTAGATCTTAACCCAAATTGCAAACCAGAGAGCCTTAAAGACTGGGAAAGCCATGAAATACAAATGGTTAGCCAGCTATTCAGCAAATGGTTAGCCAGCTATTCAGCAAATGGTTACCCAGCTATTCAGAAAAGAAACTTTTCTAACTTATTTAGCTATCTAAACTACTTCCAGTACTTTCAAGTTAGCCATTATGTTCCTCAACTTTCTGGAAAAGCTTCTTTATACAGAAAGCTAACTTTAGTAGAAGTGATTGTAGGGTGATTCACTCCTATACTAGGCTGCAGCCAGTCCGCAAGCCAGGAATTGGTCTGGTGACTCTCAGGGCAGGTATGTCAACTTCACAGGAAGAACAGCAGCTCAGTCTGCTCAACATCACTCCAGGGTTGGAACTCTCTCTTGCCTAACAGTGGCAAGAGACCTCCCACCCCTCAGCCTTAGCCTGCTCCAGCCTTGCTCTTGGTCCAACTCTTGTTCCTCGTCTTGCTCTTGCTCCTGCTCCTGCCCTGTTCCTTGCTCTGCTCCAGACTTGCTCTTGGTCCAACTCTTGTTCCTCGTCTTGTTCTTGCTCCTGCTCCTGCCCTGTTCCTTGCTCTGCTCCAGACTTGCTCTTGGTCCAACTCCTGTTCCTCGTCTTGCTCCTGCCCTGCTCCTTGCTCTGCTCTAGACTTGCTTTCTCTTCAGACTTGTTCCAACTCCCCTCTGGACTCCTGATTCTGGTTGTAGCACAATAAAAGAAAATTTCTTTAAGATACTGTTTCAATGGTACCTTATGCCATTCGGGTTAAAATATAGATAGATTGAATGGAAATACATTTTGGAGAAATTGTGCTGAAAGAGGAGATTTTATGCATCTATGGTAGATACCTCCAGGTCACTAAAGACTACTGGGATGCACTTCAATTATCAGAAATGATTGGATATTTATTACCAAATGATCCTTTGTTAACCTTCCTGGGGCTTCCTAGAAGAAATGGTCACACAAAAGGAAATGGAGAATTAATCCCTCATCTGGTGGTAGCTGCTAGGCTACTAAAAGCTGCTCATTGGAAAAGAATGGTCTGGCTCTAGAGAAATGGTTAAAAAATACAGGAGGTGTTTGTTATGAAAAAATTAACACACCAGTAATATACCCAGCAAGATAGAGGACAAATAAATACTTAGATATTTGGTTACCATTTGTTCAATAGTCAAAGTACATTCATCTGGGGAAAAAAACAAAAAAACCCAAAGCACACCTGTCCAGGTTTTTTTTTTAATAGTAACATTTGCTAGACATGCCTGGTTTGTTAAATATGTGTAATCAGAGATTTCACTCAATTTAATTAAACCACTAAAAACAATATGTCATGGGTAGTGTAAAGATGCTTACTCTGTAACTTGGTAACATCTGTTAAATAGGAAGAGCCAATGATTATATTACTGTATAATGTTTTTCTAATCAAAAGCTCATTGTAATAATTATTGTATTTCCTTTCATATTTACATGCCTACGTTTGTAAACCTCTTAAAACTTCCTAAATAAAGCCACAATGTAAAAATAAAAGAAAAACAAACAATAGGGGGTAAAAGATGCACCGCATTGGCAACATTAAAAACAATCATCACCAACAAAAACCAACCTAATGCTGTGTCACGCTGTCTGGAGTGGCTCACAACTGTGAGTGCCAATCTTAGGTCAGACTGTCGGGAAACAGGGCAGATGCTCCCCAACTGGTAGTATTTTCTATAATGAGATTTCACCAAGCCAGTAACCAATATTAGCCTTACCACGGAGTCAAGGACAGTCCCCTTAGGCTCTCCAGCCAATCTTACCACCCAGACAAACTGGACTTTGTGATGAAAGGTTATTAAAACTGAAAATCACCACATATTAGGTCACTCCTGGCCCCAAAGGGCCAATCACTTACCTCAAGTCAATAGATGCTCTTGATCTCACGCCAAAAACAATGCCGGTAGCCAATTCTTTACTAAAGTAACTAAAGATGTACAGTATTAGCTAAGAAAAGAAATGAAAGTTATTGAGAAGTTAAAGCAGGTAAAATATATTAACAGTTAAGTCCAAGTTTGTAAGTCCAAAGTGGTAGCAGAGATGTAGTAATCTGCTAGTTTTCCATAAATCTCTGGGTTACCTAGAATGGCTCTAGGGATCTCTGTCCAGTTTCTCAGTATTCCTCCCTGGTAGAATCCCTCAGTCCAGAGATATAGGATCATTCTCTTAAATCAGCAGCTATAGATCCTGCTCACAGAAGACAAGCTGACAGGTACCTTCGCCCACATGGCGCTTCCTTTGATGAAGAATGCATCTTGAGTCCTTGACCTAAGGTCCCTGGTCAATCACCATTTGCTTTGAAATTAGCAGTTGTTTGCTAAAGTCCTTAAGACATTCTTTAGCATTCACAAGATTTCTTTGATGAGTAATTTAGTTAGTGATATACATTATGCAATTGTCTGCCATTATATTACTATAGAAATAGATAAGTGAGAGCAATACAGATAACATTAATTGGTTTTCAGGAAGTTTACACATCAAGTAAATTTTCATCTGAATACTAACACAAACCTCTGATATAGGGTTAATTAAGTACAGTATATAGATGAAAGCAATACAATCAACATCTCTATTGATTTCTATTAGCGTATGAGTGAATTAGTTTCAACGCATACTAATGCTCAATACTACTTTGATATTCACAAACAAGTGAATTGACCTATTGCTTTGATCTGAACTGGTCTGTCAGCGTCACAGCCCATTCAACTGTACCTTAGTGTTTCATGACCACATCTGTCATTGGTTATGATTTCAGTGAGCACTTGCTAAGTGCAAATAAGGAAAAAGATATTGGTTGCTGAAGTGAGCTGAAAGCATGTACATTAACAGCTCCTAGAGTCTTGCAGATAACCATAGCAGTTAACTCTGGCAAGAGAGATCCATGTTAAGCTGAGCAAAAAGATAGTTCAGGATAGCAGATATCAGCTCAGACATACATAAAAACAATATGTTTGTTGAACACTGCTTGTGAAAAAACACTCTGCTCAAAATCCCATCTTGGAAATCAAGGAACAGATCCTCAGATAGACTGCAGTAGTCGTGTTTTCAAGTCTTTACAAGTGTCTTTGAAACTAATTTAATGTTACTATGTTGTTTATAAAATGTATTTGAAATATTGGGTAAAAAAGATCCAAGTATTATTAGGTTAGAAAAGTGGCGCTGGTATTTTATTGCTATAAAATGTGGTTTGAATTGTTTAAAACAGGAAAATATATCTATAATTTCCCTCCTCATTTGTGGAAAACTCAGAGATGGATATTATTCAAGGTTTCTGAACCAGGCATGATAAGTTTCAGTGCACAATGTGAACATTTTATACAGTTATGAGCAAATGAAACAGGATTATGTTTAATGCAACCCAGGGGGAATACGTTAATACCAATACTTAGAGATTACTATACATTTTCAAAATACTGTACAGACATTAAATAATTGTAATTGATATACTTCAGCATTAACAATACTTACAGAGGTACAAAACAATTCCAAAAGAAGATTGGTTACTATACATCCTGCCTGGGAGTGACCATGTTAATTCATGTTTTCCTCTCTAAAGTATTTTTTATTTGTTTTAGGATTTTTGCTTTTTAAAGATTATTGTATGAATGAAATTGATGAAGGTGTCCCTCAGCTGAAATTTTATGAAGAGGTAAGAAATCTTTTATCTTCTATTGGTGTTCTGTGTCATAAGCTTAATTACTGGCTTGCCAGGAACAAGTGTATTTGTGTTTGGGGGTGGGGCTTGGTAGGAAGAGCATATGGGTGGCACTGGAGGGGGGTATAATGGAAGAAAAGGGGGATGTATTATGATATGCATTGTTCTGATACATTTCAGTTTCCTTAAGTAGATTAATGATTCATAAGAAATGGTGATAAGTATCATTTGGCTCTTAGAACAATGCTAGCTTTTTAAACATATATAAGACTTTTTAAAATAAAATGTTAGAACAAAGTATTTATTTTAATTGTTTTTTGTACAGTTTTCAAATCATATATGCTTGTAAGGTGATTATGATTTCTTTGGTATCACATTGATAATGATCACACATTTAAACAGTACAAAATGGAATGCTGAAAGAAGAAATTATTTTGCTGGCTTATGTTCCAGCTGTTATTTGGTATAACTGTACATATTGAGCCACAGTATTTTTATTAAGCTTCTTGTGTTTCTGTAACAGTGGATTAATAGAACACTTAAAGAAGTGCAGTTGTAATAGATACTTTTGCTTGAAGACATGTTGAGTTTATTTGGTCTTTGGTTTCATGATGCCGCTGGGGTGTGCAGGCTTTTGGCTGATGAAAACAATAATGTAAGAAAAAACACATTGACTGAATCTTAACCATATTGGCATTTATCAGATCCATGCACCCAGAGAAGGTTTCAAAAATACCAATAGGCTTAGGGTGACCAGATGTCCCGATTTTATAGGGACAGTCCTGTTTTTTGGGTCCTTTTCTTATATAGGCTCCTATTACCCCCCACCCCCGTCCCGATTTTTCACATTTGCTGTCTGGTCACTCTAAATAGGCTGGTGGGGGGGAAGAATTATGATTTATGACTGAAATAGTGTAGTTATATGAATGCCTTTTTCCCTTGAGGGTATGGTTAAGTTACTGTATGCACTGTACTGAAGCCAAATATTTCCAGCTATTTCTGGATGCTGTGACACATGCTAAAGCTGAAACCGAAAGCAAGCTGCAGGCTGGACTATTAGGACTGTCAGGCCCCTAGGTTTTGTAATTCTTTACAAATTGATTAAAACTTTTTTTTTTAAGCGCAACCTTTAGCATACTTCTTTTAAAGCTGCATTTAGG
This sequence comes from Macrochelys suwanniensis, assembly GCA_033296515.1. Lineage (NCBI taxonomy): Eukaryota > Metazoa > Chordata > Testudines > Chelydridae > Macrochelys > Macrochelys suwanniensis. Next base: position 2,675,047 of record CM065789.1, on the reverse strand, counting down.
GGCTATATTCTTCCTTCAGATGTGCACATGCAATCTCCATTGACATCACCAACTTGCATATCTTGCACATCACCAAGTTGCATCGAGTTGCATACCTAGTTGCATATCTTATTATTTAGTATTTATTTGACAGTAGACTCAGGGGCACCAATCAGGACCTGAACTCATTGTGCCAGCTGTTATTTGTGTATATACATATGAAGACTAACACAGTCCCTACATTTTACTGCGTTTATAATCTAAGAAGACAAGTGGTGCATAAAGATTTATAGAGAGATGTATACAATTTTGATATACATTTACATTATTTTTGTTATTATAAAAATCAAAGAAAGAGTTAGCTATCTGCATAACGAGTCTTGTGGATAAGGGAGAAGCGGTGGATGTGGTATACCTAGACTTTAGTAAGGCATTTGATACGGTCTCGCATGATATTCTTATTAATAAACTAGGAAAATACAACTTGGATGGGGCTACTATAAGGTGGGTGCGCAACTGGCTGGATAACCGTACTCAGAGAGTAGTTATTAATGGTTCCCAATCCTGCTGGAAAGGTATAACGAGTGGGGTTCCGCAAGGGTCTGTTTTGGGACCGGCTCTGTTCAATATCTTCATCAACGACTTGGATATTGGCATAGAAAGTACGCTTATTAAGTTTGCAGATGATACCAAACTGGGAGGGATTGCAACTGCTTTGGAGGATAGGGTCATAATTCAAAATGATCTGGACAAATTGGAGAAATGGTCAGAGGTAAACAGGATGAAGTTTAATAAGGACAAATGCAAAGTGCTCCACTTTAGGTAGGAACAATCAGTTTCACACATACAGAATGGGAGGAGACTGTCTAGGAAGGAGTACGGCAGAAAGGGATCTAGGGGTTATAGTGGACCACAAGCTAAATATGAGTCAACAGTGTGATGCTGTTGCAAAAAAAGCAAACTTGATTCTGGGCTGCATTAACAGGTGTGTGGTGAGCAAGACACGAGAAGTCATTCTTCCGCTCTACTCTGCGCTGGTTAGGCCTCAACTGGAGTATTGTGTCCAGTTTTGGGCACCGCATTTCAAGAAAGATGTGAAGAAATTGGAGAGGGTCCAGAGAAGAGCAACAAGAATGATTAAGGGTCTAGAGAACATGACCTATGAAGGAAGGCTGAAGGAATTGGGTTTGTTTAGTTTGGAAAAGAGAAGACTGAGAGGGGACATGATAGCGGTCTTCAGGTATCTAAAAGGGTGTCATAAGGAGGAGGGAGAAAACTTGTTCATCTTAGCCTCTCAGGATAGAACAAGAAGCAATGGGCTTAAACTGCAGCAAGGGAGGTTTAGGTTGGACATTAGGAAAAAGTTCCTAACTGTCAGGGTGGTTAAACACTGGAATAAACTGCCCAGGGAGGTCGTGGAATCTCCATCTCTGGAGATATTTAAGAGTAGGTTAGAGAAATGTCTATCAGGGATGGTCTAGACAGTATTTGGTCCTACCATGAGGGCAGGGGGCTGGACTCGATGACCTCTCAAGGTCCCTTCCAGTCCTAGAATCTATGAATCTATGAATATACCTCTTAATCTAGCCATCAGTAATTGGTTAAGATCTAAAGGACGGGCTGATATGGAATATTCTGCATATCACCATTTGTCTTCAAGAAACTTCACCTGGATTAGGCAAGGTGGGTATATAACATAGCTTTAGAATGAGGACTCTGTTCTTTTTTTTTTATCTTGAATTTTATTATATTTTCCTGCTCCTTTTCTTCAAAGTTTAATCAGCAACCAGAAAATAAAAAGACAAGAAAGTTAAAATGAAGACTGCCTCAGTTCAGACCCATTCAGCAAAGAGTTGGCTGAAAAATGTGGACTTGCACAGTTCTCAGAAGTTAAGAAATGTGAGCTCTGACAAGCTTGCTATTCATAGATTCTAAGGCCAGAAGGAACCATTGTGATCATCTAGTCTGACTTCCTGCATAACGTAGGCCAGAGAACGTTCAAAAATAATTCCTGGAGCAGATCTTTTAGAAAAACAGCCAATCTTGATTTTAAAAATTGTCGATGATGGAGAACCCACCATGACCCTCAGTAAATTGTTCCGATAGGTAATTACTCTCACCCTTGAAAATTTACACCTTATTTCCAGTTTGAATGTGTCTCATTTTAACTACCAACCACTGGATCATATTATACCTTCCCCTGCTAGATTGAAGAGCCTGTTATTAAATATTTGTTCCCCATGAAGGTACTGTGACGGGGCAAGGCCAGATGGCTATAGAAAAGTAGTGGGAGACAGATACTAGCCCCAGTCTAAACAAATCCCTGTTACCAGGATAAATAAATGGCAGCTGCTCCAGGTCAATTAAGACACCTGGGGCTAAGTAAGATCTTTCCAGAAGACAGGGAAGATAGCTAAGTTGATTGGGACACCTGAAGCCAATTAGGGGCTGGCTGAAACTAGTTAAAAACCTCCCAGTTAGTCAGTTGGGCCAACATGTCAGGAGCTGTAGGAGGAAGCTGCGCTGTTGTAGGAAGTGAGCGGTACAAACCATTTCAGGGGCAAGGAAGGAGGCCCTGAAGTAATGGTGAAGTAGATATTGAGGAAGTTGGGGCTGCTGTGGGGAAGTGGCCCAGGGAATTGTACATGTCCTATTTCCAAAAAGTCAGCTACCATAGCTGCTACTATTAGGGTCCCTGGACTGGAGCCTGGAGTAGAGGGCGGGCCCGGGAACCTCCCCCTCCCCTCCCCGATTAATCACTGAGACTGGGAGACAACAGAGACTGTGCGAGGGTGGGTTGCTTCTCCTTACCTCCCTTGCTGGCTTATGATGACAGTGGCTCAGTAGGCTGTGACCCTTGCCTCTAGAAAGAGAAGGGCTACATGGCGGGTCGCAGTGAGCCTCTGAGGCAGCAAAATCCGCCAGGAAGCACGGGATCCATGGAGACAAGGACAGAGCTTTGTCACAGTACTTATCGACTGTAATCAAGTCACCCCTTAACACTTCTTTGTTAAATTAAATAGATTGAGCTCCTTCACTTTATCACTATAAGGTATGTTTTCTACTCTTTTAATCATTCTTGTGGCTCTTCTTTGGACCCTGTCCTATTTTTCAACATCCTTCTTGAATTGTGGGCTCCAGCACGGAACACAGTATTCCAGCAGCAGTTGCGGCAGTGCCAGTTAGAGGTAAAATAACCTCTCTAGTCCTATTCGAGATTCCCCTATTTATGCATCTCACAATCGCATTAGGTCTTTTGGCCACAGTGTCAAGTTCTACCATCAGAGATTCTGCCTCCAGTCTTCAGAAACGCACATTTAGAGACCGTCAGCAAAACACTTCAGTTTATATCCCTTGTCATGATGGTGTACATAGAGAGAAAAATAATATCTAAGATAGTCAAGTCCCAAATAATATAGGTCTTTATACGTGCAGATTAAAGCCAACACCTTGAAATGCACTTGGAAGAGTATTGAGAGCCAGTGTATTGGATGGCGCATAGGTGCAGTGAATGGATGTCATCTCACTCTACCAGTTATTTGGACTACTGAATTCTACGCAAACTGAAGCTTCCTAGTAATTTTAAAGAGTAGTCTTCAGGAGAATACATGGTGTTGAATCAGTCTAGCGGTGACAGTTGCATAATGGATTTTGCAACAATGAAAGGTCATTAACTGCAGATGAGCTATAAACTACCACAGTTTTGCAGTGCATGGAAATTCAAGGTCAGCTGAGGGCACTGTGTACAGAATTTTAAGTACTGGCGAAAATGGTTGCTGCATCTTCACAGCCTGGCAGAATAAAAAAGTCTTTTCAGTTGCAACTGGAGCTGAATTAAGAGCTTGATTCAAGAATGAAGGTGTGACTGCTTGTAGCTCACTGCATTAACGTGATTTATTTTTGGTTTTGTAGTTGTTCTGATCCAATTATAAAATCATTATAGTCAATGTAAAAGGCATTTGAATTTGGAGCCATAAAACAGGGTCCAAACGTACCCCCAATATTGCCAACCAACTTGACATGGAGTGAGACACCAACAGAGAAAGCAGTCACATCTACAATTAGTTTCTGTAAATAATATTCCGTGCCAACCTGCATTAACTCTGTCTTGTCTAGACTGTTTTTCAGCCAGTATATTTTTTTTCCCCATTGCGTGATTTAGACGGGGACATGGATTAGCAAACTGCACCATCTGCACGTGTGAAAAAGATGATGTAAAGTTGAGTTTTATCCATGTATTGTTCACACTGCAGCCCCAAATGCTTCAAACTTCCCTGGCAGCCTCTTACACGCAGATCAGAAGGGGCAACAAAGAATAATCCTCTAGGACTTTGCATAAGAGGGACCTTAGAGCAGGGGTGGCCAACCTAAGCCTGAGAAGGAGCCAGGATTTACCGATTTACATTGCCAAAGGGCCACAGTAATACGTCAGCAGCTCCCCGCTCCCAGCGTCTCCCACCCACCAGCAGCCCCGCCAATCAGCGCCTCCCCCTCCCTCTCCACACCTCCTGACCAGCTGTTTCATGGCGTGCAGGAAGCTCTGGCGGGGAGGGAGGAGCAAGGGCATGGCACGCTCAGCGGAGGGGACGGGAAGGTATGGAGTGGGGGCAGGGCCTGTGGCAGAGCCAGGGGTTGAGCAGTGAGCACCCCCCGGCACATTGGAAAGTTGGCGCCTGTAGCTCCAGCCCCGGAGTCGGTGCCTGTACAAGGAGCCGCATATTAACTTCTGAAGAGCCGCATGTGGCTCCGGAGCCACCGGTTGGCCACCCCTGCCTTAGAGTGATGAATAATTACCTACTGTCACCTTCTGAGACTTCTTATAGAGGAACAAACAGAACAATTGCAGAACAGTCCCATCAATTCATGACATATACTGCCGGTGTGTAAGCAGCACCTCCTGAGTAATGTTATCAAAGACTGCTGATAGATTTAATAAGGTCAGCCGTTTTCCATTGCCAGAAGGAGATAGTTGACTAAGGATACTAATACAGCCTCTGTACCAAAACCAGACATAGAGTTAGACTACTAGGGATCTGGTATATCAGAAGAATCCAGATGAAGCTGGTATTGTCCATCCATGACTGCCTCAAAAGAGAATGTTCAAAATAGGATAATAACTGGCAAAGTCATTAATGTCAAGTGATGGCTTCTTCCTAAGCTGCTGTTGGTCTAAAGATAAATTCTTAGAACTCCAAAATTGCTAATTTCAGTTAAGAAATTTTATGCATTGTAAAGAGGAATAATGAATACATTTTTCTATCATTTCCATTTGTTTATACATTTAAGAAATTACTGTAGTAACTAATCAAGAAAGCAGTTTGTATAGAGATTATTTAGAAACATGAGTTATTTCATGTCACTAATTTATCTTTGAAACAATTTGAAGTTGCACTTTAAGGGTTAGCAAAACATGGCCTGAAAATATTTTTAAAAGTCTTGTTACATATTTTTAGAAAAGTCCCCTGTAGATATTTAACAAAGAGACTTGCCGTATTTCCTACAGTAAAGTGTTATGTTTGAAAGCTTTGCAATTTTTATATATTTGATTTACTTACCACATTTTTCAGGTAGAATAATTTGAATAAATTGTTACATAAAAATTATCCTTAGATGTAAAAAGGCTCGATGCTGAAGGGATCTCGTATGTTATTGCAACATGAGTCACGATCATGCATTTATCTGGATGAGTGATTCATCCAGATCTGTCAAAAATCATTTTTTTAGATGCTCAGTAACTTAAGCATTCTAATTTCAGCATTTGAAAAGATATATTGTCAGATAATATTTCTGAAGGTGAGCTGTGGTATTTCAGTCTGCCAGGGGACTGTCATGTATGAGTCACTAGTACCATCGTATTTATGGGACAGTACAGTAACTCATGAGGGAGCTATTACTACTGTATATCAGTTATCAGATAAACCATGACAGTTTGTGAGCTCTGCCCACCATCATGTTCCTTTTGGTTCTATGTAGTAGTGTTCTATTAAATAAACCTGTAAAATTAGCTGAATATGTATGCCAGACATGATCTGATATTAATAAGTGTCTCATTATATTGTCTTGCTTGCCTGCAATAGAGTCCGGGTATTCTTGATGACACATTCTCATTTCCCTAGATGGAAAGAAAGGAGGTAGTTGGCCCAGCACTGTTGAATTGGTTTACCATTTGTAACTCAGTGTGGCATTTATTCTTAGACAGTTGCTGCAGAGAGGTTAATGTTGGCTAGTAATAAGAGTTGACAGTGTTTGTGCTACACTTTCCCAAATCCTTCGAGGTTCTGATTCAACCTTAGAACATGTTAAAAAAAACTCTAAAGTGGTTATACAATTTTATTATCATGCACAGGTTTAGAAGGAAAGCTCTTCAGAGCTCCCATCACAAGAACATATTCTTCACTCTGACAAGAATTTATTCCAACAAGCTATTTGAATTTTATCTCTTTGAAGATTGTGTGTTGTTTAATCTGTGTAGATGGAGTGCAACAAATTCTACTTCAATTTTGCAAGGCTTCCGTGAAGAGCATGAGAATTATCTGTATTAATTGTTATTGTTATATTTCTATATCTGTGTATCTAGCTTTAGTGATTGCTTTGTTGGCTAAAAGATAAGTAAAGGGTAAATCCTACAGGAACTCCCAAATAATTTGTCGATGGAATTCAGTTGCTTGGTGCTCAAAATGATAATCCCAGGAATGCATCGTTTAAAATCATCCTCTGGAGAAATGCATAAGCCAGTTTGGTCAGTTTCAGGGGCCCTACTCAAAATCCCAGGACATCTTCAAGCAGGAACTCTGAACAAAGGGACTTTGGAATAAATAAAAAGAAAACCTGTGACTTGAGAGATACTGGGCTTGAGAGATACAGAATGGAACATCAGACTGTCTGAGAGGCAGCAGTTGCAGGGGCAACCTGTCTTACCCAGCCCAATGCTTGGCGGGCCTGGGTTAAGTGGAACCTTCTTAAACTCGCAAGGAAAGTCTAGGCTTAGTCAAGACTATGTCTTTAGGCTTTTCTTATTTTTAACCCTGTACTCTAATTGCTATGTGACTTTGCTTTAATAGTAGGTTTGTGTCACTTTAATCAGACTCTGGTCACAAGCTCCAAATACAGTTAGACCTGTGTCATTATAACCGTTGGTAAAAAAGGGGACTGCAGCCAGAGGCCCATTTTAAGTACGGGATGAATTGTGAAATTCCACCCTGAGAAAAAGATAGTTACTTGTAGGGGTGCACTTGCGAGGGCCTGTCTAAATTGCTGCTTGCCCTGTAATTATGACAGCTTCAAAAAGAAAAATGTCTTTCGGGGTTGGCCTCGCTGTCATTAGACGAAGTCTGAGCTTCGTCCTAACAGAACCTATACCGTGTGCCTCCTCCCTGGCTTTCTTACTGCTTTGGTAGAGCTAAACCTATTTGTAAGTCTCCATGGTTATTTGTGGCTCTCACGTAGATTTATCCTTATATACTATCTCTTCTGTGAGAGTTCTCAAGTGGATGTTCCCAAATTTGTTATGACCTAGTCTGTTCCTGTATCACAGAATGAGCATTAAGACTCTATCTGCCATGTCTAAAGCAGTTTTTAGACCTCGCTGAGGCAATCATCCCATCTCTTTATGCAGCACTAATGCTGCTTACACACTAAACAAAAGTTGTAGAAATTGCAGTGAATTTGTAAACCAGTCATTCTTATGTTTTCTTACAGTATTCTCAAATATCTTAACCTAAATTCTGTTGTTCTAACTCCAGATTTAATGTAGTTAATTGAATTATAAACACTAAACTGGAAGCAAGTTCACTTAAATTTCCATTGCAACTTTTGGTGTAGTGCTCTATAGTAAACAAGACCAAAATCAAGATCCTTCTGTGAAGGGGCCACTAGAAATTCTTGAAATAGGTCATTTTTCCCAGCAGATATCTATAATACAGTGTCCCCTCTTAAGAGAACTTCAGTGCAGTAGCCTCTTTGTCTTACAAAGTTGTTTTCTACTCTCAGTATTTTAAAAAGCTCATGCAAACACAGAAGTCTTTTTTTTCCATGATAACTGATTAGAAATTCATATAACTGATTTAGCTCAGTCCATTGAGAGGCCTGAATGCTGCCCCAAACCCCAGTCTGCTAACAAACACTAGGAAATCACATCTGTTTCAAAAATAGCACAGTATCCCAGTAGTTCTATTCTGTAAAAATGGGATTGCAAGGACTGTAAAATGGGATTACAGTCATACTGCTGTCATAACAGGGAGTGCACTTGTTACCTATGTTAATCCTGCTGAACCCCAATGTGTTTTATCCAGTTCTCTCAGTACTTGCACTCAGGACTCTGGCATAAAATTAAAAGTTAATTTTCTTTAGAGTTACAGCCGAGCTACGTATGAACTCGATGTGTCCAATATCAGTATTTCTAGTTAGAGAGCTTCATTAGACAAAGTGATCTCATCACTCACAAACTCCATCTCTAGTCTCCTTTGTTTTGTGGCACTTCCTACTTATAGGTGGTGTGTGTATTTGAATGTGTACATACAGTATAATATTAAAGTGCTACTGCTAAGGCCTACAGCATAAAAAACGTTGCTCATTTGGCTTCCAGGCTGCTGGTTCTACTTTATGCATATGCTCCAAATACATTTCAGAAAGTGGGGATCAGCATTCATCATTGTAGGAGAACCAGGGTTGGTGCTCTCACTGGGTGGAGAAGGACACAGAAGGCCTCCTCAAAAAGGTTCAGTCAGATACATACTCCTCTGCCTGTCCCACCCCAACCACCAAGTCCATCAGTTCCATGACCATCATCTTTGCACAATTTACTGCCCAGCTAATGGTTTAGGAAGGACTGTGAATATGTTTTAAATGCAGAACTTCTCAAATTTTCAAACAAAATTCTTCATACCCCATTTTAAGCACCGCAGTCTGCAAACAAATTGGTTACTCCAGTCAAAAGTTACAGGGAGATAGGAAATCTCTTCTTGGATTGGAATCCAGAAGTCATCCGTAACTTAGAATTGCAAAGAGCACCTCCACAAACCCTGTCCTGAGAAAGGGATGGAGGGAAATAAGGTTTCCACCACAGTGAAGAATCTTTCTTCCCTTAAACAGTGTAAAGGTTTAGAAATAGGTTCAATTGACTGATTCCTTTTCTTGTATATTACAGATAAAAGAATATGAAAAACTGGATTCTGAGGAGGAACGTCTTAGCAGAAGTCGGCAGATTTATGACACGTACATAATGAAAGAGCTGCTGTCTTGCTCACATGTATGTATGCTGCAGTTTCACTCTATTATTTTAATATTTAAATATTTCCTTTGACGTTAAATTCTTTAAAATATTTACTAATGGAAGGACAGTGAGTAGATGAAAGTCTGACGGAATTACACAAAACACTGTTCAAGGTGTGACAATAGCAGTATCTATTATGATAGCAGTGTCTACTAACTCAATTGTCACTCTGTATAGCGTAGCACTATTCGAAAGAGTGAATAATCTACAATAATGACATGATTTGAGCCAGAGAGAAATTTATCCTATTATTTAAGACCTTGAATCTGCAAGTGCTTATGCGCATGCTTCGCTTTACACATAATTCTGTTGAAGTGAGTGGGAATACTCGTGCCTGAAGATAAGCATGGACACATGTGCAGGATTGGGATGTAAGTGTACATTTTTCTTAAAACTTGTGGGACTACAAAGAAGCAGTTGGTGGTTTCATATGTTCTACATTCCTGTGCCTTGCAATTAATTGATGGATGGTCTCCGCCATGCATGGCATGATCTGGGATTTTTTTGGCTTGGAAATAGGAATTGCCATAACTTTCAAAGTGTTATACAACAGGATGTTTAATGGACACTAAGTTACGTTCATTTTGAAGTTTGTGTATTTTTCATATAAGCAACATTCCTTTTTAGTTGAAAACTGGTATTGTGACCTCAGTAATTGAGAACTTAAATATCTCTTTTCCAGCTATTTCTCTAAAATCTTACTTTTTATTTTTCCAAAGCCATTCTCAAAGAAAGCTGTAGATCATGTACAAACTCACCTTGCCAAGAAACAAGTGCCACCAAGTCTTTTTCAGGTGAGATGAAAGCACTCGGAATGTGCAGGTTTTATTTAATTATTTGAACGTAAGCAATTCCAGGAAACCTCCTTTATGTACATACTATAATTACAGTTTGTCACGGATTCACAGGTCGTGCCCTCTCTTGGCCCCGTGCGGTCCGTGGGGGGGTGCCCCTTTCAGTGCGACAGCCCTTCTCGGGGGTCCACTCTTTTTCGGGGTCCAGCCCCTCCACCTCCTGGAGCCGCACCTCTCTGAGCCTTAGCACGCCTGCCTTTGCCGTGGGCCCCTTCAGGGAGTCCACGCACTCTGGACCCCCGGGCCTCCGCCCCCCGAAGGGGATGATGCAACCCTGTTCTCTAGACAAGAGTGACTGTCAGCCAGCGTAACACAGGAGGGATGATTGAGCGTTGAACACAGCACAGGAACTCTGAGGGCCTCAGGCCTGGCCTCCTCCCAGCCCAGCACATCCAGCTCTCTCCTTTATCCCGGTGGGCTCTGCCTGCTTTCTTTCTCCAGCCCAGAGCCCCCTTCTTCCCCGCTGGGCTGTGGATATCACTGGCCCCAAGCCCCACCTCTATCCATTGTCTTCTGTCCAGGTAAACAGCCCTGCAAACAGGGTTGTCTGGGCCTTTTCTCTGTCTCTGGCCCCCTGTGGCTGGAACCGGTTGGTTAGGCCCCTGGGGCTCCTCTTTTCGCAGCCTGTTGTTTTCCCACTGGCCAGAACCAGGTCCCCAGTTCCCTCGCCAGTCCCTGTAACAACAAACTCCCTCTCCCATCACCTCGTTAAACCCGTAACACCTAGGGAAACTGAGTCCCACTCCCTTTGAATGTAACCCTAGGAAACCAAGAAAACCCCCATAGGCAACGAGGAAAACAGGAAACTCCCCCATGCCGTCACACAGTTATGACAGGAATTTGATACTGTATTTCAGAAGTCAATGAAAACAAAATGATACAGGGAAAGATTTCTGTATATAATAATCAGAGAATGTTTCTAATTTCATTGTCTGTTTAAAGATAATAAAAATTGTAGATTAGTCTTCTTTAGCCAGAGGAGTCTTTGAGTACATTTCTGAAAATAGATCATAGAATCATAGAATCTCAGGGTTGGAAGGGACCTCAGGAGGTCATCTAGTCCAACCCCCTGCTCAAAGCAGGACCAACCCCAACTAGATCATCCCAGCCAGGGCTTTGTCAAGCCTGACCTTAAAAACCTCTAAGGAAGGAGATTCCACCACCTCCCTAGGTAACCCATTCCAATGCTTCACCACCCTACTAGTGAAAAAGTTTTTCCTAATATCCAACCTAAACCTCCCCCTCTGCAACTTGAGACCATTACTCCTTGTTCTGTCATCTTCTACCACTGAGAACAGTCTAGATCCATCCTCTTTGGAACCCCCTTTTAGGTAGTTGAAAGCAGCTATCAAATCCCCCCTCACTCTTCTCTTCTGCAGGCTAAACAATCCCAGTTCCCTCAGCCTCTCCTCATAAGTCATGTGCTCCAGCTCCCTAATCATTTTTGTTGCCCTCCGTTGGACTCTTTCCAATTTATCCACATCCTTCTTGTAGCGTGGGGCCCAAAACTGGACACAGTACTCCAAATGAGGCCTCACCAGTGCCGAATAGAGGGGAATAATCACGTCCCTCGATCTGCTGGAAATGCCCCTACTTATACAGCCCAAAATGCCGTTAGCCTTCTTGGCAACAAGGGCACACTGTTGACTCATATTCAGCTTTTCGTCCACCGTAACCCCTAGGTCCTTTTCTGCAGAACTGCTGCCCAGCCATTCGGTCCCTAGTCTGTAGCAGTGCATGGGATTCTTCCGTCCTAAGTGCAGGACTCTGCACTTGTCCTTGTTGAACCTCATCAGATTTCTTTTGGCCCAATCCTCTAATTTGTCTAGGTCCCTCTGTATCCTATCCCTACCCTCCAGCGTATCAACCACTCCTCCCAATTTAGTGTCATCTGCAAACTTGCTAAGGGTGCAGTCCACACCATCCTCCAGATCGTTGATGAAGATATTGAACAAAACCGGCCCCAGCACCGACCCTTGGGGCACTCCACTTGATACCGGCTGCCAACTAGACATGGAGCCATTGATCACTACCCGTTGAGCACGACCATCCAGCCAGTTTTCTATCCACCTTACCGTCCATTCATCCAGCCCATACTTCTTTAACTTGCTGGCAAGAATACTGTGGGAGACTGTATCAAAAGCTTTGCTAAAGTCAAGAAATAGCACATCCACTGCTTTCCCCTCATCCACAGAGCCAGTTATCTCATCATAGAAGGCAATTAGGTTAGTCAGGCATGACTTGCCCTTGGTGAATCCATGCTGACTGTTCCTGATCACTTTCCCCTCCTTTAAGTGGTTCAGAATTGATTCCTTGAGGATCTGTTCCATGATTTTTCCAGGGACTGAGGTGAGACTGACTGGCCTGTAGTTCCCCGGATCTTCCTTCTTCCCTTTTTTAAAGATGGGCACTACATTAGCTTTTTTCCAGTCATCCGGGACCTCCCCCGATTGCCATGATTTGTCAAAGATAATGGCCAATGGCTCTGCAATCACATCGGCCAACTCCTTTAGCACCCTCGGATGCAGTGCATCCGGCCCCATGGACTTGTGTTCGTCCAGCTTTTCTAAATAGTCCCGAACTACTTCTTTCTCCACAGAGGGCTGGTCACCTCCTCCCCATACCATGCTGCGGAGTGCAGCCACCTGGGAGCTGACCTTGTCTGTGAAGACAGAGGCAAAAAAAGCATTAAGTACACTAGCTTTCTCCACATCCTCTGTCACTAGGTTCCCTCCCTCATTCAGCAAGGGGCCCACACTTTCCTTGACTTTCTTCTTGTTGCTCACATACCTGAAGAAACCCTTCTTGTTACTCCTAACATCTCCGGCTAGCTGCAACTCCAAGTGTGATTTGGCCTTCCTAATTTCACTCCTGCATGCCTGAACAATATTTATATACTCCTCCCTGGTCATTTGTCCAATCTTCCACTTCTTGTAAGCTGCTTTTTTGTGTTTAAGACGAGCAAGGATTTCACTGTTAAGCCAAGCTGGTCGCCTGCCATATTTACTTTTCTTTCTACACATCGGGATGGTTTGTTCCTGCAACCTCAATAAGGATTCTTTAAAATACAGCCAGCTTTCCTCGATTCCTTTCCCCCTCATGTTATTCTCCCAGGGAGTCAAAGTCTGCTTTTCTGAAGTCCAGGCTCTGTATTCTACTGCTCTCCTTTCTTCCTTGTGTCAGGATCCTAAACTCGACCATCTCATGGTCACTGCCTCCCAGGTTCCCATCCACTATTGCTTCCTCTACTATTTCTTCCCTGTTTGTGAGCAGCAGGTCAAGAAGAGCTTTTCCCCTAGTTGGTTCCTCCAGCACTTGCACCAGGAAATTGTCCCCTACACTTTCCAAAAACTTCCTGGATTGTCTGTGGACCGCTGTATTGCTCTCCCAGCAGATGTCGGGGTGATTAAAGTCACCCATGAGAACCAGGGCCTGTGATCTAGTAACTTCTGTTAGTTGCTGGAAGAAAGCCTTGTCCACCTCATCCCCCTGGTCTGGTGGTCTGTAGCAGACTCCCACCACGACGTTACCCTTGTTGCTCACACTTCTAAATTGAATCCAGAGACTCTCAGGTTTTTCTGCAGTTTCATACTGGAGCTCTGAGCAGTCATACTGCTCTCTTACATACAACGCAACTCCCCCAACTTTTCTGCCCTGCCTATCCTTCCTGAACAGTTTATATCCATCCATGACAGTACTCCAATCATGTGAGTTATCCCACCAAGTCTCTGTTATTCCAATTACATCATAATTCCTTGACTGTGCCAGGACTTCCAGTTCTCCCTGCTTGTTCCCCAGGCTTCTTGCATTTGTGTATAGGCATTTAAGATAACTCACCGATCGTCCTGCTGTCCCAGTATGGGGCAGGAGCTCTCCCCTCTTGCACTCACCTACTTGTGCTTCCTCCCGGTATCCCACTTCCCCACTTACCTCGGGGCTTTGGTCTCCTTCCCCCGGTGAACCTAGTTTAAAGCCCTCCTCACTAGGTTAGCCAGCCTGCTTCCAAAGATGCTCTTCCCTCTCTTCGTCAGGTGGAGCCCATCTCTGCCTAGCACTCCTTCTTGGAATACCATCCCATGGTCAGAGAATCCAAACCCTTCTCTTCGACACCGTCTGCGTAGCCATTCGTTGACTTCCACGATTCGACGGTCTCTACCCCGGCCTTTTCCTGCCACAGGGAGAATGGACGAGAACACCACTTGCGCCTCAAACTCCTTTATCCTTCTTCCCAGAGCCACGTAGTCTGCAGTAATATGCTCAAGGTCATTCTTGGCAGTATCATTGGTGCCCATGTGGAGAAGCAGGAAGGGGTAGCGATCTGAGGGCTTGATGAGTCTCGGCAGTCTCTCCGTCACATCCCGAATCCTAGCCCCTGGCAAGCAGCACACCTGTCGGTTTTCCCGGTCAGGGCGGCAGATAGATGACTCAGTCCCCCTGAGGAGAGAGTCCCCGACCACCACCACCCTCCTCCTCCTCTTGGGAGTGGTGGTCGTGGAACCCCCATCCCTAGGACTGTGCATCTCATGCCTTCCAATCAGTGGAGTCTCCTTCTGCTCTGTTCCCTCAGATTCCACTCTCTGCACTAGTACCTGTGGAGAGAACATGAAAACGGTTGCTCATCTGAATATGCCTTTCTGGTACATGGACTTGTCTCATACTCTTTCCTCTTCTGGAGGTCACATGCCGCCAATTATCCTCACTGTCCTTCTGTCCCCGCTGCGTAGCCTGCTCTGAATCCTCAGAACACTGTGCCCGCTGAAGCCTATCCTGACGTCTATCCAGGAACTCCTCATTTTCTTTTATGGAACGCAGGGTTGATACTCGTTTCTCCAGACCTTGAATCTTCTCCTCCAATATGGAGATCAGCTTGCACTTTGTACAGACAAAGTCGCTTCTATCCTGTGGAAGAAAGACAAACATGGCACATCCTGTGCAGGTCACGACAGCGGATCGCTCAGCATCCATAGTCCCTTCCTTCGAAGAGTTTCCTCACTCAGCTGGTTCGCAGCTGACTGACTGTCTTTTTAGACAGTTAGATTACTAACTGTTCTATAATTTTACTGACTGAAGGGGTCTAATATTAACATTTTATTCCTGTTTTCCTCCAAAATCATATGGGAAACTTCTTAGAATGAACAATGATTACAGATAGCTCCTTTTTGGTGAGATCAGTGGTTTTTATGCCTATCATTGAGGAGTATCCCAGCAGACTAGCAGTGTTTGAAAGAAATCCTCATCCCTTGGGGGCTTGTCGCAGCAGGAGAGAGTCACCTTGGCCAGTCGGAGTTTGGGCATGCGGTCAATCCATCTCCCCACCTGTGACTGTTGATCTGCAGGGTGCTGAGAGCGCTGGCCCCAGTCCAGGAAAGCATTTAAGCAGGCTCTTGAGTGTAAGCATATGAGTAGGGAATGGGAATACATAAGGGCATTAAAGTTAAGCATGTACTTAAGTGTTTTTCTGGCTTGGGGTCAGAGTGCTCAGCACCCTGCAGGACTTAGCCCTTAGTTTCTCTCACTGAGAGCTTCTTAGATAACTGTGGAACTTTCATTCAAAATAGAAGAAATTCAATTAAAACTATGTACCCGGTTTTAGTTAACCACTTGGTACTGTTGCTTTTTCACACATTGTCTTAGAAATTCAGGTCACAGTCCACTTGGATCTATGCTTTCATATGCTAGTTCCAAGTGCATTCTAGGTAACCCAGTTAGCAGAGTGTGAGGAATTTCACGTAAATATTCTAAGTGAAAGTGGGCTATAGTTGCTTTGCCAACCACTGGTAAATTCCACTTTTTAAATATAGTGTAGAATAAATCCCTTTTACATCGGACCTTATGCTTCCTTTCAACATAAATCAGGTCATGAAATACAGAATTCAACGTAATGTTTCAGAAATATAAAAGCATAGCAAAGCACATACCTTTCTGTTTAGTGTATCCTTCCTTTTGCCTCTAGCTAACTATATTATATAGCACCATATTTTTGAGGTATATGAGTACATGGCTGGAGTTAGCAATATTGCAGTTTCAGATGAGGGTTTTAGGTGCTGGTACCAATTTATAGTTCTTTCATTATTCTAAATACACTGGGAAATTACATTCTGAAAAATGGCTACTTCTCCCGCTACAGAAATTAGAGTAAAAAAAAATAATAATAAAAAATAAATGGAGATATGCCAATCTCCTAGAACTGGAAGGACCTTTCAGGGTCATCGAGTCCAGTCCCCTGCCTTCACTAGCAGGACCAAGTACTGTCCACTGACAGATTTTTGCCCCAGATCCCTAAATGGCCCCTTCAAGGATTGAACTCACAGCCCTGGGTTTAACAGGCCAATGCTCAAACCACTGAGCTATCCCTCTCCCCCCACTGAGCTATCCCTCAGAAAAAGAGTACTTTTCTATAAAATGCTATAAATGTTTTAGAAATCCTATAATTCTAAAATCCTGTGTCCACAAATTTAGCACCAAAGTTAAATAATGGATTTTGGTTTATTGGTTTGAAAAGTGCACCTTTTATGTTTTTTATTTATTCAAACAAATTGAAGGTGAAATAAGTATTTCTTTATTATTACAGTTCTAACACAAACTGACCTAAGCAAGGAAATTCAAATTGAAGTTATTAGATAACATAATTAGACAAATTAAAGATGGAATTTTTGCTTTAATGTTGAATGTCTTGGCTCTTCGTTAATATGAACCTATGCGATGTGGCAGTGACTGCAGGTTTAAATTAATTTGCTGTACTTTTATAGTAATTGCATTTACTGTAGCATTTAAAGTACTGTTATATTAACCCTGCTTGATAGTTGTACTGTATCAGTGAATTGTCTTTGATGTTAGAACCAAAGAGACTGACAAAGTGGTATCTATATTGCCTGATTTGGATCTTGTGTAACCACTGCTAATTGAGTTGGGATTTGAAATCATTGCATACTATGTCAAAACCAAGTAATGGTGCTCCTTTTTCAAATAGGCCACTTGTGAATTAAGCTGCTGGTAGTAAGGTAGAGGAAGTAAAGGAGAGGGAAGAGAGAAGCACTAATAAGGAAAGATTATCTTGGTGTTTCTGTGCTGGCTGCTCTTTGAGTTGCACAGCCTTCACCATAAATTCTAAACTGTTATTTAATGTAAATAAATGAGAAGCAGTGTTTTCAGCCTGATAATTCTGGTGGTTTATTTCATAGATTCATAGATTCTAGGGCTGGAAGGGACCTCGAGAGGTCATTGAGTCCAGCCCCCTGCCGTCATGGCAGGACCAAATACTGTCTAGACCATCCCTGATAGACATTTCTCTAACCTACTCTTAAATATCTCCAGAGATGGAGATTCCACGACCTCCCTGGGCAGTTTATTCCAGTGTTTAACCACCCTGACAGTTAGGAACTTTTTCCTAATGTCCAACCTAAACCTCCCTTGCTGCAGTTTAAGCCCATTGCTTCTTGTTCTATCCTGAGAGGCTAAGATGAACAAGTTTTCTCCCTCCTCCTTATGACACCCTTTTAGATACCTGAAGACCGCTATCATGTCCCCTCTCAGTCTTCTCTTTTCCAAACTAAACAAACCCAATTCCTTCAGCCTTCCTTCATAGGTCATGTTCTCTAGACCCTTAATCATTCTTGTTGCTCTTCTCTGGACCCTCTCCAATTTCTTCACATCTTTCTTGAAATGCGGTGCCCAAAACTGGACACAATACTCCAGTTGAGGCCTAACCAGCGCAGAGTAGAGCGGAAGAATGACTTCTCGTGTCTTGCTCACCACACACCTGTTAATGCAGCCCAGAATCAAGTTTGCTTTTTTTGCAACAGCATCACACTGTTGACTCATATTTAGCTTGTGGTCCACTATAACCCCTAGATCCCTTTCTGCCGTACTCCTTCCTAGACAGTCTCCTCCCATTCTGTATGTGTGAAACTGATTGTTCCTACCTAAAGTGGAGCACTTTGCATTTGTCCTTATTAAACTTCATCCTGTTTACCTCTGACCATTTCTCCAATTTGTCCAGATCATTTTGAATTATGACCCTATCCTCCAAAGCAGTTGCAATCCCTCCCAGTTTGGTATCATCTGCAAACTTAATAAGCGTACTTTCTATGCCAATATCCAAGTCGTTGATGAAGATATTGAACAGAGCCGGTCCCAAAACAGACCCTTGCGGAACCCCACTCGTTATACCTTTCCAGCAGGATTGGGAACCATTAATAACTACTCTCTGAGTACGGTTATCCAGCCAGTTGCGCACCCACCTTATAGTAGCCCCATCCAAGTTGTATTTCCCTAGTTTATTGATAAGAATATCATGCGAGACCGTATCAAATGCCTTACTAAAGTCTAGGTATACCACATCCACCGCTTCTCCCTTATCCACAAGACTTGTTATCCTATCAAAGAAAGCTATCAGATTTGTTTGACATGATTTGTTCTTTACAAATCCATGCTGGTTATTCCCTATCACCTTACCACCTTCCAAGTGTTTGCAGATGATTTCCTTAATTATTTGCTCCATTATTTTCCCTGGCACAGAAGTTAAACTAACTGGTCTGTAGTTTCCTGGGTTGTTTTTATTTCCCTTTTTATAGATGGGCACTATATTTGGCCTTTTCCAGTCTTCTGGAATCTCTCCTGTCTCCCATGATTTACCAAAGATAATAGCTAGAGGCTCAGATACCTCCTCTATTAGCTCCTTGAGTATTCTAGGATGCATTTCATCAGGTCCTGGTGACTTGCAGGCATCTAACTTATCTAAGTGATTTTTAACTTGTTCTTTTTTTATTTTATCTTCTAAACCTTCTCCCTTCCCATTAGCATTCACTATGTTAGGCATTCCTTCAGACTTCTCGGTGAAGACCGAAACAAAGAAGTCATTAAGCATCTCTGTCATTTCCAAGTTTCCTGTTACTGTTTCTCCCTCCTCACTGAGTAGTGGGCCTACCCTGTCCTTGGTCTTCCTCTTGCTTCTAATGTATTGATAAAAAGTTTTCTTGTTTCCCTTTATTCCTGTAGCTAGTTTGAGCTCATTTTGTGCCTTTGCTTTTCTAATCTTGCCCCTGCATTCCCGTGTTGTTTGCCTATATTCATCCTTTGTAATTTGTCCTAGTTTCCATTTTTTAAACGACTCCTTTTTATTTTTTAGATCTTGCAAGATCTCGTGGTGAATCCATAAAGTTTCAATGCTCATTTCCTGTTGTTGGCCCATGGGCAAAGACTGCAAAATTCTCTCCAATCCCTCCCAGGAAAATGCTCAGGCACTTGAGCAAATGCTTGCCTTGAGTGCAACTACTCAGGTTCTTAAAGTTAAACCCATGCTGAAGTTCTTTGCTGGATCAAGCCATAAGCCAAGAAAGTCACCACGAATATTGCATTTACTTAGGGCCCCCCTTCTATGGGCATCGAGGATGCTCAACACAAGTTGTTCTTGCCAGTGGGCGGTAAATGCTGGACCCTAAACATGTAATTTATTTTCACTGGACAATATTGCATATTCAGGTTATCATACCCCAAAAAGTTAAATAACATTTTGTATCTTTTTTAGCCATACATAGAAGAAATTTGTGATAGTCTCCGAGGAAAAATATTTCAAAAATTTTTGGAAAGGTAGGAATCTACATACTATATGAACTACTGTGTAATCTCCTGCAGTTATACTGGTCCCTTGAGTATTATTGCAAAATAAGACTAGAATTGTTTAGTTAATTAATAGTGTATTATCAGCAAGCTGTTCCAAAGAACTAGCCTTGGTACATGTATCATGTTAAATATCAGGATATCCCAGTATTGTATGCAGTGTAGTTGTGACAGAACTTGTAAGGATGTTCAGATCACACAGTTAGTGAACCACTCCACTGCACCATGTAACAGTAATAATTGGACTTCTTACAGTTTGATCTTTTAAAAGTCTGAAAGTCTCTAACTCCATTCATTTGGGTGATACTCCTACAAATAAACTACAATATTATGGGGCTGAGCTATACCGCAATTCTAGTATGTAGCCCAAACGGTTTACAACTAAACAGTAACTGACCCGGAAGGAAATGTAAGGTGGCAAATGCAGTTTATTTTACACATCTGAATAGTGCTATTGACCTTAATGAGACTACTGGTGAGAGTAAAGTGCACAGGATTTGGCCCCTAATCTACTGCAGACAAATGATATATCAGATTATGTAGCCAAAATAATATCCTCAAAAGATCAGTTTTTCCTACCCTGAAAATAAACATCTTATAACTGATATAGCAGCAGAAGATAATTATCCTGTAACAACATTCAATAGTATTGACATCTTCTTTATTTCAGGATAAAATAGGTTTACATTATTCCTTGGTGTATATTAAGGTTAATTAAAATTTGAAGTTACATTGCATGTTTTCCGATTTAATTATCTTGCTTGTGATACAGTTGAAATATTTTTTTTATTTTCCTGAAAATTGACCGTTAGAAACAGGGTCTGAAGGAAATTATGTAAATAAATATGGATGCATTCGTAACTGAAGAGAGAAAATAATCAGATATATTTTATAACTTGTTATTAAACAAAACATATTGAGAGTGAGTTGCTAAGAAACATGCTAAATTAAAACAAGCATAAAAGATGGCTAATCAATTTTTTTTTTAAATGGCAATTTTAATCTTCATAAATTACCTTGTGCTGAATTTAATTTTCAAAACTAGAGTATTTGGCATTTTTCACAATACTTTCTGTAATTCTTTTGGATAATCTTTTAATTTAACTTTTTAAACTTTTTTTTTTTCAACAGTGACAAGTTTACTAGATTTTGTCAATGGAAAAATGTAGAACTAAATATTCATGTAAGTAATTACATTTATCTTGTCAAAAGCCAATGTAGGAAAGAAAATGTGTTCGATTTTAAAGAATACTTCTCCTTAAAAGGCCTTATTATGAAGAACAATAAGTATTATTCTGATATGCTGTTCTGTTCTTAGATGTACATAACCTCCCAGCACCATTAATGATTCCTCCCTGGCTACCCTCTCTGCCTGACATGACTTAATAGCCTTGTGGTTTTGAAATAGGTAGTTACAGGAAACAGATTGTTTGAGCACTACTTTTCGGCAAGAGACGCCAATCCAAGTACTATTCTGTCTCCCTCTGTTTTTTTCCCTTCAAAACTCAGACCTACTTGCCTCCATTTGGTATATTCTTGGCCTCATCCCTTAGTCCTAAAGTGTTTTACTCCCACAAATAAATTTCTTTGTCTGCAAGGCGATGCTGCTCATGTAAGCTGCTGTCTTGGTTTCATCGCCACTGAAATCCTCGGCCATGCCTTCATCATCTTGGCTATTGTAAATACCATCTCTATGATCTCCCCAGATTCTAGTGCTTGCAGACATAGGGGAGCATAAACAATTAAGGGTTTGTCTACACTACCCGCCAGATAGGCGGGCAGCAATCGATCCAGCGGGGGTCGATTTATCGCGTCTAGTATAGATGCAATAAAGCGACCACTGAGCGATCTTCCGTCAACTCTGGTACTCCACCAGAATGAGGAGCGCAAGTGGAGTCGACAGCTGTTAACTCACCGCAGTTAAGACACTGCGGTAAATAGATCTAAGTACGTCGACTTCAGCTACGCTATTCACGTATCTTAGATCAACCCCATGCGGTAGATAAGCCCTAAGAGAGCTACTTTCTGAAAACAGGTAGTGAAACCATAAAACGAAAAAATAAAGAGCAAATATCCACTTTAATACATTCATGTCAAATGAATTTAGAGATTGTAAAGGGTAAAGGTTCTGGGCATTGGAAAATGAAATTTGTGTGTTTTGAATTCACAGCTGACCATGAATGACTTTAGTGTACATAGAATAATTGGGCGAGGGGGATTTGGTGAAGTATATGGTTGCAGAAAAGCGGACACTGGAAAAATGTAAGTTATATACTGTGTTTTATAAACTCTAAAGTATATAAGGAAAAAAAATCTGAATTTTTTACAAAATCTCTGCGGAGCGGAATGATCAGCTTAGATTGCATCATGAAATTGTGCAATAGAGTTTTGTCCTAGGGTCCAGTCAGTTGAAGAAGAGTTTGAATTTATGGAGTGGCTTAAAGCCTCATTGGAAGTTTGATCCTCCAAAATGCTGGACACTCAGGCCCCAGTCTTGCAAAACACTTAGGCATATTCTTACTGAAAACACCCGTATGGTCCCTCTGAAGTCACAGGAGACTTTTCATCAATGTTCCCTCTAATTTTTGACAGGCCGTGTGCGCAAAACATTTCTTCTGTGCAAATTGTGCTTCTGTGCAAATTTTTGTGCGTGCAGTGTTTCGCTGTGTGCGTGGAGTTTAGGATCTGTGTGCGCGCGCACATGCGCACAGCTTAGAGGGAACAGTGCTTCTCGTGCTCAAAGTGAAGGGTGTGCTTAAGTACTTCGCTGGCTCAAGGCCAGGAGTGCTCAGCACATTTCAGGATTGAGCCCTGGGATAGAGATGTGTGGGCAGTTTAAGAATACAGTGTCCTAAATCTCTGTAATTAAAACTATTTACACTCTTGAGCAGGGGTTTTGAAGGAAAAAACAGCAGCAATGGTTGCTTCTAGTTGACAGTTGGTGCTCCATTGTTAGAATTGCAGCTAAAACACATCTCTGGGTTCAAGTTCCCAAATCAAACCCTTTGCTTTCTCCGGTACTGCCACTCACACACAGCTCCTAATTTCTGCATAGAAAACCCCTGGTTATTAGGCACAATTCTCCCATCACATGGTCAGCTTTGATTTTCTGGACATAGCATGGGCTTTCCACATGGTTCTGTCTACCTACTCTCCTACTGATTTGAACCCAGGGATCCTTCTCAGATGATTCCTACATATCTGAATATAACATTCCTGATATCTGAGGTGCTGAGTATTCGTGGTTCCCCTTGGGTTCAGTGGGAGTCAATACCTTTTAGATCCTGACTCTGAGCTATTAACAAGTGAAGGGTCCCCTGAAATGACTTTCATGTTTAATCTTTCTGCAGCAACTTTCACCTCAAGTATTTATTTCAATAATACTGTTAATATCTTCATTCCTGTTATAGTACTTTTGTGCACATATTAATTTATTCTTTTTTAGTTGAGATTTATAAAATGGGCCTGCCATGTAGTCTGTAGGCCATGCACAGAAATGTAAATGATATCCATCTCTTTTGGACAAAAGCCACACTAAATAGGCGTCCACCTCAGAGGTAGAGTTAGCCAATTGCCCACTTGCTTTCTCTGAAGAATCCTGAATGCCTAAACTAAGGAACTCCGAACCAATAAGAAAGCAAAAGATGTCCCTCCCCTTTCTTTCCCTCCCTGCAGATTTCCTGAAGCACAGAGGCACAAGAATAGAGAAAGGTAATGGGGGTAGGAGCAGAAAAGTCAGCCAAACTTTTCCAAACCTGAAGTAAAGCTTTAGGTTAGGTTCATCTCTTGGGTAGAGGTTTGGGTTAGTTCTTACTTTATCCAAACCTGTTCACCCATCCCTAATCTAAATCCCATTCACTCTAGATGGCTGCCTCTGCTGCACTTATCTGTCTGCAAGGACTTTGAGAAGCCATCCCGCCAAGGTAAATGCCATTGGTGTTCCACTAACCCAGAAACAGACATCTGAGGCTGCTCCCAAAGCAGCTCCTCCAAGAGCAGTGTAAACAGAAGCCAACTTAGTGTTAAAAGCAGCGTATCTCAGAAGAGAACATAGTGGTGCTATATCAGAATGACAAAGTGAGGTATTTGACATCAACTAGCCATATATGACCCCAGATCATTTACCAAGATCAGTAGCCCCAAGGGACAATTAAGGGCTAATGTTAAAAAGGCTGTGTTAGAAGTAATTTAAAAACTTCCTAACCTAGCACAGAAACCAAGGACAAGAGAATCTGTGGTTAATACACATTCCTGGCTTAGAAATGTGTGCTCCATACTCATGACCCAGCCGTGCTGGTGTTCTCTGGAGTACTGATGGTATGTGATGGGTTGCAAAGCAGGGCTGCTCTGAAGCCTTCTGTCTGCACAGAGTGCGCACACTCTGGATTCTTGTTAAACATTTACATTATGCTGTAACTTGATATGGCACTTCTATAGAGAATATCTTTAAATGACACACTCCTGGCTTGCCCTGGGAATTCTGGAGGAGCGCTGAAGGGCGTGGGAGGTGGAGGGGCAGGGCAGGGTAGTGACACTGTGCTTAATGGAACTCATTTCTGGTAAAAGATGCAACATATGATCTCCTAGCACTTACTGACAGATGCTGACAGACGTATGGAGGAAAAGGTGCAGGATCCCGTTCATGCCCTTGGTCCAGTTGACCATGTCTCTTTGGAGAGATGCAACACTGCTGGATGTGCTAGCCAGGCCCCTTTGTACTTGGAGAACTAGGGTCACCACTCTGCATTGGTCATCTTCGTGGCGGGGGCAGGATTTGGAATGAAGAGGCTCCCTACTTCTCCCCCCACTCTCTCTCAGCACACCTGAGCTGGATAAGCAGGAATCTAGTCTCATATATATATAGATAGATAGATAGATATAGAGTGAACCCATTTTTCAGAGATGCCAGGTTTGCACAAACCGTGGGCATACAGGAGCTCCAGGCACATGAGGCATAACTACCTTTAGTTTATTACAAGAGCTGCCCAAGTGTGTTGGGAATTGCTGAGTTGGCTGTGTGAGCATTTCTACAGATAAACATCCTGAGCCTTTTACCTGTGGTGCCACTGACAATGTGCTTAGCCCCAGTTTAAGACTTGTTGGGATCCATGTCATTGTGCTCTTGTTCCTCATTAAAACATTAAACACTCATATTCCATGTTAAAAATGCCATACAGTCGTGATATATGGTAGGAGAAGATAGACACAAAAGCCTTCTCTTGTATCTCCGACCATCTGTTGTGTAGTAGAAAACAAACTGTTTTCCTTTTTTAAAAAAATGTCTGAACCTAGCAGGCTTCTTCTGGATAGAGGTGAAAGCACGGATTCATATGGAATCAGAATAGGGTCCATGTAAACATTCCTGTTAACTCATACTCCAAATCCTGGTTTGCAGATATTGAAAAATGGACTCCCGCTATCTTTATCTAATTGTGTTTTTAGGATTCCCTGATCACCCTGGTGTCTGGCCACCTTAGACTTCGTTATTTAGGAAAACCTCTCTATTAGGAGATTGAAAATAATGTTTCAATGCTAGGAAGATGTTGGAGTAGTTCTGTATGGGTATGTTTACTCTGCATTCGGAGGTGCGATTGCAGCTCGTGTAGACATACTTGCTTTAGCTTTAGCCATGCTGGCATTGCCAAAAATAGCACTGTAGATATGTTAGTTCATTGTAGATATGGTGGCACAGGCTTCTGTGCAGGCTGTACAAGCATCTACTCGCAATGTTAGTCTGCTCTGAAGCCCACACCTCCTCATCGATGCTATTTTCATTCATGCTGGCATGGGTAAAGTTAGCCTGGGTGTGTTTATCCAAGTGTAATCTCAGTACGGATTTCAGTATAGACATACCATCTGTCTAGATGCTATTTTGAGACTTCTGATATAGATGTAAGTCTTTAAAGACTCTGCTCAATATCCTGTAAATATATATATCTATATAGATGGCATGGATTGTTGGTGAAAAATATTGAGGGTGGGGGACCTTTTCCAATATGCTTTTCTAAATTATTAATATTTTCAGGTATGCAATGAAATGTTTAGATAAGAAGAGGATCAAGATGAAGCAAGGAGAAACATTAGCCTTAAATGAAAGAATTATGCTGTCGCTAGTCAGTACTGGAGTAAGTATCCTGGAATTTTTTCTTCATCTTTCATAATTATTTTTTGCAGGTAGTATCAAAAATACTGTGTAGAATACATAGTCCATTAATTCATTCATGAATGGTGTAGAGGAAGTCAAAGCAGACCAAAGGATAATGGTGTTAAGTGCCCAAAGGTAAAAAAAAAAACACCAAAACCAAACAAAAATTAAATAATGATGATACCACCTAGTGCTTACAGAGTGCTTTTCATCAATAGCTCTCAAAGTGTCTAACAATCTTGAATGTACTGATCCTCTCAAAACATTAAATTAGCTCGTCCAATTTTTCTGTTATTGCTTACTTCTGTTTTTTTGGTCCTTTGGCCCTAGGAGTAGAATTAACTGCCAAGTTTACATAGAAAAGTTGTCTGTGATATTTAGATCAGTTTTAAATCAAAAGCTTCACAAAATTTGTATATAAAAGGAAACATTTCTGGTATTTAGTCTACAATTCTGGAATCTCACAGCTCCTTCCATATAGGGAAACTTGAGTTATGTAGAAGAGACGTTCAAATGGAATCCACAGACTTCGAAATGGTAGAACCTCCTGAGTACAATAACCTCATTATATAAAGCCTAAAATCAGCTCTTGTCACCATGGTTACATAGGGGATGTTGGTAGACAGGTTAATTTTGCTCATGATGATTACTCTGTTCAAATGAGATTCACAGTTTATAGCTCAGTGTAAGCACATCCTCATGGCTCAGCTCAGTTTAAAAATGCAAGGGATTGCATATAATTTTGTTACAGACTTATTGGATAATGTGTGAATGTGCTGTCAGAATTATTACTACTGCTGCTTGGTAGATATTAAAGAACTCCAAAACAAATACAGTAAAAGCTGTGTTATCCAGCACTTTATCAACTGGAAAGCTCTATTAACCAGCATTTCTGATATCTCTCAATACAAATCTTCAATCTAGTAACTGCCCAGGAGGTTATGCAGTTGCACATTCTGCACTGTACTTTCATGCAAAAGAGGCAGAAGACAAGTAAGCAAGCTGATATCCTGGATTTATTCAAAAATGCAGCTTACAGGGTGTGTCATAGGGCCATTACAGATTCAGCCCAATCTCCTACATATGCGATGATAATTGATGTTGATAATTATGACCCTGAGGCACTGCAAGATCCTGAAGGGCCTTCTGAATCCTCAAAGAAAGATTAAATTATGTTCAGTATAGTTTTAGTGTTAAGTGTATTTTTAGTGATCTGGGTGTATGCCATGCGCTGCCTATAGTGATATGTAGTGTCATAAGATAACCTACTGAATAGAAAACTTTACCTGTATACACCTAAGTGCTTCAAAAAACTAACCACTCTGCAGTGCAGTAAAACTACTGGATTGTGAGTACCTGTATACTATCGTATACTTTATTCATTTTATTGTATTCTAATTCTTTGAAAATTGGTATTCCATTGGTAAGCATAACTCTTAGTTAACTGGAGTTTTTGATTAACCGGCACCCCCATTCACCCAACATGCTGGATAACAAAGCTTTTACTGTCAAAAGAATTTGCTGTATTCTCAAAGAGAAGATATTCTGTATCTCAATCTCTGTGTCTCTGAATTCTCAGACATGTTTAATGAGCATTCATTTCGTGCCTAAACCTTGTTATTGTGACATGCTTAATGGTAATTTTTCTTTTCAATGCACACCCACCGTCCTCACCAATGGTCTGTGCCTGTGGACCATGTGGCAGCTGGGGTATCAGCCATGGAATCCACTCATGTAACCGAGCATCAGAATGGTCTGCCTCCCACCAGCAGCCTGAATGCTCTTCGAACTGTTTCCCTCTCTTGTCCTGCAGCCTAGGGTGGTGATTTGGTGGGGTGGAGGGTATATTTCTCTGTGACAATCCTTTTCTCTCCACATGCCTTCATTCCACACGTCCTATATGTTTATTCCTGCTCCTGTTTTCCTTCCTCACCCTGAGTCTTCAGAGAACCCAAAGAACTGCCCCCACAAATAGGGCTGCTTACAGCAAGGAAATTTACAATGTGCAAAATGGATCTCTGGTTTAGGAAGTACAGCTTGCTCCCCGGCACCTGATTTTGAGGTATTGTTTGGGTGACAGCGAGAGAGCCATCAAATTGCCCAATAAGCACGGGACAAAACCA
Source organism: Macrochelys suwanniensis (assembly GCA_033296515.1). Classification (NCBI taxonomy): domain Eukaryota; kingdom Metazoa; phylum Chordata; order Testudines; family Chelydridae; genus Macrochelys; species Macrochelys suwanniensis. Next base: position 2,647,057 of record CM065789.1, on the reverse strand, counting down.
GTGATAGATACTGCTGAGAGGCACAGATAGGAGTGCCAGTCTACCTCAGGCAGACTTGTTCTCCCTATTCCACTAGAGTGACAGATTTGCCCATATAATTCCTGCACATACTTTCTAGCCACACAAGGTGTGTCTACACTGCAATTAAAAACTCATGGCTGGCCTGGACCAGCTGACTTGGACTTGTGGGACTCAGGTTGTGGGACTGTGTAATTGCGGTGTAGACGCTCGGGCTGGACTGGAGCCTGGGTTCTAGGACCCTGCAAGGTGGGAGGATCCCAGAGCTTGGGCTGCAGCCCGAGCCTGAACATCTGCACCACAATTAAACAAAACCTTAGCCTGAGCCCTGTGAGCCTGCTGTAGCTGCAGTAGCATGGGCAGCAGCAAGCAGCAGCACAGAGTAGCCGCTCCATGGTTTCCAGGCAGGGTGGTACTCGGGAACAAATGCAAAAATGAGAAAATCGATACTGTTCAAGGGAGGGAGCCCAAAAAAGCAAAAGCGGCTTCTTGTCATCTTTCTCTCTGCTATTTTCTTCTGTAGAAGTGTGAGAGCTCCTGATCATATGACCTTGATAAATCTGACCTGGTTGATGGGGGAGATGTCCTTTTCTGAATATTTTGGTTTGGTAGCTAAAAAACACAATTTCTTCCTAGGGTTTGAGTCAGAAACCTAATGCCTGGACTAAAGGGCTGGGTCTCCCTCTAACCCTAGCTCAAGGAGATGTTCTCAGGGCAGAGTGGAACTCCGAGTATTGGATCAGAGGCGCTTAGATGAGCCAAGTGTTTTTATACATTCCAGAAGGCTAACTATATCTTGTCCAAAATAGATGCAGCTGTTGCAGCAGAAGCCAAAGCATCAGCCAGCAAAAAGTACATGGCTAGGAAGATTTTATATTTCACGTTGAATATCTCCATACAGATTTTTGGCACTCTTCAGTGTTCCTCTCTGTACCCTTCATTTAGTGTGTGTTTTAATCACGTAAGCAGCAAAAATGACCAGGCAAATAATGTGCTGTAACTGCTGCTTTATCATGTCACTGTTACCTTGTGTTCCCCCCAGCTGTAATAATGTATTCGCCTGTTTCTCATCTTATAATTAAATGGTGAGCTCTTTGGGGCAGGGATCATCTTTTTGTTATGTGTCTGTGTAGTACCTAGCATGGTTGATCTCTGATCCCTGATGAGTCCTTACATGCTCATGAAATACAAATATGGGTGTTCTAAAAGTTGCCATTCAGAGTAGCCTGTTGCAGAGACATCTTTTAGTGCCTTAGAAGATATTTTCAGTACAGGATTTTAAATGTCTTAGTCCTCCCAAAGATGTTTTCTAAAGCCTTTTACATTTATCCCTATAAATATAAAAGAGAGTATTTAGAGCACATCTTGAAGATTTATCTCAAACTTTTATGCAGCGCCTAGGGTGACCAGATGTCCCGATTTTATAGGGACAGTCCCGATTTTTGGGTCTTTTTCTTATATAGGCTCCTATTACCCCCACCTCCGTCCCGATTTTTCACATTTGCTGTCTGGTCACCATAGCAACGCCACATGTTCCTACGAACAGTCCTTACCACTATGTTTGTATGGGGCACAGGAGAAGGTTAATCTGGTTAAATTAATACATTCCATGGTAACCAGTGGTCCTTTGTCTTGAGCAAGATTTGTTTTAATATGTTAAAATCTACATTTTTATGAGCTTGATAAATGTAAGAATTGTACTGAATATTGGTCATTCACTCTTAGGCCTTGTCTAAACTGCCACTTTACAGCGCTGCAACTTTCTCGCTCAGGGGTATGAAAAAACACCCCTTTGAGCTCTGCAAGTTTCAGCGCTGTAAAGTGGCAGTGTAGACTGTGCACCAGCACTGGTAGCTATGCCCCTCGTGGAGGTGGGTTTTTTTTATAGCATTGGGAGAGCTCTCTCTCAGCGCTGGTGCCTCGACTACACAGCCACGTCGCTAGTGAAGACATGCCCTTAAACAAAATTGTATGGCTTTGACTTTATTTTTCCACATTGTTTAATCTCAGTGGGAACAGCTGAGTGGGCAGAACAATGAGGCAGATCAGAATTTCATTGCCCTCTGGTGATCATGTGCTATCTTTTCAGCTCTCCCGTCTGCTCTGCCTTACAAGCCAATGTTTTTCTTTTCTGTCAGAAATTTTCAGGCAAAGTAAAATCTCAGCTAAAAAAATAAATGTTCAAGTTTTGCAGGAAGGTGCTCATCTTGGAATTTAGTTTCTTCTTGGGGCCAATTGCCTCAGCAAGTTGGGTCCTCTCAAAGCAGAATGGTTTGCACCTCTCTAGTGCCTTTTATCTAAGGAAGTCATACTCCTTCTCTTGCCTCTGTTTTGAGAGAGGGAGGCAGTCATTGACTGTAAGAGGTAATGCCTTTCCCTTACCACTGCACTGAATCAACATGTGGTTTGAAGTTAGAGCTAGAAAATTATGACTTGAAATAATGCTCAGTTGTTTTATAATCGAGAATAATTATCCCTTGGAACAATTTACCAAGTGATGTGGTGGAGTCTCCATCACCTGCAGGTTTTAATCAAGTTAGCTATTTTTCTCAAGGGTATGCTCTATCTCAGCCAGAATTTTTGCGGTCGATGCAGGGATCATGGGTAAAATTCTATGGTCTGTTATGCAAGAGATCAGACTAGATGATCATAATCTTATCTGGCCTTAAAATCTGTGAATCTATGGCTTCGATTTTGAATGTGGATTAAGTTTTCTCAGGGCCATATCTTCAAAAAGAAATGGTTTAGATATAAGGGGTTATTTTAAAGTATTCTGAATTCACATATCCATTATACTGTCTCTCCAAGGAGTGTCAAATATGGAAATTCAGTTGCTTCCCTCATGTACACTAAATTCTTCAGAGCATGTCAGAATAAAATCGGTGATAAGAGATATTATTCTCCCTTGGAACTTTTTTCCTTGCACATATTTGTGCCTTTACATTTTTCATCTGGAAAAAACTGTCTCTGGTGACATTCATGGGAGAGGAGAGGAGGAGTTGCTGCACTGTATACGTCGGTTCTCTCTTTTAAACAGTGAAAATGTAGTGATTAATTCAGCAGGATTTATACCAAAAATGAATTATTTGTTGCATTTAAACTTGGAAATTTCCCTACTTTCATTATATCTGAGTTGAACGTCTGAAAAAATGTAGGCTCTGACACACACTATATTTTGGGGCAAATCATCAGCTGCTGTAGATTGTCTTAGCTCCATTAAAGTCAATGAAGCTATGAGAATTATGCCAGCTAGGGATCTGCTCCCTACAGATATTGGAGTTCTTCCAGATGTGTGGTCCCTATCTGTGTTCCAGTGTGGGCGCATATGCATTCCATATGCCTGAGACCAGGAGATTCTTGCTAGCAAAGTTTGTTGGTCCATTACTGTGCCCTTTCCTCATGCTCTGAAGCAAGGTTATAATGGGCATGACAGAAAATTACCTGTTCTAATTATCAGAATTTCCCACATGAATTCATTCAAATGATTTAATCTCTCCTCTGTTTCAACTGGCTAAACAGTATTCCTGTAATCTCAGTCACCTACCTTTCTTTTTCATTCCCAAAGGGACCCTACTGGTTACTTCCTAGGCTTTTGCATAGCTTATGAGCTTTAACATATTTTTTGTAATTATAAGGCTAGTGGGAACGTAGGTCACACTTCCTCCTTCTGTAGAAATATCGGAACATGCTCTGTGAGAGTGCTTCTTGGGGTTGCAAATCTTCAGAAGAACAAGGGCACTGCATATCATATGGGATAAACTCTTCATTGATTTCCTTTACAGGACTGCCCTTTTATAGTGTGTATGACCTATGCCTTCCACACCCCTGACAAACTCTCCTTCATCCTGGACCTAATGAATGGTAAGCAAGGTTAATGAAGGGAACCATTCTGGTAACGGTGAAGGATGTGACAGGACTCTCAGAGAGCTTGGTAGAAGAGGGGAGGAAGGAATATGAAGAACCAGAGAAAACACTGAGATTGTGAGCCTGTGAGAAACGGGAGGAAAGTGAAGAAATAGAAGGGAGGAAATGGAAGAGGTTTAGAAAGAGAGAGCTTTAGGATGTCCAGGAGAGAGATCTGAGAGGCAGTCATAGATACAAGAAGAGACAAGAGTGGGAGGTAGGTTGGGAAATTCTGAAAATAAAGATGGCAGTGGATAAGGTCTCCTTGAGATAGTATGCAGAAAGACTGAATGTAGAACTCAAGGATGACAACAGAGAACATGGGGAGGCACCCAAGAAAATAATGAAGGAACCGTCAGGAAAGCAGGAGGAGAATGAGGAAAGCAGAGTCATGGAAGCCTTAGAATAAAGGTGAAGTTGAAACACAAAGAAAGTGATCCAGTGTCCAAGGCAGAAGATCTTGCAAGTTAGTGGTACCTGACGTTCCTTAGCAGTTTGGGGGACCTGCTTTCTGAGCCTGATCCTGCAGTGAGATGCCTTCAGTTGCTAGGGTGCACCTTGGCGCATTGCACTGCAGGATCAAGACCTTACTTTGTAATTTAAGGCTCAGATCTTGTAAACAATTAAGAATGTCTGTAACTTTATGCATATGAGTAATCTCACTGAAGTCAAAATGGTAGTTGATTATTCAGATTGCCCTAAAAATTATTTTGGACAGTTCTCTGGTCTGTGTTATAGAGGAGGTCACACTAGATCGGGGTGGGCAACCTTTTTGGCCCGAGGGCCACATCTGGGTGGGGAAATTGCATGCAGGGCCATGAATGTAGGGCTGGGGCAGGGGGTTGGGGTGCGGGAAGGGGCTCAGGGCATGGGGTTGGAGCAGAGGAGGGGTGTGGGGTGTACAAGGGGGGTCAGGGAAGGGGTTGGGGTGCAGGAGGGAGTGCACAGTGCAGGAGGGGGCTCAGGGCAGTGGTGCAGGGAGGGGTGCGGGAGGGGGCTCAGGGCAGGGAGCTGGGGTGCGGGGTGCAGGAGGGTTTGGGGTGTGGGCTCCAGCCTGGCGCCGCTTACCTGGAGCGGCTCCGGGGTGGCAGCGGCGTGCACCGGGGCCGGGGCCAGGCCCAGGCCCCGTGCTGCTCCGGGAAGCGGCCGGCACCATGTCCCTGCAGCCCCTGGGGGTTCCCCGTTCCCGGCCAATGGGCGCTTCGGGGAGATACCCACAGGCAAGGGCAGCGCGCGGAGCTCTCTGCCCCCCTCCCCCAGTGGCCGCAGGGATGTGGTGCCGGCTGCTTCTGGGAGTGGCGCAGGGCTTGCGGCGCCACGGGGGTGGCAATCCCGTGGGCCATATCCAAAGCACTGCGGGGCCAGATCCGGCCCGTGGGCCGTAGTTTGCCCACCCCTGGACTAGATGATCACAGTTGGCCCTTCTGGCCTTGCAATCTAGGACTCTATGAAAATAGTTATGGCTCATAATTTTAAATCAGTAGTTTGATCATGAACAGTTCTATACAAATATTCAACCTCTTGACGTTGTGATTAGTTAGATAAGTCACCTTGTATTGTGTCTGTTCCCTGACTGGATGAATGTGCAAGCACTTCCAGCATGAATATTTCCATGTGCAAATAGAGACTTTAATTTCTTTGCAAACCCACCTATGTGACTTTGAAATTCACTGCAAGTGACACTTAATTTCTAGAGTGTTCACTGAAAGCAGTCGCTAAAGAGGAGCAAACATGGGTGATATTAATTCATTTTTAAAATGAAGTGATATTTGCTGATTATTTGTAGAGTATCTACTCGGCTTTATTAATTTCTTGGGGTATTGCCACCATATACGCTCAAATGCATGAAAGCATCCCCTACAAGTGCCTAAGTATGTGAATCCAAGCTCCTTCCTGTCACACAAGTCAACGGAACCTACAAATTAGTAGACTTTTATCTTCCTCCTTACGTAGCTCTGTATAATACAGCTTTCCACCTGCCAATGTAACAGGACTTTACTATTCCCCTTTTTATGAATTACATCCCAATTTTTCTAATTCTAGGAGGAGATTTGCACTACCACCTCTCACAGCACGGGGTGTTTTCTGAGAAGGAGATGAGGTTTTATGCTACTGAAATCATCCTGGGCTTAGAACACATGCACCATCGATTTGTTGTATACAGAGACTTGAAGGTAACCATTTTATTCACACAGTCAGTTATAGGGTAGTGATGAAGAACCTAGGGAATATAAGAAAATGAAAACCCTTTTTGTATCCAGAATCATTTCTGTCACCCAATGTTGGGAGAATGCTGATTACTTCTTTCAAAGTTTGTTTTGAATTTTCTATTATAATAACGAGTAAGTTTCTGTTAGGTTTCAACCATATAAGAACTTCTGATAGAAAGGAAAAGAAGGAAGATCGGAAGAAGAAAGGCACATGGTCAGTAGAGCCCTGCGCGGATACAAAATTTGTATCCACATCCAATCCTCAATCTGCTAACATGATATAAAGCGGATATCCACAGATTTGCAGGGCTCTAATGGTCAGCCGTGAGGGAATATGTTTGTTTGGGGAGGGGGGTGGAATGGCCTGAATACCAGCTCATAGTGTAAACATGTCTTAAGGGGATAGAATGGGATCTAAAATAGCTTATTTACCATTTGAGAAGGCAGAGGATCTGCACAAGGCCCTCGTCTTTGCATCCTGGAGTGAATTTCACCTTAATTAGTAATTAAGAAAAGAGAGAAATAGGTTAGACACCAGAAAGAACTTTTTCACACAGAGATTTATTAAGATGTAGTATAGGGTATCCGGTGATATTGTGGGAGCTGATAATGTAAGGGATTTAAAGTTCAATATGATGTGTATTTAAGGAATAATTTCATGAGAGACTATCTGCAGAAAAGAAGAGGTTCCTGCTGCATTAGCGTTTCATGGATCAGGTGACCTATTGTGCTTCCCATTTGAAGACGTGTCTATTTTATGTAATTCTAATTCTGAATCTTACTGTTTTCAGAATGTTTTCCTGGAAAATTAGTAGCTGGCTACATAGAAGAGAAATAGCCTTTTAAGGTTAAACCCTTCTGACACGCATAACTTATCATTGTCTTTCAAAGTATTAGACAAAGAAAGAGGTTAACATCCTTGTGTTTTGTATTTTACTCTCTGTAACATGTACATACATCCTTTTTGGACCACAGAGATCCCAGGTTCCAGAAGGTTCTGAGGCTCACAGAAATGCTCATAAAAAGGAAACTAAATTACTAAGGCCTGGTCTACACTGGTGGGGTGGGGGAGAGAGTATCGATCTAAGTTATGCAACTTCAGCTATGTGAATAATGTAGCTGAAGTCGATGTATTTAGATCTACTTACCGCGGTGTCTTCACTGCGGTAGGTCGACAGCTGACGCTCCCCCGTCGACTCCGCCTGCACTTCTTGCTCCGATGGAGTACCGGAGTCGATGGGAGAGTGCTCGGTGGTCGATTTATCACGTCTTCACTAGACGCAATAAATCGACCCCTGCTGGATCGATCGCTCCAGAGGTAAGTGTAGACATGCCTTAAGTTTCCATCTGGGTTCTTGCCAAACAGAATGTTTTCAGTGTTGGCAAACTCTGGGGAGCCAGATGGGTAATACTTATTATCAAATTGGAATAGTAGAGGGCTCCCCTTGAATTCAGTCAGCTCCAGTCTGTGAGGTCTTCACTCGTAAAACTCTAGCAGTTTTTGGAGACCCTGTACTAAGACTTTTCTAAAACTTCCTCACCACCCCTAAAAACAAGTTGAAAAATTATTTCTTCTTCCTGCTGCTAACTTGTTTCTATCTAATCTATTTAGGTACTCTGATGGCCTCCATCACTGTTGTATCTGGACACTTGCTAGTACTACATGTTCTAAAGACTGTATTTAAAATTGCCAATTGGGGTGTTATCCTGGACAAAAGAAATCGTAGAGAGACAAGGTGGATGAGGTAATATCTTTTTTTTTATTGGACCAACTGTTCGTGAGAGCAACAAGCTTTCACGGAGCTGAAGAATAGCTCTGTGTACGTAAGCTCGAAAGCTTTTTGTGCTCACCAACAGAAGTTGGTCCAATAAAAGATATTACCTCACCCATCTCGTCTCTCTAATATCCTTGGACCAACACAGCTACACCAACGCTGCATAAAAGAAATCCTTTCAGATGGAAAAGCTTTGTAGATGACTCAATATCCACCGTAATACCCACTGTTTAGCAGTGCTTTGCAGACAACTTCTAAATCAAATGCTGTTTACTGCTTCAGAAGAAAACAGCTATGGAAATGATTTAGTTTCATACCAATATTAATACTGTTAATCAAATAAAGTGAAAGTTAATATAGATGAATTAAGACTCAGTACAGTTTAGTTTGGTTTAAATGTTGGCTGTAAATTTTATTAATCAGATTAAATAACTCAGGAAAATCTTTCCCTGGTTACTTGGCAATAAATCCTGTCCATCATGTTCACCTTTCAACCCATATTAATGATGATATTCACTTAGTGAATGTATTAGTTTGTGGGAACAACGAGAAGGGGAGGTAAGCAATGGAAGGCGAATGGGGAGGAGTGGGTCTTGAGGGCATATCTCATTAACCACCAGAAGGCTGAAGGAAGTGAGACAGAGACCAAAAGGAGTGACAAGGTGTACTGTATAGAGATTGCAAAATGTAGAGTGCAGGTATGGAAGTAGGGGAACACAAGATGTAGGCATTGGCACTTCTGTGCAGGGCCCAAATGGAATGTGACATCCACATCTTCAAGTCAAGTTAGTTTTAATTCCATCATGTACCTCTCTAATGGGTCTCACCACTGGGAGGTTGCCTTGTGGCTGAGATTGGGGATCAGCTCTCATCTGGTCTGGTGCCCCCTCCTTCGATTGCTTGCCCCATGGTATCTCTCTGGATTTAGGATGCTTCCTTTTCGTGACTCAGCCCTATGGCCAGGTCACTATGGTACACCCCTTCCAGGGAATCAAAGTCCGATTGGACATACTGTCTACCTGCAGTCTCAGACAGCCTTCCAAGTCTGTGCCATTTTCCCTGTGGCCGATAGGGGAACCTGGGCCCGCCTACTACTCCAGGTTCCAGCCTAGGGACCCTGGGCTCAGTCTGTTCAAGTTCTGACCTTGTTGCTGTTTCCTTGTGCTCTTTCCTGTCTCTCTTCTTTGGCTTACCTCTTGGTTTCCACTGGAGCTTCCTCCATTCCTCATGGCTCTCACCCCTCTCAGCTTCTTGCCACAGTCTGTTGTCCAACTTAGGTTCCCAGGGCTTATTTCCCCCCCTCTAACACCTCCTTGTATCTAGTCAAATCACCTCCACTCCAGGTGGGGACTTCAGAGCTCCTCCCTGCAACCTTTCTCTTATCACCAACTACCTCCCTATAATCCCAGCTCCTCCCCTGGCTGGGCTTCATTAGCCATTAGGCCGTATCAGTCCCTGGCTCTCCCCCAGATGCAGCCCGTAAGGTTAATTGGCCTATTTTACCTCATCAGGCCATGGGGAGGAGGAGTAGACACCCTATAACAGCCTCATGTTTCAAACCTGGTTTGTTTTCTTGCCTTTGAGGTTTTTCTTATTCGTAGAATGTTGATACAGTATAAAGGACAATCCAAACTCATGTATAATCATACCTTGATTGTACAAAACTGCTTGGTACTTATTTTGTATAGAGTTAGTAAAAATAGACATTGTCATAGACTAGAGGTGCATAGAAGTCAGGTTTGTTGCTTTGTGAAATTGTCCTGTTGATCAAAGCCTTGTATTTTTCAGTTGCCAATAACATTTCTCTCTGTGTGTGCTTCTAGCCTGCAAACATTCTGTTGGATGAGCACGGCCATGTACGGATATCAGACCTTGGTCTTGCTTGTGATTTTTCCAAAAAGAAACCACATGCTAGTGTGTAAGTATTGCATGAACTCTGATATATTTAGTGATACGAACTACAAATCCTTTTCCTGTTTTAAGTTTGATTTCATGTTGCTAAATCTCTATTCTTAATCTTATATATTTTTGTCTTTTAAACTGCTCATATTCTCTCCCAAAAAGCTTTGCTATTGAAAGGAAATCACAAGAGTGCTTAGGAACACTGGTTTCTGCTAGCGTGCAGGTCACCATCTTGAAATAGACCATGTACTTGACTGTGCCCCTTTTTAAAGCAGCTATGTACATGCCCATGTATCCTTATTGAGTTCTGTGGGTAACCTTTTAAACTTATTTTTCATATTAATTTTGTATTTAGTGCTATGGGTGTGATGGCACTTCACGCGTCTATAAGAAAACACTCCGAGGGTTATAGTAATTATAATGGTATTTCTTTCGTCAGAATTTGGACAGATGAGTGTGACAGGTTATCAAAATTAAGGTATTTCATGTATTGACATTTGGTCTCAGGGACAGTTATTAAGTATACAGGAGTTTGAGCAGTGGAACACTCATTTTGAATCTTTGATTTATCTTGGACTGTCAGAGGACACTTACTTTTCTGCTTTGTTACTTGCTGTATCTGTGTATGAAGCCAAAAACTGCATTTGTGTTCTTTGAAGGTATTGCAGGAGAAGAATTGCATAAAGAATGCTAGAGAGATATTGACAAAATGGATGGAATTCAGAGACAAGTAACAGACTTGATCTGAGGCAGGAGAGACTGATTTAGGCAGAAAGATTAAAAGAGCTAAATTTGTACAGCTTGGCAAAGTGGTAGAAAAGAGGAACATAACAGTTTTACAAATAATGCAGTACATGGGGGTTTCATAGCCTACATATATTTTGAAAGGCTTAAGAAAGAAGGCTGGAGAAGAATTATTTGGGTGGTACAAATTAAGTGTAATGGGTTAAAATGAGGAAAAAATATGGCTGACTATAGAGATCAGCTTCCTCATAATAAGCTCCATTAGACTGAGCAGTAGTCTTTCTGGGGAAGGGGTGGAAGCCCTGTTGCTTTGGACACTGAAAGCTCTAGAAAATGTTCTGTAGGGAGCAATCCTGCATTGGCTGGGAGAGAGACAAGATGACCTATTAATTCTCTTCCATCTCTAATTTCTAACATCCTGTGCAGTTGTAACAGCTGATGTGTAGGCATAGACTGGAAGATGATCCATGATTTCGTGATGATTCAGTGTTCAGAGTAAATAAGAACCCTGCTTGATTTGAAGCACCAGATTGTTTTAATTATCCAAAGTGGTGGCCTTTCGGAAATGAACTAAAATTCAGGGTTTATTGTGCTCTTATATATGTGTATCCATATTTTTGCTAGTGTTTGGGCCAAATTGTGCTCCCATTTGCACCCACTGGCTTCAGTGGAATTACAGAGGTGTAACTGAACTCCGATTTTTTGTGTGTGTGGGGGCAGTTATCACATTTTTGGTGGCATTCTGTAGTCTTAGGGCCAGATTCATCCCTGGCATGACTACAGTGGATTTGCACAAACGATGCATTTGGTCCCTCATGTTTAAAATGATTGGCCATTCACTAAAGTCCAGGAAATGATTACACCTTGGAATCACGTATAGGACATAGGTAGCACACTGGGGCCGAATTCTGGCTGTGAGTGACAAGGAGGGAATTCCCCTGAAGTAGGGGAATTCTCTGCTGGTCTAAAGCTGGTTGGTAGAGCTTCCGTGCCAGCTGCCCTCATCCGTTATCCTGGCATAGGGGAGGTATGTGAGAGAACCGGAGTGTGGAGGGGGTATAGTGGAGCTCAGCTAAACCCTAAACCTTCATTATGAGCTGCAACAGCCTTCACCTGGCCTAACTCTCCTCAGGACCAGAGCTCGTGCAGACTGGTCCACAGAATCAGGGGCCATAACTGGATGTGTTTTCCTCTCTCTGGAGCCAAGTGGAGATCAGCTGCATCAGAGAATTTGGCCCACTCTTTCTTCTGTCAATAAGACAGTGCAATTTGAAGGAGGAGCTTGTTAAAAAACAAACAAAACACCGTACTCTTCACTGCTGCAGCTTCCTCTTCTGTAACCCCTTCTCTGACAAAAGGCTGCTTACTGACTTCTGCTCCTAACTCCATTAAGCCTTGTTATAGAGGGGAGAATAGCACTCCCGAAGTTTAGGTTGCCTAACTCTTTCCATTATAAATGTTTTCTCATCCTTTTTTAAAGTGTTGTAATGCCTTCATGGCTTAACAGAAAATGGAAATCCAAATGGGTGTAAGTGTGGCCAAAGTGACTTTAATTTAAAATGACTGTGAGAAGTCACCCTGTTCTAGGTAGATTTTCTTGTTGGGATAGTGCAGGATTTCCTAAGAGGTTAATTTTGTTTTGTAATCAAGATTCTGTTGACCTCCCTCCCCTATCTCTCCCTCCTCCCGCGTTTCCACCAGTGGTACCCATGGATACATGGCTCCTGAGGTGCTCCAGAAAGGAACAGCATACGATAGCAGCGCAGACTGGTTCTCTTTAGGGTGTATGCTTTTCAAACTTCTGAGAGGGTGAGTGAAATCTCTTGCCTTTTTAATATTGGCGCCTTTATGTTCTGTCTATAAAACTAGTAATATGCATTCTGTTAGTTATTTCATACTGTGTATCCTGCAGTCCCTCCTACTCACCCCAGCTCTGCACAAAGAAATAACATTTGCTTCTTGCATTTCCAGGTTCCTTCTGCCTCACAGAATTTCTGCTTTTCATAGTGGCTACAAATAATGCACTGTGGGAAAACAGGTCAGGTTCTTATTTGCTCCTCAGACATATCACTTCAAAAGACTGACTTTTACCACTAGACCTACAAGCACTAGATTTCCTCAGTAAAATATCTTCTCCATCATTTTGTAAGGGAAAGACTGGAATTAAAAAATATAATAAGCTTTAAAATTTAGAATGTTTTAACTCCTTCTTTTGGGTGTCTGGAGCATCTTGTCTTGTGTGTCTCCTTATACAAGAAGAAGTGGGTCTTCAGGAGGGCTTGTAAGTGGAGAGGATAGTGGCTTTGTGGACTGGCTTAGGAAGAGCATTCCAGGTGTAGGTTGTATGCAGTGTTGTAGAGAGACAAAGTGGGTGAGGTAATATCTTTTATTGGACCAACTTCTTTTGGTGAGAGAGACAAGCTTTTGAGTTTCCCAGACCTGATTAAGAGCTCTGTGTAAGCGTGAAAGTTTGTCTTTCTTGTGAACAGAAGTTGGTCCAATAAAGATATTGCCTCACCCACCTTGTTTCTCTAATGTGTAGAGTATGGCATGGAAGAAGGTGCAAAGAGTGGTGGGAGAGGCTGGAATCAGTGGCAGAGACAAATGGATAAGAGACTAGATGAGGTAAGTAGAGAGGGGCTGAATTGTATTGGGACTCAGCTACTTTGACAAAAAGCTTGAACTTGATGTGGTGAAGGAGGAGCTGGTGCTGGGATTCGTGGGAATGAGGGGAAGTTACTTGTCAGATCAGTGGTCAAGGAAGATTATCTTAATGGCCATTAGCCAGTTCCCATTGGCCGGGAACGCCAAACCGCAGCCACTGGGATCTGTGGGTGACTGTGCCTGTGGACGGTCAGTGTAAACAAACTCTCGCGGCCTGCCAGCAGATTACCCTGACGGGCCGCAGTTGCCCACCACTGCGCTAAACGGTATTATTGGCATAAAAGTCTCACATAGTGGAATAGAATAGGTATATGTAAGCCATATTCAGTGCTTGATCTATATGTGAAACTCTCATTGACATCAGTGAGACTTCGACATGTGGAACAAAGCTAGAGTTATCTACCTGAGCTCTCGCTAGTCATGGCTCCTTGAAGCCATTTGAAGTTTATGCATTTGCTTGCAAATACCTAGTCTCAGTTGGGTCTAAAATTGCAGATTAACAAAAAAAAATGCTCAGTGCTGAAAAGCTGAAAGCTATAGTAAACAAAACAAAGGTAGAGAGACAAATGCTAGAACCGTACGTCGTGGTAGGCCTAAAATTAAATTATAATAATATAATCCACATAGCATGAGTACATTTGTGCCTGGGTATAAATATAAACAATTTCAAAAATATTCTTTGCACATATTATGTCATATTGGTGCTCTTCAAATTTTTCTCTTTAGTGCTGTTTCACTGGATGAAAAACAATATAAATTTATGATGTAAAATTATGTCTTTTAAACAAATGATGGATTTTTTACGGGTAGCCTGTCTTGATAACTCTTGGTTTGTTTTCTAAAATGTTTTTATCAGAGTAATTTCTGCCATTCTTTTATATGTTATATTTTCACTAGCATCTCTACAGCTCTTATTAGTTATTTGAGATTTAATGTAATAATTTGTATAAGTGAAATTATACCATGTTTTTATATTGGTCTTAAATGCCAGATGGAAATGATCTAATAAACAAAAGGGTTATAATATAAAAGTAAGTTTCCTAGGAAAAGAAGTAAATTGATTTGGTACAGCCTTGAAATTAGCTTGAAAAAGCATGGGTCCATCAGCACATCAAAAATAGAGAAAGAAAAAGAACTGGGTTGTTTTAGAACAAATTACAGGTCAGTACTTAACTTTAAAGTAGTATAAGTAATAAATATTGTCAGCTGTTGAGAGCTGAGTGTGTGCTGTCCTCTGTAAGCAGATACAGATTTTTAGTAATGGTGGGGTGATTATTTGAGATTTTGCTCAGTAGTGAAGGATAAAAAAATTAGGAAAGACTGTTTCTGAACAGCTTGGTGCTCATCCATTTCTGGCTAGAAATGGATATTTTACTACTTACTTTACTACTCCCATTTTGCTGACAATTGTTGCAGATTTTAAATGACATAAAGTTGCTGTACTTTAGAAATACTACTAAGGCATTAGTGGACTTCAGGTAATGCTTTAGACTTTTACTTGTGGGTGAGAGTACCTCGCCGTGTTTTTTTCTGTAGCATCACGTTAACTTTTCACATCTATAGATTTTTAGACAAGCTACAATGTATCCTTTGCCTGGGTGCATTTGAAGTCAAAATTTGTCCTTGAATCATATCTGAGTGCAAAACCATCTTACTCGTTCCTTTGTGAAATATTCCTTTATCAATAAACATCTGTGTCTACTTAGGTTTTATGAATACTGATGGGTTTATCTCAGACGTTAATAAACTGCAATCAGATGAAATAATCCATGTTTGAGGCTGTCAGGGCCCACTGGGATTTGTTCAAGAATATTGATCATATGTTAGATTTTCCATTGGCTTTGTCAAATTGGGTGGATGTACTAGCAGTAATAATTAATAATGACTTTTGTCCATGGATCTCGGAGCACTTTACAAAGCAAGGTAAGTGCATAGCTCTGAATATCAGACATAAGGCCCACGTTAGTAGTTCATTGCTCATGAAAATTGAGTTTAGAGGTGGGAGAGGGTATGCTGAAAGGGGGTGCAGGCTCCTGGAGGAAGTTTGGGTGCGGGATGGGATGTGTGGGAAGGGGGTGGGGGTGCAGGCTCCTGGAGGAAGTTTGGGTGCGGGATGGGATGTGTGGGAAGGGGGTGGGGGTGCAGGCTCCTGGAGGAAGTTTGGGTGCGGGATGGGATGTGTGGGAAGGGGGTGGGGGTGCAGGCTCCTGGAGGAAGTTTGGGTGCGGGATGGGATGTGTGCGAAGGGGGTGGGGGTGCAGGCTCTGGGAGGGGGTTGGGGGATGCAGCACCCACCTAGGGCTCTGGGGCGGGCCAGGCAACGCCCTCGCAGCTTCCCATTGGCCACAGGAGCGCTTGGGGCAGGGGCAGCGCATAGAGGCAGAGCCCCGCCCCGGGGCCGCATGGAGGGGCTGGCAGACATGTGGAGCGAGCAGGCAGACGCCGCTCAGCTGCGCTGCCAGGGCCCCCGGCCATTTTAAATTGCCTGGGGGCGGGGAGCGCCCGGGGGTGGCTGGCAGGGCCAAGGGAGAGACCTGGCCCCAAAACTGCTGGAGCCCCGCGGGCCTCACTGGGGAGGTTTGCGGGATGCGAGTTTGAGACCCCTGATCTAGACCATCCCTGACAGGTGTTTGTCCAACCTGCTCTTAAAAATCCCCAATGATGGAGATTCCACCACCTCCCTCGGCAATTTATTACAGTGTTTAACCACCCTGATGGTTAGGTGGTTTTTCCTAATGTCCTACCTAAACTGCCCTTGCTGCGATTTTTCTCCCTCCTCCTTGTAACAACCTTTTATGTACTTGAAAACTGTTAATGAATAGGTTAATAGGGAAACAGGTATTTTGTTTTTGAAAAATAACTTTCTCCCGGGATTTGGAGACAGGAAATAGTGAATAAATCTCAACCATACTAACCAACCCGCCTTGCCCCCCTTGATTAAATACCCCTTCAGGTTGCTACTTAATGTTGCACTGAAAATGTGTAATATACCAAGAACTGCTACAGATTATCAATTCCTTTCAAAGTTCGTACAACCTCTAAAATATATCAGTATAAAACAGTATGTTGGTTATTCAGACAAACCAGCCTTGTTCCCATGCACCCTCATTTACTAGAAATACTCTTATACCAACCCCAAATCATATGCATTTCCTGTAGGGGCTCCACATACTCTCAAACTGCCAGTCATCCACTATAGACTGTCCACAGACTATCCTTCATTTCACCCATAGATTCTAACCTCTTGCTACATACTTTCCATATATAATGGAGTCAACAGCTCTGTAGAATGTTAGGTTTCCATTTGTAGATAGTTATTTTAAAAATGTCAAAGTTTTGGTAGCTTCTGAGAATTTCCCTGTTAGATGGAGTCATTTATTTTATTGGAAATTTACTCAGTGAGGTCTTCAGTACTTGATCCAGAAGTACTGGAATGATTGATTACTCAAGCTACATTCATTTATAAACTAGCCCACTGCGTATATACTTACGAAATAACAGCATTAGGCTTTCCTGAATGTAGTAACCTTGGTGATATTTGTGTGGAGTCAGTGAAAGAGTTAAAAGATCTGTTTTCTCTAAAGTTGATTGTAAAGATGCAATAATCAAGTAATACCAAAGTGACAGGAAGTATTTACTTTTGCAAAGTACTGCAGGTTTTTACAGAAAATGTAATGTCATAAGAACAAACTCATACATTTCCAGGGGATTCCCACCCATAGTACTGAATTCTGTGCCAGTGTTTGATCAGTCTAGTTTTCACTGGAAATGCTAAAAGTTTCGCTGCGTGTTTTATTGTTCTGCAGGATGGGATTGATGAGTTTGAAAATGTGACTAACAAGATGCTGCACTCTTTTCTGGGGTTGCCTCAGCTGAAATAAGCGGATATGTTATGGCTTTACATTTATTAGTGCATTTTCTTATTTCTACAGTCACAGTCCTTTCAGACAGCACAAAACCAAAGATAAGCATGAGATCGACCGGATGACGCTCACCGTGGTAAGGATTCTAAAGATCATTTGATTGAAGCTTTTCATGCTTACCTAATTACACGTCCTTTAAGAAGTTCTGTACATCACTTCTTTCTGAGAACAACTTTATACTGAATGTGTACGTGCAGGAACTGTGCTGCTAAACTTTCCAAGGATAAGTTACCTTTCGAATGTGGTGGTGTCTCAGATTGAACTAGTTCCAAGAATTCATGTCATAATTCTTTTTTTTATCCCTCAGAATGTGGAGTTACCAGATTCATTTTCCCCTGAACTAAAGTCCCTTTTGGAAGGGCTTCTGCAACGGGATGTTAGCAAGAGGCTTGGCTGTCAGGGTAGCAGGTAGGATTTAGCTTCTCCATTAACCAAAGCCTGCATATATCTCTTCTTTCCTTTAAATGAGGGATCTATTTTATTTTAGGTCAGAATCTGCTTCATATCGCTGTAACATGTTAACGTTGGAAAGAAAGCATTAAGGTTCAATGCAGTGTCTGTTCAACTTGCTTTTGATTATTAGTAGGTTGAGAAATCTGTTTTATGAGGGACACTTAGGAATTATTTCTAAGTTTGTTTATTTGTTGTTTATTTCTAAGCATTTTTAGGTTTTGTTAGCATTTTAACTTTTATTTTATTTTATTATCTATGGTACATATTTTTAGTTTCTCTGTAGTTTTCCTACTCTGTGTTTTTTGAGAAGTAACCCTATCTTGATAAAGACATTTTGATGACCATGATTATACCGCATATTTTAAATTGTCTGGTGGTGGTGTTATTAAAAAGTCAGCATTTGCCACTGTTCCCATATGGTGGCATTTGAGATTTTCATAGCTTTCCAATCTTCTGAAAATAGGACATTTGGTAACTGCTGACAAATACTGATTTATTTTAAATGACTTTTACCTTATTCCAAGCAGTCCTGTAGCTCCTGATTTTAAATGATCTTCATCCTAACACTGGCTGTTTTGCACATACAGTTAATTGTGGGTACAGTCATATCACTTAGATGTCCAGCTGCCTGATTTGCAGGTATTACAGTAGAACCTCAGAGTTACAAACACCTCAGGAATGGAGGTTCTTCGTAACTCGGGAATGTTCATAACTCTGAACAAAAAATTATGGTTGTTCTTTCAAAAGTTTTCAGCTGAGCGTTGACTTAATACGGCTTTGAAACTTTACTATGCAGAAGAAAAATGCTGCTTTTTAACACGCACAGAAACAGTTTCCTTACTTTGTCAAATCTTTTTTTGTCAACTTTCCCTTTATTTTTTAGTATTTTACGCTTAACACAGCACTGTACTGTAATTGCTTTTTTTTTTTTTTTTTTTTTTTTTGGACTCTGCTGCTGCCTGATTGCGTATTTCCAGTTCCAAATGAGGTGTGTGGATGACTGGTCAATTCATAACTCTGGTGTTCGTAACTCTGAGGTTCTACTGTACCATGAAAGTTGACGTCAGAGGCTCTGAACAGCATTTACAAAATTAGAGTTTCATGCTCCCAATATGTAGGTAATTGTTATCTTAAAGTAGAAACACCATAAATTGAGTAGTGTAGGATAGAATATTTGGGGATCATTTTACAGGTACTGTTAACAGAATGGTATTGTGTGCTATTTAAGATAGTAATATGCAGTAGAAAGTGAGTGTGGGTGCTTGTCTGAAAGTATTGGTTTAGGTAGAAGAATTTTTCCACAGTGGGGTTCTTAAACATAACTTGAAAAGCCTCTGCTTTTTGTTTTTATGTTAAATTTTTTTTGCAGCGCGCAAGAAATAAAAGAGAATCAATTTTTCAAAGGGATTGACTGGCAGCAAGTCTACTTACAAAAGGTATACATAAAAATGTAACCTAACATCTTGCTATAAAGCAGTAAAACTTACGTAGGCTGGGGTAACAGCAAATTTAGGTCCTTATTCTCCCTTCCTTGCCAAGTATATATATGCATATTAAGCGCAAAGTAGATGTAAAACGCTATCACCAATGTGAGTGAGTGAAGAATTCTCATCTGTAGCATTGTACAGATGTGTAGCTTCAAATGATTGCACAACGTGCGAGGCAGAGGAAAATCTAGGCCTTCAATCTTTTATATGGTTCTTCTGTATGACTGTATATAAATAACAAAAATAAAGCTCTTTCAACGCCTTGGGAAGACCTTTCAGTAAAGGAATACATACGTAAGCCTAGTTTCATTGCAATACATTGTTTATGCTGTGGGAATACCTTGCATTTTGTTTTGCAACAAGATAAAGGGCATGTATAAATGCAGAATGGGTTAAAATAATTACTGATTGTTTGGCTATGTAACTAGACTGCCCTGCCTTTGATTTCCAGTATCCTCCTCCACTGATTCCTCCCCGGGGAGAAGTAAATGCAGCAGATGCTTTTGATATTGGCTCCTTTGATGAAGAGGACACTAAAGGCATTAAGGTACATGTGCAATATTTTTCCTTCAGCCATTGTTTCCTTTACACTTTTAGATGAAAGATTATGAATGACACTTTCAGGCTGCTGTTACAGGTCCCAGTCATGTGCACGCTTCACTTTAAGTGTGCAGATAGTGTCATTTACTTCAGATGGATTATTCACTGCTTAAATTTATGCATGTGTGGAGGTGTTTGCAGGTTTAGGATCATAACAAGTAGAACACGGTATAGTGAATATTTTTGTCAAGTGTTTATATCTTGTGTGTGTTTAAAATTATAGTTTGACTGAAATTTGGCATACATACGGTCATGGAGCCACAGGATCTATGCTATACCCCAGCTTTTAACCAACTTCTTGGAGGTACCCCTTAGCATGCCAGACCCCAAGGGGGTCCCACTCTTCCTTAAGGATAGGCCATGTGCTTCAATACCTTTGAGCCTGAGCCTGTGGGCTCCAGCACTCCTGTTTCATACTGTGAGCTCTGCCCAGCAAATCCAACTGAGGCCAAGTCTACAGGTCAAAATTAAGTCAACCTAACTTACATTGCTGTACAGCCACTGCAGTAATAAAATTGCTTTTGCATGTCCACGGTGCGTATCCTCACCAGGAGCACTTGCACCGATTTTAGTGTAGACACTTAAACAGTTAGGTCAGCGTAAGCTGCATGATGTCGACCTAATTCTGTAATGTAGACCAGGCCTGTAAGAGACTCCTGTTCTGAGATTTTTTTGCCCTTTCAGGGATCAGTGCCCTTCAGCAAGTATTTGCAGTGTCACCAGGCAGCTTTTATCAAATAGAGTAGGGTTCATTAGCAATGCTGTGTTCCAGTTGACGAAGTCCTTACGTTGGCATAGAGAATCAAAGGTTAAGACATAGGCCTGCCTTGTTCACACCACAGAGTCAGGTTGACGTAAAGCAGTTGACATCGACCTGACTTTGTACGCATCTACACTAAAATGCCGTGCCCACTGATGTACCTCGCCCACTACACCGACTTAATAACTCCACCTCTGCGAGAAGTGTAGTGCTTAGGTCGATGTAGTTAGGGCGATACAGTGTCAGTGTAGACACTGCATTGCTTACACTACTGACTGTTGCGGCCTTTCAGAAGCAATCCCACACTGACAGTTAGATTGGGGAAGCACTCCTGATGAGGACGTGCACCGCCGACACAAAGAGCATACTGTGGACATGCAAAAGCGAGTTAAATACTGCGGTGGCTGTGTGTTGACATAACTTAGGTCGACTTAATTTTGTAGACTTGCCCATAGTCTGTACTGGCCAACTCCAGGGCTCCACCCAGCCAAGCTGCTGTGGAATCCATCTTGGCTCTCTGTCCCTTTATGTGTCAGTCCCAGATCAGCATGCTGTGGAATCCAGCTTGGCTCTCTGTCCCTTTATCTGTCAGTCCCAGATCAGCATGCTGTGTCTCTCCAAAGGCCAGCTCTTAACACAGCTATCTGACACCTTTCCCCTCTGTTCTCCAGCTTGGGGCCTTCTTGCAGAGAAGTGGGGGAAATCTCCTTTCTCTTAGCTGTTGGTTGCTAGTTGTGAATGTCCTGGCTGTTGGGGTTACCATTATCTTTCAGGATCCTCCATTGATATGGGTTGGTTTCAGCCAGTAACAACCCATTCATACTACCCAAACAGTTACATAACACACAGCTCAGGTCTCCTGCAGTGCCCAAGGAGCATTTTAACCCTTCTGCACCTCCTGGGTACCAGTCCATAGTCAAGTAAGTTATTGCCATTTATACCATTCATAAAAATATTACAGCAAAGTCCTACTTTTGTCACTGATATAATCAGGTGTATGCAGTTTATTTTTACAAAGCAAGTGTTTCACTTGATTAGATTACTTTTGATTACGAAATCATTCAGACAAAACCCTCAGTTTTGCCATGATATTTTAGTCATGTGCTACCCTGCCAAAACAACTTAAGTGAAAAGAAGTTGGCACACACTTAGTCCTCAGTGTGGATAAAACCAAAATTTTGCAATGGGTAAAATATTTGTTTGACTTGTAGTTACTGAGTATGTACACTACTTTTTAATAAATATTGCCACCTGTTATATACTTGGGATGAAATTCTTGTCTCTGATAATCGCTGTGGCACTTCTATCCTCAGTGCAGTTCTTCAGTGGGTTATTCACATGTAGCTTTGCCAGCAATATCCGTGTGAAATCAGTGCATCAAATGGGGGTAGACTGTACAATAGAGGCCCCACAGCACAGATTAGAGAGGAAAGTTCTTTTTGTAAGTACTACTACTTAGCATTTATATTACACATTACAACTTCACAGCATGTTGTGAACATTAATTAATCTTTTACAACTTAAGTGGGGGTGGGGCAGAGTGTGTGACAGGGAGTGTGTGTGTGTGTGTGTGTGTGTGTGTATGCAGGGGGGAGAGACAGTGTGTTTTGGGGGACAGAGAGTGTGTCAGCATGCTGTCTTGTGAGTTCAGACAGTGGCAGGAAGCAACCAGTCCTGAGGCAAAACACTGAGCAGGGCGGCTACTATGGGATTATGGGACACTTCCAGAGGCCAGTTGATTGCTTTCTGCACTGTAATGTGTTTACACTGCCAATAGAGCTCTGGACCGAGGTGAGTTTTTCGCAATGCTGCAATTGAGGAGTGTCTGCGCGCTAGTGGCGTGGCAGTGTGTACACCTTGGGAGTTACACCACAGAAAGCTGCTTTACTGCACAAAAACTTTAGTGTAGACAAGGTCTTAGAAGACTTTATTTTCAGAGCACGGCTTTGAACACAGGAGTTTCTGGCTCTGAATGTTATGGCTCTGAATGCTAAGACTTCTAGTCCATTCTCACTTTTTATAAATAACAAATCTATAAATAAATTTCTCACTACCTATAGATTTATAATGAAAGTTTGTGTATTAACATCTACGATAGCATAAAATATAGGGGAAATATTCCATGGCAGAGACCTCATATGTAAGAATAAAATACTGATTAGTGAGAGTTCGGATAAGGGAACCTTGTTTCAACAATACTGTCTTATGTTGAAACTACTCCTGTACCCACTTGAACACTGATAGCAGGGTCATACCATATGTGAAGGGTTCGTTTCCATTGGATTGGACCTAAAGCAGCCACAAAACTGAAGTCGATTAATTTTTATTTTTAACATTATTACACAAAAATATTGAAAAACAGCATTAAAGGAAAGAAATCTAGAGCAATAGTTGCTACTCCATCCTTATCTTAGTTTCTTGTGCCCAGCTAATGTGGTGTATAATATGCTACTTCATCCTCTGTTCTGAAACCTGCTTAATACCTAGACAAAATGATTAACTTAGATTCTAAGGTATATCCCCATTATTATTTTAACATACTTTCTTTTATAGATGAAACTTTATTTTTGTTGTTATTGCAGGTATAACCAAGATATAATTACAGATAGTGAGTCATGAGAGAGAGAAATCACTCCAAACTCCCTAAACAGAAATATATTAACTACCCACAGTGACTAAAAAGGGGAACTTATCTGTCAGTGTCACCCGCTGCAATTGCTAGCAGCTGGCATAAGACAGTTTTTAAATGTTGAGAAAGAAATACAAAGAACAGAAAACGTTCTTTTCTCTAGTAAACACCACAGTGCCAGGTAACAGTAGAGTAATAAGTCTCTGATTTCTTGAAGCACAGGAATGCCTGACTGATAATTCCAAGCACCAGTTCCTGGGGAGAAACTAGGTTAAATTGTCTTCTTTAGCTATATTATGGAATTTAAATTCTCAGCAAGGTGTATGCTTGTAATGCATGTTGTTGATTTATTGCACTTTATTCTTTGCATAGGTTGCCCTTTAGGTATATTTATTTCCTCACTCAGGAGTCTAGGAGAGTTGCAGTGCATTGGGCAGTTTATCCTCGGGCTACGATTTTATAATCCCTTTTGAGAGGATTGACTAATCCCCTATATCTGAGTCAAATACAGAGGAAATTAGGGTTTTCATAAAACAGCACTAGCTTTCTCGGTTTGCTGGCAAGAAGGGGACGGTTTTGGAGACTGAACCCCAGCTGCTATACTTTCATCTCCATTACCTATTTATATTGGGGAAGAGCCCAAAGGCCTCGATCAGAATCAAGGTCTTTTGTGCTTCTTACAAGAAGACCTCTTCTCTGACCCAGAGGTTACAAACCAAAGAGACACAAAACAGACACAGGCTGAGGGAACGGGATGCAGTTTAGCAGCAAAGCGTTCAGGGAGGTGATAGGCAGGTGTCAGGTATGGGTTTCTTTCCGCTTTAAATAAGTATCCACAGTAACCTCTTTACTTAAGCCATTGCTAGTTCCTTCTTTTATATCCGTTGTTATCCAGAGCCTGTTTTCTAAATTTGCTCAGTCTTCTTGATGGCTTTTGTTTCGTTCTTTTACACAGAATAATTGCACATCTGGCCACCAGACTGGAAATAAGGCATACGTTTTTAACAACGAGGGTGATTTAACCATTGGAACCATTTCATGCATTCCAAGGCCAGAAGCGATCATTGGGCTCTGACCTCCTGTATAAGAGAGGCCATAGAACTTCCCCAAAATAATTCCTGGAAACATCTCTTTTAATTCCTAGAGCATATCTTTTATGCATGGTGTATTGTCCATCACTGACCATTGTAAATCAAAATTGGGTGTTATTCTAAAAGATATGCCCTAGGAACTATTGTGGGTCAGGTCTCTGGCCTGTGTTATATAGGGGGTCAGAGTAGATGATCACCATGGTCCGTTCTGGCCTTGGAATCTATGAAACTATGGCCAACCTGTCACACTACAGTACTTCAGCTAAAACGTACTGCATGTGATGGAAATGATTTGGTTTTTCCTTTGTTTCAGAACTCTTTGGGATTAATCGCCCTCTCCCCACCCCACCCCCTTTGGACAGATAGTTAGTACATGGCTAATAATGATCCAGGAATTGTGTGTTTGGTTTCAGGGTAATTGTGTTTTGGGGTTGGTTTGGGTTCTTTTAAAGTAAAGCGAACAATAGTGTATTCCCCTCCTATGCCCAAGTTTCCTCTCACCCAAACTTCATCCAATTTTTCATTCTGCGGCTTTCAGTCTCACTCCTTAAGGCTTCTTTATAAGCCCTGCTGTCTGCAGTCACCTCATTCAGCCTAAAATTCAGATTGGCACGAGGAGGACACCTAGGTGTGAGAAGCTCTGACCCCAGAGTTTCAGGTCTCTATAGGGTCTGATCCCATCCCTTTGAAAGTGGTGGGAGGATGAATTAGGCCCCTGGGGCCTAAACTGGGGGGCGGGGGCATAAAAGCGGAGTTGGTTTACTTTCCCGTTAGGAAGGCAACGCTTGTATTTTGTCTTGTTTCTCTGAAAGAAAGTCCAATTTTTCAGCAGGGTTGGAAAGCAATAGAGGAAAGAGAAAGGTATAAGAGTTTAGATATTGCGAGAAGAAGATATCACCAGAGACTAACCCTGAAACCAAAAATACAAATAACTTTATAGAGAAAAATGTGATCATTCTTAGCATTGTACCAAAACCTCTGTGCCCAGTGCTCTCAGTCCTAAAGGTTGTTATACCAAGCCACAGATGATTTTTCCAGAATCAAATAATTTCAGTACAGTTCAGTTTAAGTACTGTAGTTAATGTGGGAAGAAAAAGGGGCAGTATGACATGAAGGCAGTCTGAAATCAGTAGCATATACAACTATTTTAAAGGTGCATTATTAACAATTGTAAAGTTACCGTGGAAGCATGGAAAAGTATCTGTGTGAAAAATGCCTTTTAATATCAGCACAGTGACTCAAGGATCTGGAACTTGCTCCTTTTGGCAAACTTCAAGGATCTGGTTTTGCTGAGCTTCACGAAGTAAGGCAAATTTGTAAGTTTGGCCAAGCTTTTGCTTAGTGGGCTCACCAGTGCAGCAAGGTGTGAGGATGATAAAATATTTATAATTTTTGTTTGAATTGTTGTAAGGCTCCCAGCTAATGCGCTACATTTACAACTATTTAAATAATAAACGGGATATTTTTCATCTTTGCCTTATGATATGTGGATTGAAATAAATTGAAGTTAGTTAGTTCCCAAAAGAATGCTGTTTCTGAGAGCTGAAGCAGATTTAGTTAAGTCAGTTGTAGGCAGAGGCACTTATTACATAGTTAGAGATTTTTTGAACAGGGCAGCTAAGAAAAGTAAGAATTTCAGAAGTCCATCTTAAGGTGGCAGTCAAAATTTTTATATCCTTTTTCAGGCAATGTATCACTTGTATAACTTATGTCGTATTGCTGGTATAAGAGTTTTTGAGCAATGTCTAAAGAATAACAAAAATTCCGGTGTCTGTATATTTATGATCTGAGATAAGATTTCCGTACTGTAAAATAAGAAACTATCTCTTTAAATACACCAGAACTAGAAAACTCTGTACAATGCACTGTATAGCTTTGCTTTCTCGAGTTTGTACTACATGCAATTTCTTTCTAATCTTTTTTTAAATTATATTTATTATTGCATTGGAATCATTGACTATGTTGGTAATGGTAATAGAACTTATTAAAATCCTTCATTTTATGATATTTTTCCTTCCTAGTTGGTTGATAGTGACCAAGAATTGTATAAGAACTTCCCTCTGGTAATATCAGAGCGTTGGCAGCAAGAAGTAGCAGAAACTGTTTATGATGCAATAAATGCAGACACGGATAAAATTGAGGCCAGGAAGAGGGCTAAAAATAAGCAACTTGGCCATGAGGAAGGTAATGTTTCCAGTACACATCTTTTCACTCTTTAATGCTAGATAAGGTTATTAAATATGTTCCAACAGGTAATCTTTTTATTTTATTTTATTTTATGTTGTTAATTACCTGTAATTCAGAGAGTTCATACTTTAATGATTCTTTTTAGGTTTCATTTAATTCAGTCTGTATTTCTTAAAATACTTTGAGATATTGTGTGATGTAATTTGACCTTTTAGAAAAGTTATGAATGAATCCTTTAAAGTTAAGAGGGATTACTGTATGGTGCCTTTGGTTATCCGTAAGTTTGAGGTATCTTCAGTAATGTGTATCCGGGATTTGATTTTATGGTGAGGATAGCATCTGAATGAAAAAATGAGACCCATTGTATCAGATGTAATTCCTTTGAATAAGATATTGAATTATGTACTTGAGATCGGTGACAGTGTTGGGACCCTCTCTTCTTTGGTATGTGCTTGCCCTCTAGTGTGTTCATCACCTTAGGACAAGTTTACATTGACCTACATCTTGTAGAACTCCATTGACTTCAGAGAGGCTCCATGCGTTTGTCAATGCAGAATGAGCTCCTTCACCTGTCCCTACCCCTCAATACGGTGTCCAGTTGTGGTATTTTGAAGTGAGCCCATATTTCTTCACAAATTCCCCCCTCCCCTCTCTTTTTTTTTTTGTCTTTTGTTTTCTGATTGTTCTCTCAGTATTTCCATATTTCATTGAATATTTTAAAACAATTTATAAATGATGGCACTGAAACATGGGCACATTTCAAAATGCAGACCAAGACGTGGATCAGTTCCTGGAGGAAAGGTCCATCAATGGCTGTTAGCCAAGATGGTCTGGGACACAACCCCATGCTCTGGGTGTCCCTAAGCCTCTGACTGCAAGAACCTGGGAGTGGATGACAGAGGATGGATCACTAAGTAATTTCCCTGTTCTGTTAATTTCCTCTGAAGCACCTGGTACTGGCCACTGTCGGAAGACACTGGTCTAGATGGAACATTGGTCTGAGCCAACATGATCATCCTTATGTTCTTAAAGCAGAGCAGCTCTCCCTTCTCTGTAGTGTGTTAACTGTTGCCTGCTTTCTGCATTATAATTTTTGGCATATTTTCATAAATTTTCAGTTAAGTGAATCAGGGGAAAAGGTAAAATTGAACTGATGGGGATCTCTCTGGATGCTTGAGCAGTTGAACAGAACATTCCTCTTGTAAAGGCAGATATGCTGTTACGCAAGATATTCAGTGTTAATTGTTTCAACAATAAATCAGGTGCCTTCTTTAATAGGGCCAAATTCTATTCTTGGTTATTTCAGTACAATTTCATTGCCCTCAGCTGTAATGGGGTGCAGAATCTGGCTCTGTGTGTACATGTGTGTGTATATAATAATGAGAAGGCAAAAGGTAACGCACTATAAAGAATATTGTGTACTGAATTTTCTGCTGAAATGTAATAGGCTGTGAAAACACTAGTAAACCTTTCCTGAACAGAGCACATTTCCTGAACACTGGGTTGTAGCTGATTGTATATAATTAAGTTGTTATATTCACAGATTATGCACTAGGGAAGGACTGTATTATGCATGGGTACATGTTGAAATTGGGGAACCCATTCTTGACTCAGTGGCAACGTCGTTACTTTTACCTCTTTCCAAACCGACTTGAATGGCGAGGAGAAGGAGAATCACGGGTGAGTCTGAAATTAGTATAACAAGCACAGTTATTGTAAAGGTTCCAAGTGTAGATAGGCATTTTTGCCAAATCTTGAAGTCCATACTCAGGAAAACTCCCATTGAAGTCTGAGTTTTTCTGGAGTAACGATGGCGGGTCAGATTCTTATACCTCTGCTTACATGGAGTACTACTATACTTTGTGAGTAGGCACATTGATATCAAGCAACCTAAAATAGACTTTACAGACTTGTGGGGTTTTTAAAAAATTGGGAGTTTATCAATGTATTGTTTTTTTCATTTAGGACCCCTGGAGTATTTATACAAATAAACATAAAATGGTAAGGCAATAGAAACACTATAGCATTGACCTCAAAGATAGTGCTATAGTATCTATAGTTCAGTCCAATGGTGATTGTGTTTTAGGGATGTCATCTGTGTATTTAGCTACACTGCTGTAAGAGATTTTGAAAATATTGTTCTTCCA
The DNA here is from genome assembly GCA_033296515.1 of Macrochelys suwanniensis. NCBI lineage: Eukaryota > Metazoa > Chordata > Testudines > Chelydridae > Macrochelys > Macrochelys suwanniensis. The sequence continues at coordinate 2,618,564 of CM065789.1, read as the reverse complement.
TTGCAGTATTTACTAAAAACTTTTATACAAAACTGCTTGTATATTTTTCCATCCGTACATTTGTAGTGCTTCAATAATCCTTCTCAGCTCTTTGACATAGTAAGATTGCCTAACAATTGATTAACGTGTTTCACAGCAATATAATTGGAAAGAAAATGAAGTAAAATGCAACTATTATTGGGGAAAACACTCATTTAGATCATAATGACATCCCTTTTCTGCAGTGTCTTGTTTTGTGCTGTTCTGAGTTGATCTTTTAGTAATTTTTTGCGACTAAATCCTTTGGTAAATTTCTTTGAATACTTTCTCTTACTTTATGAACTATTTTTAGTTAGTATATTACTAGAAGCTACGGGTCAGATCATGTTAACATTTGCTCCTGTGAGTAACTTTATTCATGTGTTTATTCCCAATGAATTAGGATTCAGCTTTAGGTCTGTTGGGTAACAGCTTCAAATTGTAATTCAGCTTTCTTTTTGCAATGTGTGGTAGCAAAATCTACTGACGATGGAACAGATAGTCTCAGTGGAAGAAACTCAGATTAAAGATAAGAAATGCATCTTGCTGAGAATTAAAGGAGGAAAACAATTTGTCCTGCAGTGTGAGGTGAGGCAACTGTAATTTTTCAGTGATCACTAAAGCAGTTGTTTTGTATACAATGATAAAACCCAATGGTAAAATTAAATATTTTTCTTAGTTTTCAAGTCTAAACTCATGAAGTATTTGCCATGCTTTACATGTGCAGTGGGAGGGATACGGCGGTACTAGGTTGATGCATCACCTCTGAAAACCTGGATTTCAATGGAACTTAAGTCAGAGTGAATTCAGTTTAATAATAACGGATACAATTTTCAAAACTGACTGACTCATTTAGGAGCTTAAGTAGCCTAGTCTGTGCATACAAGCAAACTAATTTCCCAGCAGCTCAAGGTAGTTAGCACATTCGTAAAGGATGGGTGCACACTCGCTCTCTCAAGAGAAGTAACAGCTTTAGTTGCTATCATGTTGCCTGGGTTTTCCTCACTGCTTAAAGATGAAAGGTTGTGTGTTACCAATACCCTGAGCCATTCATTTTCCAATGGAAAATAAAGTACATTGTTTAAAAATGCTGATAGGGAAAGTGGTATTCCCGGGTATGTGCACTCAATTATGAAGTGCCTAACAACTTCTGTATCCCTTTCAGAGTGACCCAGAGTTTGTTCAGTGGAAAAAAGAGCTGACAGAAACCTTTACTGAGGCACAGAGGCTGCTGCGTCGCGCTCCAAAGTTTCTCAATAAATCTCGCTCAGCAGTTGTAGAGCTTTCAAAGCCACCACTCAGCCATAGGAATAGCAATGGGCTGTAGAAGAGATGAGAGAACAAAGGTCACTTAGGGAAAGCTACTCCGTCACCATGTATGAGGGCCACAGCATCATTAGTTCCTTGTACAATCCCTGAACCAGGAAGTACTGAGGAGAAGAAGCAGCAGCAGCCTTGGATGTTTACAGCATGGGATGATGACATGACTCTACATCTGGAGGTTGTGATGACTAAAGCAATGACGAGGTGAATTCTCACTAATAGCAGTAGTGAAAGTTGCCAAATGTAGAGGCTGCTTATCGTTCCCATGCATCATCACACCCTGGTGGTGTTCGAATGGTCTGTTATCCTAGAACTATTGAAGGAAGGAAGATGATCTTTTCTTTGCAATACCCTTGTTTTGGTATGTACCAAACCTGGAAACTGAAATGGCTACTACTCTTTATCATTTACATGTTGATGTCTGTTATTGACATATCCCAGACTTCGGAAGGAACTGCAAATTTGTCATGTGGGATAACAGGTAATCCTGTGTGTTGCCTTGTTCTTTCCAGCCATCACTATTGACTTTAATATATCCTTGCTCCATACTGCTGGTGATCAACAGTGTGACTCTTATGCACTTCAGAGTACTGATTTCTAACTGTCCTGTGGTTTGAATGTTGTTGATACTTCATGGAAACATTGAACTCAGATTATTCACTTGGTTTGTTGTACTCACTAATAGTAGCTACCACCGTTTTGCTTCTTCTACATATATACAAAACTATAACTGACACAATAGAATAATAATTGATGAAGAGGAATATATGGTAGCTTCATCTAGTGGTCGTTGTATAAATTGACTATTTTAGCACAGTTTTTAAACAGCAGATTCCTTTTGACAAGTTTACAGTGAATACAAAGACAGTTCTTTTCCATGTCAGCTCAACTGCACTTTTTAAAAATTAAAAAATTCTGTAAATCCAATGCACACTAGTGCACATGCTGGATTAAAATGTATGGATAACTTGGTATGTATTCTTCTGGATTGCTCTTAAATTGTTGGTCTCATAGACGCTTCTCTCTCTCTCTCTCTCTTTTTTTTAAAGTAATGTGTTCTCATAGCATAGTTATCCCAGCCCTTCATCTTAGCCAAGCACTTAATATTCACATACCCATCAGATGGCAGGACTTTCAAAAAGAAGTCCGAATTTCCTTTTATAGAGAATTCAAACATTCACACTGAAAACAGGCTGAGAATATTGAGGATGAAAATGAGAAAAATAAGATGATTATATGCCAAATTTATGTAAATTCTCCTTATGTCCTCATTCGTATGTCACGTGTAAGGTGATACTTCAGTGAAGTAAAAATATAGTATATAACCTTTGGACAACTTTGAACATTTCAGGACAATTTCTACCCTGTTATGCATACTGTGAGTCTCATTGAATATAATGGGTTTGCAAGAGGTGCAAGTCAGAGGAGAATTTGAGCCTTCATCTAATTTTGTATTACATTGATTATTGCGGGTCACATTCTGCTGAGTTACATGGGTACAACTCTCATAGAAGTCAACAAAGTCAATGGGACTTGCACACCTGTGTAAACGGGAGCAGAATTTGCACCAGCAATCTGTTGTGCCCATCTCTTCTGACCAGTTCATTTCTAGCTTGTCTGGCTAACAGTCAACCGCAGAGCTTCAGAACCGTTTCATTGACAGCAAAGTATAAAGTGCCAAAAAACCTCAAAAATTCTCCTCTATTTATCCTCCACATTCTTGTGAAATTGGATGTGTGAGCTACTAAAACTGGGGGTAGCTTAATAAATCTGACAACAATGCCAACCATTTTTCTTATACTTTGATATAGTGTGAAGAAGAAATTGAATTTAAAAAAATATTTTATGCTTGGCAAGTGGGAATTTTAAAAGGATATTTACACATTCGTTTTCTTCTATTACTTTTTAAAATGAGCATGGAGTTCCATTTTCATCTACTGAAAAGTAATGTTTGAAGTCCAGGTATATTTCTATAAGCAGTAACGGGGGTATTTTCCTAAACTCATGCCACTGTGGAGTGGCAGATTTTTAATTTCATCTGCTGTACACTGAATATTTTTGAATCGTTTTCCTAGAATACCACACACACACGCACCTATTCTGATTTGTGTTTTGAATAAAAAGAAAGCTCAATCTATGATAAAACCACTCTGAAAAAACCCTCATATCATCTCTTACTCCATTCATGTTTTATTAGTTCAAGGTCAATTTGATCAGTTCCATTTGTTCTCTTTTAATTATTTCCCGTAGGTAAAATTTTCTGTCATAATATCCTTTGGGAACATTTGTGGATCTATGGTTATGATTCTGATATTTTCATAATATTAAATTCGAAAATGCTATTTTCTGTAGATAAAAGGAAGATATATCTGCAGTTAAAAATTTGTGCCTCTAAAACATTCATTTCTTTGAATCAAAGCTGTGTAATAACTTGTGGAAGATATGTTTATTTTAAAAATTAAATTGCAAAATAGAGTTGGTTTGACACTTGAATATACTGTAGCTTGTACAGGATCACCTCATTTTTGTAAGCTATTTGAAGTTATCTGGATTTTGATTTTTAAAATGGCAGCTAAAATAATCTGTCATTTAATATTCACTGCATTCCCTTTGATAATTGCTTATAGGAGTCAAATATTAATATAAATATATCATTATTTATTTTCCTCCAGTTTTATTTTTGCCCAGAATATTAACATGAATTGTTGAAGCTTTGTAGAAGTTTAGTGTTTTGCACCATTGCACTGTCTTAGTCAGTAACCTCACATTTCTGAAAGAACAGTTATCTTAATAAAACCCCCACACTTGTATTCATGGTAAAGTATTTTATCACTAATAAATGAAGGTTTCGCTTGGAAAACTCAGAATCAGATTTTATACTGTAGAGAGAGATTTAAAATTAAGAATTCTGAAGCCAGAGATTTGTTGTCGTTCTTAACCAATTGTAGCTATTTTAGATATCAAATTCTATTATGTCTTTATGGGAGAAACAAAATGGTTTTTTCATGAGGATCTTTAAAGAATATAAATATGTTGTAAAACTTGTTAAAAATTGAAAATGTGAGATAAGACTTGGTATTGTCTTTTAGACATCTGAACCCCCTTTGTACACTCAGTGTGCTTATAAAATGTTCAGGGAACTAAAAATTAAAACAAAAGCTGGTTGCGTCAACAAAGCTAAACTAAACATTAAATGCAGCTTTTCAATATGTTGCTATCTGCAAGGCTGTAAATGTTTGTTCAGCTCTAGTGCAGGCTTTTATTTTATGCATTTGTAGGTTACTTTTTCCTTTTCTATTTAGAGCACAGAAATATATTCCAGACAATGTCAGGTTCTCCCTCGTACATCTTGGGTGTTGCTGGGGATATTTCTCAATAATTCTGTCTATTAGTTCTGGTGAATTTCTCAAGGCCCTAATCCTACAGAGGCTTGTTTATCTGCATCAATGTAATCAAGCCCATGAGTAGGGGGATTGAGACTGTTCACATGATTAAAGTTAAGCATGTGTGTAAGCTTTTAAAGGCTTGGGGCCTAACAGGCTTCAGAATTGTCCTTGAAAGACATGGGGCTCACCCTGCCTTCTTTGCTTACTACAATTCTCCTGGTGAAGAAAGACCATGGCAGGTTGAGTGTGCAAGGAATAAGTTAGGTCTTCCGATTTAGTGTTGTGAATTAGGGCCCTGATTTGGGACAGCACTTTAGCAGGTGTGTAAGTCACATTGACTTTTGTGCTTTAACCGCTCTCCCGAATTGGGGATGCTTTCCTGAATCAGGACCTAAGTCTGGGATAAGCAAAACATCATTCATGTATACTGCAAAACAGAAGTGTAACTGTGGAACTCTTCAGAAATGGGTATTTTCCATGCCGTGCAGTATTTCAGTGAACACCCTGTAAAATGGCCCAAGACCTCATGGTGTTTAAGCTAGAAATTAGGGGCAATTTATTGTTCAAATCTATTAAGTACTTGAGTATGAGCTTGCAAAACCATAGAGGAACATTTATAGTGCCGTTAATTTCCTTACCCAGGTATAGGTCATCCTTGTAGTTTAAGTATCATTGTTTAAATGCCTCTTCAGAAAAGTTACACTTTAGCTTCATTTCATTCTCATGCTAGTCCAGCTAGATTTAAGGCTAAAATCTAATATTTTTAATAATACTTTTTGGAGCTGAGCTTATTTATCTTCATAAATACATGAATGTACTGAGTTTTCATTTGGGGCTTACTCCAACACCTATTGAAGTCAGTGGGCATTAGATCTAACTGTCTGTTCTCAGAATGGAGAGAGGTAAATAGTGGTGTCCCCCAGGAGTCTGTACTGGGATCAGTGCTGTTCAACATATTCCTAAATGATCTGAAAGAGAGGGTAAACTGTCAGGTAGCAAAATTTGCACACACAAAATTGCTTACGCTAGTTAAGTCCAAAGCAGACTGCAGAGAGTTACAAAGGGATCTCACAAAAGTGGGTGACTGGGCAACAAAATGGCAGATGAAATTCAATATTGATTAAATGCAAAGTAATGCACATTGGAAAACATAATCCCAACTATACGTATAAAATGATGGGGTCTAAATTAGCTGTTACCAATCAAGAAAGAGATCTTGCATCTTGGAGTCATTGTCAATAATTCTCTGAAAACATCCACTCAATGTGCAGAGGCAATCAAAAAAGCGAACAGACTGTTGGGAATCATTAGGAAAGGGATAGATAACACGACAGAAAATATCATATTGCCTCTAGATAAATCCATGTTATGCCCACATCTTGAATACTGTGTGCAGATCTGGTCGCCTCATCTCAAAAAAGTTATATTGGAATTGGAAAAGGTATAGAAAAGGCTAACAAAAATGATTAAGGGTATGGAGCAGCTTCCATATGTGGAGAGATTAATAAGACTGGGATTTTTCATCTTGGAAAAGAGACGACTAAGAAGGGACATTATCAAGGTCTATAAAATCATGACTGATGTGGAGAAAGTAGATAAGGAAGTGTTATTTACTCCTTCTCATAACACAAGAACTAGGGGTCACCATATGAAATTAATAGGCAGCAGGTTTAAAACAAACAAAAGGAAGTATTTCTTCACACAACACACAGTCAACCTGTGGAACTTCTTGCCAGAGGATGTTGTGAAGGCCAAGACTATAACAGGATTAAAAAAAGAACTAGATAAGTTCATGGAGGATATGTCCATCAATGGCTATTAGCCAGGATGGGCAGGGATGGTGTCCCTAACCTCTGTTTGCCAGAAGCTGGGAATGAGCGACAGGGAATGGATCACTTGATGATTACCTGTTCTGTTCATTCCCTCTGGGGCACCTGGCATTGGCCACTGTCGGAAGACAGGATACTGGGTTAGAGGGACCGGAAGACAGGATACTGGGTTAGAGGGACCTTTGGTCTGACCCAGATGGCCGTTCTTAGGTTTTAAAAACAATGGCACTGAGCATGTTGTGTGAGTTTAGCACATGTGTGGACCATACTGTTCCTGTATGTAGGCCCACCTCCACAATTCGGCATGTGGAGTGTTACTTAGCTCAGTTACATTCAAGCTTCCTGTAATTTCAATGACTCGCTCAGAGATGTGACAGAGCTCCCCCACACACACAGTTTCCCTGAAGAAAAAAATAAAATAATACGGCAGTAATATTACCGCTGTTCTTATCAATATACATTTATTCACAGTCTTATACATAGATTACAGGCCATATAGTTCATTTGGTGCTAAAAAGAAAGAAATCAGTTCATTTAGGCCCTGATCCTACAAACTTCTAAGCACATAAACACTCCTACTGAAGTTAATTGGACTTGATTCAGCAGCACCATTAAGGTCAATGGGAGTTTTGCCATTGATTTAAAGGAATGTAGGATCAAGCCCTATGTGCATAAAGTTACTCGTATACTTACTTTTTTAGGATTGAGGCCTTAAATATTAGTAAACTGTTCATGAAAGATGAAATACCTGGAGCTCTGTTTGTTGTGATTTTCTTTGGCTGTTGTACAGACAGCTAAAAACGACATTCCTATTTAATATCATTTACTTTTACATTGTGTAGATGTGCACAAATCACTTTCTTTACTTTTCCCACACAGCAATTATTGGTGATGCAGTTACCTTAATTCTGAAATATTCCCATTCTAAATACTTATGGGGACAGGTTATTTTGAACTGTGCTGCAGAGAGTAAGGAATTCTAGTTGTGTTATTTTAAGAGATGAGTCAATAATTCTATAAGTTAAAAAACCCTGAAAATATTATTTTAAAAAAGTATAGTATTTCTTAATTTGTAATATTGTACAAAATGGAAAATATCTAAAATATATAGACAAAATATATATACAAATGTCTGCACAAATTGAAAATGATTTAATTTTGTGTTTCCTGTTGATTTATATTCCATGATGTACATATTATGTGGATTGTCATATATTGAACATTGGCTGTTTTAATACTATTGTTAAATTGTATTTTTATTTTATTTTAAACTAATCATCACAGACTCAGCTTTATTTTGTTAATGTAAAGGTTGCTACGCTGTGTAGGTATAAAACCAAGAATTCTATTTTAACAAAAAAAAAAGTATATTATTTATTGAATCCATATGTTTCTTCAACTTCTGACATTCCATAAAATTCCTGCTCCTTATCTGTATAGCTTGTTATTTAAAGAGATGGCAGTTCCTTTCAGATAGAATTGAACAGCTTTATTCTGTTTTTCATAAATAAAGTCAAATTAATTTCCGTCACAATCTGTCCAGTTTACCATTTTATTGTAAAAATAAAAACACACCCTTTTCTGCAGTTACCTAGATCATCTCTTTAATGCAATGGCTGAGTGAATGAAGCATCATATAAACATTCTTGCAAATAAAACCCATCGGCTCAATTTGCTGGTATTCACAGCTTTTATTCCTCAACATTCCAGTGAGCGAGGTTTTATTCTCAAGAATGTTCATGGAAAGGAAACTGTTACAAATGCTAGCACAAATAATCACAAGAGGATTTGCAGTGGCAGTGCTCGCTCAGCCATTTTAGAAAGCTCATTACTCATCATGGAAAACATATGAAGAGTTATAAATGTTCAGAGTTTGTGAACAGAAAAGGGGACTTACCCTGTTCATAAAGCTAACATCATCCAGTCTGGAAACAGAAATAGTATCATGGAACATAGGTGACCAGTTACACTGTGTGGCTAGCAAATGCTCATAAGTTGAAATGGTACTGCTTAACTCCCACTGAAACCTTCAAAATGGCATTTACATTGTATTTAAGTGGCACATACGTCTTGGTGGCCCCTCCTGCACTGGGAATGCATATCTCCTATAGTGAGAAGTTTGCAACTAAACTATTGGCTGACTTGACTTCTGTCTTCACAAACTATTGTGACTATCGGACAATTCTGTAACATTATGATCTAGTGGTGGATAATTTACTAACAGACAATAGGGCTAAATTTGTCAAATAACTCATTTGCTAAAACTCACCCATCTCTAAGCATGCCGTCTACGCTTTGAGGAATACATTGCAGCATAAAAGAATACATTTTTAATCTCCACGTGTTGGCAAGCTTCAAGTACACACTCTAGTATTTCATTAAATAACATCTTGCTTATGGAGAGCTCACCATCAAATGTTCCTTTTACCCACCATCGGAATTAAGCCTCCTCTTCTTAACAAACTAGCACAAGTACTGTATTCAGAGCTGGAGACAGCACTGTGTAAGGCTGACTGCTTTTCTTTGGTTTGAGTGGTTTTGTTTCGTTTCCCATTTTCCCAGTCTTAAATAGTTTGACCACATGTAATTGCTATCGCCATCAGGCAAACCAGAATTTTGAGCAGCCCTCCCTCAGGAGCATCCGCAGAGAGCGATTAGGCCACGGTGAAGTAAGCACTGGTGCCATTCTAAAGCTTCTCTCTGAAGCCCTCTCTTAAATGCACTGTGAGGTCAATAGAACTGTTTCCAGTTGAGTTAAACCCAAACACACCAGAGCAGAACACGTCTTTATAATATCGAGAGGGTTGAGTTTAAAGCCCTGCATTAGAGGGTAGATTGTACCTTGGCGTCAGGATTTTCCTGACGTGCTTCTTGTTTCCATTCTAGCTTATTAGGCAGCAGAATGGGGAGATGCACAAAGGGATTTTGGTCTGAGGCTGTAGCTGAGTACAGTGGAAGGATAAAGTTTCCCCTTTTGAAACATGTACTTGTTTCTTTCTTAAATGAGAGAGGTGACTGAGCAGGTGAGGTAAACTAGTGCAAACAAAAGCAGACTGAAAAACAGAATAAAGTTAGAACTTCCTGAGAGAGGCATTTTCTTACTCACTTTATTTTTGTGACTTAATTCAGAAGCAGCAGTAGAGGAGCAGATTTACATTAATAGCAATGAGTGATTACAGAAATGGAAAGAGAACCTGTTTTCAATGTGTGATTTAATGGTAGGAAAAGCCAGTATCTGTAAATAACTTTAGATATTGTATCTGAGAAACATTTGTTTTGCTCTTTTCATATTTATTGTGCAGAAGGAGGTTTTATACCTCATCGATATACTACTAGTGCACGTTTGAAGTAGTATCTTCCACAGAGACTGTGTTCACAGTTTACAGTCCTCAGCAGTTTATGTGGTGTGCCACACTTAGTTAATTCTACCATTATTATTTTTTTAAGAATTATTTTGGAACAGCTAAGCTGCTTCTGTGTGTTGGTCAACTGCTCTCATGCAAAGAGAATTCCAATAAAAAAAAAACAATCGTGAGCATGCTGTTGTGTTTCATTCTTTCCAGCTTTAAATTTTTTTTTTTAAATGCTGCTTTTCAAGATAAGGGTACACTGGCCTGTTGGGCGCACAGACACCATGACTCAAGATAAGGCAGATTTTAAGATCCTCCTAAAGAAATGTTTTGGGCGGGAAGAGTTGCAGAAGGTTACAGAAGCATTACATGCTTGTGCCTGTGCACTGAGAATGTTTAGAAAGCTGAGGTCATGATCCCTCTGCTGTGCTTTCCAGGACAGACAGCTTATTCTTTGTGAATGGGATTTGCCTTGGCAAGATGGGAAGCAGTTCATCCCCTTTTCTACTCTCCTATAAAACTATGCTCCATACAGAGAGCATATCAACTCCACCCCTACCAGGCAGAAGGAGACTAGATTGCCAGTCACATGAAGTATATAGCCATTTCCGGCCTGCTGTCCCTCACTCTGCTTTGCATCCTCTCCTGGGAGCATGGAGTCTTCGTTTACTCTTCTACTGCTTTCGTCTCAGTATTTCTTGGAGGAAAGAAGTAAAATCTTGCGGGGGAGGACCTTAAAGGAACGACAGAGAGAATGATTGATTGGTTATGGGCCCATCACTGAGACTTTAGATATTGTATCTGAGAGACTTACCAGTGCATAGGGGGATGGTGACTTTTCTTTAGCTACTCCTCTCCCCTCCTGCTGGCCACCCTGAGTCCTTCCAGTCCCCAGGCTGATCCCAACAGGCAGTTGTTCTCTTCTGCGGAGTATAGTTTAAAGCAGATGCTGCTGCTGCTTCACAGGGCCAGTGCCATCTCCTTGGGATGGGAGCACGGTGCTCAGATTTCTGTCTCCCTCGCCCTGCTGAACCCTGGAATTCAGCACACTGCCCTTCTCCAGGCAGGGAGTACAGGCCCTGAAGAGCCTGCATGCTTTTTTTCCTGGATAATTCTCCTCAGGATTTCCTGAGGTGACATGGGGAGAATCCAGTTTCCTTTCCCCACCACTAACAAGCCCAGAGAGCTGCCACCCACCACAAGACACAGTGTGCCCCTGCCCAGACAACTTCTCTGCTCACTCCATCGTTTTAGAGCAGCACTTCCTTCGTTCTCCTGGGACCTGCTTTCTGGCTTATCAGGAGGAGGGCGCTCCTTCCACAGCTCCAATGCGGCAGGATGACGGCCTGGTTTCCCTGCAGGGAAATGCATAACTCCCAGGGTGTCTGTCAGCATCTGCAGTGGATACGGAAGGCCCCTTCACACAGCAGTGTGGCCTTCCCTGCACAGGAGAGTGACTGATCGGATGGTATCGATGGGAAGGTGGAGGATTCCCTCAGGAGGGTTTTGTGACTCCACGCTGCTTTTATTACAGACCTGGCCTCCTCTCTGCACTTATCTCCCTGGTTCTCCTCTACACCAAGACTCCAGGGACATAAAGCAGCCCTAAGGCCTATCGAGTTGGTATTACCTGACATCTACATGGCAGTAGGGCCTAGAGGCTAACCAAGTCACGGTTCCATTGTTCCAGGTGCTGCACAAACATGTCGTGAATGCCCTAAATTGCTTCCATTCTCCAGGCACGTGAGGATTACTCTCATCTTTGCGCTCTTTTAGACAGCAGCCCAAGATGCATCACTCCTGTGTCACCATGGCTGAGTTTATTCCCATGCCTTAGGTTCCTGTCAGGGTTTTATCGCCGCTGCTCTGCCTTTATTTGAGGTGTGCTGGCTTGGGCAGTGTCTGGCTCACTAAACCAAGATAACGCACGTGCACAAAGGATTTCACCGATATCAAGTCTTCAGTTTCGGTTCATACACCAAGTGGTAAAATCAGCGGATTTACAGAAACGCAATGGGCAAAGTTGATGACGTTTCTCCTATCTGTTCAGGTCCCTGGAGGCCTCTAGACAGCTTAGCTTAGAGACACCTAGAGCTGCCAGAGACACATTCTGCCATCCAAAAGGCTGCAGTACAGACAGAGCTTTGCCTCTGAAAATCCCTTACCCCAAAATATCCCTGTGAAAGGCTCCAGAGTAACAAAATGGCGGGAAATGCCGATGATCTTCGAGCGTCTGGTTCCTTCAGAACAACTCCCTCCTGTCACTGTCCTGGAACGAGAACCCTGGTGCACGCAAGACTGGGGACAGTCTGACCAAGTAGAAGCCCAAATGCGAATGTAGAGAGACGAGGCAAACGCTTGAGCACTGCCCCTGTCAACATCCTGCCCTGCCAAGGCGCTGTGTAAGATAGGTGAGCACAGCGGGGCGAGGCTGTGGTTTTGGAGCAGCAAGCTATGATGAGTTCGGTATGGGCGCAGCTCTTAGCCCACTGTCCCAGGCAGGTGTGCAGAGGGAGGTAATGGGATCGGAAGCGGAGCTGGAGCAGGGGCAATGGGGGCTTTTTAAATGACAGGCCCCAGCGGAGATATGTGAAAAAAAGAAGAAAGGCGTGGGGGAAGCCCAGATCCAGCCAGAGGGGGGCTACCAGTTGGGGGCTTGTACCCTGGAAAGTAGGGCTGGTCTACCCGAGGAAGGGAGGGAGCACTTTGAGTTTATGTTCTGGGGACTCCTCCCAGTGCTGATGTGGGGTCCCTCCTCCTCCATGAGACAAGGGCATCCGGCAAATCTCATGCAGCTTATCCCGCTAGGTCAGAAAAATCTCCTCCTTCTGTTGCTCATTGGGCAGTGCTCCCTCCTGGCTCTGATTGGCTGGACCCCAAGAGCCGGGAGTTCTTTCCAGCTGACACCATCTGTCAAAATGCAGGGAGCGACAGCCCTGCCAGCAGCTGCTTTCGTGCATTGTCTGCCTGCAGTGTGGGGAGCAAAGCAAGGGAGAGCACAAGCGCCTATGCTGTGCGTCTGAGGGGGTGGTTTAAGCAGGCCCGTTGTTGCTGAGGGAGCTCTGTCACCATTGGGCCACCGGAGCTTTTGTAGCAAGGGGCTGTTACTCTACCACGCACCATGCTGCTGCCCGGGCAAGGGTACAGGTCCGATTTTTGCAAACAATTCTACAGTGTAAGAGCCCCGTGTAGGGTTTTAGTGATGTGCCGCTACCCCTGCAGCAAAGGGGTTATTTTATTCATTCATTCATTCCCGAAAGCTACAAAGGACACAGTGGGTCCCATTCTGTCTGTGCTTCCTGCCCAACGTCGGCTAGTCATGCCTGTGAGATCTGTAAATGTCCATAGTGCTCCAGGGAGGATTATAGCATTGGTTGCAAACACTGAAAGTGATAGGAGACTGTTTCTTGCTTCAGCAGTGGGTTTTCTACAGCTGTATGAAATTTTTTTTAACTGCAGGAGTGTTTTTGGTGATAAAAAGCAGTTACATTTCTTGAAAACACTTTGATTTCAGAGAAATTTTTGGAAGGGGAAAAATCAAAATGAAAATATCTTAATTTTGAATTGAAATTTTTGTTTTGGTTCTCAGGAAAAAAAATGGTGATTTGAAATGAAACAAGATGGGGAAAACGGGTTTAGTTTTAAATCTATTGGAAATACTGAAACTTCCAAAAAAAACCTGTTGCATTTGAAATTTTCTTTGAAATCAAATGGGATTTTTCAAACAATTCTATGTCTTTGTGCATTTGATGGCATTTTGCAGCCTGTCAGTTTCACTGTTCCCTCTGTGCAGTCAGCCAGCCAGTTCCCCTGTTTTCATCTGTGGCCCTCTTATATAGGACACACAGAAACATGTTAGTGAATAGGAAAATATGATTATAAACCCACAAAATTTGGCAGCGTGAGGCTGTTGCAGGAATAGCAACTGAAAATGCTCTTTAAATCATGTTTTGAAGTTCACTAGATTTCAGTCTGACAATGTCCCTTTTAATACATCAATTTCCGTCATGAAATTGCGTCTACAGGAACCTTGGTGATCGTAGGAGGCAGATGTACTGATCCAACTATCCAAACCATGACTATAAATGGCACCTCCCTCAATCTCTCTTCAGTGCTTCTGTTTTTTGCCGCTAATAGCGCTCCTGTAATATTCCCATTTACCATCAGACGTTACAATTTAATGTAGTTTCATCATATTTTAGGCTAAAGTTGCTGAAACTTTTTATCTGTCAACCAAGAAAGCAACACATAGAGCCATCTAGTGGGAAAGAGTTTTACTGGCGCCTGTTACTTCAATAAATCTTCTTCCCTACAATGAATGAGATGCAATGACTGAGCTCAACCTAGTGATGTTTGCTGCTTTAAAAAGAATTAAAGCTTTTTGTTATGCTTGTAAGCCCCAAAATATCCTAGATAAATGTGTGAACAGATCTCTACCCCGCATGTGAGTTGGCAACACAGCTTGAATCAGTCAGATCGGCTATGCAAGTGATAAAGCAGCGTGGCCTAGTGGTTGGAGATTTGGACTCGGGAGAGCTGCGTTCTGTTCCCGCCTCCACCCTGACGTGCTTGGTGACACTCAGAATCTCACTGTGCCTCTCGTTCCACTCTTGGGCTGTCTTGTCTTTGGGCAAAGGGGGAGATCGGAACGCATTGATTCGCTGGTGAGAGTGCTGGCCCGAGTGCAGAGCAATGGAAAATCAGACTCATTGTTTTCTGTGCTAAGGGTGTTTTGTTCTTGTTAGTACTTTTCCAGGATCAGGGTGGGAGAGACAATGTCAGAAGGTGACACTGGCCCATTAAGAGGGAAGAGGCCAGTGCTCCATTGACCCCTTTCCCTCCTCCCCGCCCCCCCGTTAGGCTTAGGAGAGGCCATCGGGGCCTAGAAGAAAGGAGACCTGGAGACTCGTAGAGGAGTGAGACACAGGGAGCAGGCAGGAAGAGCTGGTAGGAGCTGCTTGGGAGTCCCTGGCGAGGGAGCTGAGGTTGGATGGGAGCGGTGAGAGGAGTGTTGGTGAGAACTGACCAAAGCCACTGGGAAAAGGGCAGATCCGGCGGGGTCAGAGGAAGCCGAGCCCGGAAGCAAGAGGTTTGTTGCTGGAGGGTCGATCCCCTGAGCAGGGGCAGGACTCGCAGGCGTGGAGGTCTGGGGAGCAGAACCTGTGGGGAGCCCTCTGGGCGAAGGCCTGAGTGAAGAGCTGCCGGGGGACTGGTCACTCTCAGGCAGGGAGGCCTGGAGACGGAGGTCCTGGGTCAGGGGCAGAAGGAAGTGGTGACACAGGGCTGCTTCTGACGGTTGGGTGGGTGACCTGGAAGAGTTACCCAGGAAGTGGGGAAGGCGGAAGCTGTTCTATCTTGGGATGTTTGCGGTGGTTTTGTCAAGAAGAGTTTTACTGCGAGGGTTGGGAGGGAGCTACTCCACTGGTGTGCATGCATAGATTATGCCCAG
This sequence comes from Macrochelys suwanniensis, assembly GCA_033296515.1. Taxonomy (NCBI): domain Eukaryota; kingdom Metazoa; phylum Chordata; order Testudines; family Chelydridae; genus Macrochelys; species Macrochelys suwanniensis. Next base: position 2,603,209 of record CM065789.1, on the reverse strand, counting down.
AGGTGGGGCTTTGTGTTGGACACTGACAGACTGTTCCTTTCGTGGGCAAACAGAAGGGGAAACTGAGGCAGGCACATCTGTCACCCTGCAACCTGCTGCTGGAGGGTGCCCCAGGCAAGGTCACTCTGCCACAGATGCCTAGACAGATACGTGATCCACAGCTGTTGAGGCTGGTGCACTGGGATCCTCTGGTAAGGCAGCAGTTTAGAGCACTCAGCTGCAGCACTGTGGCCCATTCTTTGCTCCTGAGAGCCAGATCCCCCCATCGGGCTAACCGGCTGCACTCGCTTTGCAGAAACGCTGAGGCCTGGCTGTCCTCTCGAGCGCTGCCGAGCAGCTTTTGCATTCTACTTCGGCTCATTCACCGACCTAAGCTTATGTTCCTCCCTTTCCCCCCTGCATCTCACAGACTGCCCCTCCCCGGCTCTCCCTCGGGAATGGTTACAAACATTTACTGCATGACAAACACATCCCAAATCACCCTGCATGCACACAGTGCTAAACGCTAAACCAAGAACTCGTTCACCCAGGCAATTACCCACGGACACCGGAATGCCTATGATGCATCTGAATTCCCACTGTTCCTATCCTGCTGAAGTACCTCAGAGTGGCATGAAGAGCCTAATCCAGACCTCTGAAACCGCATGCCTTCCAACTATTCACTTCAAGTGGGACTGGGAGGTATTTTTAACAAGTGTTTGTGAGACACTTTGTATAACTGTCAGCCTGGCATGAGGGAACTGAAGTCTGATATTCCTGTTTTCCCTTCTCACTAGCAGATCCCTCGAAACCTCTGGCACGGCATGCTGGAAACACAACCATCACGGATCCCCTGGGAAACAGGAGAAAGCGAGGGGCTGGGTACTGTGTGAGAGAATGTGGAAAATGATGGATAGTTGCTGCACAAATTTAATAGCAGCTCTCTGAGTCCAGAAGCCAAAAATCCCAACCCCGCTGGGTGTTCTCCCACACAATAATGCTTTCCCTTAAAAAATAAATAAATCTGGGACTCCACTGGCCAGGCAATGAGATCCCAGTTCATTAACTTCCTTAGAATGGTGTGCTTTAAAAATAGCAGCGTCTGTTCAGTTCTCTCTCGTTGGGATGAGAGCTCTATGTAAAAGCAACGTCTGACTGTAGGGTGTGTAGGTGGTAAATAAAGTTGTTTGTTATGCTCAGTAAGAGGCTTCCTGAGCCCAGCACATAACACTCCTCAAACCCAACACAGGGGCACCCAGGAAAATGAATTCAAATTAATTGAAAGTGTGAATTTGAAATAGATTAGTTAACCTGAATTAAATCCCCGTGTGGACGCTCTTCTTCAGAATCGTGGCACTAAATCAATTTCTTTTAATTCACTTCAGAATTATGGCATGTTAGAGAAACTCCTCTGGGGATCTGACATCGGCAGAGAACCCAGACTGCTGATTTTCACAGCGCAGGTGTAGGGATAGTTTTTTCACTCTGTCCTACAATGAGAAGGGCCAAACTTTTTGGCTCCATCAAGCTTGCTGGATATTTTGGCACTACAGTTGACATGATTTTTTTTCCATTGTAGAGGGCTGGACCGGTGCTATTTTAAGTGTTGCACACAGGTCATCTGCCCATCTGAGACTGTGAACTCATCAGGATCTCACGCACTCAGCACGGAAAGGCATGCTCAGTGCTACTTGTATGGAAGGGAAACCGAAGGAGCTGCAAGAAGCAGTGGTGGTGATTAAGTACAGACCCAATTTGGAACCATCCCTCAATCTCAGGTTGGGGAGCACTTTGGCGTTAGAGCTGCCTTTTGAATGAGCTAAAACGAAGGTCCTCCTGACCACATGAAATCATCTGCGATCCTGGTCCATGCACTCTTTTACAAGGGGTGAGAAACTTGTGGTTTTGTTTGTACAAGAATTTAAGTGAATTTATATTGTGAATCTGAACGCCCCCTACAGTTTCAGCAGAGTAGTGTTCTTCATTTCCCAGTTTTAAGCACTGTTGCTCTGCGCTGTTAAACAACTTCTGAATCCCACCGCTGAGCTGGCTGCATTTCTGAGGCTGGTTAAGGTTGATTTGTGTGTATTTGTGATCGATCATCTAATCTAGATAGATCATTTCAGATCCGAAAGATGCTCTCACAGTGAGTGCTTTCCCCTGCATTGCTTTCTGGTTTTCATTTTATTTTATTTTTAGGGACTTGGCTAATCTCTCCCCGCCCCCCGCCCATTCTATCAGTTCCAGTCTGGGTGGTGTTTCACCAACACATGCAAGTCCTAGCACCATGTAATGTGCCCTATTTCGTACTGGTTAAATACACCTTCAAGTGCCAACCTAGTTTGAATTGTCTTTCCTTCTTACTGTGGCCTTCTGCTCTTAATTGATTTTCTTCCTTAGCCTCAGGGCCAGCTCCAGGCACCAGACGACAAAGCCCTGTAAGGGGCGGCAGTCCGGGAATTCTGGGGCATCCTTTTTTAAACAAGGATTATGGATAGATTCTGCATTCAGCAAGGGCAACTGTGATTCTCTAGTCCAACCTCCAGCGTAACACTGACCATTTGACTTCCCCCAAATAATTGCTGTTTGAATTAGGGGGTTTGCAGAGTGTCTACGATTTCCAAAGGGGTCCGCACACACCTTCATTTGAAATTTTGTAGGGGTCTGCAAATGAAAAAAGGTTGAGAACCACTGCTGTCAGACAACATCCAATCCCATTTAAAACTTTCCAGTGATGGCGAGTCTCCCACGTCCCTGGATAAGTTGCTCCAATGGCTAGTTACTCTCGCTACCCTCAGACAGAGGTATGGGATTAAAAGGGTGGCACACTCATGGAATGAGGGCAGTTTTCTTGGGGTGAGAACCTTTCGTAGAAGGAGTGCTGTCATGCTAACTGGGCGCTGGTCCACTGAAGGGGACTCCAGCTCCTCTGCAGATGTTGGATTTATAACTCAGATTTAGCACCATCTATAAACCAGCCTGGTGTGACCTCATGCCAGCGCCCCAAGTACTGGGACTTCTGGTTACCGCTGTATGTACAATGCGTGCGTGGTCTTGGCACATCTCAGCCCATCCATTACTCCCATCCCTGCTCTTGCTGATGGCCTGAGCACATTGTCCTAAGAAATGGCACTGCTCCGGTGAGTGGTGACTCCACAGTGTGAGGTAGGGCCTCACCGCATTTGCCTACATTCACGACAGCTGCTCGCAGGGTGGCTGCAAGGACTCACACACGGACCTTCCCGCACCTCTCTGGCCATCAAGGCGACAGTGAGCGAGCCCGTGTTTGTGTGAGTTCTCTGTGCCCGAGGGACACCATGCAGCCTTCGGCCGCTTCCCTGAATCCACGCCCTGGAACTGGAGATGTGTCTGAGGAGAGACTTTCCATCCGGGGGGTCAGTTCAGCTCGACCCCTGGCCGGAATGAGATCACAAGCTAAGCAAACACTGCCTGTGTAGGGGGAAGCCGTTCCTGTTGCTCCCGGCACACTCGGATGCTAGTTTCCAAGCTGCGAATTGCCCCTTGTGGTTCTGTCTTAATTCCTGCTTATCTCCTAGGTGATCAGGACCCCCTGTCCCATCCTTCCCCCTAGGCAAACCCTGAACTCCCCAGGAGCAGGAGCCCCTGAGCCTGACCTCAGTGAGGGCCCTGTGATTCAGAGCAGCTGCATTGAAGTGAGTGGCACTGTGCAGCTTGAGGGTCTAGGTAGACAGGAGTCGCCTGGCAGCAGAATTGGACCAGCACCCATCTCATTCAGAGCCAGGTTGCGTCAGCACAAAGCCCTCCCGCATCCAGCCTGCTGCTGAGACCGTGCGTGAGCCCGGGGTGGTGGGAGAGGCTCTGGCTGGGGGTGCTCCTGAAGCCGGCAGGCGCTGGGCAGAATTGTTCAGCTCCCTGCCGGGCGGAGGAGAAGAAACCCGCTTTGAGTCGTTCCCACGGTGCATTTCAGTGAAATCTCTCCGGCACCTAGAGCGAGGTTGGCAGGGCTGGTTGGCAGGGGCTGGGCGCAGGGCGAAGGGCCTGCTATGCGCGCCTGGGAGCCAAGGGAGTTGCAGCCAGACAGGGAGTATCTCGGGCTGTGGAGCAGATGAGGACAGCACTAGTTGGAAATGCCGCTTCTCATGCCCTTAGGACTGGGGCATTTTCCGGGCTCTGTGCTGCCTGGCAGCGCCATGATGAATCACCACCAAGGTGCAGGAGCCAGCTGCCCTGATGGTTCTTCTGCTGCGTCTTATTAGCAACAGAGCTGCTCAGACTCCTTCTGAGCCAGGGCTCCCGGCTCCTGGGCCAGCGGGCAGCACCTGCCAAGTGCCAGCAGCGGGAGGTGCGGCCTGGGCGTGGATGGCTGGAGCGGTTCCCGCCCGCTGAGCTCGCTGCCGGGACTTTCCCCGTTGGGGCGTGTTTCACCAAAGAACATCCTTAAATCGCCTGTGGAAACTTTCTCCCCCTCTTCAATCCCCAGATATCTGGTTGTGTTCAGCTGCGCGCGCACGGGCAGGTCGGTGCAGACGAAGAGCGTGTGTGAGTTGCAAGGAGGGTGGACTTGGGTGGGGGACCATGTCCCCCTCCCTCATCTTGCCGCCTTATAGAATTCCCCAAAGCTCTCCTGCCTGCCAGCCCGGTTGGCCGTGGGCCTCAGAGCGGCCAGTCCCCTCGCTCAGACCTGGAGCTGGGCTTTATTTTTAGCCATGACATGTGTCAACTCAGCTGCTGCTATCGCAGGGGGCGGGGGAAGGGGAGGGGCGGCCGGGGGGTGCCTCCTTGCCACTGGTCTCTTGCTGTCTTTGCTTTTTCTGCTTGGTAGGATCCTTTAGCTGCTAATAGAGCCGGGCGTCGGTCTAGGACTTTAACTCCCTGAATCCCGCAGTGCTGCTTGTACAAAAGGTACAGTCTCCGCTTGGCTTGTTTGGTCAGTCGGTTTGGGTTGTGTGCCACAGGAGCCGTGTGTTGCTTTGGGATCCAAAATGGACTTTTTTGGGTGTGCTGGTTGCTGGGCTCTGGGCTCCCAAAAGCGGGAGGGAGGCTATTTTTAGCTGGCTCTGAAGGGCTACAGTAACAGGTTTGCCTTTGGTGGACGGCATCCATTGGCTGCTTTTTCTCTCCCAGAAAACAGAACTTGGGGGGGGGGGGAGGCGGGGGGGAGTGCGTGGGGGAGGTGGTGTGTGTGTGTGTGTATGTGTGTCTGTGTAAGGACAGCACAGTGTATGTCACTTTCTTGGTTTTTAGACTGCATGATTCATTCACCAGGACTGTTATTTTGCATACTTGTCGCCACTATCTGCCCTGCTCTCCTCCCCCTCCCAGAACCACAGCAGGGGACTGAACTCCTGGAAAGCAGAAACACACTGTTTTCTGGCCAGAATCTCATTTTGAGAAGTCTTGCTCCTATCCGTGACCCTTCCAGCCCCGTAGCCTGTCTCTGACAGGGGCAGTACCCGCTACTTCAGAGGAAGGTGTAAGAACCCAGCAGCAGCAGTTATGGGATCATTTGCCCCCCATATTAGGTCTCCAAAAACCAGAGATTGGCTGAAGGCTTGAAGCACGGGGTTGAATAGCCCTTCTCCTTGAGATCCTCGATGGGAGCTCTGGAGAGAACTTTGCAGTGTGGCTGCTCTTAATAACAAGTTTAGTGTAAAACACCCGGGACCAAACGTCCTGCCTGGTGTATTCACTGCTCGTCAGGTTAGCAGTCCGGAGCCGTGGGACAGTATCAGTGACTGTAGCACCGGGGTTCAGATGTTAGGTTTGGAGGCTGTTTCTCAACTTCCTGTGTGAGCGGTTTGCGTCCAAATGAAGTGTTAGTGTCGCCAGTAGACGTGTGGCCAGACCGTGGTGGAAAGTCTTTGTCGTGTGGAACCCGCGCTCACGTTTTGCCTCTCAGCAGAGTGGTTAGCAGCTACGCTCACCCAGGCTCACAGCTCAGTGGTGCTTTTTCAGAGCCACAGGATAAGGGAGGAAGAATTTTCATTTGCGTGGAGGTAAAACAAATGGCCGTACTGAAGCGTCCCCCCAAGGCGTGTGTCCGCCCAACAAAAGGGCGAAGGAACGTTCTGACTGGGGAGCCCGTCATGCCCAGGTTTCAGTCTGTCAGTGGGGCCTGGGGGCATCCCCCATTCAAAAGTCTATGAGACAATTCATCTTGATTTGCATATTAATAAGCTACCAGGGCAGTAGGCATTGGGTGAGCGGCACAGACTCTGAACCTCCAACGCCCCTGTGCAGCTCCCGGCTGGGCATGCCACTCCTGCCAGCAGTGTGGGGAAATGTTAGCCAGGACAGCAGGAGTCCATGTGATGGGCGTTGGGCAGGGGTGGGCGATGTGTGTGGCTGGGTGTCCCGTGGCGGGGGAGCTGCTCTCCCTAGGTTCACAGCATCCCTGCTAGTACCACACTTCGTTGGAGCCCCTCCGTGCGGATAGGCCTGGGAGTTTGCCTGGGAAACCTCAATGCCACTGTTCTAGAGAGATCGCCATTGTTCTCCCCCTCGCTGTTCAGCGCAAAATGGACCCCGCGAGGCAGGGATCTCCCAGGGCCTCACCTGGCTCTCCGTGCAGTCACCAGGAGCTCTTGTCACTGGCTTCGACGCGATGAACTGTCGAAAGCAGGGAGGGAGGATCAGGAGCTGGTGGCAGATGAGATGGTGTCACTCCTCCTCCTGGCAGGGGTGTCTGCTTTAGACAACCAGGGTGCCCATGCTGGTGTGCGCTGCCCGTGCTCCTCACACAGCTGAGGAAAGGGAACGGGTGGCACAGTGAGCCAGGACTCCTGGGTTCTGTTCCCAGCGCCTCTGCTAAGCGCTAACACAGCTGAAAAATGGGGATAATATTCAGCTCGCTGCCATGTTGTGCAGCCCAGAGAGCGTGGGAGGGAAGGTGTCAGCGAGAAGTGTTATGTCTGCCAGTTCCCCAGCCTCCCCATCTGTGCTCTCCCTATGCCACTCTTCCCCTCCCCAGGGGAGCCCAGGGTAAGTCTTACACCCTCACTGCACCCAAGCATTTCCTGGCAATCATTGGCAGCCTGGGGAAGACCGCGGGGATGGCTGGTGGGATGCCCTCCCCTGCGCCAGGGACCCTGCTCGCCAGCAAGCTGAGCCTGTGCTGGAAATGGCCCCAGAGGGGGACGGGGACAGCCTGCTGCCCCGGCAGGGCAGAGTGAGGACAGGGCCGGCCAGCGATGTCTGTGTCGCCCTTCATCAATTGTCAGGGCTGGTGTCCATGTCCGGCCTGGGGATACCCTGGCCCTTTATCTGCCTGCGAAGAAAGTGGGGATAATTCAGAGCCCCAGGAGAAAGGGGCCGGGGGGGGGGAGCAGTGCCACGCCAGGAGTCAGGGTGCCTGGATTCTGCGCCCCGTGCTAGGAGGCAGTGCTACCTAGTGGTTAGAGCGGGAGGGCGCTGGGGGTCAGGCAGCTGCCGGCATCTTAACCACTGGTTTATCTAACTGTATTCTGGGCAGGCCGAGCCAGCATGCGTGTCTGTGTCTGGGTCTGTGTGTGTGTCTGTGTGTGTGTGTGTGTGTGTGTGTGTGTGTGTGTGTGTGCGCGTGCGTGCGGGTCTGTATGTGTCTGTGCCTGTCTGTGTGGGTGTCTGTGTGTGTGTGTGTGTGTCTCTCTGTGTGTGTGCCTGTGCCTGTGCCTGTGCCTGTCTGTGTGCCTGTCTGTCTCTATGTGTGTGTGTGTGAGTGTGCGTCTGTGTCTGTGTCTGTGTGTGTGTGCCTGTGCCTGTGCCTGTGCCTGTGCCTGTGCCTGTCTGTGTGTGTGTGTGTGTGTGTGTGTGTGTGAGTGTGCGTCTGTGTCTGTGCCTGTGTGGGTGTCTGTGTGTGTGGGTGTGTCTCTGTCTCTATGTGTGTGGGTGTGGGTCTCTGTGTCTGTCTGTGTGTGTGTGTCTGTGAGAGTCTGTGTCTGTGCCTGTCTGTCTCTATGTGTGTGTGTGTGTGTGTGTGTGTGTGCTATAAAACCCAAACACTGGCAGCCACCTGTGCCCTCCCTATGCCCCGGTTCCCCTCCCCACCCGCCTCAAGGCGGCTCCCGTGGTAGCAGCGGGAGGTTCTAGAACCGGCCTGTGACCCAGCCGGGGTAGGACGGGCGCCCCCCGAGGACTCCCCACCGGGCTCGTTTCAGACCGGCCTGGGGGCTACCGCGGCAGCAGCAGAAATAACAGCCAAGCCCAGGGAGCAGGAAGAGACTCCCGGGGCCCTCCCGGCGCACGGGAAAGTGACTCTCACTCCTCGGCATTTGTGCTGCGGAGACGCCAGGTGGCAGGGCCAGGCCGTGAGCTCAGCTCATCAGAATGTAACCAGGGAAGGTCAGGGCCTCTCCTGGGGGCTGAGCTAATCGTCCCCCTTCTCCTCCGCCTGTTGCGGGGTGCTGTGACTGCCGCAGCCCCGGCCCCTCGCAGCCTGGGTGTCTGCGCACAGAGGGTGGCTGGCTCGGAGAATGGCGCGAATGATTCAAAACCCACCCGCGCAGGGCAGGGAGCCTGCAGCTGGGGAGGGAACCCCAGGGCGACCGGGAAGGGCCCGGCAGACTGTACAGCAATCCTGGGCAGGAATGGGGTTACCATGCCAGCTCTGCCCAGCATGGTATGTGGGGCGTCTCTGACAGAGCGACCTAAGGTTAATCAGGAACTGGCACAAAGCAAAGGGATTCTCCTTCCGTATCACAGTGAGCGGTTCAGCGGCTGGCTGGGGTGGCCGGTGTGGTCCATGGCACTGGCTCATCCGGACAAAGCTTCTCTCTCCAGCCCCCCGGTCCCTGTAGAACCACATTGAGTCTGGCCTTGCCCTGCCGAGACCTGGGCTGGGGCTGCCAGGCTTCTGTCTCCGGCTGGCGGCGGTGGGCGGGCTGGGCCCCGCAGGCTGTTCTCTCTGCCAGGCGTGGAAACGGCCCATCTTCTAGCGCATTGCTGTGAGCAAGGGGGGAAAGCAGCTACCGTCCCAGCCTGCGGCCCCGCTGGCTGGAGTTAGCATGCCGAACGGCAGAGGGAGGAGAACAACAAAATAGCCGAGGATGCAGATCTGTAAGTGGGCTCCCAGCAGTCGAGAGGCTCTGGATGTGGTTAGGGATAACGGTGCTTAGAACAGCGGAGTGGTCGAAGTGGAATTCATAAGCATTTTGCAGCTGGTGTAAGTGGTTAGACCAGGTGTCTGGGAGCCGGGACTCCTGGGCTCTCGTCCCAGTTCTGCCACTGACTCACTGTGGGCCCGGGGGCGGTGACTCACCCCCGCTCTACCTCACTTTCCTCGACCGTGGACGGTGGCAAATAGTCACGAGTGCTCAACCGCCAAGGTACGTCGCGAGGCTTAATTCACGGACGCTTGGAGAGCCTCAGTGAAGAGGTGCCGTAAAGACGCAGAGAGTTACTTTGGTTTGCTCTATGGAGAGGCTGTATGACACGAGGGGAAAATTCTGTGTGGGCGGAATGGGGTGTGTGAGAGCATTTGTATGAACCCGTCCGTTGGATCCTGCTTTCACACGGACAAACTCTTCTTGGAAAGTCTCTGAACCAAGCAGGAATTTCACCCGCCCCGGGGATTCCCTAGGGTCTCTCAAGTGCATTCCTTGAGGCCAAGACAATGGAGATGCTACTGCATTGATTCTTCAGTGCCTCTGTGCCCACCCTGGAGGGTAATGCCAAGGCAGTGGAGGGTGGCGTGTGGGATGCCCGTGCATTTTGCGGTGGGGCGTTCCCTTTTACAAAGCTAGAAAGGAAACCCGTTCCTTGAGCCATTTGAAAGCAGCCCTGGAGAGAACCCTGCACTGACTGTGTCATAGTCCTAGACTAGACCTTTTAGATACAAAGTCCCTGTCTGATTCCCTCCAGCACGAAGGACTCCTCCACCCTGCAGTGCTTTCGTCAGATCCGCATCAGACTTGCCAGACTGGATCAAAGGCACTGTCCAACTAGCTCAGTATCTGCCCTGACAGTGCCCAGACGCAGCTGCCGCTGAGGAAGGTGTAGGAACCCCGCAGTAGCCGAAGTGGCATTATCTGCCCCCCCACACCCTAAATGTCATCCTGGTGTCTGATCCTTAGAGGATGCCCTGAGCCCCGAAGCAGCAGATTTAATGTCCCTGCCAAATTGCTAATGTTCATTAAATAACTCTGCATGTTCTTGATTTTCACAGAAATGCCCAAGCCCTTTTTGAACCTCATTGGCGTCTTGCCCTGAACAGTGTCACGTGGCAGTGAGTTCCACCGCTTAGTGATGCACTGTGTGGGGAAGGTATTTCCTTCTGTCGGTTTTGAATTGTAATCTCACTGCCTGTCCCCTTGCTCGTGTGTTCTCAGGCAGGGAGAACAGAAGCTGCTGATCTCTCCTCTCTGGACCAGTCAGTATTTTTACACTTTTGTCATGTCCCCTCTTCTCCATCTTCTCTCTAAGTAACAGTGGTTTCAGTCTCTTCAGAGAGTTTTCCAAGGCTCTCACCCCCCCCCCCCCGCTCTGAAACCCCTCCATTTCTGCCCAGTGCTGCTCACCCAGAGGATGATATACTATGGTATATTCTCCATATCATTCACCGCCCTGTTCCCTGGGCCTCCTCGCACCTTGTTAGCGTGTTAGCCACAGCTGCACACTGAGCAGAGGCCCACAGTGGGGCCCAGGGCCCTTCCCTGTGTTGAGATGGTTAATTTAGACTCTCTGAGTCCTGTGCCCTGACTCCCAGCTCCTGCTCTATGAGGGGAATGAGACTGTTAAAGGTTTCCCTCCAATGTGCATTGCTTTGCTATTGTTGACAGTGAAGTTCCTTTGCCGTACTGTTGCCCATTCACCCAGCGTGTTGAGATCTGTGTTGAGATCTCTCTGGCCCCGATTAACTTCGGGAACTTTCCGTCATTTGCCTGAGTCCTCTACACCCTCGGCCGGGCTACTAGCTGCCACTCATTTGAACGGACGGTGCAGGGACCTTCCCCCGACTGCCTCTCCCCTGATCTCCGGAGCGGCGTCGCTCATTGCCACGCTGGCTCAGACCCCATGTAGCGGGTGAGACGGGACAGAGCAGCTCGTGGGTTTCATACATCGCTCGCTCATGGACTAACGACCTCTTTGTTTTTTCTCTCCTCCCGCCCTCCTCTGTGTGTGTGTGTCTGGTCCTGGGCCCAGGTCGATGTGTCATTTGTCTCCATAAAGCATCATTCCTTGTATCACACCCGAAGCACTCCAGCCCTCAGGCTCTCACGGCAGAAGCATGGCCATCTCATCACGCCTTGCACTGTGGGAGCAAAAGGAAAGTGACGATACTCGTGCTGCTGCGGGGGCAGGGCTCCCCCTGGCACCCACTGAACGTGGCATGTCTCTCCTGGGTGCTGAGCCGCGGGCGCTTAGGGGGAGCGGATCACTGGAAGGAGCTCAGGGTTCCCAATTGTACAGTAGCAGCGCTTCCAGCAGGGGGGCAAGGCGCTTTAACCATTTGCTCGCCAGCACGATCCATTCCTTTGGCTTCGCTTTACCCATTAAGATTTGGCATCTCATAGTCAATGGCTCGCTTGTCGCTCCCTGTGCACGCCCCGCTGCCTCCCACGAATGCCCTTTCTGAGCAGTCTAGCTCCTCGCACATAGGGGGCCATTTGTGTGTTGTGTTTTGTGTCGTGAGCTATTTCTCTACTGCCTTGGGAGCGGACGGCTCCTGCCAGTAAATTCCAGGTAGAAGAAAAGAGTTAAAATATGCTTGAAAAGTAGAATAACTCTCCTCACCTGAGGTTAAAGCCACGTGCGGTGGGGTGTGAGAGGAACACCCTGGGTCTGAAGTTCCAGTCTTCTTTCCGACACAAGTAAGAAGGTTCAAAGGGCCTAACCTGTTGGAGCTTTCCAAGGTTGGAAAATGCGAATGTTCCTGTGCCTCTTTGCAAGAGCCATGTCCTTTGCGATGTGCGTGGGGCCAGATCCCAAGCCCATCGAGGGCAGTGCAAGTCCTTCCGTGGCCTTCAGTCAGCTTTGGAAGAGGCCTTTAAACATGTCCACTCTTGTAAGAAGAGGAGAGGACAATGGTTTATGGAGGCCTAGATCCGCTTCTGCAAGCCTGCTTTGTCAGGGGACACTAGAACATTGTACTAGGCATAAACAGACGAAGCAATTGCTTAGGGCCCCAAGCAGCTCAAGAGGGCCCCCCATTAATTATTAGTATGTGTTGTGCGTGTGGCGAGGGCCCCAAAATATTCCATCTTGGAGCCCCCCATGGGCTGGCACCAGCACTTGTAAAGGTGCTGGATATGTATCCTGCCCTCCGCCAGCAAACACATCCAGCACTTCTTTGTGTTCTGCTGAATAGCTAGTGGCTTTTAATCAACTGAAGGTAAAAAACCACAACAAACCAACTGCACATCTTGTTCAGCACAATGGGGAAACGTAGGAAATGTCGGAAATGTCATAAGCAAAGAAGGGAGAGCTAGTTAATGGGGCGTTGGCTAGGCTAGATGGCCCCAAATTAGACCACTCCGGCAAAGTCCCCAATGATTTTCAGAGGTGCAAGGGGGCGTTGCATTGGGGGATGTCACCTAACTGCCCTTGGTCCTTTGGAAATCTCCCCTGCAATTCTGTGTGGGGTATTTCCCTTAAATTTGCTTCGTTTTTTGGAAAGAAATTGGTGCAGCCAGTCTGGTCTTCATGAGTGACCCCACGACAACAGCCGTGTGCTCACAGGCAACCCCACAACAACCCAGCAGGTGCAACCCCAAGACTCCCATTGCTCACAGGCAAACCTGTAGTAGACACAGCCAAGGGGAGGGAATGAATTCAGCAAGGGGAGGGTCCAGTGGTGGTCTGATGAGTGACGAGAACGTCTGATTGTTGGAAGCGTTCTGCAAGCCCCCGCCCAGGTCTCTCTCACTTTGCCACTCCCGTGTGATGCTGTAGCAGAGTGTGGGACTTGGCCTGTCATACATGAGCTTGGTTGAGTCATGTATGCCGACTAACTGCTCTCCGAGGGGTTTGGGATGCTGTCTGAGCCCGGCATGGGCCCACGAGGCGAGCCATCTAATAATGTCGCCTCTGCTTGTGTAAGCAGATCAGGGAAGAGGACCGGAGTCCGCCCCCTTCCTCGCCACCTCTGCTTTTCTCAGTGATTCCTGGGGGATTCATCAAACAGCTTGTTCGGGAAACAGAGAAAGAATCCAAGGTAGCTAAACGGAAAGAGAGAGGCACCTTGAACTCCAAAGAAGACGTAAGTACCAAACGAATTGTGCCCTGCGTGCGGTATCCTGGGGGTCAGCTGTCGGTGTAACCTCCACCATTGAATGTGTATGGCATGGCCCCCTCAGTTGGCTGGGCCAGAGGATACCAGACTACTACAACTGCCAGTTAGAGGAGTTGCTCCTTTAGCTCAAGTAGTAACGGCTGGTGCGTTTAGTGCCGGTTCATTCCCCACTGAGAACCTGACAGGGCCCCAATACATTTGCATTTGGGATAATGAGTGCATCCTGAAAATGCCCCATGCTAGAAAGGCAGAATGTTGTTGTCCACGACGTTATGAGGGCTAAGATTTGGGTTTAGTGAGGGCTGCCGGGGGCAAGAGGGGAGAAGCTGCTAGTTTTACCCTTGTTTGCACAATTGTGTTTCTAACAGATCAAAAGTGCTAGAGCCTCACTGCAGAGGCGCCTTTTCATATGTGAGATAATCCTGGATGGAAACACTGGTAATGAATCTCGCTAACAGAGCTAATTGTTAATAGACAATACTATCAAAGCGGTAGGTAAGCTTGCAAGGCTCCCCAAACCAGGTTTGGAGTTGGTCCATGAGCAATGCCAAAGCCAAAGTCCCCAGTGTCTTTCTACAACAGTTGCTGTCGCTGGAGTGAAGCTGGATGGTTTTTTAGTGCTAGTTGCAAAGTTTGTCACGTAAGATGCAGGAATCAGAATTGGGGCAGTGTCTTCAGATTGGTAATAAATGGATACGTTGGAGGGGGTTGAGAGAAGAGCCAAAAAATAATGAAAGGATTGGAAAACATGCCATAGAGTGATCCATTGAGCTCCTTAAGTCTATGTAGCTCAACAAAGAAAAGGTTAAGGGTGATCACAGTCTGCAAGTACCTATATGGAGAACAGAAATTTGTAAAGTGCTCTTCAGTCTAGCAGACAAAGGTTTAACAAGATTTAATGGTTGGAAGTTGAAGCCAGACAAACTCGGACTGGGAATTAAGTACTGTACACATTTTTTTACAGCGAGGGTAATTAACCACTGGAACATTTACTGAGGGCCGTGATGGAGTCTGCATCACTGGTCATGTTTAAAGCAGGATTGGCTGTGTTTCTGAATGTTCTGATCTATTTCAAACAGGACTGAATTCAGTGAAATCCTGCGGCCTGCGCTATGCAGGAGGTCAGACTAGGGGATCACAGTGGTCCCTTCAGGCCTTACAATCTATTAATCTAATCAAAGCTATTTGGGCTGGGGAGCCTGGGGGGGCCAAATGCTGGCCTGACTTATACCCTTTCCAGCCTTGGGACCTGCCCCGGAGCCGGCTTGCCGTTCAGACCAGTTGCCTTGATCCCAGCTAGATTCCCAGGGTCCTGAGCAGCCGCGACTGTGGGAAAGGATCAGCCCCATTGTTAAAACCACCCTCCAGATCCCAAGGAATCTCTGCCGTTTCTAGTACACAAAGCAACCTGTTTGGATGGGTGCTCTGGCGGCAGGGCCAGACCAGGTCAGTCAGGAGGCAGCCGGGGACGGAGGCAGCACTTCAAATGATGTTATCAAGGGGAGGGTCCTTGGGAAGGTGCCAGGTGGCCTGTGGTCACCGGAAGGCCGTGCTGTCCTGGAAGTTCCCTCGAGGTTTCTGGGCTGCCTGGCTCTGGGCTGGAGTTTGCTGGGTAGCTGTGAAAACAGGGAGTTAGTCCCAGCGAATGCCAGATGCGCCGTGGGCAGAGACTGAGCACCATGAATGTACATCTGAGGCACCTGTGGCTTTGCTCATGCAATTAGCCACCCTAGACATGCTTAACAGCCAGTCTAGAAATTAGGCAACGTGAAAAATTCTCTGTGGTGCACGTTGGTCCCTTGGTCACTGCCCAAAAGGAATGGCTCAAAGGCATGACTAGCCGGCGAGGGAAGCGCAGATTCTGTTCCACTGCAGTTCCATCCCCGAGCCAACAGACCTTCTCCTGGGGGAGGAGTTCTGTCTGTCTGAGCTAGATTCGGCGCCAGTGGGTAATGGAGAGATAGGGCCAGGGGACCATGCCTTCCTCACCCGGCTGTCGTTAATGTCCCCCGCTGTCGCCTCCACTGCCCGAGTCGTGGACAAGCAGAGCAATGGGCGGAGGGATGGAGCTAGACCTTGCAGCTCAGTGTCAGCATCTAGACTGGACATGCTAACAGGGAGCGTGTGGAGGGAGAAACAGACCCTCTCTCACGCTGTGTGCAGCCGGGGGTGTGACCGGCCTTTCTGCACATGGCCAGCTAAAAGCCTCCGTGCTATTTAAGCCCCAGGGGGGTTGGGCTCCATCTCACACATTGGAGTTAAAGCAAGCGCTGTGTGCGTCCCTGGGTCACGGCGAGAGCCCTAGGTACCTTGCAGGGATGAGCCCGAGGTGTCCAGTCCTGCCAGGCGTTCAGCATGCTCAGCTCCACCAGCTGTGCTCGGCACCTTGCAGGATTAGGCCCTGGGTAACATTGTCAGAAGGGCCAGGTTTTCACAGGGATTTGGCACCTGAAGGAGCAGATGGGCGCCACGTGGGGTTTTCCAAAGCAGCTGGGCACCTAACTTCAAAGTGAAATCAATGGGCACCAGGAGCCAGGGGGCTTTTGCAAATCCCATGAGCTGCCCCTCTGCTCATTTAGGCACCTGAATAACTGGAAATCTGGCCCTAGGCCCCACTGAATTAGGGGTCTAGGGGCCAACATCACTGCTGAAAATGGGACATAAGGCCATAGCTGCTTTTGAAAATGTTGCCCTGAGCGCATGTTGCTGTTTCTGCCATTTGTGATCTGACCCTGCAGTTTATCCCTATAAATTGGAAGCTACTTTTAGTTGCTCCAAGTCTCTCTCTAAAATCAAACCCTCCTTGACCCCCAGGTGAGGAGAGCAACTCACCAAACCCCCTGTAGTTCTGCACCTGAGATGAGGCTGGGTCTAAGTTTCTGCAGAGACCCTGGTGCCTGTTGGCTGCCAAATCCAGGCTGATGGACTCACCGAGTGAGTTGTTCCTCTAGCGTCGCCAGGCTTAATGCTAACAGGCTCAGCTTCACCTTGATTTTGTTTTTAGCCTCCCGGGAAGGACGACAACAACCACGTGCAGCAGTTTGTGATAAAGGATGAGAACATCCTCGAAGTAGAAGGAGAAATGGCAAGCGACGGGCAACTGCTGCAGAACGGCCTGAATGGAGAGCAGCACGAAGGGGAAGTGGCAGCGGAAATTGCACCAAGAAAGCCTCTTCCCTTCAAGAGAGTCGTGAAGAGGAGCAGCATCACGAAAGCCACCTCCCCTGCACCTGCAAAGGCAGCAGCCACTCCCAAACCAGGGGAGACCATCCCGCCAGATGAGTCCAAGGTTGCCAAACCTCCATGTCCTGAGCAGATCCCTAAGGAACAAAGTAAAGGGGAAAATGCTCCAGCTGGTAAGGATTTTCAGCGCCACCGTGAAGATCCTGCAAAGGAGAGCAACGCACTGAGGAGAAAACGTCCTGAAAGTTCAGGGAAAGAGAAGGTGGTAACGACGAAGCAGCGGGAGCCCCAAATCAAGGCTGAAATCAAGAAGGGGCAAGGGAAGATCAAGGAGAAGCCATTGGAAATCAAGGAGGAACCAGTGGAAATCAAGGAAGAACAAGGGGAGGTCAAGGAAGAACCAGTAGAAACCAAGGAGGAGCCTGGAGAAATCAAGGATCCAGGGGAAAGCACAGACTCAGACAAGGTGATTTTATGCCCTGTCCATGTCTCCTACTGTTCAGCTAGAGTATGGCATATAGAGTCCTGCCCTATGGAGTTAGAGTAAAAACCCCTTTGATACAGGAGAACTGAAATAAAATAGAAGCTGTTTAAGGTCCCAGCTCAGAAGACTCGGTGCGTGATGTAGACTTAAAAGTGACAAGTTGATAGAACACATGCAGATGTTAAAATGTGTAAGAATGGGTTTAGTGTTTAAATTTCATGAAAACCGGGTGGGATGTTGCATGCATTGTTTTCATGTATCCGAACCCAGTTATAGTATAATAGCAAACATTTGCATTGTCTATACCCCTGTAACTAAGTAACCCAGCAAATGGGAAAGAAGCCTCTTGTAATGCAAATGAAGATCTTTAACAGGAAAGTGCTAATTCCTGTGCCTGGAAAGCAAAGGGTCATTGTGTGTGAGATCAAAGGTCAAAGACTTTGTTAAGAGATCAGATCAGAACTGCCTCTGCTTCACTGTCTCCTTCTGCAGGAACCTGACTCTCTTTTTGTCTCCAGGTTCATGACAACGTGTGGTATGAAACAGAGAAAGTTTGGCTTGTCCAGAAAGATGGATTTACACTCGGTAACTTTCATTTTCTCCGTCTGCGCTCCGTGATGCCTAAGCTGAGTAACTTGCTTTGGTGTTGTTTGGAAGGGAGATAAACCCTCTAGCTTTGAATGCACCACTGGGGGTTAGGAGGAAACCTCCCCATCACTACAGACTACAGGTCTTCTTCCTCTGAAGCAGCTGGCACTGGCCACCACTGCAGCCAGGATGCTAGGTTAGGTGGATCTCGGGTCCGATCCAGTTTGGCTATCCCTGTGTGGCCGTTGCTGAGGCTCAGACAGGAGAGGAGCCTCTCCTAAGAGCTGTGACCTCCTCCTAGTCTGGTAGTTACAGCAGGGACCTGGGGGCAGAATTTTTTTGGTTCTGTTCCAGGCTCCATCAGGCCAAGTTTCGACACCAGTCCTGCCTGGCCTGGCCTGGTCTCTAAAGTGCCAAATGCCTGCAGCTTGCATGGCCCCAGAAGGGTTAGTGTGCGCTCAGCCTGTCCAGAGATTCACCCATTAGGTTTGCTTCTCTTGCTTCTCTTGATCTGTGAAATGGGTTCAATCTTGTCTGGCTTTCTCACGGGCAGGAGGGTGTGAAATGGGATTGTTGTGTGTAAAGGGCCATGCAAGGTGCAAGTGCCACTAAGCCTCCAGATGCTAGTGGGGAGAGAGGCAAAATATCACCCTTGAAGTACAACAGCAAACCGAATACCTGGCGGGATCTCTCTCCTGTTGGTCGCTCTCACTGAAGGCTGACAAATATTGGAGCACCATAGTGCCCTCCCTGTAAGGTTCTTCCAGGACTGGCAGCATTTGGTATCTTTAAGGTATTTCCCATGGTGCTTTTTCTGTCCACACTGTTGTTAACCCTCAGAGTTGGTTTGATCAACCAGTCTGAATCTCTCGTTTATACGGTGGCCCCTTTACCTTGCTCTGGCAGTCTGTGTACACAACGGGAGCGGTGACTCACGTCTCTGCAAGTGGAGGTGCGGATGCAACGCGGGCAGACTTATCTGTGCTAACGTGACTCGAGTTAGCCTGGGTGACAAGAGTGGCGCTGAACTGGGAGAACGGGCTTCGGCGTGGACTAGCAACCAGAGTACAAGCCAACAGGGACCCCTTAGCATGTGCTCTGGTGCCAGCCTGTGCTGAAACCTGTTCTGTCACATCCATAGACACTGTTACCCGAGCTGGCTGGATTAAATGTGCATGCCCCCCTGTGCTGCAATCATACCTACACCTGCAGTGTAGACAGAGCCCGTAGGGCTATGCGCACGACAGGGGGGTGAGTTGTAACGCTGCTAAAGCATTGTGCACCCTGCTGGTGCACACGAGACGTTCCCTAGTGCACAGTACTGGGGGGAGATCAGAATCGGCCCCTCTGTAGTTCTCCGAACAAGAACCACACCTTGTGCAGGCCTGTTCAGCTCCCTCTGTAATTAGCCGCCCCTTATTTAGGAAAGAGCTTGTCTTTGGGCTTCTCTTGCAGCTACCGTGCTGAAGCCGGATGTGGGGACCCCGGAGCTGCCCGCTGGGAGGGTGAGGATTCGCGTAGAAGCTGACAACACTGTCGCTGAGGTGGACGAGGAGGACGTTCACCGGGTGAGTGCCCAGAAATAAACCCCCACAGATGCTGTCCAACCTGCCTGGAAAGCCTCTTCCTCCATCCCAGCCGAAACAGTCTCTCTGCCCCACGGCAAACCTCGCTGCTCCTGCGAGGTGGGGACAGCGCTGCTGAAGTCAATGGAGCTGTGCTGGCTTAGGCAGATATACATGGGCCCCTATCC
Source organism: Macrochelys suwanniensis (assembly GCA_033296515.1). Classification (NCBI taxonomy): domain Eukaryota; kingdom Metazoa; phylum Chordata; order Testudines; family Chelydridae; genus Macrochelys; species Macrochelys suwanniensis. Next base: position 2,584,033 of record CM065789.1, on the reverse strand, counting down.
CTCCTGGCTGTCCTGTCTGATGGCTGGAGATTCTCCTGGTGTTTCTGAGACTTTGGGGTTGTTCGGCAATTGACTCTCCTTTGTGGTTGGCTGCAGGGCTTGCAATCTGGTGCACATCAGGCTGCAGTTGGCGATAGCAGGAGGGAGGGGGGTTGTTGCCACGTGGCTCCTGACCTGCAGCAGCCCCGTCCCCTCCATTCGTGGACCTACTTTGCAAGACACTTCCGACCTCTACAATTGTTCATTGTACTCGACCCTATTAAAACGTGAGCTCTTGGGGCAGGGACTGCGGCCTCCGATTGGTTTGGAAAGTGTCCAGCACATTTTGGGAGGTATGTCCGTATCCATATTAATTTAGCGGCACCAAACCTGACCTCTTCTCTGCCCCAGGGAGTCGCATCTTGTGAGGTCTCTAGCTGGGCACCCTTCCCCCCATTCCAAGGGTGATCACAGGAAACTCCGGATAGAGCTGGAGAAGTGTTAGGGGTTTCCCAGGTTAGCAGTATCGCCAGCTGTGTGCCACAAGGAATTAAATGAGTCTCGCAAGCACAGCTGGGCCCTCAAGCGGCTTCTCGTGCCTTATTTTTTGTAGACCAATCCCTCCAAACTGGACTACGCGGAAGATCTTGCTGCACTTCTCAGTCTGAATGAATCGAGCATCATTAACACACTCCAGCACCGGTACCAGTCCCAGCTCTGCAGCACATACGCAGGGCCCAGCCTGATTGCACTCAAGCCCAGCTGGGCCACTACTAGCTACTCAGGAAAGGTAAGTGATGGGCTGGCCCTGTGACGTGTCTCATGCAGAGGTTACGTGATGGTGTGACGGGGTGGATGGGTTCCCGGGCTTGGATTTGAGACAGGTGCAAATGCCGCACCATTGAGTGCTCGGCTCATGCCACGTATTTCACCGGGAAGCTATTTTAGAAGCGCTGTAGAGGGTTTTATTGGTTTAGTTTGGAAAGTGATCTTCAGTGAATGTCCTGGTCCCCGGTGGCCTTTCCTAGGAGAAGTCCTTGGATTCCATCAGTGTCCAGGAGGTGGTGCCATGGAACCGTCATAACCACAGAGAGAGGGCTGGGAAGCAGAGTATGCTGGAGCTGAGCACAGCTCCTATCCGAGGAAGCCGGAGCTCCCGTGCTGGCTGAAAACAACACACAGGGCTCCATTTTCTGATCAGCGCATGAGGGATTTACAAACCTGAGCCTCCTCCACTCCTTGCGGTGGGATCAGAACCTGGGTCTTTCTGTCTCAATGGTCTCAAGTTTCTGTAATGGTCTCAAGTTGCAGAGGGGGAGGTTTAGGTTGGATATTAGGAAAAACTTTTTCACTAGTAGAGTGGTGAAGCACTGGAATGGGTTACCTAGGGAGGTGGTGGAATCTCCTTCCTTAGAGGTTTTTAAGGTCAGGCTTGACAAAGCCCTGGCTGGGATGATCTAATTGGGTTTGGTCCTGCTTTGAGCAGGGGGTTGGACTAGATGACCTCCTGAGGTCCCTTCCAACCCTGAGATTCTATGATTCTATGATTCTATGTACGGCTCCGTAATGACATGCAAAGCTGTATGAAAAATCAAGGGGGGAGGTTGCCTTGCGTCAGGCACTTGAAACTAAGCCCAATTCACACGAACTTTTCAAACGAAAGCGGAGCCATTGCAAAGCAAAAGCTGAGTGAAGCGGGCCTTTCTCTTTCACCTTTCAGCCTTTTGAATGCCCGGGGAGATGGCTGTTCGCATTAGAAGTGTGTGCTCGGCTGAGCTGAGTGAGAACAGAGCTGCTTTGCTAGAATTGCAAAGACGGCCATGTCTTTTGGAGAGGTGTGCCCTGAAAACGGAGAGGAAACTGGGAAATTCTGCAAAACAGGAATTGAGTTTCCCAGAGCGCTAGAAAATTACGCTTGTGGTGGGTGACATGAAGGGGCAGAGAGAGGAGGAATCCCGTTAGAGGAACGGCTGCTCATTAACAGATGGGCTCGTTAAGCACGCTCCTATCCTGTGATCTGGAACTGTCGATCCCTCCAGTGCGAGCGCCAGCCAGGCTCAAGGCGATGGGAGGGTGCTTCAGGGAAGGAGGGGTGAAAGGGCCTGCTGCTGGGGAGCCCGGTGGGGTTACAAAATGCCGCCTGAATGGAAACAGACAGGCTTGAAATTAAAACCTTCAAAGTCTTTCCTGTCTGAGAACCCCACCGGGCGACTCCGTGTTCAGCGAGCTCACAAGAGCAGCTCCTTCATGCGGCTCATCTGTCTCTAGGTGTGCAAAGGGAAGCGAGACAGCATGCCCCCTCACATCTGCTCCATGGCGCAGAGAGCCTACTGGAACCTGCTCATGCACCAGCAGGACCAGGCGATTGTGCCCTTGGGGAGAAGCGGTGCCGGGAAAACGACCTGCTGCCAGAGTGCCCTGGAATACCTGGTGGGCGCCGCCCGCAGCGTGGACAACAGAGTCTCAGGTACAGCTGGGGAGACTGCGAGCGGGTGGCTGTGTCTGCAGACTATTGTTCTGGGTATTGCAGTTGCACCTAGGGAGCCCACTGATGGACCGAGACTCCACTGTGCCAGGTGCTGTACAAACATACAACAAAGAGACAGTCCCTGCCCCAAACAGCTTCCAATCCAAGTGTAAGTCAAGAGACAACTGGTGGAGACAGAAGAATGGCTTTAGGAAAGATTTGGACAAACTGGAGAGAGAGTTCAGAGGAGAGCAACAAAAATGATCACAGGTTTAGAAACCCTGAGTTATGGGGGAAGGCTGGGTGAGGGGGACCTGAGAACAGTCTTCACGTGTGTTAAGGGCTGTTATACAGAGGAGGGTGATCAGTTGTTCCCCCTGTCCACTGAAGGTAGGACAAGAAGTCATGGGCTTAATCTGCAGCAAGGGAGATTGAGGTTAGCTAGTAGAAAAAACTTTCTAGCTGTACGAGTAGATTAAGCTCTGGAACAGGTTTCCATAGGAGGCTGTGGGATTCCTATCACTGGAGGTTTTTAAGACCAGGTTGGACAAACTCTTGCCATGGACGGTCTATTTACTCGATCCTGCCTCAGTGCCAGGGACCGGACCCGATGAGCTCTGGAGGGCCCTTTCAGCCTGACATTTCTACATTTCTGTGTACACTGTAGGGGGCAGGGGCCTGTGTTTGTACAGTGCTTAGCACAGTGGGGCCTGGTCTCTAACTGGGGCTGCTGGGGGCTCCCATAATGCAGATCATTATGGTTAATTTTAGTCGGGCTCAGCATACCGCGAGAGTGAGTAGGGGCCAGTTTTATGAATTTACCGAGGTGCTGATGAGATTTTTTTAAAGCCGAAATCTAACAAACTATATTTTCCAACTGGGTAAATGTGATGGCCACTATCTGAATGGAATGGAATAAGGATAATTCCTTTGTATTGGGTCCAGGGAGCAGTAGCTCATTAGCGTTAATACTAGGTTCTTTTTCAGGTCTACTTTTACCTTGGATGGTATTTCCCAGATCAGGACACTAAGTTATTCTGAACCAATCACCAAGGTTATTACTTCAGTAAGACCTACACGGGTCTGTAAACGCCAAGGTTTTGTAGGCTTCAGGGCAGAGGAGAGTGTCAAGGAAGGATATGAAGGGGGGCACGGGGGTGGCTTTGTGTGGATGTTTATGGGGAACTTCTCCCATGTGTGCACAGAACTGAGCACATAGGAATGAAAAGGGCAGCACTGTCCTCTCCAGTTATGGGAGTGGAATTCCCCAACCTTTTTGTGTTCCTGTTCAGGACCCAAAGAGCTGGCCTTGGGAGTTGTGACTTGGAGGAGGGTCTGATTTTCAGTGAGGAACATGAATGCGTTTGGGAGATCCAGAGCCATGTGTAGCTGTCACACTGGGGCCCAGGGCGATGGAGAGCTGGGATTCGAACCGGGGGAGCGTGCAGTGTCCTGTTACAGCCAGGCATAGCGCTTGCTGCAAACCGGACTGTTTGTGTTGCTTTTTGCAGTGGAGAAGATTCAGGCCATGTTCACAATCCTCAAAGCCTTTGGGACAGCGACCACCGGTCACAACGGCGCCTCCACTCGCTTCTCCATGGTCATGTCGCTGGATTTCAATGCCACAGGCCGAATAACAGCCGCCCACCTCCAGGTAATGCTGCATACTCCGGCTACCGCACCCCAGTCAAGTGGTGCACAGTGTCAGCCTCTTCCTTGGGCAAGATGGGAGAGCTCAAGTGGCCAAAGGATACCCACTGCGATTCTTTGGTGCCCTTGTATGCCAGGTGCCAGGCTGGTCACTCTCTGGCAGCACCACGCAGTAATCCCCGTGTCCCGCTGGGGATGCAAATGGGTGGAGGTTTATAGGAGGTAAAGGGGAATGCAAGTGCTTCCCAGTAAAGCATCTCTGTAAAACGTCTCCCTTTCCTGGAGTCTAACGGGGCACGAGAATTCTGGGGTCTGTTCCCAGACCATGTGCGTGGCTGGGCGGTGGTCAGCTGCCTTCCACGCAGACCCCTTCACTCCAGGGTTGGTACAGTCATCATGCGACTGAGTCCTTGCAGAGCACTTCTAGTGTCAGCTGTTTAACCCTGGCAAACCCCTGCAAGGCGGGTCAGCATGGTCTGGAGACCAAGGCAGAGGGGAGCAGCCTGGGTTAGAACCTGAGTCCCTGCTTTGAGCCCAGCGCTCGGTGCCAGGCGACGCCGAGGGAGTGTTGCCAGACCCGGTTAACAAACCAGAAGGTGTTTGCATTGTCCTGCGGAATACGAACCCTGGAGAAAAGAAGCTGATATAAAATGGACCTGACAGCAAGGCCACCCCGCCATGAGGAATGTCCCGCTGGAACATTCAGTCAATAGGCAACAAGGAACATCCGCACCGGCTGTTTGGGGCTCTGGATTCTCCGCTGCTCTGAGACAAACCAAAGCGCCTCAGAACCTGGGGGCGGCCTGAGCTCTGCTGGCAGCTGGTCTCTGTGTATTTAATGGGAAACACCCCTACCGACTTGCTGCCAGGAGGGACAGCGCTGGTCGCTGCGGCCCTGGGAGTGTCCCCAGTCTCTCGTCTGTCCAGCATTAGACTTAGGTTAAGCAGGAGCTGTGACGCTCCACAGCAGCCAGCAACCAGCCTCCTCGTCTTGGGGAGACAAGCAGAATGGGACGGGTGTGAAATGTGCAGAAGTAAATCTATAATTTGGCATTTAATTAGCAGCCTCATGAGTGTTGGCTGTGAAATGAAACACAAGCCTCTCTCTGCTTTCATTATCACCGCAGTTACGGGAAGCAACGCTCTGCCCCTGCTCTCAGGGGGGTGGGAATCCCAGGGACCAAGAATCGAGCAGCAAATACTCCCTGCATGTCACTGGCACACACTGCCTACTGGTCTGGCCCTGCCTGGGAGCTAGCTGACCTTGCCTTGGGGCTGGAACCGTCCCATGAGTGCATTCGCTGGGCCGCTCTGCTGGCAAGATGGGAGAGCTCAAGTGGCCAAAGGAGACCCACTGCGATTCTTTGGTGCCCTTGTATGCCAGGTGCAGGGTTGGTCCCTCTCTGGCAGCACCACGCAGTAATCCCCGTGGTCACACAGCTGCCCAGCACTTGTGGAAATACACAGAGTGTCCCGCTGGGGATGCAAATGGGTGGAGGTTTATAGGAGGTAAAGGGGAATGCAAGTGCTTCCCAGTAAAGCATCTCTATAAAATGTCTCCCTTCCCTGGGGTCTAACGGGGTGTGAGGATTCTAGGGTCTGTTCCCGGACCATGTGCGTAGCTGGGCGGTGGTCAGCTGCCTTCCACGCAGACCCCTTCACTCCAGGGTTGGTACAGTCATCATGCGACTGAGTCCTTGCAGAGCACTTCTAGTGCCAGCTGTTTAACCCTGGCTGAGCAGCAAGAAGGGAACCAGCCCTGCAGCTGCCTGGGGAGGGGCAGACTAGAAGAGACACCCCTGGTGCAGCTCAAGTCTGACTTTGGCGCTCTCGCTATTTCCATGTCTCATGCTCCCGGAAAGCCGCCGCATCAATTCTTCTTCTTCCTCCGAGATTAAGTTCCCTGAATCCCTGAGTTTGAAAGAGGCCAGCTATGGTGTGCAGGGAGAGACGCTTCAGGCGACCGAGGCTTTTCTGTCTTTCTTTTCCCTTCAACTCACCATGGTGTCCCATCCATGTAGCAACATAACCCCCCTTGGCTTCCTACGTGCATGGGTCAGATTGCCAGGGCTAACTGGATGGGCTGGCAAGTGAGCGGCAGAGTGGAGAAGGCTGTTCCCAGCACACAGGGGAGAGCAGCAAGGAGTCACAGACCAGGAAGGTCCCCGATTGGGAAGAGCAAGTCTGCAGTAAGCAGTGATGGGGAAGCTGCCAGGCTCCACCCCGCTCTCTGCTGGCAGGATTGGCTTGGCTTGGCTCAGCACTGAATGTGTGGTGAGGTGTGTCCAGACCATCTGAACCTGCACTGCTATAGGGCACTGCACAGAGGATAATCATCTGCAGCTCTAGGGGGAATCATCACAAGAATCGGCTCTTTGCAGGAGGTTGGCGCTTCAGCTGCCAGCTGAAAAGGCAGGGGCACCCCGCTATAAAAAATAATAAAGATCAAAGAGTTTGGTTCAGGCTCATTCCCAGTCCTGGGATGGTTTGTCTGTCCCTGGGATACAAAGGAAAGTATCATTTGAGTGGCCGTTAGCGTTTTCAACAGCGCCTAGGTGATGTAAAGCCCAAGTTCCGTTGAAAGTCCCTTACATGCTGTTGAAAGTTTGACCCCTTCATGCCTTGGGCTAAATCCTCCTCTCAGTTACACCAGTTACTTCGCTGGGGTGCTGGGCGGATGTAACCCAGAGAAAAGTTTGGTCTCTCAAATAATCCATTTTCAAAAGCTTTAATCTTTTGTCCAAATACAAAATATGTAAAAAAAATCCAGGTGTCATCGTCCTATCCCCAGGTCTGTGGGTCTGGGTGACTCTGATCTGGCCAGTGATGGGCGTTTGGCGTAAAGAACCCTCCCCCCCTCACAACGTACGATGGTCATTTGGCTATTCCCAGCCAGTCTGGATTTCACAGCCCCTGGGCTCGGCTGGCCCTGGGTGGGCATCGCAGGCTGGGGAGTGAGTGCTGCGCTTCTCTTTCTTTCCTCTGCCAGACGATGCTGTTGGAAAGGGTCCGTGTCGCACAGCAACCAGAAGGAGAGAGCAACTTCAGTGTCTTTTCTCAGATGCTGGCAGGCCTGGACATGGCGCACAGGTACAGCCGAGGCTGTGTGTGTGGGATGAAATCCGGTGTGTCTGTGTGCGATAGCTTTCCGCCATGCACTCATGGCCAGATGCTGTGGTGATGGGGCCACTAGAAATGACGCATCCAGCCCAGACTAACGAGATTGGACGGGGATGAGGGAGTGCGACGTGTTAATATCTACCCTCCCCGGGGGATGGGTTCATGAAGACAGACCCAGGGACAAAAGGTTCCCTACAGCAACGGGACCAACCTCAGCAAGGCCATCGCGTGCAGCCAGGGAGACTGAGGTTTGATTTTAGGACACACTTTCTAGCTGTAAGGGTAGTCAAGTTCTGGAACGGGCTTCCAAAGGAGGCTGTGGAATTCCCGTTACTGGAGGTTTTTAAGAACAGGTTGGACAGGGATGGGCTAGATAATACTTGGTCCTGCCTTAGTGCAGGCCACTGGACTAGATGACCTCTCGGGGTCCCCTCTAGCCCCACATTTCTATGATCCTGTGTGCACCCAAGCGAGTCCTCGGAGGAGCTTTGCTGAGGATGGGACCGATCATGAACCCAGAGGAAAGTACTGGGGCCTCCAGAGAGTGCGCAGCAGCATAGTGAGGGGTGAGGAGCGGGCAGCAATGGGTGGGAGAGGAAGGGAGAGCAGGCAAGGAAAGGGCTAGTTAATTCTTGCATTGGAGGGGACAGGAGGGAGGGAGACTGGGCTCTGTGCAGAGGCTTCCAGGTGAGAATGGAGCCTGTGAGAAACCCATATGGACTCTGAGGGAATCTAGCAATCTCTCTCCTCTCTGTTTCTGTTTGTGCTGAGAGCTATTGGTATCTCGGCTGGGTTACCAGTCTGGGAAAGATGTGCCTCTCTAAATAATAGCTCCAGACTAACATGGCTACCCCTCTGATTCTAAATAAATAGGCTCTGTTAGCACTTCCTGGCAAACAGTCCCTATTATGTAGTGAAAAGCACCAGCCAAGGGATGTCAGGGTCTTGGAGCTGTTTTATTGCTATGTCTTGTGCATGAGAGAGGCACTGATGGAGGAGACCCTGGGCTGGGGTCCTGTCAGGGCTGAGGCCTGCTGGCTCCACAAGGAGCGCTGGGGCCCAGAGGTCAGACTAACCAGAAGGGCTCCCTCTCGCCCCATCATGCCCACACTGGCAGCTGAATCGCAACGAAGAGGGTGATTTCTTTGCCACTGTGGGGCAGAGACGTGTTTGTTCAGCTCTCTTGTACAGTCAGTCCCTTTCCAGAGAGAGGAATGAAAAGCCATTCTTTCCTCCCAACTCCTGCAGGAATAGTGCACACGCTGAGTCCAGAAGCCATTCCTCAGGGAATGCCAGGAAAATCCTTCCACGGCTGTGGGAGACCGAGGCAGAACTCATGTTCTCTAACCAGTAGCTGCCGGTTTAGTAGCAATGTACAGAAGTTATGATTGCACAGGTCAGGAGGAGATCTTCACTGCATAGGTCCATTTAGACTCTTCTAGCCAATTGTGCACTCTGATTACACCCAGAGAATGGTTTTCAGGTATAAGTTTTTAAAAAAGGCTACAAACCACATTTCAGTGTGCTGGTCACTTGGGTCATCCCTTGTGGAGGTACAGCACTGTCTGCGAATATAACCTCAGCACACAATAGATTGAGATCTTCCACCCGATCCATATTTCACACAGCACATTTCCCCTCACTTGCTCCTCTGACGTTCATTAGTAGTCAGCTGTACCATGACCCAGTGCCTTCAAAGGTATCAGTTCTCGGCTGTGTGATGGGGACTGCGGTTTCCATGTACCTTTATTATTACAAAGCGTCCATTTCAATCACCGGATGTATCCCCCAGACAGAAGGGTGGCTACATTAGACTCGTCAGCAGCTAGACATGATGAGGTTTCAGCAGGGAGGTGTGTGTGTGTGTGTGTGTGTGTGTGTGTGTGTGTGTGTGTGTGTGTGTGTGTGTGGAAAGAGATGCTAGACAAAAGTGACACACTTAGAAATATGGGTCAAAGAAGTGTTACACCAGTGGGAGAGTGGGCCTGATTCTCCTCTTGTGTACACTGGTGTAAATCAAGTGTATAGCCATCTAGGTCGATAGGCACTTCCATGGCACAAAATGTGTATAGGCGTCAGAAGAGTCAGGCCACCAATTCTGAGATGTTTCTCCTCAGTCACTGAGTTGCTAATGGACATGGTTGGCTGATCTCCGCAGCTTTCTATCAGATAACTGTTAGACCGTTGGGATCTGCTTCCAGGCTCCCCGTTTCTCCCCCGCCCCCATTTATACTCAAGAGCTGCTTTGTGAATAGTGTTTTCCACTTCTCTGTGATGAGGGATGAATACAGAACAAAGACTCTTGGAACGTATGGTGCAGATCATCCAGGGTACCTGGCACTAAGCACAACATTTCTGTGCTGATAAAGAAGGTGAAAAAAATCAGTCTGGCAGAGGCTTTGTTCTAAAGGTCTTTTGACAAGATTGGCCTTGGCCAAGCTATTGTTAGAGACAGATGTATTGTTACGGGCTAATAAGGGAGACTTTAAATAAGAAATGTAGGATCAGACAAATCAACCTGATATTGTCAGGGGATGTGAATTAGGCTCTGGAACCATACTGAGGGACTCTGATTTCCCCAGCAGAGGGAGCAGAATAGCTGTGGTTTTAGTTTTGGCCTGTTTGTTAACCTGTTGTCTGATAGAATGAGATTGGGCAGCAAAGACACATAAGCAACAGAAATCAGGGCATTGTATTATAGGGAGTTTATTTTTGGGTGTCTTCTTAGGGGAAGTGGGCAAACGTCAAAGGTTCCGGGGTGTGGAGTGATCACTTTCAGAGACTTGAGTGTGGAATTGGGTGAGAAATCTTCAGAGAACAGGGTCGGGCAGGAGACTTCTGGCACTTTTGCGTCTTGGCTAAAACCAGGATTGGGCAAATCAGAAGAAAATGAAAAAGAATTCCAAAAAATTCAGTTAACAGTGTAACACACGCACAAATGAGTTCTGGATGCCAGTGTGGGTCACTTTTCATTTTATTTGAATGATTTCACCTCCCACCCAATAGCTCTGGGCTGCATCCAACCCAGGTTAATTTGCCCCCTACTGCAGAAATAGTCCCATTGGCTGTTAACTCCGCTGGCAGGGCCATCTCCCCTCGTACCTGCAGCGCTCCATACACACCCATGGCACTATACAAGTAACGAATGCTCTGGAACCCAGGAGGCCAACCTGAGCTCTCTTTGTTTTAGTTTGCCCACGAGGTTCCTGGAATTCCCCATCTCCCTTTCACAGAACCGTGTGGGCACCCTGGTTGGTATCTGCAAAGCTGGGTTGTGATTGTGACGCTGAACCTGTGCAATACCATACAGAATTATAGTGAATGCACACTCCAACAGAATAGCTCACTGGGGTGTGACTCGTATTGTGGTGTTGGTAATTGTAGGACTGGAGGTATAAACCCATTCGTGGCTAGGAGCCTTTATTAACCTCGCCTCCAAAGCCAATGAGTTACTTATCGAAGGGAGGGAAAGGAAGTGCCAAGTACGTTTGTACGTCTTGTGCCTGCAGCATGGGACTGCAAGGGGGGAACTAGCACTCAGAAATCGGGAAGCACGGACGGGGATTGGAGAAAATCTGCTTCAGTGGAAGGAGCTGAAACTGCTGGCCAGTGAAGGCGTTTCTAGAGTGAGGTTTGCAAGACTCCTTTGGGCTTGATGATCTCGAAAGGGACACAGAGGAACACTTCCAATAGCATGAGCCTTTAGGAAACACCCCTGAAAACATGAGTTTAATATGCCCACCTCCCTCGAGAGCAACATGCTCTTTCAACTGAGGGTTTGGATTATCGCGCCTTCAGTGGCTTTGAACACTACTCAGTGCTGTTGCATTGGGTAACATTTTCATGCACCAGATCCTGCTCCCTCTGGAGAGCAATAAGACCTATCGGGTAGAACTGAGGTGTGGTTTCATTTTCATTTTTCATAACTGCTTTCAGGACGATGCTGCACTTGCACCAGATGGCTGAGAGCAACTCCTTTGGAATCGGGCCGTGTTCGAAGGTAGGGCTATACACACCAGTTGCATTACCTCCTGCTTTGCCTGCATTGCTTTCCCCTGGGCTGTTCTGTATAGCGCTGTTTGGTGTGCGTGGCTTTGTTCTGACACACCAGGTGACAAGAGCGTTGCTCTTAGGAGTGAACCTTTGACATGACACTTCCCCTGGTTTTAGGAATATGCTGCAGATGGAGAGTTTGTCAGCTGTGCATTAGAGGAATACCCCTCAGACCAACTTAGCAGCACAGCTGAGTTAGACTCTTCGCACGTAGTGTCATGGGGGTCTAGACAGGAAATGTAGGGGTCATCGTGTGACGTACGGAATGCACAGACCCTGACCTTTCCTGAGGCATTTTGAACCTAACATGGCGCCTGAATGGGACTGGCTGGAAAACAAGAATGTGGTTTTGTGAGCGTTCTTTGAAGTTTCTACATTTGTTTTTGTTCCACATTTGTATAAGAACTAGAGCTTGTGAAAAACCAGCGAGTGAGCGCTCCTGCTTCAGAGTCAGGACTTTCACTGGGTCTCTCGCATCCCAGGGGAGTGCCCTCAAGCCTACTGGCCACTCTCTCCTGGCCCGAGACACCTCCCCAATGACATTTTCCTTGACAGTGACACTTTTCCATGGCAAGTTTAGTTTTTAATGGCTCAACATTTTCTGATGAAAAGACATTTCATTGAAAAATTCGGACCGGCTCTACTTCTCAATGTCAGAGTTAGGGTGCAGGGGTCTGAACCAAATCCTGGGAGCAAAAAACCTCTGAATTGTTTGCACAGCTCCTTCTTCCTTGAATGGACGGTTCATCTTGGGATGGATGGACGGTTCATTTTCTCTAAAATACAGCCGTCTCTCCTGGGAGGCTCAAGAACAAGCGCCTTCGTCACACCCACTGGCTCCCAGTTCGGCTGGACTTTGCATTTCTTCTCAGTCTTGGAGGGCAAAGCAGGCAGTGTGTCATTAGCTTGGGCGCACAGGAGGGCAGGCGAGGAGCCAGGGAGTGCGTCAGAAGAAGCGGAGTTTATTTGTCAACTAGTGTGGAAATGGTTTTCTGGACTGCGAGACCCAATCTCTTCACACCGCTCTGTGGGGGGAGAGAGGGGTGACTCTAGTGGTCTGATTCACTCCTGGCCTGTCCCAGACCCATACGATGACACCAGAATGTCGACTCCCACCTCTGACCAGCCAGCGGTGCCAGCCTCCATCGCCCGCTTGGTACATTTCCTAACCGGCACCTTTGTGGTTCCCCTCGCACTTCGGAGGAGCTTCCCAGAATCCCCTGCTTAGCTACCTCCTCCTCCTCCTCCAAATCCCCCCCCACCAAAACTCTCCTTTGCCAGGCTGCCTACATAAAACCCGACAATGGTCAGGCGAGAGCACAGGGTATCGTGCTGACGGATACTGTGTCATTGGTTCTGAGTGCTCCCCGAGTGGTATGTGTCTATCGTCTCTTCTCTTGTAAGCTCCTTGAGACAGGACCCTCTGTTCACTCTGTCCATACAGCACGTAGCACAATTGGGTCCTGGGCGCCTAGCTGCTCTGGTACTATCAATAGTAAATACTAGCAATAATAGCTGTAGTAACGCAGTGCGCCTTGGCGTCCAGCTGGCTAGTTAGCTAGAAGATCTTGCAGTGATCACGACCCCCTGTCTGGAGCTGTCCCCTGGATCCTAGCACACAGTGACTCTGACACACACTTCTTGCTTTGGCTTCCAGCACTAGATACTGTGATAGGCTCCAGAACGGCCCTTGTATTGGGCTGGGTTATGCTGAGCTCTGTTGGGGTGCTGAGGGATGAGGCTGTGCAGTGCAGTACAGTGGGACACAGTGCACGTGAAGGAGCTGAAATTCCCCGGTGTGGCTTTACAGTGGGTACCCGAGCGGCACTGCTAGCTGATCCGAGGGAGGGCTGGGAAAGGGAAGCAGAGTTAGCAGGCAGAGACTGGGCGATTGCGGGCCACTGGTTTCTTGGTGTCCGTAGTGGAGCAGTCTAGCACCCTGCTGGATTAGAGTTTGTCTCAACCTTGTATTTCACAATTCAGCCCTCACTGCGGCACCTTTAAGGAAATATGTCTGCCTCTGTTATCACTGATTCGGTTAAATCAGACAGAACGTACTGTTCTAAGTATGTGTGAATAATTTCTGATATTTCCTTGCGATAGTAGTTCTCAGATGGGTGAGATCATGCTTTGGAGAACATCAGAATAATATTTTTAGGGGCTAGAACTACACTTCGTTTTCATCATCTGCTCCTTATTAGTCTTAGCTGTTTGCGGGATTAGGCATTTTACCAGTGCACCAAAGCACTGGCATGAATCACAGCAATTTACAGTTATATCAGCGTTTGGTACAATTCCATTTTCAGTCTTCATTATGTAGCTGTTAATCAAATCCAAGGGCCAGACAAATTAGCTGCTCTGCAGTTGATCCCTTGGCCACAGGCTGGGTGGAGTTTCCAGGTCTGGCAGGGCATGGCCCGTTATCGATCACTGCTAACGCACCAGGCAATGAGCTCGGCGATCACAGTCTCACCAGCGGGTTAAAATGGAAGCTGCCAATTCCCCAGCGTAATGACCTTCTTTCACCATTCCTTCCTCCTGTTCCGGAGCGCCCGGGTTTGGCTAGAATTGCCGGTAGCTCCTGGCAAGAGTGCGGCTGCCCATTGTTTTCAGCCCCCTGGTGCATTACATGGCAGACGTGAGTGACGGCCCAGTTCTGCAGGTGCAGTGTATCTTTGGCAGCTGTGGGTGGGGAGAGCTGGAGCCACCCGCATTTGTGACTCTGAAACTGACAAGGAAAGGACGCAGGCCAGGGGGATTTCTTTTCTCCTTTCTTCGCTGTTGCGCTGCTGCCCATGGGATTAAACAGGAATTCGGGCTGCGATCTCTGAGACGCTGCACCAGGCAAAGGGCTTCTTGAGTTACCTTTTGCTTGATGCCTGTCACAAAACCGATAAAGATGTTCTTCACTGTGCTAGCTGAAGTCTTTTAGTACAAAGTGGAGGATTTTTTATTCCTTTCTCCGTCTCACTGATCTCTCTAGGTTTCACTTCTTCCTCCCCAGCACTGTTAATGTGGCGAATAGATGAAGGAAAGTGACCTAATTAACAGCCAGTACAGAAAAATGAAAATGGTTCATATTTAAGCCAGCCTATTAATGTTGCCTCAATTCCATCAATAATAATAATAATAAATGGAGATATGCCAATCTCCTAGAACTGGAAGGACCTTGAAAGGTCATCGAGTCCACTCCCCTGCCTTCACTAGCAGGACCAAGTACTGTCCCCTGACAGATTTTTTTGCCCCAGATCCCTAAGTAGCCTCCTCAAGGATTGAACTCACAACCCTGGGTTTAGCAGGCCAATGCTCAAACCACTGAGCTATCCCTCCCCCCCAAATGTTGTCTTCAGTGTGCACATTTCTTTAGTCTTAGCAAATCAGCAAAGTGACAAGAATTAAAATGCAAGGAATCTCCCTGGAAATGCAGGCAGGATTCTGACATCTCTGGACAATGCGACCACGGAGTCTATTGGCTCCTTCAGAGCTCTAATGAGCCTCTCTGCCAGTTTGTGCTATCTGGGGCAGTCAATCCGGGGGTTCGTGGTTTGCTGGGCTGCAGATGCCTTGTGGTCCATGGTGTCAGTGCCTGTTTGAGAGCTTTAATCTGCAGATTGCTGACACACTGCCCACCACGCAGTGGGAACTCGTGCACTGCAGAATGGGTTTTCTAATCCCTGACCCATTCCGGGGGCATGTGTGCAGGGGTCTGTGATCTCCGATAACTGGCAAATGTGGCAAGACACACAGAAATGCACGTCCTCTCCATCAGCTTTTCTTCCTGGTCAGTGAGATCAGGCGGGAAGCTTTCCCTGCATCGCGAAAGGCCCTTTTTAAGCCAAATTCAGATGTTCGGCTTAGATTGGGCTGCAGATGTTCGGCTTAGATTGGGCATCTACGGCCAAGCCACCACCAGGTGGACCATGCGATCTCTGGTTGGGTTTGGAGCAGAATCTGTTCCTAAAACAGTATCACCTTGTTCTTCTCCGACGGCGCTCCCCGAGGCCTCTTCCAGCTGCTCAGCTCCTGGCTGCATAAAGAGTTAACAAGAGTGCCCAGGGGTGTGGAGAAGAAATGAACAGGAAAGTTACAACAGCCATTTCCCCAGGCAGTTCCTGTGCCTTTCACCGGGGCTGAGCCACCAATACAAAGACAGACAGAGCGGTGACTTCCCAGGTACCAAGGTCTTCCAGATCTCCAGCGGTCACCCCAGTGGCTGGGTCTGCTGGGTTGTACTCTGCAATGGTGCATGCTGTGAGAGAGCTGGCTTCCTACTGTGGATGAAGCAAAGCCCAGCTGCCTTTCTGGCTGTTGTTACAGTACTGTAGGTACAAGCCGGGGCGTATATTGTGCCTCCAATTCAGATTAGGACGGTCCTGGAGGAGAAGCAGATGGGACGTCTCCCTCAGGGATGCTTCGTATTTCTCTCTCTGGTGGCTGTGAATACTGCCGTGGGGTATCAAGTAAACAACCTGGATTTATGCTGATCGCATACTGCCTGTGGCAGACCCAGGGGCTAATAACAACAAGGAAAAACCTTCACACCCACCCCTAGCAGTCCAGGGTGGGGCAGGGTTAGTTTTAGATCCTGCAGCAGAGTGAACCGTAAATCAATGGCGCCGTTCTAGACAGTGCAGCTTTATGGTAGCGACGCAGTGGTTCGGGTTGGAAAGACACTTTCATTATAAGCTGTTAAGCCAGGCGTGTCCCCTTTGGCCTGGAATCTTCCGTGCCTGTTCAAAATGTAAAGGTGTCGCTTTCTTTGGGAAAGATCCATTAGGCTGGTTTTGGATGAGCCAAGCATAAAAACGAAAATGTGCATGGCTTTGTTTTGGTGGGTGCTGTTTTATCAACGGAATGAAAACCCAGAGTCCTCTTTTGGTTGGAGATATCTCAGAAATGGCTTATGTCAAATGTGCTCTGGATGTGTGGGCTGGGTCTCCAATAGCCACCTTTGAAAGTCCCGACCTGAGTCCTTGTAGTGCAGGGGCGGCCAACCTGGGGCTCCGGAGCCACATGCGGCTCTTCAGAAGTTACTATGCGGCTCCTTGTACAGGCACCGACTCCAGGGCTGGAGCTACAGGCGCCAACTTCCCAGTGTGCCGGGGGGTGCTCACTGCTCAACCCCTGGCTCTGTCACAGGCCCTGCCCCCACTCCCCCCCTTCCCGCCACCTCCCCTGAGCCTCTAAGCTGTGCGTGTGTGCATGCACACACAGTTCCTAAACCCCGCGCACACGGCGAAACACCACGCGCACAACAATTTGCACAGAAGAAATTTTTTTGCGCACACGGCCTGTCAAAAATTAGAGGGAACATTGCCCAGGGGTGGTTTGGGTTTTTTTTGTAACAAGAGAGAGGCACCGGCCAAATTCCTCCCTGGTGCAACTCTGTTGGTTTCAGCAGAGTTGCACTGGGATGAACTTGGCCTGGCAGTCCAGGGTAAAGAAGAGTTCAGGAACTTAATAAAGACTGGAGCAAAGGAGGATTGCGACCAGCTGTGGGATGGTGGCAGCAAGGAGAAATCTGCTCTCCTGCCCTTCTCTGGCGTTTGATGAGAGACAGGCAGCCAGTGGCTATGCTCCCAGGATTTCCTTGCGGGGGTGGGCGGGAGTGGAGAATGATATTTACAGTGCCATGGGAAGCTTTTTGTGGGCTGGTCCAATGGAATTAATACACTGATGTGTAAGCTGTGGATGCCCGTAGCAGGCGCTTTCTAGTAGATCATCATACAGAAATAAAGGAAGCTCAGAGAAGTTTTCCTGGTTAGCGTCTGTGACTACATATGCAAGCTGCTGCCCTTCCCATTGCCTTCGCCCCCGCTGCCGGGAGCCTGCCTTTGTGCTTTGAACCCCTGCCGTGGAAGGAGGAGGAGTCTTAGCGATCCCTGATTGGCTCCTTGATCCTATATCAGCTCATGGGGTGGACCAGAAAGTGTCTAGGCAATAACGTGGCTCCCGAGCGAGCTGCCACGATGGCCCTTCCTGGAGCTCTGACTTGGATTCTGATCCCTGATCAACCTCCGGAACCCGAGCGCAGCCCCTGATCCCTGGTATTGACCCTGGGCCTGACTCCGGCTCGATCCTCAGTTTGAGTCTTGACCCTGATACTGGCTCTGACCCCTGGCTTCAGTGCCTGGCTCCCAAGCGCCTGGCCACGTCCACCCAGGATCCTAACAACGAGGGGCGTGGGTCTGACCGCTGCAAAGGGGTGAGAGGGAACATAGGGGCTTCATGCTCATGAATAGCCCACAATCTTTGCTTTATTTTAATGCCCTCTGCTCGTGAAGCTTCTCCCCAGCTTTCTGTTTGGGGGATCGGGTCTCTAGCAGAGCGGTGGAGGCAGAAGAGGACAATACTGGGGTTGCTGCAAGCCAGTGACCCGCTGTACCCTCTTGCTGCTCACGGCAGGGGAGCAGCTCCCTCCCCTACCACTTGCCAGCACTGCCTGTTTCCCCAAATGTTTCTACTCGAAACCCATTTGCCTGCTGCCATTGGAAACAGCCCTTGCCGGGAATCCTGCCCGTGCTTGTCCTGGGTCACTGGGGTTTAGTTTTTCGTTGTGGGTGGCGGGGGCTGGAGCGTGGTCATTCAGTTGCATGTGAACGCTGCCTGCTGCATCCATCAGGGGATCTCACCGCCTCATGGGCAAGAAGTGACTAGGGGTGGGGTGGGGGTTGTTCCCGTTTCCCTTCTAAATGGCTTTCCCAGCCTCTGCCAGTCCCTGAGGACTGCGTGGCTGACTTCTTGGATGGTGGACAGTCCTGAAGCCAGGGATATAATATATGGTTCCCTGTACGGCAACGCTGGCCCTGTCATGCTGAGATTTTGGGCCATTTTATTATTTTGATCTGGTCCCACGCTGCCAATGTTTGGAATGAACTTTCCTTGGAAGTGTGTGTTCTACAGATCCAGACTAACACGGCTACCCCTCTGATACTTGTGTATAGACAGTGTCTCTTCTGTTTGTTAAAGCTATTTCATTTCTGCAAGAAGCCAACCCCACCGTTCATTGATATGCTTCTCTAATCTGCACTGGGAACTCACTCACTCAATCCTTCACCGGCAACCAAGATTTATATCCTCAGTAGATTGTATTCTTTGGAGAAAGAGCCAGAATAACCTGGCGACGGTGTTAAAATGGAACATTCGACCAGTCCCTCCTCCCTGTTCTGGGCGTGGAATGCAGCTCACATTGGGCCTCTCTGGCAGTCTCTGTTTTTCATCACAGTGCAGATTTGGGGCACCTGATTTTTTTGCCATTCATCACATCAGAAAAATAATAATATAACTTTCCCCGTGGCTCTGACCTTTGTCCGTTTCCCCGTTCGTGACATATAAAGCTCCTGCTTAGATTTAACTCCTGGAACAGGGAAAGGGAATTCAGGTTTGTCTTATTTGTTAATATCACATCATGGAAATATTACTGACACTAAGATCTACAGGGCAAATAGCATATTGGAAATGAATGGATAAGGATGTAATTCAGGCTGCTGGGTAGGCTGAAGCAATTACCTGACTTAATATAACAGCAGGCTGGAGTATTTGGCAAGAAGAGAGAAGACCGATGGTTAGATTCCAAATTGCTGTGGCAACATACAGAATTATATAAATTGTATGAAAATATAAATCAGCTGATTAAATCAGCAACCAACCCTCCTAAATACGGGGTTTAAAACAATCACACAAAACATTTAATTAAAATCTGTGACTAATTGTGCATTAAAATTACAATTTTTGTAGCATTGAAATTGAGTAACCCATATATTTAACTAATAATAATTGTGTAACTAATCATAATAATTTTCACTTCTCTGCAGATCCCAGTTGCAGATACTGAGCTGAGACGAGTCAATGATTTTTTTCATAGATTCATAGCTTTTAAGGCCAGAAGGGACCACTGTGATCATGCAGTCGGCCCTTCTGTGTATCACAGGCTGTTGGATGTCCCTGAATTAATTTCTGCTTCAAGTCCAATCGTTGTGAACCCATGGCTGGAGTTAGGTGCCCAGGCCAGGTCAGAGGGGGGTGGAGGTGCTCTGTGCACTTTCACAATATGCAATAAAAAAACCCTTTAATTTTACATGATAGAACAGATCCTCCATACATCTTTGAAGTACTCATGAATGATCAGAGTCAAAGAAGCCCCTTGTTTATCATACAGTCCTTCTCCTCCCAAAATGGCCAAGAAAAAGGATGAACAGCTATGAAAGCTGCTAGTTGGAGGACTGAGTAGAGAAGGGCAAGGATAAAGACCCTAGAGCTCCACTCCCCTGAGCCGCAGAAGTGCGTTTTTTAGTCCAGATCTGGATCTGACTCTTGTTATTGTTTTCTCACTCTCCCGCTGTGATGGACTGCAGCCAAACCCCGACTGAGGCCCATCTTGGTCTTTAGTGGGGCTGGAATTCAGATTCAGCACATCCCTCTCCAAGGCAGATGGGAATTTTTGGCAATGCCTCCCCACAAAGCATGCTGCATGTGCTTTCCCATGCTCTGAACATTAGCAAACTGACAGTGCAGCAGTGAAGCCAGCCAGCCCAGTGCCACCAGGGCCTCTACGACACGCCTAGTGTTCGAGGTGCCAGTTTGAATCTGCATAGACATCTTCATTCTCTAGGGGGAATCACTAACACGCCGAGCGTGGTGCTTGCGGCAAAGTTCCGTTAAAACTCTCCTGCCCAGTTTGCGCTGTGTTTGGCAGAAGAGCCAGTCTGAGGTGAAGACCAAAATGATGATAAAATCCAAGTCGGCGGGAACTGCCCTGGGGTTGCCACCGTCCTGCCGCTACCTCCTGAACTGAATGCGACGTGACAGCCCAAGGCAGGACTAAATGTGCAGTCGCATTAGCAGGCAAAGTGCTGGGTTCAGGAAACCTCCTTCAGCCTGGGAAAGAGAATCCGTGCAAGTTCCTTCGGCACCAGGGCACGTTTTCTCGGATGGCATCTCTGCGCGTACCAGACTAATTGTGATCTTTAGGGCTTGTCAAAACTCGGCATTTCCACTTTGAAATTGGTTTTCATTCTGATTCAGACTGAAATAAAAACAATTCAAAATTTCCCCAAAATTTCATTTTGGATCAATTGAAACATGTTGTTTAGATAAAATTGAAATGTTTTGTTCCAATTCCAACTTTTCAAATATTTATATTATAATTAATATGTATAAAATAAATTTTGAAATGGAAAGTCATTTCAAAGTGAAAAATCAAAATGCTCTCTCAACCTTATTAAAATGCTTTTTTTTTCAGTTTTTTTGTCCCAGATCAAAATTTTCTCCAAAACAACCCATGAAAAGCTTCAGTTAGGACATTCTCTGAAGGGAAAATGTGTGGATGGGAAATTTTCGACCATCGCTAGTCATTTTCCACCGTTTCCTCTCTTGGCATCTTGGTGCCCTTTTTAATTTCCCACCAGGGTTGAGTCTGAGTATTTGTGTTTTCAAGAATCCCCTGCTCTAGCTATAGAGACAATTACGTTTCTCTTGTTTCTTTCTCCTGCTTTTAGACTGAAGAGAAGCAGAAGGCTTCTGTGGCATTTGCCCAGCTTCAAGCTGCTATGGAGACTTTGGGAATCACGGTGGATGAGCAGACTGCCATTTGGCGTGTGTTAGCAGGGATCTATCACCTGGGAGCAGCAGGGGCATGTAAAGGTAAAGGAGTCCTTGCACCTCTCATCTGCCTTGTTTTCCTACAACTCTTACCAGGCTGCTACTTGTGCAGGGGGAAGAGGAGGGAGAAGGCAGCCCAGACGGATTCCAAATTTGACCTGAGAGAAAAAGTTGTAATTAGATTGCATAGTCCACGCTTTACAGTCTAACTCGATTTCAGTTAATTCCTCCTCTGCTTCTGTGTGCTGGTCTTTCTGTGAGTTTCCTGCTTTTTGATGCTGAGGTCACAATGACAGGAATGCAAGGTGAAGGTGGGAGTTTTGTCACCTGAACCGAGATAGACTGAAGCTCTCCGTTACATGATCATGGTGCCATCTCCCTGACATCATTGGCTACCAGGGGGTGGAACAGGTGATACTGTCTCAAAGTAAAGAAATAATGGGCTACGGTCTGGGCCGGGGTGATCAGGCTCAGCACAAACTGCATGCTACAGATACTAGATCACAAAGGCATTTCTCGTGTAGAGATCCATAACAACTCCTAGATAACGGTGCCCTCAGCCGCACTGTGGTGTTAGTCGGTAGGTTTGGGTACAGGGCCCAACTCTCCCCTCACACAGTTTAAATCCATGGCATCATGCTGGTGTACATCTTGTGTGAGTAAAGCCTACAGAGTCTATCATATTGTGTCCTGGGTTTAGAGACTTTATGTTCTGGATAGTAGTATAGACTATACCTTCTAGTCCCATCATTCATCCCTTTCCTAGGCATGTTCAAAAGTGTACTTTACTTTTCACCAGAAAAGTGCCATTCCCGAGGCAATGGGAGTATGAAATACGTGCTGCCTACAACCTTGTGACATGCACAGAGCCAAGAGCCCAAGTCCTCAGCTGCTGTGAGTCGGCCGAGCCCCACTGAAGTTCAATACCGGAGTCAATGGAGTGACACAGATTTACACCAGCTGAGGACTTGGCCCATATATCTCCAGCAGTTTGCCCCATCACATGACTTAAGCATTCAGGAAGTAACACCTCCTAGGAAGCCTTTGCCACCAGTTCATCGTTCGTGGGGGTTCCTTGTTAATTATTTGGGACCCGAATATTGATTGTGGGGCAGAGGAGGGGAAGGCACAGAGAGAGGCTACTGGAGGAATTCTCTGGAATGTGTTAGTTCTTGTACACCCTACCAAATCCAGCGATCAGTACTGTCAAGTGGTCCAGAGAAATCCCATTTATTTCTCACAGCCAATTTTTCCAGACCCACCCATCATACTAACCCCACTGCCTCTTGTCTCCCTTCCAGTGTTCTGCCATGTTTGGGAAGGTCGGTGTACATGTATGGAAATGAATTGTCTTTATTGAGCTTGTTCACATTCATGGCCCTTGTCTTTGACCATGAAGTTAGTTGTTCCTCCTCACCCCAAATTGCTGTGTCTGTCATTCCTTAGCATTTTACCAGTGCTCCAGGTAGAGAAGAGGCATGGTCACTGAAGGAATTATCCATCCTGGTTCGTAGTATCTACGGTGGTTGTGTGGAGCTGCAGGTTCAGTTAGCGATTATTTTAGCTTCTCTAGAATGTCTCGTGTAATTGAATTATAAGGGTAACAGTCTGAAGGAAGATTATAAAGACATCATTACTACTTGCATACAGAAATTGTCTTTTCCCTAATGAAGTATTTAAGCTGTGTTCTAACCTATTCTACAGACAGCCACACATGATTTACACATTTCAATTTATAGGGGCTTAGTAATGGGTTGCTTTAAAATCAGCCATAGGCATCAGTAGAAGTCTCTGCAACATATCATAACACATCTCACGGTAATTTATGCCATTCATCATTTATTAATTATTTTAAATGGATGAACTTTTTCGTCTGAAGTGTGTTCTCTCTCCCTCTCCCTTCCCACTTGGTAAATCTGTTAGCTCTATTCCTCTACAGTGCAGCAAAGTCTAGTCAGCAAGGACACAGGTCTGGCATTGATTTGGGACTAGGTTCCTCCAGCCTCAGAGTTTCCAGCAAAAGGCAAAGTTGGAAACGGTGACCCCTCATTTAAAAACTAAAGAACGTAAGCACAAAGCTACACAGGCAGATAGGTGTCAGCACTGCCCAGGGAGTAGGATAGTGATAGAAACATTGCAGTCTCGCTGTATTAGAGCTGACCAATGGTCCATCTAGCGCTGTATCTTGTCTCTGTTTCAGAGGAAGCATCTCCCTAACCCTGGGGAGCTAGTGGATGAAGTATGCACTGGACCTTGAGGGTTTATATCACTTGCTCCTTTATAGTCTTCTAAAGCAGTGGTGGGTGGCTCTTACTGTTCATCTAATTGGCTGCTCCTGAAGGCGTCCTTTTTAAAAAGTGCTCCCTGTCCATTCACAGTTTTGAGTAACAGCTGTAGAGTAGGGAGGGGTGCATTCCCTCTTTGAATCCAGTGATTATTGTTTGGGAAGGGGGAAGGGAAGGTTTGCAGCTGTCAGGACCTTGGGGGATATTCACCCTGACGTTTTTAGAATGCTCTCAGTTTGGAATTGAAAATCGCCTAATGCAAACACCGGAGACTCAGAATGGCCTTGTCTTCCACTTTAGTTCTTGAGGGTCACAGCTCTTGAGCCAACTATGAATCCGTGTCAGAATATGCAGAGCAGTATGTCTTCTAGGGAGGGATAGCTCAGTGGTTTGAGCATTGGCCTGCTAAACCCAGGGTTGTGAGTTCAGTCCTTGAGGGGGCCATTTAGGGATCTGGGGGGAAAAAAATCTGTCAGGTGTGATACAGGAGGGCCAGGGAGCAGCAGTAGTAGAGTGTGAGAGGGGAAATATATAAGCCCTAGGCTAATTAAGGCGTGGTTCCCTGGAGACTAGGGAGGGTGGCTACAGGTTAATTGGAGCACCTGCAGTCAATTAAGGCCCTCTCAGGAACCTAATAAAACCCCCTGCTTCAGGCAGACAGAGGAGGAGGAGGAAGGAGTTGAAGCAGAGTGGATTGGTGGTGGAGCAGAGAGCAGTTTGGAGGAGTTGAAGCAGAGTGGATTGGTGGTGGAGCAGAGAGCAGTTTGGAGGAATGCAGAGGAGAGTTTGGAGAAGTGCTGTGGCGGGCTAAGAAGACCAAGACCTTAGGTAAAGGGACACCTGGCTTGTGCAGAGGGAAGGCAGGAAGCCCCACAAGCAGGAGAGGGAAGGAGCCCAGGGGAAAGTATCACTAGTACAAGTGGTTTACCCGCTAACCTAGGGCCCCTGGGTTGGGACCCGGAGTAGAGGGCAGGCCTGGGTCCCTCCCTCTCCATTCCCCTTCTCTGGGATACTAGTGGGATAGCTGATACCCCAGTTCAGGGGCAAGAAACGGTGCCCTGAAACCCCCCCCCACAAGAAGAGAAAGCGCAGGACCCATCATAGTAGTGCCAGCAATTTGCCACACAGGGGACAGTACTTGGTCCTGCTAGTGAAGGCAGGGGACTGGACTCGATGACCTTTCAAGGTCCTTCCAGTTCTACAAGATAATAAATAATATATAGAGACATGCCTTATTACTTTATGAAGATGGGAAAGGCTTTAAAAATTCCCTCCTATCATAACTGGAGTTGCTTTGCTCAAACTTATTGAACTTTTAGCAGGGGCCTTTTGTTCCCTTGTCCTGTGAGTCAGTTTAAGGTCAAGGGACTCCTGTGTTTGAAAGATCTTGTAGCTACTTGGGCAAGAATTGGAGTATTTAATAACGGGCCCAGACAGGGCTTGTGACTTCTCACAGAAGTGACTCAGATACAGGATTAAAAAGCAGAGCATGTCTCAGGTTCCACTCACTCTGGTATCGATTCCCCTGTCATGTGTCGTCAAAAGGAGAGAAATGAAAGGAAATGTGGATAAAAAATGGATCAAAGCTGGTTGGAGGAGGAGTCTCTGAGGGGCACTCTTTTAATGTGGTTAAACCTATCGCCCTGATAGCCATCTCTTCCCTCCCCCTTCTCATGAACTTTGAAGTTATGTATTCAAAATCCTTTGCTTTTGGAAACGTCACCAAAGAGAGCTCATCCCTGGCTTTTTCATTCACGTGCCTGAACACAGCCCGACACTGCAGCCCTGAGGAACAGCAGGAGCAGCAGCAGCCTCAGAAACAAAGGCACTTAACTTGTGGCACACGCTGTATTCACCACAGGGGAATGCGAGTGAAATCATTTTCTTTGCAGATTGTCACAAATTCGGTTTGCCCAGGAATACACCAGAATAGACAAGTGGCATCAGTTGCGGGTTGAGAATGAGAAACTAGTTTGTAGCTCTAAACACAACAAAAAAAAGTAGGACTTCAAAAAGCCTCTTCTTGTTGCCTTTGAAATGTTGTGACATTCCCTTTGTGGGAAAGGAGAATGACATCCAGAGGCCAGCAGGCCCCCCAGGGGCCCATTCTCCTAAGCATTTTCAATCCCCTTTGTGTGTCCCAGGCTCTGACATGTTTTCATGTATTCATTAGTGCTTTAACCAGGAAGGAGGTTTCAGGTGCAGTTGGGGGTCTGGAGTCAGCCTGTTCTCAGCCTGTCTGTTTTGCTTGACTGGTATAAAAATCACAGCGTCGATGTTCTCCGAGCTAGGCCTTCCCACAGCTTAGCATTAATAAACATGGCTGTGTTTCCAGGGGCTGTCTCTGAGGTGAAATCTTTCTTAAGGTGTTTCTGTCCCTGCTGCAGTATACTGGGGACGTGCATTGTTCTCTACCCTGGGCACTCTATCTCCTTGAGGTGCTGAGGGTGCTCCTCTCTAGCACTCTCAAAGCTGCATCCTTTGTGGTTGCTAAGCACTGGATTTAAACGTCAGGAGCTGAAGAAAGGGATCAGGGAGCCCGTCTGAGGCAGGGATTATTAGGTGGCATTGTGCAGAGCCTGTCCATTTTCAGTTTGTCTGCCAGGTTCCATGGCCTTGGTTGGCGTCTGTAACAGGGTGTTCTGCTTCTTTACGGGCAGAGCCTAGGGCCAGCCCACCCTGTTCATTCATTACATGCTGCTAAGGCGAGGACAGGTGTTCCCTGTACAGAGTGGGGCTGCCATTCAGGTGCAGGGAAGAGGAGTTTCCCTGGAGTAACTGCCTGGATCCCCTTGGGAGGGGAGCATTGGGAACCTCCTGGGGAAAGGGGGCTGCAGCTCTGTGAGGCAGGGCTCTGCCTAAGGAATCCTGCAGATCCCGGGAGAAGGAGCAAAAAGCATGCAGAAGGGTGCCCAGGAAAGGGGCTGGATCGATGTCTTCCTGTGGTTAGTAAGGGCACAGAGAGCCCGTTGTTCAACATCAGCATGGAAAGGACTGGAGTAAATGACCCACGCTTTTCCAGCAGCCTGATCCTATTTGAGAATGCTGCCCCAGTTGCTCCCACCACTTCCCCTTTAGAAACGTGAGCTGGCACAGTTCTGCGTGGGACAGAACATTACTGAGCTGCAGGAAGGAAAATCTCTGCGTCTGTCTTTTCAGTGTGTTTATTAATTGTTTTAAATATTAAGAAAAGTGATTGTTATGCCTGGAACATCCTGTCGTGGCAGGACTTTGCTACAGGTTTACTTTTTAGTCTTTGATAGGAGCAGTTTATTTTCAGAGGAGTGTATTCTGCACAGAATTGCACTCCACTGAAGTAAGCAAGGCATTATGGACTGCTCTTTGATCTCATCTTTTCTGTCTATGAATGCTTTGAGAACATCCCCAGACATCCATGCCTGGCACATGTCAGTTAACAGAGTGTATTTCACACTTTGTTCTGGGAGAGCTGGAAACTGTCCAGTGCCATCCTGCACGTCAAGTGCAGCTCTGTCTAGAAAAGTGATTAACATTTCCACTTTGTTACAGCCCTAGCCTGCTTTCTGCAATTACTCTGGGTCATCGCTGCATGGTTTCATGAGAAAACATTTCTTTCTACCACCAGCCCTGTAGAACTCAGTGGGGCTATGGAAGAGTGAGCCGGTTTCCACACTTTCTTGTGTATCACAGAGAATATTACCAGTAAAATTCTGCTCCCAGAACTATCTATTGGACATGAGGAGGAGGAGTACGTGTACATCGGGAGGAACCCAAAGTGGTTTTCAGGTGCTAAGGTTGGAGGTGCCTGTAATTAGAAAATTCTTGCTTTGTCTGATCCAGGGGTGTTGGGATCTCCAATGAAGTGCTGCGAAAGTTAGAATTCAGGACTCAGAATTGTATCTGCATCTTCATAGCAGTTTGGGTCTCGTGTCTGAACCAAACTGTGTTTTGCTATTTCCATCAGGGGAAGGGAAAGGAAACCCGTGATTAGTTCCCCTGAATACATCCATTGGAGGTACAGTCCTAGATTATATACTGAAATCTAGGTTTTAAATTATCTACCTAGGTACTTACTTATTGCCCTAGCCCCATTGCTGTAGTATCTGAATACCTCCTGTCTGAGGCAGGGAAGGATTATTATCCCCATTTTACGAGTGGGAAACTGAGGCACAATGAGATTATGTGACTTGCTCCAGGCCACACTGGAGGCATGATGCACACGAGATTATGTGACTTGCTTCAGGCCACACTGGAGGCATGATGCAGAGTCCCCGCGCCTGGGGGATTATTGATGTGAAATAATCTCTCAAATGCCTATCGGGAGAAGTGACTGGCAGTGAAAATGAGCCATAGAAACCCCACCTGAATACCTCTTTTAGCTTTTTAAAATAGAAAGTTTCCAGAATTGCTCAGAGCCATTTAGATGAGTAGGGTAATGGGGATGTCAATCAGAATGTTAGAATGAGGGCAGCTCGCAGAATCAGGCAGGTGCTAATTACCCAATTTCCTGTGAGCACGAATGCCAATCAGGAACGGCCCAGTCTGACTTATCTCATCCTCACCAGTAGTGAGAAAATCCTTAAACTTGCATTACAGCTGCTGTTTTACGGCCGCGGAGATGTAGTGACCTTTCAATAACTGATGTGGAAATGACACTTTCTTAATTCCACCATGGCTCAAAACCCACATTTACCCACATTTTTCATTATTGTGGGTTGCTAAAAGGATGAAGTCTCCTGAATTATCACTGGCTCTGAGGCTGCCTTTGTGATAAATGCAATATCAGATGTATCCCTAGGAGGGCAGTAGGGGAAGAAATCCAGCATGTTTTGGTGTCATCTTTAGCATGTTTCAGAATGTTTATCGTTGTCCCAGCTAAAGTCTGGCACCGGTTGGCATCTGTGCATGGGTGGGAAACTCCAAATGAAGAGAAGAGCCCAGTGTGTGAGAGACCGGACTTGGCATGTAACTTCACAAGACTTTACACAGAGGCAATTCTTCCCCTCCCAGTGTTTTCAAAGAAGTGTTTAAGGCTTAAAATCTTGCTTTAAAACATTCTTAATCCTGTTTGCTGGAAAGCCAGTGCCAGGCTCCTTCTCTGCCAGCTGAATGTGAGGAGAGGGAGAGGAGATCCACTGACTTGCTAGGAAGCATGAATAATCTCTAGCTTTCTCTGACTCCCTGAGCTTCTTGCACAAGTGCCAGGGTGTTGAGTGGGGCCCAGATCAGAACGGTTCTGGAGTGGAGAGGGCAGATTAGGGTCCTCAGGTCCAACCACAACTGGCCTTGCCATTTTGATTCTGGCTCAGATGCAGCCCCAGAGGGCAGAAGCCTTGTGCGGTCAGACAGCTGATACAGTGAGATTTTTTTTTTCTTTTACTAAAGTCAGCATCTTTATAGAATGGCTATTATAGAATTAAGACAATAGCTATAGATTGGGTAAAGGGTTTTATTTGAACCTGCCCTTATTCTGCCCTTCCTGCCATCCCGAGAGAGGGCATCTGGAGACAGTGTCACTGCGGGGAGCACGCAGGGCATTGCTGTAGGTAGCGGGTCTCTCACATTCCTCTGCTGGGTTTGCCCTGAGGGCGGGTACTGGTTATACCTGAACCTCTCCTAAGGGGGCACCTTAGTGTTTCAAAGCCATGAGAACAAAAGCAGAGAAGTACAGGAGCAGTTGGAGAAGTGACAAATCTGCTGGTTTGCAAATAGCTCTGATCAGGGCTGGCTCCAGCTTTTCGGCTGCCCCAAGCAAAAAAAAAAAAAAATGGCTGCCGCCGAACTGCTGGAGCGGGAAAAAAAATGGCCGCCCCAGAATCCCCAGATTGCCGCCCCTTACAAGGCGCTGCCCCAGGCACATGCTTTGTTGTCTGGTGCCTGGAGCCGGCCCTGGCTCTGATAGATTAGAGCTCACGCAAGCCCTGGACTGGTGTTTACTGATCAGATCTGCACTCGCCAGATGTATTATCCTCTGGGTGAGAAATCAACCAAAGCTGCAAACCAGAGCGTGTGCAGGAAGGGAATGCGGCCGGAAGCTGCCCCTGATCCAGTGTATGTCCTCAGCTAGCTCTGCTGGCATGGCTCTTGGAAAGCCTCTGGCTGTGATTTAAAGCATCTCCCCCTGCTGAGACCTCACGCAAAGGGGGGGGGGCAAGAGCCCCACCCGCCCCCCCTCGCAGTGCACCCCCCTACCCAGGTATGGAATACTCTGTGGGCCAGACTGTGGCCACACTGTGGGCCGAACTGGAGTCCTCTGCACAGGGGGAGCTGCAGCAGCAGCCCCGGTGCTGTTCCTTCCTCTCCTCCCTACCGGCTGGAGCTGCCATCGTGCTCCTCAGGAGCTGAGACCCGGTAGGGCTGGTGTCACGGCACCGCCTGGCTCCCGGAAGGTCTGTAACTTTGCCACAATGTCGCCCAGCAGGGATATTTTTTCCCAATCCAAATGACATCGTTGGTCGCCTCGGCTAGGCCCTGAGGGCAATCAGAATCTGTTCTCGTTTCTGGGGCTGTTGGAGCCCGTGCAGTGAGCTCTACCCCTGGCCCTCAGCTTCATGGGCTTTCTCCTTGTCTCTGCAAGACGTTAGCTGCCTTTCTTTCATCCATTCCCCTTCAGTCCCACGGTCTGGCCGTTACTATTGCCGAGTTACTGGTGGTGCGGAGGGGTCTGACTCCAGAGGTTTGTTACTATTGACATTGTTTCTCCTTCCCGTGATTTTTTTTTTGTATTGTTATCATGGCTCCTCAGCCAGGGCAAGCTGTCTCTCCTCGCCCAGAGACTTGGCATTATCTGTTCAGCACGCTGACATCTTCATTACAAACCATCCGCGAGACGCAGCCAGAATGGCAAATTTCTTTAATCAGGCCATTACCCGGCTCTTCCCATTGTTCCACGGACGTGCTAATGGGTCATACATTCGCCAAGGGGACAACGGAGAATAGGCTGCCGAATATAGTGGAAGACAAATAAATTAAACATCCAAGCAGGGATCAACCCTCCCTGTCCTCCCACTCCCGCCCCAAGCCATGAAAATGGGCACCTGCGTTAGTCCCATTATCAGTAATAAACAGAAACGTTGTGATAAAATCGGTGGAGAAAAGTGGCCGAGGTGACAAACGGGCTCAGCTGCTCGCTTGGCACGGTGGCCGAACTCTCCTTCCACGGAGCTGCGGAGTCCTACAGAACAGGCGAGGGGAGTTTGAGAGGAATTGCTCCAGGTAAAGCAGGAGCAAATACAGGACCCTTGGGGTAAGTGGCTGTCTGTAGTGTGTGTTTGGGGGTACTTGTGTCTGTCTGTCTGTTCATTCGTTTGTTTGTTTGCAGGACCGTGTGCTGTGGCTGGCAGTTGGAAGCTGTGAGTTTCTACACCAGGGGGCGGGGCTAATCAATCAGGCAGGCCAGGGCTTTATAAAGCAGTGAGCAAGCGACCAGGGAGCTTTGCGAACAGGGCTGCAAACAGGGGAGTTTGAGAGGGAGTTTGGAAGGGGAGTGTGAGGGGGGCAAGGTACTCTTGCCATTCCTAACTCCTTTAACCCAAACTAAAGGCAGAGCTACCAAGGGGCTGCGAGTATCTGTTGTGGGGACAGATTGGCAGTTTGACCGTGTTTGATTTCCTGTTTGAATAGTGTGATTTGGGAGTGCTTTGTTCCACGCTCTTCTAAGAAGACAGTCAGTCAGCTGTGAACCAGCTGAGTGAGGAAACTCTTCAAAGGAAGGGACTATGGATGCTGAGCGATCCGCTGTCGTGACCTGCACAGGATGTGCCATGTTTGTCTTTCTTCCACAGGATAGAAGCGACTTTGTCTGTACAAAGTGCAAGCTGATCTCCATATTGGAAGAGAAGATTCAAGGTCTGGAGAAACGAGTATCAACCCTGCGTTCCATAAAAGAAAATGAGGAGTTCCTGGATAGACGTCAGGATCGGCTTCAGCGGGCACAGTGTTCTGAGGATTCAGAGCAGGCTATGCAGCGGGGACAGAAGGCCAGTGAGGACCACTGGCGGCATGTGACCTCCAGAAGAGGAAAGAGTATGAGACAAGTCCATGTACCAGAAACGCATATTCAGATGAGCAACCGTTTTCATGTTCTCTCCACAGGTACTAGTGCAGAGAGTGGAGTGAATGATACCTCTGAGGGAACAGAGCAGAAGGAGACTCCACTGACTGGAAGGCATGAGATGCACAGTCCTAGAGATGGGGGTTCCACGACCACCACTCCCAAGAGGAGGAGGAGGGTGGTGGTGGTCGGGGACTCTCTCCTCAGGGGGACTGAGTCATCTATCTGCCGCCCTGACCAGGAACACCGAGAGGTGTGCTGCTTGCCAGGGGCTAGGATTCGGGATGTGACGGAGAGACTGCCGAGACTCATCAAGCCCTCAGATCGCTACCCCTTCCTGCTTCTCCACGTGGGCACCAATGATACTGCCAAGAATGACCTTGAGCGTATTACTGCAGACTACGTGGCTCTGGGAAGAAGGATAAAGGAGTTTGAGGCGCAAGTGGTGTTCTCGTCCATTCTCCCTGTGGCAGGAAAAGGCCGGGGTAGAGACCGTCGAATCGTGGAAGTCAACGAATGGCTACGCAGATGGTGTCGGAGAGAAGGGTTCGGATTCTTTGACCATGGGATGGTGTTCCAAGAAGGAGTGCTAGGCAGAGATGGGCTCCACCTGACGAAGAGAGGGAAGAGCATCTTTGGAAGCAGGCTGGCTAACCTAGTGAGGAGGGCTTTAAACTAGGTTCACCGGGGGAAGGAGACCAAAGCCCCGAGGTAAGTGGGGAAGTGGGATACCGGGAGGAAGCACAAGTAGGTGAGTGCAAGAGGGGAGGGCTCCTGCCCCACACTGGGACAGCAGGACGATCGGTGAGTTATCTTAAATGCCTATACACAAATGCAAGAAGCCTGGGGAACAAGCAGGGAGAACTGGAAGTCCTGGCACAGTCAAGGAATTATGATGTAATTGGAATAACAGAGACTTGGTGGGATAACTCACATGATTGGAGTACTGTCATGGATGGATATAAACTGTTCAGGAAGGATAGGCAGGGCAGAAAAGGTGGGGGAGTTGCGTTGTATGTAAGAGAGCAGTATGACTGCTCAGAGCTCCAGTATGAAACTGCAGAAAAACCTGAGAGTCTCTGGATTCAATTTAGAAGTGGGAGCAACATGGGTAATGTCGTGGTGGGAGTCTGCTACAGACCACCAGACCAGGGGGATGAGGTGGATGAGGCTTTCTTCCAGCAATTAACAGAAGTTACTAAATCACAGGCCCTGGTTCTCATGGGTGACTTTAATCACCCCGATATCTGCTGGGAGAGCAATACAGCGGTCCACAGACAATCCAGGAAGTTTTTGGAAAGTGTAGGGGACAATTTCCTGGTGCAAGTGCTGGAGGAACCAACTAGGGGAAAAGCTCTTCTTGACCTGCTGCTCACAAACAGGGAGGAAATAGTAGAGGAAGCAATAGTGGATGGGAACCTGGGAGGCAGTGACCATGAGATGGTTGAGTTCAGGATCCTGACACAAGGAAGAAAGGAGAGCAGTAGAACAGAGACCCTGGACTTCAGAAAAGCAGACTTTGACTCCCTCAGGGAACTGATGGGCAAGGTCCCCTGGGAGAATAACATGAGGGGGAAAGGAGTCAAGGAAAGCTGGCTGTATTTTAAAGACTCCTTATTGAGGTTGCAGGAACAAACCATCCCGAGGTGTAGAAAGAAAAGTAAATATGGCAGGCGACCAGCTTGGCTTAACAGTGAAATCCTTGCTCGTCTTAAACACAAAAAAGCAGCTTACAAGAAGTGGAAGATTGGACAAATGACCAGGGAGGAGTATATAAATATTGTTCAGGCATGCAGGAGTGAAATTAGGAAGGCCAAATCACACTTGGAGTTGCAGCTAGCCGGAGATGTTAGGAGTAACAAGAAGGGTTTCTTCAGGTATGTGAGCAACAAGAAGAAAGTCAAGGGAAGTGTGGGCCCCTTGCTGAATGAGGGAGGGAACCTAGTGACAGAGGATGTGGAGAAAGCTAGTGTACTCAATGCTTTTTTTGCCTCTGTCTTCACAGACAAGGTCAGCTCCCAGGCGGCTGCACTCCGCAGCACGGTATGGGGAGGAGGTGACCAGCTCTCTGTGGAGAAAGAAGTAGTTCGGGACTATTTAGAAAAGCTGGACGAACACAAGTCCATGGGGCCGGATGCACTGCATCCGAGGGTGCTAAAGGAGTTGGCCGATGTGATTGCAGAGCCATTGGCCATTATCTTTGACAAATCATGGCAATCGGGGGAGGTCCCGGATGACTGGAAAAAAGCTAATGTAGTGCCCATCTTTAAAAAAGGGAAGAAGGAAGATCCGGGGAACTACAGGCCAGTCAGTCTCACCTCAGTCCCTGGAAAAATCATGGAACAGGTCCTCAAGGAATCAATTCTGAACCACTTAAAGGAGGGGAAAGTGATCAGGAACAGTCAGCATGGATTCACCAAGGGCAAGTCATGCCTGACTAACCTAATTGCCTTCTATGATGAGATAACCGGCTCTGTGGATGAGGGGAAAGCAGTGGATGTGCTATTTCTTGACTTTAGCAAAGCTTTTGATACAGTCTCCCACAGTGTTCTTGCCAGCAAGTTAAGGAAGTATGGGCTGGATGAATGGACGGTAAGGTGGATAGAAAACTGGCTGGATGGTCGTGCTCAACGGGTAGTGATCAATGGCTCCATGTCTAGTTGGCAGCCGGTATCAAGTGGAGTGCCCCAAGGGTCGGTGCTGGGGCCGGTTTTGTTCAATATCTTCATCAACGATCTGGAGGATGGTGTGGACTGCACCCTTAGCAAGTTTGCAGATGACACTAAACTGGGAGGAGTGGTTGATACGCTGGAGGGTAGGGACAGGATACAGAGGGACCTAGACAAATTAGAGGATTGGGCCAAAAGAAATCTGATGAGGTTCAACAAGGACAAGTGCAGAGTCCTGCACTTAGGACGCAAGAATCCCATGCACTGCTACAGACTAGGGACCGAATGGCTGGGCAGCAGTTCTGCAGAAAAGGACCTAGGGGTTACGGTGGACGAAAAGCTGAATATGAGTCAACAGTGTGCCCTTGTTGCCAAGAAGGCTAACGGCATTTTGGGCTGTATAAGTAGGGGCATTTCCAGCAGATCGAGGGACGTGATTATTCCCCTCTATTCGGCACTGGTGAGGCCTCATTTGGAGTACTGTGTCCAGTTTTGGGCCCCACGCTACAAGAAGGATGTGGATAAATTGGAAAGAGTCCAACGGAGGGCAACAAAAATGATTAGGGGGCTGGAGCACATGACTTATGAGGAGAGGCTGAGGGAACTGGGATTGTTTAGCCTGCAGAAGAGAAGAATGAGGGGGGATTTGATAGCTGCTTTCAACTACCTGAAAGGGGGTTCCAAAGAGGATGGATCTAGACTGTTCTCAGTGGTAGAAGATGACAGAACAAGGAGTAATGGTCTCAAGTTGCAGAGGGGGAGGTTTAGGTTGGATATTAGGAAAAACTTTTTCACTAGTAGGGTGGTGAAGCACTGGAATGGGTTACCTAGGGAGGTGGTGGAATCTCCTTCCTTAGATGTTTTTAAGGTCAGGCTTGACAAAGCCCTGGCTGGGATGATCTAATTGGGTTTGGTCCTGCTTTGAGCAGGGGGTTGGACTAGATGACCTCCTGAGGTCCCTTCCAACCCTGAGATTCTATGATTCTATGATTCTATGTACAGTGAGAGGGACATTCTGCTAATTAGCTGGGGGGCTTGAAACATAAGCAAGCGCCCCTTACAGGCTGCAGGTCCCTCTTGGTGTCATGAATGAAATGACCCCGTGGCCTGCCGGTCCCACTCCAGCCACGAGTACAGAAGCAGACTAGTAAAATAAACCCATCCCTCTGCAGGACCCATCCTGTCTCTGCTCCATCCCCAAGTTCCTGAGATGGGCATTGCAGTCTGGCCTGTGAGCTACCAGCGTCCGTCTCCCAGACCCTGGGAGTGGAGTGGGTTCCAGGGTCAAGGACCTCACCCCGTGAATGCCGGGCCAGCTCCTCCCTCTCTCCTATGTGGAGGATGCTCCATCTCAAGTACCTCTGTGGACCCTAGCTATGGATTATGTCACAGGGAGGAAAGTCTCTCTCATATAAGCAGCTCCTGGGTTTCCTCATGGGCAGGCTGGGCAGGTCCTGGAGCACTGGTGGGAGTTGCTCTTGGTATGAAACTCTGTTAATGACAGCAGCTGCAACCCTTCGTTTCTGGGTGGTCTCAAGGTGCAGCCCAGAGATCCCAGCTGGAGGGAGCAAGGCCCCTGAATCAGCAAGAAATGGTTGCACCATTCTTAACCGGCACTGCTGAGTAAAGGGTTCTTGGGCACAGAAGCTACCCGGACATCCAGCCGCAGTGCAGGGTCTGCCAGTGTCCCCCCCGCTACGCCTCTGCCACGAAGGGCCCTCAAACCCCTGAGTCCGGGGCACTGATATACGTCCTGGTGGCTGCTCCGGCTGCTTCTCCCAACTCACCGTTACCTGAGTCTCATCTGGATGGAGCCTCATCCAAGTCCCAAGCTCATCAGACCAGTCAGGCCATGTCCCCTCACTGCTCCTCCCAGCATCCTCCTATGGGGCGGGTGGCAAAGCAGCCCCCTATGACACCTAAAAGCAGAGGGGCAACTGCCCAGTTACCCTCTGAGCCCTCTCAGAACCAGACGTTTTATTGGCATGAATGGCCAGCCAGGGGAGAGTGAGTGAAGCAGCTTATTCCACACAGGTGCTGATAAACCCCCCACCACGCCCCTGCCACACTCTGGTGTTGCTTGTCTGGTCAGTTACTGTTTTATGCAGCATCCTTGGAAATGGCATCTAAGTGCAGCCAGCACAACCACTGCAGCAACCATGAACATTCGCAGAGGAAACCGGTTGAAATGTACAAACTATGACCCTGTCTATGCAGGCAAAATGATGGGTTTCCCACTCCAGTTAGCTCAATGAACACTCCTCCTCCCCAATGCCTCAGATACATGAGTTATCGCCTTTTAGGTCGTCTGAGCTGGCCATGGGTGCAGCCTTGCTGGATGCTCGGGAGAGTTTCAGTCAAGTTAAGCCAACTTGATTGGAATAGACACTGTTTCTGCCCATAGGCCAATCAGGCTTGGTTTTTAATCAAAAGCCTTCAGAGTCCAGCATGCTGTGCGCGGTGCCCGAGGTGCCCTGACGCAGGGCCCTGGAAGGCTGCTGGGTGCGGGGAGGGGGACTCAGGCAGGCAGCAGTCGTCTGCTGGG
Source organism: Macrochelys suwanniensis (assembly GCA_033296515.1). Taxonomy (NCBI): domain Eukaryota; kingdom Metazoa; phylum Chordata; order Testudines; family Chelydridae; genus Macrochelys; species Macrochelys suwanniensis. Next base: position 2,547,633 of record CM065789.1, on the reverse strand, counting down.
AATGTCATACTGCTTCTGCGGTGCCGGGCTACGGCCCAGCCCCAGGGACCGGAATTCCATTTATCCAGACTCTGCTCCTCACCGTTCCCTTTCAGATCCATCTCCCGCCCTCGCTTTCCCTCGTCCACATAGAGAACCAGATCGCTAGATGGCGTAAATCGGCACTGAATTCAATGGTGATTTACACCAGCCGGGGATCTGGCCCTGTTAATGTCAGTGGAGTTGTGGCTGATTTGCACCAGCTGGGCATGTGGCCCCTTTGCATCCCATCCCTACAACATCTTAGAATCATAGGACTGGAAGGGACCTCGAGAGGTCATCTTGGCCAGTCCCCTGCACTCAGGGCAGGGCTAAGTATTATCTAGACTATTCCTGGCAGGTGTTTGTCTCTTAAAAATCTCCAGTGACCAGTGATTAACCACCTTTACAGTTAGGAAGTTTTTTCTAATGTCCAACCTAACCTACCCTTGCTGCAATTTAAGACCATTGCCTCTTGTCTTAATCTCAGAATTTAAGGAGAACTATTTTTCTCCCTCCTCCTTGTAACAATCTTTTATGTATTTGTGTGGATTGGGGGGGGGGAAGGGGTAGATGTGGCATGTCTTGACTTTAGTAAGGCTTTTGTTGCTATCTCACATGACCTTTTCATAAATGAACTAGGGAAATACATCCTAGATGGAGCTGCTATAAGGTGGGTGCATAAATAGTTGGAAAACAGTAGATATTAGTGGTCCATAGTCAAGCTTTGGGGTTGGTCCTGCTTTGAGGAGGGGGTTGGACTAGATGACCTCCTGAGGTCCCTTCCAACCCTGAGATTCTATGATTCTATGAAGCTGGATGGGCATATCGAGTGGAGTCCCGCAGGGATCAGTTCTGGATCTGGTTCTATTCAAGATCTTCATTGCTGATTTGATAATAGTATAGACAGTACACGTCTAAAGTTTGCCGACAGTACCAAGCTAGGAGGGGTTGCAAGTGCAAGTGAAATTCTATAAGGGCAAATGCAAAGTACTCCACTTAAAAAGGAACAATCAGATGCAGACATATGAAATGGGAAATGACTGCCTAGGAGGAGTACTGTGGAAAGGGGTCTGGGGGTCCTAGTGGATCACAAGCTAAATATGAGTCAACAGTGTAACATGGTTGCAAAAAAAAAGCAAACATAATTCTGGGGCGTATTAGCAGGAGCGTTGTGAGCAAGGCACGAGAAGTCATTCTTCCGCTCCACTCTGCGCTAATACGGCCTCAACTGGAGTTTTGTGTCCAGTTCTGGGCGCCACATTTCAGGAAAGATGGGGACAAATTGGGAAAAGTCCAGAGAAGAGCAACAAAAATGATGAAAGATCTAGAGAACATGACCTGTGAGAGATGATTGAAAAAACTGGGTCTGTGTAGTCTGCAGAAGAGAAGTAGTACAGTGGTCTGCCTGACCTTCCCTAGGTATAGGGAATTAAGGAAAAGTTATGTACACAGCAGATGTTTCACTGGGCAGCAGCTTCTCAGAGCTCTCCCTGCTTTCTTGGTTCTCAGTGGGAGTCCCATCTCCCACTTGCTGTCTCTGTTCTTAATTAGGCTGCATCTCCTCTAATAGGCTGGTAGCTAGGTGTTTGGTTCCCCAAGCACGTTCTAATTTCCCTTAATTGTTTTCCACATGCACTGATTAGAGTGGAAATGTTAGGCGTGCATGTTCGTGACTAACTCCTGATGTCTCAGGGCTCTTAATTAACAATTATTAAGTCAATACAGTGTTGGTGGGGTGAACTGCAGGAACTGCAGGGGGTAGAAGGCAGGTGACTGGGAAGGCTGATGTTTTCACCACTGAACAAAGCGGTGCAGTTCTGCGTAGTTCCTTCTGATGTAATTATCCACTTCCATTATAGAAACACCAAGTACAGCTTGAAATACCCAATCGCTGCCCACCATTTCCTCCACCCCGCCCCGGCCAGGCTGCCTATGGAATTAAGCTGAACTCGGTGTATGCAGAGGCATCTGAGTATGCATGACAATGAGAGCAGTGAAAAAGTGGCTTTAAGACAGCTGTTGTCATCCGTCAAGTGCCCTGTCTAAGGAACAGACGTTGCCTTTGAACTTTCAGTGCTGCTCCATGAGTTTTCACAGGCGGTTTGAGCAGCATAGGGTGTTAAATCAGGCTTGAGTGGTGGATGCTTGAGGTGCGCTCTCTATTAATATGTTTCTCTTGGATTTACATCTCAACATTCCTGCTCTTGTCCCTGGACTGGTCACAGTTTGTTCCATTTTCATTGTCTTCAAGAGTAACTTACCTCACACCAGCAGCATGACCTGGCAGGATACTGCTGTGAGACGAGAATCCGAGCCATCCTGATTCCAGGGAAGTGAAGGAAGAAGGTAGTGAGTAACAAGCCTGGCCTCTGGGATGGTACCACTGGGGTTAGGCTTCTCCCAGGAATATGTGGAATGACTTTGCTGCAGTGCTATAGAAATACCACCCGATCAGTGTTCCAGAAATCTGCCCAGATTAGCACCATCGTTTTGCTACTCCACCATGTGCTGTTAATGCCAGAGCTCATTGCAATAGGGAAAGGTTAAAAGTGATGGAAATCTTATTAGACAATTCCCACTTGCATAAGGCAGAAAAAATAACTCCAAGTCCTCTGAATCATCTGGGGTTTCCCCGTAACTTTGCCATAGGGCCTTCTAGGTTACCTGGAGAACCACTGGGTTATGCTGTTATTATGTGACCAATGAAGTGCCATTCCCATGATTTAATAATAACAACAACATCATTTTCAAACAACAGAAACAAAGCTAACATTTAAAGAGTGAGTCATGGACCTCGATTTTATACTATGGGAATGTCCTATGGCCTGTTCTATGGACTATGGTAGACTGTAACGGATATTTTACCATGCTGGTGTGCATGCTATGTGCGCGCATGCATGTAAACAAGCATCATACTGACAGTGTCGCTTCCTATTGCCTCTCTTAAATATTAAACAGGCTGAAATAATTACCTTTTACGCGCTGAAGTTCAGATGTTCTACAATAGGCGGATTACATACCAAGGTGACTGCACACTGCTCTTTTTATTTATAATTTATGAAGTGGAAAAAGCCTGCTTAGCACTACACAGAACAGGCTGAAAATAGAAAAAAAAATTGCTTAACAAATCAATAGGCACAACGCATGGAAAAAATACCAAGCAAATCAGGATTTCTATGAGGATTTTTTCCTGAATGTCAATCAAGTAAAGTTGATGTGCCATTTAAAGAATATTTTTCAGTGTGAAAAGTAATAGCAATATGAAGAGTATCTCAGAAATTATTTACTGTTTATTCAGATATGTTTTCAGAACAGTCTCCAGAGACCGAATCTGATGCATGAAGTAGAGAGTGGCTGGTGTATATTAATAACTTAGTAACATTTCCCTAACCTCAAACGATGTGTGCACTATATAGCAGCAGCTTTTATCTCGTTGTAATAAGGTTTAGTATTCTCCCTCTTAGGGTAACTGCAAGGTCTTACCTGACGAAATCGCAGAAAGCAGGCCTAGAAAGAAATCCAAATATTTCCAAAGTATCTCATGTGAGGCAGCCATCTTGTTATGTCAAGATAAACGTTGTACTTATCTGTCCTGGGACCAGCACAGCTACAACAACATTGTATACAGTTCATCGTTGTGTTTATCTGTCCATTTACCCCTTTGCTTCCAGAAGAGGACGCTAAGCAGAACTGCACAGAGTTGGCAGGTTTCAGTTTGAAAGAGATTTATCTGGCGCTTGGCTTGTGAGGGAATGGCTGTGAGTAGCCCCCTCATGCTTGCTTGGACGTTCAAGTCTGATTATCTCAGGAATCCTGGGAAGCAAGTCTTGTACCTTGCAGTGTTGTTATGCAAGAGGGCGTGTGCTAGAAAGGATGTTTGAAAGAGGAACTGAAATATGGGAAGAAGGATGCCTTGTGGTTAAAGCACCGTATGTGGAGTTAGAAGGCCTGGCTTCAATTGAGGAAGTCACATAGGCCCTGATAGTTAAAGGTGTTTAGATGTGTTGCCGTTCAGTGTTGCGACGCCTAACTGACGTAGCCTAAGTCTCACTGAAAGTCCTTGTCACAGATCCTGGCGAGTGCCCCTTCCTAGGTCAGCTGTGAAGGGAACCCAGGCCTCTGTGTTCTGGCTCCCCTGGGCAGAGTTAAAATTCTACAGCTTGAACAGAGTCCAGCCACTGCCCCCAACTTGGGGTCCCTCAACACGCTCAGAATGCACACCTGGATGTGCGGAGCTCCTTATCAGAATCAAAAATAGGGGAGAAAGAAATGTGCACAGAGAAGAATGGAGAGATCCTCTTGACTGTGCTTTGCTAATTGTTCACACTGTATCTTGGACCCCACACTTCTACGTGGTCTGAGTCATTCCTTCACTTCCCTTTTGCATTCACTTTCTGGCCACAGACTATGGAAAAGCCTCATCTAATGCAACGATAAATCCCTATGGGACTTTGTCCGTCTCTCCCCTTTTCTGTCCATTCCACCGCAGCTTTGCTGTTTTCCTGCCAGCTTGCTGTCACAGACACATATATATTCGTCAGTTATGGAAGGATGCATTCTGCACTTTACCTGCTTATTGATTTTAATCATTAAGATGGAATCACTGGTGTTGGATATAAATAATTGTCACTGAAAATATGTGTCAGCTTTATTTGCTGTGGGAGACAACAGTGCTTTGCCCTCCAGGGCTGTGGGGACTGCAGTCATCGCTGAGCTTGAATAAAACAATCCTGAATTTGAAGGGATTGATCGGGAGCTCATCAGCTTCCATAAACACATCTGTTAGCTCAGCCTTCTGACGCTCTTAAACTATGCAAGAAAATGCTATTTTAGCCTTTGCCAGCAGCAACTACTAGATCGTTACAATCGCAATTCAACCCCCTGTCTTCACTCACTCTGAACTTTCGGAAAATAATTTCCTTTGGGCTTGACATTTCCCTTGCTTAGTCTCTGCCCAAAGGCAGAATCTCTTTGGAAGGTTTGAGCCAACTGCACATGTATTGTTGAGTTGCTGTCTCTATGGCATGCTTAAGCAGGGTGATGGAATAGATGACCCCTTGAGGCTCTTCAGCCCTACGTTTCTATGATTCTATGGTTCTGTTCTATGAGTCCTTGAAATCAATGGGACAATTCACACTGCAGAAAGGCCATGCCTAAATCTTGGCAGGGTTGAGGCTGTAGTGTGCAGCTCGCTGTGCTGAAGGCAAACAGTGTCTTTGCTAGGTTTGAAAAGTTAGTGGTTTTAAATTAATAACAGTGAGAACCATCTGAAAAACCGTTAGGAGCATGACCAGCCAGAGAAATCACTTACCTCTAGACGTGTGTAATTACAATGCGCCATTAATTAAGGACCAAACCTTGCAATCCTTACTCAACCCAAACTTCCATTAATGCCAATGGAAACGTTCTAATGATTAAGGAAAAATGCTATACTATTTATTATTTTATTTATTTATTATTCTTATCGCTGTCAGAGGTAAAATTAACGGATATAGGGCTCTAAATATTCTGCATATATTCATATTGTAAGCACTTTGGGGCAGGGACCATCTCTTGATCAAAGAAAGATGAGATGGGCAAATCCAAGACAAGATGCTTGGCAGCTAAATGGAGGTGTGGGATTATTACTGAGAGGGGATGGGGGTTGCTTGGAGAGGTTGGTTACAAGGAGGACTTTAACTTCTCGGTTGGCACACAGACCCATTGGCATTACTCTGCAATGGGAGTGCAATCCTAGCCCCTAGAGCCACTGTGAACATCTGGGCACTGGAATGAGAATCAAAGGGATTGGCTTTCAATGAACTGCCTAAAGCTGAAGTGAAAATGAAATATTAACCCTTGAAATTAAAAACCTTACAAAATAGATGAAAAAGATGCTTAAAATGTCTGACGTGGATTTTTGTTGGTTTTGCTGTCTGCATCTGACTGGCACAGTTTAAATAGGGGAAGGTCTTCGGTACCAGCCAATATCCTACTTCCATTGTTCAGATTTCTCTTGAATTATCTGGAAAACAGAAATGAGAGCCATACACACCCCTGTTATTTTTGCAATGGGCAGTCCTATTCTGTGGGGTTTTTTAAACCAGCCTTGTAATTGGAGCTGTCTGCATTGCAATAGGGAAGGAATTTAAACAGCTTTCATGAGAAAGATCTGATTTGACAAGAAAGAGAACATCCAGATGTTTTAGAACTCTGACAATCATGCAGAATTGCATAGACAAACCCCACTGAGTCAGATCCCCTTTTGCCCAGTTCTCCCAGACCTCCCTGTCAAGGCTGCATGTAAAGCAGGAAACACATGCTGCTTATTATCAATGCTGAGGGCTCTTCTCCCCATGAAACGCTAGTGTTGTGTCATTGGAAGTGATGCTTAGTGGCCTTCTTGGGCCCTGTTCACCCCGTCATCTTGGTTTGCCTTTCGAGAGATGCTTGTCACATCCTCAGCAGGACTCGGCTTTCAGCGCCACCCCAGAAGCTGGAACTTTGGTTTTGTTTTTTTGCAAGATGTGACCATTTTTCTTTATCAAGCTTCAGTGCTCGTTACAATCTCTGAACAAGCTTTAAGTAATTAAAACCATTTAAATGAGCTTGTAATTAATAACCGACTTTGGGTCAAAGTCTTCTCCGAGTTAATTATGCTGATGTAAATCCAGAGTAACTACTGAAACTAGTGGAATGACTTCTGAGTTACACCAGTGCAACTGACCCTGGCAATTCATTGCAGCCGGGGGACTGAGCTACTCGCTGGATTTGCTTGAGCCCATGATCCTTGGCAGAGACTGCTCTACTGATGCTATAGAATGTGCCCGGCTCTATGCCAGCCACTACCCTATAATTGGAGCATGATGCCATGGTATCTTGGTCCTCTTAGCCTCTCCCAGCCATTGGATCCTGCTCAATCCTTGCTGAAGAAACTGATCTAATAATGTTTTTAAAGACTGGCCCAGTTCCTCCCTGGTATAATTCCATTGGTTTCTCCTTGGACTTTCCCCACATTGGAATTTGGCATCGCTTACTGCAGTATAAGGTCAATTCACAACTGTCCTCTACTGGACAGAGCTCAACTTGCTCAGCTGTGTGTCATAGATCCTCTACGGCTATTATAAAGGAACTTCTTGAGTAGCTCAAAGGTCAGAGGGCCTGGGCTGGTGGAGGGAGGCCCGAGTCTAATCCCAGCTGTCTCTGTGACATTCCAAGCAGCTACAACGTGTGGTATAATGACATTGAAAGCAACCTAGGCTGCCATTGGCTTGCTATAGTATCTTTTCTAACTGCCTCCAGGGCCATGTTCCTCCCTAGTCTCCAGGGCAGAGCTCCGTGCTCCCAGTTTGTTCTCAGTCCATTGCCACCGAGCTGCAACCGTTTGTGTACTGACACGTCAATCTGAACAACAAGCAGCCTGCTTTTCTTTAGCGTCCCTATCTGCTGGGCTGAGCTGAGGAAGGCTCCGGAGAGAGGCTCTGGAACACTTTGCTCCTCTCCGAATTCCCTTTCCTCCCCCTCTCCCAAGCCTTTTCAAGCTCCACATTCCCCGCCCCCCCCCCGAGTGCAGAGACCCACGTAATCCTCTTAAAACACAAACGCACAAGCAGTGATTCTTCCCAGACTGAATGGTGCTGCCCTTTGCCGTTGTCACACATGCCCCCATGTGAGCCCTGGGGATCAGATCAACGAACTGTTTCTCCACCAAACGTGAGGCTCCAGGGAGAACTGTAGGGAGTACCATAGTTTGGAGGTGGTGCGTCTTCCCAGCATTCAAAATATGAGTGGGTTTGCTGCAGCTCCAACTATAAATACGGGTTCTAAAACATAAAGCACTGCGCGGAGGTGAAATTAAGCCTAATTATAGCAATCAGTTTTATTCTACTCTGTATTCTTTATGAATGGGTTCCATCATGTTGTAACTAATTAGCTCTGCCATATTACACCTGAGCAGCAATTTATTTTAAAGTACTTTCTATCGAAAAATCATTTCCAGATCACATGACCTTGCATTTGCAGATTTTTCCCTGTCTTTGTTTAATGTGCCAATGTTATAGCCTACGACCATCTGCCCCATTTCTTTTGTTGCTCGGTCACCGCTAAAATCTTTACCATTGTTATTTGTGAGTAAATAATGTTACCGGGGTTTTTGTAGTGTTCCCTCCATCGGGTGCAGGGAATAACAAAATAATGGCAATTAGGCAAAAGGTACAATTATTAATGGCAACCACTGTTTCAAGGTGAAAACAAGAACGTTTATTTATAGAGCTTACCTGAGCATTTATCACAATAATGTATCTCAAAACATGAATGTGAGGTAAGCAGGCTCTCATGCCATGCTCATAAAACATTCAGGTCAGAGAGTCGGGTTGTTGTTGTTGTTGTTTTTTTGGCCTGTTTCCATCTGGATGAATTCTTTCCAGCACCTTCTCTTAGCAGGTGATCATATCCATCTCATTCTGAGGTCAGTGAAGGCAGTGGGGGGGTTGAAAGTTGCATGTGAGGAACAATTTATGTACACAGGGAAGGGTGAAATCCAACATTTCTTTCCTCGGTGTGGAAAGAGTGAATAGGTCTCATCCAGAGGATGACCCAGGATGTTCTTTCACCCCGTTCCACCCTTTCCATGGTAAACGATAGGTTTGCTTTCTGTATCTATGGTCGGGCATGAGTTGGGAATGGAAGGCAGTCAGATGCAGCTGTTCGTGATCTTCTGGCTTGTTTTGTGTGATTCTATTTTCTTTTCTCCTCTCTTGTCAGTTGGCAGGAAGCAGTTCATGAAATTTGAGTGGGCTAACAATGCTGCAGATGTACTGGGCTGTGATTTTGAGGAGCTCACAACAGCGGTCTTCAAGCACCATCTGAAACAGATAATAGAACAGGTCACATCTGGAACGAGTCGGCTGAGCAAAGATGAGGAACGAAATGCTGGTATCAGACTTTTCCACCCTTTCCTTTAAGTATAATTGATGTGGAAATACTGCCCTGTGTATTGTTCTTGACTTTGACCAAGGAATAGTTAGAGTATTTGCGGAGCATCCTCTAGAGATATATTTCACCCATCTCTCACCAGTGCTGTGATCCTTTAAACATAGTTATATTAAAGAAATTTTTAAAAGATAATTAATGTAACTGCCCCCAGTTTATAATCCTGATCATACATGTCACTTCAGAGCATCTTAAGATAATTAATCCTGACAATCCCACTGCAAGGAAAGTCAAGTAACATGGTCTAAAATGAACCTATTACCAAAGCAAAGACACATTTGTCAGAGAAGTGACAAAGGGTCCTGTGGCACCTTATAGACTAACAGAGGTATTGGAGCATAAGCTTTCGTGGGTGAATACCCACTTCTTCGGATGCAAGCAGTGGAAATGTCCAGGTGCAGATATAAATGTGTAGGGAAAATTTAGGCTAGAGATAACGAGGTTAGCTCAGTCAGGGAGGGTGAGGCCCTCTTCTAGCAGCTGAGGTGTGAATACCAAGGGAGGAGAAACTGCTTTTGTAGTTGGCTAGCCATTCATAATCTTTGTTTAAACCTGAGTTGATGGTGTCAAATTTGCAAATGAAGTGAAGCTCTATTGTTTCTCTTTGGAGTCTGGTCCTGAAGTTTTTTTGCTGCAGGATGGCTACCTGTAAATCTGCTATTGTGTGGCCAGGCAGATTGAAGTGTTCTCCTACAGGCTTTTGTATATTGCCATGCCTTATAAGGAGAATATAGCTTCAGTTCATTTGCAAATTTGACACCATCAACTCAGGTTTAAACAAAGATTATGAATGGCTAGCCAACTACAAAAGCAGTTTCTCCTCCCTTGGTATTCACACCTCAGCTGCTAGAAGAGGGCCTCACCCTCCCTGACTGAGCTAACCTCGTTATCTCTAGTCTAAGTTTTCCCTACACATTTATATCTGCCCCTGGACATTTCCACTGCTTGCATCCGAAGAAGTGGGTATTCACCCACGAAAGCTTATGCTCCAATACCTCTGTTAGTCTATAAGGTGCCACAGGACTCTCTGTCGCTTCTACAGATCCAGACTAACACGGCTACCCCTCTGATACTTGTCAGCGAGACCCTGTTCCAATGAAACCCTGCTCCATTTTGCAAGTGAGATCCTGCTGGAGCCAGCTAGCATGGGCACACATGACTTCTCCTCTCCTCCTGTAAATTAGGGTGAGCTAGATGATATTTGTTCCGCCATCTGCATTATCAGATGTGTTGAACATCTCCAAAGTTGTTAGAATCCCTTGGGCTAAGCTATGTCCTTGCCATTGCATGATCGGCAGGTCATTCCCACTTTTCTTTGCATGCCACAAGAAGAAACATCACTCCTTGAACAGAACAGGCAAATGAGCCCCCAGAAGAGGCAGCGACACTCCAAAAGAGGTTAATGCCTTTCCCAAGACCAGCAAGCTGCCACACCTTTGTCATTTCTTTTGTAACTCACAGGGCAATTTGTGTATTTTTGTAACAATTTTCCATTGTGCGGAGACCAACATGAGAACTATTGAACGTGCACTTGCCAACGATTTCTCGCAAGGCTGCTGAAAAGCAGCAGAGGAGGAGGGGAGCATCAGTCCTAACAAATAGTTATTTGAATTGTAAATGTCAAGTATTTTTAAGTAGCATGTGGAAATCATTTGGCTGAGAAGCCAAGAATATTTTGCTCCCTGCTGACATCTGGGCACTGAGTGTAATTCACAGCCAGCATCCCTCTGATTTCAATGCATTTGTTTTATTTTTCTCCCTTCTTTTGGTGATATTTTCCTTCTAAAAGTTGTTTTTCCCCTTTGTGTGTTTGCAGCCAGTGTTCATGGTTCTCAGACTCTTGACATCTGCCATGGAAAGGACTGTCATACTTAAGAAAGGTGCTAGGAGGCTATTTGTTTCCTAGCAACCAGCTCAGGTTCCAGGGTTAAAGGAAGAATGTAAAATGTTTTAAGAGCTATCAAAAAAATAAGTCAGTATGTAAAGAACGCCTCTTTTCATCATGCTGCTGCATGAAACAGCACTGCAGATTTGTGGCAAATGCCTGTGTCTTTCTAGATAAAATTTGAGTCACCTGCTGTGTTGCATTTACAGGGCTAGCTCAATGAAGAGCAAGTATAAATATATGGTCTGATAGCATTAATGAAGCACTGCATAATTGGAATGAATGGAGCTAATTCAGGAAGGCAGGTTTAGAGTGTGTGTGTGTGTGTGTGTGTGTGTTTCTCGCTCTCTGATTTCATGCAGGTTAAGAACAAGCCTGTACTCATATGAGTAGTCCTTACTGACTGGAGTGTAGTCTGTTGACTCCGGTAGGATATACTTGTGTAAGAGGTTGCGAGATCAGTCCCTATGTTGTCAAGCCTTTATTACAAAATATAAATCAGGTAAGAGACATTGGAGCAGTTCAGGGCAACTCATGCCAATATTTATTCCTCATGTAAATGGATTTATATAGTGCCTTGGACATAGGAATTAGGATTGGTGCAAATTATACTCTACAGGGAGCAGGTGATGTAGTTATTATCAATTCTGTCTATGGAAGATCGAAAAGGATTGAAAATAAATCATTCAGTGTCTTTGCTCTGCTGCCCTCTTTTCTCTTTGTATCCTCTAGGGCCCAAGATGACGGGGATTGAGTGTGTGGAGGGGATGGCTGCAGGTCTCTACGAAGAACTGTTTGCTGCTGTTGTCTCTCTAATCAACAGGTATTGAGTGTTCCTAAGCCAGGCAATTAAAAGAACAAACAAATAAGTCTCTCCTGGGCTAGTAGAGAGTGGAAGGCTGTGATAAACAATGTATAAATACGTAGAAATGATTCATGTCCATTATGTTTGTCCCTTATGTTCCCCATCCCTGACGTTAATAAAGAGAAATTGTTGCTGAATGCACTCTGAAGAGATGCACGTGGCATAGTTGCTGCAGAAAGGTTATCTGAAGAATATCTCTGTAACAGAAAAAAGTTATCAGAAAGTCAAAGAATGAATTTCTTAAGGGATACTACAGCACGCTCAGTAGATTGTTCTGCTCATCACCAGCCCGAGTGCGTTTGGCCACCTGGCGATGAAAGTCTCCTGGAACACAATGCAGTAGCTATTTGCTCACTGCAGTTTTGGATTCATTTGCATGCAGGATGTTATATATCTGGGGTCGGATTTTCAAGACCAACCACGCGACTTGTCATTTTTGTATCTATTTGTTTGGATTTCAATGATTAAAGATGGAACCTGGGCATCATGGCACTTAACTAACATTACAACCCCGTACCCCAGCCACGTTACAGGACAAACGTTCAGGCTGGAACACAGCGCCGCTCAGCCAGCCAGCTATAAAAGGCCCCTTTCCACGCCCCCATCGGTCCACGGCCTGACTCTCAACCGTCCTCAGATGGCTGTCAAACAGGTGGCTCCTCCGGCATGCTCAGCAGGTCACCAAGGCTCTGGGACAAGGGGGGACAAATCCCAGCATCCTGGGCCCCCACAGAGAAGGCTGTGCTGGCAGCCCTTTCTCTTCATAGCATGAGCGATCCAGCCGACGGGCTTGTGCCAACCACCGCTTTGGCCCGGCTCTCCTCCAACAGGAAAGGTGCCAGCCTCCGGACCAGCTGCACGTGGCAAAGTGTCTGGATTATTGCTGGGATGTGATCATCCCACAGCAGCTGGGCATCTATAGTCACCCCTGAATTGTGAGCCCCGGTCACTAATGGCGGGCGCGCCCCGTCGTGCAAAGGGATCCGCCCTCTCCTAGGAGCGTAAGTCCTACTAAACGTCATTGGGACTCTTTCTCCTAGGCCATGGCAGTGCTTTCAAAAATCCCATCCTGAGTCCAGCATTTTCAGAAGGGCTCAGCCCCCAGAATTGGAGTCAGATTTTCCCAAGCGCTCAGTGCACTGGAAAGTCTGGCCATAAGTGTCACGCTGGGAGGTGCCGGGAGACGAGTGCTTTGGCAGATCTGCTCTCAACTGTGGATACGGAGCCCTTGAAAATCCGACACAGAGCTCGTGTGGTCCTTAGCAGGTAGCAAGCTGCAGTGCTGTGGGTTGAGCAGCAGGCCAGACAGTGAGTAGAAGGGATGTTTTGCTAAGTCAGGCAAGCGCCCCAAACATTCAGAGGTTTCTCTGATTCTTATTTGGACTCTTTGGGTCTTCTGAGTTCTTTCCTCTGCTCCAGACTCCCAGTTGTGCTGATTGGCCTAGCACTCACTTCTTATTTCTTGTATTTTGCATTGCGGTAGTTGGTGGGAGCCCCAGTCGTGGAGCAGGACCCTGCTTTGTTAGGTGTCATGCTACTTCTGTGGTACCTCTCTCTTCTTTTCAACTTACTAGCTCTTACTAGTTTCGTAGAGACAGTCTGAGAAGTTTCATGATTTTTCTTGCTTTTACAAAGCTTTCTTCATACGCCCCGGTGGAAAGAACTCCTTTTCTCAATACTACAGGAGACCAGCTTTGACTTCAGGCTCTTGTGTTGCCTCCAGATGCCCCCTTACGAGTCCCACTTTGTAGAGTGTTTGCCCTTTTTCAGCTACGTTGTGTCCTTTCTATGTTAAAATATTTCATTTTATTAAAAAGTGCAAGTTGTCAAGATCACAAATCGCGGCCTACAGAACAGACTATTTTACAAGTGCCATGAAATTAAAATTAAGATTTTACCAGTTTACCATCCTCTGGCTACCAAAATCCACATAAACATGACCATCAAAGAGGAGATTTCACATCCCCAGGATTAGGAAGGTTTGGAAGGCTTTGAACTAAAGGTGGGTGTGGTTATGGGTAATCAGATTAGTTTTTTCTATGACAAAAATACGTTCCGTTCTGTTTCTTATAGCCAGTGTGCATCTCAGAGAATGGAATGTCCAATTAGCACATTTTCTGCTGAGGTGAAGTATTCCCCACAGTCAGATGGGCCTGTTCCCCTACTTAGTTCCACTTGCCTTATTTCCCTGTAGACCACACAGTCATTGGAGCACTGCGGTTGTTTACTTATTAATAATCGCTGTGACTTTGCAGGATTGAAATCAAGGTTACCAGTGTGTACCGCGTAATAAACTGGTTGGGGAATCAAAGACTGAGCCATACAGATTGCTTGGTAGGATTCATTCTCTAATAAAAAGCTTGACTCTGAGCTGTGAGCTAGCTCTCAGGACTTAGAGTTTGTATCCAAACTCCAAAAGTGGCTGATGATTACTGGACATTTAATCAGCCTCTTGTCTGGTGCTTCTAACAGTTCTAATGCTGCCTTCTGGCCTGGAAACCCCAGCTGCACCATCCCAACATCTCCAACTTGCTTCTCAGCAGCGATGCTGCAGCTGCTATTAAAGAAGGAATCCTGGGAACTGGTTCCTGTCTTTCTTATCCTGGTGTAAATCAAGGCCAACTCTAGTCAAGACAATAGAGAAAAGAATCGGGCCACCGAAGTCTCTTTGTTTTTCATTCTGATTTACAGCTCAAGTTGTCAAATCCAGAATCGAGATTCAGTCCTGTGATTGGAAATACTCCAAATTGTTGCTTCGGATTTATTTTAGCCTGTCCAAAGATGATTCTCTGAGATCTCAAGGAAGAACAAAATGCTGCTGGCTGTCTAAAATCCTGAATAATGAAGCATTAGCTCAGAGAATGTGTCTTGTATTCCTCCGTTCCCTTTAACACCAGCTTTGTTTCACTTGTTTTTATTTTTCAAGCCAGGCCATCAAAGCCTTTTAAGCCATTCCAACAATGATACAGTATGTCATAGTGGAAAACATATGTTTCCGTGCAGTCAAGAAAATGTTGCTGACTCTCACTGAGTTGATGAGGTACCATGAATTTAAATCCCTTTCAACTTGTACTACAATTTCAGAATCACAGGACATGTCAGTGGTGCTAGGGGAAGGTGCTGATAGGAAATTCTTTAAGTGAATTCTAAAAAATACTTTTGTTTCTTCCTGCAAACTTGTATTTTTCAGGGAGACTTCGGGACATTGCCAGGCATTTTTTCCTTCCAATTATTTTCAGCAAATTTCTTCAGTTGGCATTTGCCGTCTGACAGAAGTACATGCTCTTACATCTCACCCATGTGCAGAACATGCAGCTCTTCAAGTCGTGTTGTATCATGCCACGGGAGGAGGAGATGGGAAATGACATAAAACAATGCATCTGAAGGAGAGCAGAGTAACTCAACCTTTTCAGAAATAGATATTTGAAAAAACCACAGAGCTTTCTCCAGGTCATGTTCCCACAGTTATTTTTATCTGAAGTATTTGGCATGGATGGAAGCAAAACTTGGAAGAAGTTGTTGGAAAGATGGTTCCTCTCCCAGCGACCTACAGTATGTCTCTCCCTCGGAATATACTTGCTGTGCTCTGCATTTGCGGTTATACATTTCCTCAATAATTTCCCCAGCATTCTTCCACAGTAGCAATATCACACTCTTTATTTTCCTACAACTGATATTTTGGAACTTAAAACTGTCATTAACATAGTCAATGTGGATCAATTAACCATCTTTAGGACTAGCTCTGCCACCCAAAGTTAAGACAACTTAGGTCTGAGAACTCCATATTTCAGGTACGGTGCCTAAGAAGAGGCCTCTCATCCCATCATCAGTGAAATGTTTATTAGTCCAGGTCAGGAACAAGCTATGCCAGATCTTCTATTCTAGGCTGGAAGCAGTCACTAGTAATAAATAAAACAAGGAGGACTTGGATAAAGTTCAAATTCTAAAGGACAGGAAAATATCAGTAGCTATATGGTTATTAGCACTCTGTTTTAAAGACACAAACATGTGCCAACCAACTAGGCATTGTAGAGATATTAAATGTGTTGTTGTTATTGCTCAGGGTTGTAGGATTGTAATGATTAAAAGTACCTCCTGGAATGATAGTTACAGGAGGAATGAATATTTACATTTCGGGAAGGAAATAATTTCAACTAACCAAATAGGACACACATATGTTCCTGTCTAAAGCTTCCACACTATTTTTACTGTGTTTTCTCAGGTCTTTTTCATCCAGTCACCTCTCCATGGCTTCCATCATGGTGGTGGACACCCCTGGTTTCCACAACCCTCGACACCAGAAGAAGGAGCGAGCAGCGACTTTTGAAGAACTTTGTCACAACTATGTGCATGAGCAGCTGCAGGCCCTGTTCTACAAGAGAACGTTCATGTCCGAGCTGGAGAGATACAGGGAGGTGAGGCCCCTGCTCTGACCCTCTCTAGGATCTGCTGTTCCACTTGCTGCATATTAGCCAGAGAGTCCATGGCTTTTTAAGCACTGGCTTTTAATGAGAGAAGTACTGCTAAAGCATCCTGAAGTCTGAATGGAGACTGAAGTCTTAAGCAATGTCCCCCTCCCACTTGTTCGTGTGGTACTCCTTCCCCATCAGCTCCTTGCGGTCCCAACAGAAATTCCATTAGATTTCATCACTGGCTTGGACTTCCCTTTGAGTAGCTTTGTCACATGGGAGGTGACTTGAGGAGGCTCTGCTAGTGACATAGATGAGCACTTCCCTTTGTATCCCTGTGTGCTAGGTAGAGAAAAGAAAAGAAAATGTTCAGTTGTCTAGGAAACAAGTTGATGTAAAATCCATAAACAATTGCAGCAAGTCAAAAATGAATCTGCATTTTACTATCGAAGTTCCTTGCCTCACTCACAGAGCTCAGGCACCATTTGTCTTGATATCAGCCTGTATTTTTAGTGTCCATTTAAATTTGGGACCCCGCATTTCCATCTCAATGTGTGGGTGCAGGTCCCATATCTGAAACCACGTTCAGCTGCCTCACTCAATTACCACAGAAAGACATTAAAACAGTGAATTCTGCTGAACACACCTGATTCATCTGCTGCTGGGGCCAGGAGCCACTTAACTCCTGGCTGCCCTGAGCGTGAAACGGCTACATTAGCTGCACAGTCAAAGCGTGTGTGTAAAATGATGTTTTTCCGAAGTGCTGAAATCCCCTTTGGGGAGCGGCATAATCCAATGATGGAGCACAAGGAAGACGCTGTCAGTAATGAATGGCTGGCTCATGTCTATGTGGGGCAGCGAGGCTGAGAAAGTTAACAGCTGTAGAAACAGGCGCCTGGTAACATGGGCTTGTTGACTTAGAATGCTCCGCTCGAGAGGAAAACTGAGTAAAAACAATAAAAAGCCTGCAAGCTGCAAATTAAATAATTGATTGTTCCTTGTTAAGTCCTCCATTATTATCACATCCATTATTTATGCAACTTCTCTGACATTCACCCAAACCACCGCAGAAGCCCTGTGAGAACCCTCATCGTGACAGAATTACCCAGTCATGTCAGCTAAGCCTTTGCCAGTGCAGGCAGCTCAAAGATTTCTAATACAGGAGCTTTGATCAGCCAACTCCAGGCTGTCACTCAGCAAAGGGGGAGAAGGAGCAGACACAGTTTTTCTTCTTGGAAGTTTATTTCCTCTTGGATTTCAAATGTCAGCTCCCCAGTGAAGCAAACTTCTCACTAATGTTTTCCAGGAAAATGTCGAGGTGCCTTTTGATCTGCCAGAGCTCTCTCCAATGGCCACGGTGTCTGTCATTGATCAGAACTCCTCACAGGTAACACGGCCGGGAGGCAGCAACAGCTGGTTGCTCTCCGTCCATCTCCACTCTGGCGGGGAAGGGAGTAAGTGCTGGGAATGCTGCTTGTTGTGGATCTTGCATTTCACGGGGATTAGCCTCCCTTTCGCGGTGGACAAAGGATTTCCTGAGGCAATGCGCCAATGGGAGGTGACAGGAACGGAATGGTGACTGGCGGGGGGCTGCAGTTAGGTTCTTAACGTTTCCCAGTGTGTTCCCTGTGGCTGCTTTTTTTTAAGCTATGGGCTAGTGCTAGGGAAGGACCTGAATAACAGCTACAGAGAACGAAGTATCTGGTTATCCCTAAAGCACGTACAGCGTGGGCGGCAGCAAAGCCTGCTCCCGAGCCCTCAACTGGATGGACACCATGATCAAACTTCTCCGGGACCTCAGTCTCTCTGGTCCATTCAGTTGTTGGCCTGAGACAGCACACAGACTGCGCAGAGGGGCTCATTAGGGCCTGCTGAGTTTTTGGGGCTCTAGATACATAATCCCCACTCATTTTACAGAAGTGACCGAAGAGCCATCACTCGAGGGTAATGCAATGCCTCATTTAACAGGGCCAGCTGAGCTTGCATCTCCGCTCCCCTCCCACGTGGGAGATGTTCTGATGGGTTGTATCGTTTTTCCAGCTGCAGGTGCCGCCGGGGGGGCAGGCGGAAGAGCCCAAGGGCTTGCTCTGGATCCTGGACGAGGAGGTTCTGATTCCGGGCTCCAGCGACAGTGCGGTGCTCAACCGCCTGTGCTCGTACTTTGCCAAGACGGGCCCGGCGAGTGAGGGTAAGGCGCAAGGGGGCCCTGCTTGTAAAACCGGCAGAGGCGATGGGCTGTTGGCACCTCCCTGGGGCTTAGGAAAGGTTCAGAAATCGTCTGGCAAATCAAATGCCTCCACGGGGTGCCCTCTGCTTGGGGACCGGGGGTGGTGATCGCTTCCTGGCAGGAAAGGGCCAGGCTCAGCCTGGGTGCGACTTTGTTGGCTACTGCGAGCAAAGGTGACTCACATCATTTTATCTGTGGAAGGACCATGGTTGAGCCAGGGGGAAGCACTCTGGTCCAGTGGCTGTTACGTGCAGTACACGCTCCCCCACCCCCCTCCTCTCAGCTTTCTGCCAGATCTTTGGGCATTGGGTGTCAGAATGAATCCTTGAAAGTATCCTGTGAAAGGGCCCGGGGAGGAACGGAGGCCTCTGAGTCTCGGACTGTGCATTCATTCTAGCCTTTCTCCAGTTGGTGCTATAACCTCTTCAGGGGCCTCTCGCTGCACTTGATCATACCTTGGCTTTCTGTGGCAGACTAGAGTAACCTCCAGCTGCCTTGCATCTCCTGAATACGATTGATAGCAACTATTAACCAAAGATCCATATTTACAAAGCAGGGTGTAATGGGAGAGCCACAAAAACGCACATAGACCCACTGAGCTCGCAACACACACATTAAGGAGTAGAAGCAGGCACCTCTTTAGGTTGGGTTTTGTGGGTGCACATGCATTTTTGCGGGCTCACCCGTCATATTCGCTGACAAAGTGGCCCTAAAGGCCTGTGGAGCTACTGAGATAGCATTTTGGACTCAACATATAACCTCTTAATACTGTACTGCCTGGCCTAACATCTCATCCATACATGGGAACCAACAATCTCTCCATCCCTGCAGACAGCCAGCTTGCCAGGCTGCAGAGTCATTCCTGGTGCTCTCTAGTGGACATGGGATGGGATGAGCTTGACTTTAATGGAAGTTCCAGATTTTGATGCATGTACAGTATTTACCTTTGCATCATTGAATAAATCCTCCGCAGTGGAACTGGTGATGAAATGTTGTGTGAGCAGAGGTACAGTGCCAACTAAGAGCATTTACTCTAATCAGTGGATGCTTTGCCATTCACTTCCAGGGGAGCCCGGAGCAGACTAGAGTCAAATGAAATGATGAAGGTTGGTGTCTGAGTGATGGTGCATCTAAAGGAAAGCCAGTTTCCAGACCCAGCACCCAAATTATTTCTGGGTAGGTCAAGTATAGAAAGGATTCAGGACATCTGTAGTCACCCCGTTAATATGACAGTCCTACAGTGCGGAACAGTCTGTCTGAAAAATTCCCAACATTCTCCTCTTGTGAAAGTGTCCAGGTCTACGGTGGTAGAAGAGTTTGTGACAAATATCAACCCCACTGCGAAAATAGTTTTAGTTCCAGCACAGCAGCCTGCTGGATTCCTTAGATTAGCTGCAGCATGCTCCTCTGACAGCACCTTTGAAGGTGGGAACAAGAAGTTCTTGCTCTCAATAGTGTTTCAGACCCAGCTCCAAAATAACTTAAAATCCAGGAAGCAAATTTAAACATATAGAACCTGAGCCTCAGCTGGTGTGAGTTGGCGTTGAAGTCAGAGGAGCTGGGCTGATTCACATGAACTAAGGAGCTGGCCCATAAACGCTGTTGTCTCTGCAGTGTGCAGGCTTAGAGAAACCTTAGTGCTGCAACCCGAGTGACCCAGAGAAAAGACCTTTTATATAATATGTGCAACAGGCACCATTTATAAATAGACAGGAAGCTGGAGTCTGCCCAGGCAACAAGCGTGAGACTGTGAGCATCTCCACCTCCCTGTCTGCTGGCTTGGTCGGGGCCACATTGGCAGCAGGGGCTATGCCTGGGCATGCGGTGCCCTAAGGAAAGGCAGCAACGTGCAGGGATGGAGAATGGCACAGGTGGATGAGTTTTTTCAGGCTTCCCAGCTGCTTTCTAGCTCTATCGTTTTCCAGAAGTCAGCAGAATTGCACCATGGGAAAGGCCAGTGCGGTACCTGTTTGAGTATTTTAATTTAATGTGCATCCCTATGACACTGCCCTTCACAAATCTGGCTACTGTCTCTGCTGGGACAGGGGTTGGGAGGGGTGCAGGACAGAGGTTCAATTCCAAGGTCAGGGGTACAGGAATATACAACCTGCAGACAGAGTCACTGCCCCTGCTTCTCTTGGACAGGTGCAGCTTCCGGCACTTAAAGGAGGAGCAATATACGTTAGCTGAAAGGAACGCTGCTATGTCAGTGCCACCCTTCTCCAGCCTAACGCTGCAGGGTCTCTTCCTCTACTGGGCTACCTCGGATTTGTGCTAATGGACACAGCCCATAGAAACCCCATTCATATTAGCTGGCCCCCTGTGTGTGCAGCTTTGCTGACTGCACCCCATTGACCTTGAATAACCGCTGCTTACTGGTGTATCAACATTCCAGAGGAAGGCTTCCTCCGCAAGTGTGAGCAGACGCTGCAGTTCGAGATCTTCCACCAGCTGGGCAAAGACCCCGTTCGCTACGACCTCACTGGCTGGATGAATAAAGCCAAGCTGAACCTGTCAGCCCAAAACTCCATTGAAGTCCTGCAGCAATCCAAAATGTAAGTATCAGAGCAGTGTGCAATAGAGAAGGAAATAGCTCAAGCAGGGCATCTTGTGACAAGGTAAATCAGAGCTAGGAAGCAGGGTACATCCGCAGCGCGCTCTCTGTCACTGCAGCACAAGCAATAATAAACATTGCCAATGAGAACTGCTCTGGGGATAACATCCGTCCTTAATGAAACAAAGAGCTTTAACTGGGACTGGAAGTTGTAAAACTTTTCCCTGGGGCTAAAGCAAAGTTAACGGAGGGGAAAGCGATTCCCTTTTGGAGGCAGGAAATGCTGCGTGTGGTTTTTCCTCCCATCTTTTATTAAGCCCAACAGAAGATGATGAAGCTAAAAACACTCTTATGAGTATTTTTGAACCAACTGGGGATCATAACGTGGAAATTGTACCTTTTGTAGCATTTATAAAGATACTCCAAAGTGGTTGGCAGGCTGTCCTCACTGGCTGTTTTGAGAGCAGCTTCAGCCTAGCTCAGTCCCAGAGAAGTTAAGGAAAATAATTGCCCTAGTTGCATAATCCTTCCTGAAGTCTGGGAGAGCTTAATAGAATGTCTGCCACAGTTAAACCACCTGGCTCCACAGCTGCTTCGTGCTATAGAGAACAGATTTCAGTTCCTCTTTCGTCACATGAGGAATAACCATTCCATGTTTTCATAACAAATCGTGTGTGAATTTTTACTAAGAAACCGGAATTATGAAGGAGGTGCAGTCATTTACACAAGTCCCAAGAGCAAATCACAGCAGTTGGTAGCAGCAATGCACAAACTGGTTTGGGTCATCTAAGAGCTGTCTCTCCCTTCGTGAAACCTCACCCCAAACTCAGAGCCAAACTTGGCGGAAGTTTGTGACAGTCTGGTTGCCTTTCCTGACATTATGTAGGGGAGAGAGGGGCAGGATCTCATGGTCTGAGCACTGGAGTGGCAGCCAGCAGCTTCTGAGTTATCATCCTGGCTCTGATATTTACTCCTCTTTGACCATGGGCAAGTCACTTCACTTCTCTGTGTTAGTGTAAAGGGGGGCTGATGACACTCTCCCGTACCTAGCTCCCTGCAGTATTTTGAGTATTAACTAATTTAGGTCCTGATTCTGCAACCCTTAATCTGAGTGAGAAGTATTCATTATCTTCAACGGGACTACTCAGGCAAGCGCTATTCGGTGTGAACAATGGCTGCAGAATTGGTCCCTTCGGGTTTCTCAAGCGCTTCAAACATGAAAAGCAGAATGTAACGTCAGCACTATTGCTATTGTATTTTGTTGCTGGAGTCCAGCTGGGATCAGACGTGAAAATGCTGCGAAGCCGGCAGAAATGGCATTTGTTTGACCCATTCTTGTGGAAATTCTGATCGTTTAGATAAGGCTGGAGAAACAGGTGCCAAATGATTTGAGGTTCACTCATTGGGAGTCTGCAATAACATCAAACACCTAAGATTCATCAGCAGCTGGGCCCATTCATAGAATCATAGAATCATAGAATCTCAGGGTTGGAAGGGACCTCAGGAGGTCATCTAGTCCAACCCCCTGCTCAAAGCAGGACCAACCCTAACTAGATCATCCCAGCCAGGGCTTTGTCAAGCCTGACCTTAAAAACCATTAATTTGGTTGACATACAATATAGAATGAACAGACATAGTGTATAGAGTTGGTCGCAAGTTTTCCATCAGAGCATGCTGGTTCAATGAAATGTGTATGTTGCACGGGAACGTTTCCGTTTCACCTACATTTTCAAAGGGAAGCTGTCAAAATGTTTCATTTCAATGAGGTGGAAAAGTTTTGTTTCTATAAGAGTGAAATGCTTCATTTAGACTTTATCATTTTGATGATATATGATACGATTTTGTATTCAGAAACATTTCAGATCCTGCAGTCCTCACTCAGGCAAAACTCCCATTGGTCTTTGGCCCAAACTGAGTGCCCAGGCTGGGATTTCGGCACCCAATGAAATTCAGTGGGTCTTGGGCATCTGACTCTCTTTGGGCCCTTTCAGAGTCCCAGCCTGAGTCCCCACTGTGAGCTGAAGTCGTTAGTGTCTTCAACAGCCGTTTCAAAGCGCAAACATCCTTTCCAGGAATGGATCTTGGTCTCCCTGGCTGTCCCTGACCAAGGGCGATTGATTCGAAGGTGACACTACTACTATTCAGCACCAGTCCCCACTAATGTAGAGAATGGATGAGTGTGAACGTCTCCAGATTCCTAGGGGCACCGGGAGCAGCTACTACACACAGGGCTGTCTCAGACACCAGACGTCACATGACTTCTATCTCAAAACCACTGGGATTTGAATTGTTTCCTCTAGCACCCTGGTACACTACATTGAAATATAATCAAATAGTTATTCATGTCTTTACATAGGCAGTAACTTTAACCACACATTACAATTAAACCACTTTCAGCTCATTGTGTTTGGGGTTCATTTCAGTGAGGAGGTTAATGGCTATTAGCCACTCTGGGTGAGAGACAGAGATGAATAGTGCTTCTGTGCCCGGGGCCCTCTGCTGACAGCCGGGTTTGTCTTACGTAGGCCATGTTCGATGTGAGCCCTGTGACACATTCCCTTTACCTGGAGTAGAAAAGACTCAGCTTCTAGGGGAGGGTGATGTTTGCTCTTGAGTTCTTTCAGTACCCGGTCCCAGTCCCGGTCCTCTAGCATACGTGCTGGGGTACAATTCCTGGTGAAACATCCGGAAGGAAACTCAGGTTCTTGGCACATCATTCCAGGAAATACTGCATTTCAGACAATGATGATGCAACTTGGCAGCTTCCCCATAGGTCAGGAAGCTCTGGTATCCAAAGACTTTCCCCAGAAGTGTGCTAGCCAGGGCACAATCACGGTTTTTATTCCATTTTGCAGTAAGTTGAAAGGAAAAGGTTTTCCATTCACCTTTGGGCCATTATTGCGGCATCTCTGTGATCTTATCGATCAGCCCATTTGTGACCGTGGCTGGTTTATGTCATTGTTTCATTTCTGACAGAGATGCGCTAAAGAAGCTGTTTCTGCCCCGGTCCAAAATGCCCCTGATTTGCCGATCCGTGGCCGGTCTGGAGGGAAATTCCCAGCAAGCTTTGCAGCGTACTGGTTGTGTGAGGAAGACTTTCACCAGCAGCTTTGCAGCTGTGAAGAAGAAATCTGTGTGTGCTCAGATCAAACTTCAGATGGTGAGTGACAGAGTTGTCTTGATTCCCTCACGTATCGCAAGGGGTGGGTCAAAGTGCCTGTAGAACCCATCGCTGCGTGTATTGTGATAGCCTCCTGACGCCTCGGCTGGCTCCTTGTCTCTATTGCACTGGGCATTGTACAAACACCGGAACTGACAGCTCCTGCCCCACGCAGCTGACGGTTCAATCAAACAGTAACGCTGATTTGCTGCCATTTTTCTCCATTGGCTAGTTCAGTTTCTGATTCCTAGTTATTTGAAGAACCTCCTTGTATGTGGCTGAAAAGCCTCTCAAGAGGTGGAAAAGGAATTCCTGTTCTTCGGTTACTTCAGTCCCTGACTCAGGCCTATCTAATTTATCTTTTATTTATACCACAGGATGCTCTCACAAATCTGGTAAAACGATCCCAGATACACTTTGTCCATTGTCTTGTTCCAAGAGTGGGAGCAGATGGCGCAGAAGGGAAGCCCTCCCGTCCCTGCGTCACAGGAGAAGTAGATCTGACTTTGGACGTCCCGACCCTGAGAGTTCAGTTGTCTGGGGCCCAGCTATTAGATGCATTACGCCTGTTCAGGATCGGTATGGCAAACCTACGCTGCGTGGTAGTTTTTTAGCATGTGTTCGTCCCACCCTCCCTTAGCCGCTGTTCTGCAAAGCAGCTCAAGTGTGCAGTTACTAATACAGGGAGGGGTGCTCACTCCTTCTCCTGATTAGCCCCTTCTCAGCATGTCTTGTCTTCGTCTGTCAGAGTGCAGTGATTGCCCACTTGTCTTTTGCTTTGGCCATGGGAAGGAAGTGGATTTACCCTGGTTCCTAGCTCCTTCATCCCAGGCTGAGGTTCTCCAGGCCCTCTCCACGCCCCCGACTGCAGTGCTGCCTACTCAGGAACGGCAGTACCCTCTGCCAGTTTACAGCCATGGAGCTGTGCCTGCTGAATTGTGCATAACCTCGCCACTCCTAACGGCCGCCTTCCCCTTATTCCCCTGCTGAGAGGGATGAACGTGACATGCTCCCAGCTGAGCAGTCGGCAACACGAATGTTTCAGAGGGAAAAGTAAATCAGGCCAGGCCCTGCCTGTTCAGATTCTCCCGCTGGGCAGAGCTCTCCTTATTGAGCTGTTACGTTAAAGATCGGATATCCCTGACATTCCCTAGCACTCGGATCTCCTGTCGTTTCAACAGTCAGAATCAAGGCACAGCATCTGCCAATTCCATCCACACATCGAAACCAGCACTCCCTTGGCTCTGCAGTAACAGAGCTTCCCAGCCAAAGCCTGCAAGAACCGTAGTCCAGAAGGCTTGCAAACGTTTCCCCACACACCACACAAGGCCGTTTGCCAAGGAGAGCCTGCTAAAGAGCCGGGGTCTGTGTAGACTGTCCCAGTTTCGAGGCTGCACGATGCTGAGACCAACGTTCACTCAGTGCTGGTGACTGTTCTGTTTATCTGGATGCATCTTTCATCTCACCTAGAACGTGCCTGGACTGGCTTCCAGTGGGGCTGGATTCCAGGGGCAAGTAACTGTGGCTGAGTGAGTCCCCTGCTTCTTCCGACTCATGCTAGCGTTATCCAGCCAGTGTCCCCTCCAAGAGCAGTTGCCATGGTGGGGGCTAGAGGGGCAGGGATAGTTGGGGGCCCAGGCTATTTCGTGCATTGTAGAGCTTCCCCTGGCAGTGAAATGGCTGGGAGTGGAGAGTACAGAGCGTAGACAGTCTATGTTCTTGGTGCCCTGCTGTGCCCACAAAGTGGGGGGCCATGTGCTGTGTTAGATGTCGTTTGTGCATGGCCTTGAGAGCTGGGCACGGGTGAGGAACCTCGCAGTGGTCTAGACTTGAGGTGTCCAGGAATAATCATC
This sequence comes from Macrochelys suwanniensis, assembly GCA_033296515.1. NCBI lineage: Eukaryota > Metazoa > Chordata > Testudines > Chelydridae > Macrochelys > Macrochelys suwanniensis. Next base: position 2,521,689 of record CM065789.1, on the reverse strand, counting down.
CCTACAATCATCTCTTCCCACGAGCCAGGCAGTGTTATTGACTTACAAACCACTGCAGTGTCTTTAATGAGAGAGGTGTGAACAGCAGAACCCAGAGACTATTTGAAGGGTATTAGTCACTGCTCTGGGTACGTCTTTGTTAGAATTATTGGGCTAGCTGGAGAGTTTCTGATGCCGAATAAATCCTGGCTCTGCATGCTGTGTGGATGCCTCTCTCCTGCTTCTTGTTAATAAATATAACTGGATTCGAAAGCACTTGTGAGAGCGAGCGTGAGCATTGGGTACAATCGGGAACAAAGAGAAATTATTCCTACTTTGGTGCCTTGTTGATTACTGCTTTGCTCTCTCTGACATCAAGTAGAATAAGCCGGGAGCTGCCGGGGGAAATATTCACAGCCGAGATGGCAGGCTGACCTGCTGGGTGACCGTCCATTTCAGATCAGGAGCTGGGACTCCTTGACGCTCTCCCTCTCAGCCAATAGGGCACAGTGAAAAACTTTTGCCTGTATTTTACATTGGCCCCTGGTCATGTTAGCCCAGCCATGGAGTGGAGATTTGGCTGGGTGAAGATGGTTTGTATTATGATAACATCTAGAGGTCCCACAGGACAGCAGCGTCCTGGTTGTGTGAGGTGTTGCATACTCACCTAGAAAGAAACAGTCCCTGGTCCTGTGAGCCTACAGTCAGACGAGACTGACAAAATGGAGGAGAGAGAGAAGCTCTGATCAGTCCCCACCTAATGCGCAGTGGGATGGCGGCTCAGAGAGGGTCAGTGACTTGCCTGAGGGCAGATCATGTGCGGCCGAGCTCAGAATCAAACCCAGCTCTCCTGAGTCCCGGTGGAGCCTCCCTTTCCGGGGTTACGGCATCTGTGCGCTAAGGAGGAAGGGTGACCCCGTGTTTAGGGCACTGACCTGGCACTCAGGAGACCCAGGGCTATTTCCCTGCTTGGCCAAAGGCTTCCTCTGTGACTTTGGGAAAACCACTTCTATTCTCCATGCCTCAATTGCCCATCTGTAAAAGGGGGAGAAGCATCATACTTTCCCCCTCACAGACAGATTGTGAGGTGCTGAGATGCCCCAGCAATGGCGGCAATACAGGTCTCTTTAGTAGCTGGCAGTAAGGTTGTTGCTACTTTTTCAAATGGACAATAAGATCTGTGCGTCTGTAGATAGAAGGTGAGCAACCCTCGCTGTCACTCCATTGAGAGGGTGTGGTGATGAGGTAGCATAATATGCTTGCAAGCCCATGCCCCTTCTTGTCACCCAGCCTTGCTTCATGGGGAGTATCCCCAGGCCTTGCTTTCTCTCTTGCCGTTTCAATCCCTTGCACTAGCATGTTCTCCCCTGCGCTCTCCCCACCTCTGCTTTTTGGAAGGCTTTCTGTAAAACAGAAAGGAAGTTGTGTTGTTCTCCACCAGCCAGCCCAGCATAGCCCGTCGCCCCAGGAGGAGGAGAATTTGCTCCCAGTTTTTTGTTTTCCGTCGAGATCGATGGAATCACCCCCATTCTGATTCACTGACTAGCTAACGTGCACCCCCCTCTGAAATCCATACCCTACTCCTCTCTGTCTCTCCCAGGTTACGTGGATCGCATGGTGCTGACTCAGTTCCGACGCCGCTTCCAGGTGCTGGCTCAGCCGGTGATGAAGAAATACACATCAGCATATGAAATACCAGATGAGAATAAGGTGCGTGGATTGCCCACAGGGTGTGGCTGGGGAGGGAGTGACCTGCAGCCAGATCCTCTCTCATGCAGCGTTCCCAGCTGCAAGCGTTCAGTCACAAGTAGAGTCAATTTGGGGTTCTTGTTATTTCTCTCCTGGCTTGTGGGCCTCTCGGCTGTGCTCGCGACTGTGTTCGATCTCTCTGCAGCCACCCGGGCTGGGAGCTTGCTCTCATCACGCAGATGGAAGCTGAGATTCTCAAGTAAGGACTTGACTGCAGGAGCTGGGGCTTTAAGAAAACACCCAGAGACTGACAGGCCCATGGAGCTGCAGAGCCAGCCCGGGTGGTGGTCAGGCAATGAGCTGTCAGAGCCCATGTTCATAAACGACACTTGGGGAGGCTGCATATGGGCTGGTGATGGCGTCACTGGGGCGGACTGATTTTGATAAACTGTGGGCTCCGTAGTGAAGGAACCAAGTTTCATCTGCTAGCTTCCTCCTAGGCAGCCGTTGATTCAGCCAGAGTATTAATCTCAGACGTATGAGTCGTTCTAATTTCCCCCTGTAGTTCACTGCTGAGGATTAATCACGGAGAGAAGAGCGCCCGAGTTCATGCTGCTTTTGTGCACCGAGATCTAGATACTCCTGTGCAAGGCTCTTGAATGTTTCGCATGGTGCAATGCAGAGATGGGGATTAAATTGCCCTCTCTGGCTCGTGGAGGGCAGCTCTCCATTCTTCTTGGCTTCATCCTTCCCTTTTGTTAATGAGGTGGTAGTGACCTGAGTACTTTAGCATCTGTCTGAACTTGACCTGAACAGCAGCAAGGATCCTGGCTCGTCCTAGTGCTTCTCCTCACTAGAACTGGGTTTTCACAAATGCAAAAGACAATCTGAGGCCTGGTCACGCTATCCGCATTTGCCCCTGTCATTGCACAGTGGAGAGGCCTTGGAGAAACCAGCTTGGAAATGAAACTTGCTTTGTTCCTCCTTAAAGACCAGAGAGCGGTGTAAACTGATTTAAAAGTCCTGCTCGTGGGGGGCTGGCCGGTGCCCTATTCTGCAGTGGTCTGGGCTGCAGTCCCCTTACATTACAGTGTAACTTTATTTTGTACAGCAAGTTCCATATGCTCTGTGGAAGGGGAAACGTGTGGGTGGGTGGCGGGATGGTCTCAGCTTGTTTTCTAGCCCAGTTCCAGCAAACAGCCTCAGCATGGAGCGGGCAGAGAGGGCAGACCAAAGCTCCCAGTAGCAGCAGCAGCAGTTTGTCTGCCAGACATAAGATAAAGGGGTCACTGTCAGGGAATCCCTGAGTGCAGAGGGACTTGTTTTGTTAGCCCTCAGCCAAAGAGCAGCCTGTGAAGAGACCCACAACTGCCTCCGAGATTGTATTGAGAGAGCCCTAAAAACTACAGCAGCATAAGCTTCATCGAGGTGACGTTTCCTCCATCCACCTCCCCAGCCTGGCCTGTGCAGGAGTGTTGTATTAACTGACGGTAGCACGACCTGTCTCTTTAGCATGGTGACAAATCACCCCAGATTCCCATTCTCCCTGCAGTGATTAGGCCTGGCCACTGTGACTTTCCCTCTGCCTTCACCCAACACAGAGGGGGAAGTCACCCATGGATTCCCTCCAGCTGTGGGTATGTGAGAAGAAAATAAGATAGCGTTTATAGAAGGGAAGGTGGATAATTTAATCATCAATGTCTCTCTCCATTTCTTCTCATTAATGTCCATGTCAGTCACCCACTTGCCTTTTGCGTAGCACAGACTTCACCACAACACTTCTCATGGCGCTCGTCAGTTTCACGAGTGTTATGGGATGGGGCCGGGGTCTGATCTGATGGAAAATGATGAAACAAGATCAGCCTGTCGCCACGTGCAATAAACATAGCAGAAAAGTGAAGCTGCTGCTCTCTGTATACCCAGAGCGGTTTATCAGCCAAGGATGGGGATTTCCAAGGATGTGCCCAAAGCCCATTGAAATTCTGTGGCAGTTGGGAGCCAAACTGTTTTAGGAGCCTATGAAAATCCCAGCTCCAACCAACTCCTTCCCTTCCCCTAAGAAGTGTGATAGAGAAGGATGTTTAGGAATAAAACCTACTGGTTTATTTGCTTGCAGGTTTCATTTGCTCCCACATAGATTTTGAGTGAAAATGGGGGCGCGAGGGAACGTAACTTGTTATGAAAAAGCTGATAAATATTCAATAGTCTGGAAAGCCCGATAGGAGATAAATGATGCATAGATGTGCTCTGTTGTGCAAACTGTCAGTGTGCAAAGTCAGTTCAGACCTCGGGATTTTATCAGACAAGTTTGATGGCCGGAAATGGTCAATATTGTTATTAAATGCTCTGACGAGTCAGCAGAGTGTGAGCAGGGGATTGGAAAAATTCATCCTCCCTGGTGCTGGCTGTAATGACATTGTGCTATAGGACGTCTGCATTAAGCTGCAATTAGCTGCATTAGCTCAGCCACTGGAGCAGAAGAAATGTTTTTTTCTTTATTCTTGAGTTCAGTGTACACTCACACTCACACTCACTCACACACTCTCTCTCTCTCTCTCTCTCTCTATGACCCAATCCTTCACGAACTGAAGTTAATGGGAGTTTTATCATTGAATTAAGGAGCGCAACATTGGGCCTTTGCAATATAAATGTGTGTTCTGAATCCATCTCTAAAACCATGCAGTAACTAGAGCTTGGCAAATAACCAAATTGCATTGGCAATTCCAAAAAATTGGGGACGGGGGGGGCGGGGGAAGTTGTGTTGAAATTTAAAAGAAGACTGTTTTGGGTTGAATTAAACATTTTGGTTGTGTTTTGAGCATTTTGAATCATGTGTATCATTGTTTTTTAAATAAGGAAATTTTGAACCAAAAAATCATTTTGATTTTTTTGGAATTTATATTGACTGAAACAATTAGGTGAAACCAACGCAAATTTGCAGAACGTTTGGGGGTCACCTAATCTGTGTTTTTCTCTGAAAAAATGTTTTGTACAAAAAACTTTGCCCAGCTCTACCTACAGTACAGTATTCACTCAGCTGTAGGTTATCGATTCCCAGACACAGTTCCCCCCATGCAGTCTCTGTCCCTCACTGTCCCATCCTGCTGTTGGGATTATTATTGTCATTAGTTAACGTAAGTATTTGTTTTCCAGCAGCTCCTAGAAGAGTTGCCCAGGCTGGGTCCCTGTTGTGCTAGGGTGCTGTACAGACACAGAAGACAAGACAGTCCCTGGCTCAAAGCGCTGACAGTCTTAGACATTCTGACGCACACACTTGGCCACAGTTAATAATCATGTATGGATTTAAAACTCACTGGTGAGTGTAGCACATAACACAAGGTCTCTCCCGCCCCCACACTTCCCAGCCCCGACAGCTTGGAATGTAACGAGGTCGCATTTACTGAGCATGTCGTGGTCCCCAGGCCTGACCTCAGTCAGATATCTCGTAGCCACGTTTCAATGTTGCCTCATTCAGTTTAAGAATGGGCCTGAAGAGGAAGCAAGGATGTGTACTTCAGAGAATCACCCGGAACACGCAGAAGCTAGCACCAAAGCAAAGGCGCCCTCTTGCTTTTCTCGTAGATTTTATGCATCCTGGCTCCACATGGGAATTTACATTGTTGCATACTCAGAAATGAATAATATGGTATCTAATTGCATTACATAGTGGGTCTGACATCCTCCCAGAAAGCTTATATCAGGCTTTCAAGGGCAAATCTGCTTAGCTCTTCGCAGAACTCAATACAGATAGATCAAAGCAATGCAGATTTCAACAAAACTCCATGCTGGAATGGACTTTGACACGTTGTCTTAACAAAGATAGGATCTTACACACATACAGGCCCTGTGAGCACTCACATACACGCTAGGTCGGTAAGATGCTCTCGTTTTTTATACGTGAAAGAAAAATGATGGCACACATAGTAGTCCCACATAAATCTGCAGGGCCTCAGAATAAGTGTCAGTTAAGTACTGATCTGAAACCTTTAGTGATGCAAGATAATATTTTTTGCCAGCTATGCTAGAGAAGAGGTACTGAAAACACAGGATATGTTATGACTGAAGGCAAAGGGCATTACTGAGAATTAACCAGGCTTTTATATCTGTAACAACTGTGAAAGCTCTTTGAAATACTGAGCAGTTCAGCCGTGCAAGTACCTGCAGGAAAGATGTTCGGATTAACGAGTGATGTCATCCTGGATGTTGGGTGGGATTTTCAAAATCGCCTCCATGACTTAGCAGCACAAATTGTATTGACTTCTGGTGGTGCCTCAAGGAAATGAGCAGTTCGGATCCAACCTGTGACTTCCGTGGGCTCTCCGGTTGCCATGTCCGCTGGCAGGTTTTTCTGCTGCTCGTGGTTTTGATTCAAGGTCACTTGTATCACTGAAGGGCCATTTCTGCTCCTAATAGAAAGATGTGTTTTGTCCTGTGTATGCAAGTCAGGCTCTGATCCCATGTCCACTGAAATCCATGGGAGTATTTTCATTGTCTGTCAGACCCTGGAAGGCTGGAGTAAACTATGGAGAGATCTATACACAATGAGCAACCTCCACCCAAGATAAACCAAGCATAACAAGCGTAGGCTCCCTGTAGCTTATCTGGGAATTCTCTCTCATAGTTGTCCAATAAGCACTCTGGCAGATCAATACCCTCTTCTGCTCACAACATGAATGAGAGACTGTGCAGCCACAGAATCATTACAGATCGGTGCAGTGTTGGGTCTGAACTCCTGAGGCCCTCAGCTGCTTGAGCCTTTATACTCCCTCTCTGTTCTTCTTGTTTTTTTTAAATAACTTTACTGCTGGATTCAATTCAGTTCAGAATGTTCTTATGGTGCCTGAATTAAATCAATAGCCATTTTTATAGGCTTTTGACGTTTTCATGAATGACTGATGAAACCTTGGCTTTGTTCTGTGATCTTGCAGATTGCAGAGCGTTTCCAAGGAGTGAGCCAAGGGTGTGACTTCTGTACAGGCGAGTCGCATCTTAGGCGCATTTAACATGCGCGGATTCAGCTTTGCGCAGTCGGCAAAACCAGAAAAAAAAACAATTTAAAAACGGCATCGGTACTGCGGGCGATTCCGTCCGCCATTCAACTCAATGGCGTTTCGCTATACGCGGGTTTCGCTTTACGCGCGAACCGCGGAACGGAACCCCCGCGTAAGATGAGACTTGCCTGTATTTTTTATAATTTGGGAACCAGATTCTCAGTGATGTTGTTTTGTCTTCAGCCAGTCTTTAATGCCAGCCCTGCATCCCAGCAGGCGATGGAGCGCTCCAGAGAGGTCACATATAATGCAGTCGCTTTTAAATATTTCTCATACAAATGTGTCCCTAGTGCAGAGGAGTGCGTGTCTGAATTTAAACAAGGAAGGAGACTGTTCTGGGAAGGTTTTATGTGGAACATTGTTTTACTGAAGGTTTTATAGTAAAACCTCCCTGAGGTCTGGGGTTTTCAAGCAGCCCCTCTTTTCGATCATATTCACCCTCGTCAGGATGTGCACTATGTGTTTTGGCCCTTAGTTTATTATCTTGATTCAAAGACCAGAGCATTTGAGTTCCATGCTTGTGATAATACGTGAACATGGGTATTATTGAGGTGTGCTCTGATCTGCACTATCCAGGAAATCCTCCATCCTCCTCCTTTTAGGGGATTTGGGAGAAATATGGAGCTGTCTCCTCAGACTCCCTGCAGCTCTTCCTAAACGTGTGGGCTTTCGGTAAACAAAGAGACAAGTGTCCTTGGAGCGTTATTCTAAAGACTATAATTAAAAGCTGTCAATCTAGCCTCTGAAAGTCCTCCTGCTTTCTCTCTGAAGAGTATGTCACATTTTCCAGTTGCCAGCATGTCAAGGAGCCTTTTTGTACTGCAGAAAACAACAAAAACCTGAAGACACCTTTTAAGACAGTGCAGAGCTCCTTCCCCTGATATTTCAAATAGCTCTCTCCCTCTGAGGCTGCTGAGTGGCCTCTCTTGCCTCGTTTTTACAGAAGTCGGCTTCAGAGGCGCCTTTCTTGCTTTGGTCTTTCTGCTGTCCGGGGAGTGGAAGTGGAATCAATTCTCATTTCATGTCAAAGGAACTCGAGACACGATCCAGGAAAGCCCATCTACAATGGCCCTGTGTGAACGGTGTTGGGGGCCTTTCTTTCACCTTTTAGGGACCATCCATATGGGAAGAGTTTCTGATTAAAAAGAAGTACAAAGTACTCAGATACATCCCTCATCTCCTGACTGCACATCACAGAAGGCAGTACAGAAATAGTGGCTTGTGAGTGCCCCATAAATGGGATGTTTGCAGAACTCGTGAGACACACTAGCATGTTCTTACTGAATTCAATTTACATTTTCACAACCAAATTCCAAACCATTGAAGCCTCCTGGGTTGAGGGCTTCTTATAAACCCAAATCGTGAGCTAGGTTCACTGCAGGATTTATTAAAGTACGTGAGCCTGAGAAAACGTGGCCCTGTTTATTAGAAGTAGTCACAAATCTATTAGAAGTCACTGGGAGCCCAGGTTGGTCATCACAGCTGAAAAGCAAGCCCTTTGAGTTTTGGGGTGAAATCATACAAAACTCAGTTGTTTGGGCTGCGTTCTGCATTGAGGTTTGGGATTTGCTTAAATCCCAAACCGAATGGAAGTGGGAGGTTGGAGGAGCTTTTCCTAAAATCTCATAAAACCAGCCCACCAAGCTGTGCATGGCATTAATTTCTATACATTTCATCTGTAATGAGACAGTCTTCTCTTAGCCAAGACTAGCTTGGATTTGTAAAAATTCTCCAACAAGCTGTGTTTATAATTTTCGTAGTGGAAGCCCTGAACCTAAAATAAGTTCAGTTACTGCTCTTCTAATTCTTGTACCTTATGATTAATAAGTAATGTGAGCAGACGTGGGGAGTAAAAACGCCTAAAACCAAACTGCTTATTTTTTCCCCGGACAGGGACATGAATTGTTTGATGCATTATACTGCGGAGGCACAGCTCTCCTCGGTAATAACAGCATGGTTGTGATTCCACAGCATAGCCATAGCTAAAAGCTAATGAGAAAGGAAAGGGCATGTTCCTTGTGCACTGAGAACTGGGGTCATTTCTGCTTGCATTGCTTTGGACATATTTTTAATAAACGTTTTGCAAGTCTGTGAAGCCAAAGCCCAGCAGGGGTGAGGGGATGAAATCCATTGGCTAAGTTGTTGTGAGACCGTTAGGCATTTTTTTTTTTTTTTTGGCAAAGAACTAACAATTATTTTTCTGACAGGTTCACTTTTAAAATAAAAGGCTGTTTAAAATGCATCCTGGCCGGCGACCTAAGGAAGAAGTCCCTCTTTGAGATTTGCACGGTGGGACAGGGGTGCATCTAACGGAATCATTTCAAGTCGCCCAGGGCTGGAGTGAACTGTAGTTCTGGGTCTCGCTTTCTCTAATGTGCAGTGGTGCTGTACTTTGATGGGGAACATTCAGCTCTTCTCTTCTAAGGACCAGTCCTGAAGGGCTCTGAGCATCTCCAGGCCCAAAGCACTGAGGAGTTGATTCTGCTTTCCCCTGAATCAAAGGCAAAACACCTGTTCACGTTGTGGTGAGCAGGAGGGGTCCCATCCTTTGGGAGCAACCCTAAAAGGAGCTAAGCACCCCTCGATTTCAGAAGGAATTGTGGGTGCTCAGCATCCCTCATGTGGGACACTGGTTGTCCTCTAGTGCTTATGCACCAAAACCGTGCACCCTGTAGACTGCACCATTAATCTGCCCCCCCTCCCCTCGGCACTACACTGTAGGCCTGTTATAAATGGCAGCTCTCTGTCAGTTTTAGTGGAGGGTAACTCGAGTCTGATTCGGCCTGAAGAGAACCATATATACCAATTCCCTTGTTGTTTCAATACAAGTCAAACCCAGGTCTCTGTGGTCAATGAATTCACCAGTCCAGTCCTTAATGTGCTCTTTCTCTACAGGCAGTAGAAGAGCTCTTCCAGGTACTTGATTTGGAAAAGAAAAGTGTAGCAGTGGGACACAGTCAGGTATGTTGTCCACAGTCCTTGTGTTGTAACAGTGTAAAATCCAGGCTTCTGACCAGGAGCACTTTAGATTCAGAACCTGCCCTCTAGTGACCTAATACAGTGAAAGTCATTTCTCTTGCTTCCAGGTTGTACCCTAGAAGCCTAAGTCCCCATGGAAATCAATGAGACTAGGCTCCTAACTCACTCAGTCGCTTCTGAAAATGTTACCCGATGTGAACTATACATCAGGCCTTTAAGATCCTACAAGCAGGACATTTCCAGATGAATAGTTGCCACAGTAACACGTTCAATCTTAAAGCTAATCGCAAAGAGAAATTAATTATATACCCGGCTGCCTCTGTCTCTGGGAAGCTATAGAGAAAAAGAGAATTCACTGAATTATTCTAGGGATCAGAATAACTTTCTTTCATCCCGCATACAATAGTTTGCAATTATCTCTTCTATGAATCCCTGTTATTTTATCAATAGCATGATAGCAGCACCAGTCAAATCTTGTTATATAGGAGTTAGTATTGTCATTCCTCTGAACATTGATTTTGTACTGGATTGTGAAGTTAATATAGCCATTAATGAGACAATCAAATAGGGATGAAGCAATCATAGCATTATCTCAAGAAATCCAGTTTCCTTGGAAGGGCTCTCTGATACCGTTTTTTGGTTCTTTTAAAATGTAGATTTCAATTATAAGGCTCACAAATACAGTTTTATTTTAATAATTCGTTTTCAGTATTAAAAGTGTAATATGGAATATTTAACCCATATTGGTCAAAGCACTGAGTGTTTTGCTTGACTAAGGAGTGGAACAGGCTCTCTGAATGTAGCCTTCTATTGATCTTTCAAAATACAAACACATCAGCACAATGTATGTTGTTTGAGGCATGCTTGTAACAAGCTCAGGTAAAGTAAATTACATAGTTTCTTTTGTTTCTTCCTGACCTACATTGGTACGTGTCTTCCATTGTTACCGCATCGTGCATACACTATTGCAAATGCATTTTGCAACAGAGAGTCCAATGTCATCTGCCCATAAAGTAGGCAATGGCCAATGATCCATGGTCAATGTCTCAACATCCTGCAGCTTTGAGTAGGAGTTAGGGCATGCGCCCGTAAAAGAGAGGACGGCGTAAACAGTAGAAACAGTGAGTGAGTTGCAAGTTGAACACAACAGGGTTCATTAAGGCTCCCGCAGCCAGAGTTGAGAGGGCAGGTTCACTGCCCTAGGGACAGTGACGTAGATGCTGTGTCTGGAGAGAGCAAGAACAATGCCTCGAAGTTGGGTGGGGGTGGGCACTCATTCTTAATCACGGAAAAAACATAGCTTGTGCGTCCCTCAGGCAGCATCCATCTGGGGTGAGGATTTGCTGGGCCCTGAGGGGCCCCCAGGACATGAACATGGCTACAGCATGCTCAGCTCTGAGGGGTTCACTGCTGCCGCCCCCCCCCCTTGTGCTGGGGGGACAATGACGGCAGTACCATGGCACAGCATCCCCGGGCAGAGGGGGGACTCTTCTCACCCTCCGTATATGGACCGTTAATTGTTACATTCATAGGCCCAGCGTCTGCAGATCTCAGAGGAAGGCTGGCGGGCAGGGATCAGAAGCCAGAATATGGCCTATTGGCTTTAGCAGGGGTGATCACTAAGCCACGGTTAAAAAACCAGCTTTTATTTCTTTCTGGACAAATGCTGGTGAGAGGCCACGTTTCTGGCGGTGAACAATTTCCATTCATTGCCTCCCAGGTTTTCCTGAAGCCGGGTGTAGTCTCCAGGCTGGAGAAGCAGCGGGAGAAGCTGATATCCCAGAACATGATTCTGCTCCAGGCAGCTTGCAAGGGCTTCCTCTTCCGCCAGAAATTCAAGAGATTAAAGGTAACCGCCTTCCTGTGCTCCTTTGCCTCAACGATGCTACAGGGTCGCCCACTTCTTTGGGGGAACCCAGCTGGGCAGGAGGTAACCCGTGGCTCTGCTGCTGCACGAATGGGCTGGCCAGGAGAGAGACCTCATTTTCCCAGGCAGGGCGTTGTCAATACATCTGGAAAAGCTTGAAAAGATCGTATTGAATTGGAGATGGAACAAACGTCTGCCCATTAATCAGGGGCCATACTATGACCCCTGTACACCTGTTGAATAGCGCCGTGAGCAGCCCCAGTGATACTGGTGGGGCAGCTCCTGGCGTAAGGTACTGCTTAGCGTGAGTAGGGTATCGCATGCTGGCCCCTATATTTCAGAATCCCTCCTAGGTCTTGTGTAATGTTAATAACAGCCTCTCGACACACAGCTCACTGCACTGAAAAAGTTTGCAGGGTTCATTTTTCATTTGCACATTTTAATTTTCAAGCTAAATCTTGCAAAGCCAAATGAAACGTAACTGAGCAATTAGGCACAGGCCAGTCAAACCACAGCTCAGGGCCGCGTGGATTGACTTTCTGAGGTCGAGCAGCGCAGTCCTGTGCAGCTTGGGAAATGAACAATCCGTTCCCACAACCACAGATTGATGCTAGTTGGTAACATCTTTCATATCTGCTTTAATGCCCAGCTCTTCGGCCTTGTCTCTGCTGGAAGCAGCACATTCCCATGGCCCGTTTCAGTTCTGGCGAAGCGCTCCATTTCAGCGCTCATCTGGGACTCTTGCTCATATCTCGCTATAAGGGAGTGGGGCTGATGTCATTGCTGGAAGAGCGCCATTGTTTTGGATGCTCTAATTTCAGATTCAGCGCTTAGCCCTTCGGTGCATCCAGAAGAATCTGGCGGTGTTCCACGTGGTGAAGGACTGGCCGTGGTGGCAGCTGATGTGCTGTGTTCGGCCGTTGCTTAGTGTCAACATAGTGGAAGACCAGCTCCGTGTCAAAGACGTATGTAACAGTAGAGCAAAGATGTCGAATGGGATGCTCAGCAGGCTAGCTGGACAAGAAGTAGGTTTTACTGCCAGAAGAAAGTCACATTTTGTGGGTCAGACCCCATTTTAAAATCCTGTTTCCAGCCCTGCACCGTGTGAGCCGGGTAGTGTGTTTTCAGCTTGTCCGAGAAGCGGAGGTACAGAAATAAGAATAAGGCTCTTCAGGGACACATGGGGAAAGGGGGAATCTGAGCCTCTGCTTAGAACAGAACAAAACACACAGGCGACAAGTCGGTCTGTGAAATTAAATTAAAGCCCATTACCAAGGCAAGACCAGCGGTCTGGGTGCAAATACAGGCACTGTATCCCGTCCCAGGCCTGGTTCTGGACAAGAGGCCCCTGCTAGCTCTGGTTTAGACATGGCCCCATCACTGGGACGTGGGAGGGTCCAGATCTAAAGTTCCGGAACAGGCCCCGCTCGAACCTATCCGAATGGAGACGTGGGAAGCAGCCCTCACCTTGCCTGGAGAAGGAGCAGTTAAAGACGGGGGCTTTTCCATGCGCCACATCCATGGAGGTCCTTTTCCAGGGGCCCTAAACAATCTAACATGGGGCCCCAGACTCCAGACCATAAAAATGTACTTTCCTGGGACCCCCCCTCTGCCCTGCCATGCTCTTTCTAACTCCAAAGGCTCCTGTGGAACCCCTGAAATATCTGCCTTCTGGTGAGCAGACCACCTAGTCCAGGGAGGGACCACGTATAGCAGCTGATTTCTGGCTACCAAGCACTGGGCTCTGCAGTGATGAACAGGGCTAGCAGGCCACATTTGCCCCTGACAGACCAGGCTCAGCTCTCTGATGTCAGTGGAGAGATGCCTGCTCCAACCATAGCTCCATTTGGCCCAGTGAGTCTATTTCAACTGGTACTCACTGCCCCGGTACAACCAGCTTTCAATCTTCCTCACAGTTTGTGGTTTGTGCTAAGTCCTCAGCATATCCTCCTTGGCTTTGGCTGTTCCTCCTCCTCCCTTAATGGGTTTTAAACTAGGGATGTGTGAGCTGGGTCAGATAAAATGAAAACCGACCCAAGCCTTTGCTTAACCCTCAAAACTTGTTGGAGGTTCCAAAAGGCCCTGCCACCCTTTGGTGTGTGCATTTAACCATGTCTCTGCACACTCTGCTTCTGGTCAGCATCGGACATCAAATGGTCGAGACACTGGAAGGCAAAGCTCTTCTTGCAATATTTTGTTAACCTGCCTGAGCAGAGGAAAGGCTGGGATCTCACAAGTGTGTGTGTGTGTCTTCACAGCTGTTCCTGCCTGATAGCTGGCCAGGGTTTCAAGAATATTTATTTGATAAGCAGCGTTCAGGCATTTGGAAGCTCATGCAGTGCTTCTGAGGTTTGCTTCTTTCTAATTGAATGTGTGCTGTGCATACACCAAAGCTGATGTTCCCTCCATTTAAATTAGTGTCAGAAACCACATTCCAAGCAATTAACAGCGATCAGCCCTTAAACTTGCCCAGTAAATTTTCTTAATAAGGTAATTATGTCTCTCCCACTTATTTTTAACAGAAAAGCTAGATTTATAAATAAACCGAGGAGGCTAGAACTCTGTTTGTGTTTGGCAATTTTATTTAGGAGGAGCTTGCAGCGCTAAGAAGAAAGCTCGAAAAATCAGAGCGGTCACGTAGTGAACTTCGGCAGAACACAGAACTGTTGGAAAGCAAGGTAAACCCTGACAAATTAACTCTGTGTGCCTCTTTCCTATACAGTTTTATTAGATCACAATTACACATTAAGGTGTGTCCCAAAAGATTGCAGTTGAATTGTACTGGCTATGTGAGGAGTCAGACAAGTCTAAAACCTGCTGGTGTATTCAACACAAGTCTGGGCTCGGGCCAGTTGTCTCCCTGTCTTTACCTTGCAGATTGTTTAGAGAGAATACTGTGATGCCTTCCACATCCATCTCCTCTCTACTGTACCCCTCTCCAGCCCGACCGGGAGTCAGGAGAGCTGGGTTCGGAAAACCTTCATGTTGTCATTTTTGAACATGGTTTAACGATCCTTGAAGAGCTGATTTTATATTTAATCTACCAAGAAAATTACCCACTGATTAATTTGATCAGGTCAGGTGCATGAAAAGGGCCATTTGGGAAGCCGGCAGCTTTTGCTGTTCTCTGTCAGGATGTGTGAGTGGGGATGGGTGTTTTCTCTCCTAGCAGATGGAAGAATCGTTGTACGCTGCCTGCCATTATTTTGGCTGCTGAGCCATTTTAAAGGCTCCCTGTTATTTTGAGGTACTGGTACTGATGCTGGCTGGCAGACCATGAGATTAGCAGTCACTAGCAGGTAACCAGTTCATGTCAGAGGGATGGGCTGTGTGCTGCTGGAGCCCCAGGGGCCGACACAATGAGCACGACCAGTGTTAACAGAGTTCCCCGGTACCATCCAACCCATAGGGCCAGTGTCTCAAAAGCAGCTTCATCATGGGCCACGCTGATGCCCCTTTAATAAATGCCATCAAAAATCTACATCTCAGCATTGCGTGCTCTGTTTGCATTTCCTCTTGTGTCTGCTCTAGTGCTCACACATCTCTGGCCCCGGCCCCTTCTCTCCCCCCTGCTCCCCCCACCCTGCCACACAGATCTCCCACTGGTTTGCAACCTCATTGATGGGCCGCAAGGGGCCAGGTAAGAGCTACGCACCCGCCATGAAGGATAGTGAGGAAGTGGCAGCATCCCCCTGTAGTCACAGCTCACCAAAGACACGGGGTATTGGAGTGCTGAAAAACAGCCGCACGGCTGGAATCCAGCCTCCCGCCAAGGACTCTGATCAGACTAGAAATTGTACGCAAATGTAACACGTTCTCATGTCACTCTCCAGACTGCAGCCTCAGCAACTTCTGCAGACAGCGGGGCTGGAACAGTTTGCGTAGCCGGGGTGCTGAGAGCCATTGAACCAAACTGAAACCACTTTGAGCCAGGGGGTGCGGCAGCCCCCCTAGTTCCATGTCTGCAGATACCAGAAGTGGCTTAGTTTAATGGAACAAACACTAACAAGGAGAGGAGAGGGCAGGCAGTAAAATAGCCCCCCAATCTGTGGGCACGGAGTGTGACCCCGTTGTGAGCTGAGGATGTTAAAAGGCGGACGCATTGGAGCAGATCTCAGGATTCTGGAAACAGCAGCTGGGAGCAGGGTTATTCTGCTTCAGAAAGAAGGGGCTGGGAGACATACTCAGGACAAACTAGGGCTTGGTTTGGGCAGAAGGTGGGAGTCTGCACTCTGGTCCCAGACTTGGCTCCACACTGGGAGTGTGTGAGATGAACAAACACCTGGCCCTTGCTACTCGCCAGGTCTCTGAGCCTCCTCGCTACAGATCCTGCGTTGTCACCGATTGAATTCACTTCCCGAAGCTACACTTGTTCCCCTGCTGGGGCCGCTTGTACAGCCCTCCTGCAAACTGTAAAGTGCCTTAAAAGGTTCTCCGGGAGGCTGTCAAACAGGGGAAGGAACCGGTTTTACGCCTGCGTGTTTCCATCTTTTCTGATTTTCTGGACAGTCTGTAAGAGTCAATGATCTGTTTGGAACTTCTACTTCTGGCCAGGGGAACCAGCCAGCCAGGTCTGATTGCAGGGCCAGATCCCGGTCAGACAGACAGGGGAAGTCACACTTTCAGTTCGTGCCTTATTCCTGTAGCCCCATGCTGATTATTTCATCTGGAATTTAACACTGCTCAGTCTGAGCAGTGAGAGCCGTGTGGAAACCTGATGAATCCTAATCGCAGCACCCAATCGATGTCGTATGATTTCCGCAATGGGCAAATTTGTGTGAAAATATGTTGCTCTAGCAGTTAGTCGCTTTCCAGTGTGTGACTGCATGCCCGTGTGTAGCCTCAGCTGTTCTCCGTATCCACTGGGCACAGCACTAGGGGCGGAAGGGAGGGGGTCGTTTGCAGTGGGAGCTGGTTCAGCCCCCGAACTGCTCTATATGAGGCCTATCTGGCTGTGGTCCCGAAGGCCAGCTGGGGGATAAGCAGAGCACAGTGAAATCCAGCCTGTCCTCTTCCTGGCAGAATTCCTGGCATGCCCCTTTGTGTTACATAAGAGTCAGCTCCATGGCTCCACTCCAGCAGGGGAGCGAGATCCAGGAGAAATCCTGGCTCCACTGAAGTCAGTTAGTGTTTGACCATTGACCTGGCTCCTACCAACTGGAGTGGGGCTCAGGATTGAGGTCACAGAGCATGTGCCCGCACATAACTGGCTGTAATGAATTGTATCGCAAATGCTCAGAGGCTGAGGATGCGTCAGTAAACTGGTAAACTGACCAGGCAAATAATGAGTCTTCACTTCGGGGATGACAGTGTTTTCATGTGAGCAGCAAAGGATGATTTAGCTCTCTCGGCGGAGATGTTTTTCTGTCATTATTTGTACAGAGCCCCACTGTCCCCTAGGAACCGGCAGAAGGTTTTGTTTGGAGGCTGACACAAGTTTGCTGTCCCCAGGCTCCCACCAGTGTAATTACCACGTTAATGAATTAATTGCTCCAAAGTGGCATTTGTGTGAAGTAGAGAGGAGCTGCCCAATTTATGGTGACTTCTTTTGTAGAAGCTGGGCCTTTTCCTCCGGGGCCTGGCACCTGGTGCTGTCCTCTACACCTGTGCAAAGGGTGTGACTCACAGCTGCAAGGAGCACAGCAGAGGAGGCTCAGACCTGAACCTTGGCCAATGCTTTCCCCTCCTTCTCTACAATCCCTGGGGAAGAGCAGCCATGTGCATTTCATAGTAGAAAATCTTTTATCGACAGCTCCTTCCCTTCCTCCCTTCCCCTTGGTGGTGAATTGGACTGTTGATCACAACCATCCACCCTGTGTTGATTTTAGTCATTAATGGCTTGTGGGAACGTTCATGGGCGCGCGCACACACACACATGCACGCGCACACACACACGCACGCGTGCACACACACACACGATGTGGAGCTAATGGGCCATGTGCCAGTCATTAAACCAATCACATTGCGCGTTGTCATATCCCTTGCACCTGCTTTTTTTCCGTTTTTGCAATCTGTACATTCTTTTTCAGTCTGCATAGGGCCGTGCACATTTTAGGGGTTACTGTAGTATAAATAACTAATTGCACACATAAGCCTACATTAAAAGAACATTATTAAGGTTGCCATTTTCTAGGTTCAAAAAACAAACTGAAAAAATAGAAATTCCATCAGGTGGCATCATATTAGCACCCATGTGGGTCATCAGCTGGGTTGGAACCTTCAGTTCCTCCATACAGACCTCTGCCATTTGAACTAACCGAGTAAGTACTAGCAGTAGTAAGTTGTCATCCTCTGTGTGGACCAGCAGTAGAGGGGATGGGACATTTTGCCAGTGGGTTTCCCAGATATTCACTGATGGCAGAGGGATAGTAAGACTCAGGGATCTTGGATTCAGGCTGTGAAAGGGAGCATGCTCTAGTGAGCACAGACTCTTCTGCTCATTTCCACCAAGCTTGACCCTTCTGCCCCGTCCCCTCCAATCTGTCCCCTTCCCATCTCTTCTGCATCCCTGAATGGTCATCCAGTTCCATTCTCCTCTCCTAGCCAGTCCTAGTCCCAGTTCTCCCTCCACACCCAGATCCTTGTCAGATCTGTCTCTCCTTGTCCCTCCCCTACTTTCCCAACAGGAATAGCCAAAGGCACCTCCCTGACACAAGATCCACCCACCTGCCAAATTTCATATCACTGCTTCAAAGTATGGGGATGCTACAGCTTCTCAAAGAGAAGGTTTCCAGATATTTTTTTTAACGTGGGCAAAACATATTTTCCCCAGCTTTGTTGGAAATGGCTGAACTGTTTTGGCTGAAAAATTCCAGTAACATTCAGTGTGAGGCAGATACATGGCATAGAAAATTTCAGCTCAAACAGTTATAGTCTGGCATAGTTATAAGCAACTGAAAACAGGGTCTTATGAAGGGAAGTGCTCTGGCAACATTGATAATAAGAGGCGTTCCCAGCCCTGCCTGTAATAATCATTGTATGTAAATAAAATACTTTCCTGACACAGTCTTCAGCACAACTAACTGGGGGGCTGGAAGGGAGCTAAGGACATGAGACCAAGGCGCTAAAGCACAGGTTGGATTAACTGGACTAGACTCAGTGGGTTTGTAGGGTGGATGAGAGGATAGACTGAACTGTTATTGCGTCTTCCAGGACAAGAGAAGGTGAAATAATAACCTAGTGCAGGCAGCAGAGTTCTGAGCATGAGCAAATAAAAGAGGCAGCAGGTGGTACAGCAAACAAACAAATGAATATTACCTCAGGGGGCTTCTTCACTCGGACAATTCCCGCTCCTGCGCTCTCCAGCTTGTCAGCACATGGCAGCCTTCGGTCCTAGCCAGGCTTCCAGAGGAGGGAACGAGCGTTCTCCAAGGAGCAGAATGAGAGTCAGTCCATACTGTGCATTGATCCTGTCCACAGAGAACAATTGGGGCAGCTTCAGAAACCAAATCAGCCGTTAGTACGTGTCAGTAGCTCGTCTTCCCCATGTCAGGTGTGCAGCCCCCGCCTCAGACACGGAGCATGTTCAGCTGCCCTGATAGAGCCAGTCCAGCCAGGGCTCCGTTAGTAGCCGGAGAGGGACCAAAGGTGACTGGAAGCGGCTCTTGTTCCAATCCAGGCACCTCTGCTGGCTTCCCATGGCTGGTGTGCTTGGCCAGCTCCGACTTCACTTTGTGTTACGCTCCCCCAGATCTTAGACTTGACAACCGAACTCTCGGACGAGCGGTTCAAAGGCGAAGTGGCCTGCCAGGTCCTAGAAGGGGAACGGGCTGAGCGGCTGCGGGGGTCACGAGAGATAAAAGACCTGCAGGTGAGTGTCAGGCTTGACGAGCTTGGCCATGGCCAAGGTGGCATGTTTGTGCTCTCCCCAGACAGAGCAGCTCCTGGCGGAGGGCAGCCCAGCACACACCTCCGGCACTGAGCAGACACTCCCCCCTTTCACTTGGACCAGCAGAGTGTGCATGGAGTGAGCCCAGCCATGGGACTCAAGTCTGTGCTAATGGGGAAGTGCACCCTGGGGGCTGGTTATCAGGGCAAACACGGTACCAGCCATTGCGTACCGAGACTCGTGAGAAACATTGGGAACCTTCACTTCTTTGGGCAGCCACCAGTCAGGAGGCGAGCGGCCTCATGCGAGCATGGCCTGAGAGGAAGGAGACCTGAGTTTTGTATGCATCTCTGCCACTAACTCACTGGGACCTTGGTCAAGTCACTTCTCCTCTCTGTGGCTCGTGCTCCCCACCTGTAATGTGAAGACGGCACTTGCCCATGTCTGTGAAACACTTGGAAATCCCACTAGGGATGAGTGCATCTGATATCATTATTATTTATTTCCGTTTCATACTCGGTTTCACTCCGACTGTTGGCAGTATGAGTCCAGCTGCCAGGGCTGGAATCTCTTAGTTCTGATTAAGCCAGAGCTAGTGGAAAAGCGGGACTAGTGTGACCTTTCCTGTCAGGACCCCAGCTGGAAGTGTGGCTGCGCTGGGGGAAGACCGTTTTGGTTCCATTTGGTCTGTGCTGTTTGCGACCCACTTCTTCCTTTCAGAGTAAATACGACCAAGTGCAGAAGAAATTGGAGTCTGTGGAAAAGCAGCTGGAAGACGCTCAGCAGCAAATTCAGTTGCGTGAAATTGGGATAAGTGGCGCTGCTGGAGGTAGGGAGCACTCACCTTCAAGAACAGCGATGTGCTTCAGGGACAAACTCAGAGCGGGTGTAAATGGCTGCACCCCTGTGGTATTCAGTGGGGTGGCACCTCTGTAACCAGGTCTGAATGGGGCCCCCAGTGTCCTGTCAGTTTTACCCCATTTGCATCTGTCTGGTTGCTGGGAGTTTCAGGACACCCCAGTGCTATTCCCTTCCTAGAACTTTGCCACCAACCGCCTTTAACCCAGCCGCATATTTGCCGCCATCTGTCACTCTAGATTGCCCGGTCTGACATAGCCTGGGAGTGACTTCTCTTTTCTCCCGTCACCGCGGCTACGGCTTCGGAGTGCAGGACGAGCGAGGATGGAGACCGAGTGTGTCGGCCCAATTAGCCGTTGGTGCTTCTCTTTGCTGCCCTGGAGACTCCACCCTCCAGAAGTGTCAGGAGTATTTAAACCAGAGGGTTTTACAGACAGTCACCTCACTTGTGACGAGGCGAGGGCACAGTTAAGGTTACTGGATGGGGAAGGCTTAGCTCCTCTGAGCCTGCCAGTGGCGCTGAGTGCAGTAAAAGAACCCGTCTAGACTAGACTGGGATGTCCAAGGACTAAAGATTGTGTGTATGGGCAGGGGGTGGAGGGGCTGGTTTGTGTTTTACTTCAGCTACCGATGATGAAATCAAGTGAATGTGGTGTCAGTGTGCCCCCTTCATGGCTCTGCCTCTAAAGTCAGGGGAAGCCCTGGGTGCAGAGAGGTTAGACTGGACCCTGGGCATACCTACACCGCGCTAAACACCCGCAGCTGGCCTGTGTCCGCTGACTGGGCTCACAGGGCTCAGGCTACAGGGCTGTAAAATGGTGGTGTAGAGGTGGGAGCTCAGGCTGGAGCCCAGGCGTTGGGACCCTGAGATGGGGAAGGGTCCCAGAGCCAGGGCCCCAACCTGACCCCGAATGTCTGCACCCCAATTTTACAGCCTTGTAGCCCAAGCCTGAGTCAGCTGACACAGGCCAGCTGCAGGTATTTAATTGCAGTGTTGCATACCTGGAGAGTTTAGTGATGCACATGAACTCCACGAAAGACATGTTTTTAGGACCTGGACGGGTCAGCGCTGCGCAGTGCCCCTGCATCAGACCAGCATTCTCAGGCTGTCTTGGAGGTGGGGCATTTGGCTAGCTGACTTGTTGGATACAACCCTTCACTCATGTCAAAAGGGAATTAGCCTTCGCAGAGTGCTCGCTGCCTGGCTCCAGGCTGCTACCTGGGTGCGCTTTCTGTTTACAGACGAGGAGTGGCAGATGCGGTTTGACTGTGCTCAGACGGAAATCACATTTCTCAGAAAACGCCTGGCACAGCTTGACGAGAGGCTGGAGTCTGAACTGAACTGTAGGAAAGAGCTGGAGCGAAAGGTGAGTGCGGAGAGGTCAGCGCTGCTCCTGTTCTGCTCTGTACGGGATTTGGGAGCTGCACGGTGGGGCTGGGGAGAGAGGTTAACATCCAGAATGTCCTGGTCTGGAAGAAATCTGTTGTCACGGTAAAACCATTGCTACTAGTGATGGGGGTTGACACAGTCTCTCGAATTTGTTTGCAGAGCTTTGGGGCCGCTATCTAACTCCATGGGGCTGGTTGCGTGAGCCAGGATTTCTTCCTTTGTAGGAGTGTGTCTCAGATGTGTAATAATAACGTCTCTCCAGTCACACTCTTGCCACCCGAGAAAAATCACCAAGTCTTTGTTCATCTGAGAAAAAAACAAAGCCATTTTGCAAAGTTGCATTTACACAAGAATACGTCAGTATTCACCACGGGTCAAATGTGCGAATATGCATAAAAAGGTGCATGTACACACCTGCAGGGCCTTAAATTCCCAGTGAGTGCTGGTTGTGTTTGGAAAATGAGGCCCCGGTTTTAAAAAATGACAAGTCGTTTTGTGTGTGCTTGTCACGTTTTGTGGGTGCTTGTCTTGAAGCACCTAGAAGGCCCTGATTTTCAGGGGGGTGGGAGACCGCCTGTATCGTGTCTCAAGTGGGGCACCCAAAAATGGGGGCAACCAAAATCACTGTCCACTTTTGTACATTTTGGCTTGCGCTGATCAAGAAAGTACAGCAAAGAATTGAGACCTGAGTGGAACTAGAGTCCTCTTCTTCATGCAGACCTGAGCCATGACCAAGTTCCGCCCGTCTCTAAATGTATCAACTCCTTGATGCAGCTCATCTCCACACCTTCTTAGAAACTGGAATGACATTTGACGTGCTAAAGTACATTAAAAACCAAACCCACACCTTTTCAACGTTTGATCAGGGCGTATTCATTGCCATAGGCCTCACGGACAGATGTTAGCTCTAGGAAGAGCTCACAATGCCACAGGGGCATTTTGAGAGGGTGGTTCTCTCTTTACAGCAGTTTAGAAAATCAGCTCCCTTGCCATTAGGAGCAAAATAAAGAAATAAATACCTTCATGGTACATTACAAAGTTATAATATTGCCACTAATTCTAAGGAGCTAGGGTAAAAGAAAACAGCCCATTTGCTTTCAGATATTTAGTTCAGAATTACAGGCTTCATTAACTCAACATTTTGCTTATTTAAAGTTATTCTTTAATGACTCCATTTCTTCATTCGTGAGTGCTCTGAGTTTCCCTTCTTCCCAAGCCCAGTGCGGATCCTTAGCAGAAACGTTTTTCCACTTTAGTAAGTTAAAAGGCTCCCCTTTTCGCATCAGAGATAGGATTCAATGTTCTTAAATATCACAGACATGAGGGGACTGGGTCCAAACTGGCGTTTATGCTGTCCTGAACTCACCCTGATAGACACACAGAGTAGCAAGGGTTACATCATTCTGAATCACTCCTGCTGGACAAGGGACCTCAGAACAGTGAAATGCATCCCTAGATAGAGCGCTAGCACAAGGTCTCACACCACATAAGTCCCGCTTCAGCCCACAGGGAGGTGGTGACTTGGCCTTGTTGGATTTGAGTGGCACCTGGCTAGCCCTTATGCTGGGTCTCTGCACAGGATGCATTTCGGCCTGGGAGAGCTTTGCCAGGAGAAGTAGGTCTGAATTTCTCACCAGATCTAGAGGGTGTTTTGTCCTGGGATTCAGGTGCAGCCCATCTTAGAGGTGGGTGAGCCGGCTGCAAAGTTCAGAACAGGGTCCAACCTCCCCCTAACGCCTGGGTGCTTTTGGACTGGGGTGTTTGGTTCAGGCTTCTCTCTCTCTCTCTCGGGTGGACCGAGGCCTTAGTCAGGTTGCATGTTGGGAATCCCCTACATGGTGAATTTCACCCCCCTCCCCCGCACCCGGTTATCGCTGAGCAGAGACTTCAGCTTGATATTTCTCATTGCTGTTTGCCCTGCAGCTCGGTGAGGTGCAAAGCACCTATGAGGGTGCCAAGAAGGTGGCCCAGCAGATGAAGAGGAAGTGCAAACACTTGGCCTGTGATCTGGAGGACACACGGGTCCTGATGGAAAACCTGCAGAGCCGCAATCACGAACTGGAGAAGAAACAGAAAAAGTGAGATTGTGGGGACCTAGCTTTGGGGTCTGCCATCAGAGGCAGCTCTGGCTTTAGAGCTGGCCTAGAGATACCTTATCCACTTGAGCTCCACAATGCCCGGAGGTGCCCCAAAAAGCTTCTCCCCAAGTGATTCTGCAGGGTTAGAAACATATTGTGTCCATGGCCTTTGGAACCATCACTTCCCTGTCTGTCAGTTGTCCCCCTTTTCCTTTTCCAGTGCTGCACCAGCCTGGAAGAAGTCCCACGTTGTACCATTGTTTGAAACTTCTCTGACTGTGTTTGTTGTTGGAAAGATTAGCCCTTCATTTGGGGGCTAGTGTCTGCTTCCCCAGCCCAGTGCTGTGAGCACACACAGAATCCAGACCCTTCCCTCTCAGCAGCCAGACCGCGTGTGCCCAGCCTGCCGCTAGAGGGAACAGGAGACCCCATTTCTCAGGGTGCAATGGTTTTCTCCACTGAAGCAATAAACAAGTGTGTGTGGGTGGGTGGGTGGGTGGGTGGGTGGGTGTGGGTGTGGGTGTGTGGCGCCGTGGCCGTGGCCCTTTGTGCCAAATCCCGAGATCGAGACCTTCCCAGCAACCTCAGCACTAGCCAACAACCTGAGGAGTTCAGAACATTTCAACAGCCTACCACTTGTCCCTTCTTGGGGACCCCAGCTCTCTGATCTCTATACTGGGCTCAGCTCCTAGAGCAACTGGTGTTAAGCCGAAGCAAGACCAGCCATCCAGCCACTAAAAATGGGGGTGGAGCCTAAGAAGTGGATAATGGACAGCAAGCTGCCCTCACACAAAAAGCCTTCCAAGCAAGAGTTACTTTGATCTCTGAAAATATGACAGCTGTTTACCCAGCGAGGCAATCATTGAATTTTCTGAGAAGAATAGTAATGAGACGACAACATGTAAGTTCATTTATAGCCAAAGGCTGCTAGTCGCATGAAGTCAGGAACATCTTCTTAAGGGAACCCCCATGGAAGGCAGAGGCTGCTGCTGTAATTCCTTTGATACCCCGAGTTTAAATACTATCTCCATTAAAGGGCGCCAGGCAACAACCCTATGGCATGTAGCAGGCGGATTGTGAATCCTAAAGTAGGCCTCAAACACTGGTTTTTCTGTTGGAGGCTGACATTCCTGGTGGGGCTGTTTATTTTCACCTACTTTGAATGTTGGATATTGTGCCAGGCAATACGTTCTGTTGCCGTGTAACTATAACACATTTCCATGACAAACATTGTTCTGTAAGGAAAAATTCGGAGAGCTGCGGACTGCATTTTAAAGCACACAGAGAAGGTGAGGCAGGAGGGGCACACCCTTTCCTCAAAGGCGGTGACTACTTCCTGAGATGCAGCAAATAGAATTTGCATTTCAGAAGCAGTGGCCAGGACCTGGAGATCTGCATGTATTAAAGATCTACCATTAGTGATGATCCCTGGGTTTGCCCCTGACTGTGTAAGTCCCCCATGCTGGGAGCAAAATACTGTATGTCCTTGAGTGGAATGAAGGGAGCCCTGGAGCCCATGTTCCAACTCCTGCACCAGTGCCACCATTTTCTAGCCAAGAAATGGGTGCAAAGTGCTTTAGTGCTGCTCCTTATTGTTTGGAAGGAAGTGGGGCACTGCCTCCTCCCAAGGAAGTGAGAGACCAAGACTGAGTCTTCTGCGTCACAGCACAGGGAGAAAGAGAATGTCCTTCGGCTGCATTATCGGCTCCCTCTGTGTTCTTTTCAAAACATTTCATTGCCAGTAGCCTTCATTGTACTGTCTCCCTGGAGCTCAGATCCTGAGTTTAGAGCTGAGGGGTTTGGGTCAGACCCATAGCTACTAACAAGTCAAGAAAGTTTAATTACCTAATTATTGCTCTGAAATCCCGAGGTTCGTCGCACGGAAAGGGCAGTGCGGAGTCCTAGGTCAGCGCAAGATGCTGATCTCAGAACTGCCTGCAATGTTGTGTGCGTTCAGGGCAGACTCCACACACAGGCTTACTCTGCGTGTCTGAGTGTTTTCAAGTATTTCACATTAGTAATGGCCACTTAAAGCTCTTGTTAATGCTCTGCTCTTTGCTGAGTGCTGCTTTAGGTGCGTATGTGCAAAGGGCTAAATGTGCAGTGCTGCTGTTCAGGAGCCTTCAATTTCACGAGGCCAGCACTTAAATGGAGTAATTAACAGTTCACCAAATGACTGCAACACTTTGCAGATTCTAGATCTATTATGTGGCCCCTGATGAGTTGAGTTCACCTCGGAAGCACTTGGCAAGTCCAAGGCCAAGTGGATGCTAATTGCCACCGTCTTGCCCTCTCCTTTGGAGCTGTTCCCCTGCTAACGCTCACGTGTAGTTATGTTCCCGTCCGGGCTGCTGTCTGTAGAGAGCAGTAATCCGGATGTATCACACGTGGCAGGTTTGACATGCAGCTAGCCCAGGCCTTGGGAGAGTCAGCGTTTGAAAAGAGCCTTCGTGAAAAAGTGACCCAGGAGAACACCACCATCAGATGGGAGCTGGGTAAACTTCAGCAGAGGTTAGAGGTAAGAGGAAAATATCCCACTTTGCCCTTGCTTATATGGCTGCTCTGGAGAACTGGCATCTTCCAGCAAAGCTCTTGTAATTGTAATTACAGTCATGATAATTAGACACCAATCACTCTGCTAGAGACGTCTTTATTCTGTGATTTCTTCTAGCACATAGCAGGATGCATAGGGCTCTCCCATATCAGGCTCTTCTGAAAGACAAGGAACCCAATTGCTACACAGAAACCCACTGAAGTAAATAGAGCTCTGCCCAGGTTTCAGGGTCTGTCCGTAAGTCTGTCCGCAACAAGCAGCAGGACTGGGGCCCAATGCATTGTGGGAATGATCTCGGGACCAGAATCTGCACGTCACTGTTCCCGTTTTATGGTGGCATAACTCCGAGTTTGAAGACCGTGTCTCATGGGAGCAACCTACTATTAAATCAGCCCCTGTTGGTGTAAAGAGAGAAGTAGAAGAAGGGTCTTTTCAACCTGAAGTTGCCCTTGTTTACTTGGAATGGGGTGTAAATATTGGGGCTGCTCGCAGTGGCGTAGCCAGGTTTAGAGCACAGGGGGAGCGGCGCTATAAAAAGACGCCTCCCCGCTCCCCCTGTACTCACCCCGGCGGCGCTTTAAAGGGCCCGGGGCTCCAGCCGCTGCGGAGCCCCCGGGCCTTTTAAATCCCCCCCCAGCCCGGATCCGGCAGCGGGGCTAGGGGGGACGCTTTAAAGGGCCCGTGGGTCCCCGCAGGGGCAGGAGCCGCCGGCCTTTTAAAGCACCTCCCGCAGCGGGGCTCGGGCGGCGCCTTAGCGCCGCTTCTCCTCACAGGGGGAGCAGCCGCTCCCCCTGCTCCCCCCCGGCTACGCTACTGGCTGCTCGGTCATGGAGTACCCCAATCCCTAGGGTGCAAGTGTACCGTGACTTGGAGGCATGCTCTGTAGGTGCTTCATCTGCTAGACCTTGTAGCTGCTAGCCTTTGTGGGTCCCAGTAACCACTCAGGCACAGGGAAGGGTATTTTGCTAGGACTGGGAGGAAAGGAGAAGATTGCAGATACCCTAGGTAAGAGGCGTAAACAGAGTTCAAAGTGAGCGATAGTGGTTCCTGTTTGGGTCCCAGGGGCCATCCAATTGATGGCTCCTCAAAGCTCTTCAGGACTACTTCCTGGACTCCCTCTCCAGTCTATTCAAGCAAATAGCAGCTTGTAGACTCACCCGGGCTCCTTTGCCCTGGCTTCCTGCCCAGCCGCTGCTGCTTCCCCATAAGTCCCACGCAGACTTGCCCCCAGCTGAAACATCCGTCAGTCACAGCCGGTTCCACAAGCAGCTCTGCATACAGTTCCTGGAGAATATTCTATTTGTCTCTAGCGTCTCTGCAGCTCCTGGCTTGCCATGCAGCTGCCACTTCCAAACAGAGCCTGGCCACCACCTGGTTCATGGTCTTTGCCCTTACCTGACCAGGAGGAAAGGGACAGACAGTGGGGAGGGGGCTGATGGGAGCTGTAATCCTTTGCTTAGCAGATCCATCATAGGGGGTCTCTCTAAAAAGATCTCCAGCTTTAGTCAAGGGTGTTGGGAGTATTTGTTGATACGACATATCTCTTATTCTGGAATCTCAGAGATACGATAGCTGCTTGGGAAATTTTGCAGTCAATGAGGGTATTCAGAATGCCAGTTAATCAGTGAGGCGGGTCCATCAAAGCCTGTGATAATGCAACCCAGCTTTATTTTGTTAGAGAAACTTTCATTCCCCTCATGTCCCAAAATTCCTTTCAGAGCTGAGAACTACAATGACAGTTAGAGACCAGAGACCAGCAGAGGGAGAAGGGAATTAAGAGGACTAGGTAAGGGAGAGAGGGCAAGGGAGAGAGAGCTGAAATGAGATGCAGGGCCAGCAATGGAGAGAAGTTAGCACCAGATGGCAGGAGCTTCTAGGAAGGCGCTGTCACACCCACAACAGAGACCTCGTGTGGGAGTAAGAAGAGTCAGTGGTGGGTTGGCGGAGGCAGCTAGAGAGGAGTAGAGAGAAAGAGACAAAAGGACTGCTCAGATGAGCTGGTACGAGTTAGGTGCTGCAGGTACATGGAGGGTGTCTTGGAACAAGAAGTAGATCCTGCAATGAGTGGGGGCCAATGGAGCAGTCTGAAGAAGTGATAGTTATTTCCATTGAGTGACTGCTGCCTCAGATAAGCTCAGAGTCCACCTCCCATCCCTTGCTGGGGCCACTGTGTCATGAGTTGAATCCCCAGGGTATCTGTAGCAGATTGCAAAAGTAAGGTTAACAGCGATCATTATTGTTGTTTAGATGCTGCCTGAGAGAGAGATTGCCTCTTCCCTTCCCTGTATCCGCCTCCGCTGTGTATCACTAAAAGGGAAGTTTCGAGAGGCTCCTAACAAGCCAGGTTGAACAATTTCCAAATTTCAGTGAAAGCTATTTTTTCACATTTTAATGTAAATTATCCACATGCCCGTGACATGTTCTGACCAGTTCTGGTTTCTCAGTCACACCCTGGGAGTTTGTGTTCTTGGGGAAGCAGATGGCTGCGTTGCTAATGGGGCTAATGAGACTACTCCGACCCTCTACATTTGTGAACTTTCTCTCCCCCCCCCCCAACCCTTGCACAGCAAAAAGACCTGGAAACTTCCAATCTGAATCAGCGAATGGCAGTGCTGGTCACCCGAGTGCAGGAGCTCACCTCACCGGAGGCCTGGGACGAGGGTGCTGTGGCTACCCTAAGGAAGAAGCTTTGGGAGCTTGAGTCCAGTGCTGCTGAACAGCAAAAAGAACTGAGCCGACATGCAAATGCTGCTGAGCAGCTGGAACAGGTAAGATCTCCCCCTCCTGATGCTGTTCCATCCAGCAGGTCCGAGGTCAGTGCCGTGGTCTCCAGCCACCCCGAGAAGCACAGAACAAGTAATCAGCTCCCCAACCTGAGATTGATTGTTAGGGTCTTCTGCAGCCTCTCACCTTATAGAAATGCAATGTTCAGTTTGTTGATGCTTCTCCTTGTTTAACTACTTTAATATGATTCGGTCGTTTCATTATCAAGCCTTAGGCTCAGAAACCCATTCCATTGATGGGGAACAGGTGTTTCGCAGTGTTATGGCTGAGTCTTGCAATGTGATCGCAGCCCATCACTGTGAAAGGCTGACAGCAGGCAGGTGGTAACTTCATCAGCTTTCTGCTCGGAAACGTTGAGCTCCCGGCAGGTTCTGTCATTCCAGGTCCCCCTGGCAGTGAGGTCTGGGATCTGAGATCTGTTTTAGGACGTGGTAGGTAGCTGTGCCCCTCACACGCATTTGCGCTGCCTGGGCTGCCCACCTGGCGTCCTTCTCAAATCTTCAACGGAAATGTGCTGCAATGTCCTTCCTGGTCAGTGAACTGGGGACGCGCTGGGAGAGTTTGTAACAATTCCCCCAGCTGATCTAGAGCTCTTTGTCTTGGGCCTCCTCAGCTCCACATGCGGCTTGAGCTGGAAATAGAACAGATGAAGCAGATGCACCAGAAGGAGCTGGAAGACAAGGAAGAGGAGCTAGAGGATGTTCGCCAGTCCTGTCAGAGGAGGGTATGTCAGCAAAGCGTCAAGTGGGATGGGACTCGCTGAAGGGTGTGACCAACGGACTCAGGGTGGGAACTGCCTTTGGGGTGGGGGTTTAGAATTCTCTTCTGCATGTGGCTTTGACTGGGGACCAGTTAAAGAAATAGGCCCGGATTTTTACAAGTATTTAGACATTGCACGGCTCAGTATTGCAATGCCTAACTGATTTAGACAGAAAATGGGACTGGGCAAATATAGCTTGTAATCGAAGTGCAATATTCCGAAAGGTGCAAACCCCCCCATGTTTAACATCGTGTCGACATGCTGCTTTCAAGCCAACAGTGTGAGATAGGCATCTTGAGCACCCTGTAGTCAATAGCAAATGATCTCTGTTGAGGATGAATGTATCTGTGCTTTTGTATAAAGCAAAAAAGAGGGAGGTGTGTGTGTCAGGACACAATGGGAAGCAAACACAAGAGGCCTCCATCAGTTCCACAGCCAGACGTTTGTGGAGGAGTCGCATCTGAAGGATGATTGGGCCACTGACACATGTATGACTCCATTATTGTCAGGGTCCTGGTCCCTGCAGAGAGACCCCACTCCATATTACAATCCGCTGGTGGAGAATCATGGACAGAGTCATCATTCTGTCCAGGAAAATTAATACTGGGAGGTTCAACGGTTGGCCATGCTCATCACATTTTATATGATTCTCTCTACACACGTCCCCTCTTTCTCTATTCCTTTCTACTTATTCTTAGACCCAATGGCTTTCAATTGCTGGGCATTATCACACTGTATTCCACTCGGGAATCCAGTAGTCACAATTCCCAGGCTGTGTCTGTGTTTATTTTGTTAATTGCCCTCTAGGAGTGGGTAAGATAGTTCACTGAAAAAATGTTGAACAGGTTCCAAGGCTGCTCTCAGCTAAACAGATATTTTTCTTCTTTCCCCTCCCTTGCCCCAAACAGATTAAATGTTTCTTTTCTAAATGAGTAAATGGCAGAGACTCTCAGGAGAGGAATCAATATTTAGTATCTCACTTGCTCGTTTTTCCCTTTTAAACCCAGTTGATGAGCAGTTTTTCAGAGATGCAGAAGGAGGCTGGTGGCTGTCTTGAGAGTGCTCTGATGAGCCATGCCAGCCACTAACAGGTTCGGGGAGGGAGTCTTCTTGGCAAGTTTGCTGCTCTAGGCCAGGTCCTTCCAGTGGCTTGAAGGAACAAAAACCATGCTGTGAAATAAACCATTCTGATACTGATTTTCCCCAACCCATTCAGGGTCTAGCTGGTCCTCTGTCAGCCACACAGCAAAGCTCTGAACTGCTCATCGGGATCTTGTTTCGTTGTCCCAACAAGAGGTGATAAGTGGTGCTTAGAGAGGAGCCAGATAAATGAGCCCAGTTCGGTTCCCCTAACACTTACCACGTCTTCAAGCCTCTCCCTCCTCCATCGGCTGTACAAACGTGGCGACACCTCTGTGAGCTCACTGTTGTGACCTCTTCACAGATGGGAAAACCGAGGCACACGGGTTATGTGACTCGGGCTGAGGTCACACGGCAAGTCCTTGTCAGAAGTGCAGGGAATATGGCCCCCTTTTCTCTGGCCACAGTCACACGAATTCTCAGGAGCTCCTGTGGCATCTCCAGGCCACCTGAGGGTTACCCTGCTGCAGGGAATCCCCTGTTGTCAGGGTAGGCTTCCACGAGGGTTGTGCAGAGCAGCCATGAGGAACTGGAGCATCTGCTCTGTCTGCCTCTCCCAAAGCACGAGGAAGCAGCACAGACGCTGATCTTTGCAGAAGAGGGTGGAGGCAACAATAATTATAGACATGAAAGGTGCTTCTGGCCATGCGCTTCAAGTGCACTCGGGGTGACGCCATGGGCTAAGCTGGAAGTGGCCCCTGGAAAGCTTTGTGGGTTGGAAGGAGGCCTCCCCTTCTCCCTCATTAGCCAGAAGTGGTTGTGTTTTCAAGAAGGTGCCGGGATCATCTCCCCAATGCACGGCAGGTACGTCTACACAGCCCCAAGCCCCTGCAGCAGGGAGTCTCGGCGCCCGGGCTGAAGGACTCAGGCTTGTGGGGCTCGCGCTATAGGGCTGAAAATAGCCGTGGGGGGATGTCGACTTTTTGGCTCCTTAGCGCGAGCCCCCTGGGCCCCAGTCAGCTGACCCAGGCTCTGAGACTTGTTGCTGCAGAGTTTCTTTGCAGTGTAGACATATCAAGAACATCTTTAAAGGACAAGAAGTCTCCCATCCCTACTAGCAATGATAGGAGTGTTCAGCTGGCTGCCAAGCTACTGGGTGTGTGCCAGCAGGGACCATTACTCGCTGCTTTGGCCCTGCCCTGGCAGGCTGTACCGGTGGGCCATATTCTTATATTGTCAATCAGAAATGAGAGACTTCATGTAAAACGAATGGCTAGGACTGTGATTGCCTTCACCGTTTTATGCGGAAAGGTGCAAACCGTTCAGAGAAGGCGCAAGCAAAGTCGTGTCCGGGAAATCGTTATTAAGCGGGATGCAATTCCCACGGCCTTCTGCCGGCCTCCGTTGGGGCAGGAGATGGCATTCTGAGCAGTCCGTGTGCTTCTCACCCGTGTGCAGCTTCGTCAGCTGGAGATGCAGTTGGAGCAGGAATTTGAGGAGAAGCAGATGGTGCTCCACGAGAAGCAGGATCTGGAAGGGCTCATTGGAACCCTCTGTGAGCAGGTAGGAAACTGGAATCCATCCGTCATCTTATTTTACCAGCTCCTGGGAGACAGTCTATGAAACTGCCAGCCAGGCGAATGTGCGTCTCTCCAATCCTCGGCGTTACCATCTTGCACTCGGGATGCCCCCACCCAAAACACTAGTGCCTTTTTTTATTAATATGGGACAAGTTACAAAACACAAATGAAGCCAGAACCAGAACACAATGAGCCCCCTGCTGTCAAAGATGTTGCCAAGGGGCAAATCCCAGCTCTTCTTCCACGAAATATTATCCTGCCTATTAGAACAGTGTCATTTGCCATAGTTCTAATGCTGTGGTCCCAAAATTGTCTCAGAACAAAGGTGGGGCTGTTCCCATAAGGGGATCTTGGAGGTGCAGCTTTGTTTTTTCCCAGGATAAGTGTCTGGATAACTAACCTTTGGAAAGGAATGCTTTCCTTAGGCTATTTTTGTGGGAGAAGCAAACAAACCAAAACGAATGCTGGAACAACTCCTTCTGTCCAGAGAAGCCGTTCTCCGATGAAGCGACAAAGGGTCCTGTGGTACCTTATAGACTAACAGAGGTATTGAAGCATAAGCTTTCGTGGGTGAATACCCACTTCTTTGGATGCAAGCAGTGGTTTCCACTGCTTGCATCCGAAGAAGTGGGTATTCACCCACGAAAGCTTATGCTTCAATACCTCTGTTAGTCTATAAGGTGCCACAGGACCCTTTGTCGCTTCTACAGATCCAGACTAACACGGCTACCCCTCTGATACTTGAGACCGTTCTCCAATGGTTATTTACTGTGGATGTCTGTCCCTACCACATTCATTTGAACAAATCTTTTGTCACCATCTAATGTGTGTAGGGCAGTGATTGAAGAGCATGTGCTGGAAAAAGCACACACAGCTCTTTCATGTTAAATTATACGATAAGGAACTTGAATGTAGCTTCATGAGACGGCATTTTGATTAGGTGACATACAAACCTAGCCACGTTTGGAAACTCTCTCATGAACCGTGTTATAGAATCTCAGGGTTGGAAGGAACCTGGGGAGGTATCTAGTCCAACCCCCTGCTCAAAGCAGGACCAATCCCCAACTAAATGTCCTGTAGTGGGAGTTCTCATTAAAGGCCAGGGCCACGCTGGCCCTTGCTTGGGTGTGCAGGGGAAGGGCCAGACAGAAGAGCAGCCTCACTGGACATTTAGAAATGCTGTCTCATCACTGACTCAGGGCTATAGCCCAGTGAGCCGAGTCTTTTATGCTCATGTTTTCAAACTGCCTGTGGACAGCTCAGCATTATATTGCAATTAAAATAGCTTTAAAACAAGGGCACACCGAGGAGAGTGGGAACTACTTATTTGGAGTTCTGGTCATTGGCTAGCATAACTCCTGGTCCTTGGAGTGAGCTGGCTGTAGTTCATGAGCTCTGGCACTTACGTGTTTTCATGACATTTTGGCAAGAAGATGAAGAATTTTGGAGTCTAACAACACTGTGCAGTGGTGGGGAGATTTCAGGATAGATGTAAAATTGTGTAATGGGACCTATCCAGAACTTCCCATAGGCTTCCAGCTTGTAAAAGGCTTGATGACTGGCAGAACAAACATTGCTATATAAAGACAGGGTATTGTTATTACTACCACCAGTCAATTCAGCGTATTCCTTCTGTTTGATAGTTTTAAAAAAATTAACCCAGATGAATGAATATAGTATATGAGCTGTAGAGAGAATTCAGTGCCTGGGAGGTAGGTAGTGTCAGATTGTCCTTACCAAAGGATGCTGGCCTGCTGGTACCCCACACAAGGTATTGCCAGGACTGTATAATCTCTCTCTCCATGCCCTGCACCAAATGACCACTTTCACTGTTGTGATTCTTCATTTCCTATTGTGATTAGCGGAAAGGAAGAGCAAACGTGGGCATGAAGATCACTGTATTAGTCAGCTTTTCTGGCCCTGATTGCAAGTGAAAAGGCATCTGTCGGTGATGACAGAGGGGGCAGGCAGAGACGGGCGTTCTCTGTGCACTGAAAATGGCAAAGTCAATAAACCCAATTTGTATTTATGACACAGAATTCATCTGCTGTGGCAGACGAGCGCTGAGATAGGACAAACAGTACAGTACAGCATCCAGGAGATAGCCGCTCTGTGGGGAGGGGCGAGGAGCGAGAATGGGAGAAAAGCACGTCTGCTCTGCTTTGGAGTTATTAGCGCCACAGTCTGATCTGCAGTGGCCAGTATGCTGCAGACCTTCTTATCAAACAGCTGAAAGCCAATTAAGGAAGCGGAGGCACCACCCGTGTTTTCAGGTTACGGAAAAATGCCAAGCAGCTTTAAACCAGGTTCCAAGGTCAAGTCTGCGTAATGAATTTTAACCAGTGAACAGATGACAGGAGAATAGATCTGAGAGTAGAGGAGATACGTGAAGAAATATTTAGAAGCACAGAGTGCAAGTGCTGTCATATTCCAATTAGTAAGAAATCAAACACTGAACCCAGGTCCTTGTTTGCTCGTTATTTTCTAATTCTCTTATCTTGTGTCCATGGATACTCACAAATTCATTTGGACGTAGAATATTTTAAACGTACTTCCTCTTTCCCTTCTTTAAAGGGCTTCAGGGTAATACACGGGCACAAAATTATCTGGTGAGGAACCCCCATAATAACACAAACCTTTCCCTATAGAGCAAGGGACACAACTCAAACTGAATAGCTGTCATTTGCAAGGAGTCCTTTTGCTATAAAAACAGATGCTCTGCATTAGCACTGTGGGAATAATTCATACTGAACATTTATTTGGTGTGACTTTTTCCCTGTCCACCCCCCACCCCTCCCCGATGTGGAATTTCACAGATAAAATTGTATGTTTTCTTGAATTTTTTTTTCATTCTTCAATAACTTGTGATAACTTTTTAATTTTAGCTGTTCAGTATTTGAAATTTGAGATGTTGCTTAATCGTGATTGTCATAAAGCACAGTGGGTAGTTTCTGTTCCCTGATTGGATGAGTGTAATCCTAGTAACCAGGTTTTAGGTGTGAGTGCCTGTAGAAATCAGAGATTCAATTTCCGTGAGTCTCCATGTTAGTAATTCTCAGTTGCACCAGTAGTAACAGAAGGCCAGTGTGCAAGGGGCAGAGATCCAGGCAAGGCCAATCCATTTCAACATTCAAACCGGGATTTGCAGGACTTTCCCCTCACTATTGCTGGAATTCACCCCTGATGCCAGCACAAAGCCTTGCAGAGAGGCTGCATGGGTGATTTGCAGCCTGGCTTATGGGTGGGTGGGTGGGTGGGTGGGGGGAATTCACCTCCCAGCTGGTTCACGTTCCACGGGTGTAAAGCCTGAATGGTCAAATCTACAGTAATGACGGTGACAATGAAACACATTTTACAGCCCTCCATGATCCCAGACTGATATTCTGCTGTGTTGCTGTCTTGCTCTTCCTCGAGCCACGCTGGTTTTTCTGTATTAGTATCCGTGGTAACAATGTTCTCTAGCACTGAGAGTGGGATAATGTTGCTGAAGGACTCTTCCTACTGCAGAGGAGCGATAGCTTGTTCGTGGTGCAGGGTTTACTCTGATGTTTGTCCGTGTAGGAAGCAGGGCATTGGACAGCAGCACCTGGTGTTTCAGATCTGCAAACTCTAAGTGAGGACCAGGATTATAGCCATCTTTTGATGGGTGAGCAGTTCAGCATGCAAACCCGGCACCTTCCGATAGAAGATACCCATAAAGCTTTCACTGCTGAATGGGGTCAACAGTAAAGATGAAATAGCTTAAAGGTGGCGAGATGGTGGATAAAATCTGGACTCACTGTGGATCTCAATAACTACTGTGCACATGTTACATATAGGAAATACCACAGAATAAAGAAACTTTAAAGCACCTGGATCTAGGGTGACCAGATGTCCCGATTTTATAGGGACAGTCCCGATTTTTGGGTCTTTTTCTTATCGAGGCTTTTATTACCCCCCACCCCTTGTCCCGATTTTTCACACTTGCTGTCTGGTCACCCTACCTGGGTCCTAGACTTTGTCGTTAGTTATTCATTTGAACTGTTGGATCACTACAGACAGTTTCTTTGCTTCTCCTTTGAAATCTATTGCTTGCACTGGAGACTGAGGCAGACTGCATCTGTGTACAAACAAGATGCTAACAGAAACTAGATCTGGTCGACAATTTTCTAACGCAACAGTTTTCTATCGGGAAATGTAATTTCATTAAACTCAAAATGTTTTGTGAGGGCAAGTTGCTTTTGACAAAGTTGTGTGAACAAAATGTTGAAGTGAAACATTTCACCAGTCCCAGTTTGAAATGTTCCTAAGGTTTGGTTCCATGGGAAATTTTGAAGTGTCACCTTTTCATTTGATTCAAAATAAAACACCCTGAAATGTTGGAATTTCCTGCGGCATGGGGGACTGGCTCTAATGAAAACCTTTCTGCCCCCAGATTGGTCATCGGGACTTCGACGTAGAGAAGCGGCTTCGGCGGGACCTGAAGAGGACACACGCTCTGCTCGCCGATGTGCAGCTTCTGCTGGTGACAGCGGGAGAGCCCAGTCCGTCTGTCAGCAAAGAGGAGCTTGAGAAAGTTCGCAGTCAGGTCAGAGACCTTAATACTCTATCAATAACCAGAGTCTTGATAGACACATTTGGTTTTTCTTTTCATTTGGCACCTCTCACTTTGTTATGCTGGGATGCTGGAAACGCTCTATCACCTACACGCACAGAAATAAGACACTTCTTACGGGCCTATCTCACGTACATTAGAACATCACTACACCCAACTGACCAAGCCATCATGGATCCTCTTCTGTAAATATGCACAGACATGCATACCAATTGGCCAGTGCCCTGCCTTAGTGATTTTGGTATGCGTTAATCAGGGCTAGGAAAAAACAAGCTTCAGCTCCAGTAGGACTAGACTTTTGTAGAGTCGTTAATCGAGTTATATCCCAGCTGTTTTCCCACAGACATGCACCCTATTGAACCTGTTAATCCTGATATTTTACAGC
Source organism: Macrochelys suwanniensis (assembly GCA_033296515.1). Classification (NCBI taxonomy): domain Eukaryota; kingdom Metazoa; phylum Chordata; order Testudines; family Chelydridae; genus Macrochelys; species Macrochelys suwanniensis. Next base: position 2,484,233 of record CM065789.1, on the reverse strand, counting down.
TCTCCTTAGGATCTAAAATCTTGTGACCTGTGTATTCTTGGCCTCCCGGCTTTCAGACTGAGAAAGCAGAAGTAAGAAAGGGAGCTGGAAGCGTACTCCCAAAAGTCATGTTTGGTTAGTAGGAGTTTGGTTAGGAAAGCAAAGCGCGGAGTGCAGTTGCTGTCTCCCCAGGTGCTGTTTGCCGCCGTGAGCTCTAGAGGAAAGGTGGGAAGCGTGTTTGCACATTGGACACAGAGTGAGCGTCAGTCAAATCCTTGCGTTTCAAAGTTACTTTCGGGGAGATCTCCCTGCTGAGACTAAAGTACCCTCTGGGATTGGCCCTCTAAGTGAGCATCTTTAAAGATAGGGCATCTCTTTGTGTGACATGTTTTTCCCCTCAAAACCCTCAGTAAAACAAACCTCTCACAGCCTCATGACATCTCTGGGCTTGAATCTCCTTTTCTATCTCTCTCCCATCTGAAATAATACACACTGTCCCGTGCTGCTTGGACTCACTCTGTGGGCACTTGCCATTCAAATCAGTAGGCATGAGTGTGCCTTTAAACAATGGGGCACCTCTGATTTTAGGGTTCCTACTCATGGTTCTCATGAGGGGCCCAATCCAAAGCCCACAGAAGTCAGTAGAATGACTGTCAAAGGGCTCCGGCTCATGCCCAGAACCTGGATGTGGTTCTGTGGGATTTCCGCAGTAAAGAAGGAATCTCGTCAACTCCACAGTCATTCACTCTGTCTCTAGACACTTACTAGTTATTAGTCACATCTACAATGGAAAAAAGTGTGAAGAAATTGAAGTCAGCCCGAGAACAGCTTCCAGCAAACTTCCTTCACCGCGCACAAGATGGAGGCTAATGGCTGTTTTAGGCTGTCCATCATCTGTCTAATGAACAGCGCTATCCTGACACAGCAAAGCCTTTCTAGCATTTCCCGGGGACATGGATTTATTTACCTGAACCAAAGTGAAACTGCAAGATTATATGAGGCAAGACATTTTTACAGAACTTTCCTTGTTAATTGTGCAGCAAGATAACAGCAGCCTCTGCACACATGCCTGAGCAAAAAGACAGTTTATCTCAGACCTCTGTAAAAGGCTTTTCTCCCCTTCTAGTGCAGACTGACATCTTGTCTTGGGAACAACTGGTATCTAAGTAAGGCAACTACACTTAAATAAAATGTTCTGTCTTTCTTTTTCCAGCCCATGTTAATTGCCTTCTCCTCAGTGTGTTTTCTACCTTTCTTGCAAATGAAATCCCTTTTCATATCTGTTGTCATGGAAATGGTTATAAGTATTGTGTGTTGTATTATAATCTGTGCTAAGATCAGAGTTTAATTTGCTTCTGTTTTAAGCACAGACATCCTGCATTCCATAACTAGCGTAGTGCAGAACAGAGGTTAAATACACACACACACACACCTTCCTTTATTCTTTTTTGACTGCTCCAAAGAATTGAAAATGGTGGTGAGGGGGAAGAGAATGAAAGGATGGGTAAGAGTCTTTCTAACAAACTCCACCCAGGGTCTGTGAGCAGAGTCTGAACACTGGCCCTCCAGCACTGAAAGCATTAACTTTGACTACAGGAACTCAAGGAGTAGTTCTCTTACCCGGTAGCAGTAGTAGGTTCTTATCCTCTATAGCGATTAGCTGCTGGAAGGGAATATGACACACACAGCCTGTGTGTTGCAGCTCTGCAATGATATAGGGGTTGCTGCTTTTGAGAAGTTGATCTCATTGTTGTAGAAATGGAAAAGACCTGTTAGGTCAACTAGTCCAGCTGCTGCAGCCAGTGCAAACCTGTTTCCTGCAGTGCATTGGATCATGTTTGCATCTTTTTAAAAGGTTCCAAGTGATGGGGTTTTCACCACTTCTCCTGGGAGACTATTTCCCCGTGCTCACAAATCTCCCCGTGAGGAAGTTCTTCTTGAGGTGCTGCTCCCATTTCCCCAGGCTCGTTCCTAGCCACTCGCCTGGTTATGTGATGCTCAGAGCCCCCTGGGGTGTGTGGCTGATGGGGAGAGAGAGACAGAGAGGAGGCTCCTCACCCCCAGAAAAAAATTAAAAGCCTGATGGAGCAGCCCACTAGCCCCATGGAGCACTCTACTTATGTGGGTGTGACTTTGGGCATCTGTGTCTCGTGGTGTAGCTGCACCCAAGCCCCCAGGAGCAGATGCAGAGTGCCCTGGATGTTCTGCTCTTTCAGTGCCCTGGATGTTCTGCTCTTTCAGAGATGGCTGCTTGCCATGCCGAGAGGCTGGTGTTGGGAGACAGCTTGAGAAAATGGCAGATCTGAGTGAACGGGCTGGTGGTGTGAACAGCCTTAGCACCCTTGCTAGATGGCTTGACTATACCAGTACAAAGATACGGGCTTCCTGGCCATGTGCTGTCATTGGAGACAATGGAAATGCCATTGGAAGTGTGTTGGCTTCCACTCCAAAAAGCCCAGCAAAACAGGTGCAAGAAGTTGTGCCATTTGGGCGTGGAACCTCACACTATCTATCACCTGCGTTGTGCTGGCTAATGCCGCGTTGGTGTCTATTCAAGAACACAGCGCGGAAAAGAGAGGCAAGAGAGTAATGATGAGTTAATGACACCAATCTTCAGAAGCCATTTAGTAATTAATCCACGTTGTACATTTCCACTGGAAACAGACTAATCTGGAGACATAAGCAATTCCAACAACATACATATATAATTGAGATAATGGTTCTGCATAAATAACATCTGTGAGCTGCAGCTGTTTCCACCTGGCACTGGGGGGGGATGGAAGGGGATCTCGGTTTAAAGCGATTCTCTGTTTGCTGAAGAGAAACATCTCTAATAAAGCAACTCGTTAATTGCTGGTCAGCAGCAGGGAGCAGAGTGAGCATCAGCTGAATGATGCTCAGTACCCCCAATAGATCCTGCTCCAGGGGTGACGGTACTAGCTGTGATTCACTTATTGTGGGGTTTGGGAGGACACAGGTGGCGTTTGAAATGACACCCACAGGGGCTTGAGACAGTGAAAAGCCTGGACTGGTTGATGCTGAATCAGAAAAGCAAAGGGAAGCTCAGCCCATATCATTCAGCTCCTCTTTCTCTTTTAGACTCGCCCGGTCCTTGTTTTAGCTGACAAAGGGGATGAGAAACAGTTGAGAGAAATGCCCCCTGTGAGCAGTTGTGCAGACGCTGCGCATTGCATGCCGGGGTCACTGGGCTAGCTGTGTGAGTTACAGCACTTCAGGCCTGTCTCCTGAATAAAGATCAAATATCCCCCAAGCTTCATCAGCCACATCTGGGGGCCAGGCCCAGGACTCACCCCAGTCTCCTGGTGCGCAGTGGCTTTTCAAGTCTTCCTAATAGCAATTGCTCTTTACTATTGGTGCCTTTTGTCTTGGAAACAACACACTGTGGAGCATACCGCTCAGCTCCGTCTTCCTGGATCCCTCACCAGGGTCCATCCGTGTGGATTGAAAACGAGACCCCCCTGCTTTGTGAGCATAACCTCTACCCTTGCTGTGAAGGGGTGAGTCTATGACCTGCTCCTGACAGTAGCCTTTCGGAGCGGGCGGACACATAACACATACAAGCCAATGGGTCCCGCACATGTTCATCCCAGTCCTAATTCCCCAGAACATCCTTAGTTAGAGTATCAACCTAGGGACCGCCATTGTTACCATTCCTATCCATCAACAGCGCTCGTTTTGTACAGCCCCCAGAACTGGGCTGGCTGTCTTGCCGCCAAGAAGGCAGCTTCCCCTGAGCTGCTGCCCCTGCCCCCGGCTGAGGTGAGCTGCCGCGGGCAGGGGGATGGCTGCCGCGGGGGTCGCTGGTGGGGGGGGGCGGTGTTAGCTGGGTCGGGGGTGGGGCGCAGGGCTGGTGCAAGGAAGTTTTGCCTAGGGCACGAAACTTCCTTGCACCAGCCCTGGGAGGAGGCACAATCCCTGCCTTGTACAAGCCAATGTTTGGACATGATTTGGGGGCCGATAGTTTGTGGCTGGTTAGTGAATCTAACTACAGTGTTAACCACCAGTGCTAGGAAAACCTGCTCTCCTTTTTGCAGCCTGCTCTGCCCTTGGCGTTTTCAGTGAGGGCGACTGGAGGCACCTCGGGTCCCAGTAGTAACAAAGCACTAAAAAAACAATTGCTATCCAGTGCATAGAGATTCTCTTTCTTTCCCGTGTCTGTATGGACCCAGTGCTGCTGGAGGTGGGTTGCAGGGAGTGTGTGTAAATGTAGGGCTGATGCTGATCATTCAAATATGGGTGTTCGTGATTTTTAATGTTTCATGAAATTTTCCCTGAAAAACACAGCTTTTCCCTATTAAAAAACAAGCCCTAATGGTGTGTTTCTCCTAATGCTGCTTCAGAGCCTCCCTTGGTGGGGAATGTCCCCCTCCCTACCCCACCTCGCAGGGGCTAATGGTGGCAGGCTATCAAATTAGTGGCAGCCCTGAACTGCAGCTAATAGTCTTCAGTGCCTGTATGTTTTCCTCCCCGTATGCACACATGCAGCTGCTCTCACTCAGACATACATTAATTCTCTCACATCATTTATTGATCCCAAGATGCATCTGTTTCTTTCGGATTTGTGGGGAAGGGGCTGGCTGCTAGTTTCAGAAATATTCAACCAGATGCTCATTTCCATGTAAAACAGAATAAAAGATGAAAAGTAACGTAGGAGCTCAGGGAATGTGGCGGATGGAGAAGGTGCTGAGGCATCAACAAACAGAACTGGAGGAGACTTTTGGCTCTTGACGCATGTCATGTTCTCAGCCCCCATTTGCCCAGGAACCCTAGGAAAATGCACAGATGCCTGACCCTATGCTGAGACAGTCCTGCACTCTTAATCAGGGATTGTCAATGGCCAGTAGTTTTAGATACATCTTAGTTAGCAGGCAGCGCTGTGTATGTAGCCATACTCCAAAATGAGAGACACCAATTGCATTGTGGACAGAGCAGTTAATACAGAATAAAGCACTTCCCCCACCAAATTGGCTGGGTCTGTCCTGCACAGAACGTTAACAAAGTAAAGCTCCTTTGAGTATTTGTTCTTCTCGTGTTGTATCATAAATGAATCCAGTCTTTGTTTTCTATGCCTCCCAGTCCTTTCTGAAGGCAAGCTGTCTCGGTGGTTTAATCTGTCCTGCTTTAAGCACTCAGGATTCCTGTTGATTGCAGAGGGGGCAGTATGGTTTCGTCGCTTGGTCGTACAAAGTGCTCAGGCTGACACAACACAGCCTGGCACTGCTGTTCATTAGGACTGATGTTGATTTCACACCAAAAGAAGTACTTCAGAGTGGCAGCTGGAAGAAGGAGTTTGTAAGGAGTTGACACCTGTGGGTTAGCTCTGGCGGTACGTGATATTGTTCACTTAGGAGGAAATCACGTGAAAGCAAAGTGCTCTTGAATCAGTGGCTGCAGATCAGATATAGCTGCTCTGCTCAGGAAAACTCACTGTTCAATATTCTCAATGGATCCCTTTCTTTTAACTAATAAGTTATTTCCCCCAGACATGCACAAGCTATTTTTCTACCGTTTTCCCCTGTTGTAACACCATATTTAAAAATGAATCCCTAGTAGTCTCTTATATCCACTTCAGTGCTGAAGATTGATGATGGTCATTCTCTTGCTTCCCCCGCCCCCACTTCTAGTGTTCTTAATTGGGCAATTTGTCACCATTTTGACAAAGACTTATATATAGCATTTTAAAGAATGAATCACAGTAACCCGAGTAACTGACCCTTACACAGAATCCTTTCACATGCAGAGGGAATAAATAACCAGGCAAAAATGGAGATTGCTGACTGCGAGAGGGACTGAAGTGTGCCACTTAACTCTTTATTTGTGCATAATTGTTGTACCACCTCTTCAAATAAATCGATTCAGTATTACCCTGGCTGGAGGGGTTCTCATGTAGTAGATAAATATATCATATATAGCTGGTTAAACCCAGGATTCCTTCCAAATCCTCTAATTTAAGTAATGACATTTAAAACCACCAGTAAGTAAGAAAAATGCAGTGATATTAAGGGCATGTAAAAAACCTGTATTTTTGAATGAAAGGGTTTTGATGCTTTGTAGTTTTGAGGCATAGTACAAAGAACATGCCTGCTAAACAATACCTTAGCGACTGGTTGGGATTTATGGATTTACTGAGGGCGTAGGAAATGCTAATTTTTATATAAACTCTTCACCAAACCCCGGGGACTCTGTGATTCAGAAATAAGGTCTGCACCCAGGATCACCTACAGACTGTTCCTCATACTCTGACGGCCACTGGCAGCTGACAGATAATTACGGGAAGTACCTTTGAACTGTGACAATACCTTTGGCTCAGTGGGAATACAAAGCACTGAGAAAGGAAGAGAAGGGTCCTGTGTAAGAATTCTACGGGGCATCCTCAGGGACAAACCAGGCACCTTTGAGCTTGACAGGATTATGTGACAGTGTGCTGTACTGACAGTGAAGACATTGCGCTAACCTCCCACCGTGCCCAGGGAGAATCTTCAGCGTTCTCCAAGTGGAACTGAGAGGGCCGAAGAGTAAACTAGCAGTGTGCATGAGCTACTTCAAACACGCAAAGGACTTACCTTTGCTGAAGCAGCTGGAAGCTGGTTTTCTGGTCAAAGCATCAAACTGGATATGGAAGGACTCCATGGTGTACACTCGGGGTGAAATGTTTGTGATGGATGGAGTTTTCTAAGTTCCATTCAGTGTTATGAAAGGAGGATGGTCGGTGGAAGTTATGCAGGGGCTGGGGAGAAGTGTGTCTACCAGAGTCAAGGGGTCCTTGCTATTCTGGACCAGAGAGGAAGAGCCAGACAGAGTCTGCGCTAATCCTGTCCTTAGTGCAGTGGTTCCTGTCTTTTTTGTGCTGCTGACCTAGTTTTTACAGCGTACCAGTCGGTAGGTCCCACCTCTCCTCCTACTGGCAGTAGAACTTGGGCTGTGCCAAACACCCTTCGCCCACTGCCACGAGAACTTCACTCTCCAATGGGGGTCGGCACTTGCAATACGGAATGGGGGGTGGCCAGTAGGAATGCATCCTGGCCTCGTTAATATGAGGAAGGGAATCCCAGAGTACCAGAAATCAAGGAAAATCCAGAAGTTCAAGTACTTGGGAGCCCTTCTCCTGAATGTGCAGACCTTTCCGGCTGTGTCCTGCCGAATGCTTTTCTGCACTATGGATGCAGATACAGCCCTCCGGCCATAGCCGTTCTCTTAGCATAGCTTTGCATCATGGCCCCTGTTCATTGTCTGCCTTTACTTTAGGGGCTGGTGCCTGCCCTGGAAACTGATGTTCTTGAGAGAGAGTCTTGATACTGTGAATATTGACTCCTCAACGTGCTGACAACACTGCGAGGCAATGCATGTTTTAAAACAGCCTCATGATTACCCCTTTCCTCAGATTTCTAATGTCATGCATAACGAGGCTTTCCAAATCTAATAAATTCTACGACCATCTTCACAAATCACTGGTAGAACAAAAACTTGGAACAAAAATGCAATATTTTAGCAAAACCTGCATGGTCTTGGAGTGTAGTTTGGTATCTTAATAAGTCTGAAGCATCCATTTTACACAGGTATTTAACAGATGGCTTAGCATAGCAAACTAATGTTATTCATCAGTTCATACATAATGCATTTGTGACGGGAATTTCAATTTACTTTCCCCGAGTGGGAAAATTCCATTACGGAGAGAACAAGGAAACTGGGTATTTAATGAGAGACAGTGGAGACAGTCGAGTTCAGATAGAACAAAATCTGTGTTCATAACCTGAATTAAGGATGGGGAGAAAGCCTTCTGGAGAATTTCTAACCTATTTAAATTGCCTGGGGTTGACACTTCCAGCAAATCAGAACCCGTGAAAGCTGAAATGCCATTAGAAACACCACTACCTCCTTTAGGTGGGGGTAGTAGGGCAAGAGAAAGCGGACGTGAAATATGGGACAAGAAGAGGTTGTGGAGGAAGAGCAATGAAGGAAAGCCAGGCCTCTGTGAAAGAGCAAGTTATTAACAGCGAGCAAAAGACCAGGAAATACACCTCAGCAGCCCAGTTGCCAGCAAAGAGTAACGCTGACATTGTATGGGCCAGCAGACACAGGGAAATCATGCTGCCCAAGGCAATGTCTTGATGGAATTTGAGGACTTTCCCATGGAAATTGGGGTGACTTCACGAAAAGCGCTAACGTGCGTCCGGGAGCACTGAGATTGTGTTTGAATATCGCATGCTGGCACAGGGTTGCGCCATCTTCTGCCTGTGAGATCTTCCAGGGCACACCCGGCACTGCAGGAGGAACGGTCTGTCAGGAGCGCAGAGAGCAATAAGACACAGGTACACCATGATTTTAGAGCAAGAGGAAGAATACCTCCTATATTCACTGTGCAATATTTCTTGGTCCTCCCTAGGAACTTAAGGACTCCACAGTGTTACATCATCTCCTGTTCCCATCAGCTTGCTTCACTGCACACTTAGAGGCAGGGCAATAAAGCATGAAGTAGGAATGGTGTGTTTTGCACAGTACAGGCTAAGAGCTGTCATGGCGAGCTCCAGACACACAGCACAGGGGCAGGGAATGTAATGTGCATGCAGCCCTAGTACAGAAACGTGGTCTGTAACCAATGAGCGACCCCCACGTCCTGATGCTTGGTCACCCTTGGCACAATTTCAGATGTTTCTATTTTCTAAAGCAATTAGTGCTATACCCTAGGCATCCTGGTACTTCCATCCCAGAACTGAAACTCATTAGAATATGGAACCTCCTATTATGCCATGAATATGTTATAATGATGTTAAGGGAATGCCAGGCGGAACGGGCTGGGTATGTACGCATTTCCTTGTGCAAAGGAGAGCCAAGCAGCCGAGAAAACGAATTCCTTTCAGAGAACAACATCTCTGTCGCAGAAACATAAGTACACAAAACCTGTATTACTTTCATCCAGACTTCTGATCGTTGATTTTTTTTGTGTGTGGTACAAATAGTAATTGAAATTTGAAATGAATGATGTTTAACTCCTTCCAGGGTCCTTCACTTAGGTAATTCCAGTAATTTATTGCCCAAGCTGTATGCAAAATGTAGACACTGTCTTGAGTTGTGGGGGAAAGGAAATGCACAGAGCCTCACTGTGAGACTACCTCAACAATAGCTCTTTGCAGACACGTGTTTGGACTGATTGTAGACTACTAGACATTTCATCAAATTGGGCTGACTTTAGACACGGGAATATCGCTTTAATAAGAGTTTCACAGGACTTGAACCGGTAAATGCCTTGACCACTCATTTCCCGTTGTATTTCTAGCTGGTGTACATGCCTGGAGGGAATCCCAAGGAAGGTTTTTTTTATTTTACTGGAATGATAAAGATGTTATGGCTGCGACTGTGAAGGATTTGGTCAGCGTCCCAGCACGGTGGGCTGTATTGCTTCATAGAAGTGTCAGCCCAGCCCTTTCAATAGGGAAAGGAGACTTGCTGAACTCTATTTCCAGCACTTCGCACAGAATGAAAGAATCAGCTGGAGATGACTGATTTTATATAAATGTGGTCACCCTGAAGCACCAGAAATTGAGATTTTGAAGGCAGGAAAATGCCAGGCCAAATCCTTTGATGAAATCCCAGGGCTGAGTGTACCCCATCAAGGGGGGGAGGGTTGTGAGTTCAATCCTTGAGGGGGCCATTTAGGGATCTGGGGCAAGAATTGGGGATTGGCCCTGCTTTGAGCAGGGGGCTGGACTAGATGAGCTCCCGAGGTCCCTTCCAACCCGGAGATTCTATGAGTCTAAGACTGCAGCAGTGATGCCACCACCAAAACCTGGCAAACCACCTGGTCCCCCTGCTTGAAATGCCTCCTCAAAACACACCTCTGCAGTGATGCCCACTAGAAATGCACCAATCAGTGATGGCTCCAGGGGGCAGATAGGGAAAACTGAGAGTTATTATTGGTTCTGCAGTAGGACTTGGTGCCCAATCAAGGATCAGAGCTGCAAAGACACTCACTGCCCCAGAGAGCTGTGAATCTAGGTGTGAGACAAGACGCAAGGCATAAATAAAACAGCAAAAGGGAGGTGTGGAGGGGAAGAAGATGGCTTTGTGCCACAAACACAAAGTTTTTTTTACTAAAAACTATAGTTAAAAAATGCAAATATGTATCGAAATTTTATCCCTCTTCCCCACCCTCCGTCTCTCACTTGCCTTCTTACATTGCAGTCTCCTTGGGGTATGGACTGTGTCTTCCTAGGTCTTAGTATAAAGAGACCTGGATCCTGATTGGGATCTCTAGGCACCATTGCATTGTGTCTCACAAAATTAACGGTAATGTGGTGCCCCAAAAGGGAAAAGCGATGAAGGCTTTTTGATTTCTACGAGGAGAAAGCTAAGCGGGTGATGCATTTGTAGCAGCTCTATTATTGAAACCTGTCACCATGCAAGGCACTGCATTTAGCCGTATGAAGTGGAAATCCATCAACTTCATGAAAGAACCTGACAACATTCTGGATACCTTTGGATTTGCTATGGCTTTGAGTGGTAGGAGTCCAACCTTGTGTTCGCAAGTAGGAGAGGAGGGTTTTTTTTCAGGTTGAAGGAGCTAGATATAGGAGGAAAGGGATGCAATTAAGTAAATGAAAATGTAGAATGAATATCAGGACCGTGAGTCCCCTCTGAGTGTGGAAATGATGGTGGAATCTCAGTGCCTGGGACGCTGAAAACAAGACTGAACGTGGCATTGAAGCATTCCGAATTCTGGTGGAAGGAGCAGTCCTCCAGCAAGGGGGTGAACTGAATAAACTGATAGGTGAGTTTCATCATTAATTTCCTTTGCATCTCACAGGCAGTTTAAATCCAGGCCTGCAGAGTTTATGAATTACTGTGACACCCAGTTGCTGTGACCTGTCAAGCCATTTGCATCCCTCAGATTCATTCTGAAAGCTCAGGGGTCTATTCAGTCAACACGTCTCTGGCATAGGCAGAGCTTAATGGTTTGACGTGGTATTTCTAGGGGCCCAGTAGACATGATCAAGAAAATTCCAGAGTGTGTGGATACTCTTCTGAATGCATTTCACACGCTATGCAAATATCGCATGGACTTGATCCCGTGGGAAGACAAGAAGCTGCTATGAATATCATAATGTAGGATTGGTGCCATGAGTGCTCCCATACAGTGGAGTAACACTGACTGACAATGCACTGCTGTTTCATCTCACTATGTTGCAGCATGTTCGAAATCACGCTGGTGCTAGTTATGTAAAAAGAACCGGAGACTTTAATGGGAAGGAACAACAACTGACATTCAATTTCCTCTGAAGATTAGGTCCCAAGGAAGCAAATTACCTATTTCTGCCTTCAATCACTTTTCCATGTATGTCTCAATCACCCAGGGTTATTGAGCAAAATGAACTAAGAAAAGCTGTAGTCCCGATACTTTATAATTCTCCTTTTTGTGTTAAAAGAAGAAAAAAATGGGGAAAAAATTTGCATTTTGAAAAAATCAGGATGTTTGTCTTTCTTTAGCTATTATAAAAACATTGGCTCCTGGCACATGAGTTCTCATGCATTAAACATTGTGGTGTTACGTCGGTACTTGAAAGAGGAAATGCCAGAGGAAGCCTATATGTAGCAGGAAAAACAAGGGGGAAGTTCAGGAAGTGGTGTTCTTATTTCTGAAGCAGTGTTGAAGCAAGTTCTCTGCATGACGCTAGGTGAACACTGATACAGGAGCTACCATCTTTTGGAGGAGATTCAGATTGCTGCTGCCATAGGAAATCCCATGCTATTTTTTACTATAATGTTTGTGTTAACTGGTCTGAATAGGACCATGACTGTACGTTTAATACATTCTGCTCTTCTACAGTTTCATCTGTGGTGTGAACAGGGACGTTATTTTTCTTCCCTTCCTTTCCTACGCTCTTGGGTGGTGGTATCATTCATTGTTCCTAGCTCCTGTGGTTCTGCCCACAATATCACATTTGTAGATGTGTTTTCATGAGACAGGTGCTAGGTTCCAACTGGATTGGCGGAAGGAGAGTGGGATCAAACATGGATCCACAGTAGCTTCCGCTTCGCTGCAGAAGACAAGTATGGTCATGCCAAACTCCACTTCTTGACAGCTGAACTAAAACGTATGTGTGGACAGAGACGATGGGCTTTTCGGAAGCTCTCAGCATTGAATTAACTCTGCTGACATTGAAGTCAGCAGTAAAACTCCTACTGACTTCAAAGGAAGCAGAGGTAAGTCAATGATAACCCCCTTTGAAATCTAAGCTGAAGTGTGCTACTGACTGAACATGGCATTAGTATTTCAAAAAACATTTCTAGAAGAATCAGCCAATGTCAATGTCAAATGGTAGGATGAGCCAAGACTGAGAAGGCAGCAATGGGCAGGAAGGTGCATGCGGCAGGAGACAATCGCTTTAGACGCAAAATAAGCAAAGAAACAAAAGGAAAAAAGAAAGAAAGAAAACCCAAACATAAAAGGTGACAGGGAAGCTGGACTTTACCCTTACTGTACTGGGAGCTGATCAGACACCCTGCACTGAACTGCAATTGTCTTTTGAAAGATTTTAGAATGACATTATGTCTTCCAGATGTCGGTAGCACATTTAAGATCATTGTGGATTTAATAGCTGAGCAATAAAAATCAAGAGCAAATTAGCATTTGTAAATGTGATCTTTCATGTGTATTTGCAAATGCAATTTACACTACATGAAAAGCCCATTTGCATACTCCAAATCATGAATTGCTCTAATCACAAATTACATGTAATTCACATAATTGTGCAAATTAATGATCCCAGCTCTACCTTACTACACAACTGCAGAGACAGACAGTAGAATTTCAATATGAGGCTTTTGCTTCAACACTCAGCAAGATAGGGATTTATTTTAAGGATTTCCATTTATGAAGGGAATTGAATGACACCTGAAGCAAGTGGTACCGCCGAGAGAGAGTAGCATTGCACATGTTATTCTGGAGTCTTATTTCACGGCACTATAACCAATAGAAAGGAGCTGTTTTTAGTGTAAAATAGAAACTGAATGCCTCAAGGGCCACATACATTTTAAAAGGCCAGTTACAACGTATTCCATGGGTGAAAACGTTCTGGGAGTAAACTGTAAATAAATGTTGCTGGGCAACAAAGGGGAAAGACCGATCAGTGAAATGACTTCTGGCTGTAATTATGGTCTTCCTCAATTCTTCACAGTGGGAAGAGAGCAAAGCCCAATGTGCAGAGGCCCAGAAGTCCCAGACGGTGATGGCTCTGGAGCTGGAGAACCTACACGTGGAGCTGGAGACGATCAGCAGGAACAAGAACCTGGTACGTGCCCTGAATAACAGACATTATTGAAACTGCTTATTACCCACCCAGGGCACTATGGTGCTTTGTGGATAGTTTTACATGTTTTGTGGACTTTATTATTTAGACTCTGAGAGCCTCAGGGCTGGGACTTGCCAATGTCATTTGCTTGTAAATTACTTTAAATTGTCCAGCCTTTCAGGGGGACCCAGCCCAGGGGCCTTTACCGTCTTCAGGGACATGTAAAAGTGGCACAAAATATCCAGAACACACAACATACCCTAAGCTGTCTGCAGAGATGTGGTGAACACCAATAAAGCCTTGTGTGCCTCTCCCTGCCAATATTAGAAGCACACGGACTTTCAACATTTGAGTGGAAATGGAAAAGGCCTTTCGTGAAGTGCCACCACTGAACGCAGCTCGCCTGCAAGCGAGGCAGAGAATTACAGCACTAAAAACCCACCACTACCACCGGCAGTACTTGGAACCTGTCGGCACCCTATTGTAATCTCTGAGTCAGAAGCACCCTGTTTGTCCTCCGCAGGTTGATGAGCAGCTATATCAGCTGCAGCACGAGAAAGCTGATCTCCTGAAACGCATTGATGAGGACCAGGAGGATCTGAACGAACTTATGACAAAGCACAAGGCTCTGATTGCACAGGTAAAGAGTGTGACGAGGAGGAAATGTATGTGCATAAATACACACAGGCACCTCGGATGAAAAAGGGATTGCTAGAAAGCTATCCAGAGGGCGTCATGGCTTCACACCACAAGGGAGGGTTAGAAAGATAACATGTAACCTGTTGGAATCGCATAGACATATTACTAATACTTTTCAAACCGTTAATTCTAATCATTCCAATGAGCAGTGTAAACATGCGTACCCAGACACACACGCACACAGAGAGTCATTCCAATATGGTTTGCGCCAGCTAGTTTATTACTCTCCTGAAATCATGGTTTTTAATAGAAATGGCAGCTAGGGCTCCTTTATCAAGTGTTAAACCTTGGGTGTCCATGCAAGTAATCAAAGGAGCACCTCAAATCCACCCATAAAAGTTGCTGCTTAGAAGAACAAACTGGCTCGGAATTTGTTGGTCATGAAATTATTACTTTTTCCCCATGAAAAATGTCAACAAAAATGAAAAAATTCAGGTTTCCATTGAAAACCTCAACACTGATGTTTTTTCTCCAGTTTTCAGTAGCCAAACTGCAAAGTTGTTTAAAACTGAAAAGGTTGTTTTCCATTTTCGTGGGAAATTGTGAGATTTTCACTGAAAAATGTTCTTTGAAACTTTTTTTCTGCATTTTTTTTTAAATGGACATTTTTCCAAGAAAAATGTTGACAAGTTGTGTTTGGAGGTCCTTTGTGGGGTCCTCAGCTTTGGCCAGAGGAGAGGTTGGAAGAAGACATTGATGTATTGAGGGTCCTGGCTATGTGCCAGGAGTCTGTATGGCTTTTATTTGAATAGCTTAAACGTATTATGACAGCACCAGAGATCTGACCTGTCTCAGTGTAGAAAAGATCAAAGACTTCAAAGGTATAGAAGGGACCCCATTTGGCCAGAGGTCCAGTATTTTCCAGAATTTCCTGGACCGTGAAAGGTCCATAGTAGCTTTGCGAGAGGAACAAGACTAAGGACTTGCAGAATCAGCATTTGGAGATGACCCTGATGATGTCATAGCTGATCAGCTCTGCAAAGAATTGTCCCCAGAAATTGAGAAATCGGGTGAGGTCAGTAGATTTATGCTTGCTTAATTCAGGACAGGAGCAGCTTCCAATTCAGATATACTAGAAATTGCCTTTCCCTTGCCAGTCTTCAAAACAGAACTTCCTTGTGCATTTCCAGTTCTGCTCCAAGTTCTTTGTTTTGTTGCTATTGCTGGGGTTTCTGTTTTCACAGTCTGCAGTGGACATTACTCAGATTCGAGAGCTACAGACACAGCTGGAGGAAGTGAAGAAAGAGAAACAAAGTCTTCAAGAGAAAGTAAGTCCTCCCCCTTCCCCTTAAGGCTCGAAATATCTGGCAATAAGGTACATCTGCCCAGTTACTAACTCAGACCTGGAGCAGACAGGCAATGAAGGGCTTCAAGAATCACTCTGTCCTTTGGCATCTCATTGCCAATCCCTTTATTGCCTGCAGATCACAGGACTTAGTGAGAATCAGAGGGGTAGCCGGGTTAGTCTGTAGCCACAAAAATTCAGTGAGATACTCAGATCCCCTGGAATACTCCCATACAGAGGCATGTATAAGACTCCACTGAAGTTCTGAGTGTCAGTCCTGAAATACAGGCTCTTTGGTGAGCTCATGTCCTTGGGGTGAAGTCAGATGAAATGTTTACCTGCTTATTGTCAGGAAATATCTCCTCTATACAATACCACGGTCCCGCTCCTCTTCCTAACACCCTGGCTACGTCTGTAAGAGCAATAAAACAAGCACAAATGTAAACGCCTCCTTTTAGCTGTTGTAAACACTGCTTGGTATTGACTTTCCTCAGGGCCAAGCCGGGAAACTGGGTCAAACTGCATGTTCAGGAAATCTGTGGAAACCTGCAGGTGAACTTTCCTTGGGACTGGGGAAAATTCACACTTCAAAGGTTCTTTGAGAGCTGGAGAATTTACAGCTCATTCTCTTTGCTGTTGCAATTTCTTGAATTGTGATGTTCTCTGTGCAAGACCGCAAGCCAGCCTCGTGCTGTGCACCACACCAGGAACGCAGGGAATCTACCTCCTTCCACAACCTGAGTTGGGGACTGTTCTGCCCTGTTCATGGCACCATGGCTCCAGGCCTGTAGAGCGTGTCTTTAATATCGCCATTGACTGAGTGCTTTGCTATCCCAGGCATCAGGAGTCGGATTCACTCGCTGTAAGACAGAGTGGAGGGTTTGACAGACAGTTTGGAGAAAATAAGAAATATTTCCCCTGTCTGGGCCAAAAATAAATTTTGAACCAAACTTTTACTGAGGTTTGAAAAGGGCTGGTTAATTTCCCCCCTCATTTTTT
Source organism: Macrochelys suwanniensis (assembly GCA_033296515.1). Taxonomy (NCBI): domain Eukaryota; kingdom Metazoa; phylum Chordata; order Testudines; family Chelydridae; genus Macrochelys; species Macrochelys suwanniensis. The sequence goes on along the minus strand of CM065789.1, from coordinate 2,467,964 downwards.
CTGAGCCTTGGTCTAATCTTCTTTCCAAGGCTGCCTCTAGAGTTCCAGGTGCCAGCCAAAATCCCGCCCTGGGACAAAGTGCACAATTTCACACCTGTACCATCCTTGAAAGATTTGAGAGGGAAAAAACCCACCCAGCTGAGTGAAAATTTGCCAACATTTTTCTGTTTGTAAAACCACAGAATGTCATGAATTGTTTGCACACTCTTCACACAAACAATACCACAGGAAGCTTGGGAGTATGGTTGCCACCCCCGAGGTACAAAAAAAGCAGGACATGGGGGATAATCCCGAGCCCATAAAACTGGACAGCTGGCAGTGTAGTGAGCACCCTTACAGATTTCAAAAAAGTGATGTTCCTGGGAAAACCTGGACAGGTGCCAACCCTACTTGGGCGGCAGCATCTTTCTTCTGTACAGCACGGCACCTAAACGCAGCCATTGCATTTCCAGTGTGCTTTGAGAAGGGACTGTTGAAATCTCTCTACTCCCAGTGGATTTGGTGCAGCCATGTGCAGGGTAGACAGCAGCGCAGAGCGGAATTAACAAAAGAGGGCCGAAAGGGGCCAAGGCGCATTTGAGCTGGTTCTGACCTATCAAACCAAAAGCCTGACGAATCATGAACCCTGCCTTTCCCCCGCCCTCTTCTCTGAAATAGCTGCAGACGGCTCAGACCCGGATTGCTTACGTGGAGCAGTCGATGGTCGAACGCACAATCGTCAGTCGACAGGAAGCACTGATCTGCGATCTGGAGAACAAGCTGGAGTTTCAGAGTGTGCAGATCAAGCGGTTTGAGGTACGACGTGTTTCTGAGCCTCTTATTTGCCTCTAACACACAAAGGGAAAATCCCCGTGGGAAAAAAGTGGTTGTCTGTGGGACAGGTATGTACACTGGCAGTGCCGCCTCCCATCCCTCTCCTGCAATGTCAGCCATCCTATCCTGGTGATAGATTGGCCTGCATCATGTTGTGCTCCAAAGCAATGCAACTACTTCTGGTGTGGAGGGAAGAGGCTGAGTGGCTCACAGCGGAGTGCAAAACAGTGGGGCGAGAGGCTCTGGAAACCAGAGCAGACTCCTAGCCTTATGAAAGTTGCCCTGGGATCTTTCCTACCCAGAGCAGAGAGCAGCTCGTGTGGTCACATCTGTAATGCCCCCAAAGCATGCAACCCTCTGCATTGGCCTTGAAAGGGTGAGAGGCTGAGTTAGCTCAGGCCTTCACTTTTGGAATCTGTGGCTCTGACCAATCTGTGTATTTTAGGGTGACCAGACAGCAAGTGTAAAAAATAGGGACGGGGTTGGGGTGTAATAGGAGCCTATATAAGAAAAAGACCTCAAAATCGGGACTGTCCCTATAAAATCAGGACATCTGGTCACCGTAGTGTATTTCATACCAGTGAGGTTCATTATTCATGCTTTATTTTACTGATGTATTTACGGCAAGCCAGCAGCGTGCTCAGTGCTATCAAAACATGGAAGGAAATATGGGCCTTGCCTCCAGGTGTGTAGCAATATATTTATTTACTACTTAGCACGTTGATCAGAGTGCCTTTCAGAAGGCATCACCGGACTGTACGGCATAGTCCAAAATCAAGCACATTAAAATCAGTCAAGGTCTGGTAGGTACATCAACATACATAGAGAACAACCTAGGTGCTTAAAACCCGGGACTATGTTCGTTGATGCTCATTTCCTTTCATGTCATGAGATAAAATATAAATACCCGTCCCCACCCCCACTTACATGTGACTAATTGAGGGGAGGCCAAGAAAATGTAGTAGGGTCACTGCACAATGATGGTTGACTTAGATGGTAGACGTAGACAGCCCTGAGCAGCTGAGCATGCTGTTTAACCCTTTGGGTCTGTAAACCCCAAAGCTCATTCTCTGGCAGCCTCCTGTGAGGTCATTGCCATTCTGTGGGGGCCCTTAGTGCGGATCACCTCCCATCACCTCCTCTTTGATCCCATCTGTCCTCTGACACCTAAGCTGAGATACGGACACCAAGAGGCCTCGGGAAATGACAGGCCACTTCCCTATCGGAGCCTCTCTGGTCACATTACCACAAGCCTTGCTGTTATCCTTCCTTCAGTTCCTGCTTCTCTAATCCAGAGTAGCAGAGTCCATCAGCTGCTCTGTGGTGAGATGTAGCTAGGACAGGCTCTGGGACCTGGACTCCACTGAGAGTCCCTGGAGTGAGTCTGCAGAGATCATGCCTTCCATCATTCCGCATTCACCAGTTACGCTGCGCAGTGCCAGCTTTCACTTAGACCTGTCGAGGATGCTGTGATTGATCCTGGAGCTGAAGGCTGGGAATGCTAATGTGAGCTGTTGTTTTAAATGAAGGATAGCGGAGAGATCAAAATATTTGTACAGTACCATGTGTTTGTCTCAGGCTGGTGAGTTCTAATGTGTCTGCTTTAAACATGGAGTGGGGCGGGGTGTGGGGGAAGGGAAATATACCAGCAGGATGGGAAAGGAGAGAGGAAATGTAATGCAATGCAGTGCTTGTCTCACAAATTGTTTCCCTAGGCGATGGGTAGTGAATGATGGGACACAGAAGGGACACTGCATTCCACACCAAGATTGCAGTGTGATTGGAGCACTGCTGAATCGGCGGGTAGCAGTCGATCTATCGGGGATCGATTTATCGCGTCTCGTTTAGACACGATTAATCGATCCCCGAATGCACTCCCCGTCAACTCCGGAAATCCACCTCGGTGAAAGGCAGAAGCGGAGTCGACGGGGGAGCGGCAGCGATCGACTCGCCGCCGTCCTCATGGCCATGTAAGTTGATCTACTATACGCCGACTTCAGCTACGCTATTCACGTAGCTGAAGTTGCGTATCGTAGATCGACCCCCCCCCCCCAGTGTAGCCCAGGGCTCAGGAGTCTGAAAACTGCCCCCAATAAGTGCAATGGGCTATGCAACGAAATTAAAGAGCCATCATTTTAAAGCCAACCAAAGTAAACAGAGTTTTGTGGAGTTCACAGTCAGCCTGTATGGAATTCATTGCATCACAGGGTCACTGAGACAAACACGGGCTGCTTAATATCATGACCATTACGAGCATTTGCAGCAATGTTTGATACAATAATAAGTGTATATAAACTTCATGCTTCAAGGCATCAGCTGACCTTCTGTCGGGGTCAGGAAGGGAGAGCATTCCTCCAAGTACATCACTATAAAAGATTAAAGAATGGGGGGAAAAACTCTTTGTAATCCTTTATTTAAGAAAACCCCTTTGCCTTTTGTCCCCCTCCCTATCACTCCAGATGCTTGTCCTTCGGTTGCGAGACAGTGTAATAAAGATGGGCGAGGAGTTGGAGAAGGCCGCAGAGTCAGAGGCTCGAGAGAAGGAGAACACCAAGTATTACCAGATGCGCATGGAGGAGATGAAAGCGGATATGAACGAGCTGGTGCAGAGGGAGCTGGAAGCCAGTCGCAGGCGTATGGAGCTGGTAAGAAGAGGAGTGGGCTATCATATAAGAGAGGGTATTGCCTTGTGTCAGATGCCAATGGTCTCTCCTTGGCTGGGGTGCTGGGAAGGGCTCATTGCGGCATCAGGAGCTCTTTACGCCTCATGGATATGGCCTGTTTTTTTCAGATAATCAACTATGGTTACCACTTGACCAGCTCTGCATTGTTCTGGGGTATCCATCACTCAGGTGCTTAGATACTTGACTGGATTTATTCTGGAGCTGTGTTGCCTTTTAGTGGTTAGTTGGAACATAATTGCCGGAGTGTGTGTACAGTCTGGTGCGTGGGAAGCAGAGACATCCATGAGCTGCCATGGCAGATGCAGGTTTAATTCATCCTGCCCCATGTCTTGGGGCCTTCTTGATATAAACCAATTTCTATCCGGCAGTCTTTCACATCGGTGATGCTGCTGCTGCGCTCTGAAATCTAATCGTTGGCACATATAACAACATACACTAGGGGGATGCTGTGATGCTGGAGAATAAATGATGTCCTGAGTTGTGCTACCTAATTGGCCTAGCCTAACCAGTTTGCTCTCGGTCCCAGCTTGCTGGGAGGGGGGGTCCTGTAGAGTTTGCAACACCCATTGCTGTTGTTGCACACAATTTTTTCTTTGGAAGCCTCCCAAAAACCTGCAGATTGGCCCACGGGTCCCAGAACAACAGGTAATTTTCTGCTTGATGTTCTGTGCGCTCGATATTTCGAGATAGGTCTAACCAATTTATTGTTGGAGTTGGCCCTCAAGCAGGGTAAGTCATATTTTATGGGCCACTTCCTCCCACTGCTTGCCCCGGATTTCTCTGATGTCAGCCACATCAGATTTGGTTTTGACAAGTCTAGTGCTGCGAGCAATCAGCGCAGCTCTCTGGTGGTGCTATATATCGCTTTCCCTCCCCTCTCGCCCCCGAATCATTTAACTGAACCTGTTATTCGGGCTTCCTAGCAGCCCACTCTTCACATAACTTTGGCCAGTGCGGCTAGGCAGTCCCTGCACTCATTGGTTTGATCAAATAAAGGAATCGCTTTGCCTGCTCAGCTCCAATAAATCCTGAGAGTTAGCCAGATGAGTGCTGGCTGGGAGTTTTCCAACAACACAGAGCTTTTTCAGACAACGCCGATCTGTCAAACCTGGAATGTTTTGTGGAAATGTCCAGTTTCGATCAACTTTCATTGACTCGCAGGCAGGATTCCAGGTGGTCTACCAGGTTCTGCAGCTCCAGAGCATCCTTGCTGTGCAGACTGGGGCCTGCTAGCCTGAGAGTCTGCAAGCCCTGGGATAGTCTGCATGGCAGGGCTACCCTGAGGCCATCGGCTCTGGGAGCCCCGGCATCTGCTGACTGAAATTGATAATGATTCTTGTCTGTTTCCCAGCTGGCAGTGGTGAAACTGATCAGAATCCAGACAATCTCCTTCCGCAGCTGCCGGGGCCCAGGGAACACATTTTGTTTCAGAAACACCGTGTATCAGTGTTTCCAAAATGAAAAGCTTTCAGAATTTCCAGTTCACAGGGGAATTTTTTTTTAAATGTGGTTTATTGGCCAAGGACTGAGAAATGGGAGGAGCAGCCTCAGGCCAACATGTGTGTAGTCATGAGTGTGAAGCCCTTGGCCATCCATCAGGCAGAGGAACTGGGCGTAGTTGTGTTTCTGCAATCACCCTGGAGATCCTGAACGTTCGTGTGTTTGCAGTATCATAGAGGATGGTTTCCTGTGTTAGTTTTCAAGAGAAGGGGTGGATTTGGGGGGTGTTACTTCACGAGTGATTATTATTGATGTTATATTTTATTACAGGCTTTCAGTAATAGGGTCAAGTAGCAGAGGGGTAGCTTTGTTAGTCTGGATCTGTAGAAGCGACAAAGAGTTCTGTGGCACCTTATAGACTAACAGACGTATTGGAGCATAAGCTTAAGTAATAGGGTGTGACTTTTTGCGTGACTTGTTGCGTGGTGTGAGTTGTTGCGTGACTTGTTGCGTGGTGTTCCCTTCTCCCCCATGCAAGGGGGGGATGCTGTCTTGTCTCATCTCTTCTCCCATTCATAATTGTGCACCCCACATACTCTCCTGTTCCTCACTGCATAGCATCCCTGGCAACCAGAGCAGTTGCTTACATAGCAGAGTAGAGCTCCATTCATCACTCTCCCAGCATGTGTCCTGTTGTAACATGGGGTCCCAGTATGGAAAATGTTGCAAACCGCTGTTCCAGAATGATCAATAGTAAACTCTTCTATTCGCCCAGCTGCCCTATCCCTCCTTCCCCATCTTGTGGTGTTGAACCGAGGCACAACTAGGACCCATCCACAATGGCCAGTGTGTCTTGGTGCATTGAGAGGGGGAGGAAGGGAGAAATTTGAATGGAAAGAGACTTAACTCATGTCACAAGTTTCCCTTTTGTATCCATTCATCTGAACTGTACAGCCCGCGAAAGAGAGGACTTTCTCCATCCAAGTAGCACATTAATCAGTTGTGATGAACAATTCACCTGCTTTAAATGTACAAAATCACGGTCAGATTTATATGGACGCTAAAGAGAGAAAATCAGGGCAACACCGATTCATTTTCACTTTTCAGTCTCCTTCAAGCTTTTATTTAATAGCAAGTGACAAACCCACCATGAAAGGAAAAGGCAATCATAAAATACCTGCTTCTAATATGGCTGTCATCTCAGCAACTTTCAATACCTGCCAGACAGCAACAGTTCCCTTTATTTACTAAAACAATGAAGTAGATTTTCATAATTTATTTTAGCAAAAGTGCCATCCCTGATGCCCCTAGGAAAAGGTGTTTTAGTCTGAGTGATTTTTGTTGCGGGAGGCTCAAACGCACTTTGTTTTAGGTATATTTGTATACAAATTTTGTATAGATGGCCAGGAAATCCTGTCTAGAAAGGACCCACTCTCCCCCAGGAATGAAATCTATCAGATGTTCTGATCAATTCCTTAATTCTATCTGAACCAGCTCTAGGCTGCCCTCACAATTAAAGAGCATTGGATATTTGGCTAATTCCAAGAATGTGTATTTGCCATTTTTGCAGACTCTAGTGGTTTAGCTAATTCAGAAGGGCATTCGATAGAAATGCATCATCTTTGGAACCTTGGATGTCATCTTTTAGAAGAGTGCGCAGATTCTGTTAATTGCGTTTGGAAAATATAAGCATAAACATAAAGGATTTTTGAATGTTTCATGGAAACATTTATGGGGCTGATACAACACAACACCTGATACTTCAATTTCTAGGGCTAGGGTTTTGAAGAACCTAAGGCATCGGAGAGAATCCTAGTTTAGATGTCTCCCTGAGGCAACACAAAAATCCCATAAAAATAACAGAGCCATAAGCAAAGGCTAAAGACATGTAGATTGATTTAAATTTACCCAGATACCAAGATATCTGAGTTTGTCTGACATCTGCTGCCCAAATGCATGAGCCTAATGGAAAGCAGTTAAGGAACACTGCTGTGCTAGGAGGTAAGGCCCTTCAGAAAACATTCGGGCACATCCAGTGGCCATTGCCCAGGCTTGTGAAATGAGCCCAAAAAAATTCTCTTCATCCGGTGGAGGTGGGGATGGACCATTGTGTGTGGAGAGGTTGGATGAAGACCTTCCAGTGAGTTATGTTGGAATCCAGTGAGTATTTTGAGCGAACACTGATTCCCTGAGAGCCAGAGGCTTTATCACAGCAGAGTCTAATATTCCCTGAAAGTGAAGGCATTCCTTAGGACTGTGTGTACTTTTAATAATGTTTAAATAAAACATTGCAGGAGAGCTGTGATCTCAGCGCCCAGCCATGCTTGTCAACTGGTGGTGAGAACATAAATAGTTAATGGACAACCACTTATGGCTCTGCTCCTGTTAAATCCAACATAAATTATAAATACTGCATGAATTATTCACTTAACAGTACGTAAGCCCTAGTCTGCACCAACAAAATAAATAAATGAAATAAATGCAATTCTTCCTTTGTCCTGTGTGGGGTTTGGCCCCTCGTTCCACTAAGTGAATTGGAGAAATGGATGGAAGAGACTTATTTATTGTGCAGGTGGATTTTCAAAATTCAGTGTTCCTTCTAAGAGTGCTAAAAATTGCATTTGCAATGCTCAGATATGTATGAATACCTGAAATGCCAAATAGCTCACGTCTGGCAGTGGTGAAGCCGTATGAAAACATTTACGTCTAACGGGAAATTGTTTTCCACCATTCCACTCACTTAAACCAGTGGCAAACTTGTCCAAACGCACTGTTTCCTCGTGGAGATTTTTTTGTAAAAGGTCTGTACAGTGGAACAAAAATAATGCTCTGTGCACGGGAGTGCAGGCTGGGAATGTGCTGTTTTATTCCAACCGCATCATAAAAAAACAAACTCCAATGGAATGTGCTGGGGGTGCGGGAGGGGGGATGGCTCCCACCGACAAAGAGGAAGTAGGGAGGGGTGGAACATAGATCCATCCCCTAAGACTTTGAGTAATCCAGTTATCCCTGTGGTGACCACTTTACTACAGAGTTCAGATTGGTATCAGTGCCCTCAGTGCTTAGTGGAGCTACTACCTTGGCGTCTGAGCTGGGCTGAAGGGCTGGAATTTCAGTCTGAACCCAGAGGCTCTTGGTGAGCGACTCAAACCTGGACATTTGGGGGATAGGAGCCTCCAGGTCCCTATTCCATTGTCCAGTGTAGAAAATTCAGACAAGGCGCAAGGACTTGTTGGCCCCAAGGCAAAAGGGCCAGGAGCCATAACATTTGCTTTGCTTTATTAATCCTCCACACAAGAGGGCCTTATTTACAAAAGCCCACTCCGACATTAGTTTTTGATGCTTGCTTCCTCCTGGAGTGAGTAGCGTGTACTCAGGGGCTTGCTCTCTTCTTCTGTTGTGTGTGGGAAAAGTATTCGCCCAGAAGCTAGGTCTCCTCCTCCTGAAAGATCTGGATCTGCAGGACGTGCTCAGGGCTGCTGGCTGCTTCTCTTCTCTCCGACGCAGCACTGAGCGCCCAGAGGTTAAAAGGCTTAGTCCCGGCCACCTGTTCTCTCTGTGCTACAGCGGAAACTGAAATCCTCGTCTCTTTTTTGACATGACCCCTAAGTTATCTGACTATTTAGAATAAACCCTTGGAAGCTTAAAAGCAAAACTGGCTCTCTTCTAATCTTATGTGTACACTCATTCATTGTGGGCTTGATGGGGGAATTACAGGGTGAAAATCTTCGGCCTGTGTCGTACAGGAGAGGTCAGACTAGACAATCATAAGGGTTCCTTCTGGCCTGAAATGTTATCGGGCAGATCTTCAGCTGGGTTAAACTGTCGTAGCTGCAGCTGAGGCCCCAGCAGAGCTATGACAGTTTACATCAGTTAAGGACCTGCCCCTGTACATCTGTTCGTTATTGCAGGCTACGGGGTGCATGCTGGTCAGGTGACACGGCCGGGCTATTATATGGGGGTATGCATGAGTAGGGGTAGGCTGTAAGCTTGTCACGGGCCTTAGAGAGTCAGTCAGGATTTTCAGGATGCCTGTTCCCAGCTACCCCGCTCTGGAGGGGGGTGAGAAGAGGCCCCCACTGCCCACGCATCCCAGGAGCAGCTGCAGGTGTCAGCTGTTGTGTCTCGACGGCCATCTCTGAAAAGGCAGGGTCCTCTGGCAATTGCCACGGGGGGTCCCCATTGCGTGCCTTGTCCCGGCCCTACAGTTTTCAGTGCTAGTTTGTGCAGATGTGGCAGGGCATTCCCCTTGGCAACTGCAGATTTTCTGGCACAGAGATGGCTAAATGCATGACACAGACTCTGATTATAATAACTCCAGGTTTCCTAGATCTGCATTTTAATTATTCATACTATCACTACAAAGATCATGTTAATACAAAGTAAATTTAAAGCACTTGTTGAAAGCACAGCAGAGCGAATAGCTTGCAGGAGAGGTACCTGTTGTGCTTAACATTGTTACTTACTGAGCTATCTACAGCTGCTTGTATTTTAAGCGAGGAAAAAAACTCCCTGAGGGCTGGGATTACAGCTTGAAGTGCAAAGAGGTCAACAGCACCAGAGGGAGTTTTCCACACGTTAAAATGCCCTCAGAGGCCATGCAGTGTAATGAAATTCTCTAGCGGAACAATCAGTAGTCATACAACATGCCCAACTGACTTAACTAGGGCCCTACCAAATTCATGGTTCATTTTGGTCAATTTCACAGTCATAGGATTTTAAAAATGGTAAATGTCATGATTTCAGCTATTTAAATCTGAAATGTCAGGGTGTTGTAACTGTAGGGGTCCTGACCCAAAAAGGAGTTGGGGGGGAGGTCGCAAGGTTATTGTAGGGAGGGTTGTGGTTCTGCTACCCTTACTTCTGCACTGCTGCTGATGGCGGCCCTGCCTTCAGAGCTGGGCAGCTGGAGAGCGGCGGCTGCTGGCCGGGAGCCCAGCTCTGAAGGCAGAGCCACCGCCAGCAGCAGCGCAGAAGTAAGGATGGCATGGTACGGTATTGCCACCCTTACTTCTGCGCTGCTACCTGCAGATCTGGGCGCCCGGCCAACAGATGTGGCTCTCCAGCCGCCCAGCTCTGAAGACAGCGCAGAAGTAAGGGTGACAATACCGCGACACCCCTAAAATAAACCTGTGACCCCTCTGCAACTCCCTTTTGGGTCAGGACCCACATTTGAGAAACGCTGGTCTCCCCCGTGAAATCTGTATAGTATAGGGTAAAAACACGCACAAGACCAGATTTCACAGTCTGTGACGCGTTTTTCATGGCCGTGAATTTGGTAGGGCCCTAGACATAACAGGTCATGCTCTCCTTCCCTTGGCTGGGCTTCTACAGTGTTTACAGTGCCCCTGCAGAGAGAGGCTCCACTCACCGTGGTCTCTTCCCAGAAGTGAAGTGGTACCCCAATGTTTGAGAGTGGTGGCAATGAGAGAGGGGGCACCCTTTTCACAGTTCATGCAGGGCAATGCCTCTCTGTAACCTGACAAGTGTTTGGCAGCTAAGGATAATGGTGCAATCAGACAGAGGCATCCCGGAAGTGTTTGTGTAACTGTAGCATCTGTGAAGTTCAGCGGAAAGCCTCCAGTTTTTCACAGCTGAGAGTCAGGCCTAAGCAGGACCATTCTGCACATGCTGCATGTGTTGCTATCACGGCCCTTGTAAATAAGGAATAAGGTAAGCTGTGATCTGCAGGAGAACTAGTCTGAGCTGCACATCACGGGCCATTGAACCCCATCTACCCCCTTGTATTGAACCCAATCACCTGAATTAGACTAGAGTATTGCAGCCCTTAGGAGACTGCGCTATTGTGTGTTTGAGGCAGACCATACCATCAGTGCCTGAGGCCCCTGCAATGGCAGGGAACTGCTCTGGTGAGGTATACCCATTGATACCAGCAGTGCTAGCAATCTCCTGCCCTGCTTCACCATCCCTGCTTCACCAGACTTCCATGCAGCACCCACGGAGGGGCCTCAAAGGGGAGCCTGGGATAGGGGTCAGGGATGGTGCTGGCTGATAGCAGGCTTCCCATTCTCCCGGGGCAAGGGATATCTTGGGCCAGGATCATAGAATCATAGAATATCAGGGTTGGAAGGGACCTTAGGAGGTCATCTAGTCCAACCCCCTGCTCAAAGCAGGGCCAATTCCCAATTTTTGCCCCAGATCCCTAAATGGCCCCCTCAAGGATTGAACTCACAACCCTGGGTTTAGCAGGCCAATGCTCAAACCACTGAGCTATCCCTTCCCTAAATCAGGATCAGGGAATCAAAGAGAAGACAGCTGGCAAGAGTGTTCTCCAAGGCTCCATGTGTGCTGTGATGGGAGAATGACTTGCTAAGTTAGGCCAGGTCTACACTACCTGCCGAATCGGCGGGTAGCGATCGATCTTTCGGGGATCGATTTTTTGCGTCTAGTGTAGACGCAATAAATCGATCCCCAATCGCTCTGCCATCGACTCCGGCAATCCACCCCCGCCGAGAGGCGGAAGTGGAGTCAACGGGGGAGCGGGAGCATTCGACCCTGCAGCGTCCTCATGGTGCGGTAAGTCGAGCGAGGTACGTCGACTTCGGCTACATTATTCACGTAGCTGAAGTTGCGTACCTTACATCGACCCCCGTCCCTAATGTAGACCAGGCCTTAACCCTCTAGACTTGCACTCAGGCTAAAGCTTCCAGGTTGTAATACTGGTTCCTGATGTAATAATTAGTTCTCGACCTCTGGACCTGGTTAGCAATGTCAGCCACTGCCCAGCCTTCCCCTGGCTTTCAACAAATTCAGCAGCGCTCACGGGGCCAGATTCTGATCTCAGTTAATGTGATTCTGAGATGTAGCCACTCCCACGTCACACTAGTGTGGCAGAGAGGAGAATCTGACCTTTATTTTAAAACCAAGTACATACAAGTTTACTTTAACATTTCTAAATGTTTCTTCTATTAATAGATGTGAAACTTTGAGCACTGTTAACTATTTTAAGTGAGATCTCAAGTATTTTTTCAAAAATCCCATCTGGAAGGTATTTTAGGCTACAGTCACAGTGTAAATAACACCTTGTATGGTTCTCATGACAGAAGATAGCCTTCCTAATTACAGTAGTGTTATCAGCATGTTGTCCAGAACGGCTTAGCACATTATAGCCTTGGTGTTTACAAACTGTTTTCATTTGCAAGGCTTAATGGTTTCTCAGTCGTTTCTGGGAGCTTGATAGAAGAAATACAGGATATTTATATTCGTAGTGAGGTGTATGAACTGCTGCTGGATTCTCAAAGGGGGTGCACTATAAAGCAAATTAAAGGATATCAACAGAATTTTAACTAAATGCTTTGAACAGCCAATGGCCAACTTACAGCCCCCATCCCTGGACATTCCCGGCACAGGTCTTCTGGAGTTATGCGTTTCCCTAAAAGCTAATCACTTTGCTTGATATCATCTGTGGTTAAATTTAGCTGAAGTTAATGTCTCTAAGCCTCACTTTCAGATGAGAGAGCATGATACGAAAAACTTTTATTGGGCAATCTACCTTAGCATAATTAGATCCATTGCATACAAGACGTGCGGTTTTGTTTCATCATTGGGAAAAAAAATTCTATAGCAATTAATCGGCACTTGCAGTTGCTAGTACCAATTACAAATAAAGCCTGTGTTTGAAAGATTAGAAACAGATACTAATCTCATCTTGCCTGAGAGTTAGATGGGAAATTTTGTCACTTCAAACTTGCTGAGAACCTCAAAGTTAATTACTTAATTAAAAATAATAATGATTGATGAATGCTGCAGGTGTACGTCAAATAGAGCCAATCCAAACATTTTAATTAGATTACACTTCACTTAAAGGTGGATGGGAAATTTGACAAAGTTTACGTTGTGACAGCAGAATACACACAAAAACAATAGAGAGACTTGAAGGAACTGTAATGAATTTTCCAAGTCTTCTGACCACAAATCCATTATAGACTAAATCACACTAAATTATTTCACTTTGGCTAATCTCTGCTTTGCCTTATCTTGAAATGCTTTTGAGGCCAATGAAACACCATTTGAGCTGTAAGAAAGAAAGGCTTGTAAATCCCTTTTCAGAACCTTCGAGCTGGCTTAGGCTGATGAGGCGGCAGGTAGGATGTTGTTCTTAGCCATTGCCTGGGTGGGTTATTCCCATGCTGGCGACTGGAGACTCCCAGTGGAGACTTGCCCCGGTGTAGGCAGAATCTGCACTGGTGTGGGGCAGACATAGTCTGGTGTAAGAGTGGCTGTGTCATGGACGTGGGAGGGATGGGACAGTTTGGGGGTGCCAAAGCTGAGCCCCGCTTCACCCATCGTCCCCCTGCAGAAGGGACCTATCTCCAGCGCTGCCAGCAGCCTGTCTCAGGGAGGACCCGTCCTGCTGGCCCGGGTGGCTCTGAATAAGGAAACTGGAACCTGCTCCCATTTTTCACTGCACCCGAGCCCAGCTCTGACCTAGCAGAGAACCGGGGCCTGTGAGCCAGCACTTGCAGCTTCCTTTTGATCGTATCCTTGGGCTGCTGCCCTCACACCCTGCCCGAGGGGGCCTTGCCAACATTAACTTCCTGGCATTGCCACCTTATAACAAAGCAATGAATATAATACAGGTGAGCTGCCCCAGTGGGCTACAACAGCCACTGTGTTCCCGGGCAGGAATGGTCATGGAAAGAAAACGTGTTTAAGTGAATGTTTGTGGAAAGCAAATTCTGAATTTGCAGTCTTTGCTATTCACACCCAAACCTGATTCTAAAAGCGATGCTCCTCCAGTGGGAGGAGCAGAAACAATACCATGTGACCTATGTATCCAATCAAACCTGAACAACATAGTTTGAATTTCAAACATGGAACATTTACAGCCAGGGCCGGTGCAAGGAAGTTTCGTGCCCTAGGCGAAACTTCCTTGCACCAGCCCTGCACCCCCCTCCCCCAGTTAACGCCGCCCCCCCAGACCTCCCCCTGCCTGTGGGCCGTGAGAGATCAGCCCCCCCCCACAGGCTGCGGGAGCTCAGCCCCCCCTGCCCGCAGGCCACGGGAGCTGAGTGTGGAACCAGGAGGCAGGGGGGCAGCTCGCCGCGGCTGCCTCCCAGCTCCACGCTCAGTGGCTGAGCGTGGAGCCGGAAGGCAGGAGGCAGCCGCCTGCCGCCCCCCAAATCCTGGTGCCCTAGGCGACCGCCTAGGGTCACCTAGTGCTAGTGCCGGCCCTGTTTGCAGCGAACTGCCAACAGACAGTCGACTCCCCAAGAAGATTTTGTTGAAATAATTTCAAATGACCTTGAGAACGTGTCAGGTGCTCGTCATAGGTCACGAACCATTAAATGTGGCAAATTGTATAAATTATCCACTGCGAACTATTCACTCCGCTCCAATCATGCTCTCCTTGGCATCCAAGCCATTGCAGCTGAGGGCATGAGCAGCTCTCATCCCTTTATTTGCAGACGCTTTGGTCACTGCCGGCCTTGCTTTGCCTTCCCATTTCCAACACGCAGAGGAGATTCTGCTGAGCGCTTGTCTCAGCTGGATTCAGTCGTGATTGCAAAAAGAAACCCGAAGCACAAAGCACCTTTATGTGGCCACATCAGTAGCACACTGTGTTCTAACCAATTGCACAGCCTGGGAAGAGGCTTATCACACAGCTTTAAATCATGTCTTCTTCCAGGCACTGGAGGTAATGCTGCATAATGTTATCAAACTCTAGAGCAAAAGCACCAGGTTCTGATCCCCGTAGCACAGTAAAGGCAATGCAGTTACTCCTCTGGATTGACAATGGAGCAACTGAGAACAGGACCTGACCCACAATCAATAATTAAAGACAGTAAGAACCTCCAGCCTGGAAAGTGTTTGCCACTTTAAGTGTTTCAAGCATGTTAGCATGCATAATAAAACCCCATTGTCCTTGCATTCTCTTGCTACCTGTTATGCACACTACACTTGTCTTTTACTCTCTTACTTCACTGCTTGCTGCCGAATGGGAAGTAATCTCTGGTTGGATCACTGGTTTGCTTTAAAATGTTTCTATTGAAGCTAAACAGAGTGTGTTGCGTGGCTTGCATTCATTGAACCTAGCTTGGCTTTTTTTTTTTCTGGAGCATTCACAAAGCGGAAATAATATTTTCCCAGCACAGTGCCTCTCTTTCTCTATGCCACACTGGAAGATGCGTGGCAGATCAGTCTGGGAATCGCAGTGTCCACAAAGGACAATATGAAAGGGGAAGTTCAAAGCAGTATTTGAGGCAAAGGGCAATCTCAGGGGAAGAGCATTGGGCTCATTTTCATACTGAGCAGCATTGACAATTGCATTAGAAGGGCAGCGTTCCTTGCTTTGACCCATATTGCCAGAATGTTGATAATGTTTAATTAGATCAGCAGTAAATGGTCCTGTATGAAATCTTATTTGAAGAATATCAGGGCATGGGAACATGTGGCAACAGTCACAGACCTACCAGAATGGAACGAATTGCAAAATTTTCTGTATAGATTTTGAAGACAAGGTTTCCTCACTGCGACAAATAGTTTTTTGCTACATACGGCTTTTGTGATACAATAACAATGGCAGCCTGAATTCTCTTCCCTATTATCTTGGAAGACTTTAATTCATATTCCAAGTCGGGTAATATTAACCTCAGCTTTCTAAAATAAATGCTGTTGAACTATTGACTGTACAGTATTGTACAGGGTTGGGGTTTTTTTTTGACAGTGCTGTACATTAAGGCAATTTATCCACCCACGTAGTCAGTAGGAAAATCCAATTTGGGCTACTTTGCATAAAGAGATGGTACATCTATCAAATAAAGTATATTTTAGCAGGAATTACAGTAATAATCGGGGTGATTTCCACACGGAATAACTGGCAGTTCTTCTTCGCTCCTGAATAACTAGCGATTAAATAATTACAGGGTAGATACACATAAGATTAGTACAAACAGAAGACAGATCTTTAGAGAAGCTGCAAGTATGGAAACGTTCCTGAATCCCTTTAGCATCTCAAGTCCTCTATAGACCAACCCACTACAGGTTAGTGTCACCTTGTCAGTGAACACCCAGCACCTGTTCTGTGTTTTACTGCAACGATTCTGTCCTCCACACACCCTCAACAAACTCCTTCTCTCTGCTTCCCCTGTTAGCTCAGCCTGCTCCCCAGATCCGTCACCCTTTGCAATCCCAGCAACCTTGCCCGCTTCCTGAGATTCCAGTGGCCCTCTCAACTAAACTGGTCACCCTTTAGCACCAGATAGGATGCTGCATGGGACAGTTCTGTCCTGAATGAGAGGATGGACTAGATGGGAGCTGATTGGCCATCTCCCCTTCTAACCCCTCCCCTCCCCCCCGCCCCGTGAAATGGGAAACACAGCCAAAGGCAGAAACAGCTAGGCCAATAACAAAACACCCGTTTCTCTTAGATGCCCTGCTGATAGGTGCTGTTAACCCACAGAGCGCTTGCTCTGTGGAGAATGCAACAAGAATGAGTCATGATGAGATGTGTCTGGAGGTGCAGAAAGGCCACAAGCACAAACACAGAATCAAGCATGATGCTGGAGAAAGGAGGTGTGGCTTTTTTACACCTTGCCTGGTGAGATCCAGCTTTGGGGCCAGATAGGATCACCTCTGCTGGCACGGAGGGTCCTATGCCATCTCCTCTCCCTGCCATGAGGGTCTGGGGATTTCCTAGTCGACTGCCTGTGAGCTCCTCCTGGCTGCTGCTGCTCACCTCCTTGGGTCGTTCTTCCTTTGTTTCATGACCACGAAGTATTTGTCAGAAGAATATAAGTGGGTGCTCGGTGCATTTCTCAACAAACACGTTTCTATGTTTCTTTGTGTTTCCCCTCAATAGGAAGGTCAGAACCTCTCTACAGTCCATTCTCAATGAGTATTTTAAAATTCATGGGTGTATTAAAATTCATTAGTGTATTAAAAGGAAAATGCTTCTTGCATTTACTTTCAATTTGAAACAACATGTGTCAAAAGTGTCTTTCTAATTGCTATCTGGAATAATGGCGTTCTGATGTTGGGAACTTTATTGTCAGTTTATGCAAAGAAGATAATTTTTGCATTTGAAATTTAATTATGTTGATATAATTATTCCTTTCCTCGAGAAAATTGCGTGGTACAGATATGCCATGTCTGAATTTAAGTAGAAGGGCAAAATAGGTACAATTGTTGCAGGCACCAATTATGTTGATAGCAGCTGAAATCTCAGGCATATGCTAATAGGAAGGCCCAATATATGCTCTGAACAGCAGTTTTAGGGGAGCATCATCCATTTGAGGCTAAAGGGAAGATTGTCCTGCTTGAATCATCTGGAACTTGTTCCTATAGAATGTACTTAACTCTGTTCCCGTGGACTGGAGAGAAAAATTATGCCATCAATGTTGAGCTTTGACCTGCTAAACTAGGGACTACTCTCAAATCCACTCTGCGGACCTCTCATCTATCCAGATCCCTTCCATGCTGTGTGCATGGAACTCCCAAGGGTGCAGCTGGAGAGCAGAGTGTACACTGGAGACTCACCATGTGCAGTATGCAGCATTTGGCTGTCTGCTTCTACCAGAGCTTGTCTCTAAAAGCAAAGGTCTTGATTCTGGGTGAGTGAAGGTAATGGGAGATTTGCTGTTGACTTCAATGAAGGATCAGGCCCTCAATGAATGTACACCATGGGATAAACTAACAACGTATTAACTTGTAGGATGGAAAGATATGAGTGTTACAATCTCTGAAACCTTCCCCAATCTAGCATGGTTTTTTTACATGGTTTATTTACAAATACAATTGTCCCTGTGTAAGGACGTGTGAATCAGTTGGGATAAAATAAGACCAAACCTAGACCTCTGCTCAATCCATAAACAGCGGACAATTTGTTTACGCTTATTTGATTCTGTTCAAGCTGAGCCAATCATTTACTTGACAAATTTCTCCTTTTTTCCCGTTTACAAATTGCCTCCAGACTGGTCATGAAATTCTCAAATTCCTTTGTTAATTCTTCAGAAAGTACTGAATATTCTCAATTCATGCTGAGTGACAGGTTCCATAAATCATGTAGTATTGTTCTGTTTCCCAACTGTTCCTGTCGCACGTTTATATAAGTGAATGTACAATTCAGAATTAACTTTCAGTGAAAGGTGGAGCATTCAGACTTAAAATTCACTTTTCACATGGATTTGCACAAGTGAATTACTTGAAGGTTAATGAAGAGCGAACACAAATTTGCATGAATTTTTTTCACAGCATTGGAACAGTTCCAGTGCCTCTAATAATAACAATAACTCGACAGCTCTTGACTGTAAACCCATCTGTTTTAGGGACAACGGTATTGTTAAGCCCTGCTGTTAAGATTCATTAGAAATCTCTGTTTTCCAGACTACCATTAAATAACCACTCTGGCCGGAAGCTTCAAAAAGAATCCCAAGATCATTGATGGCATTAGCACGTGGGCAGTATAATGTATTAAGTCACCTGCTCAATACCATCCAACGTTCACCTCACTCCCCACAAAATGATTGGTAACTTTGCACGTCTCTGGTGCCTTTGGCCATTGGCTCTCAGAGCTCTTTACTAACATGAATTCCTCCTCGCACAGCTCCTGCTTGGAAGGTGAATTGCATTGGCCTCTCTGGGTTTCCCCAACAGTAAAAGTGAAAATCACCCCCAGAGCAAGGTCTGGCAAGGTGCTGAACCCTTCCCTTCCACTGAAGTCTCTGGGAGTGGAGTTCATTCAGCACCTTGTAGGATGCGGCCCAGAGTCCTTCAGAACCCAGCTCTCCAGCCCTGCAACGCAACCACTTGGCATAAGATGTCAGAGGAAGGACCGATTTCAGCCCCATGTGGAGAGCCAGCACAAGACATAGGCACCACTTAAGTTCTACCTCACCCACCAGGCAAGATTGTGTCCTGGTCCTACACAGCCTTGCAGGGGACCCAAGGGGGGCGTAGAACCGATCAAATCTGTATGCAGCTCAGTAACGGGGTGGGAGAGAGAAGAGGTTGTGCACCTGATACCCCATAGGGGAATGGATGGGGTAAGGAGGGGTAGAGCCATGGGTCTGCCCTCCTGTGTGCCAACCAGCAGAGCCACCAGCTGCGAGGAGGGCGGTAAGCAGTACTCCAGAAAGGGGTGTCACATCTTACTTCCCCTAACTAGAGACCGAACTGAGCAGAGTGGAGGCTGTGCCTCGGGATGAGTTTTATCCCACTACTTCTGCAAGGAGCTGCCCCATCCTCCAGGCTGACCCAAGGTTCAATCTACCACTGCGGCTCTGAGTGGGACTTACGCAGTCGCCTTGTGCTGGCCTTGGTATATGGATGAATTTCACTCGATAGTCTCACTTCCTTTCTGGGTGCTCTGTTGGCATCACTTTTAATGAGACCTGGGGATCCAGATCCCTTAGAAGCAGCACTGAAAATTCCAGCCTTAAAATTTGATAGATGCTGATAACAACACGTGAACACAATGTAAGCCAAGCTGATGTTCATGGCAGCTGCCCAAGGAGAGAGAGGGTCCTCACAACGCAAGCCACCAAGATTCCGTTATTTGTTAATATTTCACCTCTGTAGAAGATGCCGAGGCCTTTTATTTTCACCAAATTGAGTAAGAAAGCGGCTGAATTCCCAGATACAGAGAAGCGATTCCATCCCATTGTGTTGAGGGGGGAGTGCAGTCCCCCATCGGTATGTCAGGAAAATAATAATAATAGAATGCAGCAAAACCAGAACGCAGCCAGTGAACTACATTTCACTGAGCCGCATCTTCCCGGAGCGGAGGAATTCTTTTAATTAGTGCCGTTATCAGTATATCGGAAGGTTTGCTTTTCTATCAATAGGTTGTTTTGCTGCGGGTTTTAAATTTACAAATAGCTGATTACAGATGTGGTCACTAAAGCACTGCGTTTTCTCCCCATGTGATTTAACACTTCGCTGCCTGTGTTCCCAGGCGAGAGTATTTTGCTTTTTTTCATTTGGCTGCGTCTCCCGCCTCAGTTGTGTAGTGTCTGCTACTGTGTGGCCCACAGCACCACAGGACCGGAGCAGAACACCATGTCATGGAGCACTTTTCATACCCAGCTGAGGGTGACCAGACAGCAAATGTGAAAAAGCAGGACAGGGAGTGGGGGGTAATAGGAGCCTATATAAGAAAAAGACCCAAAAATCGGGACTGTCCCTATACAATCGGGACATCTGGTCACCCTAGCTGACCTGCATTGGTACAAGGATGAACAAAATGACCCGCTATGTCCTTTCCCACTCTAACTCCTAGGCTGGGGAGTTCCATGAAGGGAACCAGTCAGATGTCCACTTACGTTTCCCCCCGAATAGCCGGGGAATAAAAGGCCTGGAAACGCTAGATTTGACAAAGATCTGGGTGGCGTTAAAGTCTCGACAAGTATCGGCGCATTCCCAAAAGCGACGGTGATTGTGTGCAGTCCAAACTCAGACATTTCTTTGCATGTTTTATGAACTGAAATGCTATTCCCCTAAGGGCCGCTCACCCTGTGATACCCAGGCTTTCGTTATTTACTCTGACAGGCGGCTGGCGCCTGCACTAAGGCCTGTCGCTGCCTGCACTACAAATCATCTCTCACCTTGTCACCACAGAGACGGCAATTTTACAGCTGGCACCTTCAATCAAGTTAAATTTGCAGCTCGCGCGGGCTGAAGAATGCCTTTCTAGCTGGGATCTGAAACGACTCCAAAGCAAATTAAAACGGCAAAGTTAAAACTGCGAGTGGTAAAAGAGCGAAACCCCCATGTGATTAGCGCCAGCTCACGCGGCCATTATTGCAATTATGATGGGAGAATCTCAGCCGCGGCTTGTTGCTGATGTTGACGGTGAACAATAGAATCCAGGATTGCGACACTTTTCCACCCCGTGGTTTAAATTGAGCTTCTGATTTTCTTATAAGCTGGCAATGTTTCGGAAAAGAGCTTTGTCTTTAAGCAGTTTGTACCATGTTATGTAAGTGGATCAGCAACCCAGAAATACACAAAAAATGTCCCTTTGGCCCCTGCACTCTCAGCAGGTCTGTTCCCAGATTAGTCTTATGAAGGAGCTGCTTCCTTCCTCACATCTCGCCTGGATAAAGCACAATTTAACTGAATCTTAAAACCTGAGCGTTAAGAGAGTTGTGGTGGAACCAAATCCAATGGGTCAAAGACTGAAAAGATGGGAAAGGCATCCTAGATCATGGAATCTACCCACTGGCTAGATCAGTGTAACACCGCCATACAGAAAGCACAGGTACAACTGCCAACTGCACCCAAGAGGTAGAGAGGATCCTGCATTCGTTTCCTTTTATTTTGAGGGATAGAAATATGGTAGGTTACTGCCGTTCTAAAGGCTGTTTCAGCAAAACCAGAAGGTCAAAAGCCATCAGAGGACGTAGCTCTGTTAGCATTCAAAACAAGAGGAAATGTTCAGGAGTTTGGGGGTCTCCTTACAGGATTTGGGGGTGCACTGTAACCTCTGCCATAACACTGCTGCTCTTGAAGGGAAGAGGAGATAGACTAATGGTTAAAATCACTAGGCTCAGCAGAACTGGGTACAGTCCCCAGGTCTTCTACCGGCTTCCTGAGCGACCTTGAGGAAGTCACTTCCCCTCCCCATGCCTCAGTTTCCCATCTGCACATCAGATACTAATGCTTCCTTTCTTCCACCCTTTGTCTGGCTTAGATTGTCTATTCAGACAATAAGCTCTTTGAGGTGGTGACTGTCTCTTATCATGTGTTTGCACGTGACTTAGCACAACGGGGCCATTATCTTGGCTGGCACCTCTAGGTGCTACTGGAATAATAACAAATACATTCTATAAGGAAATACATCATTTAAGTGAATGGTTTGTTACCCATCTCAGATATTTAGGTCCATAGCTGAATGTCTACAGCTTTTCCGAACAAAACCTAATCTTAACATGTGTTTTTCCTAGGAGAAGCAGGTGGATGAGCTGTCCGCAGTGAGGCAGACCTTGCAAGCTGACCTGGAAACCTCGATCAGACGCACTGCGGCTCTGCAGGTCGCCCTCGAAGAGGTGCAATCCAGTGATGAAAGTGATACAGAAAGGTATCTAGACTAAAACCAAAGAAACAAGACAAAACAGAGGCCAGGTTCATCCCCGGGGAAAGCATTCTGAAGTTAGTGCAGATACACCAGGGACCACATGGGCCTGAAGTCTCTAACTGTGACAGAAATAGTCTAGTCACAAAAATCATTGGTCCATTTTCTACGTTCATGTAAATCATCCCACTCGGCATAGTTTGTGAGTGCCACCTATTATGCAAAATTTTTCTTTGATAAATGGTTTTTTTTTTTGGTTCCAAAAATCACTGTTCCATTTCCCACCAGACGCATGCTTTCTCTCAGGGAGGGGATTCTAATCCCCTTGTGTTTGGTGCCGTAAATATAGGCTGTGGGTGTGTTTTTTCACATGCTGCTGCGTGGTTCACGGCTCTTCACCTTGTGCGGTCGTTTGAACCAGTGCAAACTAGGAGTCGAATGCTCCCAACACAGCAGGGCAGTGTTATAACACAAGTGGAAATGGCTACACAAGGTGCAGGGCAATGGGAAAACCAGGGCCCTAATTTTGCATTTTTCCTTCAGCCTTTTCCAAAAGAGCTGGTAGGGTTAGTGGATAACTTCCTTTTACTGTGTCACAGCTGAAGTGGATTTAGACCAGGATTGAAGGGGGTTAAACGTAATGATTAAAAATTAAGCATATAGTTTTAACTATTTAACACTGACATCTTTAAGTTTTCCTCCTGTTTGTTAATCAGCTATTAAAGCCACTGGGAAAAGCATTTCCAGGCTCGGATGGGATAATCGTTTTAGTGCCAGTGTCACAAAATGATCTCACTTTTCAGAAAAATGCATGTTCCCAGCAGGAGGCTCAGAAATGCCAGTTGGAATCGAAATCTTTATTCTCCAACACGTTTCACGTTTTCTTCCTGCAGAGAAGTGCTTGTGACCTTGTGCTTTCAGACTGCTGGGCAAAATGAGTCCAGTGCAAGTCAAATCTACCACCTAAAAACCTTGACAGCCAGCCTTTAAAAAGGCTGTCATCAGATACATTTAAAAATAAAATTCTCCTACAAATTAAAAGGCAAAATAATTCCAGCAGTGAATTTTGTGCTCAACAAAACAAATGACTGAATAATCTCCAAATCAGGGGAATTTGCCCCAAAACTCATGATGCCTTGCTGTCTGTCCAGTGCTAATTGTCTAACTGCTCTTCCCAGATCTGTGTTTGAGAGACCTGTTCTTACTCAGCTAAAGTCATTCTTTTCCCCATAGCTCTCACAGATACAGTCAAATACCTGAAAAGCTAGTCTGAAACCTCCCTTCTATTACTCATCTTCACGTATTTCTTAAATATTTGTTCTTTAATGGTAAATCAGTCCAGTGCCATCTGTCTTTCTAACTGCTTTTTAGTCTCTTTGATGGCTTCGGAGTGTCTCTTTCCCAGACAGCCTCCAGACAAGGCCATTCCTCCTGCAGCAGATCTAATAGGATGCTCTTCCAGAAAATAAATCTGCTCTGTCTCTTCCCGGCTCCCTCTGCCATGAATACAGGGCTCCTCTCTCTTTGTAAGACGAAGTCTCCTGGAAAGCCTCAGTCTTAAAGGGGCAAGCACTGGGCTACACCCGCCATCGCTGCTAATGCGAGAGAAGAATGTTTCCACAGATCATCTAATTATCAGACTTCTGACCACTAGATGCTCAATAAACTGAAGTTATTGATTAAAAAAACCAGACAGCCCTGTGATGTTTACTTGCCTTCAAAATCCAGGTTGGGTGGGGAGAGAGAATCCGTTTTGCAGTAGAGCTGATTGAAATATTTTGACAAGAAAAAATTTCCACTCGATTTCCATTCCCCATTTTTGGATTAGCTTCATTCTGATGATTGTTGTTCCCTCCTTTCCCTCATTGCTAAGAGGGCATTATGACAAAGAGAGAGAAGGGTTATATATATACACATACACACACACACTCCCTTCTTTGAAAATATATACTTATTAAATAGTATATCAATAGTATCTATTTTCAAAGAATGGGGCGTGTGTGTATATACATGTATATATTGACATCATTCATTGAAAAGATGCAGTTCTTTCCCCAGTTATTAAACTGGGTGGAACAGGGTGAAACCCAAGAGCTCAGAAATGCCCTTTCTAATCAAAACTGATTTCAGATACAATTCATGCTTTATTTCGAAATGAGAAGTACTTCTCAGCAGGGACTCTCCAGGCTGCTGTGCTGAGGAAAATGGTGTTCTGCCCTTTTTATAGTTATTTACCCCTCTATATCCACGGCTTCAGATTTTCTCATTTCCCTGCAGTCTTTAACTTTTAACCAGTGAATCCTAAAACGAGCCCAACCTGTTACTAAAAGTTGAATTAGTAAATTCAGTCCTTCATTGAACACTACCAGCTCTGTAACAAACCAGGCTTGTGATGCATTGCAGGGGGCTCAGATTTACAACTGATCAATGCCTGACGATGTGTCTCACCTCTGACTTCAGTGGAGTTAATGCTGATGCACACAGGCGGGAGAGCAGCATCAAGCCCCAAACATATTGCATGAAGTAGATCGCAGGAAAACCAATACGCTCTGATGCAGAAGAACTGCAAATAGCATTGTGGCTCACAGCAGGCATAACATAACATCACATCAGTCCCTTTAGTCAGCCTACAGATCTGGGCTGTGTGTTTGAGCATGTTACAGGATAGTTAGCCCATCCAACTGGTACAACTTGCATTACCATCAGTGGGCTCTGGACTGGCATACATCACTCTACTGATGTACCTCCTCACCTCCCCCCTCAGTGTGCACAACGGTGGCCTGTGTGTGTGTGTGCGTGCGTGCACACCCATGTGCCTTTCTTCTCTGCCGTCTGATTTTTAGGACATATTTTGGACAGATAGGAACAGGCCCTGGTAGCTCTGCTCCTCCTTGTAATGACAGCTGGAGGAGAAAGTTGTGTTACAATGAATCTGAAATGTTTTTGCTCTCCTCAAATGGAAGCTGATCCTCTGACTTCCACTGTGGTTTAGTAAAGACAGCACAATCCATCGCCGAGTGCAATGATCTTTTCTTCCTTCATTACTGTGTCCAGACAGCCCTGGAATCAGCCTGTTTAAGAAGAGATATGTAACTGAACCCTAAGATTTGCTGGCTGGTTAAAGCTTTTCACCTTTTTTGTGATATTGACTCATAGTTGTCAAAATCTCGTTTGCCAAGGAGATGTCAATACCTGGTGAAAATGTGATCGTGTTCTTATTAGAGGTGCTTTGATTAGTTTCAGATGGGATTTCAGATGGATTGCCTTTACATACACTGCAGCTACATTGATCTTCCACATTTTCTCTAGATACTCTGCCAATTAATCCAAGATAGATGGTCTCAATTTTTTTTCTTTGCCGGTTCTGATTTGAGAATATTAAACTGGCTTGTACTTTTAAAGGAAGTGAATCTCTTAAAGGGAATCAACCTATCACCATATCAGGAGTGGACACTAATGACAAATGAACACAGGGACCAAACTCCTAGCATAGTGTGAAACCCTTTTGAAAGGTTTGTGCCCCCCTCTAATACAGACCTGGAGGACTGGTCCAAATGTGTTTTACGATGAAAGCCATCATCCCAGAGCTGAACGTAGAGTGAATAAAATGGGGATTGTGTTTGCACGCTGCCCATCTGGGTTACAGAGCATTTTCACCAGCATGAGGAGAAACAGCCAGCTGAAGTGGCAATGGCATGAAAATCAGGTTGCCTGGAAAAGTTTGTTTCATGGGCACTGAAAGCAGACTCTGAGCCAATCTGTGCTTATGTTGTGAAAGACCAGAACAGATTCTGTCATCTAAAGGTGAAAAAAATAATAAAAAGATTAAGGATGAAGGGACCAAAACAGATCAAACAAAAGCCACCCCAAACTACCACCCTGGGAGAACCCATCCAGGTTTTATTCATCTTTCCCCTGATTCATTTTTCATGTGCATGCCTTGGTTTGACCTGGGTTTGGAGCACAAATTCTACACCATTGTGAGAGAGGCTGGGCATGTGGTTGTTTCCAGTCCAGGGAGCCTGCAAAGCCAGGTGAGATAGCCTAGTCAGGATAAGGTTTCCAAATACCCCATTTGCCTGCTTACCTCAGATTTCTTTGGTGTCTTTGGGGAAGGAGGGCATGTCAAAGTGAATGCAAAGTAAAATGGTGGTGTGTTCTGCTTACAGGGACAATCAGTCTAGCTTAAGCTCCACTCTAAGTCTGGAGCCAGAAGAAAGCATCAAATCCTGGATGGGATCTTCAGTGGGCTGGTCATCACCTTCGGGTCCCAGTGTGGCTGGAAGTCTGTCAAGGCAATCCATGGGCAGCCGCAGCACCCCGAGCCTGAGGTAAGAGCTGTCCAGAACTTTCTTAGACTAAAAAAACATCAGTGGTAACGGATGGTATGTGCTGCCGGTCAAGTTGTGAGAAACCGAGAGCTCACACCAAACATATCCTCTGTAGAAACTTTAAACAGTAAATGCCAAGTGCCACACACAGCCAGATGTACAAGGTTTCTGATTTTGCATGCTTTTAAACGTGGCGGATTGCAACAAGACAGCAAGGTGCTATTAGGCGAATGGTATTTTAAAGGTACAGTATTTCCCGTGTAAAGCTGCATGTCTGCATCTTGCCCTCTTAGAATTATAAAAGAGGCAGGTACAAAGCAAAACCCTGTCGCCAGCCAACATCAACTCTTCCACACCAGTACCCTTCCCTTGACCAGACCTCCAAAGCAATGACATTTAGTTGGGACATAGGTCACTATCTGATGTTTATTTCTGATGATTGTTCATTGCCCTTTTAAATGTAAGGGACTACATTCAGCTGGGTAAGAACTACTGACTGGTGAAAGTTAAAAAGCTTTGGACTTTCTGTTCGGATCAATATCCAGAACTTTGAGTCACAATAACTTTGGGAAAACTTAAGAATAGTATTCAGAGTTCCCCGCTTCACGCAGTCTTAGTCACATCTTTATCTTTAGTGCTCCCTTCATTACTGCAGTATCATATTAGGACAGTGGCTCTCAACCTTTCCAGATGGCTGTACCCTTTCAGGAGTCTGATTTGTTTGTGTACCCCCAAGTTTCACCTCACTTAAAAACTACTCGCTTATAAAATCAGACATAAAACTACAAAAGGGTCACAGCACAGCGTTACTGAAAAATTGCTGAATTTCTCATTTTTACCATATAATTATAAAATAAATCGATTCAAATATAAATATTGTACTTATATTTCAGTGTATAGTATATAGAGCAGTATAAACAAGTCATTGTCTGTAGGAAATGTTTGTTTGTACTGACTACACTAGAGCTTTTTACGTAGCCTGTGGTAAAACTAGGTAAATATTTAGATGAGTTGGTGTACCCCCGGGAAGACCTCTGAGAACCACTGTGTTAGGAAGTACTCCATGAATTCTCTAAATATATGCTCCTATTGCAATTGGTAGCTGCCTTAGCACTATTAGCAATGGGAATGTTATGTGGAACAACAGAAAATGGTGATGTTAAAGTGAGACAGTAGCATTTACCGAATGAGTTGGAAGACCATGACCTAACAGGAGAGGATTTCACATTGCTTGTATTGGACACTGTAATAGACCCACACCTAGATGTTCTCAAGTTTATTTACAGTAACTGTGTGGCTACTCTCCTTCAAGGAAGTAATGGAATCATGGAGTGAAATCCTGGCCTCATTGAGGTTAATGGGACTTTTGCCATTGACTTCAGTGGGGTCAGGATTTCACCCATAGCGCCTGTGTTCCAAAGCTTGGTGCAGGTGGAGATTGTGGGCCGAAGGAAATGGGTTTGAATCAATGGATGGACAGGCCATTTTTGGTCAGATCACCAAGCACGTCACAATATTACTGATCAATTCCACAAAAGGGAAAACAGGAATTGTAGCCTACAGCACAAACCAAACTACACTTTTTAATTTAGACTTCTTCTGGTGTGTATTTCACCTCATACCTGAGTACTTCACCAGCATGCCAGGGAGGGAAATATTATTGTCTCTGTTTTACCGATGAGGAACTAGGGCACAGAGAGTCCAAGTGATTTACCCAGGTCTCTCGAATCCCAGTCTACTGCTTTAACCACAAGATCTACTCTTGAAGAAGGTCAGAGGCTGTTTGCCAGCCATTGCAATGTAGGGCATGCTTATTCCAAGCCCTTTCATTTTGGATACTTGGTCAGATTTGCAGCAGAATGAAGTCGGCAACGGAAACCGTATCTGGCAGCTGCCACTGAAATTTCTTTCTGTTTGACAGGACAAGGTAGGCTACATGGGCATCTCTCAGTGTCACAGACCATGTATGCTTTGCTGGATGCTAATGAGAGGGAGTTTGTCAAGCTCAGTCTACTGCTGTACCTTCTGTCAATGCAAAATATCTGTCAAGTGTGTACAGACAGAACGGGCCCCATAGGAGAATATAGGAGGGAAAACTCAAAATCAAAAGTGCCACTCTGTTCTCAGTGTGGATTGTTAGATCTGGACTGGAGTGTGGTGCAGACACCGAATAGAATACATGGGATGAACCAGCTGTCTGAAAAGACAAATGTTATCTGTAGCTGGAAGGTAAATCCATGCCACGGACAGGCTTAACATTGCAGCAAGCAATGCGGCTCCAGAAGTTGTATCCATAATAGCGTCCCAGTGCTTGTGATAAACAAACACGAACAAGACAGACTTTGAGCAAGAACCTCGGAAATGTCTACCACGGCTTTTTTAAACCACATTTTGGAACAAACAAGCTATTATTTTTCTTCTTTAACAAAACTTTAAAAGTTCTACTTAGCAACAGAGAAGAATGAATAGTAAATACATGGTTTTGTTACTGGATCTGGCAGAGGTCCGTTTAATTGGTCCCATTAATTACTGGGATTTTTCCTCTAGCTCTCCACAAATAGTGGTAGCTGTCTATTGTTTTGTATGGGGCTTAGTGAACAATGGAAGAGCTAGAAGAGGAGAGAAGCTGTGATCGCACTTGTTGCAACCTTGGAGGAAGAAGCACGATGTCTTACAGAGACGTTGCCTCCGCTTCTGTGACTGATCTCAAGAGCCCCTGCACCATCTGTTTGGCTGCAAGCTGCCTGTTCTTATGGAGTGTGTATTGCCTCTGATGGGCACAATCATGCCACCGAAGCTCAGCAGATTTTGGTGACATCAACACCTTCTGCAGTCCCCTAAAGGGCTGGCTCAGGTCTAACATTCTGCCCCTATTGGAAAGTGTGCAGCAGCCATTCACAATTTGCTTCAGAAACAGCTTGTTGTTTGTGGAGGTGTCAGGGATGGCGATATAGCCACAGCTGTGAAGCAAGAAGGAGCAGGGAGAGAGGCTTGGGTCTCTGGTTGCTATTCGGACTAGTGCTGTGATGCTAGGGGCTTGCGTTTGCCCGTTAGCAATCATGTGCCTTGTCAAAAGCTTTAGCTACAGCTGGAGACATGCGCAAACTCACCCATCTAGGCAGAGAAAAATGACACACTGAATTATGTGCCATCGTGCATGCAGTTATTGTCTGCGTGACTCCATCTATGCCCCAGTTGGTGGTGGGAAGGTAAAAGGCTTAGGGTCAGAGTGCTGTCTACTGCTGCTCACAGAGACTCTAATGCCTGTTCCCACCATTTAACGGAGAGAAAAGAGGGAATGAACAACAACTTCCATCTCACGACTGCTTCAACCGACAGGTCACAAGAGCTGTCTATCCTGAGCGATGCATGAATATCTCAGCCAGAACCATCGTCGTCCATTCGGTATGGAGAGTGGAGGGCAAACCCTCGGGGGACGTGATTCTAATCAGAATGCAAAAGCAACTGCAGGTCCAAGTGAGAACCTAAACATAACTGCTGCAGGTGGCTTATTGCATGTTGATTGTTATTCAGTAATAAAACCGCACCCATGATTACTGGCACCAGCATTGCCTTTTGAATTAGTCCCAATCACCACAGGTGGTGACATCTACTGATTTCACATGTATTTTTCTTTCAAGCCAGTGTATTTTTAAAACAGTAGGGGGAAAAAAATCAATCAATTTGCAAACATCGCTGGTGAATTCATCAAAGTGGCTTATCTGGCAAAGATATTCTATTACATTTTTAATACTTGCTGTCTAATTAAAATACACACAATTTCATATTTTGTTCAATATGCATGTTTGCATAACACACCAACTAATGAACTATTTTAGTCTACTAAAATACTCAGAAGCAGCCTTCAGCAAGCACTCTTGGAAAGTTTTTTTCCAATCTTGTCTAGTTTGCAAGTACACGGAGGGGAACAGAGGAGATACCTGTAGATGTTATTACACATGAATGTTAAAAATGGGGAGTTATCACAATGGCAAAAGAGTACCAAAGATTATGAAGAATGTCTTGTCAATGCATTTTACGAATATGTCTTGGTTTGACAGATCGCACCATCATTTAAGGTAGCTGCCATTTTATAGGCTGAAGAGTAGAGAAAAGAGGCGGAAAAAGGAAAGTTACATCATGGGGCATAATTGAGAGGTTAATACTGTTGTGTCATTAATTTTAATACATTATTTAAAACCTCTGTAGAAAAGTGACCGCCTAATCAGGTCAGCTACTATACAGTCATTGGCCCAGAGACTGTGAAAATGTTTCAGGCTACATTCTTTTCAACATGTGGAGAAGGAAGCTCAGTGGGAGAGCGTGGTATTTAAGGTCAAACCATCAAATCAAAGAAGGTAGTTGGTTCCAAACCAGGATCAGTGGAATGGTAGATGAAAGCCGCTACTTCAAAAACACACTTCAAGCAGGATACTATTCCTTGATGTATTCTCTAGAGATGATTTAAAGAGATAATGCAGTCTGTCTGTGGATGTGTGTGCCACCCGCTCACACGTTCACCACTGAGGGAAGATTTTCTATTAAAAGTGTATAAATGTTTGACATGTTTAATCTTTGAAGAAAATGTAAACAAGCTGTAAGCAAGTCGGACAATGGCATATATAAGCAGTCAGACAGCGAGATACTTAATGGGGCTCGGCTTGCCTCACAGCTGTGAGGGACTCGAAACTGAGGAAATTAGCCCTGGAAAAAGGTGGGAACATAAAACACACACAAAACGACGTTAGCGCAGAGGCCAAGTGTGCAGCCTTTGCTTGCAGGGATAGAATTTATTCCTGAGAACAGGCCAGTTGAAACCAGAGAGAATCCTGACAAGGAAATGCTACTCTGCCTGAGGAAGGGTTCAGAATTGGGCACCTAAGTGTTAAGGGTTTGACTGAAACCCTCCGAATAGCCCTGGAAATGAAGACACAAGGCGAGCATCTTATTTGAAATTCCTCCCTGGTATTATGGGGATCTTCAGACAGACAGTGACTTTACATCCCGGATGTGAAGCACTTACATGGGCTGGATTTTCAGAAGTCCTCAAATCAAGGTCTGTGTCATCACTTTGCCAGGAGCCCTGTATGGGAGAAGGTCCATAGCTCCATTGGCCCAGGGGCTGCGCAGGGAAGGGAATTGAATCTCTCCCTGCTCCCAGTATTTATCTGCAGTAGCAAATAAACTACCCCTCTCCCCAGATCAGCTGCACCAGCCAAGCCTCTGCCCACTCAGCACCCACCTGCTTTCTCCAGCATACCCAGAACCAAGGCCAGGGAGGCTGTACAGGAACATAAGAGATTTGTGTGTGTGGTGGAGCAAGGGGGGAGGTTACCCCCTTGCACGTCTCATGCCCACACAATCCATGGCACAATTTAGCTCCAAGTCATTTTTGCTTGTATTGTGCACATATCTTTTTCATTTCTGTGTACCAAATTACCTGACTTTCAGACTGCAGTCATTCCAAAGTGGGGTTTAGTGCCTACCTGCTGTATAGTCGCCCTGTAGTTGTGTGCAGTCACTGAGTTTGTGATTTTTCAAGATTAATACTAGTGTCTTCCCTATAATGTTAAACACTCCATTTTTATTGTGCAGAAGTCTGGGCCCTGTGAATTCAGGTTTACATGGGACAATAAATACAAAGCAGAATTAATTTTCTGAAGAGCAAGTCCCCACACAGCTAATATTTTAAATGCCTTTTGTTGCAGTTTGCAAATGCCTTTCTGAGCCTTGTCTATTGCTGGAATTTAAAACCAATAAAAGCAATGGTTAGACTTAGGCATAGGTAATTGACACGAGTCCATCAGAGAGCAGAGCATCCTTAGTGTGCAGAATTCTACTCTAGCATTGTATTTAAAAATGCTTTTATCTTAATTCCTATGGATGTCTTAGGTCTTTGGTCCAAATTACTTAGGCGTAACTGTAAGTGAATGGCAATAAATCAGAAATTGTGGATTAAGCGTCATCATTGAGATGAACTGTGCTGGATTGATAATAAACGGGCAGCACTGTAGACTGTGGGCAGCACAGTGTTTATCTCTTATTTATCTCTCTATAAAGCAACAGATTGGTCCAGCCATGGCCTAATTTCAAAACGATCCTTTGCATTCAGGCTGGAAGAGATGTCACAATTGAGAGTCGTTCTAAAGTCCATGGAAAGGCACGTTCCAAATCCTAACCGTATAACTGTAAATGGCCTCAGATAATCCAAAATGGAAGTACTAGGCAGAAGCTGTATCAAATGAAAACAAACGGAAGATTATGTATCTAGTGAGTTAATGAGAGAGAGCCTGTGTCTCTTGTATCAGTTGATCTCTGTTTTATTAAGATTTCGCTTACACAACCCCCCAGTAATGAGAAACAAATCTACCTAGCATTCACTTCTTGCTAATATATGCGGGATAGTTTTCCTTTCCTGAACTAGCAGCTGCAAAAAGGGAATGATATAAGACTAATTATATTCAGCCCAGTGTACAGAGATCAAGAATTTGATTAACTTTTTCTGTAATTCTCTGATATTAAGTATTTGGACGAAAATGGCTGTCAACTCTGAATCCCAGTAAATAAGAGACATCTCACAGTTGGAATAAAATGTCAACTCTTTATTAGAAAGTGAATTCAAAACTATGTGAATTTACTGCATCCTTGGGTAACAAGGTTGAAATTGCTGAACTACAGAGCTTCTAAGCCCAATATGCCGGATATAAGGGACTATTCAGGGGGCCTTCACTTGGAGGGGTCAGTATCCAAACAATTCTGAACAGTCCCAGAGTGACTGGACACACACATAAAAATCATAACTGTTTTGGGTATTCGTCACGTCTCTACTAGACTTAGGTTATACTATAGCACTCATCTCTTACACTCTGGGTTCCTTGCGGATACTCTTCTGTGGGACAAAGGGTCTGTCCTTTCCCTAGGCCCATTGACATGGTAACAAGCCCACTGCACCCTAGAAACTTCATGGTTCTCACAATGATGCATACTTGGAACTTCATGGTGATGGTGGGGACAGAACTGTGACTGTCCTGCTGCAAAAGGAGCAGCTCCATTAGCGGTTACTAGTGTGCGGCCTGTGATATGTGGTTCTAGTTTCATGCAGTAGAGGGCAGGAGTGTTCAGTCATGCTCATTGCAATATTAGTATAGACCAGGCGCTGGCCGTTTTAAGCCGGCCCACAAGTCGCACCATGCGGCTCGGCCCTGTTCCAGACGGGGCGTAGGGTCAGGGCCGTACCACGTGGCTCCCGGAAGCCACGACAAGGCCCTGCTCTGTCTCCTTTGCGCTCCAATGGGAGCTGTAGGGGCGGTGCCTGCTGATGGGGCAGAGCCACCTGGCCGCGCCTCCACTTAGGAGCTGGAGAAGAGACATGCCACTGCTTCCGGGAGCTGCTTAATGTAAGCGCCACTCAGAGCCTGCACCCCCTGAGCCTCTCCCCACGCCCCACCCCCTTGTCCAAGCCCTGATCCCCCTCCCACTCTCCAAACCCCTCAATCCCAGCCTGGAGCATCCTCCTGCATCCCAGACCTCTCATCCCCAGCCCCACCCTAGTGTCCGCACCCCCAGCCAGAACCTGCACCCCTTCCCGCATCCCTGGCCCAGCCCCGATCCCCCTCCCACCCGCCAAACCCCTTGGTCCCAGTCCAGAGCACCCTCCTACACCCCAAACTCCTCATCCCCAGCCCCTCCCCAGAGCCCGCACCTGCTTCTGCACCCCAACCCCAATTTGCCCACCCCTGGTCTAGACTCTTCCGAGAGGAGTGATGACAAAGTGGCAAGTGCTGATAACCTGGAAGTAAATAGTTACATTGCTCAAGCTTTAAATGTCTCTCTGCAAGTGCCAAAGCCCTGGCGGTTATGGGACCTGCAAAGACTTTCTGCAGGGTCTTGTTACAACAGGTGAGTGAAGATACTTTCAGGCGCGAAGGGGAGGAGTAAGAGAGACAGCTTCACTCAATCTCTTTTCATGCCATAGGACAACTCTTCTTGAAGAATTAGAGCTACTTGTTCTGGTCCCTCTGTTGCTCGTCTTCCTGCAGGGTCTTGTTTGGAAGCTGTCAAGTTTCCTCTCTTGAAGCAGAGTTCCCCTTTCCCCAGATGATCTCAATGAGCTGTTACTAGTTTACGAGACAGCAGGAGTAGAAGACAGACATATATCTGTGACACTTAGCACATGTTATCTCATCTTGGGAATCTTGTGGCACAATTCACTGCAGCTACACTGCCCTTGTGAATGCAAAGCATCCAAGGATTTCAATTCCACGTCGATGGCTGATGGACATCACTAGCTATTCTTTCCCCCTGGTGTCTCCTTAGCATTGTTAGACTCTGCCATCCAAGGGAGTTCTTGGAAACAAAGCTTAGTCTCTCTCAGATGTGGTAGCACATATGGCAGCAACACTGACCACAGAGAGCCATCAGTACAGCTCTCAAGTGTGGCTCTTGAGGAGACAGCATCACACTTTCTTGTCCATGAAAACAGATCAGGATAAATCCAATTGTTCTTAAGATCTTGTGGGGGCTCACTGTTTGTAGCTGATGATAGTCAGAGCCTAATCCCAGATAATAAATTACTTTGAACTTTATAATTTATGTATATGTTTACTATCATAGGGAAAGAACCACTTGAAGACAGGAAAAAAAGGGAGCTCACCTATGTTTGGATTTCAGTATCTGAATATTTTTATTATATTAGAACTGGAGGTCTTGAAGCAGTCAGGAATTGGCCATGTTACTTATTTTATTTTAAAACATTATATTATCAAAAGCAAGTAATTTCTATTAAACACTTCAGAACTGCCTTGCATTGATAGCATGACAGGAAAATTTCTCAGAGAAATCTGGACAAGTTCTTCTCTCTCACTGCCTTGGAGCCGTACTGGTTTTCATACATGCAGAACCAAGAGCATAATTTGGTCGATATTCTTTTTTCTCTGGCCATGCATTGTATTGCAATGCAAGTGTGGATATTCTGGTATAAATTATTTCAACTAGCATAATCATAATCATGTTAATTGCTGTGTAATCTTCACTAATTAGTGTTGTATATCATTTGCTTTGGTGTGGATTGCACACTACAGAATTCTATTTGGCTTGCAAATGCTTTTAGATTTCTTGTATCAGGTCTTAGTTTGCCTCTAATTTAGGGAAATCATTTTCTGTGGTGTTTACAATATTTTGCTTTGCAATTATAATATGCTTACAAATTGTGCTTCTTCTAGCACTGCCCATAGCCCTAATTGAAACAACCAGAGAAACACACACACTGAGCTTAGCTGACATTCAGGATGTAGCTGAAACCAGAAAAAGATGAGGAAATACATGGCCAGCATTCCAAACATTTATTTCAAGCTCTGTGAGGTATTGGTGGCACTTCAGTCTTAAGCTTTGAATTTACACACTAACAGGGTAACATTTCAGAATGGGA
The DNA here is from genome assembly GCA_033296515.1 of Macrochelys suwanniensis. Classification (NCBI taxonomy): domain Eukaryota; kingdom Metazoa; phylum Chordata; order Testudines; family Chelydridae; genus Macrochelys; species Macrochelys suwanniensis. The sequence continues at coordinate 2,432,237 of CM065789.1, read as the reverse complement.
ACTGACTAACTGTCTAGTGCGTGTGCCCTGTAATGCAAAGTTTCCTCTTACTCAGTGGTTCTCAGTCAGGGGTATGTGTACCCCCGGGAGTACGCAGAGGTCTTCCCGGGGTTACACCAACTCAGCCAGATATTTGCCTATTTTTACAACACGCTACAAAAAAAGGACTAGTGAAGTCAGTACAAACTAAAATTTTATACAGACAGTGACTGGTTTATACTGCTCTATATACTATACACTGAAATGTAAATACAATATTTATATTCCAATTGAGTTATTTTATAATTATATGGTACAAATGAGAACATAAGCCAGTTTTCAGTGACAGTGCGCTGTGACACTTTTGGATTTTTATGTCTGATTTTGTAACCAAGCAGTTTTTAATTGAGGTGAAACTTCAGGGTACGCAAGATAAATCAGACTCCTGAAACGGGTACAGTAGTCTGGAAAGGTTGAGAGATACTGCTCTAACTCCTTGCTTAGATTTGGTTGGGTGAGCATTTTTTGGGGGGGTGATTTTTCTTTTTTTCATGGCCAAAAATTTATGATAAAAATGGAAAGTTTAAAAACAGCAGGAATGACTCTTCTCAGTTAAATAGGAGCTGTGGTTCATGAGTGTACACTTGAACCATTGAAATAGGGATTCAGGCTTTTATTAAATGTTTCTTTTATTCAGTTAAAAACATGTTTGACTTAACAGTGTGTCTTCTGTATTTTATTAGTTAGTGTGCTTATCTGTTAGGCTTCCATGGCTCTTAAGAGAAGGTGGCTCGTTTATGTTATATAACTGTATAAAAACAATTATGGGATTAAACTATTTCATTGCTTCTGCGAATCTCATACTGTTTTTAGGCTGAAATGTGGTACGGCACTGATCCCAGGTTAATGGGCTAAATTAGACTTGGTAATGTCCTATTGCTTCCTCTTCTGGACCTTAATGATACATGCCCAATGGCTGTTCATAGTCTGTGGCCACAATGAGAATTAATGCCTTTGCTATATTTATTTCTCAATTTCCAAAGGCCACAGCTGTTCATTGGCATGCATTCCTGGGGACAGTACTGAGAGACAGCACAGTGTGACCAGTGTATTGACTCTCTAAAAAGCTTGGCGGTGGGGACGAGACTTGTCAGAGCGATTGTAGCAATTCACGTGTCTCTTCCATTTTCAGTCGTAGCTTTGCAGCTCCCACAAACAGCCGGGCAAGCTCTGGCTGCACTACCCTGTAATAAGATAGCCTGTGATGAGGAGCATCTTGGGTGAAATCTCAGCTCATCTCTTGATGAGTGTGAATTTCACATGGGTCACCCCCTATTTCAGACAGACGTGGGAGTTACTGCAGAGAGGGGTGCTTTTTCAACAGACGTTTTACACACAGTTTCCATGCTTGGCTTGCGTGCGTCTAAAGCAGCCGCTGTGACATGAAAGCTCATCATCATGGTACATCCATTCCAATCCCTCGTGGGTCTGGTGCACTCTTAGACCATCTGTCCAGCCACTTGTGTCACTCCCTTTACAAAGGAAGCAAGCGTTTCATTGCAGGCCCTTGGCATTGCTGCATTCACAATCGTGTTTATTCTGTAGCGGAGCAAAGCCAAGAAACAGGAGCAGAAGATCTTTGCACAACACTTTATTAAACGAGCTCCCAGAATACACCGCATATGGACCTTTGAGTGAAGTATATGTAGAACTGTGCTGAACTGTCTATCTTCATGAGATACTCGTCTCATTAACACGAGGGTCTCAGTGCTCATCCTCTCTCTTCTCTGGCACATTTCCAAACACTCATCTGAACTGGCATACATGAGCCTTGCTTTGTCTCTTGTCAGGTGAATCAGGCACACACACAGACATCCAGGGATGTGCTTCCCATTGGCTTCGCTCTGCTCCCGTTGCCGTCAGCGCAGCTAGGTTTGATTTCAGTGCAGCTAGGTCTGTGCTGACTACTTCTGAAAATGCTGCTCCTCGCTGCAAAGTTTTCCGTCTGAAAGTGGGGTTTTGGGAAGGCAGCACTGGGGTGCGGAGGGGAGATTTCCCTTTCCAGGGATTTTGAAGATAAGCCTAGGAAGGCAAGGTGGGGAGGTGAACAGCAGGATGAGAGACGAGCGGTTTAAGCTATAGCACAATGTTGGCACAAGAACAATGGAGGATAAACTGGCCGTGAATAAGCTTTTGCTGGAAATTAGAAGGAGGTTTCTAACCTCCCAAGGGGTCGGGTTCTGGATCAGCCTCCACATAGCAAGAGTGAGGAAAAACAACTAAACTGGTTTTAAGATGATTCTTGGCAAATTTATGGATGAAATTGACAGGCCTTCCTGTGAAAGCGGGGGCTGGACATGACGACCCAGAAAGTCCTGTCAAGAACCATGTCCCATGTCCCTAAACTTTCCCCCTGGCTTCCAATCAGTTTTCAGAGCATCTATCTATCTCTGCATTTCAGAGTAGGGTCGCTGGCTCTACAGCGTCAGGCTAAGCCCACAGCCCTTAGGAGTCCCTGAAGGAAGGTATCACTGTGGAATGTAGAGGTTCCAGCATCCCAGACAGAATTTCAAACTGGCTGTTCTTTAGCCCAGGCAGGAAAATAAAAAGGATGTGACATCACTATTAGTGGGAATGTTCCCAGAGACGGTATATCAACCCAGCAATCTGAAACTTGTTACAAGGGAGAAATTAGTCTCTGGTATGCAAAGTGCTTTCTCAGAATGTAATTAATTGTAAATGAAATTTAGTTTCAGTCTCTGTGTGTGGCTAGAGAGCCAGGGTTGAAGCCTCTTTTAATAGTCACTACATCAAATCAAGATAGCAGATAATACAGAGAACCGCTTCAGAGCAGGAGAAACGTCAGCGTAGCACAGAACTTCTCAGTACTGGATGGCAACAAGAACCTAGGGATATTTCATTCAAGAGGAAAGGACCTCTTTAGCATGCAGTGCTTTGTAACTGCTTGCTAAAGGCATATCAGCGTCCCCTCTGCTTTTCTCTGGATAAAATGCAGCGCAACATACTAATCTCAGATACAAACATTACTAGATTGCTCGACATAATATTAAGCACTGTCAGTGTGAAAGAGGCAGTTAGATTTCCTTTACAATAGCTATGATAAAGGACCGATGTATAGTAGGAGGTGGTAATCTGTCTTGATTGAATTCCAGCTCCGAACAGTTTGTTTACAGATACATTCAGAGGTGCAGCAGATGGTTGTAGAACTGCAGGGACATTCAGCACATGGACAGATCAAAAGTTTTAACTTATGTCATTATAATTTGATAAAATTCTGGCAATTGAAACCAACATCCTAGAGAAGACTTGTCCTAATGCGGGACTGGGTAGGAAAATACAGGCTGATTCTGCCACTGTGCTCAAAATAAAAATGTCTGCAGCATGCAGAGCAGCAAGCCTGAGGCTGACCAGGTTTACTGGATTCCCTTCTCCCACACTCCCATCAGGCCCCCCGAAGGCGCACACTTTCTAATTGCAAATCTGTTGAGATTAAATCAGGGGATGAACCGACTGGCTGCCGTGTTTAGGTTGCTAATTCTTTAAGGGTACTGGCTCTTTTTTCAAACTTAGTGCAAAACTATTAAGACAGCTGAATTCCTGCAGTGCCCACTCTCATTACACTCCATGGAGTCAGTCTCTTCTAAACTAACCCTTTGTCCTTGTCGAGCATGACACACAGATAGGATGAGCAGATGTCCCGATTTTATAGGGACAGCCCCGATATTTGGGGCTTTGTCTTATATAGGCGCCTATTACCCCCCACACCCCCGTCCCGATTTTTCACACTTGCTGTCTGGTCACTCTACACATAGAGCCGTAGAAATGTTGGGCTGGAAGGGACCTTGAGAAGTCATCAAGTCCAGCACTGAGAGGGACCAAGTATACCTAGGCCAGCCCTGACAGGTGTTTGTCCAGCCTGTTCTTAAAAACCTCCAGTGATGGGGATTCCACACCCTCCCTTGGAAGCCTGGTCCAGAGCTTAACTACCCTGAGAGCTAGAAAGTTTTTCCTACTATTTAACCTAAATCTCTCGTGCTGCTGATTAAGCTCATTACTCCTTGTCCTGTGTTCAGTGGACATGGAGAACAATTGATCACTGTCCTCTTTATAACAGCCCTTAACATATTTGAAGACTGTACTCAGGTTCCTCCTGTGTCTCATGTTCTCAAGACTGAACATGCCCTGTTTTTTAAACCCTTCCTCATAGGTCATTTCACCATTTTTGTTGCTCTCCTCTGGACCCTCAACATCTTTCTTAAAGTGTGGCACCCAGAACTGGACACAGAACTTCAGCTGAGGCCTCACCAGTGCTGAGTGGGATAATTACCTCCTGTGTCTTACATACGACACTCCGGTTAATAGACCCCAGAATGATATGAGCCTTTTTCGTATCTACATCACATTGCTGACACACATTCAGTTTGTGATCCACCATAATCCCCAGGTCCTTTTTAGCAATACTGTCACCTAGCTAGTTATTCCCCATTTTGTAGGTGTACTCGGGTCCCTCCAAAGTGCTTGCAACCCTTCCCAGCTTGGTGCCCTCTGCAAATTTTATAGGTACGCTCTCCACTCCATTATCCAAATCATTAAAAATGCACTAGGGGCAGGGAGATTTTGCCCCCTGCAGGGCATATCTGATGCCATAGTCTGCATTTCCCCATGTCTGCAGCACCATCTCTGTTTCTCATAGATAGGGGCATACTTGTGAGCTGGTCCATTACCAGGCACTCTTGCCTGACATGCCAGGGTTTTAAGGGCAGTAATGTTAATGAGGCATTCTTTAATCCATGTGAGTACCCTGTCTAGCCTTCCACCTATCACAGCAGGACAATCTGTACAATTGGTGAGAGGTGGCTCGTGGGGCTGAACTCCTGGCATCCATGGTGGAGAGACAGAGGTGGCTGCTGGGTGTGACCAGAATCCTTGCTTCCTGCTAGGGGAGCGATAATGACTGTTCTCTGGGAGGACCCCAGCGTGCCGGGCGCTGGGGGGAAAGGTGACACACTCCTGCAGTGTTTCCTTACTGCACAAGGCCTTCTTGCTGTTGCGCTAAACCACATTCATTATTTGCATTTTAGTGTAAAAACCAATCAGTTCTCTCCTTGGAAGAAGAACTTCCCAGGACTTCACTCCTCTGATGGTTAGACTTGACATTAGATGAAGGTTTCTAAATTTGTTGGTGGCCGGTTTATATCCATTTGTTCTTGTGCCAGCATTAGCCCTTAACTTAAATAACTCCTCTCCCTCCCTGGTGGCTATCCTTTTGATGTATTTGCGCAGAGCGATCAGATCTCCCCTCAGCCTTTGGCAGGTTGGTTAGGCTAAACAAGCCAAACTCCTTCAGTCTGCTCTCCTGAGGCAGGTTCTCCAGTCCTCTGACCAGCACTGTAACCCTTCTCACTGACCAGGAGGTTACAAACCAGACGGCTGTGTGTGAAGGAGCTGCTGCAGGAGCAGCATTATAAATGAGCCAGGTGCGCCTAGAGAGCGGGAGCACACAGACCATTTCACAGAGGCCATTTTAATAGCTCACTTTAGCTCTTCCATACTCAAGGTGGGATGGTTCCTCTGTGTCTGGCAGACGCTGTGTTTATTCATCAGGAAAAGAGGCACAGATGTTGCTGTTGCCAGCATGGCGTTTTTAAGCACATTGATTATTCCATGGTGCATCTATAAATATAAATGTTTGAACAGTACATGCTTTTAATGCAGTCTCTTTTTCCGGGATCTCAGCAGAACAGAAATGATTGTTGTCAGTTCCAGTGGCGGGGGGATGCTGCCCCGGCAGCTCCAGTTTCTGTGTTCATTTTCCCCCCTCCACCTTTTCCCATTTTTTTAAAAAAAGTCTAACTACATATTTTGTCAGCCATTCATAGAAAGTCTGTTGACAAACAGTAGAGGGGGTGGTCAAAAAATCCCATTGCTACAGGGGCTAGGACCCAGAACTGCATAGCGTAGGAATTGCCATTCTGCACAGCGTCCTGGCCAGTAGCAGATAAGACAGAAGGAAGTGCACATCTGTCCACTATGGGGATTTGACACGAACTTGCCCTGGAGATTGCTCTGCTGACTCCAGAGACGTAGTGGTTGGCTTGTGCCTTAAGGCATAAGATTTTGTAATAGTTGTACATTTTTTATTCTAGCTACTATAACCTGGGATGATTTTATTATCCATATAAATGTCCCTGTCTATACTGAATTCTACCATTCAGAATCCTACTACTCAGTTTCAGTGGTATCTTGTGGCAATGAGTTCCGCTGGTTGTGTTGTGTAAAAAGTGTTCTCTTTTATCAGTGTTATGAGAGTCACCTTTCAATTCTACTGAACATCCCCTTGTTCTGGTACTATGAGAGAGGCTGAACGGGGGCCCTCGATCTGCTCGTAGTGTGTATATCACTCCATCATGTCAGCTCCTGGCCTTGGAGTGACACTGGCAGGGAAGATGCATTCAGTCATCAGACAGTCACCCTCACACACGTGGGCTTCAGGGCAGAGTCTGACTAATGGGGCCTTGATCCTCTTCTGGAGTAGAGGGAAGGGAGACTGTTGGTGGATCCTGCTTGTTATTGCTGCACCCGAAGGGGTTAATTTGAAACCTAGCGCAGAGTCCAGTACATTGTTCCTTGCCCGTTTGGCTTCAGACCTAGGCTCAGCCTGGTGAGTGCTCTTGTGTTAGGATAAATGCAGCGCTAGGAATGAAAGCCGTGCTGGGGATTCACGTCCGTGCTGTTCCTCAGCAGTGATGCACGTTTCGTTCTCCCTGAGAGCACACGGCAGGCTTCTCTGCACTGCAGCTCCCCCCCAAAGCGCTTTGTGGCGAGCTAGCATGAGCTGAAAGAAGGGGAAACTCCAAACCACTCTGATTCCGGATAAACCCCAGAGCTCGAGCAAGAGGGCCAGAGCAGGCAGGGTGGAAGGGTAAGCCCTTTACAACAGCTGGCCTAGACTCCACCAAGCTTGGGAAGGACCTGAGTTGCCTTCCTTGAAAGCACAGCTCAGTAGCCGTTCTAATGGGCCAAACAGTCTGAGTTTAAAGGATTCCCGGCTGCTGGGCTACAGGTGTGTCCGGCCAGTGTCTTCTGATCGCAGGCCCAGTTGTACCCCATCCGGTAGGGCCTGCGTGCGGGAATGAATAGGGCAGACAGTCACCGCAGGGGAAAGTGCACTGTGCAAGTGGCACAAGCCGATGGCTTTAAACAATGTAATTTCCCCTGAGTTCTGGGCTGATGGGCATTGCATCCCAGCAGGATGGGGGTGTGGGGTTTGCTTTTACTTGTCAAGCTGCCAGAATCTTGTCACTTGGCTATTTTTAGATGCCCCGTAACTGGGGGAGAAACAGTAGAGCCATATGTCAAGAGCGCTGTTATCAGGAGAGGACAAAGCCCTGGGAATAGGCCATGGTGTGAGGAGCACTGCTACAGCGACTTGCCAAAAAGTTTGCAGACCTTGAGCAACCTGTTCATTTCCCATCGGAAAAGACTGGCTGGGTAGAAAATCCACACGGGTCACCTCTGTGTGCAGAGAAGACGTGACAAGTGTTTTCTCATTATAGTCCTTGCTGCTTCGTTACTTTGGAAACTCACTTGCCGCTTAAACTGATTTCCAAGTACAGTGTGACTTGTCAAAAATGTCACAATGGGCCGACTCAAGGGTTTGCAGAAGAAAGCGCCAATGTTTGTTTCCTAGTAAATGCAGCATGATAAATCTTGAGCCCTCCTTGAGAAGAGTGTACTATACTCTCTGGATAGACTGAAGTGCAAGGCATGATTTTGTTAATCCAGTCTGTACAAGGTCTGGCTCATTCCCTCTTCCCAGTGATCCTTAAACCAGCTGCATCCTCAGTGCTAATCTGCCCAGGGACAGATCTGTGAGCAGTAGGTGCTACACGTTGCTCGCTCCCTTACTGGATTCGTCTTGGTCTAACCTGTTTCCTTGCAGTGTCTCTGGTTCCTGATGTGACTCTGGTTTCTCCTTTCCCCTCACGGTGACATTACCCAGGGTGCAATCTGGATAGATGGACAGCTGTGCTTCCTCAATTCTCCACCCTGAGGTGCCTTTTACACAGCTTCACTGGGAGAGCAACCACTCCTGGTCCTGCTCACACAGCCTCTAGCATGTAAATTACTCCCAGCTGAATTACATGAATGTTCTGACCAGTCAGTCATGAATTACATGACACCAGCAAATTCCCAGTCCTAGACTTTCCCCCAGAAATGTGTGTCGTCTACTGCCCAGCACTCTCCTTCTGGATAATACAACCTCATAGAAAGTCCATCATTTCATCAATGGAAAATGCTACGCACAAACCCTGTTATCTCAAGTGGAGGGTTCCCAAACACGTCAGTCCAAACACACTGGTTTAGATAAACAATAAAACAAGTTTATTAACTACAAAAGAGATTTTAAGTGATTACAAGTAATGAGGCATAAAAGTCAGAATTGGGTGAAAATAAAATAAAAGATAAAATGTAAACTAATACCTAATTTAGCAAGACAAATGAATTCAAAGCAAAGGTTTTTCTCACCACATGGTCTTTGCAGTCTTTTACTGGCTGGAAGCCTCCAAACCAGGACCCCTCAGCCAGTTCAGTATTCTTTCAGGTGCTGCTGATGGCATGAGCAGAGAGAAAGGGAGGAGAGAGGGGTATTTTTTGTTGTGTGTTCTCTATTCTTATATCTTTTTCTCCTCTTTGAGGATTATCTCCAGCTGGAGTTCAGGTGACAGGAGGTCTGTGGGATGGGACTCCCAGCTGTTTCTTTGCCAATATTTAAATTTCTTGCTTATACCCTTCTTCCTTTCAAAGAATGGCCGCTTAACTAGGTGATAGTCCAATTGTTGATACCTGGTTTAGGTGTTGGTTCATCTTTTGTTTCTGGAACTGGTTTGTGCCTCTAAACTTGGAGCATGTTACAGTAATGTTATACAGTAGAATCTTATAACTTTACATACAATGTTGATGCACGTATTTTACCAGGACAATCATGTTCAGCAGATTATGAGTTTTCAAATGATACCTCACAGGGCACACTTCCTACAAAATTTCTCATAGTCCTGTAAAAAGGGTGAACATAAGAGTATAGCCTGTCACATCCTCCCAAAGCCTATTGCATGTATTTGCAGCTGGGTTTTCTTTGGAGGTGTTTGCACAGGATTACTTCACTTCTGCTGTCTGAGGGCACATGTTGTTATAAAGTTCTGCAGGACAAAACACGGGGTGACTGTTGCTGCCCCCAGATAACGGTACAGAAGCAGGGTACATAGGTTTGCTCCATGTGCAGGGAAGAGACAGGAAACAGGGCCCTGTTGTGCTCTGGGAGGAGTGGAAATGCTGTTAATAAGGCTGGAGTAATGAAGTTCTGCCCTTCTCACTCACATGGCTGTTCTGACTACATTGTTGCTTGAGTCCAGACTCAGCCAACTAAGTTAGCCTTCCCCTCTGCCATTCTGTTATAGCCAGCAGTCAGCATCTGATCTATGGCTCAGGGCTTGTTTTCTAATACTTTCCCCAGGTTCCAGGCATCCCGGCTGCCACTGTTACTAGTCTGGAATGAAATTCAGCCCAGCAGAACAGGTCAGGCATGAGGTCTGAGTACTGCGTAAGGTTTCAGCGGGGCATTGGCTGCAGAGGTAGATTTCACGCTTGCTCATTAGTGCAAAGTGCTGAAGCTTGTTCTTTTCAGGCAGTTTTGGCTCACACAGAGCTTGGACTACAGCACTTGCTGTAACAAAGATCGCAGCACAGAGAAGTCAAGACCGTCTTCGTTTTGAGATGCAGAGCTCAGAATTCGCTCTCTGTCCCTTCACCCCCTGACTCCCATGTACACAGTCTCTGTGCTGCTCTCACTCACAACGCTTATTAAGATGTACAACAGCAACTGATTTAACCTCAGATCTCTTAACTCCTACCATCACACCTTTGGACGGCATAAAGTAGTGATTATCACTGAAGGTTAATAGGTTTTAACTTAACCTCAGATTACACAACCCCCGGAGCAGAAATATTTATATTCTATATTATTGGCAGTTAAGGCTAGTGGAGCAACAAATGCTCAGATTGGTTTCCGTATCTGTTGTGCTCTGTGGAATGCCTACAGAGAGCAACAGGGTTTTTCTCAAAGGGTGCAGATTAGTAGGGTTTGGGACTATTTTATTAGTGTGATGATATGACGGGATTGCTTGTGATAAGGGGCAGGGCTCAGCAGCCCTGGGGCTCACTTCCGGGTTCTGTTCTATGGTCCTAAAATCTCATGCTTCAGAGTTTCAGCTGGCCACCTGCAGGGGTCAGGAAGGGACTCCTCCGCCACCCCCAAAGCATCAGGGGTGGCCACAGATGATGATGGGATATTGGACAGGGCAGACCAAGGCTCTGAGGTGGCACGGAGCATTCTCTCTCTTGGGTGGTTGGCTGGCAGGCTTGCCACATGTGGGGTCACAAAGAAATTTTGTCCCAGGTCAATTAGCAGTGACCTTGCGGGTTATTTTGGATTTTTTTTTCCGCTTTCCTCCGCAGCATGTGGGTGCAAGTCACTTCCCAGGATTCTCTGGGTCTTTCTCACTTAATCATTTCCCTGCCATTAGATGGGCCTCAGGCACTAGTGCATCTTGGTCCCTCCTATTTTCTGCCTGTGGCACATAAAAATCTAATCTGGGCTGTAATACTTTGGTGTAATTTTGGTTCCTGGGTTTAGTATGTGAATGCCGGGTGGTGGTGGTGACTTGTGATATGCAGGAGGCTAGACTAGATGATCTGGCAGTTCCTTTTAGCCGTAAACCCTGTGACCCTAATTGGGAAACATTAGTAGCTGGATTCTTTGCTTTTTGGCCCTACTTGAATTGCAGGATGATTGTCAAAAAATTGCAGCTGACTGGCAGACAAGCCATGGAAAATTGCAGACAAGTAATAATGGACCTTTTTATTTGCGGCAATAAAGTCCATTATTACTTTTCCATGATTTTCCACTGTCGGCAGCCTGGGGCTGAGAGTGGGGGCCATGGGCTCTCAGCCCTAGGGTGGCCGGGGTTCCCGCTTTCAGCCCCACACACGACAGGGTTACTGCTGACAAAATTGCAGTGCAAGCCTAGTGTTGCGGAATCCACAATTTCCACAATATTGCAAGTTAAGTAGGGCCTTAGGTATGAGTTCATGTCTTCTCAGAAAAAAAAAAGAAACAAAAAAAAGAAAAAGGGAAAGCAGCAGCTAATGTTGCACAATGCACCAAATCAGAAGAACTCTCACAATTGCTCTTTGGACAAGGTCTAAAAGCAGAATGGTTCCTGTTGATTGAATTTTATAATATCACAGATAGCGAAAACAATAAATGAGTGAGTGGTTTAGTAAGTTTCAGGCTCCAAACACTTTCGTAAGATAATGAGTCTGCTATGTTGAACGGTGCAGTGAGTATCCGATTCGAACGCTTTCATGTTCACGGGCTCTTAGAGTTTCTTGCCTCTTTAGTGCAGTTTTATCGCAGCCTTGAAAACCGGATGGAGAATTGAAGCTGCTGTATGAAAAGCTGGCTGTTTAAATGATGAAATCCAGTGGCTCTGCAGTTTACAACTTTGCTTGGCATCATAGAAATGGACAGAGGCAATTCCCATGTAAATCCTCTTCTCTTGGAAGGATTACGCCAGCTTTTCTCTAGGATACAAGTTAGGATTCCAAGAGATGACGTGAATGGTTTGGGACCTGCCATGAATTGGCTTGCATGAAAGCCAGGGCTACAGCAATAGCATGCTCAGCATGCTCGTTTGGTCTTGTCACGTGTTCCCCAGGATTTTATTGTATGCTAGTAAAATTGAAGTTATTATGGTTCAATTCGTTTAGTAGGGGAAAGTCCAGCAGCTTGGGACCCTTCTGGGTGAAAGCAGAGCTGTGTTTCTGTCTGACTCATGGCTAGCCCTCTCCAGCACCTGCTAGCCCCAGGGGTCAGGAAGAGTTCTTAGGGCCTAATCCAAGGCTCACCGACATCACTAGGAGACCATTCATGAACTGGTAGGGGTGGGGAGGCCAGTGCATGAACTGGTCAGAGGGGCGCATCACTAGGAGACCATCACTAGGAGACCATTCATGAACCGGTCAGAGGGGTGGGGAGGCCAGTGCATTTGGACAGGTGCTCCCATTTTAGGAGCCTCTCTCCTCACTCCTGAGTTTGCTCAGGGCTCCTCCTGCTGCAGAACCTGGGTGAACCTTGTCTTACGTTGCTGGCTTTGGGAAATCACAAGCCCACAACTGCACGGAGCAGCAGTTGTTGTACAGAGGCTCAGCCCGCCCCCCGCCCCTGGATTTTGTTTATTGATGTCACGCAATAAGGAAAGCAGCTCAAATGTGCCCTTATCCTGTGACTTCTTCAGTTGCTTTTGGATGCCAGTTTGTTATCAACACGTCTGAACATTTAAATTACTTTATGGTCAGTAGAGCCAGGTCTCAAGTTGCCCGACATTGTCTCTGCGATTATTCACTACCATGATGTTACCATAGCAACTAGAATGCTTCCCTAGTCAGGATGGTTTATTATTGTCAAGGTAAAACTCCACTAGTGGTTTTGAAAACATCGGCCCTTCCATCAGACATGGGTGTTTATTTATATTTAGGTTCCTCTGGTTTAATCGATTATCCACACATTTTCCTCTTTTTGTTGTTAGACAAATTCAAAACCAAAAGTTTTTTCATTATAGAAAATTATAGGTCCTAATTGATGATGTCTGACTGCAGAGACGCAGTACAAAATTGCGTTCGAAAATTCTAGGCTTTTGTGTTAGAAAATTCTAGGCTTCCTTTACGGCAGTATCTCCAGCTTCAAAACACTGGGAAAAATTCTTTACAGGCAAATACATTTTGACAAACTCCATTCCTAATTTCCTAGGCAAGAGCCCCCCCCCCATAGATTGTTCATTGTATATAATTTTGGATCAATAATATCAAGTAAGAAACATACAATAACTCCTCAAAATGTCAGTCATGCTGCATACAAGAAACAAAGCGAACTCCCCCCTTCAGATATTGTTAAAATTACATGGGGGTGGGGGGGGAATGTGTTTTCAGGCCTTCAGATGAATGCATGCAATCTTTTTTGAAAAATTTCACCCAGCATTTGTGGCACAAAGGCTAACAATGATTGCAATCAATGTTTGCAGTCTCTCTGCAGCAGACAAGAGAGGAAGGAGAGTGTGTGGTGGTGAGGGAGGTGGTCTTGCTTCTTAAACCGATTGCCTTGCCTTAGTAGTTTTGCATCACGTGCACTTCTGGTGTTATGCTACAGCCTACTCTGCTAAGGAAAAGACCCACCAGCTCAAAAGGGACTTTTCTTAAATTACAACCCATTTGAAATGGTGGCTCGGCCAGACCCTCGCAGCCTATGCATCCGTGAGATCCCACAGCCAAAAGGAAGGTTCATAACCTCACCAGGCACAAATGGGATAAAGCTTTCCTGGCCTGTGGTGGTGTAACATCGTCCAAGAGCACCCGCGGATCCTCCCTGACTCCCAGATTCGGAACACGAGTCACAAGGGGTGGGCAGAAACCCTTAGCTAAAAATAGGGCAAGAATAGTTCCTCCATCATCACCCAGTCACTTCCCCCAGCCTACCAGCCTCCTCTCATTCTTATCTGGATTGAGCCGCCGGCAGTCCATTCATCTGCGTCCCTCATGAGCCTCCTCACCCACCCTCCCAATACCCTCAGAGACCCATCGAACCGGCGGGGAGACAAGATGGATCTCTGCAGAGCACCACGTTATAGTAGTAAAAGCTCCCTCCTCGTACTGCCCCTTCAGAACACTCAGCCAGGAAAGAGCAGACATAACAATATCCGCATGGGCACCCGATCCTCTTCCGTCACTGAGAGGAGATTGCCCCGGGGGTGTCTCGGACTCGGGGCTGTACCCAAATGGCCCAGAGTCAAAGAGACGTGTCGTGGCAACTGGGCTGTCAGGGACTTCTCTTGCCATCACCTTCCGTAGGCTCCTAACCAGAAATGCCGGTCGACAGCTAGCCAGGCTGTCAGTGTCAAGCCTTGGTTTTCTGAGCCGCTCCTTTCAGAGAAGCTGGCATCTGCCATCCATAGTGCGGGCACGGAGAATCTCCACTGATGGTGGAAACTGGTACTTCGCCAATAGCCTTTCTCAATGAGGCATGGCACCTTATTATTGCATTTCCTCCTGCTCCATGTGTCTGCCCTTAAAAAAAAGCTCCAGTGAGTCAACAACAATAATGTTCCATTCAAATACTTGCTGATACTGTTTACCAAAAGATAACATGTCCTTGTTAAGAGGATGGTAGGGAATTCTAAAGACACACTGTATTCCTTTTCTAGTGAACGCTACAAGCTTTAAGAGCGTCATCCCATTAATAATAGCTATGACAACGCTAGCTATCAGTTGACAGGGATTAATTAGCAGAGCCTGCATCATGCCTTTAATTAAAAATCAGCATTTGTGGTTGCAGAAGGAATTCCCATACCTGCTCCACCCCCACCCCTCAGGTCTCTGCGGCACCTTCTGCCAGCGCTGCTCAAGTCTTCCATTTGCTGGTGAATGGATTCTCCCCAGATTGCACTGGCTTTAAAAGGGCAACAGATGTCGTTCCATAAAGCAAAGGTTAACTAGCACCACTTGCTTTGCTCTTTCATTGGAGTCTAATTTTACATCACAGCTAGGTTCCTGTTTCCTGGGAGCAGGTTTTTGGTTTTGGCCTATGTTCCATTCTAAAAAGCTGTTTTCAGAAAGGCAAATCCTGAAATACCCCCGAATGGAAGGAGTTTGTCCCGTTGTGTGTGCTGTTCATATCCAACCCTCAGCCAGGCATTTATTTTGCCCTTATAGATTATAATTAGTTCCTCCTACCAAAGGGAGCACTGGAGAAACATACCAGGCAGTAACATTGGGATAGTGTGCTGTAATTCAGAAGTGTCAGTGTCTCATCTTTGGGTAGTGACAGAAATCAAATAAATCCCATGTATTGCTAAATCTGTTGAGAAAGCAACCCATTTTAAGGCATGTCTTGGTATGTCAGATTGATGAAGTACACTGTCTGTGATGTGATCTACCTTGAGTCATGCATTTTAGCTTCGCTAGTTTACTCAGAGACATTTATGTTGAGTTCAGTTATGCTCAAAAGTGTCAGTTAATGAAACAGCTAGAGTTCATTTACCTGCAATAAGCAATTCCTACTTAGAGGCAATGGTTCAATTGAGATGAGAAGGTAAGAACAGGTTTCTGGATAGCAGGACATGTCCTTTCTGACTGATGTTGCAGCTATATCAAGTCATGTAACGTAAACTAAAATGTACCTCTTTCCGTTGTTGCTTAGGATGAACAAAGAAATCAAAGATCAAGAAATTAACCGACCAGCTTCTGCACTGAGTGCTCGGAGAGGGGAATACGGAAGAACTATGGGTGAGGCAGATTTTGGCAAGGATGTGAGTCATTTAGTTGGCGCCCAAAGATGGCACTTTGGAAGAATTGTGGATAAGGAGGAGATTGACAGTCAGAAAAAAGCTATGGATAAATTAGGAGCTATATCTCCATCTGTGATGAGGAGGAGGTCATCTCCTACAGCAGAAGAGAAGTTTCCAAGCTCTTCATCTGCACTTTCTGAATATGTAGAAGAGCTGAGGAGGAAAAGGACAACGGAGAAAGAGCAGGGAACATTAGGATTAGAGGACACCTCTCCCCTGCCAATCTACCAAACAACTGGTGCCTCCTCCCTGAGAAGATGCAGGACTTTCAAAGAGGATGATGAGTTCCCAATAAAGTTTGGAGTCAATGAACGTACAGAAAGTGAAGGAGTGCCTGCAGGAGCTAGCCTAGTGCGTTCATCCAGTTTAAAATGCCTATCATCTGAGAACACAGCGCCAGCGCGCTCTCCAGCTCTCAAAAGAATATCAAAGTTTGGCTCCTGTGACTCACTCTTACAAAATATTGATAATTCCTGCTTAACGCAGAGTTCACCAACTGTGGGAGCAGATGTGTTCAATACACCGAGACTTAAGCCGTGGAGAAGTTACCTTGAGCCATCATTAGAGGACACAGCCAATGCTGATCTGGGGAAAGATTCTCTGGTATTTCAGAATAAGCAATTCAGTGATGTTATGGCTGAAGGAAAGGAAAGCGACCCGTTCACTTGGAAAATACCAACTCTCAACTACGAAAGGAGAGCAAATGTTGATTTTGATGACTTCCTTCCAGCAATTCGAAAATCCCAGTCAACAAACAGTTTGTCCAGACCTGTCAAGGACAGGAGAGAAGGTCAGAGGCCAATGAGCGTTCGTTTTGAAGACCGGGCTACGGCAGACAGCACTTTTTTGTCTGAAATAAAGACCATTTCAAAGGCCAAAGAGGACGCTGGAAACCTCTCCGACTCATCTTCATCCTCCGGCTCGATCGTTTCTTTTAAAAGTGCTGACAGCATCAAGAGCCGGCCAAAGAGTCAAAGACCAGAAGGTGAAGGATGCACCGGAAAACTAATCACTGAAGGTGCTCAAGATGAAAGGCGATGGGAGGCAGAAGGGAAAGAAGATGATGTAAATAGCATTATGATGAAATATCTAGGAAAAGATTAAGGTAAACTTGCTGATCTACTAACCACGACCCGTCTGTACGGTTCATGTAGGCCGGCTGCTATAGGTTTGCTGTTTGTGCCACTGAGCTAGAGGCTTTGCCAACATTTCCTCTGCAAATTCTTATCTCCAGAGACTTCTGGTCTGGAATAACCTGGTCCTGGCTAACAAGCAAAACTCTGACCAGAATCTACCTTTTCACGTGGCTTTATTGATAAATAATATGAACATGATGAATAATCATCCCTTGGTGGTCCCTCCATACCAGATTAGGGCTACATTCTGGCAAGAGCAGAAGTAGCCCCCAGACAGCCTGCGCCTCCCTTCCCCCATGTGCTGCTCCTGCTCCAGGGGTCAGTGTGCAGAAGGGAGGGACCAAGGCTCCCCACACAACCCCATTTGCGGGGCATGGAGAGAGCTGGGTGTGCGTCAGGGCCAAGCACAACGGCACCCCATGTGCCCAGGGCAGCTGCACACCCAGCTCTCTCCATGGGCTGCCGTTGTGCTTGGCCCTGACGCAGGCTGTACAAGGGATGATGGGAGGCTCCTTGCCCTTTCCTGACCCTTGTACTGCCTGCAGACCAGGCAGGATCTGGTCCCAAGTGAGCAGTTTAAGAACCTGGTCTTTGCTTTGCACCTGGCCAGAGGAGGAAGTGTCCTGCCCAGGAAGTGACAGCTCTGACAGCATTAGATGCGGGGAGCCCAATTCCCCATTGACACCCGTGCCCGGTGGGCATGAAACACCATCTGGAGCTAGCTGCATTTTACACCCACTTTGCATACTGTCAGTGATGGTAGAGCAAGGGAGTCGCTTCCGAACAGACTGCTTTGAGCCTCACCTAGCCCCTCGCCCTTACCTAGTCACTGGAAAATCAGCACCTAGCTCTTCTCACATTGGATTACATCGAGTGTCTCTGGAACATTTTTGAGACTGCATCTCTACCATTGTCCTTGTTTTATTAATCTAAAACATTGATGAGCCTGGGCCCCAAATTCACCCCTCCAGAGAAGGTAGATTTTGCTTCTGGTCACTCTCACATCCTGTGTTCAGCATTTGATTCTGACAACCAGCTGGAAACAATTCTCTTACTGCCTTTGATGCTTCCAGAATTAAGATTTATTACTACACTCCAGGTTTGAAAGCAAACCCCCTAATGAATGCATCATAACCGGAACTGTGTTTAAAATAGAGTCGAAAAATGTTTTGTAAAAATGCAGCCTTTAGAGAAACTTACTGGATGTCAAGCTGTGACCAAATCTGCCAAACCAACACAGGAGCGGAGGACGTCTTAATAAAATATTTGCATAATAAGATGTCCCACTTTCCCCCAGACTTCATTTAAATAAAGTAAGTGGCGTCTATAAACTATAAAGCCCAGTAACATCAACCAGCCAAAAAGGCATGCCCTTTCCTCGGACATGAGAGTAGGAGTGCCCAAAAGGAGAATGTAACTTAAATGACCAAGCCCTTGATGCTGTTAGTTAGCACAGAAAGGACAGATGTTTGTTCGCATTAGGATCTCTGTAGAATAACCAGGGAGTGGCTCTCGGTATTGCCAACCCCACACGGAAGTCATCCTCTCCGAATGGAATGTGGCATCAATAGCTGCATTTAGTTTCCAGAAGTTGAGACCTTATCTGAAGCAGTCATAATTTGGTGGTTATTAGAAGACAGATACGTAGGTGACTTTCATTGGCTCCTTCTTGTCTGGAGCATGCTATTCTTCCTGACCAAAAGCACAATAATATGAGAGCCAGAGATTCGATGTACACTAGAATGGGAAGCTGTGTTCTGACCTCTGCTTGCTTTATACAAAATAAAATATTTGCTTCTTTGACTTAAGCCTCTTCTCTTCTTTCCTTTCCTTGCAGTGAGAACAGGCAGCTGAAAACAAAATGCATGTATTGAAAAGTCCACCACTACGTAAATGCAGCCCACTGCCGCAAGGAGGTTTAGGGGACATTTCTCAGTGTATACACACTCCTTAGAGTCATCTGCACTTAAGTCTTAATAAACAAAGTTCCTGGTGACTTTTACTTCAAATAGATTTTTGCTTTGTCATTGAATCTGTGCATTCTAATAATCCCACTCAAAATTCTAGCTTCCCAGGAAAAGGCAAAACTTTCAGGGTTTATTTTACTAGGTGTTTGTAGCAAAACTGTGAAGCTCTTCAGAAAATGTCTTTCACTGCCAATGTCTAAGACACTTTTTCAATCTGCTGGCACATTGACTGGCTCTTGTAAGGTTGAATGAGGTGGGTGTTATAACTGATTTGCTAAATACTTTTTGGCATGACCAGAAATTTTGCACTTAGGCAATTTTCAGCATTTCAGCCTTTAGAATTCCTTACACTTCTTTTCTGCTGCATTTTTAGTTTAAATTAAACCTTTGTAGCAAGAAGCATTTTCTTTCTCACAGATGATTGCAAAACTTTCATATTAGGGTTCATGTAAGCAGTTACACAAAGATGTTTACAGTATACACAAAACTAGGTAAACTTTTCCACCTCCTCTCCGGCTTTGTGCAGTCCTTAGCACTGCCGCCGGGCCGGCAGAAAGCACCTGATATTTTTGTGTTTCCTCATGCCTGTGTCTGGGCCCATGGTAACATCTCCTGAGTTCTGGTGCATTTTTCTAAAGCAAATCATGGAAGAATTGTGCAGTGGCATAGATTACCTCTGATTACTGCCACACAATTTTAACACACCTGGTTAATGGCCCCGCCATTATTGGAAGCAAAACCAATCCATTGTGTAGGTTTTGCACTTATAAAAATGATCTAAATGAGGTACTTGCCATTGACCTTCCAAAGTGGCTCTAAAAAAGCTCATCCATAAGGGCTGAAGTGTCACGGGCTCATCTCTAACTGGATGGTTTAGTGGACCATGGGGCTTATTTTAACCTGTGCTTTGTGTGTTGTGAATGCACTGACTGTCCTGGTTTGTGTCTTGCATGACGGGGCTTTATGGCAGTTCCTCTGTTTGGCAAACTCCTGCTCCTCGCTCGGTGAGAGCAGACCCGGTCATGATGCACCCTGAGGTATTTGCGGGAACGTCAGTTTGTCACCACCACCGACTGGAGAGAAAGCGTGTTTTTCTGTCTTGCTGTCTAGAGGAGAACGAATGCCTGGCTGGTTTTATACTTATCAAGCATGAATATTATTAGAGTCCGATTGAACAACAGATAACAGTACGGGGAGCGTACAGCAGCATGTTTAGGAATACACTCCCCCCCTTCGCCCTTCTGCACACAGCCTTGTGTGAAAGGGAAAGGCCAGCAAAACTCATGTGTTAGAGCAAAAAAACATAGATGCACAAGCCCATGTTTCCCTGGTGAAAGGCAGGTGCTAGTAGCCCCCTCCAGGCCAAGGCAGGTGGATGCTCCGGGTGGGGTTTACGGTGCAATGCGGAAACATTTCTTGCCAGCTCACCCGCATCATGGCACTGCACCTACTTTTGACACAAGCTGGACAGCAATCATATGCTGTCACTTTCCAGCAGGCGGCTTTTAATGACTTTGGCAGCTGGCCCGGCTCGTTTCTGAGGACAGCTTGTTTTCTGACTCCAGATCCAATGGTGATGTGAGGAAGCTCAGTTCAGAGGGTGACCTTGTTGGACACTTTGCCTTTGGTGAAGGAAACACTGCTGCGTATTTGATTTGAAATGCATGAGAACGCAATGCTTGGGATTTGCACAGGCTGCCCCAAATGGTCAAGGGCCCCAAAGGAGCATTGCAACCAACCACCTGGCACCATTGCTTGTTCCATTCATAGTAGCTATTATTCCTTGTTTAGAGTTTAAGCTCCTCGTGGCAGGAACCGTATCTCTTCCTTTGTCTTATTCAAACCCATGCACCGTTTCAGTGTGTAGCCAAGGATCAACAGTAAGAATAACATTAAACTCCAGCACGGCCAGGCCGTAGGGGCTATTCTATACTCTGCTGTTACTCCTAGTGAGAGCTTTCCACATTGACAGTGCTTTCCAAATATTAACAAGCTCTTACCACACCCCTGGGAGTTGGGGGTAAGTAGGTATCATTGCCTGGGCAATTAAGATGATTTCAGGTTGTGGAACAGTTTATTGGGCACGTATGTTACCTTCAGAAAAAAGGATCTTGCTTTCAAAGCCGAAATGTATTCAAAGTGTTCCTTGTGGAGTTCTTCATTAAAAGGGTTTTTTATGGGCATATTAAATTCCTCCAGAGTTCTCTGTGCAATACCATTAAGAAATCATGGCTTTTTTTAAAGATCCTTTTCCCCTTAAAACTGACAAAATGGATCACCACAATACACTGCACACTCATTATAGCCTTTGCAATTTCTGAAATGGAACCATGTCTTTCTCCAGTTCTCACTCTATAAAAAAAAAAAGAAAGAAGCAAATGAAAAGTGATTTAAAAAAGCCTCAATCCCTCCTTCTTCTCCTTTTCATTCATATATTACAAAAAAAATCACAGATTGGGCATTTCAGAACAGAGAAATCTTTGTAGTCTATCCTTCAAACCTGCCTGAACCTCTGTGCAGCTTTTATAGCTAATAGCTCTCTGGGAAAAAAAAACACAACAGGACAGAATAGACTGAACATGTCAAGATCCCTGTGTTTGCCTGGGACTTTTGCCTAATGAAATTCAGCATCTGCATAAAATTTATGAGGTGAGGGGGTTCTCATGCAATTTTTCAGTGCGAATCAGATTAAATGGCTCCCACTTTCACACATGCCCACCATTAGGAGGATGTGGGATTTTGTTTGTTTTTACTGTCTCTGATGTATTCACCAAGGCTCAAACTGCTTTCCTGCCTGGATTTTGAGTTCTGCCACATGTTTCTTATGGCTGCAGTCAGAAGCAGGGCTTGGTGATTCCATGCAGACAAAAGCAGACCGACACTTCCAGGCAAAACTGAAGGTAAGCTGCTGAAACTTTTGAAGTGTGGGATATATTTTGCTTTGTAACCCAAATCCCAGCTCATCCCTTCCCTGCATGGATTAGGGAGTTCTGAACTGGGCATAGTGACACCTCCTTAGCTACAGCCCCTTGTGCTGCCATCTCACAGGCCACGGAGGGCAGGCCTCCAGTGCACACATGCATGCTTTGGTATTCGTGCTGGTGAAGCAGTGGCTAGCACTCTGCATGCTAACTCAATACGAACTGGTCATCCCAGCACAGGCTGGAGAGAGCACTTTGCTCCCACAAGGTGCCATACTCTGACGAGAGTAAAACCGATGAAAGGTCCCACTGCACTTGTCACTGGGACAGGACCGCTAACTGCAGTGATAGGATGGGAAACTGTCCCATGTAGTTGCGTTGGATAGGGTATTATATTTCCACTGTGTGTTGCGCTGCACTGTTACCTGCTACTGAATTTCCCCCACCCCACCCCAGAGGCTGCTGCCTTTCAAGGGCAAGGAAAATCTCTCTCTTACCTACCACACAGTGTGCTGTGATGTCTGCACAGAGCATCAAATGAAAGGTGCTATAAAAGTGAAGAGATCTCAAAGTATTATATTATTAGTGTTGGTTGGAACCCATTGGCCCATTCATATAGGGTACCATAACATTCACATAAGAGCATGGCTAATGGCCAAGCATACGGCTCACTTTGCCCAATCTATTCTCATGTTCAATCTTAGCACCTATTCAGTCCTTCATCACAATTGAAAAAGCTGAGCCTCAGGCCAGTCCCCACATTTCTCCCATACATTATGTACAAGGAAAATCCCAACGCGTTATAATGTACCTTATAAATAACGCTGAGAAGAGGCACCGCATAGTCATACACTGCCCATGTCACTGCGTTTAGTCATAATAGGACCCTGTGAGAAACTACGTTAGCTTGTCACCACAGTGACTTTCATTTCTCAAGCCAGGCAGACGACACGAACATCAGTCATCTTGAATCAAACAGAGAAAATGTATAAGTGCTCGTGGTCTGAGAAATGATTAATTCCCCTTGGATATATGTTTCCTATTTTACCCCTCCAGGCTGGAAGGATCCCTGGCACCAGGACATCTGCATTTAAGGCCCCATTCAGCAAAGCCCTTAAACCATATGCTTCAAGGTCAGAGAATTGACATCCAGGTCAAATACATGCTTCACTGGTTTGCTGAATAGGGCTAGACGGAGGCATGTGCTTGGAGGTAGATATGTACGTGCTGAACCAGGGCCTTGGGCGAAACAGAAAGTGAGGAGCGGAGGCAAGATGGTCCCCCCCCAAAAGGGCGTTGTTACCAGTGAACCAAGACGTCCTGCCCTCCAAAGAAGTGCTGGCAAAAGGAAGACAGAGATGGGGGCGTTCATTAGAGGCGCTGACTCATCAAATCATATTCAACCCCAGTTCCCCGTGAGTACGTAGTACTCAGCGCATCTGAAGTCTTTCCCTCTACAGTGGTCATGGGCTCTTTCAGTGAGCAGACCCCTCCCAGCATAGGGGGTCCTGGTTCATGCCTAGGGTTCCTAGGGGCTACAGAAATACAAATAAATAATATTAATATGAATCTTTGCTCTGCTACAGGCTTTCTGTGTGACTTTGGGTGAGTCACTTAGCTGCTCTGTACCCCCATCTGTACAACGACCTAGACCTGTGTCACGGAGTGGGGGGGAGTCAGCGCCTGCACCCCTCTTCCCTGGATTCACTGGGAGTCTCAGCCAGCCAGTAGAACAGAAGGTTTATTAGAGATGCCAGGAACACAGTCCAAACAGAGCTTGTAGTACCACCAGGACCCCTCAGTCGGGCCCTTCCGGGGGGCAGGGAGCTTAGACCCCAGCCTGGGGCTCCCTGCGTTTTACCCCACAGCTCCAAAAGGGGGGCAGGGAGGCCATCCCTCCATGTTCCCCAGCTAGCCCCAAACTGAAACTGCCCAGCCCCGCCTCCCCCTTTGTCTCCTTCCCGGGCCAGGAGGTCACCTGATCCCTTTGTTCCAACACCTTTAGCTCTCACCTTTGCAGGGGAGGGGCCGGGGCCATCAGTTGCTAAGAGACAGTGTGTCAGCCATTCTCTGTGTCCAGGCCCCTCTGTAACACTCATGCACCCTTGTCCCACCACCTTGATACTCAAGCACTGCATAGGGAAACCGAGGCACCCACACAGTACTCAGGGAAAACATTAATAACAGTCCTAGTTCGTCACAACCTGGCAGTCCAGGTATCCACCAATGCCGATAGAAGTTGGTCCTACACAACCGTGGGGTTAGAAAACAAGCAATGATGATGAATAAGAACATATTCAGTGTTCTAGGCACAGTACCTGCTCCTGGTACTCCTGTGCTGTCTCTCCTCTCCTCGTCCTTCCAGCACATCTTTCTCTGCTGTTGCCTATCCTAGCAGTGACTGAGAAATAGAAGAGCTTGTGTTATATAGGCCCCAGACTCTTCCCACTCCCAGCATGCTTTGCTAAAAGGATGCTAGCAGTCAGACCCTCCCCCGCCCCCCACACCTTTCCCCTGCTCTATGAGGCAGCAAAACCAGCTGGTCTAATTGCAAGACAGGAACAAACCTTCCTGATTAGTCCTTTACTCTGTTTTTTTTTTTTTTTTTAAAGACAAGGGAGAATAAAACCCGCGTCTCAAAGAGTAAAACCAGGCTGCTATTCAATATTTTCAAACAATACTTTTTCCACAAGCATTTGTATATTGTTTGGAAAAGCCATGTTTGGTCACAATAATGACTGCTGCACTATTATATCTGCCAGCCCGTCTGCTGGACAGAACAGGATTGGTTCTACTGGACATTCACTAATGTCTGGTCCAGGCTAGGTATCAATGTTCCAGGGGACAAAATTTGCATTGCTTTCCTTGGAACCCACTGCTGCAGCGCAGGGAGTGTAGAAAACCACGTCCTCAGGAGAAAAGCGGGGTGGGAAGGAAGAAATTGCAAATGGCTTTTTTGGCAGGATGTCAGCTGTACATGGGCACCAAAAAATGGAGCTAAAAGGCACTTTACCAGCAGGACTATTGACTGGATTTGTTACTTCTCCAGAGTTCCAACACGCTCTCCTGTGAGCTAGCAAAGAAGGCCCCATGGCAATCCGAGCTGATGGAATATTGTTTGTGATCTTCTTGCAAACAGAGCTGTATTTTTGGTTAACAGTTTTTTTAATACAAAAATGACGTGAATGTACTCTGTTATGTTAAATCACCGGGAACAAACAAGCGAAAGATGTCGTAAATGGAAAGACTACACAGGAACTAAAGGGCCCAGTTCATCTCAGATCTCCAGGGAGCTGCGCCACACGACACACGATTGGATGGATGTTCTCGGCTAATCTGTACCCAGAATGAGGTTTTGCTCTTAAGGCATAGGATACGAGTGTGCCATAGTAACACTTCTAATGAGCAAAGAGGCTGGTGATGACTAGGCTAGGGAGAAGTGGGACATGAAGCCCCAGGAGAAACACTTCCTGGAAAGGTTTCAGTGTAGTAGCTGTGTTAGTCTGTGTCAGCAAAAAGAAAACAAGAAAAATACCTGTGGCACCTTAGAGACTAACAAATTTATTTCAGCATAAGCCTTCGTGGGTTAAGAATCCACTTCATCCGATAGAGCCAGGCTAGCGGCATTGGCTGGGAGGCCTGAGACTCAGACCCCTGCACTATTTCCCAAAGTACCGTCAAGAGCCGAGGACAGCAGAGCATCTTACCTGCAGCCCAATTTCCCCTGGAGTCCAAGCACTAACGTTTGTCAGTTTCGCTGTGTTCTCCTTCTGAGCAGGGCCCTTCGCTTCCCAGCTCTCTCTGCTCTCAGGAACTTTCCATTAGCAGATCACCTTTCTCTTTGATTAGAAGCAGGAGGCCCGGGAGCACTTTCTAACTGGAATCAGCCGCAAAAAGCCAATGCAATTATATCCTCCGCAGCGAGACCCTGATGTGAAGGCCACGGTAATTATAGAACAGGTGAGAGGCAACGTCTTAACTAAAGCCCCCACAGAAGACCAATTAGATGGAAACGCCTGGTTCTGTGCCCTGACGACTGCCCAGCAAAGGGTTGGATGGCAGCTGCTTTCAGGCATTCGCTTTCTAACCAGACCCCCAGTCACTGGCTGTGGGCTGAGCCCGCACTGCTGCAACCCCCAGAGAAATAAAGCAGTTAAAAGAGCTAGGACAATGGTGAGCAAAACCCACAGTTCAGTTTCTTGGCCATTAGTTAGCTGCTCCCTGCAGCCACACTTACACAACTGGCCTCCACAGGCTCCGCGTCCCTGTGCAGCCGGGTAGCGTCCTGCTGCATGGTGAGAGCACCGTGTGGAGACGGCGGCCCACTGTGCGCGGGGAGCGGGCTGCTGGGAACAGCTGTCGTCTTGGCCTGTTGCCAGGAGGCTGCGTGGCTCTAGAGTGCTAGTGTGGACAGAATGTTTTTGCAATAGAGTGAAAAATACACCACTCCACAAGCTGTTTATTGCAAGGACTTTTCATGTACATGCACAACATGAGTGCCGCCCTGGGAAGTTCATTGCAGTGATTGATCCAACAACCTTTAGCTGCGCATGCTAATATAATCTGATTAAACTTTAATGAGACCTGGCTTACCTCTGTGGCAATGTAGGGTACTGCATAAACCAGCAAAGCTGCTGCGCAAGTGACACATGGAGTCCTCACTCCCACTGCCTAAGGCATGTATGCAGTGGGAGGGGATGGTGGATAAATGGGGAGCAGAGTTATGTCTGAGCGGAAGGATGGGCCAGTGGTTAGGACACAAGCCTCAGATTTAGGAAGGGCTAATTCCCAGATCTGCCACAGCCTTCCTGTGTTACCTTGGGCACACAGCAAATCCCAGAAATGTCAGGCAGGAAGGGACCCTGAGAGGTCACCACGTCCAGCTCTTTGTGCTGAGGCAGGACCAAGTAAACAGACCATGCCTGATGGGTTTGTCCAACCTGTTCTTAAAAACCTCCAGTGACGGGGATTCCTCACCCTCCCTCAGATGCCGGTTCTCGTGCTTAGCCACCCTTATAGTTAGAAAGCTTTTGTAATATCTAATCTAAATCTCGCTTGTTGCAGATTAAGCCCATCGCTTCCTGTCCTACCTCCAGTGGACATGGAGAAGAACTGATCACCCTCCTCTTTATAATAGCCCTTAACGTAGCTGAAGACTAGTCTTGAGAAAAGAAGCCAGAGGAGGGAACCTGAGAATAACCACACCCAGGTTTTTTTTAACCTTTCCTCACAGGTCAGGTTTTCTAAACCTTTTATCCTTTTTGTTGCTCTCCTCTGGCCCCTCTCCTGTTTGTCCACATCTCTCTTAAGGTGTCATGCCCTGTACTGGACACAGACCTGTAGCCGAGGCCTCACTAGCACCGAGTAGAGTGGGACACTGACTTCCTGTGTCGTATGTATGTTACACCTGGTAACACACCCCAGAATTAGATCAGCCTTTGTTTGCAGCTACATCATGTTGTTGGTGCTCATTCAGTTTGTGATCCACCATAGCCCCCAGATCCTTTTCAGCAGTACTATGACCTAGCCAGTTAGTTCCCATTTTGTAGCGCTCCGTTTCATTTTTCCTTCCTAAGTACAGTACTTTACACTTGAATTTCATTTGGTTGATTTCAGACCAATTTGTCGCGGTTGTTTTGAATTCCTCCAAGGTGCCAGCAGCCCTTCCCAGCTTGGCGTCCTCTGCCAATTTTATGAGCATCTGCTCCACTCTCTTATCTGAGTCATTAATGGCAGTATTGAATGGTACCCGACCCCAGACAGATCCCTGTGGAAGCCCACTAGTTACAACCCCCACCCCCCAGTTTGACAGCAAACCATTGATAACTACACTTTGCAGTCAGCTTTTCAACCAGTCATGCACCCACTTTGTAGTCATTTAATCTGCACCACATTTCCCTTGATTGCTTATGAAAATGTCATGTGGGCTTCTGTGAAAAGTCAAGATGTGTGGATTGCTTCCCCCCACCCTTCCACTAGGTCTGTAACTCTGTCAAAGAAGGAAATTAAGCTGCTTTGGCTATCAGTTATAACTCTGTTATCCTCTAGGTACTTACCAATTGATTGTTTAATAATTTGTTCCAGTATCCTTCCAGGTATCCTGGTCTATAATTCCCTAGGTCCTCTTGCTTCTCTTTTTAAAGCTATGTTTGCTCTTCTCTGGGCTTTTGGGACTGCACCTGTCCTCCAGGAGTTCTCAAAGATAACTGCTAACAGTTATGAGATTGCTTCAGTGAGGGCCTTCAGTACCTAGGATTAATTTAATCAGACCCTCCCGACTTGAACACTGTACATCCAACATATCTATATATTTTTAACCTTTTCTTTCCCTGTTTTGGCTTGTTCCTTTCCCCCTTGTTGTTCATAGTACTTGTGTTAAGTATCTGGTAACTATTGATCTTTTTAGTGAAAACTGAAGCAAACTAGGCATTAAACACCTGAGCCTTCTCGATGTCATCAGTTATTAGCTCTCCATCCCAGCTAAGCAGAGGATTTACATTTTCCTTTGCTTTTCTCTTGCTCCTAATGTATGTAAAGAACCTCCTCTTATTATGTCCCTTGCTAGGTGTAATTCATTTTGTGCCTTAGCTTTTCTGATTTTGTCCCTATATGCTTGTGCTAGTCTTTCGTGTTCCTTCTTAGCCATTTGTCCATGTTTCCATTTTTTTGTAAGATTTCTTTTTGATTTTTGATTCCTTATTGGCCTCTGACTGTTCTTCCTATCTTTCCTTCGCACCAGAATAGCTGGCAGTTGTGCTTTTAGTATTGTCTCCTTGAGAAACTGCCAGCAATCCTGAACTCCTTTATCTCTTAGAGAACTGGTAGATAAGGTCCCATGGGAAGAAAATCTGAGTTTGTCGGCTTTTTTAAAGTTCATTGTCCCTAGTCTGCTGCTCTCATTCCTGCTTTTCCTTAGACTAGTGAAATCGATCATTTCACGATCACTTTCACCCAAATTGCCTTCAGCCTTCAGATTAACAACCTATTCCTCCCCGTTAGAAGCAAATCTAAAAAAGGCTGTGCCCCTGGTTATGTCCTCCCGCTTCAGAAGCAAAAAAATTGTCCCCAATACATTCCAAGAACCTATTGGACATTTTGTGTTTTGCTGTATTACAGCAGATGTTTGGGTAGTTAAGGGCCCCCATTATTATTAGATCTTGTGTTCTGCATATTTCTGTTGTGTGTTCTAGAAATACCTCATCCACCTCCTCTTCCTGACCAGGTGGTCTATCCCTTGATGTTGCCCATTCCCCCTCCCTGTTTATCTTCACCCAGAGACTTTCAATTGGCCTGCCTCACCCCTCCTTCTGGGCCTCAGAACAAGTGTATATATTCTTGATGTATAATAAACACCTTCTCCCTTGTTTCTTTGCCTGTCCTTGGTAAGCAAGTGATATCCCTCTATATGGATAGTCCAGTCATGAGCTTCATCCCACCCTGTCTCAGGGCCTAATAATGCTAATTCTTATGGTTTATTCCCCATACTCCTTGCCTTTGTATGTAGGCATCTAAGACACTAAGCAGATTCTCCCACTGTTATCACGTCTGTTGCTCCTGTGACCCTAGTGTAATTTTCCATCCCTCGCACCCCAACATACAGCCCTCTGTAAGGTCCCTTTTTTTAATATACCGACCCATGGGCTTTTATTACCGGCCCTTTGAAGCTAGTTTAAAACCCTCCTCACTAGGTCCCTGAGTTGGTGTGCAAGGGCGGCTGCCCTTTCTTGGGCTGGTGGGCCCCCCAGCTCTTGCCAGCAAACCTCCTTCCCAGAGCAGCAGCCCATGGCTGAGGAAACCCCCCTGTCGACATGTCTGTGCAGTCGTGCGTTCGGCCCCAGAGTGTGCATGGTCCTGCCTGGGCCCTTACGCTCAACCAGGAGACATTCAGCCTCTCTACAATGGGGAGAGTTGTGCTGCCCTGTCCCACCGGGGTGGTGTGAGGATAAATACACTGAATGTTGCTATGGTGATGGGAGTCAGACCTGCGATAGACGGGGAGGCGGCACACTGATAGACAGAGCTGGAACCAATCTGTTCCCTCCTCTTTTTAGTAGAGCCATTTGCTACAGTCATGTCACAGCCATACCTGATGGGGTGACATTGGGTCGCTCAAAGGAGTGAGTCGTGACACACACATATATCGGCGCTCAGGATGTTGCCCGCTCTATCACTCGATTTATGATGATCAGTGTTTGTCTTAAAGTCCCAGCTCCCGGAGCCAAGTGACCGCACAGGCAGCTCCCGGGTCGGACTGGACGCACATGCACCACGGCAGGGCTGCAGGGGCTGAGCAGGGCTTTCTCTGCAATTGCGCCTCTTGCCCAGCGGATGCGATGGCACCAGACACAGGTACTGAGAGCAGGGGGAGTGTCTCTCCGGTGCTCTCAATGCGCCATTGCTGGCACTGACCGAGGCAGGGATCCTGCGTAAAAACGAGTGTGTGAGCCTGTAATCCCAGTGTGGCTCATACTGCATATGCATGGGGTGTGGGGAGACCGGAGGTTGCACGGGCAACCTTAGCTCTGGCTTTTCCTAACACACGAATGCCTGACTTTGTGTTTAATACGTATTCAAAAGAACATTATTAAGGTTGCAAAAAAGCGACACGAATGGCACATTGACGTCGCCACGTCGGCATGCTCATTTTGGAGGGATTGTACAGCAGCATCATGCGCTCTTGTTACCATGTCTGATGGTAGCAACCAGCTGTGCCCAAGGCTCCGCTGTGCTAAGCACTGTACAAACAAAGTGAGAATTCGTCCTTGCCCCGTGGATTTACAATGGAAACAAACAGGCCTGAAAAAGGCAGGGACAGAGACATGCTCAAGGGCACACGAGTCAGTGGCAAAGCAGCCCGGGTCTCCAGTGTGTTAGTTCGATGCCCTCTCCAATGAGCCCTGCTGCAGCTCTACATCAAGCACCTTCTCAGCCATCTGGCTCATTCTTGTTCCTGTCATTTTTGCCTGGCTGGAAGCACATTTCGCCTGGCGCAAACTGGCTGGGCCACAGGAGACGGGACCCTGTTTTGCATAATCACCAAAGTTAGTGTGTAAAAGAAAATCTCCACACACAGCCTCAGTTTACAGTTAATTTTAATCCAACACTGCTGTGTGCAAATAACTAAATGACCCCAAACCCTTAACTAAATTGCTTGTTCTTTAGGGGCAGTAGCAAAGCATGATTCCTTAGACATGGAGCTTGTTATTTGAAATCAATGCAACATCACCGGCGCTGCACAATAAAATGTAAATATTTACACTTGCAGAGGAAAAGCAGATTTGAGCCTAATATGATGACATTTTAATGTATTTATGTATTTTGGCTTTGCAGGACACACAGGAAATTGCTCAATCAGGAGAAAAAGCTTTGCACGTCGTCTAACAACCGCCCAGGGGGAAATGAGGTTTATGCTCACACGTTTCAGCCGCAGTCCCCTGAGCTGCGTGCCTTTGAAACACCCAGACCATAAGGAGATCGATGCTTATGGAGCTGACAAAGACTGTGGATCAGTCACTAAGCTCTGGCGAGGAATAAATACTGTCGTCATATTGTGTAAATGATACAAACACCTTTTTTTAACCTTACGCACTCTTTAATGCACAGGAGGCAAACAGGTGTTGGGTTAGTTAAGTCACAGTAGGAAATATAGGACAGCGACAGTTTATGGCCTTGTGTGGGAAAACAGAGAGTTCTTCCAGGCCCTATTGTGTTTTAGCTACACTTCCTAACATTCACCACCACCACATGTTGTAGTTTGTCAGTATCAATGACAGCATCTTACAGCATAACTTTTCTTGTCTTGGAATGCAATGTCGCATCACCTCCATCTTTCAGTCTCTTGCGGGGCTCCCATCTGCCTTTCCTGAACTGACCAACAAGATCACCGCCGGCTAGTTATACCCTATGTTGCTTATAAAAAGCTGGAGTGGAACAGGTTCTCAGTTGCTACAAATTGGCACAGCAACATTGACATCATTGGGGCTAGTCACATGCTTACTGCTAGGCACGTACTTAATTGTTTTGCTGGACCAAGCCCAGAGGCGCTGCACCGTGCAGGATCTAGCCCGCTATGCATCAAAGCTAAATTTGTAATTTTACCGGTGATGGCGTTTAGACACGGTGCTCAGCTGTTTAAAGGCAGCCGCAAACAGGCCACAGCGGGCGGAAGAGTGTGTGGGAGGAGTAGCCTGCTGGAAGCCCTGGGGGCGAGAGGGTGACTTCTGGAGCAGCATGCTCAGGAATTCAGCACTGCACCTCACTGGGTGTGAGCAAGGAAAATAGCTTGCTGGGGCTGGAATCAGAACTCTCCATCCTGTGCCTCCGGGTGCTGTGCTGTCAAATTGCTTTTTTGGTACATTAGCCTCCATGAGCCCATCATGCAGGGCCAGACTCACAGCTGCTGCCGGAAGAGTTACTGCCTTCGCCTAGTTATTAGATCAGCTGCTTAGTGCTTTTGATTTCTACCTATATTTAGAACATGTCAGACCAGTTTTAGGCACTTTAGCACACTTTGGGCACTTTTTCAATTGTTTCCTCTTGGTTTTATGATTCCCCACACTTTGTAAGGCTCTGTTGGGATGGAATCTGTCCCTGCTAACCAAGAGTCTGACCAGCTCCCCGGCAAGTCACTGGGATTTTTTTCTTTTGACTGTAACGGAAGCTGGAGGAGGCCCAGTTACTATAAGGAATATCCTTCCATCAGGGCTGGCACTACCACTAGGCGACCCTAGGTGGTCGCCTAGGGCGCCAGGATTCAGCGGGCGGCATTTCTTACCTTCTTCAGCTGCCGGGGTCCTCGAAATGCCGCCGAGAACCCCGGCAGCCTAAGAAGCTCCCGCCGAAATGCCGCCAGGGTCCTCTGCGGCAACTTTTTCTGCCGCCAGGGTCCTCGGCGGCAGCTTCTCCCGGAGGCACCACCTAGGGCAAAGAAGCTGGCGCCGCTACTGCCTTCCATGCATCAGTTTGCATCTCCATTGCTTTTATAACCACAATGATGCAACATTAAAACCATCTCTCTTTGAGTAAGCCAGACATTTGCGAAGGGAATGTCTCCATATCAGACTGAAAAAGGCCAAGCGGTGGTGGTTGCCAAGTTTCTAATTAAGGTAATTAAAGTGTGTTTTCGTTTCCAATGGCTACATCTTCTGACAGCGTCCATCAGAGCAAGGATTTCTGTAAAGAACGCCTGAGTTTGCAAGGCCTTCAGAAATTCAGAACACGCGACAGATTAATGGCATGAAGAAATCAGTGGATTCTTTTTATCTCCCCGGTGCTCACCCATCCCTCACTTCAGAACTATTGTAATTATATGGATCCCTTTAGCTTGGCCTTCCTGACAAACTTGCTGTCATGCTTGAAAGGCTATTGTATTTATGACAGCTTCAGGTAATGGAAACGCAGCCATTGGCTTGATTGAAACAGTATTTTAAGGTTATGCTGCCCCCTTAACATTGGTCCTTTCTTAGGACGGGAGGGTCTTTAAAACAAAGAGTCCAGAATGAGACAGAACATACAAGACTAGGTAGAGACGTAGTGTTTGCAAGCCAGCGGAAAGCCCTAACCGTCAATGAGTTACCAGTACATCTGCTTCATATGGGCGTCAACCAGCAACATTGGAGACTGTCTATTGGACGTCTGTTCTCAGCATCGTATCCTCTGAGTACTGAGCCAGCAAGATCCAAGACACTCACCCTCGGACGTTCGGCTGCAGCCGGAGCTGCACAATGCGTACAGCAAAAGCCCTTACGTGCCGCTGGCCATTTCCGATCTGAAAGGCATGACGGAAGTCTGTCACATAGTGGAGGTGAGCTCAGGCCAGGGATTGCGCAGGGGTGTGCCAGGAGTGGGGAAGTGGAGAAGTTCTTGGTTCTCCAGACCGTGACTGGTGCCCTGTATCATCTAGCGCTAGAGTCTTTTCCCAATTTCTGCTCTCCAAAGCCTGACATTTCAAATATCCCTTTGAGGTCACACGCCGAGGGGCTCAAGATGCCTGGATCCTGGTTTGTTAGTCAATGGGCCATAGCTGGAGGTGAATGAGGCAAGCTCAGACTGATGCTTTTCGGACAGCTCCCTCTTACGAGCCTGTCAGCTCCGTGTTAGCAGCAGATTAAAGCCCCGTGTCACAGACGTAATTCTCATAGGCCAAAACTGTCGGGCTGGTTTGGATTCTGTTTGAAACCCTGGTGTATTTTCCACACACACAATAACTCTCCCAGCCCCCTCGCCCCCGGACTCAGCACCATTCTCTGGGGTTCTTATGCCCATGCAGAGCGCCCGGCACTGCCAGTCGGACGCCTCAGCACAGAGATGCCCCCGGGGGTCGGAGTGGCTAATCTGACATACGTTCCGTGCAGTGCCATGGGATTACCTCAAGCATCGCGACTGGGCTTCAGGTGGGCAGGGTTTTGCCCCTGAGCCCAGCCCAGCCGCTTGACAAGGCGTTTGCTGCTTTGGGTTGTTGCTCTGAGGCTGTGCCTAGGTAGTCTGACGCTTTTCTCCCTATTCCGGGCCATCCGCTGCAGCAGCTTCTGGCCTTACAGGTGAGATTGAATAAAAACCCACTAAAGCTGTGCTAAAACCACAGAGGAGAAACTCACCTGAAGCTCCTCATTTCAGCAAAGCCCCGGCCCCTAGGTCTGCTTGGCTGATGGGGACCCAGTGCCACTGACGCCAATGGGAGTTAGTGATGTTACTGGCTTCTACGGGGGCAGGATCAGGCCCGATGGGTAACTCACGCCTGCTGTGGGATTGGCCAGCTCAGGCACACGATATTGACCGGGTGACTCCCAGGCACAGGTGCCGGAACTAGGGGTGATGCTGCACCCCTGGCTTGACGTGGATTCCATTATATCCAGGGGGTACGGTTTTGTTCAGTGGTTCTCAGCACCCCCACTATACACATAGGCTGCTGGAACAGAGACGGGAGCTGGGAGGCTGCCAGCCGGGTTAGCTGTAGGGTATTTGCACACGTGGACACAACATGTCCTCTGTGAGTCTGTGCCAGCGACTTTGGGTTCCCAACTGTCTGGGAAAAGGGTCTAGAATGGAACAAATCCCGTGACGTGGTTGCTGGGACACTGATGGCCTCCAGCTGTGAAATAACCCGCACCCCCGCTCTGCCCATCACTACCTGAACCTCAGCTGTCAATACTGTCTAGTGTCAGTGGTAGGTAGGTAGGTAGCCAAGGCCCCTGGGCTCCTCCCCTGAGAGGAACAAATTAACTCCCAACCCTGCAGCCCAGACTGCAGGGCTCTCACAACTGTGAGGGTGTGGGTTATTTCACAACTGGAGGCCATCAGGGTCTGGGTCTCCAGCCTCACGAGTCCCTGGCTAGCTGTGCACAGGGACGAACTGATTATTTACTCAGCATCTCCTCACTCACACAAGTGCCTGGTTAAAGCCCCAAGTAAGGACCCTAGGGTTTGTCCCTGCATTATTAAATCAAATGGGGACCCTTTTGGCGACCCCCGCTGAAGCTGTGCCCAGCCAGACGATGCTAACCTCCGTACTTCGGCCGCGGTACGTATGGAAACCGTGTTGTTTCTCTCCTAGTCACAGGCTCAGATGACTTGAAAGTGAGCCGTTGCTTTGAATTAAAATCCTGCAAGAATAGCTTGAGCTTAATTACAGTGAACGAACCCTGTGCTTGCAGCAGCAGCACATTGCAAACCAGCTGGTGGGCGAAAAGTTTCTACAGCCGGAGCTGTTCCAGAGAGCAGCACCCCAGTGTTAGGAGACTTTAGAGAAAACAAAATTTATTTTTAATGGAAATAACGAGTGAGCGGCTCATTTGCATTCATATGGCAAAGCTTAGGCATTGACAGTACAAATTCAGTCCACCCAGACATCACTTATGCTGAACAAGTGCCTGGTCTAAAACTGGGGCAAACTGTTGCTGCTGCAAATGCTATGCCCAGGGAATATTAACGCTCTGTTCCACTGGCTCTGAAGTGTTGGGCGCAATGCATGGTACTTGTTCAATGGACGGGGACATAGCGGCAGTGACAGCCCGGTGGTTGTTGCAGAGGGACAGGAGCAATAATGTGAATGGCGGTTTTCTTTTTGCTGAAATGCAGAATATAAAATAATTCATAAAAAACTTGATTTTTAATGTACGTCCATTTGATCCAACTGGGAACATAACCTCGGGCTTGGGTCACAGGCCTGAGCTGGACAGGACGCTTAGTGCCATCCAAACGGACCCAAATGAAAGAAAAACCTTTTCTAATCAAGGCCAAGAAGGAAAGTCCTGCAGTTTATTGCAGGTGGGGAAATTCAGCAGGTTTTGAAAGACTGGGTGAAATTCATCCCTGCGTATAGGTCAGCAAAAAGGCCAGATGTATTCTGTTTTGGAGTTAATTTTACCCCACATTAATAAAGCAGTTCAGCTGGGTTTTTTTTTAATGTCCTAATCATAAAAGGTTGAGAGATTTTATTTTGTAAAAAGTTCTGACTCCTAAATGTCACCGGTGACCATTTTGGGACTCTAGCTAGGTACAGTGTGTGAATTCTCTTTGAGATTATGAATCCTCTACTGTACGTTTAACAACCATCCTATTCAGAACCGGCCCCTCAAACCCCCTTCCCTGTCTCCATAGCACAAGTACACAGGCTAGCTAGCCAGGAGGGTTTAAAGACCATCAACACCTGACTAGATCTTGCCCAAACAAAACACTCGCATGGCTGCATCCTAGGGGAAACCAGTTTTCTCCAGCTTGTCTGCAGAGAGTGAGGGTTAAGGGTGGAAAATCTCCAGAGGGGGGAAAGAGACAGAGAGGTCAGAGCAGAGACTTAGAAGCACACAGAAGACTGCAAAGTTGAGGTGTGCTTCAAAGGGGCAGGTTTCCTGAGTCAGAGGGGACCTGGTGGCTGCAGGACAAGCCTAAGCTCAAGGAAGCACGGCAGCAGCTGCAAGGCGAGCCAGGATTCAGAAGAGAAGTTTGACCTGCAGGAGTGATGTCTTGGAGAGGGGACCTGGAACCCTGACCCAATGTCACGGAGTGTGGGGAAGTCCGGCCCTGCACCCCTCTTCCCCGGATTCACTGGGAGTCTCAGCCAGCCAGTAGAACAGAAGGTTTATTAGAGATGCCAGGAACACAGTCCAACCAGAGCTTGTCAGTACATCCAGGACCCCTCAGTCGGGTCCTTCCGGGGGGCAGGGAGCTTAAACCCCAGCCCGGGGGCTCCCTGCATTTCACCCCACAGCTCCAAACGGGGGCAGGGAGGCCAGACCCTGTCTGCCTCTCTCCCCTCCTCTCCAGCCCGTTCCAAACTGAAACTGTTCAGCCCCTCCTCCCCCTTTGTCTGCTTCCCGGGCCAGGAGGTCACCTGATCCCTTTGTTCCAACACCTTCAGCTCTCACCTTTGCAGGGGAGGGGCCGGGCCATCTGTTGCTAGGAGACCGAGTGTCGGCCCTTCTCTGTGTCCAGGCCCCTCTGTAACACTCATGCACACTTGTCCCACCACCTAGCTACTCAAGCACTGCATAGGGGAAACCGAGGCACCCACACAGTACTCAGGGAAACCTTAACAACAGTCCTAGTTCGTCACACCCAAATCCTAATGAATGTCCAGAGTGGCGAGGCAACAGAAGCAGGGAATGGTATATACAGGTGTTTATATTAGACAGAGCAAGCGTGATACAGATCTAGGAACACACTAAAGAGTCATTGTTTTAGAAATCCTTTTGCAAAGTTTGTGTCTATTTATGTCAACTATCACGTAGCCCTCGCGTATAAACCAGAGTGCCAACGAGGGGAGAGCTACTGGGTGTCTGGGTGGGGGGACAGCGCTAGTCCTAGGTGTCTTGGGCTGCTGGGTCCCACTTCCAGAAGGGGTTCCAGACACAGAGCCCACCCAAAAAGTGCGCCCGCGAGGCCTAAGTCAGAGACGGTGGCTGAAGCCTCCCTAGTGACCGGGGGGGAGGTGAAAGGCACATGGGGCCATCCTGTGGGTCCAGACACAGTGGCCTGGTTAATGTGCAGCAGGGGGACCTTGGAACGGCAGTGTTTGTAATTATTATTGAATATTCATACCACAGCCGTGCCCGACAGCCCCTCTCGAGAGCAAGGCCTCATTGTGTCAGGTGCTGAGCAGCACCCCTGGGACATGGCCAGTCTGATTCCATCCAAAGGCACGGTCCTTGGCACAAATGAATATCCGCAACAGCTCTGCTACGGCCCCTGTCCAGGGCCTGTGTCGGGTGCGGGAAGGAGATGGAGCCGATGCTCTAGTAGCTCTTTTCCAGTTCTAACTTTGATGCTTTCTCGAATTCATTAGACTGTCTGTGAAGCTGTAGTTTAACTGGGAGGGCTAAATGGTACCAAGTTCTGCTTTGTGGCAGGCTTCTTCCCAGTGCTGACCCTGCATGGAGAGGGAGGGATGCTGTCCAGTGGGGAGAGTAAAGGGGAACAAGGAGCTGAGTGCGGCTGCTGACTTGCTTGGTCACAATGGGGCTGACCTGCTGAGCGAAAAGGGATCACTCTAGTGTGAGCGAGTGGAGAATCGGGACTTCCTCCTCGCTGTGCTTCAGCAGGTCCCGCCCCTCCCTGACAGGGGGTGGTAGGAAGCGGAAGTGTGCAAAGTTCCCCTCAAAACTGCTCGGCATTCAAGGTCTCTTCTCG
Source organism: Macrochelys suwanniensis (assembly GCA_033296515.1). Lineage (NCBI taxonomy): Eukaryota > Metazoa > Chordata > Testudines > Chelydridae > Macrochelys > Macrochelys suwanniensis. The sequence goes on along the minus strand of CM065789.1, from coordinate 2,394,132 downwards.
TGTTGTTATAAACTCAGATGCAGCTCCGAATGTGGGCAGGAGCCAAGCAAATACAGCGCCTGCATTGCAAACACGTGCCCGTGTGCTTTATGGAAAGGGCCAATAAAGCAACATGTGGAGGTTAAGAAATGGCATAAAACAGGTTTTTCATGTGCAATTTAGTGAAAGGATGACGGCGAATTTCACAAAGCGCAAGCTGTGCAGCTTTGACGATTAATATTTGTACAGGGCTTTGGGATCCTCAGATGAAAGGGGGTGAAATATTAGCATCATGGGAGCTGGCCTGTCACAGAGCAGGAGAAGTAACAGGCAGCCGAAAAGAAGCTAAAGGGCGTGGAGCTGAGGCTGGAGCCTGTCTGGAACCCAAAGAGGGTCAAGACCGAGCTCATCCATTTAAGGGCAGTTGGAGAAGGTGCTGTTAGAGACCCAGGGCACGGCTCGGAGGTTAGAGAGCACTGAATAGGCTCTAGGGGAAACGAGTCCACTGTGTGTAATTCCTTTAGCATTGTCATGCTTTCCATCAGACTGTCTGACCATCTTGAGCCAGACTGGCCCTCCCGCTGGCCAAAATCACTAACTGACTTTCCTCTGGCGGGCAGGGGCTCATTCGCCACTGGCGAGGCAGTGCTAATCCGCTGAGAAATGACGTTCAACAGCCGGGCGATTTGCAAACTCTGAGCTTGCGCTGGGAGCGAAGGACACATTCATAAGCGCTTGCTTCCAAGCAGGGCTGGGAGCTGTGCACCCTTGAAACATTTGTGAATTGACTTTGCCCATTGCAATGTGGCACCCCAAACACCTCACAAATTTAATTATTTATTCATATGAAATGTGCTTACAACTGCAAAAGGGAGTTGCTTAATTGAAAGCGCAGCTAGCATTTTAATAGAGCTGTAAAAGGATGAAACATGGGCATAAAAGGAAGAAAAGCGTTTAAAACGATTGCTTATGGTTAGTGAATATATCGAGGAGCCAAAATATCTAAGCAAAGAGCGTTGAGCTCCCATGAGCACTGAGGTATTTTATCTTTTATGTACAAGCCCTAGGTTTAAATTTCACATCACTCACAATGATGACGTTAGTTCATTACTATAGCTTCAGAAGGGTTTGACCAACGAGCGGATCATATTAATAATCTCTGTCCCAGTTTGAGTAAACGTGTGTTTACATTACAATAATCCATTCACATGCATATAGGGATAAGAAACCATTACTCGGTGTAGGTGGCGGATCACTGAATCCAATAGTAACAGCACAAGACATTGTGAGGAAATTGTGCATGCAGGGTCAACAACAGAAATAGCCATGCTTAACGTTCAATCAACTTAGTTCAGATAGATCACGAGAGATACAATCTAATTCAGATAATGTCAGCTATCCGGCATTGTCCACATGGCATGTCAGTGTCTTGACTTGGCCACACATTCAGGGCACTCTGAAGCGGAGATGGGAGCAGATATCACAAATGGCAGATAGCCCCACCAGGCACTTTTTTCATCTGCACCTAGCGAGCATGACCCTGAAAGAAAAAGATCTTAAAATAACTGTCTTTGAAATCGCACAACACTTTGCAAGCGACTCGGGGACAGCACCAGGCAGCAAAACTCAGGCCCCACCTGGAAAGCTTCCCACCTAAAGGACAAAGTTCTGTTCTCAGTCAGCCCATTGTAGTACTGCCGTGACTCGGGGTGGTGTTAGGCCCCTAGTCTGCCTCTAGTAAAAGCTGTGTAGTTGTAGGCCTGACAGTCACAGGATATTAGAGACACACGGCGGGGGAGGTGTTACTTTTTATTGGACCAACTTCTGTTGAGAGACCGTGTGTCTCTCTCACCAACAGAAATTGATCCAGTAACAGCTGTCACCTCGCCCACTTGGTCTCCCCAATAAAGTCATACATCGGTTGAGGGGCCAGGAGTTGTTTTCATGACCGACCAGTGAAACAAAGACTTGGTGTAGCTACACTGGGTTCAAAACCGTGTTACACCCAGCTCCAGTGTTACCCCTAGGACAAGGACAAGGGCCCTCCTGGCCAGCCAGCCGCCTGGTGGGTGGAGAGTTTGTTCCCATCTAGGGGTCCGAGATAGGGAGTCCGAGGGAGGTGAGCCCAGCTGGAAGCAGTGTGCAGGCGTCTTCAGAGGCTCAACACCTTAAAATAAAGGCGGGGGGTCACTCTCTGTGGGGGGAGACAAGGGAGTTGTGCTGGCCAGAAGCCAGGCAGGGCCCTTGGGAGCCCTAGGCATGACCCGGCCTGGCTTGCGGTTGCTGTGGGGGTCGGTATTTTTGAGCTGGCTGCTTGTATCTCTGCATGGAGGGGAGAAATGTGCAGCTGGGGACCCTGGCCAAGCAGGTGTCAGTTTGGGTGAAGCCGGAGCCTCTAAACCCCACTGGGGGTGGGGGGGGCGATTGGTGGAAAACCCGAGCTTCAGAAAACGTTCTCGCTCTCAGCTCTCACCCCAAGCTCTGAATCCAGAGCTACCCCAGGGCTGCACTTGGCCCAGTGTGAATCCCTCAAACATGATCCTGGTTTCACGCAGAAAGCCTCTCCCATGCAGGGCCATGACACCCCAGGCAAAAAAGCCGCCTGCTGCCCCGCTCCCCCAGCCGGGTCGCCGGCGGGGAGCGTGGCATGCCAGCGGCCCTGCTCTCCTCCCGGACCGAGCGCCGGGGGGGAGGGTGGCTTGCCCGCGGCCCCGCTCTCCTCCGAGCCAGAGCGCCTCCGGGTGCCGCCCCCCCGCCCGGGTGCTGCCCCAAGCATGTGCTTGGTCAGCTGGTGCCTGGAGCCGGCCCTGCTCCCATGTGACCAAGCAACAGTCCCGGCTCTCCCAGAGCTGCACACCCGGCCCTCCCAGCGTCCGGAGAGTCATTGTGTCTTTAAAAAGGCTGCGTGTCAGCCCGTCTGCTCCCTCTGAGGAAGGGGCCAATGTGCCCAAAGACGTCTCTTCTTCTGCTGGGTTCTGGCTCAGTCCCTTAGTGACACTTACAGGAAGTGGAGAGCCGGGTGGCGGCTAATGCAAACCGATTTGTGGCACAGATCTGAAGAGTGGTGAACACACACACACACACACTCTCTCTCTCTCTCTGACCAGGGAGGTAAGGAAAACCTGGCAGCAGGCTGCAGGTAGGCGCTGCAAAGCTGCCAGAGTGGGAGGGATGCAATCACCGTCTAGGCCGTTTCATTCTGTCAGCGCTGCAAACAGTGGCTCCATGTGTATTTCCCTTGGCTCGCGTAGTGGGATGCAGTTAGAATATGGGCCGTGGGGCGAGGGGAGCTCTGGAAGTAAGGGAATTGGTTCAGTTCCAAGTCGATGAGGAATGCAACAGCTGAAAGATGAGACAATATGTAAACTGAAAACAAGCTGAGTCATTAATGTGGTGCCTATGTGGCGCATCACGGTTGCTGTTGTGGATATGAGCCCTATGGTAAGCGCCCAGCGGTCCCAGTTAGGACTAGGCACTGCACAGTCACAGAGAAGAGGCAGTCTCTGCCCCAACCAGCATACAATCTAGTCTCTGTGTGTTCCAAACAGAGGGAACGGGGGGAAAGGGCCAGGGCAGCAATGAGCTATTTGTACAGCCCCAGTACAATGGGGGGGCTGGTTCATGACTGAGCTCCTAGGCCCCAACAACGCAATGAATGCACTGTTAACAGGTTGCAAACCAGCTCACCCGGCTGGTGTAATTACTCCCACAAACAGCGTTCTCTCAGTGGGCCCGGCAGCATTCTCAGAAGGACATAGTGTGGCGGGTGCCTGCTCTCGAAGCCATGCTGCAGCTCTCGGCCAGCACGACTCCCCCTTCAACTCCTGTGCTGGGGTTTCTCTGCAAGAAACAGAGCTGGGGGTGGGTGAGCTGGTGTAGCATGAATGAGAACGAACCAGCGCCGGTGTGCTCAGATACAGCTGGGAACGTAGCCCTGATTGTATTGCAACGGTCCTGGGATGGAAGCCTAGATGCAAGGAGGAACGGGGGCAGCCCTTGCCCCAGACCCAGAGTTGAACAAGCTCAAAGGCCTTTTATCCCACTGTTGTTCATTTAAGGGTGAGGTTCATCCCTGTGCTAGGACCACACGTGCACCACTGAAGTCTGCATTTGGACCCATGCACTGGGCCTCTGTGCTTCGAAGTTCCCCTCTAGTCTGGGTAGGCTCAACGCATTATCTCCTTCTTGGGCCGCAAGGCTCAGTCCCTGGGTATAGACGATCTGTCTGGCAGCTCTTCTCAGGAGTGGGAGGCTGCAGACAAACTACCCCAAACCTGGGCTGAGCTGACCCTGCCACCAGACTCTCCAGTCGCGTACGTGCGCCCTTTCCCAGAGCTCCACCCTGGATCACAGTTTACCCCCTTTAGGGACAGATGATATTTGAAGCAAAGAGACACAGCCTTTGCAGAAGGATTTCTACAACAATTGCTCTTCTCGCTAGACAGCAAAAGACCTATTTAGCTCCAAGCAACATCATAAACGCCTGTTCACAATTCCCTGCCTCCGTTTCCTCACCACTCCTGAGCAGTCTTTGGGCTTTGGTCAGGTCCTCTAGTTAATTCAGGGTCTTTCCTCTCCCGCATCTCCTCCCACACAGACTTGTCTTCTGGTATCATGCTTCCATGATCAGTGAGAGATGCTTCCTTTTCTAGACTTCCAGTTCCCCCTCAGTAGACTGCCTTGGTCAGCCCCAAACTCCCAAGAGGTGATAAAAGTCCCTCATCAGATGATCTACTGTGTGGTCACCATGCACCTAGAGTACAAACTTGAATAACTGATTTGTCCTTTGCTTGCTCTTTGTCCAAGGGTGCCTCCATGTGAATGGATGATCATCAAGGTTTAATGACCTTTCATTGTTAGCCCTCTGGTAGGTGAAAGATTTTCTCCCGACACCCCCCAATGTGTTTCAGCTCATTTTAGAAGCTACAGAGCCAATGTAAAGACATAGAAGAGTATTCTAATGAAAACGGGGCTAAGACAACAAAATGATATTATGCTGGTAGTTGGATATCATGTACTCTCTGTATGTATCTACATCAATCTGAGTTCATACACTGGCCACAGACAGATCACTCAAGCCTAGCCCTTCCACCCTGTTTTAGGGCTGGACAAGATGTAATTGGATGGCTGGTGCATTCATAGATTCTCCTCTCTGAGCCTGCATCCTGCAGTTCCAAATTAAACAACTCATTTAACACAGTGTAGAAGCTTCTCAGATATCATGCTAGCGACAGGAATAATAATTAAACCCCCTTTTTTGCCTTCCCATTATAAAATTGTATCATTGCTTTTCTAACACAACACTTTTAATCTCACAGTATAAAGGAAAAAGTGTATTGGCTCAGATGCTTTCTCTATTACACAGCCATGTTTAAATGGCTTTTGCAACAGACAGAACATTTCAATTTTCTCAGTTTTGCTTCACTTGCTCAGTTTAATATCCAAAGCTGGCCTGATGCTCATCTGACTCATGCAAGGGCAGACCAGGAAGGAGCTGCTCCGCTCAAGAGACTGCAACTACACAGCTGTAAAGCTGATGTAGAAGTAAGAACAGAATCAGGGCCTTCTGATTTCATTTGTGTGATGCTATCACAGCTCCACCTCCCTTTCTATACCTGGATATAGCACATATGTAACTGTACATGCTCACACATGTGCTGCTTTGTAATTTCCTGACATGTGCTTTATATACAGTTTCCTAGAAAAATTATTCCCGATAATCTTTGTCAACTGTATTGGTTTAGGGAAATAGCATCAGGAAGCCATTTGCTGGGATAAACTCTTGGCCACTATCATTATCCAGGAGCCACACTCAAGAGGCATTGGGTGTTTCCCTATCACTGTCACTAGCAAGTCTTTAATCCATTAAAGCAAAATTATTGTCAGCACCTTAGGCTACGTCCACACTACCCGCCCGATTCAGCGGGTAGCTATCGATGTTCTGGGATCGATTTATCACGTCTCGTCTAGACGCGATAAATCGATCCCAGAACCGCTCCCCGTTGACACCGGAACTCCAGCTCGGCGAGCGGAGGAAGCGCTGTTGACAGGGGAGCCTGCCTGCTTCCGTGTGGACTGGGGTAAGTACTTTTTAAAACTCGATCTAAGATATTCGACTTCAGCTACGTTATTCACGTAGCTGAAGTTGCGTATCTTAGATCGATCCCCCCCTTCCCCCCCACCCCACCGTGTGGACCAGCCCTTAGAAAGCAAAGCCACAGAAGAATAGCTAGCAGGGATTTGTGCCTCATTTCTCCAGAAGAACTGAGTTCCCTCTGATTCTCTGCTCACACCTGTAACTGTCTGTCGGGGTGCCTCTATGGCCCTGTCATTGTTCTATCTGAGCACCTCCAAGTACTGACAATAGAAATAATACTCATGTTTTATAGTAATGCTCCATTAAGAACTAACCCAGTTATCTGTAAAAGCATCTATTTATTGTAATAGATTCCAGCCATAGGTTGCATATAACCATCTATAACACCTTCTACTGCCGTGCTTATAGGCATTGAAAACACATACTGCTCCTGTCTGCAAGGTTTATAAGAGCTAATCGTCATTTATTAATCCACTATATACTATTTATAAATGTAATACATTAAGTTGGCTGCTATTATTCCGGTCACCCTTTATACTACATAATCTGCCTCTCTCTCTCTTCCTTACCAGCCTGTATGAGAAACGGCTTTTTAATAGTTGATAAATGTTATTTTGTATGTGTGGGTGAAAGGCGATTCGGTGCAGGAGTTTTGTATTTGGTTCTGAGCATGGTGGCTATCTTGTGGCAGTGAGTTCCACAGTCCAGCTCTTGTGAACGTTTTGTCTTCCCCATTCATGACCCTTCCCCCGACTGGCAAAAGTTACATTTGAACGGGATGTAGCTGTAGTGGGTTTTAACGGTCACAAATGGAGAAGCCAGGGCCAGTGCCTGAAAGTCTTTGCATATCACGCCAGCGATTGTGAACGGGACTTTGTTTTCTCTGGGGAGCTCGTGCAGAGAGAAGCCCTGGGAAGATGTTCATCCCAACCAGTGTTACTAAGCAGATGGGCTGGTGCATTTCCTACCATTTGCAGGTTTTCGTGGCTATAGTGAGTTGCAATAATCCACCCTGGAGCTCATGAATGGCTGGGTCACTTTGGCCAAGCTAGGATGGGGAACTGCAGGTGTAAGTGTGTATGTGAGGGGGTGTTTTGGCTGTTGGCCATTTAGGAATTCAAATACCATATTTATGTGGAACTTACACACTAATAACCTCTAGAAGAGGGCCAGGAGAGGTCTCCTCAGGACACGCTGGCTGTGCTTTGCCTACCCAGCTGTGAGTCAGATGCACTATGATCTCGGCTTGCTCCTTTGGACTGATGCTGAGTGGCATTTTTAACACATGTCTCTTGCCTGACGACCTTAAGATATAATTCACAACCTATGGTTCACTGTTCATTAGAATCACTCCTCCAGCGATGAAGGGCAGAGGGCTAAGGGTGGGAAGATGCCACCCTAGCTAAAAAAAACTCACCCGCTTGCACTGTCTGCCAAGTGTCTCCCGGGAGTGGAGTTGGCCAGGCTGGGCTGTTGATGGAACCAGTAAAGGAGATTTAGTGGGAATGGTGCTTCAGTTTCCCATCTGAACAATCACCCTATTGCCCTGCCTAAACTGAGGAGGAGGGGGTTAAGAAGTGCACACATCCTACAATAATAGGGCCATAGAATGACCTCCGAGAGACAGATGCATGCACATGCATTGCCTTTAGTAATGCAGAGACTAACCTCAGCACCTCCTATCAGGAATGTAACAAGCAAAACTGTTCATTCACAAGCCCCAGCACAGTTTGGAAAACACAAGCGGTTCAGGGGAGGTCGGAAGAAGTGTTTGAACTGCTGGATGCTCATCCGAACCGCAACATTTTGTGGTTTGCCAGTCACTGAAAGTAACCAGACTTTACGTGGTTACTTAGACTTGTTTGTTGTCAATTTCAGCTACATCAGCATGTTCCCTCTAAATCAGACGGCAGGCTTTAATGGAGTATTCAGTTCTTCTAGCGTGGCTCCGGGGCTGTCTGTTTCCGAGTATTTAATAGACAATCATTACATGCGGCTGTCAAAGGGCTCAGTCTTAGCGCCCCAGGTGTGCAGCCTACATCCATTTGTTCCACTGAGATCAATGTGGCACAGAAGGTCACGTGACCTTAGTACTTGCTCTGTGGTTGTACCCCAGGGATTGCATGGGCACAGGGTGAAAATGGGACACCCTGTGGGGCTAGCCTGAGCCCTCCCCAGCCCCTTCCCCTCGTGGGGCTGGTCCGAGCCGTTCACCCGAGCCCTGCCCCCCTTCCCCCGCGAGGCTGATGTCATCGCTCGCCCCCCTGCACATTCCTCCGCACCCCACTTTTTGACAAATGCCCAGGATGGGTAAGAAATGGTGTCCTTAGCCTCTGTTTGTCAGAGGGGGGTGATGGATGGCAGGAGAGAGATCACTAGATCATTACCTGTTAGGTCCACTCACTCCGGGGCACCTGTCATTGGCCACTGTCGGTGGACAGAATACTGGGCTGGATGGACCTTTGGTCTGACCCAGTACAACCGTTCTTATGTTCTTATGAGGATCTGGCCCATGGGGCATCTTACCCAACAATGGCAGCAATACAGATGGACATTCAGGGGCAACAGGTGAAATATTCACGCTGCACCCCATAACTCCTGCTTCGTTTCAATCCATACTGCTGCTGCAAGAGAGGGCCTCCCGGTCCTTCGGGAGTGATCGGGGGACGGGTGGGGGGGGCTGTTGCAAAGTGAGGTGCCCTGCAGTTTGGGAGAAACGGAGGGGAACAGAGAGACTCAGCTGTTCCCGGCAGACGCTCCCAGGAACACGTTACGGAGGTTGTCCCTCTGCACATCAGTTCATGTGAGGTAGATGCGACGAGCTTTAGCCTGGCTCTACTTAGATGGCCAGCGAGAGGCTCCCTCTCGCTCACCCTGTAGAGTTGCTGTCTTTGACCACATGGGCCCTGGTTTGAGTTCTGGACACGCTAAAATGCAGGAGACGCACGGTCCCTGGCCCGTGTTTATCATTCAAAGCGGCTCAGTTCTGTTTGCACCAACCAGGGTGCGTCTGGGCTTGTCTGGCACCGCTGCCCATGAATCAAGCCCAGCAGTGGCTATTTTTTTAGGAATTCCCTCCTTCTACCGTTTGTTGTGGGTAGAAGATCGTATCGCCTCTTCTCCCAGTACTTTCAGCCTTGTGTAATCCCAGGGACTGTACGTGTCTCTCTCTTTTCACGGCAGTGGTTCTGACTGAAAGCGAGGCAAAAGAAGGAGGCTCTCTAGGGGTTTCTAAAGGGAAGGTCATGCCGGGGCTGGCAAAGTGGCTCTGGAAGAAGAAATCTAAGACCGGAGATTGGTGGGCTGATCCCCAAATAGCTTGACTACCCCATTATTGATCGCTGTCTGATGGACGTAAGCATTCTGCATGGGGGTGGGGCGGGGGGAGGTGTCTGTTCACGTGAACACGTGTGCTGCAGAGAGATTGCCGCCATACAGGGTGCCATGGCTGGCCACTCTTGCTCTAGGGCCGCTCAGAACCGTGGGTGCCTGAAGGTCACTGGGAGAGCTGTGCTGCTTTTCTGCCTGTAAGAGGAATCAGACTGACCCTGGGGGGGCCAGGATTGCAATCCCTCATTTCACTATCCCTAGGTGCAGCAGCTGCTTCCCAGCCTCAGAGACACCAGAGAAACAAGCGAAGCAGTGAGCCAAGTTAGCCTTCCTCCTTGCTCTCCGCTTTGGAGAATTAAATCCGTCCCGCACAAAGCTGCCAAGGGGCTCTTTGATTCGCTTTTGTGAATGCTGCCACTTGAGATGGACAATTGTGGTCGGCCCAGAGGGGCTGGTAACAAACAAAGGGACATTTCTAGTGTGCTCATGATTCTTCTGCGTAAGTCATTATCCAGGAAACCACCAAACACGCAACAATGTCTGTTCCTAAATAGGTGGTAAATAGAACCCGGGGCATGGGGGGAGGATTTAGAGTCCTCTCCCCTCCGCCCCCCGCAAAGAACCTGCCCTTTTAACACTGCTGGCCTTGGTGCTCTAAGCAAATTAATCATGATGCAATGCTGCCAGACAGTTCACCATCCACCGAGTCCTTGGAGCTATGACTAAAGACCCACCAGGAGCGCCCCTTGGTCCCCTTTGTGGGCAGTGTCAGCAGAGAGGCTAAAAAGGGCTCAGCCCGGGAAAGAGACCTGCCCTTTAACTACTAGAGGTGGTCTCTGCAGCTCGGACTTGAGTTATCCCATGTCACACCAATGTACGTGGCCAGCTCGTCCGACCACTGCCCACATTGTACCTTTTCTGGGGAATAAATTGGTGGCTTTGACCCTTTCGGCACCTCCTAATTCACTGGAGAAATGTTAGACTCCCCGAAGTAATCCAGCATCCACTGCTGGCATCCCTTGGTTTTATTGCATTTCCCTTCAAACAGCAGCTGCCTCCAGATCTGCACAGCCACAGAACACAATGTCTGAAGCCAGGGATGGAACATTAGCTACAGGAGTCAGCGAACGCTCACCTCTGCCTGTGACGGTGCTGGGACTTTTTGTCATTCTGACCTATGTCAAGTTCCATTTTGCTAAAACTTGTGATTTAATTGAGAGTCTCCCACTCACTGGTGTTTTTCTTAAAGCCCCAGCTCCTGAGGTCTGTTGATAGGAGAATCTCCCCTTTCATTTAAAATAAAAAGTAAATTGCTAGCTCTTGTGGTTGTGGATAAAAGCTTGAAAACATGAACCCAAGCGGCTCAGAAATGAGGCAGCCAATAAAAAGAACCCAACATGTATTAATTTTTAAAATCTCATGATTTGTAATCCAGTCTCATGATTCTGGGGAACCTAACTCCTGATTTTTGAATGTTTGTGAATTAATAATACACCAGGGAATAAAGATTAGTCTCTTACCTGGACATCATAGATGTATTACACAGGCCTCGGGTAGTGTTGGATGTTATCTGGGAGGTATTACTTGTGTCAGACAGCACCATATATGTGCATGACACTTTACCTGTCTCTTAAAAGATGGTGGGCCCATGCTGAGCAGCTCACAAGCTAGTGGGGAAGTGCTATAGAAACTCTGTATCTAGTAATAGGGGGAAGAGTCAGGGCAGCACAGCAGGGAGACAAGGACACCTCAGAAAAGAGAAGTTTCATCAAAATCTATTAAAAGAAAGAAAGAAAGGAAGAAAACTGTTAATCTGAAATTCAGTCACTTGAAAAGCAGCAGGTAGGGAGAATGAGACTGGTTTTAAATAACTCGTGTTAATTGGGAAATGAGAGGGGAAACTCTCTCTAAACTCACACGGAGTCATCATTTGATCTTCACAAGAGCTTTGGTTACCCCTTGCCATGGAAACTGCTACACCATTGTCGGACTTCACTGGCTAACAGCCTTCATTCGCCATTCATGCCATTGCAAAGAATCCGATGCACTTATATGGCTCCCTACTGAGAACTAAAGACTGTAGCTGGAGTGAGCGAATCCTCCATAAACAGCATGTGGAAAATGAGCCTATTGCTTCCTGCTGAAGAAACGCATATGGTTTCAAAATAGATCCACATTTTTCACTTTCCTTTAATGGTTATTGGAGCTGTTGTATCTGGTGGTGCGGTAAAGAGGCCAAGGAAGCAAGGCACAAAATAAAGAGGGAACTAAGAAGAACTAGCCCCTGATGCTACAGGTGGTTTGGAGCCTTTGTGTATAACTTTACCAGATTTATTTTTAACTTCCTTGTGGAGACAGAGATATCACTGACTTTGTATTCCAGAAGCCCATTATGCGTCTGAGCAAGCTGTTCCAATATGCATTACCTACCCTCAGTGCATCTGCGGGCTCTGAGGGCTTGCATGTAAATGCATCTATATGAGTGTTTTAAACTGTGCCAGATAATTAGTGCACTTGGATTTTGAGTATTACAGGCACACTTCTCCTGCCCAGGGCAAAAGACAGATGATCCATGGCAATCAGTTTAGGTTCTCATTGCCAGCCCCGAGCACTGGACAATGGGTCCCATCTGTGTGTGATGTCTACTTACATGTCTTTGGATGAACACCATGGTATCCTGTAATCCAGACCAATAAGTGGTTGTGTCACACTTGCCTTGTAACCCTGCTCTGTTCCTGTAGCTCCCTGCCTATGGTGCTCACAGTCAGCGACAAGCGTGCACTCTGTCTGCATGGTGTGCAGCCCTGACCCCGTACTCTGACATAAGCAGCTTGCCTCTTGCAACAACACCGTCACTCCCAGGTTTCCACCTGCCTGGGCACACCTGGCAAGATGACCCCAACACTCCCCAGCCCTGAATTTCCCCCGACCCATGTACTCTGCAATGTCCAGCCCTGCCCTGGGCCATTCAGAGGAATAATAAGGTTCATTTGCTCCTCTGAAGAGGCCACATGCACAATGTGTCGCTTTCACTGGAGTTAACGATCACTCGGATTCAAACGCAGCACTGGCTGGCGTTCGATTAAAAGTAAAACCAGTGCATGTCATTGCAAAGAGGTCGGTTTTAAGTGAGACGAGGTGCAGATTGAAATGGTTACAAAGACACAGAAGTGAAAAACACTTTACCATGCTCAGACTTTAGCAAACTACTGTCTAGGCATTGGGTAAGATTCTTACCACGTCCTTCGTCCAGCAAGATGGCTGACCACCCCTCGGATCAGGCTCTCTCCCCAAAGGCAAAGCACTCAGTTTCTTTGTCGTCTTAGGAGAAAAGATGCTTGCCAAAGGTTAACTGGATTATAACAGAGGGGAAGTGAACACACAATATCAGAGGACATCCATAACTCCACAGGCAGTGCTGTCACATAGATTCTACCATGATATTACTGATCAATATGTTGTTAGTTTTCAGACGATACCTCAACGCGGTATAATTGAGACAAATATCATTGCAGTAGCGTGGGGTGTGAACACGGCGGCTCTTAGCGTCACAGATGGTCGCAATCCATCGAACACACCAAGTGGAAGTGACAGGCTGTGCATTGTGAAGATATTAGAAGCCTGTCTAGACGAGGCTAGTGACAAGCACACGGGCTATGAAGAACGGGCCAGGTCTTGGAGCGGGTTTTGTTGGCAGTTCACTTGCAGCATTCAGTGTCAATTGACAGAGCCACGTGTGATGGACACCAGGGGCAGTTACCCATTCGCCCCCACGTTAATCATGCCTGCGATTGCTCAGGGGCAATGCTCTGAGGACAGGAATGTAGAAACGATCCTGTCCAGGCTGAGTGCTCCAGGTGGGAGGAGCACAGCCCATAACTCATGGTGACTTTCCAGGCAGCGCATAGTAAGTCAAACTCCAAAGTACAACGGAGCCTCACTGCTTGAATTCTACCAGACACAGCTCTGAGTAAGGCTGAAACCTGACCTCCATCAACCCCTTGGCACAACAGTTCCATTGAAATCCGAGTGTGCAAAGTACACCGATTCTGCTCTCTCTTGCACTGGTGTAAGTCACTGAATTCAGTGCAGTTACACCCAGGTAAAACTGAGGAGAATTAGCATTTATATGGCACCTTTCATATACAGCGTGATTCACAAACACCAGCATTAGTCCTCACAGGTGCCTTGCAAAGTGGCAAACTGAGGCAGAGAGACTAAGTGTCGCACCCAAAGTCATATGAGGAATTGCTGTCAGAGGTGGAACAAGCACTCTCCAGTTTCAGATCCCCTGGCCGCCGCTCAGACCACTAGAGTACAAGGGCCTCTCAGAAACTGTGTTTACACTGAATGTCGGGCTGGAGTTGCTGGTAACCAAGGAGACTGGGAAAAGGTAGAACTTGCTTCTTCCAGTTATAAGGGGTGTTTCCTCGTCTCTGTTATTACACACAGTTGTGATCTGTATTAATAAAACTATGGCAAACTCTGCAACCCTTTGCAGACCCAGACTATCCTACCCCAGGGCCACTCCCTTTCCCCACACCCTGTGCTCAACTGGTAATGGCTGATGTCAAGGACGGACACTCTTGGAAATTGGCATGGCAAATGCAACTAAATTCCTGCATAGTAACCTCGGTCCACGTATGGGACTAACACTAACACTTACACCACAGCTGGTGTAAACTGGCGTGCCACCAGCAACATCAAGTTACACCAAATGAGGATCTGGCCCTCCACGTTGCAATGGAAGGTTTGGTTTGGGAACGCTGGTTACTGTTCATTACTGTGACTCAGATGATTTGTAGTAAAATGCTCTTGCTGTAACTCACCAGATTTAAGCAGAGTCAACATCACTCAGACAAGGACCTTGGGGAGACTCACACTCCGTTCCAGTAAGGACACAGCCCTAGGTTACAAAGTATAATCCTCAGACAGAATTTAAATAAGGCCAGGCGCTGGACTGGAAAGTTCCCACCACCTAATGCACAGACATGCTGCATCCTGGCTGTACAAGGAGAGCAGAACACAGATATCGTTTGATTATACACAACTACCTCAAACCAGCCCTGCTGTATTTATCAGGCAAACCTGGCCTGATTCTTCCTGGGGCACTGTGAGCAAAATGTCTAGCAACTCGGAGTGGTATTAGGATTGTTCCTGCCATTCGCCCAGCATTACTTTCGAAGGAGTCTGTCTCCTCCGGGATGAGAAGGCAGCTTGGTGCTGAGACATGGCCCAGACTTAGAGCGTAGGGACTATAAGAGACAAGCACCCAACCAGAGACTTGGTGCTTTAAAGGGCTAGCTCCTAGGGCCACAGCCTGCTCTCAGAAACACCGATGCCAGGCCAGCCCTGGGGGTAACCAAGGGCAGATCTTCCCAAGGGAATTACAGAGACCATCTCGTGTGACTCAGTCCCATCTGCAAGTGCTTTAGCCAAATGCTGCCCCACACTTATCTGTGCTCCTACCACCCCCCTGCCCCCCGCAGCGGTTGCTCAGAGTGCTGTGACTGGGGCCTGCTAGCCTGGTCAGTAACGAGCTGTCAAGCAGGAGGTAGCGGTTATGCCAAGTGACTGCCCAAAGGCACGCAGCAGGCAGTAGCGGAGTGGGGCTGGATTCTCACTGAGATGACACAGAGGGGACCTGACACGCCTGCCACCCATGCTAAGGGCACTGCTGCTGGGCTCTGGCCCCAGGGGAACCTGCCTTTGCTGTTGTCACTTCTGTTTCCTCTGCAGCTCCAGCTGCCGTGAAGCTTTCGTCACAGGCCGTGGGGGTGGGAGCGGGTCTGAGCTGGGTAAGAGCGGGAGTGGGGGCTAACGCCGCACGAGCCGATTAAGGAGACACCAGATCTGCAGGGATGCTTGCGCTGGACGCTGCTAGGCCCAGACACCTGAAGCTCATGGTGTTCTTGGGCAGCTGTTACCCTGGAACAAAGCAGCGTCTTCAGGTGGTCACTAGTCTGTCAAAGCTGCTGAATCCCCAGCGCCAGGGCCACGTGCCCCTCAGGAGCCTGCTGGAGGCACTCGGACTCACACACTGCCCCATGTGCTGCATGGCAGTGAAGTTAGACGTTTGTCCTTGACATCTCTTGCCCAGCTAACGCTGAGGGACGACTCTGCCCCGTGGTGTCACGCTCCAGGATGTAGCTCAGAGAGCTGACTTGGGGCAAGTTACACAGAGCTACATGTCCAGCTGAGCTGAACGGGACCTCAGTGCACTGCCCAACGATCAAGATGAAAAGGGCTCCAGCCTGAGGCTGTGCAAAGGGCAAGAACGTGATCAGAGGGGCCAGGAGGGAGTAATAAAGACTATGACCTCTGGGCACTAACACGCTGAGGTTATTATGGTTAATAATAATAATAATAATAATAATAATTAATAATAATATGGGGGGGAGGGATAGCTCAGTGGTTTGAGCATTGGCCTGCTAAACCCAGGGTTGTGAGTTCAATCCATGAGGGGGCCATTTAGGGATCTGGGGCAAAAATTGGGGATTGGTCCTGCTTTGAGCAGGGGGTTGGACTAGATGACCTCCTAAGGTCCCTGCCAACCCTGATATTCTATTAGCTGTTATTGGTGTAGTAACCCCAGTGTGCCAGACACTTTACAATAACCCCACTGCTAAGCCAAAGTCCCAGCCCTGGTTAGTTTACCATGGGCAGAGAGAATATGCTGCGTTCCTTAGCTTCCAGATTTGACTGACAATTTCTTAGCAAGTGGGGTGAGGTCCAACTGGGGCCCAGCGGAGCCTGCCCATTGCATTAGACCTGCTCTCCGAGGGTGTTCAGACAATGAGCTGGGCATTGGCACACAAAAGTAAGGAGATTAATAGCATTTCCCGGCTTAATCTACATTTCTTTTCTGGAGTCTGCTACCAGGGAGAGACGGGATTATTTCAACATGAATTTGTTGTGTGGGTGCAGCGTTAGTACAGGAGCAGTGGGGAGGTGCTCAAGGAATTGCTTTGTTATTTAATCACAGAGTCATTACAGGAACACAGCTCTTTGGAGTCACTAAGCGATGGCCTTGACTACTGAGAACGGCTCCCATTTGCATGCAGGCAGCTAGGGGGTTGTGTTTGAAAGAGACGCAATGGCAATTCCTCACGTGCCTGTTACAGGGAAATTTTAATGCCAGGTACCAGCTCTTTAAATGTATTAAACGAGCCTCAGCTGAGCCAGAACCGTCGTCAGCCTTTTCCTCGCAGCGCGGCGGTGGGTTCCAATACAAATCTGAGGGTGCCATTCTCCCAGGGCTGTGCTGTACCATGAGAGCCCAGCGGGCCCAGTTCTGACCCGCTGCCCCATGCTGAGTAACACTGGGGGTCCCATGGGATGACACACAGAGTAGGGCAGATTCAGCCCCTCGATGGTCATTAATTCCTTTGCTGTGTCTTGCAATGACACCAGCATGGTCCCTTTGTGGACAGCAGAGCGGAGCTAGGTGGAGTGAGCCCGGGAGCTTGAGGAAGGAGGAGTTGCTCAGAGAAGCCAGCAGCAGACTCAGCTGGCGGGAGCAAAGACAAGCAGCTGCAGCAGGGACCGGCCTCCTCAGCGCCCGGCTGATTTTCACGGCTCCCTCCCGCCCCCTCCCTCCTCCTTTCTCCACTTCTGCCTCCCCCCGTGCTCCCCTAATTGTCCCCTCGTCCTCCTCCCCCCTCCCTTGTTTGTCTGGGTACCTCCCAGCACAACCCAGCCAACGCGCTAAACAAAGGCCCCACTGTGGCCCCTGCTGCGTGGTTAACGCCCATCAATCACTCTGCTCGCGGTGCTGGGCCCTTCCCCTCAGGCCTGGGCTCTCTTGGCTACTTGGACCAGAGCTCTTTGGGGCAGCATTTGCCTGGTGCCAGAGAGTCAGACACCAGTCAGGAGGGCGGGGGACAATGGCTGTGTCCAGAGAGACAAAGAGGGATGCAGCTGTCAGCTGGTAGGTAGAGCATGGATTGTTTGGCGGCGGGATTGGGGGAGTAACTAGCGGCTGAACATGGTCGGAATCCCAAGAGAGACCTGGCTGTGACCTACCAGCACCCGATGGGGATGGTTACGCAAGTGTGGGTGCCATTCTAGGCGCCCCCCCTCCCCTGTTCCATCCTGGGGGCGAGCGAGGCACAGGACAGCTTTCAGGGGACTGTGACTTCCTGAAGGCACAAGGCAAGGGAGCTTTGTCCCATATTTCCTCTGGCTTTGGAGAACAAGCTCACTGCGATTTCCCTGGGCTGGGTGGACGGAGCTGTGTCCTCTGCACAGCCTCAGAGGACAGGCCAGCGCCACCATGCACTGAAGCCAGGCAGCTGCAGGAGCTCAGCACCTGTAACAATCAAGCTGCTTTGGTTTAGGTGCCCAACTCTGGGTTTAGGAGCCTGCCGTTGGGAAGCCAGGTGAAAATGTTGGCTGGGGCGTGTTGAAGATATTTCCTTTAAATGCTCGCTGCCCTTTTCAAAGGGGCAATAACTAGCAGACTTCTGTCGCCTGTTTGTGTTGCGCACCCCATGACGTTCTTTATACACCATAACCAAGTCGCCTCTCAAGCTCCTTTACGATAAGCTTAGTAGATTGAACTCTGTACGTCTCTCTCTCTCTGTGAGGCATTTTCTCCAGCACTCAAATCACTTTTGTGGCTTTTATCTGAACCCTCACCCATTTTTCAACATGCTTTTCACAATGTGGACAGCAGAACTGCATGCAGTATTCCAGTATCAGTCACACCAGTGTGTATACAGAGGTAAAATCACCGCCCCGCTCCCACACCCTGCTCCCCGGTGTGTACCTCCAAGGATCGCATTAGTCCTGTTGCCACAGCATCACACTGTGGGGCTTGTGTTGAATTGCTTATCCACTATGATCCCTTAATCCTTTTCAGGTTCATGGCTTTCCAGGATACTGTGCCCCGTTTGGTAGGTCAGGCCTGCGTTCTTTGAGTCTAGCTGTATGATCTTGCACCTGGCTGTATTAAAATGCATTTTATTTGAATAAGCCGAGTTTACCAAATGATTCAGATCACTGACTGGCTGCCCTGGTTTCATCAAGTACCATTGCACCGATCTTTGTGTTGTCCGCACATTTTACCAGCCGTGATTTTATATTTTCTTCCAGCTCACTGATGAAAATGTGAAATAATGTTGGACCTATTACCTAGCTGGGCAGAATACCACTAGAAACACCCCTATTTGGTGATGATTCCCCATTGACAACTGGTTTTGAGATCTGTCAGTTAGCTAGTTCTTATTCAATTGAACATGTGCTTTACTGATATTGTATCATGCTTTCTTTTTTATCAGAAGCACATGCAGTACTAAGTCAAATGCCTTACAAAGGTCTAAGTATATTATTTCTACACAGTTACCATTATCAAACTCTCTATTTCTCTGTAGATTTTATGAAGTGATCCAGGCTCATATCCACACATCGGGGTTTCTTAGGTTCATCTGTCTCCTGCATGCCTTTTGAGATCAGTGTTCATTAGATAGCAAGCCAGGATTTTCAGAGAGGAAGAAAACTGGTGATGGATACAGCCAGCTCGCAGGAAATCCACCAGGGTTTTTAAGTCTACTAATTATGTTTGTCCTAGTCCTGAGCACTGAAAGAGTGAGCTCTGCATCAGAAACAGATGGTGCACTAGAGTCCTGCAGGATTCTCCCAGAGAGCATTGAAAGAATCTGTCCTGAGTTAACAGAATTTTATTTAAAACCTGGAACCAGTTTCCCTCTGTAGTTGGTGCAGGGGTTCCATGAACAGATGCCAAGACTGTCGATGTGATTAAAAGGTGTTAACTACAGTTGGAGAGGGTTTTTCTCAAATCTTACACCGAGGTCAAAAAAACTTTTAGGGGAGATTAATCAGCATTTTCAGCAACTTCCAGGGCAGTAGCTTGAAAGTCACCAGCAGTGAGAGGGAACCACAGAAGAGCCAGCGAGTAGTGGAGAAACCTACATATGAATATCACATCCCAATCTGACAGCAATTAGCCCCACGCATGTGTGTCCCCGCTTTAGTTAGCTTTTCCAAGAACAATTCAGAGCCAGGCTTTGGTCTGAAGCAAGTCGAGTGAGGAGGTCACACTGGAAGCAGAAAGTTGGACAACAGCAGCTGCAATGTGCTACCCTAAAATTTCCTAGGTCTGCTCATGTCCTGCTCTCCATCCTCAGGGAGGTCTCCATCCTCTCCGTCAGCGACCCAATGCCCCAGTGATTTTTGAATCAATTTACTGTTAGTAAAGGTGGAGTCATCCAATCAGAGAACAAAAACAGCACCAGGTGATTCTGAATACTGAATGGCTGAAGGAGCACTTGAATTAAACAAGTATCAGAGGGGTAGCTGTGTTAGTCTGGATCTGTAGAAGCAACAAAGGGTCCTGTGGCACCTTATAGACTAACAGAGGTATTGGAGCGTAAGCTTTCGTGGGTGACTACCCACTTCGTCGGATGCAAGCAGTAGCATGAATTAAACAGTTTGCAAAGCACAGAGGTAAAAATACATCTGAGAAAACTATTCATCACACAGTGACCATGACAAACACATTTGCCAGGCCAGGGTCACGGTCACGGACAACGGGCCCACCTGTTCACAATAAACAGCTCCCTTCCTGGGCAATCCTGGCTTGGAAAAGTACCTCAAACTCTGCTGTGCAAAGTTTCTGCTTCAAGGCAGCTGGATCCCCAGAGAGTTCATTGTGAAGGAAAGAATTTAGGGCTGAGTTTTCTATCCACTCCGAGAGCACTTCCAGCCTCCCCTGCTGAAACCCAGGGCATTTACCTTAGCTGGGCCACTCTGGTTTTGTGCTCTGTGTAAAGGTCATTGTCTCCAAACAGCCCCTGAAGTGACATCCTGCATATGGGATCTCTCCGCAGAAGGCAGTGGGAGAGCAGAAATGTCAGCGTTATGCCCTTTTCACCAGAGCACTGGATAAACATGACACCCTGGATTAGCATCAGCACTGCTGTGATGGACAGCACTGTTCCTCAATCAAACCCACACTGTCCAAGGGAAGCCTGGACAGGACTAACAGGGAGTCATTCCTCTGCTGAGAACACTCACGCGTTCACCCCGAAGTGGGCGTTTGGAATCTGCTCTTGCAGACTTTACAGATTCTAGCCCATGCAGGCTGCTCCGTCCAAGGTGAGTTACAGGCTGGTGAAAGGTTCTGGGATGGGAGCAGAACAGAGCAAGCTCCCCGCACAGCCCCTCTGGGCCCCCTGCCAGTGTATCCCAGTGCTCTGCAGGGGTAAACCACTCACGGGAGAAGCCAAAAATACCTGCTGGAGTTAGAGTGGTTTCTCAGTGCTAGAGACGCTTTCGGTGCATTGATATTTTAACAGCAAGCGGCTGGGCCACTAGATTTTTCTGCTGAAACTAACAGATTTACTGTTGGGCCCATTAGATGGGAATGCTGCATTTGTGGTGAGTTCCCAGGGATGCTCCTGGCCGAGAAGTCAGGGTCTAAAATCAATGTGTGGCTGATGCATGATCAAGTGGAGAACTGCTGGATGATTAGGGTGAGAGGTGTCGAAGGATCTGTTCATAGAATCATAGAATCATAGAATCTCAGGGTTGGAAGGGACCTCAGGAGGTCATCTAGTCCAACCCCCTGCTCAAAGCAGGACCAAACCCAATTAGATCATCCCAGCCAGGGCTTTGTCAAGCCTGACCTTAAAAACATCTAAGGAAGGAGATTCCACCACCTCCCTAGGTAACCCATTCCAGTGCTTCACCACCCTACTAGTGAAAAAGTTTTTCCTAATATCCAACCTAAACCTCCCCCTCTGCAACTTGAGACCATTACTCCTTGTTCTGTCATCTTCTACCACTGAGAACAGTCTAGATCCATCCTCTTTGGAACCCCCTTTCAGGTAGTTGAAAGCAGCTATCAAATCCCCCCTCATTCTTCTCTTCTGCAGGCTAAACAATCCCAGTTCCCTCAGCCTCTCCTCATAAGTCATGTGCTCCAGCCCCCTAATCATTTTTGTTGCCCTCCGTTGGACTCTTTCCAATTTATCCACATCCTTCTTGTAGCGTGGGGCCCAAAACTGGACACAGTACTCCAAATGAGGCCTCACCAGTGCCGAATAGAGGGGAATAATCACGTCCCTCGATCTGCTGGAAATGCCCCTACTTATACAGCCCAAAATGCCGTTAGCCTTCTTGGCAACAAGGGCACACTGTTGACTCATATTCAGCTTTTCGTCCACCGTAACCCCTAGGTCCTTTTCTGCAGAACTGCTGCCCAGCCATTCGGTCCCTAGTCTGTAGCAGTGCATGGGATTCTTGCGTCCTAAGTGCAGGACTCTGCACTTGTCCTTGTTGAACCTCATCAGATTTCTTTTGGCCCAATCCTCTAATTTGTCTAGGTCCCTCTGTATCCTGTCCCTACCCTCCAGTGTATCAACCACTCCTCCCAGTTTAGTGTCATCTGCAAACTTGCTAAGGGTGCAGTCCACACCATCCTCCAGATCGTTGATGAAGATATTGAACAAAACCGGCCCCAGCACCGACCCTTGGGGCACTCCACTTGATACCGGCTGCCAACTAGACATGGAGCCATTGATCACTACCCGTTGAGCACGACCATCCAGCCAGTTTTCTATCCACCTTACCGTCCATTCATCCAGCCCATACTTCCTTAACTTGCTGGCAAGAACACTGTGGGAGACTGTATCAAAAGCTTTGCTAAAGTCAAGAAATAGCACATCCACTGCTTTCCCCTCATCCACAGAGCCGGTTATCTCATCATAGAAGGCAATTAGGTTAGTCAGGCATGACTTGCCCTTGGTGAATCCATGCTGACTGTTCCTGATCACTTTCCCCTCCTTTAAGTGGTTCAGAATTGATTCCTTGAGGACCTGTTCCATGATTTTTCCAGGGACTGAGGTGAGACTGACTGGCCTGTAGTTCCCCGGATCTTCCTTCTTCCCTTTTTTAAAGATGGGCACTACATTAGCTTTTTTCCAGTCATCCGGGACCTCCCCCGATTGCCATGATTTGTCAAAGATAATGGCCAATGGCTCTGCAATCACATCGGCCAACTCCTTTAGCACCCTCGGATGCAGTGCATCCGGCCCCATGGACTTGTGTTCGTCCACAAGGACTTGTGTTCCGTTATCATGTGGTTAAACCGAGAGGGGCACAGGGCATGACTGCAAAACACGGGACCAGCAAAGAGGTTCTACCAAGCATGGCTTCTCGTCTGGCTGTGGAAGCTAACAGACACCCACATCAGTGCAGCCTACACCCCATAGGGATCAGAGCAGGAGCCTGGGCTGCGGAGCTTTCGCTGGGGAGTGTCTGCGAAAGGAACAGGGAAGGTCCGTGTGCACTAAATAACAGAGCGGGCTGAAGGCGACCATTTTGCCCTGCTTCACCTCTGCTGGGCTAACCGTGGGAACGAGTTAGGGACTAAGGCTGATGGCCAGTGGACTGGCCTGCAGTGACCTAACCCAGCATTGCCCCTGCCCGGGAAATAAAACCAACCCTGACACCCCGGGCCGGGACAGCGGCTGGGTCCTGTTAACGCCCTTCATTTAGACACGTCCTGCAGCACCGTGTGAGTCTCCCCCAAGCCACCAATACAAAACCAGCATCTCATCTGGACAGGGCCCGGCAGCCACGCACGCCCATTGCCCCAGACAGAACAGGCCCAGCAGTTACAGCATGTTCCTGCTAGCCCCGAGCCCTCCCGCTAGGACAAACGTGACTGAGGCTATAATTTCCCTCCTGCTCATTTCAACCTCTGGGAACCTTGACATTGCGCCGTTTTTCCTTCTCGGACATATTTCAACCCCGCGTCAGCCGAGATTGTCTTTCCAGCCACACACCAGCCCATCCGGCAAGGCGTTGTCCCTGTGCCTGCCACTGGTTTGACATTGCTTGATGCATCCGCACTGCTGCTGAGGGTCCGGGTCCCTGTGAAATGCGAGGAGCTGGTCCTGGCCCACACGGTGCCTCTGCGGCGCTAGGAGCCCCCCGGGCTGGATGGCTGACCAGACACAAGTGGCTGTCGCATTGGAGATGTTACCAGGGGACCGCTGGGCTGGCTGCGCTCCAACTGCTTCTTGGGAGCCTGTCAATAGCGCGAAGCCAGGGTCACGTGACATCAGTGAAGTTGGGAGCCTGAGGTATTGTCACTAATTATCTGTCACCCCTAACAATGGCTCCAGTCAATTACAGCATCATTAACAGCTCAAAGCACACTCCAAACAATACAGCTTCATTCCCCAGCTTCCAACTCAGTCGGTGCATCCTAAGGGAAGGAGAGCCCTCCCCGCGCCCCCCCGGGACATTATTAGCACCATCACCCTGTTGTTGGTTATCACATATGCTAATAGATCGAGATCACACTGTCTACTCAGTGCTTGCCTTAATGACTGAGTTTCCCTTTTTATCTCTGGGCCTATCATTACTATTGCTGAATGAACTCTTCATTTCGAATACTCTGTGGGGTTTGTCCCTTGTTGATTAGCACAATATTCACCAGTCAATCCCGATTCTTCTGAATGGCTTTGACATTTATCGGTATTCACCACATCATTTCAGCAGCTAATTTCCAGCTCACGGGTGGCTCACAAACTATTCACTTAGGCTAGTCATGATTTATGACCTGTCTTGTGCTGATTGGTTGTCTAACACTCATCGTATCGTTCCTGCTACCTGACTGGATAACTGAAACATTTTAAACAGGAAAATCAACAATGCACAATGAAAAATGCACTTGTAACTTTTGGTTGGTTTTACCACAAACAAAACACGTTTCTGGCCATTTCCCCCACAAGTGCCTATGCACTTGCTTCCAGGCTACCCTTAAGCACAAGACACCTTTGGGCCACCTATACTGCACAGCCACTAGCCAGCCCGTCAACCCACCGCATGGATTCTGGGTAATGGTGAGCCGTTGCCCAGTGGAGATTACTCTTTCTGTTGCCTCAGTTTTCACACATGACTCAGTACAAAGTCGCGGTTCCCTAGGGTCTCTGTGTGACCATGTAGTCCCACCAGTCGCCCTCATTCTCCCTTGGGTTGCTGGCGTCACTCCCTTGTGACGACTTAAATTCGACTGCAAGATCTTTGGGGCAGGGACTGTCTCTGACTGTTGTAGAGCCACCAGCACAATGGGGTCCTGATTGCGACTGGAAGCAAAGTGATAAATAATAAGCACAGCATGGAGGTTACCAGGGAAGATGGGGCTTTGGGTGCATCTTATATTTGTTCCCCTAGATGGCTTTCTGGGTCGAGTCTTCCTAATGTCGCTATAAATCAGCAGTCACAAAGAGGGAACTGTGACCTGCCCAGGTGAGAACTCTCCAGTTCCCATAAGACGGTGACTTGCAGTCTGGTTGGAACCACCGCACTTCTCGGCACAGTGGGGGAGGCTCAAAAGAGACTTACTAAGGCTGTTTTCTCCTTTTGACAAGACTGTTAAGTCAGTGTCTGCCATGCAAACTGGGATACCCCAGGCTTGGATGGCAGCCCCAGGGAGCGCTATACATCATTAGCAACTTGCTCAGTTCTCCATTTGTCAGAGCCTGTTTCCTTGGGAGACTCCAGGAGTTTCTTTTTAAGCCTGTTTCCCTTTTGAAGATGCTGTCTAAACTGGTGCTGATGAGTCACCACGGAGCGGATAGACTCTTCCCTTACGTGGCCCGCAGGAATCAGTAAGTCCTGGGGAATCCAAGGAGAATGTTTGCCGCAGTCAGCATCGGGGTCTGAGGGATTCACTAGCGCGAGGCCCAATAATCAATGCCTGCAGAGGCATGTGGTGGATAGGAGTGCATGGCCTTGCTGTGTCTCTGAGCTGTGTCTGAAGATCTATTAACAGCGCAGCTCCAGCGCCCACTGACAGAGCCAGCGCCTGGGATGTGTCTTTAACTAGTGGGCTGAGTTACAGGTGTCAGCATTAGGGCTGTATCGTTGCTCCCTTCCTGCCTCTGAGTAGCCCCTCCCCCGGCTGGGAGGATGCAGACCTAGTGAAACTCACCCCAGGCACAGGGACAGTGTGAGGCCATGCAACAGAAACCCAACTTAAGCCAAAGGGTGGGACATACGTGAAGCATACAAGCTGGCACTGACTGCACAGGGTGAGTGTAACACATACTGAGCACTGCAATGCTAGGCTGCCCTTTACCCCAATTTCACCCTTTTGCACCTCCACCAAAATCAACCCCCCTCTTCTCTACCTATTAGCGTGGCCTGCCCTGCCTTAGAATGGACTGTAGCTGCTCAACAAGTTAAACAAACATTTACCAACCGATTGCTGCTGGGGGCGAATGCAATCAATAGTCCGGGTCTTTCTGGGTTCTTTGCTGAGTGCCTTTTATTTTATTACGGATTCTGTCCAGGGAAGAGACGTGTAAATGCAAAGGCGGCTAGGTCTTTAGCAGGGCTGGGGAGATGTGAGCAGCAAGGGAAAGCAGCAGCGTGCAGCCCAAAAGCAACACAACCCCATCAGGTTAGACAGCAAACTGGCTCTCTCGGCACTGGTCTCTGGAACAGAGTAGGTGCTGCTAAGAGAGCAGGGCTCTTGAGATTTAAATTGCTTTACTTCAAATTGGAATTAAAATCCCTTGTTAATCAAAGCTGATAAGTGGCCGTGGGAGTGACGGCAGAGAAGGCAGGCAAAGCGGCAACCCAGCCAGTGCAAATAAATGCATTGTCAGGAAACAGAAGATTGAAACAAAATACTAGAGTGGGGATGCAGACTGCTTTGTGTAAACCTCCAGAACTTCTGGAGAGTGAAGTCCTGGTTCTAGGGTTGAGCTCCCCACGACAGTCGCTTCTTCTAGTACAAGGAGAGGCCAGCATTGGGGTGGAGATGCTGTATAAAAATAACTGTTTGCTAATGTCCCTGAAAATGTCACCCAGATGAAAGGCTGGGAAGAATCCCCTCTCTCCCGTCATGGTACAGAGTGCTTCATGAGAAGATGCCACATGGGAGTTTTACACCTTCTTCTGAGGCTTCAGGTATTGGCCACTACTGGGGATGGGATCCTGGACTGTTGGCCAGTTTGGATGTAGCAGATGCAGAAGACCGGACGTGGCACAGCACCAGAGTCGTGGGACAGCACGGCATGACTATATATTGACGTGAGCCATGGGCAATGTGGAATCGGCCACCTGTCCTGGAGGCGGGAGAGCACAGCCAAGCGGAGATGTCCACATGACTGTCAGAGGAGAGCAGGAGAACTCACTGGAGAAGGTTGTCAGAGCCAGAGGAATAGAGGCGCTCGCCCAGTGACAAAGTTTGGAGGGGCTGAGGACATGCCCTTGTGGCACTGACGGAAAGGAGGAGGAAGTCTCTCTCTCTCCTGTGCGTGCCCACACACATCCGAGACAGTCATGGGCTATTCTGCATGACACTGGAGATTGCTGGACTCAGAGCAGGAGATGGCTGTGGCTTTGCTATCGGAGAGCAATTGTACGGTGGCCGTCAGAGCACTTCAAACACCTTCCCACAGTTAGGAGACAAGGACCCAAACCTCTTCAACCCACAGACAAAGGGCAACCCTACCCCACAATTTCATCCCCCAACCCTGCCATACGGAGGGAGCTTTTTGACTGGCAATACGCTGTGCACATGCCGCTGGAATCCCTTCTCTGCCGACTGGCTACACTCTTGGGGGAATATTCTCATGCATTTTTAATCTTGTGTTTTTAATTAAAAACTAGGAGACATTTATTTATTCTGCTATCACACCATGAGCAAATCCAGCATGGCTGCCTGTGCTTCGGTGGGGCAAAGTGGCACTGGGGCTGGGCTTAGTCTCATCAGTTGGTAGATGAACGGCTCTGAACTTTGCCTGAGCGGATAACGCTACTTGGTCTGGGGAAGGGGGTAGCTGGCATTAGGGACTGATCATTCCAGAGCGCTGGAGCCAGGGATTATAACTCGAGTTAGAGCACGTATGTACAGACCCCGAGTGCTCAGGCAAAGCAACCAATGGCCTTACACTGAAGTGCGGTGCGTAGACTAGAGAACAGACATTCTCTGCTGCTTGTATAATATTCAGTCTAGACGTTGCGTTCAGCGCCGATGCTCTCATCACCCGCCTCGACATCACATTGCGCACCCGTGACGTGGACGCCACAGAATATGGACCCATCATCGCAGATCGGATACATGCTTCCAAAAAGGCACCCGCACGTTTGTGCCTCCTTGCCAGCTGATCTGTCCAGATTTCAGACCTGGGGTGTGGGGTGGCAGCTTTACCAGCAGAATTTAGTTCCTGGTCTGTCTGGTCCCCGAGGAGCTCCCAGTGACCTAAGCCACCACCCTCCCTGCCAGCAGAGAGGGCCTGGCCAGAAGAAAGGGGTCACGGCTAGGACACCCCAGGCTGCTTCGATCCTTGGCTCCGAGCAGCCAGCATTCGTTAAAGCAGCCCGAGGCCGCAAGCCCATGCGAGTGCAACCTGAGCCCTCTGCCATGAGAGCCTTGGCGCGCCTGTCGATTGGCCTGCCTAGGGATACATCACATACACAGGGATCGGGATGCAGCCCAGCCTGGTGCAGGAGCCAGGCCAGCTCTTCGGGCTGCGTGGGCTGGTAACTATCAAAGACCAGCGCCTAGTGCTAGGTGCATTGGAGGCGTGTGCATGCGTCATGTACTGTACCTCCCCCGGCTCTGCTAGCCCACGCCACAATGACAGGACCGTGTCTGGCTTATCAACTTGTACTTCGGCCCGTTTTTCCTGAGGCTCGGTAACGTGGCCAAAGCACAAGCAACTCTCTCTCTCTCTCTCTCTCTCTCTCTCTCACACACACACACACACACACACACACACACACACACACACACACACACACACACACACACACACACACACACACACACACACACACACACACACACACACACACACACACACACACACACACACTTTTCCAGGCAGCAGCGAGAGGGTCTGACCCGAAACCAGGCCATGCTGGGCAGATCAGCGGAGTTTCTCTTGGAAATGTTGAGCCCACTTACAAGAACCACTCCAACGGCGAGAAGCGAGTAATTGTCCGAGCCCCTCCGACCTGAAGCCACAGAGCGCACTTGGAGGGCAGGCTGGGGGTTCAAACCCAGACTCCTATGTGACAACAGGAGGAACTTTGCTTTGCAGCATGCCCATTTTGCTGACTTTACTTGAGCACAATCTCCTTCAAAAAAACCCACAACTTTTTCTAGTCTTACTTCATTGTTTTTGTCTTTAAAACCCTTCTTATGAGCAGACCCCGCCCTCCGCACCTCCAAGCAAAGGGCCACTGTGGGTAATTTGAATAACAGGTACCATGGCAAGGAGCAAAGCAGCACAGGAGAGATGTACAAAGCCAGACATTCCTAAGCTCCATTTAAATCCAGCAAGTCACTGGAGTGTGATCCATTCCCAGGGCACATGCATTGCAGTAGGACTAATATTTACTCTGTACCAAAGCAGGAGCTGGACTAAATAGCAATAAAGTTATTCTTCATTCTACAGATGCAAAGGCATTAGGCAAACCTCATGTCATCTGAACTGATATTGAATACAAATCCTTGGCTGAGAGTCACTCTGGTTTTCATGTTTTCTGTTGCGGCGGAAGACACGTCATCGGAAAGCCAGGCACAAGGGAAAATAAGGCGGGGAGGGCAGAAGGAAAGTGGTTTCCTTTCCCGCGTGAAGGGTAGTTGCAACAGTGTCCAGATCGCCCGATCATTGTGTTAATTACCACGTATCGGGATCCTCCTGGAGTTGATTGGATCCTTATAACACCAAGCAAAGCCCAAAGAAAAGGAATTCCTGGGGGAATGTGGAGTTCAGATTTGATTTTCAGCTTGGGCCTGTTCTCTTGGAACAAAGATATATTGACATCAAAGTAAAACCAAAGCACTTGCGGGGAAAATTGCTGTGTTCCTGGGTAACTCATTCCTGAAACGCTCTCATTAGACTCTGTTCTTTTCACCTGCAGGTTCATGCGAAGTTACGCTGATGCTCAGCAGGGGGTTACAGTCTTTCAAACACTAAACGCGTTCTCATGGTGTCTCTTACTGCTTTGGAGGGGCCTTATTTCAGGCAAAGTCGCAGCTTTTGCCCAGCAATGCGCCTCCCAAAAGCTGGTGTCAATCTCGCTGGGTTGTTCTGTGCTTGCCTTATTGGCCATCTTAACATCGTTTAGATGTGGACGCTGCAATTGCCACGTAAGAATCACAAATAGGTCCAGCAATGTAAAGCTAAGCGAGCTGGGGCAGAGAGCTGAGTTGCTGAGTGGTCAAAACCCACTGTTCTCCCCTGGCCTAGCTTTCTGGCAGGGCACTGCTTGAGGATTTAAATTCTAGACGGGAATCAGGGAACTCAATATCCCATCTTGGGTTTATGGTAAAACAGAAGCCGGTCTCCTGTGTGGGATCAACCAGGCCCAATTTGTCTCGTTCCAATGCATTCTTTGTGCACTCGGGGTGGATGTGCTAGAACTCAGGTGGCGAAAGAACAAACTTGCTGACTCCCCAATTAAAGGAGGGGGGGAAATGACATGGAAAGCTATTAAAGAGGCTCTGCAAATGCTCATATTGCACAGAAGCTGGGGATCTGGGGCCAGGTCTGTAGGTTGCGCTTACACCTTCTGTATAGCAGCAGAGTCCTCTAAGCTATTTCCCACAAATGAGATCACAGGCTTTCCAGAATCTCCCTATGTGTCTGTGCAGCACCCAGCCCAATGGGGTCCCCATTCTGGCTGGGGCTGCTGGATGGTATCACGGTACAAATCATCCTCTCAGGGCATATACCTGCAGGCAAGCTTCCCTCAGCAAAATGCTTCCTGCTTCCGAGAACCTGCCGCCGTCCAGCTAAATTCAATTTCACATCTCATATTCTCCTAACGTTTCCACTCTGCTTCTCAGCCTGTCGAACACAAAGCCAGCAAGAGACGGGCCCCATCGCCTGGGAAGATCCGTCCTGCTGCCCTTGATGTGAGTGACCAAAGAGTGATGAAACCAGAGCACAGTATCCGGCAAGGCTTGATTGTATGGCCATGGGAAGAGAGGCCCGGGCTCCCTGGGTGTTGCCTCAGCTGCTCCATTTGTTTCCTGTTTTAATTTTCTCCCCTCAACCCACTTTCTCTCAGAACCACGGGCCATAATTGCCCTGGGGAGCCGAGAGCGCTGTTCTGCCTCGGGAGGAGAATGCCGCTCTGCATTTGCTGACCAGGCACAATCTAGCCTCGTGAAGAGGGGCAGCGAGCATGGCGTTACTGGGTCTGCGGGTTTCTGCAGCTCTCTCTCGGTCACTCACTAAGGAGCTTGAGGGATGGGGGGAGTAAATCAAGAACTAAAGCCATAGTGCTCCGTTCTCTGCTGGAGCTCCCTGCCCCGTTCAGGCAGGGCTGACTGTGTCCGAGCTACCTATTGGTCCCAGCAGCGACGGCACAGCAGTGTCTCTAGCCCCTCCGCCCTCGGTGCGGGTTTCATTTTGTTCATTGCTGTGGAATTGCTGCAGCGGTTTCATAGAGCTGGTGCCTCACACACAGAGCCGACACACAGCGTGAGCATGAGACAATCAGGGCCAGTTCTTCCCTAGCATCACTCCCCGGAAGCCAGCAGGTTCCACCAAGCATGTGTTGTCCCCCCTGGCCCCAGGTGTCTGGGAAGGAACCGATCAAGGGAAATTGCTGCTTAGGAATCTGGCTGTGAACGAGGAGTATGCAGTGAGCTGCTCTGCTGAGTGTGCACATCAACCAGCAAGGCCCCAAGAATTGGCATCATCAGCACAGACCCTGACGGGCCTGGCAGTGTCCCAGTGTCAGTGAGCTGGGAATGCTCCGTGCTGGGAGAGATTCTCTTTATTTCATGATGTACTTTAACAATAAGTATCAGGCAAAGGATTAGTTGGGGATACAATAGTTCCCTGAAAGAGAACAATCGGCGAGCACATTTCCACGTGTCACTTAGAGCAGCCTTCAAACGGCTCTAATTTATGCCAAACTCTGTGCTCCACGAAGCAGCTACCCTCGGAGCTCAGCCTGTGACACTGAAGCGTGCAGGTGGGGAGCAGGCTAACAGGAACAACAGATCACCTTTCTTCTTGGCAAAGAGTCAAAACAAATAACCTGGAGTATAAAAATCAATGGCACAGCTACATGCTAATAATGAGGAGCTCTCAGCTTGCAGGAGACTATCTCAAAGCCTGGCTTTTTAGGTGAATCTATGGTGCCCCCTGCCCCAGCTCTGTGAAGGGGTTTGCAGGCTCAGTATTCTCAGGAACCAGGGAGCGTCGGGTTTCACTGAGAGTTTTCATTTAATAATGAGATCAACAACTCCATGGATGAAACCAGATTCAGCAACCGGCTTGGAGACCCCCGAACGCTGTCTGGCTAGGCTGCTTCCCAATACAGGCGCACGGGGTCCTGAGGAGGGGCTATGCCCCCGGCACTGCTGGCTGGGAGAACAGCCCCAGCGGGTGGTGCTGCTCCAGCAAAGGAGCGAGCGTCACCTTTCCTGCCAGCGCAACAGAGCCAGACATGACACACAGGCCTGGGCAGCCTGGCGGCTCCCATCGCCCTAACGCCTCCCCGAGGCCACTCGCACTGCGGCCCTCCCGAGGGCTACAAGGCCCGACTCAGCCATTCTGAAGGGGTGGGAGGGGTTAGAGGAGCTTGCGTACAACCAGAGAGCTTTATCCAGTCCTCAGTGTAACTCCTAGCCTCCAACAGCCCCGCTCCGTCCAGCTTCATATACCCTCTAGGAATAGTGCCTTCTCCTCCATTTTAAAGGCCACCCCAGCCCTGGTCTCGCTTTCTCCAGGAGGTCGGGAGAGCCGAGGAATGGGGTCCTACGCAGCATTGGTTGGGGATTAGCTGATTACTGGTGCTGCATTTGTGCACAATGCATAATTAATAACTATCATACTGCTTTGCATTGATGGCGCATTATTCAGCTGAGGACATGAAAGCATATTTGCAGCCCTTGATTAATTAAGCCTCTAAACGCCCCTGTGAGCCAGGTGCCATTGTTACATAGCAGAGAAAATTCAGAGTGGAATGCTCTCCTATGCTAAGTTTTTATTGCTTAATTTATAAAGGGTCAATAACAATTCAGTGTAGAGTTACTGAGAACCAGTCAGGGAAGAGATGCAAATATCTGCCTCCTGACTGGTTCAAAGAAATAATCCACAACCTGATTTTTTCCGGCTCTCAATCTTTTCTTTAACAACTTCGTTACAAGAGGTGACAAATTGTTACTCTGTTGAAATTCATGGCCACAGCAGAAAGCTGTCCCGAATCAGTGTCTGACTCAGATCCCCCTAAACTCTTTGGAGGATGGAGGTCGCTATTCAGAACCTACATTGTAAACATGTGCACTGGCTTCTGGTTCCGGTGAAGCAGCAAGAATGATTGTATGTTGAGGAAAATAGTAACCTTAGTTTCACTCTGGTCACCTTTACCCTGCAGCTCACTGACTGTCAAGGTTCCAAAGACGCCCAGTGTGTGATTCCCTGCTGGTGTTGGGACGGGCAGCGCCGTTATCTTCAGCACTGTGCCTGTTGGTGGCTGGGGTGAATTTATTTATTATCTCCATTTCACAGATGGTAGAGTGAGGCACAGAGTGAGCCAAGGCCATCAAGGGACTCTGTAGCAGGGGCAGGAACAGACCCCACAGAAGCCTGCCTCCCAGGCCCTGCTTTAGCACTAAGCTGCTCTGTGGTATCCTTCCTGTTTCCTACCAATGGCCTGGCAAGCTGTGGGATGGGTGGGAAGCATCAGTGATAGGTACCGTGGAGTGGGGTAGCCTGCAGACTCGACGCAGCGGTCACACTCTGTAATGAGAGACGACAGGGCTTTGATTACTATGTTATGTTGATGGCAGTGAATATCCAGCCATGCACTGAAAATGCATCGACTACATTGCCATGGACACTCCAGCTAAGACAGATCCCAGACACCTTTAGAGGCACAAGGAACCTGGCCACAAAAGCACCAGTTTAAACCTGGGGGATGGGCAGCATACCAGAGCTTGCGCAAAGCGCACAAGGAGTACAGCTTGCCAGCTGTTTTTTTCTGTCGTTACCAAAAAAAAGTGGCCTCCCTTTTGGCCCTTTTAACCCAATAAAAGTCTCCTGTGTTACCATGAACACATTGTCACTCCAGACAGCGTAATGTGACCCACCCTCAGGCGCTGGGGGCAGTACCTGCCAGACGGGCCGTCAACGCTGAGCCAGCACTGATACCCCAGGGCCCCTCTTTCATTGGACAGACAGAAAGGGTGAGCTGCTAGGGCAGAGCAGTGGGGCCAGAGAAGGGACTGACGCAGCAGTGGAACGTCGGATGATGATGAAGGCGGGGAGTGGCCGGCTGCCTTGCTGGACACAGCTGTTTGACAGGGCTGACTTGGACTTGGGAGGAGGAGACAATACTGGAGTATTGCACTGCATGGGAAATCCTTTTCTGCATTATGTGCTGTCCCCAAACCCAGCTCTGCACAGCACATTGAATTGCTAATACCCCGAGTCCTCTGGCAGGCAGGTCAGTGTTAGCCACTGGTTGGGCATTCCACAAGGAGGGGCTGGGGGCAAAGACATGCGGCTCTGGGTGACAGGTGACCTCTTTTGCCTCCCCTGGAGACAGCCACCCCGGAGCAGTCCTTGCAGCTTTCTGAGGTGTCTGTCAGTTATTTCCTACACCGTCTGGACAGGGCATCTGTCAGATTCCCTCTGCGGTGTGGACCTCCTGCATTGCAAAGCAGGTATTAGCACCCTGGACAGCACACACTGCATTACCCATGTCCCTCTCCAACAGGTGTGACTCCTATCAAGGGGATGTTGGGTGAATGACATGCAGTATATGCCGTAAGTACCAAGCCAGTTACAGACTGGTGTCCATGTGCCTGGGGAAGCTATCTCCCTCACGTGAGGCAACAGGATCTGGTAAATAGGACTAGAACCCAGGTCTCTGGAGTGTCTCCCTCTGTCACTTCCCCTCTCCTGTGCCTCGGTTTCCCCTGTAAAATGGAGCTAGTCATACTTCCCACATTTGTAAGGTGCTTTCGGATCTGCAGAGGAAAAGTACTAGAAAGAGGGGGGTGTTCTTCTTGCTATTCCCTGTGGAGCGTGAGGTGAGAGAAACAAGCCAGGAATCCCTGCCAGCAGGACGAAGCGACACTTCAACAGAAAAGTCCTTCTCCGACCTTCCATTCTTCTCTTCCTTTACAAGCATCCGCTGGGGGGCTGGCTGGCTCAGGGACCTGGCAATGGCTTCTGGTTCCAGTTCCACTCAGGAAATAGAGCTAACAATGACCTCTACCTGGCTGATTCCTAACCTGCTGCTTTGGAAATGAGCTGAGGGTCTGGACCTAATTCCTAAGGGGCATCAGAACCTGGGGTAACTGTTCTCTCTCATTGGCAGCGGCAGTAGAGGGCTTCTGGTTATTGCATGGGTTGGACTTCAAATACCCTCCTAAAAATGTGGGGTTTGGGCTTGTGGCCATCTCTCCTGAAATCATTAGACCATGTGTTCCATGGTACGCTGGGATCCAACCCAGGAGTAAAAGACCAGCAGTATCTGAGGTCTGTATCCCTGTTTTGGGTGCTGGACACTGAGGTAACTTCTCTCTTCCAACTAAAGATTCTGAACGAATGGTGCTGCAGACTTTAACAGAGCCTGTCCTGACGTCAGTGAGCCAAAGCGCCCATCACATGCAGTGCACCGCAGCCGAAGGAGGCCACCCATCCCTGGGATTTTTTAAATGTAGGCACAGCATGAGGTGAACGACTAGGCCCTCAGTCATGAGCATCTTTGAGAGAGACTCTGCAGGGAAAGAAAGGAGATGCCAAATGTTTCCCAGTGCTCAACACTAGACAAAAATGCCCTCTCTTTCTTCCTCACCTCCCTTCTCCCCGTGATACAGTGTTCATTCGAACCGCTTGTGTCAGCACAGAGCAAGCTGCAAGCTGACCATCCAGTGGAGAGTCCTGCTTGCAACAGTTCAGTGGCAGCAAGTGGCCGAGGGATCTCTGGGAGCTAAAGGAAAGATACCAAGAAATAGCTGCAAAGAGCAGGCCAGATTCAGGTATCAGCTGAATTTCAGTGGGTCTATTCAGGGCTGAATCTGGCCTAGTTTCTTGCTACAGATTTCACCTGTATGATAAGGGGACACCGTCAGGGCGCTTTAGTCCTATGAGATTTATAAAAACAAAGAGAGAGTGTGGAGCCTAGTCCAACAGGAGAAGACTGAATGGACTGGACATACGTTGGGGGTATTTCCCGTTCTCTTGTCTCCTGGGTAGGGGTTTGTGTGTAGAGCACATGGTAAGTGTTGTCATTGCTATTCCACAGATGGAAGAGTGAGGAACAGGGCTTTTAACCCCCCTATTCCAATGCTGGAAGGCTGAGTGCTGGTTCAAGGGGAACCAACACATGAAACTAATTATCAGCAGAAAGTGGAACTGACTAGATAAATCAGTCTGGTTTTACTGTCCAGTCTCAATGCAAGCAGTATAAGTAAATGTGTTTATTAAAATTCTGTCAGTGGTAATAATCTCAGATGCTGTTAGTTACAGGACTCAAAAATGCACCAGAAAATGAACCTGCCATGGACACAATCCGCCCTAAGAGATTTACGCCAGCAGGATACTCAGCATCTCCATAGCACTGCACAGCACAGTCAAATCCTCCTTCCAGTCTCCCTGTACGGTAGGGCGGTGTTGTTACCCCCACTTTACAGGCAGGAAATGGGGACACAGTTCCTATGTGGTTTTCCCAAAGCAAACCAACCAAGGTAAATCACGTGAGGAATCAGGACTAGAACTCCCGGCTCCCAGCTGCATTCTCAGCCTCCGAGACACACCTGGACAGAGACTGCTGAGACCTGGTATCTTAATCCCAACCTTTATGCACTGCAAGGAACAGCCTTTTAAACCAGGAGCACTTTATTTAAGCTTTAATAGCACAATTGCACTAATTAAAGAGACGATAAACCAGTTCCCTGTGTTGAAAAACCATGTGGGCAGAAGCCAAGTACTTAATTCCAACAGGGAAACTGCATTAATGCCTCATAAAAGCGTGGCAGAACTATTGCCACAGTGTGCTACAAGCCTGCACAAGCGTAACCGACAGACATTGGAGGCGCCAATCCCTAGCAGGTCAGCTAGTTTTCCTCAGCTCAGTATGCGAGTGAGTCCTGCTGAATATTTAAATATTCCTCAGCTGGTCTCATGGGACCATCTCCAAAGCTCCACAGCTTATTCTGAATGACTGTTCAGAGTGTGATGGTCTTGGCAGAACCATGCACCAGCTGACCTATCCCCTCTGAGCCTCCCGGGGTCATCCATCTGCCCACCGTGAATTCCATTGCCCCAGAAAGCTGTTTCTCCAACTGTAACGAGGTTGTCCCTGAAATGGCTATGGGAGACACTGAGGGCATGCGCCGATTGTGAGGTCACCGTAGGGAGATACCACCACAGCCCAACTGCGGCCAAGGCAGCTCGCTGACTGCAGACGTGGCTGGGATGTCATGGGGCAGGAAGGGAGCAGTGATGGATGGCCCAACAGTCAAAATCAGCCAGAGGCGCTGAGAGTTTTTACAAATTAGTAACAAACCATTGTTAACCCCTGGATACTGGGTAGGATGAGTGACAGGCATTAGACTGCCTGGTAGGGACCTGAGCCCATATTTTGTCCCCCAGTAGCAGCTAACCTCACTGATGTGCGGAGAAGGACTTCGCCCATAAACCTGTGCTCTGGAGGATGAGTCAGACAGCAACCCAGCCAGCTTTGCTAGTGCGGTGAGGCCCTCCCTGACACGCTGCTCCGTGGAGGTTGGGTATGTACGATGGCAGAAAGGAACTTGTTCTCATCCCAATGATCGCATCTGAACAGGCACCTGCACACCAGGCCTATCCAGTTACCAGGATACCTGGATGTCTTGGGGTACCCCATGGCAGAGATGCCTGGGGAATCCCCAGAACATCGCTCCATTATACAGTCACACGTATATTGTTTAATGACAAGAGTATTCGGTTCATCCTGCCTGCTCCACATTCCAGGGTTGACTGCCGTGCTGCCAATCAGAAACCAGTGTTCGGAGGAAAGGGTTTGGGGATGATAGACCTGGGGAGCAGATAGAGGGATAAGTGAGGCAAAGGAGACAACCTGGAGGCATTTCCAGCCCCTGCAGTGCTTTCTCCAAACCCAGCTGGCGGTTAGTCTGGGTGGGTGGCTGGATGTGTTTTGTTAAATATAATCAAATCACACTGAGAAACTTGTCCTGTGGAAGGTTTTCCTTGCCCGAATACAAGTCAAGGTGATCTCAACAACTCTGGTATAAAAGCGCCGGCCTGCTCCCTCTGCCCACATATGCAGCTCCCAAGAGGAGGATGCTAAGAAATGCCAGTGCATGGAAAGGTGGTGCCACCCTGACCTAACCGCCAAGGTTCTTTGTCCATTAATAAATAAACACAAATTGACCTGTTGGATTTCCTGTGCTCTGATGTAGTATTTAGACCTCTCAATGCCACATGCTCTCAGCGCTACGACTTCTAATGCTAAAACCTGCATAGACCAGCTGATCCCAGCACTCGCTGCACCAGGAAGGAGGTGGTGAGAGTTTCCTGATCAGTAAACATGCTGCCATCTGCCAGCCCTCCCCGCCAGCTGCATAGCTTGGTGGGGCAGAAAGCCGCTCTGCAGAAGGAAATGCGTGAATTACAGATCTGTGGGCTACAGTGTCTGATCAGCCTGTGGAATTCCTTGACACATGAGGCTCTGAGCCTACCGAGACAAATCCTGGGGCTGGATTTGTAAAGGACTGGGTGACTCAAACGCCAGCCTCCTGGTAAGGAGTCTGGAAATAAAAAGGGGGTGTGCAGTTGAACAAACAATTCCCCCTGCAATTAAGTAACTCAGCCAGCTGGAAGAAAGAAAACTGAAAGTGGTGACAGAGCAGGGAGGGAGAGAGAGAAGTCAAAGTGCACCAGGTGTGGGGATTGGAAGAGGGCACAATATCACGCCAGGGCAGAACATCCATTTCTATGAGTGCATTAGGATATCGTGGGTATTATTTGCCATCCTGTTCCTTATGCACCCTAACCTTGCTCGCTTGCTTTGACCTTTGCTGTGTGCTGTCTTCATCGCGCTGCCCAGGACTTGTCCCTGAATGGAGACAGCTAATTCAAGCCCCCGCATCAGCCTTAATTGCTGACTGTAAAAGGAAGCAAATGGAAAATACATTCCAGGAAAGGGCTGCAGCCAGAGAAATGGAGCCTCTGCAAGCCAGGCTAAGTACTGAATACTGAAAAGGTCAGGCTGCCTCTATAAACGATCCCAAGCCCCTGGAGTGTTACCAGCCCAATCCCCTCGGCCTGGTGGGTGAGTCTCTGCACTGGAAAACGTCCCAAAAGAGACATTTCTCTGAAATGCAGGAGAAGTGTTAAGAGCCCCAGAACAGTGCAGTGACAACAGACAGCAAGGGGGTTACACAGAAGCACCGCACCCCGTGTCCCTCAAAGGCTGGAGCTGCAGAGAATCAGCCTAATACATCAACACATGTTGTTATGACAATGCAACACACAGGGGTTATTTTCGTATAGGCAGAATTTATGCTCTGGTTGATTTCTGCAACATGGAGTCCATCTCTGGGCGATTAATGATTAGAGGCCACACAGTCAAAATAGCTGTTAAGAATGCAGGGATTTCTTTGAGTAGTCATTTGCTTCATTAAGAATACTTCCCATCTCTCATTAATCTGCCAGTCTAATTAGCGCCCACTTCTTGAAGCAAAGATAAGAGCAAACTCCAACAGATTATGACGGGACCTTTTCTCAAGAAACCTGCGGTAACGAAGCTGGGAAAGCGCAAGGAAGGACGAGGCTCCAGCGAAATGGGGGCCGGGGGCCTGAGAGAGATTTTATCCAGGATATGACTGGGGCTGCAAGGCACTACCACAATACAGATAAATACTAGACAGCAAAAGCACTGCGAATCCTAGTGCAATCAATGCTGTGAGAGCGCTCACACCAACCGACTTCCTCTCCCTACCCTGACACACTGGATTTGTCCAACGTGAGTGTTGCTATTCGTGGGAAGTTTATGAACAGGACAAAGATCTTCTCCTGTTGGAATCTTAGGAGACAGAAACAATATCACATGACACAGATGACCAATCATAAGGAACGAGTCGTGGGTAACGTGTGGAGAGTTCTCACAACAACCAACCAGGGGGGTTTGTTGAGACAAATGCTTCATCAAAAAATTGAGAACAATGAACCATTTCATAGGCTCAGGAGCTATTAATCTGGAAGGAACCCCAAAAGTCAGCAGGTTATTTGCAACAAATAATGTTACCAGCTCTAATCATCATCACTGTACCTGTTTCCTTCTCCCAGGGCCCTTTCTGTGTGGTCAGAAATGAGAGAGAGAGGATTAACATCGCTTCTATACCACAACAACACACAGATGCTAACTGCTATGCTAAAATAGACCAATGGCCTATCTAATCTGGGCTCTTGTCTCCAACAGTGGCCAAGAAACCATTGGTGTGATTAAGAACTGGATCAAATTAGCACCCACGAAAGCTTATGCTGAAATAAATTTGTTAGTCTCTAAGGTGCTACAAGTTTTTCTTTCTTATTTTCATTTTGCTGACACAGACTAACACGGCTACTACACTGAAACCTATCACTTTTCTAGAGACTCAAGACAGGTGATTATAGGCATTTTCACAAACACCAGGGCTTCTTGGCTTCCACCGGCCAGGGAATTCTGTGAGATGGGGAGTATTGAAAACTAGCTCAAAAGCAGGAGCTGTGGAGTCTCAGGAGAAATTAAACCTCGTGTACTAAGTTCTGGCATAGAGCAGCCAGTCTGAAAGCTGCAAACTCAACACAACTCCAGGGCCGCTGTCACAACACAATGTGATAGGCTGTCTGTCAAAGTGTAAGAGGAACATTCAGAGACACTGCCCTCTGTGACTGTTCAGAGCTGGAATTGTGCATTTAGAACAGTGTCTAGCTGCGCTCTGCAACATTCCCTTCCTACCCCTCACCAAACCCAGCCAGTGTCTTCTCTGACTATTAGATGAGTGAAATTAACGAATGGGTTCACCCTGATTAGAAAGGCACTACAAAGATACAGCTCTATAGGAGTCAGTATCCACTGTACTCAGACCCTTATGCAGGAGACAGTGTTTGAGGGGAACTGGTGGATTACAGCCAGAGAATACACAGAGATGTATTCGGGGTGGGGGGACTGCGCAGAGGCACACACCGTGTGTATATATCCATACACACCACTGTGCGTGTGGAAAAGGAAGCGAGCACAAAGGAGAAATCATTGCCTACGGGTTACAAAAACTACCTCCTTGGTGCAATATCCCCTCAGCCTTTGGCTTCCGGCACTAAGGCTTATAAAACAATCTGTCTGTCTTGTAAACCTCAGGCACTATTACTGACCTCAAATCACGCATGAGAGCTCAGCTCTGGAAGGCGGGCCAGCATCCCGGCAGTCTCTTCATGCCCATGTAGCAGAGTGGGCTCACCACTAACGCACCCACGTAGCATAACAGTTCTCCCCCGCATAGCGCCGCGGACAGTGGCCCTGGGCTCGGTCACAGCTGCTTGGATTGTACACTGGAGTCACCGAGTTTGAAGGATTCATTCATTTCCTCCTTGCAGTGAGATTCTGAGAGCATAACAGAAGCTTGCGTGGGGTGTGTTGTTTGTGACACCTACCAGCCTGGAGAGTGGGTGGGTGGGGGGCACCAGTGGCGTGGTGGGGGGGATGATGGGGAGAATACAGCTTCGTAGCGCTCAGAGGGTCAATGTCTGTGCAGAACCCTGCAAACAGCTCACCTGCCTTACTCAACGGGCGAACACAACCACAGTGCGAGCAAGAGAGTCCGGCCGAGCTCTGCCTAATGCCCCACCTGAGAGCGTGCACGGTGCTTACAATGGAAACACATCAACCTCCGAAAGAAATGTCCTGATGCTAATTCATGTGAAACAGTTACATCTAGCGAGCGGCGTGCTGGCTGCAGCGGGATCCGGAGTGCTTTGGGCTGTGCTGGCTAGAGACACCTCCGCTCAAAGTCACCGTGGGGTGTATACCCTTCCTGGCGCACGGGCCCTGGCTAATCCACCCCAGGGTAACTGTTAACCCACATCCAGCCCCGTGGTGTCTGAGTGTCCAGGTGAGACCCGTACAGGAACTGGGAATTACACACACACGCCAAGAGCCAAGGAAGTATCAGGCAGGTCACATTTCGGCCTCCTGGCGCTGTCCCTTTGAGTTAGTTCCCACAAAGGAGGCTGATCCCAACGTCTATTTGATTGTCTCAGAGATGTCAGACTCCCTCCGCTAACCCCTCTGTACTAACGAGCTGCCACACTGGGTAGGTTCCCTTCTCTGCCATGAGGCTGATCGGTTCAGGCTGCAATGTCATGCAGTTGTGAGCACTCACACTTGCAAAGCATAAAATGCGGCTCTGTGTCTCTCAGCACAGACTGTAAAGTCTCCCTATGGCCAGGCCTGGAATGCAGCGTCCCTGCCCTGGGCCTCTGGGCCAGAGGATCCAGGGGAAAGGCACAAGAAGCTTAACCCGGCTTGGGAGGAATTGCCCACTGAGCTGAGTGCATTTTTGGCCAAGCCCCAGGAAAGCTCTCTCAGACTCATCCCACCTTCCCGAGCCCCTTGCTGGGTTTTCACAGGATCTCTCCACTCTTTCCCCAAAGCTCATGTTTCTTCCAGCAGACACGATTCACAATGACCTGAAAATACATTCCACTCTGCTACCTACACTGACGCCGGGCAAGGTGTCATCCCTGTTATTAACAATAACCCAGCGACTTCTATTGTACGGCAGGAAGAGAATGAGGAACTAACCATTGGACAGCAATGCCAGGGGGCCCCTAGCGCCTTCACAGAAAGAAACTACAAAGGTATTTTGCCATAATAATTAGGCCATGTGCCCATTATCCCAGAGCAATAAGAAAATGAAGTGCAGCCAGCCCTGGGGAGGAGCACGGATTCTAGCACAATAGCAGGCAGGAAAAAGGAGGAATTTAGGCCAAGGAGATTGGGGCAAAACCTTTCTCTTACAAAACCCGGGATAAAATGGGACGGCAGCGGTACCCGGGCCCGGCGCTAGCTCGGTGCCCGGGGGCGACGGGACGGCAGCGGTAGCCGGGCCCGGCGCTAGCTCGGTGCCCGGGGGCGACGGGACGGCAGCGGTAGCCGGGCCCGGCGCTAGCTCGGTGCCCGGGGGCGACGGGACGGCAGCGGTAGCCGGGCCCGGCGCTAGCTCGGTGCCCGGGGGCGACGGGACGGCAGCGGTAGCCGGGCCCGGCGCTAGCTCGGTGCCCGGGGGCGACGGGACGGCAGCGGTAGCCGGGCCCGGCGCTAGCTCGGTGCCCGGGGGCGATGGGACGGCAGCGGTAGCCGGGCCTGGCGCTAGCTCGGTGCCCGGGGGTGAATTACATGCACGAAGCACACTGACAACAGAGACCTCGCCGATAGGAACAGAAACGTTTGGATTCCCTCTGCACGCTGCCGCCAATGCCCGTGCGTAGCGGCCCAGGCCGTTGCCCTGTGTGGCTGTTGTTAGTGCGGGGTGCCTGTAACCGTTCTTGGCCTCAGGAAGCTGCGCTGCTCTTCATCTCCCTCAGCCCTCAGTGTCTCTCGACCCCTTTGTCTCTCATGCACGGCAGCAGCAGACAAGTCTCATCCCAACATGCCAAAGTCCTGAGCACTTTTCCTTCTCGGGGGGCCCTGACAGGAGCATCCTAACCTCAGCTGAACCCGAGGGAGCCATCTCCCCACAGAAGCAGCCAGTAAAGAGCCCCAGGCCTCCATCCCTGGGGAAGAAGCTGCCGTCTCCAGCACGCCCTGCCCCCCTCGTTTGTCTTCTGGAGGCAACGGTGCGTCGCCAGAGCAGCCCCCTGCTGAGGGCTGGGGCTCGTTTGCGAAACGAAGGGGAGGCTTTGACAATTACAGCTGCACTTCGGAACAATTCATTTGCAGAAGTAATTAGAGAGATAACACACACTATTACATTCGGCATTTATTCTTCTAACTGACGGTATCCCTGGTGTACGCTGCAAAATGCTTCACTAATTACCGATGCCGCGGAAATGCTGCGTCGCTGGGCCCTGCGCCGCCTTGGTTACCTTACAAACACCAAAGCTGTGTTTGCGTGCAGTGCTGGGAGCATGTTCTCCCGCCTTCTCAGGCTAACCAGCAGGGCTGGCGCTTCCACTAGGCAACCCGCGGTGGTCGCCTAGGGCGGCAGGATTTGGGGGGTGGCATTTCGCTGCGCTCGGCGGAATTTCGGCGGCAACTCATTTCGGCAGCGATTCGGCGGCAGGTTTTTGTCTGGGCGGCAAGAAAAGCAGCCGCCGAAACACCGCTGAGAACGCAGCTTCAGCGGAGGAGCTGCTGCCGAAGCGCCGCTGATTACTGAGGAGGAGCGCTGCCACCTAGGGCGGCAAAAACCCTGGCGCCGCTCCTGCTAACCAGTATCATCTCCTTGCTTCCTTGCCTCCTCCCTGGCTGTTTGCCGCCTCCACCCATTGTCTCTCCCGCCTTGTTCGGCCAAGATACGCCCTGTGGGGCAGGGGCCATCTCTTTGTTCTGGGTCTGTACAGCACCTGGCGCCCTGGGGACTGGTCCATGAATGGGGCACCACCACAATACATGTCTTAAATGAAATAGAAGTATATTGGAGGGGGGGCGCAGATGTAAAGTTAGGGCTGGTGGGGAGGTAGCGCGACAAACCCAAATCTATTTAGCCAATGAACACGAGCAGCATCTGTGCTCATTCCCCGCCTGCTGTCCCCTACCGACAGG
The DNA here is from genome assembly GCA_033296515.1 of Macrochelys suwanniensis. Classification (NCBI taxonomy): domain Eukaryota; kingdom Metazoa; phylum Chordata; order Testudines; family Chelydridae; genus Macrochelys; species Macrochelys suwanniensis. Next base: position 2,349,953 of record CM065789.1, on the reverse strand, counting down.
CCTCTGCACCGACCCAGAGGGACCAACCGCCCCGGAAGTGAAAGGGGAGATTCAGTCTCTCTTGGGTCAGTTGGCTGCAAATGCTGGGAGGTGCGGAGGAGGTGGGGGTGCTTCCTGGTCCTGCCGAACACTGGAGAGGGAGGTCGGGGAGAAGATGGGGACATGGAGTGAGCGGAGGCTGCCCTGAGAGTTGCATGGTGGAACAAGCTGCACTGGCCTCACACTGCTTCCTTCCTGCATTGCTCCACCAGCCTTCACAACTCGGCGTTCACTGGCACCTCTGCCTGTTGGCAGCTAGCCCATTGCGCAGTGAGTGAGCATGGTGCTGCTCAAGCAGATGGCCATGAGGGTAGAGAGGCCAGAGAACCAGTATGTGCCACCACGTCAAAGGTGGAATCTGACTCCCCGCCAAGAATAGTGGAAGAGCAGCCCCCAGTAGCCCCTGCACAAGGAGAGGTGGATGAGAACTGGAGGTTATTGCACATGTTAAAACACCTTCCATGGAAACACAGGCCAGCATTTCGAGGGTGGCTCAGCGCTAGGAGCTGCACCTCTTTGGATAGCGGGCTCTGAGGTCGGTGCCTCTGGGGGAGCTGAACCAAAACCCACCTCAGGACGGAAATCTGACTGAGGCCTAGGGAGCAGCGACACAGTCCAGCGTGTGCGCCAGCCTCCAGAGAGTCGGGGGGAGGCAGCCCCAAACCTCGGCCTTCGTGTCGTTATGAGCCCAGAACCCCTCGCTTAGGAATCAGGGAATTTCTCTGACACTGTGAACTTGGGCCCTTACCGAAGTGAGCCAGGAGCTATGGGAATCCCGGCAGCTGCCATCGACATTAGCAGCAGAGACCCGGGTGCCCGGAGCTCTGGTTGAGAGACTTTTTCTGGGGGGAACAACAATTATGATTCCTTAACAAACTGTTTACTCAAGAAGAACCAGGGTTTGTCCCCAGGGGCCCCTCAGAGACCTCCCCAAGGATTTCATCCTGCAGCCTCCTTCCCCTCCCCAACGGTGTCAGTGCGGGGAGAGCAGCGGGGGGAAGTGGGCTACAAGCCAGCCAAGGAGCCCAGCGTTACTAATGAACCAGGCCGGGATTGGACTGAAACTGGGCCCAGCTGTCCCCACAGCGAGCGATGGGCCAGGGTCTGCGCAGCTCAACAGGCCGCTTGGGCCTTGCAGAGTTACGCACACGAGACCCTTAGGAAACCAAAGGAACAATCCATTGAAACAGGGAGCCTGCGGCCATACTCCCTTCTTGCGGCTTGTCTCCCTGAACAGGGAACCGGACCAGAGACGCCGACCGCCCTGCGCACCGGCAAGGTGCCGGCCCGGCCCGGCGTCTCTTCCCGCAACCCACCGAGCCTCTTCTCAGGATCCTGCCCCTAACAAGGCTCAGCTGCACATGACTATGGACCTGCCAGGAGGCCTCTCGGAGCGGCCTGAGATGGCCTGCTGGGATGGATCTCACCAGCTCATTCCCGTCTGGCTTGGTGGGGCGTCGGACCTGTACCGCCAGCACATGCACCTGGGGGAGTGTCCTGCTAAGAACAGGGCCTGCGCAGAATAGCCCCTTGCCTGCACTAGCGAGCCCGAGCTAGCTAATCTGACCTTAACGCTGGCTGCTCTGGAGAGGGGTTTGAGCGCAAGGCTCCCTCGGTATCCGCTCGCCTTCCCTCGCAGCAAGCTGTGCATTTCACTGCATGCGGGGCGTCTCCCCGAGAGGCCTCTGGAGGGAAACAGCAGACAGCTGAGAACCCAGGACTGTGTTTGTACGTGAACCCGTTCCCAATGAAATGCGGGCCTGACTCTGCGTCCCTTCCTGTCATGTACCCAGCAGCACATTACGCCGAGGGCCAGCAGAGACGGCCTGCAAGACAGGACAGGCTCAGGGCTATTCAGAGCTACTTCGCTATCAATTTGTGCAACTAAGGGAAGGCCCGTCATTGCGACAGTAACACCTGTGAGCAGCCTGTCACTGCGATCTCCTCACTCTGACAGCCCCCAGCACTACGGGGCTGAGCACCTGCCGAACAGGACTGAATTTATCCTCCAAGCCCCCGCCGGGGAGGTAGGGAGGAGCCACTCCCCTCTTTGGGGAGCTGATGCACAGGGAAAGCAAACCACTTGTCCAAATTTGCACAGGGAGCCTGGGCAGAGCCAAGAATCGAATCCAGATCTCGGAGTCCCATCCCCAACCACAGACCAGCCTTACTCACTTCCTCCCATCCTGTTTGACAGGTTAGTTTCCATTCTGCTCTGTTCTCCGATACCATCCATCCCTAATCAGTTAAACCAAACATTATCATCCAGAATATTATTGCTATTACAGCTGTGAGTGATGAAAACAAATTGCTGTGGCTGAGTCTAATCCATCAACCGGCCCAGAGTGTGCCACAAATCTCCGAAATGTCCCCGGGTGCTGGACACGGCGTTCACGTCTGATTCTGCTGAAAGATGCATAAAAACCCATGAAGCCAGACTGTTCCCTCTTGACTCCACGTTTGAGAAGACTCAGGGAGAACATAAATTATTCCTTCCCAAGTCAGTTGTAACTTGCACTTAGTAAATCATCCCTAGGTAGGATCCCTCATGCCCTGGCAAAGCAAATGGAATAAGTGATGTGTTTTGGGAAGAGAGGCTCCTTCTGTAGTTCCTACATCACAAAGGCAGAGTATGCCAGGGTAGGGAGGATGGTCAAGTGGGTAAACATGGGTTCAATTCCTAGCTCAGCCTTGCTTGGGCAAGTCACATAATCTACCCTGTGCTGCCGTTTCCTGCCATTCCAAATGGGGACAGAATTCCCTTCCTCGGGGCAGTGTTGAGATCAAATCCACCACTGGTTGCGAGGCACTCGGATGCAACGTAAGTGGTACGTTCCATACAAGTAGATTTGCAGTAGTAGAGGAACGCTGGCAAAGTAAGGCTTAAATGTTAGATCTTCGGGCATTTTAAATGTCTGCTCTGCCGCATGGCTCTTGGAGGAGAGGAGAATTTCCCCCTAACCACACACAGAAAAATAATGCCCCTTACAAAGTTGTGTGTTTTACTTACCGCTAATAAGAGGAAAGAGCCTTGCTAATGTGGTGTTATTAAATACAAACACGCTGGATGCCAATTACATCCCATCCGTCAGCTGGGGCAGGAGCTTTCCTGCCAGTCCCTTGGCCGGGAGGTCGTGTTGTAGGCATTTGATTTATTCTCTGGAATCAGACTGGCTATGGACCCTGGTCTGGCACTGGGACACAGGCAAACCCAGCCCCTGGAGCCTCGGTGATAGATACAAGGGGACAACGGCTGAGCAGAGACGTGATGCTGAGAGTCTGGGAAACTGGCTGGGTGTGGCTGCTTGGCGTTATGGCTGGGCGGGATGCTGACCCTCGGGGGTGTTGGAGTTTCAAGCCAGAGCCTGCATCGCAGAAGTGCCAGGCATCCATAGCTCCATTTGGACTTGTGGGCAGAGGCGGTGAGTTATATGGGCCCGTGGTGTCCGTGCTCCACCAATATTCAGGCTTATATTTTCAGAGCCGTCTCATCCATAGGACAGACCGGGGCAACTGCCCCGGACTTTGGGGGGATGCAGGGTCCAGGGCAGCCTGAGGGGTTAGTGGGGGGGCCTGGTTCTGGCAGAAGTGAGTGACCCAGACCCAGCCCACCCCACCCTGCTCCATCCCTCCCCGCCTCTTCCCGCCCCTGCTCCGCCCACACTCCACCTCTTCCCCCAAACCCCGTCCCCACCCTACCTCTTTCTGGCTTCTGCCCCCTCCCCTGAGCGATGCCGGGAGCCGGCAGGGCGGAGCGGTGCGGGGCATGCTGGGGTTGGGTTGCTCGCTGCTGTCAGCGCCAGTCCCCTGCTAACCTTCCAGGCCACCCTGCACCCCGCGTCCCCCTGAAGCACAGGGCCCCCCAAAGCGTCTGCCCTATGGACGGGACGGCTCTGCTTGGACCTGTTCTGGGCACCACCAAAAATTGTACAAAGCTGGCGCCCCTGCTTGTGGGAGCTCAACAGCGCTGAACGTCTGGTCCCTAGCAGGTAGAGAGCCTGATTCTCCTCTCATCTCCCCCAGGGACCAGCTTCTCAGCCTGAGCCAGTCACTTTGACAGTGCCCTCACCGGAGTGAGGATTCCCCTGCAATAAGGCCTGTTTCACACTGGTGTCACCCCGCTGATTTCATGGCAATTGGTTCTGTTTTACACCACGTACGGAGGAAGAAGATTCATTGGCTGGGGTTTGTTTTGGCAGGGACAGGCTCCTCATTATGTGTCCCATGTGTTTTATCCATTGCTGTCATCATTTGTCCCATCCTATTGTTTTTCTCCATTGGCTTTAATTAAATTCACTGTAGCTTTGGCAAGCCAGGTCCTATTTTACAATGAGCTGATTTGCCAGGCTACTATTTTCCTACCAGCTGCCATCGCTCTTAGACTGATGGGCTGATATTTCTGGGGAGCACTCTGCCTTCGGATATGGATGCACCCCTGGGAGAAATATGTGTTACTAAGGGCATAACTAGATCCATAATATTGAGGGTTACTGAGCAGCAAACACAGGTATTTGGAGCAGCCAAACACTTGATTTTGTTGGGAGCTTGTACACAGGATGCATTTGACCTCTGGGAGAGAAACAAGGACGGCATTTAAGTGACTCTGTGAGATTGTCTATCTGAGCTTTGCTACCTGAAGGAATATTTTAAGGGGTTCAGGGCTGATCCCGCAAGGGACTGGAGTTAAGAGAACTCAGCACCTCTCCTGAAGGTGCTCAGCACCTTACAAGGTCAGGCCCTACAACTGGATAAGCTGTACAATCTTGTGATCACCTGTATGCCTGAGAAGTCTGATCTCCTTGATTTGAATGTATAACGCCCAATGGAGTGCACAGCCCCCTGGGAAATTACGGGGCCATTTCTACAACCCTCAGTCATTTGTGTAGCCCAGATTCATATGAACAACTCTCACAAGTAAGGGCCGGCATGATTGGATCCTATGTGCACTATAGATAAAGGAGAACAGAGATGCTTAGAAACTGGTTTGGTTTCATTACAGCTATAGCTGCTCTGCTCAGTCCTAGCATGGTCCACTGCCTTCCGTGTTCGCTCTGTGATTTCTGGGCCTGCCATGCCAATGCCACCCTGCTGATCGTCCGGTTTCACTGTCATCTCTCGGTTACTTAGTCAGAAAGGGATCAGCACGCCAACATGGAGGCCTGGCTTTTAAGCAGTGGACATGCTGGGTTCCCTGGGTGAGGGTCTCTCTCTTGACAGGTGTGTGTTCTTTTCATTACTAGTTCACCTGCCAATGGGGTTGCCATAGTAACAGAGAGCCTGATCAGTCCTCTTCCCTTTCACAGACTTTCCAACCTTGGACGGAAATTTTTGATGTCGGCATCCCCAGGTCACCCCAAGCTGTGGGCACCAGTCGGGTCGTTGGTCTGAGCCTTCCCAGCTGCCCCGGCGTCTGTTCTGTGCCCAATCCCATGCATCTAGGGCAGAGTTATTCGTTAGGATGTCAAACAGAGTCCAACCGAACAGGCCCATAAAGACTTGGAGAGATCCACCTGACACTGGATGTGTCCCCGTCGTTGTGGTAATGGAGACAAACGCACCTTGCTGCTGCCTGGAAAACAGCAATTTTCCATTTCTCTTTCCATGAAGAGGAATTGCTGCCTTCAATCTTCGTCCTAGTTACAAACCTTAAACTGCCGCCCAAACAGCCTGTTTATTAAAGGGCTATCGACAATCTATGCTAATAGCAACGGGCTTCTGCCAGGACTTGTCGGAACTGGGGGCAATTTGTGTTGTGTCTGAAGCATTTGAAATAAACAACCTGTCATCGTTCGAGTTGCAAGGTGAATGTAAAACCCTCCCAGTGCTTTCAGCCTCATATTTGATCCCCAACCCGCTGATGCTGCCTGTAAAGATCACTCTGCAAATAGGCAGAAATTCAATAAACTCATTTGAAATGCAAGGGCTTAAACCCCAACCAGTCTGTAGTCAGCAAAATATTTAGAAATTAATTTGCTAGAGTTTCACTGTGTTTGGAGATGCTAACGCTGATCACAGAGGCTGAGAGGGGCTTGGCCAGCATCTATGCAAACTCTCGAACATGATGCTTCCAGAGACAGCAGTTCTGTGTTAGCCAAGAGCCTTTGCAGAAGCCCCTGGAGAAGCAGCATATCATGGAGCCGCGCTCAGGACTGCAGGAGACGGGCCGAAGCCAGGGGAGTGGAGGATGAAGTAGCAAACTGGGGCCAATGAAAAACTGCAGGGATGGCCGGGCAGAAATGGTAGGACTGTGGTTTAGTTCTTGCAAAATGATACAGGAGAAAAAAGACCTGGATTATCCTTGATACTTGCTCCCATCCACTGTGCCCTTTACCAGGGACAAAGAGCAGAAATGCAGAAACACACATTAGTCCAGTTTAGATAAACCCCAAGTTGATAGTGGGGTTTATGGGTCTCCATCTAGTTCCTACTGGCCAGGCATCTACATTACCAAAAATCACCAGCACACTTCTTGGCCTTGATGGCAAAAAAAGCCCAGGACTAACATCTCTCTCTCTGCAGTTCTTACCTGCCCCCGTGCCCCTTGTATCTGAACGCCTCACAACTGTTCCATGTATTTCTCCTCCCAGCACTCCTGTGAGGCCGGGCAGCACTCCTGTGAGGCCGGGCAGCACTCCTGTGAGGCTGGCGAGCTGAGGCACAGAGCGATGACGTGACTGGTCCAAGGTCACACACAGCTAGTCTGCTTGCAAGTCCCAGGCTAGCACCCATGCCACTCCCCGAGTGGCTCTGCAGCAGGACTGATTGGTGTAGTGGCGGGGGAGGAGGGAGCGTGCAATAGGGAAGAAGCTCGCACTGCTGGGGTTCTGTGGTTGAAAAGAGGACATTGGCCATCAGGGCTCTCGACCCGGCTCCATTCAGCAGCAATAAAGTCACTTTTAAATGTTTTTCAATGTAAAAAGAAAAGAAAAGAAGCAAAGCCCCAACCACTTCATCTTGAACGGGGTTTAGAGCTCACATTCAAAGTGCATTCAGGGCCTGACGCTCCCAGGCCGTGATTCCCATCAGCTGTTCCTACCCTAACTCACGGTTGCCAAACTCACACCGTGAGTTCGACGCACACAGAGAAGCAGTCACACACACACACTCGCATTCTGTTATTTTTAACTTGCTGCCAAGATAAAGCTTGTGGGCATTTCACACCAGCTCCCGATCCTCCTTGGATCAGCGCTTAGCCTGCTGCCCAGACGAGCTCGGGAAATGAAATGGTATCCAATTAAAAAGCAAACCCAGGGATCCCTCTAAGTAAAACGGCAGGCCAGCGTGTAGCCTACTTTATCCCAGACACACACATCTCAGTGAGTCATTGCAAAAGCTTTTTCTTTAACATGCATCTTCTTCTCAAAAGTCAATCCCTTTGCGCTAGAGGTATTAATGTGGCAAGCTGCCGCTGCCTGGTGCTGAGACCCATTTCAATGGACACATTACGCATGCCCAGGCATTGTTCAGACTTGGCTAGAAGATGACAGAGATCACCTCGGTGCTGCAGTAAGTGGGCTTGGTGATCCAACAGATTACTTTCTTCCCTGTGAGTCCCACAAGCTGCGGGGAGGGGGAGCCGTTCTCCGGGGAGGGCTGTATTACAGATGAGACGTGTAGGTAAGATCCTGACCCCTTGTGGTCATCCGGGGCTGCTTGGCACCCTCTGGAAGGGCAATACCCTAGCCAGTTTGTTAACGCGAGAAATATGCCACCTCCCTACATTTCTCCTCTAGCGCCTTCAGTATCCTTTGATACTACTGCTTGGAGCTGCCTCTTAGAGACGCCTTTAGCCCCCTCTTTCATTTCATCTCCTAGGAGTGGCTGCACAGCTCGGTACTTGGCATCTCACCGGCAGCAGAGTCCCTCCATGCCAGCCTTGTTCCCGCACTCGCTGGCAGGTGAGGCAGGTGGCCGTGTGGCAGACGGCCTGCGGTCGGGGGGAGGCAGTCCTTCCGTATGTTTCATAAAATAAGGGCAACAATGTGTATGGAGATGATAAAAGATGCCTGAATTCTGGCTGCAAACACTAAACTGGCTTTTGAACGACCCTCTCAGGAAGTGCCTAGATGTGCACTAGAGACCTGCGCTGCCAGGGAGATCTAGCTACGTACCGGCATGGCCCTCATCATCATGATATCTGAGCACCTCGCAGTCACGACTGGGTGGTGTCCTCGCAGCACCCCTGGGAGGCAGGGCCCTGCTAGTCCCATGGTACAGAGGGGGATCCGAGCCACCAGGCAGATTAAATGACTTGGCCAAGGGCACACAGGGAGTCTGTGGTTGAGTCAGGAACTGAATCCAGGTCTCCTGAGCCCCAGTCCAGGACTCAGTCCTCTCGACATCTGCACTGCAAGGAGTCAAGAGAACGTCAGCATTTCCTAGCTGGTTGGTTTTTTAAAATATCCCCACCTAGGGGCCATCTCGGTGACTTTTGTCGTGTGCAATTAGCGTCTAGTCATGTTAATTAAGGGGAATAATTCTCCGCTTGCTGGACCAATTCTATAAGTTCTTGCTATACGTGAAATGTGGTTTTCAGGGGGGGTATTGAAGCCAAGGTAAATTGTGCTGTCAGCAGCACCCTGTGCTGAAACTCAAACTGCCCTTCAGCGCCTTTGACATTCCCAGCCTTATGCACGGAGATTGTCAATACTCTGCAATAAGAATAGGTACAGTAAGTTGTTTGACCGACATCTGGGTTGTTGGGGGGCCACATACATTTTAAATCTCCCCCAGTCCTGTTAACCAGTCAGCTCACATCGACAATACAGATCCGGGTGTCATCCCGTTCAGAAGCTTGCAGCATGCAGGAATTGTCAGTCTTTTGTTTGCTGATCTCAGCATCTTGGGAAGGCCCATTGGAGGGTGCCCTGTTCCCCAGGGACTACGTTTGTTTCATGGGCATATTAAAGGTATATAATGACTGGCAACGTTCCAGTCTGATTTCCTGAAAGTCAGCGCTATGCTTCTGAGCAGTGCCATGGTTGATGTCACACCGGGATATTAGCTGGAGACAATTATTCGTACAGATACTCATAAGTAGACATCTGCTGTTGTGCTCCTCGTGAACAGAGGTTGGTTTATTTCCTGTCATGGGCATTGGCCACAATTCCTGTAGAATATGGCCTCTTTCTGAATGGACGCTGAGGAATATTTCCTAGAAGAGGGAAAGGTAGGTCCAAAAAAAGGTAGATCCAAGCAATACTGTAGCTAAACGAGAAGATCAAACAGCTCCTACTTTCTTCACCTTGAAGGAAGAGTCCTACAAAATGAAGATAATGTCCAAGGGTCAGATGCAGCCCTGGGGTAATCAGTGAAATTAAATTAACTTCACTGGAGTTGGCTATGGCTCCATCAGCTCAGGCTCTGTTGGGTTTGCTCTCAGCCCCTGTTCACACTGTCCCATACAATACACTAGGAGATCCTCTAGTCCTGGGCTTTTGCAGAAAGGAGCTTGGGCAGTGGAGATTAAAACACTTGTATGGGGGTGGGGCTAGATAGGTTCACGATGTTCAAAATGCTCAACGTTTGTTCTGAATGACAATTGATTTGTTTTCATTGAATCCAGACTCATCTGGAGCCTGGTGTATTTAGCATTCCCAGGCTTGGCCCTGCGCTCACTTCTAGGCAAAGTCAGATTTAGTAGATATTATTCACATTTTTATTGAGCTAAAAGGGACCGACAATAATGATAACCAGGCTGCCTCAGGTCTGTCCAGTCATGTAGGAGCAAACCCAGATCTTCCTGCCCTGAGCAGCTGTCTCCAGCCCACGTGATTTCATAACCATTTTTCAAGCTTAAACTTTACAGAAAACTTTTGTAAAACTTTTGGGGCCAGAAGAGGGAAAAATCTGGCCCTCCCCTCCCCCAAAGCCTCCATAGCCAGCCCAGAGGGAAGAATCAGGAGGGCACCGCTCCGGCGCCTGGCTGCCGAGCAGCTCAGAGCTAAACACGCCGTTAGCTTATTCAGCTCCAGAAGTTCTGCCATTCTGACCTAAGTGAGCCTGTGGGCTAAAGTGATTTCTGGTGTAACTCCAGTGACCTCTGGGGAGTTACTTCAGGGATAAATTTGGCCCCTTGTTACAAATTGACACCCACCACCCTCCACATCTAGAAATCCTTTCCTCCCCTCTCCTGCTCTCCCAGACTCCTCTAACACAGCGTTTCCCACCCTCAGGGTCACAACCCCCAGAGGGGTCCTGGGATGGGTTTAGGGGGGGTCGCAAATAGGGTGGCCAGATGTCTCGATTTTATAGGGACAGTCCCAATATTTGGGGCTTTTTCTTATATAGGTGCCTATTACTCCCCACCCCCTGTCCTGATTGTTCACACTTGCTATCTGCTCACCCTAGTCGCAAAGAGGGCCAGCATTAAGGGTGGTAGGAAGCCGGGCAATTGCTTGGGGTCCCATCCCACAGATGGCCCCGAGAAGCTATTTTACGTGTTTCAGCCCTGAGCTGTGTGGGGCTGAAGCCTGAGCCCTGAACTCATGAGTGTTTTTAAGTCCAAGGGGAGTCGGCAGCACCCCAAAGTTGAGAAACACCTGCTCTAACGCATATTTCCTCTTCACATAGAACCAGAACCCCTAGCTCCAGCTTCAGCAACAACCTCAGACAGATGATTGCCCTTTATCTTGGTCCCGGAACGGTGGCTGTACAGGATTCCTCTTTAGAGTCCAAAAGAAATGGAATTGTCATTCAGTGTGCTCGTGTCACTCAGAGAACAATGACACGAGGTGCGCCGGTTTGTAGAGTAATTCGCTGCAGCAGGAAACAGCTTTTCTGGCATTCGCAATCGGACCAGAGCGGCAGGGAGATACGGAGCCTCGCAGGGCAGCACACGGCGGAATGAATCTGAAATATTGCTTAATTAACAGCGTGTCGTGCTGAAGGGCAACGCAGCCCTCCAACGTCACCAGACTGCCGGAGTCATCGACTGCGCTGCCTCATGACACTTCCCTTCGGCAGCACAGAGGTGCCAGCGCTGAAAGCACAAGCTGAAAGTTCAGATGTTTCCCAGTCAGCCCAGGAGCTCCCAGCACTTCACAAACTGTGTGAATGTGGCTTCCCAGCAGCCCTGTGGGTCCGGGACGCGTTCCCCTCCCCGGTGTACAGACGGGGAGACCGAGGAACAGAGTGGGGATGTGACTTGCCCCATGGCGAGTTAGCAACAGAGCAAATTCCTGACTCTCCCCAGACAACACTCCCTGCCCTAGCTGGGATTGGAACCCAGGAGTCTCCCCTGCTAGCCGGTAGTCCCCACTCGCCCACAAAACTCCCAGCCACTGGAAACCAACACAAAGTCTTACTTTAAAAAGACATGGCACGTCTCTCTCTTCCCCTGGCTGGAGAAAGCCAGTCCCCAAAGGATCTCATTAAGGCCCGGCTATCGGGTAAGCAACACCCTTGGGAAAGGTTTGCTTTCAAAGCCCCCTAAATAGCTGAGTACAAAGGATGAATTCCGCCCCTTCACAGGGTCTCTGTCAGGCCCACGAGACCACTTGCCTACACGATGCCCCGAGAGTGCACCAGGGTGTGTGTGTGTGTGTGTGTGTGTGTGTGTGTGTGTGTGTGTGTGTGTGTGTGTGTGTGTGTGTGTGTGTGTGTGTGTGTGTGTGTGTGTGTGTGTGTGTGTGTGTGGACACAGCACTGCAAGCTGTCACACTCCATGCATCCTGTAGAGGTGGGGTCTGTGCTGATCAGGATAGGCTGGAACGGGGGGTGCCAAGAACAGACCCTTGGATCTGAGCGTACGTGACTCCAGCAGCCAGTGACCCCTGCATATAAGCTGTCATCTCCAGAGGCTAGGGAGCGTGGGTACGGAAGAGCATTACTGCATCATGCAACCCCCACTGTGTTTCCTTCACAAAGCTTGTCTGCTCAGTGTGTGTGTGTGTGTCTGAGGGGGAGCATCACCCCCTAACTGGTGTCACCCCTAACTACAATCATTTACTACTATTGCAACTACTCAGTATTATTTGTGGGAAGAGACCCTTCTGGCTGCACACATTTCTGTATTCAGCGTGGGAAACAAATGCCCCAGCCCATTCAGCCTCATCCCATGAGGGTCGTTTCTCCCTCTGAAACATCCTTTGTGTGTGGCCAAAAACATCCTCTGACAATCTGCCCCTTCGCACTGGTTGACATTAAACAGTGACATCCCTGGGTTGGTCCCTGAAATGCAGACATCCACCGAGGCCCTGGCTTTGCAGCCCTGGCACACAGGTTCTCCTCAGCGGGTTACGGTAGAAGGCTGTGCTGCCCTGATGGTGTCTGCAGTGCTGGCCAAACACCATTGACTTGCCCGGGGAGGTAAGACGGTGCATCGAATGAAAATGGTGCACGCTCCATCCAGTCCATCAGGCCAACAGTGAATGAGGGAGAGGAAATCTCTGTCTGGGGCCAGGTCACCCCACCATCTGCAACTGCCAGGCCTGTTGTTTCAAGAAGTTAGTTGGAGATATGTCACCCCTCTGGGGTAGGCACCCATGTTCTGCTGTTAACCTGCAATAGCAGGAAAATACGCCTTGGCTGCTTGTATTTATTTAAAACAGTCTATTTAAACCTTGTTCCCAAATCCTTCTCCCTACACAAACATTTCCTGAAAGCCTCATTCCCTAACCTCCCCTGTGTACCCCCCAACCCCGCTGGGAAGCGGGCAGAGGAGAAAGGTTAGTGGTTAACATTAAACGGTAAACTAGGCATAAAGATTTACATTGGCTAAAGAGAGAGATTTCCTTAGTAGACAGTTTGTGTTTTCAGTACAGTGACTAAATTCATTTCCCATCACACACACACTCCAGCAGCTGCTGGAGCCTCCCCACATGTGCGCTCCAGTCTGCCCACTTGTGCTACTTTGAACAATCCCCAGTCTCATGTCTGAATCACACCCTGGCTCTGGCTCTCTCTGACAGGCAAGCGTAGAGATTCCCAGACCTCGGAGTCCTGCTGCCATTACCTGCACTGTAACAACAGACCCTTCCTGTGGGCCTGGCCGAGCGCATGGCTAGTTGCAGCAAGGGGCTGTGCATTCCCAGAGGGACAGTCTGCATCCTAGCCCTAATGTTTACATCACGTTTCTCCCCCTGTTTATAACTCCTCGTTGACAGATTGAAGCCTGGATCTGTTTTCTTAGCAAACTAATGTTTCTTCTGTCATGTGTAAAGTGGCCAGTTTTTGTAGGGTTAGCCCACGAGTTCTGGGATGCACACATGGGCCGATAATTGTATAGGTGTCCCGTGGGCACTGGGATGCTAGTAGTGATATTATAAGAGCACTAAGCATTTATTTTGAGAAAAACCCTATAGAAAGGATTGTTTGAAGTGCGTCCCCAGCTGCATTAAATAAGGCAGGGCAAATTTGGGGCTTCCAAATCTTGGCAGATCCCTTTTAATGGGACTTTAAATAGGTGCTGGAGGGCTAAAGTACTGTTATTTCAGAAGAGCCGTTTATATAGCAGCACTTAGTGAATGCTGGTTGGTTTATTAGCAGCCCCTAATCATAGTGACACATTGTGCAGCATGAGGTTAGAGGAAGCTTTAATAATAATCTTACACAAGTGAAATGTTGTTATTTTGCTTAAAATGTCTGATAATAAATAGAATTGTAGCCGTGTAATGCTATGGTACTACAGGGACTGACATCGCTAAAATGGTCCATAGAGATGACTTCCTGAGCATGCAGCCAGAGATTGCCGGTTAAACAAAAATATCGATGTTGCAAAGGGCATGAATCCAGGCAAGCCACCGGCCTGTGTTTGAATGCATGGCAGTGGGGGCCAGGCAGGTCACGCTTACTGGAAAGGAGAATTGTTTTGGTTTCCCAATTCCAAATTAAAACCGTTGAGAGTTGCCCTTTGTGGGAAGAAATGGCCGGGCCTGAAGACTGTTAAAGTGGCTTCCTATCTGGGGGAGGAGGGGGGGAGGTTGCAGACAGTCTACAAACGAAATATTGGATTTGTTGTCAAGCGCTTATGAGTGAATCAATGAAGCTATCAAAGCCTGAAAGACGTGCAGTCACTGAGCGTCAGGGAGGCAGACAAGGCTGGGGATTGTCTTCATAAAAAGAATGTTATGATCAAACAAAACACTCAACAGCACAATTATTCATTTTGGGGGGATGGTGTTATGGGGGCAGAGCCCTGATGCTTCCACCGCAGAGTCCAAGCCACAAAACTCCCCATCCAACGAATCCCTGCCCGTGTACCAGACACTGGCTAGGCTTGACCTGGGGGGCAGGGAGGCACCCTCGGTGAATGGACCGGCTCAGAATGGTTGGTGACCCAGTTCGAATCTCACCTGGGTCACAAGTGAAAATAAATCAAACGGTCTCAGCCTATGCCTGGGGGATCTGTGCCCTTCTCGCGTGCAAGGCAGGAGCCTGGCTAGTGTCGGCTCGGAGACAGGCCAGTGAATGGCCGCGTCGTGCAGACCAGAAGGGCGAGGAGTGATGATGGCAGGTACGGCTAGTGTTAACCAGACACTGACAATCATCCCCCAAAACACAGCTCACTTTTCAAGCAAACTCTTTTGCTGTCTGGGCATTACTTGGGAAAAGAGACTTGCTGGGCTGATTCGTCCCCTCTCTTGTGGAATGAGGACGGGTCTGACACGCAGAGTTCTGCTTTTATGGGAGCGGATCCTCACCCGTGTAATGATCTAACCGACCTGATTTGCACCCTGTGGTGGCTCTGTCTGGAGACCAGCCCTCCTGCCGATGGAGTCAGCCCTCTATGAGGCTACGTGTTTGCCTCTTGTGCCTAAACCCCAGCTCCTCGAGGAGCCATTCTGCCTGGGCTCCCAAACGAGTCCTGGGAGAAACCATCTCATTCTCTTGCCATCCCCCGGGAGTATTGCTGTCCCTGCCTTAACCCCTTCCCTGCCGTTCCTCAGACATGCTTTCAATCACTCCATAAAACACCGTGACCCAGATTTTCAAAGGTGACAAGTGATGTCAGGGGCTGCAGGTTTTGGGTGCACCTTCGAGGGGCTGGTTTTCAGAAACTGCTGAGCACCTGCCCTCTGAGAGACAGGCCCCTTTGGGGTGTGTCAGGCTGGACACCCCAAGTTATGAGCTGCTTTTAAAAGATCTTGGCCTCTGGGTGCAACACCCGATGAGCGGTTAAGGCAAAACCTGGCCTGTGAATTCTAATGCTGGGACGGAATTGACAGTGGAATGGGCTCGGCTGGGAAGCCTCCCACCGGATGAACTCAAATGTGGCAATTAGACTGGTAGGGGGCCCGTTGTGTGTAAAAGAAGTCACTACCTCTTCGCAACATGGTGGCTGAAATGGATAAGGAGCCCCTCCTAGCTCCCTTTGGCTTAATAAGAGGGTACCTCGGCCTTTGCAGGAGCGCCATCTCTAAGTAATTTGCTTCATGACAGATGCTAAATTACCTTTTTTAAAACCATGGAGAGATTTCATAGAAGCTGAGCTCTCTTTACCTTGCTAATGTATTTTCTGGAATAAATAACTCCAGTCATTCTCTGCAGGGTAATGAAGCTGGCTGCACCATTGTGTCGGGCTGAAACCCTGAGATATATTCAATCTGTGGCTGGCCAGGAATGAAAAATGGGACCCTTAAAACCATCTTCTGAATTTGTAGAGTGCTTCTGGAGTGCCAAACTTGCAGCTGTAGCAGTCAATGTGATGCATCATTTATCTGATTTGGATTCAAGGTGAGCAGTGTTCTCGTAACCTGGGTGATGAGAATTATTGTTGGACACACTCCTTTAAACCTGGTCTCCAAGAAACAAAACCCAATAACAACGAAAGAGAAAGAGGCGGTGGCAAAGCAGTGCTTTGAACCAGAAATGGACAGGCATTCATCTGAAGGTAGTATGCACTCAAGGGGAAATGTTGTCTGGCATGCTTTGGAAGGCAGCTTAGAAGATTCTTTGGTCATCTTCAAGAAGAGAGCAGGATGAGACCTATGTGGGGGCAGATTATCACATACCTACTGCTGTGAGGTTCTCACACCTTCTCCTGAGTAGCTGGTGCTGGTCACTGTGGGGCCAGGATATTGGACTAGCTAGACCCTGGCTCTAACCCACTCTGGCAGTTCCTGTGTTCCTGACTCTAGCTTAGCCACTGCATTAGATGATCTAATGGTCCCGTCTCTCCTTTATGAATCTATGAAGAGCATCCTCCTAACTGAACCTACTCTGCATTTTGCTATTGTCAGTGCTGAAAACCTGGGTGGCATTCAACCTTTCCAGACGGCTGTACCTCTTTCTGGAGTCCGCTTTGTCTTGCATACCCCCCAAGTTTCACTGTATTTATAAACTACTCACTTACAAAATCAGACATAAAAATACAAAGTGTCACAGCACACTGTTACTGAAAAATTGCTGACTTTCTCATTTTACCATACACTTATAAAATAAATTAATTGGAATATAAATATTGTACTTACATTTCAGTATATACTATATAGAGCAGTATAAACAAGTCATTGTATGAAATGTTAGTTTGTACTGACTTTGCTTGTGCTTTTTATGTAGCCTGTTGCAAAACTAGGCAAATCTCTAGATAAGTTGTTGTACCCCCTGGAAGACATCTGCATACCCCCAGAGATACGCGTATCCTTGGTTGACAACCACTGCTCACGTCTCTAGATCACAGACCACTGAATTTCACACAGTTACCCCTGTGTTGAGCCCAGTGACTTGTGTTTGGCTGAAGCTTCTTACAGAATGGCATCAAGTGCGGATCTGAACACATCAAGTGTGGGAGAATCCACCGCTTCCCTTGGTAGTTTGTTCCAATGGTTAATCGCCCTCACTGATAAAAATTGTGCCTAATTTCCAGTGTAATTTGTCTGGCTTCAGCTTGTTCCCTCTTTCGCCACTAGATGAAAGAGCCTTTTAGTGCTCAGTATTCTCTGCCTGAGAAGGTTCTGACACACGGTAATCAAGGCACCGCTCTTTTTGATAAACTCCACAGATTGAGTCTTTAAGGAGGCATTTTTCCAGCCCTCAAATCACTTTTGTGACTCTTTTCTGTGCCCGCTCCAATTTTTCAACATTCTTTGTAAAATGTGAACACCAGAACAGAGTATTCCAGTAACTGTCTCACCAATGACATATATAGAGGTAAAATCAGCTCTCTATTCCCACCTCTCTTGTCTATACATCCAAGGTTTGTATTACCCTTTGGGCCTCAGCATCACCCTGGAAGCTCATGTTGAGTTGCTTGTCCACCATGACCCCTAGATCCTTATCAGATCCACGGCTTCCCAAGATACAATCCTCCATTCTGTAGGTCTGGCCTGCATTCTTTTTTCCTAGATGTCTAACTCTGCATTTGGCTGGAAAATTAAAATACATTTTGTTGGAATGGACCCAGTTACCAAGTGATCCGGATTGCTGCGTATGGCTGCGTTCTCCTCATCATCATTTACCACTCTGCCAATCTTTGTGTCATCCACAATATTTAATCAGCAGTGGTTTTATATTTAGTTCCCGATCACTGAAGAAAATGCTGAACCGTATTAGGTCTTCCACCAATCCCTGTGAACCCTAATAACACCCCATTCAATGACGTTTCCCCGTTGATGATTACTTTTAGAGATCTGTCAGCTAGCCAGTTCTTAATCCATTTAATGCGTGCGCTTTGCTGATGTTATATATGCTACTGTTTTCATCAGAATGTCATGTGGTACTAAATCAAACATATTGCAAAAGTCTGAGTCTAAAATATCTACAAACTTACTGTGTCAACCAAATAGGGTGACCAGATGAGAAGACCCGAAAATCGGGACTTCCCGCCCGAAGATGTTGAGCAAAAAAACAACAACAGAAGACCGGAAATCGGGACAAAAGGTGAAAAATCGGGACGGTCCCGATTTTATCGGGACATCTGGTCACCCTACAACCAAACCTGTAATCATCTCAAAGAATGAAATCAGGTTTGTTTGGTAACACTTATTGCCACTAAAACCATGTTGAGTGGCATTAATTATATTCCGATGCTTTAATTCCCTGACTCCTGTATCAGCTTTTCCATTGCTCTACTTGTGACTTATGCCAGACTCACTGACCTCTAGTCACCTGGGCCACTGGCCCTTGCGGAATACTGGCACAACATCAACGCTCTCCCAGTCTGCTGGAATTTCCCCAGGATTCCAAAATGTGGGAACCTGCAGGGTGGGATTTGCAAAAAGTGTCTATGTGTTTTAGGAGCAGAAGCCCCAGTGAAAGTCAATGAGACCTATGCTCCTAAGTCACGCAGGTTCTGTGTAAATCCCACTGTTAGCCTCCTGTGCTCAGTGCTTAATTTGTGGCAGGGCTGGTCAGGGCTGGGCCCCTGGCGCCTCGGGCCTGGCAGTTCAGAGCCCCGGCACCTCCGGGCCTGGCAGTTCAGAGCCCCGGCACCTCCGAGCCTGGCAGTTCAGAGCCCCGGCACCTCCGGGCCTGGCAGTTCAGGGCCCCGGCACCTCCGGGCTTGGCAGTTCAGGGCCCCGGCACCTCCGGGCTTGGCAGTTCAGGGCCCCGGCACCTCTTGGCCTGGCAGTTCAGGGCCCCGGCACCTCCGGGCTTGGCAGTTCAGGGCCCCGGCACCTCCGGGCTTGGCAGTTCAGGGCCCCGGCACCTCCGGGCCTGGCAGTTCAGAGCCCCGGCACCTCCGGGCCTGGCAGTTCAGAGCCCGGCACCTCCGGGCCTGGCAGTTCAGAGCCCGGCACCTCCGGCCCTGGCAGTTCAGAGCCCCGGCACCTCCGGGCCTGGTAGTTCAGAGCCCGGCACCTCCGGGCCTGGCAGTTCAGGGTCCCGGCACCTCCGGGCCTGGCAGTTCAGAGCCCGGCACCTCCGGGCCTGGCAGTTCAGAGCCCCGGCACCTCCGGGCCTGGCAGTTCAGAGCCCGGCACCTCCGGGCCTGGCAGTTCAGAGCCCCGGCACCTCCGGGCCTGGCAGTTCAGAGCCCCGGCACCTCCGGGCCTGGCAGTTCAGGGCCCCGGCACCTCCGGGCTTGGCAGTTCAGGGCCCCGGCACCTCCGGGCTTGGCAGTTCAGGGCCCCGGCACCTCTTGGCCTGGCAGTTCAGAGCCCCGGCACCTCCGGGCCTGGCAGTTCAGAGCCCGGCACCTCCGGGCCTGGCAGTTCAGAGCCCGGCACCTCCGGCCCTGGCAGTTCAGAGCCCCGGCACCTCCGGGCCTGGTAGTTCAGAGCCCGGCACCTCCGGGCCTGGCAGTTCACTGTCCCGGCACCTCCGGGCCTGGCAGTTCAGAGCCCGGCACCTCCGGGCCTGGCAGTTCAGGGCCCCGGCACCTCCGGGCCTGGCCGTTCAGGGCCCCGGCACCTCTTGGCCTGGCCGTTCAGAGCCCCGGCACCTCCGGGGCTGGCAGTTCAGGGTCCCGGCACCTCCGGGGCTGGCAGTTCAGGGTCCCGGCACCTCCGGGCCTGGCAGTTCAGAGCCCCGGCACCTCCGGGGCTGGCAGTTCAGGGTCCCGGCACCTCCGGGCCTGGCAGTTCAGGGTCCCGGCACCTCCGGGCCTGGCAGTTCAGGGCCCTGGCACCTCCGGGCCTGGCAGTTCAGAGCCCGGCACCTCCGGGCCTGGTAGTTCAGAGCCCGGCACCTCCGGGCCTGGCAGTTCAGAGCCCCGGCACCTCCGGGCCTGGCAGTTCAGAGCCCGGCACCTCCGGGCCTGGCAGTTCAGAGCCCGGCACCTCCGGCCCTGGCAGTTCAGAGCCCCGGCACCTCCGGGCCTGGTAGTTCAGAGCCCGGCACCTCCGGGCCTGGCAGTTCACTGTCCCGGCACCTCCGGGCCTGGCAGTTCAGAGCCCGGCACCTCCGGGCCTGGCAGTTCAGGGCCCCGGCACCTCCGGGCCTGGCCGTTCAGGGCCCCGGCACCTCTTGGCCTGGCCGTTCAGAGCCCCGGCACCTCCGGGGCTGGCAGTTCAGGGTCCCGGCACCTCCGGGGCTGGCAGTTCAGGGTCCCGGCACCTCCGGGCCTGGCAGTTCAGAGCCCCGGCACCTCCGGGGCTGGCAGTTCAGGGTCCCGGCACCTCCGGGCCTGGCAGTTCAGGGTCCCGGCACCTCCGGGCCTGGCAGTTCAGGGCCCTGGCACCTCCGGGCCTGGCAGTTCAGAGCCCGGCACCTCCGGGCCTGGTAGTTCAGAGCCCGGCACCTCCGGGCCTGGCAGTTCAGAGCCCCGGCACCTCCGGGCCTGGCAGTTCAGAGCCCGGCACCTCCGGGCCTGGCAGTTCAGAGCCCCGGCACCTCCGGGCCTGGCAGTTCAGAGCCCCGGCACCTCCGGGCCTGGCAGTTCAGGGCCCCGGCACCTCCGGGCCTGGCAGTTCAGGGCCCCGGCACCTCCGGGCTTGGCAGTTCAGGGCCCCGGCACCTCTTGGCCTGGCAGTTCAGAGCCCGGCACCTCCGGGCCTGGCAGTTCAGAGCCCGGCACCTCCGGCCCTGGCAGTTCAGAGCCCCGGCACCTCCGGGCCTGGTAGTTCAGAGCCCGGCACCTCCGGGCCTGGCAGTTCAGGGTCCCGGCACCTGCGGGCCTGGCAGTTCAGAGCCCGGCACCTCCGGGCCTGGCAGTTCAGGGCCCCGGCACCTCCGGGCCTGGCCGTTCAGGGCCCCGGCACCTCTTGGCCTGGCCGTTCAGAGCCCCGGCACCTCCGGGGCTGGCAGTTCAGGGTCCCGGCACCTCCGGGCCTGGCAGTTCAGGGTCCCGGCACCTCCGGGCCTGGCAGTTCAGGGCCCTGGCACCTCCGGGCCTGGCAGTTCAGAGCCCGGCACCTCCGGGCCTGGCAGTTCAGACCCCGGCACCTCCGGGCCTGGCAGTTCAGGGCCCCGGCACCTCCGGGCCTGGCAGTTCAGAGCCCGGCACCTCCGGGCCTGGCAGTTCAGGGTCCCGGCACCTCCGGGCCTGGCAGTTCAGAGCCGGCACCTCCGGGCCTGGCAGTTCAGACCCCGGCACCTCCGGGCCTGGCAGTTCAGGGCCCCGGCACCTCCGGGCCTGGCAGTTCAGAGCCCGGCACCTTTGGGCCTGGCAGTTCAGAGCCCGACACCTCTGGGCCTGGCAGTTCAGAGCCCGGCACCGCTGGGCTTGGCAGTTCAGGGCCCCGACACCTCCGGGCCTGGCAGTTCAGAGCCCGGCACCTCCGGGCCTGGCAGTTCAGGGCCCCGGCACCTCCGGGCCTGGCAGTTCAGAGCCCGGCACCACTGGGCTTGGCAGTTCAGGGCCCCGGCACCTCTGAGCCTGGCAGTTCAGGGCCCCGGCACCTCTGGGACTGGCAGTTCAGGGCCGGCACCTCTGGGCCTGGCAGTTCAGAGCCGGCACCTCTGGGCCTGGCAGTTCAGAGCCGGCACCTCTGGGCCTGGCAGTTCAGGGACCCGGCACCTCTGGGCCTGGCAGTTCAGGGACCCGGTACCTCTGGGCCTGGCAGTTCAGGGACCCGGTACCTCTGGGCCTGGCAGTTCAGAGCCGGCACCTCTGGGCCTGGCAGTTCAGGGACCCGGCACCTCTGGGCCTGGCAGTTCAGGGACCCGGCACCTCTGGGCCTGGCAGTTCAGAGCCCGGCACCGCTGGGCTTGGCAGTTCAGGGCCCCGGCACCTCTGAGCCTGGCAGTTCAGGGCCCCGGCACCTCTGGGCCTGGCAGTTCAGGGCCGGCACCTCTGGGCCTGGCAGTTCAGGGCCGGCACCTCCGGGCCTGGCAGTTCAGAGCCCCGGCACCTCCGGGCCTGGCAGTTCAGAGCCCCGGCACCTCCGGGCCTGGCAGTTCAGAACCCGGCACCTCCGGGCCTGGCAGTTCAGAACCCGGCACCTCCGGGCCTGGCAGTTCAGGGCCCCGGCATCTCCGGGCCTGGCAGTTCAGGGCCCCGGCACCTCCGGGCCTGGCAGTTCAGAGCCCCGGCACCTCCGGGCCTGGCAGTTCAGGGCCCAGGCACCTCCGGGCCTGGCAGTTCAGAGCCGGCACCTCTGGGCCTGGCACTTCAGGGCCCGGCATCTTTGGGCCCCGGCACCTCTGGGCCCGGCAGTTCAGGGCCCCAGCACCTCTGGACTTGCTGCATCAGTTATGAAAGCAAAACAATTGCTTGAGCCCTGGCACCTCTTTCCGTACAAATGAAGCCCTGCTTGTGCTGCTGACCGAACATCTAACAACAGTGCTGAGCACCCAAGAGGAAGGAGATGTTTGGAAGCCATGTGCTGCTGGATCTCTCTGCAGCAGACCGCCTGGGTGACTTTGGCAGCACAGATCATGCTGCTGACCAGTTTCTAAAAGCAACTGATTGTATAGTTTTCATTAGACACGTGGTCAGTTACTAGAGCTCTAAGGGACTCAGGCTTGGGACTGGAAATTCACCTGGCAAAAAATGCCCAGCATCCAGTGGCTTATTCAATACACAGGAACCTGGCACTTGCTGTTCAATACATTGCGCTAACGTGTCGCTTGACGGGTGTACCCCCACGTGCCTCCCCCTCTGTCACCCATCTCCCTCCAGCCCTTCGGTCTCTACCATCCTTGGCTGTGCAAACTGGCCTGAGCTCCTTTTCTCCATCTCTCTCCTTGGTCCCCCTTCATTTGGTTTCTGCCTTCCACACTCCACTCGAGCAGCTTCACCATGGTAACTAGCAACCTAGTTAAGTGAACGGAAAACTTCTCCATACTCTTTTTTCTTGATCTCTCTGCATCTTTTGACAACGCTGATCACTCTGAACTCCTCTGCGTCACTTCCTCTCTCTGTGCCCTCCTGGTTCCTCCCACTCCTTTCTTGATGAGTGCTCCTCCATCATCTCTTTTGATGGCTCCTCATCCTACTCTCTCCCCAAGCTGCTGGCACACCCCAGAACTTTGTCAACATCCCCGTCTCTTCTCTCTGTTTCTGCATCCTCAGCAGCTCCCGTCTATGTGCTAATGACTCCCAAGTCTCTCTGCCACCAAGTTTTGCCTCCTTGCCCCATCCCAGGTCTCTGGTATCTTTTCTTCAGCATGTCTCACTGCCCTTTCACACTTAATCTCTCTGAAACCTGGTGCATCTCTGCACAGATCCTTCCTCTACATCAGTCTCTTGCCTTTGATCTCTCTCCAGACCCTCCCCCCTCAACAGCGGCCCTGCGCTGCGCTGCCTGTCTTAGATAGTAAACTCCCTGGGACTAGGAGTGTGGCTTTCTGAAGCAATGTAAAGCACCAAGCACATTTATGTTGCCCTAGAAATGTTTATTCATAACAAATTTGCAATAGTGGGAATGATGTACTTGCAAAGAGGAGTTATGAATATTCATCAAGGCCATCACATTTAAATTAGCACTTATATATTTGCATGAAGTTTTCCAAACCAATGAACACGTAGGATCCTAATCCGCCTTAGAGAACAATCAGCCTTTATCCTGACAGCAAAGCAGAGAACGGCTGAAGGGACTGGCTGGCTTTTTATCTGACTCACAGGTGAGCTGCTGCATACTGCCAATGATCGTCTGCTGCATTTGTGCACAGAAGAGCAGAATACCGTATGATGTGTCCCTAAGCATGGAATTCAGACCTTAAAGTGACTATGCATGAGATGCATGTAGACTCCAGAAATCTGTCTGTTCATATACAGCAGCCTGTTCTAAGGCAGACTGGACTGCTGCATCCTAGACCCCTTTTGCCCTCAGCCATTCAAAACTTTCTCAGAAATGTTCCTGTTAGACTTGCTCTGAAGGAAGAGAGTTCCCTGCAGCATCACCAAAGCCACTCCTTACATTGCAATGTGGTATTGGCCAGAGAAGAGCAGGGGGTTGGACTAGATGACCTCCTGAGGCCTTTTCCAACCCTAATCATCTATGAAGAGCTTACATTACTGATAACCACGACAACTTCCCGCAGCACTTGAGTTTTTGTTTGGGGTTCCCCATCCGCATATTGAGCAGGTCCAGTTCTGCTTAGCCAGACACGTACAGTACCAGGAAGAAGACAGTCCCTTTGCATTACATTGCAATTTATTAGGTCAATAATGTGTGACATATTGGGTTGGATCACAGAAACCCCCTTGGGACTGCCATCTGATGTGTTGAGACTACCTCTGAGCCCATTTTCCCTGCCAGCTTGGGACTCCAGAACCCTGCCTTGTTTGAGCCAGACACACCAGCCTGCTGCAAACACAGACCCAGGTCTGAACCACGTCCCCTAAAAGCTGCAGACTTAACTGAAAACTGCTTAAGAAGTGTCCCTGTCTCCAACATTCAGACACCCAGCTCCCAATGAGGTCCAAACCCCAAACAAATCCATTTTACCTGGTATAAAGCTTATACAGGATAAACTCATAAATTGTTCACCCTCTATAACACTGACAGAGAGATATGCACAGCTTTTCTCCCCCACCCCCCGTATTAATACATACTCTGGGTTAATTAATAAGTAAAAAGTGATTTCATTAAATACAAAAAGTAGGCTTTAAGTGGTTCCAAGTAATAACAGACAGAACAAAGTACATTACCAAACAAAATAAAATAAAACACACAAGTCTAAACCTAATACAGTAAGAAAATGATTACAGATGAAATCTCACCCCAGAGATGTTCCAGTAAGCTTCTTTTACAGACTAGCCTCCTTCTAGTCTGGCTTCAGCAATCACTCACACCCCTGTGGTTCATGTCCTTTGTTCCAGTTTCTTTCAGGTATCCCTTGGGCATGGAGAGCCTATCTCTTGAGCCAGCTGAAGACAAAATGGAGGGGTCTCCCAGGGGCTTAAGTAGACTTGCTCTTGTGGGTGGAGACCACCTCCTCTCTCCTATCCAGAATTCAGCTCCAAGATGGAGTTTTGGAGTCACATGGGCAAGTCACATGTCCATGCATGACTGAGTTCCTTACCAGCCAGGCCACATTCCTGGGAAAGCTCAGATGTGGATTGGCATCTCCAAGTTCATTGTTAGCTTAAGTGTTTCTTGATTGGGCATTTACTGAGAATAGCCAATATTCATACATAGCCAATATTCATAACTTTGAATACAAAAATGATACATGCATACAAATAGGATGAATATATCCAGTAGATCATAACCTCTGCAGAGATATGTTACATGGCATATCTAGCATAAAACATATTCCAGTTATGGCATGTTTACTTTCATAAGCACATTTCCATAAAGCATTATGGGGTGGAACCTCACAACATAGATTCATAGATTACAATGTCGCAAAGGACCATTCAGTTCTTCAGTCTGACCTCCTGCAAGGCACAGGCCAGAGAATTTCACACAGTTACCCCTGTTGCCTAGGGACGTACTAAAAAGCCACAGTGTGTTCATCCAAGGCAGACATCTGACTTTTGTACTGTTCTAACTCTCAATCTTTATTGATTTAACATTGTCTTATGCAATAAAATATCAAACACAGGAGGAAACTTGGTACAACCCTATGATCCATCATGGTCCAGTGTGCACTAGCAGTAAAGAGAGCCCATAGGAGCTTGGCTTGAATCAAGAGAGGTATATCATGTCTTGGGATATTGTGAGCCCATAAGGAAATGGTTAGACAGTGGTATCAAGTGCCAAAACAGGCCACCTTTCTTGAGGAATGCTAGAGCTAAGCCAGAGAAAGTACAGCATCGGGCGATGTGAATGCTAAATGCAGCGAAGGTGCTTACAAGTGTGAGAGTGACAAGACTTTTGACGAAGTCCTGCCATGGTTCGGCTCATATTTTTTAACTTAATAAAAACCTTTTTTTTTAAAAAGAAAATTTATCAGATAACACAGCTCATGAAAATATATAAATTCTGTGCGCTTATGAATTCCACAAACTCAGTCTCTTATGCAGTGACACAGTATCTGGTGCAGAGTTTATCTTGAGCTTATCTTGCAATTTATAAGGGATGCAATAAGTAAAAGCCTGCAGTGTCCTGCCATACATACCAATTTTGGAATAAATGCAGAAAACTTAGACACAGCTAGGAAATTCATAATAAAAAGGGTTTTTTACTGACAGCGGGCGTTGTGCAAAATGGAGTATTCTCCATGCATCAGTGCAGAATGGTCAATATTTTGGCAAACTTGCCTTCACCAGAAAAAGAAGCACAGTAAGATTAAGTAACCATTTAAGGGCTCAAATCAGGTAGCCTCAGACTGAAAGAACTGGCCCTAAAACAATGAATTCCTTGAAGATAAGTTCCATCCTCCTTCAGAGTTTTGCCATTGGCTAGAATGAGAATAAGATCCAGTCTAAAATGAAAAAATAACACTGCTGCAGCAAGACTGTGGGATACTGAAATGTCATAAGCCAAGGTTCTAAATACAAAGCCAAAGAAACATATCAGACTTATAATTTAGAGCTGTTCCTGCCTGCCATTCTTGATGCTGTGCAGGATTATAAATCCTACGGAATGTAAGACTGAACTCCCAAGTAAAAGTATTTAATAACTTCTATACAGTAAAATGCACATTGAGTTACAATCATTTTTACCGATCAATGCCACCATCCTGGCATAGATCTTATTAAGCTTAACCCACATACAGTGGGCTTGAATATACTGCATCCTGATTGCAAGGCCTAAAGTCAGATATTAAAGCATGCGATACTGTATGTTATAGTAATGAATGCCATGTCTTTCCAAAGAGCTAGGGACAGGAAATCAATTATCAGCTATTATTGCTACGTGAAAGACGCTAGAAATGTTAGTTTAATTGAGAATATGGGAAGCCCAACTTAAATATTTTATTATTGGCGTCTTCTCCATATTTTCAGTTCGAGCGGTTATATTTTAGCCATTAGTTTGAACAGCAGAGTGCTATTGCTTGTTGTGCTGACACCTTGCTCAAAGGGACTAGAACTATGGAGCAGAATGCGTCATTTATTTGACATACATAATGCTTTAAACAAAATCAACCAATATTACAACATTCCTAGACCAGACCGGATCAAGGCTTTGGTCAGAGAATAATTATCATAAAATATACAGATAAATAATAAGAGATAATGAATTAAGCACCCCTTAGATGCAAAATAAGTCTTGCAACACACCTGAGAGATAAATCAGTAGTAGGACCCAGGAGTCCTGGCTCCCAGCCTTTTGTTCTAACTACATGAACCTACGCCAAAACTACCCCAGCATGGCCTTCACATCAGAGGATAGTGTTCGGAGTGGACTGACTGCAGAAAGGTAGTTCAAAGCCACAACGGCTGAGCGGGACGATAGTGTGGATTTCACTGGGAATGCACAAATTAGGAGTCTCCTGACTCAGATAATGGGCTGGATCTTCAACTGGTGGAGATCGGCAAGGCGAATGTCCCTAGAGCCGTACCAAATTACCCAGCTGGCAATGTGTCCCAGTGTGTTTTCAAGCAGGTTTCCTCCGGGACCTTCCGGATGTTTTCCACCGCAGCAATGTCCCTGCGCTCTCATCCCTGCAGCGCGTTTGTTTGTATCAGCCCCCGGAACACTGGGCAGCATTTGAGAGCCAATTTTTAAACCTTGAAAATAACCTTCCGGTGCTGACAAGGAACAAGGCCTTCTCTCCTGCCAAGGCCCCGAGCCAGACATGAAAGAGAGCTGGAACAAGCATGGCACTAGGTTCAAATCCCTCATTCAATGGTGGGTATTTATTAGGCAAATCATGGACATGGCTCCCTCTGAAAGCAAAGCGCTGGAGTGGCTCAGACCCTTCTAAAGCAGCATTGAGACACAAAGGCCTTGTCTCCTGTAGTACAATAGTGCTGCTCCCCAGAGCTGCCCACATCGGGAAAGCTTGAAGGACATTCTTCAGATTTGCAGAATGCAAAATCCTCAATGGGGCCCAGGTCTCCAGGTACTATCACAATACAAACACAAACACTCCAGCCCTCCTCAGAACCAAACCTCCAGCCCTTTGAGGGGGGAGCTACTCATCACCCTCGGAAATGTACCATCTTTCTTAGAATGCCCTGATCCACAAGCTACTCTTGGGCAGTCACATCTGATTTAATTATGGTAATTAAGATTGACGTTAATAAAAGATTATAATGTAAAATTACAATTAACTGTGAAACATCTGAATTTTTCAGTATTGATTTTTTTTCTGTTAAGCAAAGGTCTGAGGTAAATGCAAATGAACACGGTGCTAATGAGAGCCTTGCCCAGTAACACTGCTGCAGTTACGGTTGATACGCATTTCTCTTAAAATCTTGCTGTTTTCTGACCATTAAAACGCGCCTGAACCCGAAGCTGAGTGTAGAAGGCCTAAGGGTGACAACACTTTTAGATTCTTTTTTCCCTCCCAAATGAAAAACCGAAGTGTCCTGTGCTTCCCCTGTGCATCTCTTTACCTGCCGGTAACAGGGCAAGGGTTCAGCCTAGCATGCAGCCAATCACAACGAGCTCTGATGCTACAAGACCTTATCCATGTACTTAATATTCTTCCATTGACCTACCCTGGACTGCCCAGGTGAACCAGACTGAGCTTGTATGTAAGTGTTGGTATGATCAGTGCCTACGAGAGCGCCATGGCACCAGGAGGGCAGTCAGGACCCCCGCTACCATGCAGGCTGAGATGAGAAGGTGCATTGCTCCCTCTGAGAGCTGCAGTCAGGTGTCCCCAGCAGCACATCACTTTGGCTCTAGTGTCATTCGTGGCTGGCACCTCTCCACTCCCTGTCACCGGCGTGGCCTCGGTTCAGAAGAGCAGGATGACGAAAATGGCAGTGAATGTGGTTTCCAGGGGCCTTTGGCTTCCCTGCCCATCAACTCACAAATGGTCTTTGTCTTTCAGACTGAAATTTCACAGGCCATTAGGCCACGGTGTTGGCTGGCTGTTACACAGGGAGACTTCGGGAGGAAAAACATTAAAATAACCCTGTCAGATAATGTTTAGGGGAAATGGCTACTCTCTGTGCACAGGGACTCTCTCAGTATAATGTCATTCCATAGTCTCATCCTACAGGCTCAATCCTGCCTCCAAGCTTACATACAGATCCTATGGGTTCCCAGGCCAGGCGGGACCACTGAGTTCATCTAGTCTGAGCTCCAGTATAGCAGCACAGGCCAGAGACCGTCCCCCAAATAATGCCTCGAGCAGAGCGTTTAGGGGAAATACTTCCAATCTTGATTTTAAACTTGCCAATGATGGAGAATCCACCACAACCCTTGGTCAATCGTGCCAGTGGTTAACTGCCCTCACTGTTCAATGGGCACACCTTATATTCAGCATGAATTTGTCTAGCTTCAGCTTCCATTGGCTCATGTTGTACCTTTCTCTGCTAGATTGAAGAGCTCATTATCAAATTTCAGTGCCCTGAAGTACTTGGAGATCGTAATCAAGTCATACCGTAACTCTCCCTTTGTTAAGCTAAATCGATTGAGCTAGCACTAAAAAGCAGGTTTTCTAATGCTTTAACCAGTCTTGTGGCTCTTCTTTGAACCCTCTCCAATTCATCAACATCCTCTTTGAACTGTGGGCACCAGAACTGGACACAGGATTCCAGCAACAGTCGCACCCCGGCCAGATACAGAGGTAGAATAACCTGATCCTGATAATTAGCAAAGGGATAAGGCAGGGTGTGCGTGTGTGTGTGTGTGTGCACACGTGTGTGTGTGTGTGTGTGTACTAAGTCCACCGCATGAAGTGTGCAGTGGTTAGGTAAACCAGATGCTCTAAGCAGCACCATCCATACCAGATGTACATATGCTCACCCCATGGGAACAGACTCCATCAGTGTATCAAAAAGTAAATTCAAACAGGCCATCAGCCTGATCCTCTTGAAGCCAATGGCAAAACACCCATCGATATCAAAGGTGAAGGACAGGACTGATGCACAGCTGAGACCACTTCCAACCCTTCAGAGAGCAGGGGGCTGTTTATTATGGTCACTAATCCAGGTCGACTTGTTGAGGTTTTAACCTAATGCTGCTTTTCTCCATAGCCAACAGATTGTGCAGTTTTGTGGACAGTTTTACATAACAAATAAACGAGTTGTTCTTTTTTCCCCCCTGTTACCATGGCAGTGATGTTATTATCTCCATATCTTAGGAGTGTCTACAATGCAACCGAATACAATAAAAATCACTCAAGGAAAACTGCTAAATGAAAGACAACTTTGATCATTAACAACTGCAGTTTGGGAGCCAAAGTGGGATAAAGGAGAGAGTCCTAAATGAAGCCGCTAGTACAAACTTTGCCTTGAATGTATTTGTCAGGCCAAAAGCAATCTAGGAGCAAGTGAATCCTGCCTTTTGTTCCAAGCTGAGGATGTTAAAATACATTTTGTGCCTCTCATTGGTTTATTTTCCTTTCTTAATTACTCCTCTCTCTCCTGCTGTCCAACCAGTCCTGGCTGCATCAGCACAGAGGGCTACAAAGACTGCAAATAACTCTGCTATGCGCATGGGGCTGCTTCAGACTCCTAAAAAATTGGGCCTGTTTCTCCTTTCACTTAGGCCAGTGTCAATCAGAAGTAACTCCATGAAAGTCAACAGTGCAGGTGAGAACAGAATCGGACAGTGCAGCTGGAAACTAGCTAGATTGTTTCTTGACTTGATGCGCTCTTTGTATTGATGTTTTTCCGTGAAGCTGATTTGTGATTATTGTTGCTGAGGTAACCAAATCACGCTTCCTTTCGTAAAGGTAATACAGACGCATTAGAGGGGAGCACTAGCACAGTTGATATGATGATGAAATCCTGGTCCTGATGTTGTGATATTCAGCACAGTAGCATGTTTAACAGCGTTGCTCATGCGGTTGGATTTCATGGCCAGAAAGGACGGGGTGGATCGGCATGCTTATCCAAAGCTGACACAAGAAAATCTCAGGCTCTGAATCTGTAATTTCAAAAGAACAAAGGCCTCCTTCCTGTTCTTACGGAAGCCAATGAGAATTTCTCCATTGACTTCAAGGGGATCAAGACTGGCCTCCAAAAGTTCTACTGCTGATTTCACCTACCAGCTAACTTTGGGAAAGCAGATTGTGGGACCTGACCCTGTGTAATCTGGAGTTCCCTCTTCTCAGGGACCTGCATTGCATATGGTATTTTCAGTTTTAACCTGCTCTTTCTAGTGAAATGTTTCAGATGCATGGGTTCTCCTGCCCTTACTCACCGGTGTGACTCTACACAAGTCAATGGGAGATAGTTGCTTTCAGGGAGGAGCAAAGTTTGGCCGTGTAGCATGCCGTACCTTTCTAAACATTGTAAGTTACACATGTACCCACAAACTTCCACACCCCAGCCACAGTATCATGCCCAGACACCACTGTGATGGGTGGGAACAAAGGATATGGATAGTAGAGGCTAGGGGATAGGATGGGGAGGATTGGGGGGGGGGGGTCTAAGGTGGGGAGGTTGGGTGGGGGCTGTGGGAGAGGATGGGGGGCTGGAGGAGGGGTTATTTTGGGGGTCTATGGCAAGAGTTGGATGTGAGATAGGATGGGGATTCAGGGAGCTGTGGCGGGGGCAGGGAGCTGTGGGGGGGGGGGCTGGGAGCACAGGGTGGGGGCTGAAATCTGTGGAGGGGGGATTCTGGGGGAGCTGGGAGCTCAGGACTGGAGGGAGAGCTGGAAGTCCAGGGCTCTGTAAGAGGGGGGCTGGGAGGGCTGGGAGGGGGGGGGAGGCTGGGAGCACAGGGCTTTGAGGGGGGCTGGAAGTACAGGGCTCTAGGGGGGCAGGCTGGGAGCACAGGGCTTTGAGGGGGGCTGGAAGTACAGGGCTCTAGGGGGCAGGCTGGGAGCACAGGGCTTTGAGGGGGTCTGTGGGGGTGCTGGGAGTGCAGGGCTCTGGGGGGGCAGGGAGCTGGAGGGGAGTGTGGGGGCTGGTAGTGTAGGGCTGTGGAGGGGGCTGGGGGGACAGAGCTCTGTGGAGGGGAGCTGGGGTGGGGGTTCAGGGCTGTGGAGGGGGCTGGGGGGACAGAGCTCTGTGGACGGGAGCTGGGGGTGGGGGTGCAGGCTGTGGAGGGGGCTGGGAGGACAGAGCTCTGTGGAGGGGAGCGGGGGGTGGAGGTGCAGGGCTGTGTAGCGCAGGGCTCTGTGTGGATGGAGCTGTGGGGGGACAGGAGTCTGTGTGAGGGGGGTTAGGAGTGCAGGGCTCCGTGTGTGGGGGGCAGGGCTGTGGGGGAAGCTGGGGGGCAGAGCTCTGTGGAGGGAAGCAGGGGGTGGGGGCTGATGGCACTGAGCTGGGGGGGCAAGGCTCTGTGGGGGGGTTGTGGGGGCAGGGCTCTGTGAGGGGGCAGGGCTCTGTGGAGGAGAGTTGGGGTGGGGGCTGGTAGTGCTGGGCTGGGGGGACAGTGCTCTGTGGAGGGTGGGCTGGCTGGCAGGGAGCTCAGGGCTGTGGGGGGCAGAGCTCTGTGGGGGGAGCTCGGGGCTGGGACAGTGGGGCAGGGCTCTGTGTGGGTGGAGCCGTGGGAGGACAGGGCTCCCTGGGCGGTGGGGGGCAGGACTCTTGTGGGGGCTGTGAGAGTGGCCAAGGGGAGGGCGGCAGGGTTCTGGGGGGCTGGGGGTCGGGCGGTGGGGGGGTAGGGCTCTTGTGGGGGCTGTGGGGGGGGGCTTAAGGGAGGGCGGCAGGGTTCTGGGGGGCTGGGGGTCGGGCGGTGGGGGGGTAGGGCTCTTGTGGGGGCTGTGGGGGGGCTGAAGGGAGGGCGGCAGGGTTCTGGGGGGCTGGGGGTCGGGCGGTGGGGGGTGGGGGTCGGTGGGGGGCTGCGGGGCGGGCTGTGGGGAGCTAGGCTGCATAGGGGCTGTGGGGGGCCGAGGGGGCAGGACTCTTGGGGGGCTGTTGGAGGGGCAGGGCGGGCGGTGGGGAGCTGTGGGGGGCCGGAGGGCGGGCGGCAGGGTTCTGGGGGGCTGTTGGGGGAGCAGAAGGGGGCAGGGCTCTTGGGGGGCTGTGGGGGCGCCGAGGGGCGGGGGCAGGGCTTCGTGCGCCGGGGCCGGGGGGCGCAGCCGGCGCTGGCGGTGTCTGGCTCCCTCCCCCGCAGCCCGCTCCCCGCCCCGCCCTCGCTGGCGCCCGCCCAGCCCCGCTCGCTGCACCGCCGGGGACGGAGTCGCCGCCGCGCCAGGGCCGGGCTGGCCGCACCGGGGACGGACTCTGCCCGCAGCGCCATGCCGGGGCCCCGCGCTCCGCCCGCCGGGCTCCGGGGACTCTCGCTGCTGGTCCTGCTGCTGGGCAGCCAGGCGGCGCGGCGCCCAGGTAGGAGCGGGCGGCGGGGCGGGGGGCGCCGCGATCGCGGGGGGCCGGGTCCCCGCTCGCTCTGCGCCCAGCCAGGGGCCCGTCCGGAGCCCTCCCCAGCCCGGGCTCAGCTCGCCCCGGGGCGCTGCCTCCGCCCGGGCGGGCTCGGGTCCCGGAGCTTCCGCAGAGTTGGATGCGCCGGGCAGGGAAGCCGCCAGCCCCCGGGCTGGGGGTGCCATGGGGCCGGGCTGGGGGTGCCATGGGGCGCTGCCCCCGGGCTGGGGCTGCCATGGGGCCGGGCTGGGGGTGCCATGGGGCGGTGTCCCCCCCGTCCCGGGGCCGGGCTGGGGGTGCCATAGGGTGGTGTCCCCCCCCCTCCCGGGGCCGGGGGTGCCATGGGGCGCTGCCCCCCATCCCGGGGCCGGGCTGGAGGTGCCATGGGGCGGTGTCCCCCCCCCCTCCCGGGGCTGGAGGTGCCATGGGGCGGTGTCCCCCCCCCTCCCGGGGCTGCCATGGGGCGGTGTCCCCCCCCCCCTCCCGGGGCCGGGCTGGGGGTGCCATGGGGCGCTGCCCCACCCACACACACACACACTTGGCACCCAGGGGCCCTGCCTTTGCGAGCGCATCTCCCCTCCGAGCGCTCGGGGAAGGCTCGCGGGGCAGCCGGGGAAGTGGCCCCTGGCGCGGGGCCCCCAGCCTGAGCCGAGCCATTGCCGGGGGCCGTGGGACACCGGCCGCCTCCCGGGCGCCTTTGTTCTCTGCCGCTCGGGGCTGCGGGGGAAGGGGCGGGGTCCCGGGGGAACCAGCGGGTTTCTGGCCGGCTGCGCCCTTCTCCTGGTGTCCGGGGCTGAGCCTGTCTCGCCGGGGAGCGCGGGGCGGCAAAGCCCGAGGCTGGAAGCAACCGTGTCCATGTGGAGCCCGGTGCCGGCGTATGGCCGGGGGGGCAGCGCGCACAGGTGGCCCCCATGATACCCAGGGTTACGGTTCGGGTCAGCGGCCCTGGGCACCCCCTTGACACACATTGCTCCAGCAGCCCGGCTAGCGGGGACGCGGGGAGGACGAGGGGCCCTCGAGGAAGCCCCGGGGCTTTGGGACGCTGAGTCGGGGCGCTCGCCGCCGCGCACAGCCGGGCTGAGCAGCCGAACCCATCTGCTCGGCAAACTTCGCTTAGGAGCAGGACGCGGCTTTAAGAAAGGGGTGAGGGGCAGGGCTCCTTCCGCTGCCCCCCGGCTGTGCCCCTGCCTCGCTCACCCGCGCCCCCTGCGCGCCTGGCCCGAGGCGCCTCTTGCTGTCTTGATTACGCACCGGCGAAGCGCATGAAGTGGCGGGACCCCCAGCTCCCAGAGCGGCCGGTCAGAGGTGGGGGGCGGGCGGGCTAGCAGCGCTGACATGAGCCTGCAGATACACGCCGACCCTTTCCGAAATCACCGGTCTGTGTTGGGGCAGCCTAGGGCCCGGCCAGAGCCCGCCGCCAGCCCCCTGGCAGCACCAGGCTCGCCATTTCAGCACTGACTCTGGGAACAGCTCCCGGGGCAGGAGAGGTGTCTCCTGGCTTCTGGCACGGGCCCTTGCCCCCTTTGGTGGGTCTCCAGACTGCATTGTTAAGGCCACTCTGGGTACTTGCAAAGGGAAGGGCCCAATCCTGCTCCGTTTACTCCGGGGACGTTTGTATGAATCAGACCCTGTATTGTATAGCTGGATATTCAGAGTAAAGACCATAACTTCCAATCCTTTGTTTAACAAAGCTTATCACTAAACAGTGCGCGTTAGAGTCAGTGATGTGCCCCATTTACATCTAACCTGGACAAAATCACGAAAACTGGTATTTCAATAAATGGCTCCTTCCTACCCCTGCCCTTTCTTAATGATCCTCCCTTAAAAATACATGTTTAATCCCCCAAGAGGGTCCCTGGCTTCTTGTCGATTGTTTTCCTGTTATACGCATATGGCAAAGAAAAACAGTACCAGGCTGAAGAATGGCAGGCGCTGTAATTCCACTGAAGATTTGGAGAATGTCAGACTGATGCTTATTTCAGTGTTGCAGAGCAGTGGGACATGGGCTGAAATTACAGTTGTGATTTACCAAAAGGCTACTTTTTACTTCTGTGTGTTGGTTTAACATTTTCACAGGGAATGGCTCTGTCTTCTTTCCTCATCCCAGCAATACCATGGGGAATAATATGCTTTGGAATTCATTGGAGGGCGACATCACAAAGTCATAGCAAATGAATATAGTTAGGGCCAAAAGCCACTCTCTGAACTCTAGCAAGGGTCCCACCGATTGCAATGGGAAATCCCTTGTGCACAAGGCAGTCAGGATTTGCCCCCTGACTTAAGATCCATTAATAACCATGCTGTACACACAGACACTGACTCATCAGGGAGAGAGCAGGAGTGGCCAATAGGTGTTTCTGTTGTGACAGCGGTAAAAGGGATGGGTTTGGAAAATTGACCTTCAATATTGCCCTTGTATTTTTAAGGAAGATTAAGAGCTATTGATGGCAGGATGGTGGGATAATGGAAAAATAAGCTTGTAGCTGCACTCTTGATGCTTCCTTCAGCCCATATTACTATAGAAAGGCTGCACTAAAGAATCTTGTTTTACATTTTAAATTCAAATCCATGTTTTCTTAGACAGTGTATTTTTTTGTTTCACAGCAAGAAGGGTTAGATTTCCTTTATAAGGAGAAAAGGATAGTGGATATATATAGCCACAGATATATGAGAGAGGAAGTGCACTATCCTTTTCTCTTTATAAAGGAAATCTATATATATTAGTGTGTTCGTGTCGTGTATACACACGGGGATGAGCATAATAAAAGAAGATGTATTGATGAGGTCTCCATGGGCAGATGACTAAACGTAACTTCAGCATCAGGCATAACACGTCAAGAGGAAGTTGCTTCCATTCCGTCACTGTATTATGCAATTGACCGCTATCACCTATTCTGCTTATTGGCTAGCCATACCTTGGGACCTGTGGAAGGGCCAAAAGCCAGCCATGAATGTGCTCTGTGTTCTCCGTGTCCCTGTACAGATGGGTTTGGAGGACATGGCCAGTGGATCCATAACTGTGTGAAGATACTGGCCAAACCCACCCTGTGGGGTGGAATGCAGGGACCACGGGAGTTCCTGAAACTCTGCTGCTTCCCCACTGCCTGGGGGAACAACTTGCTTCATCCCTAGCCCCCCTAGGGAACACGGGATTTACTCAGGATCAGGATTTAGCCCTCGGTGCAAGAGTGATCGGTAATAAATCAACGGAGGGAACACACTGTACAGAACTCCCTTTGGTTGGTAGAGTGGGAGTTGATAATTAGTTGACCCTTTACAAGGCTCAGTGAATTATTGCTGTAAAATCCCAAAGTTGTGCACACAGCCATGAAGCCAGGGGCAGTTTGGCAGTTTCCATTGCTTACAGCATGAGGTTCTTTGCCATGCGTCACGCATGGGGCCAGACTAGATGATGATCTTAACTTCTGGCCTTAATCTAGGAGTGGGAGCAGGACTGGGCCATGCACAAAGATCATTTGTTTGCTTCTGTCTGCCTCAGTTTTCAGTTCACTTTTGCAAAGTAACGGCTGGTTTTAAGTCAGCTGCACCAACCAATCACTAGTCTGCATGTGAGTCTCAGTAGCTTTGCCCCTTGTGGTGTCATCTGCAGCCAGGAAGAATGGGTGTGAAGTTCTGATTGGTAGGAACGGTTCTGTTCCTGAGGCACCAGTACCAGGTGCAGGGCAATGGAGAGTCTGTTTTGAAAATCTTCTATGAGAAAACTCCGGGTGCCAGAATGCAAAGCGCATGTGAATCAAAATCCAGTTCATTGCGGCACAATGTGTCTGGTATGCAAATAATGAGACGAGACAACAGTGACAGGTGTTGCTAGCACTAATCATGTTCAGTCCAAGAAGACTGTCAGGGCTTGGGGCCTTATCTTGCGGTCTTTCCACCTGCAGAGCTCCCACGGCAGTTGGTCCTTGTGGTGCCCACATGAATCTATTCCAGGGATGGCCAAATTTACTGACCCTTGGAGCCACATACAACAGTCTTCAGAAGTTCCAGAACTGGGGCGTGCCTGCCGGGGCTTGGGGCTCCAGCCAGGGTTTGCTGGCCTCACATGGTCATATGGTGCTGCTGGGCCCCCTCCGGGCACAGCTACCGGCAAGCTGGGAGCTGCGGCCATGGGGAGAGGCAGCAGCAAACGGCTGGGAGCTGCAGGGAGAGCCGCTGTTTTTGCTGCTGCCTTTCGTGGAGCTAAAGCAGTGGCCCTTCTGGGCAGCTCCTAGCTGTTTGCCCCGGCTTCTCCAGATAGAGCTGGGAGGGGCTGCTGGGGGGGGGTGACTCAAGCTGTGGGGCGTGGGGCGAACCTTTACATTGTGCCCCCTCGCTCTCAGCAGGCACCAGTCATCTCTGGCAGAAGCCCCTAGCCCCACCACCCCGACACAGGGTGGAAGTCCCGAGCTCCCCGCCCCAGTCTGGCAGAGAATGGGATGGGGGGCTCTGCCAGCAACACTTTAACCGTAAAAGAGCCATGGCTTGGCCACCCCTGCTCTATTCCCTGTAGTGGTACAGTGGGAACTAATATGGAGACAGAGAAGTCATTCAAGTTGGTGAGCACCCTTAAAGCCCCTTTCAGTCAATGGGAGTAGCGTACCTCAAAGGATCGGGCCCACCAAAAAACGAGATGTATAAATACATCACATGTTGAACCACTGTGGTGATGTGGACTCTTGTCCACTAGAGGTTGTGATGAGACCACTAAATACTTCTTAAAGCCTCATGAATCTAGAACAGGAATGCAGATGGAGGTATTGTCAAGCTACTGACGCCTAGCCTGA
Organism: Macrochelys suwanniensis; assembly: GCA_033296515.1. Classification (NCBI taxonomy): domain Eukaryota; kingdom Metazoa; phylum Chordata; order Testudines; family Chelydridae; genus Macrochelys; species Macrochelys suwanniensis. Next base: position 2,312,039 of record CM065789.1, on the reverse strand, counting down.
CTCTGCATTTAATCAGAAAAATTGTATTCTTTGGCATGTGTATGTTTACCCCGGTGACTTGTTCGAGCTGTGTAATATGCTCTAGGGAATGCTCTACTCATAAGACTATAGAAGAATTGTTTTTAAATAAATCAAGTGTGTCACCCAAAAGGCAAAACTGTGTATGAACTAAGCAAGATATGCAAAGTGTTACCATTGTGTCCCCTCTGGAATCAGCAGCAATCCCAGAGGTATCAGCTCAAGGAATTAGATCAGCATATAGGCTTCGTTTGTCAGCAAGCTGTGCAACCTGTGATAACCGTGGAATGGAATTTGCCTTATCAAAAGATATCTGAGGCCACATTAAACATCTATTTTTCTCCTTCATAGAAAGAACCAATCGGACCATGTTCAGAAGCTATACAATGAAATGAGCAACACATTATTATGATTGGTTGTGTTTATGTAGTGCCCAGGAGCTCTGCTCATGGCCCAGGGTTCCATTGTGCTCGGTGCTGTACAGACACCCTACTTCTTTGAAATGATTGCCTCATAATGTACAAATATGGTATCTGACATTTAAACTTCACATGCGGTTGATGATGTGTGATGATGCTTCTTTCTTTACCCTGGCTTCTTTGTGTTCCAAAGGGCTGTGTTAGAGGAAGCTACACAACTGAATATGCACTTAGGTACCTTGTGTATATACTTGAATGAGGCTATATGCACAAATGTTGTAAGATTAGCTGCAGAAGAAGATGAATTAAGTTCTTATACGGGCAAATGATGTAAACAAGGAAGATGCATAGATATATTATCCATCCATTGTTACACTGATAGTTGAAAGTCAAGCTGCTATTGGGTGCAATAAATCAATATGTAAACAAAGAGCAGGTGAGCTGGTTTATATAGAGAGTGTGGTGCAGCAGCATCCGACATGAGCAGGCACAAAATACGTTTGCTGTGACTATGTCAGTTTTTCCTGGAAGGGCGGAATTGTTTGTGTCGGGATTTCAGTTCAGGGCCCAGGTCGTGTGTAAGCGAGTGTCATTTTTTGCAGTTCTTTTTTTACCAAACAGAGAATTTTGAAAAGTTAATTTTATCTATATGGTCAAAATATTGTGTAGCTTTCAAACGAGAACGGCTACAGCTTCAGATGTCAATTTTTGTGTCGTGGCAATAAGTATTTTCAGTTCCAGTAGCTTTTTTCTATTATGTTGCATTCACAATCCAAAAGTTTTTTACCAATGTGTTTGTATTTGTCAAGTTAATAAATGAGATTTATTATTAAACAGCAAAGGGAAAAATATGAGGACAATCCTGTTACAAAATACCAGTCTGGGGGGGAAAACTGCCAGTAAAGTATCTTTGTGGGATTTAGATGTATGTTTAAAGGAAAGGAAAATACTGTGTAAGTGGCAGAGTTGGCCACCTTCCAGTTCTCCAGTCTATCTGGTTAGATTTACAAATTTACAAGAGTCAGAAATTGTTGATTTGAGAAGTGACAGAGTTCTCCATGTTTAACTGCTTGAATTGAAAGACACAGCAGCTGAAAGCTTCTGTGCATCACAAACACATCTGGCTTTGGTCCAAAATCCCCAGCATGTCTCTGTAGTAAGTCAGAATAGCAGACTGGATACTGGCATGCAAATGAGGACACTAGCCTCCCACTTTCCTTCTGAGCTTCTGCAAAACAAGTAGCTTTGTAAGTGGGGCAGGGATTGCATAAAATGTACATTACACCGTGTGTGATGTAAACCACGGTGCAACACCACCGTAGCAACACCCCCCCCCCCAAGATAACTTTGCACATTAATACTAAACAGTAGCATTGTGTGTGCAGTCAAAGCATAAGGGGTGGCATTTCTTCAGACAGAAATTCCATAGTGTATCTGAACACAGTGTTTGTAGAAGCGACAAAGGGTCCTGTGACACCTTATAGACTAACAGAGGTATTGGAGCATAAGCTTTCGTGGGTGAATACCCACTTCTTCGGATGCAGTGTTTGTACTCATGAGATTGGAAAGAAGACAAAGACAAGCCTGCAGAGAGAGATGCATTAACCTTTCCAGGTGCATGACAGATGCAGCTAGCACACTGGACTAGCAATTTACTTAGACTGTTCCCAGGGGCACAGCGCTAAATTGATTCCCTATAACTCTAGGGCCATTTTATCAACCATGCAGCCAGATACAAGGAGGAGATACTTTAATATTACATATTGCCCATGTTCCTATATGGAAAGTTGCTGCCATGAATTGCATAACATTGGGGTTAAATAATAACTCAGCTCTCCAAGCTGTGGCCATGAGGGTGATCTCTTGAATTTTTCTGCTGTTTTATCTCATTGACTGGAATAGGCTGCTCTTTAATGCTAGTATTCCTGAAAGGGGGATGCCAGGTTTGCAGCCTTGTCATAACTTTCAAACCAAATGTGCTTTGTTTACAAGTGCAAAGACGTGTTTTCGAACTGCCGGCCTTGCAGACTCAGCCTGGGATCTGAAAGCTAAGAGAGACTTTCTGTTGTACCCTTCGCCCAAGAGGTCCTCCAGGCCAAACGAGGTCCACTTGTGTAGCCCCATTGTCTGCAAATTGAGTGCTCAGTGACACCTGTGCCTACCCCATTGCCTTCAGAGGTCCGAGTTGGCACTGGCTGGCATTCTGCTAACCATTCTGTTCCTGAGGCACCAGCCAAAATAGAATCCAGCTCACTCTCTCTCAGCTCTGCTGGCCCTGCAGCATTAGCAGGAGGGAAAAAACCACTCAGATGCATGTTTGTCACACTGAACAGCACATCTTAATGCCTCCACAGGGAGGGAACAGGTCTGCTGAGGACGACGCACCAGTTTTACATGGTCATTTTTCACGAAAACTTCCCTTCTGGGCTCTCACCCTCGCAGGGGTCCCGTGTACTCATTCAGAAAACACATCCAGCACTAACCAGGCTTACATATCCCTCAATCCAGCTACACACTGTAAAGTGCAGGGGTGTGACATGTGCCTTTGCCACTTTGACCTGAGCATCTCCATGGTTAAGTTTGCCAGCCGCTCACTTTCCCACGGCAGCGCTTCCATGCAAGGTGCTTGCTGGCCAAACCTTTGTGCAGCGTATATTTTGAGACAGGTTTCCCAGGCAACTTCAGCAACATAACTTGCCTTTCTGGCAATGACACAGTCATGCATGATTGCCAATATGCTTCATTTTTGGCTCAGAGGTGTTAACAAGTGTAAAGAAGCATGTGAAAACAAGGGGGCCTGACACAGAAGAGGAACTGCTCACAGAAAGGCAAACACGTGAAGCAACCGATGTCCCTGTTCTAAACCCATATTTGCTCAGCAACCATGCATGCACATGGGAACACATACACACATCTAACTGAAGTCACCGGGCCATCTTGGGACTAGTGCCCTCCAATGGCTGGCCAGAGCGCACGCAGGCAGGGAGGGGTGCGTAAGAGCACTATGCATATTCTTCAGAGTCGGGTTTCCGAGCCAGGGACGTCCAAACAGGTGTCTGTCCAGAGCTTGCTCTTCTCCAGTTAAGACAATGTACTCCTGCTACTTCAGCTATGGCTGCAGACGGGCATAGTAATGTGCGAGCCCTGATGAGCCAGGACTGGGTCCCTTTGGGGCATTAAGAGAAGAATTCCAATGAAGTCCTTACTCCACGGTTGCTTTCAGAGGAAGTTCACACCCCTGCCCTGAACTGGCTAAAACAAATTCTATGCGACAGTCAGATTGCTGCCAAGTAGATGAAAAGGGGCAATGAACCCAACTTTGTGGCCTCAGGCAGGTTCTGTACGTGGAACGACCATGTCTTCTTTCTGCTGACAAGGACTGAAGTGGCACTGGCAAACACCACTCTTTAAAGCGCTCCGGGGTGGAGGACAAACCCTGTAGTCATTCAGAGAGGAGTCACTCCACAATCCCAAATGAGGGATGGAGCTGTCGAGGATTCGGTCTTGCTGCCATGCTAGGGTAGGATACTGAGTTTTCAGCTGAGCTCATGCAGCAGTACCACGGACCGGTTTATTCCAGCACTGAGAGTTTTCTGATTCAGAACAAGAAAGCTGTCAGGTGATACACACCAGCATTAGTGCCACCACAGAAATGCAAAGCCTCGTTATCACCATCATTCCCACACCAAATCTTTTCTGAATTGAATAGCTCAATCTTTGTGTATTATCGGCTGTAGCACCGATGAAAACACCTGTTTCTATCTAGAGGACATGGTGGTGAGATCCCTGCAAGAGCGAAGGAGCACAGAACACATGTCAGGGACAGAAGTGGTGGAAAGTTCACATTTGCAGTCCCGTGGTCCACTTCGTGCAGGGCTGGTCCCACCATGCTGTGAGAGAGCAGCCTATGGGCTGCTCTAACTTACACCAGCTCAAACCATCCCTCTGGGCTGAAACCACAGCTGGGGAATGATGGGGCACAGCGATGTCTCCGTCAAACCTCTACACTGGGTGTGTGGCATAGGAGCTCCTGCCTTGGCTCTACATCAAGCACTGGGGTGATCCTCCAGACCCAGTACGCCAGCCTGGAGAGTCACATTCTGGGGGCAGTGCAGCAAAACAGCTACACCCAGGATCTAGCCTGTCCAGCCCAGGATCCAGCCTGTCATGCTGAGTCAGCAGAGACTAGGTGTGTGATCAGGAAAACTTTTAACACCATTTTGCCACCATTTCAAACCCTGAAGTCCCACCATTGGCTTTAGCACACTGCAGGAGCTTAGCAAACCTCTAATATTTCAGTAATGGCCTCTCATAATGGCAACAGGAATTCTCAGCACAGTGTCACTAGTTTGTAATACACATTTGTGTCCGAAAATGTTGTAGAGGGAGCAACTGTGTATAATACAATGACAGCGCTACAGAGACCACTGGCTGGGGCAGAGAGAAAGGCAGGGTGGTAAGCCAGGGGAAAGAGGGGCGCATTCAGCAGAGATCGCAGACAGGAGGGAGAGCTGAGTGGTGTATTAGGGTGGAGAATAGAGAGGAATAAATGGCACGGGAGAGGCTGGAGGCAGGGAGGATTTAAAACCCAGTATGTATCCGGGGCCAATAACCCTTCTACTATTTACATCCATCTTATACGGCTTTGAAAACGTTCCCCCATTGCTTTCCAGTCATGAGTGTCACGGGTTTCATCCTCATTAGCACCTCCTTTGGTAAGTGAGCTGCAGTTGAGTCTTTGAGGAGGAATGACCAGTAACTGTTGTTTGGAGAGAATAAGGGAAGCATCCGCTCCCCGTCTCTAGTAAGGGCTGGTGTGTGTAATTAGGGACATTTGTACCGATGTAGCTACCCTGGAACCCCCCACCCTGTTCCACTGCTATGACTGTGTAAGCAAGCCCCGAGGCACTCCATTCCCCTCCGCCCCCATGTCTGTGCCACCTGAGTCTGGACTCAGCAGCCAAATAATGGCTACTTTGCACATTCCAGTTTAAAAACAATTCATTAAAGTGCTTTCCTGACTAGAGCTCTTTCCCACGTCCATGCTAGTAAACATGGAAACACCCCCCATGTCTCTCTCCTTTCACGGCTTGTTAACAGGTAAGCTGTTAAAAATGGCCTTGTAAAGCCCCTTGCGGCCACTCTACTCTCATCTACATCCTTGTTTGCTAAAAATCTGCCTCCTGCAACCTTGCCATGACAAGTAAGGAGAGTTCGGGATAGACTGTCTGCCTCTCTCACTCAAGTGGCTTTTGCTTCTGGGGGCTGAGCCATTCATTTTAACTGCTCATGTTAAGTAAGCAGAGCCTACTCCATCAGGCTGGTTCAAAAACACACAGCCATTTCTCTGGGGTGATTGCTACTGGACTGCATCACGGGGATGATTAAGAGAAGGTATAAATAATTCTGTTACTCAGATCCCCTTCTCTCCCAGCCCACCATCCTTCCCTGCCCTCGCACGCTTCAATCATAAGGATTTTAGAAATTTGTCAAGACCTACAATGTTAAGCAGTCAGAGATGGCAGGACACTAAGTGAGTAAAGTGTTATAAAATAGAGAATGCGGTCTTGTCATTATTACTATTGTCTTATTTTATAGAATATCAGCACCTTCCACCCTGGAGAATCCCAATGAATCTCAGAGAGACTACATACTGAGAAGCGACAAAGAGTTTTGTGGCACCTTATAGACTAACAGACGTATTGGAGCATAAGCTTTCGTGGGTGAATACTCACTTCGTCGGATGCATTCAATGTATTCGATCCTTGAGAACTATTCTATCAAGTCTTCTCAGAACATCATGCCCATAGGAACACATTCCCCATGCTGCTTGTGGGAGGCAGAGTTCCTTACCCTCCTTCCTCCTCTCACAGAAATGGCCTTTCCACACGCCAGAGCTGTTTTGTGCTCTGCATACAATTTAATTTGTGTTCTGCCTCAGAGGTGCCTGGAGGATACTAGGAAATTGGATATTAGGGTGACCTGAAAGAAACCTACTAAATCCTCCTCCGTTTACTAAATCCTTATTTCTCAGCTAGCACAGAATGTAGAGGGAGATTGTTCTTCCAGATATTTCATGCATTACTCCATCCTTTGCCCTAAATCTCTTCCCAAACTGCTTGGACCACAGCAGGCCAGGTTCTTAGATGGTGTAAATTGGCATCGCACCATTAAAGTAGATGGAGCTACACTGATTGACACTGATTGAGTGGTGATGGGAGAGAGGATCCTACAGCAATTCCCATGTCATCCTAATTCGCAGAACTGAGGATGTTCCTAATGGTCATTAAACTGTCCAGTCCTTGAAAACAGCCAGTCACCATGTCTGGCCCAGAAGGCAGCTGGGTGGATGGGGTGCGATGCTGATTTGCATAACAAATTGTACCAGAATAGCGCAGGGTTGGGGGTAGTGCTGCCATCTGTGGACGTGCATACGACTAGTGTCCTCTGCTGGTTGGAATGTATATTACACCCACTCCACTGTGCATCACACCCCAATACAGGAAAGAAAACACATGCCATGACTAGTCCCATCCCATAGCAGGATCGGGCCAGCGAGCTCAGCACCGTGCAGGGCTGAACCCTAAACTGCACAGCTGCTTAGCGGATAGCTGTAGGGATGGAGATCCCAGACAAACCGAGCTGTTTTTTCAATCTATAATTACAAAATTATGGACAAAGGGAACACAGCAGATGCAATATCTTTGGAATTCTGCATGGTTTGAAACTAGCTGCAAACCAAAAGGTGAACAGCAAGTGCCTGGCTTTGGAGGGGGAGCTGTCAAATCGCTATTAGGCCCAGTTTAACCCTTGCTGTTAATGAGCCAGTAAACCAGCAAATTGATGACATTTGTTCGTCATTCTAAATTGGGCAGAGTTGCTAAATACCACTGAGGTCAGAGAAATAATCCAGAGGGATTTAGATAGATTCGGACTGTGCTCAGGAGAAGGATAATTCAGAGCTGGTCAGAATGCTCTAGAGCAGGGGTCGCAACCTTTCACAAGTGCTGTGCCGAAGCTTCATTTATTCACTCGAATTTAAGGTTTCATGTGCCAGTGATACATTTTAACGTTTTTAGAAGGTCTCTTTCTACAAGTCTATAATATAGAACTAAACTATTGTTGTATGTAAAGTAAATAAGGTTTTTAAAATGTTTAAGAAACTTCATTTAAAATTAAATTAAAATGCAGAGCCCCCCGGACCCGGCCAGGACCCGGGCAGTGTGAGTGCCACTGAAAATCAGCTCGCGGGCCGCCTTTGGCACCCGTGCCATAGGTTGCCTACCCCTGCTCTAGAATTTTTAAATTTCAATGAACATTTGCATCAAAATTTCAATAACAAATGGAAAGGAAACATTTCAACATTTCTTCCTTTTTCTTTTTCAACCAGTTCAACAGATAATTAAGTGAGGGTCATTTATACCCTGTAGAATCATGTCTGTGGGGGATGGAATCTGTGATTTCTGCATCTCCTCCTTCTCTAAGCTCTGTGAGTCTCTCCACTCATCATCTCTCTAAATGTCAACAGAGAGACAATTAAAATAAGCATATTTCTGATGGGAATTTAAATGAAATCTTAATAAAAATCAGCCTGCTCCCAACTGAATGCTACATTTCCATTTTTAAAGATATTGAAATCCTAAATGGAAAGAACAATCCCATGTGAAGGATAAAGGCCTTTCCGAACTCTTCCGATAAATTAGAATAAGTACTGACTGCAGTCTGAAGCTTCTCTATTACCTTGAAAACATTAAGTAGCAGATCTCTCTGATTGAATATATCAGCTCAATATTTTTCCAAATAAACAGGGATACAAAATAGAGAAGGGTTTAAAACAATGTAAATTGCTCTTTCAATCGTTTGAGAATGTGAGCAATATGTTTCTTCTTTAACATACAAAAGTGATATATCCCTGTATATATTAACTCTGCACAGCCATTAGGAGAGCCAGACAATTGCCGTGTAGCTGGGCTCAGACTCCAGATAGATAAAAACTGTTTTTACAACTTATTGTAAACAAGTTCTTCGGTGTTGTTTTAGGTCACTGAGATATTTCCTTGCTTTGGAAAATGTCAGCAGGCTTTAAAATAAAAATCAAACTGTGATTATTCATATTATTGCATCTAAATCCTTTAATCGTTGCCATTAAATTCTTTCTGGGATGAGTTAAATGTAAGAACATAAGAATGGTCTCAGTGGTTCAGCCCAATGGTCCATTTAGCTCAGTATCCTGTCTCTGAGAATGGCCAGTGCTACATGTGTCAGAGGGAATGAAGAGAAAAGGGCAATAATCAAGTGATCCATCCCCTGTCATCCAGTCCCAGCCTCTGGCAGACACTAGCAGTGGAATTTAGACTTAGTGGGCTACTTTGCCCACCCCACGGCCAGTGCAGGCTTGTTCTCTGTTCAATAATTCTACAGTGATCTGTCCAGGCCAGTTTTCAGCTGAGGTTTGAAACTATGCTCCTGACTTCGAATGGTCATTGAAGATCCCAGATTGAACTGCTCACAAGAGAAGAAGGGTTGGCTTCGGTGTCCTGGTAAAATTTTAGCGCCTTACGTTCGGCCTGTTTGAAATTCCATCCATAGTTTCAAATGGGAAGCATTCTCTCTGTCCACCATGAGTAAAGGGATCAGAATCGGGTCCTCTATGACTTACAGAAATCAGCCAGCCTCCGTTAGGTCTAGTGGATGGGATCAGCTTGATTCAGAATGGAGTGGGCAAAACAGACGAGCATTACGAGCAAGGAGACGATCTGGTCATAAAGGTCAGACACCAGATGAACCATTGGCTGGAAGGCCGATGTTTCAGGGATGTCTGCCGTCTCCAGATGAAGGGAAGGGGAGCTCTGAAGGGCTCAGAGTCTCTAGAATTCAGGCCCTGGCTATCTCGAGCGATATCACGTCTAGGGGGAGGAAAGAATCTTCAACACCACAGGCACAACAGATACCCCTTCCCTATTAATATAAGAACCCAAACCATGTTACCAGGATCTGAGGGGTTTTCCCCCAAAACAAGTGCATGTGTGTGTGTGTGTGTGCGCGCACGCTCACTCGTGTCTCCCCCTTCCCGAGGAAGGGGTATTGATCAGAGAATGGGCAGCCGGAAAGGGGGAAGAAATGCTATGGTCTCCATCCCACTCAGGGAGTAGTTGGCTTCCCTGGCTGCCTCTCAAGGTGAGTCATCTGGAGCCCACAGCCGAATGTCACTCTCCGGCTCTGAGGTGTGGATTGTGCTTTGTCTCCTGGGGCAAACGACTCAGCCCAGTGCTCTGGCAGGCTGACACCTTAACCCCTGAAAGCCAAGGCAGGATGAGAACTCCCGGAGAAGGCAGGTCCAGGGAGCCAGTGGGGTTCTGGTCATTTTCTCTAGGGCAGCCAGGAGCACCAGGGGCTGTCTGTCTCTCTCCCTCCGCTTCACCACGAGCAGGCAAAACTCAATGGAGACGGATCTGCTTGTGCTGGGGCCAGGTTTGGCACAAACACGCCCTGGGCCAATCCCTCCGGTAGCCCCCAGCCACTGTGTGCATGGAAGTGGCCAAAGAACGATTTAAAAACACCACTGCAGCAAGCTGGTAAAACTGCACGCGAGGAGCCTGTGCTGGGCAGACCATGGCCCGCTGAGAGGCCGGCGAGTCCTGCCAGGCTACAGGCAGGCACGGCGCACAGGACCATTTAACGCCTAGAGACCCCTCCAAAAAACCACTCTGACCCCTGCAGCCTGGCAAGGCCCCAGCTTCCTCGCCCTACGCTCAGGTTCAAGGGGGCTGTAAGTGGGGCTGGCCCTCTGCCCAGAACTGAATTTCACCCCGAGCGTCTATGTTCCTTTCGGGCCTCCTGCACCCACAGGGCAGATAGGCCTGGTCTGGCTGACGCTGGGGACAGCAAACAGCCATTTCAGGCCTTGCCTTGGCCCTTTCTTTCTGCGGGATCACGGCAACAGACAGAAAATGTGGTTTCTTGGAGTCGAGGGTCACTGCACCACTCAACCCTCTCTGATGAGTTAATCCCATTTCCAGCTCTCTGGACAACTTAGAGAAAGCCCCCAGGCCCAGGAGAGCTGCTCTCTGTGTGATGCAGCAAGGCCATTTGCAGTTCCCTGATCTGCAGCAGGGCCGCTCAGTCGTCACTTCTCTCTCTAGCTTTGAGGTGATGTGGGAGCAAAGTCAGGTGACGGCCCCACGTGGCAGGTGGTGTGAAGTGGCGTCGATCCATTGATCGCAGTAGAGCTATGCCTATTTGCACCAGCTGAGGAGCTGGCTGGTCGTTGTGCACAGAAACCCCTACATCTCCATCCGGTCTGTCTCTGATGGCTGTGACTGGGACCCTAGGGTCGGGCTGTTCCTTCCCAGGGAGGAATTTGTCAAGGGAGGGAACACTCTGGGGAGGGGGCCAGCTCGTTCTACGGGGAGGGCTGCAGGATACACGTCTAAATGAGCAGGCCCCATTTCCTGCTGCATTCTCCAGGTTCTGAGCAACTCGGAGGATTGCTTGGGTTCCTTCTTCCTTTGCACAGCTCCCTGCAGGCTCCAACACCGCGCGCAGGCCACAGCTACACTCCTCTGAGTCTCGACTCCCTCTGTTCTGCCTCAGGCAGGCAGAGGTGCTGAGTGGTGTGTGGAGACAATACCATCTGAACAAGGAGCTCAGAGAAGTCAGGTCTGATTAAAGCCATTCACAGTCTACAAATAAATGAAATGACATTTTCTTTCCACAAGGTTGTTCGTTAGATTGGCCAGGCAGTTTTGCGATGTTTCGTTATCCACATGGATAGTCACAGCACACCCATTGTTCCACTGAGTCTTTTCTCCCTTGCGGTGGATTCTAGGAGAACTCAGATGTTTGCATGGTTAGTGGTGCAGGGAAATCCAAAACTGCTTGGGCAACCAAAACATAGTGTGGATCCTGTTCTGCACAGCTCTAAGAACATCCCACTGTGAGTCCCTCTTCTGACACTAGAGAGCCGGGGAAGTTCCCTTTAGGGGGAAGTGCACTTAGAAAATGACCCGACTGGCATTCAGGTCTTCATCTTTATGCCACCTTTGTAAAACCAGTGGCACAGCGTGAGGTTTTGAAAGGATTCTGTGTTCCTCTATAAATGTCACCGAGACCTCAAAATATGAAAATATGTCAAATGGAAAACCCACTCTCTTTAAAATACAAGCCCAAGTCAGATAAATTAGTTCCCCTCGTTTCTTATCGCCATCCCCCCCAGCACATTCATGCAGCATTTTTTAAATTGCTGTTGGACAATATATTTACGTAAATATGTGAACCAAAGAGGTCTAAAGCCCTGGTGAGTTCTACATGGCGTATTAGATTGGGGAAAGAGGATTTTATCAATTTACTGAGCGTACAAATCAGCGGAATAGAATTTACAAACCCAACAAAAAACGAGGTGACAGTCTGGAATTAATCTACTGCCTTGGGCATACAGTGTACCTTTGCAAACATTTTATAGCAAAAGAAAATGTAACTTCTTACAATGCTTTTGTATAGTGTTTACTAAATGCCTGCACCATTCCGAACAGGATCCGGGAGAGGACTGGAACTAATGTAATTGGAAAGATGCTTTGGCACCCTGTTTAAGTTTTGTTTCATAGTCCCCTAACTTGTGTTGTTACAGTAAAACATTTAAACACATGTTTATGACCATGGTTGGACTTTCCCCAGGATAAAGTTTTGCCCATAATCTTCACTCCTTGTTCTTTCTTCCAGAAACACTAAATCTAGTTTCGTGGGGTGCTCAGAACAGATACCAGGGCAGCAGGTGCAGCGCAAACCTCTTCTGAACACCAGCCCACTGGATGGCAAATGAGAATCTGGTCACTGTCAAGCCCATCCAGGGCCTGATCCAAAGCCCATCCAAGTCAGTGGGAATCTTTCCACTGACTTCAGTGGTTTTGGAAGGGCCCTACATCCTTAGCTTCTCTACTGACGGGCCAATTGTGATGATCCTTAGTGCTAGGGTTTACATGCATTTCTATTTGATTGCCACTGTCGTACTGGGATCAAGGCAAAAACAGGCAGGAATGAGCTAATAGGGAAACGCGGGGTATATGGTCAGTTGTGGGGGGTCCACAGGTCAGCAGGGGAGACCTTTGGAATAGGCTCGGGGTGTTCCTTGGGTAGCGTAGGATGTGCCATGTACTGTATACTGTGAATCAAACCATACCTGAACGTGTCCTGCCTTTAGTTTCCGTGTGCTGAGCGACATTAGCAATAAACCCTCTCTTCGCACAGGGGGGTTGGGGTAGACTCATTCCTCCTTTGGGCGTCAGTCTCGTTTTGTAAACATGAGTGTGTCCAGAACTCGCTTCAGACTGGGGTGGGTGTCAATGACCAAGCCATGGCCAACACGTTGACCTGGTTTTGGCAATGAGATTAGTTTCATTTCATAACATGTGTAATTGCATCTGATGGTAGGACTGCAAAATCCAAATGCCAGGAGAGTGACAATACACTGAGGATCTGGCCAGGTCCTCAGCCCAGCTGAGTCTTGTCCTGTCCTGGACGGATTAGTGACTGGACTCCCATTGCTAATCTTGGATGCAAGCTGGTGGCAAGGAGCTATACACAGACATTCAGCTTAACGCCTGCTGTTGTCAGCGTGATGGGCAGTAACAACGCTCGCTGCATGAAGGCAAAGCCCTTTGTTCATTCCCAACTGAGCCCAGCATCCTGGCAGTGCCGGGGGCATATAAACCACCTTTCCCCCATCCCCCAGGAGCTGCATCTCCAGAGATGACAGCGCCAAATCCGGGCCTTCGGCTTTAGCAGCCGGTCTCATTTGTGATAAGCCAGTGCTGCTACCCATGTGGGGGTTTTATAGCGCACACTTAGCTCAAATCAGTGAGCCAATTTCAATTAAAAACAAACTTTCCCAGCTATCTAATCAAAACCATAAAGGCTTCTCTTGTGTCTTTGTTTTCTGCACACAGGGGAGACCAGGGCTGCCAGGGGCGAAATGGCTGTCTCTATTGTGTTGATGACTGCGAAGGACGTAACATTGTGTTTTCCTTTTAAGAACACAATCAGGCTTTCTTGGAATTCATTAGGAAACTTAGGAGTGCAATGAACAACAAAACAAGAAGCCCTTACAGCTGCAATGTAATGTCCTTCTTATGACAGCGACACATGGGAAGATTAGCCCAATTCCCTGGAGGCAGTCCTTTGTGTTTGGCTATTTCCAGCACACAATGTCTTTTACAGGCTCTAATGTCAACATTATTTTCCATCTCTGTGACCCGGGCTATCAAAAGTGTCTGAGGTGAAGGACAAGTTGCTACAGCCGGTAATGCAGAGACGTGCTCTCCCTGGATGGCTTTGTTTTGCATCATGTGTGGAATCCATCTTCCCTTCTAGTTAGGATTTGTTTGCTGTAAGGCGTTTGCAGGGATCTGCTCTATCTCGCCAGGGCCCGTTCTGACATTTGAAAGACTCTCTCTCTGTTACACACACACGACACGCACACAGACTTTTGTTAACTTTAAGTTGAGGTTGCTAGGCTGCATAGCCCACTAACATGAGGTGTAAAAATGAGGGAAATAAGCAGTCGAGTTATTTAACACCCTATCCACACTCCACCTCTTCAGCCTCACCTGCTTGCTTTCCACCTGCCCTCGCTCACACACCTCCACCTGCAGTCAGGAGTGAGGAGCACACGACGGACCATGTCGCCGTGACACACCAACAGAATATCTGGGGCGAGTAGGTAGGTGCCCAATGAAAATTGCACACACCGTAATACCACATGAGCAGCACGGACCCAGGCCAGCCCACTGGGCTCGGCTGGCAGGCTCGGAAGTAGACAGGAGTCAAACCCTGCTCTCATTTACACTGGTGTACATCCAGACCAACTCTACTATAGGGGGGAGGGATAGCTCAGTGGTTTGAGCATTGGCCTGCTAAACCCAGGGTTGTGAGTTCAATCCTTGAGGTGGCCATTTGGGGATCTGGGGCAAAAATTGGGGATTGGTCCTGCATTGAGCAGGGGGTTGGACTAGATGACCTACTAAGGTCCCTTCCAACCCTGATATTCTATGATTCTATGATACTGTCTTCCTGTTCTGGATATACTGGGATATCCAGGGGCGCCGGAACAATTCTCAAAGTGGGGGTGCTGGTGCTGCTGGAAACCACGTATTGAGTGTTTGCTGTTACTACTACAAGCCAGGTGGTACATCAGCACCCCAGCGCTCCTAGTTCCAGCATCACTGAGGATATCTCAGATCAAAATCAAATCCTCATGTATTTACAATGACAAGGTCATTCCCCACCAGACTGTACCAGTTTTTAGGAAGGTCAAACCTGGGACCTAAACTATTTGACAATGAACTTCTGACTCCAATGGAGTTCAATGAGCACTGGACCAGGCCCTTAGGGATGGGATTTCGAACAGTGTTCAGTGTTGCCCTTACCCTGTTGCACTGAAGTCAAGTGCTAAATCTCCCATTGACGTCAGTGCAAGTAGAATTAGACCCGTGCTCAGTCCTCCTGAAACTCTCACCCTCTGCTCCAAGAACTAAGGGCCTGGCTTCAATAGATTTTCTTCCAGGCTCCAAGCACACTTTTCCCCCACAGTAAAGGACTATGCTTTTATTAATCTTTAGGCTGCCTACTTGGAATTGCATTTGACTGAGCTCTGTTGCTGTGAATAATACAGCTCATGCACAGATAGGGATGTATGTTTTGGGTATCTTTTTCAAGTATTCACTGAATACTACCAACATGTATACATCATATACATAACGTTCCAGAAGATTTAATAGGAGTTTGCCAGAAACTAATTCATTTTTGTTGGTCTTTTGGGAGAGGTCTTCTAACTTGTGGGTAGTATAAAATTAGTGCTAAGTGCTGCATGGGTGAAATGGACAAGCTAGGTAGGCTGAAAGACTGTCCTACAAATTCCTGGTTCTTCCCATCAGTCTCTTGTGAGTGAGGTGTGATAAAGTAAGCATAGCAGAAGAGTGGACGTTTTGATGACAAGAGGGTGAGATCAGAGCTAATGCTGAGTGCTTCTCATCTAATCAGCTGACGTCTGCCAGAAGACAGTAGCTAAATGCATAACAAGATGCTACAGCTTTCTGTATTCTGAACCTATTCTGACTTCTTGCTGACAGAAAGCACAGCAAGGGTGACTGCAATTAATTATCGCTCATAGGTAGAGCATCAGTGGACCATACAAACTGAATTTGAGTAATGGCAAATATAATCTACTCCAGCGATTCAGACTATCCCAGCTAGCTTAAATGGGCAACGCTTGTATTTTTCCACATTTTTGCTCCACGTGCATCACACCATACACACAAGTTGAGTCCCTGTCAAATTATATGGCTGTGTGTTCTCGATTTCACCATCTTAAAACTGAAACATCACTATAGGCAAAACTCTGCTCAGGAACATTGGTGTGAATCCAGAGTAATTCCTTTACAGTCAACAGGAAAAAATGGTATCCCGTTCCCGCCCCTCCCCGGTGCTTTCCTACAGCTGTCCAGGGTGCTGACAGGCAAAGACAGTACACATGGATAAGAGATTTGTTTTAGGTGAGCCAGTTCTTACATTTGGTTTGTGATTTTTTCCCCAGCTTTGCTCATTCCAAATGCGCTTTTGTCTCATGGATTCCCAGAAATGTTCTTATGCTTGTCTGTAGAATTCTGCATTGTTTACGTTCCCTTTTTAGAACTTTGATCGAAGCTGTCTCTGCCACTGCACACACTAATTTATCCTAGTCTCAGTGCATTGTTCAGAGAGATACCTGTAGATATTAATCTCAACCTCTGGGATAAACCCCTCGTTTCTCTATACCTGGAGATATTAATCCCAGCCTTCTGGGGTAAATACCCCATTGCCCTCGAGAGTATAAGTCCATTTAGGCAGCTGTTTGTCATTGTTTGAGAAAATATTAAAAGTAGATGTCAAAAAAGAAATGCTTAAAAACCAGATTTATTCTCCAAATGTATTTATTTAAATCATTGCATGACAGCTACAAAAAGTACATCAAAAATTATGATTGCCCTATGGGAACATAAACAATATCAGCCGTGAAAAAAGTGACTCAAGACAAACCCCATGCTGTTCTTTATAATTCACTGATTTGTTACCTGCTGGGAAGAACAGAGTCAGGTACTTTTTCACCGCATCTCTCAATCAGCAGGGTCTATCGGAAACAATTATATGGCCAGAAAACATACACAGAGCCTAAGGAAATGACATGTGTTTTACAAGACTAAGTCAGGAGAGTCTGACAAAGCCTCCTCTGCATGTTGAGTCAGGTATCAAAGCATGCCTAGATTGGCTTGTTTAGTAGTGTTCTTTCTGGAAGCAATAATAGAGCGAGGGGGGCACAACTCCTCTTTTAATGGGACTATCATAGCAGTAAACTTCCGAACTGCCTTAAATCACAAAGGGCCCAGTCCCTTTACCCCCTCGGTACACACCTAATCCAGACTCACATGATCAGTGTCTTTGATTTCCCTGAGAGGAGTCTCTTGAATAAGGCCTGCTTGTGTGAGGGAGGGTTTACAGTGGAAAGGGGTCCCAAGATATGGGAGTTTAATGGATTCTTCCGTTCAATCAACCGAGTTGTAATTAATCAACAAAAACACACAAATATTTAAATGATTTTTTTCTGATTTTCTCTTTTAAAAAACCTGAGCGATTTATTGGGAGGGGAAATGCTTCCAAAGCCTGTAGAGTATTCTAAGGTGAATTGTGTTCCCCTGCCAGTCTGAACCACATGCAATGCATCAGACCAGAGTGAAGGAGGAATAGCAACTTCATTTGCTTCTCTACTTTCCTGTTAGAGCAGCCCCTGATGGAACCCCCTCTAGATTTGGGTGCCTACATGTTACCGTCATAAACATGATGGTTTTTCTGGGTGTGAAACACTCCTAGCTTGCACCTGTCTCTCAGTCCAGGTGTAATTTTTATTTTCGTTTTCACAAAAGAGAAGTGTACTATTGTACTGAGCTTGTATCAAAGCGGGTATAAAATTGTATTAGTTACCTAGAGGCCTGCTAAAATCTAGCTACAAATGAACCAAAAAACTACTTGAGCACTTACTTCTGTTCCCACTGCAGTCAATGGCAAGACTCCCATTGATTCAATGGTGCAGGATCGACACCCCCCCGAGAGAAACAGTAGCATCCTGGCTACTAGTGTTATTTTACAAGCAAAAGCACTTTGCTGCCTGACTGACATGTGTATGTAACAGGATGAGAGAGGGAGAAAGGATGGGGGCAGTTATTTCTGGCAGAAGGAATATTAAGTCAGATCAAGAAATTATCCGATAATCCTGAGTCTGATATTAACTGTTCGGAAACAGCAACACCCTGGGTGATAACAAGGTGAAAAGGGATTTTTAATGGGCACCGCGGCTGGCGAGTCAGACGTGCTGCTCCAGATTTGCACAGGGACAGAACCTGATTAGGCAGTCCAGAGGCTCAGTGTCATCTGAGGGCAAACCGGAGGTACAGAGCATTGCCAGCGTTAATGGGAGCGAAGGGAAAGGTGTTTTGAGGGTAGGGTTTCCTCTGTTCACTAGAACTCCCCGCTGCTGTCTCTCAGGGGCCGTACAGCCGCTGATGAACTAGTGCTAAAGACTAAAAGAACAAACAGTCGCCCTGTGATGATAGGCTGGCTCTGTGGCTGCACTGAGGAAGTGCGTTAAGGGGACGTGTCCGAGGGGAGATTAATGGCATTGGATATGACAGCTCTTCTGGGTACAGTGAGCCTAAAGGTGAATTCCCTTCACAACCAAAACTCCCTGTTGCTTCTGGGGGGCCCCAGTGACGGCAGGAGGCAGGGTGTGGAGTCTAGGACCCTGATACAGCACAGTAAACTATTCATGCATAAGCACAAACTCCTTTTCTTAACTACTGCTCCCATTCCCCTATACCCAACACTAGGATGTACGCACAGCCAAATCCCCCGCCGGCCGAGGAGGACGTCAAGTACAATTGTAATGTTGCTTAAAGGGACTTTGGTGAAACACAAATTCAGCATCCAGATGTACTGGGCATGTTTCGAACGAGACAAACGGAGGGTGGAAGCTAGGGACCAAATCCTGCAGCCCTGCGGGAGAGCTCAGTGAGTTGCTGTATTAGAGCGACTGGGCAGCATGTGAAAACTACTGAAGGAAAAAACAGAGGCTTTCTTACTGCAGATATTCATGAGCAGTGGAGGCAAAAGTCCTACTATCTGTATGAGTCAGATTGGGTGGCCCAAATTCCCTCTGCTTGCTTGATTATCTGTATTTTATCCTCTGCCACTGAGACGTTTTCACAGGCTGTCTGATTTCCAGGGGGACAGAGAATTTGAGTTTGGAGGATGCTTCTTGCCAATGTGAGGCCTGTTGCATTAACAGCGGCGTGTTGCATTGACGAGGGTCATGCCTGCGGATCGTTCAGATTAGCCCGCTGTCCATGAAAAGTCAGTAGAGCTGCATGCCATGGTGGGGGCAGGGTTTTCCCTCTAAAGTTAATTCCCAGAAATGCCTGATCTCGTTAACTCTGGATAGCCTACTAATAGGTTGCAGAGGCCATTCAAAACACTGGCTATGCTGGGTCATATTAGCATAGCCCAGATTTAAGCCCCTGTTGTTTCTTAGGCAGGAGGCTGCTAACAAGGTTCATGTTTAGGGAGAAGGAGTTGCTAATGCAGGAGCAGCTGATTTGTCTCCCTCCCTAGCTATACATGCTGCAGTCCTGAGCTTCTGGGTCTCACATCTACAGCGGTTTCTACCTCACCACTGGCGGGATCTGAACGATTTGTAGCTAAGAGTCGAACCCCAGCAATTCCAGGGGCTGAACGAGCCTCTTGGGTACAATAGAAAGGGGCCCGGATCGGAGTAGTGACACCAAACGGCCCCTTGCTACGCCAGAGAGACCATGTGCCTGAGCTTCTGGGGGCGAGGTGAGCAGCTGTGCTCTGCGTGGCGTGACGGGAAAAGGGTGCAACGAGGCGCAGGCCGTGTGCCTGCCTCTGGAGAGACGTGAATGTCACCCAACGCGGAAGTGGGGGCGTGTGCGGGCACACACACATGGACACACACATGCACGCACACACACACGCACGCACACACGCACACACACTATCACAGGAAAAGAAGCGATCGCATGTATTCACAAAACAAAAGCAGTCAAGTTTGCTCATTCCTACCCCTCATCTAATGAACAGCAGCACGCAGAGAAGCTCTATGTCCCCAGAAATGAGCTGTTTCGCCTGCTGGTGGCTTTACAGCCCCCTTCATTTTACTTGCTCTGCTCAACAAAGAGTCGTCGTCATTTTCATTCCAAATGTACTCGTACCCCATCAAGACGTGTCGTTTGCCTTTCTAATAGAATTAAGATCAGCTGAATGGAATAAGAAAGCGTAGGATTGCTTCCACAGGGAATGTGGGGCTGCGTTCATCAGAGAAATAACAGGGAGCTGGTTTAATTATTTTAACTTCCAGAAATTCCTAGCATGCCTGATAATTGTAGCTGGGTTTTTGAGTCTTAGCAAAGAGGTCTCGTGAGAAATCCTTTGTTTTACATCACTGTCACTTTCGAGGCCCAGATCCAGGACCTGGGATTTCTTGTGCATGTTGATCACAGTGACCAGCTTAGACTGACTGTGCTGAGTGAACTCCCGCAGCAACTTTAAGCTCATACACGGCCCTGGAAAGTGTTACTATGGAAAAGCTGCACTGGTCGGTGGATCCGCTGCTTCGTTCCCAGGAAACCATCCTTTTGGTCTGCAGAATGCAAGGCCTCTGTGCACCACTGAGGCTAAAGCAGACGCACGACCTCCTTCACTGTGAGTATCGGAGAAAAGAGGATCTCTCAGTCACGTGACCCCTTTCAATATTCTCTCCCTTTGCTTTAAATGCACTTGGCAGAGCAGGGAATGGAAGTTGATGGCCTCTTGCTAGCAGGGAGGGGAGAAAAAAAGCTGTTGCAACATGTTTCTAAATGTTGACAGCCCGGCTCTGCACTGAAGAGCGACTGTAGGAATGCAGCGGTGCCCCAGGCGTGTTGCTTCGCAGGGGCTGCCATTGCAAATCTGCTTCGTTACAAGAAAGACACGAACGGCTGTTCTAACCATCCGCTCTGCGCGCCACATCGGGCCCTGAGGATATGTCTCCACGGGGATAAAAGCCCCTTGCCAGGGCTGCGGCTGGTCTGTTAGGCTGGCTCAGGCTGCAGGGCAAAAAATTGCTGTGTAGACACTCGGGCTGGAGCCCAGACTCTGGGGCCCTCTCCCTGCCGGGGCCAGCGGCAGGTTTTTATCCCCGTGTAGATATAATTACACCCTTGACTGTCAGGGGATGTGTAGAGTCACAGTCCTCTGGTTATTTAACGCTGCTCCAGAAGGAGCTCCAAGGATTAGGTGCCTTTTGGAAAAGGAGCTTTTAAAGGCTGGACTTGAAAGCACAAACTATATTGGAATTGCTGCAGTCTGCCATGAAGATAGGTTTCCATTCTTTGTTAGCTCCTCTAGTGCTTCAGACGCGGCTGGCTCTGGGAAGCCGCCATCCTTGTCTGGGGTCTCCTGGAGAGAATCTCTTAGGTGACTGGCCGCATTTCTAGCACATTTGTGTCATTCTTGCAAACTGAGCCGATACAATAGACATGGGACCCCACTGTACATTTCTACAGTCACTCTTCAGTGTAGAACCGGACTGTAAAAGTTCCTCATTTATAATAATTGTGCTGAGTCTCCGCCCGCCTCAACATCCCCACCCTTTGCAGCTTGAAAACCTGGAAACATTAATTCCTCCATCAAACTGAAGAGACATAATTGGCATGGGGCCCACTGACATATGCCAGGTCAGGAGGAGTGTGAGGATTAACTAGACCATGTGACAACCAAAAGGCTGGAGGGATCCTGCTGCCACCGTTTCGCAGTTCAGAGAGGCCTGTGCAGCTCACATGATATTGAGGTGATGAATGACAATACATTCACCATCCACGTTAAATAAAATCAAGTGCAATGACTTGTCATTATGTTCTCTGGGATAAATGGTACCGAGGTGATCATTATCTAGCAAGACACTGCAGAAATGGAATTAGTTCTGCCAGCCTAGATTCAACACACAAATCGCTGACGATTGACACTGTTGACAATTAATTACAAAAAGTGGTGTCGTTATAAATTGGATGAGGCATGGTAGAAATGCCAAGCTAGAGCCAGCCTCTCCCATAACACTGATCCCTGTACACATCCCAGAGTTCTCTGCATGATGGCCGTAACATGGGATATAGCCAATAATAGTGACTGAAAGAAACAAACCTGTATGCTGCAGGGAACAGGGTCATAGAATCATAGAATCATAGAATCTCAGGGTTGGAAGGGACCTCAGGGTCAACAGACTGTTCTCCACCACTGGAAAGCCAGGACTAGAACGCTCGGGTTTCAGCACCCAAAACACAGGCCTCTGCCACTTAAGCAAAAGGAGATTGCGGACAGAGGTCAGGATTAGTAGTTTTCATATGCTCCCTGTGGGAGACTACTAGAGAGCAACGTTACACACATGTGCTCTGGAGCTAGGTGAGCAATTTATATTGTGTAATTTACACACAACATTGAGCTCTTTTTTCTGTTTCAGCGTTATCCATAAACAGATTTTGTGGACTCATTCAGAAATTTTTGCGCAGCTGATACAAACGGGGTTCAGCCCAGGGACTGTTCACAAACTGTTCTCTTTGGCTATCCAGTAGCAACGGTGATTTCAGGATGGCCAGGCAAACACTTCCATTGCACTGAAGGATGCTGTTGTCTGTAGAAGCCCGAGCTCGTCAGTGCAGAGGTTGAAAGTTGCATAATGAATGGAGCCGGGGATAGCAAGAAGAGAAAGGCCAGTCTCAGGACTAAGGCAGTTGAATGCCAGGCTGGAGAACTGGATTCTATCCCTGCCTCTGCCACAGAGTTCCTGTGTGACGCAGGGCAGGACACTTAGGCCAAAATGTTCACAGGTGGCCCGTAACTGTGTATCCCTCGTTTTCTGGGTACCTGACTTGAGACCTTGATTTGCAGAAATGCAGAGCGCTCACAGCCACAACTGAGGCCAATGGGAGCTGTGCTCTGAACGTGCAAAGGGCTATATAATGCTAGGTGCAGTGAAAAGGGTTGGAAATATTTGTGTCACTTTGTGTGCGTACGGTGAAATAGACATTAAACGGCATTTAATGATAAAAATCTAACCCTTCCAAGCCTATAGGGCTGCTGTTCTAGAGAAAACTGGATTTCTCATATGGCGAAAATAAAAGGTGTCTCTGTGAAATTTCCCCAGGACAATGATTGTACGGACATGGCTGTGCAACCAGGGCAGTGCTGTATGCTACACACATGAGCAGGCACACACACACACAAGCTAGGTTTCGGATTAAAAAAAAGAACAGAAAAACCTGCTGAGGCCATAATTGTCCAGCAGAAAAATCAAATAGTTTCTTTATTTTTCCATCCCTACCTAACCAAATGAACTCGCTACCGATAGACTCAGTGACTGAGGGGAGATTTAGCTGTTGACCGCTCTGTGAGTGCATTCTCCAATGTGCTGTCCTAGAGAACAATGCAAAGGGGTCCATTCTGTCCTGTGTAGGGTAGATAACCTGCTAATTTTAGACTCTCTAGATTGGGGGGAGCAATCCATTTAGCATGGGGAAGCTCACACAGCAATTTGCCACCTCTTGCCTAGAGCCGGGGCAGGAAATGATTTTCCTAGGAAAATTTTTTGAGATTTCAAAAATAATTTCCTTTCCCAATTTGGGACAAAAAGTTGAAATCTCAAAAATTATCATGAACCAACAATCCAAAAAACTTCAGGCTGGGTCCAACTGAAACGTGTTTCGAGATTTTCCAAATGTTTCATTTTTATTTTGGCATTTTACTTTTTTTTTTTTAACTATAAGTAGTTTAATTTTGAAATAAAATCTCGGCGCAAACCAAAATAATGGAATGGTTTAGTTAGAAATGTCCCGTTCTGACATTTCTGAAACTTTTTCCTCAAGCATTTGTCAAACTGAGAATATTATTGAAACCAACCCTGTCCAATGAACGACGTCAGTTTTGACAAATGGCCATTTTCTGATGGAAAACCTGTTGGTGAAAAATTCCCGCTCAGTTCCATTCCTGCCCTTGTAGCCCTCAGCGTGCGTGCTCCTACATGAAGCTGGAGGCAAAGGATGTTTTCCCCTGCCCAAACCTTGGAGAGCTCTTTGCTTTCCACAGAAACTAGAATTCTCTCCATCCTCTTCTAGCCAAGCTCCAGTTATGCTAAAGCTCTCAGGGACTTTCACGATTTTTCACAGTTTGTGGTTGAAACAAGAACATGTTGCATCTGTTCATCTCATTGCACAGCTGCATATAGCAGGGCTGGACTCACGCAAGTGACATATTGGTGCTGCGTTTCCTGTAATGAGTTTAGTAACAGGCTGTACTGTGTGGCACAAGGAAATGGTTGTGCTGCCAAATCTGAAATTGTTTTGACATAATGAGGATCAGGCAGCTGAAGCAGAGTTTTTTACTTTCTTTTGAAGGGAAATATTACATAATGACGGAGGTGACTCTCTGCCGAAGTGAATCACAGTCTAGTGGTATTTTAGACTATTCAAAGGTGTTTGGTCACAGCTCGGCAGCCGTATTTTAGACTATTAAATGATGTCTGGGAACAGACTGAATTCTATCCTCAAGCCACATGCAATTCAAATTTCCCTGGTTTGCTGAGAGTTTGCCAAACATGCAGGTAGCCAACGCATAACTAGGGAATGGCAGGCCTTGGCCAGGTTACCAACAGCAGCCATTTCCCCTCATCATCAAAAGTGTCCAATAACCGTAATAACCCCAAACCTCAGCTAGGCAACACTTCCCTCGCTTTCTCATTGCTAGCAGCAGGCCCATTCACAATCTGTCAGAAATCATCAGACTCCAGAGCTACATCATTTGAGAGAGGTACAACAGGGGGCTTTTGAAGGACAAACTTGTCCGAGAGAGACGGCGAGGAGGTTTCTGCCCAGTCTCGGTGTCAGAGGAAAGCGTGAAGGAAAACGCTTTTTGAGAAAGTTTGAGCGTTCGGAACAGTTCCTTCAGGGAAAAGCATATGGTAAAATCTACCCAGTGCAGTTGGAAACGTGGGCAGGAAATACCCAACACGAGATTCAGCCTAAAAAAATGCAAGCTAATTAATCAGAGGGAAAATTTTCTGGGGAGCTGCAGTGCTGATAGGACCTAGGGGTGAAAGCAGAGAGCAAACCGAATGGGAGCTGGAAATGTGTGATGCGGGGGAGGGTGTTAAAAGTCCCTGCAGTTTGGAGCTGCTGACAGACGGGCACTGAGGTCACAGCAGTGAGGGGACTGTATATGGCACAGGTGAGATTTCATCTAATATACGCCATATGCCTGAGCTCCTGAAAGAGGTTGACTAGTTGAAGGGAGTTTAGAACTGACCAAAGCGTGGGATGCTGGAGGTTATCAAACAATACCAACACCTTGCTCTTACCTTGTGCTTTTCATCCACAGCTCTCAGTGGAGCAAGAGGTAAATATTGCTGGGATGAACCAGGCCTAATGAGAGAGAGGAACACATACTAACCCAGCTACTAGATACCAAACAATGAACGAAGGGCCTGGTTTTCAAAAGCCACTTAGCATTGGCCTAACACTGTTTCCACTGGAGTCAGTCGTAAAACTCCCCAAAGTCGTTTGGGCCTCTGAATCTAATCATCCAAATTTTAGTTTCCTTTTATTCCCAAAACTGTCAGTGGGGTTTGGGCAATAAACCACTCCCTGCTCTTCCCCTGGGCAAACTCAGAGTGACTAGTGCAAATTACATTAACAATCCTCTGTGCAATATCTGGAGCTGTAGGCTTCTCCTGAAACGAGGTTTTACTGGTGCTGTGCGGAGTGACACTTCCCGGATGATGGGCTGTGCACTGGAAGGAAGAAAAACACCTTCGTCCCCTGCCTACCCGGCACGTGTGGTGAGAAGGACCTGCCCTTTGTTGAGACAATTCCGTTAACCTCTAAGACGACTGAAATGTTTTTAATAGCGTAGACACGTACAATTTAATTTAACACAAAGTGCTGCTCTCGTCCTCTCCTCCTGGATGAGTCTCAGAGACAGACTCACGTCCTGCCTCCTGAAGAGACAGACAGAACCAAGGTGCCCACTTAGAACTCGTGGACATGGTAAATATGGACAGAGGAAGCAGGCAGCAAGTCAGAAGTAGAACAACTGGTGGTGCCATGTATCCTAATAGCCCTTAGGTACAGCAGACTGGCTGCTTCAGTCCTTTCGGAGAGCTCAGGATTTCATCCCTGTTACTGCAGAGGGATGCGGAATGTCTCGCGTACGATTTTAATGTTTTATTTTCAAAAAAATTATGGTAATGCAACAAACTAAAGAAGATCGAATGTTACCTACGTTACCCATTAAATAAGGGGCACAGCCTCAGAAATCCTAGGGACAGAGTACAGAGGAACAGGATGACTGTTTGACTGGAGAATAGCTAATATAGTTCCTATTTTTAAGGGAAAAAAAGTGACCCGGGTAACTACAGGCCTGTTAGTTTGACATCTGTAGTATGCAAGGTCTTGGAAAAAATTTTGAAGGAGAAAGTAGTTAAGGACCTTGAGGTCAATGGCAATTGGGACAAATTACAACATGGTTTTACAAAAGGTAGATCGTGCCAAACCAACTTGATCTCCTTCTTTGAGAAAGTAACAGTTTTTTTAGATAAAGGAAACGCAGTGGATCTAATCTACCTCGATTTCAGTAAGGCATTTGATACAGTACCACATGAGGAATTATCGGTTAAATTGGAAAAGATGGGGATCAATATGAAAATTGAGAGGTGGATAAGGAACTGGTTAAAGGGGAGACTACAGCGGGTCATACTGAAAGGTGAACTGTCAGGTTGGAGGGAGGTTACTAGTGGAGTTCCTCAAGGTTCAGTTTTGGGACCAATTTTATTTAATCTTTTTATTACTGACCTCGGCACCAAAAGTGGGAGTGTGCTAATAAAGTTTGCAGATGACACAAAGTTGGGAGGTATTGCCAATTCAGAAAAGGATCGGGATATCCTACAGGAAGATCTGGATGACCTTGTAAACTGGAGTAATAGTAATAGGATGAAATTTAATAGTGAGAAGTGTAAGGTTATGCATTTAGGGATTAATAACAAGAATTTTAGTTATAAGCTGGGGACGCATCAGTTGGAAGTAACGGAAGAGGAGAAGGACCTCGGAGTCCTGGTTGATCACAGGATGACTATGAGTCGCCAATGTGATGTGGCCGTGAAAAAAGCTAATGCGGTCTTGGGATGCATTAGGCGAGGTATTTCTAGTAGAGATAAGGAGGTGTTAGTACCGTTATACAAGGCATTGGTGAGACCTCATTTGGAATACTGTGTGCAGTTCTGGTCTCCCATGTTTAAGAAGGATGAATTCAAACTGGAACAGGTACAAAGAAGGGCCACTAGGATGATCTGAGGAATGGAAAACCTGTCGTATGAAAGGAGACTCAAGGAGCTTGGTTTGTTAACCCTAACCAAAAGAAGGCTGAGGGGAGATATGATTGCTCTCTTTAAATATATCAGAGGGATAAATACCAGGGAGGGAGAGGAATTATTTCAGCTCAGTACCAATGTGGACACAAGAACAAATGGATATAAACTGGCCATCAGGAAGTTTAGACTTGAAATTAGACGAAGGTTTCTAACCATCAGAGGAGTGAAGTTCTGGAACAGCCTTCCAAGGGAAGCAGTGGGGGCAAAAGACCTAACTGGCTTCAAGATTAAGCTAGATACGTTTATGGAGGGGATGGTTTGATGGGATAACATGATCTTAGTCAAGGGTCAATTAATTGCCATCAGTGGTAAATAGGACCAATGGTCAATGATGGGATGTTAGAAGTTACTACAGAGAACTTTTTCCTGGGTGTCTGGCTGGTGAGTCTTGCCCACATGCTCGGGGTTCAGCTGATCGCCATATTTGGGGTCGGGAAGGAATTTTCCTCCAGGGTAGATTGGCAGAGGCCCTGGAGGTTTTTTGCCTTCCTTTGCAGCATGGGGCACGGGTCACTTACCGGAGGATTCTCTGCATCTTGAAGTCTTTAAACCATGATTTGAGGACTTCAGTAGCTGAGACATAGGTGAGAGGATTATTCCAGGAGTGGGTGGGTGAGATTCTGTGGCCTGCATTGTGCAGGAGGTCAGACTAGATGATCATAATGGTCCCTTCTGACCTTAAAGTCTATGAGTCTATGAGTCTATGAGGATGTGATGGCAAATGATGTATTTAATTGGGTCATACAATGGATGGAATTTAACTAGTTTACACGAGCTGAGGACTGGGATATTGGTCGGTGACCTAGAGATCGAAACCAGCGACCCATCAGCAGAGCAAATTCAATGGAGCTGCTCCCTTTTGCACCAGCAGAGAATCTGGCCCCTCGCGGCTAGTGTTTTAGGAGGGGGATTTATGGGAGTATCAAGGAATTGCTGCCACATTCGTGGGAAGAGTTTTTAAATGATCCAGTGCCATGGAAATACTCCTCAATGGCGGTGTTAAATATGTTTGCCTGCATACGTTCAACAGCAAACCACAGCGTGTATAGACACACTCCAGTGCAGCGCCGCCATGGGTGGTGCTGGCTATGAGCTTGTATCTGCCTTAGAACAAACTCCTTCCCCCAGAAGTGATCCAGAATCACAGTTTGGTTTAATTGATAAGTTCCCTCCATCCTCTCCTCTCTCTCCCCACCCCCTCCTCAGCCCCTCTCATTCTCCAACTCCTACCCACCCCCAGCTTGCCCCTTCGCAGATTCTGGATTCGGTTCCCGGTATTGCCAGGGCAGGCTCAGCTGGGGAGCGGCAGAAAATAGTAACGGAAGATGCTGCAGAGCCACAGCACGAGGCTTTATCTGCAGCGTCTTTGTTCTCCTCCACTCTGCTTCGTGCGGCGCCATGTAAACCCTTAGCAGATGCCAAGGGAATAATGGACTTTAATTACTTTAATGGGCCTCTCCGTGGCGCGGGGATTCTCGGGCCTGTTGTTCTCGGCGCTGGGCATGGAGCTGTGTCAGCAAAGAGCCGGAACTGAAAACGCAGCAGGTAGCAAAGCTAATGTGTGTGCTGGGAGGCGGCGGGGGAGAGGGGGTCACGGGGATAGACGTGGAAGGTGGAGGCTCTCTCTGCCAGGGCTCCGGGTTCCATTCACACAGTGCCAATTGGCCGCTGCAGCAGAGAGGCAGAGGACTGACTGAGTGTGGCAGGGAGGTTGTGAATATGCCCTTTGGGGGTGCCTGTTCCTTTAAGGGAAATCTCTCTTCTCACTGATCGCTGTCTCCTAGTGGGCTGGACAGCCGAAAGGGGTTAGGCCTGATGCAGCCTGCAGCAGAGGACATGTTCTCTTGCCCTGCATGGGGGAATGGGACTGGGTCCTGGACTCCCTGCACCCAGGATGTGTGGCTGTTCTGAGTGGGACACACCCTGGTGAACCTTCCCCTGCTGCTGCAAGAACCTGAAAAGTAAAGGAGAGCGACTCCATCCGTGCTACCTGAGCGACCGTCCAGGAAACCCACTCCCACACTGAAAGGGTGGAGACCAGCTCTCTGCTCCCCCTGGAGGGACTGAACTCTCCGCCCCCGACTGGTCTCTCTGGGCAGGATGGAATCACGCAGCGTAGGAGATGTTTGCACTGCTGCAGCCTATGTGTTTACCTGCTTGCTGGTTACACGGAGGACTCTTCCTGTGTCAGTCCAGCACTGAACACAAACATGGAGAGGCCGTGAAGTACGATATATCTCACGCCAAGCCACTGATCACATGCAGCAGGGTTATGGGACTTCAAGGTGGAGCTGGTATCTGTGGCATGTTGTACAGGGCCCAGGAAAGACATTTCCCGATGACTGAGCCAGTCTGATTCAGGGCGCTGCACTGAGCAGCTAGGCTATCCCTGGAATAGGTTTAGTTTCCCCTATGAAAGGAAATCCACCCTGGTTTCATTTTCCAACCTGCTGTTGGGGCCCAGCTTTGATTGCCTTAGGCAGGTCTTTCCTCCTCCACCCACTCCTGAGAGCGGGTGGTACAATGGACAAGAGCGCTGCAGTTATCATCCCTGATGTTTCCTTGGCAAAGCCCTACAGCCATCCTAATGCCGTCACTCCTCCTTCACCGTCCTGTTCCAACGGCCGAGCTCAGAGGGGAGCAGCCGCGGACGAGGCGGAGCAGAAGAACCACTTTCTAGCACAGCGTCATCCGGGAGCCGTGGGGAGAGCACTGCATTGCTCTGATGGTGCCAGCTTGGGGGACTTGCATGAAAAAGGTGTCTATCCCTGGAGAACAGAACAGCCCAGCAGCTACGGCACCACCGCGGCTTGTTACCGTGTCTAGGCTGGGAGACCAGGGTTGTCTGGGCTACGTCTCTCATTCCTTAACGTGACCTCACCACCTTCCCAGATGCCCAGTCACTTCTCTGGCGCGCCGGTCACTGCCCGTGTAGCTCAGCCAGCGCTGCCTGACCAGCGCCCGGCCCACACTTGGAGGGGCTTCGGTGACTGTTCGGAGAAGCAGCCCAGGAGCAGAAGCAGCAAATAACTGCCAAGACTCCTGGCTCCCACCGTCTCTAGACACCAGGACGGCGCCTACGAACTCTTTATCTTAATCCTGCTAGAGTCCAGCTGATCTCGGTGCTCGTTTCTCATGCAGTCACACTGCTCAGTGCTGTACCGCTCGTTCCCTTAGAAGAAAGGCCTAGTGACCGCGCATTGCTTCCTACACCTACCGCAGCGGAGATTAGACGGCATCCCCAAAAGGCTTTTTAATGTCTCTACTGGGCCCATGGCAACAAGGTGTTAAACGAAATGTAGTGGCTGTGCAGCTGGCTGGGACAGAAATCTAATACTCCGTGACACACACCGCGCAGGGGGACCATACCGCACTGCAAGCCATAGACGCACTCTGGTCACGCAGCACTTGAATGCAATATTGTAATTCCATATTTTCAATTCCAGGACAGAAATCAAATCAAACCAAGCAGCAAAACACACTCCAGACAGTTAGAGCAAACTCGGGAGATTTGGAATAGTCCGATAAACCAGGGATCTGACTGTCTGGAAGTGAGACAGGGATGATTTATAGCCGGGCAAGGAAACATTCATCCATTACATTTCAGTGAAACCCTTGCTCCCCAGGCTGTTTGCGAGGGTTACCCCTTGTCAGGGCTCTCCAGCATCCCCTAGAAGCAGCCGGCGGCAGCTCAGTTGAGTTAACATTTATTTATTTTATTTTGAGACCTAGAGACCAAAATCTCAGCTGCCCTGTGCTCTGGGCGCCCTGACCAGCCATTCAGAACCACGAGCTGTAGCTATGACTCCACTGCCCGTCTCCACAGCCTGCAACAGTAAAAGCAATGAAACAGAACTGTGCTCCCCAGAGCCTCAGGACTCACGCCTCTGCAACACCATGCGCATTCCAGATCCCCGCCCTGGGCCCCCCGGCGAACGGCTCCTTCACAGTCACCCAAGGGAGCCCAGTTCAAGTGCTTCTCCTCGTCTCCACTCCGGCCACATGCCACCAGGAGAGACGTGATTCAGCTCACAGAGATCTGGAGGTCTTTGCTGCTGTGGTTGGGCTCCATTTGAATACAACATGTCAGCAAGGCGAAGGTTGGGTATTACAGCACCATTCTGTCACTGTCAGTTACACCAGGCCTGGAGTTGTAGTACTGAAGCACAGATGTGTGTTAGATCACACTCAGAGCTGAGACCTCTACAATAACTGGGGCGAACGGGTTAGAAACACAAGTGTAGCTGTCGGCTGCTCTCAGAACACATACATTGACAAATCCATGGCCCGGAGCCCCACTAAAGCCACGGGAGCTGCCGCCCGTCAGGCTGGCTTTTGCCAGAGTTGGGCTGACATGGCTGATGTGAATCCATGAGACAGAGTCAGAGGCATGTTCATTTGGGTTCCACTTAGCAACACCGGGGGAAAGGACCTATGTTCCCAATTGTAGTGGTGGTGGGGGAGGAGAACTGGAAGAGAAGTGTCATTTTCAGGCATCTGTCAGCCTACAGCCCGGCAGCGGGACACAGACATGGTGTGAGTGTACCCGAGAGCATTCCACGAAGATGAGGATTGGAAGGTTCCTGCATTCCTGCAAACGCCTCCTGCGTCTCAGGAGGGCAACGCTCCCGCTGCAGATTACACCAACCAACAGCAAAGTGGCATGAAAGGGGAGTGCAGCGCGAACATTTACTCAAGTTAGAGGTAAGACATGGGACAGAGAGGAGCCTGGCTGCACATTTCAGCCTCTGAGGTGTGACTGTTTGGCACAGACCATTTCACTATTGTGTCCCCAGAGGGGCTGTGGGTGCCATGTACTAGGGGAGACAAATGCTGAGCGACCGAGCTCCTGTGGGGAACTGTTAGAGCCCTGGTTTGAGTCCTACCTGTGTGCAAGAAAAGTCATAAGAACTTTTCTGTAAAATGTCTTGTTGAAATGACCCCAGATTTTGACCTCTAGCACTACACTGCACCCCTGTGTGGTGCGACAAATTTCAAGACAAGCTGAGCAAACATGCAAAATTGTAGAGCACTGAGACGAGTCAAGCTTTAAACAGAAAGCTCTGCTCATCATTCACTGCAGTGGAGCATGCTCTCCCCTAGGATATGAGCTGTTTGCAAAATGGGGTTCTGGTTTGGAGCATTCCCAACACTGGGGTGTTGGAGTCCAGGGTTATGGTTCGAGGGCCATCTCTGTTAGATATAGAAACTGAACCCCTGTCTTTATACACAGAAGAGGTGGCAGTTGTGTTAACTAGTCAGTGTGGGGGAAGCTAACACGCCGGATGTGACAGTACTACTCTCTAGTGGAAGAGAGAGGCCTGGCCCAGAGCGTCTCTTCTAAGACTGCTATAACAAGCACGGGACAGTTTGGAGAGATGGACTATTATCCACTGGGAATCACCAGCAGATCTCAGATACCGCAGGACACCAAACCATTAGCAGAGGGGGATAACGGTTGGTTGTTATTGTAACAATGCCCAGACGTGTGCTAGGCACAATGAGCGTGTATGTTCAGGGGGAGTGGGCAGGGGGCAGAGGAAGGACAGAGACAACATCAGTGAGATGTTGCACTGTCTGGGGCTAGTGCACTACATGATAGAGCAAAGCTAGCATTATCCGAAGGAGCTGGATGGATAAACAGAACACGTACCCACTGGGTCCCTGACAGTTACTAGAGTTCCCCACCAGATACATAATGGGACCTACAGTCCCCAGAGCTCATCACCAAGACTTGGAGATTTCCAGTTGGACTCACGTTACATTTCAGGTGTTCCCAATTCTCTCCTAGACCAGTTGGTTCAGTTGCCAGTCTGGGTCTATAATTTCTATAATCTCTTGCGAAGAGGTGGGTTCCCTTCCAGTTCTTTCATGTCTTCACTTCTTCTCAGCATCAGCTCTCAAAAACCTCAGCCAACAACACCCCGTCTCCCCCAGTTTTCTTCTTGAAAATCCTCGAATGTCATTTATCGGCACCTGCCACTCTGCTGGCTTCGAAGAGTCCCAGCTTTCTCACTCACTGCTCTGCTGTGATCATGAAGCATTTCACTTCCCTGCCTAGGAAAATGCAGCCCAGTCTTTAGGCTATGACCTTCAGCTTCTCTTTGAGCACAGACACCAAGAATTCAGTCATCTCCTCTGTCACTTTCTTCCCACGGCTTTCTTTTTAATGACTCCAGTGACTCCTTGCCTGCCCCTTTGTTTTATACCCTCTTCTACACTGCATATGCCTCCTACACTGTATAATGCATTCTGATTCATTCCGAGTCTCTTAGCCTTTTAACTTGTAAACATGTTCCCATTTTTGTCGGTCTTTCTTCCTTCCTGATGTCCCATAATTACAGGAAAATGCCACCGTTAATCATGAAGCAGCCATGCATTCAGCCAGGACACATGTAATATATTTGCTTTTAAACGCTATCCGTTTCTCTTCTAGCTAAGTCCTTCCCCACCGATCACTCTCCCAGGTGATTTTACTCAGTACAGCGTCACTCTCTTTTTAAATTAGCCATTCCAAATGATGTGCTTGCTAGTCAGATGCCTCTAACGCATTCCAATTATTATTTCTGTGTGCCACAAGGAAAGTGGATCTGAGGTGTGCAAAGATCGGGATTCTGCTCTTTTTCCAGGACAGGGTAGCAAGGAAAGCGTTGTGAAGATGGCTCTCTTTTCATACTTCCTCCTTCTCTAAGGATATAAATGTATTTGTCTCACTAGTAATAGCGTTGGCAATCTCACCAAGGAGCCATCTCTGATTAAGTGCAGAAGATACGGGAGAAAATTTATTTCCTCTTTTTTTTCTCTGCAGATAACTAGAAACAAGAGATACAGATCAGATAAAACCCAACCCACATTACATATCTCTCCTGTACATAGCGTTTGATGTAATCGCCTTAATACACAGTAATTACACAACGCTTTATCACCGTTAATAGGAAACTGAAACCCAAGGGAGCAGGTTTCCTGAAAGGCCAGGCACTCAATTCCAGAGGAAAACAATGGAAACCGCTGGTGCTCGGGCCCCAAAAAACCTACGTTCTGCAATGAACATTAATCCCGTTGGGTGTGTTGGGACCCCATTTACAGATCCACATTGCTGGCCTTATACAAACAAGTCCCGGCCCTTTAAGCAAATGACCCAGGATATCAACATGTCAATGGGAGAAATGCCTGTCTTTTCCTCTGCTAGACTTTGCCCTTACTATGGCCCTCTGCCCTGTAAGTCAATGCAAGCCTGTACCCAGATTATCTCGTTGACAGCAGAGGTCACTAGACAGAGGGCAGGAGGATGAACTTCAGGGATGTCTTGCCATTGTCCATCTCAGTCCTTTCGTGTGTGGCTGGCTCTAACCCTTGTAAACTTGATGTCACTACTGAGGGTAAGACAATGGCCTGCTTTGTGCATAGCGTAAATGTATTCTTTAACAATCATAGTTGGAGACTGTGAGAGTCTGTATCTCTATGTTCACCCTTTATACAAGACCATAATAGATTCTGTACAAAGTGTGCCTTCTGGGGTATCATCTGAAAACTCATAATTTGCTGATCGTTATTGTCCTGGTAAAAATGTATGGCAACATTGTATGTAAAGTTATAAGCTTCTATTGTGTGACATATTCCAAGTCTGCAAAAACAGACACAAACCAATTCCTCAAAAACAAAAGGCAAACTGACATCTCAGCCAGGTGTCAACACAATCAAATGAACTATCATCTGGTTAAGTGGACATTCTTTGGCAGGAAAAAGAGTGTAAGCAAGAAACTTACACATTGGCAAAGAAACAGCTTGAGGGTCCCATCCCCACAGCCTTTCAGTCCCCTGAGCCCCAGCTGGAGATGATTCTCAAAGAAGAGGAACTGTGATAAAAATGAGGAACAGATGCCACAAAACGTATCTCCCTTCACCTCTACTCACGGCCTTGACAACACTTGAAGGACAAAGGAAGCACCATTGGACTGGGGAAGGATCCTGGCTGAAAGATTCAGCAGGCCAGACTGCTAGAACATGTGGTCAGAGAGACCTTTTGCTTTAAAATTCATTTAGCTTGTTAAGTTAGGGCTTGTCTATGCTGGCACTTTACAGCACTGCAACTTTCTCGCTCGGGGGGTGAAAAAACACCCCCCTGAGCACTGCATGTTTCAGCGCTGTAAAGTGGCAGTGGAGATAGTGCACCAGCACTGGGAGCTATTCCCCTCGTGATTTTTTATAGCTGTCTCCCAGCGCTGGTGTCGCGACTACATAGCCATGTGCTTTAACGTTGCTAGTGAAGACATGCCCTTAGATATTAATGGTGATTTACCTTTTATTTTCTTGTAAGCCAATTCTGACTCTCATGCCTCATTGCTTGTAATCACTTAAAATCTATCTTTTCGCAGTTCATACATTTGTTTTATCTAAATCAGTATGTTCGGACTGAAGTGTTTGGGAAACTTCAATTGGGGTAATAAGACTTGTGCACATCATTTTCTATTACCGAAATGACGGACTTTCGATGAGCTTGTATTGTCCGGGAAGGTGCTGAGCAGTACAAGATGTACGTTTCTGGGGGAAGTCTGGGACTGGAAGTTTGCTGGTCTTGCCGTGCAGTGTAATTCATGGGTGGTTGGCCATGGCACTCATATTGTATACCTGGGAGAGGTTGACGTGCTTTCACAGCAAAGCAGTGTAAAAGGCACCCCAGGCTACAGAACTGAGGGGACACAGCCGTTCAATGGCCCAGACTGTACCCTGGGGAATGTCACAGAGACATGAGGCTGATCGCCCAGAGCGAGACTGGTGAGGTTTCACATTTTCTGTCACTACCACAGGTGTCTCAGCCACGCCTGACGGGCTGTGGGGTAAGAACATACATTTGCCTCCCATTAGTCAAGGGGCTTCTCTTCTACACATTTCTGAACTTGCTGCTGGCATCCTTGCCATGTAATGCGGGGTTTCTATGGCAACCTTATCTGAGTGTTGCTAGTGACACAGATGTAAATTCTAAAATAAAAAAATTCAGGCCACAATAGTTTTAGTATAAAAACCCTGCGCCTGGCCAATTTAACAGCATTTAAAAATATTTCAGATGGACTCCCCAGAGCCAATGTAGGTCTTTGTGCCATTTGAAAATTCATGGGGGAAGTTGGAGGGAGGAGGGGGAGAGAGACAGAGAGCGAGAGAGAGCGAGAGAGAGAGAGAGAGTGGCGAACACAAGATCCTGCTCTTTTATTCCATTCAGTGTTGATTATCGAGTAAGCTTCCTCACGGATAGCCCTCTTCACACACTACCAGCACTAAACAGGCTCTTCTCGGGCACGCTGCTGTGCGGGGATTTTCCGTGGCTGTAAAATAAACTGCAGGAGAATTATTTTCCGTTTGCACTAATGGAGCGCCTAATGTTGTGCATGGAGACACTGCCTCCTCCTTCAGCAAAGAAACCTATTGTGCCTCCCATGCTGGCGACAGGCTGCAGGAGCAACCTTCCTAGGTGACAGTGGGTCACAAACTCAGCAACCCAGAGGCAGACATCCACCTGGCTGAGTTTCTCTGTGTGCAGATTGGGAACAGAATCAGTACCTGCACAAACACTGGTTTACCTGTTCATAATGAGAGCTGGTCAGGAACGTTAAACAAAATGTTTTTTCGTCAGAGAATGCGGACTTGTCAAAGCCAAAATTCGCAGGACAGGCCCAGTTTTGACAAATTTCCCATTTCAAAAACATTTTGAAAAAAGTTTCTAAATGACTTGTTCTGACATTGTCAAAAGGAAGAAGTTCCTCTCTTTTTTTTTTTTCTTTTTCTTTTTCTTTTTTTTTTTTTGGCTCAAACTAACTTTTTGTTTTGAAAATTTTTAAGGTTAAAAAACTAAAATAAATGAAAAAAGTGCCTGAGATCCTAATCTGTGTGGAGGCATTTTGGGGTGGTTTTCGGGGTCAGTAGGGTATATATATGGTGTTAATCACGCTACTGACTTGATGTGGAGTGGAGGGAGCCGGGGAGAACTCTGGTTACCAGACAGTGCATTTCAGCAGAGGTTAAGGGCACCATCTATCACTTTGCGTGATAACGGAGCGAAGAGCATCCCACGTGCTCCTGGAGTGATAGCATCAACAGGCCACTAATTCAGTTTTTAGATGGCTAACAAGGATATTCTGTTTCCCATCTCTATTTACGTAGGTTATGTATTGTAGCAATGCACAGCGCTCCGTGTGCAAGTACTGACGTCTCCCCGTGCACGTATGATACGATCTCTTCCCTTGCTGTAAATGACGGTGTGCGTGTACACTCATCCATTGTCCTGGCAGTAACTGGTAATTCTGTGCCGTCAGCCAGCGCATTCATCTGCTCTAATGTTATTGCAGACTTTAGATTACCTCTGTGTCCGGACACACTGGAGGCTTTGCGGAGATAAGGAAAGAAAACACTGTCTTTGAAAAGAGTAAGTCAGTCTTATTAAAAATGGCCACCGTATTCCAACTAGCCAGGCCTCTCATGAGGCCGTTTGGTCTTTTTCAGCCCCTGTCGTCGGGCTCTCAATGAGAATTACAGTAACCGCTGAAAACAACTGTGGAGGGGGCTGGTAATAATGCAACTGTGACATACGGGAACAGCTGAGGTCAGCTTAGAACGCTAACAGTATTTAAGTTTAATAAATCCGTGGCTTTGAACGACCATCTCCCACCTCCCTCGAGGCACACATATTGGCCAGCATGGGGAAAGCTCAGAGGGTCATTGCTTTTTACGTCATTTCGTGGCTTCACGCAGAGGAAGACTGTTGTAATGCATAAAGATGAACCATCATTGAACGGGCCTGGACTAGCATTCACATAGCCATCAGCCTCCAGTTGCTGGATATTTTATCTGTCTAGACAGCACCCTGCACCCAGCCCAAGGAGCCCGCTCCTGGCATTGCTGCGATCAATTCCGGCATTCCCTCTGCCAGTGCCACACACAGCTAGGCTCAGCCGGTCATTTTGTGACTGGCCTCTACTCCACCAGGGACATCCGCTCTTCTAGCCTGGAAATATGTGGGAGCAGGGCCTGGCCACTGCTCTGTGTCTGTACAGAGCCTAGGACGATGGGGACAAACGGGTGGGAGGCCCTTAGGGTCTATTGCAATAATAATTAAATCAAATCCCCGTCCCTGTCAGACCATCCATTTATTTTGGGTCCCCGCCGGCGCAGTTTAAATGACTAGATCCTGCCAGTGCAAAATGCTCATGCAGCCCAGCTGGACTTCTCCAGCAACACACGGCCGCGTTCCTGACAGCACCCCAGCGAGCTCTTCTCTTCCTGCCTCGCACTCAGGGGGCAGCTGGGGTGGAGAGAAGGCCCAGAGACACTCGGCTCAGTCCGAGTCTGCTCAGGATTCTGGAAATGGGCTTCTGGAACACTGGCCCATGGTGCCGCCCCCTTGAGAACGGTGCTAGGAAGAATGCGGGGCGGGGAGTCACCGTCCAGCAGAAACAGCAGCTGTGGGGGATCCCATGTTAAAGCAGGGTGGGGCGCATGGGACAGTATCGTGTGTGTGGCCCTCAGCACTGCCCTAGAAAACTGTGGAGTTGTATGTTTGCTCTGTAGCCTCCCTTTTGTTCACTACAGACACAGAGGCTCACTTCACGGTAACGATGCCGATGCATATAACCAGGGTGTCGTCTTTGTTGGCTACTGTTCGTCGCGTGGACTCTGGGAGAAGATTCATCATCTTTCAGAGCATTTTCGGGGCTTTGCTTTTGTGATTCTGACCTGCCTCCCTCCGAGTGCCAGGCTGACGGGCTGCAGCCAACGTGCACCCGGAGCAGGAAGTGGGAGGGAATGGAGCATAGTTCACAGCACAGCCTCATGTCTCCTTTCAGAGGATTATTTGTGCCCACATGGGCACGGTTTGAGATCAGAGCCCACCGAGCACTGGGCACCACAGACACACATGGTGAGAGACAGTCCCTGCCCCCATGAGCTTACAATGCAACTAGACCAGGCAGACAAAGGGAGGCAATATACAAGATCATAGAACCACCTCTTAATGGCAGTGTCTCCCAGACATGCAGTTGGCGTAGTGTGCCCATTCAACTTAGCAAATAGGAGCAGTCCTGAAGCCATTCAACATTCCCCTCCTTCCAGTGGAAGCTGTGAAAATCCTGAAAAGGTGGCTCTGCTGGTGGCCACCGAACGGTCAGCTACATGTCAGGAAGCAGGGATTCTAAATGGAAGGGTGCAGAAAAATGGCCCCGCAGCATGTACTGAGAGTCAGTCTCCTAGAACAGACATCAAGGCCACCCTAACGAACGGCAAAGACTCGTTACAACCATCAGGCCCCCTGAACGCTGCAGACAGAGGAGGATGGAAGGTCTGGCTGGGTGTGCAGCATGACGCCATCTGGGATGCGGCACATAACCAGCCACCCAGCTAGAGCGTAGGCCCCCACTACAGGCCTAAACTTTGCCATTAAGTGTCACACGGTTAAGCAAGATTTAGGCATCGCAAGCTCCGAATGAAACGGCTAAAAAGGATTGTGGCCATTTAACTCGGACTAGCACATCCAGAATCCTGCAGTGGCCACGGAGACATTTGTTAGTGCCTAGGAACTTGATAGCATCTGTATTAGTGATGGGAATCCAGCAAGGGGGCAACTTAATTAGATTGAGTTCTTTCAGGAGCACGGCCTGGAACGAATGCTTTACGATGCTGTCACTACCCTTTTATCAAGAGTTCCCAGCTCTGTTTCTTTGTAATTTCTACACATTCATCTCGGCGGATCTCTGCAGCAATCCAAATTACGTAGCTCTCCCCAGGCCAGTGCCTTTGGAGGAGGCTGCAAAATGTTAGGCTGGAACTTAGTCTGGGAATGACCCTCCCACCTTTAGTATTTCAAGGCTAAAATAACCGGGGGTCAAATCTATTGGTTGGGAATGTTTCCCAGCCAATTCTGCTTTAAAATCTGTTGGCCTGTCAAGTTCCCCAAGGCCTTCCTTCTGAGTGTCTGGGGAAGGACAGATTTGTTATTTCCTAACACTGGTGGTTGCTTCAGGTCGGATTTGAGGCTGTGTGTGTGTAAGTTTATCCTTTTGTGCATCACACCTGGCTAATGGTCAGGGAGGTTGGGAGGACCATGTTTCATTGGGCCTTTAACTTTCACCACTCATAACATTAATACCCCAGAGCTTAAAAATAAGACAGCAGCTAAATTATACATTTTTCTGCCTGCAGTGCAGAATAATCTATTTCCATTACTGAGAATGAGAGAATCCACCATCATTAATTAGCAAGTGGACCTCCAAAGAGAATGCGTCATACATGAAGGGCAGTGCATTAACTCATCATGTCACCCTGGTTCCTGAAAACACCACGCTCCGATGCGGAAGGACATGTTGCACAGAGCGCTCCACGCTGTCCCAGCCCAATAATTAAAATAAGGTGTATCTAATACTCCTATGCAGGGAGGGTGACACTGCAAAAATGACTGCTGCTGGGATTCTTCTTGAGAAGCTACCAGCTTAGAATCATAGAAGATTAGGGTTGGAAGAGATCTCAGGAGGTCATCTAGTCCAACCCCCTGCTCAGATCATCCCAGCCAGGGCTTTGTCAAGCCTGACCTTAAAAACCTCTAAGGAAGGAGATTCCACCACCTCCCTAGGGAACCCATTCCAGTGCTTCACCACCCTACTAGTTAAAAAGTTTTTCCTAATATCCAACCTACACCTCCCCCACTGCAACTTGAGACCATTGCTCCTTGTTCTGTCAACATCTTGCACCATCACTTGCCTTCGCGGGGCTCAGGGGTGAGGCTCAGACAGGTGTGATGTGACATCATTCCCTCCCCGGGTGACCTAAGGAGATTGGTGGTTATAAATGAGGATTCCTACAGTGCAGTGCTGTGTATGCGGCTGCCTGCCCAAAGGCAGCCAATGCCCTAGTGAGCCAAATAAAGTACCAGAACACGTGGTGAATTTCTAGGAGTGCAGAGAGGTGTTTTACGGACTCGGGGGATAACAAGTCAGGCTAGGTGGGCTCGTGGTGCAGTTTGGATTCCCTAGACCCACCCAACCACCTCTCCCCCATAACTCTACAGTAGCGGTGGGGCCCAAGAAAGCCTCCGGACCCGTTTGCTGAAGCGTTCCCTGCACTAATGCATTCCCCAGCTCTTCCGCAGCGTTGGGTGGTGAGGGTCTGGGCACCTGGAGGGGCAGCAATAAGGAACTAGTGCCCAGGGATAGAGACAGGGCAGTGTGGTGGGGAGACCCAGCCAAACTGCACTCGGGTTCCAGGCTAGTTAACCCAGCCTCATGGCAACGATACAGGGTCGAGTCTCAGTTACACCAGGTCCCCCTTTATGTGGCTCTGGGAAGGTGTGTGTGTGGGGGGGGGCGTGGGTGTCTTAGAGCAAGTGGAAATGGCCCTCTGCCAACCCCTGCTGCAGTGAGGTTCCCCACCTGGTGCAGAAGTGGAGTAAGGGCTCCTTGCCTCACCTGTGCCCAGCATAGGGGGTGCGTTGGGGGAGGCAGAGAGAAGCTGATCTGGCCAAGCACCTGCCCTGCAGTGACTCTGTCCCCTGGGCCACAGCACTGCAGCAGGTGCCACTCCTCTGGGCCCCAGTGCTCTAGCAGGGGGTAGCTCCCCCCAGCACCTTCCTCCTTATAGTCCAGGGCGTGCAGAGATTATAGTAAAAATCTCTCCCAGCTTCAGCCCCGTTCACTGGGGAGCAGCTCCAGCCTTCCCTGACTGGTCCCTAGTGCTCTCCAAGGCAGCCCTGAGCAGGAGACCTCACCGGCTCCTCCTCCCTCTAGGCAGGCCCTGAGCTAGGTCCCTGCTGGACATGCCTTTCACCCGAGTATCCTGCTTCAATTCCAGCAGTGACTCTCCCCTCCCCAGCCCTGGGTAGCCACAGCCTTTCCCACAGGCTGCCAGCGCTCACAGGCCTGCTCCTGCCTTCCTGTCCCAGATCTTTCCAAACCCACCAGCCCTTTCCTCTAGTCACAAATTTAGCATCAGTCCCCCCACGAACAGCACTTCTGCTCTGCACCAAGACAGGGGACACCCATAAGTGCTGCTAAAGCACCACCCTGCACCCTGTTTGCTTTCACTCCCTGCTGATACTTTCCCCCTCCTGTTAAACCCCCAACTGCACAGGGCTGGTTAGCCCTACTTCCAGCCCTCCCTTTTGAACTAAGCAGCTCCTCTCCCCAGAGCCAGTCAGGTGGCTCGTTAGGCTCAGCTGAGGGAAGCCAGGCTGCTCACAGTAGTGAGGCCAATTGGCAGCAGGTTCATCCCATCTCCCAGTAATAGCGGCAGAGTCTGTTCCAATGCACCAGCCCCAGGCCTTGGGAATGGAACCTCCCCTGCACAAACAGAGCCCTTTCCATGTTTGTTGGGGGTTTATTAGACTGTGCTGCAGGTTCTTGTTGTGTCCCAGCACTTTCACTGTCTACCATTCAATGCACTTTTCTTTCCTGGCTGTGGTTCTAAGCAGGGGCATCGGCAGGGGAAAGAGAAAAGCCCGTTTAACCCCCGAGTTTCACTCTGTGTCTCAGTGTGCATGGAAAGCCAGCCCTGTTACTCCTCGGCATGGGACCAGCTGAGTCTGGGTGTGTTCCTAGAGCTAGTGAAACGCAGAATCCTTTGGGGGAAAACCAAAAGAACCTCCGGGTGAACTCAGTGACATCAACGGGAGTTTTGATTCTGACCTGGGCGAGACTTTTTTCAAGTTGTGCATCGGCATGTTAGAAAATAGATCCTAGGCAAACAGTGTAACCACGGGGTTATAACCAGCAGTTATGGGAATAGTTTTGTTCCAGTGCTTTAAATACTTTCTTCTTAGCTCTCGTGCGGTTCCTCAAAGAATTTCAGAGATAAAACAAGCTCTTCGTTGCACTCTTAATTCAAAAGCTGTCCTACTTGCTAAGGGTTCATTCCTTACTTCAATAACTTCCTTAGATACAAGGAACACTCCAGCACCAGACGTGCTAGAAAAGAGAATTAAATCTCTTGGTGGCATCCCTCAGAGAAGATGCGAAA
This sequence comes from Macrochelys suwanniensis, assembly GCA_033296515.1. Taxonomy (NCBI): domain Eukaryota; kingdom Metazoa; phylum Chordata; order Testudines; family Chelydridae; genus Macrochelys; species Macrochelys suwanniensis. The sequence goes on along the minus strand of CM065789.1, from coordinate 2,269,064 downwards.
CATTTTGGTACTTATCTCTATGAAGTGGAACTGTTTGCACAGTGACAGAACACACAGGTGAGAAATGGCCCCTTCTGCTCTGCAAGCTATTCCATACAGGTGAGAGGGCTCCCTTCGGCTGCAGGGGCTGAATATAACTTTTGGGACCAGGGCCAGTTTGTACAGTTTGCCTGGCATGTGGGAGGTGTTGCCAGAAACAAATAAGCAATAACAGGAAGTTCAGGCTGAGTCAGAGAATGTGAGGAGAAGGGGGTTTGAAATCCAATAGAGAATATCGTGTAGAATCTGACACAGTGAGTCAGACCAAAAGGGATAACAAAGCTATGATTAACTGTCAGGAACACCGTCTCGTTGTGCTGATAATGTTCAGCGTGGTGGTTAAAGGAGAGACGTCAGCTCCATTGCAGATAGCTTTCTGTGGGTGGTGATGAGTCTGACGGGGAGATTGATTGTATCGATGCATTGCCTTTACCGAGCCCACCACACCACAGTGATCTCGTCCAGCGGTAACACAGAGCAATGTGTCAGTCACGTGCACGACTGTTCAAGGCAGCTGCACAGCTGGAATTATCCTCTGCACCCGTGATCGTGGGGATTTCAGACCGTGCTGGCCGGACAGGTTCCCGCTTCTCTGGAATATCACAGAGTGACAAGGGTTCTTAACCTGAAGAATATGCAAAAATAACAAGACGTCATTATTAATGACTATGTTACCAAAGACGAACGTGTGTTGCATGTGCCGGGCATTGCCACACCTGGCCGGGGCACTGGCTAGCTCTCCCCAGCTCTGCAGGTTTGAATCTGTTCTAGCACCTGGACGGGAGGAGACCTCAAAGGAAATCCCAGACTGGTCCAGGGTTGGCATCCCTCCCTTGGAGGCCCTGTTCCTGCAAACACTGGCACATGTGAGATCAACGGAGAATCACCCTCCTTTGTAAGTGTTTGAAAGGATCAGGCCCCGGTGCTAGGCGCTGCTTTGTGGTTGGGATTGCAGGGCCAGAGGCTCAGCTGGTGTAAAGCAGTATCTCTGTGGAGCTACACTGATTTACACCAGCTGAGAATTTGTCCCATTGTCTGTTGAACGCGCTCTGAAGCCCGTGGAAAGGTGCAGTGGTGTTATTTGCACCCTTCACTCCTATCGCCACAACCCTGGCAGCAAAACAGGCCACACTATGGGCCCAGCAAAGACGAGCACGTCTGAGTAACTTTAATCCTGTGAGTAATAATACTGATCCCTCGCTCTGCTACACCCTTGTCATCCTTAGCCCTCAAAGCGCTGTGCAAAGGAGGACAGGACCATTGTCTCCATGCTACAGATGGGGAAACTGAGGCACAAAGTGGGGCAGTGATTTGCCCATGGTCCCCTAGCAGGCTAGTAGCTGAGCCAGGAATCCTCCTCTAGGCCACTCTAGATGGGCCCCAGGGAGGTTCGTAGGCAGCTAAACCCAAAACTTGGGCACCTGAGTCCCAGTTGTGGCTCCGTTGTAGGACCGAGCCCTGGGGTCCCCAGGCCAGTAATGCACCTTCTCAGCTTTACACGCACAGGTGTTGAAACTTTGACATGTGGGAAAGGGTTGGAAGGATTGGGGCCTAGGACTGCACAGCACTCCAGGCAGGGCCGTGCTGGGAGCCGCGCATCAGGGCAGGAGAGGGCATGTCCAAAACTGATTTTTTTTCCATAACGCTAAGAGATCATTAGAGCTGGTCGGGAAAATATGGCGCAGGGATTTTTATTTTTATTTTTTTGAGATTCTTTAATAGCTTTTCAAAATGTCAAAGTTTTTAAAAATGTTGAAATTTCATCAAATTTCTTTTTCGATGGTTGATGAAAAAGTTTGACCCATTCAATTGCTGGCTGGAAATCTGATTTGCTGTGGAAATTCTTGGGGTTGGGGGTGGGGTGCTAAATCAAAATGTTGGGGGGGGATCAAAAACTCAAAATCCAGGAAATTTCAACCAGCTTGAGATATGACTACGGCGCGTGTGACATAGTGCCCTCTTGTGGATCCAGCGGGAATCTAAAATGAAGTCGGCTAGAGCGAAAGTGAGGGATAAAGAGATTTGGCAGTAAGACATTGAATCTGGTGTCATTCACTAAGTAAGTTCCTCATCTGACAGTTAAATAAAAGCCTGTTATTGATACCGGAGACTCCCTGCTGCCTCTGGAATATTATAAAGGTGCTACAGCAGCTCCTTAGTTAATGGTGTGTTGACATTTGCACTTAAAGCAGGGATTAAATCCCTGTGTTAGGCATGAATAATACAGCGTCTCCTCACCTGATGGCATTTACTCTAAGTTCAGAATTAATTTTCTAAGCATTTTCAAGTAAATATGTTAGTTTGGGTCCATTAGGGACTCCCTCCCATCTAACCCTCTTTTTCAGCTCCCACTAACATATAACATCCTGATTTTGTTTAGCTATATATGAAAATTGACACAATTCCAGATTGGAGGCAGAGACTACGTTTTTTACGTGCTGACGTGTTCATTTGTGATCTATTAGCACTGTTGATTTAGAATTTCTATGTCACAATGACCATTGGTGAATGGCTCTGTTATCAGATAGAAGCTCCAGAATCTAAGTGTTGTGATTTTCTGTTCTGTGACATGGGTGCTGAGGATGTTGGATTAAAGTGAGCATGTTAGAAAGTAGTAACGTATTGGTCTTATTGCATGTCATGGAGGCCGGGGGCCAACACTTGGAAATTGGGAAGGTGTTGGTGTAAAAAGTGCTTTAATTTAGGATTTCCCTGGTTTTTAGTGTTTTGTGTTGGGGGGGGGGGGGGGCGAACCCTGAGGTTTTTTTTCCTGTGAGAATATAAATGAAAGCCTACTGACTTGTTACTAGGAATAAGAGTGTTAACTTGTAGCAAAAAGGGCTGCGTTTGCTCCCATTTAATTAGTTCTCTTTCAGTCACTCCGCTTTGTAATCTCATTCGTGGTTCTCGCTTTATAGGTTTAATTCCACAAAGTTAATATGTCTGCATCATAACAAAAAATTCCAGGTCATAACCTGAAATTGCTGGGACATGCATATAAGGCGGACACCGCATGCAGTTTCCTCAGAGAAAAAGACCAAGATCTTCTAATTTGGTATTAGGCAATGACTCTGCCTAAAGAACATGAGGCCAGAGCATTTCGTTTCATTCTTTTTATATACAGAGTTCGCTCAAGAAGTGATTTTCAATTATTCTTGTAAGTAGCAACATTTCCCCTCTTTAACAGGTGCACAAAGGACTTTGTTTTTAAGAGGCACTGAGAGGAAGGATGGTCATGTTGTTAAGACACAGGACAGGGATTCTGGTCAGTTCCCATCTCTACCACTGATTTACTGTGTGAGCTGGGGAAAGTCGCTTAATGGCTCTGTGACTCAGTTTCCTCAGCTGTAAAATGGGAATAGTAATTCTGCCCTACACCACATTGGGTGCTGCAAGGTTTAATTAATGAATTAATGATTCTGAGGTGCTCAGACCAAGCAGGAATAGGAACCATCACTAACCAATTAAGGTATCAGCAGAACCTAAACTGGGCTAAATATGTACTTATCAGACCAGAAACTGCAAAGACTGTTCCGGGATTTTTCGGTTGGGATTTTTCCTTTTCTTGTGTTTCCTCTATGAATGCTCCGAAACTGGTTTAGGGCTGGCTGGCTGGTGATTTCTTCCCTCACACCCACACACTCAGTCATTGCCTAACTGCCATCTCAGCAGCTGATCTCAGCCCACCACGGATCTCGGAGAGAAAGACATTTGAATCCCCCTCCACCCCACCTCCATGTGCTTCTATTCAGGTCTTTCCTGCAGAAAGGAGGCCACTCCAATGCCTCACTCCTTATGGCTTCAAAACAACCTGCTTATTGAGATGCCAGAATATGGGATGAAAGACACAATAAAAATATATTGTGTCCTGAGCGCCGATATGTCCAGATCCATCACGAATCCAGTCCTCCTCCCACAGAGGTCAATGGCATTTGGGCCAGGGCATTACAATATACAATGTTACTCATCATGTCAGAGACAGAGCCCCTTGGCACAGAAAGAATGAGGTGGTTTAGACAGGTGACTTGACCCAGTCTGCATGAATACTTACCGATCAATGGTATTTGCAGTCTGACACTCAGTGCACAGGAATTACCTTCAAAAGCCCTTGATTGGCTCTCTCACCCTCTGCCATTTGGGTTCTCAGCCAGTGTCTGAATCCATCACCGCCGGTTGTGAACTCTTATAGACACGTTTTTAAGCTACCTTTTCTGCTCTGGCTGCTCTGGATTTGCTAAGTATCAGACTCCCTAATGCTAACATTTGATTTCTAAATTGTCGAAACTGGCCATCGCTGTGTACTCAAGAAACACAACAGAGAAATCTCATTGTTCCCTATGCCTGGGACAATCCGCATGGAAAGCAGCTCTCTTCAGTCTGAGTCTTGTTCTCCTGCTCACTGAGATATCCTATGGCATTTCTTCAAAATGGGAAAAGGGGCCAAGTGAAACAGAGGGAGAATTGTAGAAACCTGCAGAAATCAGTTGGAAACCATCTATTGTACTTTAAATTCACAATAGCACCAATTATCCATCTGAATACAATCTATTATGCACATTAATGGCTGGAAAATTTGGTCTCTTTGGGGAATCATCAGGCTGCTCAAAACATGCTATTTAATCTCTCAGAATGGAACTGCCTATCAAACATGTCCTTGAGAAGTGTAGAGGGGTGCTAACGCTGGTCGTTAATGAAGAAAAGCGGTTCTGCAAAATTATTTATAAACCACCACTGCAGCTCAGAAGATTAGTGGGTGAGGAACAATAAGGATGTTACATCCTCAAAACTCAGAATCAACCAAACAGATCGTTTCATGCCCTCATTATGAAAGATCTTGTCTGCATGGTGAACCTGACCAGAATAACTATTCTGAAATGCCTCCCAGTGTGGACACTCTATTTCAGAATAAAGGTAATTTTATCCACAATAATTACTCTGCTTTGGAAACACATTAGGTGACGTTTATTCTGGAACAGTGTCCAGACGGGGAGCTACTCCAGTAATTTTTCCTGTGAAGATAAGCACTTAGATGTTGAGCTAGTTGGGAAATATTTTAGAAAAAAAAAAATCACAAAAAATGCTGATTTGTCAAAAACAAAACTGCGGGAAAGGGTGAGTTCTGATGAATTTCCCAACTCAAAAAACGTTTGACATTTTTTTAAATTGTCAAAACAGCCTGTCTTGACATTTTGGAAATGAAAAGTTTGGGTTTTTCAGTTCAAAATGATTTTTTGTTTAGACATTTAACTTAATTTATAATAAAAATGTTTTTTAAAAGGGAAAAAAGGTCAAAATCAAAATGAAATGTTTCAAAGTTATCAAAAGAAAATGTTTCGATTGACCTGAACTGATTTTTTTTCCATGAAAATTTTCAACTTTTCATCCTGATTTGGGACAGTAAAAATGTTGAGAGTCTCAAAAAATTCTTGTGGGAGAGGAAAAGCATTTTCTGCTCTGCTCTGCTTAGATGCTGTTTGCACAGGTATCCATTCTGCACAGCTCTCTGGATAAATCCTGTGTTGTCTGGGGCTACTTTAGTGGCATTTGTTACTAAAGACAACTGCATGAAAGTAAAAGTTCTGCTGAGGAGTTCAAGAATGACAATATTTATTTGTATGGGCTTTTTTGCAGTCTGCAGATGACTTCAGAACTTTCTCGGTCACTAATTCTCTGACATACTCATCTGCATTCAGACAGTGAGTGCTGGTCGAAAGATTATTAATTAGGAGACCTCAGGGCATTTCTCCCAACCCATTTTTGGAAGTTTTATGGAAACTTACAGCAGAGATGGAAATAAATGTACAGGCTGACACTGAACACAATGGGCTCTGGCAGCTCCCAGCAGCAGACCTGGAATAACAATAAAAATGGAGACACACAAATGGTCTTTCAAGAAAACTTAAATTAGAAACAGAAAAGTGTGGCTGGAGAGAACCATAGGTCTGTGCAGTCCAGCTTTCTGGACTCCCAGAGGGAAGGCCTATATTTCAGCAGGTACATGATGCCGAGGAATATTATCTCTAACTAGATGCCAGTGCCAATCCATCACCAATGGGCCTTTACTCACCCCAGTAGCCCGCCCTCTGTCACTAGCCTGCCTGGGGCCTACACTAAGTGTCATCTGCTCTTTGCATATTTCACATTAATGAGCCTGGAGGAGAGAAAGCGCTGTCTGGTTGTACCTAAGCAGCATAAGATGTGGGGGAGTGATAGCTCTTTAGAGTCTTCCTCCCTGGCACCTAGCTCTCTTTGTCTGTTTGCAGAGAGGTTAGCCTGGCAGCTTCAAATAATAGATCTCAGGATGGGCGTGTGTGTGCATGTGTGTGTGTGTGCACACATGCGTGTAATAGGCACACTTTTGCTCTGATCTTGCCCTAAAATGTCCAGCCCACAGTAATGAATGTCTTATGTGAGCATTTCCTCTTACTAGAGTTTTATAAATGGCCTGACTGCTTTGTATCAGCTCAGCAGGGACGTTTACAGCTGGAATGTAGCCAACACAGAGAGAGTTAATGCATTTTCTGTCGTCTGCATGAAATGAAATGTGTTACATTTTGAGTAGAGAACCTGATGATTTCCCATTGGTTTAATTGCTGTATGTCACTGCTAAGAGATCCGCTAGGTTACCAATGAGTTGTCTGTGTGTACTTCCACGAATTCCGATAATCCCGTTAGTAGCCAAACGTGTAACAAATGTAACTGATCCAGTTACAAGATAAATTGATTGTAGCATCTTGATGGCATTTACTGTACTTTATCCAGAGCTAGTTTAGCAGAGAGGGTCGCACTAGTTCCCTTCCCTTTGCTCAGTGTCTCTTAACCAATTCAGGGGAACAGAGATTTAGCAAAGTAAAAACATTTTTATTCCTCCTAGCTCCTCTCCCTCACCCCAACCCCTCACACACCACTGTAGGGGCGTTATAATGCAGGCGAAAAGAGCCTGTAGGAAACCTGCCCGTGTGGTAGCATTATAGTCTGTAATGTAATTAAACAGCATCAGCCTCATGAGAAAAAGAATCCCCTCTCCCTCATGCCTCAGTTCTGCCGGCCTTATTCAGAAAGGGGGACAGCTCTGTGCTCAGAGACAGCACAATGCCTAGGCCCCACTCGCCCCCTGGGGATTCCAGTGGGACTGCTCATGCAATGGTTTCCCGCGGCTCGGGTACCACAATCAGGGCCTTACACTGCTCCGTTGTCACTACATTTGCCCGTGAAGTTAAAGTAGCTCATAAATTGGTCTGGTGAGTCAGAAACCGCATGAAGCCGCTGATGATTTAATGTAAGATCAGCCAAGGGCCCAGCTGTTAGGAGAACACGTTAATTCAAAATCCATGTATTCAGCCCCTGGAAGGAGGCTCCTGTTTTTTCTTTTTAACTACACAACACCCATGGGATGGCAGCTGTGGAGGCTCCCCGGGGCAGAGCGCTTTAGCATGCAGGGAAGATAGGCACAAGTGGTGCTGGTATCTGTCCCAATGCTCATGTGTAACCAATCAGTCAGATACAGAAGCAGAGTCTGGGGATAATTAAAACCTTCCTATCAGATTTCACTCTCTATATTGCCCACCAGCTTTCCCAACAACAAACAACGTGTGTTCCCTAAAGTAACTCTGAGTCCACTGCGAGTGAGAATACCCACAGCTCCATGTGTCAGCCCATGAACGAAGGCTTTTGTTAGACGACCATTCTGCTGCCTCCCTTTAAAGAGCAAGAGAGAGCATGAAATGCACAATGCAACTGGGGATGGTCCGAGTGAACAGAAACGTCCATTCTCCATGTTGCTTATCGGAAAGGCAGATCCCAGGTGTTAGAAAACGAGGGACAGCTGGATGGCTGTTCCAGGGGCTTGAGCTGAAATGTGAGATTCTGAATCCAGTTATTATTTATCAAAGTCAAGTGCCCAACACAGCTCTGCCACACCCAAGGGCTGCTCTAGCCCCTTATCACACTGCCCCCTGATCCTTCTTCCACTCGCTCAATGATACCAACTCATTGACAGAGCCCAATAATCAGCAACTTACACAAACATCTCCATGCATTGTTCCGGGGGACATACCTACGCTTCCTCAGGAAGGGATCCGTTTTATTCCTGAGTTAGCAGGACATTCAGAATTTGCTTTCTGCAAGTATTCTCCAACCGTTGCTTAAAAGTCGCAGTTTGAGTGACTATTCCTGCGCTTGCTGGAGTAGCCCTGGAGAACGAACCCCAAAGGGCAAAATGAAGTTGGTGAAAAATGGGGGTGGATATTTAGGAAACTTCCCCCTTCACCAGCCCCACAGTAGTCACTGCTGTTGACTCTTGGATGTATTGTGTTGTGATTCTACCCAAAGCCACCTTTGTCTGCACTTAGCTGTCATCATTTTGATGCCCCAGATGCTCCAAACCTCGACGAAGCTTTGGCTCACCAGTGTCTGGGACTCCAAATATATTGTTTTCTTCAAAAAGCACCTGACGGTCTGATGCCTTGCTGGCAGGTGAATGATGATTTAAGACCTCTAGGCAAAGGAGACAGGTTAACTGATGAGGCACAATTGCTTTCCTAAGGAAGTTCTTTTCCTGCAGTTAAAAAGAAAAACGTTATTCATGTTCAATTGGTCAGACCTTCGGCTCCTTAGCAGGCTACATTCAGAGTGTACCATCCCGGGTTCTGAATCAGCCTGTAACATTGCTAAGTTGCTCTGGGCACCTGAGATTTTCAAAGATTTGCCAAAGGACTTGTACAAATTACTGGATACAGTGAAAACTGCTTCAAGTTGTGAACCTAGTGCAAAGTCTGTCTATGAAAGATTGCTGCATGAGCCATCTTTGAGCATATGAACAGTGTAGCTCACTGCTGTCCTTGTGCTTAGAGGATTCTACTGGGGCGGGGGGGCGGGGGGAAGCTTTATGGAGCTAATTATATGTAGCAATACAAAAAACTCCATTTGGCCTAATGGTCTTATATCGAAGGGTTCAAATCAGCCACCATTGTTAACTATGTACTCCTATGGTTTGATTTCCTTGTCCCCTTCCTGAAAGAAATCTTTCCTGAACCCTCTCCTCTGGCCTTCCAACAATCCCCCAACTCCTCCAAGCTCATCATCAGAAGCAGGCTCCCCACAGATCAGGAGCCACCAACTCAAAGTGGCACCAGACGCTGGCAGAACAACAGATGCGAAACCTGCAGACATCTCTCCACTGCTACTATGATCAACACCTCCCACAACACACCTTTCAAGATCCATGGGTCCTACACATGCCTATCACAACTTGCGGTGTACCTCATCCAGTGCACTAAATGCTCCAATAACAACTGTGTGGGTGAAACCAGACAATCACTCTGCTCTCGAATGAACTCACACGGGGAAATGATAAAAGACAAAAACACTCCATCACCTGTGGGGGAACATTTTTCACAAAGTGATCACTCTGTAGCTGACCTCTCAGTCCTCATCCTCAAAGGAAACCTGCACAACAGTTTAAAAAGACGAGCCTGGGAGCTTACATTCATAACTTTGCTAGACACTAAAAATCATGGACTGAACAGAGACACTGGCTTTATGGCTTATTACAGCAACCTGTAACCCACAAACAGCCCCCTCCCTTTCCTCCCTATGACTGGAGGGGTATTAACGGGCCACTTAACCCTGTATGGTCCCTTGAAACGGGTTAACTACTTATGCTAAACAATCTGTTCCACCTTGTATTTAGTTGTCGCCCTCAGAGTAAGTTTCCCAGACTTGAAGAGCTCTGTGTAAGCTCAAAAGCTTGTCTCTCTCCAACAGAAGTTGGTCCAATAAATAAAGATATTCCCTTGCCCACCTGGTCTCTCTGGCAAAGAGGTCAGAGAATGATCCAGTGGTGGGTTAATGGCTAATCGCTCTCCAAAACAGACTCAGCGACACATATGCTATTCTCTCTCCTGATGGGACAAAGAACCAATGCAACACATTTGACTCTGTGAAATGTATCTAGATAATCCCTGTAAACAAATAATGAAATGAGACCTAGCAGAAATGTCGATTAGTGGAATAGGATACAGATATGTTAATTTTGCGGATACTACATTGGTCTCATCACAGCCCTCTTTTGGATGGAATCAGAACTGCTCGGTCATGTGTCATGAGTCTTATAGCGCTAACAAGTAAGGAAGATTCTCCTTTAGCACAAATGGTTGGAGCTGGGTGCTTTTGGAGCAAGAGATCCTGAGTCTTCTGCTGTCACCACAAAGCCCCTGGTGGGTACGTGGAGCAGTATACTAACAAGTCCCTGTGTCCCTAGGTTTGCTACGCTCTAGGGTGATATTTGGTGGGCTCAGTTGCTTTTGTCTTTACTGTCCCTTGCTGTTCCAACGTCTTCCGTGTAATGTCTGAGTTTACACCAGACGCTTTACATCCTGAGCGCACAGGGCTTTGGGAGAGTGCCCTCTGCTGGAGAGTGTGTGAGGAAAACAGCTCTGCCGGGCACGTTCTAGCGTAAACATACCGGCTGATCTATCTGGCTCGTCTCTTTGGACAGAATGGGGGGAGAATGTCCCTTTCTCCACTGGAAAGACAACTTGCCTTATGAGTGGTTTTTACCATCTCCATCATGATAGACCTCTTTGCTCAGAGTTTCAGGGGCAGAGGGGGAGACTGAGTCAGGCCTTTGCTGCCATCTGAACACTTTACATGTGCCTCTAGCGTAATTCTGCCAGGAGCCCTTCACACCTAGCCAGGGCCGCCCCTAACTTTTTAGCCGCCCCAAGCACGTGCTTGGTAGGCTGGTGCCTGGAGCCGGCCCTTCACACCTAGCTTGGCCTGCGTGCCCGTCTGGGCTTGTTACGTTACTGAGCAAGGTTATTCCTTCCCCTTTCGGACACTGTCTAGTCTGGGAAAACAGGGACAAGATTCTAACACGTTCAATAGCTAACAGGTTCCCAGTTCTACAAGCACCTCCTGCGTGGGCTGGACCTTGGAACCCCCACAATTGCGCAGGCCTGGGGCCTCAATGAGCCCCTAAGAATGTCACCAATGCTTGCAGGAAACAAAATCCTGTCTGAATCCCCGTTGTCCTCAATCAATCGGGGACACGTTCTTCTGGAGGACACTGCTTCACTGCCAAGTCCTCTGTGCATGTCTTTCCCTTGCGTTGTTATTGCACTGTCAAGCTAAAAATCCAATCACCGAGGAAGTGCGGCTGGATGGGAGCTCGAGTAACAATGTACGTTTCTAGTACACTTTTCAATCCGTGGAAATTAATGATGCATATTGCTTTCTACTGTGCACATTCATTGTTTGTACAGTGTGACTTTGGCAAATTGAGGTTAACTTTAATCTCTGATCTGCAAGGCTCTATTATAGACTTTATTTTTCACTTATTCCTTAACCAGCACGGTTTGCACCAAAATATGTTTTGATGCTAAAATTGCCCAGCCTGTGATGGAAAAATATTGTGAAACATAGTGTGATCATAAAACTAATAAAGCATGTTATCTCATCATCTGTCAGATGACACACTGCAGATGCTGTTTGCCTAGACAATGGGCCTCAGTATTACTCTTCCTTTTATTAGCTGACGAGGACGAGAGCTGGCTCTGCCATCTCTCTGAGGGACAGAGCCATGCAGTTATGGAATGACGAGAGAGAATTTTCCACGCCTTCCAGCTGTGCCTGAGCTGGAGATACCTTCACAACTGTCTGGTTGTGTCATTTGTGTCCTTCTGCTTCCTATTGAAACAATGGAACTCAAAGGTGCTTTGGGACAAAGAAAATGTTTGCGAACCCCAAGCCAGGCTGAGATTTGGTTTCAACATTAGGCAGAGGTTTGGGCAGGATTGTATCTCCAGCAGTTCACCTTGCCGACAGAAGGACATTCCAACTTGTCACTGGGAGAAGCTTAGGGACATAGGGTGCCCTGATTTGTTCCAAGTGCAGCTGCTGTGCAGGTTGTTCCACAACTGCCTGCTGCCTGGCTCCTTCCACCACCAGACACAGGACGCTGGACTTGCTGTCGAATCCAGCCTGGCTCCATTGAAATGCAAGTGGCTTTTAATCATTTGCTTACTTCCACCTTCATGCCATTCTCTTCTGCACTTTGTATTTTCTTCCCAGCCGCGAACACATCTCCCCAAAACCCCACTCAGCCTTGAAAAGTTCCCTGTAGTGATTTTGCTCATTACAAATCAAAGGCCATTACTGCTACTGATTACAAAGACGTCTCGGAGTTTCCTAGGGAGTAACTGACTCTCTGGGTGACACGGATCCTTGCAGCAGGCTCTCTGTGTTTCCCTGTAATAGAACACAACTCTGCCTTGCTGAATGTGTTTCACAAATGAACTAAACATTTGTATCCCTCTACGGCTACAGTGCAGTGTCTGGGAGCAAGCTCAGTTTTCATGTCCATGGATTAGGCCTAAGTCCAGTTCAGGATTTGGGTTCCCCCATTCTGGGTTGAGGTCTCTAGGAATTCTTAGGCCACGTCTTGGTCTCCTGATGCATTTTGATACCAGTTGCCAAACCCCTGATAAAGGTGCTTTTCCGCATTGTGGTAAACCGAAGCCAAACAGCTAACGCTAAGAAAGTCTAGAGGTCAGAGACCAGGAGGAGACCTGTGTGGGGAAGATGATCCCACAGCTGCTGACCATGAGGTTCTTACACCTGCCTCTGAAGCATCTGGCACGAGCCACTGTCTGAGACAGGACACTGGGCTAGACAGACCTGGGCTCTGATCCAGTCTGGAAGTTCCTGTGTTTTTATGTTCCTAGGATTTTTTTAAAGATTTTTTTTCCCTGCCCCCCCCCTTTTTTTTTTAACTGTAAAGCCCAGGTTGTTCCTGCCTCAGGTGACAGGTGAGCCGGTGACATGGTGACATCACAAGAGCCAATAGCGAGGTCACAGCGGCGGCAGAAGGGACAGAACTGCCACTCAGACTGTTCTAAAGTCCGTTTTCATTCCCAGGACTTCACTCTCAATGACCCATTACTGTTCTGGAGAGGGACAGTTTTGTTAAAGATTCCCCATCCCCATCTCTTTGGTTGAGGTGTGAGAAATCCCGCAAAAGTAGGCCAGAGCAGCACTGACATTCCTGAGGAGGGAAAAAACTAGCAGGAAGGTAACTTTGGCCTTGTCTACACCTCCACTTGACAGCGGTGCAACTGTCCCGCTCCGGGGTGTGAAAAAACACGCCACGGCAGCGCTTTAATGTTGCTAGTGAAGACATGCCCTTATACCCCTGCTTCCCCTGCATACTCCTAAAGACCCTGCCAGGCCTGCAGAGAAAAGCTGCAACCGGCACAAGCCCAGTGTTTGAAAAGTCTTGTTCAGATAAGCTCTAAGCCATATGACAACAAAGTAAGAGCCAGTGCATGCTTGCCCAGCCCCAGTGCACTTCAGAGCCCCAACCCCAAGTGTGATCCCACTCCCTGGGCCGGTGTAGTCACCACCATCAGATCCCCTAGTCCGGCCTCCTGCAGAGCACAGGCTAGAGAGAACCTCGCCCAGTTCCCCCTGTAGTCCATTGCTCACTCATCCCCACTGTTAACAGCCAAGTGCCTGTAAAGATTCCTCACTGCCCAGCACAAGAAAGTCAATCTCTCCGTAGAGCAGAGCGGTTTTGTGCTGTCAGTGGCATGTCGTCGATGTGATCTCAGATACTCTGGGGTCTGGCTATAAATATATTCCCAAGCAATTCTCCTGCACTGCTAACACCGCGGCCCCATGTAGTAATATTTTTTACTAGTACAATTCGCAGTAAATCTCCAAAACGGATTATAAATAATTCACGGGGAATGTAGTGCTCTGTGGGCGCTAGCCCCGTGCGCTGGGTGGCCATTCTCGGAGGACGCAGGGGAGCCTTTCAGAATTTTTAGTTGACAAACGCAAGCTGTGAAAATCCCCCAGCTCCCGTTTTACCTCTTTGATGAAATGTTCCATGCGCAGGCTTGAAATTTCAAACCCTGGATCCAGGCGCATTTAGGTTTGTCAGCAACAGCCAGCCACGGCCCCATGCAGCTCGGAGATGAAAGACTTGGTGCTTGGATTCAGAGTACTCAGAAAAAATGTATCTGAAAGCCTTCATTATCCTGACACCATGACTGAAATCTGTTAATTTTTGCAATGAAGAATAGGCTGCATTTGGTTTAGCCTTGTTATTTCTTTATTTTTAAATGCCCGACTCACTGTACCAATCAGACGCATGCAGGGTGACATGCATTCCTGTGCAGAGACCCGGCTAAAGGGTTAGGCACTGCTTCAGCCCTAGGGGTGCACACACACATTCCTCCCAGGTTACTGCCATCTGATAAAAAATAATCACTGTCCTGCTTGTAGCTTGTATTCGTCTCCCTCTCCCCCACCCCCGCTCTTTGGGGTAGGGACTGTCTCCTACTATATGTTAGTATAATGCCCAGTTCAGTGGGGCATCTATGCACTACAAATAATACATAAAGCAATCATCTTCTATAGCCCTCTGCGTGCTGAAAGCACTATGCAGACACTGGCTAATTAACTACCGCTCACCTCTGAGGGAAGCCTTGCTAGTCTTTTTCACAGATAGACATGCCTCTCTGCCTCAGTTTCCCTGTGGGCACATAACACATCAGTGACAGAGCTGGGATTAGAACTCAGGGATTTCTGGCTTCCATTCCTTGCTGCCCCCTACACCTGAGAGCTCTCTAGCACAGAGGGGATACAGAACTTGCCCCGATGCCCTGTCATAGAGGCAGGACAAGAAGTCCAGAGAGGGCTGTGGAAATTGCTTTCCTGGCAACTTGTCAGAAACAGCAGCGTGACCATTGCTCAGGGTTTCTGGCATGACTTTGTGGGCTTGCCATACCAGGGCACCAGTTTGCTGGGTGGTTGATTCTGTTCTGAGCTCAGATCATTCATCACTTTTTAAATTGTAGACAATTCCCTTGTTGATCGTAGCAGCCGGAGCCAGTACTGAGCCTGTATCTCCCAGCCCAGACCTGGGCAATCTGCATTTCACTGAGATAACCATATGCCCTTTAGACATTAAGGCATTTTAAATATCTCACTGCGGAGTCACAATACTGTGTGTTTCATTTCATGCTTTGTTAAGGAAAGAAGCATTTCAATGCATCCTCGTGGAGGGTCTAATGGGAAACTAGTCAACTTTCTGGAAGCATAAAATGTAGTTTAATAGCAACAACCGTTTTAAAAATTGAGGTCTACATTACAATACAAATAACCTTGGGACACGCCTTTTTTAATATAGACTACGTTTAAATGCTAGATTCTCGGTACTAATTTCCCAACCACCCCTAGTGAACAACAAATACAGAGGTAACGGGGTAGCAGGTGTTTTCTTCCTCCCTGGACGTTACTGTCTCTTATGTGTCTAACATATTCATTGCGTTCCCATGTAGAACATTAAAATAGATCAGATAAACAGGTGCCTAGTCAGCGGCAGGTTGCGTGGGAGTGAGATTGTCACGAACCTGTCCTGGGAATGGAGGAGGAAACAAGTTAGCAGGCAAAGAGCCAGTGAAACTTTGCAGCTCAGACAGAAGAGCAGCTGTTGACACTGCCAAAGGAGGAAAGGGGCTGAATCCTCATTCCATTCAAGTAAAAGGCAAAATTCCCAGTGACATCAATGGGACCTGGATTTGGCCCAGTAAGAGGGGCCTTAGAGAGAAAGTAGAACCATTAATAAACGAGTGTGAGATTGAAATCAGTGATAAATCTACAAGAGCTGAGCTACTGAGCCGCTTTTCTCTAACGTGTCTCAACAAGAAACAAGTCCAGGGCAGCCAGGAGGCGATGGTGACCCTGTTGTGAAGAAGCAGGAAAGAGAACATTTGGAAAATGGAGATTGATGCAAATTACTGCTTCCAGATGACGTGTGAAATGTGCTAAGGGAACTGGCTAATGAATTTACTGAACCCTGGCTAAGTCAGGGATTCATCTTTAAAAGACATGGAAAACTAACATGTGATGCTAATTTGAGCCCAGTGACCCCTCCACAGTATAGAGACTGGCTGTTTAGTCAGGAGCTAGTTTGCATATTAGTGACCTGTCCTGTTCAGCAGTCCCAGCATTTGGCTGCTCTGCATACAGCTGGCAAGGAAATGGTTGTCCCATCTTGTGAGAATTCAAGATTTGTCCCATCCCAAATCGGGACAAAAGTTGAAACCTCCATTTTTTTGTGAAGATCGAGTCAGTTGAAGCATTTCCATTTCAACCTTTTAAAAAAAAACCCACCTACAATTAAATTAGATTGTGAAGGGAACGTCATTTCAACTGAAAGATGAAACCTTTCAACAATTTCAAAACTTTTCCATTTTTTCCCGTCTGAAAAGGCAAGAAGAGCAGCAGGTTGTCAATCTTCACAAAGCGAGTTGAATGGACGGCAAATGTGTCACTTCTCTAAAATGACACAACTCAACAAAAGCGTCATCCTGCAAATTAATCTCACCCCGATGCACAATGCTCCTGTCTTACTCATGCTGAGCGGGACCGTATTCTGATTTCAGTTTGACTCCTCTTAGAGTAAGGCACCGCTCAGTGTAAGTAAGGAAAGCGGAACCTCTGGCCCGATCACGGTGGGAACATCAGAATACTTAGAGACAGATCTTTAGCTGAGAAGTTCAGCTCTCAGGTCACATAGTTACTCAATTAATGCAGTAAAGAGGCATGTGCCACAATTGTTCTTAGCATCAGAGCTGCCTGGCGTTACTCTTGAATAGAGCCAGTGCGTTAGCTGCTCTCCCCTTGGGCTGAGCTATGAGGTTCAGGAAAAGCAATTTAACATTCTCTGCAGCTTGAATCTAAATGAGAAAAGTCTCCATTTAGATTAATCTCGTCTAAAGCTGGAATAAATTCATTTCTTCACATTAGCTATTCAAATAGGTTGCAAAGAAAACAAACAGCAACAATCTTACTGCAGCGCCAGCCCAGATTGTAGTTTTCTTATTGAAGGATCAGGTCAAAACATAGCAGAACCGAAGTTTGTCCTGAGTACATGAAAGACATTTACTGCAGTAAATATTGGAGGTAAAGAAGTTTGAACTGACACAGATTTATTACATTCCTAAGACCCTGTTCGGTTGCAGAAAAGCAGTTGCATCTAACTCTCTCCTCCGGCTTGATCACCTGGGCCTTGCCTTTTGTGTCGTACTGTCTCTAGTTCTGCCGAGACTTCCCAGAGGACTACGCTGAGTAAGGAGTGCAAGCCCCGGTGCGGTGGGATATTCAGCCCTTGTCTCGACGAGCCAGGAGGCACCTGCCATCTGCTTTGCCTTTTCACACCTTCTTTTCCAGGGATGTTCTTGCTGTCGGGTGGTTATTATGTGCATGGTAACACTAGGGTTTTTTTTAAACTGAGTGATTGCTTGAAGCATGGATCCCCTATCTCCAGCTTAATAAAATGTGAGTCAGAGAGCAATGACTGCCTTGAATCACAACAGCCTGGGCTAGAAGGGAACTCTTCCTCTGTCCCTCTGTGCCCTGTTCCCCCTGGCACGTCAGCTAAGCCTACTTCCCAGCACTATGGTTACTGTCATTTGAACTATGGCAGAGCTGAAGGAATGTCCACTGCCTCTTCCAGTCCAAGGCCCCGAGCCTGCAAACCGTCATGCACCTGCTTAACACTACACATGCCGTTCATCTCCAAATGGGGCCATTCACTTGCAGAAATCTAAGCACACGCATGACTCTTTCCAGGCTCAGTTCCTAAGCATCCGACGAGAGACAATAGAGGGGTATGACAAACAGAGAGGGGGAGCAGAAGTAACAGCAAGATGATCCTGAGCAGTGTGACAAGCAGCACTCACCGCACACCAGCATCTTAGCCATCGTTGATTGTTCCGTGGGCATCACAGAGGGGCATTTGAAAGTTCAGTTTCTCCATAACTTCTCTTGGTGTCAGGGCTTTTCCTTGTTCAAAACAAATTCAGAGAAGCACATTCTACATCTCAGCATGCAAATACACTCCAGTAGGGCTTTGGAGGGGAAGAGAGTTTAATTGTAGTCCTGGTCTTTAATGCCAAATAAATCCTTTACTGCACTGCCTAAAAGCTGGGCTGCCAATCTTGTCAACATTTGCCTGGATTCTGATGATCTGTCCAATTCTCATTGCAACTAATTGCATAAACAGCAGGATAGATTACAATTCAGTGCTTAAGAGTAATGAGATAAAGCAGCCTTTACAGAGCAAACAGCAAAATCTCCCTTCTGCTCCCAGTGGGTAGATCCGGAGCACCTGCAGTTTTATAGGAGCATGTACAAAATGCATGGGAGAAAATATTTCATGGAGCCAAAATTGCCTTTTTGTTGTCTACAGCCTAAATTTGCATGATGCTTAAGATCATGTATGACAGTGAGATCAATGATTAAGTTTAGGCCTTGGATGTAAACAGTCATGTGCCTTGAAACCACCTGAGTTCCCTTTTCTTGGTTCTTAGTGGTCCTGCTTGCAGGCTAGGGGGCTGTGGGGCTGAGCAGAGCCAATCTGGAAAGAGCCAGCTTACAGCAAGGTGGGGTGAGTTGTGCCCCCATTGCCTTAGAGAGCAGCCTGTTTTCTCACTCTCTGTTTCTGGGGTTTTGTGTGTTGTGGCTCTGAATGCTAAGAACTAGTGTTACGTTGCAACCTTCCAGCAAGAGTATTTATGTTTTTTATTTAATATCTCTGCATGTGTGCCATGACCATAACAGGTCACACTCACAGGACCCGGGACTGTATCCTGGAATGCAGCGACTCTGAAAAGGACTCAAGGGTCCTGTGGAAGTTGGCCGATCATGAGCTCCCAGTCAGATGTGGTGGCTAAGAGGGCTAATACAGTGGCTAAGCAGGGAAATAGAGTGAAAATAGGGAGGAATTATCACTATACAGAATTAGTGAGACTGTTACGGGGACAGCATGTCCAGTGCTGGTGTCTGCACTGTAAAAGAGATGTTGGCAAACGAAAGAGTTCAGAAGAGAGCCATGAGAACGGGTCACAGTTGGGAAAAGCTGCCTTACAGCAAGAGGCTGACGAAGCTGCAGGCGTGTCGTTTATCCTAGAGAAAGTCCACAGGTGACTTGGTCGCAGTCTGTAAGCGCCTACACGGGGAGAAGATTTCTCAGAGTAGGGGGCTTTTTAATCTGGCAGATAAAGGCAGAGCAAGAGCCTGTGGTTGGAAGCTGAAGCTGCAAAAATTCAGCCGGCAGAGAGGGTGCAAATTTCTACCAGTGAGGGGCAGTCACCCAATGGATCAGCTCACCGAGGGCTGGGAGGAGGGGCGGTGAAATCAAGAGGGGATGTCTCTCCAAAAGATATGGAATAGCTCACTACTGGCAGGAATCCCTGGGTGAAGTCTCTGGCCCGTGCTATGAAAGAGGTCAGAGGGCTCGGGCTCCCCAGGGGAACATGACCTTGATATGGAGTCTTGTCATGAGGCTTTTGCAATCTTTTATCAATGCTCGTGAGGTTGTTGTTATTTATCATCATCACAGGCGAACAGTTGTCACACATTTCTGGCCACTATGCTACCCAGCTAGTTAGAAAGCCTTTCAGCTGTTTCCTCGGGCTGTCAATACCATCAGACCCTGCCAATTTCTTGCCTTTATCCTCTGCCAGTTCTGATTGTGCAGGCAGCATCTTTAGGTCCATGCAGAAATCCACAGGGCTAACCTTTGAGATGATCACAACCAGCATCCAGGGGAACAGAACCGACAGCGAGCTGGAGGAAACGGAAGGAAGAGCACAGCTGTTAGCATGGAGCACCCAGCTTCTCATCCAGCCCCTTCCTCTGAGCATTTGTGTTCGCCCTACAGCAGCTCCCAGCCTTCTGGGACCATTCGGAAGGATGTGATTTATACATTCAGTGTCATCCTTTCCTTTCCTGTCTCTCTAAGTACAAACTCCCCCTTTTAGTGCTCAGGAATGACTGGCGTAATAGGCATGGAATTTTAAAAAGGGACAAGTCCCAGATCCTGCACTCCTTGTCTGTTCATTCCTCCCCCGCCAAGTAATGGGCTGCCTCACCCCTCTCCTCCCCGTGGGGAGTTGTTACCCACCAGCTCTCCCGTAGCTACCTCATAGGGCATGGCCTCCTGGCTTCCGTGTGCCCACAGATGCACTTCTGTTCATCAACCTGCTGTAACTGCAGAGACTCTCCTCTGAAACCATTCAGTTGCTTCCAGGGGCAGGCTAGCCCCTGCTGTTCTCCACCTAGCAGATGTGGGCGACATCAGCTCCAATCCTTCTCTGCTAAAGAGACCAGCACTTGAAAATGATCTCCCCGTTCTCTCAAGCCCTGAAAAAACGCCATCATATTCTCTGTCCTCTGTACAGTGTAGAAGACACAGCATTGAGTTCTCAAGTGATCGCTACTCCATGGTTCCTCTACTTCTGTCTACCTGACTGTATCAGCCTTAGGAGCTCACGACCATGGGATCTAAGCACCAAATTAGCAGATACTTCAAATAGATGTGAATTGACAGGTCTCCTCCACCTATAACATTCCCCAGTCTGGTGGATTGTCTTGATAGGCGGGTCCCTCTGAACTGGCAGAACCATTTCATGGCAAGGCAAATTGTTCAATAATATGTGACTCTTTGAAATCTGGGAACGCGTCTGAATCCACGTCTGTTCATCTGGCCAAACCACAGAGCTGGTGTTTTCCTTCCTGAGCTGTCAGCTTGTTATTTACTTGGGACCTTTTCGGGGGTGCTCATGAGTGACTCACCCCACACAAGGGTTGATGTAAGCCTTGCGGTGTAGCTCTCCCACGCCACTGCTGTGCAATCAGTCACTCTCCCACCTCGGATGAGAGGAGAGAGAGGAGCTTAAAGTGCTGACGGGGGGAGCTGCTGCCATCCTCACTTAATCAGATTGTTAAATATCCGCCGAGGAGACTAGCACCTCCACTGAGATGATGGACAGAGAAGGGAGGCCAGGAGTGGAGGAGATTTAACCAGACCCGGAAGAGTCCTGAAGTGTATCCTACCGAAGTCGGCATGTGCTGCAGGATAACTTGTTAGTGAGTGAGAACATGACACACCAGAACAAGTAGTCTTATGTCTTTGGATTTCCATACAGTATAAAAGTGCGTCCATCTGACACTGCAGACGCCCTCTCCGTGAGCAAAAGCCACGCTGCAAAGTCAGAACAGCAGAGCGCTTCTCTGCCCAGCCTCTGCCCCCCATGCAATGACTTCCACATGGCGGCATGTGGATCCGCATCTCCCACCCAGCAGAAACAGAAATCCCGCCCCAGCTGCCTTGGCCCGCCCCAAATCCCCGCTCAAACAGTTGGGCTCCTCCAGCATGCAACAGATCCGGGCTGTATCAGGAGGGTTTGAAAGAGGGTCCCTTGCTGACAATGCGCTGCCTGCAGCCCCCTGGATCTTACATTCTGTGGGGAGGTGGGGCGGGAAAGTCTCTCTTGGGAACCTTCGCTGATCTCACCTGCAGCTGCACAGCCTGGGGGCAGAGGAGGAATACAGGCCGTGTAGGTCTTGATTTCACTAAGAAAAAGAGGCGGGTTTTACCACATTAGTGAACACACGGTAAAGTCCTAGTGAAGACGGGGCAGTTGCCAGGTTTCATGTAGTATCAGGTAAACACCAGGGGCAGCCTTGTCCACACTAGGCATTTACCACAGTGCCATGTTGTCAAAGCCTCATGTGGATGCACCCTTAGAGCCCTTAATGCCCTTGTGTTTCTACGGCACCTCGCATCCAAACAGATCCCAAACTGCTTTACAAACTTTGCTAACGGATTGTCAACAACTCTGTATAGCAAAAAAACAACCACCCAGCACCGGGTCCACTAACACAATGCAGAGGGAATTTAGGTCAATGGAGAATCTTTCAGCCAGCTGAAATCTGGCCACGACACCACAGACAGCTCCCCAGGTCTTTCAAAAGTGCCAGGGGGTCTTTAGTGACCACAGATAGTCATAATTACACGCATGCTCCTCAGTACGAAAACCGAACAAATCACGAAGAATTACGTTTCATTTCCTAGGTTACAGTGTAGTAGCCGTGTTAGTCTGTGTCAGCAAAAAGAAAATAAGAAAGAAAGAAATACTTGTGGCACCTTAGAGACTAACAAATTTATTTCAGCATAAACACCTTATCATGTTTCTCTGACTGTATAAATATCTGTCCATTGTGTGTTCCATTCCATGCATCCGATGAAGTGGGTTCTAACCCACGAAAGCTTATGCTGAAATAAATTCATTTAATTTCCTGTCATCCTTTATTTTGATCGCTCCAAGCCTTTGGAAACAAAAACAACGACGTTATAGTTCAAATCCCTGATTATAGATTGAAAGAAAAGAAGGCGACACGTCTCCAGCAAACACTCCTGCCGTTATCAGCCATCTCTTACCTCTGACGGTAACAGAAACCTCAAACTATCGTCAATCAGAACAGCTTTTGATTGGCAGCTTTTGACTGAAAGCGACAGATGTCGGTAAACGTCAATTTCAGCTGCCACATTGAAATCAATGAAAAGACGTATTGATCAGTAACAGTAACAGAGGGCAAGCGGCCTCCCCCAGCATCCCAGAGCAAATCAGGTGTCACCAGCCCTGCAGCCAGGCAGGGAGCCCTCTGCAGCCCCACTGTCAAGGTCCCACTCCTCAACCAGGAGCATGGGAGCCCTTCCTGGGCAAGACCTGTTCAGCAGCCCCACACAGCTGGGGGGGGGGGGGGTCCTCCTCCTTGCAGGCCTGGCTCGGGGTCTCTGCTTCACTGGGCCAGGACCACAACCTCCTGTGCACCCTGCGCCCCAGCGTCTGGGGCAGAAGACCCCTACAGCCCCGTGAGCAGTGCTGGGAGCCCTCTGCAGCCCCGCTGTCAGCCCTGCCCTAACCCCAGCCCCAAACCTACCCCCCTCCTCGATTTCCAGCATCTGTAAAATAGTTACAAATCAAAAATATTCTTAAGTAAAAATCAATGTTAATCGTCGAAATTAGAAAAAAATTGCATTCTGCCAGCCCTAAGTTAGAGCCCAAGCAAAGACCCCAGTCGTGCAAGAACTTGCAGCCGTGGTTACCATGACGCAGGGTGAACAGTGCCGCCGACGTCCATAGAACTACTCACAGTGCAGAACGTTAATACCCGCATAAGTCTTGGCAGCATCAAGGCCTAAGGGTTCGATCCTGCAAGGTGCTGAGTGCTGCCCAAGGGGCATTGAGGGAGGCTGTTCAGATGAACACACCTAGGAACACAGCATGCTGCTAACTGGGCAGTCTCTGTATTCAAGTCCACTAGCCCCCAGTCTCCCTAGGAACCTGTCCCTCTTGGGCTGGGAAGCTAGTGTCGGATATCGCCTGCTGCTCCATCTGTTGGCTGATGATCAGATGGTGCGTGGGAAGATTAACTAGCTGAGCACTTGGTCACTGTGGCAGGTGGGAGACTGTGTCTGAGGATGCTGTATATAGAGATCAGGCCCGGGATAAAGATGCGTATCCCCCATTGTATCATTCAGGAGCTGTTGCCTGAATTGCTGGATTCACCATCAGCTCTGACACTTCCATCAGCTATGAAATTCATCGGTGTCATTAGTCTTCATCCCGCTGCCCCGAGTTTTACCTGTTCCAGTAGTTGTTCCTGTTCCACTGGTGAGATGAACGCACCCAGGGTGAAACAGCCTCTGCAGAGACCTGTACAAAGTTTCGGCACCACTTAAATCCTATAAGGGTTCGGAGTGGTGCGTGAACCTTGTGCAGAGGTGACTGTCACCCTGGGAGCATAGTTTCACCAAGCCGCAGTCTTGTGGCCATAGGGCAGAGGAGGTCCATTCTCCACGGCCACTTGCTGACTCACTGGAGGGGGCATTTGGATGGATGTAGCTGGAGGTTAGCCTGGGGGTGTGGCGCTGGGTGTGGCTTAGTTTTGCGTATTTCAAATATGGAGTCAGCTGTTTTGAGTGCACCGGCCACAGACATTAATAACCCCCCGGCACCATGCAGGGCGAGTATGGATGAGAGGTGAAAGCAAACACAGGACAAAGCTCCCTACCCCTGCTAATATTGCACCTTCTCTGTCGTTCCCAGCTACCCTGCAGAGTCCAGGACTGGCAGCTCAGTGTTTTAGCCTGCCTAGTCCTTCAGCCATCTGTCCCTCACCCCTCCTTCTGCTGAGCAAGTACCAGACAATGACCAGTAACTAACCAGACCTTTCTCCTCGGGGTTTAGGGTTTCTGTAGTACAGGTTGCTGTATGGGATGAGGCATTGTGTTATAATCACACACACCCCCAAATATGGGATTCAGGATGGAGAGCAATAAATGGGTTCCGTTTTGTGAACTTCTCCTCAATGCCCATCGTCTCTGCTCAGCCACAGGGAGAGCCCCCTACAGCGGGGGCTGCACACCCTACTGATCCAAAGCCTTCGTCAGCTGGACGGCACCAGCCACACCGGTGCTTCACCCTCAGTCCCTGGTTAGAAGTTCCTAGCCTTCCCGGGGTCTTTTTTACACAGTTATCAAAGTCCTGCCGAGCGAAATATTTGTTTTTTAGAGTATGGTGTGAAGGCCAGTCGGCAAAATCAAACATCAGATCCGCCTGTATCCTCAAGGTCTGCAGTCTGTCCCCTCCCCTGAAGAGTTTCTATATTAAACACAGAAAACCCACACTGCAGCAGGTTACTCTCCTCGCAGCAGAATGCTTCCTTGTGCTGACTCATGCACTTCCCTGTGTCCCCAGGGAGCAGAGAGGGAACTGGTTTTGTCTCCGTGTAAGGGAATCTAGAAGCAGGTTGCTGTATTTATTTAAATATCTCTAGTCACTTCTGCCCTTTTTCAGTTTCAATTACCTGGGATACCAGCACAAATGACGAAATG
Source organism: Macrochelys suwanniensis (assembly GCA_033296515.1). Lineage (NCBI taxonomy): Eukaryota > Metazoa > Chordata > Testudines > Chelydridae > Macrochelys > Macrochelys suwanniensis. Next base: position 2,244,268 of record CM065789.1, on the reverse strand, counting down.
CTCTCTCCGTGGAGTGGTGCTAGGAACTCTGCAGGGATCTCTCCTTGCTTGAAGGTAACACTATCTTCCAAAGTGAAATGGCAAATTAGCGCCGTTTGCTCTGGTGGGATATGAAGGCAGGAAAGTGCACTGTAAATACAAGTGGCTTTCATTGCCACTTTAGCATCACTCGAAGCCTGATCTCCAGCTCTGTCTAGGTTGTTATGGGATTATCAGCTCGGGTCCCCATCAATGAACTGAGGATATCAGTACTCACTGAACAGGTGAAAACTGTTGTACATGGTAGATTTCTGGCACTTGTCTTGTAACCTTTGTAACAGGGTGGCCTGCCCTCTAAGGGCTGGAGGGTCTGGGGCAAGCCCACCCTGAGTCCTGAAAGAGGCACACCTGAGAGGGATCAGGTGATCTCCCTATAGAGGGCAGCTGGAAGCTGCAATGAGGGGTGGGGAGCAGAGGGGAGAAGGGAACGGCAAGGCCAAGCCAAGCCTACTAGGAGTGAGCAGACTCCAGCAGAGTCCTGGGATTTAGGACAATTAAGACTCAAGCTAGGAAGGGGCTAGGAGTAGCCTGCTAAGATAGGAGAGACCCTAAGCAAGCAGGGGAGAGACTGCAGAGCTCTCCAGGCAGCGAGACCTGAGAGCAGGAAGAGCAACGTTGGTTTGCTGGACTTTAACTTGGGACTTTGAGTTTATTTTCGGTGAATAAACCCAGGCCCCAAGGAGGGGGGATTTTGACGACTGAAAAAGCATGTGGAGTCTGTGACAGGGCGCTCAGGAGGCAGCCGCCCCTCTTACACTGTTTCCCTTAAATTACTGTCCCTGTTCGCTGCATTTCTACATTCCAGCTACACTGCTAATGGGCTGCCTTCATTGTGTTCAGAGCGTGTAACTTCTCATGCCTAGTTCAAAAACTCTGTAATAGCAAAACCAATGCTAAAACTTCAGAAGCAAGAAGTTCAAAGGCCTTAAAATCATGGATTATTACAAAAAATGGTTAAATTCCAGAGAAGTTGTACTCACCTATGCTAATAACCCTGAACTCTCCCTACCTTTCAGATTTCACATCAAAGAGTCCCTTTGTTCCTTTTCACGCTGGTCCTGCATTATTTCCTGGAAACTCAAGGGCAGGAGATAAAGTCAGATGTAAAAATAACAATTGTGCTTTTATTTTAAGTGCCATTAATCTTAATTTGAATGAAATGTTCCGGGTAATTTAGGGCTTCAAGCCATTTGTCACAGGCAGAGGCTTTTTTGTGAAATATCGTTAAATCCCAGGAGCTGCCTGGGCAGATCAGACCACATAGGGAGTGTCAAAAGCACCTCTCCCTTCCCCAGTGCATTTGGCCTGGCTGTGCAGTGCTAGGGAAGTGCCTTTGTGGGCCCTGGAATGACCAATTTACCCCCACTCCATTGATCTTACCATAGTTTCAGTGTCAACTCAGCGAAGGCAAATTAAAACCCTTCTGGGCAAATGCGGCTCAGAAACAACACCATGTGACTTATCGAACCAGTACAGCTTGGCTCAGCGCTCTGATAGCGAGTTAGGGTGTGCAAACAACACCTTTTTGCAGTCTGATTTAGAGTAATGCAAATGCAGGGAACTGCATGCGGATCCGGGATATTCTGTGAGCAGAAAGAGGCACTGACTGTATTAGAGAAATTGTTCTTCACCCCTATCCAGTCAAATGGTAATAAAATCCCATGCCCCATTGCCTCATTCATCCAGGCTGGTTTCCTCGGACTGACCTCCAGTGGTCATAGATTGCATGTGTTGACTATAAGTTGCATAAAGTGGAATTTCCTTGTATTTGTTCGGAATTTACTGTCCTTGACATTTCAAGGAGTCACTGTTGTGATGGATTTGAATATATTTAACCCTTATAGAAAAAACTCTGGGCAAAATCTGCCATTACACTATTGAAAGCTTCGGTGGCTCTACTTTACCCCAGATACTGGGAAGTTGCAGGAACAGGGTGCTGCAAAAGGCACTTCTGCCCCCTCCCCTCAGCTATCACCGTGATACAAGTCCTGTGCTTGCCAGGGTGAACTTCAGCGATAACTTTGCACGGCTGATGTCACACCATTTTTCATACACTTTAATTCCGATTATAAAAATGAACCTGGAAGTAGCTTTACACCCGTCCATGCTCATCTCTGTCCGTCACAACTCAGTTTAGCCTGATGCAGTATGGCGGGTGAGGAGGTTGTGTGTACTAAAATCCTTGATGCTTTACAAAATCCTGTTTGTGTTTTACAGCAGTGCAGATCTGACTGTGACCTGGGCTTTGTCTGACAGATCCCTCCTTTACGGACGCTCACCTCTGTGTGAAATTGTAAAAAGCCCACTTGAGTTCTATGCCCCACTAGTTCCATTGATGGTCAGAAGGGGAAGCAGGACTTTTATGGACCTAGATGGGCCTATGGCTGGCTCTTAGCACAGGAGTAGATTTCACCCTTGGAGGATTCATGCTCATAAACCCTGGCTTTTCCAATGACCAGTGATATTGTGGGTGCAGTGCAATCAAATGTGACTGCAATTGATATAGCGGCAGCTAGAAAGCACAAGAAAAATCTCTGTAAGGAGCTCAGTGAAACCATGAGATGAGTGAGTCAGTCTGTCAGTATCCGTGAGACCAGTGTCGAAGCTGCACTTTTATAACTGCTAAGCAGCGTGTAGATACTTCAGGGCCACACAGGAAGCGCGTGCACTTTCATATCTGATGTGGCTGATGCCTGCAGCTGTGAAGGAGTCCGTCACATTGCAGACACATTCCCCTAGTCTAACAATAGAAAAGATCTGGTTTGCACTGTGTTTAACCTGACGTTTGGAGGGTTTGGACTCCAAATGTGCTTGTGAGATAGGAGTGGGTTTTGCATTACATTTCTTAAGTAAAATGTATTAAGTACCTTCCCTAGCAATCACTGCTTTGGTGGGAAGTGTTTATTCTGTTTGATTTTACTTTATGCTACATTTTATGTTGCTGTTCTGCCACAGACCATTTTACCCTGAGGACTACAGCAGAATCGGATAAATTGTCTGAAATAGAGATTTATTTATGATCAATATCCACAGCTAAACTGTGGGGATGTAGCTTTGAGTAATCTTTTCTGTCTTTTCCTTTGCCTAACTTTTGCCAGAAGCTGGGAATGGGCGATAGGGGATGAATCACTTGATGATTCCCTGTTCTGTTCATTCCCTCTGGGGCACCTGGCATTGGCCATTGGTCTGACCTGGTCTGGCTGTTCTGATGTTCTTAGCACAAGAGTGTATTGGCTGCATTGTCTAAACAAAACAGTAGTTTTATGTGATTAGAAGGAGATCAGCTTGGTTAGGCTTCTGTCCTCCATTGGGCATACAGTCCAGTACATGCATGACAACAGCAAGGAACAACAGCAGACTCAATCTCTTCCGAGTAAACATATTCGCTGATGTGGATTGTAAAACTGGAGCTGTTCATAGAGACAGAGCTACAGCAATACACTTGGCATGAGCAAATGGACCTTTCGAACCACTGACTTGTAGCTAAACAGACTCAAAGAGAAACACTGAACTGAGTTGTGAGATAAGGCTCTTTGGGTTCGGCAAAAATCTCAGAGTCAGCTAATCAATGCGGGATCCTTATTGCTCTGGTCAGTGTGTTTGTGAGAGCGGTGGGGTGTTCAGGCAGCTGCCGTTCTCTCAGGGGTTGATTTAATGTGGTTAGGTACCGTGCATAATTTCATGCCCAGAATTTTCAATGCATCTCTTTTCCCTCCCTCTCCTGCAGACATTAACTCAGAGGGGAAGAATGCCCCTTCAGGTTCCTACCCACTCGGCTCTGATGAACTCCCAAACAACACGACCGGCAAAGAGAAGGGAGAGCCCCTCCACACCACAGTTCACAACCTTGTTCAGTCAGAAGAAGACTTCTTCGATTCGGTGACTGAGAAGACAACTCCGTTGCCTCACAGAGATGTTCTACAAGAGCCAGCTTCTGCCCCTGAAGCCCATACAAAACAAACTTTCCCTTCCAAGAAGAAGACACCTTCTCTAAAGCAAGTAAACACTGCGAGGAAGCATCTGAGACCCCAAACTCCCGCATCAGTGCTTCAGAGAACTGCGTCTCAGCCAAACCTGTCAGGCCCCAGGTCCTTCAACTCCGCTGAAGAGCCTCATGTGCTGGAGAACGGGATTACTATGGCTACTGAAGCCAAGCGAGCAACCCCCGAGCTGCCCTTGTGGGGTGGCAGGAAAGGAGGTAGTGGCACAACCAGTCAGTCTCCACTGCAGATTTCTCCTTTTACGTTACGGCCTTTAATCCACCAGCCCACTTCCCAAAGCCCGGAGACAGTAAAGCCGACTGTGGCCGGTGCGGCTGCTGTACAAGGTGATACAATCAGCCCCAGTGCCAACAAGACAAGCAGCGCAGAGAACGAGATGAATGGATCTGCTTCCGAAGAGAGTCAAGAAACAACCACTTCCACCATCATAACGACCACTGTCATCACCACCGAGCACACGCCAGGTAAGCCCCACTCTCTGCCCGGCCACGCCCCCCAAGCCCCGAGCCGCAGGAAGAGGCGGGTGGAGTCCCAGGCTGTGATGCGAGAGAGGACACACTTCCTGTCTCTGCAAAGGCAGCAGGCGCTTTTGGAGCTGCCCAAGAGCTTGCACGTTTCATTGGTGTCAAAAATCTGCACCAGTGCGTTGGCCTGGCCACTTTCTGGAGAGAGCGGCACCTGGTTCTTGTACGAAAGGCAGTGGGAGATGGAGAGGGAGCCAGCTAGCAATGCAATGGCATAGACACAGAGATTGTAACCCAAAGTCAAGTCGTTAAGGTGTCCTTGGGGACCAGGAAGGCTGTTCTAGTGGGACCAGCAGAACTTAGTGAATGTGGAGCAGGAAACAGGATTTAGAATAACCCAGGCTAAAGCCAAGGAGGAAGTTTCTGCTCACAAGGAAGTGCCTGGCATGTGCCACCTCCATCCGCTGAGCGAGCAGAGTTGCTCCAGCTCCCTGGGGTTAGCTCTCTTCTCTGCTGTGTGAGATGAGCCCAGGAGCCAGAGGCCATGGGCTGCCAGCACAGATGCATATGGTGATATCAGGGGTAGCCCACAGGGAAATAGGTTTGTTACATAAAACCAGAGATTTTTCCATCTGTCACAGGGGCGGGGCTCAACTCAGCGCAGGGACGGCACCACCTCCTGTCACTCTGGGGAATTGCTCCCCAGGCCTGCGCCCCCTCTCGCTCCAGGAACCTCCGGCCAGGTCCCTACGTACGTGGTTTCCCCTTCCGGGGACGTGTATCAAAGGCCCTGCTCACCAGCCATCTCTGTCAGTCCTCCCGTTCGCTGCCGCAGGGGCCGCTCCCTCAGTGGCTGGCAGGGGAACCCAGGCCTGTTCTCTACCCCGGGTTCTGGCTCAGGGCCCTCTAAACAGCAGCCCAGGTGTGGGTCCCTCCTGCACCCTGCTGCCTTTCCTCACCTCCTGGCCCTCCCCACTCCTCCGAGTTTGCCAGGCTCACAACTCGCTCCCAGGGAGGAGCCCTGGGCTACTTGTCTCTATACTCCCCTCCCCCAAACGCACCTCCCTCCTCCTGGGGAGTGACTGCAGACTACCTGCAGGCCCTCTGCTGCCAACTTCCTGCCTTTATATAAGTTCCGCCTGTCCCCCCACAGGTGAGCTTTCCCCAATCAGGGCTTTCCTCCCAGGCTGAATTCTCCCCTATTGCATCCTAATTGGCTGATTGGGCCCCCTGGAGCTCCTGCAGGGCCAGTGTGGGGCGTGCACAGATCACACCCTCAGCAGGGCTGTTCTGGGGCCCTTCCCCAGTTAACGGTTCCAGGCGCTAGTGAGAGTCGTGTAGGGGAGGCGGGAGGCGGCACTTCATTGTGCACCTGTATCTAACCTTCCTCCCACACCTCACTGCTGCTAGGATTTTACTAGCCAGCTGGCCTCCCTCAGGTTCAAGCTACGGCCAGTCAAATAACAACCAAACCTCCAGTGAGGCTATTAGGAAATGCTCTGCAAGCTAAGGTCTATGAGCCTGATCCAAAGCCCTTCACTGGGAGTCATTCCATTGGCTTTGGACTGGGGTCTGAATGAGCCGTGCTGTGCGGTGCGTTTAAAAGGTGCAGGTGCCGTGCTCAGTCCAGAGGCGTTCGGGCGGCTGGCAAGGTCTGTCTGGCGAGAATCACGGCGTTGTGGCCCGCAGTGAACCACCTCAGTCAGGGCCACTGTTTGTTCGTATGCAGAAAGGAAACAGGCGTGACTGCCGGAATTTGACTCCAGAATAGACTGTGAGGCTGTCTCCGTCTCTGTTTCCCTGTCGTTGGTAATTCGCCTGCAGACGGGAACCTGCAGGAATGGTCTGGGCTTTTTTGGTCAGGGATCGCTTTTAAAACAAGAAAAAGGGAAACGGAATTTTTTCTTAGCTCTTTTCCCATATAGAAGGGGAGCTGTGACTGCCTGCAAGGCTTGTTCCACCGCCAGTGGTAAGCTACCCACAGTTCTTTATTAATGCATGTGGCTTTGCCTCCAGTTATCTGCAGCGTGAGCTTCTACGACCCAGAAGGCTACATTGACTCGACGGACTATCCCCCACTTCCTGTGCCCAACTTCCTGGAGTGCACCTACAACGTGACAGTCTACACGGGCTATGGAGTTGAGCTGCAGGTAAGAACATGGTGGCACTCCGGGGCTGCTGTTTCCTCAGTGAGTCAGTGCATGAAGCTGCCATCGTGTGATTAAAAAGTGTCGTTGTTCTTGCCTTCCCATCCGTACCCATACAATGAGCGTCGCTCTCCTTACCTGTGCAGAGAGCAGCCTGTGACAGAATCTGCTGGGCTGGCTGGGGCTGGACACAAACCTCCCGAGCGGCAGCTGTTCACCACACACCTAGGGTGACATTTGTCCCTCCGCAGTGGGCCAGCATTAGCCGTGTGCACTCCATAGGCCCCACTCCAGCACCAAGGAGTCCCCACCTGTCCCGTCAGGGCAGCCGTCTGGCCGCTTTGATCAATGTAGACTAGGACAAAAGAAACAGCGTCAGCTCAGGTGTGCGAATCCGTGGCAGGCAAAGAGATGGGGAGCAGGGGCAGAGAGGCCCAGTGGGAAATCACCCTGTTCCCCCTGCCTGAGGTATCCGTGGTGGGTCAGTCTGGGGTCTGATACTGGAATCTCAGACTCGGTGCGTCAGTTCCAAGCTGCAGGAAACTCCCCTCTCTGCAGAAGGGTTTTTCTAGGACTCTACCCAGCAGCCACTGCGCTTGTTCTTTGGGGCAGCAAGGAGAGGAACGAACACGCACACCCCCGGCCTGCAGAAAGGGCAACACTTGTCACCGAACACGTGTACATGAACATAGACCCTGGCAAGCAGGGGCATAGACACGGTGATGAAATCCTGCCCCCGAATGCAAGTGACTTGTCAGAGCGAAGGAGCCTTCTGCTCTGCCCATCCAACACCAGCCAGTCAGCCCCAGTTATGGTGAAACTGTCACTAGCACATCTGCCATCCACAGAGCTCGGAGTATTTAATAAGCCAGAATAAGTGAACAAATACCTTGTCCTCCAGAGCACCCTGCAGCCAGGCTTCTCCATGCACTTTACAGCTATCAGCTCATTTACCTTCCCACCCTGCTGAGAACCAGTTCTGCCTCGTTCCCAATTTACAGATGGGGAAACTGAGGCACAGAGCAGTGAAGTGACTTGCCCGGGGTCACACAACAAGTCAGTGCCAGAGTCCCGGTGCCCTAATCACTAACCCCACTCCCGGGCGAGCACACACATCCTAATGGTGTGAAGGTTTTACACGTCTCAGCCTGCAAGTAAAGCAAAGCTTTAGCAAAGACGAGGGCATGACACAAAGCAGTGGCTCCGTGTGCCTGCACTGTCCCGTACCCCAGTGCAAATGAAGCATGCTCCCACTGAAGTCAGTGGCCCTGACTGGGGACACGTTTACTCTGGCTTTGGTTTTGTCAAAGTTTTCCCAGAAAATTTAAACTTTTTGGCAAAAAAATCAAACCCAAATTTTTCTCTCCAAAGCCTGATTTGGAATGCTGATTTGGAGTGCCTGATGGGAGTCGTAGTGCCCCTATTCTCATCTACTGGCCAGGCTCCTTGGCCAGACTATCTCTACCCAGGATGCACTACGGTTTCCCCTGTTGCTCATCTGCTGCAGTGCATCATGGGAGTCCCATGGCTGTGGTGCATCACAGGAGGTGGAGCCTGGCCAGGGATCCCCGCCCATAGGGGAGGACAGAGTGAGGCATCACCCTGCAATATTGCCAAATCAAAATGTTGGGGGTTTGGCCAAATCTTTTTGACTTTGGGGTTTGTTTGTTTTTTCATGAAAAGTCAAAATTTTCCCTGAAAAGTAAATACGTTTTGCAAAAAGTTTAGCTGAGTTGAAAAATCAGTTTTCAGTCCAAGAAGAATTCTGATAGACAAATATCAACTAGCCCTAGTTTCTATCGTTCCTGCTTTGGGCAGTTTTCACTCACACCAGCCATTCCATGCACATTCGGAGAAAAGAACAAATTCCTTGCATCCTTGAACACATTCTTACTATGTCCATCAATTCCCCCCCTCTCCCTCCCCCCCCCCGCCATATAGAGCCCCCAGGCTCACTCCCTATGTGCCGCTGGGAGGGAGGAGCAAACCAACAAGAGCACTGGACCTAAGTTTCAAACCCTTGCATTCCAAAGACGCCTCCTTGCATAGGCAAACAGAAGAATAAACCCCTGCCTGACATGCAAGGTGAACCATATACACAACTCCAGCTACAGCTACACATAACATTCATCAGGTGTTGGCTGGAGTTTACCATTTATTGACCATCAGTGCTGGCCAGCTGTATGTGTTCCCTATTGCTCACCTGCCCTATGGTCATATAGATTATTGGTGCAGCTGCTACTACAAATGAGTCTGATGTAACAAAACCTCCAGATTCTTCCTATTCCATGTCACAAATAAACTATAGACGGGATCTGGTACAGTTTGATCCCCAGATAGATCAACACTTTAAAATACCATCCAATTAACTTTAACACGGGGACAATGGCAAGCTATTTATTTCCCAAACAGACATCCTGCCTTGATAGCTAGGAGAAAAATAAAAAGCAATCTCTCCAAATTGACTGATTGCTCTTCTTGTGTTCCCCAACTCTTAATGGGGTGGGCTCTAAATGGCAGCTCCCATGTGTCAAGAGAACCCAACAGTTCTGCTATTCTTAGCTGCAGAGATGATGCCTTAGAAATCCCCCTGTTATGTCCATGACAAAAATTCAGTACCAGGAAAATGTACTCTTTCCAAGTAAGAACATGTGTGCCTCAAAAGGCAGCACACATCTGGGGCTGCACCTTTTGATCATGTGCAATCCTGGCACGTCTCTGATAGTGGTCACAAGGGGAAATCATGTTCACCAACGTGGACCTTAATCCTCAGGAGCAGAAGAAATAAACACACAGGCCACTCTTGACAAGATAGTAATGGTCACTATGTGTGGTATACACCCAAAGGCCCTGATCGGGATCTGGATGCCATGGTGCTGGGCGCTGTACAGACACAGAAAAGAGACACACCTGCCCTGATGGGTTTGCAGACCACGGAGTCTGCAGGCGTATTAGCGTTATTATGATTTAACATTAGCAGTCACAGCCACCCAATTGCGCTGGGTGCTGTACAAACACAGTAACGCCCAGTGCCTGCCCCAACGAATGCTGGCCATGTGATGGATGTCTCTGACACACTGTTTGTGGAATTGCCACAGGCCCCGGCAAGTTTACATTCAGCACGGTGCTTAGGGACTACTCGTGTGGTTTAAGTTAGGCACGCGCTTAAGTAGCTTGCTGGATCGGGGCCCCTGTCTGGCCAATTATGGAAGTTCCTGCAGGCCCAATTAAGGCACTAGAGAAATATATTCAGCCCAGGTGCTCTGATTAGGGGCCGTCCCACTGGGGTCAGCCGCAGAACAGAGTCACGGTCATAGCATGGAAACAGCTCTCGCCCCTTGCTTAGTGTGTGCAGCTGAAATGAGCTATTCCTGGGGAAACGATGCTGATATTTCCCTGAGTTAGAAGCCATCCTGGAAGCCTGGCCAGGTAACTGATAAGCCCCATAAGGAGAAGAGCAGTCACTACCTGTCCTTGAAACGTGATTAAAACAACATCAGCGTAGTCTATGCACTAGACTAGAGTTCTCCTCGGGACCTTTTTCCTTCTTCAGTTTTCCCCATGTTACAATTTGTATCTTATTAAACTACATCCACTTTTAATCTCTGTAATTAGCAATGTGCATTCAGAGGAACGGGAGAGCCTGTCTGTTCCCATCGCTATGTGCGGCTGGACTGAATGAGAGGGCTGACCTTGTTGCAGCCTGATGGGGCAAGCGAATTCGTGATGGAAAGGGTGTTCATGGAATTAAATGTAGCATGGTCGTTAAGTGGAGCGAGCTTCAGGGCAAACACTGAACCGCTGGCATTTTATGCATATTTTAAAAACTTTTCGCTAACAATAACTCTGTCTCCTGAATTGAGAGGATGCTAAAGACAAACTGTTTGCTGTAAATTTGCCTCCCATTGTAATCCACCCAGTGACATCATTCCTGACCTTGCTCCATTGTAGGTCAGGGTTTTAATGGAGCATAAAATTAGCCTCTCCACCTTCAGAACTCCACTTTTCACTTTGCTGATGCTTCTGCAGCTTTTAGCCATTATATTACAAAAGCAGATCTGCGTTTGCTGGGCACAACCATGCCTTGCTCCGGGCACATCTCTGCTTTGCACGGGCAACATTCGTTTCTCACCAAGCTGTGCACAGGGCATGACACACCAGTACACCCAGATCTGCTAAGCCACTGGGGGTCTCTGAATGTAAAGCAGTCACTAAGTTTGAATGTACAAGCAGGTAAGCTAGGTTGCAGCAGGGGAATGTAGGGAGTCTCCCCTCCCCCATACACACACCACTCGCTAACCTGCCCCATTGTGCCCGGGCCCAATGATTTGATCACAGATGACGGGGGTAGGTTTTAGTTGGCGGGGGTGGGGGGGGGGTATAGGGAGAGAATTTGTTTCATAGCCCCATGCAACAATGCGGAAGCTGGCTGTCTTTGCTACAATACTCAGCCCACGCTAAGCAACATCCTTAGAGCAAGAGGAACAGCCAGGCCTGAAGCTTCCAAGAACGGGGCGTTTTCCACCGTAATAGGCACATTTTGGAGAGCAGGACAGGGAGGGGGAGGAAGTGCTTGGAAAGAAAAGCTCTGCAAAGAAAGCGTGTCTGAGCCTAGCACTTTGGAGACATTGCTGGACAATGGTGAATCTCTGGTCGAATATAACCTCTGCAGAGCAACACATGGAAACAGGGCAACATTGGGAGTAATATGTGCAAACCCGCCTAGGCACAGCTCTAACTTTGGACTTTTGAAGCCAAGAATATAACTCACTGTTTCGGGCCAGCAGCCCCTCTTTTCCTGGTTTTCCCCTCACCTAGGTGAGCCGTGCTCACGTCCCTTCACATGGGCGGCTTAGGAAGGGAATGCGAATATTCCTGCCTGAGGTCAGGTCCATGCTGGCCCAGTCCCAGGGCGGGGCTGTGGGGTAGCCAGAGAGTGGAGCTGTCCCTGCTGCTATGGACGGGGAAAGTCCCATTGCTAGTCTGGGCTGCAGGAACGCCCAGAGGACACATACAGCTGCTGAATGGACTCAGCTAACCCTGTTCTGGTGCCTGGCTGAGGGCTGGCGAACAGCCCATTTTTCTATATCACGGCACTGGACACTGCAGTACAAGTGTCCCAAGTACGGGCAGGCTGGAACCCACCCGCATAACTTTGTCTCCTGCCTCCCCAATACCAGCTGCCTGGAGAGGAAACAGCAAGAAACTCTTCCCCTCCGTCCAGCCTCTAATGATCTCCCTGGCAGATGGGATAGAATCTATGAGCAAACTGACGGGATAGGAGGAGAAATGGGAAATCCTTGCTCCTAGGATCCCCATGATGGAGACGCCTCTCCTGGGATCACTGAATCGGAGGTGGGGCACCAGGCTCTGGTGTCAAAAGCTGGCTCACCTACCGCCAAGGGCAGCGAGCTCTGTGGAAGACTCTTTAGCCAGCTTTCTGATTTATTTCAGATGGAGGCAGGGCAAGTAAGAGACATGTGATCTCTTTTCACGCGTTAATCTTTAGATGGCGTGTAGTGTATCCGATATACAGGGGAGTGCGACGGGGCTTTTGAGACAGGGCTAGCGGGGCTGAAAATGTCTGCCAAGTGCTTTGATGGGTAGATCATAATGATACAAGCACAGGAGATCTTGAACTCTAATCCCAGCTCTCACACCAACTCCCCGTGTAGCCCAGAGTGTGTCACTGCCCTGCTCCGTGCCTCAGTTTCCCCATCTGTAAAATGAGGATCATTGTCTATTTAAATGCCTCCCTTGTACTGGTAGTTAGAGGACTAATTATCCAGTGTTCTAAAGTGATCAGAAGATGGAAAGTGCCAACTAAGCATCATTTATTATTCGCACAGCCCTTATCAAAAGCTGTTGAGAACGGGGTTGTTTAGCCACATACTAGTCACAGAAGGGAACTAACATGGGATTTTAGGATGGCCTGAGTAGCTGATCAAAGCACTGATGACGATTGTCTTTACCCATCCCTGAGGGATCCCTGCCTCACACGTCTAGTCTGAAGGAGGAGAGCCCAGCCCAGCGTGATGGCCCGATGAAGAGATTAATGGCTTTCCTGCTGCTCCCTCTTGTTTTGCCAGCCTGTCATTTAGAATCCCTTCCATCCTCTTTTAATTAGTGTACATGTACAGATGCTCCCAGCGTCACCGGCTACAAAGCTAATTACATGAGTCAGGTGCGGAAATAGAGCGACGCCATTTCCCCCCCGCCATGTAGTCACTCGTGCTGGTAATTACTGGCATTTAAAGTGATTTTGATTTAATTCCTGTAACGGAGAGAAGCAGAAGAGGCCTTGCTGAAAATGGTCACAATGGTGGAGTGCCAAGGGAGAGAGACAGAGAACCCCACCTAGGATATTGGATATTAGGAAACCCTATTTCACCAGGAGGGTGGTGAAGCACTGGAATGGGTTCCCTAGGGAGGTGGTGGAATCTCCATCCTTAGAGGTTTTTAAGGCCCGGCTTGACAAAGCCCTGGCTGGGATGATCTAATTGGGTTTGGTCCTGCTTTGAGCAGGGGGTTGGACTAGATACCTCCTGAGGTCCCTTCCAACTCTGATATTCTATGATTCTATGACACCGTTCGGGCTGCATCAGCTAAACCGGGCAGCCCCATTCATGTTATGCATCTCTGCAGTGGCTCCTTTTTTGGTTTCTATCATAAAAATAAAGGGAAGGGGGAGAGGATCTGATGCAGTGCTATAAAATCCTCTTACCAGTAAAGGGTTAAGAAATGCAGGTAGCCAGACTGACACCTGACCTGGCTGGCATCTGACCAATGGGGGGACAAGATACTTTTCAAATCTTGGGAGGGGGAAAGCTGTGTGTGTGGCTTTGTCTGGGTCAGAGTGATCTTGGAAGACAGAAGGAACCTACAGAAAATCAAACCTCCCTTTTCTGAAGTAAGTTTAGATAGCATAGCGAATAGATTTTCTGTTTAATTTTGCTTGGTGTATTCCCTGTGTTAGAAGGGAGGGGGGGGGGGGTTATTCATGGTTTTCTGTAACTTTAAGGTTTTGTCCAGAGGGGGAAGTCTCTCTGAGTTTGGCAATTAAGTGCCCTGTAAAATAGTTACCATCCTGATTTTACAGAGATGATTTTACCTTCTTTATTTTTAATAAAATCCTTCTTTTAAGAAGCTGACTGTTTTCTATGGTGTTAAAACCCAGGGGGTGGGTTTTTAGATCACTGTGTAACCAATTGGTTGGGAGATTGTTCTCAAGCTTCCCAGGAAAGGGGGTGTACGGCTTGAGGGGGTAGTTTGGGGGGGAGGGAAGTTCAAGTGATTCCTTTCCTGGATTCCTGTTAGACATTTGATGGTGGCAGCGAAAGAAGCATTTCTCAGGGTGCAGGGAATTTTGTACCTTGGGGGTTTTAACCTAAGCTGGTAAAAATAAGCTTAGGGGCTCTTAATGCGGGTCCCCACATCTTTACCCTAGAGTTTAGAGTGGGGAGGGAACCCTGACAGTTTCTAAGTGGCTTTTGTGCTGGTGCCGGGTTCCCTGGGCTGGAGACTGCACCTCCACAGCACGGGCAGCAGCCGTGCAAACTCCCTACACAGGCCTGGAAGGGTCGCCGGGCGACAGAAGAGCTGAGCCTACGTCTGCACTACAGCTGCTCCAGCAGCCCAGCTAGGGCGCAGCCGCTGCTGTAGTGTAGACAGTCCCTGCAAAGCTCCGTTGAGGCGGGTGATCCACCTCTCTGAGAGGCAGGAACTAGGTTGGCAGAAGAATCTTCCGTTGATCTAGCTGCGTCTACAGTGGGACTTAGGCACTCAGAGCACAGGATTTTCCATAGCCCTGAGCGAGGTACCTCGGTTGGCCTATGTTTTAGCTGCAAGCTTTGGCAGCCTTCCTGAGAGCAGCAGTGGAGAGACCAGGCACTGCGAGGCGCGGCAGAGGCTTTGTGGCAGGGACACACACACACATCTCTCCAACGCAGCAGAGCTGTGGTCTAGATTTAGGACTGGATTCCTAAGTCGGACCCCTATGGACAGTGCAGGGGATTTAGGGCCTGGTCCAGCCCCCACCAGAGACAATGGAAAGGCTCCCTCTGGTCAGGCCTAGTGGTCAGAGCCAAGAGCCAGAAACCAAGCCGGGCTGGAGCAGGGCAGGGAACAAGGCAGGCAAAGGAACGATCACAGGTGCGGGCATCAGTGCGGGGCAGCCACGGGCCAAGTGCTGCTGCTGGGCTGAAGAGCAGTCCTGGCAATGCCGCTCAGCCGGGCTGGCGCCGCGGTTAGCCAGCTAATCCCAGGCCCTGCTGCAGACCCTCATTTCTGACATTAGGTCCCCGTGGTATTGGGACCTGTACCTTTAAGTGGTTTAGCTGCCCAGGCGGGAAGGCTGTGTTCTGTTCTGCCGAGGCACTTGGGAACGACATCACTGAATAAAGGGGATCTTTTCCCAGCGCCTGGGGCCCAGCACGGTTACTGCACAGCATAGCCCTGGCCCATCGCACACTGTTGTGTTCTGCGCTCTGGAGGGCTGGCTCGTGCAGATCACAGACCAAAACCCTGCCCTTTGTCCCTCATTAGCTCGGCTGGATCCGTAGCACTGACGGGAATGGCTAGTTTAGAAACACACGGGGAAAGATCTCCCTGTTTAAGCCTTTTCATGGCACCATAGCAGCACCCGATGAGAAGGCAGAAAAACTGAAGCTGAATGTAAAGGAAAGCCCGTCTCTGTGATGCATTCCGCCTTTGGGTAGAGTACTAACTCCTTAAATGGGTTGACGGAAGGAAAAAAATCCTGAAGAGTAAAGATTCGTTACTACATTAATAACATCTTGTAATACAGATTAAGAGACAAAGAGCGGCGTAAAAGAGAAACGCTAATTACCATGTCACTGGGCTGGAGTTAAAAAAAGAGAAAGAAAATGAAAGTCCCTGGCAAGTTCTAAGAACTTCTCTCAAGCAATTCGCTCCCGCACGTTCCCCTGAATGGAGAACCCCTCTGCACCCCCTGTCATCCTGGCCTTACTCCATCCTGAACCCATTGACGTCAATGCAAACTTTCCCATTGGCCTGTCAATCCGGCCCTTAATGAATTATAGGGGGCATTCACCTCTGTGCAGAGAGTAAGCCTAAGGGCTAGGTACCCCACACAGGACTGAAGCGGGGTTTAAGTGGTACCTAACTAAGCTTTGTGCTGGCGCTCTGCCCAGGGGTGACTCTCACCTTATTAGACGTCTCAGACTTTAGTCCTCCTACTGAGCCCACTGCAAGAAGCACAGCACATCAAGCCCTGAGCCACTGACATGCTGCAAATTAGGTCCCAGCGTCACAGGGATAAGGACAGAGAAGCTAATTATAATAAAATTACATTTATAAAAAACTCTTGACATTTCTTGGCAAGAAACATCATTTCTTTCAAGAGATTTCAGCTGAAATGTAATGGTGTTTGGGTTTTTTCTAGGGGGCGAACGAGCCTGTTAGTTTGGGTTGGAAGGATTCGTCCCCCTGCCCCCGCCGTCTTAATGACAGATGTTCCAGGAGCTTAAATTAGTTCACTCTTTGATTTCCCTTTGCAGTTCCTGGCAGGAAGCTGCACATATGGTACCTTTCTCCCTGGCTGATGATCCCTGGCACAAGGCCACTGTATCAATGTGTAGCTGACAGTTATCCCGGACACAGAGGGGAGTCCCAAGGACGGTGCTGTTTACCTACCTCCCAGTGATAAAAGAGAAATTGGGGGGAGGGATAGCTCAGTGGTTTGAGCATTGGCCTGCTAAACCCAGGGTTGTGAGTTCAATCCTTGAGGGGACCATATAGGGATCTGGGGCAAAAATCTGTCAGGGGATAGTACTTGGTCCTGCTAGTAAAGGCAGGGGACTAGACTCGATGACCTTGAAAGGTCCTTCCAGTTCTAGGAGACTGGCATATCTCCATTTATATATTATATAAATCTGCTTCAAGAGAGCAATAAACCCCCCGGGCTCTTCTTTCATCCTCTTTTGTACGTTTCCCAAGTACAGAGTAACCTGAGACAGAATTTAAATAGCTGGAAAGTGACTGCTGCCATGCTCTGTGAAGCCTTCCCTTGCACAGTGCCTGCTGCTGACACACTTCAGGAATGCCTGCGAGTAAGATTTCTGGGTACGTGCTGCAATGCATTAATCAGCACCTTCCCCCTTCAGAGATGTGTCTCCAGCCTACACACCAGTCTGAAATCTCTCCTCCGCAGACAGGCCCTGAAAATGGGGAAAGCAGCCGGAAAGCAGAGCAGCTCAATTCTCATGCCGCTCCAATGACTGTTCCTTTAATATTTCCCTTCTTAATTTGTCAGTGTGACTTTGGGGCTGGCCTTCACCTGACAAACCCAGTTTGGAAACAGAACCATCCTTGAGTGATTTCAGCACAACGCACATCAGGAAGACTCCGGATTTTTTCAGTGATTCAGAATAGGCACAATGAGCTAAATCCAGCCCAGGTAAAAACCCAACGGAAACCAGTGGCATTGCATTAACTTATGCAAAGGCTGAGTTTGGCTGTGTGTCGCATGGATGTGGACACTTGGACTATAACCACATCCACTGGCATTCACAGAAGGCAAACGCTGCTCTTTTTTATAACGGGCCTCTCTTTTCTTTGCCGGAGTCCCATCTCACACGGAATGCCCTTTGAAGTCAGTGGCCCAAATTCTCCTCGCCTTACTGAAACAGGTTAACCTAGTGACTGCAAACGGGCTACTCGCATGAGAAAAACTAGAAGAAGTTGGCCCTTTTCTGCATATAATTCTTGCCGATTCACTGCTGGTGAAATTCACTCCTGTGCAACAGCTCAGCTCCAAGACTGATCTCCCACTTCTGGTCTGAACGGGGACAGAAGTGGCAGCTAGGCCTTGGTGAGTCTCATCATTCCTGGCCGAGTAGTTAAGTTCACAGATTCACAGGGGCAGATCCCCCGGCCCGCTGACATTGACTTCACTGGAGCTGTGACAGTCTACGCCAGCTGAGGATCTGCCCCTTTGTTATGTCATCTCCTCTGACCGCCTGTGTAACGCAGGCCAGAGACCCTCACCCACTGTTGTCTGCATCCAGCCCATAATTCTCTCTGAGCTAGAGCACAGCCCAGGCTCGATGTTTCAGCTGGGTTCATAAATGTACTGCCAGCTTAACATGCTGGAGGAAAAGCTCCTGTTTCTCCTCATTTCATGTCTGCTGAAAACTTTCTGTGCTTGGCCTAGCTCACAATTGCCTTGCCTACTTCCTCCTCACTTGCTAAACGAAACTCCTGCTCTCCTCACTTTACCCTCCCGTTCCTCTCGCCTCCAAGGGGTTCCAGCGGCACTCGCTCGCTCATTGCACAGCCTTGAAACGTAGGCCTTTTGCTGGGATGTTGCTGTTGCTGCTCACGCATCGTAATCAGGAAATCTTTGCTAACCCGGCAGAGCCAAAGAGCCTCGCAGCTACCAACTGCACTGGACACAAGCTCTTGGAGAGCCTCTGTCCTGCCGACACGTCTATTCAGAATGGCAATAAGGGAGCGAGGGGGAAAGAGGAACGTTGATTTTCTACAGCTCTCGCTTTGCCAATGTTAGGGGTTCAATGAGGGAACATCGTGAATACAGGAGAGGGGTTGAAAGGCATCTGGAAAATTCCATAAAATATGTACATTTCAGGCTCCCCCTCCAGCCATGCTGTTAAGCATACGCTTAATTTTAAACAGGTGAATAATCGAGTTGACTGCTCACCTGCTGAAAGGTAAGCACATGCTAAAGGGATCACCTGGATCAGGGCCTCAAGGCATATTTTCCTCCTGTGTTTAAGGAGCCTAGTGAGAAAATAACAAGGCTCTGTTCTGAGCTTGATTTTCACAGGTACCCCCTGAGATAGGAGCTATTGACCTCACTTATGCCAGGACAGCAATACAGTCTGTGCACCGACTTGCATCATTAAATTACAGGAAACCCATCTTTGTTGTTAAAAATTAAACCAAAACGTCTCCTGGCAACCGATAGCTCTCAAGGTTTCTTTTTGGTCAGAAATGATCATTTTCTCACGCAAGGTCTTCTCCAGCGTCTATCAAAGTCACTGGAAGGGCGCCCACGTATGGCAGCAGGAGTTGGTTGGGGGCCTTATGCAACAAAGGTCGATTTTTAACGGCACGAGCGACTGACTCTTTTTCAAAGTCAGCGGGAATTGGTCACCTAACGCCACTGGCGCCTTTGCAAATCTCCCCCCCAAGTCAGCAAGGCAGGAAATAGATACTTCTGCTGGGGCCAAGGAAGCCAAGTGATGAGAGTTTTAGAATGTGTACTGCCCACTACTGCCCTCTGCTGGCCAAAATATGTACCCATCCATATATAGGTGTCCGTCTGTTCCTCTTCATCAGTTGCTCTTACAGCTCATCAGGCAAAGGGCTGTGCTCTTAAGTGGAATATCTGCAACTCAGACCTGCCCAAAGTGCTGTGGGGACTCACTGGCCTGCTGGTGATTGTTTAGAGGGGAGGTAACAGGCGAAGAAGCGCTTTGCTTCCTTCAGGCCCAATCCTGTAGTCCTGACTCGGGTGAGGCTTTGGCACTTTCTTGGAACTGAATTAGGAAAGGGTTTCTGGGTGTTTGGGAAAGGGGGGTGGTTTCATTGTTAATCGGGTTTGGTGTCATTTCTCCTGAGGAAATCTAGCTCCTTGCAGCCAAGAGATCAAAAGGCTCAAAGTGCTGCAAATTGCTCTATGAGGCTCCTATCAATGTGTCTCCTGCCCCGGGTGTGACAACACATCTGCTGGTGTTGTGAAGATGATCATTCTTATGTGATGAGAAATCAAGCAAATTCTATAACAACAACAAATTCTTCTAGTCACCACATCATCACAAGCACATGCAATTAGAAACTAATGTTTTGAGAAGTGCTAAATATAGGGCCTTGGTCTTCACATCCTTAAGAAAACAAACGGCAGCTGTTGAGTAGCTCATTGCTGAAATACCAACCTCTTTATTATGCTAAAAGGACATGGGAAACAAATGTGGGGTTACTTGTTAGCTACCAGGTTCCAAGCACTAATTAAAAGGCCTTTCTCCTGCTCATTGGAAATATTAGCGGCTTTATTTTCTGTAAATGGCTGTCTATGGAAGCAGTGGTACCTACAAGCAGATGCCTTGTGCAAAGAGCTACTTGTACACAACAGTTTAGCTTACAAAGCAACCTGCTTTTTTCTCAGCTCTTCTGGGCCACCTCTGTCAGTCCCACAGCAGTTGCTTTTGCGCTCTCTTCCCCGGGGTAGAAGCTAGACCTTCTTCTGCTGCACTCACCGGGTGCAGTTTGCATTTTCAGAGTTCTCTGTCACTGACTTTTGACTCCTTCAGGCTTCCTCTATAACCAAGTGCATTGCTGGAGCAGCTCACTCCCGGCTAGCAGCATTGCAGTGAGGGATTCCAGCAAGATTAAATAATAAGCCACATTTTTTCCTGTCGTAGTAGCAAAGCAGACCAGGAGGGGAGGGAGACTGTTGGATCATTCAGCAGTGATCACGGCAGGAACGGAACCAATGGCTGCACTAACAGGTCTCTAGTGTATCCATGGCTGATGGTGGGGCAGCCCCAGTGATGACAGTGGGATCCTCCCCTTTGCCAGTCTAGCTGTTGCATAGCGCAGGCCAGGACCATGCGGGGACCTGTCTTTGTCCATGTCTGAAGCACTATGTACTCCAGGGTGCCTTGTAAATCACAATGCCCCCAAGGCAGCTCTCCATGCAGAACGGGGACCAAGTAAGAAGCACAATGGGCTAGGGGTTGGAGCTGGGAGGCAGGGGACCTGGGTTCTGCTACTGACTCAGCCTGCAGCTTCCTTTGGCAGATCACCGCAGTGTCCCCCGCTGTGAAGTGGGGAATGGGGATAACACTTTCCAAGCTTGGTGCGGCTCGTTGAGCGACTCCGACGAAAGGCCCTGTCAGTGCAGACCAGCACCATGCTAAGCAGCCGTATCGCGTAGGTGACCTGGGTGTGGTGCCCCAGTGCATGGAGCGCCAGGCCCTAGCAAAGCTCACCGTGTGTCCTTTGTCTGCCGTCCAGGTGAAGAGTGTGAACCTGTCAGAGGGCGAGGTGCTCGCCATTCGTGGAGTGGACGATGACAACTTGGTGGTCTTAGCCAATCAGACGCTTTTGGTGGAGGGGCAGGTGATTCGCAGCCCAACCAACACTATTTCCGTTTACTTCCGGACATTCCAAGACGATGTGGTTGGGACTTTTCAGCTTCATTATCAGGGTACGTGTTTATTAACCGAAATGAGGGAGCCCCTCCCCTGTCCTGGGGGGTGAGAACCCCGCTGGGGGCAATGCACGCCAGGCCCCCCGGCACAGCCAGGCCAGCAGCATGGTCGAGTGGCTGGGGCAGTGGGCTGCAGCCCAGGAGACTTGGGTTTTATTCCCCACTCTCTCCCTGATTTGCTGTGTGACCTTGGGGCTGCTCCCGTTGCAGTCAGGCAGGGAATCAGACCCTGGGTGTCCTCTTTGCAGAATCCTTTCAGAGCCCTGGATAAAGATGCTACGTGAGTGGGAATTGTTAGAAGATGAAATGTCCTTCCCCATCTACCGTGCCAATCCCTCTGCCACTGGCACCGTATCCTCAATGGCTATTGGGCCACAAGTGCAGTCGTTACAAGCACGGGCAGAAGCACGTTTGCTTGACATTTTTTGGTAGCTCCCGAGCTGAGGGTGGGCTGAACCCAGGGACTGAGCGGTGAAATATTCCAGCCCCCAAGCTGCCTAAGGCCTCTGATTCTTCCCCTTGGGGGATGTGGCTGTTTTCTGCGGGACTGTGCTCAGAGGATCTGCTCCAGCAAAGCAGGTAGGCATGGAAGCAAACCCACTGTCTTCATGTTCTTCGAGCGAGGCTCATGCTGGAATGCTTTGCTGGATCAGGGCCAGAGTGAGCAGACGTCTCTAGTCTGTGACACTTCCCATACAGACACCGGTTTGTTATTTGTATGGGCCTTGACAGGTCTAGCCCATCTGGCACATTTCCAGCGATTTGATTTCCCCCCCAGTCCAGTGCATTCTCTTTCTGGTCCCATAGAGAAGCCCATCCTACTTTTTCCCTTGAACAGCTACAGAAAAATAAACGCCTACAAGTGGATTCTTGTTAGAAACGAGAATTAGGAAGGACGTCTGATTGAGAGCGTGAACAAGTGAAAAGTAATTAATCAATGGTTCAATGGCACAAACACGCAAGTCTCCAATAATGGTGTGTCTGGGCTAGTGTGACCAGGTTCCAGCACCTCGTCAGCTTTCACCCCCTCTTCTTATTGCAGAATTACTCAGAGGAGACTGTGGGGATGCTTAAAATCTCACTGTGTGTTTGTTCTAGTGTTCATGCTGAGCTGCAGCTTCCCACGGAGACCTGACTTTGGAGATGTCACTGTGATGGATCTGCATTCTGGTGGAGTTGCCCATTTCCATTGTTACCTGGGATATGAACTCCAAGGCCCCCCGGTGCTTACATGCATCAATGCATCTCGGCCTCACTGGAGCAGCCCAGAGCCCGTCTGTTCAGGTACAGTAACGGATCATTAACACAGACAAGCTGGACTCTAGGATAATTTAGTGTTAAAAGTTGAATGCAAGCCGGGGAGAGGGGGAAACCGTACCAAATTCTGCTCCCATTTACATCCGCGTGCATCCAGAGTAACTGCCCGATTCAGTGGAGTGACGCTTCATTCAAGTAAAGCGTGACCGAATGGGCCCCTGCCTGGGGGAGGAACGCCTGGCACAGGGCCTGCCAGGCTGGATTCTCAAGACTCCACTGTGCTGAGAGGCAGAGACAAGACGTTACTGCCCTCTGCTTCCCTCTTGCTTTTTAGTGGCAAGTCGGAGGCATTTTTACTCCACCCGGGGCCTGGTGACAAGGAAGGAGCAGCTCCCTGTACAGAAATGTGTGACTGAGAGCAGAATTGACCCATTGTTAGGCGAGAAACGAAAAGGAAATGACCATTTAAAAACCAGAGAGAGAAAACAACGTGCAAAGCTCAGTTATCAAGTTGTTACTGCGTTTCTCAGTACATATTAGATTCCCAGGGAAACCCAGGCCCTACACCATTAATCTGGATCATCCCATGTTTCGTTTGGCAAGAGTACAGAAACACCGGGGCTGTACAAACGAGTAATAAAAAGCCCCAGAGAGCCACCTGTCTTGGTTTATAACAAGACCCAATAAGTGAATAAACAGACACATATGGGGGACAGTAGCAATGAAATGAGCCTGGTCCCATTTCTGCACTATCAGCAGCAGTCACAGGTCACCTGTTTTGTTCTGGGGGAGTAAAATTCCTCTTTGGCCAGAAACCAGACGTGGCAAATCTCAGCCTCAAAGACAAATGTTTCAGGAAGTTACGGGCACGTGAAAGCAGAGAGCGCGAACAGTCACTGGCTAGCGATCTGCGCAGTCACAGGCGTGACCAGCACCCAGTGGCATGAGTTCCTTCTAGGGGGGTTCACTCCTTTGCATGCTCCACCAGGCACTTTTTGAGATGTCTTCTTGGTCTGTCAACTGCTTAATGTGCTGCTGGGCTGTCAGAATGGCCAGGTCTCATCGCCGCCCCTCAGACTCAAGGAGGGACTGCCTCATCAGTGGCTTCTGGCGAAGGTAGAATGCAAATCCCCCGGGGAGACGAAATATCTGCTCAGCTCAGCTCAAAAAGCTTTTCCTCCAGCCTCTACCACTCCTCCGCTTTAAGCTACTTCCAGTTGTGTTCAGAGCCGCCCAGCTTGTGTGTGAGAATCGCACATACAAAGCACAGCCTCCCTCACTGCATTATACAGCCTCCTTCCCACATAATCCCGCTCTCCCAGGCTTGCAGGGCTTTCCCTGTCTCCACCATGCGGAGCTGCACACACCTGTACATTTGCTGTACAGGGTGGGGCAGTTTCAGTTGACATTGGCTTTGGGGGTCTAATCCTCGCTCCTAACTTTCCTTTCCCAAGTGAAACGGACCTAAAATGTCGAAGAGAAACCCAGTGGAAAGCGCAGCATCCCCTGATCTGGGGTCAAACCCACCCAAAGCCACAGGCTTCACGTGGTTTGAACCTGCAGCGGCAATAGATCAACCTAGTATCCCTCCCGCACACTGTGCCACGCTGGGAAGGAAATGCAAAACCAGGGAAGCTGTACATGCTTTGGGGATTCCTAACAAGAGTGGATTCTGCTCGGAGTTATACTGGGGTTTGGAGTCACGCCAGTTTACCCTGGTGCAGTTGAGAGCCGAATCTGCCCTGACTTGGCAGCCCCTTTCTCGGTGAAGACGCCCTTTCTTAGCATACACTGGTCGGTCAGTACAGAGTGCCTGGCCCAGCCCACATTATTTGGCGGGGGCTGAAGCTCTGAATGGCCGGGTGCTCCAGTCTCACTGTCTCTGTGATCTCCTTGCCAGCACCCTGCGGCGGCACGGTGCATAATGCCACGATTGGACGCGTTCTCTCCCCGAGCTACCCCGGGAACCACAGCAACATGCACTGCGTGTGGACCATCGACGCGCCCCAGGGCCAGAAGCTGCACCTGCACTTTGAGAGGCTTCTGCTGAGTGAAAGGGACAGGTGAGAGGCCCTGCGGTGAGTCGCTGGCGGAGACACAGCCCTGCTGACCCGAGAAGCTGAGCTGACCTGGGCTGGGAGATTAGCTTTGCCATGGCTGCCAGGCTACTGCTGGTGTTCAGGGGCGCCCCCCACCACCCAGGTCTCAGCACCCTGCTCTTCCCACCCTATGCCATCAGCGTGAGGAAGACCTGGCAGCCTCCTACCCCATCCAGAGGAGGCTCAAGGGTCTCACAAGGGGTTTTCCTCGGGACTGGCTAGACCGTGTATTCCCCCACTCCAAAGTGGGTGGGCCTTACTCAGCCACCTTTTAGACTGCCTGGGCCAGGCGTAGATCTCCCGTCCTCAGGGCGTGCCGGGAGCAGGGCACTTTCCTCATTATAGTGGGAGCCGGCGAGTTGGCTGGGGATTTCGATGGCCCTGGGTGGTGAAGTGTAATTCCCACACCAGGGGTTTGGGTGCCCTCCTCTAGCTGGTCTTGTGGGCATGGGAGGGGGCAGGGAGCATCACCCATTTGGGGATTTCATCGTAGGCCAGTACTTTGTAGGGCAGGAGTCTCCAGTGTGCCGGAGAGGGGGGGCGGGTCACAACCACCCTGCCCTGTCCGTGTTGCTCAGTGGGAGGAGTTCCCGGCGAGACCGGAGGGCATCCTGGGAGGAGGTGAGTCTCGCTGGTACAGAAGAGTCAAAGATCCATTGTTCTAGGGCAGGACTCCCCCGAGTAACTTTAAACAGAAAGTGATGGGAGCAGCAGGAGAGCTAATGGGCCCTGCTGCCCCAGACGGGAACTGGATCATCTGCAGATGGTCACGATGCTCCCTTCTGGTCTTAAGCATCTCCGGTTACCCCCACCCATCGTGTGATTTAGCAGGGGGTCTGTATTCTGACACTGGGTCTCTTAATCAGCAGCCCGATCCACAAAATGCCCCCCGGCTCCCAAAAAAAACCCAAATGCCCATGGCTGCGTCTCACCCACAAACACTGGAAGTGACAAATCACAGTCTGGTGGCATCCATAACACAGAGCACACATTTATGGGGCTGATGTTTGTGTTTAAGTGGCATTAAAAATTCAGTCTGGTAACAGGCAATAAAGCCGGTTTATGGCTTGTAGTGAAACCAGAGAATCAAGCACCTGTTTACTACACGATAAAACAGACGTATCTGCTTTGTGAGTTGGTGTTTGCGTCGTTTCTGTCAAACGCTGCCCTCCGAATGCATGACCGAGCGGGCCCCTGCCTGGGTGAGGCACCTGCCATGCTGGGCTGTCGAGAACCCACAGCGCTGAAAGGCAGAGACGTTACGGCTTCCTGCTTCCCCATGTTTAGTGGCAAGTTGGAGGCCCTTTCACTCCGCCAGGGGCCTGGGGCCGAGGGAGGAGCAGCTCCCTGTTCAGAAACGTCTGACGCTGTTGCCACGGACACGTTTCATCCTCTTCCTTCCTGGGCTTCCAGCTCCTCACTCTGATCCTGGCCTGTGCTGGTAAATGAACCAGGGGTGTGTGGGTGTGTGTGTGTGGAGTGAGCGAGGACCAGCCCGGGCTGGCTCGGTCCCTGCCCTGGCGGAAAGGTGGCCAGCGGAGGAGCCACTAGCCCTTTGCTAACGTGCCGTGTCCTTTCTGAACAGAATGGTGGTGTACAGCGGGGAGACAAACCGCTCAGCCATCCTCTACGATTCCCTCCGGACAGAGAGCGTCCCCTTCGAAGGCGTGATCAGCGACGGCGCCGCCATCCGCATTGACTTCATGGCGGACGAGGCGAGGGTCACCACAGCTTTCAACATTCGCTTTGAAGGTGACTCCCTTTCATTTTGGATCCGGCTGGTGGGTGGCAGCAGGCAGACACTGGCTGACGCTGCTGGTGCTGATTGCAATGACCCTAGCAGCACCAGGACGCTGCTTGCCCCTGGCACCAGGAGAATCCAATAGCCACCCCTCCCCTTGTCCCTGCCTTGTTGGAGGCATCGATTGGAATCTGGTGCTGAGTCAGCCAGGCCTGCCAGCGGACTGGTAGTCAACTCGCTAATATCTCTAGGCCAGCAGACAAGGCCGGCTCCAGGCACCAGCCAACCAAGCACGTGCTTGGGGCGGCACCTTCTAAGGGGCGGCCAATCTTGGGGCGGCGGGGCAGCGCTCGGGGATTGGTGTGGTTTTTTTACTTCAGCGGGATGGTGCTCGGGGGGAAGGGGGTTTGTTTCGGCGGGGCGGCGCTCGGGTTTGTTTGGTTTTTTTGTTTCAGCGGGGCGGCACTTGGGGGCGGATTTGTTTCAGCTGGGCAGTGCTCGGGTTTTTTTGTTTGTTTGTTTCAGCTGGGCAGTGCTCGGGTTTTGTTTGTGTTTGTTTCGGCGGGGCAGCGCTCGGGTTTTTTTGTTTGTTTGTTTCAGCGGGGCAGCGCTCGGGTTTTGTTTGTTTGTTTCTTTCGGCGGGGCAGCGCTCTTTTTGGGTTGGTGTTTTTTTTTGCTTAGGGGGGTGGCGCTCAGGGTTTTTGGTTTTTTTGCTTGGGACGGCAAAAAGTTATAGCCGGCCCTGCCAGCAGAGACAGGCGAGCTCCCACGAATTACAGAAGGAAAGTCAGGGCAATTCCTATCCCCTCCCAGCCCGGCTGCTGCAAATGTGACAATTGCCATTGGTGGTGCCCGGTCGGCTGCAGCTTCTAGTTCTCCCCAAAGACCTGTTCCAGTGAACAGGAATCAAGGCAAAAGAAAGGAGTGTTCATTTCTGCAGTACAGATAGCCTGGGCAGTGGAGTTCTTTTCCCTTCATTTGCTGTGAGGAGCAAATTGGACAAATGGCTACAAACCAGAGAGCATTCCCAGACCCCAGGGGAGAGTCAAGCCAGAAATGTTAGTCTGAGAGCAGGACGCTACTTCCTCCCCTACGCTTCGGATTTACTTTGGTTTAGCTTTGAGTTGGACTAGTAACTCCTTCAGAGGTGAGCCCCCGTTCCAGTTACTGTCCAGAGGAATCAGGGAAAAGCCAGCCTGTACCTGGGATGCCGGGCAGCACTGCAGATATGTTCTGCTAGACAGACACACCAGGTGCTGTCAGATTAGAGCAGTAGCAGTTTGGATCTACATTTTTGTTAAAGGCGGGGGGAGGGGGGGAATCACAGTTCCTCCAATGCCGTTGAAAACTGAAAATCAAACCTCCCGTTTGCTCCCAGTTTCCCTTTTGCTTCCTCCTGCCCTGGCACCATCCTACATCAGAATCTATTTCCTTACTGAGGATGCAAAGACACTGAACGTTCAGTCTCATGCCTTGTCCTCTAATTCTGCCTGCACTTTAGCTGTTTCCCCACAATCACAGCTTTCCCCTACAGCTGGTTTAGTTTATAGGCTTTTTTCCTTCAAAAGCTTTTGTGGAGTTTGGTGCCAAAGCTCGGTGGTGACTGTTCGAAGCTATAATAATCCCACCTGTGTCACTCACCTGGCTGCTATTTAAGTCCCACTTACCCCAGGCCTAATCATCTGTGCTCAGAGCTAAGAGCAATTTCTTTACATTTGAAAAGTGCCATGACGCGCAATTAAACTACATTGTACGAAGCGTGTCTGTGCTAACCGCAAATAACCCGTTAGCTTTAACTAAGCAGTGCATTGGAAATACAGAGCGCCAGATCCTCAGCAA
The DNA here is from genome assembly GCA_033296515.1 of Macrochelys suwanniensis. NCBI lineage: Eukaryota > Metazoa > Chordata > Testudines > Chelydridae > Macrochelys > Macrochelys suwanniensis. The sequence goes on along the minus strand of CM065789.1, from coordinate 2,216,466 downwards.
CTGGTGTAAATCAGGGGAGCTGCACTGACATCCCCAGAACTGATTTTAGTGGCGCTACCCCTGTTTGCACGAGCTGGGGATCTGGCCCTGCTCTCTATATTTCGCAGTTCAGTGACTGTCTAGTCAGAGCTGGGAGTTCTAACAGACCAGGTATGTCTGAGCCTTTGGGACTTAGCACAATCTCCCTTCATCAGACCTGCTGGTGGTTCAATGAAACCCAAACCGTTCCTTCCTGCTCCCACTCTTCGAAGACAGGATGGTGCAGCTCCCCTCCCTCGGGTATGTGCAATAGGAAACCCGGGACGGACAGCCCTACAAGAGCTCTGACCTGCACCGCTGCATTGCTGCCCGGGCTGGTCCGAGGAGTTGGGGATGTTAAGTACCAGAGAGCACTAACTAGACATCGCTGTAACAGGGCCGGCTGCCACCCAAGCATCCCTCAGGGCCTGGACACCTCTGCTATCCCCTGCCCCTGTTTTCCCCTTCAGCAAACTCCGCAGTCTCTGTCAGCCACAGCCCTGCTTAGCGTCTGGGGGGCTGATTACACTAACAAAGTTCTCAGACAAACACAAAGGCAGTCTTCCACCCAGGCATGGCCCCTCCTCCCTGAGGAACTGACCCTTCCTCCAGGACCACGGCAAGAGACCCTCTTTCCCTGCCAGTCCCTCGCTGCAGGAGCCCCCTCCCTGCAGCTTCCTGGGATCACCCTGATTCAACCCAGGTGGGGCCCATCCTGTAATCAGGGCTGGCTTAGCCCCTGGCTCTCCAGTCCTGTTACAATCACCTAACAAAATCCAGGCCTCCCTGACTTGGAAGGCAGAGTTATAAAGACACCATTAACTTGGGTGGTTCAAGTCATGAGCAGATTCTCCCAGAGAGGATTTGTGTGGGTCAGAGTGCTGCATAGGGTGGAATAAGTCACGAGTGTCCAGGTGCCCAGGGGAAGCAGACTGAGCCTTACTTGCAGGTTGGGTGGTGATCTGTCCAGGGTGGTCGAACTGACATCCTCTATCCCATAGAATACGGCCGGGGTTCTCAAACTTCACTGCACCGGACCCCCTTCTGACAACAACAATTACTACAGAGCCCCAAGAGGGGGGGACTGAAGCCTGAGCCTGCCCAAGCCCTGCTGCTCCAGGCAGGGGGGCCAAAGCCCGAGCCCCACCACCCTGGGCAGGGGGGCCCAAAGGCTTCATCCCTGGGCAGGGGGCCTGTAATCTGAGGCTGGGTGGTGGGGCTCAGGCTTTGGCCCTGGGCAGTGAGGCTCGGGCTTTGCCTTTTGCCCCAGGCCCAAGCCAGTCTAACGTCAGCCCCGTTGACTCCATTGAAATGGGGTCGTGACCCACTTTGGGGTCCCAGCCCACAGTTTGAGAGCCTCTAGACTAGGGGATGATATGTCCCCCAGCTAAACTTCCTGTGCAGATCCATGCAATACAGCTCCTGGTGACTGCAGAAAATGCCTAATTTGGAACCTCTCCAAGATTACCGAGAAGTAATCTTATTCCCGTCCTTCGCCTTCTGCCTGTGAAGTGTCACCGAGCTGTAAATCCGACTGAGGAATGGCCTACATTTGTGAACCAGGTAACAGCCAAGAGCATCTCCTTTGGAGAACGAGAGCTTCAGGGACATGCCAGGTGAATCCCAGGGAGCTCCAAGAGATTTGCCACAATTGTCATTTAAATACGTTCTGCTGTCAGGATCAGTCTAAGGCCTCGGGTCTCTGGCCAGGCTCAATAACATGCAGTAATCCCAGGGAAGAAGATTGCTCCGTAAATATGTAAACTGGCAGCGTGGCGTGTGTATTACTGTTGATAATACACAAAAGAAGTGGGGCTTGGCTAAGCCTTAAAAGCTCAGACCAGATAAACCATTGTTAATCCTAATTGCCTGTAAAATAAGCCACGGAACAGGGCTGCAGCATCCCCGTAGGAGAGGCCAGTTCAGCGCAATCCTATCCCGTGGCCACGCTGGGAAGCAGATGCCACGCTCCGGCAGTTTGGGAAGGGTTTCTAGAGGAGCGCTTGCCCAGAATGGGCCACATCAGCCCTGAACTCTTCATCTAGTAACATGTTAAGTGATCAGAACGTCCTGGCCAGCCCTGGCGGGAACTCGCTCAGTTACAGTCAATTGACAGCTTGCAATTTCGGCTTCCGCACGCTGTTTCCCAGCTTACAGTCGCTGGGCACTAGCTCCATTTGCTCAGCGCTGGCTGGGGATTGGGCTGGCCGTGGGGCCTTGAAACAGAATTGCCGCTCTCGTGTGTAAAGAAAAATGTAAAACAAACGTGCCTGGAATGGAATTGAGTGTGACAGGCAGCTCCCTCCCTCCCACATACCCCGATGCACGGCACAGCGCCAGGGAAGCCCAATGGAATTCCAGAACGCGGTACGAGCTAGACTGGCATTCAGACTGTGCCCGGCTCACTGCTGCTGGGTGCCACAAATACAGCAGGGACGTACCAGTCCTGACCCCAGGTGAGGCCCTGCCAGGGAGATAGGCACAGACTCGGGCTGGTTCTTTTTCTTTCTAGAGCAGCTCCCTGATCCCTAGCTCTACTGCAGAGAGGTTATGTAACACTGGTCTGTACAATGGATAACAGCCTACTACTGCCAATGGACTTACCCTTTTAGCTCAGCTGGTGCTTTGGAGCTGATGGCCCAGAGTGCAGACTGTAGATTACCTGTGGTGGGAGTTGTTACAGTTGCACAAGAACTAGAAAAGGAGACGGTGACGGGGGCTCTCCTCCCCAGAGCAGGGTCCGGGCTGCACCTGTCCAATTAACATGGTGTTTCTCTTCAAGCTTTCGAGCGAGGCCATTGCTATGAACCCTACATTCAGAATGGGAATTTTACCACCTCCGATCCTACCTACAACCTGGGAACGCTGGTGGAGTTCACCTGTGACCCCGGCCATTCCCTGGAGCAGGGACCGGCCATAATCGAGTGTATCAACATCAGGGACCCCTACTGGAATGACACCGAGCCACTGTGCAGAGGTCAGTTACCCTCAGCCAGCTGGGGTCATGATGCCTTGTGCTGATACCGCAGGCAGGAGAACATGCAACAATAAAAACTCTCCCGTGTTAGTGACCGCGCTGCCAGAGAAAGCGGCTGCATGTGAGTGAGGATAACGTAGCCAAGTTAAGGCATATGTCTGTGAGCCCTTGCACAGCGTTCAGAGACAGGACAGCAAATGCAGACAGGGCCTTAGCCCCTAAGGAGCCTGTGACTGCACTGGAAGAGTGGGGGGGCTTGGCCCTTCTCAAAGTCAGCTGCCGGAGCTTCCGCTGTGCCAGGCAGAGTGGGGAGAGCTCGCACCATGCAGGCAGCATTCCCTCAGCCCCCAGGACTGTCGCTGCACATTGACTGTATGTGTTCAGAGAACTATCCACAATGACTCCCAGATCTCTCTCTTGAGTGGGGGTCTAAATTAGCTGTTACTACTCAAGAGAGAGATCTGGGAGTCATTGTGGGTAGTTCTCTGAAATCATCCACTCAATGTGCAGCGGCAGTCAAAAAAGCGAACAGAATGTTGGGAACCATCAGGAAAGGGATAGCTAATAAGACAGAAAATATCATATTGCCGCTATATACATCCATGGTATGCCCACATCTTGAATACTGCGTGCAGATGTGGTTGCCCCATCTCAAAAAAATGTATATTAGAACTGGAAAACGTTCAGAAAAGGGCAACAAAAATGATTGGGGTATGGAACAGCTTCCTTATGAGGAGAGATTAATAAGACTTGGACTTTTCAGCTTGGAAAAGAGACGACTAAGGGGGGATATGATAGAGGTCTATAAAATCATGACTGATGTAGAGAAAGTAAATAAGGAAGTGTTATTTACTCCTTCTCATAACACAGGAACTAGGGGTCACCAAATGAAATTAACAGGCAGCAGGTTTAAAAACAAACAAAAGGAAGTATTTTTTCACACAACGCACAGTCAACCTGTGGAACTCCTTGCCAGAGGATGTTGTGAAGGCCAAGATTATAACAGGGTTCAAAACAGAACTAGATAAATTCATGGAGGATAGGTCCATCAATGGCTATTAGCCAGGATGGGCAGGGATGGTGTCCCTAGCCTCTGTTTGCCAGAAGCTGGGAATGGGCGACAGGGATGGATCATTTGATGATTCCCTGTTCTGTTCACTCCCTCTCGGGTACCTGGCATTGGCCACTGTTGGCAGACAGGACACTGGGCTGGATGGACCTTTGGTCTGACCCAGTCTGGCCGTTCTTATGTTCTTATGAGTCACCTCTCTCTGTCTCTCGCTATTTCAGCAATGTGTGGAGGGGAGCTCTCTGCCATGGCAGGAGTCATCCTGTCCCCCAACTGGCCAGAGCCCTATGCTGAGGGAGAGGACTGCATCTGGAGGGTACACGTTGGGGAGGAAAAGCGGCTTTTCCTGGACATCCAGCTGTGAGTACTTGTCGGGGGCCTGACCCCGGCTGGGCTGATCCCTTTCCTCCAGCGGCTGGTTTACCAAGTGCGATTGCTCCGCTGACACCAGAAACTGTTAGGAGGCCATGGCTGTGTTTGTGGGAAATGCTGCCCTTTGCTGTGCCTAGACCTCGGCAGGAGGGCTATGCACAAAGTGACCACCGATAGCCCTCGCTGTGCAGAGACAGGCTACCACTACCAGCAGCCTGCCTCACAGAGAAGCAAGTCTGTGTCCCAAACGTTCTCATCCTGCTTCTGGCTCTGAACCTGCTGGTCATCTTCAGCAAGTCACTTAACCTCCGGGCCTTGGTTTCCCCACCCATCTGAGGGACTGGGATATTAATGGGAACAATATGAAGAATGCCATAATTTTAGATGCAGATCGGACAGGGACAATGATCTCCCCAGCCAGGAAGAGGTGCTAAGAGGACTAGAGATTGCAAAGCATTTTGAAGATGAAGAATATTACACAAGTGTCATTTGATTTATAACCCTAGATCACATCCCGTGGAAATCTGCTGGACTCATGGATGAAGGTTCTTAGCACAGATGCTGCCTCCTTTTGCAGAATCCGCAGTTTCAAACAGTGACGTCTGCAGGCCCATGTTGACAAGAGTCCCCATGCCAATGTGGTGCCACTAGATCTGCGGCATGGCACCCGTGTGCCTGCTCTAGATCACGTGGGTGAGCGAGAAAGCCCCTCAAGGGAGAAGGGCTACCCCAGCATGCATAGGGAGAAGGCGGATGAAACTCCTGCTGCTGTGGGGTTCTCTAAGGTGCAGAACTCTCCATCCACCGCCCAGCCTCGCCCTCGCTCAGAAACATTCCCTTTCAGTCCCAGCCCAAAGCTGGGCTCTGGGTGGGACCCTACTGGCCAGCTCTCCTTCTTGGCTGAGTTCTTTTAAGCTCTTAGCACAGCATGAAATCATTTGTGACGCACTTCGGGCTCGCTGCTCGGGTAATGAGGAGGGGAACGTGCTCTTCTCGTCGTTTCACTAGCTAATTGTTCTTGAGATGGCTGTTGTGCTTGCAAGCCCTAATGCTGGAGGGAGCAATAGCAGGGCTGCATGAGATCCGCCTCAGCAAGGAATCGTTTTGGCAGGGATCAGCTCCACAGTTAGTTGAAAATCAGGTACTGGATCGTATTCCAGCCCAGCTCTGCGGTGCCATTATTATGCTATATTAACTCGCCCCCTGCAGAAAAGCATTTACCGACTCCCCCGTGTCTCACTGACATTCAGACAGTGTCCAAAAGAACCGTGCAACAGTCTCAGCCTGGGGACCTGGCAGAGCCAACCGAATGCGCTGTTTTCGGGGAGCAGCCCAAACTCCACGGCGTCTGGGCTTTTTGCTGCTAACGAGCCAGTCTAGAAGAGTGCTCAGGAAAGGGCTCTGGAGCAGGTAGAATGCTAGTTTGTGATGACCTCGCTGCTCTGCGGCTCGTGCCGTCTTGGATATCAAGGGAACTTGCTGTCCACAGATGGAATAGCTTCCGTCTAAAACAGCCTGCCAGAGTGAACGAGACAGTGTGGTGTGGCATGCACACATCAGCAGAGTGCAACATCTCAATAAGCAAACAAGCGCATGTGCCAATAACTACAATTTCCAGGCTCGGTACAGAGCTCTGGACTAGAAACTGGGCACCCAGCATTTCTAGATGAGAGCTCTGCTATTGAGCTAAGTGCCAGGACAGACTCACGCGCATCACACTGCCTACAAATCCTTTGGCCTGTTTCACAGCTAAGTCAGAGCAAGTAGTGTCAGCATCACTGAAGGCGCCCTCTGTGCATGAACCTCAGTGTGCGGGGAGAGTTTGCTTTTCGGTTCGCTTGCTGTATGCACCGTTGTTCCAGGGATCGTTTCTGGGGCTGAATGCGCACTAGAGAGGCAAGCAGCGGTGTGAATTGCTTCGTCAGGAAATCGTCACAGTGGGACCGTCTCGGGTTTGAGGACTGGAAGCCTGGAGCAAATCTGGATTGAGTGTGAAAGAGAAGATTGGGAAGACAGGTTTTCCGGGGGGGCATCAGAGGGATTTTTCTGCTTTTCCTGGCTGGCGTAATGTCATTGCTGGGTTTGCTTGGCCTGTTGAGAGAAGCTCAGGCAGGAGGCCATTTGTAATGTAACCACAGCTTGGCTCAAACTAGCCACGGATGAGCCATACACCCAATGGCTGTGCCACTAGGTGGCACTCTTTGTACATACAGTGACACACAAACACAGGACGGGATCCTACCTTGAGAGGACGTGCAGAGCAGGGAAGGTAGGCAGCCTCAGAGCCAGGGAAAGCAGCTAGTGTGTCACCCACGTGGCCCAGCTAATGGGGCCTGGCTGCTACTGTCCGGCAGTGGAATCGTTTTAGTGCTGGTCGCTCACTAGCGTGCACGTCATCGAATCATACAAACAGAAGATTGGGGTTGGAAGGGACCTCAGGAGGTTCTAGTCCAACCCCCTGCTCAAAGCAGGACCAACCCCAACTAAATCAGCCCAGCCAGGGCTTTGTCAAGCCGGGCCTAAAATTAGAGTCACCTGTAATCATTGACTCTAATTAATAGACAGTGGAACCCAGAGGGGATTCTGCCCGCTTTACAAAGAGGCCTGGTCGCTATTTGGATGCAGGGACCCACTGCTGGGTCTGGGGCTGGGGCTGGGGCTGCACTGACGACCAGGCTATCAGACTGGTTCTGCCGGAGCTGTGTCCCCAGCATTCTTCACCCAGAGTTACACAGCACCCACCCCGGGCTCATCTCTCCTGATGGCTGCTCTCCATTTGGTGTTGACAGTCTGAGCACAGCCGCTTTTTGCTGTCTCAGGACTCAGGGCGCCTAACTGGCCAGTCTCAGCTAATGAGACAAGCACGTTTTTGTGACGCGCTAAATCCATGGGGTTGTTTGAACCTGTACGTTGGGCTGCGCTTTACAGGTGCAGACCACCTAGAAACATTGCTCCTGGATAAGACAGATGGGACCATCGAAAGGGAGTCTACAGGGAATTTTGCATTGACAGGAAAATATAAATTAGTATTATTGTGTGCGTGGGTGTGTGTGCGTGTGCACACACGTGTGTATTCACACTGGACTTCACACGTTCAAAGCACTGTACAGATGCCGTGTGCCTGATCCAAAGTCTGTTGAAGTCAATGGAAAGATGCCCATTGACTTCAGTGGGTTTGGGGACAGGCCCTCGCTAATTAACCTTTCTCCTAATAGCTCCCAGCCCCTTTCCTGATTGGTCCTTGGACTCCGAGTGACTAGGGCTGCCTGAGAACCCCAGCACACTGGTTTCAGTAGCAAAGGAGAAATTGTCTTTGGAGGATCTGTTGCAATGATGTAACTGGGAAAGGTATCACCAGAGGATGGAAGGAGGGATAAAATCCTCTCCTCCTCTGTCCGGCCTAGGCTCAGCTGTGGGAACAGGCTCCAGTTCCCTTGTCCTGGCTTTTCTCTCTTTTGTGGGATCAACACATCTGCATGAAATGCATCCACTCTCCTGCCTGATTCCATCAGACCCACCGCGTCCTGCGGATTGGATTCCAGGGCCACCTGAGACCACAGAGACGTGAAGTAGGAGTGCACCCCCCCACACACACACACACACCCCCCGCGCTGCCTCGTGCAGCTCACATACAAGCTGGCAGCATCACTGTATGTTCAGGTGGGCTAGACAGTAAGACGGGATTCCTCTGAAAGCGCTGCCTGTGCTGAGACACTGCCCGGGGGATACTGCCAATGCAGAGGAAAGCTCTTTTGATGCTATTTGGGGATTCCCCGAGACGATCCCACAGAAGATCAAGTACTAGCTTTCAGTGAAAATCCCAAGGCAGGGCTCCTAATGCACCTGCCCAGCGTTGTGGGGGCTGGGGTGGGGCAGAACTGGAGGCCAGGCAATTTGAAGTAATCAAACAGAAATGTCCCCATGACATGGAAAGCAGAGATGTGCTCCGAGTGCCAGCGTTCTGCAGGGATTGGCTGGATGCCTTCCGCTACCACGAAGAACCTTATCGGACATTTGCATTTGCATCTCGAAGCAAAGCCGCACTAGGCTGGGGTGGGTGTGGGGCAGGTGCCCCAACTGAGTGGCAGCGGCGGTGGGACACTGCCTGCATAGGGCAAGAGAAAGCCCAGTAAGACCAGGGCACTCCCCAACAGCCTTTGTCCCACCTTAGCAAAGGGGCAGCTTGTCTCTCCTCAGTGTGCCTGGGCGGGGGATATGGGCACGGACGTGTCCTGACCCTGCCTGGGCACCCCACCCCTGGGAGGTTTCCACGCTGTGAGACGCTATCAAAAGACTTACTGAAGTCAAGAGACAGTACATCTCCTTCCCCACTGCCCACCAGGCTTGTTACCCTGGATGTTAGGCCGGTTTGACACAATCTGGTCTTGACAAATCCGTGTTGATTGTTATTTATCACCCTGTTATCTGCTAGGTGCTTACAAAGCCATTGTTTGATTATCTGCTCCATTATCTTTCCGGGTACCAAAGTGAAGCTGACTGGTCTGTAATTCCCTGGGTTGTCCTTATTCCCCTTTTCATAGAGCGGCGCTATCCTCACCCCTTTCCAGTCCTCTGGGTTCTCTCCCGTGCTCCATGAGTTCTCCAAGAGAATCCCCAATGGTTTAGCAAACTATTAAGCCATCGCTGGGCATTTAAAACTGGCACCAGCTGGACAGACCCAATAGGCATTTACAGCAGCCGCTTCCATTTCCAGTTCAGTCTGTCTCGCTGGGACAAAGGGCTTGCGTATGCCTGGGGAGCCAGTCCCAAAGATGGGAGCTGGAAAAGCGAAGTCCTGGTGAAAACACCAGCCGGGCACAGCAGGGAGTGTCTCCTCACAGAGGAGGGCTAGAATTGCTTGGTACTGATCTGAAGCTTTGACAGAACGGCAGAGGAGGCAGAAGCTGTTGCTTATTTATCAGTTTCTTCCGGGTTGATTTGTCCTTTAGTGTGTCTCACCTCATCTCTGTTCAGGCCAGCCCTGGCGGGAGATTTCCCAGCCCTGGGCTGACAGCTTGGGAGACGAGCTGTCTCCGTTCAGCCCCAGATACAGCTGTGCTCCCTTCCTCCCCACCCGTTTGCCCTGGAGCCGGTGGAGAGGAGTGGGACTTCGGCTTCCAGGTGCCAATCAGACATAAGCCTCTGCCACCAAATGAGGAGGCGGTTGGAGGGCCTCCCTGAGCGTAGTGTGTTCCTCTGATCTCCCCTGCAATCCCAGACCCTGCATCCCAGACAGCAGCTCCCCTTTGACCACTCACTTAGCAGAGACATTGAGAGGCCAAGGAACCCTGGTCCTCCTGCGCTCAGGTGCCTGAGGTGCTGGGCTGTCTTTTGGAGGAGGGCTTGGCAGGCCTGGTGTTGGTCTCCCTTGCCGGTAGTGTGATTGGCAGGAATACAGACACACACACCCCTTGTGAGCCTGAAGACAGGATTGGCCAGTGCTGTGTGATAAGCCATGAGGAGAGCCAGACAGCAAAGGACCTTCGGAGAGCAGTAGCTTGCAAGGATTTCCGTGCGACCCTGAGCGTAGCCAGGTGACCTACTGTTCTCTGCAAAGGAGTCTGCGGAATTGTAATTTCTCCTAGTCGGTCATAGAGTGACGTTCATCACAGATTTCTCACCCTCCCACAGCCTGGTTCGCCCCCAACAGTAGATTTCAGTCTCTGGAAGAGCAGTGCACTCTGCTGGCAAGGAAAATCTAAACACTGCACTCAACTGGCCAAAAGGTTTGTTTGGATGCAGCGATGTCCACTGTCTGTGCAAGGCACTTCAAAGCCAAGTGGGGGCCTTTGCCTGGGAAAAGCCAGGCTTGCTGATCCTGGGGCGTGCTCATGTACCCACTGCAGGACGTAGTCATTCGGCGAGAGTTTCTCACTTTGTTACCTCAGCCATTTTATCTGTAAAACACGAGGGAGAAATTATCAAATGTGTCTTTTCCAATGGACCCCTGTGTCGGGCGCACTTTACTCAGAAATTCATCCCCATCCTCTCCAAAGGGCTGCATGAAATTGCTCGAACTGGGTCTCCCTCCATTCATAATCCCAAGCATCAGACACAGAATGAGCATGCCCCCCACACAGCTGTGATCTGTTCAGTGAAGAATGATCAAGCTACTCCGCATTTCCTGGGTTTTTTGACGGGCTGTGAGTTTACCAATGGCCAGTCACCCCAAGTCCTTTCAGGCACTGAGGTGATTATCGCTGGTAGGAGACAAATAACAGTTTGTCTTTTGAATTTTGAATGTTGTTGTTAGTTTTGCATCATTTCATGTCCACTACATGCCATGTGTGCCATAGGCCAGCTACCCCATTAGCCAACCAGATTATGTGACTGTTCTATGTGTGCAGTGAGAGCGAGCAGCATATTGGTCAACAGTGCGGGATCCATTCCTGCAGACCGAAGAGGCAGAGCGCGCAGTACACAAACCGTTGAAAGATGGCGCCAAATGCGGACAGAAGTACAGGGATTACTGGGATGCGAAGCAAAGCATCACGGGGCATTGGGACAGGACCTAGGATGCCCGCGACCCCCTCCACCTTCCCACAACTCTTAGCGGCAGAAGAGATAGAGATGCTCTGTGGGATAGCTGCCCAGAGTGCACTGCTCCGAATACCATTGCAAGTGCCACAAGTGTGAACATGCTATTGCACAGGCAGCTGACAGTGTGAACACAACAGCAGTTTCCCTTCAGCGCTCTCTGAGCGGCGCTGTAACTGCCAGCGCTGTAACTCTGCCGGTGTAGACACACCCTAAGAGTCACCTTGGGTATGAATGAGTTAGCAGCCTCCAGGGAGTGAACTCCAGGAGAAGCAGGGAAATCACCCCCACCATCCCTTCATGCTGGTGGAAGAATGCCCCAGTCCGCTCCCCTCCGTCTCCAGCAATGCCCTCCTTGTGCCACCTGCACCCCACCGCCTCCATGGCTCCCACGGAACGCTTGCCACCCTCTAACCAGCTGCCGGACAAGGTGCTAATTCTGCTGTGGGCCTTCCCACAGAGCTGTGCCAGCCCTGGGTAGGGCACGCTTTCCGGACCAGATGTAAATTGCCCCTGGATTCAGTGGAGCTGCCCTGATTTACACCAGCCCAGGCTGTGACCCCCGGCCATCACTGCCACCTGGTTCCCAGGCCAGGCCAGCACCAGCCTGTCAGAACCGCCAGGCCCCAAGGATGTGTTAGAGCGAGGTCCTCCTAGTGACTCTCCTTCTCCTCGCTGGAAAACTGGACATTCAGAGTGGTCAGAGGGTGGGCGGCGGAGCAGGTACTGGCTGTGCAAAGGGCGGGAGGCAGCGGTGACCGAGGGAGGTGATGCCCCAGGAGGAGGGCGAGAGCTAGGCACACCCTGACCCAGAAGCAGGCCACTGCTAGCTAGGAAGTAACACTGCCTATTGCACACCTCACTTCGGCCCGGCTCCCTGCTGGCCCCAGAGCCGCTTGTGAGGCTTCGGTTCGGAGGTGCGGGATGTTGTGACACGATAACGTGAATGCCGAGCACAGACACCTCGTTCACCTCCAGAGCCGGAGCCAATGATCCCATGTCCATGCTCCAGAGCACGGAGGTTTCTGCCGCACCAAAGGAACAAAGAATTCAGTTCAGTTCAGTTGTGGGAAATCCAGCCGTGCCGTCAGAAGGCTGCCGACGCCTGCAGTGGGCGAAGGGGGGTGACGGTTGCTCACGGCACCCCTGTGAAAAAGCCCAAAGACACAGACGTGTTCTGTGCTGCGTCCAGTCAGAAGTCAGCCCCCTCGTGCCGCCCGGGCACCGTGCAGCCACGGGCACAGGCCGCAGGCTTTCAGGTCCACCGCAGCTCTGATACAAAGAGCATCGCTCCCTGTCCCACGCCCTGCTCGCTGGCGCCGGGTCTCCCCTATGTTAAGTCAGGTGATAGCAGGCCCCTGTGCAAGCGGTTGCCCTCTGTCTGCGGAGTGCTCTGGGAGCAGAGCTTTCTCCGGGCGCTCATCAGAACGTTGGGTCGACACACTTCACTTCCACACCCAAGTCCTGGGCGTGGAACACGTGAGGTGGGTCTGCTGGGGGGTGGCCACGAGCCTCATGGACGTGTTTGGTGGTGTCATGGCCTGGAACTGGCGGGGTCCATTACCCACGTCCCCGGAGTCTGACTCAGGAACACACCGGCTGGATTCCCCTGGGCGCCCGGACTGACCAGGTTCCTCTCGGCATTTCCCTTCCCAGCCTCAACCTGAGCAACAGCGACATCCTGACCATTTACGACGGGGACGAGCTCACGGCCCGGATCCTGGGGCAGTACGTCGGCAGCAGTGGCCCCCAGAAGCTCTACTCCTCCACCCCCGACCTCACCATCCAGTTCCACTCCGACCCCGCAGGCCTCATCTTCGGGAAGGGGCAGGGATTCATCATGAACTACATAGGTAGGTGCACTGGGGGGTGGGGGTGGAGGGGGCTAGGCTGCCCCATCCAGCCAGGGCCTCCACTGCGATCTGCTCTGGGGCAGTGAGGGGGGCACTGCTATCTGCTGTGGGGCAGTGGGGGGGAGGGGGCACTGCGATCTGCTCTGGGGCAGTGAGGGGGCACTGCGATCTGCTCTGGGGCAGTGAGGGGAGGCACTGTGATCTGCTCTGGGACAGTGAGGGGGGCACTGCGATCTGCTCTGGGGCAGTGAGGGGATGCACTGCGATCTGCTCTGGGGCAGTGAGGGTGGGCACTGCGATCTGCTCTGGCGCAGTGCGGGGAGGCACTGCGATCTGCTCTGGAGCAGTGAGTCTGGACACGTTGCATCTGGGGGTGGCATCTGCCAGGGCCGCGACTCAGTGAATGCTAACCCAGAAGTTGGGGCTGTGAGAGAGGGGATTGCAGGTTTTCCGATGCTGAGCTCCCTCGCCCAGCGCAGACGATGGGCCCTTGGGCTCCAGTTCAGCTCAGCCGATGCCATGCGCTAGCCCTGGGCAGGCTCCCTCTGCTCCTCTGAAACCCGTAGCTGCTATTCCCTACATCCCCCAGGCAACGGCCACCTGCTACAGCCTCTGTGGCTACTGTCCCCGGACTCCTGCGAGCCCCTGAAGGCCCCCTGGGCTGGGCCAGACAGCGCTGCCAAGGGCCATGGGGACAGGCCAGAGTGATGCTCGCGGGTGGGAGGGGCTTGGTGCTGACTGACAGCTCCGTGGGGATAGGCTGGGGCAGGTCACTCATTCCCGCCTTCCGTTGAAATGGCCCCTTGGGACAGGATCCGTCTCACTCACGCGTTCGGCACACACCACCTAGTGTCCTCCTGGCTCCCCCGATGCACGGCCTGGGGCGGGCCCACTGCACGGGGCGGGTTGCACTGGCATGGCTGCAGGAGTGCTACGGTCAGGCTCAGCCGCTGGGCCCTCAGCACTGACCCGGGTGGCGCTGCGCTACCCAGTACAACGGGTGCATTGCAATGACCCGCTGCATCCAGAGCCCGGCTTGCACACACACAGAGCACCCGGCTTGCACACACACAGACCGCCCGGCTTGCACACACACAGAGCGCCCGGCTTGCACACACACAGAGCGCCCGGCTTGCACACACGCAGAGCGCCCGGCTTGCACAGACACAGAGCACCCAGCTTGCACACACGCAGAGCGTCCGGCTTGCACACACGCAGAGCGTCCGGCTTGCACACACGCAGAGCACCCGGCTTGCACACACACAGAGCACCCGGCTTGCACACACGCAGAGCACCCGGCTTGCACACACACAGAGCACCTGGCTTGCACACACACAGCGTGCGGCTTCCACACACGCAGAGTACCCAGCTTGCACAGACACAGAGCACCCGGCTTGCACGCACGCAGAGCGTCCGGCTTGCACAGACACAGAATGCCTGGCTTGCACACACACAGAGCACCTGGCTTGCGCACACACAGCGTGCGGCTTCCACACACGCAGAGTACCCAGCTTGCACACACGCAGAGTACCCAGCTTGCACACACGCAGAGTGCCCGGCACCCCCCCCCAGGAGCTGGCAGTGGTGCCCAGCGAGCATTTCTCCTTCCCGCCTGCAGGCACTGTCACAGCAGAGAATAAGATGCAGTGCAGCTCAGCTGTGATGTGCAGGGCCCCTTCCGCCACAGTGCATCTGTGGACACAGCTATCAGTTTATGAGTGTTCTAAAAACACAGACCTTAGGAACGTAGGGGGCAGGAAATAATATGCTGGAGCAAATTAGCCCTGAACTGTAAGTACTGTGCTCAGACATTGCTGCTTTAATAGGATGTGTAAAAAACCAAACCCTTCGGGATCAAATTCCTGCAACTGGCTTCTGCTAAAATTATTCTAATGCTGACAAACTATGCTTAGCATCCAAATCAAGGCAAATGTACCAGGCGGCTTTGGTTAGCCGGGAACTCCCCATGGCCAGCCCAGGGCATTATACCTCTAAACCCAACCCTGACCCGCTGCTGTGCTGCTCACACGGTGCCGTGACGCGCCCGCTGCAGACCAGGGTGTGGACTGCCCGGCACTAGCGCCGCCAGGGCTAGCAAGTGGCCCACCGGATGCTTTTCACACTCAGAGCTGGAAGGCTTTTGGGTCACCAGCTTCACTTTGTAAATCAAATAACTCCACTCCGGGCGCCCTGGGCAGCACCTAGAAAGGTCGCCCCCTGTTGGGGAGGAAGCAGGCAGGCAGGCCAGGGGGCGATCATTAATTACTAGCCAGCGTCTTTCTGTGGCTACAGAGGTCTCGAGGAACGACTCGTGTTCAGACCTGCCTGAAATTCAGAACGGGTGGAAGACCACATCACACACAGCGCTAGTGAGAGGGGCCAAGATCACCTACCAGTGCGATCCAGGATATGACATCGTAGGAAGTGACACGCTCACCTGCCAATGGGACCTCACCTGGAGCAGCGACCCTCCGTTTTGTGAAAAAAGTAAGACAACACCCCTCCCCCACCCCCACACACTGCTTAGTATTGCTGGGTTCATGCACACAGTCAGCCAGGTCCAAAGCCCATTCAGATCAATGGGGAGCTTCCCTTTGACATCTCTGGACTCTGGCTCAGACCCATTGAATGTCAGGGTACATGTGACATGGGACTCGGTTGTGCTGAACACATGCCGGATAAAGCGTTTTCCAACCTCTTTCATGTGACTTTGCCAGTGGACTCCCCACCAGTCCATTTCAGAGCTACTGATCTGCTTATCTGCCCCCACTCCTGCCTTCCTGTTTTGCTGCTTGTCCTATGTCACGTTCCTGTGAGGAGTCACAGAACCTGTTTGTCTCTAGTTATGTACTGCACAGACCCTGGGGAAGTGGACCACTCGACCCGTTTAATTTCTGATCCCATGCTGCTGGTTGGAACCACCATTCAATACACCTGTAACCCAGGATTTGTACTGGAAGGAAGTTCCCTTCTGACGTGTTACAGCCGTGAAACAGGAACTCCAATCTGGACATCAAGGCTACCGCACTGTGTCTGTAAGTTGGGCTCAGTGCTCTATGGCGTTGCAATTATTTCTCTTCTCGCGGATGCAGTTTTACTTCACTCCTTGTTATCTGAATTGATTTGCAAGTTTCCCATTGGAAATTCAGAACCCCCTGGAGCAAGCCGCGAATGTGCCCAGCGTCCCAGCAGACAGTCCGTTCTGTAAGTACCAGACAGGCTGAGCCAGGCCTCAGAAACAATTGTTCCTGTTCTTCCACCTCCAGTTTCCTCCAGGCTTTTTCCTCCTTTCAACAGCTAGATCGTTAGCGACGTTCTCCCCGCTAGAGCCACAGACGCTGTACACTAGATACCACGTGAGTTGCACGGGTCCCATCCATCCAGGAGGCCTTTTCTTTGTTGCTGGAAGTTTGAAGCATCCCTTCCTCCACCCCAGCAATTCAAAGCAGTGCATAACAATTCAAATAACCAGGGTCTAGAATGAGAGGATAAGTAAAAGCTCGTTCAAGAGGCTGACAAGCAGCAGTAATAGAAACCCCCCTGATAGCAGGTCTCTCTGCAGCAGCAGACAGGCAGCGCCCACTGCGGAAATCGCTCTGTGGGTTTTGTTCTGCGGCCTCCCATCTCATTTGCAGGAGCTGAGTTCTCACCGGGAGACCCGTGTCACCCCATCTTCCCCCAGTGGCGCTACCAGCTCCTGACCCTGCCTGCTAATGGTTCGTTTACTGCCAGAGCGGAAGGCAACGCTGACTGGTGCAGGGAAGGTGAAGCAACACAATATCTTCCCTGCTCAGCGGCTGCTGCCACGTTGGCCCCCTGATCTAGAGCAAAGACCACCCAAGCTGAACGCCGGCTGTTACCCTCAGCAAAGCGGGTCACATCCCTAGTACTGCGAGAAAGAGCCGTCTTGGTTTCATTTTTCAGGGTTCAAAATGGACCCATTTTTCAGCTTTCCCACATTTGTCATTAACGTTGCTGTCAAAATTGGGGGGGGCGGGGGTCAGCGGTCCTTGTTGTTTCAATGGCCACTGCCAGGATGTTTTCAATCAAAACGTGGGGAAAGTGGCCAAGAGACGGCAGGCCTCTTGGTGTATGCTGACCAGGGCAGCCGCTTTCATGAAAAGATCAGCGGTGTCTTTTTTCTTTTTTAAAGGCCATTTTCAATGAAAAAACGTATTGAAATGGTCCGAGCAGAAGCAGTGCAAGCTCCTGATGACCAACAAGTGGGGTGAAAACCCTACTCTCCCCAGGGGAGGTATTGCCCACCCCAGGGAGCCAGTGCCCCTGTCTCTGTAGGCACCGTTCTCTGGCTGTACGTGACCACGCTTCCCTTCAGTGATCCAGCCAGGCCTCCAAGGCACCAAGTATCACCAGCCCCAGCTAGCCAAAGTCATGAGCTGGTCCCCAAAGATCATCAGACTGGCTTAAAAATCATGAGGTTTAAAAAAACGATAAATGGGGGAGGGGTGTTTTTATTGGTTGCCAGGACTTTCAAAAATGCAAGCTGAGAGTCTTGTGTAAATCACCTGACTCCGGGAGCTGGGGCTTTTAAGAGGAGTGCCCAATACCGTGAGAGACATGATCAAATCACAGGAATTGCAGCACTGCCACTGCATATTACTTCTTTTGGGAATCTTTCCAGAGGCCATGTCGCGTATTGGGGGGTGAGGGGGTGGCGGGAGACGCATGCACTCCTGTCACTTGCTGGGGAGGGCGCCAGATCTGCGTACATGTCTGTGATTTTGCCATGCTCTGAGTCTAGCTCCTGCAGGATATAAATCCAGTGTAACCAGTACCAGAAATGGCAAATTTCCTTTGGCTGGAGGAGGCCCGTAATACGGCGTGGAAGATCCTGAGCTCTCTCCTTGCTACTGACCAGGCGGCTGTGTAATCACAAGCTCCTTACACGGGGGAGCTGGAGGGCCGAATCTAGGGCAGAGCGCTGTCACACCCCCCTTTTGCTGCTGCCTGTCTCCCTCCTTCGAGCATGCGCCCCATTCCAGTGTCCAGCCTGGCAGCGGCTGGACAAGTCAGTGAGCTAATGGCAACTATCGTTTCCCCGCTGCGTTCTGTAGCCACTAGTTTGTCTAAAAGCTGTCACTGCCTTTCTGGAGTAGCTTCAGCTCCCCCCGTCATCCTCTGGGCAGAGGCAAGACTCGGCCCCACTTGCCCCATGAGACCCTTTGGCCTTCTGCAAAGGCTGCACAGGCCGGGTTGGATCGCACCGTGCTCATCGCTCTACAGTGCACTTGTAGTTGTGTCGGTCCCAGGATATTAGTGAGACAAGGTGGGGGAGGTGATATCTTGTATTGAACCAACTTCTGCTGGTGAATACCAGAGCATTCAAGGGAGCACAGCGCACAAAGGTCACCTTCTTAGACACTACGCAGCTGTTGAACAGACTACTAGACCAGGCTATTGCCTGACATACTGTCCCTCTTTAACCACATCTAGTTGGTGAAGATGAGGAAAAACTAAATCCAGTAATTACTGTGGCCATGGCTTAGATCCGCACAGTAGTGGACTGACAGCTAGGTAGAAGGTCAGGACAGGCAGAAAAAGCATGACTCACGCTGGGGATGTTTCTTTTCAGCTGAAGAGTCCCTTGCCTGTGATAATCCAGGATTACCTGAAAACGGCTACCAAATACTCTACAAACGACTTTACTTGCCAGGCGAATCCCTGACGTTCATGTGTTATGAAGGCTTTGAGCTAATGGGCGAGGTTACTATCAAATGCATTCTGGGCCAGCCGTCCCACTGGAGCGGACCCCTGCCCATCTGCAAAGGTAATGAGCTTTCCGGGTCAGCTGGAAAACAAGGCCGCACTTTGGGAAGGGGCTGGAATCCACAGGGATTTTGCAGGTGTCCTCAGCTAGTTCCCGCCACGCCAGAGAATTAGCTCTGAGCAGCAACCTCATCCAGCCCAGAGATTTGTCCCCATTCTCCCCTCCTTAAGAGCTCCTTCTTCCATTTTACCGTCAGCCCTGAAAACAAGACTCTCCAGCTGTCACCCAGGCTCTCTGACGCATTGGTGTTGCCAGGTTTCCGGCCACGGGTATCGGAGATTTGTTGATTGTTACGGATTCATCTTTAAGAGTTTTCTGCCTACCCTGGGGAGGGAATCCGTCTCAACACCTTGCTAGTGAACTGGGTCGGAAGCTGCTAACTAGGGGCTGGGGAAGCAGGAATGGTCCTCAGAGTTTCCAGTGGGGTCTGCATTCTACCCCAAGTCCTGTGAACGCTTTGTTCCTGCATTTAACATTTCTCTATGGGTACCATTGTGATTCTGCCTTGGGTCACTAGTTGATGACAATGGCCATGACCCTTGGCCCGGAGGAAGCCCTGCTTGGTTAACTGGCCAGTTTTCAGTTTGAGTCTATTTCACGGACACAAGGGGGGACTTCCTGGTAACACTTTAAATGGCAGGGAATAAATGCCACTTAATTCCTTGTGAATTGCCCAGTAACAGTGTCCCTGGAACAACAGCGTATTTCCAGGCTTTTGCAGCTTGCTCAGGAGAGGTTAACGTGATTCCCCTGGGCCCCATGCTTCGCTTTGCAGCTGATTTGCCCTGTAGTTATATGGGGCTTGCTGTAAGGCTAGTCCGAGAATGCCTTAAATGGGTGCAGAAAGGCCAAAAGCATCCTAAGAGCTCAGTGTTGGTGGCCGGGTTTGGGGCCTGTGGAGAGAAGCAGAGACCCCAAACTGGGGGACTCCCCATGCTCACATGCAGATGGAAGAGACCTCTGGGGTGTGTCACTGCAGGGGGCAGGGGCAGTGGGTGTGAATGGGAGGGAAAGGTGAGAAGGATGCACAGACACAGGGACACTCATGTGGGATGCCCAGCAGAACTTTATTTCCTCTCTCTCCTAAAACAAGGACAAGAGGATAGTCAATGCAGTTGAAAGGCAGCACATTTAAAACTGATGCAAGGAAATCTCCTTTTACCCAGCACGGGATTAGCCTTCGGGACTCACTGTCACACGGTGCCATTGAGACCAGGAGCAGAGTAGGAGTCAGGAAAGAAACAGACCCTGATGTGGATAATGAGAGCAGCCTCCGTTGAATTAGACAGGGCGGAAAATATTCACGAAGGTTATAAACTCTCGTGCTCAGGGCATAGAATCTCAGGGTTGGAAGGGACCTTAGGAGGTCCAACCCCTTGCTCAAAGCAGGACCAATCCCCAATTTTTGCCCCATATCCCCAAATGGCCCCCTCAAGGATTGAACTCACAACCCTGGGTTTAGCAGGCCAATGCTCAAACCACTGAGCTATCCCTCCCCCCAATAAGGCAACTGCTCCTGACGGGGTTGCAGGAAATGTCCCAAAAGGGCAACTTAGTCCATAATCACCCACTATGGGCTTTCTGGCACCTCTCTTGGAGAAAAGAGAGCAGAGGGGATGGCCCATCAGATGTTCCTATGAAAGTGCTCAGCGAGCCTCCCCTGAAGGAGGAGATCCAGGGGGTTTCCTTATGCTGCTGGGGGCGACCTTCTGGCTAGTTCTGATTTCTGGCCTGGGGCACTGGAGTTTTCACAAAGAGGGAAAACAGTGAATCCAGCTGAGGGAAATGTGGGTATTTTTCATGTTTGACACGAGGCTGCCAGCCCCCATGACCGTCTCGAACCCTGCCAACAATTCCCCATTTCTCTTGCAGTGAATCAAGACAGTTTTGAACACGCTTTAGAAGGTGAGTGAAATGCATTTGCTGGACAATTCCAGTCAGGCAGAGCACAGGTCTGGCCCCTCTCTCTGGGGAGTGCAGCGCCTGCATTTGGTCGGACAACGCAAACGAATTTGCAACAAGTACGCATTGCAGCCTTGACCTTGCTCTTCAGTTCAGAAATCAGAGACTATGGACGGCGGCTGAGCTGACCACTCTGCATGGCAGGGTGTCACATGCCCTCTGGGCAGGACTCTCCAGAGGGATGCAATATTTGGGGAGGGCTTGATCTGAAGCTTCGAGTACTCGTGGTGCCCGTTGGGACCTGCAGCTGGGACCACTGGGTAGCAATTGCCTTTCAGACAATGAAATCTCTCTTTCGCCTGCCCGTCTCCTGCAGGGCCCCTCGAGGCCCCTCTTTGTGCTCCCAGCTGCTAGGGGACACTAGACAATAGCTGGGGTTGGTTTGGGCTTGTGGAGAAACCTGGGTCTTACGGTTACACTTCAAACAAGCATCATGCTGCAGCAGGCTGCAGAGACAAGGCAGCAGCCTGAGGGGAGGGAACGGTTAGGAGGGAAGCCGAACCTGGCGGGGGGGAATCTCAGACGTTTGGCCTATGGGAACATAATGGATATTGTGTTTTCAGTAGCAGAAGCTGCGGCAGAGACGTCGCTCGAAGGGGGAAACATGGCGCTAGCCATATTCATCCCGGTGCTGATCATCTCACTCCTGCTGGGAGGCGCCTACATCTATATCACAAGGTGGGGACCCGCTGTAACAGCAACCCTGGGCACTTCTCCGAGCCAGGGACCTCAGAGAGCCTGGCAAACAGCAGCTCAAAAGCCTCCCAGTGCCCTCTGGGGCAGTGCCCTCTGGGGCAGTGCTGTGTTCCTCACGAGAGGGGGCACCCAGCTGCTGCCCCTGGGACCTGTGGGTGCTGAGGGGGCCAGGTGGCTCTGATAATCAGGCCCTTCCCTCGCCGTATTTGCTGCCTGCAGTGAGTGATCTCGGTGCTGAGCAGTGAATGCAGGAGGGAGAGCAAAGGGGAATGGGTGATTGGGGAGCGGGAGTGTGGGTTGCCTTGCTTGGTGCACGTCGCCAGGGGACTCCATTGGCTTCACCACCCCACACGCGCGAGCCGTGGGTCCTGCGTGGTTCCGACCCAGCGAGGTGACGTCTCTCTCCTGCATCTCTTTTCCTCAGATGTCGGTACTACTCCAACCTGCGCTTGCCCCTCATGTACTCCCACCCATACAGCCAGATCACCGTCGAGACGGAGTTTGACAACCCAATTTATGAGACAGGGGTGAGTTGGCCTCTCGGCGCCTTGGTTCTCTCCGTCTGCGCATTGCGTTAAATCGAAGGTGAAGGCTTGGCGCCGACTCACAGCAAAAGGGAAGGTTATGAACCCCCCCTCAAGGCCCCTCCTTGAGAGAACATCTCTGCTTCTGATCCCAGTGGGCAAATGATATGGCGGGTCAGCCAGAAAATCAGTCTTTAGGGGAGTTTCAACGGCACCAGCATTTCCACCCCACCCTGGGGACAGGCTGAGCCAGACAATCAGAGCGGGGAGTGGGGGGCGTTAGAGTTTAGCCAAGGAGGGTCTGGCAGGGGTCGCCCTGCTCCTGTCTCTTTTCTCGCCACAAACCCTCGGAGACCTTCTCCTGGTCAAACCCTCTGTGCACTTTATTGACAGTGTTCTGTCCAAATGTGTGCGGCTCTGTATTTACAATAGCAGACACGTTTTAGCTCGCTCAGCCAAGGAGGGGAGAGAGAGATGGCATCTTCCCCTGAAAGCTGTCTCCTGGCTCTGACTCCCCAAAGCCTGCCAGTCCCTCTCTTCGCCCCGGACACGTCCTTCCTGTGCCTTTTCTACCTGCTGGGTTGATGGGTTACTTAGCCATGTATCATAGACTATCGGATTGGAAGAGACCTCAGGAGGTCATCTAGTCCAACCCCCTGCTCAAGGCAGGACCAACACCAACTAAATCATCCCAGCCAGGGCTTTGTCAAGCCTGACCTTAAAAACCTCTAAGGATGGAGATTCCACCACCTCCCTAGGTAACCCATTCCAGTGCTTCACCACCCTACTAGTGACATAGTGTTTCCTAATATCCAACCTAGACCTCCCCCACTGCAACTTGAGACCATTACTCCTTGTTCTGTCATCTTCTACCACTGAGAACAGTCTAGATCCATCCTCTTTGGAACCCCCTTTCAGGTAGTTGAAAGCAGCTATCAAATCCCCCCTCATTCTTCTCTTCTGCAGGCTAAACAAGCCCAGTTCCCTCAGCCTCTCCTCATAAGTCATGTGCTCCAGCCCCCTAATCATTTCCGTTGCCCTCCGCTGGACTCGCTCCAATTTGTCCGCATTCTTTTAGTAGTGGGGGGCCCAAAACTGGATCCAATACTCCAGATGTGGCCTCACCAGTGCCCAACAGAGGGGAATAATCACTTCCCTCTATCTGCTGGCAATGCTCCTACTAATACAGCCCAAAATGCCATTAGCCTTCTTGGCAACAAGGGCACACTGCTGACTCATATCCAGCTTCTGGTCCACTGTAATCCCCAGGTCCTTTTCTGCAGAACTGCTGCTTAGCCAGTCGGTCCCCAGCCTGTAGCAGTGCATGGGATTCTTCCGTCCTAAGTGCAGGACTCTGCACTTGTCCTTGTTGAACCTCATCAGATTTATTTTGTGCCAATCCTCCAATTTTTCTAGGTCACTCTGGACCTTATCCCTACCCTCCAGCATATCTACCTCTCCCCCCAGCTTAGTGTCATCTGTGACCTTGCTGAGGGTGCAATCTGTCCCATCATCCAGATCATTAATGAAGATATTGAACAAAACCGGCCCCAGGACCGACCTCTGTCCAGTCTAACCCCAATCCATCAGGCCCAGCTCTGCCTCGCAGGTTTGCTCTGGGGCAATGGAACTGACGATGCAGTGATCAGAGTGCTGTCACCCAGCAGGGCCTGGCAAAGGAAGATGCAGAGGAAGCCGCTTGGAAATGATCGTGAACCCGTTGCAGTGGGGCTGCATGGCCTTGCAGAGCTGGGAAGGGGAAGCCACTCTGCCATGGAATGGAGTCCCAGGGAGTCCTGAGAGCCTCCCGCGGTGTGTCAGCTTGGCTCTGTGCGCGCCCCTGGGCCACCTTGGCACCACATTGACTCACACCAGGAGAGAGGGGCTCCCAGCAGTTCTGTTCAGCCGCAGCCCCTGCTCCTCTCCCTGCCCTCCGGGCGGCTGTGAGGGGCACATCAGGACCCTGCTGTCTAGTGCGAGGGAGCTAGAGGCTGCAAGTTACCCACCCCGGGGCCAGAAGAGGTGCTGGCTTAACGCAGGGGGTTTGCCTTAATGTAAGGAATACCCGCCTGCTGACTGCGGGGCTCCCCTCTCCTGGCCCTTCGGCGTATGAGACTCCCTCAGGCACAGCTAGGTGGAAAAGAGCTGAGGTGGAAAGTGGGAGATGGGAGTGGCTTTGTGGCGGTGCAGGTTGTGGGGCAGGTGCAGCAGTTACACTGAACAAGTCTCCCCCAAGGTGTCTCGGAGCTAAGCCCAGTGCCGGGGGAAACTGCGGGGCCTGCTGGACGCACTGGCCTCACCTCCTGCAGCTGCGTTACTCAATGGCTTCTGCCTAATGTCGAACGAGGAGAGGGCTGGATCCTGCCAGGTGCTGAGCACCCTGGCTCCCATTACGTGCCAGGGAAGTGGGGTGAGAGATGAGGGCGCTCAGCATGTCTCCTGGCCACGCTCTGAGTTCCACATTAGGACAAGGGGCATGTTTGAGCAGCCAGGTGTGTGTGTCCGGGGGCATGAGAAATAAGGCCGTGCCCTGGCGTGAGTTATGTCTTCATATTGGCCCTGATTTATGATTTCTGAATGTCTGGGGTTGGCCATACTGTTGTCTCCATGAGAAAACTACCAAATAACAAATCGGTTTAGAAACCATTCTAGTTAAATTGACACAGTCCTCTTGCCCGGGCACGCTTAAATAGAAATCACAGGTAGACACCAGGGGCTTTGAACCCTTTAACTACATCAGCCTCTAAACCAATTTAATGAAATCAAGCCAGTTTTCTTGCATTGACAAGGCCTAGATGTTACCTGGATCTGATCCACATAGACCAGGGCTGATTAATCCGGGGGGAAACCCGGCCATTCCTTTAAAAGTGTTTTTTCTTCTTTTTAGGAAACAAGAGAATATGAAGTTTCAATATAAAGACAGTGATACGAGAATCTCCAAACGTGAACTTAATTCACTCCAATAGAACTTCCTCAGTAACGAATCCAGAGACCATGTCGAGTTTAATTGGAATCCTGGACCTACTGTTGTCTGTCCTTTTGCCTCTTTATTGATGATTTCACTGTTTTCTTCACTGTATTTATTCTATTTAACTTGAGATAGGTGTGTTCAAAGTGTTCCTGGCAGGCTGTGCTCCACTCCTGGGTGTGCCCAGAGCTCTGAGGACCAGAGCTACCAGTCCACACATAAAGGGAGGGAGGTGCAGGGATCAGCGACAGTCTCCAACTCTGCACTGGCCACACGCAAAGGTTATTGTGTCGTTAAAAATTAAAATGTCTCCATGCAAGATCCGGCAGTCAACTGCCAAGCGCTGGGTTAGACACAGAGCTTGATTCCTTGGTATTATACAGAGAGAGTCGTTCTGAGCACTGTCATAAGCCTAACTACTGCCCACACATTTCCGGTTCTCCTAGTTTGATCAGGCATCTGGTGCTACGCGCCCTTGGATTCAAAGAGCAGTGAGTAGAGGGAGCAGCCCCTCTCCTGGGGCCCATCTCAGAAAAGTTGCTGGGCAGGTACAGGGCGATGCCCTCAGGTGTCTGGGGAGAAAGGGAAAGCAGAGACCAAACAAGCAAGTTACATGCTACTTGCTTGGCCCAGTTTGTTTTTAACCCTGGAGAGGCACATACAAGAACACGTGAGCTGCTGCAGAGACACCTTAACGTGTGCAACCAGCAATCGCTGAGCATATCAAGCCCGGCCTGAGAGACCTTAGCAGCGTTGCAAGGGGACATGGGTCAAATCTTCTAGGGCAGTGTTTCCGCTACACTGGGAACAAACCGGCTTGCGTGTCTTCTGCTCTTTAATAACATATACTGTGGCCATTGCAAGGACTATCCCGTCTCTCTCGAAGTCTGAGTTCACCTTTTGCCCACTTTACAGTAAGTATCTCAGGGTAATAATGATGGAATACAGGATCCTATCATGTGCTCTGGTTAATTTTGGAGCATTCGCCCTTCAAGATTACAGTGCCCTCATGCAACTGGAAGAGTCCACTGTTCTTCTGGAACAGCTGCTCTGGAAAGGGCAGGTGGGGTGATTAGTTTGCCACAACTCTGCATGGGAAGAGACAGAGTCAGTCCTTCCTCCCGTCTTCCCGGAGCATGCAAAACCAGCAGAGTGCATGAGATCGGATCTCAGCAGCATGGGAAGACTTTATGGCAACAATCAAACCACCACGTTCCTGTCATTCCAAACCCATGCCAGGGTGCTGCCACCACTCTGTGGCAGAAAACAGTGTCCAGTAAGCATTGTCCCACTAAGAGCTGCACTGTCCAGCTTTGAGCTAAGAACGGGAACTCACCTAGATGTGCACCCCGCTTGCGAGTCAGGCATTGGGCAAACCCCACCTGGAGAAGAGATAATAGAATAGTTGGGTGATTGTAGGGAAGAAAGTCAGGTAGCAAACCTTCCCTGACTGCAGCACAGGAGCCCAATCACTGGAGGAACATAGCAAGCAAAATAGAGCCTTTAGTAGCCACTTCCATCTTGATCTAACCCTGTGACAACTGGACTTCAATCACCACATTCATATTCTTTGGTTCTGGAGAATACTGTGTTCGCATTTAACAAAACAAACGCTCAAATGTTTTCTTTTCATGCAAACATGAAGATTCACAAAAGGTTCCATTGACTCAGTTCCCAATACTTCTCTTCACAAAATGGGCGGTCACACAGGACCATTCCTGCTATCATTGGAGGAACAGTGACGCTGATGTTTCTTTGGCTGCTGGTGTCTTTTTTCTGTCCTTGTAGAATGGCAGTTATAACCATGACAATGTTTTCAAGTCCATTTTAGTTTAGAGACGGTTAGTGCATCTCTGCAGTTGTGTGACTGAGACATTCGATTTTTTTTTCCTTTGAAAAAAACAAACAACTGAATGTGTATTTGTAATTTGTAAAGGTTAAAAAAAAAAGAAAAAAACAAACAAACAAACAAAAAAAGGTGCCAGAAATGTACCAGGCATTTCATTTCTGTTCATACATGTCTGTTTTTATAAGAACAATGTGAAAATTGTTGGGATTAAATATTTTTGAACATGATACAGTACTTCCATGGGAAGCTCTAGAATTTAGTGTAACCTTAATACAAATTGTACTATATTTTTTAAAGGTTGAAAATAAGTTTAACTGAGATTTGAGCCACAGAATATGCCTGTGATTCAGCCTGTGCTACATGCTGCATACACCTCAACGCTATCTGCCATGTAATCCGCAGGTCTCCATGGTTACACACACACACTTCAGTTTAGACACAGACCCTTACATTGTCACAGTCTTGAATGAGTCTGATCTGAAATGAGTGAATGGTGCAGAAGATTCCCCCTGGACCCACGCTATGAAGATCGATATGTTGGGTCCATCTCACAGTATTTCAGCGGTGGAGTCTTTCTCCAGAAAATGGGCACGGGTTATCCCCTGCAGCATATGAGCCTTGTGGCTCAGGGGCGCCTAAGGGCTAGAAACTAGCCCCTCAGAAGTCACTGGGATAAGATTTGGCGCTCTGTGTTCTCCAAAGCCTACCCAGCCCAAATGGGTCTTTAGTTTCCTTTAGATTTGGTTTTACAAGCTATTCAGATGCAAATCTCTTCATTTCCCCCTGGGAAAAAATACAGGAGCAACCTCTCCTTTGCTTTTCACTCGCCCGAGTGCCTGTGTATTACCACACTATCGGGGCGATATGCCGCCCTCTTTAGAACAAGCCTGCTGTGTGACATACATTCAGAGCATCAGGGCAGGTGGATGAATGGCAGGTAACCAGGAATGGACGTGATCCCTTATTTAGTTACTATTTCCTTTCTATACATGTATAAATATGATAGGATGGAGAGACGGAAGGCCTCATGGCAGCTCACTTTAAAATGCCTTCCCTTGCCTCCTGCTGTATTACTTTAGTGCATTATTTAGCATGTTAAACCAAGCCTTCTGAGCAAGGGAAGCACAGGGACCCTACCAGACACATCTGTTTTCTGGGGCACAGAGCCTCTGCATTGGTGGTCTGGGCTCATCTGGATGCAGTTTCCACTGGCTGAAGACTGGGGAGAAATTTCAGCCCTGCAGTAAACAGGCCCCACTCCCAGGGACGAGAAGGGGAGACACATCTGCTTCCTGGGCTGGTTTGGCTGTGGATCTTTTACGGTTGGTGCCGTTAGCTAAGAGGCGTTTGCACTTTGTCCCGGGGCAGAATGAAAGCAAGTGGGAAAGGAGACAAATGCCCTTGCCTTATTCATGGGTGAAAACAACAGACCTTCCCCGGTCTCCTCGCTAGCATTTCTGTTGAATATCACAATGTCCTGCCCCAGGGGGCAGGGGCAGGGAAACACCCCTCGACCGTGGAGACTGGCTCCCTCTGGGAGTCAGTAGGGTCCAAACCATCTAACCCCGTGGGATCAGAGATTTTTCACTAGCCCTGGCAGAGTCCAGGACTTTCTCGGTTGAGCTGGGACTCTGGTTTGGATGCAGAGCTTAGAACATCTGCCGATGGAGCGCATACTCCATGAGGTCTGTGTTTCCGCTGTCAGTTTCCAGACTCTGTCTGAACATAGAGGATAGAGATCACTGACTGGGAACAATGCCAAGAAGCCAGTCTGGAGAAGACTCCACAGGAAGACCAGAAGGGTCAGTGGAGATAAAGATCGACTGTCCTGAGGAGTAAGCATGTGGCAAGCAGTACGTTCAACACAACTGTTCTCCTAAGGGCAGAATGACGTAGGACACTCTGCCCACCTGATCCACAGTCAGTCCAAGTCAATGGAAAGACTCCCACCAATTTCACAGAGTTTTGGATCAGGTCCTTAAAGCATAATGTTGACTAGGGAGGGATAGCAAAGTGTCGAAGGCAAATTCCACCAGTCTAGATTTTTTTGCTGTATTCACGTTGGTCCCCATTTCGTATGTTCACAGTTTCAAAAACAAAACCCAATGTGGGACTGGATGGAAAAATGAAAACATTTTCTTATATAATTATTTTCTGTTGATGTGGGGGCTTTAAAGGGAGAAGAGGTGCCTATGCAGAACAGGGGAGTTCGAATGCACAGCTCACAATGTTCCCTGTACGCCAACAGGGACAGGCCGACCCTGAACTGCGCCACAGGTTTGTGTAGCATTGTCTGTACTCGTGTACATCTTTACAAGTGGTTTGCTTGCAGTACGGCTGCATCACGGCTGCTCACCTGTCTGCGACGCCTCCTGGTTTTTTTCATCCCAGCTGCCAGAACATCCTACTTTTGTTCACATGAACAATAACGGATTTGTAGGGCGACATAATGTATATTTTTCATGCTATTTTATTGAAGGTGAACTACAATTTCTTAAATCTTAAATCTTATTCTTAAATCCGAATATGGATGAACGTACTGTGTTAAGAGAAGCATTCCGGCAGTCATAACTCTCCCTCCATATTAATGTACAAACATCCTTCAGCTCTGTCTGTGGTACTGTACCCTGAGTGCAATAAATTCCCCATTTTGCGTCAGGTCTGACCTCTCCTCATTTATACAACTGTTGAGAATAACCATTTGCCCTTCTCGTGCCTCTTTCATCTGAGGATCTCAAAGTGCTGGATGAATATTAATGAATTAAGTCTCACAACCCCTGTAAGTAGCTACTTTACTATCCCATGTTTCACAGATGGGGAAACTAAGGCACGGAGACGTTAAGCATCTTACTCAAGATCACCCAGCTGGGAATAGAAGTCACGTGTCCTGTCTCCTGGTGTCGGGCTCTGATAACTAGGCACTGGAATCCATCCTATAGCTTCTAATAAGTGTGGACAATAGGAGTGCTGTCGCTGCTTTTATAAGTTGGGGCTTTGTGACTTCTTTATTGTCGGCTGGCTTCCAAGTTTGGTAAAAATACTCAGCCCTATACCCTGAAAAATAATGAGCTTTGTGAGAGATGGCCCTGCAACTTGGCAGGCAGAATAGTGGAATGGCTGATATGGGACTTGAGTGACAAAGAATTAAAGGAGGGTAATATAGTTAATGGGCTTATGGAAAAGAGAGCTTGTCAATCTCATTTGATATCTTTTTTAATGAGATGACAAAGTTTGGTTGATAAAGATAATAGTGTTGATGTAATAGACTTCTGTAAGGATTTGACTTGGTACCACGTGGCCTTTTGATTACTAAACTAGAACAATACAAAATCAACATGGCACATGTGAAATGGTTTAAAAACTGGCTAATCGATAGGCCTCAAAATGTCATTGTAAATGGGAAATCATCAACAAGTGGGCTCCCACAGGGATTGACTTCTGGCCCTCTGCTGGTTAATGCTTTTATCCATGGTATTGTTTGCAGGTGACACAAAAGATCAGCGCAATGACAAATAATGAAGAGAACAGCTCACGGATACAGAGCAGTCTGGCTTGGCTAGTAAGATGGGCACAAGCAAATAAATGTGTTTTAATCTGGAACTAGGAATGTACACCGTACTTACAGAATGGGGCGCTCTCTCCTGGGAAGCAGAGACCCTGAAAGGACTTGGGGGTCATGGTGGATAATCATCTGAACACGAGCTCCCAGTGCGAGTTTGTGGCCAAAAGGGCTAATGCAATCCTTGGATGTATAAACAGGGGAATCTTGAGTAGGAGTAGGACAGGTATATTAACTCTCTATATGGCACTGGTAAGACTGCTGCTGGAATACTGTGTCCAGTTCTAGCATCGGCAGTTCAAAGAGGATGCAGCTCAATTGGAACAGGGTTCAGAGAAGGGCCACAAGAATGATTAAAGGATTAGAAAACATGCTTTATAGTGATAGACTCAAAGAGCTCAATCGATTTAGTTTAACAAAGAGAAGGTTAAGGGGTGGCTTGATCTAGAAGTACCTACACAGGGAACCGAAATTTGAAAATAGAGGGCTCTAAATCCAGCCGATAAAGGTATAACAAGATTCAATGACTGGAAGTTGAATGTAGACACCTTAAGATTAGAAATACGGTGCACTGAGTGTAATTAACCATTGGCATCGGCTACCAAGGTTCGTGGTAGAGTCTCCATCACTGGCAATTTCTCAAAACCAGATTGGCTGTTTTTCTGAAAGATCTGCTCTAGTTCAAACAGGAACGAGCCCAGGGAAGTCCTATGGCCTGGGCTATGCAGGAGGTCGGATTTAGATGATCACAGTGACCCCTTCTGGCTTTATAATCTATCCCCCAAACCTGACCTGTCTGACTGCATTGCACCACTAGCCTGGCTGAATTACCCGTGTGGGAGGGCAGGAGGCCCAGGGGATCTGGGACAGAGGAAAGGCTCATTGTGCAGCTGAAGGTTATTAGTGTTCGTTACACACAGCTGTGCTTGACACAGTACAGGACCGAATATGGACAGCCCCTTCCCACAGTGCTTGGCATGGGGTTGGGATTTGACTGGCAATGTTGGTAGTCAGGTTCCAGACTCCTCACACTCACAGGAGCGGGATCAGAGCAATCCGAGTGCCAGGGGAGGAGAACTCTGCCCCTTGGCTCTCTGGACCCTTGCTAAGTCCCAGGCCAAGGACATCTGAGGCCTGGCCAAAGGCTGAGGATTTGGTGGAGGCTGCCAGGGAGCCAGGCCAGGGAGGGTTTCTGGCTGCTCTTCCTTGGGGTTCCCCCCTCAGCCCCTGGCCCGAGCTCCCACAGGGCTTGTGGCCTGTCACGAGCTCCCAGCCAGCGGAGGGTGGTGGGTCCCTTGGGCAGTGGGGCTGGAGGAGAGCAGGGAAGCGTGGCTGGTGTCAGGCAACCCCCAGCCCCAGATTGTGAACATGTCCCAGCGCTCAGTGTGGGGCAGCGGGGTGGGGGTGGGGGGTGTTTGGCTTGTTACGGGTGGGGGGGGCGAAGGGTGGTTCCTGCTGGGGGAAGGCAGAGCGTTCATCCCCAGTGCCGAACGCCACAGGCCAGGCTGCTGCGCTGGTCCTAAGGATCACACCAAGGGGTGAATCTCAACGTCGGCTTCAGCTGAGGGGCTGGACGGCGGAGCTGACTGGCTTAAAGCTGGCAGGGAGCCGCTGTGTCCTGTCAGTGAGACCACCAAGGGAAATTGATGGGGCAGCCGCGTTTGGGTCCCGGGATCTCAGACAAACAAGAACAAACGGGCCTAGCCGGATGCACACGTCCCTCCCCAGCAGGAGGGGGGCTCCCTTTAGACCCCTCTCCCCCAGCAATGGCCCAGCCATCGGGGCTGAGCCTGGGGTGGCTATGGCTCTGATAACTAGGAGGGGTGGGGGGCTCTCAAGCACACAGAACCCACAGGAGGGAACCCGGCAAACGCTGTCCTCACAGCCACCAAATGTCCTCAGCAGCTCAGCCTAGGAAGCCCTGAGCCCTGGCCCGTTCCGCCGGCGTGAGTGGGATTCCAGGGCTGTATGGCTCGATTCCTCCCCCCTCCGGTGGCCCCCTAGGGCTAGGATTCCTCTCCCGAATCTGGCACTGCCCATAATTTCTGCCAGTCGCTGCCGGCCAGATCCTGCCACCTTTCCCCAGGCTGAGGGGTACCGGGCTCCGCAGTGGCTGGTTGACCCCCGGGGGTAAGGCGCTATTGAACAGGGCCATAGTACGAGGGGCAGGGCCTGGCCAGTCAGAGAGGCTCTTTGGAGGTGGAGGGAAATCCCATGGCACCTGGAGAAGGGCCGGGGGGGCGGGGTCTCAACTGCAGGGGCTTTTCCCCTTCCCCACCAGTAAAGCAGCCTGGCTTGGAGGCCTCAAGGCAGCCAGAACAATGGCAGCGAGCTCTCCATTACACCTCAGCATCACCCGGCCCAGCCCCTATCGCTCTTCAGCTGGGAGCTTTCTCCGGAGAATGATCTGCGGGGGCACCAGCCGCACATGGCGGAATTCCAGGCATCGCTCAGACGTCCGAATCCGGCTCCTGAGGTCAGTGTCCGGAGGCACTGAGGTGATACCAGGGCCTGGCTAAGAAGCTGCTGCTCTCTGATGCCCAGCTTGGCCAGCACATGCTGCCTGCCCACGGCATCTCTCACCCACGCGCTGGTAAAGTTACTGCCTGCGATTCCCAGCCTGCCCCCATGCAGCCAAGCGAGCAGCTCTCCCGCTGCTCCTGCTCAGAGTCTCCAGCTCCTTGGGTCAGCGCTGCAGCTGGGAAGGGAGGGGGTTGCTGTTATTTCTCCCTCTGCACAAAGTGCCCCCACGGATCCAAGGTCGGGAGAGAGACCCAGGCACAGAAACACAAGCCACTGTTCCTAGTGCAGAGTGGGGGCACCGGCTGGGCACCCGCCTGTCTAGCTCTCTGCAGAGCCCCGAGGCGTGGCACACCGTGGAGTTATGGGTGTGCAGGGTGCAGTGTCAGCCCCAGAGAAGCATCGCTGGCTTGCTGCCCCCAGAGCCGGCTCCCCCTGCCCTGAGCTGCCCCAGACTCTGGAGTTTGATTCCATGGACCATGGGTGGGCAGGAAGGGCAGACATTCCCGCAGCAAGCTGGGTGCAGGCTGAGCAGGCGCTGCAGGTCTGAGGTCCTACCGCCCATGGCTGGGGAGGGCGAGGAGAGGAGCAGCGTGCCGGGGTCGTGCAGGGAGTGCCTGCCCCACTTCCAGGCGGGAGAGCGGCCTGCCAATGCTGCAGTGCAGAGTGCGCACAGCCAGTGCTCCCCGGCCACGTGATCGGATTGTCAGGCAGCTCACGTCGCCTGCTGGCTGGAGTTGCCACATTAGAGCCTGTGAGTGACTGTGACTCAGATGGAAATCTATGGACCTGATCACTGGCACAAATGAGCCCAGCCAGGCGGAGGCTGTGTGGCCATAACGGGGAGGGAGCCGACGCACCAGCTCCTGCAGCCGCCTCTGCCCGGCTCTGCAGCCCCTGGGGGGACTCGGAGGGATTGAGGTGTTCCGCTCACCCCGGGACCACACGCTGCTCCTGCCTGAGGAGCCGTGGCTATTCAAATTGTCCCCGAGCCCCCAGAGTCTGCTGGGTGCTGCCCAGGGCCCCATGGACTGAGACCGTGGATCTAACCCGGGAGTGCTACGCCTCCCAGCGCCCCACACCGCAGGGAGCTCACTGCTCACCCCCAGTAGTCCTCAGCCAGCTCTCAGGCTCTCCCCCTTTTCACTAAGGGACTTAAAGCATTGCCGGCCCATTTTTGCCCAGATTCCTGCCTTTACCTTCTAGCTAATGGCTTTCCTGCTCCTCACGACCTGGGCCCTGGCCGTACGAAGCAGCTGGATACTCCCCCAGCACCCGGGGGTGTCTATGCCAAGCAAGCTCTCAGGCTTGGGCTCCCTGCATTGTGTGTGCTGCAAGCCAGGAAGATGGGGGCGGGATCTGTGTGCAGGGCCCAGCAGTGAGCGTAGCTGAGTAGATGGGATTCTTACATCAGTAGGGCCTAAGAAATCCCAGCCTCGTCTGGGCCCTTCTTCCCGGCCAGCGAGAGGGGCTGACCCCAAGGCAGAGCTGCTTGGCAGGAGCTTTATTTATTTGGATTTACAGACAGCATCAAAGCAGGACTGGCCAAATGAGCCCATTTATAATGACTCATAATCCTCTTCCAGCGTTTACAACCCTCCGAGCTGCTGGGTATTTAGTGCTAATCTGCAAAGGGGCAGCGTATTGCTCGGTCACCAGCCAACCTGGTACCAGGCCCATTTCTCTGCTCACCCAGCCCCTCAGCTCTAATGTGCTGACTAATCAGCTGCAAGAGTCCGTCTGTGTCAGTCCATCTCAGGCCTGACCCACCGCCCCCACTGCCATGCCAGAGATTGGCTCCCCCACACAGCTCTGACGATGCAGCTCATTCCCCAGGCAGGGCCATCCCTGCTATTCCAGTCCTGGGGCTCCCCCACCCACAGCTCCATCCTAATACACAGTCCCCACTATTCCAGTCAGGAGCCTCCCACACAGAGCTCTGCTGATGCATCTCCATCCCAACGCGCACGCTCTGCAGACCTCCCCCTATTCCAGCCCTCAATCCCAACCCACAGCCCCCCTGCTATTCCAGCCTTGGATCCCCTGCCCAAGGCTCTGCTGCTGCCCCTCAATCCTGACCCCCCTGCCCCCCAGCAATCTCCTGAGCTGGGAACAGAGATTTACACATAACACAATCAGGGCCGGCGCACCCACTAGGTGACCCTAGGCGGTCGCCTAGGGCACCGGGAGCCAGGGGGGCGGCTGGCCGCAGCTGCCTCCCACCCTCCCGGCTTCGCGGATGAGCCGGGAGCTGGGGGGGCGCCGCGGGTGGGGGGAGGCTGCCGCGGGCGGGGGGCTGAGCTGCCGGCCTGCGGGGGCGGTGGGGGAGCCACTGTGGGGTGGGGAGGGGGACTGGCTGCCGCGGGGAAGGGTGGTGTTAGCTGGGGGGGGGGCGCAGGCTTGGTGCAAGGAAGTTTCGTCTAGGGCGCGAAACTTCCTTGCACCGGCCCTGAACACAATCTGCACGTTTTATCTGGAATTTACAAAATGATAGCATTCTAGGGGAGACCTATTTCCTCCTCTCCCTGCTCGGATGATGGTGCTGGAAGGACGTAGCATCATTAGCTATCAATTCTGCAACCTGCCCTTTGCTCTTCTTCCGTGCAGCAGTGCCAAGATCCATAGCTGAGTCCCCCAGGTCCTGGGGGTGGACACCTGGGGTGGATCACCCCAAAGTCTGTGACTGTGAGACCATCCAGGACATTCCCATGAGGCGTGAAGGCCACTTGGGAAGATGAGGCTGAGTAGGCCTTTGACGAGATGTATTTATTTATCTGCTGTAGCTACAAAGCGGCATACATTGGCTCAGACTCATCGGGTCGCGTCCACTGTTTGTCTCTGTCCCCATGTGGCCTTGTCACCGCTACCCAGCCCACGTCTCCTTTTGTTTTTTAAGCTACTTGTTGCGTCTTGGCTTAAAGAAGATCATATGGTCTTCAGGATCAGTGTCTTCCCATGTATCTATACCAGTGGTTCGCAACCCACGGGCCACTTGCAGCCCAATCGGCACACAGCTGTGGCCCATGTGACACCCTCAGGGCCATACAGGCAGTATATATATATAGTCTGGAAGCGGCCTAGAGAGCTTCATCTGCAGCCCACAATGATAAATAGGTCGAGAACCTTGATCTGTACAGGACCCAGCGGGGTCCTGATCCAGGTTGGAGCCCCATCAATGCTACTTGAATACAAATAATGAGCTGATCTAGGTCTGACTAGCAGACAGGACAATGAATTCTGCAATTCTGCATCCCACCAGGCCTAGACTAGACTGTACAAGACAACCTGGGAGGGGGAAGAGGTGGGTAAAACACCAGATGCCGCTGGAAGAGTCTGCATGCAGTTCAGAAGCTCTAGTATAGGTTAATTTCTTTGTCTGCTATCACTGATTCAGAAATGCCCCTGGTGCTCAGTCAATGACCGTCTGAGATGGCACCTCAGAGAATGGCTGGGCCCTGACAATGTGTCCTAGGGAATTCAGGCGTTGGTGACTTGAAAGGGGGTTCCAAAGAGGATGGATCTAGACTGTTCTCAGTGGTAGAAGATGACAGAACAAGGAGTAATGGTCTCAAGTTGCAGAGGGGGAGGTTTAGGTTGGATATTAGGAAAAACTTTTTCACTAGTAGGGTGGTGAAGCCCTGGAATGGGTTACCTAGGGAGGTGGTGGAATCTCCTTCCTTAGAGGTTTTTAAGGTCAGGCTTGACAAAGCCCTGGCTGGGATGATCTAATTGGGTTTGGTCCTGCTTTGAGCAGGGGGTTGGACTAGATGACCTCCTGAGGTCCCTTCCAACCCTGAGATTCTATGATTCTGTGACTTTTAAACTGTAAACTGAGAACCACACTCTGTGGCTGGGGCAAGGAGCCGGACACCTTCGAGGTTAGCAAACTTGATTGTGCATGCTCCAGAGCCCTGCGAGCAGCCTGGGGCCTTGCAGAACACTCTCTGGGACGGCAGGTGACACACAGGTGCTGGGAGAGGGAAGGTCCTGATGCTATTGCCGCTGGCTCAGAAGGTGAGTCAGGCAGAGGAAAGGAGTTTTGTGGATCTTGGAAAAGTCTGAGAGCAAAACGGGCTTGTTTGCTAAACACCAGCAGAGCTCCCGGTGGGATCGGGAGCTGCCTATGGGACAGTGTCACTTCACCTGCACACCCTGATGAAGTGCAGCACAGAACCAGGGTCCCAGCTCAGTGAGAGCACAATCCACAGTCACCCTGGGCCAAGCCCAGCCAGGTCCCCAGCTGAGTGCAAAGGATGGGACGGTCCAAGCAGAAAGCCTTGGGACACAACAATGCCTCCTCTGCAACACCCAGTGAGACGCTTCACCCAGCAGGTGACAGTGCCTGAGGATTTCAGTGCACGTTCTAACCAGTCATTCAGGCTGGGAGAGCCAGATATCGGTAGCGTCCCTGGCATATAAACAAGCAATCCCAGGCTGAAAGAGGTTAGGCAACCTGTCCCAGGACACAGGGAGTCAACAAATAGAACCCAGGCATCCTGGAGCGCGGGCCTGTGCTCTAACCACTAGACCCCACTTCCCCTCCTGTAGGCAAGAAGAGGGAAAAGTGTGGCTCTGTGACTGCCCTGCGTTGGTCACTCCACAAAGGCCAGGCTGAGACTGCCACATGCCGACTCTCGCTGACTGGCACGGGAATGGGGTGGGCAAGGGCCTGCACCACTCTGCCACATGCTGCCCGTCCCAGCTTTGCTGGTGGCCACGGTGACAAGATAAGCCTCTTTCTGAGGGGAAGCTTCGGGGCCTGATTTCCCAAAGTGCTGGTGGCGGGCGGGAGGTGAGCTCCTCGGGAGCTGGCCCGGTCTGGCCTCTTTCACTGTCACAGAAGAGAAGGGGCTAGGCTATTGACCGAGGGACAGGCCCCAGGCCTGCGCCCTGACCCATCTGTGGGTCCTTCTCTCAGCCCTTGCCCACCCAGGGAAGAACAGGCAGAGGAGACACAACAGCCATGGGGCCAACACCAGAGGGGCACAGAACAGCGGCAAGGGCTGGCAGTGAAACTGCCCAGCGAACCCGAGGCTGGCTGCCTCCCACACCCGAGTCTAATACAATAATCCTGCGTGCTGGAGCTGTGCATTGAAAGTAGGCTGTAATGCGAAATGAGACGAGCGCCTCATTTAACAGCTGTCAGACTACTGTGCTGGAGAGGGAAATGAAACCGATGCTCAAACACGGGACGCTCCCTGGGGAGGCAAATTAGGGTTATTTTAACTCACAGATTGGGGCGGAGGGGAATAAGGGAAAAATATCGACGTTCCCACTTCTCCTGGGTGAGGTGAAACAGGAGCTAATCTCCTGCCTCCTGCTTTGTTAGCCTTTGTTCTGACACCAGCAAAAACAGGGATTGGCCTCTGGACTCTCCTGCTCTCTCACACTTCACCTGAAGCGGAGAATCTCAGAGCATTTGTCGGCCAGCAGTCTTGTAGGCGACGGGGCTCTGTGCTGGGTCCCGGAGCAGCGACTCCATGACTACAGGAGTCCCCCGCAGGCCTGGTGGTCATGGGAGATCTCCTGGGACCTTGTGTCCCCCAAAAGGGTTGTGTTGCATTGGTACAGAGGTCATGGTAAGCTATGTAAGGTCTCGGGTATATGTGCCCTGCATACCTATAGCAACTGATAACTAACTGCTTATAACCCCTGGAATTCAGTTGCACCAGGCCGGACCCAGCAGCTCTACCTAGAGCAAGTGGTGCCCATCCTCCGCCTTGCCTGGGGTCTCCACAGAGAAAGCAGAACCTGCAAGATGCTGGCCCACAGAGACACCCAGCTGAATCCTTCCCCACTCCCCCGAGAGCCACCATGGGGACACCCTTTGTGGGGAGCTGAGGGAAAGAGAACGAGTAGAGACCCGGCTGGCAGGTGGCTGGTTGTCAGCCATGTCAGCAAAAGCCTTGGCTTAGGAGGACACCTTCCCTGTCGACTGCAGAGAGGCATTCAGCAGCTGCTTCCCCTATACATGTCCTTTGCTTTAACCAGCTGCCCCTTAGCCAAGGCTGAGGACAGTTCATTGTCTCCTGCATGTCGGACACCTTGTGGTTTTACCCCTTATTAATCTTTGGCAGCTGTTTGCCTCCTGCCTGAAAACCAGATCTGGCCAGGCAAGAGGCTGGGTGTCCTGGACAGGCTGCCTGGGCCTTGGGCAGCTCTCTGCAGAAGAACAGCAGCTATCGCTGTCTTTAGCGGATGTACTTTGAAAACCCCACTTGTTGTAATGAGCCAAGCATGGGACTCCCACCACTCCACCGGGAGAGCCGTCGATGGAATAATCTTCCACTCACTCTATCGCATGCTCACAAAGCTTGTCCCCCCCCCCTCGCTTCTTAAATTCATCCAAGTTATTCCTAATTACACCCCCTCCCCCAGTGCATTGCCATAGTCAGCAATCCCACTACCCCCTCAGCGGTGTAACTTGGACTGTCACATGCTTTCCCTAGGCATCACCCAGCCAAGTGATAGGTATTTAGCTTTTCCAGTCATTCCCTCGTAACACAGGCCCTGGAGCATTTCCCTCACTCCTCTGCAAGCACCCTCTGGTCTGTCAGGACCTTGATACCCAGACCTGAATGCACGGCCTCATTATAGCTCACGGGCAGACACGGGAGCATGTCATGCTTTCCCCTTCTGCCCAGCATCCCCAAATAAAAGTACAAACCTGTAGGCCCCAAGTAATCCCCACGCCCCAGACACAGGGAGAAGCTGCAGCCAGCCCTGTGACTACCAGCCCCTATAACTGAGCTCCCCCCATTCCTCCCAGATCAGTTCATTCCTCAGCAAGCATTGCACAGGTGGTACTGAGTGGCAGGGCTAGCTTCCTTTCTAGCTGAAAGAAGGAAGTCTCAGGTGGCCCAGCCACCCTCTCACAGCTCCATTCTGCCCTGGAGGAATTGGATTCGCTTTCCCAGCCTCCTCCCAACTGCAGCAACTGGAGGCTGACTGGCTGGCAGTGCTGCTCAGGCTAACCCAGTGCACCTGAGTGATCTAGCAGCCAGGAGTCACTAACTGAACTCAGCTGCCAGCCACGTTCCGCAGGGCAGGGGCCAGGACTGCTCCCAGCCACTGAGGGAGGCCGGGATTCACCCTGCCGTTAGGCCTGTTTTTCCAAAATGCTGCAGTGAGCACCTGTGGCTCCCACTGACTTCAGCAGGAGTTATGGGTGCTCAGCACCGCTGAAGGGCAGGTCCAAGGGGGGGTCAGGTTGGGTTCCCCAAAACAGAGATCCCAGACAGTGGCTGCATATGTGTCTCATAGGGAGAAT
Organism: Macrochelys suwanniensis; assembly: GCA_033296515.1. NCBI lineage: Eukaryota > Metazoa > Chordata > Testudines > Chelydridae > Macrochelys > Macrochelys suwanniensis. Next base: position 2,176,504 of record CM065789.1, on the reverse strand, counting down.
TTGTCCCCCCATACTTCCCAGGCAGCTTAATGAACAACAGCCACTGGCAAACAGGGACTGACGCAGCGGCAGGTGGGGATAAGGTGCACTAGGGCAGTGACTGAACAAGAGATGGGGCTGAGGAGGGTTTAACTCCTGGCTACGTCATGGCAAACTCCTTTGGAAGAAAGAGGGGGTGTACTGTAACACATCCATGCAATGCAAACAACAGTCTCCTGTGTACTAATAACTCACACCCAGATGAGAACCTAGTCCCTCAGCTCTAAAAACCACAGGCTGCTACCCCTCGAGCTACAGTGGCTCCTTTATAGGTATTAGTAGCAAGTTCCTTATCCTCTCTGGCCGGTCCACGAGAGGGCACCATCACCCAGCCTCAGAGTCAGCGCATTAGCACGCGGCAAGATGAAATGAGATCTTCCCCAAACCCTGTCTCCTCTGGCAGCCCATGGCATGGGAGAGTCATTCTGCCACGGAGCGAGGCTGTAGATTGCATTGCTAGTGGAAATGTCACAAGTGTTCTTCAGGGTGCATGTAACTTTCATCCAAGTGACTCACTGAGAGAGGGTGCCCCAGAATTCGATCTGCTCTGTGATTTATGAATACTCTCTGCTGTGCTGGCTACTGGGATGTTTACTGTATGAGCACAGTGGTTGAGTTTAATGGGGGTTGTAAGGAAAAACAAACAGGAAGGACAACGAAAGGCCACTTCTCCACAAACTCTTGAGGGTTGTTAAGCAACAATGCCCAGACCATTAGCTGTGTGATGATTTTACTTCCTCCCTAGCCAACCTGCAGAACTAATTTTTCCAGAAGCCTGGGAACAGTCCAGATCAAACGGACTATTGCAGTTTAAGAAGGAACATGAGAGGAAGAGAGGATCGCTATTCCAGGGGAGTTGTTTGGGAGAACCAGAGTAGGAGGCAGGCACCCACTGGCATGTCTGAAGAAGGAGGGTATGTCGGGGGAAGGTAAACCCTTATGTACAATAGACGCGGGTATAGGCTGTTTGCTGTTTCAAAATCCCTTTTTCTCTGGTGCTTTGGTCCTACTGCTAAAATATACAATGCTTTGGTGTCAGACAGCTGTCGAGGGACCATAAACCCCACTGGTCACAGCCACCCAAGAACTGCACGTGCCAGAACTCTGTGGGAGGGCTGGGTAAGCACGGTGCATACCCAGGGTGCTGTACCCCAGGGCCAGGTCTAAGGGTAGGAGAACTCCAGAATTCCAGCCCAGGAGAGGGGAAGGCACCAGGCGTGACACCTGCGGGGGTGACTCAGGAGCCAGGGAGGAGCAGAGGTGCAGCTAGCCCTGTAACTGTAACTGTGGGGATTGGCATGTCTGGGGAAAGCTCAGCTAGAAAAGTATCAGGATTGTCCATTCATGCTTCAGGCAACACCTTGTCTTTCACCTTTTTCCTACCCCGTGTTACCCAATTGTCAGAGTGGGGTCATTAGAACGTAAGAACGGCCAGACTGGGTCAGACCAAAGGGTCCATCCAGCCCAGTATCCTGTCTTCGGACAGTGGCCAATGCCAGGTGCTCCAAGGGGAATGAACAGAACAGGTAAGCATCAAGTCAGTGATCCAGTCCCTGTCGCCCATAACCAGCTTCTGGCAAACAGAGGTTAGGGACACCATCCCTGCCCATCCTGGCTAATAGCCATTGATGGACCGATCCTCCATGAACTTATCTAGTTCCCTTTTGAACCCTATTATAATCTTGGACCTCACAACATCCTCTGGCAAGGAGGGGGGGAACAGAGGCAATGGAGGGGCCAATCTCTGTTCCTTCGGTGGGGTGATGGGGGGGGGGAACAGAGGAAATGGAGGGGCCAATCTCTGGTCCTTGGGGGCGGGGACGGGGCAATGGGGGGCCGAGCTCTGTCCCGGGGGGGGGGGGCAGAGGCAATGGGGGGCCAAGCTCTGTCCCGGGGGTGGGGGGAACAGGGGCAATGGGGGCCCGAGCTCTGTCCCGGGGGGGGGATGGGGCAATGGGGGGCTGAGCTCTGTCCTGGGGGGGACGGGGCAATGGTGGGCCGAGCTCTGTCCTGGGTGGGGCAAAGGGGGGCCGAGCTCTGTCCCGGGGCGGGTAACAGGGGCAATGGGGGGCGAGCTCTGTCCCAGGGGGGATGGGGCAATGGGGGGCCGAGCTCTGTCCCGGGGGGGGGGAAGAGGGGCAATGGGGGGCCGAGCTCTGTCCTGGGGGGGGGACAGGGGCAATGGGGGGCGAGCTCCGCCCAGGGGGGGGGACAGGCTCAATGGGAGGCGAGCTCCGCCGGGGGCCGGGGGGGGACAGGGGCAATGGCGGGCCGAGCTCTGTCCCGGGGGGGGGAACAGGGGCAATGGGGGGCCGGGCTCTGTCCCAGGGGGGGCCGAGCTCTGTCCCGGGGGGACGAGTCAATGGGGGGACGAGCTCTGTCCCGCGGGGGGGGGGGGGGGGGGACAGGGGCAATGGAGGGCCGAGCTCTGTCCCAGGGGGGAAACAGGGGCAATGGGGGGCCGGGCTCTGTCTCGGGGGGGGGCCGAGCTCTGTCCCGGGGGGGGGTAACAGGGGCAATGGGGGCCGAGCTCTGTCCCGGGGGGGGGGTAACAGGGGCAATGGGGGGCCGAGGTCTGTCCCGGGGGGGGGGGAACAGAGGCAATGCGGGGGACCGATCTCTGTCCGGTGGGGGGGGGACAGGGACAATGGGGGGGCCGAGCTCTGTCCCAGGGGGGGAACAGGGGCAATGGGGGGCCGGGCTCTGTCCCGGGGGGGGGACAGGGGCAATGGGGGGCGAGCTCTGTCCCGGGGGGGGAACAGGGGCAATGGGGGGCCGAGCTCTGTCCCGGGGGGGGGGACAGGGGCAATGGGGGGCGAGCTCTGTCCCGGGGGGGGAACAGGGGCAATGGGGGGCCGGGCTCTGTCCCGGGGGGGGGACAGGGGCAATGGGGGGCGAGCTCTGTCCCGGGGGGGGAACAGGGGCAATGGGGGGCGAGCTCTGTCCCGGGGGGGGGGGACAGGGGCAATGGGGGGCGAGCTCTGTCCCGGGGGGGGAACAGGGGCAATGGGGGGCCGAGCTCTGTCCCGGGGGGGGACAGGGGCAATGGGGGGCCGGGCTCTGTCCCGGGGGGGGACAGGGGCAATGGGGGGCCGAGCTCTGTCCCGGGGGGGGCCGAGCTCTGTCCCGGGGGGGGAACAGGGGCAATGGGGGGCCGAGCTCTGTCCCGGGGGGGGGACAGGGGCAATGGGGGGCGAGCTCTGTCCCGGGGGGGGAACAGGGACAATGGGGGGCCGAGCTCTGTCCCGGGGGGGGGACAGGGGCAATGGGGGGCGAGCTCTGTCCCGGGGGGGGAACAGGGGCAATGGGGGGCCGGGCTCTGTCCCGGGGGGGGGACAGGGGCAATGGGGGGCGAGCTCTGTCCCGGGGGGGGAACAGGGGCAATGGGGGGCCGGGCTCTGTCCCGGGGGGGGGACAGGGGCAATGGGGGGCGAGCTCTGTCCCGGGGGGGGAACAGGGGCAATGGGGGGCGAGCTCTGTCCCGGGGGGGGGGGGGACAGGGGCAATGGGGGGCCGAGCTCTGTCCCGGGGGGGGGGGGGACAGGGGCAATGGGGGGCCGAGCTCTGTCCTGGGGGGGGACAGGGGCAATGGGGGGCCGGGCTCTGTCCCGGGGGGGGACAGGGGCAATGGGGGGCCGAGCTCTGTCCCGGGGGGGGGACAGGGGCAATGGGGGGCGAGCTCTGTCCCGGGGGGGGAACAGGGACAATGGGGGGCCGAGCTCTGTCCCGGGGGGGGGACAGGGGCAATGGGGGGCGAGCTCTGTCCCGGGGGGGGAACAGGGGCAATGGGGGGCCGGGCTCTGTCCCGGGGGGGGGGACAGGGGCAATGGGGGGCGAGCTCTGTCCCGGGGGGGGAACAGGGGCAATGGGGGGCCGGGCTCTGTCCCGGGGGGGGGACAGGGGCAATGGGGGGCGAGCTCTGTCCCGGGGGGGGAACAGGGGCAATGGGGGGCGAGCTCTGTCCCGGGGGGGGGGGGGGGACAGGGGCAATGGGGGGCCGAGCTCTGTCCCGGGGGGGGGGGGACAGGGGCAATGGGGGGCCGAGCTCTGTCCCGGGGGGGGACAGGGGCAATGGGGGGCCGGGCTCTGTCCCGGGGGGGGGACAGGGGCAATGGGGGGCCGGGCTCTGTCCCGGGGGGGGGGACAGGGGCAATGGGGGGCCGGGCTCTGTCCCGGGGGGGGACAGGGGCAATGGGGGGCCGGGCTCTGTCCCGGGGGGGGGGACAGGGGCAATGGGGGGCGAGCTCCCCCCGGGGGGGGAACAGGGGCAATGGGGGGCCGGGCTCTGTCCCGGGGGGGGAACAGGGGCAATGGGGGGCCGGGCTCTGTCCCGGGGGGGGGACAGGGGCAATGGGGGGCGAGCTCTGTCCCGGGGGGGGAACAGGGGCAATGGGGGGCCGGGCTCTGTCCCGGGGGGGGGACAGGGGCAATGGGGGGCGAGCTCTGTCCCGGGGGGGGAACAGGGGCAATGGGGGGCCGGGCTCTGTCCCGGGGGGGGGACAGGGGCAATGGGGGGCAAGCTCTGTCCCGGGGGGGGAACAGGGGCAATGGGGGGCGAGCTCTGTCCCGGGGGGGGAACAGGGGCAATGGGGGGCCGGGCTCTGTCCCGGGGGGGGGACAGGGGCAATGGGGGGCGAGCTCTGTCCCGGGGGGGGAACAGGGGCAATGGGGGGCCGGGCTCTGTCCCGGGGGGGGGACAGGGGCAATGGGGGGCGAGCTCTGTCCCGGGGGGGGAACAGGGGCAATGGGGGGCGAGCTCTGTCCCGGGGGGGGGGGGGACAGGGGCAATGGGGGGCCGAGCTCTGTCCCGGGGAGGGGGGGACAGGGGCAATGGGGGGCCGAGCTCTGTCCCGGGGGGGGACAGGGGCAATGGGGGGCCGGGCTCTGTCCCGGGGGGGGACAGGGGCAATGGGGGGCCGGGCTCTGTCCCGGGGGGGGGGACAGGGGCAATGGGGGGCCGGGCTCTGTCCCGGGGGGGGACAGGGGCAATGGGGGGCCGGGCTCTGTCCCGGGGGGGGGGACAGGGGCAATGGGGGGCGAGCTCCCCCCGGGGGGGGAACAGGGGCAATGGGGGGCCGGGCTCTGTCCCGGGGGGGGAACAGGGGCAATGGGGGGCCGGGCTCTGTCCCGGGGGGGGGACAGGGGCAATGGGGGGCGAGCTCTGTCCCGGGGGGGGAACAGGGGCAATGGGGGGCCGGGCTCTGTCCCGGGGGGGGGACAGGGGCAATGGGGGGCGAGCTCTGTCCCGGGGGGGGAACAGGGGCAATGGGGGGCCGGGCTCTGTCCCGGGGGGGGGACAGGGGCAATGGGGGGCGAGCTCTGTCCCGGGGGGGGAACAGGGGCAATGGGGGGCCGGGCTCTGTCCCGGGGGGGGGACAGGGGCAATGGGGGGCGAGCTCTGTCCCGGGGGGGGAACAGGGGCAATGGGGGGCCGGGCTCTGTCCCGGGGGGGGGACAGGGGCAATGGGGGGCCGGGCTCTGTCCCGGGGGGGGGACAGGGGCAATGGGGGGCGAGCTCTGTCCCGGGGGGGGAACAGGGGCAATGGGGGGCCGGGCTCTGTCCCGGGGGGGGGACAGGGGCAATGGGGGGCGAGCTCTGTCCCGGGGGGGGAACAGGGGCAATGGGGGGCCGGGCTCTGTCCCGGGGGGGGGACAGGGGCAATGGGGGGCGAGCTCTGTCCCGGGGGGGGAACAGGGGCAATGGGGGGCCGGGCTCTGTCCCGGGGGGGGGACAGGGGCAATGGGGGGCGAGCTCTGTCCCGGGGGGGGAACAGGGGCAATGGGGGGCGAGCTCTGTCCCGGGGGGGGGGGGACAGGGGCAATGGGGGGCCGAGCTCTGTCCCGGGGGGGGGGGGGACAGGGGCAATGGGGGGCCGAGCTCTGTCCCGGGGGGGGACAGGGGCAATGGGGGGCCGGGCTCTGTCCCGGGGGGGGACAGGGGCAATGGGGGGCCGGGCTCTGTCCCGGGGGGGGGGACAGGGGCAATGGGGGGCCGGGCTCTGTCCCGGGGGGGGACAGGGGCAATGGGGGGCGAGCTCCCCCCGGGGGGGGAACAGGGGCAATGGGGGGCCGGGCTCTGTCCCGGGGGGGGAACAGGGGCAATGGGGGGCCGGGCTCTGTCCCGGGGGGGGGACAGGGGCAATGGGGGGCGAGCTCTGTCCCGGGGGGGGAACAGGGGCAATGGGGGGCCGGGCTCTGTCCCGGGGGGGGGACAGGGGCAATGGGGGGCGAGCTCTGTCCCGGGGGGGGAACAGGGGCAATGGGGGGCCGGGCTCTGTCCCGGGGGGGGGACAGGGGCAATGGGGGGCGAGCTCTGTCCCGGGGGGGGAACAGGGGCAATGGGGGGCCGGGCTCTGTCCCGGGGGGGGGACAGGGGCAATGGGGGGCGAGCTCTGTCCCGGGGGGGGAACAGGGGCAATGGGGGGCCGGGCTCTGTCCCGGGGGGGGGACAGGGGCAATGGGGGGCGAGCTCTGTCCCGGGGGGGGAACAGGGGCAATGGGGGGCCGGGCTCTGTCCCGGGGGGGGGACAGGGGCAATGGGGGGCCGGGCTCTGTCCCGGGGGGGGGACAGGGGCAATGGGGGGCGAGCTCTGTCCCGGGGGGGGAACAGGGGCAATGGGGGGCCGGGCTCTGTCCCGGGGGGGGGACAGGGGCAATGGGGGGCGAGCTCTGTCCCGGGGGGGGAACAGGGGCAATGGGGGGCCGGGCTCTGTCCCGGGGGGGGGACAGGGGCAATGGGGGGCGAGCTCTGTCCCGGGGGGGGAACAGGGGCAATGGGGGGCCGGGCTCTGTCCCGGGGGGGGGACAGGGGCAATGGGGGGCGAGCTCTGTCCCGGGGGGGGAACAGGGGCAATGGGGGGCCGGGCTCTGTCCCGGGGGGGGGACAGGGGCAATGGGGGGCCGGGCTCTGTCCCGGGGGGGGGACAGGGGCAATGGGGGGCGAGCTCTGTCCCGGGGGGGGAACAGGGGCAATGGGGGGCCGGGCTCTGTCCCGGGGGGGGGACAGGGGCAATGGGGGGCGAGCTCTGTCCCGGGGGGGGAACAGGGGCAATGGGGGGCGAGCTCTGTCCCGGGGGGGGACAGGGGCAATGGGGGGCGAGCTCCCCCCGGGGGGGGGGGTCACACTGGCTCAGGGAGCTGCCCCGAGGGCGCTGCCCGCAGCCGGAGCCGGAGCCGGAGCCGCGGCCGAGCCGGGGCGGGGCGGGGGCGGGGGCGCTGCGGGCCCCGCCCGCTCGGGCTGCCGGGAGTTGTGGTCCGCGCTGCCGGCGGAGCGGGCTGGAGCCGGGGGCCGGAGCGAGCCGAGCCGCAGCCCCCGCCCGGGAGCGGCCGCGGGCGGCAGGTTGGTAGCGGCGGCGCGGGGGACCGGGGGGCTGGCGGGGAGCCGGGCCCGGCCCCGCTGCAGAGCCGCGCCTCCCTGCGGGCCGGCCGCTCCCTCCCGGGGTGCCCGGCAGATGTGGGGCTTGGGGCCGCCCCCCCGGCCACCCCCGCCCGGAGCCGGGCCGGCTGGGGGGCGCTGCCTGGAGAGGGGCCCTCAGGTCCCCCCAGGGCAGGGGGCGCTGGCTGGAGGGGGGACCCTGCCCCCCAGCATTGTCTCTAGGGCAGGGGGCAGTGGCTGGAGGGGGGTCCTGCCCCCCAGCACTATCTCTAGGGCAGGGGGTGTGGGCTGGAGGGGGGGCCCTGCCCCCCAGGACTCCCCAGCACAGGGCCTAGGGCAGGGGGCGCTGCCTGGAGGGGGGCCTTCAGGTCCCCCCAGCACTGTCTCTAGGGCAGGGGGCACTGGCTGGAGGGGGGGTGCCATGCCCCCAGGGTCTCCCCAGCACAGGGCCTAGGGCAGGGGGCACTGGCTGGAGGGGGGTCCTGCCCCCCAGCACTATCTCTAGGGCAGGGGGTGTAGGCTGGAGGGGGGCCCTGACCCCCAGGACTCCCCAGCACAGGGCCTAGGGCAGGGGGCACTGGCTGGAGGGGGGCCTTCAGGTCCCCCCAGCACCGTCTCTAGGGCAGGGGGCACTGGCTGGAGGGGGGGTGGTGCTTGTGCCCCCGGGGTCTCCGTCGTGGTGCCTAGGGCAGGGAGCCCCGGCAGTCAGGCGGCTCGGGAGCAGGGGGTCAGGGCCGCCAAGGGCTGGCTCGCCCTGTCTGGGTGTTAACCTGACGGTGCCAGGGCCCTGCCCGAGGCAGGGGGAGAAGTGGAGAGCTGGGACTGCCCCTACCAGAGGTGCTGCCTCCAGCCAGAGACGCAGGCAAGTGGGGCAGAGGAGGAGGCTGAGCCTCGCCCCCAGCTGTGGTTTCAGATCCCCACACGGAAGGAAGGCTGCAGTGTCTGCTACCAGGGGCAGGGTCGTGACCCGGCTTAGGGCAAGCAGCCACCCGAACGCAGGGGCTGCTGTAACCCTGCCTTGTACCGGAGCATCTTCCTGCCTGGGGCTGGGGCTGGGGGTGATGCTAGTGAATCCGTGCCATGCAGTCCTCCCTCAGAGCTGTGGGCACCGGAGACTGGCAGCTCACAAGACAGGTGTCAATCTGCTTCTCTGCAGTAGAAGCAGGATGTTAATGGGGCCTTAATATAGGCCCTGCCGGTGTAAATCAGAGGAAAACCCAGAAGGGAGTTCCTTTGAGCCCTTGTTCTTGAGGCTGGAGAGTTGTGAATGTGTCTGCCGTCAGCATACGTCTTGCTGAGGCTCATCATCCCATGCTTGGCTGGGCACTTCATGACACCAGCCCAATAGAGACGTTTTGAAAAACAACCCTGGTGTTTCCAGCGCTGTGGTAACTGACAGCCTTCCCTGCCTCGCCCCAACACTTGTTTATGGGGAGGAGGGTCCCTCCTCGCAGTGAGAACAGAAGATTCCTCGAATGCAGGGCCTGGGCCAGCACAGCAAATGATAAGGAAATGCTCTCTGTGCTCCATGGCGATCAGATCCAGAACCCACAAAGGCTGAGACCCTGCTTGGTGCAAAGGCCAGGCTGTTGTTTGAAAACCGCCTATCGCTCCAGTAAGAATCCTTTAGTTTAACTTTCTGCAACCTCTAATCCTGCCTTGGTTCGTTATGTAACATCTTTGCTGTCTACGGCAGCAAAGCTACGTTTTACAACGTGTGCAGCTTCCATGTCATTTTAAACTGATTGTCGCTATTTTGAACTGATGCTGCAGTTTAGTATTAACTGATGCTGAAGCTGCTGGATCCCAGGCCACCAGGTGCCTTTAATTAATAGACTGAGACTCAGTATTAAGGTAAAGAACTTGCTGTTTCATTGACTGCATCCAGCCAAGCTGACTTGCAAATAGACCCTCCCCTTGGGCAGTGGTTCCTGTGTCGTCACTCCGCTCCCGTGGTCCCCAATCCTGCTTTGCAGTGGAAAGGGGGTTTCTCCTGGCCTGCCCGTGGCACATGCTGCTGGGAAATGGTTCTGAAGCAGGAAGCTCTGTTGGGGGTGTGGCTGAGGAGTTATCCTTGAGGGGCGGGGCTACAGGTGACGTTTCTCTGTGGTGAGAGCGATGCCCATGGGTTCCGGTTTGGGTGGTGTCTGCACAGGGGTAGTGCACTGTGATGGCTGGAGCAGGCACTTGTACCAGTTCAGGGAGAGGCGGGTTTTTAACTCTATTGACCTTCCCCATGTGATCAGACTGTGACAGTCAGTGGGTGTGGGTGGGCCATTGGCACGTGTGCCAGGTGATCACGCTGTAGCAGTCAGATGGACACCTCCTCCCTTTGTCTCCTTTGGGATATTAACTTTATCAACCCATTTGTTAAAGAAAAGCTGTGCAGTCACCTTTAACGAGCAACGTCTGCAGATGTCGCCTTGAAACATAAAAATGCTTTCAGTGCAAATCCCTCCTCTGCCAAGTGCACCTGCTCACCACACACCCCAGGCAGCCTGAGACCTATGTTCAAAGGGATACACCAGGTACCTGCTCCAGCCCATCACAATGCACAGTTCCTTTGCAGACACTACAGAGGTGCCATATGCACTTTGAGGAATTCCCATTAAAGCCCCGTGCCTGCACACAGGAGTGTGAAAACTGGGAAGCAGAATGGGAGGAAGTTAGTTTTGCAAATGTACTTGTTCTAAAAGTGCCCCTTTCTGGTTTGGTATAGAGCTACCTCAGCCTTATGCCCCGATCTGCAAGGACCACAGCCACAGCATCACCGTGCAGGCAAAGCACGTAGCCTGCTAGGCCATTTCACCAAGGGAGAAGCAGTTTGTGCCTTACATATAACTTGCTCTGGAACATAACAGCACGAACACCCTTCTGGTCCTCTGTACTGTCTCACCACTGCTGGCGCAAGAACCTTCTCCCCTGCAGCTTTTGCCAGACTCTCTCTCCATCTACTTTCAAATATTTCCAGACAGCCCCTCTCTCTCTCTTTTTCATGCCGTACCCCTGCTGGTAGCTATTACATTTGGTTGAAGCTTTTAGGGGATATAGTTTGTTAAAATACTATTACAAGATAAATCATCTCTGTATAGTTGAGTAAAGTTACCAGCCACTTTATCCTCCCATTGCTTTATGGCATCTAAATGGCTAATTGCAGTGGGTACATGTCCATTCTCTGCTCTGCTAGTGCACTTCCTTTTCCACTACTGGGAGTTACATTTTTGAAAACGTCCACATATTTGAAAACCCCTGTTGTGCTTTTGCCTTCATTCCCCCCTCCCCTTCCTGCTCCAAGATTCCCAGGGAGAGAATTCAGGGCAAACCAATGCGATAGTCAGAGAAGCTCTCTCCTGTTACAGGGAACACTTACACTCAAATCCACTTTGTAAATTCTCCTTTCCATTTTTCTCTCAGGTGCTTTCAAAAGATCCTTGACAAAAGTGCAGAACAGAGCAGCCATCTGGACTGGAACTTTGTAGGTACTGACCTTTAAAAACAGTGGTTCTTTGTTGCTTTGCCAAAGTAACTCTCAGCTGCCCCTCTACCTCGCTCTGATAGTATGAAGGGCATGGCCTTCCATGAATGCACCTAGGCACCTTTTCAGCTTCCATTTACTGATCAGGGGCTGCAGCCCCACAGGGTGTTGAAAGGGCAGGGAGCTGTGATTTACTTTATAGGTGATCAGCCCGCCTAAGCCAGTAACTGTGTTCTGGCGGAGAGAGTTAGAGTGGAATAGCATCTCCTGCTTGGCGGAATGGTTGGACTTTGGGGGCAGTCTGGCACAGTGGGCCCTAGATTTGCCCTAACCCCAAAGTGCAGAGAACCCCAGTCCAGGATTATGTATATTGTGGCAACTCCCAGAGGCCCCAATCAAGATCAACGCCCCACAGTGTGGGGTGCTGTATAAAATATTGTGTATGATAAGATAGTTCCTGCCACAAAGAGTCTAATTAAAGACAATGCAACAAATGAGTAACCGAGGAAATGGGGAAGGAAGGATGGGGGTAAGGATAAATGGCTGCACAGATGTGCTATGGGCATACACAGCAGGATGGCGTCAGAGAAATTAAATAAAATTGAGATTTTTTAAAAAAATGATAAGCTATAAACAAAGTAGGTCTCAAGTCTGATTACCGAGCCGGTGGGAATGAGGTTCCTATGACCCAGTTCTGATAGAACAAGAGCTGGCGTGAACCCTTGCCCAGAGTGCACAGCAAACCTCACACCTCGCTGGGACTTAGATACGTTTGGTTAATTAGATGGAAAAAACAACAACCTCCTCCCCCACACACCTACACTCACCAATGTATGCTTCTGCCCTTTCTGGTGTCCCCTGGTCACGGCAGTGCCCAGCTGTGTCAGAGAGGGACTGTTCTGAGCCCGCCCAAAGCAGGCAGTACTGAGATTCTGTGAAAGAGCCTCGTGACTTCTGCAGATTACAGCTTCGGATACTTCCTGGAGAGCAGAGCCGTCGGGGGCCTTGTCTGAACAGACCCTCTGCTCCTTGAGGAGCTCACCTGTCTGGTGACTTCAATCCCACTGCTTTGCTATGCAGAGCCAAGGAGCGCGATACGCTCCAGGGCATCCCTCTCCCTGCTGCCCTACAGGGGCACTCATTTCCAGGGTGTGTGTCTAAAAGGAGAAAAGCTGGCATTCCACCAACATGGATTCTGTCGTTAGTAACCACCTGAGTGGGATCGTCTGTTCTCAGTGGAAAGTGCTCTGTTCCCTGGAAGGAGAGTCATTTCAGAGCATTTAGATCAAAGTATAATCGGTGATATGGTACGGGATACATCCGTTAAAAGAACATTCCCAGCTTCTCCCCTGGCTATGCATCAACCAGATTTTAGAAGTGATGCTGTAGCAGGCAGGAGGAGGAAAGGATCAGGGGAGCAGCACTGGCTGCTACACAGCGCTCTAGGAGAGAACGGAAGAACGTGCGCCAATAGCAAGGAGAGACGGGACAGAGGCCTGGCTGGGTAATCACTTGACGCTCCCCCAACCGGGCTCACATCCTGTTTGATATTCATGGAATAAAATGTGGGTGGGAGGGACGGAGGAAACACAGCACAAGACAGTGTCCATCTTCTGCTTAAGATACTTGGCAGGGCTGGGTAGGGGCCTCATTTCCTGTTCCATCTTTATTGGTCCAAATACTTTCACTTAAATGCCCCCCTCCCTCCCTCCCTCCCCTTGCTGAGTTCCTGCAGCTTGTGGAATGGGATGCAAATCTCCCCAGAACAGCAAGCAGATGCTGAAGCCGACACACAGTGAGTAATTCCAGACTGGAAAAGCCCTGATGCCCATCTGGGTTCTTGTTTTTTCAGACCCTGCCTGTCTGCGCCGTGTTTGCGAACGAATAACCTCGGAGCGTTGGCAGCTGATGCAACGCTAACGATAGCAGCACCGTAGGGCTTCCTGCTACTCTGAGGCACGGGCCTTGTCAAGCATGTTGATGTGAACACTAACAACCTGCCACTCACTAATGCAGTGCTCACAAGTGTCCAGGGGACAGGTACAGCTATGCTTCCCCATGGCAAGCCCTTCCCTCCGTGCCCCTACTAACCTGCATGGTGTGGGTGCCTGTAAGAACCACGAGGACTGATCACCTGGCCCTTTTATACACCTCCAAGAACAGCATCACAAAAATGTCGTTGGAGTGGCTGATGGACTGGAGCTGGTCACTGGACGGACTCCGGGACTTTATAGCTACAGGGATCCAGTCCTTCCGGGACTGTGACACCACCGCACTCACTGCTGTCGCGGGCCTCTTGGTCCTGTTTGTTTGGTACTGTTACCACGTCGGCAGGGAGCAGCCCCGCACGTATGTCACGGTGAACTCCCTCCGGCAGAGCTCCGATGCCAACGGCTTGCAGAACGGGTACGCGTACTGCCACTCCCCCGAGTGTGTGCGCTGCACCCGGAATGACGGGCTTAACCAGAAACTCTATCACAATCTGCAGGAATACGCCAAGCGCTACTCCTGGTCCGGCATGGGCAGGATCCACAAGGGCATCCGAGAGCAAGGGCGCTACCTAAACAGCCGACCCTCCATCCAGAAGCCCGAAGTCTTCTTCTTACCAGACTTACCAACCATGCCCTATTTCTCACGGGACGCTCAAAAACACGACGTGGAGTTACTGGAACGCAACTTCCAGACCATCCTGTGCGAATTCGAGACCCTCTACAAAGCCTTCTCCAACGGCAGCCTCCCGCAAGGATGGAAAATGAACAGCACGCCCAGCGGGGAGTGGTTCACCTTTTACCTGGTGAACCAGGGCACGTGCATTCCCAAGAACTGCAGGAAATGCCCACGGACGTATCGCTTACTTGGGAGCCTCCGCACCTGCATTGGCAACAATGTCTTTGGGAACGCGTGCATCTCTGTGCTGACCCCTGGCACGGTCATTGGGGAGCACTACGGACCAACCAACATCCGCATACGATGCCATTTAGGTACGTATCCAGCAGAAGCCGAGAAGAGCTACAGGTACTTTTCTTCCTTCTTTGTTGCTAAAACTGACGTTAGTCCTTCCAAGGCTGTGGACCTTAGTGAAGAGGGCAGCTGTATTTTCAAGGTACCGAGTTCAAATCCTGGCAGGTTTAGTCTGTTCTCATCAAAGTTTAAGGAGGATTTAGAGACCATCCTATAAAGGGTAAAACAATTATACAAGGATTAGACTTGTGTACTAATAAGGATTATCCTAAGCTAGGATAGTCATGGAGGGGTCATGATTGCAGTCTAAAGGGAAAGGAGGGAATAATTCAGTCTCGGAAGATGCAGCTCAGGGCACAGTGGCCTGGAGCTAAGGAAGGAAACGAGTCAGAGAAACTGGGCAATAAAGAAGCGACACTCTGGTGAGGAGCGTTGCTCTCACTGGTTCAGGAGTGTTTGCAGCAACTGTTAGGATGGATGGAAGGGTCCTGTGTGAGGCGAGGCTTTTCTCTCCACTAGCTCTGAGCCTGCTCTCAGATTGCACACGACACCCAGAGCCACCGAGGAGCCAGACATTGAGCTGATCCTGGTGTTTTGCTGGGTTTTTTTTAGCACAATAGGAACATTACGTAGGCCAGAGCTCCCACTGGGTGCCGCACCGTCCCTGCGAAATGCAGGAAGGGCTCCAACCGCCCCAGAAGTCTCCATGGCCTCTAGCTCAGCAGCCAGGGGGATTTCTCCTCCTCTCCCCAGACCACATTTTTTTCCAGACCTTTTAAAATGGCCTGGATAGGCAGCGCTTAGCTTGACTGCAAGCTGGGGGGGCGAGACACGCTCACTGCCTGGGAGGCTCTGAAGTGACGGGGCCTTTCTGGGCTGCCCCAGACACCCCAGCTGCTTCCACCTGACCCACGAGGGGACTCTGAACTGACATGGAAACTGGCGAACCATCGCTCTAGATACCATCCCTCCTGGGCCACGTGCAGGAGAACAGAATCTGAGTTGCTTCGGAGTCTGTGCCCCTCCTCGGGCGGCTGTTAGTGACTCAGGTTTTGCTGCTGTCAGGTGACTGTCACGCAGAAGGGTCTGCCCCCAAGCAGCAGCCTCGGCAGGGGCAGCTCTAACCGAAGCTGCAGGAGCCTGTTTTGGTGCACGTCAGCCATCCCTTTGAAAAGCAAGGGGAGGAGAGGCCCAGACAGCATCTGGCCTCTGCAGATGTGTCTCTGAGCAGAGCCCAGTACCTACAGCTCAAGGAGCTGAAAGCCTGGATCCCTGTCCGTTCTTGGGAGCCCTCGGGAGAGCCTGGCTGGGAAAGTGTCTCTGCTGCGCACCGCCAGGATTCCGGAGCACAGACAGCAATAATGTTTGTGGTGGGGGCCTGCTGGCACACCCCACACGACCGGTCAGCCTCCTCCGCCAGGCGCGCACACACACTGACGCTTGCTTGTTGTTAAGCTAGACGCAAGCCGCTCTCTGGCCCCAGCGCTTCACCAGGTCCCATTAGAGCCGTGCTCCCCTTCCCTGAGGCTAGCTGTGGAGCTCGCGGAGTCTGGCCTGGGGAGGAGGAACAAGTAGAGCTCTCCATCAGCTTCCCCATCTCCTCTCCTTTGGAAGGGGCTGGCCGAGGCACCTAGGAGCAGGACAAGGCTCCCACCTGCTCGGCCCCTCCCATAAAGTCAGGGTAGCCGCGTCCTAGGTGGAGTCACAGCGAGGGGCCTGGCTATTGGCAATGCAGAACCTACCTTTGTCAGGCCTCGCCCCTGGCCTCATTGTGCCCCCGGGCGGGAGCCACAGGCCCAGCACTGCCTCGGGCTGGCCTCCAGGCGTCTGAACTTGAGCTCGCCTGACTTGGGCACAAGTCAACGGCCATTTGCAATGTACGCTGGTCTGCCCGGAGCCACTCAGGGAAGGGGAATAGCCCAGCAGGGAACGGGCTAGCTCTGACACTGGGAAACTGAGCAGAGCAGGCACGATGGGAGCAGCACAGCCTGGGTTGTCTCTCCCCTCCAGGTGGGGGAAGATTGCGCTGGTAGGGCCGGGCCATTCTACCCCTTCCCTTTGGCATTTCCCGGACTCCCACTCCGTGTGCTCGGAGGTCTGACGACAGGGCCCCCAGCAGTGCTCTTTCCCTGCCTGAATCATAGAATCATAGAATCTCAGGGTTGGAAGGGACCTCAGGAGGTCATCTAGTCCAACCCCCTGCTCAAAGCAGGACCAAACCCAATTAGATCATCCCAGCCAGGGCTTTGTCAAGCCTGACCTTAAAAACATCTAAGGAAGGAGATTCCACCACCTCCCTAGGTAACCCATTCCAGTGCTTCACCACCCTACTAGTGAAAAAGTTTTTCCTAATATCCAACCTAAACCTCCCCCTCTGCAACTTGAGACCATTACTCCTTGTTCTGTCATCTTCTACCACTGAGAACAGTCTAGAGCCATCCTCTTTGGAACCCCCTTTTAGGTAGTTGAAAGCAGCTATCAAATCCCCCCTCATTCTTCTCTTCTGCAGGCTAAACAATCCCAGTTCCCTCAGCCTCTCCTCATAAGTCATGTGCTCGAGCCCCCTAATCATTTTTGTTGCCCTCCGTTGGACTCTTTCCAATTTATCCACATCCTTCTTGTAGCGTGGGGCCCAAAACTGGACACAGTACTCCAAATGAGGCCTCACCAGTGCCGAATAGAGGGGAATAATCACGTCCCTCGATCTGCTGGAAATGCCCCTACTTATACAGCCCAAAATGCCGTTAGCCTTCTTGGCAACAAGGGCACACTGTTGACTCATATTCAGCTTTTCGTCCACCGTAACCCCTAGGTCCTTTTCTGCAGAACTGCTGCCCAGCCATTCGGTCCCTAGTCTGTAGCAGTGCATGGGATTCTTCCGTTCTAAGTGCAGGACTCTGCACTTGTCCTTGTTGAACCTCATCAGATTTCTTTTGGCCCAATCCTCTAATTTGTCTAGGTCCCTCTGTATCCTGTCCCTACCCTCCAGCGTATCAACCACTCCTCCCAGTTTAGTGTCATCTGCAAACTTGCTAAGGGTGCAGTCCACACCATCCTCCAGATCGTTGATGAAGATATTGAACAAAACCAGCCCCAGCACCGACCCTTGGGGCACTCCACTTGATACCGGCTGCCAACTAGACATGGAGCCATTGATCACTACCCGTTGGGCACGACCATCCAGCCAGTTTTCTATCCACCTTACCGTGCATTCATCCAGCCCATACTTCCTTAACTTGCTGGCAAGAACACTGTGGGAGACTGTATCAAAAGCTTTGCTAAAGTCAAGAAATAGCACATCCACTGCTTTCCCCTCATCCACAGAGCCAGTTATCTCATCATAGAAGGCAATTAGGTTAGTCAGGCATGACTTGCCCTTGGTGAATCCATGCTGACTGTTCCTGATCACTTTCCCCTCCTTTAAGTGGTTCAGAATTGATGCAAAGAATGCTAAGGTCTTCGCTCCCCCAGTGGAGAGCAGAGACTTGGGTGTGTTTAAAGCCCCCTAGGAGACCCTGCCTTGCTGCTGTTCGTTGGTCAGCTTGCTGCAGCGCCCTGGTGTGCCCTGCCTGGGGAGCCGGCCCCTGGAGTAGCTAAACCTCTGTGTAGCGCGAGTGTGCTGCTGAACTGCCTTATTGCACCATCTCCAGGCACGGGGTCCCTGGCTGCCCAGTTCCAGGAGCGGTGCCTTCTTCAGGCTGCAAGCACTGCTTCCGCCTGTCCCCTCCAGCCCAGAGGGTGTCGGCTAGACATCGCTAACCCAGTGCCCACGCAATGCTCAGCTCTCTTCCTCAGGCCCATCTGATCGGATGGAGCTTCTGCTGCAGAGAGGATTTGGCTGGAGCTTCTGCAGCTCAGGACAGTGTGTGTGGAGGGAGCCAGGTTTTGTTTTGCAGTCTCTGAAACGTACATCAAAGAAACATAAACAAGCCTGGCTCTCCCGGGCGGCTGGGAGCCCCTGCTGTGCCCACGTGTTTTTGGCACCAAAGTCCGTCTCCTGCTGTGGGTGCTCTGAATGCCTGGGGCTCAGAGCAGCAGCGGAACTATCCCGTATGTTACCACTGGAGACTCATGAGTGCACTGAACCCGCTGTCTCCCCCCAGTTCTACACAATCTATGGCCCCGTTGTAGCAGTTGGATCCCCAGGCTGCAATGAGGGACGGCACTTTCACAAACCAAAAGGAGTCCGCTGCTGGCGGGGCGTCCTTGGTGTATTAATGGCTTGATAAAAGTACAGGTTTCTCAGTGGCATTGCTCAGTCCGTAATATCCAGTTGAGCTGGGGCTGCCTGTATTCCTGCCCATCTAGGTGTAGGTCAGGCCACTGTCACCAGAGTATCTGTGCACCTCGCACTCGTTGCTGGCACCCCTGGGAGGCGGGGCCCTGCTAGCCCTGTGGTACAGAGGGAATCCGAGCCACCAGGCAGATTAAATGACTTGACCAAGGGCACACAGGGAGTCTGTGGTTGAGCCAGGAATTGAACCCAGGTCTCTCGGGAGTCCCAGTCCAGTGCCCTCCCCATCAGTCCAGTGCAGAACATCTCTGCTTCCCTCAGACTTCAGATCCAAAGCCAGAGAAATGCATCAGGATTCCCGGGCCTTTGGGCTTTGGGCACCTTGCGGCCTCAAGGCTCCCCCCGAGTCCCCCCAAAGAAATGAGCCTGTGGTATCAAGCTAGTTCCTGGCAGGCCCTGAAATACACCACTCAGGGTTGCATGGCTGTCGTGCACTGGATCGAGGGGAAAGCAGTGCAGGGAGAGAGCAGTGCACTGGCTGAGCCAGACCTGGAATATGACGTGGACGCCCACGCGTGCACGGAGCACCTGCCCGAGTTGCAAGCCCTGCAGGTGGAGTGCAGCATTTTCAATCAGACTTCGGGCTCGGCGCCAGCCCTGTTAAGAGCCGTGCACGGTTGGGACACAGAAGGAAGCGGCTCCTTACTCTCCAGCCCTCTCTGCAGCACGAGAGCCACATCACCATTCACCACCCCCATGCAGCTCACTGGATTTCATTCCTGGGGTGAGAGTTAGTTCCCTCATTAAAAACCTCACATGCTCTCCTGAAACGTGGCTCGCTACCACGGCCGTTAAATGCCAGGGGCAGGCGGCGCTGGGCAGCTCCTTGGGGGTACGTACTGCCCCTCGCAGCTCTGGCTTCAGGCTGGAGAAGCTCAGCATGGTGGGAAAGTGATGCAGGCTGGAGGTGCAAACCACAGCAGCCTGGTAGCAGGGTTCCCAGGGGGCTGGAGAAAGCTGTACTCCAGGGCTTGGCCCCGGGTCGCCATCTCTCGGCCCACAGCTCAGACAAAGGGTTCGCCTGGTCCCTGAAGAAAAGGGATGGGTTGGACACCGCTCCCCTGACCCACACCTGTCCTCTTGTCTCTCCCGTTTTGTATCTGAAGGGCTGAAGACTCCCAGCAACTGCGAGCTGGTGGTGGGTGGTGAGCCCCAGTGCTGGGCTGAAGGCCGATGCCTGCTGTTTGACGATTCCTTCCTGCACACGGCGTTTCACGAAGGCAAGTACAGCCTGCGCAGCTCCTGCCAGGTGCACTGCTTCTAGACACGCCCCTGCCCCCTCGCCTCCCTCCGCCTTTAAAACAGGGTTACATTCAGGCTCCTCCAGCCCAGGAAGGGAGGGATAAGCTAGGGTAGGTACAGCAGAACCTCCTCCGAGGCCTGGAAAGGATTGGGTCAATGGTTTGGCTTTCCCTGTGTTTCCTTCCACTCAAAACACCGAGAAAAGGCAGGAGGTCGGTCCCAGCCAGTAACCAGAAGGGGGCTAGGAATCTCAATGAGGCCTCTTCCTTTCAGATTCTGCACCCTGGCCAGCTGCCTCCCTCACAGAGAAGTTAGGTACTTATCCAACCCAAGCCTTCTGTGGCTTACACATCACTAACCCCCAGCTGCTCCTGGAGAGGCCTGGGCCCACTCCACCTCGGCAGTCCGCTGCTTGGCCTGACTTGTGTCTGCTTTGATTTTGTAGTGTTCGTGACTTTATTTCAGCCTTGCAAAATTGTCACAAGCATTTGCCGGCCCAGGCCTGAGGCCTCCTGGTCTGTCTTTCCCATGGTGACGGGGAGCATGGAAACCAGCATGCTGCTCCGCAGGTGGGCAGACGTTTTGCAAAGCTGCTATAATATAAACACGAAGGGCAGCTGTGTCCCGATTCCCCAGAGCGAGGTTCCTCGCCTGGGAGCCACCCAGTGCCACACAAGCCGCTTTTAGGGCAACCAACAGTAACAGGCAGCATCATTCACCGCCAAGTCAGGATGTGGCAAATGGTGCGAAGTGTTCGATATGCTTTGTGCCAGGTAGTCTCTGCCTCTACCTGCTACCTCCCACCCAGCCTCAGTGAACGCTCTTCCCCAGCCAATGACCCATTTCCCAAGTACTCACGCTTGGTAGCACGAAGCAGTTTCCTGGTGGGTCTGGTCTGACTCGTGCTTCAGGCACAGGTGCTCCTGCTGAATCCATCTCCTCCTCCTTGGGTCAGGTGCACGGGGCTGACTCCTCCCCTCTGACTTTGGGCTGGTGCAGCAGGAAACACGGCTGGGTCTGCTGCTCTCTTTCCCTTGCTGTGGCCTGGTTTGTGCTCATGCTGCTCCCAGCCCCCGGGGAAGGGATGGGAGCCCTGTACCTGTTTCTTCACTGGGGTAGAGCGGCTTCTCATCACTGGTTCACTTATGGGAGCGCTGCTGAATGAACAGGTGTGAGTGGCTGATGGCCTAGGAGCTGCTGCCGTGCTGTTTTACACAGGGAGTACTTTGGGGAGAGTGGGTGCTGCTCCCCACACAAACTCTCCTGCAGCCATGGGAAAACAGCCCATTCCCAGAGACCCGGGGGATCGCCAAGGGCAGATTAGGACACGCAGGTTCTCAGGACATTGCTCCTTGTATGGGCCTGATCTTGGGACAAAAGCAAGTCCTGGAATTTGCATGCTAAGCAGCACCAGGTGCACTCGGTGTTTGGCTGGGAAACCTCCAGGGACAGTTGCTGTGGGGCTGGTGACTCAGTAGGGGGCACCTCCCCCCCAGTCAGTACTGAACCAATTCCACCCCCGGGGGCGGGACGGGGGGCACTGGGCTGCTGGCAGGGCTCTGTTTCAGATGAGCCTGGCCAGTGGTCAGTAAATAACTCCTGGCCCTCGGGGTTGGACAGATGGCCCAGTGGGGCACAGCGCTAGAGCCTCAGTGGAATAGACACCTCCCACCCCCCAGTGTTCTGGCCATAATCTAGACGGGTCATTACAGGCTGCCTCATTCAAATGCATTTCCCTGGACGGGCAACGTTTCACGTCCTGTTCCCAGAATGGTTCTGTGGCACCGCCGGGCATTGTACAAGTGGCTGAGCGTCCCCACCCCTGCGGAGTGGAGGAAGGGGGGCCATTGTACAACCACCAGCCTCGGGCTGAAAGCCCCCTCAAAGGCCTGGGGTGGAGGATGGGGCTAGGGGCCCCTGTGGTACAGACTCGTGGAGCAGGGGCAGAGCCCTCCCTGGTGCACCATACGTGCCATCCCACTGCTTCCCAGGCGGGCTCCAGGCTAGTTTCTGTCCCAGGGCAGCATGCTGACCCCCTTAGTCAGAGAGCAGAGCCCCGCGGCCTGCCTGCCAGGTCACTGCTCTGAGCACAGAAGGGAGAGGTGTGCATGGGGGTTCCTGAAGCCAGCGCTGTGGCCTGAGCGCCAGGGACCCTGCTTGTGCCTCACAGCTGGGCTCTTGTGTTCTGTGTAGGTCCCCCCGACGAGGGCCCTCGTGTGATCTTTATGGTGGATTTGTGGCACCCGAATGTTGCAGCTGCCGAGCGCCAAGCCCTTGATTTTATCTTTGCTCCAGGACGATGATCGTGCTGCTTTGCCAGAGTGGGTTTGAGGGCAGGTGGCCGGCCTGCCGGGGCTTTGCCTCATGCAGCCCCGCTGCTGTTCCATCTCCACCCGTGGAAGCCTGCCTCACTGGAAACCTTTCTCATAGCACATAGTGTTGGGTTTTCCCCTCTCGGGGGTTATTGTAAATGGAAGCTTCCAACTTGCATTAACTTACAGTCTCTTTCTTTCCATCATTGCTTCAGGGATTTCTCTCCGCCATGAGAGTGCATTATTTTCACTCGGTGATTTAGATGCGGTACCACTGTAGTATGTGTTATGTTGCTGCTGTGTCTGCAGTGTTCAGAATTCGAGTAACAAAATCAAGGGTGTGTGTTTGAATGTAATAATGTAACATTTCTTGTGGTCACCAACAACAAAAACGTCAGCTAAGTGCTGTGCTCAGCCTGTCTTTGTCACTGTTTACAGTCACCGTGTGCACAACTCGGACAGCCAGATGGAAATGGCTGAGGAACATGGTGGTCTCCCTGCTCCTTTGTGCAGAATAACGTCTCTGGGGCAGGGAGTGTTCAGACCCAAAGCTGAAGAGGGGGATGGTGCTTTGCAAGCTCTGTGCTAGCACCTGGCATTGGGGCTGTGGGGCCAGAGGCTTTTAAAAACATTTTCCTCCAGTGCGAGAATAGCACAGCAGGTGGTTGCCTAGGGCTTGGATGCATTCGAGCAGAAGGTGTCTGTCCCTCAGCCTGCTGCCACAAGCCCGTGGTCAGATTGGCTGGGAACACACAAAGCAGCATTGCTGGTGCTGGCAGCTGAGCTGAAAGTGACCAAGGGCCTCAGCCCTAGGCAGCTGAGTAACTTAAGACTCTGCTAGGGAGAGTTACACAGAAAACCTGAACCTTACGTTTGACCAAAGGTTTTTGTTAATTGGCCTAAACCCCTCAGAGAGCTGTTACCTGGTGCTTCCAGAGCCCTGGGCTGAGATATACACCAGCTACTGGGGCCTCAGCCATGGGGTTCCGTTCTATAGCGGAAGGGAAATAGCCTTCTGCCTACCTGTAAGAGTCGTGTCCACCAGCTAAACTGTGTGTTTTTCTTGGAGAGTATCTCATTGTCTGTGTGTCTCAGTACAGAGCTAATGTCAGGTGTATAATGTGTAACACAGCATGTCATGTATACAGCCAAATGTACTTACTGTTCTGACTGGAAAGCAAATGTGATAACGGGTAACTGCTGGAGGAGGAAAATGAGTCCGCAAGGGTCCCTGGATTACTCACTACTGAATGATGGACAAGGGAAAGTATACACCTGAGTTCAAATGAGTTTTCTACACAGATTTTTCAGTGATTAAATTGCAAGATAAGGTAGAAGTTTCAAATACATGAAGTATTTTTACACATCTTAAAAGAATACATGACGTGCATGATTTCTACGCACATTGAATACTTTGTGATAGAATTACAAAGGAAGCAGGCTGACTCGGTAACTGTGTTACAGTTTGGTGCCATTCGTACCAGTACATAAGGAAGACTATCAATAAAGAGTTGTGCTGAAAAATGGAACGGGCTGTGTGTGTGTGTGGGGCGGGGGGGGGTTCCTCCACTTGCCACTGAGATGGCTGGGTTGCAGTGAAAACCTGGGACTTTGGATCCTTGCTCTGTTACCAGCTTGGGCCTGTTAAAACGCCCATTACATGCAGTGCTGGCGGGGGGAAATATTGTCCTGAGGAGAGCAGTAAGACCAGATTTGGAGCAGAAGCTCTAGGAGGAAAGACTACAGGGAAGCAGGCGTGGCTAGGACAGAGAAAAGGCCACCAGGCAGGTCTAGACCTATAGCGAGTTGCTGTAAAGGGGACAGAGAGCAGTTGTCAGGCAGCAGACAGAAGAAACAGACTGGCTTAGTCCAATACCGAACACTGCTAAGAGGAGCATGGGCTGTAAAGCACAGAGTAGGGCCCCCGCCGCAGCTCCAGGGGAGGTATGCGAGGTGAGAGCAGACACCCTTCAGCAGGCTGGTTCTAAGAGTAGATGCCAGTGATTGGCACTGAACCATTCAGACTAGCACCCATTGCTTCAGAGGAGTCGGTTTTCGGAGGCGCAGGAAAGCCCAATAGGGCTGATGTTTGACTACAACCCTTCCACATGCAGGATGGCAGCGAGGGCGAGAACATGGCCCTGGGGCAGTCACAAGGCAGGGGGTGCTGTTCCAGGCAGGCCCAGCGCCGCTCCCCTCCTGGCAGCCAGCGCAGAGCCCGCTGCCAGCTCCCTGCGGCTGTGGATCCCAGTGCGATGCTAGTTCAGGGCCAGGACAGGCATGTGAGGGTAAGTGAAGCAGGACAGCACCAACTCAGCCTGCCCCTGGAATTACCTCTGGGGCTGTGGGAAATGGCAGCAGGGCCCAGGGCAGGAAGCGGATTGATTGCTCTGTAATTCAGTCTATTGCAGTAAATAAATCTGGTTTCACTGCTTCTGGCCCAGCTCCTCTGAGCTCATTGGCACCTGGTTCCTGCTGGCAGGACACCCCACACGCACCAGCCCAGACACACTCCGAGCATATTGCCCTCTGGACTCCTGGGGCTGCCTCCGCCTTCCGCGAGCCACAGCCACTCTCGGGGGCAAATGCTGGGAGCCCCCAGAATCTTCTGGCTGGGGAGCACCTGCTCCCCGAGGGGCAGTGCTGCAGTGAGGCTGCCCTGCTCCCCGTACTACCACCCCCCGCTGCACTTACTCCCCAAATGCAAGCTGGCACCCCGCCCTGTGCGTGACTGAGGAGCTGAGACAGAGACCGGATTCTTTGCTCACCTGCAGGGTCGCCTGTGCTCTGTCTGGCTCCAGGACAGAACCACATGCAAGCTGGTTGCAGTGCAGGGAGCAGGGCCTTGGCTCTATGCCGACCTTTCACATTAGTCATCACTGCACAGGGAAGATCAGCTTTTCAGCCCATGCCAGGAACCACAGCAGACTAGCTGCTGCTTACATTTCTACACAGGGCACTTCCCACTACAACTCTCAGCTACTGGACCAGCAGTGTCTGGAGCAGAGAAACCTGGCCACGGTTAGCTGGCTGCCCTCCTGTCTGTTGAAATGCTTTTCTGCTGACACAATGGGAGCCAGACTCCACCACACCCAGCAAGCCAGGAGCTGAATCTTCCCCGTGCTCACTGAGCCACCCAGCTAAGGGCTACACAAAGATGCCCTGGGAACAGGCAACAATGAAAATGGGGTGGGTTAGAGTTGCACAAAACGTGAGTGCAGCACTGGATACACGTGGTTCTGTGAGAGCCCACGGGTCAGGCAGCCCCCACTGTTAGAAGTCACAGGTGAGAGGATCGTGCAATAAATAGGACTCTACCATTTCTGACTAGTAGTGAATGGACGAGTCCTGTGGACTCCACTTTATTTTACGTTTTTATTTCAACTGCCACATAGATGTTCATGGAGAGCAGCTGCAATCTTTGAAATACACAAAATGGTCTCAGAGAGATGACAGGTGTCCCGCACGTAGCTCAGGTCTACACTGCCTTAATTGCTAAGCTGATGCAATCCAAAAAGTTGCCAGAAATGGAGTTCAGTTTGTTTCAGCAAAGATGGCAGCTGCAGAGGAGCCGTAAAGCTTTTTGGTGTGATCAGCTAATGGGCTCTCGCCTTTTCTGCAAATACAGCAGAGCTGAATTCAGGGAGGTAGCAAGAAGGCAAGGAGGTGAGGTCAGCTTTGGCAGTAAAAGCATCTCCATAGGAGGAGTGGCAGACAGACAGAAGTCCTGGGTGCAGGTACAGCCCGGGCCCTGCACCACAGGCTGGGAGCGCAGTGTGTTCAGGCCTGTAAACTGATACCGTAATGGCACTCATGGAAGGCAGGGATGCTGCGGGCAGACAACCGGTTACAGTGGTTTTCTGCTCTTGGTGGGCAGTTTGGAAGGACAGCGGTAAGCAGCTCACCAAAATAAGGAATGCTGAAGACAGATGGAGGGACTAGGAGACCACCCAGACATTGCTGTTATAAAAACCTACGTGCTTCACGTTACTGCGAGACAGTTTTTAGCTCTCCTATCCCTGTTAGTCTTACAGCATGCAGAGCACTGTTAATTCAAAGCGAGGCACTACCTGGTGACGGGATCATTTCTGTAGCTCCAGAGGGGTAAATAATTCAACGTCTGACTGACTAGGCATGAGGCACAGGAATTCCACCGCGAGAATCCGTCCCTGACACATCTCACAAAGCAGGTATTGCACAGCAACCCATCCCCATGTGCAGCTGAGAGCAAGCAAGTCATTCGCTTTCACTCAAGGCACTCCAGATGCGTCAGCAGTGAGCCGTGAGCAGCACCGTGCCACTGCAATCGGTCTCCTTAATTCTTTGGTAACAGTCAACATTTCCCACCACACCTCGACAACGCAAAGTGGCCCCACAGCAAGCGCACAGCATGCTGGGTTAACCGGGCAATACAGAACAACATCCCAGGGCAAAGCACTCGGCTGCTCCTGGTTACTCGCTGCTTAACCAGCCAAGGATACGACACGCAAATAAAGCTCTGTGCCCCCACCTTCCTTAAAGAGCAGCTGGTCTGGAAGAAAAGTCCTGGCGTTTTAGCTTATTAGAGACCGAGCTTCTTCTGGCTTGGATCTGGGCAGGTCAAACCACGCTCAGAGTAGATTCACCCCGTGCTTCAGCAGCTTGTGTTTGGCCTTGCCTGGTAAGCTGAACGCACTGTCATGAGGGTTGGGAACCCCCGAGTTGCGCAGCGGAGCGGCCAGCTGCTGGAAGTACGTTTCCTGGACCGGGTTCTGGCAGGCATAGACGGCAGTGGAGGCGTTCCTAGCAGGGCAGGAAGGAAGGCAAAGGTCAGGGCTCTGAGAGACAGGAGTAAGCACCCTGATGCTCTTTGCAAGTTCTGTTAGAACACATGGGAGCGGGACGCTAAACAGCCAGCTCCAAGGACTAGAATAAAGGGTGCCTCTCCTCCTGCTGCACCCCTTCATAAGAGCAGGGTGCACCCATGTCCGAGAGTGTTAACCCCTGGGAAAACAAAGGGCTGACAAGGTGCCCCACCATCAGACAGGTCTTGCTCTCCTCCCAGAAAAGACCCACCCCCTTCCCGCATCCAGTGAGCTGGGATTAACCCTTCCAATGCCACAGCTACCCCACATATTCACCCTCCTAAGCCTTCATTTGACTAGCTGGCAGGCACACCTAGCACACCAAGGGCTGATGGATAAACACTGCCCACATGTATCAGTTTGCTGCAGTGTGGACAGGTGACCCACCCATACCCGTGTAGCAGATTGCCTGGATCCTCCTCCTGCCCACGGTGCGCTGCCACATGTGCTCTGCTGTCACCGTGGGCATCCCCGCTGGGCACGGCAGCAAGGGAGAGCTGCTCGGAGTTTCCCAGGACGCCTTAACGCTAACACGATGAGGCAGCAGAGTGGCCATGGGAGTGCAGGCATGGCTGTGAAGGCCAAGCAGCCGGTGCGGATGCAAACGGAACCAGTTCCTTGGTATCCGTTACAGGACCAGGCTGGAGGCCGTGACCGTGACACTGTGAAAGGCTCTGACTGTGATAAGACCATCTTGCTTGCAGCTTCGGAATTTAGTTTGCCACACACATTACAGCTTGTTTCCAACCCAACAAGCCGTGCAAGAAAACAAATCTAGACTGCCAATTTCAGGCGCCTTTGGCTCTAAGCCAAGACACCGGTTTACTAGGAACAGCTCCATTTAAAGCTGCAGCTTAGAACCTTATGGTGCCAGGAGTTGGCAACATTCTAGCACCACATCTTCATCCAAACCTTTGGCACTACGCACTCTGCGAGGAAGATCAGGCCTAGATACACAGCACCTGGCCCAACCATCGAACGGTCTGTGTTTAATTACTGACCATCAGGAAATGAGTTGAGCTGACTGGCCTTTGGGGAGAGGCAGCTCTAGGATTATGGAGCATGCAGAACACAACGAGCCTTAGAACAGAGTTTGTAAGGTCCCCTTGCCTGGCTCTCCTGGGTCCTACACAGAGCTCATGGGCTGGGATTGCCAACCAGCACGACTGTGCCTCTTGCAGACAAGCAGCTTCAAGCCCCTCATGCAAAATGCAAGGGTGTTCTGAAGTGCTCCCCACTCTCCTCCTCACCCTATCCCTCGGCTCCCGTGGCTGAAGAGAAGAGGGGGCGCCAGGCAGCCCTTACCTGATTGTTATTTCAGAAGCAGTCGGGAGCTGGTTGAAGTCAGAGTGGATCAGACTAGCACCTCTCAGGAAGTGCTGATCCTGAGCGCCCAGTACCTGGGGCAGGTTTGCTGCAGAGGAGGAGGAGGGGGGATAGGTTAGGAAGCTGCCTGTGCAGGGTAGTTTGCGCCCCAATGGGGTCAGCAGGAGAGGATGCTGGATTTCTGCACCCTGCTGGAGCGATCGGGGAATAGAGCCAAAGGGAGACCCTGTGACTCAACGCTGGCATGACGGTGATGAAGGTGTTACTGGCTCACAGCGTGCTCAAGCCCTGCACAAATATAAAGCCAAAGTAATTCCCCGAGGAGACTCTGATCCAAGAGGCATGGACAGAGTGGAGAGGTGACCAGGAAATCCTGAGGCAGAGATTGCCTAGAATCATTTGGGTCTCTTCCTTTCCTAGGCCCTCTCTTCTGGGCTGGAGATGTGTGGCTAGCACAGGTTAGCGTCTGTGGGTCTGGCAGAAGGGAGACACAAGGATGGACTGGAACGAGGAGAGGTGGTCTGGGATCTATACATTGGCCTAAGGGGACATCTACACAGCCCAGGGCTACAGTCTCCGAGCCTGGCTTGACAACTCAAGATAGCTGTGCAGACCATGCAGCTCGGGCTCTGAAGCCTGGGGAGTGGGGTGGGCTTCAGAGCCCACACGCCTGCCTGAGCTGTAACATCTACACAGCTAGCCCAAGCCCTGTGAGCCACAGTCTGTCTGCCATGGGCCACTGCTCGCTGTGTAAAAGATCAGTCCCATATCACTGTTCCATCACCCGCTTCCTACATCCGGCGTCCTCCCTTCTCACAGCCAGAGACTTGCTGACAAGTGCCCTGTGCTGCTATACTCAGGAGCGGGGAGGGAAGTTACAGCACTGGGGGAAGACATATGGGTGATCGAGCCGTCTGGAGACGGTCAGGCAGAATCATTATTGCCCTGGAAAGGACACTACCCAAAAGCAGATTCCTGCCCACTTTCCCATTGGCTCGAGCCTGATCACAGACTATCCGCACTTCTGACTGTGATCACGGTGTACAAGGCACAGGAAGAACACACCCCACACAAACAGGGCAGAGCCCGTTGCCAGCGGGATCTTAAACCCAGCAGGAGCCCAGGCCGTTTCTGAAGGAAGGATGAGCCAGTGCTGTACTAACTGCAAACATCTGGCGCATGAGATGTTACCACATGAAAGTTAAAGCAAAGCCCGCTCTCATGTCTAACTCCTCTCCTGGGTGTACTGCAAAACGGCAAGCCCTAGAGCCACGAAGCCAAGCCCTCACCTGTGAGTACGTTCTGAATGCAGTCGTAGTGAGTAAAGCTGTAGGTGGCTTTGGCTGTAGAGGAATGGTCTTTCGGCAAAGTCTCCTTCAGGTGAACCTCCAGGCCATTGAGAGAAGCCAGACTGCTGTGATACTGCAAACAGTGCAATACAAACGTGCATCAGAGCAGATTTCCCTGTTTCACAAGGGCTGTAACCTGCCTGGACAACACACATGGATGACATGCAAACGACCCCAGGGACTGTGAGGAGGACTGAAATGCTGGGTCTGATCCAGCCCAGGTTGCCAGCACCTGGAAGCGTTATCACCTCAGGCTGTTTGGTGGCCTGTGTGGTATTAACTGGTGGATCTCCGTCCATTCATTGGCCCAAGGGGTTTGGCAAAGGACACTGCAGTGGGAAAAGGGCCTTTCAAGCACCAATTGCAATTCGCCAATGGGAGGATGCATGACTCAGTGCTTCTCTATGGGGCTCCCATTTTCACAAGGCACTGGCTGCTACCTGTAGCAGTAACCGAATAGCCTATTGATTACTGGGATGGCAGAAGCCACTTGCTACTGTAACTGAAAATTAGCATAAGGTGGGTTACAATGTAATACAGTTAAACTGTGTTGAACTGCAGAAGCCAGGTGATAGAGGCACCCTGCCCCTGGGTGTCCCACTGCCCCCACTCTCCCTCCAGACAACGGGACTTTTTACAGCCTCAAAGGGGGTTTTAATCCTCCCTCAACGGAGCTGGATTGGCTTCTGGAAATAGCCCTTCTGCCCCCGACTCCATTCAAACCACAGCACCCCAGCCTAAGATCCTCTACAAATAACTCACGGGCTACCATCAATCCCAAGAACACACTGCCTCAGACTGGGCATTAGCCGATGGGACTGCTGCCCAATAAGGTACAGGAGGACCCCTCTGTCTCTTACTACAGTGGGGTGCACAGACTGCCTGGAGGAGGCAGGCTCCACGATCTCCCACTGCAGTCTGCTGCCTGCTTGCTGTCAAGTGCTAGGAAGATTAGTTTTCTAATCCCCAAGGCTGTCCCTGTTCTTTCCTCAGCCGCAGGGAGGATTAAGCCTCCATTCAACATGCTGGTGATACCAACCCTACTCCTGACCCTGCTGGTCTTAGACCAGGTTCTTTTCTGTACAACAGAATGAAGGGATAAACCCAAAGATGCTTCCCATTGTCTGCACAGAGACAGAGCTTGCATGACAATTTCTGCTCTGCCCTGAGGGTCTGTGTCACAGAAACACCCTCCCACCTGAAATGGAATGGTCCGCACTTCCTGTGCCTATCACGCTACGTGATTAGAATGCTCCAGCCTTCTCCGGTGTCTGCATTCAAAGGCCTCACAGAGCTATACATGTATTCATTCATTCAGGCTCCAGGCCCCTGGGAGCTGGGTGTTAGTCTGTTTTACAGATGGATAAACAGTACAGAGAGGCTGAGTGGTTTGCCAAAAGTCAGAGAGGGTGATGGAGCCAACACTAGGACCCAGGAATCCTGATCGACAGGCCCCTGCTGTAACCTCTAGACCACAATCCACCTAAAACAACAGCTGGGAAGGTGCATTTCTGCCAGCAGGGACCAACAAGTATCCTGCACCTGGAGGAAGGGTCCAGCCAAAGAGACCCCATCCCGTCAGATCTGGCCCAGAATTTAGGCTGTGTAAAAACAAACTCTTGCAACTGCAAAGCATAAGATCAAACCCGCCGTTTAAATGATTCAACTCCAACAGGAAGAGCTTTGGTAAACAGCTCTCTACACCATCCACCACCCAACCAAACCAGCAGTGCGGTACTGCAGAGAGCCAGCAAGGGAAACGGACTCGTCCGTATTCACCGCCCAACAGAAATGCAACCCACCCAGCTTAAACAGTGCGTCTGGGGGTACTGATTATCCGATGCCTCCCACCCAATCACAGGCTTTCATGCTGCGGGTAAGGCACTTTGGACCCCACGCGGGCCCCATCTCTTGCATGGACTCCAACGGGAGACGTGGGTCAGGTGTCTCTTCAGCTAGCAAATGGCAACTTAAAGCCAGGCAGGGTTAGCTGGGCCAGATTTCCCGTCCAGCTGTTCTATCTCTCTCCCTGAAGAGTGAGACAAACAGAGGAGGCAGGGTGGAGCAGACGGAGGTCTCCAGCCAGCCAGGTTGTGGCCAAGCAGGAGATGATCAGGCACTGCAGAGCTGCGGAGTCGGTGAACACACGCTCCCTCCGAGCCATCTGCAGAACAGCAGTACCAGCTCGCAGAGCACCCCCAGCAAACGGGAATCCGAAGCGAGGCCCAGGTGGGGTGTAATCGGCCCGAGAGAGCCAGAGAAAGCTAGCACTGCACTTGGCTGGTTTTGCAGCATGTCCCTTTCTTGGGGAGTCACTCCTCATTTACTGCACTGAGGTGGCGCCCCTGTTGACAAGGGGGCAGCCAGAAGGTCACAAGTCCTGCATCTTACCGAGCACAGCTCAGAGCCCTGCCCAGTTCCGAAGGAAAACAGCAGCTGACAGTGGGAGCTCGCTTAGCAGTCTGGGCTTGAGTTGACAGCTAAAGAAATGAGGTGGTGACTAACGGGCAAGGTCTCTGTGCGAGGGAGCAGCACAGCCTAGCTGTTGCTCTGCAGACTAATGCCTTAGGGAAATGGCATGCGCTGATGTCCCCTTCCCCAGCAGCCCAGAGCATCTCACTGCAGATCTACTGGCCAGTAAAGCCTGCACACGAACCACAGCCAGCAGAGGGAGCAAGAGAGGTACATGGCTTTGGCACTGGGACCTGGTACCCCACCTTGCTGACGCTGAGTGCCCTCATGATGCCCTCTGTCCATGCGCCACAGCTCCCCCGTAGAATGACACCAGCCTGCCAGGTCCCGTGGCTAAGGAAGCCAGCTGCATGGGGCTGTGAGCAGCCACCCATTCAAACACTTTCTTTTTAGCTGGACTCGCCGCCAGACACACAACTCACTGGCATCTCTAGAGTCACAAGCTGTAGCGCGGAAGGTGGGAATTAAACGTCAGAAGCAGGGCTAGCTCTCTGCTGCTGCTCTACCTGCGTGAACACCTGGCATGTGGTTAAACCCTCCTAGCGGAGCACAGACCAGGAATCCTGCACAAGCCATCTTGTGATCTCTGCTTGGGAACACTGAAGTAGGGCTGGTATTTAGTCAGAGGTTACAACCACTCAGTCACAGCAACTTTCATACTTTGCTCATCTATAAACACTAATTAACGAAGGTCTGGACCCTTGTGAGGTAGACTGGAGGAAGCTGAAGCACATGGAGGTAAAGGAACTTGTCTCCAAGTCACAGAGTAACCAATGGGAGAGCGGGGAACACGATTCAGGAGTCCGTTCTTCAGCTCTGGCCACCATCCCACACTGCCACAAGACAGGAAGTATATGAAACGTTTTCTAATTTAAAAAGGCAACTTTTTTTCTTACTTACCACATCTTCAATGGACCCCTGGTCATCCTTAAACTGCTGCTCCGTCAGCAGCAAGAGCACTAACCCTTTAATTCTGTGAACATACAAGATCATCGTAACCAGCTCGGCCTGCTTGCCTGACACGGTGCAATCTACTGCTGCTAGACAGTCCATCCCAGTAGCTACTTGTGTAGGCAAACCGTTCTCTCTGCTCTTGGGAGAGCCTGGGCCTTCTGCAGTGCCACTGTGTAGGCTCTCCTGGACTTCAGCAACAGGAAACTGGTTCCTACCACAATCTTCAGCAGGGAACTTCTGCCCCAACTGTTCAACACCGGGCAGAGGCTCCTGCCTGGAAGCATCATCCCTGGCTGCTCCATCTCCTCTTTTGAAGGCTCTGTTTTGGCTGCTGGTGTCTTGACTGTCTACACTCGAAAGATTGTCACGTTCGCTTGAGCGGCTTCTCATCTGTTTGGAAGGATAGCAGGTGGAGAGGCTGCCACCGGCTGTGTGACGCCTCTGGAGGCTGCGGCATTCAGACGTCGTCCGCTCACTAGTGTTAGAGCTGGTTACAGGCTCCGTGGTGCTTCGACCCTCCTGCCCCAGGGCACAAGGCTTTGGAAAGTCAGAGGACCCCGAGGCTGCACCTGTGTCTTGAGTGCACTCTGCAGCAGGCAGTTTGGAATTGCTGGGCAGGGCTCCCGACTCTCTCTGCAATGGAGGGAATGGTTTCAGGGGGGAAGAACTCAACACTGGGCGTTTGCTGCCTGGGCTGCTCAGTGCTCCAGCTGGGGGATCCAGAGCATCTTTTGCTTTGGCAGTGCCCAAGGCCAGGGTGGGGGGCTCTCTCACCACGAGGGCATGCTGGCCTCGGACTTCATCAACCCAGGCCGAATCCGAGAATGCCCGTGAGCGGCGGGTGTTCTTAGATCCTTTAGGGTTTGCTGGAGATGTGGGCAACCTAACAGGAGGCAAGAGTAGACACTCTGTTAACCAGTGAGTAGCAGTCACTCGGGGAATCGGGGGCCAGGAACGATCAGAAAAAACAACCAACCATCTCCTGTTCAAAACCTGACCCACCCTCCATCGGAGATTAAATCCTGCCCCAGCAACGGAGGGGCTGGCTGATCTCATAGGCTGTGCCCACCTCGAACCTCTAGGACCACTGTAAGGTTAGGTGGAGAGCGAGGGACTTGCAGAGCAGCACAGTCCCATCACCCAAGCACAAAGCACAGTGGGCCGAGCGATCACAGCACAGTCAGTCAGTCAGAGGCGGGGAGGTGGTTTTGCTTTCCATAGAGCACAGCAGCAGAGAGCAGCTCAAGCCCTTTCCTCGGAGGGTGGAATCCGGACAGTTAGAGCTATCCAGCCCGACAAGCATCAGACGATGGTAGTTTTAACAACTCGACAGTACCCCCTTATTTGGGGCTCGTGTTATTCTTAGGGAAGATGGCAGCAGAAGCTGGTGAGCCCTGGCTCTGCAGTGGGATGAGCTCAGCTGCTGAGAAGCCCCTTTTGCTGCATCAGAAATTCACTTCCTACCTCGTCATCCACTCTACTGGGAAGTCCCGGAGTGCTGTGGCTTCACCTTCCGTTAGGAAAACGGGGACGATGCAGACATCCTGAGGCAATGGGGGATCTGCAAGAGCAAAACCACACCCACCCAGCGAGAAGAAATTAAAATGTTCATACAGACACCAGACTCCATCAGTGCAGAGACCTCCCGTGAGAGGAGAGGAAGGAGGCCTGCGGCCAAGGCCTGCAGCCCGCGTGCGCAGACTATGGCACAGGGCTAACCAGGCAGCCTTTTCCTGATCACCTCAGCAAACAATGCCAGGCACAGTCAAACACCCTGTTACTTTTCTGACTGGCCCAGACACACAGCAGGGGATGCGAGGAGAGAGCAGAGGAAGAGCTGTCTGACATGGGCTGAACATTCTCAGGTCTAACTCAGCAAAGGGACTACGGACAGAGTCAAGAAGTTACGAGTCGCTGTTCAGAACTCCAACTCCTGCCTTATGCCCCAACCTTTACACATCCTCTGCTTTCATGCTTTCGTCCCTGACACACCCCGCCGGGTGGGACTGAAGTTACACACATCTGCTGCTAAGGAGTCCATAGCATTTGTGGGAGAACCTGCCCCTAGATGAGGAAATAGTGCCTAGATCCACCTCACGATACCCACTTAACACACGCCGGGCGGGAACTGTCCTACCCAAGTGGATGCACCTGGAACTTTAGCTGGGGCTTCAATGGAAGCAGCATGAAGATCTGCCCTGTGATGTTTTAATGGCAGTAGAGGGTAAAAATCAGGCTCTCTGAGGGAAATCAGGCCCGGAAAGGGCCGTATGCTCCTGCGATGCAGCTCCCCATTTCCACTGTGCGAGTAGTGTGGCTTACCATGTTCCTGCAGCACCTCCCCACCTCCAGGGACGCTCTGGAAGTAAAGCACAGTTATCACTGGCCTGTAGTAAGACGGTGTTCAACATTAGCCACCAGGCGCTCTCAGGGGCCCAACCCCAGGGCCACTGAAGTCATTGGGGATCTTCCCAGACTGCAGTGGACTCTGGATCAGGCCCAGAGGACAATACGGTGCTAAGGCTACTCATGTTCTGCAGTGACTTACTCCTCAGGAAGCCATGTCGAGCTCACAGAAGCTACCCAGGAAGCAAAATATGACACAAGAGGAGGAAAAGTATCACAGCCTAGCCCTGACCATCTTGGCATAAATATGGCAGGGCACAGCCCTTGTTCATTCCCGGAACCAATGTCGAAGCAAATGCAACAGATGTTTTCCCAATCCGGTGGTGTAATGCAACTGCACACAGATCTGGAAGCATAACACCTCTTGAAAAGTGTATTAATTTAGTAACAAACAAAACAAGTAAACAAAGGGATTACACATGAATAGCAAATGCTAAAGACAACTAAACAGTCAGTGTAACTGATCAATAAGATGAAGGGTAATGTTAAAAGTTCTTTTGATGCAAGAGCTGGGATACTCACCTAAGACGTTACTATACAGAACAAGTAATAGGTCTATTTATTTAATATATTCTTATAGATCAAATTGTGTTAGGCCACATGTTTACAATTCAGCAGGGGACGTTTTCCAGGCTCCCCTTATTATTTTAAGAACAACGGGGACGGAATTAGCAATGAGCATTTCCCCCTAGTTTCTTGGGAAGAAGAACTAAAATCACATAATAAACATTTAATTTTTCAGCAAATGTAAGTGGTTGTGAAAGGTGATCTCTGTGTTCATTCATTCTGCATGCTGCTAAACAGCAATCTTTGGCCAGGTTAATCGCAGGGTGATCGATCATTTTTGGCAGCATCTTGAAGAGAATTCAATAGCTAAAATATCGACAGGAAAAAAGCTCCCAAGAGCAGCAGCACTGACTTGACTCCTGAATGTCAACAGGAATTTTGAATTTCATTACACAGTAAAGCCATTTAACATCAGCATCAAGTGTTGGCTGGATCTATGGTGTGAGTAACACACAGGCTGGGTACTGATGCCGCTGGGCTTGGGTTTAACAACGTACCTTTTCTGTAGCTTCTGTTCCTTGAAGGAGAACCTTGGCAGTGAGAGGAGGTGGCAGCTGCGTGCTCACAATCCTAGCAGGGTGGAACACAAATACAAACACCCATGAGCAGAGTCACTTACTGAAGTTAGTTCAATGGAGCAGGCAGATGCAGGGTATCACTCAAACTGGGCAGCCAGATGTTCAGAGCAGGGTTTCAGGTGCTGCTCAGATTAGTTTCATGCCCATGCAGTCCCAGTAGGACTGCCTAAGCCTACACTGTATCGTCTCTCCAGGGCAGTGGTTCTTACTCTCACAGCCCCAGTACACTCACTGGGGGGAGCTCTGCTCTGGCCCCACCCTGACTGCAGGGTCCGAACACGGACACCCCAGCTGAATCCAAGGGGTTTCACGGAACTGAAAAGGGAAAGTGTGTCACACACTGACAAGTATGTTCTGAGGTCAAACTAGCACCTCCAGGCCCATGGATCTGCGAGGCCCTGAGACACTCCTCTCCCTCCAGTCCCAGGGCACCTCCTGGAGACGAGTAAGGGGAAGCCACACTCCCCTAGCAAAGCACACAGGAACTCACTGCATGCCCACAAACACCTGTACCTTACAGTCTGCGTGCAGGGCCCAGATCCCAGTGCTGCTAGGATGTGCCTGTGAGCTGCCAGAGCCCTCTAGGTAATAACATAGAGTCCTACCCAGCACCCCCTGTGCTTCAAACCCATGCCTTTTTGTCCCCTGCAATGGGGGCCTCCTCACATCGCATGACACACAGGTGTTCCAGACAGCTCCCTGTGGATTGACAGGCCATGGTGAAGAGGTTCAAGGACAAGCCCAGACAAGACAATAGAGCAGAGGCTGCCTGCTCTTGGGGAACATTTTGTCTGGTGGGCGGGTGAGAGGATGGGGTATTTAATGTAAAGTACTAGAGAGAGCTGGGCAGGGCAGCCCTTTAAGGATAGCTGCTGTTACTGAACACTGGGTCAGTTCCACTCCGGATCAGCAAAAAGCAAACTTGCCGGCTGGGTATTTACCATTCATTGGGGGGGGGCTGGTTTTGGCGAGTGAAGAGTAACAGTGACCCAAGGCAAATAAAACCCTGTGCAGGCAAAGCCCCCACCACTCCACTGCGGAGCTGGGCATTGGTTGAGGAAAGGAGCAGGAAACCCAGCACTAACGCTGTCCTGACGCTGGCCTCTCTTGCAGGCACACCAGCAAGGCCAGAGAAAGGATCAGTCGGGTCCCCTCACTTATCCCCAGCGCAGAAGGAAAAGTTTGACTTGAACACAAGGATCTCTCTCTGCGGCACTGGGGGGGAGGCTTGCGGGCTCCCAGGGGTCTATTTGGGGATTCCCAGAAGATGTTGCGTGGAACTTGGTGGCCAAGTGGCCCAGAGTCTTTCTGGTTAGAGGAGTTTGGCACAAGAAAAGAGTTTCTGCCCATGAGAAAAATCAATATGCCGGAGAAGACGGAGGCACATGTCGGTGATGGGACCACCAGGGGGAGTTCAAGGGCACCCAGGCTCTGGGTAACTCCCACATGCCTGCAGGACACAGCACATAAACATAAGGCCCAGTTTCAAGCCAGACCTCCACTCCCATCAGGGTTTTGCACTGGCAACAAGTTGCCCGGATGCTAAGAACTACAGGCAAAACGCCAGCCACGTGATTTGCTGTGCGTGCGAAGCCACTCCTACAAAAAGGGTGACCTGGCTCCGAGATCAGTCACTCAGACTTGGTCAGATGCACTCACTGCAAAGCAAGTCTCCACCTCTTGCCAGATGTGTCACTGACACATACGACACAGAGCTCTTCTAGCAGCACCCGAAGAAGGACCTACTGACTTCTGCCACAAGGAAATGCCTGACCTCCCTATCCCTGGGCTCTGCAGGATGTTCTCTGTCCCCAGAGGCTCTCTTTGCTCTGGCACAATGCCACAGCTGTAGAGTCTTCAACTGCCCACAGATCATCTTTGGCTGAATAAAGCCAGCATTTCTCCTGGAGGATGCAGGCTCCCTTTTCCTGCATCCATTCCAGTCAGTGTGGATAGTGTCACCTGGCCAGCAAGCCAGTCATTTTAAGAAAACAAAATCATTATTGGCAAGGCAGGGGAAGAGCAGGCTAAGAAAGGGGAAAGGATAATGGTGGTACATTTTAAATGAGCATCTTGCAGACCGTAGCATTTGGAAAGCATTGCATCTGAGGGACATGTCACCCACTGAGCAGGGAAGCAGCAGCAAGTTCACACCAAAGGCTTTTAGTTGGGCCTGTCCCCCAGCCACCCTGAATAGCATGTGAAAGGTGTCTCTGTCACGCGAGGTTTGTAATAAAGCAGACCTCTAGATCAAGTGGACAGAGCATGCCAGGGCGTCAGGACACCTGGATTCTTACCCCAGCTACGTCACTGATGGCTTATTATTTAAAATGTACATTGTGGTAACACCTAAATGTTAGCTGGGTCAGAACCTTATTGTACTAGATGCTGTCCATACAGGGCTCAAAGAGCTCACTTGCCCTGAAACACTGAATCTCTGTCCAAATGAGCCTAAGGGAGTTGGGCACTCAGATCTCATTGAAATTCACTGGGAGCTAGGTGCCTATTGAAACTCCAGCCTTAACCCCTCAGGGCCCCCGCTTCCCCAAGTACATTTGGGGATAACAATCTACCCAGTTAGAAAAAATACCTGAAGATGGAGAGTGCTATATAGTAAGTAATGTCCCTGTTAGTAACCGAAGGGCAGATCTGGAGGTACAGCCACTGCCCTTCCTCTGCTTCCCCTCCCCGAGGGAGCTTGGGAAAGCAGCACTGGACTGTACAGCCCGAGGAGGGGATTGCCTGCAGTCGACTCGCTTTGTGAACTGACAATCACAGTGACTGCTTGGAAGTCCTTGGCTACTCACCGGCCTTTGTAGAGGATGCAACCTGCCAACACTTGAGGTGAACGCTGGCAGGTCTGCAAGATGAGAGCTGCTTTCAGTAACAGCAAGGGGTCCACCTGTCCAGGGAGAGGAAGACAATTAAACCATCAAACCCCACGGAATAATCAAAGTAGCGAACAGAACTATATAGGGCACGTCTCAGTATAACAAGCGAACTGAGTGCTGAACCCTGCAGAGATTAGAAGAGTTACCTTGGTTTTGTCCAAGTTCCAAAGGGAATTGAAGATCCTGTGCAGGTCACTGGTGTTTTTCTGAATATGTTCGATGTACCTGTCCCACTGCGTGCTCAGCTCCTCCCGAGAAAACACCTGAAGAAGAAAGAATCCCCATGGTTAGACAATGCATGGCTGGAGTCGACACAGGATCAGAGTGCACAAGGTGGTTAGGTGTGATTAGTTCAGGGAAGTGTCTCTCTAAGCAGCGACTCTTCAAAGAAACTTCAACCAAAACACTAAACCAAGAGCAGGAACTGAATCCAGTCTGCCCACCAGCAAAAGCTCAGCCCACAGAGGATTTACGGTTGCTGGACGAGAGAGGGCAGACAGCACAGGCCAGATACCATAGAAACCCTGCAGCTTAGCCCTCAATCTCAGTTGTCTGCACTGTGCTTTACATTATTGAAAATAGAGACCAGGTGGAAAAAGACCCCTCCAACCTGGGATGCGGAGAGCCTCACTAGACAGACAGACAGAGAGGGAAGAGAGAGCTCAGACACCATCCAGCTCACCCTCGCAGTCCAGTGACAAGAGGACAGTCCATAAGACCCCACTGTGCAACATGGACAGCAGCAAGATGCGTGCACATGACTTTCGGTTGCACCTTGGCATGCAGCAGCAGTTTGTCCTGGGGCAGGAAGTTGCCAGACTCTCTCTACATGCCTCTGGAATACTGCATTCAGCTCCGGGAACACCATTCCCAAATCTGAAGGCATCTAAGAGACAGAAAGATACGCAGAAGTGAAGCGAGGCCAGAGAAACAAAGAGTTAGATCTGCGTAGCTAGGCTAAGGGGAATGGAAACCACTTACACGTTATTTGTAGGTTCTCTCTAAGGAGCAAGAGGAATGATGTACACTGGGGTGGGAACAGTGAGGGGGACAGGATGGGGGAACAAGAGAGGGAGACTTCAGGCTGAACACGAGGAATCTTCCCATGAGGTCACATGTGGGGTCGTCTCCCAAGGGAAGTGGGGGGAGCCTCATCACTTGGGACGCTGATGACAACAACATAGAAAAGAGATTCTAGGCAATGATCTTGCCTTGTGGAGATGGGACCTAAGGACTTTCCCAGCTTGCATTCCTGTGATCTCAGAGCTGCACTGGTGGCAGGAGGACCAGAAGGAATATGGGCAGGCTTCAGCCATTCCCAGAGAGGTCCATGCCCTCGTCCGGATCAGGGAGAGACACCCAACACTGTTAATCAGCAATTACCGTGTAAGCGTGACACACAGGTCCATTGTAAAATCTGAAGAGTCCAATCAGTAGATCCAGAAATTGTCTACAGCTGACATCAGGGAGTTCGATGGTACAGCCCAGCACCTTCAACACACAAGGTTACAGAAAAAATGTTCCTGAATCAGCCAGGTGACAGGAGAAGCGAACAGCTGCTGCACGCCCCAAAACTCAGTTTGGGAAGCCCCATAAGTAGCCATATGTCTGGGGGAAAGCAAGGGGTGATGCACGAGAGCTGGGGGGTCCCTGGCAGCAGAGGTAGAAAGCCAGAGCTCAAGACACATACTATCCATTCCCTCACAACCTCAGGGGCCTGACCTCTAGTTTAATGTTTAAAAATGGCCGAGAACATCTTCCCCAACGGAATACTTCGAGGCTCAGTTCACTAGTTAATGAACTCGAGAAGAGGGTTTCCACTTCCTCCACCCGGGAACAAGGCGGTGCACCAAACTTCTGAGAATCCATGAAAGTAACTAGACTGTTGAGGGGTTCTGCCTGTTTGGGAGAACTTCCTGCAGCGTGGCTTTACCCCACCTGAGTGGGACAGCCCACTGAACGAGCTGAGAACAAGCCAGTTCTCAGAGCATGTGGCCACATCACATCAGAGAAACCAGATATGCCCCTAAAATGAGAAGTCCACCATCAGTGCCAATGAGCTTTGCAGCAGGGAACGAGCATCCCAGCTCTTTGTTATAAGCTACATTCCATGGAGCTCTGTTTTCAGCTAGTTCACACCTTTTCCACTGGCCCACAAACCCTCTCTAGCTGTTGAATCCTACAGCTGCAGGTCTCGGCTGAATGCTGCCAGGCCATTGCCACTAGCACTCTAAGAACGTAAGAGCGGCCATACTGGGTCAGACCAAAGGTCCATCTAGTCCAGTATCCTGTCTTCTGACAGTGGCCAATGCCAAGTGCCCCAGAGGGAATGAACAGAACAGGTAATCAAGTGATCCATTCCCTGTTGTCCATTCCCAGCTTCTGGCAAAGAGGCTAGAGACACCATCCCTGCCCATCCTGGCTGGACCTATCAAACAATACAAGCACACTTTCTCTTACTATTCGAGCTCCTCGCGTGCCTCCTGTTCGTTGCAACTCACCCAGAGATACTCTCCATCCACCCTTACTGCAAACTTGAGCTTTCTCAGCCGAACCAGACTTGGGGGAGCACCAGAGATCTCCGTTACGCAGCGCACCACTCCTGCAATCTGTCCACACAGCAGTTCCTGCTGGTCGAGGAGAGTCTGTGAGAGGAGGAGGGAAGGGTGAATGTTGCAGCATTCCTGGAAAGCTGGAAAGGCACCACATTTACAGGGCAGCATGATGAGACTGGGGATGATAACGTAACCGATGGTGTTTACTATACTGTATGGAACAAAAGCTTGATAACACCACGCACAATGCAGTCACTTTTCATCCCAGTCACTGCGGCTGAAGTCTTATTTAAGCACAAGTAACCCTACCAAGAGAACAAGAAGAATTAGCGAGTCTTATCCCTAGGGGATATTTGTCCATATCACCACCACAGAATTGGGCATTATGGAGAGGCCCATAATGGAAATAGCAGAGTGCTAAAGAACAGCGTATGGTGCGCTGCACAGAGCCATATAGGGTATGTCTACACTGCGATAAAACCCAGTGGCTCTGAGTCTTCGATCCTGAGTGAGCTGGCTCGGCCTGCGGGGCTAAAAACAGCCGTGTAGACACTTGGGCTGAAGCTTGGGCTCAGAGACCCACCCCCCGTCCAGCCTGAGCCCCAACCTCTACACGGCTATTTTTACTCCCGCAGCCTGGGCCCCATGAGCCTGAATCAGCTGACCTAGGCCAGCTGCAGCCATGCCATGGTCTTTTACTGCACTGAACGTGCACCCATAGGGGCCTAAGGCTGGAAAACAAGGAGCGCTGTGGATCAAGACTGAGGTATGCTGGCCGAGCTGCACTGTACGTAGCTATAATTAGGTGCCTTAAAAATACAAATAAAACCAAAGA
Organism: Macrochelys suwanniensis; assembly: GCA_033296515.1. NCBI lineage: Eukaryota > Metazoa > Chordata > Testudines > Chelydridae > Macrochelys > Macrochelys suwanniensis. Next base: position 2,134,029 of record CM065789.1, on the reverse strand, counting down.
AATTTGTATAAACACTAAAGTAACAAATTTAACCAAACCCTGATATTTTCAAGCCCCACCATTCCAACAGAAGGTTGGCTTTGCACATACTTTAGATATAAAATTGTGTGCAGCTCTACACAGACAGACAATGCGGGGGGGGGGGGGGGGGGGGGGGGCGCGAAGAGAAAGCAGGCATTACCTGAGAGGGATAAAAGTAGCAAATGCCAGCTCTTGTGGGATCCCCTTCTTCCTTTACCTTTGAACCATCATAAAGGAAAAAGTAGTTCCACCTGCAAAACCAAAGTATTGTCACAATGGAAGATGTTTGCTGCTCCCAACCAAGTCAAATTGATATTTCTTCCCACCCCCCAATTCTCTCAAGTAGAGCCTCTGTTATTTATGGTGCGATACACAAGTGCTTTTTTTTTTTTTTTTAAAAGAGGAATGGCAGATGTGCATCATTCCTGCATGCAGCCTCACCCCCTGATTTTGAAGATGGAATGAGGGTGGAGAAGGAAGACTCCAAGGATCTGGGCTATTAAACTCTTCCAACAGTAAACCTGTGGCTAAGCCTAGAGGTGAAGGATCACAAATCCATGCCTATTTTCCAAGTCTGAGAGCACAGAGCATTTATCACTACGTATTTGGGAAAAATTCTCAACTACAAACAGCTTGGACTGGTTTCCAATAGCTTCACTGGCTCTTACTTCATGTTGAACCAACTCTACATATGCAAAAAAGCACGTAAAATGGGAGGTTCCTCCTGACCAGTGATGGTCTTAGCAGTTTTGGGTCCTTACTGATTTACTAGAAGTCTTTCAGCTACTGTTTTCATTGTAGGCTGCATGTTCCAGTATAAACTTTGTGCACAACAGCCCCCAAGCAAAAGTGCTACAAAGAGTGCTAACTAAACCACATGAAGTCTGGAACGAGAAGACTGTGCAATTCAAAAGGTGACGCTAAAGAACACAAGTTATTCTCCACCAAAAAGCAGAGACTAAATTTGGGCTCTCAGTGCATTCCTGGAATGCCCCACCAGTGGGATGGGAAGGTTGGTAAGGCATTGCATTAGGAATCAGATCTCAATTCTATCCTTGGCTTTATCACAGATTCCCTATGACACCTGAAGCTACTCATTTAATCTCTCTGCCTCAGTTTCCCACCTGTATAGTGGGGACAATTATGTCCCTATGAAGATAAAATTAATCAGTGTTTATGTGGCATTCACATATTATTGGGACGAGCACCTTAGAACCCACAATTCATAGCTTGTGACCCTACAGCAACTAGCCAGAGACTGGGGGATTCTTGTACCAACACCTCAGGGAGTGTCTCTCCAGTTCTGATAGCATGGGGGCACTATACATGACTCAACCATGCTAAGATGATGTGCATGCACATCTGTTGGCATGTTGTTTACAGGCCCATTCTGGCCTCATCAGTCATGCAACATTCCCTTGCAACTCTAGAGCCTGTACGAAGAGTGCTACTCACCAAGAAGCTGAGTTAGGTTCTGATAAAATGGGGCTGGCCATTTACATCAGATTATTTTAATCATGTCTCGTCGCCCTCAGGAGCACTTTCTCCTCCAAAGCAAGTGATGCAAACAACTAATTTTTTTCAGCAGTAAATGTATTGTTCCACAAACACAGACTGTGGAAACTTCGGTGGGTTTTGGCTTTAGGTGATGAATATGTTGGAGATTTTGTTAAAATACTGATGTCAACATGAAGAGCAAATCCACCAAAGTGCCTTCATTTTGGAGGTTTATCCCACAACAGCTACATGAAAACCTTGCAGAGCCTAGGCAACATTAAAGTCTCTTCAAAACTTGTGTTCCTCAGTTCTGAGACTGAACCAACAAAGCTACTTTTGAGAATGTTCCAAACAGGAGGAAAACCATCTTAGTGCCTGCAATGAATCAGAAAGCATGAATATGGTCATCAGAAACAAAGAGCTACAAGAGGCAGATCTCAAGACACTACACTGGTTCTTTCAAGTTTATTATTTAGTATTTAAGTGGCTATCTGTGCAAAAAAGTCATCACTACACAGAGATTACTCTCTCAGAGGAGCTCCCATTTAGGGACCTTCTGCTGAAGATACAGTTCCTTGAATAAGTCCTTGCTTGTGTGATACACAAAGCTGAATGGCTTCCTGTGGTCTCCAGTGTTGATGGTGCTCTTCTAATCCTAGAGTAAAGAATGAATGGATTAATGCTTGGATGTCTTTGCTCAACTGACATGTGATCCTACAGAGAGCAGCTGACAAGCATTCAACAACAGAAGTAACTTGTGCATGACTGACACATGGGACAGAATCAAGCCTTCCATTTAAACAGCAAAGTTAAATTTAATATGCTTGGAATATCACCTGGTTACATCCCGGCTTAATCATGCATGTTGCTGACAATCAGATAGAAAAGCTCATAACAGGAATACAAAGAGCTAGGAAAATGATGGAACAGCTAATATAAGGGCTGCAGTGGTCACTTAATTGAACTAAATTTGATCTTCCATCCTAATAACAGGAACACAGGGATTGCCATGGCAGATCAGGTCAGTAATGACCCATCTAGTTTGCTATCCTGTGTACAACAGTAGCCAGTATCAGATTCTTCAGAACCGGCACACAACCCCTGCAATAGGAGAAGTTTTTTCCTAACTCCCATTAGTTAGTGGTTGTCCTTCATTATTGTCTCATCCAAGCGCATCAAAGGGCTCTATCAAAAGTTTGCCTCACCTCATGACTGAGGCAAGTAAGAGAGGTCCCGTACACCAAACCCTTCCCCTCTCAACTTCTGAAAGTCAGCAACCTCCAGGATAAAAGCATTACACCCTGACCGGGACAGGAAGTGAACAGTCACTCGCCCAGCAAACCGCAGAGGGAATGTAGGGAGCAGAACGGAGGTAACCAAATCGGATTCAGTCAGAAGGCGGCTAATGCCCCAACGGGTGTGAAAGGCAGCGAAGTGCTCCTCACCTCCGCTCTCCACTACAGAATCCCCCTCCCCCCGGACCTGGGCACTGCTCAGAACCGACCCACTAGCCCGACTTTCCCACGCACTTCCCCGAGGTCGCCCGGCTCGGGCCCAGCCCAGCCACTGCTGCAGAATCGGAGCTTTTCTTTAGAACAAGTCTCGAGACCTTCTGGTTACCACGGAAACGTTCCACAGCCAGCGGGAAAGGGGAAGTTGGCCCCGCCCCCACTTTCCCCCAGTCGCGACTCATCTAGAGCCCCCTCAGCTCCGCTAGCTCCATCTCCGCCCCCCCCCCGGCGGCGGCGGCGCCGCGTCCCGCGCTCCCCTGGGCTTCTGCCCGGGCCCGCCCCGTCCCGTCCCGCAGCCCAGCTCGGGCCGCCGGGGTCGCAGCGGGGTCAGGGTCCCGCCCCCCAGCTCCGTTCCTCGCGCTCACCCCCTGGACAGCGCACAGCCCGGCCCCCCAGCACCTACCTGAGCGGAGCCACTTCCGGGACTGAGCCCGCCGATCACATGATACCGACACGTGACCGCCCCGCCCCGCCCCCTACGGGTCGCGGGCAGGGACAGCGCTGCGGCCCCCGCAGGGATGGAGCAGGCCGGGCCCTGGCGCTGCGCGGGCCGCTTAAGGCGAGGCCGGGCCCGCGGGCAGCGGACGAGGCCGGGGGGCGAGGCCGGGCACGGCGGGGCGGTGCAGCGGCGGCTCCGGGAGGCCCGGTGAGTGCGGGGCCGCGGCCGGCGCCGCCCCGACCCCGGAGCCCTCCCCCCCCCCCCCCCCCCGGACATCCCCCTCCCCCCAGACTCCCCCCTCCCCCCGTGCCGTGCCGTGCCAGGCTGTACCACCCCCGGACATCTCCCTCTGTCCCGGGCCAGGCTCCTCGCGCCCCTCCCCCCCCCCTCGGACATCCCCCTCCCCCCAGACTCCCCCCTCCCCCCGTGCCGTGCCAGGCTGTACCACCCCCGGACATCTCCCTCTGTCCCGGGCCAGGCTCCTCGCGCCCCTCCCCCCCATGCCCCGCCCCCGCGCCATGCTCCACCACCCCCGGACATCTCCCTGTGCGCCGGGCCATGCCGTCACATCCCCCCCCATGACTCCCCCTCGGGCCATGCAGCGTCCTCTGCTCCCCCCGCCACAGCGCCCCGGGCCAGACCCTGCCCCGGGCCGGGCTCCCTCCTCCGCACGCTCCCCAGCTCAGCCTGATCCTCCATTCACCCCGCCGGCCCCGGCCTGGCCCCTGCCCGGCTAGGTCACCCCAGACCCCTTCCCCTCCGCAGGGCCCCCCTGCCCCCTCCCCGAGCCGCCCGGGGCTGCGAGGTGACCGCTGCGTTTTCCGTCTCCCAGGGAAGAGTTGCTGAGCTCCCCGTTCTGGGCCTGCAGTCAGCGTGAGTAGAGCCCGCTGGGGCGGAGGGGTCACTGCTGGCCGGCCCGGTTCTCACGCTGCCTGCAGCGGGAAGTGGTGGCTGAACTAGGAAACCAGCCCCCGGCTCCTGGAGCGGCTCCCCAGAGCATGGGAGATGGCCAGTGTGTGAGTGTCCCGGTGGTGACAGGTCTGAAGCAGGACCAGTTGAAATGGCTGCACTTGGGCTAGGAGTAAGAATGACTCAGCCCCTGCCCTACTTGCTGCTGCTTTGCCTTTCCCCTGCAGTTCTTGTTTGGGGTTACTTCTGAATTTAGACCACACGCTCTTCGGGCCAGGTTCTGTAACTTGCCTCACTGCTGGGCAGCACCTACCGTGCTTTTGGCTGCCCCCTAATAAAACATGGACACAAGTGAGCAGCCAAAGAGCTATCACCTTTATCCCAAGCATAAGGTTCACCTTAGACATGATTTTAAAGAGATGGAGATGAGCAAAGGGAATAAAAGCATGATAAATGCCCCCCAATGGGATTGTACACCGTTTGTGAAATATTCTGTTCTAAAGTTATTGCAGGTGGCTCTATTCTGCATCTGCTTTTACGGGGACATTCAGAGCTGTGCTAACTTACCCACTGATTCAAACTGTTTTGGGTTAGGAAATTATAGAGGTTTTCCCCACTTGCTGCCCATCCATCTATTTTGTGCCCTACTCCCTGAGACAACAAATCAAATCAGTAGCCTTTCTACCAGGGAGAACTGGGCTGGTCCCAGCAGTGCAGTGAGTGGGGCTTCCTTCTGGAACAGAGATTTAAAGATATACATTAGAACAGGGAGAATGTATAAGCACATCTCGTACTTCTGCATTTCTGATACCTGCCTGACATTCACTTTCTCCAGGAGCCATCCAAGAATCCCTCAGCAAATGCTTAGAACAAGGGGAAGAAACACCAGGGTCTATGTCAGAAGTCCTGTGTTCATTTGAAAACCTGCAACTTGAACCATCCCATCAGTCAGTTATGAAACCCAGTTCACATTCAGGAGAGCCAGTTTTCAAAAGCGGTCACTTGCGGTGTGTATGTTATGGCATTGGAAGCTTTTCCTCTTGTGTCATTTCTCGATACCAACTAGCATTCTTGCTTCTGTTACTGGAGAAGTTACAGGTAAGAACTATACCATATGTTTAAATAGCTGGATACTTGTCTCTGTAACTTCTAACACTTTTTCTTTCTTGCAGATTCCCAAAAGTCAGTGCTACATTTTTGATCCTTTATTTTCTGAATTGGAAATTGGTGTTCTGAATGACCTTGGCGTAACAGTTATCCTGGAGAACGAGGTAAAGTGGATTAAGGCTCTTTAAAATGTAAGTAACATGTTTATCCAATGCATAGAAAAAAGGAGCACTCCAGAGAAATCAAAATAGTCCTTCCTACATGTACCTTTGATGTGGACATATTGTAGGGTTTTTGCCTTTCACTTAATTCTAATCTGGTCAACACAAAGTTTCTTGTATGGTTCCGATAGAGGGTCTAAATGTCACTTTCTAGTTATGCAGCAGTCTGCTGTAGCACTTCTGTGAAACTGGCATGTTTCCCATGGCACCAACTTTTCCCTGGGAGATGGGTTGGAACGTTCAGCCAGCCAAGAAATCTGCTGGGCTTAAACAATGTTGGTCACTTTTAAATGGCCTTTGAGTGCCACGGAGTGGGCCCTAGTGCTTACAGAACCAGGGGAGCTGATTGTGAGTAATCTTAAGGAATGCTGTTTATTTGCAGGAGGGAAAACACCACATTCATGAAGTCACCGTCTTTTATATGATCCACTGTGGGAAAGCTTTGTATAACAATCTTCTCTGGAGTAACTGGTCTATAGATGCACTATCCAAAATTATCATTATTGGGAACAGTTTTAAAGGGATTGAGGAAAGGTAAGTATCCAAAAATGATTAATGTCCTCACATCTAAGGCAGAATTTCATTCACTAACTCTCACTAGAGCAGTAATCCTTTATGCTTACCTGCTTCTGTGATACCTTCACAAACACTGGAGGAGCTGTCTTTTCATGCAGAATTTAAAATCATCAGTGCAAATCTCTGCACTTAAAACCTTAAAGTTTCAATCTATCAACAAAGCTTTGACTTGCTGCCAAGTCTGTGGCCTTTCAGATGAGATCTAGTCAAACGTCAATGCACACTGCTTTAGGGATTACAGCAGTGCTGAGGTGAGGCTCTTTTCTGTAGAGCGGTGACTATTTGGGAGGTCTCTAGCTTCCTGTTCTTGAGTCTGGGCAAGGTTCAGTCACCTGAGCAGTGCCGATCTGAATGCTTATACATTTCACTTTTCTGCTTGTGGGCAGGCACAGCTGGGAAAGATTAATATATCTAGCTGTGATTGAAAACACAACCAGAAGTGTTGCATTATTAACCGGCTTTAACCAGAGAGCTAAACTTTGCTCCTCTGGCACATGGGATGTGGCCATTGATTCAACTGGAACAGAACTAGGCTTCAGTGGGCACATGAGCAGGCTCCTCCATCAAAGTCTGTGTGTGTCTACACTGTACCTCCGATCTGACTGTTTTGGAAGATACAAGCAGCATGTCAAGGGCAGATAAATAAATTTGTTTATCCTTACTATTACATTACCTCAACCTTCCCAACTGGAGTTGCTAGATATCTAGACCACTCCTTTACTATCCTCACTTTGGAAGGGTTATGGGCTAATATCACCTGCTGGAGAGCAAGACCATGCTCTTATAAACTTGTGACCTGTCACTTTCTAAACACCCAGCCTCGGCCTTATTGCTAACTTTCTCTGTGACTTTGTCCTTTTTCTCCATACGCCTGTCATATCTAAGCAGACCTGAGAATAACTTGAGTTCATTACAAACCAGTATTTAAATGTGTTTGAAATTGCCCCTTGTACAGGCCCAGTTGCTTTTTCCAGTTTTCACATGCGCATAGAAATCAGTAGTGAGGTAGACTCCATCTATCTAAATCTGAGCCTGATGCTAAGGGCTGCATCTGTGCTTTCCTTGGAACAGACATTTTATACGTTCTGTACAACTTCAGCCTTGTGTGTTAACTAACTACATTTTATCTCTTAATACAACATGCTTCCAAAACACAAATCAACAGTAAAGTCAATTGGTTCCAGTACTAAAGTTTGTCTTTGTTTCTAGGTTGTTGGCAAGAATATTAGAGCGGGATTATTTGTACATAGCAAAGGTACAGTTTACTATTTTAAGAAACATTAATATATTGTATTAGTCAGTCACCTCAGTCTCTAGATATTGATGATAAATTAATGATATTTTTGTAATAGTCCCTTTTGTTGGTTCTTGCATGCTAGAGCAGTGGTTTTCAACGTGGGGTGGTCCACAGACCCCTGGGGTCCACAGACTGTCTAAGGTTTCCAAAGGGGTTCACACCTCAAATCAAAAAATTTTAGGGGTCTGTAAATGAAAAAAAGATGGAAAACCACTGCTAGAGCTAAAGGGGTCTGGCAGGAGCCTAGCTCAGCTGTTTAAGTGCTGGATGACACATTGCATGCAAGGTTTTAGCTTGGCTTCCCACAGTTTCAAGTGTTCTAGTTTCCACATATTTTACCAAGCTTGATTTTTGATTATGGAAACCATGTTCTATTGGATCTTGCATAATTATGCTGTTCAATCATGTCTAGGTTTTAAAAGGGACCGAGGAAGCGGCATTTCCAATTCACCCTCAATATATGGATATATTTAATGATACCTCCATCCACTGGTTTCCTTTACAAAAACTCAAGGAGCTCCCACCGGAAGCCTGGCAGTTTCAGGAAGAACCTGTGTACCAGGAATGCGATGACCTGGAGATTATCAGGAAATAGGACACATGGAGCTGTTTCATGCTAGGACCAGACCAAAATGGAACCTTTAATTACTCCCTGGAGTTTGTGCCTGTTTTTACAGGGCTACGTTCACTTATAGTAAGGGGATGTTAAGCTCACTTACCACAACTATCAATCTAAAGTGGGGGCTGGTTAACATATTTAGTCAGAAATCTTGAAGGCAGCAGCAGTGTCTTCAAACAGAACTTAATGCGACAGGTTTTTCTCAGAGGTAGTGATTTTTTTAAAAGGTGAAAACTGTACCTTAGAGTGTAAGCTATTTATTATTCACTAAATAAAGTCATTTATTTTTTCATTTTGCTGAACACCTGTGTCTTGTGCCTTAAAAAGTGAGTCTGTGTTGAGCTGACCAGTTCCTAGAAGATGGGGCCTGCTTTCTGTAACTTCCCCAGAACAAGGCTGGCCTTCAGTGAGGTAGAAGTTTAGATCTGTATTTTGTATCAGCGAGTTATTCTCAATTGTGTCTGACCCACAACAGAACTGAGAATGAGATGCTCTCTCAAGGATTTGATAGGTTAAGGGGTTCTCAACCACAGTCAAAAATACTGCATCAAGAAGCCATGGACTACAGGGGGGCTTTCCCTGTTCACTGCCATGAAAAGTCAGCTATTGCCTGCATTCTTGCATGATGAGCCAGATCCTGAGTACCTCTAGCCAGGAAGAGTCAGGCCTTAAACAACTCCTCACTAATATGTATAGAGATACTGAGCAAATTCTTCCAGGCAGATGTCCTCTAAGTTCGCTGAAGCATCATCACCCACCCACTCTAAGGCCTGTGTTTGACATTACCTATCATAAGTCTTTGCCTGTAGGATTCCGGACATGTGTAATTCCCAGTGCAAGGGTGAAGCTAAAACCAGCAAGAAATGCTGAGTTACCCACACATTGAATTGGAATTCAGGAAGCATGATTTCATCAGCCAAGCAAGCTGCAGAAACATTTTTCTTGGCGGTTTTATCAGTGCAGCTGTTGCCTCATGGGAAACTGAGTTAGGTGAGAAACTCCTAATCCCTTTTTTGCATAGCTGATCTAGTTTCAAGGGTGACATCTGCTGGTATCTCTCACTCAACAGCACCTTTTAAATGCTAACTTTAACAATGTGTGCTGTGTCTGAACAGCACTGTTAAAAAAATCCTACAGAGGAGCTGAAAATCCATCAGATCTACAAAGTCAAGTCACCTCTTTACTGTAAGACAGTCACACTAAACATCTGTTAGCAGGGGGAATCTTGACAATACTTACTATGTACAATGCTCCTGGCATGGAGCAGGATCCTTATTTAGCCATATCAATGAGACTCTGAAGAGAGGTTGGCACCCACGTCTTTTCTCCTTGTACAAACACAACGCCCCTGTCAATGTAAATCACAATTCGTCCAAAAGTGTACAGTTGTTTTCCTTCATGCCGCTTCCCGATCACAGGCATGAAGACGATATTGTGTTCTTCTGCTTTTGTTTGAATGAGGTCCTTAAAATTCATTGGCACAGAGCTGGCAGCCATGCCTATGCCCCGCTGGGCCATGTTCTCAGCCTCTCGCCGCTCCTGCATAGCTTCATACTGGAAGTCTTTCCTCCGCTCTGTGTGAGTGAGATAGGCAATGTTTTCCCGAGCACCTGGTTGCATGTAGCCACCTGTTTGGGAAAGAGTGAAATAGGTGAAGGCGAGGTTCCAATCCATTTTTGAACATGATACAATGATGAGCCTGACTGTCAGGAGTGCAGCATACATCTAGTCCAGTGGGACAGAGTCAGAGGGGCAGTCTTAAATGCTACTGTACATCTTTTACAGTATCTGATGCTACAGAGAGAGCAGGATATTCAGGTGAAACATTCGCTGAATCAATTCTATTAAACTATGACAAATGGCAGGATTTAAAACAATCCTTTGTCACTGAACCTCACCAACCGTGTATAGAACAGTTTGGACAGGGACGCTTGGAGGAAGTTGCTCCATTGCAATGCCATTAGAAACAAGGGGAACTCTGGGCAAACATGCCATGCTACATCCAAACCCCTGCAGTCAGACCAGCTGTCTAGTAGCAGGTTAGACAGAGTGACTGCTGAGAAGCCAGACAGTTCAGTAGCCTTAAAGAGCTCAACATCAATCAGCATCTCCACACCCAAAGAGAGAGGCTTTATGTCACTTGGTGGCTGTTCTGAGTACCATGTTAGGAGTTTCTCAGAGTAGTTGAACTCCCAGGGTGGTACAATGTATGCCTGTGGCGGTGTATCTGGTTCCTCATTTTACAATAGGAATATAACGTAGCCTTCAAGACAGACTGTGGACTATCTTCTGCACTGTGCCATGGGCCCCCAGTCCTTCCACAGGACTATACAATACAACTTGAAAAGAAGCAGGGTAAGAAGTTGATTACTGCTGGGGCGGGACACACAAAACAGGGAAGTGGGTTTAGGAGACTGTTTAGTTCTCCCCCCACAATCCTGTCAGCTGCTAACAAGCTGTACTAGTTCCCAACAGTGCTTCCTCCTGGACACTTCCATAGTGCTGGGAAGAAGACCAATTTTCACCACAAAGCAAAGATCACAGACTGTAGCTTTAGAAACCAAGTATTTGAACAATGGCCCCTCTGGGATGGTGTTCCTGGCCCCTGTTTGCCAGAAGCTAGGAATGGGCGATGGGATGGATCGCTTGATGATTCCCTGTTCTGTTCATTCCCTCTGAAGCACTTGGCATTGGCCACTGTCAGAAGACAGGGTACTGGGCTAGATGGACCTTTGGTCTGATCCAGCATGTCCATTCTTATGTTAATCACTGACATACAAACACACAGATACAAGACACCTAACATCTTAACACCTCTGCCCTTTAAATATGGAAACAGCAACTGTACAAAAAAAAAAACCTGTATTTCAGTCAACTGCAGCTATCAGAACAGCAGTCTAGTGCCACGCATTTCTGAAACAGCAAGCAAAAGCATTTTTGCATGAGTGGTGGCAGGCTCTATGGAAATTCTGGTTAGCAGGGGTTCTGACTGAATAGAAACTCACACAAAAATCAAGTACTGCTGTATTGGGAAGCACTAGGTAGGATAGAAACAGTGAAGCCTTCGCAACAAGCTACTTACCGACATTGGAAGAGACAGCCCGGTTCATGATATCAAGAGCTTCATTAAATTTGTCCTTGATCGATGGATGTGCTAACACCTGGTCTGAGAACATAGACTTCCAACCAAGGTACCACTTGGTGATCTCTTCGTAATTGGGGCTATTACTTAGCCAGGAGCACAGGACCTGCAAAGAAATAGAAAAACACACATCAACGGGGTGGCATAAACATGGATCAAAGCCTCCCCGGTATCAATTAGTTTGGGTCTAAATTTGCTTATACTGTAAATCTGTGTCTGCTAAGGAAGCAGTCTCCATTTGATGTACACAGATTCATCACTAAGAAATGTCTGCATTTAACGTTCCAGGCATTTCTGCCATGCAATATATACTGGGCAGGAGTTGGAATTCTGAGTTTAACAAATAAAACATTTCACTGGGCAACAGCCAGAGAGCCAAGTCCCTCACAGCCATTCACCACCACCTTATCATTGGCTTGTTCTTTAAATCAAACAGTTCATTGGTTAGTCTCTTAACTACACACCTGCAGCCATTTGGGGAAGAAGTGTTTCTCCAGAAGTCCAACAAGGCTGGACACAGAGACCATCCCCTCCCAGTCGATCACCCAGTAAAATGCATCCATATGCTGCTGGTGAGGGTTAATAACGAGCTCATTGAGACACAGCCCTGGGGAAAGAAGAGAGAAGTCAGAATAGGAACTGCTCTTCTGGCAGATTGACTACTTTAAACTGCAGGAAGCACTTCAATCTATTCAGCTAGCAGTTTAAGTGGTCGAAGAGGACTTAAATCAAAGATGCTGCCTAACAGGGTTCAAACTCTTTAAACTGATTGGATAATCTGAATAGTTACAGAAGCCATCCTTGGCTCCAAAAAGGCAAGTATGCTAAATCTCTACTGGGTGCTACTTTCTGCTAGAAGCATACATCTTAAAACAGTACACTGAATTTTACTTTAGGCTAGAGAGACTTTAAACCAGTTTGGATGGCATCAGGGGGGTTGTGTGTGACTCTGTTCTTTGGCTTGCCTCACCTAGTTTAGGCACAATGTTTTTGATCATGAAAGCCTCCCAAGATCCTGGTGTAAACACTTCTTTCCAGGGCTGAAGGATCAGTTTGGCTGAGGAGTCACTGGGGTGCCATTTCTGCAGTGCATTTGCCAGCTTGTTTCGGATTGGAGAATATAATGGCTCTAATCGAGATTGCATCAGTGGAAGCCAGGGGTGAATCCAAGAGTGGATTGGGACAGTGTCTGTAAGAGGGTTCCAGTTTTCAACCTTAAAACAAACAAAAAGTTACTGCAATAGAAATAAATCTGTCCAGTGACTCCTAAGCAGCTGAGCCTCCCTCTGCCAAATGCACACTAAATTATAGTGAAAGCATCGCACTGTTAATAATGTTGCCCTGGGGCTCCAAAATGAAAAGGTTATCAAATATTCACAACTCACTGTGGTTTGAACATTGGTTCAGTGTGGCTTCAGTGTAAATTGACCTCTCATCTTACCTCCTTCTGTAGTTTGGGGAAGATAAGCTGATCCAGAATATTATCCAATATCCAAACAGGAATAACATGCATCCAGCTGTCCAAAAAATCTACCATTGGGCCACAGTTTCTCGGCTGCCACTGTGTTATTATATTTCTTACATATGGCATCCACATTTCCCACATGAGCCTGGAAAAATCAAAGTCAAGATTATGCTACAGCCTAGGTCTGGTACAAGTGAATGTTAACATTTGGTTTGTCTTTTATAGAGGTCTTCAAGGAATTAAAAAGGCTACTTTGTTTACATTTGACAGCTGGATTTTAACAGACACTTCAGATCATTAAAGGGCATCATCTGCAAAGTGCATTTCCACCCACTCTTCTCCATCCCCAAGAGCCCATCATTTGAGGGTGTTGCATACAAGTACTGTTGGTTTATTGGTTACCTGTGAAAAGCATCCGTTGCTAGGTCCTGCCCACTGTGCGATAACAACTGATCATTTTCTAAAAGGCTTTTCCACTTGGCTATGATTTCTGTGCCATACATACAGTCCTGAAAAGAAAAATGAGCCGGGGCAGCATTTAGTTCTTTCATGGTTGCCCATTAGCATGTAAAGCAATGGGGTGGTAATGTGCTGAAGGAGAGAGGCCTTTTCCCTGCCTCCCCTCTGCCAGACAAACAGCAAGCTGACAGGGTGTGGCAGACAGTCTCCCACCAGGGTATAACCCTGGAGTGGATTTAATATAAACCAAAAGACACCAGGGCAAGGAGAAATACTATTTTTAAAAGCTAAAGCTACATACTACAGATACAATACTAGATACTATCTGTTTTATCCATCACATGCTAAATGGCATGAATTGCTGGACAGCACACCCTTTAATTGCCAAGTTAGGCAGACTTCCCATGCAGTGAAAAGAAAGGGACTTGTCTTGCCATTTACTGTTTCTTCTGAGCACCAGCAGCCCTCTGAAAATCAGGCCCCTTGATAACAGGTCTCCAGGCAGGCACCCAAACATGGAGACTCCCACAATCTCCAGTCACTTTAGAACATCTTGGCCTTCAGCTGTAGCGAGTAATGTCAGCAGCCCTCCTTTTATTAGCAGGTTAAGCGTGCTCCCACAATTTGCATGCATACATTTACCGCAGTATACCATGAACAAACTGAAAGATTTCCTATGGTTGTTCAGTCAACTTTTCAATCAAAGCAAACTACAAAAATCTTTTCAATCCTAACTGATAAAATACTGAAGCCAAAGCCAGCACTCACCTTGAGGGGATCCCAGCTCTTGAAGTAATCTTTCATGAGAGGAAAGACGATAGCTACTGCCAGGTCCACTCTATCGGACATCCTGTATTCCTCATAATACTTATCTTGGAGGGTCTCAAAAATCTTTGCACATTCATCCAAGGTAAGTGGATTGTCACAGTTGGGCTGCATTCGCCTCTCACATTCCTCCACCAATTCCAGGACCTTGCTGAGGTTGCTAATTGCTGTCTCCTCATGCGAGAGGACTTCAGACATCTTCTGTATCTCATGGGTCAGGTTGACAACCATGTCTCTCTCGTACTGCAGCTGCCGGTCATTCTGGATGATCTCCTGCTCTGTGATGTCTATGAGAAGTTGCAGGTTGTGCTCCAGTTCTGGCAAGGCAAATGCCTGCGGCTTGGAGTCTTTGCCCAGTGGCTGCTGAGGATTGTCATCTGGGATATTGTGCTTATGGCTGATTTGACTATAACTGTAATAAACCCTTTGTTCCCGGCCAGTCATGTCTATAACCTTCCAATAAACAAAAACAAAGATGTCTAAACAAAAACAAAGATGTCTAAACAACCCTAGTTCATATTAATATTAGAAGGAAACCCATTACCCAGGATTGAGAATGGAAGCTATCCTGGTAATTCAGCAGCTTCCGGTTGTTATTAAAATAACCAAGTTATTTGAGTGAGAAGACAAACTGGGGATGCAGCAGTTTGGGTCTCTCTCAAAAGCAACTGCACTCCATGCAGTTACAGCCTCGCTAAGGATTTGGAGTCACAGGAAATTAGGAGCTGGAGGCAGAAATAAGAGCAGAGAAAAGGTCTTTTCTATCGTCCTGTATCTGGAGAGAAAGGACTATGTTCTCCCCTCGACCATTTCACAAGACTGTAAATACAGGTCACCTTACAACATAAGGAACTGCATGCTGCATCTGGAAGAAATTCTTAAGCAATTCTATTACCTCAAGAACTGTGATTTCAGACAAGCAGAAGTTCACTGGCTGCACCAAGGACAAGTCCAGTCACTATCCCTCAGGGGGTTGAGAATTTGGTTCTCATTAGCCTGTCAATAACCAAAGCTTATGACTCACCTCTGTTATGTTTGCCAATGATTCTTAAGTACTCGCAGAACCAGCTACGAGGGGCAACAAGACCCTGCCACATGTTCTGCAGATTTTCTGCTAAGTATCTTTGTTCTGTCTTGTATGGATGATAATGAGGATGATACACCTTAGGCAGATGCTAATCTTCCAGAGACTTAAACATATCATTGCTTTGGATATTGGTCTTACCTTAACTTGGGATAGTTCCTTTTGAGGAGCTGTGAGCTGCTTGCCAATCCTGCCCTTGGCCTTCAATTCTTCTACTGTCTTGTAGGCATATTTGGGTTTTTTCTTGCCTCCATTAGGATCCTTCCTCCACTGACTGAGCTCTTTCTGAAATTCCTAAATAAAAAGCCAAAGTCAGACCAGAGATGCAGGTTGCTGGCCAGCCATGCAAGTCTGTCATAGGATTCTTTACAAAGGAATATTTCAGCTCAGGTCCCTTAAAGAATGCAGTATAGAAAAACAATGGGCAAAGACAGGCAAAGATTAAAGCAGGTTACTGGCTGAAATTCTGTGGTTGAGTCAAACATATTACAGATGGTCCTAACCAGTACATTTCTGGATCTTATTCCCAGGACAGAGGAAAAAACACCTTCAAATGTTCCCATTAGCGTAGCCAAACAAACAGGCTTTACACTCCTGGAGCATTAGCAAGTGAGATTCCAGCAGCAAGGGCAAACCATTAGCATAAATCTCTTTCAAGGGATAGGCATAGGGATTAAAAAAACACAACAAGAGGAATGGAATCTGTAACTTCAGCTTCCTGCATGCCGCTGAGCTGAATGGCTTCCCCGACATGGGAGAATGCCCAGTACTTCAGCCTGATTTCACACAACATTGTGATGGGGGTCTCCAACACAGAGTGAGCCCTTACCCCTGTGAAACAGACCAAGAGTCATACCTCTTCAGCTTCTTCCTCGGAGTCAACAACAGGGAAGTCCTGCAAGGACTGACTGGTTCGTTCAGAGCCATATGCTCCCAAGGCCCCTTTGCCTTTCCTTTGCTTCGCCTCAATCGGATTGATGATACCTGGGGAGTTTCAGAACAGTCAGTGAACATCAGCTAGGAAGGGGAGCCTAACCATTTGAACAGGAAAAGCTGTAAATAGGTTACCACAGGAAAAAGAGTTATCAAACTGGCACAGATCATCCAGTCTGGCATTCTGTCTTCAGCAGTGCCAGTATTTTGCACAGTTACACATTGTTATTGGTGTCCCTAAAATTTTCAGGCACTTTTAGAAACCTGCTGTACCATGTTCCTCTAACTGCTAATGCTAACGAATTCTATACACTGCACAAAATAGCATTTCCTTTGATTGGTTCCAAGTTGACTGCCTTTTAATCTAATCTCCCTCCTAATTGTCTCATTCTCATGCTAAATAATCCGAGATTGTGCAGTCTCCCACCATATGTCAATTTCATCTAATTACTGCTGTAATTATTAAAACTAATACAACTGGATTTGATCTTGAAGATCCAACTTGTCTGAAGGAGAGGTGGGCAAACAAGAACCAAGTTTGCAGTTTCCTTAAAGAATCCCCATCTCAGGCTCACACCCTTGGGGAAAACACACAGTACCTTGAGCATTCTTTCCAAGCCCTCTACCAGGGACATAACCCATTTTCTGAAGAAGCTTCTGCCCTATTCCCTTGGTGTGTCTCTCCCAGCTGCCGAAGTCCATGAAAGATTTGGTCCCTCCTATAAATCCTTTCTGGCTGGGTTTGAAATTGCCACCCTGTTAAAAAAAAAGAAAAATAAAAGAAACCAATACCTGATAAGTGATATAATCACCAAGCTCCTGGGCATCTGTCTCGTGAGACCTCCCCTGAGGAGCCTCACCAACCTGCTCTGTGCTGCTCTTCTAACTCTCTGTCAGAGAGCCTCCTAGGCCCACTGCTAGAGTTGGGGGTTTGTAGTCCCGTTCCCATTATGGGCTGATCTATAAGGCTCTATCGTGGGCGGAAATAAATTGGTTCCTGGTATTTTGCATCTGAAGAGTTGAAAAATGGGTTTTGATTTTTAATCCATTGGTAATTTGCTTATGCTACTCACATTTAGTACTGTGAAAAGAAATAATGGCAAAAATATTTATCCTTGATCGGTGGAAGCAAAATCTGGACATTCATTTACTTCACCCTCATTCAACTCAATATGAGTATCAATGAAGGGAAGGGGCTTAAGAGGCCTGGAGAAGAGTGAAGCTCCCAAGAACACACACAATCAAAATACACAAAGAAAAGCCAAGGGAAACTCCAGTATCACAAGTGGCTCTGTGATCTTACTCAGCCACTGTTCTCCCTTCTCAGTTGCTCTATTACTGAGCCAGTACCTAGACCATACCGTTGCTGGTGCTCCATAAATAACTTAAATAGGTCTGGTACTTTTATGAATAACTCACTGTTTTTAATTTCTTTGGTACAAACTCTTTAGGGAATTCTTCCTGCTTAATGGGTTTCTCATCCTCATCTGAATCTTCTTCTATCACTTCCTCAGCTGCAGCTTTCCTTAGTCCCGCACTGATGAAATTAACGGGGGCTGAGTAGTCCCGAGAGCTGCAAAAAAAGGGATTTCGCAGTCATGCTGTTGTAACACTGTTCCATTGAATCAGAACTTGAAATGCACACTCAGAAACACCTTGATGCAGTTTTTCCTGATTTCAAAATAAACTCTATATTAAGAAATAGCATTAAAAGCTGTTAAATTCAAACTTCTGATATTTCAGTTATGAAAAATGTTGGGTTTGAGTGTGCGCGCAAGGCTCTCTCTAATGAGTTGGAACCTACACCCTGGTGATCTCCCTCACAAACCCTTTACTAACTGGGCAATAAGGAAACAAATCTTGGAACCAAACTATATATGAAGAATTCAGTCCATTTGATAACACACTGAACTAAATATTAACCCCTCCCTCACCACATACATACCCTCCAAAGCCATTAGAATCTCAAAGTGGCCACAGTAGCACAGTTTCCT
Source organism: Macrochelys suwanniensis (assembly GCA_033296515.1). Classification (NCBI taxonomy): domain Eukaryota; kingdom Metazoa; phylum Chordata; order Testudines; family Chelydridae; genus Macrochelys; species Macrochelys suwanniensis. The sequence continues at coordinate 2,115,930 of CM065789.1, read as the reverse complement.
AGAGAGCTTCGCCTTCTGAATCAGGCTCTATACATCAAGTGACTGAGCTACACTCATAGAAAAACTTACAAAATCAAATATCCTACAGAACTTATAAAGGAGTCCCCCTAGTAGTTCTTTGCAGGCTGACAGAGAAAAGAACCAAACTAAAAGTGAAAAATCTATTGGTACTGCACAAAGGAATCAGTATCTCATCTGTACTGTTATTTTAGCTTATCAGCTATGCTAACAACAAAGAGAAGATTCTGTCTGTGCACAGGACTGCCAGAGTTTGCAGGGCACTGGTCACTGCCCATACCGTTTGCCTCCAAAGCTGGGCCTCTCGTCATCCGAGTCGTGCTCAGCCCACACGCCATAGGTGGCCTCCTCCTTGGTCTGCCAGTGGCGCTGGCGGTTGGGGTTGAACTCGTTCTGCAGGTCCCAGTCCGTGATTTCAAATTTCTCCATCTCCACATCATCATCGTCATCTTTGCCGTAGAGATGGGACATTGACATGATGGCCTGGGAGAGAGAGCAACACCCCGGGAGAGTCACAGCGAGCAGCTGGTAACCTTGAAGTCCGCACCTTGAAGTCTCTAAACCATGATTTGGGGACTTCAATAGCTGAGACATAGGTTGGGGGTTTATTACAGGAGTGGGTGGGCGAGATTCTGTGGCCTGCGTCGTGCAGGTCAGACTAGATGATCCTAAGGGGGGAAGGATAGCTCAGTGGTTTGAGCACTGGCCTGCTAAACCCAGTGTTGTGAGTTCAATCCTTGAGGGGGCCACTTAGGGATCTGGGGCAAAAATCTGTCAGGGGACAATACTTGGTCCTGCTAGTGAAGGCGGAGGACTGGACTCGATGACCCTGAAAGGTCCTTCCAGTTCTAGGAGATTGGCATATCTACATTTTAAAAAAAATAAATAAATAATGGTCCCTTCTGACCTTAAAGTCTATGAACAGGGTGGGGGTCCAGAGAAAGGTGGCAACCATGGGGGTGGGCACAGCCGGTGTGAGACGATGGGGCGGGGGTGTATGGCATGGCCAGCGTGACACAGGAGTGAGGGGCAGGGCACAGCAAGCAGGAGACGGTGACATGGGGTGGGGGGCAGGGCACAGCCCACGTGAGGCGGTGACACAGGAGGGGGGGAGCAGGGCACAGCCGGCAGGAGACGGTGACACGGGAGGGGGGACAGGGCACAGCCGGCGGGAGGCGGTGACACGGGAGTGGGGACAGGGCACAGCCGGCGCGAGGCGGTGACACGGGAGGGGGGGCAGGGCACAGCCGGCGCGAGGCGGTGACACGGGAGGGGGGGCAGGGCACAGCCGGCGCGAGGCGGTGACACGGGAGGGGGGGCAGGGCACAGCCGGCGCGAGGCGGTGACACGGGAGGGGGGGCAGGGCACAGCCGGCGCGAGGCGGTGACACGGGAGGGGGGGCAGGGCACAGCCGGCGCGAGGCGGTGACACGGGAGGGGGGGGGGAGCAGGGCACAGCCGGCGGGAGGCGGTGACACGGGGGGGGGGGGAAGCAGGGCACAGCCGGCGGGAGGCGGTGACACGGGAGGGGGGGGGAGCAGGGCACAGCCGGCGGGAGGCGGTGACACGGGGGGGGGGGGAGCAGGGCACAGCCGGCGGGAGGCGGTGACACGGGGGGGGGGGGGAGCAGGGCACAGCCGGCGGGAGGCGGTGACACGGGAGGGGGGGGGAGCAGGGCACAGCCGGCGGGAGGCGGTGACACGGGAGGGGGGGGAGCAGGGCACAGCCGGCGTGCGGCGGTGACACGGGAGGGGGGGGAGCAGGGCACAGCCGGCGTGCGGCGGTGACACGGGAGTGAGGGGCAGGGCACAGCCGGCACGAGGCGGTGACACGGGAGTGAGGGGCAGGGCACAGCCGGCGCGAGGCGGTGACACGGGAGTGAGGGGCAGGTGTCACGGAGTGTGGGGGAGTCAGGTCCTGCACCCCTCTTCCCGGGATTCAATGTGACTCTCAGCCAGCCAGTAGAACAGAAGGTTTATTAGGGTTGTCAGGAAAGAGTCCAAACAGAGCTTGTAAGTATGACCAGGACCCCTCAGCTGGGGCCTTCTGGGGGGCAGGGAGCTTAGACCCCAGCTCTGGGGCTCCCTGCGTTTCACCCCCCAGCTCCAAACTGACCAAGAGCCAGCCAAACCTCCAGCAGGCTCTTCCCCTTCCCCCGGGGCCCCTCCCCTAGCCTTTTACCATTCTCCCAGCCAAAGGTGTCACCTCCCAACCCCCGTCCTGGCTCATGTCACAGCCCCAGGTAAAGTCTCGCATTCCCAATGCAGCCTTTCCCAATGCAGCCAGCCTCTCAGGTCAGATCCATCTCGCTCTCTACTCCGTCACAGCAGGGCACAGCCGGCGCGAGGCGGTGACACGGGAGTGAGGGGCAGGGCACAGCCGGCGCGAGGTGGTGACACGGGAGGGGGGGCAGGGCACAGCCGGCGCGAGGCGGTGACACGGGAGGGGGGGCAGGGCTATTTCTTGACTTTAGCAAAGCTTTTGATACAGTCTCCCACAGTGTTCTTGCCAGCAAGTTAAAGAAGTATGGGCTGGACGAATGGACGGTAAGGTGGATAGAAAACTGGCTGGATGGTCGTGCTCAACGGGTAGTGATCAATGGCTCCATGTCTAGTTGGCAGCCGGTATCAAGTGGAGTGCCCCAAGGGTCGGTGCTGGGGCCGGTTTTGTTCAATATCTTCATCAACGATCTGGAGGATGGTGTGGACTGCACCCTTAGCAAGTTTGCAGATGACACTAAACTGGGAGGAGTGGTTGATACGCTGGAGGGTAGGGACAGGATACAGAGGGACCTAGACAAATTAGAGGATTGGGCCAAAAGAAATCTGATGAGGTTCAACAAGGACAAGTGCAGAGTCCTGCACTTAGGACGGAAGAATCCCATGCACTGCTACAGACTAGGGACCGAATGGCTGGGCAGCAGTTCTGCAGAAAAGGACCTAGGGGTTACAGTGGACGAAAAGCTGAATATGAGTCAACAGTGTGCCCTTGTTGCCAAGAAGGCTAACGGCATTTTGGGCTGTATAAGTAGGGGCATTTCCAGCAGATCGAGGGACGTGATTATTCCCCTCTATTCGGCACTGGTGAGGCCTCATTTGGAGTACTGTGTCCAGTTTTGGGCCCCACGCTACAAGAAGGATGTGGATAAATTGGAAAGAGTCCAGCGGAGGGCAACAAAAATGATGAGGGGGCTGGAGCACATGACTTATGAGGAGAGGCTGAGGGAACTGGGATTGTTTAGCCTGCAGAAGAGAAGAATGAGGGGGGATTTGATAGCTGCTTTCAACTACCTGAAAGGGGGTTCCAAAGAGGATGGATCTAGACTGTTCTCAGTGGTAGAAGATGACAGAACAAGGAGTAATGGTCTCAAGTTGCAGTGGGGGAGGTTTAGATTGGATATTAGGAAAAACTTTTTCACTAGTAGGGTGGTGAAGCACTGCAATGGGTTACCTAGGGAGGTGACGGAATCTCCTTCCTTAGAGGTTTTTAAGGTCAGGCTTGACAAAGCCCTGGCTGGGATGATTTAGTTGGGTTGGTCCTGCTTTGAGCAGGGGGTTGGACTAGATGACCGCCTGAGGTCCCTGCCAACCCTGAGATTCTATGATTCTAGGGCACAGCCGGCGCGAGGCGGTGACACGGGGGGGGGGGGGGGGGGGGGGGCAGGGCACAGCCGGCGCGAGGCGGTGACACGGGGGGGGGGGGGGGGGGGGGCAGGGCACAGCCGGCGCGAGGCGGTGACACGGGGGGGGGGGGGGCAGGGCACAGCCGGCGCGAGGCGGTGACACGGGGGGGGGGGGGGCAGGGCACAGCCGGCGCGAGGCGGTGACACGGGGGGGGGGGGGGCAGGGCACAGCCGGCGCGAGGCGGTGACGGGGGCAGCGCGCTAGTGACGCCCCGTTACGAGCAGTGGCCGCGGGGGACACCGAGGGGCCCCTGCAGGGGGCAGCGCGAGGACAGGACCCCGGGGGGGGGGGGGCGCGTCTAGCCCGAGCGCGGACCGCTCACCGCGGGGGGAGTCACGCGGGCCTCGGAAGACTCCGGCTCAGAACCGACGGCACCCGGCTCCGATGCTCGAAAGCGACCCGCCCCGCTGACCCGGAAACAGGAAGCTGCGGCCTTTACTTCCGGGGCCGCGCAGCGACAGCGCCGGCCCAAGCACCGCCCCTTGACCAGCGAGACACGGAGGCAGAGCAGCCCGCACAGCTGCGCGTCCCGGCCTCTCCTCTCTATGGTGTTGGCGGACTGCGGCGGGGCAGCCTGGCTGTGCCCCTGCGCTGCCCCCAGGGATCCAGGCCCCTCACTCCCCGCAGGGGGGGCTGCCCGGGCACCCAGCCTCTGCCCCACTTTCTATCACGCACCCACAGGCCTGGGGGCACCCAGCTGCTCCCCGGGGGCGCCCCCCCCCCCCCCCCCCCCCGTGTGCTCCTGCCCCGGGTCCCACGGGCCCGGCCCCCCCCACCCCGGCTCCCCCTCGCAGCCACGGCAGCACCCCCCACCCCCACCCCATGCCCGGCTCCCCCTCGCAGCCACGGCAGCACCTGTCCCCTCGGTGCCACTCCCCCCCCCCCCCCCCCCCGTGTGCTCCTGCCCTGGGTCCCACGAGCCCGGCTCCCCCGCGCAGCCACGGCAGCACCTGTCCCCTTGGCACATCCCCAGCCATGCCTACAGGCCAGGGCACCTCAGAAGAGCGAGCAGCAGCAGGGGGCTTGGTCCAGGCCGCCTTGGACACGTTCCTCTGCACGAACAACACTCGCCTCACGGGCAATAAACCAAACAGCCACGCCTGAAACAGAACGGCCTCATATATTAACTCTTCAATAGATTCTGTACGTTACGCGTGAAGGAATGATAGAAGGCAGGTCGCCGATTGTCACGTGTACAACAAAGGCTCTACGCGGTTATTACGCCTATTTCTGGTTTCAAATTAGAGAACAAAATTACAAGACAATTTTAATGCAACTTTAAAAAGTTCCCAAGTAACTGAATATAAAATCTCTTTCCAATGCACTTCGAAGGTTCAGTCAGAAAATTCATTTCCACAGATTTTTCTCTTTACCACAGAGTGTTCAGAAAAAGTAGACAACTGGTACTTGAAGTGTGAAGTGTTTGACCTTTGCAAATAAATGCAAATACATTCCTTGTACAGCAGTCACATTTTGGCATTATTATTAGCAAGCAATATGCTTGGATAACAGATTTCCACTTCTGCATTTGCAAATTCCTTCTCTGCTGGGCAATGAAAGACCACTTGCAACATTCTGCACGGGAGAAAACATATTTTAGTCAGAGGAATAAGCTATATACCTAATACAGGAAATCTATGATCATTTGTACCCAGAGCTCTTACAAATGACTTCGCGAGAGACAAAAACTCCCAACCAGGAACCAAAACTGGTGCCACATCTACATGGCAGAACCTATTCCCTCAGTGTAGATGCACCATATACAGACAGGAGGAGCGCCACCATTTAGCAACACCTCAAACTGATGCTTCTGTTGTCAGCATAGCTCCGTTTCTATGGGGTGAGGGATTCAACCCCCTGCCTGACAGCGCTACGCCAGTGTAAGCTGTAAGCGTAGACTAGGCCTAATATACCCTCTGTTCCTGCTCAATGCTTTTGTCTCCTTGATCACAATCATCACCACCATCGTAATGTTCATTTGTGTCTCACACTCAGAACAAGACATTTCCAATTCAATAGACATTCTAAATGTCACGCCATGTCTACTTCTGTCAACACTTGTGTCGCTTAGGGGGGTGAAAAAATACCCCAGTGACATACATTTTGATGGCATAAGTGCTCCTATGCACAGCGCTGTGTAGGCGGGAGACGCTCTCCCCCCAACATAGCTGCCGCCGCTTGTTGAGTTGGTTTTATTATGCCAACGGGAGCTCATTCCCATCAGCATAACACGGCTACACGAGCACTCGGTCCAGTATTGGTACAACTGTGCCACTGGCAACTTGTAAGTGTAGACATGGCCTTCGATTTTACAAGTGCTCACAATTGTGTTTACAACACAGTGTAGGGATTGTGTAAAAACAGAGACCTTAAGCTTTATCTCAGAGGAAGAGGGGAAAGCAGGAACTACAGGGGTGTTCTGTTTGTTTTGTTTTTGAATTAAGAGAGAGTCTGACTTTTTTTTTTGTATTAATCCATGGAGGTCAATGGCACATCCTAAGAGTTATCAGCAATGCTACAGGCTGGTGATGTTCCCGAGCAGTTCATTTACATTTTGGGCAAGTAAACCCATTTTCACAGGAAATGCAAGAAATCACGTGTTGAAACCCATCTGGCAGAGTAACAGCATTATTCTGGCAAACTGGAGCAATTAACGGAACATGGAGTTGATGTCGTCTCAGGAGCACACCTAGAGCAACAGGCACTAGAAATTATGCAGGCAAAACTCCACCCCAGAGCCATGCAGATAGATCTGCATAGGGTGACCAGATGTCCCTTTTGAAAGGGACAGTCCCGTTTTTGGGGACTTTTTCTTATATAGGGGCCTATTACCCCACCCCCCCATCCCATTTTTTCACAGTTGCTATCTGGTAACCCTACATCTGCAGGATTTCCAAGTCAAGCACAAGTACCTACCTGGAAATCATTAACTTTCAGTGAGAAGTCGACGTATTCTGAGTCACCTAAATAATCCAAGAGAAGCAATGATTAGTATTAAGTTGCACACAAAACCCAAAAACTCTCCCACCGCACTTCTGAGAGTGAGTTGAGAGTGTGCTTTTCCCAGCAGATCGCCACTTCTCTTGTGACAGGTAGGCTTCCCCAGTGACCCAGATCTTCATCACTGCAATGCATTCTACGTGGGACTACACCTGACAGCCATTCAGGACCTGCAGCTGGTGCTTCTTGCAGGGAGCACTATTACACCCGTGCACGGCAGGTTGCACTAGTTTCTGAGTCTGGCAATTCAAAGCAATGATTTTCACTTGTGAATCTCTAAATGCTTTTAATGCTGGCTACCTGAGAAGTGCCTCTCTCCCCACATGCTACTGTGACAGCCGAAATCACTGCTTACTTTAACAGTTCCCATATTAAATAGGCAGAGTCTTGGTTTCCCAAGCCCCTTGCTTGGACACAGCCCTAGTGTGTTGACCATTAGGCTATTGTGTCTCATAAGAGCATGAGAATGGCTGTGCTGGGTCAGACCGATGGTCTTTCTAGGCCAGTACCCTGTCTTCGGACAGTGGCCAATGCCAGGTGCTTCAGAGGGAATGAACAGAACAGGGTAATTTATCTAGTGATCCATCCCATCGTCCAGGCTCAGCTTCTGGCAGTAATAGGTTTAGGAACACCCAGAGCATGGGGTTGTGTCCCTGACCATCTCTGCTAACAGCCATCCACCTATCCACCAGGAACTTAGCTAATTTTTTCTAAAACCCAGTTTTACTTTTGGCCTTCACAACATCCCCTGGCAACAAGTTCCACAGGTTGTGCATTGTGTGAAAAAGTCCTTCCTTATATTTGTTGTGTCCTATCTATTTAGGCAGTATTTTCTAGGGGGACAAGGGTTTAAAGTGCTTCCTGATTGTACACCCGTGCAAAGGGAGCGGTTTTAGTGACACATTAAATAGTTATACACGGCGAGAACGATCAGAACCAGAAGCCATGTTCTGGAACATTTACACTCTCTAGATTAGACAGGCTCCCTCCCCTCGCCCCCATTCCCACTCCACGTGTGGCAAGACCCAGAATAGCAGTTCAAGAGTCAGGGGCCCCAAGGAGGAGAGCGTGTCCGGAGGGATTAGAGGCAGCCGAAGTGTGTTTGTCGGATGAATGCACAGGCACCCCAGTGCAAGCAAGTAGCCAAGAGTGAGAGAAAATAACATTAGCAGGAAGGAGGGGATATGGGGCAGGCATGAGTGCACGCAGGGCTTGGATAGCAATGACCAGCTGCTACAATTCCATGCAACCAGACAGGACACCAGGGAAAGGATCCGGGGTTGGCGTGACATGATCAGCATGATGGAAGAGGAACAACGGTGCAGTGGAGATTTGGATGGACTGAAGCAGGAGATGCAAGTGAGTCAGGTATCCCAACGACAGAGCTGCTGCCCAACTCTGTGCACTCATGTGAGGGACCAGACATGCCACGGATAACCTGGAGGAGTCACTGGGCTCTCTCACCTGAAGACGTCCTTTCAGATTGGCTGGTGTTTTAAAATCCCCCTTCATAACCTATGGAAGGAATGAAACCAGAGTGACTCCACTTTGTACAGACTAGCTGATGCTTAAGCAGCCCTTTTGCCTCACTAGCTGCCTGACATGTCATAGCGTGTCCGAACCAGAAGCAAGCCTCAAAGGCCTGAGCAACAGCCTGGCGTGTGCATTGTGTGTGGAGTGATTTCGTTCTGCCCTGCTGGGCTGATAGCTAGCGTCGTGGGCCGAGGTACAGTTTCAGCACAGATATGGCGGGTGGCATCAGACGGTGGCAGCGGTGCTTCTGCTAAAAGTGGTTCCTCTGGGCTGCCCCGCGCTCCCTCCCTTCTCACCCAAGGGGGAATTATTTTTAAAACTGCACTAAAAAGTTTTGTACAATGACCATTTTCCATGTTCACGTTGACAAAAACCGCAGGGCTCCACTTTTGTGAACTCAGGAATCCTGCAGGGTCTGGATCCTGGGAGAGCCTCTCATCCCACTTTCCACTGCTGTTAATACGGCTCGCAGGGACTGGGACAGTCCTCAAAGCCAGCGCCACAATCAGAGAAGCCAAGCAAGCCAGGGGCTGGTGTGTCAATGCACCATGCTCAGAGATGGCACCAAACCTACAACATGCAAACAGAGTCTGCCCTTGGTTCTGTGCATGCCATAACAGGGCCCCATTCCTGACTGTGGCCTCTGGGCATTACTGCAATAAACCACCTGCACCACCTCCTAGCAGCTCGCTGGGCTAGTTCTCCCAGTACAGGAGTTGCCTGGTCCTCCTAGAGGCCACCCTTTGAGGGGAGGAGAGTTTGACCCGGGCCCAAGCAGAAACAAGGACATCAGAAGATTCCCTCCCTTTAGTAACTGGGGCTGTAGTTTCCAGAGCAGCACACGGCAATCCTCTGGGGAATGTCTCTTTGGCCTTAGCACTGCCTGAGTACGAGCACTGTCCCAGGACATGACCTCGCATTTCTTCTGCACCCAGCCTCCCCTTGACCTGAGTGAGTCTGGGGTGAGCTAAGGAATGAAGCATCAGTTTCTAGGTCTTCCACTGGGGAGAGACTGGAGTTTTCTAGTGCTAACAGCTTTGCATTTACACAACTTTTAACTTGGTCTTAATTTTAAAAAACCCAATACACTTCTACTCGAGGCTTCCAGAATTAGCTGGCCAAGGCAGAGCAGGGCAATATCCACCCAGAGGAGGCACAAGACCAAACGGAATTTCATCTCTCACACGTCACTGCGTCTGTCACCTGAACCAACATTTTGAAACTAAGGAAAATGTGACTGGCACGTCCCCTTCTGTTGTTTTATCATCTTTTAAACAGGGGCAGTGGTTTTTAAAGGGTTCTCTTTGGTATGATTTAGTGACCTCTCCAACCCTGGAGAGAGATGTATGTCAGTATTACATACAGTAAATCCACATTTTTGTGGCTATTTTGTATTTGTAACATGTGTCACTCCCATCATCATCCAGTGACGCTCAGCATGCTAAGCAAACAGTAGCAATACTCACCCGGTGGGTGTTGTTGATTACCAAGGGGTCTGGGTTGCCATAGTTGGGTGGATTTGCATATGGGTCATAGCCAAGCCTAGCGAGCATTGGCGCTATCTGGGCCATGTCTTGCAATACGTCCCCTGGAATGTGCCCAATCCATTTGGACAAAGCTTCCAAGTTTACAGGCTTAATAACCTGGTCCGTTGATCTTTCTATCCTGAAAAGAGAGTAGAAATCCGTCACTTGGGGTTTGGACAGATGTTGCGTTCATACATCGGCGCCTGCAGCTGGGTTATTGCCACTTGAATTCTCAATGCCTGAGAGGCGCATGTAGCTCAGATATTTTCAGGGTCTTCAGGATACAAAGCTCATAAAGCAGAGGCTTTAAAGCTATCTACCGCTAAAGCACCAGTGCCATCGTGAGGATGGCGGCGCTGCAGGGCCAAAGACCCAACGCTAACACACCTAAGGGGTCGGCGTCACGTGTTTCAATAGCCAAGTGCAAAGCAGTGCGGTAACCGGAGTCACTGATAAACCCCCGTCCTCAACCTTCCCGAAGTGCCACCTGCTGCCACATTAGCTGAAGGGGAAATGCTGTGTGGCCCACTCTCTGCTGAGGTGGCCGAAGGAGTCCTGGGCACTCCTCCCGGCCTAGGGACGCTCCCGTCCGCCCTGCCCACCTGGCTGGGCCTTCTGTGTTAGATTATCTGCAGCCTCTGTTTTCGCTAGAGAGGGAAAGTGTGTCCCCCACTGCAACCCAACCCCCCGGGAGCTGCGTCCGCTGCAGCGACAGTCTGCACTAAAGGCAGAGCAGCACTCTCTCGCTGCACAAACTGTCCCTTTACAATTTGAGACAGCAACGTTAACAGCCTGTAATCAGGCAGGTTTACAGACTCTCCAGATTCACACCCGCCACTGGTCAAACACCCCCCATTCACTAGCATCAGCAATATAGTGACTTGCCTTGGAACTGACCACCCGGGCTAGCCCCGAATTCTGGAAAACAAAGTGCTCTTGTTTGTACAGCACCCAGACAATGAGGCCCCTAATCCCCTCTGGGGTCCTTAAATAATATGGGGCTTTAATCACTCTTCCCGCCCCTCCCTCCACTAAGTAGCTAGGGCCTCAGTTACACAGCGTGGCATACTGTGCAATCGGTTCAGCTGTCACTCAAAGAGAACCACACCCAGTAACATGCTGACTAGCGTGAGACAGCATTTTACAAGGGTCCTGAATCACAGATCACGGGCAGCCAGTTTCCACTGCTACTCTCTCTTTGGGAAGACTGTTTTAGGGTAAATCTAACGGCAATGAGACCCCTGTGCCAGACGACTCAGGCTCGTGGGGCGCAGGCTGCGGGCAGTTTAACTGCAGTGGAGACCCCTGGGGCTCGAGCTGGAGGCCAAGCTCTAGGATCCTGCAAGGTGGGAGAGTCCCAAAGCTCGGGACATCCTGAACGTCTACGCCGCAATGAAACAACCCCGCAGCCAGAGCCTGAGTCAGCTGGCACAGGCCAGCCACGGGTGTCTCAATGCAGTGCCAACACCCCCTTAGTGCTGATGAAAACATGGCCTGACAATGTCCTCCCCTTCCCCTGCTCAGAGAAAGAGGAAAAACCATACAGCGGGTTCTTTCTCCTCCACCTCCCCGTTGTGGATGTACAGAACTAACCGAAAAGGACAGTTAGAAGGCTGGCTTGTCTGGCTAGTGCCCATAGAGCCGTGTTTACAGTTCGAGGTTTGGTTAGGTTAGTCTAAGGTTACCAAGTAGCCCAAACGATCACTACAAACAACTGCAGCAAGAAGCTCAAAATATGGAATCGCTCTCCAACACGTACGCTGTGCGTACACACTTCTTTAGCCAGGATCGTGTCAGAACTACGAGTGGCGAGAGGCCGTGGGAGGTCAGGGAACTTCAGCCGCATGCTACCTAAAATAATTCGGTGCTAGCTGGCATGTAATCCAATGTTTAAAGAAATACTTGGGAATGGGTAGAAAAAGGGAAAGGGGACATAGATTACCCCGAAACTGGAGCTGCTTAAATAGGACTCTGCCAAAGCAGAACCTGAATTCATCCCCTTAGTTACAAGTCGGATGACTGAGATGTCACCAGTCTTAAAAATCCTCACCTAAGAAGCTAACCGTGGTCAGGGACACCGCCACTGTGACAGTCACGCAGTTCTGTACTTAGACACACACAAAATACTCTACAGCAGAGTTGGGTGCATCGATCCCTCTGCTCCTGAAAACCAGGCATGAAAATAAGCAACAAGACGGTTTGGCAAGAACCCGCTCCGTCTAGTCAGGAGTCTCTTTGGAAAGCAGCGGCAGCCATACGGACACTCACTTGGAAAGGGAGACTCCGCCTGGTTTCCCTATTAATTCTTCATGGTGCAGCACTGCGTCACTCCAGGAAATGTCCAGGAACTGCATGATGACACGCATGGACTGCTCGGGGTGCAGCACTAGCTGCTCGTAGTAGACTGGCAGGCACCTGGACTGCCCGATCTCTACGCACTGGGAATACATCACCTCGATGGCTTTGTTCCACTTGGTAAGGCAGTCTCGGTAGCTGTTCAAGTCAAAGCCGGCAATCGTTACCTTCCTTGTGATCATGGAATGCACAGAAGCCCGGCCATCTCGAACCATCAGCAGAAATTTGGAATTGGGGAAGAGTCTGGAAAGGTAGACAGAGGATTTTAACGTGAAGGGGTCCTTGTTACACAGGTATCTGGCTGGCTCGCCATGCTTGGCAATGACTTCCAGGATAAACGCCTGCATGGCAGCGTCCAGGACTTGGTCCGTCACTCCCGCTTCATCCAAGCGCATCTTTTCGCGCCCAGATTTGGACCAGGCCTGGCGCATTGCCAGCACCCGGGGGATAATGCGCGTCTCTTCTCCGCAGCGGATCTCTGGATGCGCGTCCAGCATGGCTCTCATGAGAGTCGTGCCGCTCCGCGGGACCCCACCGATAAAGATCAGCGGCATCTCCTTGCTGTACCGGTACTCAATGCGACTGGAGTCCACCATCACCAGTTCTTCGTTCTCTGGTCTCATCAGCCCAGGCTTCCGCTTGCCGTAGCCCTTGCCCAGGAACTCCTGGCACTCCAACACCTGCTGGCCAAGGTGCACAGTCACCATCAGGGCAATAGCAAAGCCAAGCCCCAGCAACACCCGCCGCATGGTGACCCGCATTCTGTTCCTCTGCACATAGGCTGGGAGACCGAAGCGTCCTCTGCCTTCAGCTCTCACTCAGCAAGCAGCCAATCCGGTGCGCGTCTGCAAAGAAAACAGCACATGTTCAAAGAAGTCAGGGGCATACATCTGGTTACCCGGCCCGTCTCCTACTGAACCACCTGACACCAGGAGAGCCCCAGCCTCCAATCAATCACACAAAGACCTACTGATCACCTCACCTGGCCCTGGAGAGAGCACGCCAAGCCATTCGGCTTGTCTGCTTGGAACTAACTCCAGCTTCCACCACAACTCCTGAGAGGCCATTCCAGGGTGTAATCAACCTCATGATTTATCACCATCTTACATCCCCAAAAGAACTGCAAAGTGATTTTCAGATTGTACGTAAAGAGATATTTCCTTGCTGCTGGGGATGAAGGTACCTGTGTACCAGCAACGCCGTGCAGCAGTTTAGGAAAGGAAATTAAGAATAATGTATTCAGGAAATCCTTAGGGAAGTATTTCCAAAAAATCCAGACCACCTTTTCCTGGGCTTATCTTCATCCCATTACTTCCTTCTATTAAACATGTGTTGCTTTGAAGCAAGTACTTTCATCAAAACAGAGAAGAACTGAAGTAAAAACAGAACAGAACCCTCCAAGCCCTGGGTATTCCACACTAGCAATTCTAGAAGAGTAGGAGTTCAGCAAAAGCACCAGCCTCTCTTTACTAGCTCGATGGCAGAGCTTTTGGATTTATGGACAGGGGCATTTTGGCTTAGCCAGGCTTTTCCCTCCTCGTGAAGGCCAAGAAAACATCAGCCTCCAAGGTGACAGACTGATTTACTGCCCTCCATCCCAGATGTGTCCCCAATCCGTTCTTGCAGTTTTCCTTGGTTGTATTACACGTATTCACCGAACTACACAACACAACCCTTCTGTCAGTTCCATAAACAAGAAGTTTCCTGTATGCATTTGTTTACTTTGATTAGAAATTAGCTACGACATGAGAAAACTCTTCCAATTTGATTTCCAGGAGGTTGGTGGGTTTGCTTCAGCAGACGTGATGGCCAATGAGCATCAAACTGGGTTAATTATTAAACAAACTACTTATTTGAAAGTTTAGTGTAAATACTAGCAACAAGCATCACCAATATGAATACTCCCCTGCCAGAAACTGACAAATAAAATTTCCCCTTGAAACACTGAAGCTTTCATTAGGCTCTGCAGTGAAGATGCGACTTCTCGGTAGGAGATTCCAGCAGGAGGATTGTTGCTCCTGCAAGTCTGTCTCTTGCTCTGCTGATTCCACAAAGCTCCCATTAAAATTGGCAAACCATCCCTCCTCCTGTCCCAGCCGAACCCACTAGTGCAGGTTTTGCAGTCCCACCCCTAGGTCACTGAGGGCTTTTCGGGGAAATTGCTTGCAATGCATGGATGTGGGCAGAAGCTGAATGTGGGAGAGGGGAAGGGGACCGCTGGGCATTTTATTTCACTGCCAATCCAAAACACTGCCTACGAAAAATATTTTCTCCTCAACAATTTCTCAGTGAAAGCAAGCATTTAACAGTGGCTGGCCCATGTCACCATGCAGAGCAGTCCATTCTCACACCCTGCAGGGCACTGGCTGTGTCCCTGGAGCTGCGTCAGGCATGCTGCTTTTCTTTAAATCAGCACTAGTTCAGCACTGACTGTGCTCGGTACTGTACAAAGAGCAGCGGTTCTGGTCCCAGGGCCTTTACAATCTAGTTACATGTCTCTGAAGTGATGAATTGGTCATTTGACTTTTTAATATACTTCATCTCCAAAAGCAATTGAAAATGCCCACTAGCCTCTGGTCTCCACAGCATTTATATCTGGAATGGACAGAAATTCAGACTAACTGGACATATTTCAAAAGTCTAAGCGGAGGTAAAAACATTTATTTTAAAGGGAGGATGGAAGTTTGTACTAAACGGGGTAGGAGAACATGGTTTACAGTTCACATTTCCTACCGGGATTCCCTTGCAGCCCCACGCGCTTGTCAAGGTCACTTAGAGGTGAGGACAGGGCTCGTTGGGGCCTCTGAATGGGTCAAGTGCTGTGAATCTGACAACACAACCACAGGATTCCAGGAAAACTGACCAGACGGAACGTGCCACACGCCGGACGTGAAACTTGCACACAGCACGGAGTATGTTCTGGGCCCGCCACTGCCCAGGCAGCCTGGCGAGCCAGGCTAGGGGCGCAGGAAAAAGTCGCTTTTAGGGACTGCGATCTCAAATGTTATTCAGCTCTGCTCCTGCCCATCCACGTGCCTGTTCAACTACTGCCAAGGCAGATGGCAAATATGCAGCATTCACACAGACTGTTTGGCCTCTAATTTTGCCTGCTGGCCAGTTAAAAAGAAACAAGAGCTCTTAAAAGACTGGGTCTATCTGCTTCAGGGTGACAGACATACGGACAGCCTGCTGTCTGGGCACATGACTAGGGAACAAGAACCCGCAGGAGGTTCTAAGCCCTGATCTGATGCTGGCTCCGTGTGTGTCTGGAACATGTCACTTCTCTCTCTTCCTGCTTCCCCAGCGGTAACAAGGGGAATACTTGCTGTGGGGCAGCCAGAGAGGTGTTGCCAAGACCAGACTGCTACCCAAAGTATGACCTATTATTTGACGGGGTCACTAAAACCTCCCTAAACTCAGAGCTCCTAAACAAGCACAAGTGAGCCTGCTCACTAAAGCGAGGTCAAAGGTGCAACTGAGCTCAAGCAGAATTCCCCAACCAGTTCCAGGGCTTGGTGTTACCGTCCATCATTCCATCATCAGGAAGATCAATTCCCTCCACTGCAGACACTGCTGGATGAAACTCTATGGCCTGGGTCATGCAGGTGGTCAGACTATATGACTACAACACAATCCCCATTGGCCCTAACGTCCAGGAAAAAGTCCTCAGTTACTGTCTTCTCTCCGGCTTCTTCCCTCCCACACAGGATCCAGGGACTTAAAAATCAGTGTGTCCTTCAGGACATAAATTCATCAACAGAAACCAAAGCGCTAAAGGCTTCACCAGAGCACAACCAGCTCACCATGGGACAGCCATTGACAAAGACAGAGTGCGATCCAGAGAGCCAGAAAATCCATCTTCAACCAGACTGAGAATTTAGTGATGGCTTTAAAGAAAGCAAAATGCAGCATGCAGAGTAACAGCTGAGCTGTGGCCGATGTGGTAATAAGGATCAACACAAACCCCAAATTCACAAAAAATCCCTGCAATTAAAAATCTCCCCTATTTTGCATTCTGATTAGGTATTAATATCAGCAAGATTTGTAATCACTTCTAGTAGCTTTTGAGTGGTAAAATATTAATAAAGCAGAAGTGGCTGTGCACACACAAACATGAAATATTCATTAACTCACTCCCAATATGTCATGCAGGGTCCCACTGCTCTGGCAGATCCTCGTTTGATACACTTACCTTTCCCTGGTAAATTCATTTTGCCGTTGGCTGATCTTTGCTCAGAAATACAGATGCCCGATGAATACCTAATGGAAAAAAAACCCACAATGCTGATTTGTTTACAGATAATTGATATTCATCGGAATGGTTAGAAATAAAATGCTCATTCTCAGGATTCAGTTTTCCATATTGCCGTTTTAACAGTCAATCGACACACAGATCATTAATCTTTTAATGTTTACCTGAAAGCCGAAAGACATGCAGCCGCGAGATACAACTGTTATGTTCATCATGCATTGTCTCTACCAAACCTAGCGACTGGCTGGCAGAAATCAGCCTGAATATCTTAACACACTGGCAGTGTCACTTGGTGCTATCAGCTACAGACAAGGCATTACAAATACGACTATACTCCTGGCATCACAACCCTGAGCCGAGGAAGCAACACTGGCATCATATTCCCCTCATCCCAGGGAAAGGAAACGTGCAAAGTCCATTGGGTGAATTACAACAAAACGCAGGGAGAGTCTTGGGGCACAGGCAGAGAGAGAAGCAAAAAGCAATTGAGAACCCCTCTCAAATGAGGTAGGAGGCTGGCTTCCCAAGACCTGAGACGGAGAGAGCAAGAGCTAGGCAGGAGGTTTGAGGCCAGAGAGGATGGCAGACTGAATATACTACCGAGTCCCGACTGGGCTTTTATATTTCACACAGGTAAACAGAACCACGCAGCCTGCTCCAGAGGACACTGCACAGCGCCCGCTTTCCCGTTTCACGACAAACTCTGAAATCAGGCAAGAGCCAAAGCGCTGCGGAGGTTCACAAGCCTTTCAGGCCAACCTGAGCCCCGGGTACAGCTTTGACTGAGGCCAGCTGCAATTCTGAGCAAGCTCTGCTTTGAAAAGTAGGCTCGGAGCAGAACACGCAAAGCACAGTCAAGGGGATGTGAACCCCAGAGCAAAAGACAACATCAGCACGGGCCCCTGCAAAGCAAGCTGCAAGATTCCCCTGGCTAGGGCAAACTCTTCCACAGTTTGCTCAAGGTTGATTCCTTCACCCTGTTGTCTGTGAAACTGATTTTTAGCACAAGGAACTCCCTGGGGCCCAGTGGTGTTTACCATCTACCTGCAAGAAGCGATCTTAACATTGAAACAAAACGGGCACCCACACGCCCCTCCCACTAAGAATCTCACACACACACTCTGGATTCCCAAGGAGCCCCGTCTTCTGCATCTGCGACTGTAAGCTCCCTCTTTGCATATCATACAACATCCTAGTAGATGGAGCTGCCCTCTGAGAACACAGAATCCTTTTCATGCTGTTCCCAGGAGCGGTCTCTGAACCAGGGATACAAACGCTGCAGAGCAGCAGCAAGGCAGGCTCCAGTCGCCTTTCGGGTGAGGGGCCTGGGGGGTCTGTGGAGAAGGGAGAGGAGGGGTCAAAAAGGCACAACACAGCACATGCCATTGGGCTGCACACAGCCACCAGGTCCATTAGCCTGGAAGGGGATTTCCATCTGGCTGCAGGATTAGAGGCCCCGGGAATCTCTGCACAGTATTTCGGGAGCACCCCGTGCTGCGGGGCTGAGCAGTGAAGCCAGGAGAGCTCTCCACGCACACTGCAGGCCTCGGTCTCTGCTGCTGGTGGCGATGACGCGCCCATCCATACCCTGGTGAGCACACTGGGTAACACCACCCACCCACCCATCACATACCCAGCTCGGCGCACGCCTCCCCAACTGGACACTGACACGGGTTCCCGCGAGACCTGGGGCCTGAGCACCCACAGCTCCATTAACTTCAACTGGAGTTCTGGGCACTCAGCACCACTGAAAGGCAGGCCCTTGTTTGCCTCAGTTTCCCCTGCACACCAGGGATTTCATCCCCTGCTTCACAGAACTGACCGACGGCGCGTAGCGCTGGAGAACTGCTGACGATTAGTTCGGATGTGCGAGTGGAACAAGGCAGGCAGCTCTGCCTCTACTCTAGAGCTAATGAAGAGCCTGGCGGGGGAAACTCCACCCAGATCAAGTTTCCAGAGAATCCCAGTCTACCCAGAGGGGCAGGGCCAATGAGCACATTCCTTCCCACCCCAAAACGTCTGCCCTGCATTGAGCCAGGCCCATCAACGGGGGATTTCAAGGCTGGACGAGGCTGTGGGCTCCGCAGGGCAGGGACCACATGTCCCCAGAGATTTCTGAAGCCCCAACGGTGCTCAAATAGCAGCCGTTCGCAGCCCACCGCCCACGCACTGCCCTCGGGAAAATAGCCCGAATTGTGCACTTATGGTGCATGTACACACACACACACACACTTCCTTCCTCACACTGCTCGTGCAAACCACCACCAGGGAGCTGCTTTGCCGAGAACCCTTTGGACACACAACCAGTAACTTCTCAGAGAGGCAGCGACTTAGCTGAGGGCCTCTCTCTGCAAGAGCCTGACCGTTTTGTCGTGTGAGGCGGCCAACGAGCCATAAACTTGGAGCCGCTATCCACATATGACAATTGACTTTTTACCCAGCCCTCCAGAAGAGACGAGCTGGTGCACTGATCCGCTGAGAACAAAACTAAAATAAAAGGAGTAAGCTCTAGTATGGGTCCTGTCTATTACAAAACAGCTTGCCAGCACATGAGAAGCGGCTAGCCCCAGCTATTAAAGATCACATGTTTTTTATTGACATCAGCGTGACTAGATGTAGTTTTAGATTATTCATGCTCCAGAGGAGATGTTTATTCTTCTGGCTACATGGATTTGCAAGTACTTAGTGCTGGAAATTGGATTTGTTATACTGCCTAGTTAACTTCAGGTACCACTGTCCCTAATCACTTCTCCTTCGGATACACAGCAGCCACAGAAAGCAGTTCTTCTAGCAACTGAGCACTATGATTCCAAATTCTAAGTATTGTGCACCATCGCTGGAGTCGTACCTTCCAAGGCCAGATAGGACCATTGTGATCCCGACCTCCTGCATAACACAGGCCAGAGAACTTCAGCAAATAATTCGTAGGTCTGGGGGAAGCTGATTGTCATAGTTACTAACCAAGGAAGCAGGTGCCTGGGGCGGCAAATCTGAAGGGGCTTTTTTTCTTCTTCTTTTTTGGCAGCACTGCTGCGGCAGCTTTTTAATTTTTTTTGCTTCGGCGGTACTGCTGCGGCAGGCTTTTTTTGTTTTTTGCTTCACTGCTTGGGGCGGCAAAAAAGGTAGAGCCGGCCCTGCTTTAGAGTACATTATAATATATAACTAATGAGTTTGGTGAAATCTGAGAGGCCTATGATGAAATTCACACAATAGCTCATAAGGGACAGAGACGGGACAAGGTGCATGAAACACGCCCCGACCCTGCCCGCGAGGCGGTGTGTTACACAACACAAACTGAATCAGTAATACAGCACCGAGGGACACACACAAACAGTTTGCTCATGGCAAGCTAGGGCATGAATCTTCACCACCAGAGCCTGCCACAGACCAGAGGTCCCCATCAGTGGCTCTCAACCTTTCCAGGCGGCTGTACCCTTTCAGGAGTCTGATTTGTTGTGCGTACCCCCAAGTTTCACCTCGCTTAAAAACTACTTGCTTATAAAAATGACACACAAAATTACAAAAATATCAGCGTACACTACTACTGAAAAATTGCGTACGTTCTCATTTTTACCATATAATTATAAAATAAATCGACTGGAATATAAATATTGTACTTACATTTCAGTGTATAGGCTATACAGCAGTATAAACTAGTCACTGTCTGCATGAAATGTTAGTTTGTACTGACTTCACTAGTGCTTTTTATGTGGCCTGTTGTAAAATGAGACAAATATCGAGATAAGTTGATGAACCCCCTGGAAGACCTCTACGTACCCCCAGGGTTACATGTACCCTGCTGACATGCATTAACAGTTCATGAATGCACTTTGATCTAATCTGTTTCAAAGAGGACTAAATCAAAGTGCATTAACGCACTGTTAATGTGCATCAGCAGGGTCTTAGAATGGAAAGCGTCAGATAACCTTAATTATAAGCACTGCTACCTGCACTGCCTATAAGAACATAAGAACTATCATCCTGGGTCAGATCAATGGTCCAACTAACACAGTATCCTATCTCTGACAGTGGTCCATACCAGCGCTTCAGGCACAGTATACAGAATGGGGCAACTGGAGTTAGCCAAGATGATCAGGGATACAACCACAAGGTCAGTATGATCCTGAGCCTCTGACTGCCAGAAGCTGGGAGGAGAAGCCGGGTGGCTAACTGCCATTGATGGACCTATCCTTCATGAACTCATCTAGTTCTTTCTGAACCCAGTTATACTTAGGCCATTACAACATCCCATGGCAATGAGTTCCACAGGTTAACTGTGTGTTGTTTGAAAAATTACTTCTCCTTGTTTGTATTCAATCTGGTGCCTATTCATTTCATCTAGTTTTTGTATGGTGGGAAAAGATAATGTATCGTTTTAGTGTTTGTAAACCACTTTGAAAATGACAAGCACTAGATAAGTTATTAGAGAGACAAGGTGGGGGAGGTGATATCTTTTATTGGACCAACTTCTGTTGGTGAGAGAGAAGTTTGCGAGTTCACAGTTTCTCAGACCTGAAGAAAAGCTCGAAAGCTGCTCTGGGAACCGACATGGCTACCACACCACTGTGTGCATAGAGAAGCTAGTGTTAAACATAAGGTTTGCTTCTGAAGGGCAGCACTACCACTAAAACATATTTAACTGAACTCTTTGAAATAAACATCATTTAGCACTGTTCAAGGGTGTCTCAGATGCTGGGAAATTCATTAAGGGCTATCTGCATGCAGCAGAGAGGAAACTAGTCCTGTGCCCCATGGAGCTCTCAATCTATTGTTTCAATCCCACGGAGCCCACACACAATACACAAGTGAAAGGTCTAATCTTGTACTGCTGCAGATAGGTTTGTTCCCCCGGCCTCCTCATGTTTTGGTGGATTAACCGTATAAAGCTTGTTTCAAGAGACCTGAATGAAGAAAGAAAAAAATGTTTTTGTAACAAGGAAAAGGTTTTCAGAGCAAAGGTGAGCGAGAAAACGGACAAAAGGATGTTACGAGGGAGGGACATAGGCAGCAGAGTGAATTAAAGGTGGGGAGGTGGAGTGGGGGACACAGGAGGCAGGGAGTAGAAACGCATGTTTTGTTTTCAAATCTCTGTGCTGATTTCAATGGGCCATCTGAGTCCTGGCCACACACTTCATCAGGGGATTTGAAAAGCGGCAAGACTTCACAAAGGGCACCTGCATATGCTGCCTACAAACTGCAGTGAGCCCGGCAGAGGAGTGCAGAACTAGCACTGCCCTCACCTCACCACTCTGGGCACAGGAGCGCTTGCTGGGCTGATAATACACTGAATTTTACCCCGTCTATTCTTGAAAGCAGGGGTTGAGAAAATGCTGATACAGCCCGATGTCTGCAACTGACTGGGGCACCCCCAATGACAGCAGTGAAATTGTGCGTAGACGCACACCCTTGTCTAGTCAATGGCAGGACTGGAGCCTTGGTTTTGAGATTGGATAATCCCTTCTCCGTACCCACTGAATTCTCCACTGCCCAACAGCTAATGACCATGAGCATGTTTGCGGCCCACGCCCAACAAATGCTGCAACTAGCTACGTGTTCACTTTCTTACAGACTTCCGGAGAGATGCACAAAGATTTTAATTCTGATTTAGCTGAGCCCAGACACTGTAAGAATGCCACTCACTGACACAAGGCTGCTTTCATACACACAGAATCAAGCTACAAAGAGGAAAGCCCACAAAATTCAAATATTCCAGAAAGAAAATTACTTTCAGGGCGTCACCTTGAACAAAAAGTCACAGACACCGGAATGTTTGGTGCCACTAGTACTACATGTAACACTTGAGTCTCCTCAGGGAGTTAGATGCCCAAATTGGACAGAATTTTCTTGGGATTTGGCCAATTATTTGTATTGTTCGCCTTCAAAAGCCCCCTCTTAAGTTGACAAAGCATTTCTATTTTCCCAGATTGTCTTCTTTGCATCTTCAACAGTATTTTGTAGCTCGTCAGTCTCACTGGTTTGTGCATGGACAGTTCCTCTCTGTGTACATCTTTCACACCTCAGACTGGAGAGAAAAATAGGATTGTAAAGCCATAAAAATCAGCAGAGGGCTCAAGGGCCTATTTAGCCCCTGAAACATCCTAACTTTAAAATTAACCAGATTTCAGCTGACAGAAGAAATCAGAGCTGTAAATAGATACTATCTTTTTTCCTTTAAAGCATCGCACAAAAGATGTCCTAGCCAAATTCCAATTCAAGTAAATACATTCCAGCTACTTAAAACGCCTCCTTTGACTTCCATTAAATGAGGTATTCCTCTTCAATTCTTGTCCTAAACTGCACAGCAATGCTATGCGGCAGTCAAGCCAATGCAGAGTTACAACCCAGAGGTGGCTGCAATTCAGGGATGGTTGGCGCCACACATTACTATCCTTCAAATGCTCTGAAAATAGGCAGATGGCTCCCTGTTCTTGGCCAGTTGCAGGATTGGGTGCACAATCCGTGAAGTGCTCTGGAACACGTCAGGAGAGAAGGTGCTAAACAATGCAATAACCTCGGTGTATTTCTCGTGTTCCATTTCCCTTTGGCCATATTTATACTTCAGCTGCTTTTCAATATCAACTTTACACTTGAAACAGTCTTGCGTCTTGCTGCACGCGGAGGGCATTGGTTCATAACTGCAGAGGCTCAAGAGATTTTAGGATTGTTTCTCTGTGAAACTCTGATCTGAAACCTCAAGCACGACCTCTGACACTGGGACATATGGAGGGGCATACCTCCATTTTTAAATCCTTTGCAAGAACAGGTTGGATGGCTTTGATCTCCGGATCACAGAAGAGCGAGCACAGGCTTGAAATACTGGAGTCTGTTGTTAAGAAATATTGAGAGGTAAAACGTTCACAGATGAGTACTCTTAGAGCATTAGCCAAGCTCCCAAGAGAGTCTGGTCAGGGATGAACAAAGCCAGGCTGCTGTAACAGGTTTTAAATCAAATCAACAAAGATTTGACAGACATTTTACAGCACAAATGTACTGTTTGTTTATTGCCTCAGGGCTGCTGTGATTAGAAAACACTTTATTATCTTGCTCAATGCTAAAATGTTTTTGAAATAATAAAAAACCCACCAATTTGCAGCACCTTCCATTCTATTTTCTCCTGTTCCAAGTGAAGACAGTGACACTAGTTTATCATGTGTCACGCGTGTTCAGAGTATGGCTCCGGGCACGTTGATTTCCACTTGCCCTCCACAATGCCGACTGGTAAGCACGCTCTTCTTGCAAACCAGGTTATTCATTTCAAAGTACCTAAAGTTAAAAAAGCCCATGGGAGGCCCGCTGGGAGCAGCAGACCCAAACAGCTGGAATCAGCTGCCATACCCTGCTCTGCTAAAACCAAACCAAACACTGCATTTGTGTTAGAAGTCATTTAACCCTCCCCCATCCTTTTCTCCTTTTAAAGGTGCTTCATCAGAGTGGCAGAAGTCGCAGTTATCACTGCCCCGGCCTCTCTCAGGCAACATCACCTGAGTAGCACGGCTAGATGTGGCACCCAACCAGCGGTTTGATTTAACTGGTTTCTTGCATAAACACTGGTCCCAGCCACTGTGATCTCTTCCCTTTTGAAATGTTCCCAGAAGAGCCAGCTCAGCCTCACGCTGGGCGCTGGATGCTTCTACAG
The DNA here is from genome assembly GCA_033296515.1 of Macrochelys suwanniensis. Lineage (NCBI taxonomy): Eukaryota > Metazoa > Chordata > Testudines > Chelydridae > Macrochelys > Macrochelys suwanniensis. The sequence goes on along the minus strand of CM065789.1, from coordinate 2,091,928 downwards.
AGTGAGAAGCAGGACATACAGCCAAGTTTTGTTTGTATTTTATTTTAAGCGCTCGACGTACACCTCAGGATGGTCCCAGCAGACAGACACAACAGCCAGCGCCTTTGGGAACCAGATATTCAATAATGCAGGACACTCAGCAGTCACCATCCCGCCCAGTTACCCACCTAGCCGCAAACGCGTTGTAACCCGACAGAATGCAGCTGCTGCAGCACGGGAGATGCTGACTCTGTAGCACCTTCACGTCAGCCAGTGTCCTGTGATTCACCAGAGGGGACCCGTGGCTGTTCACACCTCCTGCTGCGAATGTAGCACCGACACCACATACGCTCAGCTACCAGGGGAGGCATGCTACGGAAACGGTTATGAACCCTCCCAGCCTCAGAGTAGAACGTTGCCTTCCCTGCCGAGGCAAAGGTGCCTTGGTCCCTCAAACATTTCCGTTCCCAGCTTCTGGTGGAGGGGGAGCGCAGCGGACTCTTAAAAACGTCAATCCAACTGCTTCTGGGAGTCCAGCATTTAGTCTATGGACAGGATCCAAGGAACAAGACTCCTGGAGCAGGGAATTCGGGGAGACTGTCTCGACTTGATGCATGCCAACATGAGTGACCTCCCAGCACAGCTGCAGAAATCGTGTGCCCAAGACAAAGGGAAATGTCCTCACCCATCCTGAGCCCCGCCAGCTCCCCCGGGATACTTCCAGGGTCTTGCACTCCAAGCGAGTGAGGCAGCAGCAATTTGGGTTCTTTTTTCCGAGACAGTCCCCATCCCTTGCAGCACTGAGTGAGATTTCAACATGCCAAACTCAAATTCGAACGCAAATTCACTTACTGAGCGAGTAATCCCCTAGAAAGGTCTAGCAACCAACCTGAGAAATGGACAGCTGTCGGGGGAGCGGTGACAATCTTGTGCCCAGAACCCTAGAAATATTGTCTCTTATGCAAAGAAACGTTTCAGGAGACACGGACGCCGTATGAGAAGGAGTCCGAAGTCAGAAGAGAAAGAAAAGAGGAAAGGAACTCTTCCCTACAGAAGGAACCTATTGAAAAAAAAAAAAACCCCGTAGCTGACATGGACAGAATCAGAATAACCTGCAAGGAAACTCTTTATAAAACCACCGGCATGTCAAAACGACAGCCCAGCCCCCCCTGCAGTTAAAGGCGTTGTGGGTTAGTTATCCACTCCCCGCCCTGTCCATCCCCAACACACACACAGCTCCGAAGGTGGGGAAAACTTAGGCTTGGTGAACACTTAAAAGTTAGGTCGACATAGAAAAACGCCTCTGACTGATGTAGCTCGCGGATGTAGCTCCCAGTGCAGACACAGCTGTGTCTACGTAGCTAGTTTTCTTCGGGGAGGTGGCATTCCTACCCAGGAGGAAAATCCCTCCCGTCAGCACAGGGTTATGCGTCTACAGGGTTATGCTGGCATAGCTACGCCCCCACATTCCCCACGGTGTAGACACAGGCTTAGACAGGCTTAGGCTATGTCTACATAACGGAACCTGTGGCAGCATGGTTAGGATGGCATAGCACCCTAGTAGATGCCAGCAGAAGTGTTTCTGTCTGGGCAGGATACCAGCTCCCCAGTGGATGGTAGCTATGCTGACAGAAGGACTCTCTTGTCCACATAGCTGAGCCTACACTGGGGCTTTAGAAGGCACAATGGTGTTTTTCTCACACCCCTGACCAATGTCGCCAGGACAATGTAAGTGTTAAGTGCAGACCAGGCCCCATACAATGTTTCAAGTGCTCCTGTGACTCCCACCGTTAGTCTGTGCACGGGATCTGAGGAAGCCCTGGCTGGGATGATTTAGTTGGGGATTGGTCTTGCTCTGAGCAGGGGGTTGGACTAGAACCTCCTGAGGTCCCTTCCAACCCTGAGATTCTATGATTGAGCCTCCTGGAGCAGGAGTTAAAAGCTGTAAGAAAAGTCACTGATCTGTGCAGCAGGCAGTGGACACACGGCCATGAATCATGCCTCTCCAGACGTGCTCCTGGTATCCTGCCTACCAGACGTAGCTTCCAGCTCAGTTAACTGCCAAGCAAAATTCTCTGAGGATAAAATCTTATCTGCCAAATGCAACAATATCCAGTTTTGCACTTGCTATAAAAGCTCCCATTGTGGATGCGGATTGCTCCTGTACTCTAGCTGTTCTGCAAAGTGCTATCCTTGGCTAGCGAGGATTACAGATCAGAAACGGGGCCTCTTACCCACAGAAATGCCCGACTTACAGGAGCTACGTATCGATGTTGCACCATTTAATCCTCGGCGAGGTTGGCTGCTGCTCTGAATCCCTTATGGAATTTGCAGCTTTCCGAGTTCACTGTATTTTAGTGAAGCTGCAGTTCCTGTGTTTTACCGTGTGACGAATAGAGACTCTACAGCACAGAGTCCAGTCTGCAGACAAAAAAATTAACTTCCCAGGACTCGGCTGTAGGGCCGCATCACCCATACGCTATCACATCTCTAATCTATTAGCTGAGGACTACCTACACTGCTGCATACGCTGGACTACCTACGCTGTTACACAGTCCAGCCCATTCTCCAAGTGGGCTGGGGGGCTCCCTCCAAAAAAAATCAGAAAAATGGAACTCTGATTTGAGAGAGAAATTCAGGACTTTCAGTCTACCCAGGTTTCAAATAACCAGGACTTACCAGTGCTCCCTTTTCTTCTATTTTAAATCATTCAGATTTTTTTCAAAGAACGATTCCAAAATAGAACATTAATACATGCGACTAAACCTGAGGTCATTTACACCACCTTCTGGAACACACCCATCGATCGAAGGGCAGGGGGAACATGCCCATTTTATCCTGCAGCAGCTGCATGCCACACCTCCAAATACCATGTTCTCTCTCCACACTCCCGTATTCAGCTCCCCGCTCTTGGTTTGTTGCCATGTCATAGCACGGCCCGTGGTCACAGCACCTCTCCGGGTTAGAGAGCAGAACCTGAAGCCACTACTACAAACAGGCACAAATCTACTGCAGGTGGCCCGTGCCTCATTCTGCCCCTCAGCCAAGGACAATGCTGTGTGTACCCTTCCTTCAGGTCTCAGGTGAGTCTTGCACCTTCCTGTGTGACACCTGGTGTGACGGGACAAGATGGGGCTGGATCACTCGATAAATTCATAGACTCATAGAATCTCAGAGTTGGAAGGGACCTTAGGCGGTCATCTAGTCCAACCCCCTGCTCAAAGCAGGACCAATCCCCAATTTTTGCCCCAGATCCCTAAATGGCCCCCTCAAGGATTGAACTCACAACCTTGGGTTTAGCAGGCCAATGCTCAAACCACTGAGCTATCCCTCCCTCCACTAACTGATAACAGAATGTAATTAGCTCACAACAATATTTTAGGGGCTGGGTTGCCTCCAGTTGGTGGGGTGGAGCCAAGGAAACGTCCCTTCATAGAATCATAGAATCTCAGGGTTGGAAGGGACCTCAGGAGGTCATCTAGTCCAACCCCCTGCTCAAAGCAGGACCAAACCCAATTAGATCATCCCAGCCAGGGCTTTGTCAAGCCTGACCTTAAAAACATCTAAGGAAGGAGATTCCACCACCTCCCTAGGTAACCCATTCCAGTGCTTCACCACCCTACTAGTGAAAAAGTTTTTCCTAATATCCAACCTAAACCTCCCCCTCTGCAACTTGAGACCATTACTCCTTGTCCTGTCATCTTCTACCACTGAGAACAGTCTAGATCCATCCTCTTTGGAACCCCCTTTCAGGTAGTTGAAAGCAGCTATCAAATCCCCCCTCATTCTTCTCTTCTGCAGGCTAAACAATCCCAGTTCCCTCAGCCTCTCCTCATAAATCATGTGCTCGAGCCCCCTAATCATTTTTGTTGCCCTCCGTTGGACTCTTTCCAATTTATCCACATCCTTCTTGTAGCGTGGGGCCCAAAACTGGATACAGTACTCCAAATGAGGCCTCACCAGTGCCGAATAGAGGGGAATAATCACGTCCCTCGATCTGCTGGAAATGCCCCTACTTATACAGCCCAAAATGCCGTTAGCCTTCTTGGCAACAAGGGCACACTGTTGACTCATATTCAGCTTTTCGTCCACCGTAACCCCTAGGTCCTTTTCTGCAAATTGCCCTGTTCTGTTCATTCCCTCTGAGGCATCAGGCCCCCACTACTGTCGGAAGACAGGATACTGGGCTGGATGGGCCATTGATCTGACCCAGTGTGGCCGCTCTTATGTAACATGGTAATTCCTACGTTGTCCTCAGCCCTGTTACTCCCATTTTTCCCATCAGGTTTTAAATTATATCTGCCCAGGCAACCTGAGCTCCTGTTTACACTCCTGGCACTACAGAGGCACAGCCAGGGAGCTTAGCTATGCCACTGTAACCCCATAGCACAGAGACTGTGATGCCGGCAGACCAGGTGCCAGATAAGGCCCCAGCCTCACTGAACACTGACAAATTTACAGCTGGAAACCAATCTGGCTCACCTGTGCATTAGCACTGTTAAACAGAGCTACTCGATGTTAGGTTGATAGGAATGCGTTTAGACCAACGGTGTCCAATACGTTCGCCACTAGCCACATGCGGCTAATAGGCTATTGAATTGTGGCTCATGCATGTGGCTTTTTTACAATGTGGCTAATAAGAAAAATTCAAAACCACAAGTGTGGCTAGCAGTGTGGCTAGCATCGAATTTCTATTGCACACCGCTGACGACTTTATAAAATGCTTGTAGGATGCTGCGTGTATTGATCTCACTTATAACCTCTGCAGCTCATGGGTATCAAGTTATATTGAGTGTTTGCATTGTAAACCTCTGTAATTGTGTAACTCACCAAGCCTGATAAGCAACATTAATTAAGATAAAGTGCTCAAGAGGGCCCACTGACAGGCAGATAAGGCATTGTGTAGCATTAACGGAGAGAGGCCCTGTTGATTGCATTCCTAACTCCCTCCAGGAAGGGAAGACCTACAATTTTAATAATTTAATAAATGGAGATATGCCAATCTCCTAAAACTGGAAGGACCTTGAAAGGTCATCGAGTCCAGTCCCCTGCCTTCACTAGAAGGACCAAGTACTGTCCCCTGACAGATTTTTGCCCCAGATCCCTAAATGGCCCCCTCAAGGATTGAACTCTCAACCTTGGGTTTGGTAGGCCAATGCTCAAACCACTGAGCTATCCCTCCCCCGAGCTCATGGGAGCTACAATGAGCTCATCCCATCAGTTTTGGACTCAGGCGGAGGAGATAAAAATTCCTGACAATAAGAGACTTGGTCTCTTTCATGCTGTCTGGCCTCTGAGGGGCAAAGATTCCTAAACATAAGCAAAGAGACCCCCATGCTGCTTGTCATGGGTTAGCCCTGAAAAGACATTCAGTGCTGACAGATTAGTGCATTTCTGGCACCTTTCGGAAGTCAGTTGTACCTAGATGTTGCCCGCTTTAACCTGTAAATAACGCTGATTCCTTTTTCCTAGTTAATAAACCTTTCATTGGTTTATTATGGGATTGGCTACCCGCGTTGTCTTTGGTGTGAGAGCCGAGGTACACATTGATCTGGGTAAGTGACTGGTCTCTTGGGACTGGGAACAACCTGGATATTTTGCAATTTTTTGGTGTAAGTGACCATTTATCGCTAAGTCCAGCTTGCCTAGGTGGCAAGAGAGATGGAGTGCCCAAGGGGACTGTCGGTGACTCCATGGTGAGACTGTTACAGTAATCCAGGAATTCACATTTGTAGTTTGGTGAAATGTAATTGTAGAAAACACCCCCAGTTTGGGGAGTTTGCCCTGAAGTAGGCACCGCCCCAGCCATGAACCACTCCAGGCAGCTGACACAGACTACAGCGACGGAAGGGGTTTGGCTTTGCTATAGGAACTCCACTTTGCTGTGCATTCTTCCTTAAGTCGGCATAGTTACAGTGCTTGGGGGTGTGGATTTTTCACCCCCTTGAGTACCAGAGCTATCTCCATCTTAATTTTAAGTGTAGACCAGGTCTAAGGTTTGGGAAACTGTTTCCTTCTACTTCGATCTGAGCCATTTCCTTCCTCCCCTTCTGCAGTTTGTTTAAAGTGCTAACGAGCCTCTGCTCTGTGAAGGTGAAGCTGCTCAAACTCCCCTCCAGGTTGAGTTTTCAGGCTACATGGGGTTTAACAGATGTTTCCACATACCATTGCTTTTCCATTCCCTGCCTTTACCTCCCCTTGGATTACTCTATCTGCTCCAATTAATCTCCCCAGAAAGACAGATTTTGCACTTCATCCAGTTCTCCTGCAGAGCTCACTCTGTCTTCAGCCTGGTCTACATTTAAAATTTAGACTGACCCAGCTGCATTGCTCACGGTCACGGCCATGAAAAATTTCATGCCCTGAGCACTGTAGTTAGGTTACCTAATGCCGAGTATAGACAAGGCTAGCTCGACGGAAGGATTCTCCCACTGACCTAGCCAAAGGTGGATGAGCTACACTGACCCCCCCAAAAACCCTTCAGTTGATACAGGACGTGTCTACACACAGCTGCAACACCACAGCAGTGCTGTTGTCGCATACACATGCCTTTCGTCTGCACCCATTATCCTCTTTCCTAGCAGTTGGATACCAGCCTGATCAGAAGTGGCACAAGAACAATTATTTTTGGGATGGGAATTACTTCTCAACTATTAAGTCCTGCTGCACACCTTTAACTATGGTGAGACTTTACCCGACCTGCCAGAACAATGCATTCAAGTGCAGTCAGCTGGATGAGAAATACAAACCAATATGGAAGCGTCCGATTAACAGTTCTAAGAGTTATGCTTCTAGGATTAGCAAGTGCTGAATACATAGCTACCGAGAAAGGTGAAAAGAGACAGCATGCTAGGAACACGTTCACCTCATAACACTCCGCTTGAGCGTTCACTCCTTGCAGTACTGTTTCTGCCCTGGAAGATGAGACGGAGGCAGGAGTCATTTAAGAAAAGAACTAAGAGCCCAATTTCATTCTATTTTAATTCTGTATAATTCCTGGAGATTTCACAGCTGTATGATTAGGAATAGTTAATAACGAAGGCGAATACTGACTACAGCACAGAGAAATACAAGACACAAAAAGTCAACTTCAAGGTCTCAGATCGTATCTTCATGGTCTGGGCCCAGGATACCTAAACGAGCCAGAAACTCTACGACCGTGGTCAAGAACTCTTGTTCCTCTGACCCCGGGGTAAAGCTTGTTGGGGCAGGACCTGGAGCTTTCTCAGGGGCTGTGCCAAGACTGGAATGAACTCCTCAAGAAATTAAGGACCATCACAAACCTAACATCTCCTGCGCCTAGTGCAAGATGCATTGCTTCAACCGGCCTTCACTACCACACACACACAGCAGCATGGGCATTAAAAATAAACCCCCCAAAGCCTACCAAAACAGAACACTCCACTGCACACACCATCCTCTCCATCAGATCCAGCAAACCACACATGACAGATGTTCACCACAACACTTAATGTCTGACTGGAAGGTGCTCAGATTTTAAAATGGTATTAAAGCTAATGTTTAAAGTCAAATTTACACAAGTTAAGAGGGAAGGTACTGTACATCTGGGGTCAGACTTGAGTTATGAGGGATTACAAGTATCGGTTACAGGGTTTACAGGATACATACATAGCACATAACCAGCACAGAGCCAGATTGGGGTGCGCAAGTTTTTAAAACGTCAGTGGATAAGTGGTCTTGGGTACGCCACCCATAGAATGTATTTAGAGTCCAAGTCGGTGTAGTGAATAAGTACCGGGGTGGGGTGCGTCCCTCAGTTCGTCAGGGAAGGAAGTGGGTTATTTCCCTGACCAGCGTTCTCAATTACTCAACCTGGTACTACATGGATGAAGGCATGACAAGAACCAACAGACCAGAGCAAGAGCATCTCCAAGACGGACAAGTACCTCTGGCAGGAAACCTTTTGACCAGTTCAAATTACATTCCCTAATGAGAACACACCAAACCAAGGCATGCTGAAATTGACAGAGTGTGTACGAAGTTGGGGCAGACTCTAGGGCGCCAAAGAAATGTGGAATTAATCAATGGTAAAGTTACCTTGGTAGGACCATTTTGAGAACAGCCTGACTATATTTAAGGTTCTGGATTTGGCCTCTCTGTGTAGGGAACTGACGAACCGCTATACACAGTAATACCAATTAAAACTTTTTCCCACTTGAACATTTCCTCCCCCTCAAACAAATACATCAGCTTTTCTAGCTTCTTGATTCTCGGAATGGAAACTGTCCAACAAATAATGAAGAAAGGTGCTGACCGAAATAAAGTCTCAGACTCTTCTGTTTCTACGGTTTCCATATTAAGCACTTAATCACAAGTCCAGTGCATGGAAAATAATTTATACACAGTAACTACGGGGTAAGGGGAAGTAGAGCGACGGTCTATAAATACTCAAGAGTAAAGCAGGGTAAACCCATCTCCCCCACTCAAATTCTCCTTTCCTGCTCCCCCCCCCCCCCAAAAAATACCTCAGCAGCGAGAAATGAATCATAGAATCTCAGGGTTGGAAGGGACCTCAGGAGGTCATCTAGTCCAACCCCCTGCTCAAAGCAGGACCAACCCCAACTAGATCATCCCAGCCACGGCTTTGTCAAGCCTGACCTTAAAAACCTCTAAGGAAGGAGATTCCACCACCTCCCTAGGTAACCCATTCCAGTGCTTCACCACCCTACTAGTGAAAAAGTTTTTCCTAATATCCAACCTAAACCTCCCCCTCTGCAACTTGAGACCATTACTCCTTGTTCTGTCAGTGACTCAAGTAAGAGTAAGTACTAGACACATGCCGCACCATCCACTAGTGCACTACGCTGTCTGGAAATGTCCGTCAGGTTGAACAGCAAGAGTTGTGCATTTGTAGCACCTAATACATCAGGTCAAAAACCCTCTGGGGTACAAACGGAACATCGGATGAAGGTTCAGCCAGTTTTCGTACACTGAGCCTGAGCCAATAACGTGTGTGTCACTAAAAAAATAAACCGGAACCACCCGTCACACACAGCTCTGGCTGCTGGAACAAACCTCACTTGAGTCATCTTTACATGCAGCATTAAGGGTCTTCACATTGACTAGCTTTTTTGAAGTATAAATCTTACCTTGCCCCCCAAAACCTCACCACATTCCCCACACAGATGGAAAGCTAAAGTCTGCCTTGTGCACCTGTGTGTGGCAAAGGGGCTGCTAGATAAAACCACTTATTCTGCCAAAAGTTTTTTCAAATCCACATTCCAAGTGCTAAGAACCAGCTCTCACTTATCTGTACGCGCCAGAACTGGCTGCTGCACATTAAGGGCTGTTTTTGTAACAGAAAATCCAAAGAGACAAATTTAAATGAAAAACAACAAAATCTTTTATTTCCCAAGGCAGCAAACTGCAACCGCTCAAAGACGCCTTTGTCAGCTACTGGTACAGCCTGGGACTGCAGTTCTCCTAATGCACCTAACCCTATTAGCATCTCCAGCATCAGGGGCGCTCTGTTACCGAGGGTGTCGGATACTGAACGAGAGGGAAAACCAAGGCAATGACAGTTGTGGTCATTTAAAAAATCCTGACATTTTTTGTAAGTATTGGGGTGTAAACCCCTCAAATCCACGGATGGCAGAGCCTTTTACAAAGGTCAGTATCATTATCTCCATTTTAAAGGCTGCATAGAGATCTCACACAGCAAGTGCTGGCAAATTGCAGTTTGGGAATTTGGCCTCCCTAAGACTTCCTCCTCCTTGGGTGCGCAAACATTTCTTCTTCAGCGTCTGCCCCACACTGCTGCAGCGCTGCTGGGTGCTATCAATCAGCACCTTAGAGCCGGCTGCATGGATGTGCACAAGAGTGGAAAGAACCAGCCTCTGCAGGAAGTTGGCTGAGCCCTTACGCTAGTGATCAATGTCTCGTAAGCTTTGGTTACCTAGTCAAAGCTAATCACCGTCACCTTTTAGTGCTTTTGGAATGTCATGAACATCAGCAAGAACGTGCTGAAGCGTCACTGTGGGGAGAGCCATCTGGCTCTTTGGCTGTGTCATTTACCACCGGAATCCAACGGGCAGGCATGGACCACCAGCAGCAATTCAGACACATGTTCGCACACCTCTGTGCACACAACAGACCTTCCTCTGGTCACCTGCCCTGATTTGCACAGCTCCTGAACAGCTGAAGGGAAGCTTCACTAGCAGGAGCTAGTGGGGGCGGAGGGGGGAATAAAAATATCAGAGACATTGTGTGTCCAGTAAGATTTCAAGGCCCTTGTGGAAAGGATCTTGTCCTCCTCTAAGCATTGTGCAGCACCGAGCACACTGCAAGTGCACAGTGAACAATAAGTGTTCAAACAATAATTTATCAAAATACTATTCAGCAAGAAGCTCTGCATTTGGATATGTGAACAGAACAATTAGCAAAGATGTACTTACTGCCGGGCCTTACGTTATTGTTGCATTCTGTTCAATTTTACTGAACTCTGAACTGAGTGATGTTTAACAGAACACCCATTTCCCTTTATTGAATGGAGTTTGTCTTTACAGACGCAGGTTTAATGAGCTGTCAGTTACTCAGGCAAATGAAACCATGGTGGTTTGACACACCCACTGTTGGTTAAAAGGTTATGAAATAAATACACTGAATTTTCATTAACTGTCCTGATCTCTGCTTGGGCCATCAACGATCTCAGATCAAAACATCCCTGAATTCACTGAAAAGAACCCAAAACAGGGTGTCGCCCTATGGAGAAACTTGAATGACGGCAGGGGGTTTCAGTGTCCTACCTACGGGCTCAGCTTTAGGAAATGTGCTGAAGAAGAGGCATGATAGAGCTGAAACATCCAGAGGAAAAGGCGATACTCCAGAACCGGGTGCTGCCACACTGTGTACCGACGACAGTCCCACCTGCACACGCCCTCTTCTAATCCGGTCAGGGGTTCTACACACCCAGGCACACGCTCCTCCAAGATGAGGCAGTGTCAGCTTTCTGCTCCTCCGAGTGAAAAAAAAAAAAATTCACACCCAGGGTTTCACACCGTGTAATACAGCTCAGTGGTTCTCGCTGGGGAGCTGCAAGCAGGTTCCAGGGAGTCCGCTAAAATAAACCAGAGAGCAGGGCGGGCATTGGACTCGCTGGGGCCCAAGGCAGAAAGCCGAAGCCCCAGCCTGAGCAACAAATTTTCATGGGGCTCCCTGCGGTGTGGGGCTCCGGGCAGCTGCCTGCTTGCTAATCCCCTAACACCGGCCCTGGCTGTTAAGTTACTGGATATGCAGAAAACCAGTTGTTGTGGCACAGGCGGGCCGAGGAATTGTTATAGCCTGTTGGGGGCCCCAGGAAGAAAAAGGCTGAGAACCTAGGGTTAGGGTTTACCCAGGAGCCATCCATCAGCCTGATGTGCAGAACTGCTTCCTCTCCAGGCAGAGAGAAGGGGAGGAGCTAAGTTATGGATTCCACAGGGGCCCAGCTTTATAATCCTTCCCCTGCCATTTTCGCATTTACCAGAAAAACCAATGAGACAGGACATGTCCCAATCCAGTCAAACCCTGTCAGCCCATGCTCCTGGCACAGGTACATTCTCACCAGCACGATCCATCTCCAGAGCCACGGGGGAGCAGGAGCCCTAGAGAAATCCCAGCTCCTTCTGTCTCTGTGATTACAGTGTTGTGGTTATTGGTCCGGAACTCTCCTGGACCCAAATCTGAACCAAACAGCGGGCAATTATCTCCCCACTGAGAAATGTCTCAGTGCTCCAACAACTTGTGGGTTCTCAGATTTTGCTTTGAACTCACTTGGCCATGAACACAACCTGGAAACCAGCTGCTTGTTCTTAGCACCCCAGGGTTAGGCACAAATGCTTAATGCTGCAGAATCTTCTTTTGTTATCAGTCATTCATGTTGTAAGACCCCGGGACAAGGAACAAGTTGATCAAAGAGATACACACAGAGAGGGGATTCTTTACTCACACTCCATACCACAGATTTGATACATAATCCAAGGCTAGGGAGGTGTAGTCTCACCTCTGTGCTATTATCCCACATTATCATACAACGGAACTCTAGTTTCGATAAACTGATCCACATTATGCACAGAAGTGCTAGAATTGGCAATCAAGATGATTCTTTTGGCTTCCTCCGAGGGGAGTCTCCAAACTGGTAAACAATTAACAAAAGCAGGTATTTAAAAGAAGTGCAGAGTACAATTGTTCACCCTTTCCTGGAGCCAAAGTAAATGCAGAGCAGTGAATAGCAGGCTCCCTTGAAAGGTCCTGCATTGTAGGTAATTACCTACATTTCGAGGCTTATAAAAACTAAAGTAAAAGAAATAAAAATAGGGACCGTGCCCAAACAGACATTCTGCTTAGCCCTGAATGCGGACAATCATCTTCCTAAAGGAATAATGGGCCCATTTGAAGATTCATCTGCACAGTGCCAAATAAAACCACCTGCTGAGTGCTTATTTTCTCTCTCTAAACAAAATTCTGGACATTCATTGGATTTTCTAATGTTTCACGTAATACCACATCTACCTCGTAGAGACTCAGCACGTCCACAACAAGAACGTTGTTGTTCTATTCCTCACCTATTCCTTAAAATACAAGACCCAGTTCAATGCTTTAACCGACAGTCAGGTGCAGCATGGGCACCAGCAAGGCAAGCTGCACAATACCTTCCTCGCCAAAGTCTCTCAAGCCCTGTGCTGCAGGGACCATTGCCAGGAGTTCAGTCTGGGCATCTCCCCGAAACTGCCAGCAAAGGTGGCGACTGGGACGGCCGCCGGCATAACGCGAACCCCTGCCCACTCAGTAATGCAGCTGCTGGCTATGCAGTCTCATGCCAACTTTACTCTGCAAATGGTTTATAGCATAAAAAATGTCAGAGGAAGTGTCTCAGATGCAAGCAAGAGATATGTTCCGGGACCTGAAAGGAAACAGTGCGGCAGGAACACACAGGAAGACAGCCCCTGTCAGATAGTAATCAGCGTCTTTTGATGAACCTGGAGGTGGCGAAGTTCCACATCCTGTCCCCCAGCCCATCCCTGCCCCCTTCATTATAATTACTGTCCCTAAAGCTGCCTCCTGGGTTCAGTCTCGGCACGCCGTTTGGGGGTTCTGTTTTCACACCAGAACAGCTACCTACGGGTTCTTCAAGATGTTACAATCCCACTTCGCTACAGGGAGGGAGAGGCAAAAAACGTACTGAAGCTGAGAGGCACAAAACAAACACAGGCCATGCTTAAAAGGAGGCGCCACCTCAAGCAAAGATTTTTAAGATCTAAAAAGCAATCAAGAGTTTCTGGAGACGGACAGACCCGCAGTCTGAGTCTTGCTGAGGATGGTGCCAGAGCAGCTCTGTGGCCGCAGTTGCAGCGGCAGAATCACACCGCTACCCTGCTTGTCAGTGCCCTCAAACCAGGCCGGTGAGCAGGCTCTTCAAGAGAATCCACTCGCTTAGACCCTGGGCCTGAGGGGATGAGTCCCGAGTAAACTGGGTCTTCGAAGAATCCAAACAGAAGAGGAGCAGAACTCAGCTCCCCCTGTGCAAAACCCACACTCTCCTCAACTCCCTTCCCTGGGGAAATGCAGCAGTCGCACCTGGAGAACACAGAAGGGAACAAAGGAGCTGCCACAAGCTTGGGAGTTACCCAGGCTCTTCCAGGGAGTCCAGGACGCAAGCTGTTTGTTCAGCAAAGAGCACGTGCCCAGCTCTGTACAAAGCTGAAAAACTCTGTCCCCACAGCACAGGCTCATCTTCAGCAAGGCTGCGTCCGTGGTAACGCACGGCCTGACACGGGGCCACTGCCTCATAAAGGGTGGATGAGGCAGGAACAGCTTCCTCCATTCGTTAGAGAGAAGCAGGTTACTGTACCTTCCAAATGGGAGGAGGGCAACAGAAGCCACTGCTTTACAGATCTGATCAACTCTCTCTGCGCTTGGATTAATCCTGGCTCCTTGGCAAAAACTTCAGCCCTTTAGAAGTAAAGTGAGCAAAGACGGAGAGATGCACCAAGGGGGCAACAAGCAGGAACTGAGTTCCCCCTGACTGCTTGCCTCACCGACGCTCCAAAGGCCATCTGGGCTTTGCCAGTGCAGCTAGAGATGATTGAAGAAGCTGTCAGCCCAGGAATGGATAATAGCTCTTCCCACCCTTTACCATCAGTGTGGGAGAAATCATTCTAACACAGTTACCAATCATGCAGGAGGGCCACTTGCTCTCCATACTTTGGCCTTGAACAGACATTAAAAAAAAAAAAAAAAAAAAAAAGTTGTACAGACAATATAATGAAAGCTGCAGCCCATTTCTAATTCCCCCAGATCACACCCCCTGCAGTACTAGTCCACAGGACTATGTCACTAGTGCTAAAATCACCCAAAAAGATTCAGGTGCCAAAGAGCAGTTACCGGCCATTCAATCTGATAGTGCATTTTATCAGATTCTTGCTCGCAATGGCATATAAAAACCCCTTAGTACAGGGGTAATGGCAGCAGCTTACCAGGCATCAGAAGTGGAAGAGACTAAAAGTTCTAGACTATAATATTTAAATATTTTCTCTTTAAAACAGTCCAGCCATTGTCAGTATCCAGGCTGAGCGGATCGTTCAGAACACGACATTTATTAACTGAACTTCACCTCCATTTACAAAACGTTCATGAGCAGAGTATGACATTCTCCTTCGTATTAGTTATCTAGGAATTCACTCCCAAATCTGTGTGGCACGTGTTTTCTTATATGAATGGGTCACAAGCAGTTTGTTGCAAATATTCTATATCTGAACTTCAGAACTTGGGCGATGCTGGTCCCCTTCACAGGCTATATGGTATTATTTCTGTTCCCTCGTGGGATGACAGATGTAGCTAGCCACCGGAATGCAAATTATATTCTAAAGATGCTAGTCAAAGCTGGCTTTTCGTGGAACAGTTGGTCTGGGCAATATTTCATGCGAGTTAAGCTAGACATGTTGCATTAGTCACAGAAAAGTGACCACAAATTTGTTTTTGAATTTAGAAAAATGTTATCAGAAGTCTTCCTCAACTTTCCACTTGATTCTAGTCGCCACTCTCGGGTGAAACCCCTTCTGACAAGTTTCAAAACTCTGTTGTGTGAAAAGGGGGGGAGGGGTGAGGTAAATCTAGGAAATGGCACACAGTATGTGTGACCGGCTTAGAGTGGGGAAAAGAAGAGGGAACTCAAATTGTGAAGCAGCTTTTAGAGAAGAGACATTCCTAACAATCAGGAAAATGAATACAGCAACAGGGGACCGCTGTGACAAAGTGCAAGCCCAAATGTCTGAATACCCCCGGTGGCCAACAGGCAATCAGCAGAGAAAAGAGTTGGGAATGTGCCACAGGAGGCACAGAAGGGCTGTCATTCTGGCCACACGCACCAGGAACTTGAAGTTGTGGAGGGAATATATTTAATTTGTATCTCACCTCACTACACAGCATGGCAAGCTGCTGCCCAAACAGAGAGCGAGCGTCAGATGCAGGCACAGGTTTAGTGAGAGGTTTAGGGAGGAAGTGGCTGGGGGTGGTGAAAGAGCTCCAAATAGAGGAGGAAGCAGCATGCTCAGTGTTAAAAAACCTCTCAGATGTTCACTGTTGAGTCATGCGAAGGCGCAGCACACAAGCTACCCTGTGTCAACAGTCAGTGTGTGAAAGAGGGAAATAGAGACTCCAGAGCATTCCTCCACTGCAGGAGGAAAAATGACGCCCAAATATTCGAGAAGAGTCGTTCCACAGGAGCAACTCAGTATGGTCCATAGCACTGAGTGCAGCCCAAACCTAGAGATGGCTTCTCAGCCTCAAGCTTCTTAAACTCACACTAGGAGAGAAAGAGTTAGCTGATGTCCCGCCGATCTGCCAGATCTAGTCTTTTAAACCCAGGCCATCTTTGGGCTGCTCTGCTCAGTACACAGAGTCCCATTTTTCCAGGTGTGGGTATGTGGTCTGTACCTGCAGATTTAGGAGGATAAAGATGGGCCAGGCACTTCCGCCAAGGTCAAATTTTTGTTGTCAAACTTCATCTCCCTGTCCCTCTTGAGCAGTTAGAACAGTCACTGTCAGAAGTTGCACTGATATTCTGAAAAAAGCAGCATGTGAAACAGCCTGCCTCCGGCAAGGGAAAGGGAGTTACTCCTTCGCCTTTCGGGGAGTCAGAAACCAGCATCCTACCTTCGCTGAACAGAAGTTTGAGGGTTATCAGCAGGTCATCAATTGCAAAACTAAGCATCTTTCTACATAAAATCCTGAGTTATTCAAGGCAGGTTTGGTTGGGCTACCACATCACACACGTTCTGGGAACCATCCTACCCCACTCCAGGTACGGGTGTTCACTGCCAAGTCCCAGAGAGCATGATATCTGAATGTATCATCTGCTAGAGCCAGCCAATCACGCCTCCCCATTTGCAGCAGCGTCAGGCTATATTCATTAATTGGCTATGCTTGTTAGTTAGCCCTTCAGACTCCTATCTGCCAGTCCACAGCTATTAACGTGCCTGCTTGTACAGACGCTCCCCGACTCACGCAAATTCCGAGTTACGCAAGGCGTTGCGGAACACTTGCGTAAGTCGGGGAGCATCTGTACACAAGCACTCTCCTCTCTGAAGTGGCAAAGCCACCAAGAAAGGATGGAAGTGCCCACACAGACACATGTGTGCGGGGGGGAAGGGAATGGGAGACGCAAACTGCAAGGCAGTGTTAATTAGAAAGCCAATATCCATCACAGGAGGGCAAATCACAAGGTGAATGCTTTACACGCTTCTAACACAAGAACAAAGAGATTTCCCCCAGCCTGAAGTGGAAAAGGGCAATGCTCGGAGGCAGCTGAGTGAAAGAAGAGTGATTTGGAGGGTAACACCGCATGTTTTTAGCTCTTTCGCTCTAGTCACAAGATTAGAATTTCCAGCCTCTCTACAGAGATTCTAATAAGCCCCGTTTAGATCACAGATTGTAAAATGTTCCAGAAATATACCATCACTGGATTTCCAGCCAAGCCCTGGCAATCAGGTTCAAAGACTCACGAGGGGGTATCTGTCAATACCCCAGCCAAGGGAAGCAAAGACACCTGGTGTAAAACTGAGATTTAAATGAGAGCACAAGTAAAGCACTGGCTGAATCTACCTACTGTCTCCTGAGATACTGGTCAGTTTCAGACAACTCCAGTCTCGCCTGCCCAGTCTTGTTCTACGCAGAGGTGACCTGCTGCTCTTCAGCACAGGAAGCTTCAGTACCGAAGGAACACTAAAGGAAATCAAGCCAAAACACAGACTTAGGAGGAAAAGGAAAAGCTGAGGCTTTTTGGCACAGGTCTTACAGCTTCTCAGTTCCTGCCATATTAGAAGCATATCCCAAGAGATGTGGGAGTTCCCAGTGTCTATGGAAGTAAGGCAGCGCTTTCACTGCACTATTGGCAGTGCACTTACTGAGATAAATAAAGTTAAGCATGTTTGCAGGACTGGAGAGTACGGGCCTGGCTCTATATTACAAGTTACACCAGTTAGAATATTTAAAAAAAAATTAGTTTAATTACACCAGAGCAAGCCCTTGTGTGGACACACTGAAGTTAATTTAAACTTGGTTTATATCAATGTAGCTTAAGTCAGTAAGGAATCTCAGTCTCTTTTGAGAAAGTAGAAGGCAGGGAGGGAATGGCAGATGGCTGATTTCTGGTCGGAGACCTGGTGAACCAATATAGATCATCCTGTTTTAAAAAAATAAGTTCAGCCATTTTCTGCTGATTTGCACACGCATCAGTCTACAGCCTGACCCACAGTGAATGTGTGAAGCTGGGGCTGCAAACTTAATTTGAGAAAGAAGCGACCACACCACCACCACCCTGCACTTTTAAAGACATTTACACCACACGATGGAGTGGCCTCCCACCTCCTGTTCAACTCGGTATTTTGCAGTGGAACACTGTTAGGGCTTCAAAGAGAGAAACATACGCCCACAGTTTTTATTGTAATGAAACTGAAGGGAGTATTACGTAAGAGTCAGGTCAGACAAGGGATAAAACACATGTGCTTGTCTATACTACTGTATCCATTGCTGCGACCACCAGTTCTGGGTTATGGCTACCACGTTTGCTACTATAGACAGTCTATATGCTACTAGGAAGGCAGTGGAGAAACACTGGGCAACAGCCCAAAGCTGAATGATGGGAACTGCATTGTCACATTTTGAGGTTACATTACTCTTGTTTGCCGCTCCTTCCTCTGCTCACTTTAGGCATCAACTGTTAATAAAAGCAGCAAAGAGAACACGGCTGCAGCTGCACGCTGCAATTTCTCAGTCAGAAAAAATACCAACATTACAAGAGAGAGTTAAATCCTCAAAGCCAAAACCAAGTGAATTCACAACCCTCTCTCCCCTTCATCCTCCTCCCTCCCCGGGGGAGTGCACAGGGACACGCGCAGGGGAAGGGGTGGGGGGGGGGGGCTCCCCCTCACTCACCAGCCCGTATTAAAACGCATGCATTATGTACGCTCTCCCGCCGTCTGAGCACCCCGGAATATGGAGGCATGTAGACACTTCAGCCTGAGCTGCCAGCGCCCTGGATTCTGGGCACTTCAGACAGACCCTGAGCAGAGCTGGCTTTGGGGAGGAGGGAGAGAGGGAAGGGGGCCTCCGCTACAGAGGAGATCTAGGGGAACCGTGCAGCATTCCCCATTCCCTGCCTTTATTGCGGGTGCTGCTGATCTGCATGCACATGAACCGGGTGTGTTAACGCTGAGCCACAGCCGTGCCAGTGCCGCCCAGGAGTGACTGCCAGTCACGGGGAGCAGTGAGTTACCCCCACACCCACGTCTGCCACACACGCCAGCCCGGAGCTGAGTCAGCAGGGGCTCTGGGCCTGGCCGTACCCCGAGCCCAGCAGCCTGCTGGGGTCCCTGCCAGGGCAGGGCAGCGCCAGCCGGTGGAGCATGGCCAGCCCGCGCCGGGCATCACCCCTGCGGCCAGGGCAGCCAGGCGGGGAGCAGGGGCAGCCCCCGAGGCAGGAGCAGGACTGAAACTGACCTAGGAGAGGAAGCGCAGGGGGGTGGGGGCGCACAGGAGATGCTCGCGGGGCAGGGGGCGCAGTGGAAAGGAGGCAGGGACGTGCGGGGTGGGAGCGCACGGGGGCTCCAGGCAGGGCAGCAGGAGGCGGGGGGGCGGGGGGGCTGCGCAGGGGAAGGGGTGCAGGTAGTCTGACCAGATATAAAGTGTGAAAAATCGGGACAGAGGGTGGGGGGGTAATAGGCGCCTATGTAAGAAAAAGCCCCAAATATCGGGACTGTCCCTATAAAATCGGGACATCTGGTCACCCTAGCAGGGCTGAGCGGGGGGGGGGGCGCAGGGGAAGGGGCGCGGGGGGGGAAGGGGCGCGGGGGGGGAAGGGGCGCGGGGCTGCGCGGGGGGGAAGGGGCGGGGGGGGCGCGCGGGGGAAGGGGCGCGGGGCGGCGCGGGGGGGCGCGGGGCTGCGCGGGGGGGGCTGCGGGGGGGCGCGGGGGGGGGGGCTGCGCAGGGGCGCGCAGGGGAAGGGGCGGGGGGGGCGCGGGGCGGCGCGGGGGGGCGCGCGGGGGAAGGGGCGCAGGGCGGCGCGGGGGGGGGCGCGGGGGGGAAGGGGCGCGGGGGCGCGCAGGGGAAGGGGCGCGGGGGGGCGCGGGGCGGCGCGGGGGGGCGCGCGGGGGAAGGGGCGCAGGGCGGCGCGGGGGGGGGCGCGGGGGGGAAGGGGCGCGGGGGCGCGCAGGGGAAGGGGCGCGGGGGGGCGCGGGGCGGCGCGGGGGGGCGCGCGGGGGAAGGGGCGCAGGGCGGCGCGGGGGGGGCGCGGGGGGGAAGGGGCGCGGGGGCGCGCAGGGGAAGGGGCGCGGGGGGGCGCGGGGCTGCGCGGGGGGGGGCGCGGGGGGGCTCCCCCTCACTCACCCGCCCGGCAGTTCCCGGAGCCACCAGCCGCCGGCCCGGAGCAGCGCGAGACGCGGCGACGTCACACGCACGAGGGGCCGGGATCCCCGGGACAGCCGGGCCCGCAGGGGCGGGGGCTGCGCCCGGGGCCGTCGCCGGGGCTGCGTGCGCGCGCATTCCGGGGGGGGGGGGTGCGTGCGGGGGGCGGGGCGTGCGCGTGTGCAGGAGCTCGAGAGTCTTGGGTGTGCGCGCGCGCAGTGCATGCGGGGCACGTACGTGTGCACCTGCAGATGTGTGTGCACACGTGTGGTGTGTGCGTGTGTACGCACAGTGTATGGATGTGTGGTGCACGGATGTGTGTGCACCTGCAGATGTGTGTGCACACGCGCGTGTGTGTGTGTGAGTACGCACTGCAGTGCAATGAATGTGAGGTGTATGGATGTGTGCACAGTGCATGGATGTGCGCATGCGCAGTACATGTGCGTGTGCACACGCATGTAGCTGTGTGCATGCACGTTTGGTGCATGTGTGTGTGAATGCATGGGCGGCAGGTGCATGCCCTGCTCTCTGCACATGTCCTGGCATGTGGCTGTGGGGTCTGTTCTCCCTCCCGTGCTGCGCCAGGGGATGGGGAAAGCGCCCGCGGTGAGCGTCCGGCGTGCGGCTCTCCTATCTGCCGCAATCAAGTAGAGCAGCGGGACCTGACTCCTGTCAGCGGCAGATGTTGTGGCCTTTCCTCCCCCGCCTGCTGCTGCCGGGCACGGCCGCTGCCTCCCATCTGCCAGGCGGTGGACATGGTGCCGGGGCCAGTCTCACCTTTGCTTGCGCTGGCCTCCCCTTCCCCAGGCTGCCTCCCCTGGCCCCGCAGACTCCACTGCAGAGGCCCCAAGTGTGACTTTCAGCGCGGGAGCCGCACACATCCGAATGGCCATGGCCACAGGCGCTAATGGTTGTCCTCACTTCCGGCCCAAAGCAGAGCAGAGAAGCCCTGGCCTGAAGCTGCCTTGAGACCTGTCTGGGGCTACTGTCTGCTGCGCCGTGCTGTGTGAAGAGCTACCCGAGGACGACATTTACGGGGTACACATGTGACTGGCTCTACAAAAGCCAGGAACCATGCTCCAGTTCCTGAGAGCCATACACTGGCCCCTTAGCGATTAGCTGTGGCCAGATACAGAGCAGGCCTGTAACAATGGGTGTGGGCAGGGCCGGATTAACCTTTTGTGGGCCTCCCTGGGGGCAATGGAGCATGGCACGGGGAGGTCGGTCCCCAGACCGAGGGGCCAGCCGGGGCAATGGGGCATGGCAGGGGCGGCCCCCACCCAGCCCTGTGCAAGGGCACTATTTACAAACCGGCAGTTGCCAGATGCACACTGGCCCGCCCGGCCCCGTGCTGCCAGCCTGCCCCTTCCCCTCGGGCGTGGGCCCCAGCCACGCCACACAGCCCCCCTGCTGGAGGGGTGAATTCCAGCTGGAGAATACACAGCCCCACGGCTGGAGGGGTGAATTCCAGCTGGAGAATACACAGCCCCACGGCTGGAGGGGTGAATTCTAGCTGGAGAATACACAGCCCCACGGCTGGAGGGGTGAATTCTAGCTGGAGAATACACAGCCCCACGGCTGGAGGGGTGAATTCTAGCTGGAGAATACACAGCCCCACGGCTGGAGGGGTGAATTCCAGCTGGAGAATACACAGCCCTACAGCTGGAGGGGTGAATTCTAGCTGGAGAATACACAGCCCCACGGCTGGCGCAGATCCAGGTAGGACGCTCAGCGCCAGTGCTGCTGTGGTGGGTGAGCAGCAGGAGGGGGTGGCTACCCCAAGAATGTGCCTAGCATCTCGGACGGGATCGTCCTCAGGGCAGCTAGCTCCGCCCTGGCAGCTACGCCCATTATCTTTAACACACTGGCTGCAGCATCGCTAGCCCAGGGCTGTCTCCTCCAGCTGCTCAACGCGCCGGCATCCCACCGACAGCGAGATCTCGGCATCCATCACGCTGCGTTGCGTAGCGCCCCAGATCCCTGACGAGGGCATTGGAACAACCAAAGGAGACTCTGGCTAGATCTACACTACCACTGACGTTGGTATAACTTACATCGCTCCAGGGTGTGAATAAACCACCCCCCTGAGCGACAGACGTTACACTGACCGAGGCTATGTCCACACCACCTAGCTACCGCTGCTCACGGGGGGGGGGGGGGGGGGGTGGATTAATTAAATCAACGGGAGAGCTCTCTCCCGTTGGCTTAGAGCAGCTCCACTAGAGAACTCACAGCAAGGCAGCTGCACCACTGTAAGCTGTCTCGTGTAGCCATCGCCTATGTCAGACAATCCATCCCAGGTTGTATTCTATACCACGCTCATCCTGGGACGGACCTTGCGGAGCTGAACGGGCTGAGATGTAATCACTGAAGCTTATAGCCACGTGTCATCTGGTGGAGTTTTAGGCCTGGTCTACACTAGACAATTAAGTCAGTTTAACATAAAAACTACCTCAGTTATTGCCTTCGGTTGGTATCAAACCACCTAGACAGCGACTGTTTAAATCTCGCCCTTGAAACATACAATCAGAAGGGAAGAGGAATGACATCTGATAACTAAATCCCCTTGTCCAAGTGGTGGTTGCCAAAGGTACCGAGCGTACTGCACCACTGGTACTGTCCCTGCGGATTGTGTCTCTCCAGTGGATTTCATACACCGTAAGTGCAGCAATTTAACAAATTTTCCTTTCCCCATCTGCAAGCCTGACCTTTTTGTGTCACAGTGACAAATTCAATCTTTGCCAACTGCTTCCAAGTGTCTAACTTCTAAGTGCTCTGCTGGCAATAGCAGTGACAGCAATTACCTTTCAGAAAAGCAAAGTTGTGCTGCTGGCATGCAGCGTGTGTGCTGATGTGGAGGACCTGGGCACAGGAGGGGAAAGCGCTATATGGCTCAGATGAGAGCAAAACCCCTAAGAGCTGAAAAAAAGCTAAAATGGTGACAGTCCCAGCTTTGCCACTGACTCACTACGTAACTGCAAGCCAGTCACAACTGGTGCCTGTGTTTCGGTTCTCCTCTATAAAATGGGGTTAACACTACACACCTACCTCCTGTGGGATTAGTAAGCTAACTCACTGTGAGGATTCAGCTGTTAATGTGTGCACAGTGCTTTGAAGTATCACAAACAGTGATGAAAAAGCTCTCCAGAGAGACGAGGAAGATGTTGCTACACAAAGCACACCAAAAGGGGAGAGGAGGCGATGCTGGAAAAGCAGACTCAGTAGCCACAAACCCATGGTGCTGTGCAGCAAGGGAAAGGAAGGGCTACATCCTCCTCTGGCAGCCTGCACAGCCACCACTGGGCGGAAGCTAGGGCAGAAATGTGTCCCAGAAATTAGAAGCAGAAACACAAGGGACAAGCTGGAAGAAAAGCCAAAGAAATGCAAGGGGGCGGTGGAGTGGAGGGAGCTTAGAATCAAAGAAACAATAGATAAGCTTAGCACAGGGATCTCAAACTCAAATCACCACGAGGGCCACGTGAGAACTAGTAAATTGGCCTGAGGGCCGCATCACTGACACCTTTTCATGCAATGATACAAAAGTATAGTCAAAAATGAAGAGTAATATAGTATTCTATTAAAAGTCAATGTATTAACTTTTTAGAAACTGTAATGCAAAGAGGGGGTTTAATAAAATATAAACACTCAGTAATGTTTGGAGCTTGGCTGTCAGTGGAGTCGGCGCCTATGGCGGGCCGCAGGAAGTAACTCCGCGGGCCGCATGTGGCCCGCGGGCCGCGTGTTTGAGACCCCTGGCTTAGCAGAAGAAACCCAAGTGAGAGACCCAGGCACAGGATGGGGAATGGGTAGGAGCACGGGTCCCAGCTAAACATGAGTTAAGGAGGAAGATGAAGAAGAGAATAAACATCAGAAAAGAGGAACCGGAACTGTCTGCTGCTCCCTAGAAAAGGGGAAATGGGGCACAAGAAGGCAGGAGGGGAACATTTGGAGAAGAACTAAAAAGTGCTGAGGAAGAAAACTCCTTGGAGCCCAGAATGCTTTCTGACTGATTCTAATTATTAGTGTTACAGCTAATCATTGATTGCTGTCAGTCTAAATCAGCCCAGCCAGTTACAGCAGCACTGCGAATCATGGGCCAGAAGCTCAGCTGGTGTCAAGCGCCCTAGCTCCACTGAGGTCAGTACTGCTGTGCTGATTTACCCCAGCTGAGGATCTAGCTCTGAACACCAATAGTGCTTTGGCTGCTGCAGGTGAAGGGAACAGCTATGGGTGATGCACCGAGGGAGAAACTCACTGACGCATCAGGTTGGGGTATCCAGAAAAGTTCACCCGGTTGTACATTCCAGGCAGCGTTTGGCCATGACCAGAGAGCTGCAGAGTGATGACAGCTTGTTGCCATCCGCAGCTCAGCTCAGCACAGCGAGTTTGACGTGACTTGGTGAGCATTGTCCGGGGCCGCACATCACCAGGCAGCTCTCTAGCGCTTGCCGTTCTCAGAGGGGTGTTTTGGACCAATCATTCTTTCATGTGTGTTTTAGTAAGCACAGGAAATCCTGCTGCTATTAAAAACAACAATTGCTAGAGCCCAGGCAGAACTGTCATTATCACTTACGATAACATCTACAACGGTCAGGTTTCTATGGGGGATTTTGCTCATTTCATAGACTCGTAGGACTGGAAGGGACCTCAAGAGGTCACCTAGTCCAGTCCCCTGCACTCAAGGCAGGACTCAGTATTAGCCCATCCCTGACACGTGTTTGTCTAACCTGCTCTTAAACATCTCCAACGGTGGAGATTCCACAAGTTTCCTAATGTCCAACCTAAACTGCCCTTGCTGCATTTTAAGCCCATTGCTTCTTGTCCTCTCCTCAGAGATTACGGAGAACAATTTTTCTCCCTCCTCCTTGTAACAACCTTTTATGTACTTGAAAACTGTTAACATGTCCCCTCTCTGTTTTCTCTTTTCCAGACTAAACAAACCCAATTTTTTTTCAATTTTCCCTCACAGCTCATGCTTTCTAGACCTTTCATCATTTTTGTTGCTCTTCTCTGGACTTTTTCCAATTTGTCCACATCTTTCCCCCACAGCACAGAATAAACCCCAACCGTCTGCAGAACCACTGTCCCCCTCCACAAATGTCCAACACTGAAACTCAGAGCACTGAGCAGTTTAAACTGGGTAAGAAACTTAGAGGGGCTAGGAAGTGCCCCGAGAACAATCCAGTGCAGAACAGACTCCGAGGCTGCTGTAGTTGTCTGATTTTCTGTCTTGATTTATTTTGCATCACAATGTACAGGACAGCCAGTAAATGTGCAATATACAAGGAAAGTGCTGAGAAAGGGGATGCAAGGGAGAGGGGAGATGGGGGCTGTTCACAAAACGTAGCAGGGGTGTCGCGGTGCTACGTGGCCCAGGATTGTTAGCTAGCAGGGAGCATGCTCAGTTCGAAGGAGCGTCAGGAGCGGTGAAGCGGCCTTTCTGATCCCACTGCATGTCCCTGATGCGACGGATAGACTGGACTTGGGGCTGGAAGGCAGACCATTCATTCCAGTGTCGGAAGTCTCCTCTCTCAAAGAGATACTGGTAGCCTCGGTAGCCAGGATACTGGTATCCAACCCAGCTTTAGGGAAAGCCAAAATAAAGCATCTCAGAACTGTCAGATATTACAGGGTCAGTGGGACAGTATTTAAAGAAGAAGACATCAGGTGTACGGCTATTGCCACAAAATATCTGGGCCGTAGCCCCCCGGCCCTGGCATGATGGGCAGCATGGAGCGCCAGGCTGCGGAGCCGGCGTGAGCAAAGGCCACACGTGGTACGTGTTTCACACGAAGCATTCGAACATATGAAAATAAGAAAGAAAAACTTGTAGCACCTTAGAGACTAACAAATTTATTTCAGCATAAGCTTTCGTGGGTTAGTACCCACTTCATCGGATGCATGGAATGAAACATACAGTAGACAGATATTTATACAGTCAGAGAAACGTGATAAGGTGGAGGTGCATAGACCAACCTTAAGAGGCTAATTAATTGAGAGGAACCATAACAGCAGGGGAAGAAAAACCTTTGAAGTGATAAACAAGATGGTCACACAGGTGTGAATGAGGATCGTTAACTTAAGGGAAAGAGATTCAATTAACGTAATGGCCGAGCCATTCGAGGTCCTTATTTAATCCTGAGGTAATGCAATCTAGTTTGCATATCAATTCGAGTTCAACAGTTTCTCTTTGAAGTCTGCTTTTCGAGTTAATCTGTTAATTAGCCTCTTAAGGTTGGTCTATGCACCTCCACCTTACCACGTTTCTCTGACTGTATAAATATCTGTCTACTGTATGTTTCATTCCACGCATCCGATGAAGTGGGTACTAACCCACGAAAGCTTATGCTGAAATAAATTTGTTAGTCTCTAAGGTGCTACAAGTTTTTCTTTCTTATTTTCATTTTGCTGACACAGACTAACACGGCTACTACACTGAAACCTATCATTATTCGAACATATGAATTTTCACCCACCCAGTGGGCTTTGCTCGCCCTTGTGTGACAGCCTAGGTCCCTGCGCTGCCCAGGTGAGGGCACTGCCCCCTCCCACAGGAGAACCGTGGCTCTCATGCTCTTGGTAATGCAGGGCAGGGGTGCCCGGTGCCCCCTGCCCTGAGCAGGCTCCTCTGCTCTCCTGGCTCAGCTGTGACCAGACAGGGCTATGCTGTCCGAAAGCCGCATTCAGCCTGGGCTGGCACTGGGGGTCCCCCCCACCGTATGCTATGCAGGACTGTGAATGCTCATTGACTCTGGGACCAGTCCCCCGCCTGGCCTTCCCCGTGGGTACAGGCCTGCTCATGGCACCACATCCCTTTCTGGACTGTATAGGGATTTCCCCAGAGCTAAGAGGAGAGGCCAGCCTGCCGGGGGCCCCGTGGGAGTCACTGGCCCGTCATGGCAGCAGGGAAACCCGTCAAAGGATGTCTCTGTTGGTTCTAACATGCGACGAGCAAACAGAGGCTGGGAGATTGGGTGTGGATCCCCCATGCCGCGCTCCTGGGGCCTGCGGGGGGCAAGCGGACGCGGGGCAGAGGGGGATCATGGCTGCTTACGTTCCGCTGGACACTTTCACGCTTCCCACCCGGTCACAGAAGCCATGAGCCCAGAGGCTGGGCACGTCGTCCTCCTGGATTTCCATCTTGTTGCCCTTGAAGTCAGCAGATTCAAAGAGGGAGATTTTGTAGCCATCAGCCCCCTGGGGAAGACAGCAGGGTAGAACCAGCTCAGCAGGCTGACCCACGCTCACTCGCTTGCCAGAACACCAGCGGCCTCGTGCCCTTCTGATCCCGGACGTAACCACGGGGGCTCAGAGCGCGGCATGGGGCAGCTGGGCTGGCAGCCAGGCAGCAGAGTAGAAATGACGTACATGGTCCAAGGCCCAACACGCCGGAGCTAGTCACAGGAAGGGGAGCCTCCTTGCTCCAAAGTGGAGGGGGGACGGGCACTGCTATCCACCCTGGGGAGGGGAGCTGTGGGGGGTGCTGCTACCGGAGCTGGGGAGAGGGGGAGCAGAGAAGACGGACCCGTGCTCCCCACGCTTCCTTGCTTTAGCCCCTGCCTGCATTGAACGGTTTATGAAGCGAGCAGCGTCCTGACCACACCAAACAACAGCGCATCTGAAAGTGCCAGAGGCCAGTTTGGCTGCAGGTGCCAGCTGATCACCCGCAGGGGCCCCCCAGTGCCTACGCTTTCCTGCCAGTGGCAGAGCAGCTGTGGGGCACGGCGCTGAGAGGGGGTCCTGTTCCCGGAGTGAGAGTCCAGCCGCCCACACATGGCATCTCCAGAGCCCAGGCTTGTTTTCTACTCCTGTGTGGCTTGTCCTTTGCACCCCTGAAAGCAGCCCCGTCGGACTCCAGTTCCAGAGTCTCTCTTACCATCTTGATGGGACGCATGGACCTGAAGCAGTCGCTCCTGTAGCTGCTGGACCAGGTGTCCCAGCGAGGATACTCGCCCTGCTCCAAGATGAACATCTCTCCGCGCAGGTTGGACTGCTCAAAGGCCACCCAGCTGAGGAGAGGGGTGGGGGAAGAACATGAGGCAGACCGCAGAGCTACATGAAATAACTACGGCGCTGTCTCGGCTCCTGCCGTGGGGTCTGGGCTCAGGCTCGATTGCCAGCCAGCAGCTGAGCTCGCCTGGGAATTCCTAATCATTCCCACTTCCCTGCCTCGCTCTCGTCTCTCGCCCTGCGTGCCCAAAGGAAATGCTCACACAGGTGTCAGAATCATTGAGAACTAGCCATGCACCCAGCAGGGGACAGGCAGCCCGCTGCAATAGAACGGGGAGGGACTCCCGCTGCCAGGGCTTGTGCCCACTGTTGCACTTCTCTAGTCTTTGTTACAGACACGGACTTTACAGCCTCTCTTCCATCATGTCAGCGGCCCGTTGCTTCTGCTGGCCCAGGAGGGTGGAACTCAGCCCATGTCCGTCAGCAGGAAGTATCAGCACATTACGGGCTGATCAATTACCCAAGGGTCTCTACCCACCCGCCCTCCCACACTGTCCCGCTCGGGAGGCCAAGTGTCTATGGGCTGTGTAATCCCAGCTGGCTTGCATGATTTCCTGCCCCAGTGGCCATCAGATCCGGCACGTGTCTGGATGCCGGGACACAGCAGCTCCTGGCCTGTTCCGCTGAAATAGCACATTTTGAATAACATGAAAAAGTGCCCAGGGAAGTTGCTGCCACTGGCCGTCTACATTTCATGATCCCAGGGCTCAAGGCTCACAATGGTCGTACGCAGGCACCTATCTGTGGATTTGGGGGCTGGATTGCAAACAGCGAGGTCCTGAATAGCGCTTCATTTACACCTTTCCTTCAGCTCCCCCGCACTGCCCATCTTACCCTTCCTACTCTGCTTTATTCCCATCCAGCTCTATCTGGGGCTCTCCCTCCCAGGCTGATTCCCCCCTCCCATTGCTGGGAAGGACCATTTAAGCTGTCACTGTGCAGTCTGCTTCCTGAGGCCCGCCCCCCTTGAACAGCTCCATCCCCACGGTGGATGGTGCGTGGTCAAGCCGGCCGCGTTTCACTTTCCCAGGGATGCACGTTGCAATGGAAAGTGCTCTGGGTACCTCCTCCGCTGACTCTCCTGGATCTAACTGGAATCTGCAAAGCACTTTGTCTCCGTCAGGCCCGGCTGTGCGTTTTCCAGCTGAGGGCTCTGCTCAAACCAATTCCCCTCTTTATAGAGTTTTCCCACATGATGCTTGTGTCATAAAGTCTCTTCATTTTACCCGAGGAGCTATCCACAGCTTCCCTAGCACAGCACAGCACTCCCCCCCCCCCCCCCAACCCCTGTTCCTCCTGCTCCCCCCAAGCTCCTGCCCAGACATAACAGCTGCTGCAACACTTCGGTCCCCTCACTAATTGCTCCTCAGAACAGCATGGAAAGACTTGGGAGATGCTGGCCGCAGTCCATAGGACGATGTCGCCATCTACATCCCGAGGCCGTGTCAACTCAGCATTTCTCATCAAGTCCCCCCCAGCTGCACTCACACCAGTGGCAGCAATGGTGCACGCACTAGTGTGGGGCAGCTCCTGGAGTCTGGTGAAATCGTTGGGTTGGGTTGTGCTGGGGTGGTGGCAGTTTTGTGGCTCCAGGGAGCTGATAAAGAGCAGGTTTAATAGAGCATCAGCTGCCATTACAGACTGTTGCTTTTATACTGTCTGAATCTCGAGTCATTCGTGACAACCAAACAGATACGGGGCCAGCTTCACCGGTACACGTCTCTGCTTTGCACTGCTCTCTATGGCTGCAGGCTCTACTCTCTGTAGGTCAGGTCTGGGGTTCCTAAGACCATGTCTGAAGCAAATCCCAAGCACATCGGCAGTGATGCATTCCTTTGCTAGTCTCATGAAATACTGGTGTCCTGGCTTTACAAAACAAGCACCACATACTCTGCACCCGCTTTTCCACCTCTGGTCTGCATTCTGCCTACTCATAGTCCTCCTTTAGCTTAGAGTTTTGTAAGCTCCAAAATGTCCATGGTTTTCAGGTTACAGCTTAATCTTCATGCTTCTTCCCGTTTGTCCAGTACAACAATAATGATACTGAGCATTGACACAGCTCTTTACATTTTCAAAGGAGGGATAAATTCATCATGTGTGTTACATCTGTCATTCAAAGTACGCAAATCAAAGGTCATGCCAGTGTCAGTCAAAAACCGACTCCTAATGCCTCTTGTCTCCTATTGGGGTCCCCTCTTCTTCTGTACAATATTGTACATCCCAGACTGCCTCACTGAGACCGAAACACCCTTCCAGTGGCATTGCTTGGGGTCATCACAGTCTGTGTTGGCTGAAGTCCCTATGCTCTTTTAATAGCAAGATCAGCCATCTGTACAGTTAGCGACTGGCGTTCACCTGGAGGTTACTACAGTTCCTGTGACTTCCACCTAGTCATACTTCCTTCACTGCTGCTTTTAACAAAACAGCCCTGAGGCCTTCTCCTCCCACACCCACACTAGCTTGGTGTTGCCTGTATTACAGGCTGGGTGAGCTGCTATTCCAAGAACTTGGGTAGTTTTGCCTTGTCTTGCTCTAAATTTACAGCATTCTTTCATTTTATGGCCAATCTTCCCACGGTACCAGCGCCTGATGGCAGTGTTCCCCTTGCTTTCTTTTTGTTGCCAGGGCTCTTTGTTTTACAAATGGAACCTAATCGCTTCTCAGACATCCAGTTGGACTCCCTTTTCTTAGTCATTAGGAATCACAGACAAAGGCCACTCCGCATTCAAATCTCTCTTTAAGACGCATGCGCTCCTGGCCAGCTTTACGGTCTGCCAACGTGGCAGCTAAATTCGCCATCTCTGCACAGCCTGGCACCACCGCTCTCTACGGGCTCAGTGCTTCTCACCCAGAAATGTTATCCCACACTTCTGGCACCCTCGGCGCTTGCAGGAGGATCTGTGGCCAGTGGGCCAGTTCCCTGTTGGGAGAGAGGATGAGAGGGCCAGCACAGGCCTTGCAGACCTCCAGGGCGCAGCGATGGGGCAGTTCCATGCCTGGATCTCCCCTGTATTGCACCTGGTGTCATCAGTGCCCCCTGCCCGGTGAGTGTAACCTGCTACCAAATGAGAAAGGTGCTGGGTCTAGACTCGCCTCCAGGGAACTCCTCACATTTCAAGTGCTGTAAAACTGCCATCAGGGGAGGCTGTGTGGTGCTGACTGCCTGAATCCCCCAAGTTAAGCACCACCAAACACCGCTGGGCAGAGGCAGTCTGCAGTCTTGGTTAACCTTTGCCAGAGGGAGGTGACTGTCCCTCTAAAATACAATGGATGGTAATAAAGCCGTGGGGTCTGTATTGCATGCCTGCCCCTTTCTCTGCAATAGCTTCTTCCAGCCTCTGGTGAGCTGCACAGTTCTCTGTGTGAGTGGGATCATTGCCCTTTTCTGCAGGGTACGTTTTGTCACTCCAGACAACTCTGAGCCTGTCAGGAACTCCATTCCCCAGGGATGATCCTGCACAACTTCATTTCTTTGCACAAGAGCTGTTTGGATTATAGACCCACACAGACATGTCTGAAAGCCCCCAAGTCCAGGCCCTGCCTCCTACGTTATTTCCTGGTTCAAATGTCATTTAAAAGAAAGATTCCTCGAGGGAGCACCTGTTTTCACTATATGAAAGCACAGAGTGACCAGCCAGGATATGCAGCTGCAAAATACAGCCCAGCACACGCATGCGCACACAAGGGGTGACCAGACAGCAAGTGTGAAAAATCGGGACAGGGGGTGGGGGGTAATAGGAGCCTATGTACGAAAAAGCTCCAAAAATCGGGACTGTCCCTATAAAATCAGGGCATCTGGGCACCCTAGTGCGGCGCGCACACGCACACACACCAGTTCCACTGCTACAGACTAGGGCAAATCTGACTTCCTAGAAAGCTGAACAGCCTTCATTTTGGGTGGCACCTTCAGGGGGACTGATTTTTCAGGAAGTGCTGAGCATCCACCCTTTTAAAATCAGGCCCAGTAGGGTGTCTCAGGCCTGTCCGACAGTCTTGGCCTACATGTCCGGCGCTGCCTTGGCCTGGGCTACTGATCTGGCTCCAGGAACTGCATGTTGTATTTCAGAGGTTAATTATAACGGCAGGCTGTGGCAATGTTAAATGTAGTTTGATGCGCTGGGTACAGTCTGACTCCAAAGATCACAGGAGTTCAGTTCCCAGCAGTGCACGATAACTTTGTATAGACTCTTTACAGCCGTGAATGGAAGTCAGCGGCAGGGCTGTGAACACTTAGTTGTGCCTCCTAGCACAGTGGCTGCCTTTTGACCCCTGCCATTAACTCCGCCTGCCAGACCCCCCTCTCTTGTGCCTCCTGCCCTCGCTGCGCCACTTACGGTCCCGTGCTGACAATGACGCTGCGCACCCGGTCGAACCCACGGTCGCCTAGGTTCAGGCACTCGTTTGTGAACTCCATCTTCCTGCCCTGGAAATTCTCCTGCTCAAAGATGACGATCTGCAGGGAGCCAAAGGGAAAGGGTTCAGAACCGGCAGGAGAAACAGCCACCCACCTCGGGGGTTAGCGGCAGACCGCGTTCTCTGGCTGGCTCCCCCGCAGCTGCTGCGCTGCCAGCAGTGTTAGCGTCCCCTGCAGTCAGCCGAATGCTGGACATGCGGGAGCAGCTGCACCGCGGCCCCATGTTCTACCCGGGTGGAGCGCAGCCCCACGTTCTACCCGGGTGGAGCGCAGCCCCATGTTCTACCTGGATGGAGCGCAGCCCCATGTTCTACCTGGATGGAGCGCAGCCCCATGTTCTACCTGGGTGGAGCGCGGCCCCATGTTCTACCTGGATGGAGCACAGCCCCATGTTCTACCTGGGTGGAGCGCGGCCCCATGTTCTACCTGGATGCAGCACAGCCCCATGTTCTACCTGGATGCAGCGCGGCCCCATGTTCTACCCGGATGGAGCGCAGCCCCATGTTCTACCTGGATGCAGCGCGGCCCCATGTTCTACCTGGATGCAGCGCGGCCCCATGTTCTGCCCGGATGGAGCGCAGCCCCATGTTCTGCCCGGATGGAGCGCAGCCCCATGTTCTACCTGGATGCAGCGCAGCCCCATGTTCTACCTGGATGCACCACGGCCCCATGTTCTACCTGGATGCACCACGGCCCCATGTTCTACCTGGATGCACCACGGCCCCATGTTCTACCTGGATGCAGCGCAGCCCCATGTTCTACCTGGATGGAGCGCGGCCCCATGTTCTACCTGGATGGAGCGCGGCCCCATGTTCTACCTGGATGGAGCGCAGCCCCATGTTCTACCTGGATGCACCGCGGCCCCATGTTCTACCCGGATGGAGCGCGGCCCCATGTTCTACCTGGATGCAGCGCAGCCCCATGTTCTACCCGGATGGAGCGCAGCCCCATGTTCTACCCGGATGCAGCGCGGCCCCATGTTCTACCCGGATGGAGCGCGGCCCCATGTTCTACCTGGATGCAGCGCAGCCCCATGTTCTACCTGGATGCAGCGCAGCCCCATGTTCTACCTGGGTGGAGCGCAGCCCCATGTTCTACCTGGATGCAGTGCAGCCCCATGTTCTACCTGGTTGGAGCGCAGCCCCATGTTCTACCTGGATGGAGCGCAGCCCGCATGTTCTACCTGGATGGAGCGCAGCCCGTATGTTCTACCTGGGTGGAGCGCAGCCCGCATGTTCTACCTGGATGGAGCGCGGCCCGCATGTTCTACCTGGATGGAGCGCGGCCCGCATGTTCTACCTGGGTGGAGCGCAGCCCGCATGCTCTACCTGGGTGGAGCGTGTGCACCAAGCACCTGGGGCAGGTGCACGCCGCCACTGCCTAACTACGTTCCCTCGAGACGGTTCAGCAGCACAGTAGGTGCCCTCTGCGTGGAAGTGTCTGCACCATTTGGCAGCGGTTAGAGGCTTAAGGATTTTCTATCGTGTCAGTCCTGTTCTGAATTGCTCTCTCTTGGGCTACGGATTCTGGTTTCTTCCCTGACTACTTACAACCGTTCAGCTCAATCCTGTGATGTGTCAGGGACCTGAAGAGATGTGGTGGGACTTCCAGAGAGTCTCGGTTAGGAAGCCCCATCCCACCCCGGCTCAAGCTGACCCGACGCCCCAGGAGCAGTCTCCAGGAGTTCTATGACAGTGCTGTCTTGAGTACACCCCTCTAGTGAGCCCCAGTGGGAGCAAGGCTCCCAGTTAATTATCCCCTTCCTGCTTTTTGTCCCAGCCTGACAGCCAGTTTGCCAATGGCCTCAAACCAGACTCGAGCTTTGCACCTGTCAATGCCCCTGCGGTGGGGTGCGTGGCACAGCCACAGAGTGGGGACTAGGGCTGAGCTACGCAATGACACACCCAATCCAAGGGGCAGTTCTGCAGGGTCCCTCACTTTCACATGCAAAATCAGAAATTGCACCGAACGCTGTGGCCTTTGCTGCCAGGAGATGGTGCGTGTACCAGCAAGGATGGCTCCCTCCCCATGCCTCCCATGGAGTCAGCACGCTCCGGTTCTTTGCGATCACACCACTGCCATCGGCCTGTCCAGGGAAGGACCCTAGTGCCAGAGTGCCGTGTGGTTTAGACCCCAGCCCAGCCCCTCCTGGAGCTGGGGCAGAGCAGTTGCCGCTCACAGCCTCAGCACCAGCTCCTACACCCCTGTCTTGTGTTTTTCTAGCAGCAGCAGGAAGAGACTGGTGTGAAGTATCAGACCCCAAGCCCACGACTTGGGGCAGGGCACCTGGAACCATTCCCTACGCAGGCCAGTATTCAGCCTCTAGGGCGAGATGGCTAAAGCACTAGAAGACTTGCTGCATGGGCTGATTCTGCCTCTGCCCCTGGGACAGAGGAGGAGGGAGCTCACAGCTTTTCTCCTTCTCTAGCTTCTGTGATTCCCGCCCAGCCGCTCCTCTGCGGGGGTTCCGCACACCTAGGCCCTGGGATTTGGTGCTTCACAGGCGGCCGGGCGGGAACCCACGTAATCGTTTATGGGCTGCTCTGAGGAGGAGTCTGCTGCATGTGCAAGGCCAGGGGCCAGTGCAGGGAGCCAGCTGGCCGGGGCCGGCTCAGGAGAACGGCACTGCCCCCTGCGAGGAGAAGTCCTATCCTACTGGGGTCCAGAGGCCAGGGCAGCTGGGGCCCATGCATGATACTCCAGAGCTAAGACCTTGCTCTTTAGCCTGACACATGTCCCAGCCATCTGGGCACCTTGCTGCTGAGATGCTTCCCTACTGCCTGGGGCCAGAGGCTCTCCTGTACCCACCCCACCGCACTGACCATGGGCTGGTCGTCCCAGGGGGCTTACCCTGAAAGCTTGCATGGAAGGATGCTCAGCCTTAGTGTTCGACGCAGGAGTGTGGTCCGGATATGGGGCTGGGGCTGGGGCCAGGGCTCCCTTCTCCTTGGCATCAGCAGCCTGGCTGGCGGCCGCGGTTTTCATGGTCTCCGACATTGCTGGGGTCAGCTCAGGGCGAAGAGGGGCACCGAATGGAGACATCGTTTGCAGGTTAGTGCGTATGTCACAAAACACCCCCCGACCGAGGACCCAGCAGAGGGTTGTTCTCTCCTCCCTTGGGCTGCTCTGCCCCCCGCACCGTCAGCTTGCAGCTAGCCCCGAGAGCCAGCAATGGTCCTTCACCCCCAATGGATTGCTGTCATCCCCTTTGACTGCCTCAGCCCCCCTGCCCTTGGTGGGGGGGACCTTTACCCCAGGCCCACGCTGCTTCCTTCCTCCTCTTCAGCCGTTTGCAGCTGACTGGCAAGGAATAACTTGAGCTGGGCGGGTCCTGGGATGAGGGATTCCCATGCCCTGCCCAGGCCCCTTTGGGGTCACTCTCTGCACTTAGCCTGGAAGGCGGGGGGGCGGGGTCTCCTGCCAGGGGCCAGCGCTCGTGGGAATGCAGTCTGACGGGCGTGCTGGGGCAGGGCAAATGCTCAGCACAAAGACAACCCGGCTGGCAGGAAACCTGAACCTAGTTTGGGGCAGCCAGTGCAGAGCAGAAAGGTCCCACGACACAGGGAACTAATCGCAGGTTGAATTTCCAATAGCCACCGCTGTGTGTCTGGGAATTGTGAGTGTGCTGCACAGACGGGGCGTGGCCCATGGTGGATTTGTGGGGAGAATTGGGCGCAGCTCCTGGCACCTTGCCCTACGACCCCTAGCCCCTGCTCTAGTAGTCACAGCAAGGGGAGGGGGCACGTCTGCCTCCACACGCAGCCCAGCCCGTGCTGGGAACACCTGGCAAAGTGCACATCTGCCCAGCTGTGTCCAGGAGCTGGAGACACCTGCTCCCACCCGACTAGTCAGAGAGCTCTGCTGCCCCTTCGCCCCCACACAACTCCTGTCTCGTTTAGGGATCCTGGGGTCTGCGGGTGTGGGGGGGTGAGCGTGGGGGGGGTGAGCGTGGGCCTTGCCACGGCTGCTCGGCCAAGATGTGATGCCATCTCAATCCCTCAGTCTCACTGAGAAACTGGCCCTGCTGGCCGCTTGCCAGGGTCTGTCCCTGCTCCCTGGCCCGGGCCCTCTGCTGAGATCTGTCCCTGCTCTGGGGTGGATGCTCGGCCCTGCCAGCTGTTTGCCCAGAATATGTCCCTGCTCCCTGGGCCAGGCGCTCTGCCCTGCCAGCCCTTTGCCATAGTCTGTCCCTACTCCCTGGCCCGGGCCCTCAGCCCTGCCAGCTGTTTGCCGAGGATACTTTGTCTTCTTACCTGGGCAGCTGCTCCTTCTTCGTGGAACGAGCGGGCTCGTGTTTTGGGGTCCAGCGAAGCCCCCACTTTATAGCCTGGCAAGGGCAGCCCCTCTGGCCGGCGCACAATGGAAGTGCTAGCTCATCAGCGTCTGCCCTGATCCTCGCAGTCATCACATATTGCAATGTGGCCAATGGGCTGGAAACCTCGGCCAGGCCCCGTGCACAGCCGCTGAACCCAGCACTTTCCATTGTGAGCCAGGGGCACAACAGAAAGGCCTGACAGGGCTGCTTTCCGGCCCCACGTCGGAGCCCTGCTGCTGGGAGTGCAGACACCCAGCCAGGGCATACGCCAGCAGGGCCAGCCCCAGCCCCCACACCTCCGCTGACTCACAGCTCCACTAAAAGCCTGGCCTGCTGCCCTGGGCTCCTCTGAGAGCCGTGGGTCCCCGGGGCCCTGCTACCCCGTGCCCTCCAGGCCAGGGCTGCTCCAGGGCCCAAACAGCCACAGCTCTGTTGCAGGGCAGTGGGCCTGGAACAGGAGCAGGAGGAACCTGGCTGGGCCAATCTAGAGCTGATGGCCCTGCAGGAATCCTCCAGCCCCCTCGCTCAGAGGGTTAACCTCATTCTGGGATGGTCAGAGAGCGGGTGGACAAATCCTGCCAGCCCCACCTTTGTTTGCTTTCCTCTCTATCCATAGCCTCACAGGCTGTGGCCAAGGTCTGGCTGGAATAGCCGGGTGCTTACACCCTCCCATCACTGAGCCCCTCGAGCCCCTCACAGCATCCAGCGACATTACCCTCCCCACACCCTGCGCGCCAGGGCAGGGCTGTTATCCCTACGGTACCGATGGGAACGGAGGCCCAGGGAGATGACCTGACCTGTCCAAGGTGACCCAGGAAGCCTGTCGCTGAGACAGAAATCGAACGTAGGGGTCCTGAGTTCAGAGATCTGTCCACTAGGCCCCCCTTCCTCCCTCATAACCAGACCACACAATCCTTTCAGCCCTGGCAATGTCTGCTGGGGCCCTGTTCTACGGGACCAGTCCATACATGGGTGTCAGTGACAAGGGTCGGTCCATCACCACCTGCTGAGCGATTGACCCCCTCTGTCATGCTGGCAACTCCCTTTCTCCTGCTAGTACAAATTCTCGGCCTGATTCCTGGTCACGAGTGCTTGGGCCAGGCCTGTGGGCCTTTTCCACATTAAAGGCCATTTCAGAAAGCCAGACGGGCCCTTCATAATCATCTAGTTTGGCCTCCTGTATAACACAGGCCATAGAACTTGCCTGAATTAATTCCTGCCTCACATCCACGAGCTGTGGTTGAACTAGAGCAGCTCTACTAGAAAAACATCTGATCCCTTGATTTAAAAATGGCCAGTGATGGAGAATCCTCTGAGGAGTTGTTCCAAGGGTTAATTATCCTCACGGTTCAAAATCTGCTGTTGAATGTATCTACTAGCTTCAGCTTCCGACACTGACTCATGTGAGACCTTTATCTGCTAGATCAGTGGTTTCCAAGCCTTCTACTAAGGCAACCCATCAACAGCATTTTGTGGGTGGGTGAGATTCTGTGGCCTGCATTGTGCAGGAGGTCAGACTAGATGATCATAATGGTCCCTTCTGACCTTAAAGTCTATGAGTCTCTTTTGGGGACCCACCATTAACGCTGCTCCCCCTTCTCAGCCCTCCAGACCCCTGCTCCCAACTCCCCAGCCCATGTGAGCACCCAAGCCCCCTGCTCAGCTTACGATCTGTAAACAAAAGATATCCTGTTTGTTTCACAAGGGCTCTTTCCCACAGACTCATGATGACCGGTGTCAGATACCGGAGGAAACTCCCCAGCTGGACACTCAGCAGGCCGCAGTGTTTGGGACCCACCACAATGGACTTGTGCGCTCTCAGCTTCCGGGGCCCAGGCCCTGCCTCTGGGTCTCCAGGCACACTCTCGGGTGCAGATCCTCCTTCCAGCACCCCCCCTTCTGAGTACTGAGACCCTGCAGTCCAACTGCACAGCCTCTGAGATTAGCACCATCTTCCTCACACACCCCAGCTGTATGCAGGTCTCCTTTTCCAGAGCTCTGGGTCACAGTTCACCACCTCAGGGACATGGGATAGCTGAAGCGAACAGACAAAGGCTTTACAAACATTTCCAGCACAATCACCCTTTTCTTTCCTTTGCAGAAGAGATACACAGATCCAGAGAATGACACACCTACACGCCCTTCCTTGTCACAATTTCCTCACCATTCCTGAGTGGTTTGGGGGATTTGGTTAGAGTGGTCTAGAGTCCAGGGTCCCCCTCAGAGCTCATGGCTTCTCTTCCAGTCTTAGAGTCTCTCTCTGATCCCTGCAGTCAGCATCCTTCCACTCTCCCAAATAGCCCTTCCTTTTGTAACACCCAGACCCCAGTCAAAGGTGATCAAAGTCCCACACCAGGTGACCTGTTGCCTGGTTACTAGCTCACCTGGCAGAACCAGTTTTCTTGCTTTGGTCACAGCCATTGTACTGCTCAGTTAGAGCTTTTCAAATGTCTTTGAAATGTCTTGATAGTCCACTCCTCCAACCCAGACATGGCTCTGGGACACACTCATTAGTCCATTGATCACCTATTCCCCACTTCCAGTGAGTGACTTTGGGAAGAAGTAAACCCCTTGCACTAACAAGCAGCATAAGAGTAAACAGGTAAATGGAGTCACACACAGTATTTCATTAAAATAATGCAAAAATCTCCCATATTCTCCACATCTGGCATTAATTATACTACTCTCCTTTAATTCTTTATTACTCAACTCCTTTATCAGATGTTCTATTGTTTTGCTCAGGATCTATGTCAGGCTGGCAGCCTATGACTACCAGCGTCATTTCATTTACCCTTTTAAAATATTGTCACGACATTTGCTTTCTTCTAGTCGTCTGGAACTTCCCTTGTGCTCCAAGACTTATGAAAAAGCAACATTAATGGTTCAAAACGAAAATAAGAAAGAAAAACTTGTAGCACCTTAGAGACTAACAAATTTATTTCAGCATAAGCTTTCGTGGGTTAGTACCCACTTCATCGGATGCATGGAATGAAACATACAGTAGACAGATATTTATACAGTCAGAGAAACGTGATAAGGTGGAGGTGCATAGACCAACCTTAAGAGGCTAATTAATTGAGAGGAACCATAACAGCAGGGGAAGAAAAACCTTTGAAGTGATAAACAAGATGGTCACACAGGTGTGAATGAGGATCGTTAACGATCCCCTGCTGTTATGGTTCCCCTGCTGTTATGGTTCCTCTCAATTAATTAGCCTCTTAAGGTTGGTCTATGCACCTCCACCTTATCACGTTTCTCTGACTGTATAAATATCTGTCTACTGTATGTTTCATTCCATGCATCCGATGAAGTGGGTACTAACCCACGAAAGCTTATGCTGAAATAAATTTGTTAGTCTCTAAGGTGCTACAAGTTTTTCTTTCTTATTTTCGTTTTGCTGACACAGACTAACACGGCTACTACACTGAAACCTATCATTAATGGTTCAGAGAGCTCCTCAGCCAGCTCTTTAAAAACTCTTGGATGCAAGTTATCTGGACCTCCTGATTTAAAAATGTCTAACGTTAGTAGCTTCTGGCTTAACATCCTTCTTGCTTACTGTTGGGATGGAAAGTATTTAATCATCATATGGTATGATTACATCATCTGACTTTTTCCCAAACACAGAGCAAAAATATGCATTGAACACTTCAGCCTTTTCTGCATTATTATTGACAATTCTACCATTTCCAACTAGTAATGGACCAATACCATTGTTAGGATTCTTTTTGTTCCTAATATACTGAAAACCTTCTTATTGTCCTTAACCCAGTTGGCCATGGATTTTTACTAGTGCCCTTTAGCTTCCCTTAAAGATTTTCTACAATTTCTAGCTTCTAATTTATCTTCTTTCCTATCAACATTCCCTTTTTCTATTTGTTATATGTTATTTCTATATTTTCTACATCTGCATTCAATTCTCCTCTAAGCTAAGCTGCTTTTTTAACTAATGTGACCTTCTTTCTTAACTGTGGGATTGTGGCTTTTTGGGCACCTAGTAAAATGTTCGTAAACAGTTCCCAAGTATCAGTCATATTTTTCTGTTTAAATTCTCTCTCTCAACTGATTTGACCCATAATAGTTTTCAGCTTTGTGAAAGTGGCTCCTTTAAAGCCCCAAATATATACATTACTCGTTTGGACTTTATTCTGTTTGCACATCCCAAATGTAATTAAGTTGTGATTATTTGCACCTAAGCAACCACTAACTTTTAATTCTGTGATCAGTTCCTCTTTATGTGTCAAGACACGGACTGATACAGAATTCCTCGGGGTTGGATGGAACACATTTTGAGTTAGGAAATTGTCATCTATAAGGTTTAGCAATTCCAAGGATGATTTCTTCCAGCACAGCCACCAGCTTGCACTTCATATACAGGAAGTTCCTGCTGGCCTCAGGCAGGAAAGAGAACATGGCACATCTGATGCAGCTCACCTCCACTGGTCCTTCGCTGGCCATCTTGATACCACATGTAGAGCTGGACCTAGAAGACAGACCTCTCTCTCTCCCTCTCCAACCTCCTTTCGAAACGCTCCTGTTAGTGGCTTCTGTTCATGGCTCTCGTGTTCGCCTAGCAAGTGACCTTGTGTATCAAATCTCTCTGCTTAGTTCAGCTCAGCTCTACCCTCACCGGGGGGTAGGGTGACCAGATGTCCTGATTTTATAGGGACAGTCCCGATTTTTGGGTCTTTTTCTTATATAGGCTCCTATTACCCCCCACCCCCTGTCCCGATTTTTCACACTTGCTGTCTGGTCACCCTACCAGGGGGAGCACCGGTGCACCGAAAAGAAAGGCCCACCGTTACAACGCTACATACAGCACAGCTTACCCTGAGGCTTGTGTTAAATATCGGCACTTGTTTGAACCCCACACAATCCAAACCTGAAGAAGGACTCGCCTGAGGCCCTGCGAGCTGGACCCACCCGCCATCCTGACGGAGCACGAGTGCCTGCACAGAACAAGCAGCCGCCTCAGGCTCCGGCCCTCCGCTGTGTGCTGCTGGGGCTGCCTCCTGCTAGCTGCTCTCCCGGGGCTGGGAGAACACAGTCACGGGCCTCTGCTGCGCCGTGCGGGCCCACCACACCACACTGCATGGGGGTTCTGGTATGGGGCGGGTCAGACCCCCCTGGCCTGACTCGGGAGTTATGATCCCTTCCCTACCTCCTGCCGTGCCGCACCAGCCTGTGCACAGACACCCAGGGGTGAGGACAGAGTCACGGCTCCACAGGGCCGGGGCTGCGGCCCCAGATTTGGAACAGCCTCTGGGAGGCCACTGTCAATGGGGCAGACCCTCTTCCTCCAGGGCAAGCCCCACGGCTTCACCGCCTCCTTAGCCTGGACCTCTAGGCCTGCAGCCCTGCCCAGCGAGTCCCACTGAGGCAGACCCCGAGGGAGACCCGTACAAGCGTAGGGAGCCGGGCACCTCCTCCGCTCCGCCAGCGGGTGCAGCCCCGCTCAGCCAGGCCTGTCCCATAGAGCGAGGGCCCAGGCCCGGCAAGCACCGGGCAGGGCGCTAGAGAGACTCGCTCATCAGGGTCTTGCTCACCGCTGCCTGCCCCCACTCGCCCACCCCCTGACTCATCCAGGGGTGGCTGCTGGCACGGGCTGGGAGATGAGTGCAGCCCCCTAGGAAAGCCGCTCTCCCACACTGGATGGGGCAGTGAAGCAGGCCCTGAGGGGTGAGCGAGGCCAGAGGCCCCCGGTTCTCCAGGAAGGCAGCTGAAGGCATCTGGAAGGAGGGTGACTCCCTAGGGGATGAGCCCTGGGCAGTTGCTGCTGCATTCAGGGTCTGGCTGAGCAGGGAGCTGGGCACTGCGAGCTGTGCCGGACGTTAGCTGCTCTACAGAACAGGCTTTGTTCTGCCCCAGGTCCCTCCCCGCCATGTGCTGAGCTAGGGGTTTCTGTAATGCTCTGCCTGGCTCTGTCTGGAGGTTATAAAAACCCAGCCAGAGGCACTACTGGCCAGGTCAGCTCCCCGGGAGTCCAGCTGCTCCTCACCAGGTAAGTGAAGGGAGCAGCCTCCATTGGCCAACGCTCGCTGCAAGACGCTCTTTGACTTGGAGCTGGAAGGGCGCGTGGGCACCCAAAGGGATGGGGATTCTCTCTCCAGGGAGGCTGTTGAGGGGGGACCTAGGGTGCCCTCTGAACACGGGAGGCTCTGTGAAGCGTCAGTTTGCTCTGCAGGCCTTAAGGAGGGCCAGGCCAGGCCCCGGCATGGTCTGTATGGCGACCCACAGACAGCAGGCGGGCAGGGTACAGGCTCCCAGCAGTGCCGGGAGCATGGGGAGCAGCCCCCCAGGCTGTCGGGCTAGAGGAGGGGTTAGCAATGGCAAAGGGAGGCTGCAGCTCAGTGGGGTGCCCTCGCCCCTTAAGCCCAGTCCCCCGGGGACGGTTTCTCAGCCTGCGGCCAGTTGACAACAACACAGATTTGGGTGGAGCAGATTGTAACGATCTGGGCTTCTCGTTTCCTCCCCAGGACAGAGCCATAATGAGCCAACCCTGCACTAAGTTTCCTGGCCTCTGGAAGGTACGGTCGGGCGAGGCGGGGTCTGGGGGGGAGTGTCGCCGTGAGCTGGTTTGGCATTAGGACCCGTGCTGAGACCTGGGCAACAGGACCCGCTCGCTGGGATCTCTGCATGGTAAAGCTGAAAGTCCCCCATGGCCAGTCCCATGGCGAGCCTGGCGCAGGGCAGGTCTCAGACACAGCTAGGCGGGGGTGGAAGGGAAAGGGTGAGTTTGGTCTGACACCCCCCTTCGTCACCCTGCTGCTGATAAGCCTGGGATGGGGTGGGGGGCTGACGGACTCTCTAGGCCCCAGGCTGCTGAATGCCCATGCAGATGGACAGAAATCACCCCCTGCCAGGCACAGCCTGTCTGCCCCTGTGGCTGCTGTCTAGAGCCCCTTCCTGGGCCCTGGGTGTCTCGATACGACAGGGTATAATGGGCAGTGGGGACTGGGGGGCAAAGGGCTGGTGGGCACCTGGTGACACGTCCCCCCCAGCACAGCCCGGTGGAGCAGCCCGGCTCCGCAGCGGGCTCTGGAGGGGTGTGGGGTTCAGTCTGAGGGCGTGTTACACCCCGCGTTTGCTGCAGCCCCTCCCCCTGCACCCCGCTCCAGCTGCGGTGGGGCGACGTCGGCCCGGGCACCGCAGCAGGCTGGGGCACCACGCCGAGGCTAGTTCGCTCCTTCACTGCTGACTGCAAAGTGGGGGTAATTCCCAGCCGCGCAGAGTCCCCCAGCCCGAGAGGCGAGCCAGGCTCAGCAGAGCCGAGTGCAGCCCTTCCCGCTGCTGACAGGGCACAGGCCGTGTGAGCCCCATTCCCTGGGCGCTGCATGCGCCCAGTGCCTCTGTCTGCCAGGCATTGGCTCACTGCAGGCAGGCGCCAGAGATGGGGCAGGAATGGAGGCCCTGCTCTGCCCTCACCTCACCCTGGAGCACCGGACTCGGCCCCAGCCCCATCTCTCACAGAGTCTGGCCCAAGGTGTGAACCTCCTGTCTGGCCCAGACCCAGCCAAGCCCTTCATGCACCAGCGGCGTTAACCCCTTCCCTGCTCTCATGCAGCCCGCTGCCCCTCCCCTGGGGCTGAGGCCAAACACAGGGGCCGGGAGCCTGGCTGGACGTAGAACCCCCCCTTCCCCTCTGCTTGCAGGGTTCTGGCTAAAGGCAGGTCACAGCTGGACCCGTGCCCAGCACTGTCCATTGCTCGCTCCCCCCCGGCACTTTGCCTGGCTTGGGACGCAGCTGCAGCGGGAGGACCCTGGCGTGGTGCCTAAGGGGATGTCAGCCACATGCCTGTAGCACAAGCTGCTCCAGTGTGTCAGCTGCCCCCGGGGCTCTGGGATGCTCCCGGCGCCCTCCAGGAGCCAGGGAGCGTCGCTCCATGGTGCCAGAGCAGCCCCCTGACTCCAGCTGTCCGTCCTCCCCCAGATCGTGGCGTGGGATGAGGCGTTCTTCCAGGGCCGGAGGCAGGAGTTCACCGCCGAGTGCTCCGACGTGAGGGCGTGCGGCTTCCAGACCGTCCGCTCCTTGAGGATTGAGAGTGGCGCGTGAGTCCCGGGACGGCCCTGCCCTGCTCCCCCGTCGCACCCGCTCCCAAACTGCCAGTCCATTGCTCCCTGGAGAACGCTGCGTCCTGGGGGGCTGGACGTGCCGCAGGGCATCCTGGGAAATGGGATTTCAATCACATTTTGTGCCTTGAAATGCTGGGTGTTTTGCCCCGAGAAATCGTTCTGCTTCCCGGAGTGGTGTAAACACGTCCCCAGGGGCTGCCAGCCCAGCCCAGCCCAGCCCCTCGGAGCTCTCCCGGGCTGGCACATGCAGCCACCCCCGGTGCAGC
The DNA here is from genome assembly GCA_033296515.1 of Macrochelys suwanniensis. Lineage (NCBI taxonomy): Eukaryota > Metazoa > Chordata > Testudines > Chelydridae > Macrochelys > Macrochelys suwanniensis. The sequence continues at coordinate 2,046,972 of CM065789.1, read as the reverse complement.
TGTGGGCACTAACCTGCCATGCGCCAGGCTGGTGGTGCTGAGCCCCATCGTCCCCACAGGCTAGCGGGTGCCCTGGGCTGAGCAGTGATTGGCAGGGCCCTGGGACCCCGAGCAGAGACAGGGAGCTCACATGCAGGCGGTGGGCATGGATGCAGAGCCGGACACTAGTCAGCCCAGCTGAGGTCGCTGGCAGATACGCCACAGCCTGTTGCCCTGGCCCCCGGCCAATGCAGTCACCTCACGGCCCCTGATCTCCCCGGATACCCGGGCTCTGGCTTTCCCCGCAGGTGGGCAGGCTTTGAGCACCTGGGCTTCCAGGGGCAGCAGTTCGTTCTGGAGCGAGGCGACTACCCTCGCTGGGAGGCCTGGAGTGGCAGCCACGCCTACCACGTGGAGAGGATGAGCTCCTTCCGCCCCATCGCCTGTGCTGTGAGTAGGCCGGGGAGCTGCCCGCAGGCCTGGCCGACGTCCCCCTCTGGGCCTCCTCCCAGGCGTGGGATGTAGGGGCATGCGCGTTAGCACAGACACAGAGGGGGCTGGTTCCACCTCCCATGTCTGTGAGGGGCGCTGCATGGGACTGACCCGGCACCCCTAGACTCACCCGGGAAGGGTCACAAAGGTTGGGCTCAGGCCTTTCAGTTGCTCTGAGCCCCGGCTCCCGGCGGCAGGGGCCCGCTTCTGCTGTCTCGTCCGCTGGGTGAAGCAGGAGCAGCCCTCCCGGGTGGGGAGCAGCACTGGGGCAGAGCGGCCCTGTGGAGTGGGCAGGCCCAGCAGGGCATCAGGAGGTGTCCCCAGCCCACCTGTGATCTCTCCGTCCCCTTGCTGCAGAATCACCGGGACAGCCGGATGACGATCTTCGAGCAGGAGAACTTCCTGGGGCGGAAAGGGGAGCTGAGCGACGACTACCCTTCGCTGCCAGCCATGGGCTGGGGGAGCAGCGCGGTGAGCTCTTTCCGCGCTCACTCCGGCGCGTGAGTACCTCCCGGGGTGGGGGTGGGGGTGGGGATATCGCTGAGCCCCAAACCCGCCAGCCCCCGACCCGGCTCAGCATGTAGCTGCCAGGCCCCGAGGCCAGGACTCAGTGCCCCAGGATTTCAGACCCCCTCACGCGCTGTAGTCTGCAGGGCCCCCGACCGCTCTGTCCGCATGACGCCCGCCCTGCTCCCCTGGGGTTGGGTCTGGCTCCAAGGCGATGGCTTCTCCTGTGCTTCCTCCACAGCTGGGTCTGCTCCCAGTTCCCGGGGTACCGGGGCTTTCAGTACATCCTGGAGAGCGACCGCCACGCGGGCGAATACAAGCGCTTCCGGGAGTGGGGCTCCCACGCGCAGACCGCCCAGGTTCAGTCCATCCGGAGGATCCAGCAGTGAGCGCTGCCAACCGCCAGGCCACTGCCGCCCCCGTCTGCCCCTCAGCGTCCTACCCCGACCCGCCCTCCGCCGGGCCCCTGGCTCCGGGCCCCCGGCTCCGGGCCCCCGGCTCCGGGCCCGCTCCGCTGTGCTCAGAGCAAAGCTCGATAAAGGTGCACTTGTCTGACCAGCCAGGGCTCAGCAGCCAGGGCGAGAGCCCAGGGAGACCCTCCCGGCATCAGGTCATGCGGTGGGAGCAGCCCGACTGGCTTTGTGTCCCTTGCTCCAGCTACTGGCCATGTCAGCGAGGGAGCAGCGTGGCCCCCGGGGACTCGTTAACATAGGCAGCCCAGAGCCGCAGGCACACAGGCCTGGAGGGTTGACAGCTGGTGGGCAAGGATGCAGAGCCGGCCAGCTAGTCACCGCAGCCTATTGCCCTGGCCCAAGGCACCCCAAGGCAGAACGCAGGCCCCCCGAGAGCAGGGGCAGGCCTAGCTCCGGGATCTCCCCCAGTCCTAGGCAGCCCCCAGCACTGCCAGCTCACTGCTCAGGGGCACTGAAGGGCAGCCTGACCCCTCTGGCCTGGGCCGGGGATGGAGACTAAGGGGTATTCCAGAAATACAGCAAACTGCAGCCCCCCACGGAGAGCCAAATGGGAGCCTGCCGTCTGGACATCTGGATCCTGAAGGAATTCTCCCGGTAAACACGACAGAGACTCCAGACATAGGCAGCATCCAGCCCTAGGAGAAACCACCAAGACGTCTGTCTGATGTGCACAACAGACCACGGCAAGGCAGCGTCAGCCCCACCCCGCCCTGGTGGTACTGCCAGGAGAGAACCTGGATGAAATCCTGGTTGCGGGAAGCCAGCCGGAGCGTTAATTGAAACCACCAGAGTGGAGCCAAGTGCCCATGGGCTCTGGGACAGAGCCCCCTTCCAGGAGAGAGGGTCCCTGGGACAGGGGAAGAGGCTGCCGCAGAAGCGGAAGAGACTTTGCAATAGCCAGGGTGTGTATTTACTGCTAGTCACCTCCGAGGATGCTGGGGCCCAGGAGGAGTTCCCTGCCTGGAGCAGTGTGTCTGGCAGGCCCCTTTGGAAGGGTGGCCTCTGTACGGTGTCCCCAGTTGGGATCCCAAAGCTGGGGGCACCAAGCCCCACAGGCCTTTGGGAACAGGCTAGTCTAGATTTCCAACCAGTCGGAACGGCCGGCCCATGCCATGGCTTTGCGCGCCCTCCTCTGCCAGGCAGCGCCTGGCGAGGGAACACGCTGGCTGCCCACCATGGGGACAGGCTGGGAGACCCCCTTTCTGAGACTGGCAGAACGTGTGTGGGCAGCGCGTCCCTGGGCGCTCCCCCATAGCAGGTGCAGGGCCTAATGTGGAGTCTGCCCCTGCATTTCCCCTCCAGGAGGCCAAGCCGGCAATGCTGGACAGTCTGGAATTAGAGATGGGCCCAAGCCATGAAGCTGGGACCCACACATTCCCCACAGGGCGTGCTCAGATTCGGCCCCACTAGAAAGAGAGACCCCAGCTGCCAAATTCAGCTCTAGATCCAAATCCTCCTGCAGATGCTCCTGGAGCTCAGGGGCCCAGCTCCACAGTCTGATCCAGCCCCTCTCTACCTGGAATCCCGGCCAGTGCAAGGTTTCTGCTGCACCAGGCTGAGAGCATCTGGGCGTGGGACCCCCCGGAAACCAGCATCTGCGCTGGACCAGCAGCTTCTCCACCAGCTGCTCCTGCGACAATGCCAGGGTGACACCACGTGGCCACTAATGAAACTAACCCCAGCTCCAGCGGCACACCAGCACTCTCCGTGGGCTCTGCAGTACCAGCCAGCCCCGAGACCCTCTGGTACAGCGTCCAAGCGCATCAGAAAAGCCTCACTGCATCCGTGGCCCTGGTAGAGTGAAGCCAAGGCAGGTGTGTTGCCAATGAACATGAGGGACTTGACCTGTGCTTTGCCTCACACTAACACTAATATAACAACAAGCTATACTCCGAATCGCTAGCACCTTTCAGCCGTGGGTCCCAGCACTGTGCAAATGCATGCTGTGTGCATAGTTCATTACCAAAGCCTCTCTGCACAGTACAGGCGGGCAGGGAGCTTACAAATGGTTCCTTAAGGCACAAGGGAATCTCTGGCTGTCTCACAACTATGCAGAACTAAAGACCTGAGGAGGGGATGCACTGAGAGCTGGCGGGAAGTTTTGGAAGAAGGGTTTGGCCAAACCGAAGCTGTTTGTGGGGAAAGGCTGGGTTCCACAAATTGCTTGTCACGGAAATAATTTGGGGAAAAAGTTTGGAGATGGTCAGAATAACACGATCTGTGCATGTGCCTCAAAACGACTTTTCCTTTAGAAATGTGCATTAATTATAGTACCAAGAATTAAAAATCAAAAAGGTCAATATTGAAATGAAACGTTTCCATGGCCCCCAAGCTCTTTGTTCCCAGACAGTCACTTCACACAACTTTCAAGATTTGGACTTTTCATCCCAGTTCGGGAGTGGGGGAAATTTTTCAAATTCTCAAAAGTTTTCCCAGGGTAGGAAAAGTGCTTCCTGGCCAGCCCTAGCTGCTGTTTGGGGTTGAGAATCAGCCCCCAGCCCTATCCCCAGCTCTGGCACTAACTCTCTGCACCCCCTCTGTGCCCTGATGGTGGCACCTTCCCAGGGAGCTGTGGGTCAGTGAATGCTCGCAGAGCCCCCTGCGCCCCATGGATGACAGCCTGTGCCATGGTGCTGGGGGAGCCCTGTGGAGACCCCTCTCCAGCATGGGACCTGCTGGTAGATTAGGGAGAGGGGTCTCCCCTCCTTAGGACACGAAGGAGCATGGGTGGCTAGAGAACCAGCCATTGGGGGACGCTAGCCCCCGGCCCCTCCTCTTCTGCCTGAGGCCCCACCCCTCACCCTCCCCTTCTGCTTTCGTGGGGCTGGGGATAAACCCCTGGCTTGATGCTGATGAAGCTGGGCCCCTCGCTTTAGACTCTGCACAGCATGAAACCATGATGTGTCTCAGCTGAAGCCCGGTGACTGGGGCCAGGGTCCCCCAAACAGAGCATGCCACTCACTCTGCATTGGGTGGGGGGAAAGCCTCGGGGAAGAGCCAGGCGGGGAGAGCGCCTGCTCTCAGCGCCCCAGGCTGTCCCAGTGCCGTGTCTGCAGAGACTCCCGGCTGAGCCTGGCTCACCCGCTCCCTGGCGCACTGTGTGCCAGGATCAGGGAAGATGGGCCCAGGGGCTGCCATCAGCACCACACTGCTATGAGAAGAACGGTGCCAGGGCTTTTCACTGCTCGCCCCTTCTTCCCCAGCTCCAGCAGCTCAGCCCGGCCAGGGCCTCTCACTTTGCATATTATCTCCAACTCCTGCTGGATTTCCCTGCAGGGATCCTGCTAGCTCCACTGGCCGGGGGGCTCTCTGGAGCAGAGGGGGGCAGAGGTGGATTAAGATTTACTGGGGCCCTGGGCAGGGCGGGAGTCATTTGTAAATAATTCACTGGCAGAGGCAGGTGTGTTGCTGGTGGAAGGTGACAGGCTGGCAGCCTGGAGGAGGGGCAGCCATCCCCTGCGGGAGCCCCGCTTCTCTGCCCGCCGTTCGGAGCCACTCCCGGCCCGAGCTCTTCCTTTGGGCCGAGGGCGGGTTTGGACTTTGAGAGGCGGGAGCTGGACTGAGACCCACCAAACTCATGTCATGGCAGCCCCTGCATAGAGGGAGAGAACTGCCCGTCTGCGCTCCCCAGGGCGTGGCCGGTTAGCTGGGGCGCAGGGTCCTGTCGAGCCCCGTTCTGAGGCCGGCTCAGGGCAGCGACTCAGGCTCCACGTCCCAGAGCAGAGCGGGCTGCAGCCTGGCGAGCTGCCTGCTGTGGGGAGGGAAAGCTCTGGCCTCTTTTCTGCAGAGCGGAGCTGATCCCAAACCCAAGCCCTCCTCTCCCTCCTGCCTTCGGCTGCTTGCAGGCCCCACAGGGCCCTAGCGAGGCAGAGGCAGCCTGCCGCAGGGAGCAGGGGCACCGCTTGCTTGCGCACACTGCTAGTGGGAGCAGCAGGGAGAGGAGGGTGGCCCGGAAGGCTCCCTGCGCTGGGCCGTGTCGCTGAGTCACTGGAACCAAGCTGACACTTAGACGCTACCCGGTTCAGATCGACTCCCGCCCCACGATGATCTCTGCCTGGCTGGAGGGAGCACAACTAATGCAATCCCACCCTGCACTGAGCCACTTGCCTGGCTCCCACGATGGGGTCTGTGCATCTCTCATGCGTGCTGAGTGCTGGGAAGGGAGCAAACTGCAGGGTGGTGACATGCTGGGGGGGGTGGTGACACCCCGAGGGGCACTGAAGCAGACTGGCATTCACTGCTGGCAGCAGCAGCCTGCAAGCGCTGATGGTTGCATTGGCACATGCCAGGAGACCAAGAGCTGCACCTAATTTGCACCGGAGGGAGATGATGGGGAGCCTTCAGCATGAGGTGCTCAATCTCAGATGCAGCCGGCAGCTTGGCCCAGGCCAGCACCATCCCGGGAGTAACTGGGGCGTCCGGTGCAGCGGCCCTGGGGCTCCTAACGCTGTAGGCACAAGACACTGGGTGCCACCCTTCTGCCAAGGGGCTCTCGGGGTGAGACAGCTCAGAGCATGGGCGCCAGGGCCTGGTCTGCACCCCCCCTCCCTCAGATGGCTCAGAGCTCGGGGGGGAGGCTGCTCCAGGGAGGGGTCAGCGTGCAGAGGCCTGAGCGAGGGTGGGGAGGAAGCACAGAGCGTGCGGCGGGGACCGGGAGGAACATAGAGGCCAGCGCAGGAGGACAGCAGGGTGACGTGCATAGAGAGCGGAGCCCAGCATTAGCACCGCGGTGTAAGAGCTTGTCGTGGAGCTGGCCAGGTCCTTGTCTGGTCCCAGTCGCCCCCGTCCCAAGGCCACACGGCCCTTGGTGTGGGCATCTGCGTCCCGCCAGGCCCAGTGCTGGGAAATCCCGCCAGAGCAGCTGGGGCTCACTGTGCTGCCTGGGCAGATTAGGTAGGTGGGGGGGTGGCCCTTCCGGCCCTGCTCAGGGCCTGAGTCAGGCATCACCCACCTGCGTGTGGTTCTTCCCGCAGGCTGAGGGCAGCTGGATGGAAAGCACTGCTCCCAACCCCCCACAGACATGAGAGCGGGAAGGTCTAGGGACGTGCCAGGCCCCTCAAGTGTGACCCCCCACCCCCTCCCAGGCTGGGGGAACGTGTTTGACTGCTCCGGCCGGCCAGCCACTCCCAGAACAGGCCAGCGGGAGACAAGGTGGCTAGGCAGCCCGCGAAGGCGAGAGAGCGCTGAGCATTTAAACCCAGTGTGCATGGGCTGCAGCTGCGGTGCCGGAGCGCGTCCGTGGAGACCGGGGGGCCAGCTCTTTACGGCTGTTATGCCGCTCTCGGTGTGCTAGGTGGGCCGTAGGCCCACAGGACACATATTGCCTGTGTGGCCCAGAGGACGTCAGCTATGTGCTGACTGGGTCACACGCGGCCCGTGGGCTAACAGGACGGGCTCTCCTGTCGCTGTGGTTCATCCGCCTCCCCAAGTCGCGGTTCGAGGCTGTCAGGAGAATTTCCCCACCGACCTGGCGCTGTCTGCACGGGCGTCAGGTCGGCTCAGCTCTGGGGCTCAGCGCCGTGCATTCCCCCAGAGCCACATGGCTAAGCTGAGCTAACGTTCGAGGGCAGCCCTGGCCTGAGACACAGGATCCTGGGCTGAGCGAAGGACGTTCCCTGGCAGGCGATGGCGCTGCAGCCTCTGGGCCTCTCCACCCTGGCGGAGAGCGGGGAAGGCCTGAGTTCTGTGCAAAGGCCTCGTGGCAGGGACCAGCGCTGGGCAGGGTGCTCTGGGCCACCTCGGGGTCCGCCCCGCCCCACAGGATTGCTGCACTCCCGAGCTACTCGCTGGCTTGTCTGAAGGAGCATTAGCTTCTCTCCCAGCAGCCGTCCAGGCCAGTGCTGGGAGCAGACCCCAACGCTCGGGGTGGGGCCGGCCCGCCATGTTTGTACAGCCCTGGGCGCGTGGCTGGCCCCAGTCGTCAGCCCCGGAGCACCCACAGAGTCGGCGCCTATGGGCTGGGCATGAGGCCTCCCGGGAAGGTGCGCCTGTGTGGACGACCTTTCCACGTGTCTCTTTGCCCCAGGGACGGTGGGTTGAAGAGCCCAGCCTGGAGGTGATGGGGGACTAAATCGTGGCCAGGAAGGAAGGGCCTCAGGGCCAGGGGGATGCCAGAGGTGGGCAATGGCTTCTCTTTGTACGGCTGCCAGCCAGGGGTCCAGCCGTGCGGAGCGCATCGGAGCGGAGACGCCGTGCCCCACTCCTCCCCGGGTTCCCCCTCGCCAGGTTGAGCTGCCTCCCTGCTCTGCCCCCGGGGGCTGACGGCCTGCAGCCTTTGGGAGCTCTCAGGTAGAGCTGGGCGAGTGTCTTGTCCTGGGATGTCGGCACCCTCCAGGGACCCCCTCTGTGGCTGCCCCGCACAGCCGTCGGGCTACGGGAGACGAGAGCCGGGGCTGGGCGCGGCAGCCTCCATCCAGCCCGGCCCTAGCGAGCCGTGGGGCTGGCATCGGATCTTTCTCCCCCGTCCTTAGTGCGAGCTGACCCCAGGTCTGCTATGGCTGCTGTTGCCATGGCAGCCCAGATGGCTCCGGCAGAAGGTGACTAAGGGCCCGCTCTGAATAAGCCAGCAGCTGCTTTCCGACACAGCCCATTCAGCAGCCTTCAGATGGGCTGATTAGTCTGAGCTTTTCAGTGGTTTCCCTTTATTCACTTAGACGTTAATGATTCAGGGTTGTCAAGCTGCGGCCCAGCCCCCGCCCCCCCAGCCCCGAGCACCCAGCCTGTGAGCGCCCAGTGCCGGGCACCTCCCCAGGCTTGGCACACGCCTGCCCCGTGTCGGGGGGCTCAGCCAGAGGTGCGGACACGGGGGGAGGGACATTGCACAAGGAGCGGGAGGAGTGAAGGTGACTTGGCTGCATTTTCAGCATTAAAATTTAATTGGAGCTGCAGCAGATTCCTGGGCCGTATGCAGCACCAGCAGCGCTGCTTGGATGGACGGATGGGGGGGAGGAGGGGGCTGCTGTCGAGAAGATGGGGTGGAGTTTGCATGGTAATGTCTTACCCAGGGATTGTCTCTCTTTCTCTCGAAAGCTCCAGCACAAAGAGGCTTGTACACCAGCCAACAACTCGCCCGGCCCGGTGTCCCTGCGCCGCGGTTTCTCATGGAAATCAGGTGAGGATGCTCTTATCTTGGTTTTCTCTTTTGTCTGGGTGAAAGGGTCCCCTTCCCCTTGGTCACAGCCTTCTGCCGGGGTGTTTCTCCTAGAACTCAGCCTGTCCGCAGGTTGCCAGCTTCTTGGCACCACCAGCACTGAGGTGTGGTGTGTGCACAGAGCCGCTCCGAGAAATAGGTGTTGCTCAAACTCGGTGTGGAGAGCAGAGGGGGATTTTCCTGCAGCTGTTCCCTAGCAGATGGGGACATACCTTGGAAAGGGGCCAGCGGAGACTGGCCTTCAGCTCGTCGGTTCCTCACCAAAAATGTCCGTTCGGTGCCCTGCTATTTCCCATCTCTCTCTGAGTCATTCCTGGTGGGGGAACGGACGCTGGCCTCACTGCAGTGTGAGGAGGCTAAGGGCGCATGCTGCCTTTGCTGACTCCTTTGTTAGTGGTCATTGCCTTTTCCTAACCTCATTACCGGCCCTGTCTGCACAGCGCCCCTTCCGAACAATAGCACAGCTAGGCAGGCGCTGGGCGGAGGCAGGGCTCCATTTTCAGCACTGAGCAGCTGCGGGCTCAGAGGAACTGATATGCCACTTGTTTGTATTCTCTTTCCAGAAGCATCTTTTTGATCCACATCAAGAATAGGGCTTAAGACAGGTAAATGGAACCTTGCATCATTCCCAAGGCTCCCTGAAGGGAACACAGTCAAAACGCTGGTTTAGTTCTCCGCCTTTAAACCACCATTTTCTCTAAACTATGGGAATTAGGAGCAATGCTGGGGGGAAAGGGACAGGGACGTGGAAGAGGGCAGAGAAAGTCCAGCCTATCAAGGGGACTTGAGTACATCCATTCCTATCTGCAAAGAGTTAATCTGACAGATGCTACCATAGAGCATTTTGGGGTGCCATTTTCACATCCATTATTGCTCTGCCACCTTTTGCATTGGAAAATCTCTCCCAACCCTGACAATCAAGGCAAGTCTAGAAATAATGGGATATTTAATTCCTAGCAGCTTCTCAAAACCCTAAGGAATGCCCCTGATCGGCCTCTCTTCAAAATATATCAAATGCCATAATCAGACTAGATACTGAATGCCCAGCTAGTGCAATAGGTGAAGGAAGGCTTGCTTCAGAGCCAGCCTCAGCCTCTCCTGGAGTGCAGTCGCATCCGACTGAATTCAGATTTCACACTCCGCCAGGAATCAAAATGAAGGAATACAAAGTCCTGCCGTGGCAGAGTGAGGGGCAGTGCCCAGACAGGGGAAGTGTAGAACAGCCCCAAATGCCCAGACCATTGCACCTTAGCAATCATGGTGTCTAAGTGACTCTACCTCCGCCCTGAAGAAAGCCATTCTCTCTCCCCACTCTGCTGTTCTGCTCCCCTCCGCTTATCACACAGGCTGCTCGTGTGACATGACTCGCGGAGGATGGGCTCTTGTTCCTTTGTGCATTCTGCTCTGACCGAGTGCAAAGCTGGGCTTCGGTCCTGGCTTCCTTTTTGTTTCTCCCTTGCTTCACCTGAACAATACGGCAGCATCCCCGCATGCCACACTAGCTAACGCTCCCTGCCGCCAATGTATACACCAGCCAACAGGCAGCCCAAGACTGCAACCAGAAATCACAGTTCCGTGGCGCACAAAACGAACATTTTGTTAACTGCCACCAGCCCACTGTCATTCACTGTGTTCCCAGGAACACACTCCACTTATGGCCCAACAAAGGGAGTGTGCTAAAGCTCTCAGTTCACCAGCAACAGAGCAATTATCTACCTTTAGAAAACCCAACCTCCATCTTACAGCCCCATGCAGGGAAACCCTTTGCTACATTTCTTATGGGCTTCCACTGTATCTATTCTAGTAGTGCAGGCAACCTTCCTATGGACTCCCAAGGAAGTCCCCAGGTCCTATGGACTATCCTCAGTGCATGGTGTTCAGCAAATGCATGCATGCCGGGGCTTCCTCCGGAGAGTCATTGTCATACAAACGGCTAATAATAATAACTAGCTGACTGTGCTACAGTCGTCCCTGCCCATTTCCAGAGGGGTTTAGCCAGGGCTATTGTTGGTATGTTCATATTATTTTTGAACACAAATCGTTAGCAAAGTCTGACTCTAATGGCTGCTGTCAGCTGACTGTATTTCAGCTAAATGCAAAGGTGGGGCCAGACCCCAGTCACAGGTATCCTGGGGTAAATCCAGAGTAACTCCACTGAAGATGAAGCCTCTCATGTTACTGAGATCAGAATCCGATCCAATCTCTCTGTAGCTTTAGCTGTTACCGAGAGTGTGAAGATTTCAAGTAGTTCACGAGGCCGGGCGGGCTAGGATAGTACGATTGGAAATGGGTAATTGTTTGGTGTGGACTTTCTATGCCTCCTTCACTGTCATTCATACGCACACCCGGGGATAGCTGTGATGTGCTCCATGAAACTCACAGAGGGCTCCCTTCTAGCACTGCTGGTGGGAAGAAGCTGCGGGCGGGGGGGGGGGGGGGGTTAGGGGTAATTTCCTGGGAGCTAGATTCTGCCCCAAGTGACTAGCAGGAGGCCTGTTGTCCTCTGCCAGTGAGCTCAGTGCTGGTGGCCAATGGAGCGTGTCTGTGACTTTGTCTCCTAGTGACTCAAAGAGGAAACAGGTCCTTTCCCAGCATCACTTCGGACACAGTGTAGCAAAATAGGCTTCAATGGTTCTTGGCATTCTGCCCCACCCGTCCCCATGTTCACACCACACAGAGACACACACACTGTGCAAATGTACATACAAGTTAGAGGAGGTCAAAACACCCGAGTGCATCAAAAATGTTTTTTTTTTTTTTTCAAAAATCAAATTTTGATGAAAAATGTAATTGAAAATTTGAAATTCAGAAAATTTGGACCAACTTTAAACATCTAATCAGCCCTGAAAACAACACAGGTGCACACACACATCAAGTATGGAAACAGCTAGTTCCAGGGAAATCTAGGCAGCGGACAGCAGCAGCAAATGGAGATACACAGCCATCTCAGAATGGTTCCAGACCCCCCCTCCCCTTTTCCTGCAGTGAATCAGGTTTTGTACAGATTCCACACCCCAGACTGAGGGCTGACTCCCTCTTGCAGAACAGGGGCATGGTTCCTTTTATTGCTGTCTGTGATCGTGGGAGTAGCCCTGTAGGAAGGCATGACCATGTGCATGGGTTCTGGATCATGGCACAGGTCGCCAGGGGATCTGGCCCAATGAGGAGCTGTGAGGAGGGTGTCTGGGAATCGTCTCCTTTTGCTCAAGCAGTGTCAGCAAAGTGACTCCTGCTGCCCGCTGGGGGCCAGGCTTTTGCTCTTCCCGAACTGAAGACACACTGCCCTGCCCCTTACCCCCGTTCCTCTCCCTGGGCTTGCTGTGCAGCCGGACAGCAGGGAGCTTGCAGCATCGCGGCCCAGCCAGCACCCCGTGACTCAGAGCCGCAGCCCCCAGTGAGCTCGCGTTCCGCCTTCATCTTCTCTCTCCTTCGGAACGTAAAGCTGGCTCCTTCCTAAGTCAGGAATGGCCCGTCCAGCCAGCACCCGAGTGACCCCACGAGCCCCGCTCCGACACCGCACACCCCGCTGGCAGGAGCCATTTTTAACGAAGAGGATTTGATCAAATGAGACAGCGAGCGACTCTGGAGAAAGCCGAGGGCTTGGCTGCTGCATGCCCTAGCCATGGAGATGCCCAAGCCAAAGGGGCTCCTTTGGAGGGGACTTGCACACAGACATGGCTGGCGCCACTAGCCAGCCCGTTCCTAGTCCAGTAACGTCTCTGCTGTCATGCTTTCTCCTAGCTTAGGGTGGGGTGGCCTTAGAGGATCGTCTCTGCATCCCCAGGGACAGAGCCAGTGAGGGGGATCTTTCTGTAGCCAGGAGAGGCTCTGCAGCTTGTCCTGAAGAGGGGCCGATAGCCCCCGTGCCAGACATGCACGCCAGCCCAGCCCAAGGACGGGGACCCTCTGGCACAGTTTCCTCTGAGGCCCCGTTTCCCACAGGGCGGCAGAGCTTCACGGACGAGACTCTCCTGTTGGGGTGCTTATTAGTGCGGGGCCTCCCTTCGGTGCCACCTGGGCCCCGGGGACTGGGGAGCTGGGTGGCCGCGGGAGATGCTGCATGTTGTTCTCTTTTGCTGCGTTGGTTGCTTTCTTTTGCAGCTGCTAATGACTGACCTGAGGTCTGTTCACACACAGTCCCCTGCGTGGCTGGAGCAGCAAGACAAGATGGGGGGTTATTTTACAGTGTTCTCGTAGCCAGTGGCGCCAGGTAGGACACGGGGCGAGCCATGCGCCGTGGCACTAGCATGCAGCTGGCACGCGGGTGGCCAAACTCTCAGAGGGCAGCGCCAGGCCTAGGCACTGCTTGCATCCCACTCCAGCCTGGCAAAGGCCTGAGTGGGCAGGAACATTCCCAGGGCGGTGAGAAGTGGCCCCAGAGTGACCTGGGTGGTGGGCAGCCCTTCCCCAGGAGACAGTGCTGGAGCTGAAGCACCTCACGACATGAGGGGGTGGAGTTCGAATGATGCCCGCCAGCGTGCCGGCTCGGCTCAGGCGATTCCTCTAGAAGCCCAAGAGGAGAGCCTCCCCCGTCCTTACTTGTAGGGTGGGGCTGCGCTTCCCCAACTCCCGCCAGCCTGGCAGGAGTTTAGCGGTCAGTCCCCTTGCTCCAGTGCAGTCCTGACAAGCAGCCCCCTACGCCCTTGCAACCAGGACTCAAAGCCTGGACAGGTCTGAGCACAGGGCTGGGGCCCAGCAGCCTCTGAGCACTAATCCTGCCTCTCTGGCTCCCTCCCCTCTGCAGCCTTGGCCGCCCTCTCTGAGGTCTGATTCTGCAGCTCCCGGGGACTCCGCTTTGATTGGGGTGGAGACGAGGAGTCGCTCGTTAACGCTGGAAAGTTCTCTGAGAGTGGAAAGGGCCCAGCCTCCTGAGCAGGCCAGTGAATGCCAGAGCTCCGCGGCAGAGAGCGCCCCAATGCGGCACAGCCCAGGACAAGGGAGCAGGGCGCCCAGTGGACTCTAACAGTTTCGTTTGCCTTCTCTGCAGAGACACCGGCCGTCTGCCTGAGGGATGCTCTGTCTCGCTCCCCAGGGGGATTCCTGAGCCCTGGCCACCCGATGGCAGCGTTGTGGAGGTGCCCTGGCAAGGAAGGGGCGGCAGTTAGTCACAGCACCTCAGATGGGCACCCTGGGGAGCTGGTTTCTGTTCTTTGCCATCAATCCCCAGGAGCCAGTGTGGCTCCAGAGAAGCTCACGCTGACTGGGCTGGCTATGAGGCAGTCTGCCCGGAGCTGCAGGAGCAGCACACACAGGACACAGCCTAGGGCATTGCTGAGCGACGGCACCTGGAAGATTTGAGACGGTAGCAAACGCCACGCGTCGGCCTGTGGGTGCAGACTGCCCCGCAGCCTGCGGCCCAGCGCTGCCCCCCGTTTCACAGAGGTAGACGGCTTGCAGTGGGAGAGGGCTGGGAGACGGAGCGTGGCTAAGGCTAGCACTGGGTCAGCGGGGCTTTCTTGCCAGAGTCACTTCTCCGAGCCAGTGCAAATCCCGATGCCCGGGCCCTTTCCCGGAGTTAGTTCCCTCGGGAGGAGAACAAGCGCTAATGGCTGGGGAACGTTCTAGACGCTTACCCATGGGGGTGATGCCAAAGCAGTTCGTGCTTGTCTGAAACCTCCCCCTGGAAAGAGAACTGGGTCCTTAGGGCTCCCCCACCCCACCCTGGGGGCAGTGGGCCAGGAGGGCGGGGCTGGGTCTGCAGTGTCCATCTGCAGATTATCCTCAAGGCTGAGGGGACAGATTGCCCTGGGTTCAGCACGGGTGCAGGCTACTTCATGCGCCGGATCGGTATGAATGATGGTGCTTGGCCGTTCTGGCTTGCCGGGGTGCTCTCCACCCCCCGAGTGATATCCCGGGGTGCTAGGAGCCGAGGGGTCACCTGGCCACGGTGGTAGCTCTGGAAATACTGAATGGGAAACGGTGGCGGTGGGAAGAGCGTAAGGAACAAGCTCACCCCTCTGGCCTTTCGCCACCAGCTCATGCTGTGACTTCTCTGCCTCGGTTAACGGTCCTTTGGTGAATGGTGCTGAGCCCGGTAGCAGTGGAGCTGGGGTGGGGGCCAGGGCACCTGCTCTGAATTTCCCTGAGCCCCCGGAGCTTGTGTGGCATGATCTCCTCATGCCAGCACAATAGCTCGGGGCTCAGAGGGACCCAGGCTGTCCCTGGGCTCCTCTGCCACTGTTCATGCCTTGTCTTGATCACCCGTAGGCAACATTCTGGGGCTTTTCTCTGCCGTGCCTGTCCTGTGCAGCTGGCGTCAAGCTTGTAATAAGGGGAGATGCCTCAGGGGGATTCGCTTGCCCCTGCTGCCTGTCTGCTGGGCTGTGTGTTTAAAAACCCGTCAGCCTCCAAGAGCAACGTGGAGCACCCAGGAGGGAATGTCACCTCTCAGAACTCCTCCATCACCGGGCTAAGCAAGCGCCGCATTCCCCCGGTAAATGTAACGACTCCAGAACTTTCCTGCTGCTGGGAGGTGGGTGGGAATGCGCCTGAGGGAGGTCAGAGAGTAGCTTCCGCAGGCGGGGTGCTGTGGCGGGACTTGCAGGTGAGATTCTTTTAGCAAAAGTATCTGCAGGTGTGTTCCTGTTCAGTGAGGAACCCTCCGAAGCCAGTGTGGCGGGCGTGCCAGGGAGCTTGCATCGGGCGAGTCCAGCTATTTTCCATGTGGGCCAGTACAGCGTGTGAACGTGGCAGCGTCTGTACAGCAGGAGGGGCTGGAATCTCCTGGCTGTATGTACCTACGCCTGACGAGGGGAACCCAGGGAGCCAGGTGGGGGCACAGAGTGCCCTGTTTGGTTCCAGGGGGTTACTTCCTGGTTTCCTTTCCCCCTGAGATATTCCCTAGCACATGTGACGGATGGAGCCCGCCTTAGCTGGGAACCTTCTGCTTCTCCCACTTCACAGCTGCAGTTAGCCTCTTCTGGTTGTTCACTGTGCTTCTGCACTGTGCCCCGGGCATGCTGGGGAGAGCCCCCTAGCTAAGCACCCTTGATTCGTGGAGCCGGCCAGGTTTATGGGCAGGCCGTGGAGGAGAGCCAGAAGGCAGATCTTCACTTTTCTTTGGAATTCCATTCGTTTCCCTACTGGGCCCCTGCTCACAAGACAGCAGCTACTCAGACCAGGAAAGAAAGAGCTTTGTCTCTCCAACAGTCCAGCTGCCGCTGATGGGCTGTCAGCTACTGGCCTTTGGCCTAGCCATCAGCTTGGTGCAATTACACAGCGTTCTCCTAACCCTGTTACCCATCTCCTTCCTCTGCTTCTTCCGGCACTCTCCTGCCCAGTAGATCTGATGCCGTTAGCTCTGATGGGCTGGCCAGCTCCTAGACTCATAGACTTTAAGGTCAGAAGGGACCATTAGGATCATCTAGTCTGACCTCCTGCACAACGCAGGCCACAGAATCTCACCCGCCCACTCCTGTAATCAGGAGCGGCGCCAGGGTTTTTGCCACCCTAGGCGGCAGCGCCCCTCTGCCGTAATCGGCGGCAGCTCCTCCTCTGAAGCTGCCGCCGAATTGCTGCTGGGATATGAGTCGCTGCCGAAATTCCGCTGAGGGCGGCAAAATGCCGCCTTGCAAATCCTGCCACCCTAGGCGACCACCTAGGGTCGCCTAGTGGAAGCGCCAACCCTGCCTGTAATAATCCTCTCACCTATGTCTTAGCTATTGAAGTCCTCAAATCATGGTTTCAAGACTTCAAGGTGCAGAGAATCCTCCAGTAAGTGACCCGTGCCCCATGCTGCAGAGGAAGGTGAAAAAACCCCAGGGCCTCTGCCAATCTGCCCTGGAGGAAAATTCCTCCCCGACTCCAAATATGGATAAACCCTGAGCATGTGGGCAAGACACATCAGCCAGACACCCAGGAAAGAATTCTCTGTAGTAACTCAGATCCCACCCTCCTCGGCTCGGTCACTACGGGCCCGTCAAGCTTCCCAGACCGAGTCCACAGGCTTAGGCCGGTGGGGCTGGGGCGGCTGTGTGCAGACGTTGCGGCTCGGCTCGGGCTCTGAAGGCCAGAAAGCGGGGTGGGCTTCGGAACCCGAGCTCCAGCCTGAGATACCACCCAAGGCCCTGGCTAGACAGAGAGCGCCAGCGTGAGCCCTGCAAACCTGGGCAGAGAGATGCGAGCAGCCGGACTCTCGTCTGCCCTGGAGCTGTGGGCGTGACACCCTCCGAGCTGGTGTGAGCGAGGGGAGCGCGCGGGCTTGGTCGCTGTGTAGGCGGTGCGTGGCAGCAGGAGGGGCCGAGGGCTCTCCTAGGCCGGGATGGTGCCTGGGGCTGCGTTCGCAAAGTGCTTTATTCTCCAGTTTGGTTCTTTAGGGTCACACAGGCCAGTTCGAGCCTCAGAATAACGAACCAACCACCAAATCCCGGCCCGAGAGACACTGCAGAGCCCAACGGCGTCTCCTCCCGACAGATACCCGGAGCTGCCCCATGCCTATGCCAGCAGCGTGGGCTAACCTCCAGGGAGGTGCATCCCCCGCCAGCAAGTGGGGCTAACTGGTGCATTGTGCATGTATGTTACCGTGCAAATTTATTAACATACTAACCCAGGGAGATCTCCCGGCTCTCACACATTCTGCCCCCAGCCAAGCCTGCTCACGATGCTGGAATGTTGAGTAAGTCACTTGGGAATGAACTAATCCACTAACTGGCTGTAACGCATGCTCTACTAACCCGTCTTGTGTCGCCTCCTACTAACCGGGGACAGCACACATCCCCTTTAAAGGGGAACGGAAAAGCTTGGGTAAGTACGCCTGCAAAGAAGTCCTTCAAGCTGCTGCCCCAGGAACAGAATCTATGTGCAGTGTCCAACATTACAAACACAGCGAGGTAATCTTTGGGGAGCTGCTCCTCCATGTACCTGGCAGGGCCTGAGGGCAGGATTCTGTCTTTCCCCAGCAACATGGGGTAGTGCTCCAGGACCACCAGAAAGCAGAGGTTCGCCACACTCTCTGCTCTGCTGTCAGTGCTAGGACTCTCACAACACCCGCAGAGGAAAGACAGACTCTGCTTCGCCAGTCCTGGTAGGTCACTAGAGGAAGGCTGATTTTCCAGTGGTGTTTCTGTCTGTAATGCTGAAGTCTGCATGTGGATTCTGCTGCTGACTAAGGATCCTAGACTGGGTTTATTGACAAAAGCTTTTCAGTTCCTTTTTAAGTCGCAAGATCTCTCTCTCCTGTTACTAACACATTTCCAAATTGAATTAAACAAACTAACCTTTGCTGCTTTTTTCTCCATTTCTCTTTCCTAGTCTGTATGTTCTGTTCCTGAACTAAGATGCACTCTCTGGTTATGACATGTGGCTCTTTATTAACTGCTTGTACTAATCTCTTCTTAGTTGGTTCTATATGCTACTAACCTACACTCTTTGGCTCTTTAACTTTCTGATGCTATTCACCATGACAAATGAATGAACAGGCTTTTCCCCACCCCTCTTAATGCAACCCTCCTATATGATTCTGCTGGCCTTTTTTTCAGTGCAGCTGAACATCTTTAACTCCCATTAAGAGCTATGAGAAAGGAAGATGCTCAGGAGTTTTGAAAATTAGCCCACTGGTTTTCAATTAACTTTATGAGGCTAAGAGAAAACAATGCTATTCACAGGCTGTATAAAACGGCTGGAAGTGGCATGGTTCACATACTGGCCAGTCACTTTGTAATTTGTATTTGCCAGAAGGTCCGGTGAAACTAGCTTGCAGAGAGACCTTGTTAAAAAGCAATTAAGAAACTGCAGCTCCCACCCCAAACTCTTGAATTGCCTGGTTCATCTGTCATTGGGAATGGCCTTCACATCAGCCTTACTGCCTCTGTCACTCCTGAGCTTTGGGACGGACGTGGGGCGCTCTCAGCTTGTGCCAGCCCAGGGCTCCGTTTCCTTGTATCTCCAGTTTCCCTTGTGGCGCTGATGCATGTGGAAAGCAGTTGCCAGCACCGAGCGCCTAACTGCCAGGAGCCGAGGGGCCGAACCTGCCTGGTCGAGTGGCCCTTGTTGTCCTTACTCCTGGTCACTAACCCGAGCGGATGGGAGGTGAGGGGCAGGGAGAGGAACAGGACAAGTCGTCTAGAGGGAAATCTGCTGTCGAGGCGTTTAACATACTTTATGATGCGCTAACATTGGGCCTAGTTGCGAGGTCTCTATTCCGCTTTCACGCCGCCTGTATGGGCTGCATTCCCGTTGCCTTCTCTGGGAGTTTGCCAGAGTAAAGGCGACAGGATTTGGCCCATCCACTGTGCCTTTGGCATGCAAACCAGGAATATCCGCTAGCTAACCAGCATCCCCTCGGGGGGACCTGCAGTGATTATTAACAGGACTAACCTAACCCCTGCATGGATGGAGAGGAATGCTGGTTGCTGTCCTTTTAACTGCACTTAAATACTGTGGGCAAAGGCCCGATTCCTAAATCCGTCAGTGATAATAGATGGAGTGGGAACTTGACACCCTTAACCACCCCCAAGGCTGTGCATGAAGCCTGCAGCACAGGGTACCTGGCCAGGCAGTGGGTCCCTCCTGCACTGCTCCAAGGGGGAGGAAGGTGCCAAGCCAACAGAACATGGCTGCTAACAGGATGAGGAGACATGGGTAGCAGGAGAGGTGGGGGCTGCAAGCCAGGACATCGCAGCTCAGAGCTGGGGCGATAGTGTAACGTGTGTGTGTGGCTGACATCATCGTGAGATGTTGCACGGAGAGAGTCGTGCACGGGCGGGGGAGCAAAGGGAGGTGCCCCTGTGAGGTTCAGATGGGGAGATCGCAGTGACTCCAGGGCGGTGTGGGGAGCTCCAGAGAGAAGGGGCAGCACAGGCGACAGGGGAGCTCCCCCAGCTAGGGAGCAGAGCTGGTGGGCAGAGGTCAGAGAGCTTTGGGGGAAGATGGCAGGTGTGAGAGGAGGGCGCAGTGAGAACAGGGAGGGGGCACAGGCAGAGAGGGGAACAACGCCAGTCCATGGGCAGAGCGGGACCAGACGCAGCCTGTTGCTGGGTTACCGAGCACCCCTGTCCCCATTCCCTCCCGCTGGCCGTGCTGGGGTGAGTTTGCCCCTTCTGTGCACACGAGGGCTACACACGAGACCCTCTCCTTGAACTGCCCCCACTCGGGGGCAGCCTGGCTGTGACACTCAGGTGAGCAGAACGCACGGGAGGAGAGAGTCTGCCCGGACAGACAGACAGACAGACAGGTGCACTCTGCAGCCAGGAGCAATCGCTTGCTCTCCGGGGGTGGGCTCTCCAAGAGCAGCTCTGCCGAGTGCTTGATGGATCTGGCCTGTAACAGATCAGAACCTCTCTCATTGGTGCACACTAACCCTGGGCTGAGACGCTCTGGTGCTAACTCCCCTTTCTCTGGCTGGCTTGCTGCCTAACTACTAACAGCTGTTCTGCTTTGCCTTGAGACGTGTCACTGGAGAAGGACCCACAGCGTGAACTGGTCTTTACGCAAGTGTTATTGCCTGTTTCTGTAGCAGACCCCCCCACCTTTAACCCCTGTGTGTTTCTATACTAACCACCGCGACCTGTTCCTTTCAGGCTGATATTAACGGCTTCCTGGGGATCTCGCCACTCACCTGGCTGCCTCCTCTCGATTATCCCTCTGGGTCTGTGTGTGGCAGTGAGGTGGCAGGTGTATTTTCACCTCACACACTAACTAGTCAGGAGGCTGCCCGGCCCTGACTGCTCCCTGCTTTATTAACGTACTAAAACCTCTCCAGGGCTGGGCTCAGAATGGGTTTGGGGGATCTGTTGTTCCATGTGCTTCCTTGGAGAGTGGGGCTGTGATGCACCCCCAAATCGATGGGAAGGGCCTAGCAGGAGCGAGCATGGCTTGCCCCTTTCGGGCAAGGAGTAGAGTGAAGGGGCTGGTGGAAAGCAGCAGCTGAGATGGGGCCCTCCAGGGGAAGGAGGGCGTGCGGGCTTAGCCTGGGCAGAGTGAGGCTGGCTCAGATCACGGGGAAGCCGAGCTAGGTGAAATCAGGTGATCTGGCACAAGGCCTGGCAGAAAAAGCAAAACTTTCCTATTTTGGAGGTGAGCGAGAATCTGCCCGGGATAATGTAGCAACAGGGAAATGGCATTTCAGCCTTGGCGTTGTTCAAAGCGTGCCCGGGCCCCAGCCGGGAGCGGCAGCTCGTCCAGGCCAGCCCCCACTGTCTGTCAGGCCTTCAGTGACCTGAGCCTCCCCCGCTGCTCATGAATTAACCAGTCTGCCAGGCAGCAGGGGCTAAAAGGCTGGATTTGCTCATCCCAGGAGATGTGTGGAACACCTGAGCTCAAAAGGCCAAACCCGTGTCTGTGCCAACCTCTGTGGGACTCGGCATTTGGGAACTTCCCTGACTTTCTCTGGGTCCCCTCCTCTTCTGGTCTGTCGGTGTGCACAGGCTGGGACCCTGGGGCCTGAGGGGTGGGAGCCACTGGGAAGGCCGCAGTCTCCACAGAAGGACACCTGCTATTCTCTGACGTATGATCCAAGGGCAGCGATGCAGGGTGGGCACAGGGAGCACATGGAGGGGCTCTTACAGAACGGGCGGCTTTGCTCGGCTGGCTCGGTTGCTCTGCTCCTTGTCACTGCGCATGTTCCTTGCTCGGTGCCCTTTGGGTTCAGGGGCTTCCTGTCTCTGGCTTGGCAGGGGCAGAGATTTGCCCCCCTGCCTGTGCATGTGCAGCGACTCCAGGGGCCCAGCACAGCAAGGGAACATGGGGGTCACCAGCAGCCGCCTGCTCCAGCCCCAGTTCCTGTCCTGTGTGGCGCTGCTTTCCGGCCTCCAGGCAGGCAGCGATCCCCCCCGAGTGGGTCACAAGGCTGGGGTCCCCCATTTCCCTCCAGGGCTGTGGGGCTCTAGGCCGGCTGGGCTGGACGTGGATTTCCAGGGAGACCGGAGCGCGGGGGGATGTCGCATGCTGCGTCACGTTGGGGACCAGGGCGTCACTGGCCTTGGGCACGACGCTGGGCAGCACGTTGAGGGAGCTGGGGCTGGCGTGTGAGGAGAGGTTAAAACCTGCAGCTAAGGGGGGGTGGCAGGCACCCCCAGGAGTTGGCCCTGTGAGCGGGGAGGGAAGGGATGATCTAGGAGGCCCAGGGGATGAGGGGCAGGAGAGCTGGGGCGACGGAGCCGTCTCCCAGGGCAGACTTTCCTCAGCACAGGGGCTAGCTGGCCTGACAGCACTTCCAGCTCGAACGTCGGGGAGCGGGGATCTCCCAGCATGCCAAGCCTGGCTGGCCAGGTCTTAGACCCAAGGCAGGGTCGCTCCAGCGAGCGACGGCAGACCCCCAGGAGTCCCTGTTGCGCGTGGGTGTGCCCCCTCGCACGGCTCCGTGCACATACCTCACTGCCGCCATGGGCACTTGGGCCAGGTAGCGCTGGCTGCCGAGGGAGGCAGGAACCAGCCTAGAAGGGCCATTTGTCTGCTTGTGTGCGGCAAGTCCTGTGTTCCTAGGTACTGGAGAATCAGAGCAGGTGACAGGCCCCCAGGACTGCTCCTCTCCCCTGCCCTGCACCCAGAGGGGCAGTCCTAGGGCCAGAGGCCCCGGGGCTGGGGAGGGCGGATGGTGATGAGACACCGTCTGGAAGGGCTGGCCTGAGCACCGGCAGAGCCTGGGCCTGGCTGCTGGGGACTGCCCCCGGCAGCCCCCGTTTCCAGGGGTGAGCAGCGGCTGATGTTCCCTGCAGGGAGCGAGACCGGGAGGCGACAGAGGGAGCTTGCAGATGAGTCTCAGGCTGCTTGCGCCCCAGCCTGTCCCTTCCGGGTTTCACAAACCCTGCTGCCAACACCCCGGGGCTGCCCCACAGTCTCCATGGGGTGGGGGGGATCCCTGCCTTCCTACAGCCTTGCTGCTCTCGGGTAGAATGGGGCCCTATAGTGGGGGATGCCCCTAGTCCCTCTAGAGCCAGAGAGCTCTGGCCACGGCCAGGTGAACAGGCGTGCGAGGGGAGACGGACAGACCATGGGAGGCGGCCGTCTAAATCTTGGGGATGACGCTGCAGGCCCAGCACTGCCTGGACTGGGCAGCCTGGAGCCAGCTCCCTTCCTGCAGCTGCACTAAGCAAAGGGCCCGAAGCCGCTCACTGCTCCCGGCAGACAGGGGCGATGGAAGGGGCCTGTTTGGCCACGTCTCCTCGGTCCTGATTGTTTCCTAGTGCACGTTCTGGCCTGCTGGGGTGTCAGTGATCCAGGCCGTGGCACACCCAGCACTTGCCTTGGGAAACTGTTCCATAGCCTCAGACCGGCCATTGGGCCATTTCGCCAAGCGCCGTGTGTGTGTGTGTGTGTGTGCCTAATGGTGGTGTGTGTGTGGTGTGTATGTCTCTGATGACTCTATGTGTGCATGTGTGTGTCTGTGTGCGCAATGGCTCTGTGCATGTGTGTGTATCTCTGATGGCTTTGTGTGTGTGTGTGGGGTGTGTGTGTATGTATCTCTGATGGCTCTCTGTGTGCGTGCGTGTGTCTGCGTGTGCAATGGCTCTGTGTGTGTGTGTCTCTGATGGCTGTGTGTCTGTGTGTGCAATGGCTCTGGGGGTGTGTGTGTATCGCTGATGGCTGTGTGCATGTGTGTGCAATGGCTCTGTGTGTGTGTGTCTCTGGCTGTGTGCGTGTGTGTGCAATGGCTCTGGGGGTGTGTGTGTCTCTGATGGCTGTGTGTCTGTGTGTGCAATGGCTCTGGGTATGTGTGTCTCTGGCTGTGTGCGTGTGTGTGCAATGGCTCTGGGTATGTGTGTCTCTGGCTGTGTGCGTGTGTGTGCAATGGCGCTGGGTGTGTGTGTCTCTGGCTGTGTGCGTGTGGGTGCAATGGCTCTGGGGGTGTGTGTGTCTCTGGCTGTGTGCGTGTGTGTGCAATGGCTCTGGGTGTGTGTGTGTCTCTGATGGCTGTGTGCGTGTGTGTGCAATGGCTCTGGGTGTGTGTGTCTCTGGCTGTGTGCGTGTGTGTGCAATGGCTCTGGGTGTGTGTGTCTCTCTGATGGCTGTGTGCGTGTGTGTGCAATGGCTCTGGGTGTGTATGTCTCTGGCTGTGTGCGTGTGTGTGCAATGGCTCTGGGGGTGTGTGTGTCTCTGATGGCTGTGTGCGTGTGTGTGCAATGGCTCTGGGTGTGTGTGTCTCTGGCTGTTTGCGTGTGTGTGCAATGGCTCTGGGGGTGTGTGTGTATCGCTGATGGCTGTGTGCATGTGTGTGCAATGGCTCTGGGTATATGTGTCTCTGGCTGTGTGCGTGTGTGTGCAATGGCTCTGGGTGTGTGTGTCTCTCTGGCTGTGTGCGTGTGTGTGCAATGGCTCTGGGTGTGTGTGTCTCTGGCTGTGTGCGTGTGTGTGCAATGGCTCTGGGGGTGTGTGTCTCTCTGGCTGTGTGCGTGTGTGTGCAATGGCTCTGGGTGTGTGTGTCTCTGGCTGTGTGCGTGTGTGTGCAATGGCTCTGGGTGTGTGTGTCTCTCTGATGGCTGTGTGTGTGCAATGGCTCTGGGTGTGTGTGTCTCTCTGATGGCTGTGTGCGTGTGTGTGCAATGGCTCTGGGTGTGTGTGTCTCTGATGGCTGTGTGCGTGTGTGTGCAATGGCTCTGGGTGTGTGTGTCTCTGGCTGTGTGCGTGTGTGTGCAATGGCTCTGGGTGTGTGTGTCTCTGGCTGTGTGCATGTGTGTGCAATGGCTCTGGGTGTGTGTGTCTCTCTGATGGCTGTGTGCGTGTGTGTGCAATGGCTCTGGGTGTGTGTGTCTCTCTGATGGCTGTGTGCGTGTGTGTGCAATGGCTCTGGGTGTGTGTGTCTCTCTGATGGCTGTGTGCGTGTGTGTGCAATGGCTCTGGGTGTGTGTGTCTCTCTGATGGCTGTGTGCGTGTGTGTGCAATGGCTCTGGGTGTGTGTGTCTCTCTGATGGCTGTGTGTGTGCAATGGCTCTGGGTGTGTGTGTCTCTCTGATGGCTGTGTGCGTGTGTGTGCAATGGCTCTGGGTGTGTGTGTCTCTCTGATGGCTGTGTGTGTGCAATGGCTCTGGGTGTGTGTGTCTCTCTGATGGCTGTGTGCGTGTGTGTGCAATGGCTCTGGGTGTGTGTGTCTCTCTGATGGCTGTGTGCGTGTGTGTGCAATGGCTCTGGGTGTGTGTGTCTCTCTGATGGCTGTGTGCGTGTGTGTGCAATGGCTCTGGGTGTGTGTGTCTCTCTGATGGCTGTGTGCGTGTGTGTGCAATGGCTCTGGGTGTGTGTGTCTCTCTGATGGCTGTGTGCGTGTGTGTGCAATGGCTCTGGGTGTGTGTGTCTCTCTGATGGCTGTGTGTGTGCAATGGCTCTGGGTGTGTGTGTCTCTCTGATGGCTGTGTGCGTGTGTGTGCAATGGCTCTGGGTGTGTGTGTCTCTCTGATGGCTGTGTGTGTGCAATGGCTCTGGGTGTGTGTGTCTCTCTGATGGCTGTGTGCGTGTGTGTGCAATGGCTCTGGGTATGTGTGTTGCTCCCAAGCTGTTAGTGACGGTTGCTCTCGTGTCTGGCGAGCAGGGCTCCCTTGCAATCAGTGGGGGGCTGCCCAGGCCCCGAGGCCCAGAGACACAGTCCAATGCAGGTTGCCTGTGGGGAGAGGCGGTTAGTGAGGCCCAGGCTAAGCGCCCTGCACGAGATGGGGGGCTGGACGGGGGTTGCGTTCCTGCCCTCGGTCTGCGGTGGTTCGAGGCCAGGCTGGTGTCTGGCCGGGAGGTGGCTCGCTGGAGGGTTGGGTTTCCAGAGCACATGGACTAAAAGCCTGGCCAGCACCTTGCAGAGGAACCAGTAACAGGAGCTCCATGTGCAGCCTCTAGAGCCGCACGCTCCGCTCAGCGCTCAGCGCAGGCAGCTGCCCTGCTTGGCTGGCCCTGGCTGGAGCCCATTCCCTGCACTTTCCCCCGCCGTAGCAAACAGGGGGGTGTAGTGGGCGAGAGGCTCCGCCACAGGGCTGGGGCCGGGAACTCCCTGCCTCTCACCCAGCTTTGCCGGGTGGCCTCGGGTGAGCTGCCCCACGGGATGGGATAATGATGCCTACCTGCTCCCGGGGGAGGCTGGCATCAGTGAGCCCGAGCTCCCCTCGGGTAGCCCCTTCCTCCAGGAGGTCAGTGGGACGGAGGCCAGAGGAGGGGGCAGAGGCTGGCTTTCCAAGGGCGGGTTGGTTATTGTTCACTCCTCCCAGCTAGGGCCACACTAAATCAGAAACTCATGCATCCCAGCAGCTCCCCCGCCCCAGGAAGGGACAGGCCTTCCAGTAGGACGTCCGCAAAGACCCGAAAATGCATTGCCCCATCTGCTAGCTACACATCCAGGTATCTGCGCTCCTGGCTCACAGTGGGGCCGAGCCCCCGCAGCTCTGGCTGGCTCCCACCGGCGTCAGGGTGCTGAGGCCCCCACCGGGCCCAATCCTGCTGCTGCGGCGTGTGCAACGTCCCCCTCTAGAGGCTGGGGCTTGAGCAGGATAAAAGCTGCTCGCTGCTAAGCTTGTTCCTTCTGCCCAGGCGGGAGCGGCCTGGGATTTTTGTGCAGAAAGCCTCGGGTCTAGTCACCGCTGCCAGCCCATGTTGTTACACAGCCAAAGGTCCATGTGCGTCCGGGTAGGGAGCAGCCCCAGGGGCTCGTGGCCAGTTGGTTTGTTTCAGCCCGTCGTGTTGTACAGTAGCAGCTTTAGAGGGCACTGGGCCACTCGGGACAGGCCTTTGCTTTGTGTTCTCATGATCTAATCACTGCAGTTTTGCCGCAAGCCTCAGACCTTCCATCCTCTGCCCTAGGTCCTTGTGTTTCTGTGCAGACCCACCTGTAGGTGGGTGTGGGCCGGTTCTGGCCCTGGCTCTCACTGGGCATTGGAGGGCTCCTTCCTCTTGCACAGCAAAAGCAAAACTCCCACTGCAGAAACATCTCATAAGCAAGGGGTGCATTTGACAAGTGGGGAACAACCCAGGGCCTGACCCTCTCCCCTTTACTCTCTGAGTCAGGCTCACTCGTGGGGTAGGGCCAGCCAGGAGGCAGAGCGAGGCCCATGGCATTCCAAACGGTCGGGCTCTAGGGGAAAAATGAAGATCATAAAAAAAAACCAAAGCAAAGAAAAACCTGCTGCTAGCGGAACCAGATTGTTCTCCTCCGGATATACACAACCCCGAAGGTCGGCAGTGGGCCGCTGCTCGTGTCGGGAATGGGCCGGTTCCACGCCTCCGTGGAAATGACTGCATTTGCTGACGGTGTGCTCGCCTGAACGGTTCAGATACAATTGTTCCTATTCACTGGTCAGGAACCTGTTTCCAAAGGGTTGAACCACACAAAGGTCTAGGAGCAGCAGCGATGCAAAGGGAGTTGTGGGGAAATGAGATGCGAAGCTGTCTAATTTAAATGCTAGACAATCCCTGGCACACATGCCTGCAGAGCAGCGAGGACCAGAGGCTAGACTAGGCTTCCTAGAAGCAAACCTGGGGCAAGGAGGCTGGGAGTGCAATTCCCGGAGGAAAAGAATCAAGTAGATCCCACTGACCCTAATTTTTCCAACTAGCAGGAAAAAGCCTTTGATAGGCTGGGTGAGCTGAAGCCAGTAGAATAATGCCCGACCCAAACCTGGTCTGCACCCGAGGTGAACTTTAATTGGAACTGGGTACAAGAATGTGGTTCCCGGTATTTTCCCTTCTGAGTCTGCACTCCGGGCAGGCCTGGATCCGAAATGGCCGGGGCTCTGGAATGGCAGGCAGGCTGGCTTCACGAGATCACCAGTTCAGGTCCGCATGGAGTGTGGACAGCTCAGGTCAGGTCACCAGGAGCACCCAAGCCCTGGGGTAATTCTACAGCCTCAGCCCTTGGAGATTTGCCCCTCGCTGTGCATCTCACGTTCATGGAGCGTTAGCTCTGTATAATGCTAATGCTGTGGGCGACGAGCCCTGGCCCCCTGCAGCCCAGTCAATTACAGCGTCCCCCCGCAGCCCAGCACCAAGGAGAATTAGCAGCCTGGCCGGTTAGCACGGCCCCAAAGGCCAGAGAATCCATCCCAAGGCCCTGCCCGTCAGCCTGGTGGGGGGCAGAGAGCGGTTGGGGAGAGAACATCACGCAGCTGGGCCCGGCCTTTGTGCGGCTCTGGAGAAGCAGGCTCCTGGCCCCGCGGTGTTGCCCGCTCACGGTGTAAAACCAGCGCCAGCAGGCGTGCCGCGGATCTGTGAACAGCCCCGGCTCTGTGCGCGCCTGGGGCTCCCGATGGACTGTGACCACTGGCTCAAGCCTGTAACGTCTGCTCTAAACATGTCAATTCTG
Source organism: Macrochelys suwanniensis (assembly GCA_033296515.1). Lineage (NCBI taxonomy): Eukaryota > Metazoa > Chordata > Testudines > Chelydridae > Macrochelys > Macrochelys suwanniensis. Next base: position 2,019,167 of record CM065789.1, on the reverse strand, counting down.
CAAATGCCTGTGCAGCCCCGTGTCTTTGTGTGGCGCCGTGGTGGGGGCTCTCTGCTCGGCGGCCGGCCCTTGCCTGCCCAGCAGGAAGGGGCAGAACGAAGGGAGCTGCTGCTGCAGCCAGGCCGGGGTTTGCTGTGTGTCAGCCCGAGAGCTGTGTAGGTGCTGGGCCCGGGAACCTGGACTGCCTGGCTGCCGGAAAGCCCCCAGAGGCCAACGCAGCGGAGGCGGTCAGGGCAATCTCAGCCTCCGGCAGCCGGACGGGCAGCGTGTGAGCCGCTGAATGTGGAGCACCCACCGGGGCAGGCCAGCCTCCCCCCACTCCCCCCCCCACACACACACTGACAGGCGGGACACAGCCCCAGCATGGATGGCACCTGCTTTGCCGGTCAGCGTCACACCTCGGGGGAGGGGGGGTGTCTGCGCCGGCCAGGCCTGGGCTGGGGGTGGGAGTGGGGGTGGAATGGGCAGGGTGGGGAGGGGGGCGCCAGCACAGTGCCCCAGAGGGGCCTGCGAGGCTGGGCACAGTGGGGGGCGCTGTCTGGATGAAGCCAGTGCTGGGGCCAATGAAAATCAATCTGCCCCTGCTGGCCTGACCCTGTGAACGCTGCCGATCTGCGACCCTGTAGCAGGGAGCCCAGGGCCCCCTGGCAGTGGGGGGGGGGGGGGGGGCGCAGCCCCGGCTACAGGAGGCCGGGCAGAGAGCGGAAGAGTTTTGTCCCTGTGGCGCCGCGGGGAGCTGAGAGATGCAGTGATGCCCCAGGTAGGGTGACCGGGTGGGACACCCGTTGGAAAAGGGACCCTGGCGGCTCCGGTCAGCACCCCTGACCGGGCGGTGCTGCGGGGCTAAGGCAGGCTAGTCCCTGCCTGTCCTGGCTCCGCACTGCGCCCCGCAAGTGGCCAGCAGGTCCGGCTCCTAGGTGGGGGGAGCTACGGGGCTCTGCGCGTTGCCCCGCCCCGAGCACTAAAACCAGCCAATGGGAGCTGCGGGGGGGGGGGGGAGGCGGTGCCTGTGGGTGAGAGCAGCACGCGGCGACTCCTGGCCCCCCTGCCTAGGAGCCGGACCTGCTGCTGGCAGTTTCCAGGGCCCAGCGTGGAGCCAGGACAGGCAGGGAGCCTGCCACGCCACGGCCTGGGAGGGGGCGGGGCCTCGGGGAAGGGGCAGGGCAGGGGGTGGGGTCTCACGGAATGGGGGGGCCCTCAGGGAAGGGACAGGGGTGGGGTCTTGGGGAAGGGTGTTCAGTTTTGTGCGATTAGAAAGTTGGCCACCTCAGCCCCAGGGTCACCCCGCCAGGCAGCGGTGGAGCTGGGAACAGCGCTTGGGCCTTGGCCACAAGGTACCGCTCTTGGGCCCAGGCCGTGGCGACGCAGACACTGGGGTCAGCACGCAGATCTCATAAAACCAGAGCAGACGGTGCAGTGACTCCCCCTCGCTGGATCCCCAGGGTCTGCTCTGCCCCGGCTCTGGCTCTGATGGGAGCTCCCCTCGGCAGGGGACGTGTGTGTTTTACAGAGCCTGGCACGGGCAGCTCCAAACGATAGCACCAGCAGCACAGGGCTCTGGCCGCCAGTCTCCTCCGCCGGGCATCGGGAAACTCGTAAGTGGCTGGAACTGGAGCTGCAACCAGCATGGACTCTGCCCCCATACCCTGGAGCCCCCCCCCCATGTCCCTGGAACCTGCCCCTATACGCCTGGAGCCTGCCCCCATGTCCCTGGAACCTGCCCCTATATGCCTGGAGCCTGCCCCCATGTCCCTGGAACCTGCCCCTATATGCCTGGAGCCTGCCCCCATGTCCCTGGAACCTGCCCCTATACACCTGGAGCCTGCCCCTATGCCCTGGTGCCATGTGAAGCCAGCAATGTCCATGACTCCAGGGTCAGCAAGGTACTGGCTAGAATACCTCCGGAAAGCCACTTGGAGAAGCTCCTATTTACAGCTTCCGGTTTGGGCTCTTCTGGGCTCCCCCGGGACAGCGGCTGCCTGTGATCAGGAAACAGGCACAGAGAGTCTGGCAGGGGAGCCCAGCCTGCCCCAGCACTTGGCACTCCGGGGCCAGACACAGCCAGGCTGCATCCCCAGAGCATCCCCCCAGTGCCAGGCCAGGGGTTCGCACGGGCCACGGCTGCACTGCATGTAAGCATATAAAATAGACTGGTTTGGAGCAGGGGGTGGAAGCTCCCTGCAAACGGGGGTGCTGGGGTAGGAAGTGGACTGAGGGGAGGTCTGAGATGCAGCCGATGGGGTTGGCAGCCGGCTCCAGGCTGGGCAGGAGGATCCCGGGGGTTCCTACTTCTTCCAGGGTCCGTTCCTGCTCCTCTGAGTCCCGCTATAACCCCCCGCCCCGCCCCACCAGGTGTGCACACGTTTATGTGGCGGGGTAGAGCCCCCCAACATTTCCATTGTAGGGACATGAGCCCCGCTGTCCCTCAGTGCCGCTGCCCCTGGTTTGAAGATTGCCCTGTCTATAGAAGCAGGGCAATAAACCCAGCGTCTTTCTACCTGAGAGTCTGCAGGGCTCACTCCCCTGGCTGCACGGAGCGTGCTTCGTGCGAAGAGTCACTGCAGGGAGATTCCCTGGGCAGCGCCCGCCAGCCATGCTGGCTGCAGCAGGAGGATAAGGCAGGAGTCGCAGCAGCAAACCCCGCGGCCAGCAGGGAGCGTTTGCGGGCCTGGGCACTCGTTTGTATCCGTTAGAAACACGGATATTTGCATCTGAGAACAGCGAACCCTCAGACAGCAGCGATTGTGTGGCAGTTGTGTTGCGGTGCTACAGTCGTGTCGCTGTGCTACAGTCATGTCCCAGTGCAACAGTCGTGTTGCTAGGTTGTGCTACACTCATGTCGCTGGGTTGTGCTACAGTAGTATCCCAGTGCAACAGTTGTGTTGCTGTGCTACAGTCGTGTTGCTAGGTTGTGCTACACTCATGTCGCTGGGTTGTGCTGCAGTTGTGTCGCTGTGCTACAGTTGTGCCACTGGGTTGTGCTACAGCCATGTTGCTGGGCTATGCTACAGTCGGATCATTGGGTGACAGTGACCCCTGGGCCCAGCATCACACACATCCCACTGCAGCCCTCACAATAGGGCTCAAACGGGGCGTCAGTGGTGCCTAGGCCTTGGCCAGCCACTGCCCGGGGTGACGCCCCCCTGTTTGCACGGGAACCTGCCTGCAGCCTGGCTGCACTGCGTGTGCTGGGCTTATCCCGCTGTGACACGGGGTGAGGCCTGCTAATCGCGGGGGGCCATCGCTACCAAGCACCTGCGTCACTGCCCCCTTCCTCCCCACCCGTCCCCTGTCTGCTGTGTGCTGCGGGGCCTCTGGCAAGGGGGCAGCAGATGGTGCTGTTGCACCAGGAAAGCCCCTGTCCCAGGTGTGCCCGTGCAGGCCGCGGTATCTCCTGCCAGTGCTGACGCTGGAGATGAGCTGGTGAGCGCCGGCTGCCTGGGCCTGACCTGGGCAGGCCGGACTGACACTAACCCGAGCTGCTGAGCCGGCTGCAGCCCCGGGTGCACCACAGGGCAGGGGCTTCTGTGGGAGAGTCTCCGGCGGGGGCCCTGGCTGGAAACCGCTGCTGGGAGCCGGAAGACAAGGAAGAAGCAGCGACGGGGCGGGGGGGGGGAAGCTCCAGGGAAGCATCCGCACCCCGGCAGCATGTGCTTCCCCACAGACACGTCGCCTGCCCCCCGGGCGTGGGAATCGCTCAGACCTGACGACCCAGAAGCACGTTGGGGAAAGTTCAGAGCTGGCGCTGCCCCTTCCGGCTGGGCGCTGCCCTGCCCTGAACCAGCCGGCTGGCAGCCTGGCACTCAGGGCACCCTGCTGCCCCAGCCACGTCCCTGAGCTGACGGGCTGGCTGAGCTCCTGAGAGACAGGGTGCCCCTCAGTGCCTGCCGGGGAAGCGACGGGGGCCGGTCTGCAGTGGGGGTGATCAGAGTGGGGTGCAGGGGAGTTACAGGCAAGGGAAACAATTCCGAAGCGGCTGGTGTGGAGATGAGTGCTTTAATTCTGCCTCTCTCCGGAGCCAGGTGCGGGCTCTTTTGGGATGCACCCCACTGCAGGCAGGGAGCAGAGAGCTGCTCCAAGAAGGGGGCAGGACCAAGGTGGACTTCACTCACACAGAACCAGGCACACACCCCCTCCTAAGGCACGACTGAGCAAATCCCAGCCATTCACCCCAGGCATGCAGCCCCCAGAGATTGAACAGCATCACACCCCCGACATGGCATGACACCATGTCCCAATGCAAAGCAGCTGTGGGGAACTGGGAATGTTGATTTATTCCTGTGACAAAATGTGTGACTCGGTTTCCCCTCTCACCTTGTATTGCTACCCTCTACTTGCAAAAGGTTGATGGGGGGGTGGTACCCAGGATCTGGCAGCCCATGAGTGGAGCTATGGGATCATGAGATATTCAGAGGTGTATTGTGTTAACTCTGTAAATATTACATGTATCTGTACAGGCTAGGGGTTGTTTTCTAGCTCCCTGGGGGGTTTCAGGACTTTCCTGAAGGAACTAAAATCACTGGGGTGAGGGTATGTGTGTGTGTCGGGGGGAGGGTAATCAATGCAAATCTCGAGGCTGGTAACCAGTCCGGAGAAGCCTCACCCCCCGCTCCCGCCAGGAGAAACAGCATCTCCTGGTTTAACCCAGTTCAAGAGACTGCCCTGGCGAAGGAGGTCACTCTCACTGATACAGCAACGGGCACGACGCTGCGACCAGGAGGGACAGGCCCTGCGGACACTGAAACCTGCCCAGGTCCTCCTGGGGAAGCGGGGTGCCTGCCTGGCAAGCTGACACTCAGGTGAGCTGCTCACCGGTTTTAACGTGTGTTTTCTCTGTAATGACTTTGTTCTGAATAAACAGTACTTTGCTCTATGAAGGCTGGCTGGTCACTGGGGGGCAGAGGTGGAGCTACCTCAAGAACCGCAACACCTAAATTGTTATTATTTTTGATACCGAGCAGTGCGCCTGGAGTGCGATAGACAAGGTTCCTGCCCCGGGACTCACAATTCACAGACATGCAGCGACCAAGCCCGGCTAGGAGCCATGAGTTTCCAGAGGGTTTGTGTGTCTGGCTGGTCTGCGCTCCAGGGCCTGCTGGAAGCAATGCCCTTAAGGAGGAGAGGGTGCTGGGGGTGGGCGGGACGGAAGGGGTATCACGGGGAGGGTCTATGGGGAGGGGCAGAGCTGAGTGTGTGGCGTGGAAGCGAGGGGGGGCGGGGTGTTCAGGCCTGCCCTGGTTCCCTCCCCACATTCCAGGCATGATCGTGTCGTACGCGTGCGGATCAGGAGCTCCCACTGCTCTGGTAGTGCTCCAGTGCACCAGGCCTGCCCTCGACACGCCCTGTGCCCACAGTGATCTGGAAACACGGCTGGACCCTCCCAGCCCGCAGCGGGTGAGCAGGGCTAGTCCCACTGAACGGGGGAGCAAGGTCAGAGCCAGGAGTGACTGGTGCGCCGGAGATCCTGGGCCCAGGCCCCTGCTCAGAGCTGCCCTCTCCTGACCGTGGAGTTTGCCGGGCCCTTAAGGAGCTGACAGTGAAGGAAAGTTAAAAAAGACAAGTCAGGTCAGCTGCTTTCGCTGGGCTCTGCACAGGCTCAGCAGGCCCCAGAGTTCACGTTGTTACGTTATCCACCTCTTTTCTTTACCACTGCCCCACTGGGGGTGCCCAGCACAAACGCTGCAAGCAGGTGCGTGTGCATTAGTGAGCATGAGCGGGGGTGTGTGTGCATGTCCGATTGTGTGTGTGGCTGCAGGAGAGCCCCCTCGCACAGCACAAGCAGCTCTGGAGCCGGAAGGAAAAGGGACATTGTCAAGTGACACAGCAGAGCGGCAGAGACCAGATGGAACCGGCAAACTCCACCCTGCCAGGTGGTGGTGGTGGGGGCACCTGCTGCTCGGTGGTTGTAGTAAGAAGAGGGCCTGAAACATAAGGCCTTGTACTGGAGACCTGGTGTGAGGCCTGATCTAAAGCCATGGTTAAAACTTGCTGACATAAAGCAAAGTTAAGATGTGAGCAAGAGGCAGGCCCTGCTCACAGAATTTGGCAAGAACAGGGTTGATATTGTAAAAACACATACTCCTGAGAGGTGCTAGGCACAAAACACTCACGCAAGCTCATTCCAGAAGGTGATACCAGAACACACCAATAAACACATTCCCCAAAGAGGACAGGAACATGCTGGCCCATCTTAAGGATAAGGTCAGGATGACAGCATGATGAATAGAGATGTTTTGATCAAACCTCCAGATACAAGGCAATGGGCGGCGCCCTGAGACATCATGGGCGATACGTCACTTGTTTGTACTGCTGTATAAAGATGTCTCTCAGAGGGAGTGTCTTTGTCTGGCCTAGGGGATAGTGGAAAGTCCCGCCACTGACTGAGCCGGTCCATTGTCATGAGCATACACGTGTTAGTGCACCCGTAACCACTGAGCTGGGGCATTAGCACCCTGCTTCGCCGGCAGTAAACCTGACCAAGCACCTTCGCTACGAGCCGAGTCTGTACATTTATTGGGTGATTCGCTCCAGGTCAGCGCAGAGCTGGGACAGCACACAGGTGATCACACGAGAGAACATGCACGCAGCCAAACATCTAACAACCGTGGTGACTGACATCACCGGGCTGTGCGCTAGTGACCGTGAGCCACACTTGGGATTTTAATTAAGGGTCAGATTCCCATTTTACATCGATGGTGGTGGGCCGCTGGGGCCAATGGGGCTTTGGCTGGACTGTGACTCTCCCCTCAGTGCTCGGTTTGGGTTGGAATTCCCCCAGGACCCAAGCAGAGTCCCGCATGGGATTTTCAACATGTCCTGCCCAGCGGGGCGCCTCAGTGGGTGCACAGAGCCGGGGCCGTGCCGCATTCCCGGCAGATGCAGCGACGTGGGAGCTCTGTGCCCATGGGGAGACGGGCAGCGCCCCCAGATAACGGGCCGGCCGCATGACTGGGGATTTAGGTCTGACTGGTGCAGACAGGAAGCTCTTCCCTCTGCCCGCCAACGTCCCCCCAGTCTTCTTGGGAGTTAACTTCAGCCAGCCACACACTGGTCTCAGCCAGGCAGTGGGGTAGGCGCTGCCTGGGAGTGACACATAGACCCGGCGCCATCTTCACCGTGTTGGCAGCTGATCCCCTTTCTCCAGGAGGCTGCACGTAAATCCTGACGAAGACGAGGAGGGAACAGAGTCGGGGTGCACAGGGAGCACAGGGAGCAATGTCTGGTGGGAAGGCAGGCTCCAGGGGGAGTCCCTCGGGAAGGACTCACCATTCGAGAGAGGCTCCCCGAGCACCAGCTGCCCCTCGCCGCTCCTGAGACTGGCCTGACTGACCTGCCCAGACAGGGGCACAAGCATCAACCGGCGCCCTTTACTCATGGAAATCAGAAAACTGCCCGTCAGAGCCACTGGAGTGGTGTCTGCTCCGAACCCGGTCTGGGGAGGGTCTAGGATATCGGCGGTAGGCGCTGGCTGGAGACAGCTGTTCATAGCTTCTCACGAGGGGAGATTTGACACTGGGCAGCAGCCCCCAGGGAAGGTCTCCTCGGGATGTCTGGCTTTGTCATCTCAGTGCCTAGGAGCTCTGGTCGCTCATGACTTTCCTTTCCCAACCAGGAAAGGCCAGGGTTAGAGTCCTGGCTGGTGGCTGTGTACCCCTCTGCACCTGCTGTAGGACCAGGAGGCTGGGTGAGGAGAAGGTGGATGCGGTGGTCCTCGTTCTGTGCGTGGCACCTGGTTCCTGCATCCCAAGAAGATACCGCTTGGAGGCAGTTGACCTTTTTGGGGAAGAAGTCTGGAAGTTCCTCTCGCTGAGATGCAACGTGGACTGCCAGGCACACTCAGCGGCTCTCCATCTACCCAGCTGAAGTGGGGCCTCGGTGCAGCTCACGCCCTACCAGACGGTTTGTGGACAGGATGCATCTGAATCGCAGTGTTTATTTTTACCCAAGTCAGCAGCGTTTTCACATGTCACAGCAAGTTCCTCAAAAACATGTTGACAGAAAACGTCTGTAAGCAAGAGAAATGCTGCTTATTTGCATCAAATTACAAAGTAATTCTGTGAAATTGATACAGGGCGTTTATGGTAACATCTGTAAACAGCGCGGCTCCCTGCGCCAGACTGAGAGCAGGCAATGAGGAGGCTCGACGGGACTCACAGATGGAGAGCTCCACCACCAAGGCTGGGGACCGCTCCTGTAGCTCTGAATCTCCTGGAGGACCATTCACTCTTGCATTGGCTGCAATGGGGACACAGCATTTCCACCCTCCGGCCTGGAATCCTGCCTCTAGCATCAGAGGCTTCAGAGAAAGGAGCAAAAAACCACTTGTGAGCACTTATGAAAGGACCTGTCCCCAGGGGAAGTCTCTTTCCAACCCCTCATCTAGTGCCTGGCCCAGGGTCTGCAGCAGGGCACTGTGGAATCCTTCTCACTAGAGCTGCCAGCGACATGAGAAACGTGTCATGCAAGACTTCAAAATTCGGATGCTGCTTTTCTTTTCGTCCCCTTTTGCTTTATTTAATTTTGTTTTTTTGCATTTCCTTTTGGGGAGGGGGGATTTGTATCAAAAACATCGACCCGGTTCCTGACTTTTGATGTTGATAAAACTTCTGGACTTTTTAAAATACGGCACAACGTGTGTCGTGCGAAATGACAGGTTGTGACACTGTCGACAAGTTTGCACAAAAAAATTCTTATTGACGGGAAAACTTGTCTTTAGAAAAATGTCGTTGTACCCATAGAATATACAGCTGCCTCCTCGTGAATATGGCTGGCCAGGTTCTCACTGTGCAGAGAAATGCCCAGGCACAAGCTATGTCACGATGGTGTTGAGGTAAGCGTGTTTATCAATAATTTTAGGGTAAAATACAACCCAGGGATGTTAGAATTGCCCCAAACCAAGTGTTATAAACCCAGGAAATTCACAATGTAGGTGACACGTAATGTAAAAGAAATTCAGACAAACGAAGCTATGGCAATGGGCAGTTGGGGTGTCCTGATTTACCTGTGCCCCGTGGTGCTGCCATGTAATGCACAGAGCGAGTTCAGTTGTTTCTGGTCACAGAATAGATACAAACTGAGTTTTAAAGACACATTAGAGATTTCCTCCCCCCTTCCCCCAACTCTCCCCCCTTCATCGAGTCAACCTGTGTCAGTGTGTGTTCCCTGCCATGTGGTTCTCAGGCCAGCCGAGCACAATCCAGCAAACTGCCAAGCTCCCTCTGCCCTCACTGACGTCTATGGGAGCTGAAAGCACCCAGGACCTTGGAGGGCGATGGGGATATTCAGTCTGACCCAAAGGTCACCGAGCGCCACTCGCCCCTCTCACGGAACTCACTATAGGGCTGAAATAACTCTCCCCAAGCCACGTTTCTCTCCGAACTCAGTTACTGAGGGTCTCTGCTCACTAGGGTGACCAGATAGCAAATGTGAAAAATCGGGACAGGGGGTGGGAGGTAATAGGAGCCTATATAAGAAAAAGACCCCAAAATCGGGACTGTCTCTATAAGGGCATCTGGTCACCCTACTGCTCACTCCCACAGCACATACCCCCGTGACTGGCTAGTCTGGAAAGGTTAAGAAAGATGAAGAGTACGAAATGTACGCTCTTTCCAGAACGTTCTCCATGCCTGGGCGCTTTAGGCAGCATGTCCATCGAGGGCTGTTCCTGGGACAGAATACGTCCAGGTCACTTGATGGGCTGTGGGCAAGAGTAGGTGTGATTGGAAGCTCAGCCTGGACGGGACCCTCCATTTGTAGCAGGAACAGACTCTGCTGGGAATCTGAAACAGCCTTACCCTGGTGGGACAACGGGGCTGGTACTGCGGAGTCGCTCGGGCCCTGTCTGCAATCCAGCTGCTACAGCAGCCCAGCTAGAGGCTTCCTACTTAGCGTTGCCGGGTGCCCAGTTTTCAACTGGAAAGTCCAGTCAAAAAGGGGACTGGGCAGCGTCTGGTCAGATGTCCCAACTGGACACCAAAAGTCCAGTTACTGTGGGCCCGGGAGGTGCCGGGTCATGGGCAGGTAGCAGACAGCACATCAGGCTGCAGCTTCTGTCCCAGCCCCAGAGCAGAGGGAGCCCAGCTAGGGGAGGGAGCTGGAGAGGATTGAGCAATGAGGGAGCGGGAGGAGGGAGCAGAGAGCGATGGGGGAAGAGGTGGGACTGGGGCAGAGCCTCAAAGGAAGAGGCGGGATAGGCCCTCAGGGGAAGAGGTGGGACGGGGGGTGGGAGGATCCGGTTTTCAAAACGTAGAAAGTTGGCAAACCTATGAATCCTACTCGGGCAGGGGGGCTTTATCCGCTGCTATACATAACCCCCTTCTCCAAGAGGCAGAAGAATTCTTCTGTGGACCTAGCTCTGCCTACACACAGCCCCGAGCGATGTAGCAAGGTCGATCTAATATTTAAGGGCAGACCAGGCCTGAACCTTACTTTGCTTCATAGCTCCATCTGTAAAGCAGGGACCACATTCCTCACCTCTCGGGGCGATTCGTTAGTTAGTTATTTATGAGGTGCTTTGAGATCCCTGGTTTCAATAAGGCAGGAAAGATGAAGGAGCTATTGGATGAAATGCAGCCGTCTCCCCCGGGCCTGCTGTGACGCAACACGGCAACATCTATCAACACAAAAAGTCAGGAAATGCCGAAGTTAAGGTTCTTGTAGTCACATTAACTCAAGCACATGCCACCCCCTACACGTCAGTTACATTTATCAGGCTGGCCAGCCAGCAGAAATATTAATATGCCGGCCACATGGGCCTTTTATTTCTGTGGCGCTCACCCCTGGGGGGCTGCAGTTGTTTGGCGGCAGACGTTTTTACTCAAGGCTGGGTGAGCGGGGCAGCAGCACGCCTGAGCAAGCGACAGATGAGGGCAGCAGCTGCAGAAGTCGAGACATAGTGGTCGACCTCACCCTGGTGCTGAGTGCTCTGGCCCCGATTCAGCAATACACTTAGGCACACCTTTGACTTTAAGCGCGTGGGTCCTTCCAGTCAGTGGTAATAGCTCTTGCAACTGCAGGACCATAAGTACCTTCCGGCTAGTAGCACAATAGCCACAGCCATTGCTGTGGTCTTGGGCTGGCTTCCCTTCCACTAGATCCACTTCTGGCGAGCGTGCTCTCTCTCTTTCGCTCTCTCTCACGTATGTATTAGCTAGTTTGTTTGCTTGACTATTAGCTGCCTCAGGAGCGCTGGATGGTGTAACAACATTTACATCAAATACCTGTTTCTAAAACAATCACAAACCAAGGGCCAAAGCAGGACGGGGCCCATGGACCCTAAATAAGAAAACAGAACCACCCCAGCCCCTTCCTGCCCCATCATACCACTTCCCCGCCTCCGGACTCTCATCCCCCATCACTGCTGACGCATCTCCATCACCCTAGCTCCCCAGAAGCCTGGGGAAACAGGTGAAGGAGGCAGCTGCTATTAGCCACCGGTTACCCCAGTCAAAGCATGTGGGTGCATTTTCAGGCCCACGGGTAAGCCAGTCACTGCCTGCTCCCCAGGAGAGACAGGCGCTCCCACAACCTGCATTGTTTGGGACTCAGGGGGACGCTGTCACTGAAGCAGTGATGGATTTTAAATACACTTACAGGGCGTCCCAGAGGGAAGGCTTTACGCCATGGCATTTAGCATCCTGACTAATATCTTGGTAACCCTGGCCTCCTAGGTGGCTGCTTATCTCCATGCTAGGTAATAGCTTTATTCAAAGGGAGAGTTGCACAGGCCTAGTGAAATGTCACTTGTTTTCCAGGTGGTTCTGACTGTTTCCTATCTTGCAGCAAACAGAGTTGAAAACCATATGTGAAAGAATGAATAAAGCAGAAGCTTAGACTGTGAGGTCCCTGGCCCGTCTTGAAGCAATTAAAATATCAGTTCCAAACTTCCGTGCGTGTAAAGCCACCGTCCTTTCTTCTTTTACCTTTGTGGAAGAAGACAGGGGCTGTGATTTGGTTGGGAACCGGAACAAATATTTATCTCTAGCCGGAAACAAAGAATGCAGCAGCGCAGCTGAAGGCAGCCTGAACAGAATAAGTTGTGATTTATTTACATCGGTGGGTGATTTGTTTCCTTTCTACAGCACCTTGCAGAAACCACCATTCTTTTATTCTCAGGTACTTTATAAAAGAAAAGCCACTGGATCATTCAACCTAATAAGCAATGCTCCCTGATTGCCTGGCTTATAGAGCAGGCTGTTTATTAACTAGTTAAAAGCCATTTAAATGAAAACCCACCTCCTATCATCCTAGCAAATATTGTTGGCTGCTTGATCATATAGGTTTCCTGGGATGGAGAATCATGTATAGCAGGGGTAGGCAACCTATGGCACGCAGCACACGAGCTGATTTTCAGTGGCACTCACACTGCCCGGGTCCTGGCCACCGGTCCGGGGGACTCTGCATTTTAATTTAATTTTAAATTAAGCTTCTTAAACTTCAGAGCATCCCCCCTTAGTGGGCTCAAACCCCCACTCGTCGGGTCATTGAAAATCCAAACTTTCCTCCCCATCGCTGCCCCCTCCTGGCTCATCTCCATCTGGAGGGACACTTAGAGTGGGCCTATATCGAGCTGGCTCTTGGGACTGATCATCTGCCTCAGGGCCGGCTCCAGGCACCAGCAAAGGAAGCAGGTGCTTGGGGAGGCACATCTGAAGGGGCGGCAATCCGGCCATTCCTGGGGCGGCACATTTCAAGGGCGTGGTGTTTTTTTTTTTCCCTTCGGCAGCTCCGGCTGTGGCTTTTTTTTTTTTCCCGCTTGGGGCGGCAAAAAAGCTAGAGCCAGCCCCGATCTGCCCCGAGCTGCATTTTTATGCCCCGATCCCTCACCTTGCTGGCTGCCCCAGTACAAAGCGGTGCAGCCAGTGCCCTGTGCTGGGGTGGCCAGAACCCGACCGTCTGCACCGAGCGGCGATGTGGTGCTGCTGGCAAACCAACCCGGCGCTCGGGTTGTGCTTCGCTGGGACGAAAGCCAGGTGCGGGGGGCGGGGGGGGGGGGGCTGAGCTGCTGACTGCGCTGGAACCGTCTCTCTCCCGTGCTAGGTGTGGTGGGGACTTAATTCCTGCCAGCAGGATTTGGCCGCCGAGTGAAGCTGCCAGTCTGACCGCTGGGCGCTGAGCACCCGCACGGCTTGGTGAAGCCAAGGAAGCTGCAGGTGCGCAGCAGGACACTGGGTCACGCACTTTCCTTAGGTGCCTAAATCTGCACAGCAGCCTCATTTTAGCCACCCAAATGTGAGGCTTTTGGCTGACAAATACAGAGCAGCCCGGCAGGGCTAGTCCCCGGCTGACCGCAATGTCTGCAGGGGCCGGACGGAGTGGAATAACTGGTGAGGACGCATCTCCGTTCCCCAGATACCAGCTCCGGGGCCAGGCGTCTCCTGCGCAGCCGGAGGGATTTCTTTGCGCAGCCCTGCTTCAGACGAGAGAACCCTGCCATCAGGGGGTGGGTGAAGGGGAAACAGGGAGCAAGGCAAGCCCTGCCCAGCCCCTGCTGCAGGGAGAGCACCCTAAAGCATGTCTGAATGCTGCCCAAGCGTGATCTCCTCCCCCAAGCCAGGGGATCACACCACGGGCGCACGGGGCAGGCGAGTTCTCTGATGAGCCTGGCTTGCTGAGCCTGGCCTGGTGGTGCACTCTCATTAATACACAGCATTGTACGGCAATCCATAATTAGATGCTAACTGAGTTTTCTGTAAGATTGGGTGAAGGAAGGTCACCAAGGTAGAACAGGAGTCAGCTTATTGTTATTATCAATCAATAACCTATTTATTTTCCAACATTCCTATTAACCTCTTGTAGCCAGTCGCCGTTTCAATTTGAAAAGGCTGCACTGCCTGGGTTTGCTGACTGGACAACTCTGATTGAAAACGTACCGGTGACCCGACCCCCCAGGCAGAATCCAATTAAAATCATTTTCATTTGTAGATTAATATTTTTTAACATGTTCTACAGTCCTGGCTTCAGCGTTTCACACCGTAACTGCTGCCTCATTACAGGAGCAGCGTGTGTCGGTAATGTCATGAGAAAATAATGACAATTAATTAGACAGTCAGACAATAGGATTGTTCCCTTTATGGGGAACGGGGCATTCCCATGATGTCTCTTTTGATGTTCCATGCAGCGGGCTGGGCAGGCGAGGGCGAGCAGCCGGAATCATCATCCTAAACTCAGACCCCCGTGGAGTGCTGAGGAAACGTTCCTCGGACCCTCCAGCATGGCCGCCGGGATCGGATCTGGGAGACTGGCTCTCGTCCTGGCAGCTGCTGGAACGGAAACGCCACGAAGATGGCCTCCCTGGCACTGACACTCTCATCCCTGGGCTCGGGTGTGAAGCTAGCAAGTGGGGCGGGGAGAGTGGAAATGCTCCTTGGACTCGCTTTCCAGGCCCTGGGAAGGCAGGAGTGGCCCCGCACACACACACACAGGGCGGCCTCGCCCCAGACCCCGGTGACGGAAGAGACCCGGTGGGTCTGATTCGCAGCCACGAGGTGCCGCGAACGAACCTGATGCGTGTGAGCCTGCAAAGAGCGACCCCCTGGTGAGGTGTGCCCAGAGAGACTTGGGCGAGGAGGGGATCTGCTGTTTGTCTGACGCCGTGTGAGCCGGCGTGAGGGTCGGCTGGTGCCGAACGGGCACACACCCGTGCCTGGAAATGTGACCCGAGTGGGCCAGTAGAGCAGTTTGCTGCTGCTTCGCCCAGTCTAGCGCGGAGGCACCAAAGCAGTGTAGTCAGCACACCGGGGCGTTCCCGCCCACAGCCGGCTGCATTCACGCACTGCGCCACGTTTCTGGTTATTAACCGAGCCCGGACTGTCCTTCCCACGGCTTTGTCCCATCGCCCCAGCTCTGCACTCATGTACTGCCTCAAACCCCTCCTCGCCTCCTTGGTGTGTACACCCCACACAGCCTGGTCGAAGGTCACAGTATTCGCTCTGGGGCAGGGAGGGCTCTCAGCCTCCCTCGGAAAGGTGGCTGTTGCCTGCAGACGAGAATATTGACACTGTCCGAGCCAAAAATCTGAATGTCCAACTCCTGCTATCACCGGCTACTGAGGCCAGTCGCATCTCCCCGTGGAATGAGTTTCCGTCAGCCTAGGGGGGTGGGAGAGGGAAGGGGGTGCATTCCTGCACCCCTGTCTTGGCAAGCACAAAGGCTTTGGGAAGGGCTGTGGCTTTGCGTTCTCTCGTAGGATGATTTTAATTGTGTTACATTCAGCATGCACAAACCATAGCCATTGGAAGCTTCACATTTCAACAGCTCTGGCCTGAAGCTGCCTCTTCTCCCGCGTCCCTGCGGGGTGGAGTGCAGCGCGGACTTTGCAAACCGTGGCTGTCCACGAGCCACCCGCCACGGGGACCGGAGCAGCCTGGTCAGTGCTAGAGACCAGCTGGAGCCCACACCCTGCCTTCCACCAGCCAGCTGGGCAGGCCGGGCTCGGAGTCCGACCTCAGGGCCGGTTCTGAATTTCACTGCTGGCCTCTCCCTTGGCAGGCGGCTGGAGCTGCCCATCCCAGGTGGGACACAAACCTGGCTGCAGGCTGGAGTTTTGTAGTTTGGGTCTAGCTTGTGCACACTTGAGTTCTCCTGGCCTCAGTCGACAGCGGGGGCTTGTATTGCTGCAGGGGCCTGGGCAGATGGCACCTACTCTGAGTCCTGGGTGCTTTGCACACGTGTCTCTCACTCGTGCAGACTACTAGGGATGTGGGTGGCCTCAAAGTCTAGCCAGCAAATATATTTCTTCTCAGAGCCAGTAATTTCCCCAGCACCAGCTAGAAAGTCCCCACGTCCCCAGCCCTGGGCTAGATCCAGAGTTTACATTCCCAGGGGCCTTTTATCTCCAGGACAGCACCAGTCTCGTCAAAGCCCCAGCATCCCGCTGCAGGTGAGCCTCTCTGGAGTGAGCTGTGTCTAGCAGGCACCTCTCCTTTCCCACTCCATGGCGTGACCCCAGCAAAGAGTGACCTACGCCCGGAAGGGGGAGCCAGACCAGGAGCCATTGCAGCTGTTGGCAGAGGAGGGCCAGGGAGGAGAGAAACGGGAGGCCCTGGGATTGGTGAGTCAGTCCCGGTTGCTGGGCTCGCTGGCATTGTGACTGCAGGGAGCTCTGTGCCTGTCCTCCAGTCTCAGCACTCGTCTTCCCTTGCTCACGAGGCGCTTGCATTTCTGCAGACACTCCGGTGGTGGGAGCACTAGAAGTGCACAGACAGTCGTGGACCCCTCTCCTTGGCTGCTCTGGCGCAGCACTGGGCTATTACGCATGTGACTGAGAACAGGCCTCTTGTATTGGCTGGCGAAAGTTTTAACTTGGAACACACAGGTAGGAGGGAAGGGCTCCTCAGCAGCTCCTCTCACGGGATGTCACCTGGGTCTGGGCTGGCATCTCACAGCTGAGCCAGCCGCAGGGCTGGGCGAGGCCACAGAAGGAGCTGCAGAAGCCACCGCGCTCTAGCAGGGGACCAGCCAGCTTTCCGTGACACTTAAACCTGCCCACACTGCAAGTGCGCTGCAGGAGGGGGAAGCCCTGGGATGCCTAGCTTAGTTGGGTACTGTGCAGTCCTGTAGCTTCACTTCCTGTCCTAAACACTGGGGTAGTGTGGCTATGCGCTGTTAAACAGTTGCTGCGTTCCTCCCCAGAAGTGGCTGCATCTTAGCAGGTGGCTGCCATATGAACCCTGTGCATAGCTGGCATGTCGGTTCCCAAAATGGAAATGCTCCATGGGTATTAATTCCTTTCCCTTCACTCACCCTGTGATTGCTCAGAAAGTGAAAATAGAGTCATGTTAATACTATTTTGGAGAAAAATCTGTTTAGCTTTTTCTAAGCAGCATTGCCCTCTGCCAGCCGGGGGGCTGCCAGCCCATGCCCAGATACCACAGTGAGTGGCACTTCATAACTAGACAGACAGAGAGAACCCATTCCAGACCAGTGCACTGGTGTTTGGAGGTGATGTTTGCAGGGGGACTGCCGGGTAGCACTGTAATTGGCTGATGAAGCATGGTCTTAGTATAATGTCTATTATTAATAACATGACTTTGATAATAAAAAGATTAAAATTAAGTTTATGGTTTGCTGACTGCCCTTTCCGCACTGTAATCATCTCTCATTCATATTCATGAGCAGCTCATTAGTAACCACTGCTTACAAGCAGGCTAAACAGACAAACTATTCGGCAGCAGCTATCTCCATAACTGCTTAACTTGCTCACTGATTACCAACATCAAATTAACTCCAGATCTAATAAGCTTCCCAGTGGCTTCAAACCTCCTTGAAAATTGCTCTGATGTCTCCATGGGGCCCTATTAAAAAAATCCCTCCCTTGTGAATTCTACATTCGTTGCATGGGAAGTGTACTGCGCTGGCAGCTTTGGGGCCTGGTGTGCTCTCCTTAGTCTCTGTTAGCACTGTGTGTGTATTTGTGTGTGCACGCACTGTGCATGCGTGGGTACCCACATGCACGCAGGCTCAAACACGAGGGACATCTTGCAAAGCTATTATTATTGCATTTGATGTATGGTATGTAGGTATTCTTGTAACCAAGCCACTGTGTTTTGTTTTCTCCTGTAACTAGGTCTGGATTGCAGCTGCTCGGACTCTGGATTTACTCCACTCGTTAGGAGATCAGGAAGTAGGCACATGGGGGTGATTTAGCCTGAATGCCAGCAATTACAGAGGGCTGGAGAGCCCTTGTGAGCAAGGCATGTTCTCCTCCCACTCTTGGTGCAGCTCCTGACCCAAAACAAAGGACAATCCAGGAAACTTTCCCCAGTGGTGCAATATTCCACCAAGGAAAGCGGGAGGCATCCCAGCACTTGGGACACTGAACCTAACCACGGCACATCCTTCCTCTCTCAAAGAGCTAACT
Organism: Macrochelys suwanniensis; assembly: GCA_033296515.1. NCBI lineage: Eukaryota > Metazoa > Chordata > Testudines > Chelydridae > Macrochelys > Macrochelys suwanniensis. Next base: position 2,001,307 of record CM065789.1, on the reverse strand, counting down.
GGATTTTTCCAGTCGGACTTTCTGTAGGTCTTTGTTCAAAGTCCCTTCTTCTTCCTCCCCACACCCTGAATCCATGGCACAGAAGCTCTGGCTTGCAAAGAATCTTCCTAACTGAGGCTGTTTTTTCTGTGGCTGGATTGGAACGATGCTCGTCGGCGTGTCTGCAGAGATCCGCCCTGGGAAATAAATCAACATGTGCCACTGGGCAAAGTCAGATGCTTTTGAACAGCCATGTGTTACTCATTCAAAGGGCCTTCATTCCACCCAAATTCTCTGAGGTCCCCCGCGACTCCTCTGACCACACAGCTCCAGTTCCCTGTTCATTGCCACACAGACACAAGATGGGAGTTAGGGACTGAAGGAGGCCAGAGCTCCCCAAAGTGGACTCCTGCTGCTACTGTGCGGTGGGATTTGACAAGAACAGAAAGCACCTAACCTGTGAGCCTACAATGGATTTATTTCTGGCCATTGTCCAGTCAAACGGAAGGGAATAGGTTTGTCAATGGCTCCTGCCATGTCTGCAGAGAGCTCAGTATCGTCCAGCTGCGTGTCTTGGTCTCTAGGCATGTGGCTTTGCTTTTCACACATTAGACCCTTTATATTAAGTTAGGCTCCTTTTTACGTTTTTGTTTGCAGTGTTATTGTAGCTGTGTCGGTCCCAGGATATTAGAGAGACAAGGCCGGGGAGGTCATATCGTTTATTGGACCAACTTCGGCTGGTGAGACCAGCTTTCGAGCCACAAAGAGCTGTTCTTCGGGTCTGGGAAGTGTACAGTGGGTGCCACAGACTGTCCAGCCTACGCCATTAACACGTATTCCATGAGACCATTCCCGGTGAAGTGGCCTGTTAACTGCAGTCATGGTACCAAAAAGATGGGGTGACAGATTGTTGCGATAAGCCAGGAATCCAGTGTCTTTACTAAGACGATGATTTCTAGTGTCTAGCGAAGTGATGAATTTAAGTGCCCATGCTCAACCTGTCCTTGGAAGGAGAACACCAATGTCCTGCACAATGATGGCCACCAAGGTGCCTCAAAGGTCTACAAGACAATGGACCACACTCAGACCTCCGCCCCAAACACATCACCAGATTCATCCATTTAATCCTCAGCCACAATAACCAACCCTGTATCCAAACCCTGGGAATAGCCATGGGCACACACCTTTCAAGATTCATAGGTCCTACACATGTCTATCACAACACGCGATGTACCTCGTCCAATGCACTAAATGCTCCAATAACAACTGTGTGGGTGAAACCAGACAATCACTGCGCTCTCGAATGAACTCACACCGGAAAAGGATAAATGACAAAAACACCCTATCACGTATGGGCCAAAGTGATCACTCTACATCTGACCTCTCAGTCCTCATCCTCAAAGGAAACCTGCACAACACCTTCTAAAGATCAGCCTGGGAGCTTAAATTCAGAACTCTGCTAGACACTAAAAATCATGGACTGAACAGAGACACTGCATTTATTACAACAATCCGTAACCAGCTAACCCCCTCCTTTTGTCCTATGACTGCAGAGGTGTTAATGGGCCACACTACCTCGAATGGTCCCTTACAATGTGTGCTAACTGCTGATGCTAAACAATCTGTTCCACCTTGCATTAAGCTGTGACCCTGGAAGTACCTTACCCAGACCTGAGAAGAGCTCTGTGTGGCTTGAAAGGTCTCTCTCACTACCTGAAGCAGGTCCAATAAAAGATATTATCCCATCCACCTTGTCTGCCTCATTTCCTTTTTACTGTAAATTGTTGCTAAAAATTCACTGTGGCCTCCTGAACTTTTATGATGCTTAGAAAGAATCTCATATACTGGCCAGCTCCTCAAACTCCAGTTCCACCCCCACCCGAAAATTTACATTCACTATTAAATTCAGCCTTAAAAAGGGCCCTTAGACCTTTTCTACCCAGTATGCTGATCCTTTGCTAAATGCTTCCCTAGTTTGACTGTTTGCTAGCTTGAGGCTCGAATAACAAACAAAACAAAACAAAAAACAAAACAAAACAAAAAAGAAGCAGAAAAACCTTTTGGTTCTAATTAATTTATTTAGAGGCGGGAAATGTACTGACTGATATTTCCAAAGGCGTCATAGGAGGGAATTCTGACCCATGTTTAGGTGGGTGTGAACAAAATGAATAGTCAGAGGCCTCTGTTGTTTGAATCACTGGGTGTGAAATTGTACTGAGGACAGTCAGTAAATGCAGCTAGTATTACAACAAAATGAAGATGAATTATTTGGGCTGCACGCCGCTGTCTTTCCCCCAATGGATCTTTCCACTGCATGCTAGCTAGTGGAAAGCACAGTATCGGGTGGAAGCCATTTCTGTGTTTACAGAGCTGGCCTGGTAACAACAAAGCATTTGGAAACAACTTGGCCTGTTCCTGAAGGAAAATTTCATCTCAGTGGTTTGTCTGAGGATTCCCGAAACCGCAAAGAGCTATTCTGAGGCAGTAGAGGATCATATATTTCCCTGAGAGCTAGGAGCTTTGGACAGAGAGTTTAGAAGCTTAGGGGTAGTTTGTGCCTTTTAAAGTGAGGCCAGTTGCTTATGATGCTTGTTAGACCTAGGCAACATGTGGCAAACACTGTGGATGTCTCCAGTGATGGAAATCTGGTCTGGACACAATACAGATGAACTCATCCTTCCCCTCACACTTTTGCCCAGGCTGTCACCAACCCAACACCTCTTTTTTAAGTTTATGTTTTATTTTTTTAAAGCATAATAATAAGGCAGAGAGAGAGAGAAATTTAATTGATTCTATTGTTACTATGATATAATGAGTATAAGTATCATCTCTTTTTTACATAGAGGTATATCCTAGGAGTACAGAGTCGTAACCAGATCAGAAACAACAGAAGGAGTGTGAGATAATTAATAATAGACCCTATGTGCCATCCCATCACAGTGCTAATCTCCTGGTGATATTCAGCACCCACACCTGGATTTGGAAGTGCCAACAAAGCCATAATGAGGTCGGGTTCTCGAAAAGGAAATGTGGAATGTTCTGGATTTTGTCACGTGTTTAGGGCCGGAATGACTAGGCAATGCCAAGAGAGTGTCCCAAATGAGATTCCATCTAGCTACATTTCCTCCCACAAAATCATGAACTTCTTGGGCCTCCAGACAATCTGATGTTTGCTGATCATCACTAATGCGTCTCCACAGGGCTATGCTCCAAGAGCCCAGTAGTAATCAGTGCTTAAAACTCTTACAACATGAAATGGTCACTGCAATAATAATCGTACATGGCATCTGTTTGACAAAGGACTGATGTGCTTGTGCCATGCTCATAGTCCTGCGCAAGGCCAGCTCCAGGCACCAGCCGACCAAGCACGTGCCTGGGGCGGCACCTTCTAAGGGGCAGCCAATCTTGGGGCGGCGGGGCAGTGCTCGGGGTTTGTTTGTTTTTTACTTTGGCAGGGCGGCGGTTGGGGGGGGGGGGAGGTTTGTTTTTTTTGTTTTGTTTTGGTGGGGCGATGCTCGGGGGGGTTGTTTCGGCAGGGCAGCGCTCAGGGGTTGTTGGTTTTTTTTTTTGGCGGGGCAGCGCTCGGGGTTTTGTTTGTTTGTTTGTTTCAGCGGGGTGGTGCTGGGGGGTGTTTTTTGTTTCGGCAGGGCGGCACTCGGGGTTTTGTTTGTTTGTTTTGGCGGGGTGGTGCTGGGGGGGGTGTTTTTTTTGTTTGTTTGTTTCAGCGGGGTGGTGCTGGGGGTGGTTTTTTTGTTTGTTTGTTTCAGAGGGGTGGTGCTGGGGGGGTGTTTTTTGCTTCGGCAGGGCGGCACTCGGGGTTTTGTTTGTTTGTTTTGGCGGGGTGGTGCTGGGGGCATTTTTTTGTTTGTTTGTTTGTTTGTTTCGGCGGGGTGGTGCTGGGGGTGGTTTTTTTGTTTGTTTGTTTCGGCGGGGTGGTGCTGGGGGGTGGTTTTTTTGTTTGTTTGTTTCGGCGGGGTGGTGCTGGGGGGTGGTTTTTTTGTTTGTTTCGGCGGGGTGGTGCTGGGGGGGTGGTTTTTTTGTTTTGGTGGGGGCAGCGCTTGATTTTTTGTTTTTTTATTTTTGCTTGGGGCGGCAAAAAAGTTAGAGCCGTCCCTGGTCCTGCGTAAGGCTTAGCTTTCCACCTCTTTCTAAAGTTGGACCCCTTTACCACATGACTACGCTCAGATAGCAAGGACATCCCTCCCTTTCCCATTGCCTCTCTTGACATCTACTGCACGTCTGTTTTCCAAACACGAACAATTCTCCGTGCATGGTGGCTGGAACTGGAGCATGCACATGATGACATATTTTTGCTATTTCTATATTAGAGTTGGCCAAATGCTGCAAAACATTCTTTGTGACTTGGTTGGAATTGTTAAATAAACTCTCTTGCACTGTGTTTTCTCCTGTTTTGTGTTCACTTTCTGCAGACAAATGAGTTTGTGGGCTGGGATGTTTGTGGAAAGAGCAATTTTTAGGCAACTATTGGAGAGGGTTAATGGAGAAGGAGGGTTGTCTTCTCAGCGTTGCTATAGTCCCATGTCAGGTGAGGGACCTCTTGTAAAGTTAAGATAAAGCTTCCTCTGCAAATGAGACAGGGCATTACAGACAGACAGACAGACAGAGAGCAGGTGCAAAAGGCAGTAGCGAATCCCAGATGACTCAAGATTAAAGCGAATTTGTATGATAGCCTTGGGCAGTGCTCAGCTGAAGAAGGGGGTCTCCCTCCTAAGGAGTCACCGATTGCCTGGGGATTTGGGTGTTTACTAGGGTGTTACAAGGACAGTGACATTTCAGTCTGAAAGGCCGATGCCCTCGGGCATCCACTCAAGCTCTCAGGGAATGTGGTGGATGTGAAGTTCCTGTTCGCCATGTTCTCGGCTGTCTGCACGGCACCGTCACACTGGGGGACACTCAGACAACTTCCGGCCAACCTGAGTATCCTCCCGACGAAGAGACGCGGCTGCTAAATGCATCTGCCACGTTAGCTCAGTCCCAGCTTCCCAGCCAGGAAGAGCCCTGCTTGCCTTACAGCCCTTGGAGCAAGGGGGAGGCTTGGGGGATGAAGATAGCTCAGGACACTAATGCCCTCAGTGGGCTGCAGGTGGCTGTCCAGTGACAAGTGCAATGTGAGCTGGGCGCCTAGCGAACAAGCGCCGCATCCTGGGAATGCCCGGTGCTCTCCCTTCGGGAGCGTCCCCTCGCAGGGGGCGAGCAACAGAGGCTGGGCTCCCCTCCCAGCTCTCCGGCTCGGGGTCGAGGCCCGTCGGCAAGGGAGAGGGTGTAAGGGAAGCTTGCTCGGCAAGTGCCCAGCCTCGGCTGATGTGTGGCTACCCCGCTCCGACCCCCTTCTCAGTCCTGTCGGCCCGGAGCCGCTGACCTGACCTGGCTGCACTTGCATTGCGCGTGGAGCGCTGACGGGTGCTGCTTGCTGTGGGCGGGGTTGAGTCCATCCCCTGCCGGTTGCCCATGTCGGGAGAGGATCGGGGCCCTTCCTCTTTATGCCCTGGGCCTCCTGTAGGGGCCAGCTGCTCGGGGCTGCCTCACAGTTGGCGCCGATTCATGTCCCGGCGGCTGCCAGCCAGCGTGATCACGCTGAACGTGACGGAGTGTTCCCCAGCGTTTAGCATCATGTGCATACAAAGCGCTAACCTTTAACCCCTCTCGTTGCCATGGCAACAGCAGCACAGAGCGCATATTTGTCAGAAAGAGCAGCGACAACGGGCGAGCGGGAGGCGTGCCGGCCGCGGCTCCTATAAATAGACCCTTTGACGGGGTGGCTGGGAACGGTCCCTCTCAAACTCTTGCCTGCCCCTCCTCTGGAATGCTGGGAGGGGGTTTATCCACTAGGCTCATTATCGTTGCTGGCCCAGCCCCCAGCACGCTGCCCTGCAGGGACTTCGCTCCGTGAGGGAGACCCGCGGCCCCGCCTCGTGACTGTACAGCGCCGGATAAACGGCCCCAATGCACGGCCGATGAGCTCCCAGCCCTTTACGACAAATGCATCGGAAAGCCAGGCCCTAACCCCCCCTCAGCCCTGGTCTCTTCAGGAGCAAGCATCTGGGATCCCAGCTTGCCGGGTGACCTCCAGCCAGGCACTTCGGCCGCCTGTGCTGAATCTCCCCGTCTGAGTAGGGCTTATTTCCCTGCCGGAGTTAACGTGTGGAATGGAGAACGCGAGGTACTGTCATTGTTCCTACAGCGGCAGGGCCTTTGCATGGAGTATGTGAGGGACATTCATAACCCTAGCTAGACTCAGCTGTCCATGAGCAACCCACGCCTAGTACCTCCTGCCTGGGACCCAGCATTCGCACACGGGAAACTTCCCCCACCCTGGGGCCCCCTTCCACTTCTGAGACCTTGATGACCTGTCGGTCTGCTCCAGTGGATTCGAGATTTCTCTAGCGCTCGGGTCAGCTTGCCTCTGGCTGGGGAATAACCCAGTGAAGGCAGGAACCGTTCAGCCTGGATGTCCCCTGATTAGGAGGGAGGTGTGGGACTCCACCCAAGAGAGGCAATGGCCAGGCACGGCAGAAGCTCTGGCTGTACCGTAGAGGGGGAGCACAGGTGCAGACACAAGGTATAAATCCAGGCCCGCTGTCCCCTTGTTGCACACCGTGGCCATTCAGAACTACAGAGCTTGGAGAGAACTCAGACCTGGACCTCAAAATTCAGGCCCTTAGCCCAAGCTGAAGGAGAATCCCTGCTGGCCATTAGCAGTGTACGGCTTAGGAGCAGCTCTGTAGAGGGCAATGTTACCCCTAGACACGAGCAACACAGTACAATATATTTGCTACATTACTAGATGGGATGGGGTGTATTCTGCCATGTTCTCCGATGGCGAGGGTCAGTGTTACGAATGTGTTATCATTAACTCTTCCTATCAGACATGGATAATAGGCACCACATGCATCGCTCCTCCGTGGGGCTGGCACAGGGCAGAAGATTGAAACAGGGATTCTGCCACCAACAGCTCTTGTTCTCCAAACCAAAACCTCACCAGTTCACCCATTATGGAGCTGGGACCAAGCTGAACCCTTCTCTTGGGACCGTCCCCACCTTTATCCCGGACCTGGGGGGGTTGGAGAAAGTGGAACCTGCAATGCAAAAACAAATCTGAGAAGGCTTTGCAAACCCCGCAACCCAGCCTCCAGCCTGGGCCACCTCCAGCTCTGATGTTACAGCCCTGTGGCCTGAGCTCTGAAGGACATTCCTCTGCATGAATAGTATCTCCCAACCTCTGGAGACTTGAGGAATCAAAAGGGACGTTATCCTCACACACGGGCAGGGTTAGTGGAGCTATGCCAGTTTACCAAACAGGAGGCTTTGTCACATGGGTTTGTCCAGGACACAATCCACAATCCCAAATCCTGCAGACTCAGCAAGCAAAATAATGGCAAAGTAGAAAAGGGAATTTCTAACTCTGTATTTTAATCAGGAGCCTCTTATGTTCCTTGTTCCCTCCCCACAACACGCGTGCCTCACTCCACATTCTTTTTTAGAATTTGCCTAGAATTCAGATTTACAATGGTTTCGTTCAGGTTTGCACCCCACCTTGTTCAGAAAAGATATTTATGCTGTGCTCCATTTTCCATTTCTTCTCTCGCTCTTTTCAATTACCATCATGTCTGATCACCTCCACACTGGGCTCCTTTTTAACCATAAACACAAATCCCATTATCTTTCCTCTTTCTGTGTATTTGCCCTTTGATTTAAGCTGCATTTTCTCCTCTTTTCATCAGTTCTGGAGCTCTCCTGCCATATATCTCCCTGTTTATCTACTTTCCAAAGGCCTCCTCTTATATCTCAGGACCTGATCAATAAGGCTGCGTAGCTGGCTGGCAGCTCCTCTCCAGTACTGCATGTAGTTTTTCTTGGGGGACTTGTCCAGTATTTCTTGTTAAGCTTCTGTCTCAGCTTGTTCCATTTCTCATTAGGTTTTAGCACTGGCATTGTAGTATTTCTTCTGTTCCCACACTGCCCAGTGGATCTCTAGTCATTCTTAACAGCACGGCTTAAAGTCTCACTCTTTAGTGGACTCCTGAGCCCATTCTGCTAGGATTTGAAGTGGCAAACAGCACGACACTTTTATTTTCAGGTGGAAAAAGAACGTCCCCGGTTCCACTCCAGGCTGTGATTTTTCTAACAAAAGGGGCAATGGGGATTATTTTTATTTCTGTGCAGTTATTCCAGTGAATATATTTACTGGGCAAATGCTACAGAGTCAATGGGGCCAGCCCCACGGTGTATTGGTGTGAAATGCTCTGAGGAGCCCCTACCGCCCGGGAGAGGAATATTCTGCTGGACTATCCCACCTGAGGGGATTTCAGCCGGATGCCACAGACGCCTGTCCCTTTGACGTCGCCTGCATTGCAGCGCCGTGGTTAGCCGGTGGGAGGTGATCGGTGAGAAGGAGTTGCTGAGGAGTTGTAATAAATTGACTTACACTTTTATAGATGCCAGTGCCCCCAGGTATATGGGGTGTGTGAGGCCTGAACAGGTTGGCCAGCTCTCCCCTGACAGAGGCCGCAGTCTTCGGAGCCCAAGGGGACTGGTTATCAGCTCAGCGACACTGCCGGTTTGCAGTGTGCTGGTGGCCGTGCGTCTGCAGCCAGAGAGCCGCGCACGGCGCTCCCCAGAGCTGAGGCTTTCTGAGCGAAGCATCCCTGACAACTGTGCCCGAGAGTCCAAAAGGAGCAAAACGCCCGGCTCTCTGGCAGGCGGACATCACCCTAAATGAGGCGACCTGCTGGGCTTCAGTGGACGTCCGAGCCAGGCTCTGAACTGCCCCGAGGCCACCAGATGAGACCGGCCCGCGGAGCCCGGCTGCTCACGTCATGACGGGAAGTTGAGCAGTTCTGGGATAGATCCGTCTGGGTGCTGGCGAAGGCTGGCGGGCACATGCCTGGCAGTCTGTAGAGGGGGAGCTACAGCACTAGAGCAGAGAGCTTTCCCCAGCAGCTGAGGGGACCTACTTTGGGTATCTCGCCTAAGGGCTTTAGAAACGGCAGGAGGAAAGGGTACAGATCAGAACCCACAGCAATAGAACCATCTCCTGCCCTGCAAAGGGGAGGGGGCCAGCAGCAAAGGGCTGGGAGGGCACTGGTGTAACCGCAGCTGAGCAGCCCTGGCACCCCTCTGGCTGAATGTGCCTAAATTGTGCAATGTGCCTGCACAGCACCCCCCAGAGACCCCTGCTTTGGAGGGAACCGGCTGCTGCAAAAGCACAGGGCCCTTTGTGACCAGTGCAAAGGAATTTATAAAGCACAGATCACACCGCTGTGCTGGGGTCAGAGCGGTCAGCAACTCTCGGTCCCCAGGGGAGTCGCCGCTGCTGATCCTGCTGTTGGCACGTCGGGCATGCTACCAACTTGCTGTAAGAAAAACGCTTTCACCCTCTCCCTAATTATGCAGCGGCTGGAGGGAGACCAGCGTCGCCCACTGCAAATCTAGGGGTCTGAGCCGGTGCAGACGCTGCTGCTGCAGCCTGGACCCCTGAGTTACACTAGGGAGAGAGGCATTTTAGCATAGACACCAACACCTCTGACAGCACCGCCGCACGGTGGCACCCTGCCGCCTTTGCCTGTCTGCAGAACCCCAGCTAAGCAGCCTCCCGGCACTGCAACACTTGCAGTGAATCATGCCAGAGAGCAGAGTGCAGCGTCACCCCAGGCACACACCTGCATCGGAACCATTCCCTCCTGGCCAATGACTCCAGTGGGGGACAAACGTAAGGTCCTTTGGAGCACCCAACACGTCAGGTGCTCAGATGCAACAGGAGGGGTATAAATACCTACCTACAGTACATAGCTAAAATGTAAAGCAGGAGAACTGCCTACCCACTGCAGGAACAGCCGGGGCACAGCAGGCCAGGACTGTGGGGCATTGGCAGGGCGATGTGGGGAACCCTAGGGCTGGAATAGTAGGGGGTACAGGAGATCAGGAATGAGGTCATCAGCAGAGCTCTGTGGGAAGTGTGATGAGTTGCCCCCCCTTTCTGGGGTTCCACCTGATGTACTGGGGTCCCACTGAGCCCCCCGTTCCACCAGCCTGGGCTCCCTCAGCCTGTTTCGCTGGGCCAGGCCCTCAAGCCTTCTCCAGCACACACCCAGCTGCAAACGGACACAGAGACCTGGAGATCAGCTCTGTGTGGGAAGACTCAGCTCGGGGATTGCCCAGGTCTCAAGTGCCCACCTCCTTTGGGGTGCAAACCCAACATTCTATTGTCTTGTACTGCATAGAGATCGATACAGTGTAAGGTCATAAATTTGCCCCCTCCTTCAAAAAGGAGGAAGATATGCACAGCTCTTCCTCCCCCGCCAGCTATGAATTGCACAAACTGGGTTTTAGAAAACAAAACAGGTTTATTAGCTACAAAAGGTGGATTTTAAGTGATTATAAGGGATAACAAACAGAACAAAACAGATTACTGAGCAAATAAAAGAAAACACACAAACTAGGCAGGGTACATTAAAGAAATTGGCTACAGTTAGTAATTTCTCACCCTAAATGTTGTTTCAAGCAGGTTGCAGAGTTTCTTGAAGGTAAACTGTACTGCTAGCAGGTTAAATCTCCAGGGATTCCTTTTACAGGCTGATTTGTCTTGCCTGGACTCAGCCCCTTTCCCCCTCTTCCCCCAGCGTAGTTCCTTTGTTTCCTCAAGTGTTTTCAGCAGTTTTCCTTCTTGGGCGGGAAAGGCAGTGGAGAAGAGCCTAGATTAACTCACGCCTTCAATATCAAATCAAATACCACCATTGGAGATATGCCTATCTCATAAAACCAGAAGGACCTTGAAAGGTCATCGAGTCCAGTCCCCTGCCTACACTAGCAGGACCAAGTACTGTCCCCTGACAGATTTTTGCCTGAGATCCCTAAATGGCCCCCTCAAGGATTGAACTCACAGCGCTAGCTTTTGGAGGCCAATACTCAAACCACTGAGCTATCCTTCTGCATCTAAACCCATGGTAATAGGATTTACATATGGTGGGAATCTTCTGTTTCCTAGCCCAGCCCCTTTCCAGTGGAAAAATACCAGCTCAAGATGGGACCCTGTACCAGGTGACATGATCACATGACCTTGTAGTGTCAAAGCAGCATCCCAGGAGGCTTCTCAGGAAGGTGGGAGATTAGTATCTTTAAAGCCCTATTGTCCTTCCTAATGGCCCATTCAGGCTGATTGCATTTTGTCTGGTGGGTGTTCCCCCAAACACACACACAGCTGTAATTGTTACATAGTCAATATTCCTAACTTCAGATACAGAAATGATACACGCATACAAATTGGATAATCACATTCAGTAAATCATAACCTTTCCAATGACCCATCTTGCATAAAACACATTTTAGTTATGCCATATTCACATGATGACAATATTTTCATGAAGAATATGGGGTACAGCACCACAGGAAGCTTGTACAGGACCTACTGGCTGTATTTCCACCTTAAGCCCTGCAACTAGCCCTTCATTTTATTAGCATTACATCCCCAGCACATTGTAAAAAATGACTCCTCCCTTCCCCCAGTGCAGCCAGAGAGCATCTCTGCTGTTCTGAGCCTTTTCAGATATGTTCTTCCCTAATTTTCCTTCTAAGAGAGAAACTGCTTTTAAAACACACCCCGGCTTCCTAGCTGTCAAGAGTTAGCAAATGTATTGCCCTCTATGGCTGCATTTCTGAGTATTAAACCCCACATGCAGTCAGACTGTCCTCAATATTTCCTCACATAGCCGTGCAGTGCAGCAGCCAAACAGTGTCCTTTAAAATAGAGCCAGTTTTCCCTGTCTCCTCCACAGAACAGGCTGATTCATGGGCACTCAAACAGCTGGTACTTCAGGTTAACCAAAGGTTGTAAAAACATTTTTCGAATGCACTTAAGTTCACTTGGTTTGTTACTGAAATTGTTCATCTTCATTTTGGAATCTTTTTTTATAGCACCCTAACATAAAGTGGGCAAGGGGAGTGTCTCGTTATAGTGTCTCCTTGTAGAGCGCTTGCTGCTTTGAGATGCCAAGTGATTCCAGGACAGGCTGAATCTGGGCTTTTAAAGGAGAATTGCAGCCCTCCGGCTCAGCCCTGCAGTCAGAAAGTTCGGCACCACCTCTTAATACTGTACTCCACTGCCTGGGATGATGCCTGGGTGTCCTTAACACCTTTCTTTGCCTGACCTCAGCTCTTTTATTCCCTCCCATGCACTGTTCCTTTTCTGTGCCCTGTGACTCAGCTAAGGGGCATGCCAGTTACAATTTGAATTCCCTGCCTGTTTCCTTTTTTTCTTAATTTTGTTTAACAAATTCCCTTGTGCATGCGCATACACACTCACGCACACGCACACTCACACACACTTCCCTTGTGACTGTCTTCAGGCCCCTTGGCAGTCAATGATATTTTTTTGAAAGCCCTGTAAAACCATCTCCTGATTATGTAAATGTCGTCTATTGCCTGCGATTCCCATCTAGATTGGCACAAATGGGATTTGGAGCAATTAAAACTACTTTTAGCTCAGTTTCAATGAATAGCATGTTAACATTCCTACCAGAGACTCAGTTACAGTTTAATTGATCTCATTTGATTATCTCATCTGGAGGAAAAAATGATCCAATGTAAATTCACCCCTTTGCATTTGTCTGACCTACTGGTAGCAGAGCAGATGGCCTCTGCAGGGGAGTCCCACAATCAAGGCATGCTTCATTTTTATTACAGCCTGCTTGAAAGACTATTTATTTGGATGTATAGAGACTAAAAAGCACGCCTCGCCACAGGGGCTAGTCATCCTCAGTGTAACTTAAAAATCCCTCTGCAATGTCCAGATACATCTGTTAGTCTCTAAGGTGCCACAAGGACTCCTCGTTGTTTTTCCTCTGAAGTAAGTTTTACTGTATTTCTCAGGAATTTAAAAGTCCTTTCTAAACCCTTCTTTTAAGGTTTGAACTGGCAATCAGGGGGCCAGCTTGGCTAGAGTAAGAGTTAGCTCAAAGCTTAATTGAAAACACCACCAGGCCAAGCCCAGGGTTTTCAACATGTACAGATTCCCCCATGTTTCTGCTCCTAATGGAGCAGAGATCCCAAAATTCCCCAGCAAAGGCTGCCTTTCTCTGACCCAGAGAAGATGTCCAACCAGAAATTATGTTCTTGTCAGAGTCCCAGGCCAAAGCTATTGCTAGAAGCTTCCCACATGATCTGATCACCTAAATGTGTGTTCAGAAAAACTGCTGTAGGAATAACACCCCCTCAGCTGGCCACTACAATGGATCATCAGAATCCCTCACCTGAGGGACCTCTTTACTAGAAAGTAGCTGAGGTTACCAAAGGCAGAGAGACAGGTCAGTGACTTGACCCATCTCCTTCCTGCCCTTCAGAGCAAAGATTTTCAAAGCGCTGATGCAGAAGCCAGCTTATGCTCTCTTTCCTGCTGTGTGATGAAGACAGGTGTGTCCCTGAAACCATCTCCAGCTGGGTTTTGGCTCAGCCAGAAACACTGCTGTACCCACGGCCAGGGTCTACGAGTGCCTTTTCCCCCACTGTAGCCAACAACACGTGGGTAAACAGGCAGCCCACTGCTGGTCTTCTGGCCCCCAGGATCCTTTCTACAGGACACAGCAGCGTGCAGGTCACAGGTTGGAATCCCAAGGCAGGCCCGGAACAGCCAGGCCCAGGGCCAATGCCCCTGAGAGGCCAATTGATGGGAGCACTCCTCAGAGCCTAGGGAGGGTAGCAGCTGAGCATAGTGCGGGGGCTGATGATTAGAGGCCTGGCCAAGCTTCCCCAGCTCACAGCAGAAACTAAGAACTCAGCCAAGCTGTGTGAGTGCATAGCGGGGAGGGGAGGTGGAGAACTATCCCTCTTATACTGGAGGGTGGGGGGCTCTTAATGCAAAGCAGCTGGCCCAGCCCTGCTGCCCAGACGCTCCCTGAACCGGAGGCAGGCAGCTGTAGCCTTTCCTTTCCTTGGAGAGTGTTTTAACCCTTTCCCTGCCACTTCTTGGGGTTGGGGGGTAGCATATTTGGCCACTGGGTTTCTGGGTGGGACTCTCTGAAAGACAGTTAGTAGCAGAGCTTCTCCTGGTTGCTTGCCAGGGCCGGCTCCAGGCACCAGCCTACCAAGCACGTGCTTGGGGCGGCACCTTAGGGGGGGCGGCTCAGGTGTGTGTGGTTTTTTGTTTTTTTTTTAAATACTATGGAGCCGCCCTCGGGGCCAGCTGGGAAAGCAGGGCCGGGGCAGGCTGGTCACCCTGCCCCCAGCGCTCTGGCCATGAGAGCGGGGCTGGGCTGGCCGCCCTGCCCCCGGCCGCAGCCGGGAGAGTGGGGCCTGGGCCGGGCTGGCCGGCACAACACTGGGGGTGGGGGTTCTGTGGGTGCTGTGGGGGTTGTGTTTTTTTGTTTCGGTGGGGCGGCGCTTGGGGTTTTTTTGTTTTGTTTTTTTGCTTGGGGCGGCCAAATAGTTAGAGCCAGCCCTGTTGCTTGCACCTTGTTAGGGAACCTGTCAAGGAGCCACATTAGGCCCAATATTATTTGCATGGTAGATGAATAATCTGTGTCCTCTCCTGTCATCCTGAGAACACCATTTCTATGCAGATGATTCTCTAATCTATGAGAGGAAAACCAACTGCTGATGAAATTCAATCTCACCTCCAGTCTGATTGTGATAATTTGCAATGAGCTAAGGCAAAGTGAATTATTATTAAATGCAAATAAAAGTTAAATAATGCTGTTTGGGAGCCGCTCGAAATGACAAAAAGCCCATAAGTCAGGAGGAGAGATTTTAACCCAGGTAATGTATCACTGCAAGTAGTTACCATGTCTAAATACCTTGCTGTGCACAGAGCACTGCGTAGACCCTCAATTATCTTTCCATCAATAGAGAGAGTGTGATTATACTGATTGGAAAATGACAGTGAAGCTTAGTTTGCTGCATCTAAACAAGTGGTATTTTGATTTGATTTGAACCTAATCCACACTCACTTTGTGTGGTTCCTAGATTGCTTTCCCTGCTCTGGAGCTCGCAGCCTGGGGGAGGAGGACATGGGCACTGCAGACACGCTCTGTTCTGTACAATGATTTAAGTGGCTGATAGTTTGAAAGAATAAATTTTCCAGCCTAAGATGCCTGGACGGGCCCAGCCCAGACACAAACCCGCCACTCTTGGGCTGGAAGGGTTATTTTCTCTCTGGATTTGGGACAATAGACAGTGAGGAATTTGGTGAAAGAATTTCTGAGTGTGGTCCATAGCCATCTTGGTGTAGGAGCGAATACAGCTCCATAAAGAGAGCTGCTGTGGGAAGCAGGCTGGCTCAGAATCCTCCTCCCACATATGCCCTTGGCTCTCGGCTTGTGACTCTGAGCAGAGACCTTAGCCCTCAGTTCTCAATACACAGAGATAAGCATCACAGGCAAAGAACAGGACCAGGCTGGAAACCATCTTAATTAACACTCAGGTTAAACCTCAGCTGTAACACACAACACAGACAGGGCACTACCACCTCCTTCCTGGGCAATACACAGCAGCCTAAGCAGTCAGGTTGCTGTCAGCCCTCTGGCCTGGCCACACTGCAGCTGCTGCAAAGGCAGCAAAGATGCACACGGGAAGGATCAGAGAAACAGCCACCTTACCTTCCTGCTGCCCGTCTGCTCAGAACCGACGAGACAGGAGCCTGGGCACTTTGCCCTACCTTTGCTATCAACACTTGGCCTGTGTGTTCTCATTATTACTTATACTAATGGAGTCCCTAGAGGCCCATCACTACCATCAGATCCCACTGTGCTAGGAGCTGTACACACACATCACAAGGAGCAGTCGTTGCCTCAGAGAGTTTGCTAATTAGACAAGAGAGAGAAAGGACGGAAGGGGAAACCAAGTGGTGAAATGAGACATAGAAGGTTAGTGAAAGAACTGGGAGCAGAACTCGACTCTGCCAGTCGCCAGCGCCTTCTCTGTTACCCGCCAGATCTGGGGCCTTTAGTCTGGAAGCTGATACCGATCAGATAAAATAATGATTTTATATGACCATCTATCTCATCAACAGAGTGGGAGGAGAGTGGCCGGTCGGCACCATTCGCACATGCCCGCTGGATTTCCTGATGTGCATAAGCCACATGTGAAGTGGCTGGGCCTGAGAGTCGATTCTGCAGGAACAGCGCCCTCATTAAGGAGTTTGCTGACTCCAATCAAGTAAACCAAATGAGCTCCCAGGTGCACTGGTGGCCTATCCTGTGTGGTCTGGGCTCAGCATGGGATCAGGAAGGGCTCCAGATACAAACAGCTTGGCAAGAGATGACCAAGATGGAGCCGTGAGAAATACCTGCAAGTATTTGAAGAATGTGAACATCAGCCTGGGCTAGAGAGCCTCACTGGGAGAATGAACTGGGGTGAAATCAGGAAAGGGGACAATTAGGCTAAATAGAAGTAAAAACCTGCTGGCTTTGGGCTCTGTTAGTCTGTGGCATGGGAAAAGATATTAGAAATTACAGTGTAGGAAGAAATCCTGCACTGGTATCTATCTATCTATCTATCTATCATGCTACCAAGGGGCCTCTCACTATGGCCTCTGCTGAATTGTTTGTCAGTTGCACGGGAGGGACCCTGAGATGAAAAACACACCTAAAGCCACAATCTGGTTTACGTGAATTTTTCATCTGCCTACAGCCTGGTTTACACACTGCACAACAGCTGATGTAGGGAGACCCCCCCACCCCCGCCCCAAATGAGACAGGAATTTGCTAATGCCCTTTACAGAACTCAGACACATTTCTAAACACACTGCCGGCCCCAGGCAGTCAAGCCAATTATCCAAATGTGCTTAAAATGCTGATGTGCTGTTGGCTTTCCAGAGACCTGTGGGCCTTGGGGGCAGAGATGGGACAGTCCCCTTCTCAGGTGCTAAGTGCTGACTCATCTTCAGTAACCCCAGATATCTCCCGGGATTTGCTAATGGGATAGCGACAAAGGGTCCTGTGGCACCTTATAGACTAACAGAGGTATTGAAGCATAAGCTTTCGTGGGTGAATACCCACTTCTTCGGATGCAAGCAGTGGAAATGCCCTATTATCTAATGGGATAATGTCCTCTAGCTTGGGTTTGTGCGGGGCCTTTGCCTGCACAGAGCAGAAGTTCTCTCTTTTCCCCACCCTGACATTCCTGAGCTTGCTCCTGGTTTGGACTAGTAACATCTTCTGCCTTTCCTTAATGGTGCTAGATCCCCTCCACTTTGTTTAAGTGCCCGATCAGGTAGTCTATTGCTGGAGCTGGCTAGGAGTTGGGGGACGAAGCGAGCACACTGTGCTCTAACCCACCACCTGCTGAAACGTGAACATGCAGTAGTGCGGATGGGCAATTCCTGTGAGATCAGACAAAGGACCCCCGAGGAAAGGCTGTGCTATGGCTAACTAGGGCCCAGGGGAAGCTCATACACATGGGAACTCCCATCAGAAAGCTTGTTCCAGAGACATTTCTACCTGCTTTCCTCGCACAGTCCTGTCAGTATTATACCCACTGCACAGATGGGGAAATTGAGACCTAGTCTGGAGAGTAAGTAACTGGTGTGACGCTGTATGGAATGTGGGGGACACTTGAAGATATTATAAATATCAATATTGTAAAATTGCAATGAGTTGGGCCAGATAGGCCATGTAAGATCTCTGCAAACATGTTATAATTTGCCAGATATGATAATTTCATGTATGTGTTTGTATCACCTTTGTATTATGAGTTATAGATTTGTCTGTCTGTCTGTATTTCAAATTTGTGCTATGCTTCTGGGTAACACCCCCAGACAGTTTGGTATCAGCTCTGCCTAGCCCGCTTGATGGTCCATTAAGGACCATCAGCTATACAATTGACCCATTGAGAGAAGGCAGAGGATACACCTTATGACTCAGCAAGGCATCCAGAGGCGTGCCTATGGACAGAAAAGGCTTCCAAGCCATGTGTTGGGCAGCTTGTGTTGGAAACAAAGGAAGCACAGGCCACATGGCAAAAGCCTGTAAAAGGCAGCTGCATCTTCTCCATTTTGTCTTCATTCCTGCTTCTTAACTCTGGAGTAACCTTTCTACAAACGAAGCTCTGAACAAAGGACTGAATGACCCGTCCAAGCTGCGGATGTGATCCAGAGGGACTTTCAAGCCAGCAAACTCACCAATACCGTTAGGAACCTGATATATGGACTTTGAAGTCTTTGTATGTATGTGACTGTTTTGCCATTTAACATCTCTCTTCTTGTTCTTTCTTTTTTCTTTATAATAAACTTTTCGTGTTAGACCCTAAAGGACTGGCTGGCAGCGTGGTATTGTGGGTAAGATCCAAACCAATAATGACCTGGAAATGTGGCTGACCCTGGGGTCAGAAGAACATTTTGTATATGTGAGCAGAGTTTTGAAATAACTTCTCACTGTACTGGACCTAGGTGCTGACTGGGAGCCAGAGAACTGGAATGCAATAAAGGGGGCTGGGTGAGTTCTTTTTTGCTTCTTGATAACCAGTGTGGGGGATCAGAAGCATAGTTTGTGACTGGTTGGGATGCTTAACTTCAGTGTTACCCCTAGTGTTGGGAGTATCTGCTCTCCCTTTTGCAGCCTGCCCTTCCCCTGGCATTTCCAGTGAGGGCTGCCCCGGGCATCATGGGTCACAACTGGGTCAAGGTCAAAGAGTGAGGGTTTGGCAGCATGAGGGATAGAAATCAAGGGCCGTATTCTGATCCCTGCACTGCCTGCTCAGCCCTGGGGACAGGGGGGACAGGAGGACATGGCTGGAGCCCTGCTATTCTGTGCCATCCAGGGATTCCACCCTGGTAACCAGTTAAATCAGCTTTCTGGCTGCCTTGTGCAACTGCGCATGTCTGTAGGTAAACTGCTCCTGCAGCCGTTCTGCCACCAGCCAGGCTAGGCAAGCTCCTGGATGGGGCAGAAGACAAGATGATGTAGATGAATTTCCTTGCGTACTGTTCACGACCCCACAGGCAGCTCCAAGAATGACAGAGATTAATTAGTCACTGATACTCACATATTCCACAAGGTTCATTCTGAGGCTCATAGTTAAAAGAGATACAGACAACTCCAGAGAGAGAGAGAGAGAGAGAGAGAGAGATCTTATCTGCATAGAGCAGCAATGAAGCACCCTGATGCTTTTATGTCACTGTAAATTGTCTACCAATCAAAAGGCTGACAGAGATGTATTTTTAGACACTGCAGCACAATTAAGTCTTCTACTTAGTCTCAGGAGGAGAAAGAGGTTGTTGGTTTACTTGCAAATGCTTGAGGTAATTCTCTAACGGCTCCTCCACCATTACACAGATACTGTTTTCAATCTCTTATCATATGTAATCCCTAATGATTTCTCTGTTATGTCCTGTTTTATTAAAGCACCATTGAACTATAGCCTATTGATTTAGATTTCACAGACAATTGAAATTTAAATTGACTCCAAATTGAATGTCTCCATGCAATCTGTGTTCTGCACTAAAGATAGATAAAACGCTTCTATTTTTGATAACATGTTATTCCAGAGGCACATTTTAATTTTGAAAAGTATGTAAGAGATTCTTGACTTTCCGGGAGAGGAAGTCTGATATTTGAAACCTGTGCTTTTTTCAACCGTGGTTTTTCTGAACTGGTTTGCCTTTGCTCTGAGTGGCAAGCTGGAGTGAGTCTTCATCCACAAGAGGGGTGGGGTAAATGTGTGAGTGTGTTTTATTTTGATGAAGCAGTGAGGTTCATGGAAACTGAGAGAAGAAACATGTGGGTTATTCTGAGGGACCAGACTTATGTAGCATGAACTGAGGAGAGGAGGTAGACTGGTCAAACTGGCAACAGCATTGACATGACACTGGGAATCCTTTTATTCACATCCCAAACTCAGCAGCCGTGGGCTAGTGCCTGAGAACCAGAGAGCAGAATGGACTCGCCTAGCTTCGCTGTCCCAGCTGCATGAAGTGCAAACACGTAAAGACACCATGTAAATAGTGAAACCTCCATTTGATCTTTAAATGCCTTTCAGCTTTGACACTCTTCTGTTATTAGTAACTAGAGCTGGCAAACAAATGTTTGTAGAATTATTGTCTATTGGTTTTAACAGCCCCTCACCTTGCTAATAGCTGTGGATTACGATATAACCCAGAGCAGTGGTCCCCAACGTGGTGCCCGCGGGTGCCATGCGCCGTGGCATTTATGTGCGCCCGCCGTCAGGGCCGGTGCCAAGGAATGAAGAGGAGAGGAGTGCATCCGCCGGAGAACCTGACACCGAAATGCCACCAAGGAGTGCTTCTGGTGGAGAAGCTGCTGCCGAAATGCCGCTGAGGAGTGCGGTCACCGGAGAAGCGTCACCACCGAAATGCCGCCAAGAAGCGTTGCTGCCCGCCACACTCTTCTGAAGGCATGAATGTGCTCCTGGCCACAGAAAGGTTGGGGACCACTGACCCAGAGCAATGTACCTTAAAACTTTTCCTGAGGGTGGCTAAAGGCTGGATAGGGATATTCGACAGCAGTAGCTGCAGTTACAGATTGCCTCCACTCTGTCCCGGGAAGGAAGGAATCTGTCATCATATTTGCAATGACATTTGGAAAAGGGAAAACAAACGCCCTGAGCTGTATTGCATGGTTCCCAGCAGCGGTTACGAGGTGAAGAGCTGTCAAACCCCACCTGCTGTTAGCGCCGCAGCCGGCCTGCGAGCCTGGCAGAGAGTGGTGGTCTCGAGGAAACATGCAGGGAGGGGCCGCGCAGTTCTGAGGGGAAGAGGCAGCTCAGATAATGCGAGTTCCCAGGTGTGGCGGGGGCTTGCTCCGCTCCTGCCTCTTTCTAGACAAACTATGCGGAGGATTTCTTTGGGTAAAACACCCAGTGGTTTATTTACACCCCTTTACAGATGGTGCAGCAGTTTTAACAGCATCCTGGGGCGCTGAGGCTCCTGACCTGAGCGGGGCAGAGACCACCTGTTGCCTTGGCTCTGACAGCTGGCAGCTCTTTCACTTTCTCTCTGTTTCCCACTTCCTTCCGGTGCCTTTGGCCCCTGGAGGGAAGGAGGTAGCTAGCTCCGAACTCTCCCCAGCCCGGCACCGTTCCCGTATTCAGGAGTGCGTGACGCTGCCATGCTCAGAGTGCTGGCTCGGCTGCTGTCACCTGGCTCTGTCACACGAGGCTTCTCCTGAATCTCGGCCAGCGGCGGGGGGCTGGAATACAAGTGTGAGCAGACGCTGGCAGTGGCCCTACCCAGGACCCGCTTCAAAAGTGTGGGCGCCTCCCCAGGGCTTCAGAGCCCACACCGGGCATGTAGCTGCACGCAACAGTTACCCTACCAGATCTGAGAGACGGGTCTGCTCCTGGGCCCAAAGTGCCCCGGCCTACATCTGCTCTACCTCGGTTCTGCAAGGTCAGCCCCTGTTCAGGTCAGGTGAGGGCAGTTCTGTGGCTGCAGGGCCCCAGCTGAAGGCCGTGGGGAACGGGGTGCCTTGCCCGTGGGTGGATTTTAACCCACCATTAGAAATGCTTCACGACTGTCCGATCCCCCCCCACCCCACTCTGCCATTTGTGGAGTGGCAGGAACATGCCCTGTGATGTGCTGTTGCGGCACTGAGATTCCATGGGCTCAGGCCGGACGCGGGGAGGCCCTGGGCGCCTAGAGAAGTCAGGGACTGAGCTGTCTTGCAGCAGAGAGGTTTCTTCAGCAGGCAGTGAGAGCCCAGGGGGTGGGTGGCCTCAAGGGGTTACACTGAAATCCGGTGTAAGCAGGTGCAGGTCCACTGACTTGGCAGAGTTGCGGTCAGGCAACAGACGGAGCAAGGCCTGGCAGCCGGGAGGAAAGAGGCTTCGTATCTGAGAGAAATTCCCACCCAGCTCTCCAGCTTATAGGGCGGGAGCAGACACGCCTGCACCTGGTGATGCATCGCAGCTGGCGGGCTCTCTCCTGAGCCCAGGCAGGAACCAGCACCATGCCCTGCCTTTGCCTCTCTGGGCACCATTTATTGGTGAAGCCCCAAACTTGCAAGTAACACAAACAAAGCAATTCCCTGCCCAGCATGGGCTGCAGGACCCAGAAACTTTCTTTTTCCTTTAAGTCCTCTGCTGGGTCATGTGACATGCAGGCAGCCATAACCCTTCCCTGGAAGCTTTCCCCTGTCACAAAGGCCTTCTCCTCCAGGCAAGTGAAAGGGAAATCAGTGATGCTTTTCCACAGAGCTATCAGAAGAATATTTGAATTTGTCCTGAAATCTCCCACACATATGTTTGCATGTGCTTGTGAGTGCGTGTGCTTTTCTGCATGTGTCTTTGCGTGTATGTGTGTGTGTGATGAGAGGAATCTGATACAGTGTGAGATGTTCCAGGCTTTTAGAGACATTTACATCTAATCCACAATTTAACATTCCTAGCGGGAATACTTCACAGCTGAAGAATATTTTCCCCAAGCCTTTAGTCTCACATCTGACATTTCACCTGTCATATTATGTGCTTTTCAGAGGAAGGAAATGGCAGCTTGTCTCCTTAAAAGCAACGGACACACTGTTTATCAATGAGATGAGCTCTTGGTGCAGTCCCACGCTCATTTAGAAACAAAATTGGACTAAAATGATAGAAGCAGACTTGCCAATGTTTTCAGGGCGAAACGTCCTGGCGATTTCCCATCCATTGTTAGGCAACCCTTCTCCACAGAGACATCAAACAGGAAGGCAGTGAGCACTTAATGGGGGAGCCAGCTGAACTACTGATGGGTGGATACACTCTCTCACCCTGTGAAGGCCACACAGTATGTGACAGAGACTCAAAATGAGGGACACAAGAAAAGTAATTCATGCAGGAAATAAAATGTGGTGGGATTCCTCACTTTGCTGCACATGGGGCTTTCTATAACCTCGGTTCCATGGTCCTGCATCTCTGCTGTAAATAATTTTCAACGGTAAAAGTGAAAGGAAAGCAAAATGGTGTGGAACGTAGGGAATGAGGAGACAGCCCTCAAAATGAGGGACACGTGAGAGTTATGGGCAGATCTTCTCAGTGCTCAGAATGTACATCAATAACTGGCCTGGGCTTGACGCAACGCAGGCGCTGTAAAGGTTCTATTGGGTGTCATTGGACATGGGTCTATGGAGCCATTGCTCCCTGGGTCTCTGGATGTGCTGAATTTGGTTCCTCACCTGTCTTTAAAAGATGCATTTCTAAAAAGAGAAGGAGGCTGTACAGGGCTCTGGGACATAATAATGCTCACTCAGAGAGAACCATGGCCATATTCTCCATCAGAGAGCCGCCAGACATGAATAGGGGGGTCAGCTTGCTGTCCTCAGTGGTGGTCACATTGCGGGAGTGGGTCACACTGAAGCCTTGTACCAGCTCACCCTTACATACAGGCTGACAGCCGTGCTCATTGTGATACGGAATAATGTCACAGCTCTGATCACTTAGCCCTGGTCTACACTACGAGTTTAGGTCGAATTTATTAGCGTTATTTCGATTGATCCGTGCACCCGTCCACACGACGAAGCCCTTAACATCGACTTCTAGGGCTCTTAAAATCGATCTCGCCACTCCACCCCCAACGAGGGGATTAGCGCTTAAATCGATATTGCCGAATCGATGTAGGCTAGTGAGGACGCAATTCGACGGTATTGGCCTCCTGGATCTATCCCACAGTGCAACATTTGACCGCTCTGGACAGCAGTCTGAGCTCGAATGCTCCACCCAGGTAGACAGGAAAAGCCCCGCGAACTTTTGAATTTCATTTCCTGTTTGGCCAGCGTGGTGAGCTGCAGGTGAGCGCAGATCTCATCAGCAGAGGTGACCATGATGGAGTCCCAGAACCGAAGACGAGCTCCAGCATGGACCGATGGTGAAGTACGCGATCTGATCGCTGTATGGGGAGACGAAACCGTGCTAGCAGAGCTACGGTCCAAAAGAAGAAACGCCAATACATATGCCAAAGTCTCCAAGGGCATGCAGGACAGAGGCTACAACAGGGACGCGCAACAGTGCCGCGTGAAAATTAAGGAGCTCAGGCAAGCCTACCAAAAAACCAGAGATGCAAACAAACGCTCTGGGTCAGAGCCCCAGACATGCCGCTTCTATGATGAGCTGCATGCCATTCTAGGAGGTGCAGCCAGCACTGACCCACCCATGTGGTATGACTCCGTATGTGGATCATCAGAAACCACAGAGGAGCATGATGATGATAATGATGCTGAAAATAGCGCCCAGACACAGCAAGGAAGTGGAGAAGCCCTTTTCCCCGACAGCCAGGAACTCTTTGTCACCCTGGAGCCAGTACCCTATGAACCCACCCAAGGCGTGCTCGATGCAGGAGAAGGGACCTCTGGTGCCTCTGGTGAGTGTACCTCTGTTAATTAATACATGTTTTATAAGCAAGCGTGTTTAATGATCAATTCGCGGCCAGTACAGCTACAGCTACTGGAAAACTCTGTTAACATGTTCGGGGATGGAGCAGAAATCCTCCGGGGACATCTCCAGAAAGATCTCCTGGATGTACTCCCAAAGCCTGTGCAAAAGGTTTCTGGGGAGGGCAGCCTTATCCTGTGCTCCGTGGTAAGACACTCTACCACGCCAGGCCAGTAGCACGTAGTCTGGAATCATTGCTTTGCAAAGCATGGCGGCGTATGGTCCCGGTGTTTGCTGGCATTCAAGCAACATCCGTTCTTTATCTGTCTGTGTTATCCTCAGAAGAGTGATATCATTCATGGTCACCTGGTTGAAATAGGGGAATTTTATTAAGGGGGTATTCAGAGGGGCTCCGTCCCTGCTGGGCTGTTTGCCTGTGGCTGAACGGAAATCTTCCCCGCTGTGACCCACGCGGTGGGGGGAGGGGGAACAGCGAACATCTTGGATGTGTGTCTGTGTGTGTGTGTGGGTGTCGATTAGGTTCGCGCTGCACGTTAACCCGAAAACCGCCGCCCCTCCCTTTTCAATTGCCAACCAGTTTTAAATTGCCAGCCCAAAGGCTGTTTGTTATGGGAAATGAGGGGGTTGCTGTTTGAAAACATTCCCACGTTATGAAGGTTAAAGAAGCCTATAGACTGTGGCTTACCATGGCTGCCTGCAAGCCGAATTCTGTTGCCCGCCAGACCTGCTTGTGTGATCTCTCACACCAAACCGGCAGACCCTCAATATAACAGGCAAAGTGCAACCTTGGACCAAATGCATATGTGATATGTAATGTTTGGAGCATTGTTCTCTAATATGTGTCTTTTAAAGTACTCCTCTCCCGTTTGTTTCCTCCCGCAGCTGCAAATGTTTCAACGCCACCCCTTTCATCACCGTCCCAGAGGCTAGCGAAGATTAGAAGTAAAAAAAAAAGGAATCGAGACGATATGTTCTCAGAACTCATGGAATCCTCCCACACTGAAGCTGCCCAGCAGAATGCATGGAGGCAGACACTGTCGGAGTCCAGGAAGGCAGAATTTGATCGTGCGGACAGGTGGCGTGCTGAAGAGAATGACTGGCGGGATGAAGAGAGTAGGTGGCGTCAGCATGCAGAGAGAAGGCAGGATGCAATTCTGAGGCTACTGGAGGATCAAACGGAAATCCTCCGGCTTATGGCTGAGGAAAGGCGTAGGGTTCAGGAAAGGCCGCCTGAGCCCAGACCGCCGCTACAGCCCCTGTGCAACCAACAGCCCTCCTTCCCGAGTCCCATAACCTCATCCCCGAGACGCCCAAGAACGCGTTTGGGCGGCCTCCGTGCACCCAACCACTCAAGTCAAGAGAACAGTCCAAGCAAGAAAGGGCTGGCATCCAATAAGTTTTAAAGTGCTGTGTGTCCTTGTCCTTCCCTCATCCCCTCCTCCACCACCCATCCTGGTGCTTCCCTTCCTCCACCAGCTATCCCGGGAGACTGTGGCAGTTAGCCCCATAGTTCCCCCTCTTTGTTTTACGAATTAATAAAGAATGCATGATTTTTAAGCAACAATGACTTTATTTCCTCTGCGAGCGGTGATCGAGGGGGGGGGAGGGCAGGGCGGTTTGGGTAAAGGGAAGTAGAGTGAATGAAGGGGCGGGGCTTTTCATTACAGGGGAAAAACAGAACTTTCACACAGCATCCTGGCCATTCATGAAACTGGTTTTCAAAGCTTCCCTGATGCGCAACGCACCCTGCTGTACTCTTGTAATAGCCCTGGTGTCTGGCTGCGCATAACCAGTGGCCAGGCGATTTGCCTCAACCTCCCACCCCGCCATAAACGTCTCCCCCTTACTCTCACAGATATTGTGGAGCGCACAGCAAGCAGTAATAATAATGGGAATATTGTTTTCGCTGAGATCTAACCTAGTCAATAAACTTCGCCAGCGAGCTTTTAAACGACCAAATGCACATTCCACCACCATTCTGCACTTGCTCAGCCTATAGTTGAAAAGGTCCTGACTACTGTCCAGGCTACCTGTGTATGGCTTCATGAGCCATGGCATTAAGGGGTAGGCTGGGTCCCCAAGGATAACTATAGGCATCTCAACATCCCCAACGGTTATTTTCTGGTCTGGGAAGAAAGTCCCTTGCTGCAGCAGCCGAAACAGACCAGAGTTCCTGAAGATGCGAGCGTCATGTACCTTTCCCGGCCATCCCACGTTGATGTTGGTGAAACGTCCCTTGTGATCCACCAGTGCTTGCAGCACTATTGAAAAGTAACCCTTTCGGTTTATGTACTCGCTGGCTTGGTGGTCCGGTGCCAAGATAGGGATATGGGTTCCGTCTATCGCCCCACCACAGTTCGGGAACCCCATTGCTGCAAAGCCATCCAGTATGAGCTGCACATTTCCCAGACTCACAACCCTTGGTACCAGCAGCTTGGTGATCGCCCTGGCTACTTCCATCACAACAGCCCCCACTGTAGATTTTCCCACTCCGAATTGATTCGCGACTGACCGGTAGCTGTCTGGCGTTGCAAGCTTCCACAGGGCTATCGCCAGTCGCTTCTGTACTGTGAGGGCTGCTCTCATCTTGGTGTTCTGGCGCTTCAGGGCAGGGGAAAGCAACTCACAAAGTTCCATGAAAGTGCCCTTACGCATGCGAAAGTTTCGCAGCCACTGGGATTCATCCCAGACCTGCAGCACTATGTGGTCCCACCAGTCTGTGCTTGTTTCCCGGGCCCAGAATCGGCATTCCACTGTATCAACAAGCCCCATTAACACCATGATGTCCACCTTGCGGGGGGGCCTTTTTTGAGAGAGGTCTGTGTCCATGTCTTCATCACTGTCCTCAGGGCGCTGCTGTCGCCTCCTCGCCTGCTGTAGCTGTAGCAGCTCCTGGTTCTCGTTCTGCATATACTCCTGGACAATGCGCGTGGTGTTCATAACGGCGAGAACAGCCGCGGTGATCTGATCGTGCTCCATGCTTTCCCTGGTATGCTGTTTGCAGGACAGCAGAGTGGCAGCAGAAGCAGCGGGTGGATAACAATGGAGTCAGCAATATGGCGCCCATATGAAAAAAGGCGCGAAAGGATTTTTTGCTCCCCCCTCAGTTGCTTTCACGGAGGGAGGGGGGAGCAAGGGTTAGGCTCATTTCCTTCTAGCTGCAGATGGTACAATATGCGGTGAGCAAGGAGGCGCCTTCCCTTCTAGCAGCAGATGGTACAATATGCTTGATATCCATCATCAGCTCCTGGCCCCCTCAAGGATTGAACTCGCAACCCCGGGTTTAGCGGGCCAACGCTCAGACCGCTGAGCTATCCCTCCGCCCGTGTTCCAGGCAGTACTGAATCTCCCTTAAACAAAACGTAAAAAAGAGAATGACCAGAGTCACTCTGGTCACTCCCATTTATGTCCAAGCGCCCCCGGCCAGCCACACCATAGGCCGCCGGCCAGGAGCACACGAATACCAATCATATTGTACAATCTGCTGCGAGAAGGCAAGGAGCTTCTGCTGTATGGTCCCGCAACCACAACCATTTATGGCATATTGCACCATCTGCAGCTAGAAGGCAAGGAGCTTCTGCTGTGTAGTCCCGCGACTACCAGCCTCAGGCGGAATGGCCCCCTCAAGGATTGAACTCGCAACCCCGGGTTTAGCGGGCCAACGCTCAGAACGCTGAGCTATCCCTCTGCCTGTATTATAGTGTGACTGAATCCCCACTAGACCTAATGTCCAGGTGTACGCTGGAGATGTACGGTAATTGTGAGCTGAGCAGGCTTCCGTAGCAAACACGGAAACCCCGGAAAAAAGGCGCGAAAAATATTGCTTTCACGGAGGGAGGGAGGGAGGGAGGGATGACATGTACCCAGAACCACCAGCGACAATGTTTTCTGCCCCATCAGGCTTTGGGATCGCAACCCAGAATCCCAATGGGCGGCGGAGACTGCGGGAACTGTGGGATAGCTACCCGCAATGCAATGCTCCGAAAGTCGATGCTAGCCCCACTACTGTGGACACAGTCAATCGACCTCATGGTCTTAACGCTTGTGTGTGGGGACACACACAATCGATTCCATAAATTTGGGTTTTAAAATATCGACTTCTATAAATTCGACCTAATTCTGTAGTATAGACGTACCCTTAGTGAGCCACGAGGGAGGCATAGGTCCTGGGCTCCAGTGATTTCCCTACACCCCCCCTAGGGGGGGTGTACATCCCCCCTGAATTTCCCCCAACCACCCAGTTTTGTGAACTAGTTACATGCCAATTTAGTGACCCCCCCCCCAGTAAATTCAAACACCTCCCCCCCCATTTCAATTCCTGGGAAGGCCACTGCTGGGCTCTGTTTCACCCACAGCGTGGAAAAGTCTGAGCTTCTGATCTCACTTGCTGGGCTGTGCAAAAGAATCCTCATTGGTGCCAATCCCTGCTGAAACCAACTCCCATTTCTTTTGGTTTCAAGCAACCCAGCACCTTTGTGGGCTCACGATGCTCACCTCTCTGATTGCTGCAAACAGACCAGGCGGAAGGACCACTATGCTATGAAAACAACCAAAAAGAGCCCTGAATATGGAGCCCAGTTCAGGAGAACTTGAGTCATTGTGGGCAGTCGCACCTGTTCACCCACAGAAATGGCAACGCTGGAATGCTTGTAAAAATCACGGTCTTCGTGTATCAGCGTTCTCTGATGCCCTGATCCAAATCCCACTGAGACAAAAGAGTCATCGATGGAAAGGCTCTCACTGACTCCAGTGGGTGTAGGCTCAGGCCAGTGGAGTGAGTTTCTTGCAGCAGGCTTAAGAGAGCAGCAGCCATGCAATCAAAACCACCTTAGCTTTGGTGCGTGTTAATTTGCAGGAGGAAGCAGGCAAATTCCAATAGCAGGCACAGCTTCAGCTAGCGACCGTAACACCCTCTCCAAGAAGATACTTTTGGTTTAAAAAAGAGCCAGCTCTTAAGCCCACCTAAACTCTTCCAAGAGAAGCTGTCACCTAATTTATCAGGTGCCTGCCGTTTGCTAAGAATGATAGACAGTAATTAAAACTAAGCTAATAACCTCCTCACTCTTGACATTTCTACAGGGGTTTTGTTCACCATTATCTACATATAGATTAAAAATTGTAATTGGACCAGAGATAGGGTTAGAAAAATCAACCACCTTCCAACTGATAGTTTGCTAGTGAGTGACACGTTGAAATTTTATTTAATCTGAGGAAATTGAGTTGAACTCAAGTAAAGTTGAGTTATCCTAAAGTACCGACATGGCTAGAAAATAACACTCTCTGTCTTGACAAAGGCATTGCAGGAAAATGCAGCTAGCAGGAGAGAGCGATAAAGTATGAAACTGTAGCACATGATGGGCGCGCCAGGAACTGTCCATTACTGGAATGGATGGGGAGCGTTTTGCTCTGTGAAAGTTTCTGTACCAAAGAGAAATGTTAAAGTGGAGCAACTGATGACCCAGCAATTCTTGGTGTATTAAAACCTCCTTACGGATGTCAAAGGAAACTTGCCAAGCTGTCAGCTAATCCACAAAAGTGACCAATCCCCTACCAGCCGTGCTTCTTAAGGAGAACGAGTGTCTCCATTGACGTCTGTCTGTCTGATCCAGTGATGGAGTTTAAAGGGTATCCAAGTGCCTCACACAGGAGCTGAGATACGCACTTTGTGTCCACACTGCCATCTGAGGGGTGACTGCAGCTCGGGTAGACACACCCATGCTAGCTTCACCCCTCAGGCGCTGCTGAAAATAACAATGGAGAGGGGGTGGCACAGGTTCAGGGGGCACTGTACCAACGCGCCGGGGACCCTGGGTATCTATTGGCTTTGCTAGCCCACACTGAAGGCCGTGTGGCTGTGTCTTCAGTGCTATTTTTAGCCGTGCTGGTGTGGGAACGCCTACCTCAGCTGCCATCACCCCTCGATTGCAATAGATATACTGCTCGGATTGAAAAGAGACTTGCTCACAGGTCAGCGAGGGGAGGGCGTGGCCTTCTCTCCTCCAGCAGCTTGTTCCATGCTGCAGGACCCTCTGCAAAGGACTCTCTGTCCCCAGTTTAGGAGCCTCACCCTGGATGCTGCCTCTGCAGCATTGTCCCAGAGAGCTGGAGCCCTGGGACTCAGCCTCAGCCCATGAGACCAGGGCCTTTGGAAGTCAGCAGGGACACAGAGGAGGGTGGGGAGCATGATTGTGGGCTGGTCCTGTCCGTACAACCTGCCCCTGCGCTCAGCAGCAGCCACAGTGAGCTAGAACAGCCCAGCCTGGAGATGACAGGTGCATGCGGCAGGGGGACCAAATCCTCCCCTGCGAGTTTCCTGGTAAGCCAGAAGTAGATGGCAGGTCTTTCTGCCCTGCCTGGGGAGGCAGCGCTGGGACTCTGCTTGTGAGGGCATTTCAGGATGAGGGGATTCTGAGCAGCTCCCCATCAAAACTTTGGGTCCTGGCGCCATCACAGGGCTGTGCTGTCTTTGCAGCCGAGGCCACGGCCAACCACAAGGTCCTCATGAGCCGCTTATCAAGCCTGGCTGCTTACCACGTGTAAGGGCTCGATTTAAATCCCAACAGCGAAGAGTCCAGGGCCTCAGCAGATGCCATCTATTGCTGGAGTTTGGTGTCACTTTCTTCCCAGGGATGCCCAGGCTGGAAACAGGGTGGTGCAGACAGAGATGGAGCCAGCACTGAGTGAGGGTTTCCTGAGGACCCGGTGATCCGGTACATTTTCATGAGAATCAAAAAGAGGATGATGATATTGGGGAATCTTCTGCCAGTGCCATTCCTGTGCCCCATAATCACCTGCCTGAGAACCTCTCCTTCGTGTTAGTGGAAGTCATTTCCAGCGAGGGCTGCTGCTTTTTCTAAAATAGGAAACTAGTGCAGACTCTGAGCCAACAGTCGCTGTGTTTGCTACCCAGTAGGTTTTGGCTAGGAGCGTATCATGCTTCCAGGCCCCCTCTCGGAGCTGGCAACCTCCACGCTGAATGCAGTTTGGGACTGTAACCCAAGCCAATGGCCGCAGGACATACTATGTCTGGTACAAAATATTCTGTGATCTTTGTGTTAACATTGATGGCTACGTGAGGATTAACAGCTGTTAATTGGGATTCCTGCTAATGCTCCTGCCATGTATTAGTAGTAAAACGTTGTCTTGCTGTGAATGGGTTTGGAAAGCCGGGGAGGGTTTTGTTATGTGCTTTCCCCACTCCTGCAGCGCTAAGTGCAGCCATGTCCTCCTCTCTCTCCTTGGAAGGTGTCACGAGCACAGGCTGGCTGTCAGTAGCTGTCCGTTGGAAGGGTCCAGGGGCTGATTCTCTGGGTGACTCGGAGCAGCATCTCAATACGGCAGGAGGGGAAATCTCTGCGTCCTACCCTAGGAGCAGGAAATTGCAGTTAGAATCTGCTCTGGCCTCTCCCTCCCTTTGTTGGCCATGGACAAGCTCTGGCTCTCCTTTCCAAACTGCTTGTTTCCTTCTCTGAGCAGGTGGGAGGCTGCTTCCCCTTCTGGCTGGTGCCTGCCCTGAGCTGGGGACCACATGTACCATGCCCCTCAGCAGAATTCAAGGGGGTTACTTTTCCGTTGAGGGCCGGTGTGGGAGACGGGGCGCAGGCAGTCCTCGTGAAGCACACTGTTCCCTGCACTGGAAATCCAGCTGCTCTGCTTGGTCCAGTGACCGTTCCTCGCTGGCCGGGGCCATGAAGGAAGAAGGCCCGTCCACACCACGCCAGGAAATCAGCAAACGTGTATTTAAAGTGCAGCCCCGGCCAGCCCTTCCAGCCCGCCCATCTCCCCTGAGCTCTTACACATGCCATCCTTGTCGTACAGGGATGTTCAGTCTCATTAGAGAATGAAGCCCGGAGCTAGGATTGTGCTGAGCTGAACCTGGACTGTCGGAGCAGCCAAACAACATGGCTGACATGCTGGGGTCGCCAGGGGTCACCGAGCAGAGACGCCACTCATGAATTTCATCACTTCAGCGCAGACAAAGAGGACAGTATTTGATACGGTTACCTTGACAACTCCTCGCAAAGGAAGGGGGCGAGCGTGGCGGAGACAAGAGCAGGCGTGTCTGGCCGAGGGAGGGGAGGAGGAGGTGAGGTTTGCTTTAAAGAGGTGAGAAGAAGCTTCTGCTGGAGAATCAGCCAAAGACCGGGTCCTAGCCCAGGGCAGGTGGTGGGAGAGGCGGACACACCGCCTTGTCTCGGGGGGCGTAGGGGCCGTGGGGTGCAGGAGGCGGTTAGTGCTTCTGGGCTGTCGTCCTCGTGAGAGACCGAATCATTTGTGGGGCCGGGGGAGAAGGGCGACGTAGGGGCATGAACAGAGAGGCAGCCTGAGGTGGCCACTGTAACGAAGGCCCCATCTCGGCTGTGCAGGGTGAGGCCAAGGTCTGGCTAGACGGGACCTGGTCGGCCTGCTGCTCCTCCAACTCCTACAGACGCTGAGCCCTGCCGCCGGGCTCAGACCCTGCCGCTCTGCGTCCGTACTGCAGCACACCAGCATGAGGGGCAGGCTGAGCCTGGGATGGGTTCCCATTGCCCATGGTTCCTCGCTGCGGCGCAGGGAGCTGGAATTGGGCTCTGCTGAGGCTGCCCACCCAGGGAAAAGCCTGCTGGGCTCAGTTGCCTAGATCACTCCTGGGAAGTTTTGACTGGGTCAGGGGGATGGGGGAAGGTGCGTAAGCTGGGCTGCTTGGGTGGGTGGGTTTTAACAGACGTTACTAGAATAAAAAGGGGAATCTCCAAATGACCAGTGACCCCTCTCATTTGTATCACGGCTTCCTCCTGGTGCTCTGCTCTGCACCTGGGCTGCTGGCACCAGACGGGGACCTGGGACCCATTGTCGTAGTGATGTATCCGCTAACCTTAAAACACAGACTCCAGGATCTTGGCCAGTCTCCGCTGTCCCGGGATTTCCTGGTCAGAGGCTGTACAGAGAGCTTGGTTGTGAAGGATTCCTTGCCCTGCTCTCTCTGTCTCACACACGCACAACCCAACACACAGATTCTGTTCTGCTTCACCTACTGACACACGACTGAAAACAATCCGAACTTACCTCTCCGACACCCACTCACAACCCATATATGCCACCTAACACTGGAGTCATCTGATGACTGTTTCTCTTTAGTGTTATTTTCTGAGAGTTCTGTTCCAACCTATAGCAATGCATGATCACTATAGATATTTAATTATTACTGCTATAATTATTTTACCACAGTATTAGTAATGGAGTAATGACAGCATTTATTTTAAACCATGACATATTAACTAAGCAGGGCAGTATTAATTGCTGAATGGTGAATTATCCTCATAGACACTATTTCAATGATTGTTTTGTCACTATAACTTTTATGACAGTAATAATTACATATATAATATACTCATTATTGTTAGATATATAGAATAAGTCTGAATAAATGCAGCAATTAAGGGATAATGTTCCTGGCGGGGAGTAGAGGAGCAATAAACGACTTTTCTGGCTGGTTTTAACGCTGGAGCAAAGTGGAGAGACTCTCGTAACTGCAAAAGACCTTTATGGCTTTAGCTGCTGAGCTCCCATGAGCCACTTTGCCCCCGGTATGCACGGAGATGTTTAAAAGACATGGGAAAACAGGGCATGAGCAATTAAAACAAATGGGAGTAACGTGGAGCAAGCTAGCTTGCCGTCGACGGCTGGCAAAGGGTCCACACACGGCAGCCTCTTCACCTACATGTCTCACAGGAGGAAACATGCCCCCTATTACAGGTCCTGATTGCCCCCCAAAACCCTGTTTCTCTTACAGGAGGCAGAACTGCTTGAGCCAGATGAGACCCTGGAGGAAGTGAGATACGAGGACACCTATTTGGCCCCCGTGGTATCAAGTCCTATGAGGATTCACAGCCTTTTCGTGCTCTCTTGCGCCACAGCGATGCCCCATCAGAGCTCCAGCGGCAGTAACCCAATTGCTCATGGCCTAAGAACCTGCTCCTTTCCATTGTCATGTCAGCTCCATCCTGAGGAGGGAAGGCCTGCCTGTCTTGCGTGCCTCCTGCAGTATCATACCTGTGATGCTTACGGTGCTCTGCTAGACTCAACTCTCACTCCAGGGCTACCCAGCACCCTCCTCTGAAAAGTGTGTTCAAGAACCCCAGGCTGTATCAGGAGCACGGAGCCCCAGTCCCTTGTCTAATTTATTCTCCGCATCTGCCTTGCTGCTTACTGTCTACCACCTTCCCTTGAGAACTGTAGACTATCAGGGTGTACCATAACAATGCACTCAGCAGTACAGCGGGTCCAGTCTACCTAGAGAAACCCAGAATGGGCAGCAGGTGTGTTCTCCATGGACAGGCAGTTGTCAGTCTTGTGATAGATCATCTAGTCAGACCCATACATCACAGACCACCAGCCCCCGCAGCATCCCACACACCAAACACAACTGCCCTGATTAGACCAGGTATTACAGGCCACAGGAGACTGAACTATTACGTGCCACAGGGAGAGAATAGGAGGGACCAAGGTGTACCAGTGCCCGAAGCCCCCACAATGGCAGGAAATTGATTCAGTGAGATATACCGAGAGAATCCTGGCAGGTGACCCTCACCCACTGTGACAGAATGTACCCCTGTATTCACATCCCACATACTCTTGTAATAATCTTTGTGAGTTTTCAAATGATACCTTACAAGCCATATTTTGTACAATTTGCTGATCACCATCGTCCTGATAAAATATGCATGGCAACATTATATGTGAAGTTATAAGATTCCACTGTATGGTGTTATTAACACATGTTCCAAACTGAGGGTGGCACACAGGTCTGTCTCAAACAAAGGCATGTGTGCTCTGCTTAATTTACATTTAAGCAGTAAACAGAGTCATCAAGCAGGAAGGGAAAGAAAGGAAACTCAAAGAGGTCAGAAAAAGCAGCAGGGAACATCCTTCTATATAGATTCTTTGTCTCCTGAATCTCAGCTGGAAAGGCACTATAAACTATAAAAAGGAAGGGCAAACACCCCAAGGCACCCCCACCTCCCATCCGCTCATCACATTCTCTTCACCTGAAGCAACAAAGGAAGCATTAGTTGGAATCTGGGAGAAGGGGTCCTGACCTAAGAAGTTTGGGCAGTAAGACTGCTGAAAGCATGTGGTGAGAAAACTTTGCTTGGAATTTAACATAGTTTGTTAAGTTAGGTACCAGTTACGTTTTATCTTTATTCTCCTTGTAACCATTTCTGACTTTTATGCCTCATTGCTTGTACTCACTTAAAATCTCTCTCTTTGTGGTTAATAGATTTGTTGTATTGTTTTATCTAATCCAGTGTGGCTAAATTTAAGTGTTTGGGAAACTCCATTTGGGGTGGCAAATTGTGTGCATATTATTTCTATTAAAGAAATAATGGGCTTCATATAATTTGTATTGCCCAGGAGAGGGCTGGGCAGTACAGGACACACATTTCTGGGGGGGAAATCTAAGACCGGGGGTGTGTTGGGGTCACCCTGAAGTATAATCAAGGCTGGTGAGAGCCAGAGCGTTGCCCAAGTGAGGCTGGCAGGCTGCAGTTACACACACACACACACACTCATGGTGTGGCTTGCATGCGGGAAGGTTGCTTCTGAGCAGCCCGGGGGAACTCCTTCAGCAAGGCATCGTAAGGCACCCAAGGTTTCAGGGCAAGGGTGACACAGCTGCTCATTAGTCTATATTGTACGCAGGTACGTCTCTCCCACACTTTGCAGAGGAAGGCGAACCCCCCCACCCCAAGGTCCCTGTCAATCTGACGTGGGGAAAATTCCTTCCCCACCCCACATATGACGCCCAGTTAGACCCTGAGCATGTGAGCAAGAATCAGCCAGCCAGGCATCTCGGGAGAATGCTCAGTGCCCACTGGCGCCCTGCCTCTCCCCGTCCAACGGCCCAGCTCCAGCTGGAGGGAAGGTGCACTTGTCAGCTCCTATGCCCATTGCCATTAAACTCCAGGGGCTGCGAGGGAGCTGAGCCCTGCAGCACTGGCAGCTTTGTCACTGGCATCTCATCGAGAGCTGCTCAGGTGTCACAAGGGCCACTTTAGTGGTGACCGGAGATCACAAGGGAAGGAGGCATTTGGTCCAGACTCCTCACTGAAGGTGCTTCAAACAAGGACAGCTGAGCTAAGGGCACTTCATTTATGGCCTCTTTCCTGAGGGAGCCGCACACTTATGGTGCTTCCGTGAAGGCCAGCTCCGCTCGGAAGGCGCCAGGGATGGGCGCGCTGCGGTTCAGGAGGAAGGAACATTTTTTCTCTCCCTCCACCCTGAAATCTAGGGAAATCAAGCACACAATCTAGCAGCAGTGCAGCAGAAAGGCTGAGAAATGAAGCGCCCGAATGGAAGGAAATGGGAAATGCCAAACGTTCTCTTGCTGTTATCTCGCCGTATCATACGC
Source organism: Macrochelys suwanniensis (assembly GCA_033296515.1). Taxonomy (NCBI): domain Eukaryota; kingdom Metazoa; phylum Chordata; order Testudines; family Chelydridae; genus Macrochelys; species Macrochelys suwanniensis. The sequence goes on along the minus strand of CM065789.1, from coordinate 1,964,613 downwards.
TGTATGCTTCCCATGTGAAGTGTAAATCCTAATGTTCTGTTCTGTCGGTCAGTGTAATCCAGGTCGTAAAGCAGACAGGGTGGGAGATGTTTATGGCCCGGCCAACAATGATTGGGAAACTCTAACGGGGGATTTCCTGACTTCCCAGTTCTTGGATTTTCAACCCTTAAAGCTGCATTAATGCTTCCTTTGGTTTTTAAAATTAAACAAGTTAGAAATGTTCCACTCAATTCACTCTCCTTAAGCGACCGAAGGAGTCTGCTGGTGTGCCATTGTGGAAAAGCTGATTAATACCCCAAAGGGAGTGACTCTAGAGTTATACTTCAGTGAAACTGAAACTAAACACTCCAGAGAATAACTGAGTCTAACCTAAGCGTGTGGCCAGTCTGCAGCTCTAATAACAGGCGGCAGGAACAGGCTAGCGGGAGTGATAACTAGGAGTGACATCCTAGGGGTAGTGTACCCCAGATTATTGCAATGCAAGCTAGAAGGGGCATGGGATCACAAGCGGGATGGAGCAAGATGCTGGTTCAGAAGGGAGGGTGAGTTGGCACTGTCCTTGCTGGCTTTCTAAGATGCAGCTATAATTCTGTATTTTCCCCTCTGGTGAAACTCTCAACAGACAGGCATTTCCTTCTAAACAAAATTGATTTTTGTGACAACTTTGTTGCGTTTTGGTGGCCTCGGATGTGGCTTCACAAGGCTTGCAGGCATGAGGGTTTCTGGGGGCACTGAAGGGGGCAGAGTTCAATGCCAGGCAGCAAAAGCACCCATTTTAGTGCCCTACGACACCCTTTCCGACTAACCCGGGGCTGTCCCCGGAATGAGGCAGAGGTGGGTGTCTCAGCACAGGATACAGGGAGATGCCTGGTGGCTTTCAGTTATGCAAATCGGAGAATGACTGACACTGACTGGAAGAAGGTGCCACAATATTTGGAACTGCTTCATTTTTTGTGTTTTAAATCCAAATTGTGACTGGGACGCGGCGTGGGCTCATTCAGCTCTGAGGTGGGCTAGGAGCCACCAGCGCTCGGCAGCGCTGCGCCTCCCCACACGGTGTCCCTCTTCGCCTGCATTACGCGCCGGTTCATCCCCTTGCCAGCGGCGAAGCTGCCAATCCTGGCTCCTGCCCATTCATCATGTGCAGACTGGCTAGTCCTTTCACAGACAATGAGGGAAAACCGGCCTTTTCAGGAGAGCCACTTTGTTGTTTATACAAAGGAGTTTGGCTGTTAACACATGTAAGGTAATGGGATCCCCCACCGGCTCCTTCCAGGGCCCTCCTGCACATGGCTGCACTGATGGATTACCCACCCCATTCATCTAAATTATGTCACAGGCAATAAGCAACTTGCTTAATCTGCCTAAACGACGGGCCGGGCTGGTTACTGTTGACACTTGTTTAGCACTTTCTTCCTCCCCATTATCGGCAGCGCAACCGGCAACAGCCCCTGTCCAGGCCGCACTGCGTTGCGAAGTGGCCTCAAAACCACCTTGCGATTTATGGGCTTTCTGTCAAGTTGTCTCCGAGATAATGCCCTGCAAGCCTCCTTAGCTAAATGGCCTCTAAATAAGATTTATCACAGGTCACAATACGGGGATCTCACATCTGCATCCCCTCCCTCCCCTCACCGCTGTCCCTTCCCTTCCCCATCAGCCGCTTGTCGCCCGCCTGCCCGACACGCTTGGGAAGGGTCTTGCCCCACTGCTGATATTGTCTTCAATATGTTGCTTGAGGTGAGAACAGGGGTCTTGCCCCAGGTGTATGGCCAGGCTAGCGGCGAGCACACTCAGCAGGCTGGTGGTGCTAGAATTGGAAGCTCCTTGAGACAGGGACCATGGGTATTAGCTCTGTGTGACCCCAGCCGTGCCTGTGACACGCAGACAAGTCACAGCATTGACAGCTGGCGTTTATGAGGTGACTCAGATAGTGAAAACCAATATCCGCTGCTGGAATGTAGCGGTGAACAGCTGAGATCAGTCTGGCCTCTTCTCCTGAGACACTTGGGTGCCTTCTTGAACTGCTGTTCTAAGTCTCAGCCCCAGGTCGGCTCTAAGGCTGACAGCGGCTATTTTGCAACACTCAGCCACAATAGCAACTTCGTGGAAAATCCAGCAGCGACAAAACACATCACAGGGGCAAAGAGCTCAGGTGTGGCAGCTGCACCCTGGCACTGGGGGGGTTCTGTGCCACTTCTCCGCACAATGTAATCATTCAATATTTATCCTCGACTCTGAGCTTGCCTGAGATGACAAACATAAAGACACTGTTGCATATTGAAGGCTCATGAAAGAGGCAGCTACACGGATTTCCCTAACAAATGGGAACGGATCAGATCCCACAAGCAGGTTCACGGCATGATGGACACCCGCACATGCAGCAATGCTTGGCAGGGTCAAACACAACATTAATACCCCTGCATGCACCTGCAGCAGTTTAACCCTGTACGTGCCTGGGCATCACCCGCAAAATGCCCTGACACCAGCACAGTGTGTAGCCCGTGCACACGTGCTGGTGCCAGACTCGTGGAAGTGCACAGGCAGTGTTGGAATGTTAGCGTGTGCGCTGCACCGACATTTCTGCCAGCCCCGTGGGAGGTGCATGTCTATGCACTTACAGCACATTTCTGTCTTTCTGCTGTTCGGCTTCTCAGCAGCGTTCAGAATCAAGGCTCTGAACTCAGAGTCCAGGTGCAGACTGCAGACACGACAAACGACTTTCATCTTTGTTTGACCAGCCACTTCTAGACAATAGGGACAGAGCACACACCTGGACTGGACTTGGCATGTGTTCTCAGAACCAGCTGACCCTGACGTGTCTGGTTTATAAATGTTACTGCATGGAAAGCACATAGCAACTATGTCTCCTCTGCCCAACAAGTGGGTTTGACGGTGAGGTAACGGTGCTAGCTAGCCCACTGGAGTGCCTAGTGCAGACGAGGCTCTGCTAGTTTTTACCACAATGTAGCTAGGCAAGGTCCACTCTATACCCCCTGCCTTGACTTCACCTAGCTACGTCATGGTGAAAACTACAGAGGTCTTGTCTACACTAAGATTTTACAGCAAGAGAGCTTACCCATGTTCATTATGTCACTTTAAAAACCCACCTTTCATGGCAGGGCCGGTAAAAAGGAATAGCCCTCAGCCCTGAAGAATATCAGCATTTAGCTACAGATCGGGCCAGACCCTCAGATGGTGTAAACGAGCATCACTCCAGTGAAATCAATGGGGCCAGATCCCCAATGGGCATAAACCAAAGTTAATTGAGCTATGCTGATTTTCATCAGCTGGGGATCTGTTCCATTGAATTTATTAATGGCTCGTATATTAGTATTTGTATTATACGTTATGTATGTATTATATATTGTTAGATACAATTAGATATAATGGTATATATGTGTATTATATATTATTTTAGATATATAAATATTATTTGTATTATATATATTACATATCTATATATTACATTATTATTTGTATTATCATAATGTCTAGGAGCCCTGCTGACCAGACACCGAACGAAACCACAGTCTCTGCCTTGAAAAGCGTCCAGTCTAGCTAACTTCAGTGAGATTACACTGAGTCACACCAGGCAGGGATCGGGCCCAATGATTAATTATTATTATTTTACTATTGGAAGCCACGGGTTTTTTGAAACCTTTTTTTCTGCGGTGTGGTGCACGGACGGGAGCCATCTCCCCTTGCACACAAGGAGTGGTTTGCTTCCTTCCCGCATTCCGTGCAGCTGCTGACAAAGATGGCCCTGCTGTATTTCAGGGCTGGGGGGGTGACAGCCTCATGTGCAGGACTGGTCAGGGCTGTTTTGGGCTCTTTCGGGCTGTGCTGTGTAGATGAGAGGAATGAGTCACAACAATCATTACAATAATTAGCGTCCATCCTAAACACTTCTTGAATAAGAGGGAAAAGCAGCATACATGCCTTTGGATTTGCTGGGATACAGACTAATCCCACTCTGGGGCCTCAGTAAGTGCTTTGCTATACAAACTGTTCTCGTTAATGCAGACTGTCTGTATGCTGGCGTGCCAAGCCGTGGGGAGGTGGTTACAGCGCGATGTTAAGGAAGGAGGAGGTGGCATGCAAGCTCTCAGGATGGGCCACATAGCCCCACAAACCAGCAATGACATCACAAGTCTTTCAGTGGGGCCCCGGGCTGAATGGTTTGAGGTTGCTGGGATTATTCCATTTCCCTCACACAGGCTCTGCAGGGGGATCACATTTATTGCCACGCTGCAGCAATGACCCTCTATTTAATGCTGAAGTGACGCTTCTAATCCCTTATCCCTTCCCTGCCCCCAGGAGACTATCTCTGGGGGGGACTTTCCTGACTTTGGGGCATTCTTTCCTAGTGTTTTTATTTTTACAAGAACTGAAAACACCTTCATTTTTATTATGGAATGCAAAGAATGAAGAACATTGAATGTAAAAGCTATAGAGGGCTCCCTGAACATTACCAAATGGCTTCAGGAAACCAGTCTGTGCTTTCCTGGGTTGTCACGACTGGGCTGGAACTTTAGAACCCAAGTGAGACAGGTGATTGTGTCCTGCTTGTAAAGAACACAAAGTACCTCAGCCTTTGAATATTGTATTTTCCTGCTTTAGCTGATGGACTCCCAATGGCAGAGGCTCAGTTCCTGTTAGCCTGTCTTATATTTCCCTCCCCCCTCTGCTCCTGCATGGTATTCACACAGGGACTGATCGAAAGCCCATGGAATATATGAGCAGATTCCTATTGACTTCAGTGGGCATTAGATCAGGTCCTTGAGCCACCTCAGCCTAAAACGGTTCAGGTGACTGCGTTTGATCACCAATGATTGCAAACTCCGGAGTCCAATGCACACACACAGCCCAACACAGAGTCGTAGGATGTAGCGTTTGCATTGCTATTACATTCAGGTTGTAATGGAAAGACAATTATACGCATATCCTGAACATATAGCACTCCCAGGATGCATAGATATACACGCTAACTGTGTCATAGCCCTGGGCATGAAAACAATTACAACGGTACTGAATTAAAAAACCTTGGTCATAATTGTAAATAACCGATTAGTTACAAATACAAGAAAAATAGTCATGGAACAATTAATATTTTATGTAAAATCTGCATAGTTGTACAGCTTTATGCTGTACTTTCAATTAAATATACTAGCGACTGCAGGCATGTTTGCATTAATATTTACTTAGTCCCAAGAAAATCTTCATGTTGAATTTATTAAGTTTTGAAAATAACCAAACATAAACCAAATAGTAACATTTGTAGTAGATTTTTTTAACTATTGGGTTTATGTTGAAATAAAAACAATCCCTTTCCCATGTAGAAATCTGGTTCTATTCAGCTATACTGTTGTTCCCAGGATATTATTTGTGAGCCAGTTGTAAGCTGAGTCTAGGATGTCTAGAGAATATGGACATGACAGAATTTCTATAACTAACAATATCTCTGGACCATGTGCTGTATGTATTGTCAGAGCTGCTGAGAATCCACACCTCTAAATGGAGGCTAATGAAAACAGGCTGTGGGGTCTCCAATTGATCTCCCAAGAATGGAGGTACCCAGAATTAGAGGCCCCCTTTTGAAAATTTGATCCTAGGTGACCTACCCAAAGCCACACACTGAATCGGTGGCAAAAGCCGAAGGAAACCTAGAATTCCTGACCTTGTTCTAACTGCTGGGCCACACTGTCTCCCAGGAGGGATGGAATCCAGACCTCCTAGCTCCTATCTGCCTGTTCTAATCAGTAGACTACACTAGTGATTAGGTCGCCGTTTGGAGCATTGGCTTGATAGCAGCATTCAGTGACAGCAAACCATGCACGGGAACATGCCCCCAGGCTTTGCTTTTCGGGGCACTTTTGTTTGGTCAGCTCACACAAGGAGGCTCAGTTCATCCACCCGCTTTTCTTATTCATTATAAGAAGAACAAATACAGAGAATTTCTCCATTTTTCAACAAAGAAAAACCTCAACGAGCAGCACCAGGAGCGGAGACAGTTGTGGAATCCATGCTGTCTGGCGGAAGGTGGAGAGCTGGAAAATAGAGCGGGGCACTAAGGGAAGATGGCAATATTTTCATGGATCCAAATCCATCGGCCAATCAGAAATGGGTTGGGGCACTGTTCCCCCTAAGCTGTGCGCGTGTGCGCATGCACACAGATCCTAAACCCTGCGCACACGGTGAAACACCACACGCACAACAATTTGCACAGATGCACAACAATTTACACAGAAGAATTTTTTTGCGCACACGGCCTGTCAAAAATTAGAGGGAACATTGGGGGGAAGTTGTGAAGGAAAAATGTTGCTTTGATTTGTCAGGAGGGTCTGCACAGCTCAGCACAGGCCTGGCACGAGCTTAGCAAAAGCTTTGGAGACGTGAAGAAGAAAGGGGCCTGCTAATTAAACATGACGCAACTTTATCAGAGACAAAGCTACAAAAATCCTGCCCAGCGTTAATTGGAGTGGAAGCGAGAGCACCTTCTCTGAACACTCCAGTCTTTGCCACGTGCTCCAGGAAGGAAGGATAATGACGGGTGTAGCCACGCCTGGCTGCCATAACACACTCTGCCACACACAGCCCATGCAACAGCTAACCCCGCTCGCACGACTGATTGGAGTGATGAGCTTTGTTTTCTTCTCCCAAGCAGCTTTACGGCCCAAGGCTGGATGCCCGGAGTGTGAACCCTAGTGATGTACAACGGACTGGGGGGTGGGGGTCATATAGATCTTCAATATGGAAATGGGACCCACAGAGACTACCTGTCCCAGCATGCAACACTCCATCTTGAGCCAAGCAGCAGAGCACTGAAAGCTGGGACCAGTATATCCAGGTGCTGCATTCCATGATCATAAAGACAAGGGCAGCGGCTAGCTGCCACCTTTAATACTAAGTTGGTGTGTCTCTCGCACTCCTGGTAAATCATAGTTCTGTCCTTGGCTGGGTAAACCTGGGTGTTCCTGTCCCAACCAGAGGCAAGAAACAAAATTAACCTTAAGTACTTGCAACATTCAGTGAGTTTTAGCCCCGCTGAATGTTTGCACTTACACTGGTGCTGGAAACTGGGCATCAAATTTGCTAGTGCTGACACAGCCAGAGAGAGAGAGGGGTGTTGGGCTTTAGCAAACTTAACAGCCTGTCCAGTGCCGTGATAGAAAATTAGAAAGAGGAAGAAAGAAAGAACCCAGACAGAGCTTTATTCTTATAGCATCATTAACCCAGAACTGTTAGAAAACAGCCATGGCCAACAACTGGCACTTACAGCTGAATTAGTCATTGCTAGTTACTGGGTTACTCCCAAACACTAATGGACTGTAAGGGACACAGTTTCATTGCAGTGGCTAGACATTATTTAGTTCCTCTTGCTGCTTGGGTACATCACCAGGCAGATAATGAGATGCTCTCTGCTTTAGCATTATTATAAGATTTTGAGAAACTGATGAGTAGCTAGTGTGACTGGCTGTGAGGAATTTCACATGGAAAAATATAAAACTTTAGAGCAGCAGAGAATTTTTAGATGTACAGCATTCCAGGGTGGTGGATAGCAGTGCCGTCTGTCTGTGGGATGGTGGTGGTGAATATAGTAGCCTTACCTTTTCAAAGCTATGGGTTCAAATATTGCTCACTTGTAGGTGAATACTGCAGTAAATTCCCCATGAGTATTCACTCAAATGTCCAAGGGAATTTGGTTCACCTGGACTCATGTGTCCTGCAGACAACGAGGGATCTAGTTTTGCAGGCACTAACATGCATAGAAGGCCATTTTCAAAGTCTCCTGCATAACTCGCTGCACAAACGGAATTTTAAATGTGCAAGCCCAGTTATGGGTATTTGTGACATAATGCCTGTATGTTCCTTCAGCGTGAGAAACAAAAGCGTTGACTTGTCTGTCCAATTGCAACAAGCTAACACGGTTCAAATACAAACATTGAATATCAAATACTGTGCGGTCCAAGTAGATTGAAACAGGACAGAAAGCTGCGGGAGGGCCAGAGAGAGGAAGGGGTGCTGAGGACCCCACGCTACCCTTCACTTTAACGTTTGCACAGAGAACCAGGCTGGGGAGGACTTCATGGGCGGGGCGGGGGGGGGGGGGGGATGTTGCACCCAATGAACAAGCCCGGCCAGGGCCTGACTGCAGGCTGACTCAGGTGCAGAGATAGGAACCTGGACAAGTGGTGGGGTCTGAGCACGGATGCTGCCGGGGCTGAGGCCCAGGGAGGAGGTCTCCGCTGCCCTGTTAAGGGCTTTACAGGTCTCCAGTGTGGATGACCAGATGCACGTCTCTGTCTGTGTCTGCAGGGGGTTGGACAGTCACCTCGCCCAGGGAAGAGTCTCTGGGAATCGGAACGGTTCCTTCCAGGGCATTCTCTGCCTCAAAGCAGAGCTCTGGGTGGGTCAGGGTAACTGCTCTCGGAGTTGTCAGGACAGCAGCAGGCCAGACAGGGTACTACTGGTTACCGTCTTGCTGAGAAACAGGGAGATGGCCTCTGCGACCCTGAAAGGGCCTTCTAACCAATACGCCAGTGAGCAAACCCGCCCCAACAGCCTTGATCACGAAGGAAATAAAAAAAGAAACATCTGCCTCTAGCTGCAACATAAGCGCAATGACAGGGGCACCTTCAGCCCTCAAGAGCGTGGCTGTATTCGCGGCCATCCCGTCTCTCAGGCTCCATGGGAGGCCAGACATGCCCAGAGCAGTGCACAGACTCGGCCTGAAAAGCAGCACTGCCCAGGAAAATTCCAACAGGAGCTAGGCACGAGCGGCGTGGTCTCCCAATTGCTGACAAAACTGCTGCAGAATTTTTCAGCTGCTTTTAGAACCGCCCGTCCTACATCCACCAAGAGAAAGTGACTCAAGTCAGCAGATACGGGCCTGTCCAATGGCCGGGCCAAACCTCTGGGGTTGCCCTCATCATCTGCTTTAAAGAAAAGAAGAAAGACAACCGTTTTTAGGTATAAAGAAGGGGAGAGTAAATGAAGAAGACTACCCAGCTATTGCCACTGTCTGGTACAATGCTAAGGATGTGAAATGGGGGCTAATTTGACAAGCCAGTTGGACTCACGATGATAGTGTTTGACTTTTTGGCTAATGACAAGGGATGAACTCTCTTAGTGCAACGTACAGTTGAATAGCCCTGGGCCATCACCCAATCAAATGTGCAAAATGTTGCAAAGTAAATTGTCTAATAAAGCAATAAAATAAGGGGCTTGCTAAATGATTTGTCTTTTAACTATTGTAATGGAATTTTTTTAACATTGTTTTATGTTGGAATGCAAAAATTATTACAAGTAATTAGAGTCATTTTGATTCAAATCTCAGCTTGGGCTTGACATATTTTGCATACTTCCACTGCATATAACAAGTCAGCTCATAAAAATGCAGTCAGCTTGCGAGCTCTGCAGCTCAGGCGAGATTGGAGGTTGTCTAAACTAGCGTAAAACTGCCTTTGCTTTAGAGAGAGAGGGATGGGGGGTGGGGGTGGAATCCGACATCACGTAAATTTATTTGGTCTCATTAAGGAGACAGAAGGAAGCAAGGTTCTGCATTCCAATATAGCCGCAGCTTCCCCTTCCTGCAGCCGGCGAGCGCCAAGTGCCAACGTCCGTGGAGATTTCACTTGGGGACCGCTCTTCATTTTACCTGTGAGGCTGCTACCTGAAGTGCTTTGCAGCTGCAGAAACAAAACTTGGAAGGAAACCTTAATATTTCATCCTAATTCTGCAGCTATTCAGAACGTGCTCACTCAGAGGCGGCGTCTTTAAACACATATTTATCCACACCATCTTTGAAGTCTAACCGTTTAACTGGAAAGTCTTTTCGAGACTCCAGTCACCAGTCAGCCGCTTTCTTTGGGAAGTGGTGCTTGTCTCATGCCGGAGATAACAATACTGCTCACATTATCCTCCCCAAAGAGACTTTCTTCCAGCTAAACTGGTGGCAACAATTCCTTTGCCTATTAAAAAACTGTCACTCTCGAGCCAGGTTTAAAGTCATTGTTGCGTGGACAATCCTGTTTGATTTGTACAGCGCCCAGCACAACGGATCCTGCTGCTGCTTGGAGCTTCTTCAATACCAACAACCACTCGTAACCCAGGATGCAGACTGAGAGGATGCAGTCGTGCTTCCATTTGGCTGTTGGTCGTGATGTGCGGCTGCCATCTCTCAACGGGTTTTCACATATTTCCTCTGCATGTTTATGGTCCCCATCAGCATTTTAATAAGCCTTTAATTAATTGAATTAATGATTATGCATCATCAGGCCCCCGGGCTGCTTGGGAGGTATCCTGCTGCGGCAGTTTCACAGATTGCCACGGAAGTTACATGTTGGTATAAGTACCGGTGAGTCTGAGTTCCAGATTTACACTTGGTGTGCGTTGCTCCTTGGCCTAAATCCCACCCCGGAGAGTCGTGAGGGCCAGGGGGGAGCAGGTTCAGGGCACTGGGGCAACAGACATGTACTAGCAACTCACATGTACTAGAATAATTGTATCCTAGAAGGAAAGTGATCCTGATATGGGAACCTTCAGCCCATTTCATGAACAGACCCTGCCATTTTCCTACAAAGCAGTCCAGTTAGCGGCTCTATAGCCAACAATATTACCAACGCACATGGCTTCTCTATTGACCACACAGTATAATCCCTTGCCTGGCTTTATGCATTCGGGTTGCTTTTCCCCCGGTGTTAGAATGACGACACTGGAAATAGCCTATGAGACAATGCAGCCATTTGGGTGGCCGCTGACCCTCTCCGCTCCCTGTCCTGTGGAATCTGGACCGTTTTGAAAGGAAAGTTGAGAAAATCATAGAACGTGATTGAGCTGAAATCACACAAGGATTAAATAAAAAACACCCAATCGTGTGGCCAGCTGTCAGCTCAGGGGGGATTCAGTTGGCTGCTCACTGAGGCCCAAGCTTTCCAAGAGGCTTTAATCCCGACTCCACCCTTCAGCCGGCAGTGTGTTGTGTCCTGGCTTTTGTAAGTGCAGCAGCTCCAGCGTGCGCGTGCAGCCGGTGGCCGTGGTATCGGCCAGTCCTCTGTCACCCGGGTGGGGAGGGCACTCGCAGAGGGCGCCGACTTTGTGATTCCCCCGGGAGTGCTCGACCCCACTCCATCCCAGGCCTCGCCCCCACTCCACCTCGCCCCACCTCTTCCCGCCCCGTCCTGCCCCTTCCCCCGCCTCTTCCTGCCCCCGCTCCTCCCCGCCCCCCCAGCGCCTCCTGCACACTGCTGAACAGCTGATCACTGACAGGCAGGAGGCACTGGGGGGGGAGGAGCTGATTCGCGGGGCTGCTGGTGGGTGCTGAGCACCCACTATATTTTCTCTGTGGGGGCTCCAGCCGCGGAGCACCCACGGAGTCGGCACCTACAGGCAAATGCGGTTAGCCCACAAAACTGGGACACTGCCCTTGCAAGACGCTGATAGGAAAGACCGACCGGGCGGTGTCTTGAACATAAAGAATCCTGGGTGCCATTTTGGAAGCTGTGTTTGTGTTTGGCGCTTAGTATCATGGCTGGCCTGGCAAGCCCAGGGCCGGTGTCTGGACCCATCCACCGAGGGCCCTGTCCCTCCAGAAGGGCTGGGATTGAGCCCACTGAGTGAGGGGAGCAGGGCAGGGCCATCAGGAAGTGCTGAGTGGGGATCCCAGGGGTCTCTCTCGCCCTTGCTATCGATCCCTCTGGTGTCGGGATCCAGGAGGGTGCAGGAAAGCCGAGCCCAGGCAGTGACGGCGCGGAAAGGAGAGAGAGCGAGAGCACAAAGCAGCAGCAGGAGAACAGGGGGGCGGGGAAAATCCCCACTCAGGTGTAAATGCAAATTAGAAACCAATGTAACCAGTAGAAAAAACAGCAACCCGTAACTACGGCTAAGATTTTGGCAGGGATATTTTTAGGGAAAGTCATGGACAGGACATGAGCAATAAACAAACATCCATGGAAGCCCGTGACCTGTCCCTGACTTTCCCTAAAAATATCCCTGAGAAAACAGGGAGGCGGGGTCAGCACCCACTGCTGCGGGGCTCTGGGGTCCCCCACTGCTGCGGTCAGAGGGAGCTGCGGGGTCCTCCTGCCCATGGGGCTGGGCTATCGCAGGGTCGTCCCTGGGGCGCCCTGGGGTGGCGTTCATGGGGGTCTCCCACCGTCTGCTGCCGCTGGGCAGCTGCAGGGTTCCCCCACCAGTGCAGGCTCTGGGAGCTGTGGCGGGGCTGGCTGGGAGCTCCAGCCTGGGGGCAGAAAATGTCACGGAGGTCAATGGACGTCACGGATTCTCTGACTTCCCTGACCTCCGTGACATAATTGTAGCCTGACCCATAACTCAAATGAGCACCTGCCTACCCTGCAATTGCTGGGTGCCACGAATCGGCCCCGCGTGGTCAGCCTGGCTGGGAAGAGTCATTTTATCAAACCCCACTAAACCACCTTGTAGGATTCATTGTTTTAGCCCCAAATCCTTTTATTTCCATCGGCGGAATAATGTCGACTTTGGCCGGAAAAGAAAAGAGCAAAAATCACCTTTACGGGCTACCAAAAGCTACTGTCACCTCCCCTCCTCCAACACACGCAGCTGCCAAACGGGGACAGCCCTCTGCAAATGCAACCGCTCCGCCGAGGCTGCACGCGCTAAGGGACACAGTGTCACAAGGGCACGGCCAGACATGTGCCGTCTCCCATGCTCTGGTAGGTGTGTCAATCAAGAATACACGTGTGCACACACCTACGTGCACGCTCCACCCCGATTGCATGCCCAACCCCAGCGCATGCCCGTTGGTTCGTGCACGTTGGACGCGCTGGGCTGCATGGGCACATTTTGGGAAGGTCCTGCTGGTCTTATGCCCCACTCGTAAAGCAGCTTCCATTGATTCTTCTTCTAACCCCGGAGAGTGGATCCATGTTATCGTTGGCCCCATCAGCCCTATCACCTCTCCGGTAGCCTTACAGACCATGTGCATTGTCTTAAAAATCTATATCATGCATGAGAGCATTCAGCCAGCCACCAATGCGCGGATCACTGAGGCCTGCAGCTTGGAAAATGCTTAATGTTGTCATGGGTCAGACTGGAAAACTCAGAGAAGTGAGGGGAAGCACTTGTAATAGAAAAGGGTATTTCCAGGGATTCACATGCTGGACTGCCCCTCTAGCCATCCCAGAAAATGTCCTGTGCATCAGTCATTACTGCTTTAGTACTGACCCCGGAAAAGCAGCATGTGAGGGAGCAAACCCTCCCTCCAGTCTGTTCCGACGAGCGTTTGCATTTAACATGCAAGCCAAGTAGAGAGCGGCAAGATCTGTGGTTTGATAGAAGCTAGCAGGACTCAATGGGAGAAGAGAACCTTTCACCTCTAGGTCACTGGTTGAAATTCAGTCCAGGATGGCAGGCACGCCGCAGGTTTTCACAACAGACTGGTGTTCAGGCCTTCCTGCAGCTCCTGGCCTGGCTGCTGACTTCCCACAAGAGTTACCCTGGTTTCCCATGGATACCACCCAAGTAGACCTGAAGAAAAAGTGCCGCATGGGTTTCCGATTGCCTGGCCGCACCCGAGTGGAGGTGTCAGACTAATGGCCAGGCTGGCAACTTTCAAGGAGCGAAGACACAAAATGCCTGTTGCTTGCACCTAGTGTCAGGATGCGAACTATCACACACACTCTGCTAGCGCCTGACACCAACACCACACGAGGGTGCTAGGAAACAGGATGTCTCATTTGTACTGGCCAGGGTGTTTCAAACAGCACTGCTTAGCACCTCTCCCATCCACAGTACGAACGTGAACTCACCTCACAGTGCCTGCGGAGGTGAGGAAGGGCTTCGTTCTCCCCACATCAAAGACAGGGAGGCTGAGACCCACGCACTGAGGTGACGGTTGCTGCTCAGGCCCACCCACCTAGAAGGTATCTGCCTCTCAAGGAATGTTAATTTCTGCCTGCCTGGCTCGGGAGGGACTGCTGGTGTCTGATAGTCTTGCAGATCTACATCTGACAATCCAGTGGGATCTTTTACTCACACTTTATGTAGCACTCACAGTACACAGCATCTCAGGGCCAGATCTTACTCCCTCGGTTTGTCCTGTTCGAAACCCCTATGTAAGAGACCGGTTTTTTACAGTAGGATAGATTGCTTGTGGCTGTGAGTTGGAGGTGATAGGGAGACGGAGGATGTTGGATAACGTACAGATGATTAGAGGACAGGCCGCACAAATTCAAAGTGAGAAAAAAATGTTACCAGTAATGTCACATCTCTTCTCTTTTGGTAAATTCAGTCACAGAAACAGAGTTTTCAGGTATGTCTCCTATTCCCTGGAGCTGGGGAGGCCGGTGTAATGTTAACATCTGGTACATTCTTAGGACCACAAAACCTCATCAAAGGCCAAGTTTATTTCTTAAGGGTTCTTCCATAGCCCTGGTCTTTGCTACATAGGATTGTCCTGGGGACTGAATAACTCCTTCAGTGCCTTGCTCCTGCTGCAATACCAGCAATCCTGCAACACCCCAAAGTGCTCAGCGTTTGGGCAGCCGGGCCCTTTGTCACCTAATGGTGCAACACGCTCAGAACTCCACAGCATGGTCCCTGCCCCGAGGAGCTAACGTCCTAGGGCAGGGGGGAGGAGCAGGGATCTCGGGGTGCTCATTCGGAAGCTTGCAGACAGAGGAAGCGCTATGGGACAGGTTACTCTTGGGGGCAGTGCAGAGGACATGGGGCTAGGCTCTGGGGAAGCTGCAAACTCAGGCAGGGCTTCCTGGCTGAGCCGACAGAGCGCGTCCACGCTGCGGGAGCCCGGCAGGCTACAGCTATCAGGGCTCCCTCAGGACGGAGCACAGCGTGGGCCAATGTGGAGCAGCAGTGGCCCCTCGCCCAGACCTGCCGGTTGCTTTGCACCGAGTGGAGGAGACGGTCTCAGGAGCCTGCTCCTGTGTGTTCTGGCTCCAGCCAGAGCCTGGCAGGTCTCAGGCTGCCGCGTAGCGAGGGGCCGTTATTGGGAACCGCTCTCTCCTCCAGTCCAGAGGCAGCAGGCTTCTGTGACAAGCCATTGTGGGACTGCGGCGGGGCCAGACGCTGGAAGCCAGGCTCGGCGTAGGGTGCCGGGGCACCGGCTGGGCCTGCTGCCGCCTCTTGGCACGTTCATCAAACAGGATGATCTAAAACTTGCCTGTCTGAAGGAGCCCCAGTGCCCTGCGCTGCCTAGAAAGCAGGGGAAATCCACAGCTCCCTGCCACCATCAGGTGGGAAATCTGGAGGAGCGGTCTGTTCAAGCCAGGGCTGGGTGAGAGCTAGTTATCGACAAGTTGATGGCTGGTACAGAAGACTGCCTGAGGTTATCAAGGCAGCAGCCACTTCAGAGCCTGGCTGCTGCGAAGAGTTAGCTGCCAGGAGAGATGCACTGGGCTTTGAGTTTCCTCCACCGTCTCATTAATCCTGATTTACAGGAAAAGGCAGCAGGCTGGGGCCCTCTTAACAGGCTGTCCAGGCTGCTGATTTGCCTTCACTGAAGACAATGGTGCCCCCGAGACGAGGCCACAGTGAATTATTCAAATCAGCGGTGGGGAAGGGAAGAGAGACGCTGCAGGTTTGTCGGCTAGCTCCCCCTCCAGACACCCTTTTCCATGGGCACAGATATACAGCCCTGCCGATTTTACTGGTGCTGCTGCCCCTGCTTGTCTGTGAGCCTCGTTAGCATGCAGCGGGCCCTTCCCCAGGCCCCTCCTGGCTGCCAGCGGGCGGAGGGGTCAGACATCACCACTGGATGTGGAAACAGTGTTGATCATTTGTAAGCACCTCAGTGCTTTAGTAATGGATCCAAGATGACATTCCTGCCTTCCTGTCCCCGGGGGGGAGATTTTGACAGAGTGCTGTATAAGCATGTGCTGCAGTAATGACAGCAGCCTACGGTAGGCGTGTGTGTGTGTGTCGGGGGGCGCGTAGGATTCCCTAATCAGAGCACATCGTTAACTCTAACATTTCCACTTTCCCGAGGGCATGGCCACAGACTAACCAGCCAGATCCCACCTTTCCACAGCCCGCGATAAAGACAAGACAGCAATGTCACAGGAAAGCCGTGCCGAGACTGGCAGGGAAGAACACCGCCCAAAGACGCCCTAGCAACCTGTTCTGGGCATCAGAGCAACGGGGAGCGCCACTGCCAGGCAGGCCACTTCCAGCACTGGGGAGTCGGCACGAGGCCTGGATGTGATAGGCCCTCTCAGATGGGAGGAAAACCCATACAAAGACAGGCATTACAAAGACAGGCGTTTCCCATCCGCTTGTGAACAGAACGCAGATGCTGGCTTATTACTTCTCTGCTTAGCTATTTCTCAATGTAAAGTGCTAATAATGCCTTAATAAAACAGTTTAATTACATGAAATGCCCTTTATTAAACATAATTACCATATGGTTGCAAAGTACTTATGGCCACATTTATTACATGAGAAAGTAAAGCTGCTCGGGTGACACTGACTTGTCTTCGATGTGGTTATATTTCAATTGTTATTTCTACCCACATACACTTAAATGGTTGGAAATTAACGAAGAGTGTTTTTCATTGCCAGCTTTCACCTGGGCTGTCATGAAATGCTGCATCGCTGTCACTTCCCAAGCCGGGATGTCAATTCAAGAGGCAATAAATAGCAGTTGCACAGTGGCGTTGCCTCACCGTAGTTGGCCACCATTTGGCCAGCTGCCTTCTTTCCACTCGTGGGGCCTTTCTGGAAGGAGTCAGCCGAGGTGCAATTTGTTTAGTTAATCAAACAGAGACTTTATTTGTATTGCAGAAGGGTGATGCTTATAACAGCTTTTAGCAGCAACCAGCCCCCTTTGCATATCTGCTTGGTAGAGTCAGCACAGGAGTCCGGAGCTAATGCACCTTGCCTGAAATCCTATTGGAAGCTGGTCAGTAGTGGCCAATTAATCTATTACCTAGAGATACATTTTCCATTAGCTGCTGAATCACTGACTTCAAAGCAATTAGCAAAAGTAATGAACTTTAGTGCTGCAGAGGAAATGTTAACCCCTTCTCTCCCAGATGAGGCAAGGGGCGAGTTCAGGCTAATGAAGAACCTGGGATCCAGGAGTCCTGATTCTCCCCAGTCCTGCATCATTCACGCGGGTGCAAAGTGCCTGTGAAACGCCCTCGGATCAGAACGGCAGCATGAAACCCACTGCACAGGTGTGAGTGACTCCCCACAAGGCTCAGGGCAGTGGGAGAGCAGGCCCAGACAGGAGAAGAAGGGGGAGCTGGTAAGGGGGACACCTGGAGACTGAGGGAGGACATAGATGGGAGATTCTCCCATTGCCAGGGTCCAAGTGCTGAGATTTAATGGAGCAGAACCCTCAGAACCAATAGGGCCTGCTTGAGAACGCCACGGAGCTCGCAGAAATAGTGCCGCAGTGCAGCACACATGGGATTTGGTTGCTGCTTATTTATACTACTTATCTCTGTGCACTTCCCATGCTGCTCCCCAGGCTGCCGCTCTCCCTGGGCCAGTCCCTCGGAATAGCCCACGGCTCCTCTCCTTTATGCAAGACAGGACTTGATACCTGAGATAAACCCACCCCAGGGATTTCTCCTGTGTCTGTCTGTCCTAGGTACTCACATGGCCCCAGCTGTGGTAGCATCTCTCAGTCTTTACAACACCCCCGAGGCATTTTGCAGGTGAGGAGTGAGGCGCAGAGGGACTAACACCCAGATCCTCTACGATGCTTAGTGTCCCATCTTCCATGGAGTTCAAGGTCACTGGCCGAAGGTCACAAAGGTGGTTGGGAGCAGAGCAGGAAACTGAACCCTAATCTCTCAACGCCCAGGCTGGGGCTCCCGCCCCTGCACCGTCCTTCCCCTCTGCCCAGTATCTCTCTCGATGTATTTATGGAGAGCAATCGTATCTCCCCTCAGCCTGTGTTTGGTCAGGCTAAACAAGCCAAGTTCTTTGAGTTTCCTCTCAAGGGTAAGTTTTCCATTCCCTGGGTCATCCTAGTGGCCCTTCTCTGCACCTGTTCCAGTTAGAATTAATCTTTCCTAAACATGGGAGACCAGAACTGCCCCCAGTATTCCAGAGGAGGTCTCACCAGCGCCTTGTATAACAGTACTAATGCTCCCCTTTCTCTATTGGAAATACCTCTCCTGATGCATCCTAGGAATGCATTAGCCTTGTTCATGGCCACATTACATTGGCAGCTCAGAGTCACCCTGTGATCAACCAATACACCCAAATCTTTCTCTTCCTTGTCACTTGCAACTAATACGTCCCCAGCTTAGAGCAAAAATTCTTATTGTTAGTTCCTAAATGCATAACCTTGCACTTTGCACTATTACATTTCATCCCATTTCTATTACTCCAGTTTACAAGGTCATCCAGATCTTCCTATATGATATTCCGGTCCTCCTCCGTATTGGCAATACCTGCCAACTTTGTGTCTTCGGCAAATTTTATTTGCACACTCCCACTTCTTGTGCCAAGTTCAGAAATAAGACTCAGCTCAGTTGTGAAACAAACCCCCTCGTTACCACCAGTGTAAGGTGTGTGTGGGGAGGGTGGGATTTCAATTCCCAACGACTTCAAGCTGAACCTTCACCATGAGTGCAAGGTTCAGCTGGGCATTCCTGGGTCTCATTTACAGCTAGGAGCGGGTCCTTTTTGCCTTCACCCACACTTTGCACCAGCCACAAGTGGTGACGAATCACTAATGGTCCCAGCATTACACAAACCTTAAATCCTGTTGCTTCTAACATAGCGGTGCTGTCGGGAGGCTTTGAGGACGGCAGCCCTCCCCCTCCCCTACGAGACTACCTGCAGCAGGAAACATTCCTTCCTGACCCCAAAAACAGGTGCTCAGCGAGGCCCGCAGCAGCGTAAGTGGCACAGCTCCTAATCTGTAATGAAGGGGAGGAGGGGAAGGGCAGCTAACGAGAGAGAGGCTTTCGCTTAGCTCAAGTAGGCAAGGGGGAGCAGGCAGTAGCCAATCAGTTGTCTCCATCCCCCCTTACCCAGCCAATGGCTAAGAAGAGAAGTGGGGGAGCCCCTGTCTGCTATACCCGCATTTGGACTTCCCCGATTCCCTGCTGTCCAGTCAAATTCCTCCCTGGCTAATGGCGGAAAGACGATATTTTCATCGTGTGTTTTCAGACTTCCCCAGCTGTGACCCCTGTTCCTGCAGGCTGGTGCTAGGCGCTGTCCAAAGTGCCAGACAGACTGGGGCTTCCTCGTCAGTGAAGCTGGGTGAAATTCTTCACATGCAGATTCAGCGGCACTGACCCATTTCACAGACTGGTGCTGGTTTTGCTGCATTGAGCATTTTGGGGGAAAAATAGAAAAAATCAAAAGGGGGCAGGGTTTGGAGGAGGCTGAGGTGTGGGGAGCTGTTCGTACCACAGGGGATGGTACAACAGCGGAAGAGCTCGGCACGGCTCCTTCGAGTCTCAGTGTTGTTCTCAGGCATGCACTAGGGTCTCTAGAATAGCACTCCTGGCCCAGCGGCTGCACCTCTCCCATCAGCACAGGCATTATCTTGGTCACCCAATCCTTTGGCACCACTTGCCTGGGCTATTGCAGTCCCCATAGAAGCTCCAGCTAGTCCAGACAGGGGTGCGCGGCTCTCTAATTGAGCGGGCTGGGCCGATGAGCCTGGCACACCTGAGCTCTGCTCCATGCACGGGCTGCAGTTGAAATGCCCGGTGAAGCTGAAAGCGCTGGTCACTCTATACAAAGCCTTCAATGGAGCAGGTCCAGCTGACCCAAGAGCCCAGCTCTCACTCTCCAGCCCAGCACCTGCCCTGGGTTGGTGGGTGG
Source organism: Macrochelys suwanniensis (assembly GCA_033296515.1). Taxonomy (NCBI): domain Eukaryota; kingdom Metazoa; phylum Chordata; order Testudines; family Chelydridae; genus Macrochelys; species Macrochelys suwanniensis. Next base: position 1,944,825 of record CM065789.1, on the reverse strand, counting down.
AGGCGCTCTCCGGGGAAGGGCATTACCCGGGCTGGACCTGTGCCTCTGGAATTTGCTACTTCACAAGCTTGGCTAGAACTGGGAGATGCATCTCTTTACGGGCCGTCCCAGAGGATTTAACAATGAAATCCTAGACTCTGCCTTCACCTAACTGCTGTAAGCAGCAGGGAAACATGGTGATTTGCTTCAGTTATTCTGCTGCGGAGACTCAGTGCCTGGGTTCACCTAGCTAGAGAGACACACAATGTAAGCTTTGCAGAGTCTCTTCTCACTGCTTCTAGGACACTTACCCCTGCAGGATTTAAGCACAAGTGACAAGAATGGGTGCCTTGCAGAGGCTGGTATTGATATCACATCAATACCATGAGCCTCCTGAGCCCTGTGAAAACAGCCTGTCCGTCCCATGGGCTCTGGACTCAAAGGTACAGATCCTAGCCGCCGTGGGGACTAGAGAACAGAGGATGGACCAGGTGAGATGATAACTCTGCGGCCAAACATCTTCATGCCAGGCTGGATGCAGAGCAGTGCAAGAAAGAGTCATGCTCATTTTTCAGCTGTAGCAATTTTACGTGTAATTAGGTTTATTAATCACGTATATAAGTGACAAAATGGAGACACATGATGGTGGTAGCCTACCCCAGCAGACATTCATCTCACGGGTGTCTCTTCTGATTCCCAGAGCCCAATCACTGCGAGACATCATCGCTATCCAGCGGCCATCTGGTGAGAGGACAAGCAAACCCAGGTGCTCGCCCAGACAATCACCTCCTCCCAAAGTGCCCTCCTGCACCTTGCTCTCATGAACAAGGAAAAAGGTGGGACTTGTCTCCCTGATAGGGTGACCAGATGTCCCGATTTTATTGGGAAAGTCCCGATTTTGGGGTCTTTTTCTTATATAGGCTCCTATTATCCCCCACCCCCTGTCCCGATTTTTCACATTTGCTGTCTGGTCACCCTACTCCCTGACAACAGCTTGTTCAGTCACTTCTCAGAGCGTGGCCCAGGAAAGGCAAACAGCCAGAAGTAAAGTCTGAAGAGGCTTTTGTGGCTGGTTTCAATGAACTGATATGGCCTCTCTAAAGGATCCATCAGCACCAAGGTTGCCAGGTGTGACAAACGCAGGAGAGATCTGTATTAATTTACTGAATGTTATCTATCTCTCGGTGGATTTGGTGGTTATTGCGCTGCTTGCTAAAGGATAACTAAGGGTTAGATCAGTCTTAGCTTTGGTCAGCAGGATCCAAAATCAATAGCTGTAGATAGCCCCAAACAGAGGGACAATGTAGGTCTTCATTCCTTTGAAGTTTAACTCCACCAGTGTGGAATAAATCTGGCTTATACCATGAGGGTCCCAGTTTGTATCCTGGGAGGGATTCAGGTGGGAAATCCAAAACAAAGAGCTTGAATGCAGTTAAAAGCCTAGCTTCAGATGAGAAACACATGGTCTGCAGAGTAACAGGCCGTATGGTCCCCCAGAGAACAGGGGAGTGATGAGTAACCAAGGCCCTGCCGGGCCTGCCTAGGTTGTGAGGGAAATGCCAAGCTTAGAAAAGACAATATGTGTACAGTCTTTTGTTGTTTTAATCCTTTTGTCTCTGGTTTCTATGTTCCTGTGGACAAATAAATCAAACTGTCTGGCGTCACTGTGTATACCTGCCGGTCACAGCTCCCAGGGGGAAGTCTATAGCAGGACCTGCTGAGGAAACATAGTTGGTGAACAGGGGTGCTGTCACCTGAGTCTATCAGAGGGGTGAATCCCAGCACTGCATCCCAGGAGAAGTGCAGGTATAGGCCAGGCCTGTCACTATGGAGATGCCAAGAGAGAGGTCAAAGGTACAGTTCACCCTGAAACCGTCACCCCAGGGAGCGACGGGCCCTCACATGGTGCCAGTAACTTCAGTGTCTTTGTGAACGCTGCACTTGACCTCAGACACTGTCACTTCAGGAACCCTGGGAACTTCCACAATCAGGCCTCTCAGGGTCTGGATCAATGCCCTGAGCTCCATGGAGGTAACTCCACTGGCTTGGACTGGCCCCTTCAAAGCATGCCCTGGGACAGCAGCATTGTTTGGTGACAGACCTGTCGGATTCAGACTCCTTCCCCCTCTCGGGTGCCCCCCAGGGACTTGGGTGAGGCTGGCTGTAGTTACACAGAGCCTGGCAGTTCATGCACCCAGACAGTCTGGAGTACTCCTCATCATGAGCAAACTACAGTTCTTCGATACAGTGAGCAATTCTGAGCCTTGCTTTGCTGACCCCATGAGTCTGTGACCCCGGCGATGCACTCCACAGTGCAGACGGCCTGGGAAGCCCCCGTCCCACTCTGACAGGAACTCTCTGGGAAAGAACCTTAATGCTGCCAAATAAAGTTTCTCTGCCGCCTGTTAAACCAGTATTAAAGCAGCTTGCAAACTGGTTTATTATTCAAATTGGACTTTAAAGTGCAACAGCAGCTGGCGACGCTTTCAGAGAATTAACTACAACGTTAAATAAAACCCCAGTGAGCTGAAAGTGACAAATAGGATTTAAAACCGTGTGATAGATTTACAAATATCAAATACTCCAATAGACAGAGGCTGGCTTTATTTACATTTTAGAAATGGTCCAGCACTTTCACTGGTTCCTGAGAGTCCCTCTATGATCAGAGTAGTTTAGGCCTGACTCTTCTCTCTGCTAACGTTGCCTGAACCCGATGGCTTTATTTATTCCTCTGGTATAGTGTTCTAATGAACAGCATTTCTCTCTCCCTCTTCTACCTTCCTGTTCTTCTCCATTATGCTGCTCGCATGAATCTGCCCTTAGCTCAATAGGCTCAAACTCTGCTGGATTTAGTGTGAGTTGTAGCCCTGGGTCTGGGGGTAGGTCTGGACTCTATGGCCGTACTTCAGACAAGAGGCTACTTCGTGGGTTGCTGGAAAAGTCCTCAGACGTAGGTCACTGATGGGAGAAAGGTCAACGGAAAGTGGCCCTATTTCCCTGAGGGAGCGGAGCAGGACTTACTCCTTAGCTTGCTCCTGGAAGGGCGTAAAATATTTGCCACAGAACATGAAGCTACCTAAAAATCAGAGTTTTGTCACATTTCATCAGGAATTTGAATATTGTCCCAAGTGTCTGAACAATTGGCTTCATGTTACAAATTTATCATTTGAAAATGTCTCCGAGAAAATGCCCCCAATTCTGAGAAGGAATGGGCCTGGGCCATGGCAAAGGGGTCTTGGCAATTTTGCATGTTTTCAGTGGGATAAATAACCCTGTGGTTGAACGCCTCTCTTTCCAAACTGCTGCTCTGTGGGCTCATGCCCATAAATGCATGGGCATCAAGGCCGCTCCCGAACCGAAGTCAGCTGAACCCAGAGAATTAACTGGTCCTCTTAGGTGCTTTGGACAGAACCACAGCCAGGATCTGCCTGTTTGAAACGAGAGGCAAGAAAACAGGAAATATCAAGGAAGCCAGTAATCCAGATGTATTCGTCAGCATGATACAAAGTCCAGAATGATACATAGGAGGGCAGGGCAGGGGGGAACCCCAGGAGGCACCTGTCCTGAGGCTCTGCTGTGCCAAAGGAGAGGGGCTGTCTCAGCACCTGGGACTCCGAACAGAGGCAGAAGCTTTGGATAAGGAGCAGATCGTTGTTACGAATGCCAGGTGGAAAAGGGACGACGTGCCAGGTGCTGCTTAATGCCGCTTGGGCACTCGTTGGAAAGATGCAGCAAGGTGCCTCCCTGTCCCACCAGTGAGAGCCCTGGGGCAGGGTGGGGGAGGCTCTGGGCTGCCAGGGCCCCTGCGGTATTGTGACCCAGCAGAATTTATCAGGGAGGAAACAAACATCTTTCAAACAAACACACAGACTCCCCCGGGGCGGGGGGCAGTGCAGGGCCTGAGGCAGGAGGGCAGGCGCATGGTGGCTGCTCATTCTGGAGGGGGTATAGAGGGTCCTGGGGACACAGGGCTAGACCCGGGCTGTGGAAGGGCGGTGCTGGTCAAACAGCCAGCTGCTGTTTTGTGGGATGAAATGTCTGGGGTGGCTGCAGAGACGAACATGCAGGAAGAGGCATTGCTAAAGCCAGTGGGGAGCTGACCCGAAACCCGAGTCTGCCGAGGTCAGGGGTGAAAAAGGTAACCCCCGTACCAGGGGGGCTGCTTTGTCCTAGGTCAGGCACGACTGCTGTCGGTGGGGGCAGGCATATGTGGGCCTGGACTCCTCAAACACCAGGGGCTGACTGCCCCCCCCACCCCCCCCCCCCCCCCCCGCACTGCAGGGAGGCTCAGGGACAGAGGCTTAGTGTCTGATTGACCTAATTAAGACATGGTTACAATGTAAACAGTCTCTTCCTGGTTTGGGGCTCTCCTGGGGACAGGGGCTGCCAATCTGGCCTCAAGGGCAGCAGCCTCAGAGCCACCCTGGATGTCTGTGCTGTGGGGGGCAAACAAGGCCCCAAACAAGCCCCGCTAAGCTGTCTAAGGAGAGAGCTGCCCATGCCGGGGGCTTCTCAGCAATGCCAGCGGGCTGAGCACATGGGCTATCCACAGGCATTGTCCTGTGGAGCCTGCACCCCCAGGGAAGGTAAACTGGTTCTGATCCAATCAGCCCGGCTGTACCCTCAGCCAGACGCTCCCGCTGGGAATCCCAGCCACCCGCTTCAGTTTCAATATGTATCGCTATTATTTAATAACAATTCCAACAGTCTGCAGCCCCTTCGCACAGGCAGAGTGCAGCACAGACATTAACAAATTACACCCAGGACCCTGCCAGGACTCTCTGCCCCCGCAGCCCCCAGGGACGCCAGCCTCCACTCCCCCTTTGTTCTTTCTCTCACAAGCACCTCCGTGCCTCTCTCCACCCTGCTCCCTGTGCGAGGCCTGCCCTCAGTGCCAGTCCAGACTCCCACCACACCAGCACCATCCTAAAACAAGCCAGGGGAAAGCAACTGTGAGCAGAGCACTTTGTCCCCATCACCCACACATGGCTGAAAGGAAAGAGAAATACTGTGGGAGGCACCTGGTTTGTGGTCCCAAGCCTCATTAACTAACTAAAGGCAAATATCCTTCACCATGCACAGAGGAAGCCTGCTGATTCCTGGGTAAGCCCTCAGCCCCATTTGTATCTCAGCTGGTGAAGAGTTACATCCCAGCCTTTGCACTTTTTGTCGCAGGTTTGCTAGGAGCGAAAGGACTCGCAGGGCCCCAGCTCTGGAAGTTACTGAGAACAGGTGAGCGGCCCGGCCCGGCCCAGCCCAGCAGCAAACTCCCGAGTGGCCTCGCTCCTTTGGCAGCCTGCAAAGGTGCAGCCTATTAGTGCTCGCTGTTCTTCGTGGCCCTGGGTGAAGCCAGAGGCTGAAAACTCCTCATTTAGCCAGACAGCGCCACGGGACCCTTGCACATCGTTATTAACCCTGCTAACAGAATGCTGGGTATTGTTTAGATGCTGCCTTGCCCCTTCCTTCTGACTGAATTTAGTTTGTGCCACTTAGACTATACTAGAGGGAGACGGTTAAAGTGAGGAGACTCCAGGGCTCCCTGCATAATTTCCACTAACTGGCTCCAACACCCCCCAAAGCGAGCTGCTTGCTGCTGCCCAGGCTGCCTAACAGTCTCCAGCTGGGTTAGGGTACACAGGGGTGTTTCTTCTTTTGAATGCAAACGAATCTGCAGTGGCATTGATTATTCGCAGGGAAAAAAGTTATCACCTGCCTTTAATCTCACCTGAGAGCTCGGGAGCCCCTAGCTTAACCCCAGGCTGAGAGCAGGTCAGGGTAACTGGAACTAAAATGCTCTAGTCTGGTGTGGGCCTCGATTAAATCCTTATGGCAAGAGAAATGTCATGGGGATTAAAGTGGGGTGAGGAGTTAGCACATTGCTCGGCCTGACGAGCCCCAAGAGCACTGGGGAAAGGGGCTGCAAGGACACTGAGTTGATTAGGACAGTTATTTACCTAGCATCAGCAGTGGGCTTGGCCCAGCAGTCCCCAGAGATAAAAGACAGCTCCTACCCCCAGGATCCTACAGACATTGGGCTGGGGAAGGGGAATGAGGACGTTCAAAAAGTAAAAGTAATTATTATGAACTTCCTTCCTGTGGGTATCATGGGAGAAATGGGGCTGCTAGCTCCTCTCTGCGCAGGACAGCTACTGTATGGACCAGTCCAAGAATCTCCACAATTCCTCACCCAGCTCCCCTTAAAATAGCTGGTAAAAGGCCAAGGAACGAATGTGTATATTGTGCTAAATACTCTGGTCTAGTATTCATGAAATGCATCACGGGGACAGGGCAATATTCATTGTGTGGTAAGATTCCAATGGACACAGCTTTGCCACTGTTTTCTGCCCCTCCCTTTGTCCGCTGCTCTGGAGAGCTTTCACACAGAATGTGAAGGAGACACTTGCTTACCCAGCTCTGCACAGCTCCGCTCTGCTGGCCAGGGCAGCCTTTATCTTGCCAATTAGCTGAGCAAATACAGTGATTAAAACTTATTAAACTCAGAGATCAATAGGCCAAACTGCATCACCTTCCTGGGAAAATATTTGCAGCTTTTCAGCCCCTGTCTGCATGTTCTCAGGTAATGATAAAAAATCCGCGCTGCCTCAGGAATCGAACCAGACCGCCCCAGTGGGAACTAGTCTAGGCAGATGCGCAGGCCTCACGCTCCCTGTCAATCCGTCCCCAGGCCTCGCTGTACCCTGGGAATGAGACTGGACCAGCGGCTGCTGGGGAGGACGTGTGGTTCCTGGGTGTTAACCCTTCCTGATTCTGGGGAAAGAACAGGAGGCCACTGGAGTGCTGGTGCAAGGGCTTTAAATCAGGCCTGCCGGCTCACAGCCTCCTCCTGCTCTTAGCTTAACGCAGCACAATCAATAATGATTGATCAGGTTAAACTGAGCCCCGGGCTGGAGAGACCGCTTGATATCCAAACTCATGGAAAACAAGTGTGCGCTCCCCGGAGGGGCTGGGGGCAGGGAAGAGACGTTTCTCTATCAAAAGATCCATACCCAGCAAACACAGGCAAGCTGGCAGCGGGAAATGGGAGTCGTCCAATCAGCCTCCATTTGCCAAAGAGAATGCAGGAAGCACCTCCTCTGCCCCTGCAATTAAACACAAAGGACTCTCCACTCAGTAAATCTGCCGGAATCTGCACCGCTTGCTATAACGGGACATACGCATCCCCTGCCCATAAATGTCTATCGCAATCACCTGCAGAAAGGCACTGAGCAGCCCAGCTGCGAGAAGAGCCAATTGCTCAGCTTGGCCACGGAACTGAAAAATTAAAAAAAAAATCATTTTGGGTGGATTGAAACCTTTCCTTTCCTTTGCAGGTTTTCCCTGTTTACATTATTTTTTGTAATAAAAGTGATATAAACTTTGAAACAAAAATCCACTTCACAGTAAAATGTCAATTGTTAAAATGAAACTTTTTGAAATTATTTTTTGTTTTATTTAGTTGTTTGGGGTTTTTCTTCCGTGTGAAACAAGTAGGTGAATTTGACACAACTTCGCACCATGCTTCAGCTGACTTGAATCTGCATTTTTCAGCAAAAAAAAAAAGTTTCATCCAAAAAATGTCACCCAGCTGCACTGAGGATTCCCTGGTCTAACGAAATCGCTCTGTACAGTCATTGGGGATAGACCCATCTACCCCAGTGGAGGAGCTGGCCTGCTGACCCAGGACGTGAATGACAGGAGGCTCCCATGTGGAACAATTCAAATATTGAGGACCATAGTGCAAAGCAGCAGCTATCCGCATACACAGTGGTTTAGTTAAACCAATACCGTGGGAACGCTTGTGAACAGTAGTGCTTATCCTTAAATCATCAGATGCAAGGCTGTTCTAATGCTTAGGAGCTTTTGTTCTCTCTGGGCCAGTGCTGCTGGGCCCAGAGGAGAGGCACTGGTGCCTATGGCAGCTTCGAAACAGTCACATTGGGCAGTCTGCAACCTGCCAGCGTTTCAAGAGTTATTGCAGAACCGGAGCCCACAAGACCTGTCCCCTCTTATCACCAGGTAACACCAGTGTCGCCCTGGGAACACTGACATCCACACACACAGGGGAGCGCCTTGTCTCTCCAGGGTCCATCTGAAAGATCCCATGTAATACTGCCTGGTTCTCCAGAGCCAGCCCGGAAGGATGAAGAGTGAAATCAGCCCTGCCGGAGTCGGAAGCATGGATCCAAAGAAGGAGTGGACAGAGTGTTGATCTCCTGCTGTCCCATCACATGCATGTGCACAGGTCCCACTGATTATCGCTTGCCTCTCAGGAAGTGGGGGGCGGGGTGGTGGTGGGGGGCAGGCCTGCAGGCCTCATTCAGACAAAACTCCCAGTCGGTCCTGAGGACGCAATGTTGCCAATTCTCACAATTTTACAGCTTGTTTCACCACTTTGGGGGTCTTTCTTGAAGCCCCACCTCCTGGAGTCAGGTTATCCCAGAAGACTCTCAGCTTTCCTTTGTTTAAAGTACATTTTTAGCCCTCGTGGTTGTGGAGAAAAGCTAGAAAATGTCTCCCAAGTGCATAAAGGCTGGGCCAGCTCTGTCAGCAGCAGTGCTGGTGCTGGGATCTGTATACCCAGAGCTTCCAGAGGGGTCATGCTGCACTTTCTTCTAGCGCCATTGGTAGCATGGATACGCTGTCCACGTGCAGCCTGGAAGAGGGGCTCACAGCCCCTAGACATTGTATTAGACACTCCTCCAGCCCACACATTGCATATTTATTACCCGCCAGCCCTCTGAAACCATTTCTGCAAACGGTTAGGAAGGCTTAGAGTGGGAGCTGTCCATCTCCCAGGAGGAAGGTCTCAGGCCCAGAGATACGGATGATAAAGGTGATGTTATTTGTTCGATGCTCTGGCTGGAAATACCTCGGCCCACACAGCTCCGACACTTAGGATGGCATCCTTGTAAAACGAGACTTGTCCTCTCTCCCCCATCCCCCTCCCAGTGTCCCCCATCAGTCTTCGTCTCCTTTACAGCCACTCCGGTTTGTATCAGTTTGCCCAGCAGAGCCCTGGTGCTGTGCAGGCGTGACACCCAGCTGACCAGCGCCATTTCAAGCGCTGGGTGGCTCTGTTTCACGTGTCCTTTATGGCGTGTTCAGGGCTCCTGCTTCCATCCTTTCGGATTGGTTCTCTCCACCAGGCTCTGTGGGGAAAACGCACTTGGAAAGAATCCTCTCCAGCGGAGCTCCTGGACCAGGCTCAGGGGCCACCTCGTGTAAGCAGGGGTGGGGTGGGGTGGAGGTGGAGATGGGGGTGGGGGGCAGGGTTGTAGCAAGGAAGCACAGCCCAGCGATGGGCCAGTAGCGTAGCCAGGGGGGGAGCAGGGGGAGCGGCCGCTCCCCCTGTGAGCAGAAGCGGTGCTTTAAAAAGGAAGCGGCGCCTTTTTTTAGCAGAGCTGCTTCTTTTTAAGCGCCGCTTCTTGCACTCGCCCGGTGGCGCTCCGGGTCTTCGGCGGCATTTTGGCGGCGGGTACCACTGAAGACCTGGAGCGAGTGAGGACCCGCCGCCGAAGTGCCGCCGAAGACCCGGAGCGCCGCCGGGTGAGTACAGGGGGAGCCTGGGGAGGCGCCTTTTTATAGCGCCGCTCCCCCTGTGCTCCGGACCTGCCTACGCGACTGCGATGGGCATAAGGTAGAGCAGGCCCCTTGCGTTTTCCTAGTTCTGGCCCCTCGGCCTGTAAGTTGCTCCTACTCACACTGATTTCCTGCGTTGTCACACGCACCTCCTTACACAAAGAGTGACGGTAAGGACAAGACCCCTCCTCCCATTAAGGATACTGCCTTCCCTGCTAATCTCCAAGGGAAGTTTGGTGTACGAAGGCCACACGAGGGTCTCAAAGGGCTGAGAGGTACAGGAGCCGCTCCCGGCCCCAGGCGACTAGTGCAGGTGTGATGCCGGCGGGATCGAACCGGGGACCTCTGGAGCCTCGTGCTAGGCAGGCATCCTTGGGAACTGAGGTCTGGTGGGCCTGAAAGAAAAGCGATGCCCTGTCTCCAGAGGCAGGTCAGTCAGCTGTTCAGCACCTCACTCTGGAGAGATGGGGATGGAGACCAGCCCCTTCCTGTTATCGGTCAGCCTCTGGGAGGGCAAAGGGGACAGGGAGAGTCTGGGGAGACGTCTCTTCTGGGGCTGTTATTTTCTGTCCGTGAGCTAATCCCTGTGGTGTAAACAAGCTCAAAGAGGCAAGGACCGCAGAGGCCAGATCCCCTCAGGATGGAGGTGTCCCCCAGAGCGCGCTGGCCCCTTCCCAGGTGCAAAAAAGGCTAGACAGCCGGGGAAGGAAGGAATGCCCAGCTGGGTGCTGGGGGCCTGGGCCAGGGGGCTCTCCGGTACTGGATGCCAGTGAAACGGCTGCTTTGCCAGTAACCATAACTCACTGTTTATAAAGCAAAATTCAGGTTGACTGTTTGCTGCCCATAATAACAGGATTCAAAAGACGGAGGGGAAAAGTTTGCATTTTTTTCCTTCAAATTTCCATAACTCAGATTTGATCAGAGCCCGCTGGGGATTGCAATTCTCTTTGATCTCATTTTGTGTTGCATTTTTTGATGTTACACCTTGTCATGGCGCATTAAGTGCCATCAAGCTCCATAATGCAGTGACACGAGAACCTGATGCTACATGATCGACAAAAATGTGCTTGTCCCCGGAGAGGCGCTGACATTGTCATATCCGCTCCCTGTTTGCACCAGGAGCAAACAGCAAAACCCCTCATTCATGGCAGCTCCTGTGTCTGCCTCTGCATATGTGAGAGGGAAAGTTGAATTTCGTTAAATCTGATGTCCTGGAGCCTGACACCTGCATACAATGAGGCCTCGAACTAAAAGCAATATTCTTATTCAGAGGTGGCGTTAGCAGCTTTGGGTTGTAAAAGAGCAGATTTGGAGGGTTTGCCAGATATCTGAATGACTTACTGATTCTCCCTCAGATTTTCAGGTCTTTAGCTGTCCAGGGCTTGACTGCCTTGTTATTTGCATCATGAACATTGGTGTGGAAAGCCTCCGGTAACTGTGAATGCTGGCACAAGGCCAGCCATAGGCACACTAACCGGAGCTCCCCTGCTCACACCCCATGCACAGGGCACACCAGTAGCACGGGCATGTTGCACAAATACGGAGGGGTGGCCATTGGGGGAACAGAGCAAGGCCATATGTTCAATCCTTCTGCCTTTGCTTCTGCCTCCGTGGCAAGTTAAGGAATTGGGCAACTCAGGAATAATGGAGAGAAGCCCTTCCCACCCCCTGAGTTCTCACAGGGGCTGTCTACACTGCAGTGTAAGCCCAGGGGCAGCAGAACTCGCGTTCACAGCCGCTGGGTTTGTTAACCTGGGCCTGGAGCAGCTATGCTCATTGGAAACCCCAAGTTAGGAATTGTTGAACCCTGGGTCCCAACCTGGGGCGGCAGTATCTACACTGCACTATGCAGGCCTGAGTCCAACCACGGTATCCCAGGCTTCCTAGTGCCCTCCCAAAATGTGGCTGCTCTAGCCCTGTGTTCATAGTGCAGCGTGGGAAAACTTGACTGTCCACTGAACTTGACCATCCAGAGGCCAAAGAAAATTGGCCCATGGTTTGTGTAATACGAGTCCAATTGGGCTGCGTCTACACTGCAAAGCAACAGGGCTTGAACCCTGGGCCCTGGCTTGACTCAGGCTCAGACCCTCCTCCCCCGTGGGGTCCTGGGACCCTGGGTTTGAGCCCAGGGTTAGCATGATTTGTGTGTAGATGGAAGGGGAGGGGGCTAGCCTTGAGCCTGACCTCAAACCCTGGGCTTATATTGCAGTGTAGACACACCCCTGGTGATCCCTTTGCTGTATATCCCAGTGGGACACATCGAGAGCAGACAGCCAGACCAGCATGTGCAGGACAAAGGGCCTCAGAGAGAAACGCTAGTGGGTCCCAGGGCATGATGGAGCAGAGTTTGTGCTTTCCGGAACAGTGTGTGTGTGTGTGTGTGTGTGTGGAGGGGGCGGGGGGTGTCTAAGGAAAGTCAGGCGGGCCCGCTGGAGAAGGGGGAAGTTCTCACTAATGCCCAAATGGCAGAGCGAGCGTTGCCCAGGCAGAGTAGGTGCGAACGTCTCCAGAAGCAACCTTCGCACACAGCAGCCAGGCAAGCCCAGCAGCGAGACCCAAAGGTTACCAGTGGGGTCACATGGGGGCACACAGACACCAATGCTACCCTGAGGAGACTTGGGCAGCCCCCTGCACCAGGGGACAGATGGCCTTAGCAAATCACGGGCGTGGCACCAGCCACCGTGGGTCCCGAGGTGCCACAGGACGGGCTGCTGACATGAACCCAAGTCTGCTGCCACCAGCTCCCTGAGCCACTGCTTTCTGCTTTGCAGATTTATGAGCCTAGGATGTGAAACGGGCCTGGGGGGCTCTGTTCACCACCACCATTTCCTGCTTGGGACAGGCACGAAGCACCCCCGTTTCCACTGCAATTCCTGGTGCTGCAGTTCCCCGGGGTGTGGGCTGGGACCATCAGGGCTTGTCTCTGAATGAAGGCGCAGCCATCCTGACCCAAAGCCCAATAACGTCAGGGCAGGTCTTTGCATTCCCTTCAACAGGCACTGGGTCAGGCCCTACCCGAGCCGTGTAGTCCTGGCGGAGCTCGGGATCGAGTAGGATGAATTCCTGGAGGTTCCATCACACGACATTATCTTTCATTAAAGATTCGTCGTTAATTCCTGCAGACTCCAGGACAATCCCGGAGGGCTGACAACCATAGAATCAAGCTACAGCCATTTCTCTGTGGCACGTCTCCATTTTCCTCTATTGTGGTTTGATCGGGTGTGTGACCGTGGTGCCATACAGCACTTTCCTGACCGGTCCAGGACATCACCATCTCCAACGTCTGCCCTTCCAGCTGCGCAGGGAATGAGGCATCGTCTCCTCCCGCAGTGTTTTTAACAGGGCGCTGCCGAGATGGCAAAGGCCCTGCAATCCCAGGGGGATGCAGCTTGTGCTCTCTTCCCCGGGTGGGTACCACTGCCAGGGGACCAACTTTCCAGGCGTGTTTGCTCAGAGGCAGGAGGGCTCACTCCATTCAGGTCAGAACTGGCTGGTTTGCTGAGCTATGAAAACAAAAACGAGTGTGATGGCCTAGAGCCACCTGGGCCGGGGTTGGGGCCAGGGGTTGTTCTGGGGGAAATTCTGACTTTCCATCAAAAAACCCAACCCCCAAACTAGTGTCCCCCCCGCCCCCCAGCTTTTGGCAACTGTAAACTGATTTTTTTTTCCTGCTGAAAACTGGGGGGGGGGGTGTGGGGGGGGTGCGGGGGGGAAGCCAACACTTTTCACAAACATTTTCTTTTACCCGGTTTTCCCCCGAAAAAGAGCTTGCACAGAAAGCTTTTGAGCAGCTGTCTTATGCACACAGTGCAGGTCATCACCCTGCACCAAGCGTCTCTGAGAAGGCCAGGGACACAGCCCAGCGCAAACCATCACCCCACCCAGACAAGACACTCGGTTGCTGGGGTTGTTTTGCCATAGGCTTGCTTGGCAGAGCAGTGCTGGCCCAGTCTCTCTTTGAACAGCTGTCTCTGGGGATGCAGAAGTGAAGCCGTGCGAAGGCTCATTCCATTCTCATTCCCCCCGGTGTGTTTCATTTCAGCTGGCTTTCTCCCCACTGTCTGACGGCTAAGACAGCTTCACACTGTCTGATCTAGGAAGACGTAGCGCTTTTCATCTTCCGTCTGCACTACACACCGACACTAGCTAATCCCCTGCACACCCTGCCGGAGAAGTCTTATCGCTCCTCCACCTAGGGGAAGCTGAGGCAGAGGCTAAGTGATCTGCACAAGGCTCCTCAGGACATGTCTACACACAAAGGTGCATCACCGGGATAACTAAAGTTGTGATTTTATCCCGGGTTAGTTAAATCGGTACAACTCTCTGTATGTACACGCTGATCCCGGCTCAAACCTGGTTTAGATTAGTTTGCCTCCTGCCTGCCAAATGTCCTGATATAACCAATTTAAAACCAATAGAAGGCCGCCCCTGACAGATACAGAATGAGCCCTCACGACTTCTTGGCTCCTGTGCCTGTGCTTAGATCAGGTGCAAATATAAAAAGTGAAAATATAAAAAAATGCAAACTGGTAACACAGAAATCACCACTGAGGAGGACTGGTGAGTTTACAAACACTCTCCCCTCTAGCTGGTGTACACCTAGCTGAGACACAGAGACAGAGAGAGATCAGACCTCCAGGTTCACATACACCACGACTGCTTGGGAGTTCCACAGGGGTTTTTTAATCCCTGATTATTCCCCTTATTGCATTTCCCTGGATTGCTCTACAATCACTAATATGCAAGTTGACTGATTTTCATGGTAATGTGCAAAACAAGTGCCTCTTCTCTTCAGCACCAGTACTAGAGCTCAGCTGGAGTCCCTGTGATGCCTTGGTATACAGTATCCGATGTAGTGAATCTGGCGTGCCAAAGTAATTCTGAGTGAAATCCCAAGGGATTTATGTCAAGGACAACATAGTGCATCCCCTGGGTAAATATAGTTAGCACAGCTGCACAACAGAATTTATTTCTTGTTTGCGATATCATTTTTAAAGTATGGCATAGGGAAAGCTTTAAAAATGAAATTATAGCATGCAATAAAAAAACCTCATAGGCACTGTATTCAAATTATGCAACAGTAATATGCCAACTTCATAAATAAACATCTCTTATTAACCCTTCTCTTAACAAAATGGGCTTTTTCCTGGAATGAACAGTCAGGATGATTTGCCAGAGAAAGCGTCAGCAAACAACTACAAACCATTTCTAGCGAGCGGTTTTAGTACCTGCAAAGCCAGTGTGTTAATTACACAAAGATAGAGTCATTTCTGAACCTGTTAGCTCAGAAATCCTCTTCATTCAGCACGCTAGTGGGGGAAGGGGAAGATTGTTGGCTGAACAGGGTGGTGAGAGTGGAAAACGACGTGAATTCCTGTTCGGCTGACAAGTGAAACAAGTTACAAGGTCTCAGTTTGGCTGTGACAAGAGATGGCCTGTGTCCCAATCACAGCTGGGCCCTGCTAGCGCAGAGCTCGCTGGGCAAAGGTTCATAGATTCTGAGGCTAGAAGGGAGCGTTATGAACATCCAGGCTGACCTCCCGCCCTGCCTGAGCACCCAACCTAGCGACTCCTGCATTGACTCTAATCCTTCCACTGGAATGAGAGCAGCTCTTTTACGGTCTGACAATCCCCGGTGAGAAACGTCCATCTCCTACCTCGTTGGATCTGCCTATAGCTGGAATGAACAGAAGTTTTCAGTAGCTGTTCCCAGCTGCCAGATGACTTGCGCTGATATATTCCTGAGAAGTTGGGATGGAGGGGGAGTGGGCGATCTAGATTACAGAAAGCCTTGAAAATATGTCCAGTTTGTGGGACAACACAATGCTAGCACAATGGGACTGGGGTTGTGAAACTTTACAGTGCCTGGTACAACAGGGCCTGGATTGCTTATTGTGGTCTCCAGGCCCTGCTGCAATACAAATAAATAACAACACATTTCTGTCCAGTGCTTTTCAGAACTGCTTTGACTCTTATACTAATGATCTGTAATTGTTGTGTTTAAACTAATGCTCCCTCCTCTCACATGCCCATGCAGCAGAACTGCTATGCTGGGTTGCTGCTATTCCAGTCAATTATTTTCCCTTTCAGCAAAGAAACCTTTCAGGTAAGGTGTGAAAGCAAGGAGCTGAGCAATTATCTCAATTTAGGGATTTACTCATTTCTACCACACCTGTTGTCATGGCGCCGAGGTGTTCGGATTACAAATCTTAAAATACAAATTAGATTAAAGCTATTTTATGGTTAGTTATCCCATGGCACTTCCCTCCTCTAGATCCCAGCAGCTGACCAAATTCTAAGTCAGGTAATTCTGCCTCTCTAAATTCTCAGTGAAATATGATACCCAGCACTTCCGGACCCAGACAGTTCTGTGCTGTTCCAGCCTGCGCACTGTGCAACAGCATCCATGTCCGGCCCAAGCTATAAGGCCAGACAACATAACTTAGTGGTTCCAGCCCAAACATTTATGATTGAGAGAGACAAAAGAGTCTCTTGAGAGGGCTGATTTTCACACTGCCCTTAGCTACTCTTTCTGCCTGGCTTTCCCACCAGTTACACTGCATGGCTTTGAGTTATTAGGCACAGCACAAAGTGGCTAATCAATTTTGTTTGCATATGCAAGTTGAGACACTGTCGTTTCATTAGCTCAAGTGAGGACTTAGCGCACTTTGTGCAGCTTCAATAATTCTCTTTAAAGTTATTGAGAAATGTATGCTTAATTATATTTGCATATGAAAAATAGGGTCTAATTAGTTTGATTGATTATTATTTTAACCTTAATGACATTTTGAATATCTGTCCCAACTAATAGCAAACGTATCTCTAATAAATCACTGAATTTTTATGGCATGGTCTATTGAGCTGCCTTATGAAATATATTTTATTAATATAGCAGAATGTATTGAAACTGAAACAAGTCAAACAACTGCTCATTTATTAAACTATTTAAATGTCAGTTTTATACACGAGTAATAATACAGGAAATATGTTCCTCTGAAAGACATCTGTAGGCAAAGGATACTCAAAATATTAGTTATTTCAGTAAAATATATTAAGGAAATAAAAATTCAATTATGTCATTTATTACACTAAATAAATGCATATTGACGAACATACATGTTTGGAATTAGCAGACGTACGTTCCTTCAAATGCTCTAATTTTCCATGACTGATCCTGGACAGATGATTCCTTTCTCAAACACACAGCATCAAACTGCATTTAGTCGAGTACGGCGCGTGTGTTGTGCTGAAGGAATTAGCAGCTACTGACTTGGGCATCCGAGGGGCCCCATTCAACACATCTCTGCAGTGCCACCCCAAGACAAAGAGGGCGGTGACTTTCGACTTAGAAATGAAATGAGCCCTGTCTGTAGGCCAACTCTAGCTGCTTTTTGGGCTCCACACGGCTCTCAGACCCATGTCGAATGCAGAGAAGGCAAATGACTGCATCTTCATTTTGAAATTATGAACATTTTTTCAAAACCTGCAGAATTTTTGGCAGAGTGTGTAGCCCTCTGTAGCGGGGCAGTTACCCCACTCTGGTGGAGGAAGGCTGGGCTGATGGGGGGAGGCAGCCACAGCTGGGGCCACACCCCAGTCAGGCCATATCTGGCCCTGTTATAAAGGCTCAGGGAGGAGCTGGGTCAGTCTCGCTAGCTGTGGAGAGAGAAGGACCTGGCTGCCTGGGAGTACAGGGTACCTGGAGTAGAGCAGTGCTGGGGAAGGGCAAGAGGAGCTGGGGAGCTCCAGCCAGGCAACTCCCCAGGCTGAGGCCTTGATCAAGGCCTATGCGGGTACTGGGGCTGGGAGGTGCAGCCCGGGGTTAGGTTATAGCAGAGACGTGTCTGTTGGTGAGGAAACCAGCCTCCACCCTGGCAGCAAGAGCCTTGGTAAAAAGAGCAAGCCACCAAATTACTATCCATCAAGGAGTAAGAACTAGGATCTGCTTTTGTATTATCCCTGATTGAAATTCGTATGCTATGGTGGTGTCCCTGCCATCAGTGCCTTAATTAGAAATTAGGATAGTCACATTGGCATAAATTAAATCAGACTAAAGATGATTAACAAAGTAATGCAAGAAATCATTAAATTAAACCACAGTGCCAAGTCCACTGCTGATCTATCACAAATTTGGACTGCTAATGAGGTCTTAATTAGTAAGTTAGGTTGAAATAACTCATGTCATTCAATTCAGAGAAAACACATTTTTTCCCCCAGCGCTCAGTGCAAATGTATCAGCTAATGGGAACATAAATAAATAAATAAACAAATAGCCTCCTCCCGTTATTGAAACTCTATTTGCAACAAAGCGGCCAACGTTGATTTGTTTCGTGAGCTCAATGCAGGGAAACAAGCAAAATCTCTGCACACGGCAGCAATGGCGCTGATCAGCCCGAGTCACAGGGAAAGCGCCCGCCTTGGCCTAGCAGGTTGGCTGCCTCCTTTCCCCAGTAATATTAACACTCTGGGTTCTCGCCTCGACTAACGGCAGGGAGCTCCCTTCAGTGCGGCTCTGGGAGGAAGCCCCAGCATGTGAGCGCTGGCTGCCGCCCACGGCATCAGACTTGTCGGCTCTCCACACGTAGGCAGCATCAGTGGGAATGCTCACGGCCTTCATCTCCACAAAGGCTGGAAGAGCTCCCGTGCCTCAGGGCGGAGAGGGACCGGATAGATCCTCAGCGGGGGTCAATCTGTGGGGCTGAGCTACGCCTGTCTGGCCAGTTAGGGATCTGGCCCCTTTGACTCCAGTGGAGCGATGGCCAAGTTACGCCGGCTGGGATCTGGCCCCTTTGACTCCAGCGGCGCGACGGCCAAGTTACGCCAGCTGGGATCTGGCCCCTTTGACTCCAGTGGAGCGTCGGCCAAGTTACGCCAGCTGGGATCTGGCCCCTTTGACTCCAGTGGAGCAATATATGGTATCAGGTGCAATATACAGACCTGGTGTCTCAACTCAGCGCCTCTCTCTCATTTGCGGAGCAGAATCAGTCGGCAGCAGGGCTGAGTGAGGGCAGCCTTGCAACAGGACTCAAAACCGTAGCAGCAAACAGCCAGGCACGAACCCTTCCACGTATTAGGAGAGTCAGATATATGCAATGGGACTAGATATGATCACAAACATTCATAAGGGAATACATTATAAAACCAGGTATTGATACATAGGAACATCAAGGACGGTCCAGGTAACATACGTTCTAGGGTACTATGGGCATCAGCTAATGATCTTACTGTCACCTGGGGAAGAGCCAGAAAAACGCTAAATCTGTGCTGATTTCCAAAAATAAAACCAGACAGAAACTAGATCCTGGTAATTACTGTCGCATAAATCCAGTCAGTAGTAAATTTCATAGAACAAATTTTGAGGAAATATTTAGTTAGAGGTTAATGGAATTACAGGCAACAGGCAGAGTTCAAGGTTATAAACAACCTTGCTGCACTTGATTGTTGGTGTCACTAGGATTTTTTTAAAATCGTGCGTGAGGTGGATTTAGCAGATAGAATATATTTGTGTCGTGGTAAGGTATAAACCCTGTATCTCATGTAATCTTACAGGCAACACTCGTTCAAACTGGCCAACTGAATTGTCTCGTTCTTCCTTCTTGAAATCAATAGGCGGTAGGCACCACACCAGCTCAGGCGCTTCTGAAAATCACCAGACGTGCCTGTCTGCATCCTTAGGTGCATATAAACTTTTGAAAATCTGACCTGAAGTGCCTCAGTATCTACAAAGCCCAGGTGGCATTGACTTTCCAGGTGTACCTGAATGCTGGCCATCAGGCTCTGGCTGGCAGGGCAAGGCCTCCATCTGAAACCCCATGATGGTTGCCGAAGACCACGTGTTTATATTGTCCTTCCTTTGCTCTCTCACATTTTGTGAAAAGTTGGGTAAAAGCAGTGAGATTAAAGCCTTTAATTTCTGCATCAGTTTGGGTCCAAGGAGAGATTTGTAACCGTTCCAGAAAAGCATTTCTCCAACAGGCAGGACAAGAGTCCAGCGAAATTGGGTTAACAGGGAGATTCTCCAAGGGATGAAGAGAGTTAATCTTAGAATGTGGTGTGTTGTATCCAACTTTTCAGTATGCTATGGGAACACACAGTCAGTGACTGAATGTGATTAAAGGCTAAAGAGCAAATGGTAGATTCTCTGTATGGTAAATAGTGTCTTTAAGACGCAAACATGCCTATGACAGGTTTGGAAAGTGTGTGTCTGCGGAAAATAATAAGTGGTTAGTTCGAAAGGGAAACCAAAGTGCTAAAGTATCTCTCTTCTCACCTCCTCAAGGCCTGTGAGCCAAGACACTTTAACCTGGTTACCAAGGCTGATCTGAGCCTCTTATATCTCTATTACACAGTGTCACATCTGAGTGAGAATGGAGCAGCACTGCTGGCTGGATACCTGACGGGGAGATGAATGACAGCAGAGGCAGTCATTTTATACCTCTCCGAATGAGGATGCTGGACTCATGGTCTCCATCAGCCCTGAAAACAGTGCTGTGCTTCTGGGTCAACAGCACCAAAATGCCCAGAAGTTTTCATTGCAATTGTCTCAGGAATTTGGTATCTGAACATGTCCGCAGCCCTGGCAATAGCAAATGAATGAACCAGAAATGAACCCTGATGTTATAAAAGGGTTCTTTACACCCACAATATAGGAGCAACAGTAACAAGAAATGATCAGAAAGAGCTGAGAAGGGTGACCTGAAAACCTTGTCTGCATGCATTCTGTTCTGCTGTCTTGGCTCTAGCGTGGGGAGGTGTTTGGGGAATTAAGCAAAGCACATCACTTTTTTTGCATAATTGAATTCTCTGCATATTTTTTTTCTTTCTGTGCATAATCTTCCTTTCATGTTGTTCGTGTACTTCCTAGATAATTCAGAGGTTACTTTCCTTGAAAAGAAAATACTGAAAGAACCTATGGCACTATATCCTTAAGTATTCCACTTGTTGTAAGCTCCCCGAGGAACCTTACAGACACTAACATCAGTGAAAAATATTCAATACGTTTCTAGAACAGCTCTTTGTACTTGAAATACTCTGGTTTATATTAAAATATTCTCATCTTCCTATAATTTATAAGAATTCATAGAAGTAAGAGGACTCAATTTCCTCCAAATTCTATTTAGCAACGGCCTCAGTAATGACAATTACAATGTATCCTTGAAGGGTATGGAGCCCTAAAACGGTAACTCTGCTAGCACCAAGCGTGTGTTATGCTAGTGCATATCGGAGAGTGACGCGCTCACTGAACAGGTCTAACACTGCCGCTCTTTGTTCAAAACCCTACATCACACCCGGGGGCCAAACCCTGCAGCTACTGCACAAGACTTACTCCCGTGGCTCACGCTGGCTTGGTGAGCTGCAGCACTAGGAAGACAGAGGAAAGGTTGGACCTTGGCTGGTGCACATTTCACCACTTGTAGCTGCCTCTGAATCAAACCTCGGGTGCCACATTTGGGGCCTTTGCTCAATGACTGCTAGTGCCCCAGGGGAAATGCACAAACCCACCTGAGCGACAGTGCTGACCTCGGGAGCGTGAGGTGTAGGACGGGAAAAGAGCAGGTGTTCATTAAAGCAGGGTCAAGACTTACGTTGCCCATTGAACAAAAAGCACAGAGCAGGGCGGGGATCCCTATGGCAGCACAGGCTCTGGGATCCCCCAGGAAGCACCGTCACTCCAATGGCCATGATAAATGTCTCCAGTTCTGGGGTAATGACTGTTAATGTTTTCAGCCAAGTTGCTGTAACTGGCATGGCAAATCTCCGCGTATGGATGGAGAGAGGCTCTCAGTGGGGGTAGCTCGGTACGGGACAAGTGGGGGTTTGCCCCAGGGGCAGAGAAGCTCAGGGAGGAGAGAGCCTGATGAGAAAGGGAACCTGATCCATAAAGCAGTACGTTGGGACTAACTGGCCGGGATGGATTCCGATGAGTTTGAAGAAAATCAGCCACCACTGGTGAGCAACTCACTAAACAAGAACAGGGCCAGATTCATAAGGCACATCATTCCAGTGGTTACCCCAGGAGCACTGGGGTGCAATGGGGAAGGCAGTCACTGGAGATTCCTGGAGCATGGAGGTTTGGATCTGGAAACATCTTTTCTGGGTGATCCACATGGAGCTGCTGAATTGGGCCCCATCTCTGCTACTTCCTCAGCTCCTAGGGCAGGGAGAAGCCCTTTGCTCTTCTTGTGTAGATAGGACAATGGGACAATGCTGGGGACTGCCCTCTGACCAAGCTCTGCTCCTCAGACACAACCCACATGGCACAAAGACCCATGGGTTTTAAGCACAACCATCCTGCGAGTCCAGAACGTTGGGTTTGTTTTTTACTCTCTGTTCATTTTCCGTTTAATCTGATCTCCCTTGGAAGAGAAGCACAAAGCTGCGAGGGATTCCCACAGCCAAATAAGGCTCTGAGATCCAGCTAACAAATGGGGGCTGGAGGAAACTGAAGTGTAAGCTGAACTGATTCCGTTTTATTTTTTAAAAAGGAATTTTCCATTC
The DNA here is from genome assembly GCA_033296515.1 of Macrochelys suwanniensis. NCBI lineage: Eukaryota > Metazoa > Chordata > Testudines > Chelydridae > Macrochelys > Macrochelys suwanniensis. Next base: position 1,922,769 of record CM065789.1, on the reverse strand, counting down.
CTTTTATGGCTCTGACGTGAGACTTTTGCAGAGAAAAGGAGCCAGACAATGCACTAACCTCACCCTGCCTGGGTCTCACTGTTTTTAAAACACTTCTTTCCCCCCTGCAAAGACAGATTGTTCTGGCCACTGCACCCAACACACATTTTCCTCCGCTTTGGAGCAGTGGGGGATGCAGCTCCGTGAAGGGCATATGGAAAAAGCTTCCCAAATTCCTAGCCCCTCAGTGGTTAAAATGTTATCACTGTTATTCGTGTAATAGAGATGAAGTTCCTGGGCCTTCCAGGAGCATGAATCTCGAGATTTATTAACCAATTTAAAATACTATTGTCTTTCACTTCAATGTGAGATTGAGGTGTGTTGTCGGAGGAATATAAAGCTACAATCAGCGAGCCGCTGTGCTGGGAGACGCCAGTACCTGGAACTCAATAGATATTCATGAACATTCTCGTATTTAGTGAAGGAAATAACTTAATACCGACAGTGTCGATGGAATAATAAGCCATTTCCTGGCTGACTTGCAGCCCTCAGAAAATGAGATTGCGCCTGCCTTCATTTTTCTTGTCTTTTCCGGGTTTCTTGCAGTGGAATGCACCAGCAGCAGGGATGCACTGTGCATTCCAAATCAGCTGCCCGCCAGCTTCCGAGGTGCTTTGTCCCCCCTGGCCTCCCCGGGAACCTCGCTGACAAAGCCTGGCCCCTGCTGGGAATAGCCCCTTGGTGCCTTCATTTCATGCATGTTTAGATTATAAATATTCCAATTACTATTCCAGCCGAGCAGAGGGCAGGAAGCTGCCCCAGCACCCCAGCCTCACATTTCCCCCTTTAACACACACACACACACGCACGCACACACACACACACACACACACATGATAAATATTCATAACAAAATCAATTTGCACCTAAAATCTCTTCTGAAATTGCATCCACAAGGCAGTGTCCTGGCCCGGGTGCAGAGATGGGGAGTCATGGGAAATGCTGCGGTCAGGTTAAATATACTGAATGGGGTAAATCTCTTGTAAATCCTTGTTAAATGCTCCCTCTCTTCCCTCCCTCCCTCCCCACAAAACCTCCCCATAAATCGGTATGTATAGTTGTAAAGGCTGCCTGCAGAAGCTGCCGCAAAAGTGCAAGGAAAGGGCGAGCCGTCGTCAGGCTGTGTTTCCGAGTAAAGCCTGCTGGTGTTTTAACTATTCCCCATCTCTCATCTGACCCAATAAACAGCTAACTCCGCTGCTGTCTGAGCAGTGCGGGAGCAGAAGTGGTGCTGCCCAGCACTGGGCTGGAGACCTCCCTCGGTTCAGCCGCCAGGTAGCTGGGGCTAAAACTTCAAAATCATTTCATTTAAAAAAAAAAAAAAGTTGTTACTGACACTAAATGCGCAGGTTGCCGAAAGCATGAACATCTGAAAGCATTTAACACTTAATGCTCTAATTGCCCTTTCATTATTTGTGCTGGGTGTTTCCTTAGACAAGGAAACTAGGCCCTGGTTTCATGTTGTTTACAGGCAGTGTCCCGTTAATGCCACTCCCTTGTTCTCCTGCACTATCACAGCATGGCGATGTTTGGGCTACGAATAATGCCAGGGGATGCTTAGTGCTAAAAACCGACCACTAGAAGTGCGAGAGCTCGGTTTGCCCTGTTTGGAGCCCTCATAAACATAGGGAGTCAAAACTATATGTGAATGTCCTGGGTTCGTGATGTCAACTCCTACAGTTCTATCACCAGTCTTGTGATAGTTCTGAAAGCCCCACCTCCCGGAGTCATGTGACTAAGTGAGTATCTCAGCTCTTGTTTAAAAATAATAATGATGTTTCTAGCCCTTTTGTTTGTGGGGAAGAGCTTGAAATGTGACCGCTCTGGGTTCAAAAGCCAAAAGGCACATAAAAAGACCCCAATATTCATTCTTTTAAAAATCACATGATTTTTAAACTAATCTTTAATTTTGGGGCTTTATTCATTATTTTTGAATGCATGTGATTGGCAATACTATGAACTTGCATTACAATTAGGAGAGATTGTGGAGAGAGAGAGAGAGAGAGAGAGAGAGAGGGACAAAGGAAACCAAATGGGAAACTGAGCATAAAGCAAGATACAGCAAGAAGTTAATACAGAGAAATGGCAAGAATAGCAGCATGGACAGGGAGGCAGAAAGATCCCTGAGAAAACAGACATAACCCCCTAGCTGAACTCACTTGTACCCTCTGTCCCTGGCTCAGCACACATGGACATTGGGCAGAACAGCAGGACTGGCGGGTTGTTTTAAAATGATCATTTAATTATATCTGGGGAAAAACACGGGTTTAAATTCCATTTCTCCTCCCCTCACCAAAAAAAAAAAGAAAAAAAAGGGGGGGGATTTGTGCTAGTTTCTAGCAGCAGCCCCCAAACCAAGCTTTGAAAAGCAGGTTAGGTTCCCAAAATAATGTGATTTTACAAAATAATAAATGTTGGGTTTTTCTTTGCTGTCTAGTTTTGAGCCTTTATGGGTTACACATTCCAGCTTCTCTCACAACACAAGGGCTAGAGACAAACTTTTTAAAAAAAATGGAAGCTGAGATCCTCCAGAAATCTCCTGACTCCAGGAGCTGGGCTTTAAAAGAAACATCAAACATCATGTAGCTCATGACAAAATTCACAAGAGCTGGCAACTCCATTGTAGCTGGGCTGTCAGGGCATGAGTCCGATGTATCTTCTGCAGTCGCCAGCCCTTTCCCCAACTTTTCCTGGCAAGGAGGATAGGTGCCAGTGGACGGTGTGTCAGGGAGAACGGCCCAGACCCACAAAGGTATTGAGGCACCTAACTCCACTAACTGCCGTTGAGGGGGGGGGGGGGGGCAATGTTTTTTTAATCCGTAATAACAAGCTGCTCCAGGAATGGGCTGTTGTTAATCTTGATATTGTTGGGATTTCAGAGGTGCCTTAGGCTTCAGCCGAGGCTGGTGGGCCATGATGTACAAACCCACAACGAGAGCTGGGCCCAGCCCTGAAGAGCTCTGTGGTCCTGATTCAGGAAAGGGCTTTAGCACATGCTTCATTTTAAGTATGCCCTTGTCTCTCATTGACTTCAATAGACTTAAACTCGTGCTTAAACCCTTCCTGAACTGGGGCCTAAGCAGACAAGACAAACCAAGTGATAAACATCATTTGTGCTCTCTGGGGGGTTTGATTTCATCAGCGTTTCATTCTTGCGTTAATTGATTGCCAGTTACCTTGAGTCAGCTAATACCTTTGGACCTGCCCCTAGTCTGGACATTCTGCAAATGCTTGTGCCAGGACACACGTTTTCTTGCTTCCCAGCTATTTCGGGCGGTGTCCAGATTCGCATGTATAAGCCTGCATGTTTACTTGAGTTAGCCAGCAGCCAGTTAACTGGAGTTAAGCTCCCTAGTGTAGACACACCCTGGAGTTATTGAACTGCACTCTTCTCAGTTGGCTGTCCAGTGTCCAGAGCATTTGACGGGCATTATAATAGATAATTAATATTGGTAATAATATTCTTCTGTCTAGATTGCAGTATCACCCCAAATGAGCTCTTCCCTTTTCCCGCGCAGAGAAGAGGGACCCAGCCGTTGCCCCGAAGAGCCGGCGGACTGATAATAATCAAATGAGCATGGATGAGGGATGGAAACATGACCCTGCTTTGGAGAATGGGGGGAGGGGTCAAACGAGTGGAGTTCGGGTTGCGGAGGTTGTCTTGTATCCCACACTGCAAGTTCACTGATACAGAGGTGGGAGCTGGAGCTCTGAGGTTCTGTGGGGGTTTCTGCAGACTTTCTGCAGGGAACGCCGCACGCTGTCCATATTGTGCACATTCCAACCACCTGGGTCAATTTGCTCCCAGGTGTCAGTTGCCTGTAACACAGTCCATGTGCTCAGAGTGCAGAGAGGTCTGACCATGTTGTAGGAAGCATATGAATGCCAATGTGGGTAGCTTGTGTGCCCTGCAGGCTGGCACCATATGCTTTTAGGCTGCCATGATGCCACATGGCACGAATGGGCTTACCTTTAACAGGGACCCCCTGCCGGGGCATGTGCTACTTCAGGGGCAGGGGGAGGGCTCGGAGGCGGGCCCTCATTTTCACACTGTAGGGATGAAAACTATCCAGTCAAACCAGCAATCGGCTAGTCTGAGAACAAAGCTACAGCACCTACCAATCACTTTTCTACCTGCTAAACAAAAGCTGACAATGAGGATGTATTGCTTATCATATTAAGTGAAGCTTAATTTAGACCATCTATAAAAGTCCCATTCTGGAGTTGGAGCATTTCTGAAAGACCCTCCCCGCTTTCGAATAACAAGGACAAATACCAAAGTGCTCTCTGAACATTATGGGACAATTTCCTTTTATGTGGCCATTCCGGGATGTTTTCTCTCTGGCCAACACCCAACCTTTCAATGAATTTTTCAGGCTGTATCACATTCTCTCCCTCCCCAGCTGCCAGATGATGTTCGTATGAACAACCTCACACTGGCAGAACAATAACCAACACTCAGCTTCCCCGGGAAGCCCTGTGTTAATTTTACTCTCATGCAGCTGGGCACCTCTTCCACATAGATTCCCTGAACACGGCAACGTGCCGCGGGAACAGCTTTCCAGCTGAGAAATGCGAGACCCCGGCCTTCTGGGCTCTGCCGTGGTCGGGGGGGGAATCGCTTTGGGCCGGGTTCTCTGTACCTCCCGAGCTGTGCTAAGCATAGGAACGGTGGGGGAAAGGGCGGGGCCACACTGGTGCTTTCCATAGTCTCAGCCCCATTGGGGCCTGCTACACTGACCTACGCGCAGCTGCAAGAGTCTCCCGGGGTAGTTCTGTGCCTAGAATAGCCAGAGTGCCGTGCTCCAGCCATGCCCCTGCCTCCCCGACACACCCTGGCTGGCAGGCCCCTATGTAAGCAGCACTGTGCAGGCTCTGTTCTGAAAGCTCAGCACCCCCAGAGAACGTCCTGTCACTGGCTTTCCAGCTCCTTTGCACCCCAGAGCGTCTGGCTCCCTTTTAGGGTGCCCACTGATGCACCCCCAAAACACTGGACATTACAGGACTTCCGGGAACGACATGGGCCTGCCGCCGCCTGCATGACCTTGCACGTAACGTGTGTGTGAGGCCATGCCAGCGGGGGCAGGGCGCTCTCCCTGGCGCCCCCCCATCCGATATCAGACAAAGCCACACCTGGTTTTGTCTCAGTACTGGATGGGGGATGAACCTTATAAGAGCAGGACTGCCCGGTTTTTAAAATGGACCAATGGCCAGCCTAGCCCTCTGGCCGTGTCTCAGTTCGAGGGGCTAATTGCACCGAACCCAGCAAAGGGTTAATTCATTCATGCCTGTGAGTGGGGCTCGTTGGTGGTGGATGTTAGGTGGTGTTAGTTACTATCCTTGGGGTTTCCTTCTCTTTTGTCTGCTTAAAAAACAGTCCGTTTGTCCATTTATGCTCCCCAGAAAACCCAGTTCCCGCGGCTGGGACATACCCCCTGTAATCACGCGGCACCCCCTTGGGTCTGCTTGCAGAACTGCATGGGGTCCTCATCTCTGGCACCCTCGAGTGGGCTGTCCCTGGGCTCTGCAGTGGCCTTTCCCCGACTCCCCCTCTGGGTGTTCTGTGGCTTGGCCCTCCAGCTCGGTCACATGCACGTCTAAACCCCTGCCGGGGTAACATGAACAAGTCCAAACGACTCTTCAAACTAATATCCCGTCCGCCAGACAGTCTCCGCTGTCCTGCCTAACCTGCTCCACCATTGTTTCCCAGCTGTTAAGCCCTATTCCAGAGCGTCTCTCCACCAAAGAGACCTGTCCCCCTCAAACAGAGCTTCCTCACTCTATATCTAAGGCCTAACTCTGCCTCCTCCGGCCAGGAGGCAATTAGCTAATCACCCCCAGGTACAGAGCAGGAGTAATTGCCTTGCAGGTGGTGGGAGTAAGCCCCATCCCACCCCCTTCCCACACACAGCACAACCAGCTCCTAGCCCATTCTGTTCTCCAGCCCTGGGCTGCAGGGAGCATCCCTGACACCCGGACCGTGCTCCGGCTGCTCAAAGCCAAGTCCTGGGATAAACGGAGTGTAGAATACGATCTGCTGTATGCAGAGCTAGAAATGGTAGTGCAGTGATAAGTGGCATTGCTATGGTAACTTAATCAGTTAAAATCCTTTTGCTCAATCCACTCCTGTTACCATTAAGGTCAGGGAGGAGAGATGGGGGGGGGAGAGATGAACTCACCTGAACACTGTGAGCTCAACTGGCTGATTAAATTAATATTTATTTTTTTGCAGATGACTGGGGTTCTATTTCGAAAGCACTATTTTAAAAATATGCATAATTTTAATTACACATTGACACACACTTTATTCCTAATGAAGAGGAACTTGACTGTGAGGGCAGGTGCTGTTAATTATTGCTGCTCCTGAACCCACCTTAGTGAGGAATGCAGACACACTCCAGCGGTCTCTCTCTTCATTCTGCTGGCAGATATTTTCAGAACCTTTACAGAGGAGTGTGCAAACAAATTCTCTGTAGAGAACTTTTTAGATTGGGGTTTAGGTTACTGTGGGGTGAATATTTCCATTAAAACCACCTGTTTTCAGGAGCTTATTCATAGACTCACGGAGTTTAAGGCCAGAAGGAACCATACTAGACCATCATCTAGTATGACCTATAGATCACAGGCCACCAAATTTCACCCAGCTACTCCTGTACTGAGCCCACAAATTCAGCCAGAGATACCCCTGGGGATCATTGTTTTTATAGTTTTGCAATTGATTTTTTCATTTGTATTTCTCAAAGTCAGTCTTGCAATGCGAAGAACAGAATTATCAGACACACAAATGGATACGACACGAGTCAACATGGCTTTTGTAAAGGGAAATCACGCCTCACAGGTCTATTAGTATTCTTTGAGGGTTTTAACAAGCATGTGGACAAGGTAGATCCAGTGGATATAGTGTACCTGAACTTTCAGAAAGCCTTTGACAAGTTCCCTCACCAAAGGCCCTTAAGCAAAGTAAGCAGTTATGGGATAAGAGGGAAGGTCCTCTCAGGGGCAGTAACTGGTTAAAAGATAGAAAACAAAGGATAGGAATAAATGGTCAGTTTTCAGAGTGGAGAGAGTAAATAGTGGTGTCCTCCAAGGATCTGTACTGGGACCAAGGCTGTTCAACATATTCATACATGATCTGGAAAAGGGGATGAACAGCGAGGAGGCAAAGTTTGCAGATGATACAAGACTACTCAAGATAGTTAAGTCTGAAGCTGGAGCAGCTTCCTTTGCAGCAAGGAGACTGCAAAGAGTTACAAAGGGATCTCACAAAACTGGGTGACTGGGCAAGAAAATGGCAGATGAAAATCAATGTTGATAAAAGCGAAATAATGCACATTGGAAAACATCATCCCAACTATACATATAAAATGATGGGGTCTAAGTTCGCTGTTACCACTCAGGAGTCATTGTGGATAGTTTTCTGAAACTTATGTGAAAACTATCCTCAATGTGCAGCAGCAGCCAAACGAGCTAACAGTATAGTGAAAAAAGCTAACAGTGTTAGGAACCATTCGGAAAGGGATCGCTAATAAGACAGAAAATATCAAGCCATTGGATAAATCCATGGTACGCCCACACCTTGAATACTGCGTGCAGTGCTGGTCATTCCCTCAAAGATGAGGTATCAGTGACCTCATCAGCATTAGGGTTTATATAAACGCACCATTATTCCTGCTGGGCAGCCCTGTCGCAAGCCCTCTCTGTAAAAGAAACATCCCTCGCTCTACAAAGAGCAGTGTCATGAGCCTGCTTCCCAGACAAGCCTGGCGATTCCCAAATCCTTATGGGAATGTTCTGAGAGCTGACGCTGAGCTCCGTGCAGGGGGCGGAGTCGGACTAAGCTAGGGGGCTGGTCTTTTTCCACCTTAAAAGTGGGTGGCAATGGCGGTGGCTGGAGGAGATCTGGCGGGGGGGGGACTGCAGGGCCTGAATTGACACTTTCCAGAGGGAGCAGGTGCACTGGCGAGGGCTAGTGCAGGGGCAGGGGAGGGAGAGAAGGCACGTGGTGGGCACCCTGGTTAAGCTCCCTGAGCAGACACTTTCCTGCAGTGGGGTGGGAGGCAGCCGACTCTGCTCTGTGTGAAGGGGGAGCCATCAGCAGAGCAGGCTGTGGAGGCTGTAGCGGGGTGAGCCTGAGACCTGCTCAGGAAGGGTCTCCGAATGGGAGTGCCTGGAGCAGGAGCATGGCCCCTGCAGGGGAACAATGACAACGAAGGAGGGGCAGGTTGGCTCTTCGCTGGCTCCTCTCTGGGTCTGTTTGACGGGAGTTGGAGGGAAGGAGGAGCTGGCAGGCTCCGCTGGGGGCCGTTCCCAGTGGGGCTCTTTGCACAAAGCAACATTTGGAAGCAAACCCCCTGAAGTGGGGAATAAATGGGCCACTCATGGAAGCCACCCGCCCCGCATCCTTTGCTGTGAGGAACGTCCCTGTCTCGCAGGCATTTCGGCCCAGTTCACCAGGCATTCCATAAAGGCGGAAATGGGCGTCTCGGGGCAAGAGGGACGTTGCAAGAAGCCTCGTGCTGGTGACTTGAGGTGGGTTTGTTTGTTAATCTCCTCAGTGCAGTGAACTGGTGCTTCTAAAACACCCCCGAAATGCTGGTAAATGTGTTTTAAAATTTTGTGACAGTGCATGCACAAATCACCAATTAAAGACTCCCTAACTGCACATTAACATGATAAGTCGTAACGGCTCCGAAAGAGACATTATTGTTTATCATGTCAGCGACCCATGGATTAAGGACTCCCTAAGTACACATTGACAGGCGAGAGCGGAACGTCTCCGAAGCTGTTACTCTGCTTTGTGTCAATGATCTGTGGAGAATGGGAGCACTTCCTCGGTGTCTGCTGTAGCATCCTATCTTCACCTGCTTTAACAAGGCGACTGGATTTGGGAGGGCGTTAGGTTCGCTCACGGGCTGGTTATTGCCGACTTTACACCAGTTTAAAACACACCTGGAAATGTAAACGCACCCAGGCCCTATTCTCAGCAACACCATTCTCCTCCGTAGAGTTGTGCCCATGCAACCATAAGCGAGGGTTGCCAACGCTGACTGAAGCTATTCCGGGAGATCCCCCCACTCCAATATGACGTAATGTCATTTCCTTAAAATATCCTATTAAAATCTCCCAGATTGCTTTCAGTAGTCATCGGGAGACCAGTGCTGATTCTGGGAGACTCCAGGCTAATCCTGCAGGGTTGGCAACCCTACCATGAGCAGGATTTTTATTACTGGGCAGTTTGAAAAATTGTCATAACAATGTTTTTTGATGGAAAACTGGGTTTTGGACTAAATTATTTTTTCTGTACAAAAAGCATCTGCTTTCCTCTGAAAATATAGATTTTTCATTGAAACTCCCCCACGTCAAACACCTGAAATAATTTGAATGGGATATGCTGCCTCAGTGCCTTATGGGAGCTGTAGTTTGCTTTCCTCTTGGCCCCATTCTTCTCTATGGACCAGGATCCCCAGCTGGACTTCATCTCCCATGATGTGTCATGCAATGGCACGTCGGTGATGCCCCACTTCCCCTCACCAAGATGGGAGACCATAGTGCATAATGGGAAATGTAGTCTGACAAGGGATCCCAGCCTATAGAGAAGAATAGGAGCATGTGAGAGCCAAACTACAACTCCCATGAGGCACCATGGCAATATTTCCAAATTGAACAATTTGGTTTCCAATTTTTTGTGGAAAAGTCAAAATTCTCCATGAATTAAAACCCAATTTTCCAACTAGCTCTATTGACTACCTATTATTACCTGCATCCTGCCTAAAGATGTGCTGGGCACCTCACCAAACAGTTAGAGCAGATCTCTGCCCTGAAGAGCTCACCGTCTAGGATTTAGACAGGACAAGGCAGCAGCCCTCATGCCCTAAGCCAATGGTTCTCAAACTTTTGTACTGGTGTCGGTGACCCCTTTCACACAGCAAGCCTCTGAGTGCGACCCCCCCTTATAAATTAAAAACACTTTTTAATATATTTAACGCCATTCTAAATGCTGGAGGCAAAGCGGAGTTTGGGTGGCGGCTGACAGCTCGCGACCCCCCATGTAATAACCTTGTGACCCCCGGAGGGGCCCCGACCCCCAGTTTGAGAACCCCTGCCCTAAGCCCTCTTGGGGCACAACTGGGCTATGCGCTGTACAGTGGGTACAGACCCCTTGGGTGAGCTCCAGAAATCCCACTTGTCACAGCGCGATTAATGGCACTGATGTCACAGGGCACAGGGCTCTCTGTAGCTGTGTGTCTGCATGCACAGAGCCCAGGCCTGAACCGATGAGTGTCCGTTATGAGTCTGAGGAGGGTTATAATCCCCCGGTGGGTGTGCGGGATCGGGAAGCACTCATACAGGGACTAGTAGCCAGCAAGGAGACTATCAGAGTTTCCTGTGAATTTTGGTTTCCAGTCCTTTTTACATAATAGTGTGAGCGACATAAGTTGTGAAGGCAGCTAACCCACATGGCATTATCCAGCAATGCCTCTTCCTTAACAGGAAAGCCAGCAGTTTGCTGTTCAAGATGTAATGATGTCTCTTAATTTCCAACAGCGCTCATTACAAATCAGGCCAGCTTATTAGACACCATATAGAATTTGTGCAGAGAGCTCAAATTCCCAGGCCTATAAACATGCCCTGATTCCAATTCTAGATGCACTGACAGAGTTGTACAGTTCAATTTTTACTTAAAATCTCATCTGCTGTCTAGTCTCATGAAGAGCTCCCAGCTTTACTCGCTCCTCCCCATTACTGTCTCAGGATTGTAAGTCAGACAGGAATCAGGCCAAATCCCCCCAATCTCTCCATTGAAAAGATCTCTTCTTGTTAGAACCTATTTATTCAAGATGCAAATGACAAGTTCACTTCCCAATTGAAATCATTTTCATCTGGAGCCAAATACCAGACTATAGGCTTCTTGCATGAAGCAGCAGGCTATTAAAAATGGGAAGGAAATACAGCCAGGCTACTTCATTCCTAGCTTCAGGCCTTCTTCATCAATATTTTACTTACGCAGGCATAGCTCTGTTTTAATGTGAATCCTATAACCAGCCAGATGGCAGCTTTGTCTGCATGGCATTCATCAGTGAGGAAGCCAAAAACACAGCGGCACCTGCTGATGTCCAGGCAGGCTGCAGCCAAGTGCACATCTGAGCCCCGATTAATTCCGGTGGCGCGTGCCCAGAGCTGAACGCTGGTGCCTTAGCATACCAAGTGCACAGCCGCTAACGAAGGAAAAGGGAAGAAGCCATTTGGCTGGCCTGAAGGAAAGGAGTGCGCTGCCGTTGCTGAAAGCATCACCTCGCATCGGGAGCCGGGCACAGACTGGATCCATTTCCCTTCATATCAGGAGCAATGAGACCCAGGCCAAGCTCGGGGGCTCCGGGTGGCGTTCGGGGGAGGTTTCAGTCTGTGTGCGAGTTGGAGGGGAGGCCCAGGGAGGAAGGTGCCACAACACAGGGATTTATTCTGCAGCCTCTTTGAGCACTTCTAAAAATCAAGGTCTGATGAAATTATGTAAACAAAAGGGACTCTGTGAGCCGGCTGGCTCTCTGCTGCCAGGGCTGGCCCTATGGGCGGGCAAGGTGGTTCAGGGACACTGCTTCGACCTGCACCACCGCCTGCGGGAGCTAAGGGGTGGTGGGACGTGCACATCACCACCAGGGACGTGACAGGAGGGGGTCAGGGCCACATTTGGGACTGGGTCAGAAAAGAGACAAACTGGGATCAGTTCCCAGGGGGTTGGAGAGGCGTTTGGATCCTGGGTTCCAGTCAGCTCCAATGCTACTTGTTCTTTGGGCTGGCGCTGTCATTGACGATAGGTTTGTACAGGACCCAGCGCAGCGGCCCTGCGATAGACGTGATAATGGCGGGAAGGAGGGGGGTGCAGGTGGAGGAGAAGTGATGTCAGGAGTGTAACGTGGGTCACTACAGGAAAGTGCTGACTGGTAAATAAAGACGTGTCTGCGGTATTTAAGAAAGCAACACAAACCGCAGAAGGTAGGCACGGCAATTGGTAGCTGCAGATGGTCAGACAAGACAGGACAAGTGCCAGCCAACCTGCACATCTGCAGCATGGGGACCTGAACTCAGACCCACCCACAGTGCGGGACAGGAGCATAGGCGGTCAGGCACAGGGGTCACAGCTGGGCTGGTGTCCAGAAGTCACAGATGGCCAGGAGGCGATAGCCATTAAGCAGAGATCAAAGGAATCGCTAGAACCAGGGTCAGTAGCCAAGAGTCAGGGGCAGAGTCCGGCTGGGGTTGCAGCTGGAGAGCACAGAGTGAGCTGGGGTCTGGCTGTGGCGAGAAGCCAGAATTCTGCCTGGTCACCCAGACACGAACCAGGGTGAAATGGTGCTATGCAAACACAGCGCCGCAGGGTGCTGTCACTCTGGACCCTCTGGGCGGTACTTCCTGCAACGCCTAATTTCCACAGCGCTCTTTGGGTATGGCTCTGCATCGCCTCCTGGTGGCAACGTGGGAACATCAGCCGTCTCTGGCTCCATAGACCTGGGCTCTGTTGCCATGGATCCTTACATCCGCTCTGTAAACACAAGTCCATGCTGCTAAGGCTAATGGAAAATCAGCTGCCGAGACTACTGGGACAATTGCTCACCTTTATTGACAGGCTTGGGAGAGTTTGATTCTTCGTATTTTTTTATAATTTGATGGATAGTGTTTATTAAGCTTTTTTAAGATTTTCATCTATTTAAATTTTACAGTTGCAGGAAATTATGGGTGGTGATCAGACAATAACTAATTAAATAGAGTTTGAGATTTAAAAAGTTAAAGCGATTAACTGTTAAAACACAAATTGTCAACATCACATGTCAAAATATACAAAGTAAATATCCTTAAATCAAATTCTAATAAATTCTCAAGCAGCATTTTTCTGATTTTGTCTCTCTGTAAATTTCAGTGACTATGGATGGAAATACTTTTCGCTGCTTTGTGTGTGTACAGTGAAATTGACGTTTACCGACATTTACCAATAAAAATCTAATCCTTCCAAGCCTACTTATAGACGTTCACGGGCTAAAGAAACTCTTGGGGCGGTGTGATTCAGTCCAGCAGAGGGCAGACACACAGAGAGCATGCACCAGCCGACACTCGCCATGTGTTATAGAGCAAACATGGCCATATAGCTTGGGAACAGCAGGGGGAAAGGACTGGGGAAGCCAAGGTATTTCTCTTGTATTTTTTGGCCTTGCTGGCACTGAAAGGGCCTTTTGTTCTGAGTGAAACTTGATGTCTCAACAATAAGACAGGCAATAAGCACAATTACCACTAACTACAGGCATTCCGTGCCGGCTGCTCAGAACACCCTGCCAGTGGACATGCATGCATGAGACTTCATCCCGCTTCCCGTTCCACCCTAGAGGAGGCTGCATATTTCTGTGGTATCCTGCTATTTCCAAGTGCTTTCCCCAAACCTGTGAATTTTTCAGCTAGACAATGGGGACTGGGAGAGAAAAAAGCAGCAGAGGAGATAGTAGGCTCTATTACAATGGAAGAAGAGCTTGTTATTCAATCCAAGAGCTACAGGAGCATAGATGAATAATGAGTCTACAGCACTTTACTTGTTTTCCTCAGTAGTCAGACTTGGCTCCTTTCCCTTAGATCCAATACTAACAAAACTGTATTTGAAATTCACCCAAGTGTACAGTAACCATGCCAATGTGTTAGCAACTTACTTCTGGCACACGGCTGGTAACGTATAATTACACCTGACACCATACTATTTAGTAGATTTCATTCAAATTAAACTGTGCTTTAGCGTGTTTAAAGGCAATGTGTACTCTAAGCCTCTCCGAAGTGTATGGCACGTACGTTGTGCCAAAAAATACACACACCTGGGCACACGCCCCAATTGCCTGGATCACGACTTTCAGTGCTTTTACTGCCACGTCATAAACCGACTGCATTCTCAGTAGTGCTGCAGCAGTAGCATTGCAGTTCGCCATGGACGCGGAAAGCCCAGTGCTCCAGGGAGTGTCTCCTCTGGGGTTATTTCAGACAATCATGATTAGCTTTCCGTGTTGTCTGTCTTGCTCCAGGTGACCCGACCCTTTCTAATGGCCTAGAACACACTGCAGGGAGAAGCGAGTATGCAGCAGGATGAACACTGCAGATGTGTGCATTTTGCTGGCGTTGTCCCCGCGGAGCGCCAGACTAAAGCAATTGCAGTCTCAACGTTGCATAGGCGCCTTGCCCCACTTCCCAGCCCAGCTGTAAGGCTGAACTTGTTCTGCCTTTGGCCTTCACTGCGGTAACTGTCACGCGCAGGAAGCACCAGACACTGAAGGGCCTGTGTTCAATTAGACAACAGGCCAGATTGGTCACTGCGGGGGAGGGAGTCACAACGGGGACAAATTTGGCCCAAAGACTCTAACCATGTAAGTGGTTCCTAACTGGTGATTTTAAGCTCTGGAACATGCTGTATTTGGTTTGGAATGCCCTGCGTTTGGTTTGGCCGGCCAGCCTACCTTTCCCTGGCAGGTTACCCAGAACACAGAGAGGCCCACGGAGAAGGCCTGCCAAGAAGAGATCAGCCCAGTAGCAAGGTTGAAGCAGAGTAGTACAGTTAACAACTGTCTTTCGTAGAATATATGCGTAATCAAAAGTCTGATTCCCGATTCTCATGCCAAGGATTGTAACAAGACTAGGAGATAGCACATTACAAATCCATTCGCATGCTAATGATTACACAGAGAACAGGAGGTGTTTACTTAACCAACTCTCATGACTCTCTCAAGATTGTAAACTGACTGCTCTGTCCTGAACCTTATGCCACGGTAAGCATACGTGTGCCAGGAAGGGGCGAATTTAGACTGTACGCTCTTTGGAGCAGAGACTTCTCCGAGTTCAGAAAGCATCTAGAACATTTCAGGTACTGCGCCCCTCTGGATAATAAGATAATTTCCAGCCACAGTGGAAGATGCACTGATCAGGCAGGGACGCAGATAGCAGCAGAGAGGTGTTATGGGTTGGGCAGGGAGTCAGAGGAATCCTATCGTGCTTTCACCAAGCCCAGCCCATCTACAAACGTATGTCCTTAAATCGAGAATCCAGATAAATTGTGGACAGTCTTGTTAATATTGGCTGAGCGAGGAATCTCTGATCTCATTACCTTTAAGCTGTCTCTGGTCTAACCATTATCTCCTCAGTCATATCCCTTCATAGATACTTCTTCGGCAAAGACCATCGGTATTTTACAACCAGGGTAAAAAAGCAGAAGGACAATATGTATATTTGTGCTTAAAGGTGCTAATGGCTGCCATCAGGTGACTCTCTGATCCAAAGGCAATCATGGACTTTGATAAAGCCGATGGGTACTCCACGTACTTTCTTTTAGGCTCAATGTAAGGAGCAATGAAGCCCCTTTATGTTGTGAAAAGGCTACAGCAATGGAGGGGCTGCCCAAGGCATACCGCAGCTCAGAGCTAATCTGTGTGGGATAAGGGGTTTCCCTGGTTGCAAATGCAGAGGCTAAAATGTGAGCGGAGCAGCCTGTGTGTGATCGAAGCAGAAAGCCAGGGGAGGGGTTCTGAGTGGGACCTGAGAACAAGCAGAGAGACAGAGCTTCTTGGGCACATAGTTGCCTGGAGAGGCAGACTCAGGGATTTCTGAGCACGGAAACCCCGGTCGTTTGTTTTTTCTGCATTCAGGAAAATTGGACTTTGTGGATTGTTTATAAATAAACTGGATTACACCAGGCATGCACCTGGCTTGTATCATAAGTTTCTCCTCCAGACAGAAACAACCCTGACAAAGGTGAATATTGGCTAATTGCTTGGACAAAGGGGCAACAATACAGACCGCATGATCCATGACTAACTTCACTTTAGCTGGCTGGCTATCTGTCTAAACGCACTCAGCTCACCCAAAGCTTTCCTGAAGCCTTTCCAAGCAGGACAGGTTGAGATCTGGCTTTCATGCTGCATTCACACTGCCAACTACTTCCTCAAGTGCAGGATAAAATGCTGTTCTCTTTGCCCTCCCCAAAGTTCTCTGTCTTTGCACCCTAAAGACAGGACAAGCCCCTGTGGGTCAGACTCAAGTGTCTTCCCATCCTGCTGTTTTCTCCGTCCGCAGATTGGCTCACAATGTCCAGGATTGCCTTTGGACTGAAGAGTCGCTGGAAGGCAGACATTAGCTCCTTTAACATAGCAATATATTTATTCCTTTCCTTTCTCCTTTGGCATTTTTTACCCTTGCTGTAAAATACGCAGGGTCTTTGCTGAAGAAGTGTTTCTGAAGGGATTTGACAGAGAGGTACATGTCTTATCTCCTATCTGGAAGAAACCTGTCTGTCCACTCTTCCTTAATAGAGCTGTTTTAAGGAATAGATTTCCAGCTGCTAGACATAACTCTTTACATGGAAGTGGTGCATACATCTCGCACCCATTATGAGGTCAGCCTGACGTAAGCTTTTATTAGAGACCTTCCATGATATGCTTGAGGGCTGAATTCCAGGAACGCCGTGTGTTAGCTGCAGTGAGCTTGTCAGGCCTGAGAGGAGCTGCTGACCCAGAGTAATGAGCCCTTTGCCAGCTGGCACCAATGAGCCTCTGTGTCACATGTGGCCACTGCAGCGAGCTGTGTGGAAAAATGTGCACCGCCAGCCCAGCGTCTGCAAGGCTACCACTCTCCGGTGCCCACCAGATTCACTGGCTGCTAATACTCCGGGGACAGGAGCCTACAGTGAAAACTCCCATTGTAGCCAAGTGAGAGTTGGCCAGGGGAAGGCCCAAGGGGCTGGGTCCAAATGGCACTGAGGTCAATGGGAACCTTTCCACTGACTTCGCCGGGCTTGGGCTTAGGCTCTGTGAACCGCGGGATGCGTCTCACCGTGAAAGGCCTGGGTAGTACTTCGCTCCGGCAGCCCAAACTGCCTCCTAGCAATAATAACTAGCTCCTCTCTGGCACTTTTCATCTAGAGATCTCTAAGCACTTTACAAAGGAGGGCAATGTCAATATCCCCATTCTGCAGATGGGGAAACAAAGGCATGGGAGGGACGTGACTTGCCCCAGGTCACCCAGCAGGCCAGTGGCAGATCTGGCAATAGAACCCAGGCTTCCACCAGGGCACGCTGCCTCCTTTTTTCTGTTTGCCCCTCGCCTGGCAGGGAAGTGACACACTGGTCCACATTCGGAGCCAGATCCTCAGCTGGTGGAGATCCACTGAGCTCCATTGAGCTTCATGCTCATCACTGTATTAGCTGCATCTGCTCCACAGAGTACCAGCTAATAACACAGGACCCAATAGCCACGGGAGTCAAAGGGAGGCTTGCCGTTGACTTCGGTGGCATTGGATGGGGTCCAGTAGGAAGACTCCTCTGGTGAGGAAAGGGTGACTTGGCCTAGGGAAAACATACTCCCATTTTATAAAGCGACTGATGCGAGAGCAGTAGAGCTGGGCATCCTGAGCCCACGTGTGATACTTGCTCTGTGTCTAGCCGGACACTCGGGAATGGGGGGATCTGAGTCATTCCTATTTCTCATCACAATCCCAACAGGGCAGGAAAGCTAGTTGTGAAGCATCGGGGGTGGGGAAAAAAACAAAACAAGACTTAAAGAGAGGCTGGGGGAGGGAACACCTGGCTAAAATTGCCTTATTAAACCCCTAAAAGCCAGAAGCATTAGCTGTAAGTGAGGTTCTTTGGCTAGTTAGCCATTTCCACCCTTGTTATCCCTGATAGTCTCATAATCCTCCTTGGCACTCCTGCAGCGAACCCAATGCTTCTTGGCATTCCAGTTAACAGGGATCTGCGGGGTGATGCGGAAGTAATGGGAGCTTTTAAAGGTTTATTGTATTGAAACATTTTGCATTAAATCTCTGGCTACACCAGCAATTTATACTCTAGTCCTTTAAGCTGCTTCCGCACTTGTCACTGAATTCGAAAGCAGGCAGGATAGGGCTTAGAGTTAGGGCCCCTCACCTGGAATAATCCCATTTCTCAGCTTCCCACCGCTCTGTGCAGAGAAAACAAAGACGAGGCCTGCCACTGGCTGGCAGACACTGGCCCGAGTATGCTGGGCTCTCGGCTGCCCAGGCTGCCTAGCACTGAGGTGCACTGTGCGCTGAGCCTGGGAGCAGAGGACGGCCTGCGATAGCTGTTTGCTTACGCGGACCTCTCCACCCCCTCCTCCCCACAGCCCCTGGGGTGAAATTAAAATCCGGGCAGAAAAATTTCCAGCAGGAAACAGAACTGTTTTAAGATGGGATCTGAAAAAGAATGTGTGTGTGTGTGTGTGTGTGTGTGTGTGTGTGTGTGTGTGTGTGTGTGTGTGTGTGTGTGTGTGTGTGTGTGTGTGTGTGTGTGTGTGTGTGTGTGTGTGTGTGTGTGTGTGTGTGTGTGTGTGTGTGTGTGTGTGTAGTAAAGGAAAGCTGCCCCAGTGTAGGCACCTGCCCCTCTGTCAAAGTGGCCAGTACTTGCATTGTACGTCGGAGTCCGTCTTTAGACCTGAGCCCCTTTGTTGTTTTAGACATGACTTATTAGAGACTTTGAACCTTCAGACTCTGAGTTTCAGCCCCAGGAGAGAACCCTGAACTCGGGCTGGAGAAAACCTTCTAAACACAACTGCACTTCCACGAATACAGCGGAAAATAAACACACTTTGAAAGGAAAGAAAGGCCAAAACTGGGCTTTGAGAGAAATTGCTAATGAAAGAGTGAGATAAATCCATCCATTTTCATGTGCAAAGTGTGCATCTAGGTGTGAAAGCAAGGCCCCTGGGTTATAATTAAAAAACAACAGCACTCTCTTCATACAGGTCCAGGAGGCCATTTCCATTGGTAATAGCAGAGGAGAGAACAGTCCATTGGGGTGTGGAAGAGACAGGAAGGTGAGAGCTTAGCAACGACCTCCAAACGGAGGACAGACCACCTTGCAATGAAACATGAATGTGCTGCACATTAGAACTAGCAGGCCCCTTAGGAGTTAAGTTTCAGATCTTATGAAAAGTCTGCAGAACCATAGCCAGGTATCCAGGTGGGGTCGTTGTTATCCTTCAGCAACTGGGTACAGTCATAGGGGTGTACAGTCTGCTGCTCTCTCTGGTTACCTTAGAAATGACCATAGCCGGGGCCTCTGCTCTTATTGCCTTGCAAGAAGACATTCATCAGTATCAGATGAATATGAGAGAGCAACGTAAGAAATGGCCGTGACGCCCCGTGCTCAGGCCTCCTCGAAACAATGTGATCAAACAATCAGAAGTGTTGTAGAGGGGAGCGATCCAATGGACAGAGAGCCCCTCCTAAGGCCTAGCATTCCTCAGGGGTCGCGAATTCTGTTTCTAATGGTTGGTGCCCAGGCCAGTGCCAGCATCACACCGTGCTCTAGCTTCACTGGGGTTTGAATATTTCCCCTGGCTTCTGTTGGCGTGATTCATTCCTCCTCCCTTCAGACAGCTATATCGAATGACTCTCCTGAATGCATATGAAGTGCATGAAATGTTATAGGACAATAAATACATTCAAAAAATGGGAATGCAGCATGTCAGCCCAGTAATTTCCCCTCAGTGAGAGGTGCCAGGAAAGGGATGGAGCAGAGGGGCTGCTGCTATGTTATTTCAGACTTTATACTGTATCTGCACTAACATCAATGCAATCTAAAAAGAAACAATGCATAGTTTATGAACACCGTAAGTGCCTGTTGTACATGTATTTACTCCATTAGGTTGTGTCACATTGCATTTGAACTGGATACTTTGGATCTAATTCTGTTCTCCACACTGTATGAGACAGTAAAAATGTGTGGAGCTAGGGGAAGGATCGTGCAGTTTCCCTGCTGTTGTTAGTGCGAAGGAAACCAAGCCCTTGGTATCCATATACTCGGAACATCCATCTCACTTTGTCTCCCGCCCTGAGACAGGCGGCAGACTAGAATGGCATTAAGAGACAGAGCTGAGTGGCACCAGGAAAAAGGGAGTGGAAATTTAAAGCAGTGGGTAGATGTATGTATATGAATGTGTGTCACACACAGAGCAAATAATGAACCAAGCACCGCAGCACAGTAGAAAATTATTGCCTCTTCCTTGGGTTGAAAAAAATCAGCAGCTCTAGCTCAGTATCTAGGGCAAAAGTTTCCCCACAGGCTGAAAGTGCAAGTCAGTCCCAGTTTCCTAGTTAGCCAGGATGAATAGATTGCTGGGGAGGATGGCAGGGAGGGGGCGTTTCCTACATTGCCAGTGGGGAGTTTGTCACATTTCTGTTTGTTTTCATTATGATTTCTTCAGGATGGCGAGTCAGTCTCAGCTCAGTAGCTACATCTTTCCAAAAAGCAGCTTAATTAAAAGTACACAAAAGTGTATTACTCTAGAGTACAGCTTTACAGCACGGTTCTATGCAAGCTAGCTGCTAGGAATGGGTTGCTCTCCTTGGTCCACTCCGTACACGGTTAGGGAAGCTGACTGTACTGACTAGTATAGAGCAAGTGTATCTGAATACTCTGAAGGGGATGGAATATCAAACCTCTAGTGCAGCTCAGGACACAACGAGGCAGATTTATTAATTAGGGATAGAGGGCTGCAGGGGATAGATAATCGTAGTTTGTTATAAATCTGAAGTAAAAATTAATTGCAATACATTGCAAAATATCAGAACTCCCTCTTTAGGGGATCAGTCAAAATACCATAGAATAAAATTCAAAAGGTACTAAAAATGCCGAGAGACTCTGGTGATAGATAGATAGAGGGGGTGTATGGCGATGAATAGATAGATAAATAGATACAGGAATCCAGTGTATCATTTCTTCTACTTGTCCAGTGACCCCCTTTGGAGTTTAGAAAATCTGCTGGGAAGAGTCCAACCCTCATTATTACTGTTAGCAGCAGTTAGAGGCCCCAGCCAAGACCATTTCTCTGTGTCTTAGACTCTTTACAAACGTTCACTAGGAGACTGTCCCTGCTGCAAAGAGTTTATTGCCTCAAGCCCTGATCCTGCAAAGTCTGGCACACAGAACTTTACAAACGGTGGCTATTCTCACCGATTCAGTTGGGACTATTCACCCTGTTGGGACTATTCACCCTGTGGAAAGCGAAGCATGTGGGTAAGTCTTTGTAGGGTCGATGCCTAAACAGAGAAAGAGAGACAAGGTGAGGGCAGGGGATATAACATAGAAGCTGAGCTGGTGGAACAATGGTTTACAAGACTTTAATGGCAGATAATTAAGAAAGTCCTGTTTGTTTGTAGTGCTGGTGGAATACTTCCTTGGCAATAGTATTTGTTAGGAATTCTGCAATTTTCACAGCAAACAATTTTCAGTGAATCTTTTTTATTAGGATTCTGTTTTGAGACATACATATTTTTTTCCCTGCTGTGTGTGTTGTGCTATTCTGCCTTCTGCTGGAGTGGCTTTGCTACAGGATAGCCTTAGGACACATCAGAGGCCGGTATTGTATCTCTTTTCATAAGCATCAGATTCAGGCTGTAGGATAAATAGCACAAGACATTAAAGCAGGAGCTCCGTAGAAGTCAGTGAGAAGCAGGTTACAGAGAAGCTCGGGTAATTTGTGAGTCCATCACAGAACAATAGCTGTATTTCCAGACAGAGGCTTCTCTTCCCAGAGCGCATGCAGCCCAGAAAGCAGCCAATCGCAGACTTAGCAAAATCTGGCTGGCGCTCTAGTTCCCTCTCTTTCAGGACGTGAGCTGAGGGATGCCGCCTGCGGCACCTTTCCATAGAGAGTGTCGCTTTTGGCAGGTCGCCCTGTCTGAAGGAGCTTATCCCATCACAGAAATGGAATCTCCCCTCAGATGAACTGGGAGAGTGGAACTTATTGGCAGAGGAGTTGTCAACCTGGTGGCCATTGTGAGATGACCATGCAACATGCACTGTCCTGATATCAGACTTCCTGCCTCTGAGCCAGCCACTCAGAAACACTCCTGAGAGAGGCCTAGAAAAGGCTTTCTTATGCGCCATTCCTGTCCTTCCTCTGAATCAAACAGCTTCCCCAGCGGTGTGTCATGGCTTCTAGTGACGACCTGTTGTACTACAAGGGTCCCGGGTTCAGTTCTGG
Organism: Macrochelys suwanniensis; assembly: GCA_033296515.1. Taxonomy (NCBI): domain Eukaryota; kingdom Metazoa; phylum Chordata; order Testudines; family Chelydridae; genus Macrochelys; species Macrochelys suwanniensis. Next base: position 1,900,713 of record CM065789.1, on the reverse strand, counting down.
GCCGGGATGGAAGCATGTTATCTGATCTTCATTTGCCTTTTGAAACTCAAAGTCCCTCTGGGATAACAAGCCAGGCGACCGTAGAGAGGTTGGTGGAAGGAGTGATTGGATTAAGGCGGTAAATAGGGTATGTTACCTGCCAAATGCAAGCAAACTAATCTCTAGGTAGATTAACAACATTAAAAATACTTCCAAAAACCAGGCTGGTAGTTAGCTTGTCAGGCCTGTGCCCAGAACTGAGGCTGTAGTTAAACAATCCAGCCCTTTTCTCCTGGAGTTTTAATGTTCGTTTTGGTTGTAGAAGGAGGCATTTTTATGGCAGCCATCGACCCTTTCCGAATCCCAGACTCCTTCCAGTTCACAGAAACTTCATTTATTTCAGAAGTGCGTGAGGTTGGGCATGAGGCCAGAAGCCTCCTTCAGAATGTCTGAGGCTGCTTGGAGTGAGCGCCCGGAACTCAGCGGACAAGGAGGGAACGCGTGGTACCATGCACTGAACTGGGCCCACAACCCCTGGACCTTTGGAGTGACTATTTCCAGTCATTTCAGGAGCCCTTATGATGCAATGCACTTCCACCGGTGTGTTCTGGGCTTAGTGTGTGCAAAAGATTTGCAAGTGGTTCAGGACTTGAGAGTGAAAGTCACACATGTGCATAGGTCACAACCTAGTGCAAAGTCTATGCCACACTGGGTTGAAGTGCTGGCTCGCTCTCCAGGGTGAATTTCATCACTGAATGAATAATTGGGGGAAGTTTATGTATGAGGATTTACTTGAATTTGAAGGCACATTTCTATTCAACCCTATTTGTGATCCTATTGTGCACACTTTCTGTGACCATCTGAGTGCTTCTGCTGCACTAACATGAATTCTCAAGTAAAGCACGTACTTAGCTCAAGTAGTCACTGAAAATGAATTTGAAATTCTGGTCCCATTGGTAATTTTACAGCTGTGAATTTTCACTTCACAGTTATGCTGGGATGATGAGTTACATAAGTCACTCAGTGAGAAACAGAGACACAGCACAGCATTTATGCAGCTAACCAACACAACAAAACCTGTGAGCATTACAATGAAATATACAAGTACAAATTTGTGCTGTGTTAGTGAGGCATATGGTACTGTGTGTGTTCCTTGACTGGTTAACTCATGCAGCTATCATAACATGAACCGTACATTTGATTGTAACATTTGCAACTTGCGCTTTCTGGGTTTGTTACCTAAGTCAGGAAACAATTCCGTGTAATGTGTGTAATATCCATTACAGCACACATTTTAAATGGTGAATATTCACAATGACATTTCCCCAGGCACCAAGGATTAGTAACAGAAGAACCTGCACATTACAAAATATCAAAATCCTGTTTGCGAACAAGTCCCAAAATGACAAAATTTACTGAATACATTATTTGTTGCAGCCTCCTGGCTCAGCTCTGGCGGGTTATGTTGGTACAAGACAATAAAGCTTTTATTTATGCCTGTGTGAAGAGATGAATAATACCGTGAGCGCTGCATTGCATACTGTTCCCATGAACTTTGCTAATATCAGTTCATGCAAACGGCAAGGCCCTGAACATAAGGGCTGATAAATGGAAACTCAAGCAGACACTTGACCTGCTTGATGTGCAAGCAGCAGGGAAGTGGGGCCTGGATGTGGTGAAGGTGCCAAAGGGCACAATCCCTGCTTTGCAAACAGCTCTGTTCTTGCATGGGGTGGGAAGGGACAGGGCTGGGGCAGCACAGAGGAGCCATTACTGGGCAGGTACCAAACATGACAGTCCCACAGGGGCTCTATAGCCACTCCATGGTCTGAGGGTGAGGGTTCCTAGCTCCCTGCCTGGCTCCTTGGGCTGGATTATAGCATCCTGCCTGGGATGTGGAGGGAGGAGCAGAGGTTGCAGGAAGGGAGAGTTGGGAAGAGGCACCTGGACGTTAAGGTGACTGATGTTCTCTGTCTTTCCCTTCCCTTGTCTCACTTCCATCTTTTTCACGCCCAAGCATCTCCGCTGAGGTGGCCACCCCATAATTGCAGGGAGGCAGAGCTGGAGAAAAGGCGTCTCTCAGCCCAGGCTTCTGCACACTCTGGGTACAGTTAGGGATCCCCTCTGGTACGGTAACAGACAGACAGGCTGACGGCTCCTCTCCAGGACATTATCTCCCAGTTACGGACCGGACAAAGGAGCTTGTTATTAGAAGTGTTACCCCAGGGCTGAATCTAGCACAATGAGTCAGTGTATCCCAGTATCTGCTGAATTACCTGTTCCCAGGATCAAAAGGCCCAAATGACATAAAGGAAGGACTCGCAGATTCATGCATGTTCTGGTTCTGAGCTAACAGCTGTTATGAACATGTAACCACAGAACCCCTGGGTGGGGTTTGAAGGACTGTTCCCCTGCCTGAGCCCTGGGGTGAGCTCTGCTACACTTATCAGCCAGCGTGCAGGTGCGTTTATGGTTTTAATGTTTTCTCTGTCATGCTGTCACCTTAAGAATCAATGTGCTTGCTTAGAAAGAGCTGGGTGGTAACTTAACTGTGACAATGCCACTATTTACCGGCTCTGAGGAGGAAAGGTAAGCAGGCCTGCTGGCCAGTCTGGTTTGGTTGGGGGACTCACAGTGTAGGCAGAGAGCTTTGCAACCTGGAAGCCCTCTGCTCAAGCAGGAGAGCGACACAGGTCCCCACCCAAGAGAGGTGACGGCTGGGGAGCTGGAGGCCTAAGAGTGTGTGCCCTTGTTGGACCATGAGGGGTTGCCCTGAACTGTGACACCTACACGGGGAAGAGATTTGTCACAACAGAGGGCTCTTTAATCTAGCAGACAAAGGCACAACAAGCTCCAATTTCTGGAAGCTAAAGCTAGACAAATTCAGACTAGAAATAAGATACTATTTTTCAATAGTGAGAGTAATTAATTATTGAAACCACCTAGCTAGAAATGTGTTGGATTTTCTATCCCTCGAAGTTCTTAAATCAAGAGTGGATGTCTTTCTAAAAGATCTGCCTTAGCACAGCTAGAGTTTATGGGCTTGATGCAGAAATTACTGGGTGAGGTTGTCCAGTTTATGTTATACAGGAGGCCAGATTGGATGATCGTGGTGGTTCCATCTGGCTCTAAAAATCTATGAATCTATAAAAAGTTTACTTCTCTGCTCTCTTCCTCCTATTCCTGCCTTGGGTTTCTACCAACATTAAATTAATGTGAAAAGCACTGACACCATGTGACTAGTTTAGCAAATGTGTATCTCAATTAAAAAACCCACGAGTCTCCTTATTTATCCATAGTTAGGCAGATAGATGTGCGCCCAGGTAAAATGCTCTGTGACAGTGTTGTAAGTGACAGAGAAAATGTGAGTTATTCTTGTCCTTAACTTGAGAGCTTGTATTACATAGGAGTAGAGTAGAACATGTGAAGTCATGCACCACTGGTCATATAGCAAAGGTGTCCCAGTACTATGTAGGCTGTAATTAAGAATAGGACCCATACGCTTGAAAGAGCTGCCAAGGTTAAGGAATGACCTTGACAATTTTTGTAGACAATAATTTCTAAATTTTAACAATGGGCAAAGGGGGAAAAAAAAGACATCTAATTAACAAAACCGCACAGCATGGTTCAGCACGAACTTTGGGCCAACTTGTTCCTTCTCCTGCTTTGATGGTTTCACAAGAACATGAAACAGCCAATTATCCAATCATTTTTACACTGCCTGAGTAATAGCTAGGGAAGGTTAAAGGTCAGCAGATACCAGAGAGCAGAACTAAGATGCCTTCATTTCCTCTAATATCTGTCTGTTTAATTACGGGAACAATTGTTTGAACATTTTAATATATTAATTTAGCAGGAGGCTAATTGCATGATTACAAATTCACTTTGGCCATGTTAAAGTGAAAAGCCAAAGCTTTTGCTAAAATGAAATCTAGGATTTAAAAGCCCACCAGAACGGAAGCTGTGTTGGGTTTCCCTGCTCACTCACAAGCATATAAGGTGCCTAACTAATCCCGAAGAGTCAGCAGTACACTGACAGTCTACTTTGCAAGCCCCAAGGTCCTAGCCAGTGCCGCTTTGGTGCCTGAATGTGGTTCTGACTGGTAGCGTTTTGGAGCAGTGACAGAGCTACGTTGCCTTGGTGTTATAGTCCATTCACGCCATGATGTACCTGAGAAAAATCTAAGCTTGGCAGTTAGCTTCCCTTGGCCTGCATTTCCAAAAGTGGCTGGAGATTTTGGGTGCCCAACTTGAGGTGTCTGGAAAGAGTCTGATGTTCCGAAGGCGGGTGCTCCGCACGTTCTGAAAATCTGGGCCCTGATCTGACTGTCACTGGGCACTCTGGTATCCCACTGGCATCAGAGTCAATCTAGTGTCATTAATACTTGTGTGGACATCCTTAGTCACAGCCACAGCCGTGTGCAGACTGACTTGGCAAACCACTAGGGATACAACCACTATTTCTGATTTCATAAGGGATGTTTCTTTTGCTTCAAGAAACTACAATGCCGGTAAATGACAAAAGAGAGCGGTTAGTGAGACAGAACGGTAATGCAAGCACCATCCATGAACTTATACCAGCAAAACACAGGCAGAAACTTTTTGCCTAAAACATGGACTGAACGTTCGAAGGGAGACAGATAGTAAATGTTTTAAACACGAAAGTGCTCATGTATTAATGGATGCGCTTTCACACCTCTGCAGACCAAGGGCTGCCTTTTGTGTGCGAGGGTGCCTGTTACTCAGAGCCGCTGCCTGGTCTCATGTCCTGAGGGAGCAGGAAGAGTCAATTGTTGAGGCCCAGCTTGCAGAAGGAGAAGCACTAGTGTGCTCTCTTTATAGCAGGAAGTTCAAGCCACGGAAGGTGAAGCACTACTGTGAATGTAAAATACCATGAGCCTCATTTTCAAAGAAGCCGAGTCCACTCATCAACTCCTGTTGGTTTTACTGGGTGTTTTAGATGCTTGTTACCTCCAACAATTGGACCTTTGAGATGCTGGATGGAGACAAAGGGAAGTTTCTGTTCCACAACTTGTGTCTAACTTCCAGGGAAAGCAACGGAACAATTCCAAAATGAACACAGATGAGTAATTGATGAGGGTGTCACTACAGATCTGAGTGTGTGAAATACTCAGTGGACCATAGTACGCACTCAGTGGGCCTACACTTTCACTGGTGGAAATCTCTAGCCCTGATGAGGTCAGGGGAGCTGCAAGGATTTGCCCTGGCTGTGAGAACCTGTCTGAGATAGCGAAGAAAGAGGAATGCCTCCCATGTTCCAGCTCCGTCCTGTGTATCCATCACAACGTCTGGGAAATACCTGCATGCACAGATTGCGAGATCATTAGAGATGAAACGTCTGAGAGCAAGCCCCAGAGGAAGAAAAAGAACTTGTTTTGAGTCTGGACAGCTGTCTCCACGGGAGCGTTAGAATTTCACCCTTGGAACTTTGGGTTGCGATTTTATGGAATCTTGAAGGTGCATGAAAACCCGGGGCTGAAAAATGGGCATTCTAGAAGGAGCTGTAGAGGCTGTAATTGGAGCTGTCTAGCAAAGCTTTAACTGGGACCAAGGCACCAGAGGTCAGTTGACTAAGTGGAGATTGAAAGGACTGCAAGGGTAGTCAAAAATGGCTTTTAGGAACCAGAATCTGTTAACAGGATTGAGAGGCCCGACAAGCAACAGAAGTGAGTTTAAACTACAAAAGGGTAGATTAAAATGATCTCTTAAACCCAAGGGGAGGGATTTAAATAGCCGCCTCCCATTAGCGTTGGTGGCAGATCTGTTTTTCCAATCAATAAATACATAAATAAATAACTGTTCACCCAAAGAAGTGTCAGTTCCCTGGAAAGTGAATCTCTCGAAAGCAAACAGAAGGAGAAAAGTAACGACTTTCGTCCGACAAGGAGCAGCATTGGGTGCCTGTAATTCCAAAGAGTAACTATCCACCTCTCCAGTCATCTGCTGCATACAAACACTGCTAGTTCCCCAGGGAAAGTCTGTGCGCAGATCTCAGGAAAACATCCGTATTATTACCATTTATTTGTATTACCACAATGCAGGGCTTAATTTGTAACGAAAGAGGGGCTGGGGATCAAGCACGTTTTTTACTTTCATAACTGACACGGCAAGTCCAGAGGTGCTGGGGCCCTGAACTGCCAGGTCCAGAGGTGCCAGGGCTCAGTCCTGGCAAGCCCTGGCACAAATTAAGCACTGCCATAATGCGGGGCAGCTCTACTCATGTGCCAGGACCCCACCGTAGCAAGAGAGGTTTGCCTTTGAACGTGGACATTAGTCCAAATCATACCCAATTTATTGTGTAGCTCTTGTCATAAGCAAGTGCGGGAGCAATGCCCAGAGGGGCGTGCTGTGTTCTGCCATGGACCTATAAGCCTCAGCAGCATCAAGCAGCTGCAATATCAGCTGCAGACGGAGGCCCGCTAATAACTGCTTCCAGGTCACCTAGGCAACACCCTCTTGAGGCTAATGGTACTTGAACCAAGCGACCTCCCTGATAAGAGCCATTCCAGAGGCAGTCAGCCGGCCTGAGTGCACCCTCCTCAAACAGCTCAGCTGGCATTTCTGCAACAACTAGTAAGAGAGAAAATTGGTCTTTAACAGCTATTCATAGAAATGTCACAAAGTGTAAACACGAGCGTCACCTTTGCTTTTCTCCTCGCTCCTCTGGGAATGAGCAACAAATTCAGTAATGCAGCCGGTGCTTTCTAAATGATATCACCTACCGTTTTAAGTAAATTAGTATCTGACCTGGCCTGCAGGCGAAAGCCCCTCTGTCTTCCGGCGCTATTAGCACGCATGGATTTCAACTCTTCACATCTGTCTAGAGCATCTTGACTTCCCTCCGCCCGCGCTCCATCACCAGCCCCAAAGCGTGCCGAGAAGCTGACATCTACTGATGGACGGCAGAGATGTTAACACCGTCTCCACCGCTGGAATCTGCGTGTTTTGGAACTGCAGCCCGCAGTGCATCAGGCCTTGGCTAGCGGGCCCGCGCTACCCAGCAGGAACCTGCACTAGTGGGTGTCGTTATGGGTCCGTCCCTCCTAAACCGGCTGAAAGGAACGTTGCCCTGCTCACAGCAGCACATGGTCGCCAGCTAATACATTCACTGGGCAAATCAGCATTTCCCAGCCAGGACTGATGCCCTCGGATCCCACTTTGCAGAAAAGCACCCAGGTGTATCTGCTCCCAGGGAGCCAAATCATGGTAGCTCCTGGGAAACAGAGATAGGGGTTACACAGCAGGGAACGCCAGACCCTTCCACACCTAGGGTGACCAGACAGCAAGTGTGAAAAATCGGGACAGGGGTGGGGAATAATAGGAACGTATATAAGAAAAAGACCCAAAAATCGGGACTGTCCCTATAAAATTGGGACATCTGGTTACCCTATCCACACCACAGTGCAGCCTGCTGCCTGGCTCCAGCCATCACGCAGGGGCTGCCGGGATCAATCTCCAGGGGTGATCGCAGGCTCACCCTGACCATTGGACAGGAAGCTCTTTGCAGTCCTGGCCAGAGGTCTGGACTCTCCTTCTACAGAGCGAGCACATCACAGCACTTCGCAGACCCTGCCCTGGCCAGGGATCCGTAGGGTCTGCATGGACGTTACCTAGAAAGCCTGGCCTGCAAAACATTGTGACTTCACATCCTTCTCTTCCAGCCCCTTTCTCTCTGCTGGGCGTGCCAGGCACTAGGTGATGATGCCAAGGGCCAGTCTGTGCCATGCAGCAATCTCCTATCCCGGACTAGGGGCGGAATGGGCAGCGCACGCACACACACACACACACACACACACACTCACTCTCTCTCTCTCTCATAGGGCTTCTCACCCTTCTTACAGTCGCTCCAGGCAGCTCTTCATGCTAATGTGACTTTCAATTATCAGCGACGTTCCCAGATCTCTGCCTTTGTCCAGTATCTTCTAAAGTATCTCATCTCAGACAACAATGATCTGATCCATCCATGACAGGACAATCAGTCACACTCTAAATTAAGCATCTCAAATAAGGATTTATTAGAATTAATCAGATAATTAGTGTATGGTTATTAAATCCAGTTTATGAAAATACATTTAAGTATGTTAACTATTTAATAAGATAGATATTGGTTACAGAGCTGGTAAAAGGCATTTGGCTCATAGTTTTTCATTTCACACACACACACACACACACACACACACACACACACACACACACACACTTATGTAAAGACACCATAGAGAATCCAGCCCGTACAAAGAAAACGCACTGCATATACACTGAGCACAGAGATGATGGACCAGTCCTGCCCCTTTGAAATAAAAGGGAGTTTTGCCATTGGTTTCTATACGTTCTTTAAGAGCTCAATATGTTGAGGTCATCAAAAAGAAAATGGAGAGGTGACTTGATTACAGTGTGTGAGTATCTTCCTGGGGAGGAAATGCCGGGGGACTCTTATCTAGTAGACAAAGGCAGAACGAGAAGTAATGGCTGGACGCTGAAGCCAGACAAATTCACGCTGGAAGGAAAGCAAAATTTTTCAGCAGCCGGTGTGATTAACCATAGAAACAAACTACCCAAGGCAGAGGTGGATTCTCCATCTCATGGTGTCTTCAGATCCAGACTGGCTCCTTTCTGCACGATGCTTTAGTCAAACACGTTACTTGGCTCAGTACAGGTGAAATTCTCTGTCCTGTGATATACATAGGGTCAGGCTTGATGATCGAATTGTCCCTTTTGCCTTTAATGTAGGAAGTGCCCTCTAACGAACCCCCTCTGTGTGGCTTACAAAGTAGGGGTGTGTGTGTAGGGGGTGAGGGGCTAGTCAGACTGATTTCCCCTGGAGTCAGCAGGGCGATACTCTCTCTTCTGTCCCTGTCATCTCTGCAGCTTAGGGCCATCAGCCTAACCCATTCGGCACCCATCTGGTGTATTAATGCATCGCTGTGATTCTGCGTATGGATGAGCACACTGGATTTCCTTGCTGCGGGGGAGTACCAGGGATTGAATCCCAGCGCATGAGCACAGTGTTTGGATGAATTCTCGATGGCAATGCCGGCCCGCACCTTTCCTTTCTGATGCTGCTACGCACCAGATTTCTTCACGCTAAATGGGTGAGAGTTATCACAACTTCATTTGCTTTTTGGTGTCAGTTTCTCATTCGATGCTAAAATCTTCCAGTCAAATAATTCCCCCGGCTCCACAATCTGCACCACATGAGACGGAGACCTTAAAACCAGCCAGGCCCTTTTACCCTGAGGATCTCACGACACTTGTAGTGAGAGTTGGGGTTTGCCCTGTTATCCCTGAATATTCCCTTCCCCAGCTGTTGTGCCTGGTGCTGTGTCTGGCTGATTCCCTTCTGCTCCAAAGGCAGCTGCATATCAGTGGTTCTGTATGTAAATAGTCTGGTGTTACAGTTTACTCGTATCATGATAGCGCCTGCAGGCGCCCACTGAGACGAGAACCCCTTGTGGTGGGCATAGTACTGTACATACACACAACAAGAGAGCTTCCCTGCCCTGGAGACCTGACAATTGAGACAGACAAGACTGACAAAGAGGCGGCAAAGGCCTCCATGGTTATCTCCATGGTACAGATGGGAAGATGTGACACAGAGATTCAGTGATGCATCTGAGGTCGCATTGGAGTTTGCAGCAGAGCTAGGGAGAAAGCACTAGACCTCTGGATGCCCAGTCCTGAGCCTTAATCATGTGGCCATCCTTCCGCTCTTTTGGGCTTCAATGCGATCTAATTCTAGTTCTAGGTTCTAGTTAGTAGAATTATATTGAGGACTCTTAGCGGTGAAAGATTTGAAAGGACCCAAGCAGGCAGGTTCTCTCGGATCTGGATGTATTGTCGCGGGATGGCTCACCAGAAGGAAGGGTGGAAGCGTACACTAAATCAGCAAGCCTCACAGCCTTGCTCTCTCAGTCTGTCTGAGCACAAATTTGCCAGTGCCTTTTTCTCTACTTACGCAGGCGGAACTCTTCTTGGGGAATGGTTCTTCCCTTTGGTGTATCGTGAAACAAACCTTTCCGTAGCTGTGTGGATTAGCCTTTGAGGCTCTGCTGGTTAGATCAGTAAGAGCCACTATTTTGCCACAACTCCTGCCTGACCCAGGGACAATGAAGTCTTACAATGCACTAGATACAAGAGTAGCGTGAGTCCAAAGTTGCCAAGCCGTCAGATTCTTCTCAGGCAGTTTAGAACATAAAGTGCTAATTAATTTAGCATCTTCTGTTCCCCTGAGCACAGATGCTGTAAAATGTACCACTCATTTAACAGGAGATAAACTGTTTCCATTTGTGGACATTTTTAAAAAGGCTAAAAACAAGATTGTTTCATTAACGAACTGTGATAAAAATCCAATCAAAATACTACATTGAATTAGTGCAGAGCTCCAAAGCCTTTCTTCTCTCCAGGATAAATGTCTATCAGACTTCTTCCACTCCCCCCAATTATACAGAGCCCAAGGAGGTCGATGGTAGGAATCAGGTCTTCTTCCATTCTGTCTCCAAAGAGCTGCTCACAGCTCCCTCCTTTCCTCCATAACCACACCGGGGAGTGTCAGCCAACAAAGCCAGTCTTCCCGACACGAGCTCCTCCAGAGAGAATGGGCCTGCCTGGGCGGGATGGAGAGTAGAGCTTGGTCCTGCTGCTCTTCACTGAGCCACCCGTTCCAGGGCCCCGACGAGAAGTGGGCTCACGTGAGCCACACTTTAAACACAGGTGAAGTAGAGTGACTCCTGCTGGCTCATGCTGGCAGGCAGCTACTGTCAGCTCCAGCCAGACATGAGGTAATTTTAGAGTGTGCGTATTTGGAGCCGAAGGAACTAGGGGCTGGGCCAGATGAGATGCTGCAGGGAAACCCCAGGAGCATTCAAGTTGGGGAAGAAAGCTTGGGCTGGAATGTCTATTTCCTGGGTTTTATTTAAGTTACCAACAAAGCCAAACTCCGGGACGAGGTTGAGGCGGGAGGTTGTGCGGCGTGTGCGAACTCTGCTCAGAGCACGGAGTCAATGTCCTCTGCTTACAAGCTTACTTTGGAGAAACAGAGGCAGTAACATTCGTGCCCTAGGAAAGAATCAGAAGCGTTTTGGATAAATCAGCCCCTCTGGCTGCTTGAGCCAAGAGGGGGATCGTAGGGCACTTCTGCATGCCATGGTTCAGCGGTCAGGGTGGTGTCAGCTTGCATGTTACCACAGGGCAGATGAGCTTCCTACAGCCATACATGTCTGCGTGTCCCCTTCAGCGGTGCTGAGAGCCTGCCTGCTGGGGCTCGGCGAGAGTGCAGGAGGCCCTTGGCTACACTGCCCAGCTACTTTCCTACCCTGTATTTCTCTGGTTTGGAATTCACATCTGGTTGTGTGTCAGCCTTTCCCTCTTCACCTCCTTTCTCCCAACACACCTCCCATTACTTTGATTGCCACTGCCAGCTACTCCAGATCCTACTAATACTGAGCGCTTAGATCGAACTTTACATCTTCAAAGCACCACACAGACCATAACTAATTAATCAGATGTTAATGATTCCTCCAAGGTGCAGCAGACCAGACAGCTATCAATCCTTCCTCCTGCCTTTGCACCCCACCACCCCTACAATTACATTCCTGCAGGTTTTCCTCCTACTTTGCTGTATTTTCCCTGTGGCCTCCGCTTTCAGGGAAGGCAGGCTCAGCAAGCGTCCATCAATTCTGGGCTCTCATTATGGATGCAAGGTAAGCAGGGATTTGGCTGTGTTTTCTGCGAGAAACGCCAGCATGCGAATAGGACGAGTGCACACAGACATCCATTTTACTCTCTAAAAGCTGAATTTACCTTCAGAAAAGTCATATTGCTCAGGGAAACAGCTTCGGCCTCAGGTAGTCACACTGACTCGGTGCGGAGCCTATAAAAAACACACCATGTACCACCCTATATAGGGCTCGGTGGAACTTTGCCCAAAGCTCATGGAGCTGAGAAGAGGGGTCTAGTAGGTAGGGAACTGGACTAGGGCTCAGGAAACCTGAGATCAGTTCTGGCCTCTGCAATTGACCTTCTGTGTGACCTTGGGCAAATCACTTACTCTACCCTGTGCCTCGGTTCACACCTGTAGAATGGGATTAATCCTTCCCTACCTGCTGGGGGGATAAAATCCTTTAATGACTAAGAGCCACTTAGATACGATGGTGATGAGGGACATAAAAATACCTAGAGCGAGAAAGAGAATTTCATCCCCTGAAAATGTCACAGTTGTCCAAACTAGTTTCACTTGCCTGAAGTGACCAACTCCCGCAGAGAAGCCAGCTGGTGACTTGCTCTCTCTTGCGGGGTGATGAGACCCCTAAACACTGTGGCATAAATGATTTGCTAAATCTGAAAACAGAGTTGAACTTTGAAGAAGAAACTTTTCATAGTTGGCTGTCACCTGCTGGCTTCTGCCCCTACTTCTGCAACTGACCGACGGGGCCCTGAAATCTCCTAGGCAACAAGGCACCACAGTGCAAGTTGTAGTTTCCTCCAAAACCTGCCACCATCACCACAAGAGCAATGCTAATTTGTTCCCTCGCCTTCTTAGCAGGTGAACATGCCAAGCATAGAGGGGCTGACGGGGCCTGGGTACCAAAACCTCAGGAGAGGTGAGGTCCCTCCAGGCAGGTGCACTGTGTGGTTAATCAACCTTGGGAACTTTGCACTGAAATTACCCCAATGAAAAACACAGGGGGAAAGCAAATCCCGGGTTTTTATTACATGCAAAAATATTCCAAGACAATGCAAATTAAGCAATTTAAACCTCACCGGCAATCCTCTGAGCACTATCATTAAAAGTTCCCAATCTGGAATGGCAATTTCTAATCACAAACCTAAACCAAGCCAGGGTGAGCCAGAGCCAGGGCTAGTGAAGGAGTCTGGTGACCGCAGAACTAGATCAATCAGCAAGGTGCCCACTCGATGGACATCAATTATTTACAGTATTTTACAAATCAGAATAGAAAATGTTTAATGCAAAGGAGCCAATATGCGGGAGTACAAGCTGCACGTTATTTTCAATGTACTGACCTCCCACTGTTTAACGTCTTTAGTAGGAGCAAAGATTCGAGTCATTCTGATATTGCATTGAAAGAGACAGTCCAGAAAGGTCTGAGAGCTAATTAGTCCCAGCTCCCAGATCAACTCCCTCTGTGACTGTGGGCAAGGCTCTGTAATCCAGCGTCCCCACCTCTAAATTGGCAGGGAAAAGGGAGGGGGTGTATGGATAACAGTGGGGGGGGGGGGTCTAGATTAATTAGTTAACAATTGTAAGGTGCTTTGAAGAAGAAAAGTGCAATACCCAATTATAGTAATTAATAATAGTAGCAGCTCTATGCACAACATAGAAGTGCTGAATTTACTGCGGAAATGCTGTGTGACACAACTTGACAAGATTTATCACAAGGAGCTTTATATCCTATTAGCAATTAAATATGGTGCAGCCACTGTATAAAATACCCTTTGTGTGTCCATCAACTCATGTTGGTAAATCCATGGCCTTTTACCAATTCTTGAAGAAAAGGCTCCACGCCAGCTTAGCACTGTAACACCCAGCCGTGACGCCTGTGTGTTAAAGAGTGTTTTCTAGTTCAAGGATACTGTTTTGTTTGGGCCACTTTACAGCTTTGATGCTGCATTTAAAGGTCAGCCTCATTTGATGATGCAGCTCCAACGAGAAGTCACATGATGTCATGGTTAGGGATGTGGGAAACAATTTGAATAACCCCTCCCCCTCTTCCCGGCGCCACCCCAAAGCAAATGGAGCCCTGTTGGAGGTGCAAAACCCTTTCATAACTGTGTCTCCCTTTGCTTCCTGGGACCAGGCAGGACTGAACAGGGAAGTGGTGAAACACGGCAGAAGAGCCTGTTCCTGGGAGAGTCCTAGTCCGCTGTCCAGACAAAGTCGGCTGGATCTCTGAACCGTTGGGCTCTCAACCCATCCAGAGACAACCAAAGCTCTGAAATCGTAACCCCCACTGTGCTCCTCTCCTGGTGATCCTGGCAGGGAGGGGGGTCTCCTGAGACTCATGTGCATGTGAATGCGATGACAGCAGGTGTTTGATGTGACACACAGCAGCCAGGGCCACTCACCAGTGACTATTGCATCAAACTGTGGAGCTGCTGTGCATCATAGCGGCCTGGCGCCGTATGAGCAGAAGCCTGCCAAGACGATGAGCCCTTTGAACCGGCAGGGGAGGCACTCGTGTTCATTTGAAAAAATGCATTGCTTTGCTATTCCTAAAGTGATTCACCCGCCCCGTCCCCGTGGTATTCTCCTCTCCAGAGTCGGGGCCCTCCCTGGGGGCTGCCTCTGAAACCTGACACAGGCCCTGGGCACGTTGTATTCCCAAGCTACCAAACCTTCCACCATCCTCAGGAAGCAGAGTGGGATATTGAAGCCACCTAGGGCAACCTGCCCACAGACACCTCCCAGCCCCTTCCCCCACCTACCGGGGTTCACTGCAATGTATGTGCCCCATGCTGACAATGTCAAGTGGGCCAGGGGGCAGCTAACTATCAAGATGAGCAAGCATCACTTTTGAATCCCACCTATTTCCGGCTGCACGGTGATCCCCAAGGCAGGCAGCCATGGGCCTTTGCAAGCTGACAAATTGCTAAATAAGAGCTCTGCAAGACAATCAGCAAAATCTCTTTGCTATATTCACAGCCTGGTAAAAATGGGAATCTAGAAATCTGCACCATGTTAATCCCTGCCAAGGCTCTACAGAGGGAGAGTTCGAATACTGTGGGAAAGAATATGCCACCAATGGTCCAACCTGCGTAAGGAGGTGCTTGCATGTGAGGAAGGCCACCGAAGAGCCATTTTGCTATTGTATCAGAGAATAACCAAGTTAGGGTAATTAATAAGCGATGAAAGTGTACACAAGTGTGTTAAAGGGAATTTAATTATTGGGAATATAATCTGATTAGGATTAACACAGTTAGGCTCTCTGACTGCGTCAGTTAAACCAGCCACTAGCTCCAGGTCACTCATTTGATAGAAATTTCCAGCTAACTGAGTTTCGTTCCGTATTGACACCTGGGGGGGCCGGGGCTAGTTAACGACTGGGAGCAATCGGAATCCGTGCTGGGCCCACACTGCAGTGCTGGCAAGAGAGGAACTTTCTGGTCCGGGAAGGTCCGAAGGTTGCCAGGCAGCTCGAGAACCCTCTTGCCCCTCCCCCTGCTGCCACGTGACAGAGGCCGGCAAGGATTGGGAGCAAAGCATTGAACGGGGAGCCTTGGTCTCTGCCACACCAGGTCAGACCCTCATGTGTCTAGTTCTGCAGCCTGCTTCTGGCAAGTCATTTCTGGCCATCGAGGCAGCTGGAGATACCCTGTGACGCACGTCAGCAATGATGCGCTGCACACACGGGGGAGACGTCCCTTCCTGTCCGTGGCAGATACAGTAGGTGCGCACCAGGGCTGGCTTCCCCACTGTTGGTGGTGATTCTGAGGCAGCTGAGGTATCCCAGAGAAGTCCCAGCAGCGCATGCAGAACCCAGCTAAGGAAGGAAGTCCACTCCGCTGCCTGGACACCCGAGGCCTGATCCAGTTCTGATTACAGACAAGGAGAGGCTCTTTACTGACTTGAATGGGAGCTGGATTGGGCCCGAAGCATGTCATCAGCTTCCCAGGATGTAAATTAGAATGATGGGAGCGCTGTTCCTTCATGGGAGTCAGACTGTGCCCTCGTCTCATCCAATGGCTACCTTGTTCACGAGGCTCAAATCTGCCCCAGAGCGTCCAGGCTCGTGTGCACGGGATGGTCACCTACACACAGGGGTCCCCCACATCCCTTGAATCCTTTTTTCCTCAGATCAATCAAAAATGGCATTTAACAAAATGTCATTTGTTCCTCATGCGTATTTGCCCAGGCAGCAAATACGACTGTGAACCTGAAGTGACAACTTGTCAATGGAGGGATGACCCAGAAAAAAAAAAGTTGGTTCATGAATTTTTACAGGGTTATGTAAATACATATGTAAAATGCCCAGCTAGTTCTATATGTTGATTCCCATACACAAATGCAAGTCAGTATTTTTATGCATTTGTGGGTCCCTGGTAGGTAAGATTCAAAGCAATATAGAAATGAACAGAAAACACAGCAAGAGCAAAGGATTTTACAACCCAATATAAAATGTGCTTTGGGTGAATATTTGAGAATTCAAGCTAAAATTGTGCTTTTCATTAATATTATCAACAAGAAAGGAACAGAATATCTGAAGATGTCTCTGAGCCATTTAAGGGACACATGGGTATATAAGGACCAAGAGAAGTCCCTTGGACATAGTCTTACATTCATAGGGTGCAGCAAATAGAGAACTGTCCATAGGATTTTCTAACGGCTCCTAGACAGCTCTCAGGAGCAACTTAGCATACGCTGTCCTTGCTGTTAGCACAAAGTTCCAGTCCTGCTGAGCACTCCAGCTTCACCATGGACTGGTCTGATTTATGGAGATGTCACAAAGCCCCCAGCTACAGTGAGCCCAGGTGGTGCACAGAGAAAGGAGGTGGACAGACTCCTCTGAAGCAATCCCTGGTGTGTGAGCCCGGCTCGTGATACCCAGGTTTGAGAATGCAGCCCCACAGCTGTGGGAACACCAGGCTATTTGCCTGTGATTCCCCTAGTTCAGAGATTTATCACTTGTGTAAGTGTGTGAGAATTGAGACAATTTTTAAGACGTGTATTATCCACCCGCCAGACTGTGACGGCTCTTTGTGAGCTGTAACGCTCAATCATATACCAGCAGTATTTAGGATCTATTTTAAAATTCACATTTTCTACCACATAGAACTTAACAGCTCCTTGGGAGCCGATTTCCTGATGATCAGATAGATATGTTTTCAGAGTTATTTTTTTAAGACACACATTTATTTAGAGACCATTTTTAAAATGTGTATTATGTACCAGTTACCTGGAAATGCTCCCTCAAGCTTTGCCAGTCCAATTTAGGGGTAGCACTTTTTTTTAAAAAAAGCATTATTAAAATCTGACACCGTGACTCTGATGCAGACATGGTCTTTCCTTGTGTTGCTGACACAGCGTGCAGGGTTTTTGCTCTTGCAGCGCCAGGGGTTCCTGTCCGTGCCGCTGGGGCATATCCAAACCAAAGCAGAGCAGAAGACACAGTGACCATCTCAAGGAGGGAAATGGATTGAGAGATTTATTTGTGGTAAAGTGAAATATTTGGTGCCATTCCTTCTATTTTAGGAATCTGTAGCATTTACAAGCTTTCTGAACCATGACCTTAGCTATGCACTGGCCTTTGTAGTTTGGATGAAATAAGAACTAGTCAGGAATGCCTGAGATTGAACTCCCCTAAAGTCAAAGGAAATTTGGCTTCAGATTTGGGACTGGATTCAAACTTTGGTGCTCAGGGAAATGTCTAATAAGAACCAGCCTAAACCTTCACCTAAAATTCATCCGAAGAAGTGGGTATTCACCCACGAAAGCTTATGCTCCAATACCTCTGTTAGTCTATAAGGTGCCACAGGACCCTTTGTCGCTTCTACAAATCCAGACTAACACGGCTACCCCTCTGATACTAAAATTCAGACTGACCCTGGACCATTTTCTGTTGGTAATAAACCCCTGGTGAATTTTGTGTGTTATTAATTTTTCTGCATCCTGCCTGTCCCAGGCCCAGACACAGGTATGATAAAATAGGATGAGAATGTCCATGTACAAGTTTGACCCAAACCAGGAAGTCATGGGAACCCCTCCAAGAAGCCGCATCTCGACATAGTTCTAAATGGATTTCCAGGAGAAAGAAAACTGGCCGGGCATTGCAGCGTTTGGATGATGTTTATGCAGACGTACCTTTGGAGCTGTCTGAGCTCAACACCACACACTGCAGAATGCAAAGAGCTGGATGTACAATTTAATATAAAGTGACTGAACATGAGCAGCAGCTGATCTTCTCAACCACTCGTTGCATACTTTACTTTTACTCTTCAAACTATCCGGAGGCAGAATCCTCCACCAACCTTGTATGGCACTTTATGGACTGACTGCTGGAGCTCGAAACACAATGGGCCACTTTCCGCCCTCAGATATACAGGCGAGAGATTCCCACTGCATCAGCAGGAGCTGGGTGGGTGCCTCTGGGGGCAAAATTTGGTCCAGCATCCGAATCAGCCTTGGAAGTGCAATGGGAATGCAAGGACACAGTTAATATGGGTGAAACTGCATTCCCCAAACCTGGACTCATGGGTCCCTCAGCTGCTGACAGCAGGCCTAGTGCTGGAGTCAGTCTTCCTGTGTTAAGTGTATTCCTTTAAACACATCCTCTTTTATGTATGAATATAGTGATTCAAATTTGCTGAAGAACCTGGAAATAATGATCCCAGTTTGTTTGGCTAATCACCACTGTCTAGTCCCTGCTGGCATGAGGAGATATTTGAAGCTGTGCTGAGGGTTTTTTTCCACTTGCACATTAGAGTTTATTAAATTCTCATTCCAACCTTGGCATATTAGGTTCCTAATCCCATTATAGCCAATTAGCCTGGCCTCCATCTATTAGCGGAGTGGGTGGGCCTCACAGTTCACTTCATTTCGCCGTCTCACAGAGAAGCAGGGAGGAGCTCTGTGGCCCCCTGATGTGTATGTACTTTGCTCCTTTTCAAACCTCGCCAATGGGGGTCCCCTGCCACCCGAGAGCGTGTTGGATCCTTCAGTAGAAAAGTGAAAATGTCAGGGGCTGCCATGCCCCGAGGAGCTTGAGGGCTGCCGCGGCTTCTGGATTGCCGGGGCCCAAGACAAGCCAGGCTGCTGAAGCTACTAGTCTCAGTCTGGGTGGAAAGTAACTACAGAAACTGAGCTCAAAACCAACCCAAGGGAGAGACCAGCGGCTTTGGGAGGCAGATATTGTGGGGAGGCAGATATAGAACCACAGACGGGGCACAGGCCCTTGATGGAGGACATGGAGGGGAAGTGTTGCCCAGTGGCTAGTGCCCAAGGTTCAATTCCCTGCTCTGCCCAGACTTCCTATGTAATGCTGGGCAAGACGCTCACCCTCTCTAGGCCTCACTTCCCTCCGGTCCAGGACTGGTGAGGGGATCAATACATTCAAGGTGTGAGATACACAAATACCCTGGCGATGGGGGTCAGGTGAGTGTGTAGCATCACCCCCACTTCCCAGCACCGGGGCCCGTTAGAACCAGCTGCCTGGCTACTCATGGGGGGGGCTGCAGGTGCAGCCAGGCTGCGATTGGCCTGAACTCTTCCCACCTCACCGGTGGCTTTGCAAACGTCCTACCCTTATTGATCCAGCATCTGCATCAGGGCAGCTCGCCTGCTTGGCTCCGCGCCCTCCTGGGGATACTAGGGTGAGGCAGGACCCAGGACGCTGCGGATGCCCTTTCATGGCACAGTCCCTGGATGACGAGGGTGGCGTGAAACGGCTCCCATCACAATGTATTAACATGGAAAGAGCGTCTGCCAGATCAGTGAGCCAGTGAGTGCGGGGGCACTCATGCACTCTAAATAACAAATAATAATCGCAATATGTTGTAGCACAGAGCACACTGTGGAAAGGGTTCGAGACAGGCAGCCAGGGGAGGGGTTGATGCAGCAATGAGAGAGAAATACAGAGGACTAGCTTTGAAATGGAAGTAGAAAATCACTTTTTTGGACAAAAATCTCCTTTGTTTATAGAGAAAGACAGATTTATGGGTTAATATACAGCTACAATTAGCCTCTGAAGAAATATACTCAGGTAGACAGGAATTATTCATTCAAATTAACTATAAATTAAGATCAACCTAATTTATGTCTATTAAAATGGAAAAGCATATTATCTCCCATTCAAAGGAATTTGTATTTGATGCAAATAGAACAAATTCAGAAACTTTAGAAATGTTCTCTGATTGTTCATTTGCATCGTTAACCAATGTAGAAAGGGACTGTGATTTAAAAACGGGAGAACAGAAGGAAGGATAATTAGTTATGTAAATAATGTGGCATTCTTGTTTATAATTAGTTCAAGAATAAAATAAAATTCACGCATGTCACAGGACTAATTTTCGTATGCAAATTAACAATCAAAATTATAAACGGTAATAATGCAGTTTGGGAGAATGTGGCATTTTTAATTTATTAGCAGAAGCATGAGTTAAAGCTGATTCCAGTTGACATCGGGAGATTTCAAAGGTACCTCCAGGACGAGAAAAACATGCAAAAGCCGAGAAAAGAAAAGCAAAACGAAAAGAGAAGCTGCCACCTGTGTGAATTTCTTGCTGGAGTAAACAGGGCACCGAACACATCGCAGCTCCCCAGAGGGAGAATTAAACCAGGCAGAGATGAACCTGCCAGGGAGCGGGGGGTGTTTGCCTTCAATAATACTGGGGAGGAGTGTCACTTACCCCCGCAATGGTAGCCTGCTGGCATTTCATTCCAGATAGTTCAGCACTGATGCACTCCGAATACCAATGGCTAGAGGGGAGGGGTGGGGAATTCACATGACTAAATGAGAAGAAATGCTCTTGAACTTCCACTGTCACACACCCACTCTCAGAGCCGCTTTGCGCTATCTGTCAGCTGGGCTGACCTCTCGCTGGGGTCTCTTATTGCAATGGGTGTTTCCCATTTCTCACTGCTCTGATTTACAGGTCTCTAGCAAGGTATAATCAGTGGCTTCAGGGCAGCAGGATGGCAGGGCTTGGCAAAATTCACAGCAGCCCTAGCGTTCCTCTGGTATTTTCAAAGCAAACCCCCTCAGGTTCCTTGAAGGATGTTTCTTAACTAGAAATGTGCCTGCTTGAAAGTCCCTGTGAAGCGCTGCTGGTGTGCCGTAACAAAACGCGCTGGGCTGGCGGCTTTCACAGACACTCACTTGACTTCCAGATTCCTTCTTCCATGGCCCAGGACTGGAACGCCGGGTGGCCCTTGGAGCTAGTGAGGAAATGCTAGGCCTTCTCCACTAAAAACACCCAATGACATTTTATTGCAGAATTTTTTGATGTAAAAAACCCCCCAAAACATTGGTTTTTCAATTTGTATATTATCTATCTCGCCCCTCCTGCCCCGCCAGCATTTTTCTCTCCATTTCTCCCCCTTTTCCCACTCAGAACAATTTTTGTTTAATCACAGAACCGGAAGATTTCCATGAAAATTATTTTCTTTGATATTTTTCCAATGTTTTTTGCCTGGGCTGAAAAGCCATATTAAAAATAGTTTGATTAAAAAATGTTGGCTTGCTGTAGTGGCCACTCTCAATGTGGTCCCTTACTGGCCACACATCATGAAGTCACTGAGCTACAGAAAAGTCTCCTGACACTTTTTGTGTTAACAGATGAGACATTAAAACAGAGGCCCTGTCTGCTCTGTATGGACATTAAACAGGCGGTGCCGATGACTTTCTGTACCTGGGCCCTTCTCTGAGGGACCTACCTCTCTCTGCAGACCTTCTGAGTAGATCCTTCCCCACACCTCTGCCCCGATCTCTTGCTGTAGATTTAAAGAAAGAGAACACATTCTCACACCAGCCAAGGGAAGAATTTGGCCCTTCGAGAATTCACCTGGGAGAAATTCACAATTTGGGTCTGGACTAGAGCAGGCCAAAACATTTCCCATCAAAACTTTTGGAGCGGGGTGGGGAACAGGACTAAACAACTTGTTTATGAAAAGTGTCTGCTTTCCACAGCAAATTTCCAGTTTTAATTAAAAACTTGTCAGCCAAGAACTGGAAATTTCCAGCCAAAAATCAAAAACTTTCAGCTTTTGGCTGAAAACTTTTGTTTTTTTTTCAACAATATTAAAATACTATTTTTTAAATTTGTTCATTACATTTTTCTGTAGAAATAAAACCCCGTTTTCCAACCAGCTCTACTCTGGAGTGAAATTCCACCGTCTCCCCTGAGAGAAAAGGAAACAATCTCTCTGCATGAAACTTGCGAATGTGTCAATTTAACTCGCAGGGAGAACTGCAAAGTAAAACTGGCCCTTGCTCCATAGCTGTTGTCACCCTCGTCACACACATTACCCTTGTGCCTGTAAAATCACACACCATGAAGGGGAGATTGAGAGCCAGGCCTGCCAGGACACCAGGACAGTGCTTTGGAGAGGACTGGTCCCAGTGCTGAATCCAAAACTGAACGTTGACCCCGTAACGAAAACCCAGTTACCATGGCACAGAGAGCCAGCAGCCTCTGAGAAATGGGGACGGGTTTCTACGGTAACTGCAGCTTTGCCACGGGTGAGGAGGAACATCTCGGGGTTGTGTTAGCAAACGAACAGCCCGCAGGGAGTTCTCCCCTCTCTGGCTGCCATGTGAATCTGCTCTACGTGCCGACTAGCTAATCCAGTGTGATCTGATCCGACCCAGCCAGCAAACCTGTATCTTTTACACCCAAACACCCACCCCAGCAAGCATTGACCCCACGTTCCAGAAGTTGTAGCACATTTGAATCCTTGAGGATTTGTTCTCAGCAGCATCCTCCCGCTTCCTGCTCCTTTCTGTTCCACACGGCGCGGTGTAGGGCTCCATTTCCACACTCCCCTAGCCCACCCCAGCACACGGCTCCAGATCAAACAGCTCCACCTTAATGCCTTAGCGTGAATTACCACTAACTCTATTCACCAGATAATTCAGCAGCAGAGAGCTAGCAGGCCCAGCCTTGCTTCATAAGTGCTTTAGAACGTGTGCAATATGCATCTAGCAAAAGATCCTCATAACACAGAGGAAATGACTGCAGCAGAGCTCTTCACGTGAGATATTCCAGCATGCTCTGCTTGTTACCGGGGCTGGGAGCCCAGGGTCCCTGCAGCAGGGCTGCTCAGGAGAGGGTTTTGCTTTGGACTCGTGACCTCGGCCTGGGCTTCTGTGGATGGGGCAGAAATAGTTCCTTACCCTCCCTTTGCACCCTAAGTTCCCCAGGACAGCCGTGCGTCCCTTGTATCACAGCTGAGAACCCTGGGTGAGAATTCAAATATGATGCCAGCAAACTGAAGCGGCACCTCTGCCAAAGGCCCAGGAACCCACTGGTGTCCCGCGGCCTGTAGCCTGCGTGAGTGCTGGAATATCCAAGCCCTTCTGCTCTGGAGCGATGGTCAGTGCCCAGGCCGCAGGAGGGCTAAAGCAGACAGTGCTCGCTCCTCTTTAGGAACCCAGCTGTGTAGCGGGGCTGGGGCAGGAAGCAGCTGGGCTGCCCTCCCAAAGGCAGTGGAGTCCTAGCAACGGCTGATGTGCTTCCTGAACAGACATTAGCACTGGGCTCCTTCAGGGGGAGTGGAGGTAGCGGCAGGGACGGGATTATTTGGTATTAATTACAGTCTATCAAGCTTCCGTCTGCGGAACAGAAGTCGGACTCTGCGTCAGGGAGGATGAGACCTCCTGGGGAACAGGAATTCTCATACTTCTCCCTTAAAATATGCCTTCCACTCCAGCTCAACACCAGAGCTGGGGCCTCTCAGTGGAGCCCAGACAAGCATGTTTTATAATAAGAGCAATGCAGGAACTTTAATTAAGGTCTGCGTAGCCGCATGCTCCTGGTGAGCTGTGAGATAGGAAGGGAGCCCGCGTTCTTGAACAATCGCAGCTTGAACAATGGGTTGCAGGGAGGGCACCAGAGAACCAGGAAGTGAAGCAAACGTCCTCCTGCTGATACACATGGCCCAACCCAGTACAAACAAATCCCCCACCTTGCGACAGCCACGCAGGTCACGGCAAATCTCCCGTGGCTGCCCCCTGTGCAGGCCCCGTCCCAGGAGAGTGGCTCTGTTAGAGATGCGACGTGACCATTCCCTGGTTTGGGCAATCGTCAATCGAATCAGGCGTATAGATGGTGCCCATCCTGCTAATCAAAGGGAAACCGCCGCAGAAGCCTGCAGTCACAGGGAGAGCGTGGTGAAACCCCCAGCGCGTGTCGGTATTTGTGTATCGGTCTGTCCTCTGCCCAGCATCGTGAGCACCTCAGTTGTGGCTGCAGCAGAGCCCACAGTGCTTTCCAGACCCGGAGCTGCACGACACAGACCTGTCCCCACAGGGTGCACAGCTGGAAGACCGATCTTCACCCCCACCTTCTCTCTCAGCCCTCACGAGCCCTGCTGGCCCCCCATGTCCAGCTCATTAGCACCCTGCCTCCTGCACGGAGCAAGATGGAACAGTGACTGATTTCAGAGCATACCGATAATTAGGTGTGAAGGGAAGATTTTAAACGGGAGACATTAGTGTGGCTGGCGAATACACACCGCCATGCCTGCCGAGTAGAGCCCTGCTCAGTCGAACAACTCGAACCCTCGATGCAGATCCAGGGGTGAAAATGGGGATTTCCATGGATCACGTGGGACAGAGTCCAGGAGCCAGAGACTGGGCCAAACACCGCAGCGAGCTTGCACTGGGAGCGGTCCTGTGAATTGACCGGTGGCTGCCCGAGGACAGAAACCCTGCAGGGGTGGCACTTCGCTGGCCGGGTCTGCAGTGGCACTTCGCTTTGCTGGGCCTGGCCATGCAGGCAACCAATTTCCTCTTGCACAGGGGCAGGAGGGGTGACTATTCCGGGGGAGGGGAGGGTGTCGCGACCCTGGACTGAAGCTGGGGATCGGTGCTGGAGGGAATGAGAGCCCTGAACTGAGGGGCAGTGTCTGTTCCCTGACTAGCTCGGACCCTTGATTGATGTAGATTTGTGGGAGGGATCAGGTGGGGCCACTCCTGGCTCCAGGAGCCCTGCCAGGAATTAGAAAACAAAATTACCTTCCTGCTGGACAGGAAGCTCCCACCACCCCACACACACATCAGAAGCAATAGAGACAGCGCCGCACGCCATCAGCATCCTCAAAGCCCTGCTGCCTCGCCCGGCCTCCCAGTCGTACAGGAGGTTTCTCGAGTGAGTTCTCACAGAAGAGTGTATTTAAAATTCAAGCCTGGGAACCAACACTTTGCTTTCTGCAAACACCCCCAGGCGTTCCTGGGAGCCGGTAGAACCCCCTCGCCTGGCCGCTAATGGGAAATGGCAAAAGCAGGGCTGCAAACAGGGCCAAAAGGACGAGAACATGGGAGTATGAAACGTGCAGAGGGCTTTTGTGCAGCATTCAGCCAGCCCTGCGGATTCTAGCTTTCCCAAAGAGTCGTCCAAGCACATTCCTTGAGAGTGGGCTGGGATGGAGGGACACCTTTCCCAGGAATGCCGGTGAACTCCCGCTGGAAAACTTCTTCAAGGGACAACGGAGCATAAAATATGTGAATACGAAAATTGAAATCCTGTTCGTTTGAAGCTTGCAAACTCAATCCTTAGAAACAGAACATATGTCACTGTTTACTTTTGTCCCTTGGTTTTCCAAACCACTGAGTGAACCTGTCAATCCAACACTTTTAGGGTAATTTAACTTAATAATACCTTTGTCTGCACAAGCATTTGTACCTGAAAGGTTATTACCATAGAAGTTATTTTCGGTTGGTTAATGGTATGTAGTCGATTCCAAATTGACAGAGTAGATATTCAGGCTGCTGCTCAAAGTGTTTACCTTTCAAATCTTTCCCTCACTTTACGACACTTACTGCCCTTACCCAGAAGAGCCGTCAGAAATTAGAAGCAATTCCCTACCCCTCAATTCTCCCACCCCCAGTGTTCACATGCATCATTAATTCTTTGTTTTTCAAAAAAAAGTTCAAGTTGTCCAGGTCTTAATTGTTATCACTTTGAGAAGAGTTTGAAATCGGTGCAGGGCCTATTATTTCTGTCAGCATTTTTGACTGATTACACTTGATATTTTACCCATCACATCAGATCCTCTTTAGATGAAAGGGGGAAAAAGGGCAAACGAGTCTCCTGGAAACAAAAAAGCAAAATCCTTGGGAGGAAAGTCAGAAACAGTTTGGCAAAACAAAAATACCAGCCCCCAAGTAAAACCGTAGATTACAAGAAGTGCAAGTGAAACAGATAACGTGAACTTCCAGCACAGGCATGCATTGGGAACTGCAGGGACAAAGCTGCATGTGTCAGAGTTATCCACTGGGTTTACATGCCGCTAGGCAGCTTGAATGCACAGCATGGATAGTAGAGTCTGAGCAAACGGTGCCTTTTCCCTTTCGGATCTGGCCGCCCCAGACCCAACCACTCTAGATTCAGTGTTGGTGTGGTTGAGAATTCCGAAATTTGGTTCAGCAGAAGGAGTCACCATTTTGCACTGGTGAACGTGGTTACTGGCGAGTTTCCATTTGGCAAACATCAGGGGGCTGTTCTTGCCTCATTTAAACCAGTTTCACATCTGTGTTCCTTCACAGAGGAGTAACTCCCGATTTGCACCAGTACAAGTGAGAGGAGAACCAGGTTCCCAAAGTGTGTACATATTTGATCTGAGGAAAAATTTGCCATTTGGTAAGACAACCCCCACCTTTTTAACAGCAAAACCAGCACTTACAGCAGCTGAAATTCAGAGGCAAAGATGCCTCATCTTGCACTTTTTCACATATTTGTGCACATTGGTTATCACAAGGATCATACCAAGGTGCTTGTTTCTTGCTCTTTCTCCCGTCTGCAAACTCTGCAGTATAGAAAAGTGTGAGTGCTGCTGGTGGCAAGAAAACGAGGCTGCCAAACGTCCGCCTTGACCTGGGCCAGCACTGTTGGTGAGCTAGGTCCATGCCAAGTCCAAAGGAGATCATTGGCCCCATCCACGTTAGAGGCTGGGAGCATTTAGATGGCTTCATTTTCATTTTTCAGCTTTGCCGTACATTTTTGGGGGAAATATTTCTCCTCCCTTTCTGGTTTATAGAAGAGTTTGGACTATTTCTGTGCATAAGGACAAGGTTTCCGTTTTAAGGATTTGCCATTGCAAAGACCATGTGGTTGGCCCCCAGAGATTTCATGTCTGCATTTTCCTTTTAAATAAGCCATTTAGGGATTTAAAAAAGAGAGAATGTAAACACCTTTGACTGGATGGAGGCTTTCCCCTGGCCAGGATTCAGGATGAGACACAGCCAAGCATCCGCCTGGAATGCTAACGCAAGGAAGTGATATGAACACATGGTACTTTATTGTCACAGCAGTGTCCCGGGGTGGAAAGAGTTAAGGAACCCCAATGGACAGGGTAAGTGTATTTATTCCTTGGGGGAGCCTAGGGGCACCTTGACCAGTTAACACATGTTAAAATTCAGCTTTCCCCATATACACCAGGGCTTTAACCTGTGTTAAGATGGGTTAGCCAATATGCCTTAAAACGACAGCTCCTCTTCCAGCCTGGACGAGCCCATGGATGTTGGATCCATAAATGGAGGAGACGGCTGCTATTAGGCAGCCGTTCCACATGGCCCTGTCCAGGGCGGGATCGTTGGTCTGCCCTGTGTACCGGTACATGCCTGCGAAGCGCCGGCAAGCCCATCACGCCGCTTTGAGGGAGGTGGAACTGGGAAGAGGGCTCTCCAGGGAGAGGAGCAAATCAAAAGAGGTGTGTGGCTTCTTTCCCTGCTATGACGCACTTGAAGCGAGCTCTTCTGTGTAGGTCCAGGGGCCTGCATGGCCTGGTGTGATGTTCTGGGCTGCAGCACTGCCGTTACCATTAGGTGACCGTACTGATTGAGGCTTGGACCACAACAAGAATCCCAAGTAACCCCCCGCCCGCCATGGGGAAAGGCTAATTGCCTCACATCTGCTGGGGCGTGCTTTGCTGATGCAGCCAGAGGAGCGCCCAGGTCACACCTGGTTCTGCACAGACACTGCCCTATGGATGCCCACCTGCAACCCCTCCCACAGCGTGTCCGGGATGAGTGGGGGCTTGCTTGGGGGAAGACCGAGAGAGATCACACATAGGGGAGGCAGAAACATTCTCGGGCCATCCTCTTCCTGGCCCCAGCGGAATGTAAGGTGGCATTTGCCCTGCTTTGTGGGGATGGTGTGAGAGATGCAGACACTTCCCAGAGCTCTGGGGAGTGTGGGGGCATGGAGGCTCCTTTCCTCGAATGCCTTTCTTTGGGGCACACCTTTCTATTCAGTGGGGAGCTGGGAGCCCTGGGATGTTAGATGGGGAAGAGAAAGCCTACTGCTGTCTAGTCACTGGTAACAATTAAAGCCCGGGCCAGGGGCCTAGGAATGGTGACATGCCATCTTTCACCTCTAGGTTGCCGGTTTGAGTCTGTTCCTGAGTTGGTGTTTTCTCCTCAGACCCTTCTGGGAACAGCCCCCTGCCTATTGTTATGGCCACATAAAAGATGAAACTCAGTTCTCTCGCCCCTCAGTTGACTTTCCTCCTGCCCAAGGGTGTTTGTCCTCTTTTCCAAACCCATTTTCACTTCTGCTTCCTTTCCTTGGCATCCTTTAATTCATCGATGCCTTATTTGCAGTGAGGTGCCAAGAACAGAGAGCTGCCCCCTCCCAGATGCCCCCTCATAGGGGCTGGATAGAACAGCTACTTCCCAGGTCTTATGCAGTTCTCTTGGATTAAGAACCACGTTAACCACATGGTGCATAGAGAATGCACAGGGTTGGTGGTAACCTTTGTATGCAGCTGCTACCTCCTGACCAGGCTTTTAAAGCATCTGCTACGAATCCCATGCTGCACGGGTGTGGACAGGCTTCCACTTGGGCCAGGTAACCTTGAGGTGGCTTTGACCTTTGGCTCAGCTGCAGTGGAAAGATTAAATTCTGTTCCTGTCCCAGGAATTTGATGATAAAAGTCCCTTCTAGACAGAACCCAGATAATGAACAGCTCCCTGGCTTCGCAGAGGGAAGAGAGCATGTGGAGTTATTACTGCATTAAAAAATCTCCAAAGTCAACTAAATTCACCATGGAAGCCGAGAACCAGAATTCTTCTTCATTACAGCAAGGCCATGCATTAAGCATGATAAATAATGCTATGCTAATTGCCAGCTGGGCAATATGGAGGGCTGAGGGCTTTTACAGTGGGTCTGCCAATCTGCAAGCAGAGAGGAGCACACATGTATCCACACACCCCCAACCAGACACAAACACACACAACTGGTGCTGTCCTTCATCCCTGTGCAATGCTGCAGCCACCAAATGATTCGGCCTGTGGGGAAAGAAATGTTTATTGTGAGATTCAGAAATCTACATTTTCAGAGCATCAGAGAGTGCAGTGTGTGTTACGCTGCCTGGTAAGCACTGACTCATACTGCAAGAAGCAAAGCTGAAGCCATCTCATTCTCTACAGTGCTTTTCTGCCTTGCAAATGCTCGCTCTTTGGACGGCTGACGCCATCCTGAATTGTTCTCTGTCTCCTGGAGAAAGCATGCTCTCTCCCTCTCTCATTGGGCAGATAAGGACAACAATATTACACCCTTGGGGGGTGCAATATTATTGGGTACTCACATCATTCAGTGTGCTCAGGACATGATCAGGAAGCTGGGAAATTGAAGCCCTGGGCAAATGAAACAGCAAGATTCCTAAAGGGGAAAAACAACGAGGAGTCCGGTGGCACCTTAAAGACTAACAGATTTATTAGAGCATACGCTTTTGTGGGTAAAACCCCCCTTCTTCAGATGCATGGATGATCTGGGGTTTTACCCACAAATGCTTATGCCCCAATAAATCCATTAGTCTTTAAGGTGCCACCAGACTCCTTGTTGTTTTTGTGGATACAGACTAACACGGCTGATACTAAAGGAGAAAAACTTCTCTGAAAGGCTGTTTTGTCTCCCGATTGTTCAGCAAGTTACAAGACAAGAAAAGTTAATAGAGGAATTTAAAAGTTTAAACAGCCACTGTAAAAATTCTTAGTATATGCAATAAAAAGGCTCTTTGTTAGTCTGGCGTAGTAGGTGACAGAGCACAGATAAACGAGACCGCTGTGGCAAGTAAAACATCTGCTGTCTGGCTACAGAGTCAGAATGTCAGCAGGAAGTCCTCGATGGTCTCAAACTTTAGAAGTATGGGGCTAAATTCTTTGCCAGAGTAAACTGAGGCAGCCCTCTTGATGTCAATGTGGTTATACCCATTGAAGCCAGCAGAGCATTAGGACCATAGTCTTCTCTCCTAACCTCATCCACAACAGTACCAAAAATATGATTCAAAACGATGCTGGTTCTTACAGCTACTGGCCCTTCACCGGCCTGAAAGGAAAGGAAGTGCTCAGTATCCAGACAACCCATGGAGCCTGGTATTGTTTCACTCCTTTGTCTGGGGTTGATGGACGAAGGTGACAGGCAGATGGAGAGCTTTGTCGTCCTTTCCCCAGACTCTCCAGGATTTGCTGCAAATTGCCTGGTAGTGACCACTGGAAAGAGACACTCCCGTTCAGCAAGACACTTCAGAATGCGTTCAAGTCTGATTGACGTTCAATGGGACTCAACACCAAGCATGTGCTTAATTACTTTGCTGGTGGCACGTGCTTAGAGTTGTGTGTGTTTACGCGCTTTGCTTTCTCAGGGCCTGTTGATGTTTTCCCTAGCAAAGATCATCCTCATTTCATGGAGAAGAGGTTGGTGCAGAGTGGTTGAGTGATGTGCCCAGAGCCACCGAGGAAATTTGGTGTCCGAGACAGGGCCAGAGTTCTAGAGTTTCTGGCTCGGATGTAACACAGAAACGTTCCATTTTACTAATGCAGCGCAAAAGTCAGGGAGAGGTAAAGACACAGCGTAGCTACAATAAACAAGGCGGTGACATGTTTTTGGTATTAGTCATAGACAAGTAGGCAAGTTGACCATATATCTGGGAAGGTAACAAGGCTATCTACTAATTAAAAAAGCCTCTGACAGCTGGAAAGCGTGTTAATTCATTGAGCGTACAGTCCCATCGGGCTGCGTTCAGGGAAGGCATGGATTTACACCATTGCAAAGTTATCCTTTTTACTGAGGTTGCTCTTAATGGGGATTTTTCAGGTGAGTTTGGTGAATAAAGAAAGGATTCACTCTCTGACAGAGGGTCTTGTGCTGTCTCTCTCGCTTTCATTTGTAATTCAGTCCACCCTGGTTCTCTCTCTCGCCCTCCCCTCAGTAACTTTCATTTGTACTTTGCCCAGGACCTGGGAGCCCAGAACCCTCTACTGTCCCCTTGAATCACCAGCAGCTTCTGGGAACCCTGAGTTAAACATTCGGGATCCCTTTGGCTTTGGTCATTAGGTTTTACGTTCCTTCCCTGCTTTATGAGACAGGGGGATATTGTATAAAGCGAGTATCTTGGACTAATCATCAGGGGCTAGGCAGCATCCATCCACTTTCTTTGATGTTCTGTGAGACGGGAATGGAACAGCAAGATGCCTACTGGTCTGTCTGCCTTGCCTCACTTGTGATATGAAGCAGAGAGGGATATTTAGGGATGGCAGAAACTCTCAGCAGAAAGATGCTCTTTGACCTTCATAAACATCTTCGCAAAATTGCCAGAGAACAATCCAGCGTGCAAGCTGAGCCCAATCAGAACTTCCCGAGGTTCACCCATCACTACATTCAATAAAAGGACGTATCTGACAGCATAGAATAAAAAACAGAAATAGCAATTCCTCACTGAAGATCTCATCTGACATCCGTCTGACCTGTAAGCAGCAGGGACTCTGTACGCACAGGTATAGCCTGTTTGTTTACTGTTGGTTCAGTTGACACTGCTGATTAGAGAAGACAGCCAGACAGTTGGACACAGCGCGAGGAAACAGACACGCTGGCCAATGATTGGACAGCTCATTCTGACCTTAAACCTGAATGCTATTGCCCTGCATCTGCAGCTAAATAAATGAAGTAAATCATCCTGGCAGATAGATAATTAAATAATTATCAGCCACTTAATAACAAGGAGTGGGTGTTCAGAATTAGCATATTAGACAGTGTCTTTAAGGGCTAATTGTTGCATTACATCAGAGTTACTCATTCATTATTCTTGTCATTTCGGGTGATAATTTGCACTTTAGGAGACAGAGACAATTTTAGCAGGCAATTAGAGACATGTCAGGCTTGGCCTAGTGAGTTACTGTCACAATTATTGCATTTTTTTCCAGTGTCCTCATTTGCAGAAGTGTATTTAAGGGCAGTCTACTAATTTCATGGTTAGGCAAAATAGGCAACTAACCCAGGAGGCACAGCCCATATTTCGAGCAAAACTTGATTTCATGGCACTGTCGCTGGAATGGATTGATTCTGAGAGTGCCGTGCCAGTAACGTTCATTCCCGAGCAATACAATACAAAATGTCCATGTACGAATACAAGCTACAGATCTGCTGCCTGCAAGACATTTTTGTTTGTTTTTTGGGGGGGATTAAGGTAATCCTGCATTAAAAGTAAACAAAGTATTTTACTTTGCTCACTAACATGCTCTTAAAATAGAGGCTTGTGCTGCTGCCTGTTCTACCAGCTTCGCCCAATGCTCTTTAGTTATTGCATTTATTTCACCAGCACCCCTGTCAGGATCGGAGCCCCATTTGTGCTAGGCATACAGCCACTGCAGAATCTTTAGAGTAACTCCGGGTAGCTGTGTGGTACGGTGCATCCTTCACCCCACCCCATCAATGAATGTGCACTGGGCTGTAGACAGAACCTCTTCTTCTGGAATGAAAGAACACTCTCAGGGAGCCTTTCATTTCCCACATCTTTATTATCTGACGCAGATTCGTGCAGCTTAGCTAAGTCGGTTGTCACTGTTTTGTGATGGATTTGGCCCCAGCCCAGTAAGGCCACAGGCAAGGAGACCACAGGTGTGTGACTTACACTTGATTGGGATTCAAACCACAGTCCCTTGCCAGGAGCCAAAGAGTAGCACGATAATTCATCACACAAACATACTCAAAAACTTGGCATTCCTTTGCCAGTTCTGCTTTCCCAGTGAAAGAACTACATCCAAACCTGTCTAAAAAGCACCACACAAGGACCTAGCAACAAACAGTATCTTACTGGGGGCGAGCTGTCGAGTAACCAGGGAGCAGAATTATCCTCCGTGGACTTTGGGGTATTCTGAGGTGGGTTCTTAAAGCTGGAGGTTGCCCAATAAGTGAGGGCTTGCTCGTGTGTCACAAGCTGGTGACGTCCCCTTTGGAGAAATGACCTGTACGGTCTCACGTCCAAAACCTCTCCCTAATAGACCTTATTTAATTCTTCACTGAATCTCTATTCAAAGCGAAGACCAACATTTTCAAACTTGAGCGCTTAACGTTAGACCCTTCAATCCATATTTAGGCGTCAAGGTTTGGATTCAGCCACCCATCCCTAGTCAGTGAAGCACCCGACGTGCTTACGGTTGAGTGTGTGGTCAAATGCTTTACTCAGCAGGGAAATACTTCAGCGCAGACTAACTGCTCTCCTGGGCTGGGGTCCCTCGATAAATGGCCTGATCCTCAGAGGTCCTAAGCACTCGTCATCGCTCCCGCTGCCTTCTCATGGCTGTTGGCTTCAGTGGGAGCCATGGATGCTCAGCACCACCGAGGATTAATTCAGGCCTGTGCTACACAGGAGGTCAGACTAGATGATCACAGTGGTTCCTTCTGGCCTTAAAAGCTAAGACCCAAACCACTTATTGAGGTGCCTAAATATTCCTTTGAGGTGCCCACATCAGAAAATGTTGCCCACAGAACTAGGGGCAGTGACTACAAAATGGCATTAAAAGACTGTCTGTGACTTGCAGCCAACAATAGATTCTGGGGTCTTCAGGGCAGGAAGTAACCGACCTCAGGACAGCTAGAGTAAGTTCTCTCTGGCCAAAACAAAAGACTGAAAAAAGATGCCCTTGAAAATAACTTGCTTCCATATTAAAAGGGTGTAACTTGTATTACTGCTCTATCAGTTAAACTTACTGCAAAGACACGTCCCATGGTCCTGCAGACCAAACTGCGTCTTAGAGTTACGACAAGGATTAAATATTTCTTAAACTATAGTTGAAGGGAAAAGCTAAATGTATAACAGACGCACCTTGGGATCCATGCGTTATAAGGGTATATATAGTCAAATAGAGTTAATTAAGCTAAAACCACAGTAAATCTGTCAGACCCATATTAACACTATAGTCAAAATTGTGGAAAATATAGTATTTTGTATAATAAATCCCATTCTATTACAGATTTATGCTGGCATCTGCATAGTTACCATAGTTTTACAATAATCATTGATCAATCAAAGTTTTATGACAAAACTATAATTTTACTGTTTCTTTCTTACTTAGTTTCCTAGTTTGCTTAATTCCCAGAATGCAATACAGTAAATCTTTTGATCTGAGATATTAAGTAGATAATAAGAATGCCATGTAAGATTTGCTTATATTTTAAACTGTCTTTACAAATGATTTATAATTAGGACCAACTCTAAGACAAAACATTATTAAAGTTGAAACCCTCCATAAATTACTAGCGTTTGCTTATGCCTGTAGTAATTTATTAGTGTTTTACTACAGTATTTTCTCTGGTGAGATCCAAAGCTTTATATGTCATAAACGGAAAATATTTATGATTAAGTAAACTATTTGGAAAATAGGAACTCTCCCTAGTGACCTGGTATGACAGACCTCATGCTCTGATGTCACCATGAAATCATTTTTCAATGGAAATATATCCGCTCAAGGCTATACTTTTGCCTCATCTCAAGCCACCTCGCTCTTTTCTTTGTTCAGTTAGATGTTTATTAACATATTTTAGGTTGTCCAGGATACAGAAACGATGTAGCAGTTAGACATGCAGTTTGGATTAAATACTTCATGTGTATTTCCTAATAATGCTCAAACTACTCCCATTAGAAAGAAACTTCATGTGTACACATGCATTTTTAATTGTGTTTTAACAATGTGATTGTAAATTGCTGTGCAGACACTACATAAATATTTGTTACAGGACACATCCTGTCTACACTAGGAATTTACAATCATGTTAGTTATCGTGTCAATTAATGTGCTAAAACATGACTTAAAATTCAAGAGTCGACTACCATACATTTTTGTGACTCGTTCCAAGCAGATTATAAATTTCTATACCTTGCTAAATTTCTGATCAGCTTTGAGAATAGTAAGCACACCTTTCCTGATCCGGATCAACTGTTGGATTTTGTACATAGTAAACAAGCTAACAAAATTAACTGTATCTGTGACTTTCTCTCTAGTATATTATTTTCAAAAGTTGTGGTTTTTTAGGCTTTCATTAGCCTTATTTATCCTCTGGTGTGCTATGCTGATCCAGAAATATTGGATTATTTTTCCTCATTGTGTTTCTCAATGGATTTATGGATTTATTATGGGTGCTACCTGTTTGCTGTAGTATTCATAACTGGGAACGGTTTTAGTGTAAGTGAATTTTTTTATTTGTAGTAATCATTTTGAAAATGTTTTAATTAAAAAGACTACATACATATTTGCTCCTTTCATGAAGAATGCCATTCAGGCTCTCAGCTGGAGATAACACACTAATATATACAAGGACAGACCCTCAGCGGGCGTTAATTGCTGTAGCTTCATCAAAGGAAATAGAGCTAAATGAGGATCTGTCCCAAAGTATTTTATGGTTCATGGCCCATCCTAAAATAGAATCATGCATTTTACTCTCCATCAGTATCCTGGCTTTCTGGGATGGAGCCATACTGTAGTGTGTGATAAGAAGCATAACTCCTGTAGAACTCATTCACATATTTAATGTACAAACCACACCAGACTTTTAGACAGACAGGCAGGCACTTAGGGAGCCACAGTTAGGGATAAAAATTGCATAGGTAACTGCAAACAGCAACAAATATGCACGGAGATTAGCAATGGGAAACATGACAAGAGGTCCTGATTCATTGCTGAACCATGTGGGAAAACCGACTGTCAGAGAGGGTAGGAAATCAGAATAAAAGAGTTGCCACTTGTTTCTTTATATGTCTTTTTGCCCACAACTCTCAACAAAATGCCCTTTGATCTTAAAAAAACCCATAGACATTTTCTCCATCTATTAAAATAAAACAGAATAAAATAATAATGGATGGGAAGAAAAAAGACTGATTGCAAAAGCTGTAACAATCCACTGTTCTGCTCATCCTTCAAACTGGGCGCTCTCCTCTCTCCCATTTGCGATACCATCAGAAGCTGTTGATTGAATTGCAGGTTTGTTATCAGTCTCTTGCTATCCATCCCCCTACAGATGAGCCTTTAGCTCTGACATCAGCCGGCGATAGTCTTGCAGTTCTACACCCGATACTACGAGCACAAAAGCCAGCGACGCTGTTTACCCAAATTACACTGAAAACATCCAGACAATTTGGGAATTGGACAAACAACCCTATGGGGCAGAGGACACTGCAATGGGAACTCAGTTCATACAGGAGGGTGGTCTTGGTGATGCAGACATATTCTCAGGAGTCCACATTCCTCTTAGGAAAATCATTCAGCTCAGTCTGTCTGTCTATTTAGATGTATACACACATAAATGAATGAAAGGTCTGTTTGAAACTACTGCAGAGTTAATCTACAAGGCTCACAGAGAAAGTCCCTTTCCTGGAAGCCACAGGCGTCTGCATGAGAAATGCCGCTCAGGTGAGCAGAATGGAGTCAGCCCTTTAGATTTCAATTCCACTTTCATTTCGGAGAGGCTGGAGACTTGGTTGCATTCTGCCAGCCCTGCACCTCACCTGCGCTTGTTTGCTGTGTGTTCATCTCTCACTGCAGCCGGTGAGACAGACGGCCTCTCGGCCGAGGGTCTGAAAGTGCTTTACAAAGACGGGTGTCACTCCAGCTGTTGGGGAGACAGGGGAACCGAGGGCTCGATTGATTGTGAGTAGAGCTGATTGAAACATTTTTGATGGAACGCTGGAAAATTAAGCTTTGTCCCAGTTGAAACGCTTTGCGGGAACACGTCAATTTTGACATTTCTCTGGGAAAATTTCAAAATGATTCATTTTGACTCTCATTTTGTTCCAGTAATGCCAGAGCCTTCCATTTGGCCATCCTCATTTCATTTAAACTTGTATATTATATTATATTATAACAGTAATTTCACTGTTAGGTCTAGGGCCTTTCTCAGCATCGTCCACACAAACCAATTGCAGCATGATCAAAAATGAAATGTTTCTGTGTATCCAGATCAACGTGACTTGGAATTTATGTTCCATTGGCCATTTCAAGATTTTGACTTTTAGTTCCACTTTGGGACAATTTTTTTTAAAAATGTTGGAATTTTCCACAAAATAGAAATTCCTTTTTCTGATGAGCTCTCGCGGTGAGTGGCCGATGTTGGGTCTGATTAAGGTTAGCATCACTGTTCTGAAGTAGGTCAGTATTTCAGCCATTTTTTAATCCTCTTGAATTTCAGCTCTGGTCCAGAGCTTCTTGCTCCCATATTCTCAGCCAATTGCTATTCAAAGGGAAGAAGTAGCTCCAGGACTTAGCCTCTGGTTGGAGCATCTGCTATCCAGGCCATAACATTTGCTGTACTAAGAACCACGGGGTTTGATGCATAGATACAGTGTTAAGAGGTTTGTTAGGCATTTGAGTATCTACCAAAAACATGTAGCTGCACACAAAGTAGAGGGAGGAAATGTGTTATTGAGACAAATATTGTAGATACCAAATGAAGTATGAAGCAAGCAATGGGCTGCCAGTTTACCTGGCAACTGAACATTTCCTATAGAAGAAGTTTCTTTGAACCCATGCTCATGTTCCCATGTTTAGTTTGATCAGTTTTGCCCACAAGATAAAGTCTATACTTTTGTTTTAATTTATGTTTCCTGAAACACTTCCAAGTTTACTTTTAGATCCTGTCAATATTAATGACATGTGGCATTTTAGATACTTTATGCTCTGTGGCCTAAATTTATGATCATTTTATGTCACTATGTAAAATTCACAATGTGCCAGAAGCGTTATAAATGCAGACAATTTATGACAGGTTAGGATAAGGTTAAAAAGAATGAATACAGTCAATTTTTTCAAATCAGAGACTTTGTGTGGAGGTCATGTATACAGGGGTATATAAGACACAATGTAGATAGATAACTTCTAGATACATCAAATGTGGATGCTTTAAGAAGACCTTTGATAGGTAGGTAAATAGCGAGAGATGGATCAATCTAAGGAGTATGCACCAAAGAAATGGTGCACCCTGCACTAAACAGTAAAGCCTGTAATTGATTGTTAATACAATATTTTGCATTTATCCAGAATTCTACGGACCCAGTCAGCATCACCCCAAAAATATTTTTTTCACAATTTGCTTTCTCTGCAGAAATAATAACCTTAACTCTGCCCTTGTTGAAATGCCAGCTTGCCAGTAGTGCCTTTACCAAAGTACCACCCCTCCCGATACAACACAGGCTCATCCACGGCTAACAGCACTGGGAGGAGGTGGAGAGGGGTGTGTGCCGTGGATGGGGCTGCACAAGGCAGTAAGTGGGGGAGTGAAAGTCC
Organism: Macrochelys suwanniensis; assembly: GCA_033296515.1. Lineage (NCBI taxonomy): Eukaryota > Metazoa > Chordata > Testudines > Chelydridae > Macrochelys > Macrochelys suwanniensis. The sequence continues at coordinate 1,862,491 of CM065789.1, read as the reverse complement.
ATAGTCCCCATGACTGAATCCAGACTAGATCCTCCTTTTGAAGGCTCCATAGAGCAGAGAGCACCGGTGCTTACACATCATAAGGAAAGGGTTGGACATTGATGGGGGCTTGGGGATGACAGAGGACATTTGGATGAGCCCAATCCACTGCCACCACCAAGCCCCATAGCTGTAGATGTACAGCAGCATTAACTGCAATGTATTAGCAGATCTGAAGCAATGAGACAGTAACTCTCTCCCCTGGCACTGAATACTAAGGCAGCTCTACAGCGCTGGGGAAACCATCCCCTCCCAGGCCAGGCCAGGGCCAGAAATGGTTCCCGGACATTCCACATGGAGAGAATGAGCTGTCCCAGGAAGGGAACTTTCCTCACACTCCCTAACGCACATCTCTAAGGAGAGGGGGCTGGCGTCAGGAGGGGCCGAGCACAAGGCATGGTGTTAGTCCTGCTCACTTCCCTTTCGAATGAGCTGGGGCGTGGGATGGAGGGTAAGTTCCTTTCTGGAGTGTTCCTGCTTCTCAGTTCATGCACCTCAAGAACCCGCAAGGCAGACACGTCACTGTGCCCTTGTTTGAATTGATTTTCCTCACGGAAGGAAACCGCTCGTCTTGGCAGGCTGGTAATCAACCTTCTCAGCAGAAGCTGGTTCCGTTTCATTACGGTGTGAGAAACAGGGAGAGGGGGAACCTTGCCATACTATGATCCCTGGATAAAACAAAATCGTTCCCAGAATGAGGGATGTTTTGCATCTTTTATAGGAACCAGTGACCACATCCTTTCATCCTTCAAACGAAAACTTCAGGTCTCCCCTTGACATCTCCTCTGCTCTGCTTCACCTCCAAGTGGCCTTTAATTTAAAGCTAACTGGAAATACCATCAAATGACTTATTCATAAAGCCCTCTTCCTCCCACCCCAAAAATGATGCTGGCTTTCCCTCCATCCTGACAGCAGGCTTAGAACCAACACACGGGGCAACGATAATAATCCTTAACACCTGTATAGCAATTGTCACCTTCACGGGGCTTTAGGGTCTTTAAGTAATTAATCCTCCGCCCTGGGGGGCAGGGAAGTAAGTGTCATTAGCCCAATGTTACCCATGCAGACGTGAATGCTGAGAGGGCAAGACCCACATTCCCAAAAGGAGCTGTGCATTTTGGGAGCCCAAAGTGACGTCCCTCTGACTCGATTTGCAGAGAAGTTAAGTACCTGCGATACCCGCAGTGGGAGCTGTGTGCAGTCAGCCCCTCTGGAAATCATGACTGGGGGGGCATCAAACGGGGTTCGCAAAAATTGGAGGCACCCAAAATTAACGGCACTTTCAAAAATGCTGGTTGAGGCCGAAGAGATTCACTGTCAGCACCAGTATTAAAGCTCTGGGCTGCCCTTCCTGCTGTCAGAGCACTAGGTGATTGCTCCCAGTTGGCGGATTAGCCCCTCGACTGTCCATAGTGCAGGTCTGTCTCCACTGTCCATAGTGCAGGTCTGTCTCCATAAGGGACCCATTGAAAGTAGCAATAATAATAATCAAGGTTATCCAGATTAGACCCAGCTATTCTGGATTTCCCCCCATACATCTGGTCTCCTCTAAAATACCAATGTTTAGGGCTATTCCTATTCATGACAACCCTGCCTGCTCATCTGTTATTAATGGATCCTTTGATGGCAGCTCTCTGTGTAGTCAGCATTCTTCCTGGTCGTTATCCTTTTGTAGAGAAAGCCAGAGGAGGGGGGTGCGAGTTGAAATAGAGAAGTATGCAGATAACGCCATTAAAATTTTATGTGAATTCAAAAATTCAGTGTTGACTTCGTGACGCAAATAGGTATGAAAATTCTAGTGAGCACGCTCATTGTTACAGAAATCAAATGGCTGAACAGCCGCTAATGAGGCAGACAAGCAGCTTCACTCATCCTCTGAGGATTTGAAGGCAAGAAGAGAAGAAGGAGCACACTACATTATTCATGTCGTCTTGTTTGAGCTTCAAATCCAAGGAAGTCACAACGCGGGGGGATTTGGATCATGCCAGTGACCTGCTCCACTCAGGAGTGGGGGAGGCTTTAAAAGTCCTGTCACCTAATTGACAACATCTCATTCCGGATGCAGCTCTCGCCCGGCTCTGATCACGCTCCCGCCTGCTGGTGCTTCTCACTGGGACACGCGCTGGTGTGATAGTCACAAGCATGTGACATGATCCCCTGAAAGGGGAGGGCACCCCAGGAAGGGAACCCGGTGGGAGAGCCTTGGTGGTGTTACCCCCTGAGCTGCCTTCAGCCTGGGCCCATCCAGTAGCGGCAGCGGGGCCGGGAGAGGCTGCCGCCGAAGTGCTGCCGAGGACCCCGGCGGCCAAATGCCATCCCCCAAATCCTGACGCCCTAGGCAACAGCCTAGAGTCGCCTAATGGTAGCGCTGTCCCTGGGCCCATCACGAGGTTCTGGGCCCTGGCTATGCTCTGGATTTTGCTCTGGCTTGGGCACAGCCAGCAGGGGAGGCGTGTGGGGCTCATTCCTTCTCACATTTCCTGCCTCCTCCTGTCCTTCGGGGTCGGCCTGGGTCCCTGTTTCGCTGTGGCGCCCATTTTTCCATCTCTGGCTCAGAGTCTGCGCTGAGCTGGCACCATGTACACCCAGACTTGAGGCATGTCAATGGCTTCCCGCCGCTCTTCACTGCTGTAACTGTCCCTTCCCCGTCTCTCCGTTCCCCTGAACGGCCTGTCTCTCTGTCCCCTCCTCTTCGCTAGCTCCAGTATCACGGTCGATAGCCGAACCTAGGAAAATCCCCACTGACGACGCGGAATAAAGAACCCGCACAGATGAAATAGGAGCCAGCCCGGGTCCCGACCCCCATCCCTCTGGGGCACCATTGCTGGAGCACTCTTCAAATATTGGCCATGAACGTCCTGTGCCTCTGGGGTCAGCCAGGCCAGGAAGCAGGGGAAGGGCAGAGCCATGAGAGATGTTGTCCCTGTAGGACCAGAGACACCGCCCCCCCTCCCCACACACACTAATTCCATTCATGTCTGGCTGTTCTGGGCCCCAATCTAACAGAGATGCCCCCTCAGGGCACTCAGCAGCATTAGCCAAAGAAACCAAGAGTCTGTCTTGTCCCCACCGCCAGCCACTGCCGATTTGGCTTCTTGCTAGGAGAGAGGGGGACTTGCTCCTGAGCCACCTCATGTCTGTGCGTTACCTTCCTCTCGTGTTTTGGGATCATCCAGCCAGTAGGAACCGGGTCCACAACGTGAGGGTGGCAGGATCGCCCTGAAGTGGACTGAATGGGGAGTGAGGCTGCTCTGGGGTGGGACAGGGGCTGGAAGCCCCACCACTAGGGAGTGGATCACTCCAGAGCAACAGACCAGAGGAGGCAGCACAGCCTGCTGGCTGGGATACGCATGTGGGAATCCAGAGACCCAGGTGCTGTTCCCGAATCTGTGACTCTCCTCCTGGGCAAGTCACTTCATCTCGCTGGGCCTTTGTTCCCCCTGGTCTGGTCTCTATTCAGGTTGTAAGCTCTTTGGGACAGAGACTGTCTGTCTGTACAGCACCCAGTTCTGCAGGGAACCTGGCCAAGGCCTTGAGGTGATGGTACAAAACAAATAATTGCTGCCACGTAGGCTAATTATTATTGCGTATTAATTGCATTGGGATCACGGCCAGCAGCCCCAGCCAGGGCCCAGAACCCCTTTGTGCCAGGCGCTGGGCAAACACAGAACAAAGAGCCAATCTCGGCCTCAGCAAAGTACTAACCCTCCCCGTCCGTGGGTTCAGAACAGAGTGCAAAGCCCTGTCCAGCGAGCGCTGGGGTGGGGTGTGAATTCAGACCCTGCCCCATGCCGCGCTGCAGGGAGGAAGCAGTGTTACATTTCTAACACTCTGAAACATCTTCCCTCCGCCCCCAGAGGAGAAAGAGCAAAATCTTTTAAAGGAAAAAAGATGGGAAAGTGCGAGAGAAAAATGGCTACGAGAATGAGACACATCTGGGCAAGCATCCCATAAAGCAGGGGCAGTGCACACAGTATAACTGGTGACCAAGCACACACAACTAATAAACAGATTCCCTGAGTACTTCTGCATTTTGTAATTATTACTGGGCCATAAAAATCCCTTCTCCCTCCTGCCAACATTATCTTAGTAAACTTTACGAGTGCTCATGAGGTTAATGCAGAGCTATAAATCTGCAATGGGTCGAACAAGTGAGAGGAGAGGAAGTGTTCGTAAATCTGTTGGAATTGCTCCAGTTTGTTTATTTAATAAAATACTGTTTCATAAAAATGCTCGTAGCCTCCTGGCTGGGCCCTAAGCTGGCAGCTGCGGGCGGTGGGTGGGGGGAGGCTCAGCTCGGTGGAAGCTCTCCTCTGCACATAGCTATGTATCTGTCCCGTCTGTCTGATATATCACGCAGGCTGGAACCGTAGCCCATTCCACTCATGTGCTGTTTGTTCTCTCTGCAGCCTTTAATAGTTCTATTCAATATTTTAAATTGTGCTACAAAACCAGAACATATGTAGTGCAGCTTGTAAGCGGCTCTCAGCAGCTGCTCTCCGAGGCAGACTTTGAGGATACATCTCCCTGGGCCCTTCCCACATGGATTTCTATGTGAAGTAGGCACCAGTCTTCCCTTTGTTCCTCCTTCCCTGTCTGGAAATGTTAAGTCTGCAGCACAGACAACACTGAGTGCGCAAAAATCTTAAGTCAGGCCATAAAGTCCATGATTTAAATCTCTAGATATAAAACAAACCCGTCTCCTCTTCCTTTGCATTCTGGTTCCACCCCGGGCATGTTTCCCACCTATTCCCCACAAACATGAAAGTTGCAAACTCTTTTTGAAAATGAAAGCCGAGGTTCTCACATAATCCCTTCCCTCCAGGAGCCGAGGCTTTCTGGAAAACACCAGCTTTGTGACGAGAAGCTAGATGGGTGGGTTGGGTGAGAGCTCTTGAAAGGCACCCTGGGGGGTTTCTGCCTCTGGGCCTACACAATGTGTCTTTGGAAAAAACCCTGTAGCTTTTGGTCTCCCGATTCGTACTGTTGAGCTGCCTTTACCTTGCCAGCCGAGCTGGAGTCTGAAGGATACTATCCCCTGCCGAACAGCCAAGCAAGCAGAGGCAGCAGGCCAAGGGGAGATTTGGGGAGAGCAGTGGCTGTGGGGGCAGCAGTCACGCCGTAGTTCTGGCTGCTGGGATGTGCAGGACACACACATGCAAAGCAGGCCCTGCTACCAGAGCCAGGACCACCCCAGAGCTCTAGAGCAGGGGTAGGCAACCTATGGCATGCGTGCTGAAGGCGGCACGCGAGCTGATTTTCAGTGGCACTCACACTGCCCGGGCCCTGGCCACCAGTCCGGGGGGCTCTGCATTTTAATTTAATTTTAAATAAAGCCTCTTAAACATTTTAAAAACCTTATTTACTTTACATACAAAAATAGTTTAGTTCTATATTATAGACTTGTAGAAAGAGACCTTCTAAAAACGTTAAAATGTATCACTGGTACATGAAACCTTAAATTCGAGTGAATAAATGAAGACTTGGCACACCACTTGTGAAAGGTTGCCAACCCCTGGGCTAGTGTCTGGCCAGCAGGAGGCCAGACCATTGACAACCTAGCCCTGTGCAAGGGCGGTGCCTGCCCCCTTCCGCAGAGCTCCTCCCTGCCCCAGGGATAAACGGGGAGTCTTTGCGCACCCAGTGCCTCGCACAGAGAGGCCTCTAGGGGTTCCTGCAATACAAATAATAACCCAGGACATCGGCATTTGGCTTCCAGCCTTGTACACCTGCCCCCCGCCCTCCCCGAGTCTTTTCTGGGGCACTGCACTCTTAGACCTGGGTATGGCACGCTCTGCTTGGCTTGCTCCGGTAGAAACCATGGGCATGTTTGGCAGAGACAGCCACCGCTGGGCTAGCAGAAAACGCCTCTCCGCTGCAACAAGAAGAGGTCCTCAGTGGAATGGTAGATTTCCAGTCTGCATAAAAATACCGGGCTAGTGCTGAAGGCAGCGAGAGTAATAGCCAAGGAGTGAGCCTTGTGGTTTCCTGTGAAACTCAGCACTCCCCGTGAAGAGTTAACGCCGTACACTTCCCTGCATGTTCACTCACGGTAGGCAGGGTAGATTTGCTTGGATTTTACAGTGAAATTTGAAATCCACAGTTACAAGGAAACATTTATTTTCTTGCCCTTCAATGATCAAACAAGTGGTGCTGAGGCACAAGGAAGCGGAATTTCCATTAGCGGAGCTGTTTTCTCTTTGCTGTAAAATATCAAATATTTTGACATTTCCATCAGAGTTTGCTTTGTATCAAAGCTTTAATAGCACAATAATCTCAAGGCTTTTAGACTTCATAGGTTTTATATTTCTAAGCCCTCCCTGCTTTATGAAGGGACACTTTTAAAGTTACATGTGTTATTCCTTTCACAAAGACCAAAGAGAAAGTCATAAAAACAGGAATAAGATGGAACAGGCTGACGGGCTGTTTTGGGGGTTAAATTTAGTGTAAATCTTCCATTACCAAAGCAGGCTGGGGTAATTCCATAGAGTGACACACACACTGTTTGGCAATGGCTTTATGGCATTAAGCCAGTGGTTCTCAAACTGGGGTTCAGGGGTTCGCGAGTCATGTCTGGGGCTGCCAGCCCCACTGATCAACTCTTCCCCTCCCTCCCAGTGCTTCCTGCATGCTGTGGAACAGCTGTACAGCAGCATGCAGGAGGTGCTGGGGAGGAGCAGGGATGGGGTGCGCTCAGGGGGAGGGGGTGGAAAGAGGCAGGGAAGAGGAGGGGCAGGGATGGGGTGGGAAGAGGTGGGTCCTTGGGGGAAGGGGGGAGTGGGGGCAGGGCCTGGGTCTGAGCAGGGAGTTGAGCACCCCCGGGGAAAATTAGAAGCCGGCTTGGGGTCTGCGAAAATTTTAAAATCAAAATGGGGGCCCGCGGGTTGCTAAAGTCTGAGAACCGCAGCATTAAGCTATTGTGACCACGACGTTATTGGAAAGTCGGGGAGAGGACACTAAGGCATCCTCATCCACGTCACGCTCACCAAATGGGAACACACATGTGTCACCGACAGGTGAGATTCAGCACAGCACAGCTTCCTGTGCAGAGAGTGAACTAGGGTCCAACTCCGTTTGCACTAGGGTTTGCACTCCGTTTGCTGCTTCTATGACAATCTTCCACACTGCAGGCCTCTGCAGACAAGCCTGGCACCCCAGCGTGCCCGTTGCTTGGCTCTGATGCTCAGGCATGCAAGGGGGCAGCAGTTTTTTCTTTCCTGCAATCAGTGCAGCACAAAGACCCAATAACAAGAGGGGCTCCAAGATGCCTGGCTCCACTGGTGATGCACGTGACTTCCATCACTTCCCCCTGCTTCAGCCACCCATTGAAGCCCCCTGGGCTGGCAGTGGATTTATGCAGTTGAAGTTAGAGACATTCCTTTTGCACTCTGGAGAGTTCAGTGCAGAAAAGTCATAATCCCGGTCACTCCTCCCGCAACTTTCACGTGAGGCTCTCAAAGCCCTTTGTAACCATTCAATAAGCCGAGCAAAATTCCTTTGAGGTACCCCAGTGTCATCATTACTGGTACATGCATAGGGAAACTGAGGCACCGTGCACATAAAAGACTTGCCCTGGTATTGAACCATGACCACATACACAGGGGATTGAGCCCGGAACTTCAGCTCCTACAACACAAGCTTCTGCCCCTTTGGCTCCAAGATCTGCACGAGCTGTGAGAGAGCAGGACTCTGTGGTGCACTAGGAAATTGAACAGAGGACCACAGAGGCTCGTGTCCTAATCTAGTGGCTTCTATTCTGTTCTCTAGAGATTCTCACACCAAGCTCATCACTGTGGTATCTGAGCATCTTCCTGCGGTGCATTAGGCAGCGCGGCTACAATACATGGTATGTTTGTTCCCCCACCCTCTCCCCCGGAGAAGTGTGTGCAGTGGAGATCTGGGAGCTTTGGTTAGTAAATAATACACACACAGAGACATGGTGCGACATACACACAGAGACACATGAGGGAAGGCGGGGTCGGAGAAATGCTCCCTGCCCATGGAACGGAAGGTGGGGAGCACTGTTCCTTCTAAGCTGTGCACGTGTGCGCACGCACACAGATCCTAAACCCCGCACACATGGCGAAACACCACGCGCACAAAAATCTGCACAGAAGCACAACAATTTGCATAGAAGAAATTTTTTGCACACACAGCCTGTCAAAAATTAGAGGGAACATTGGTGGGGAGGTGGGGGGTGATCCTCACTGCCAGGGGAAGTTCTTTCCAAAGTTTTGGGCAGGCCCCCGGAAAGCTCAGTCTCCGGGAACATCCCTTTTCTCCAGAGCAGAGGTGCCAGCGAGCCCTTTCAGCCTCCCCAGGAACACGGCAGGCAGGGTGCGGGGCTGCTGGCAGCAGGACACCAATGAACACTTGATGACGGAGGAGCAATCTCTGGGGGCCAGCTGTGTAGGTGTCCACGTACCATAGTGATGGGAGCCCTGCGGGTGCCTCGACAGGCCTGACAGACCTGTTTGGTTCTGTGCAGGAGAGGGGAGGAAGGCAGCGCTGTCAGCCCTTTGGGGGACCAGGGGGCTCCACAGGGGACATGCTAATGTCCTGTCTGCAGCCCAGAGATGACTAACTGCTGGGGAAGCAGTGGGATGGGCTGATGGGGTCCACTCAGCCTGGTCTGATATCCTGACCGCCTCCCAGGTCTGGGAGCTCGCCCGCAGGGGTTGCTCAGGGCAAGCAGGGGAGGGGGCACATGCCTGCCTGAGCCTATTTCCGGGAGGGTCTTTGCTTAGTGAGCTGCTGCCTTCCAACAGCAGGACAGGGCCGGGGAGCTAGAGAGACTTTCCCAGGCAGCCTAGCTTGTTTGCACAGAGCCCCGGGGTTGCAGTTACTGTCACGAGCTTCTGATCCCAACAAAAGCCTAATCCCTGACTCCAGCCACATCCCCACCCCCCAGCCTAACACCCTAGACACAGCCCAGAGCCACCCCACCCACAAGCAGAGCAGCCTGACCCTCACCCCCACTCCACCCTCTGTCCCTGGAGCAGCCAAACCCCCTTTTAAAGGCCTGAGCCCAATGAGGCTCAGCTGCACCTGATTATCCCGGATTGTCCCAGCTGGGAGTCAGTCTGCTGACCAACAGGGCCTGGCATTAGGGGCCCCACTGGGTGAAGGTATATTATGGGATGTGCTGGCACCCCAGGGGGCACTAGAAGACCTAGTCACTCTCTTACACCCAGCAAATCTAGCAGGGCTAGGTTCCGTGTGGGTCTCCTCTCAGCATCTAGCTTCCCTTCAGCAGGGATTGGAGGCTCTGAAATGACTGCCCAGCCCTCTGCACACAGACAAGACCCATGAGACTCCAATTACCTGCCACAGGGGCCATAGGGAGCTGGGCAGGGAAGGATCCAGTTAAAATGCAGCCGTTTAAGGTAATTCATAGAAACCTCAGCAGAGGAGTGAGCAGCTGGGGCTCTCCCAAGCAGCAATGGGCTGGCTCTTCTAGGCTGAGCAAGACACTAAAGTCATCAGTCCCGCCAAAGGGCTCTTCGGGGTTTCAGATCTGCCTGGGTAAGGAAGATAAGGACAACCCCACCTGCCCCCCAGCGATGCTGTCCTGATTCTGAGCTGAGCTACAGTGGATGTTAATGATGCTGCTCCTGGTTTAAACTGAGATTAGCATCAGGTCTGTCATGAAAATCTCATTTGATATTGTAAGAGTCAGGTGTGTCCCCTCTCCCCAGGCCCTCATCTCTGGGTCAGGAGGCACAAAGAAATAATGAGCATCACATTTTTAAACAGGCTAGCTGAGTTTAGCTAGTCAGGTTTTTTTGATGGAAAAATGGCTTTTCCCAGCACAACAAACATTTCCACAAAAAATTAGGGTTTAGTAAATTCCTCCCTCCCCCCACCTCGATATTTTTACTGAAAAACCTAAAATTGGTTTTTAAAACAAAAAAATGCTGGCAGAAAACTTTTTAAAAAAAAATAAAATGTTTTGAAATGTCCTGCAGAGAATAACTGTGTTGGGTTTTTTGAGCAATTCTATCAATATTTCATTCTTTGCTTGGGAACACACCTATATTAAGGGTATAATCTTACCTTTGCTTTTTATTAAATAAATACCTGAGTACGTTCTGTAAAGAGCTCTGAGCCTCCAAGGGCAAGTAGCCTGCAGGCACCCGGCTTTTGTAGCAGTCTTAAGATGGAGTCCAAGCAAGTATTAAATGGGATTTCCCCACTGAATTTATAGCATCTCTGAGCTGCCGATTATCTGGGATTTAGTTTGTCTTTGTACCCACTCCACTTATCCCACATCCCACCATGTCCTTCTAAACCAAAACGTGTTCCTGAAATAAGCTTCAGTCCAATCTGTTGGCCAAGTAGAATACGAAGACAGGAACATGCAAGGTTGTTGTAGTGAAACCCAGCTGTGTCTGACTCTCAAGCAGCCAGGTAGAAGAGTCCCTGTTCAAGAAGTCCAGGGGCAAATTACTCTTGTAGGAACTGCTCAAAACAGCAGTTATCGCTGAGGACCTTTGCCTGAGGGGTGTGTTTTGGAGGAATGGAGTGTTTTGAAGATTTTTTTTCTCCCTGGTTTTTTTGAGTGAAGGGGAGTGGGGGTGGGGAGAGATATGTGACTGAGCCCTCGAAGGGACATGGATGAGTTTGTTTGTTTCAATGTTTGAATGGGCTCAGAGTTCATTTTAGACATCAAGACCTTGGTTCAGGATTGCACCCTTTTCAGGACAGCAATTTAAACATATGTTTAAGCTCTGTGGAAGCCAAGAGGGCTTAAGTATGTGCTTGAAATTAAGCTTGTGCATAAGTCCTTTCCTGAACCAGGGATAATAAATAAGTATACACACCTGTGGGGCACAACGCTGCCCTACAGGAGGCCTCAGTGACAACAGGGTGGTGCTGGTGACTATAAGAGAGACAGAGAGTTCTCTCCTGCTTCTCCAAACTGCGGGCACAATGTGGCGCGTGCAGCAGGCCGTGCTCATTGGTAAGCCCAGGGGACATACGTTGCGCCCAGGCCCGTTTTCATGGTCTGCATGGGCCTGGCTGGGGAATGTCAGACAAGTCCCAGCTGGAGAGTTTGAAATGATCGTGGCATCTCCAAACAGCCACCGGCAGAAGCATGCGCTTGTGGGCGATGCCCAGGAGCTCGGGCATCTTAGTTCTACTCGTACTGCTTCCCCCCGTCATGCTGGGTGGCCTGGGCCAGGTCACGTCACCTTTCTGGATGTCTGGGAAACGGGCGTGACAACCTCCAATGGTCCAAACGGAGCTGTGCGGCCGGACTCCTCATTGCTTCCAAAGCGCTTTGGGATTCCTGGAGGGCGTTATGTTTATAGCCCCATAACGGAGCTGGCCACAATACCCCAGGTTAAAGCACATCATAGTCGAACGGTAACAAATCATGGTGAATGAGAGGAGCGGGAAAAGCGTGGTATGGGGCGGGGGAGGGTAATTGCTAGCATTGGGAGTGGCCAGATGACGGAAAAACGATTTACAACAAAATGCACTGAGTTTGGCTGGCTGAGATTCAGGGGTCGTGATTTCTAGACCTCCACTGAAGTCCTCTATGTTTGCAGGGTTCACAGGAACCCAGCGCTAGCTCACACACCCCATGCATTCCTGCCAGGCCTCTAAACTCGACTGAGGCCAGAGCTGTAGATCACTTTGCTTCTCCTGCTGTGTAATTCTCTGTCTAGTCTCCGGGTGCAGCGGCCTCAGCCCTGTGCAGTGTGAGCTCGCCCCGCTTGTGCGGCCTGGTCTTACATCAGGTAGTGAGGGGATGGGAAGTGACGAGACAGTGAGCTGGAAAATGGGTGCGTGAGTCAGATTGACGGGAACGCTATTGCTATGGAAACAGGCTCAGGGTACTGGCCGGCCTGTTCTCCAGTTGTTTGCTTTGGTTCTCCAGTGAGTTCCTCACAAGACAAGGGATTTGCACCATGAGACATGCTGCTGGGGCGAGGCAGTTCAGGGACAGATCCTGCTTTGGAAAGGGCCCCCTATCATGGCAGAGAGAGGCTGAATCCAAATACCTAACTGTGCTGTCTGGATCTGGTCCATTTGCAATGAACTTCGCATGCATTGGGACGTAGGCGTGGTTTCGGAGATGCATAGTTACTCCACCATCATGCAGAAGAAATCTGCATCAAGGGATGAAATTGCATGTAACTTCACAGGTGATAACACAGGTGGGCACATGTCGACTCAGAGAAAATCATAGCGCACACGGCAAACATTTGCAGAACTGTGTGTGCTTCTTGACTAATGCTCAGGTTATTAACACGGCTTCTGCCACTAAGGCTGATTTCTAAAGCTGCTTCCCATTGTCACAAAGTCCAGATCTGCTACATGGGGCTAGAAACAAAATTTTACTGAATTACAAAGTGCCTCCAGTCAGGCTTGCACTTTCCTGGTGGAATGTAAATATCTCTTTTTAGAAGGAAATTGCTTTGAAGTTACTATTTCCCTAAATTTGACAATAATCTGCTTAATGTTTTGTGTCAAACTAATTACAGCATAATTACCCTTTTTAAAAATCACAGATATTTTAACTGTTGCAGGGTTACACAATTCTGTTGTAGAAATAGCTTGTTTTACACTCACAGCCTTAGTTTATCAAGTGCATAGGTAACCTTCGATTATTAACGAATGTACTGTACAACAGTAAAACATCCCCATGTCCCTAGTCAGTGACACTCTTCTCCTGCTTCATCTCCCCCTTCTCTTGTCCTGGTCTCCCTCTCTGGCTGCATGATTCCAAGCGTGTATCTCATTTGCATCTCTCACGCCTAGTTTCTCACAAGCACTCAGTTTTCTCCTCCTCTGGGTTTCTCTCTCCTTCTCAGCTGAGTTGCCTCTCCACCATCCTTGGCTAACATCTCCTTCCCCACCCTGTATTTGCCTGTAGCCGTGCAGTGGCCTTTTACCTTATGTTCTTTCAGCACGTCTGTCTTCCCCTCCGAGTTTTCCGCATATTTCCTTTCCCTCTTAATTTTGTGTCTTTACAGCAGTATTTTAAATGTTTGAAACCTCTCTTCTACTCCTTGTTTTTTGATGTGTTCATTTTCTGGTTTTTCATTTGTTTTCTGCAGACAGCAATTTTTCATCTCTGGTAGCAAGAATAATTAGTAATGATTCATAGGAATGCTATGGTTATAAGACACTATTAGGAGATGGTTTGCAACCTGTTGCAGAGACAGTTATCAGTGATTTCACAATAATTAATAGATTATTGTCTAGCACCTGTTACAAACCCTTGCAGAGTGGAGTAGATACAGAGATTTATACCTTTCTCCACAATACCCGATAAAACACTTTAAAACAATTTATTCAGGGGCAGTAGGAACATAGGAGCAAAGAATGCCGGCCATACTTACTGGACTGGGAACTCTATCCTGGGTAGCAAGGATGCTGAAAAAGATTTGGGGGTCGTGGGTAAATCAGTTGAACATGAGCTCCCAGTGTGATGCTGTAATCAAAAGAGCTAATGTGATCCTGGGATGCATAAACAGGAGAATCTCAAGCAGGAATAGAGAGGTTATTTTACCTCTCTATTTGTCACTGATATGACTCCTGCTGGAATCCTGTGTCCAGTTCTGATTCCCGCAATTTAAGAAGGATATTGAAAAATTGGAGGGTTCAGAGAAGAGCCACGAGAATGATTAAAGGATTAGAATACTTCTTTTATAGCGATAGACTCAAAGAGCTCAATCAATTTAGCAAAACCAGAAAGTTAAGGGGTGACTTGATTACAGTCTGTAAGTATCTACATAGGGAACATATATTTAATAATGGCCTCTTCAACTGAGCAGAGGAAGGCATAACATGATCCAATGGCTGGAAGTTGAAGCTAGACAAATTCAGACTGGAAATAAGACGTGCATTTTTAACAGTGAGGGCAATTAACCACTGGAACAATTTACCAAGGGTCATGATGGATTCTTCATCAATGACCATTTTAAATGAAGATGGGATGTTTTTTCTAAAAGCTCTGCTCTAGGAATGATTTTGCAAAGTTCTCCGGCTTGTGCTATACAGGAGGTCAGACTAGATGATCCAATATTCCCATCTTGCCTTGGAATCTATGCAGGGCCAGCGCGCCCACTAGGCAACCCTAGGCAGTTGCCTAGGGCGCCAAGATTTGGGGGGCGGTGGGCGGCTGCCTCCCGGCTCCCCACTGAGCCGCTGAATGGGGAGCCGAGGGGCAGCCACCGCGAGCTGCCCCCCTCCACCCCCACTCAGCGCCTGAGCGGGGAGCCGGGGGGCAGCCACCGCGAGCCGTCCCGCTACCCCCCTGCTCCGTGCCTGAGTGGGGAGCCAGGGGGCAGCCGCGGCGAGCCGCCCCTCTGCCCGGGCCTCCCCGCTCAGCTCCTATGGCCTGCGGGTCATGGGTGGTGGGAGGGGCTGAGCACCAGCGGGCGGGGGAGCTGGCTGAGGGGGGTGGCATTGTGGGTGGGGAGGCTGAGCTCCCGCGGGCGGGGGAGCTGGCTGTGGGGGTGTGTGGCATTGCAGGGGGTGGGGGGGTGGGCTGCAGCGCTGGTGCAAGGAAGTTACGCCTAGGGTGCGAAACTTCCTTGCACCGGCCCTGAATCTATGAATAATTTTCTTTATTCATTTAGGTCTCAGTATTGCAAAAATCTATCTGCAGATTCAGGGCGCTACCTCCAATGAGTCCATTGCAGGATTGGGGCTTTCTTAATGAAATGAAGGGAACGTTCCTAAATATAGTATGAATTTCCCTCCTGTGCTGTTCTCTCTCACTTTCAGTGGAAGGATCTGAAGTGAATCTCTGGCACATGCATTCTTTGTGATAAAGCTTTAGTATTTTCACTGCAAGGCTCATATTTTTTCCCCAACGTAATGAGTGACAATTAACATAAATAATGTGATTGTTCCATTTAAGATAATTTAACCTGTCTTTAGTTTTGTCACATAGAGATCTGCAAAAATGAAAGTGCTGCCACTGTTTTGTTTTCATGCTGGAAAAAACTTAAGCTTTCTCCCTTTTAGCTCAGTTATTGATGAGCAGGTTTGGGTGAGCAATTTGGGAACATTTTCCTCAAATAATTTATTGCCAATTTTGAAAAAAGTTTTATTAATTTTTGTCCTGTGCCCAGCGGTATCAATAATATGAACACTTCACTATGGGCTTTCTGCTTCAAGTGAATATTCATGAATACTTTTTGGCAAAAATTGCCCAGCTCTTCTGACGAGTGAACTTCAGAAAGTTTGCAGTAATTCAGCTGAGAGGCTCCCAAAAGTTTATATTTTTTTTCTAAAGACATCCAAGGTTGCTAATAACAACAAGAGGACCTTACCTGAACATTCTGTGAACCTATGATAAATCCTTATAAACACAGTCAGTAAAACCAACAAACAAAACAAACAAAAATACCAGAAGACAATACAATAATAGTAAATAACTAGGCAGCACAAAATTAAACCAAACTCCCCATTTGTCTTTAAGCATCACCCCCAATAATGTTTGCTTCTTCAGCATCCTCCTGAGACGATGTGCCCTGAGGGTCAGCTGATATGCAGTATTTTGGAGCAAGAGGGGGAGTGCATGGCAAGAAGAGGGCTCCTGACAGAGAACACCTTATCACACTTCAGCATCTCCTCTCCATGCTCCATTTTTCTCCTTTTCTTTCCTTCATGCAGGAACAGCCATGCACTGGAATATCACAGCTCTGTGCCTTTGGCATTGAGCCCGGTGGTGCTAAGGAAAGTTACCTAATGAATGACTGTCTTTGCCTCCATGCTGCAAGTTAATACTGAGATCTTACTCAGCAGAAAGCCAGTGTGGGTAATGGGGATCCCTTCCCTGTGACATACTTCAGTCTCTTAGTCCCATGTGCTTTTATCACAGATCTGCACTACACATGGTGCATGAACTTCTTCTCTGATCTGGATGCAACTCCAAACTGCAAGTTTATGCATCCTAAACAAATGTTACTAATTCTATACACATTCCATCGTTCACCTTTACTGCAGAAAGTAGAAACCAAATGTTTTTGCCGGTCTCTAAAATCAACATTAACCAAGATGATCAGGGGAGCTCTAGCCATGAAAAACATTGGGGAAAAACAGCTCTAGAACCTAGTGACATGGAGAAAAGCCAAACTCCCATCCCGCACCAGCCTAGAGAAAACTGGAATATGAAATGGCAAAATGTTGACTTCAACCAGCAAACAGATTGAACTAGTCCAGCAAGTAGAGAGGTAGTCTGGACAGGCTTGAAGTCTGCAAGAGCTACTGAGACAGAGAAAGAAGGTGCTGCATGGTAGGAAAGACAGTCATGCATAATGGCAAAGGATATAATGGAAAAAGTAGAAGGCAGATTGTTAACAGAAGCAGAGAAAGCAATGATCCAACAATATCCAGGAGCCTGCAAGTAATCTTCAAGTAACGCTCAGAGCAAAGTTTCACATAAATAACATCGGACAATGAAGATTTTTAAGCATGGTGTTCCAGTAATTATGGCGAAATTAAGCGGAGGTACAGACAGCACCCAGGATGGAGGAGTTATGGATAAACAAGGTCTGCACAAGAAAAATGGCCCAAAGAGAGTTATTCAAGATTAATAACATGGTTATTGGAGGCACTTTGTTCAAATGTAAGGACATTCATAAATACTCCTGGACATCACCAGATGGGCACACAGTGAACCAGATTCATCATGTTGTTGTTATGTCACGTGTTGTCAGCAATGAGCCAGGTCAGCAAAACAGCCAAACTGAACTATCCAGCAATGTGAGAGTTTTCCATAGAAATTTCTCTTGGAATCATAGAATCATAGAACTGGAAGGGACCTCGAGAGGTCATCTAGTCCAGTCCCCTGCACTCATGGCAGGACTAAGTATTATCTAGACCAGGGGTGGCCAACTGGTTTCTCTGGAGCCGCATGCGGCTCTTCAAAAGAAAATATGTGGCTCCTTCCAGGAGCCAACTCTGGGGTGGGGAAATGGTGGGTGCTCAGCACATAGATCCGTGGGAAAAAGCCCTACTCTGAAGGCGAGGTTATAAAAACGTGCCGCACTGATGTGATTTCAATCCTGTCACCAGAGAACGAGAATCTGCAGCTTTCACGCCACACAACAGAACGCAGAATCTCCACCTGAACAGTGACATCGAATCGCACCTGCACTCCCACCTTCCACCGTGGGAGTCTTTGAGCACTGCTTTGGATGAGTCGTGCCATGCACAGGATAAACCTCAGTGATCAGTATTTGTCCAGACTGTGTCTGACGACTGTGTTGTAAGGGAGGAACTCCTGGATATCGGGCCACTAAAGGACAGAACTCGTGGATGAGATCTAAAGGAGGCATTGATGTTGTTAGTTGCGAAACACCATTTCCCTTTATAGAAGCTCACTGCCATTGCAACAGACGGGGCTCTGTCCATGTGGGGATCTGTGAGTGGGTTAGTAGGGCTTTGTAAGTCTGACGAGAGCGTTCCCGAATTTTGGACATTTCACTATTATTCATCAACTTTTTGTCCTAATTTGCAGGGCCGGCTCTAACGTTTGTGCTGCCCAAAGCAGCGTGCCGAATTGCCGCCGCGGCCGGCTTTAGGGCAGACCTGCTGCCGAATTGCTGCCACGGATGGCCGGACTGCCGCCCCTTCTGCATTTCCGCCCCAAGCACCAGCTTGGAACGCTGGTGCCTGGAGCCGGCCCTGCTAATTTGCGATGGGAAAAATCTCAATTTTTTCCTCAGGACTAGAAAACCATTCTCTATTAAACATGATTTTAATCAGACCGGAGTTTGTTCTGAATTGTACTTTTCAGAGTTTGTCAAGAGTGCTCAGAGCCAGGGAGGGGTGTTCTTTGACATGCTTAATACAGATCTCAAGAAATAAATACATTAATCAGTGCTATCTCTGGAGAGTGAAGGGTTTCCATTTTCCTAGCTTTTACACATTCCGAAATTTGGAGGAATCTGAAGAACAACTGATCGTGAGAGTATTGGCAGTTGTCTGTGGCAAAGGCTATTTTGAGGAAGCAGGAGTCCGCAGACCCACTGAATAAGAGGATTTGTAAGATCGAATGAAGTAAAGCTGTTTGATAAATAGGAGGAAAAAACAAGGCTGACCAGCTGTCCTGATTTTATAGGAACTGTGCCAATATTCGGGGCTTTGTCCTAGGTAGGCACCTATTGCCCCCCACTCCTCCTGTCCTGATTTTTCACACTTGCTATCTGGGCACCCTAGAAAAAACTCACAAATATTTTTTTAAAATTAAAAAAACAACTGATTTCAAAAATGTTCATGAAATGGGTTGGGGTTTTTTTTATACCAAAAACATGTGGTTTCAAGGAAGATTTTTGCCTCCTTTCCCCAGCTGTAAATGGGGCTAATAAAACTTACTCACATTAACTAGCTCCCACAATGATGAATGTCCTAGAAATTACACAGATGACAAACAAAGATCGATTGAGAGATGGCTCCAGGTTTAATGAGGTAATGTATACAAAGCACTGTGTAAATGGAAATTGCTGAATTGCTTTACACACACACACACACACACACACACGTATTAAATACCATAATTATAGTAGGTGGAGGGGATCCCAAAGTCAGCAGGCTCCCACTCAATCAATGATTGTATGGCAAAATTTTGTGCTGTTAACTCAATATAAATATCAGCGGGGTGCCCAGCTGTTGGAACGCCAGAGCTCCTTTTCTGCACATAATGCAACAAGAAAAATTCAGTGGTGAGACCAGCCCTGCTTTTCTATTGTTAAACGGACTTATACAGAACTGTTTTCCTCTTCCCGTCTCCCCCACGTTATGTGATTTGATGCTTTTTTTTGTTGCTATGCCTCAGGGTTTTAAAACCAGTCTTCCTAATAGGGCTAGACATAATTCAGAGCCTTAATGATAGATTAAATACCAAATACCTTAACATTTGAGAAATGACATTTATTATACAGAGTTGTAAATAGAGAAAAAAATTACAATAGAGCACAGTGTAGATCTTACATAAACGGCACTAGTTCTGTGTAATGACTATGATAATGTCAGTGCTAACAAGCAGATAATTGGCATCATTGAGATAATTTTTGGCACCTTATGCAGAGGGGAAACTGCTCTGCATAATTATTTTACCTAGGAATATTCTTTATTTAACAGATCTATTTGCATAACGGTTGGAACTTTCTGTAAGCTATAGGAAGTGTTTAACATGTTGATTTGTTTTATCCACTAAATAATTGCTTATTCATGAGAACTGGCACCTGAAGACTTTAGTAATTGAGCTAGAGTGACCCAGTGGAAGCAACAACAACATACTGGATCTACAGGTCCAAACAGAGGCAAAATTTGTGGACCACTGACAACCACCTAATAGACTTTTATTGCTGTATAAAACTGCCATTTATTGTAGCAAAACTTTTTTTAAACTTTTTCAAAATTGATAAATTCACTGTTGATCTGTATGTAAAACTCACCTGCTGGGGTGCTCAGTGTCCCAGGTACAGACAGGTAGAACACACCTGCTGGGCTGTTCAGCGTCCCAGGTACAGACAGGTAGAACACACCTGCTGGGCTGTTCAGTGTCCCCAGGTACAGACAGGTAGAACACACCTGCTGGGCTGTTCAGTGTCCCAGGTACAGACAGGTGGAACACACCTGCTGGGCTGCTCAGTATCCCGGGTTCATACAGGTAGAACACACCTGCTGGGCTGTTCAGTGTCCCCAGGTACAGACAGGTAGAACACACCTGCTGGGCTGCTCAGCGTCCCAGGTACAGTGTTGACGCTAGCTCCCCTTGAGTTCGTGCGCTAACAAGGGTAGTGTAGCCACAGTGGCATGGGCAGTGGCATGTGATAGCCACCCTAAGTACAAGCCTGCTGGGACCCCATGGGTATGTACTTGGGCAGCGGCTCCAGGTTGCCGCTCAGTGCGCTCGTGCTACCACAGCTACGCTACAGGTTTTAAGCTAGCTGGGTGGCAGCATCTGTGGGAGCAGGGAATGCACCTCAGCGCCAAGTGTGGACATAGCCTAAGAGTGGTTAGGAATCCTAGGACTGGAAGGGACCTTGAGAGGTCATCTAGGTCAGGCCCCTGCATGGAGGCAGGACTAAGTGCTTTTTAGCCCATCCCTGGGCGGCTCTTTAACTCCTATTAACCAATCTCCTAATGCAGCATGAATCTACCTGTGAAATACACCCAAGTATTTAGAGGGCTGCTAGTTCCTTTAGGTGCATATGTAGTTGCAAATCTAGGTTGTGTTCCGAATACATCCCAGAATGATGTTCGCTTTTTTTGCAACAACGTAATACTATTCACTCAGACTTAGCTCGTGATCTACTGTGACCCCCAAATCCCTTTCTGCAGTACAAGTGAACAGTATTACACTGTTGCAAAAAAGCAAACATCATTCTGGGGTGTATTAGCAGGAGTGTTGTAAGCAAGACACGAGAAGCAATTCTTCTGCTCTACTCCACGATGATTAGGCCTCAGCTGGAGTATTGTGTCCAGTTCTGGGCGCCACATTTCAGGAAAGATGTGGACAAATTGGAGAAAGTCCAGAGAAGTGCAACAAAAATGATTAAAGGTCTAGAAAACATGACCTATGAGGGAAGATTGAAAAAACTGGGTTTGTTTAATCTGGGGAAGAGAAGACTGAGCGGGGACATGATAACAGTTTTCAAGGACATAAAAGATTATAACAAGGAGGACGGAGAAAAATTGTTCTCCTTAATCTCTGAGGATAGGACAAGAAGCAATGGGCTTAAATTTCAGCAAGGGTGGTTTAGGTTGGACATTAGGAAAAAATTCCTGACTGTCAGGGTGGTTAAGCACTGGAATAAATTGCCAAGGGAGGTTGTGGAATTTCCATCATTGGAGATTTTTAAGAGCAGGTTGGACAAACACCTGTCAGAGATGGTCTAGATAATACTTAGTCCTGCCTTGAGTGCAGGGGACTGGCCTAGATGACCTCTCGAGGTCCCTTCCAGTTCTACGAGTCTATGATTCTATATTAAACCCAGCATTAGCATTCTCTCTGAACTGCAGGGGCTCTCAACTGGGACACAAAGCAAGCTATTATATCTGCATGACAAAATGACATAAAATTGCTAAGTTACACTTTACAAACTCAAGGGCATAGTCTCTTATTTAACTCGAGTGTTCAAAACAAAGCATGCATGTATGTGGTATGTGAAATACCATGGATAAACAGTTCATCCATAAGACACTCAGAGGAGAACACTAATGGGGCAATGACGGGCACTAATAAGTGCCTTACCGATCAGTCCAAAAATATCCATGGGATGTCTGTTTGAGAAATTAACAAGCCACCTATTTATACCATTAAAAGATAAATCAAATCACTGGGGTCACTCCTATGCATTCTCTGCACCCAGGCGTTTTACAGTGATATTATACAGCACCACATCAGGCTGACTTTATATGGCCGATGATATTTCCTTAATTAAACCTTATCAGCTCTTTCCCATAAGAATCTGCCATTCAGTGGTGCCACCGGCCAATCCGAAATAGCCAGGTGAAGCAGTGAAAAGCTTACTCTTCAAGAGAAAGAACTGCTGCTGCACCAGCTAACGAAAGACTCATGCTCACTGGGGCTCGGAGGAGGGCTTATCGATTCATAGTTCTGGAGAGGAGCCGCGTATTTTCCTTAGAAGGGAATAATCATCATCACAGGCAGAAGTTGAGTGCAGACATCACAGACAGGGAGAGGGAACCACATTGAACTCACCTTGTCCTTATGGGTACTAACGATCAACTTGACCATAACCATTATTATGGTCATGTTATTCTGGTTACATTCTGCTGAAGAGTCCTTGGGGACAAGGGAGGAAGGCAGGGAAAAAACGGTGATTTCAAAGGGAGCCGATCAGCAGCTCTGAAACTCAGGAAATGTGGATTGATCAGCTCAGCTTCAAAACTGTCAGCCTCAATAAATTGAGAAGAATCCTAAACTGCCAGGAAGATGGATTACTTAGTGCTTCCCCAGCTCTAGCCTATGTGATTCTGTGGGTGCAAGTCTGGCCCCAGGAATTCACCCTATGTGTTTATTTTGCAACGTAGAAAGTGTTAGCGGCAAACACAGAGGAACATGCTTACACAATTAATGCTCTTGAACAAATGGCTTGTTTACAACCTAGCTGCCTCGGTTGCCCCATTTGCACAGATCCTCATCCCAAACCTGGCTCTGTGTGGGTGAGTGAGAGAGAAAGAGAGAATATTATTCCCTCAGGCACTTGTGAGCTTGCAGAGAGTAGTTAGTTATGATCCATGTTACCTCAGCTCTGAGATTTGCGATGAAAGGTAAACCTCTCTTTAGTTTCTCAAGGTCCAATGCATTTAAATTATGCACTTCATTGCATTGCAATTAAGCAGGGATATGCAATAAAAAGGATGATTAGTGTGATTCGTACATGCAAATGCACAGTATTTATAATTGGGTCAATATATAGAGAACAAGTAAATATTATTAACATATTTAACTATGGAGACAAGTGCTTGTTTCATTGCCCAAGATCAGTCCTGACATGTCCGCTCACTGGCCTTCGCTCAGCATCTATGCACTGTCTCTTCAATTGCTTTCCAAGACATTTGGAAACATTTAAGATGCTAGAAGCAAACCTCGGACTCTTAACACAAGGACATGACTGGACCAGCTCCAGGTGTACTCTGGTGCTTTCCCTGTAAGTCTCTGAGCCTGCAACCACAAGGGTTTTTTCCTTTGCAGCCTCTGACGCAGTGAAGCGCATCCGCATCCCTGACAGACTGTACAATATACATCACACCCAGATTTGTCCCCATACAATTCCAAAGCAACGTCAGAGTCCTGGCTCAAATGGAATGTTCTTTACCAAAATCACAGAATGTTCATCAACATAAACATGATCAATGGGCTTCTGAGCAGTTCTGAAGCATAAACCCCGCACTGGAAAAGTTCAAATTCCCCCCAGGTTACTAGCTGACACTTAGTTGGCTTCTCCATCGCTGTTTCCGAGTGGGCTGGCAAACAGTTTCTGTAACTAGGAAAGCACCAGATATTCCCCTGACAAACACTAGACATCCAGCAAAGCATTCTTGACCCTTGGAAAGACGAAAACACCAAAGGAGATTCTAGCACTGTCTAAAAGTTCCATGGTGCCAATGAAAGCTACTAAGGCCAGGCCTCTTGCATCCCTGACCCTGTGCAGTGTGCGCCTAGTGTCTCTACTTTGATTTAAGGAGATGAATCAGAGCTTTTTTTCCATACTGTGGCATCATTATAACTGTGGAGCTTTGTCAGAAATAGATGTGACTGTAAATACAACCTGTCCAAAGCTCCATCACATCCCCGAAGCCCCCGTTCAACAAGGTACTTACACACACCCCTGGTTTGCAGGGTGTGAGCACCCCTGCTGACTTCCAAAGTAATTATCTGCTTAAGTATCTTGCTGAATCAGAGCCTTAGGTATGATTTGCTAGCCGTCCTGTCCAACTCTGTCCCTGTCAGAGTGCAAAGCCCCTTTGCCGTTGAGCAGTGAGAGATTTCTGATGTGATTAGTTCCTGACGTTTGTAAATGGAAGCCCTATTTCACAATTCTGGCACCCAACACCAGGCCTCCTAGTGATGGTGAGAGGAACTACTCCTTGCCAAATAAACCCAGTATCTAGGGAGGATTGTGATGGATTCGCGATACAGACCCTTTTGGCTGGTCGGGATTCTGCTTTCAGCAGATCATGGTTCACCATCTGGCTGCGAGGCAGAGTCTGTGTTTTGTGCTTTGCAGACATAATACATATTATGACTTAATTTAACTTCTCTTAGGTTTTCTGTGACCCTCTGAAGCAAGTCATGGGTGAGACACACAGCACAGTTAACAGCAAGCTCAAGGCACAAGTGCAGCATTTGTCCAAATTCACAATGCTGGCAACTTTAGAGTCCATTGTGCAGAAAGACAGTGGTTTGAACTGAACCCTTCAAGCACCACCTGAAACACATTCCGCACTGTTACCTGCCGCCAAGTTAGAGCCCTGCAGCCAGTCGCCCAGCTCAAAGGAAGCTCTGGTCTTTGCTCTGCGTGGCATGCTACAGGTGCACACACGAGATGTGTGGGCTTGAACAACGGTCAGCAGAGATTCTTTGGTTGTTAAACTGGGATGCACAGTAGAGGTGGCCATCAGTCAAGTGCAGACACTTACAGCAGGGCTGGATGTTGCCACATGTGCACACATGAAATCACCGCTGCCTGGAACCCTCCAGCGTGCTAAGAGTGTCCCAGGGCTAGGACAGCAAGTGGGGCTGCCGCTCACAAGAGCTAACTGCACGAGGGAAAGAGGGTGGTTGGTCTTGTGGATAAGGCACCACTGGAGACCTGGTTTCTATTCCTGACCTGGCCATAGACTCCCTGCAGGACATTGGCCAAGCCTTTTAATCTCTCTGCACCCTTCTCCCACACCTCTGACATGGTGACAATACTCCCTTCCCCACCCTGTGTCTGCCGTGTGTGTTGGGACTGTCTTTTACACTGCTTTGCACACTGTAGTCCTCATCTCTGTTGGGTGCTAACGTAATAATCCGAAGTAGAAAGATGCTTGTGTAGCTCCTTGAAGGCAAGGACGAGAAACTTACAAAGTGATGAGGAAGAAGGAGTTCTTGCCCCCTGCTCTTAGCCTTCACATTCAGGGGCGCTGAATTTGCTCACTGAGTTGGAACTCTGTGACATGTAGGAACAGAAAGATTTGCTTCTTTTTGCTACAAACACCTGTGAGGCTTGAAAGCTGGAAAAGAGGCGGACCCATTTCAAACAGGGATGGTGAAAAGAACTTGATGAAAGAAGGCCTAGTGGTGTGATATTGGTTACTTGCAACACAATGGATGGGTTTCCACGGGAAACAACCAAAGCTGCAAGAAAGAATTGGGAGCGGGGAAATATGGCCTCACTGTCAGTTCCTGGAGCGGTACATAACGGAACATGACAGGAACAAAGACAGGCTGACGGCATGAGGAGCATCTGTATTTCAAAGAAGGAATTTGTTCAACATAGCAGAGTACACTGAAAACTTCAAACAATCAGAGCTCATGATAAACAAACGGCACTGATAGAAGCAGTTAAAGTAGTGCAAGAACCAACAAGCTTTACGGGAGGAATAGCTGATGTGGAGTGGAGCAGAAGTCTTTTGGAGGAGAAATAAAACCCAGGCTCTAATAATTCATGACCATTAAATAAGCTGTGCAAATCATAAGTGATCAATAATACATGGGAAATGTCATCTCTTTCGCCATTTGTGAATGTCCGAAGCTTGTCTCAGATTTGTTTGTGAGGTGAAGATATTTGGCAAATAATGTTGATGACTGATTCTTGAGCTGCAGCTGGTTTCCACTCTGCAATGTTCAAAATTCACGAAGTGGGAGCTGTTTGGCCTGGTGAGCTGGTGGGATCCTGTTCACCCGGTGGGGGTGTAAAACTTGGGATCCGGTTTCCTGGAGTGAATACTTGTGATTATTCATTTGAAATTCGCTTTTTGTGAATATTCGTTTAAAGTGCACGGTTTCTGTCAAATCCGCTCCCTAGGGTAGCCATGAAACATGAACACCATTGGGGCCAAAGCAGATCCACGGAACAGCGCGCATAAACGCTGATGGATATTGTTTGCACCATTTATGCAGCTTATTGTTAATATAATCGGCCCATCAACTAGTAAGAGAATCCCCAGACAATGAGTTCAGGCAGCCTTGCCAGAGACTCTTGAAAACGGGTCTCTGCAAACGCGGTCTGTGCCAGCCCTGGCAATCTAGCTGGTGCTGGCGCTCAGAGCACAGGGCTGGGCTGACAATGCAGTCACTAGCAAGAGGCGTGGTTCAGTGATTTGACAAGGAACAAAGATTTAAGTTGATTTTAATGGTGCTGCTTTTGGCCTGGGTGCCAACAAGGAGATGTTAAACGTTTTTAAATTGATATTGAAAATGCAAGTTCTGAATTAGCTGCTGCTGACGGATCCTGCTCACCAAGTGGCACAGAGTGGCACCTGTCAGAGCAGATGTTTGTGTCTTTGCGGAACACAACCATGGGAGATTGTGCTTCCTGAACACAAAGCTACCTGGTCCCGACCCCAACCTGCGGAGAACAAACAGCCCACTGTTTCCACAACTGACTGTGACGATTTCTATGGCTAGGGACTCACTGAACTATGATAAAATAGGAAGGATATTAATCAAATTCTCCTTGAGAAATGAGAAATGTCAAAGCCTCTAAGACATAGTGTCTCAGCTGCAGCTCATTCATCCTTCTAACAGCTATAACATCCTTAGCATCTTTTGCATGAGGATCTCCAAGCAGTTTAGACTGCATGCTACTAAAACAGTAGCACTGCATCATTAATGCTGAGCGTGCATTCATTCCAATGTAAAGGAACGGCTGCAGCAACAAAGAGTGATACGTCCAGGTTTAGATTCCACAAGGGATAGAGGATGATAAGCTAATACCTGCATGCAGTACGACCAGAAGACCATCATCACTCAGAATAATTTTGACTTCTGCAATTTCAGTGCTTGACGTTGTAACCTTAATGTTGCATTGCTGTTAGCTGGGATATACACTTTCTGTGTTTGAATGTCTATATTTTTTACATTTTGTTTTGGAAAGAAAATCAAAAATATCACCTGGCTCAGCACAGCTGTTGGATTCCCCAACGGAGCTTGTGCATTCTTTGAACTCACAAGTGTGTACATCAGTGTGCTAAACTAGTTGTGCACTTAACTACCTTCACTCTTGCCTGTGCGTATGTGTTTGTGTGTGCATCTGCAGAATTAAGGACAGGGTTTGCTCTAGATGCTCAATATGCAATTTCCAGTTAGCCACATCTTTGTTAAATCAAATTCAATTTCTTTCCAAACAAGGCACTCATGTAAGATCTTCAGTGAAGACTGAGTTAGGATGCATCTGCTTTGGAGGGTTATGGGAGATATTTAACTGTACAATAGCTTTTGTTTACTGGTGAGGTTAGTCTAACCTTTATTCTGTTGTATCTATTAGGAGGAATAGCCTGTACCAAGGACATTCATTCTCTCAAGGCAGTCAGACTGGCCAGTAACATTCTGCAAATTGCTGCATTCTGTGTTTTTTATAAATCTGATGCACAAACTGAGATTTCTCAGCTATCACCTGGAGCTTCCAATGCAGCAAGGCCTCCCTGTTTCCCTCCCCCACTTGCTGGCGTGCAGACCCCTTGGAGCATGCCAGCACTAAAAGCTCCAACATTTCCAGTAGATACCGTCCATCTACTGCATTAACAAATCTAAAATGCCTGACTTAAATCATAGTTTTCACCTAGCTAGAGACAGGGCCCAACCTTCTTAGGGAGTAGGAGGTGATAGCTGGAAGTCGCTTTGCCCTTACTCATTCAGGGATCATAATTACTGCATCCAGTTCCGTCCACAAGTTCTATACCACTTTTTTTTTTAATGGCTCCACCAGGCCATCTATCTCGGGTACAGAGACCACACTCACTCCTGTTTGATTTTTCTTCTTTTCAATTCCCAAGTCAGCTCTAGTTCAGTGGGTAGATTTATTACTGCTCCTCTATGCTCCCTGGCTTCATGCCATGGAAAGGAAAATACTAGTTTGTACAAAGTTCTAAATAAAAGGCAACTTAGTCCCTCAACTACACTCATCCTCTATTGGGAGAGGGTTGTACATAGTGCATACAAGTGTGTGTGTGTGTGTGTGTGTGTGTGTGTGTGTGTGTGTGTGTGTGTGTGTGTGTGTGTGTGTGTGTGTGTGTGTGTGTGTGCGCGCACGCGCGTGCGTGTGGGTGGTATAGGAATTTAAAATCTTTTAATTTCAAGGTCACCCTTTTTAAAGCAATTGGCCAGACCCTGGAAGTACGGTAACATTGCTCCAGTACTTCTGTACTGCGGGACTAGTCATTATAATAAGGTGCCCATAATCACACAAAAGGAGGCTGCTAAGAGGTGGGATGAGTATGAAGCATCAGGAATCTGTTTGAGCAAATGGAGCTAAATGCTGTGCCGAGGTACAAAGCCTTTCGTCTCCCGAGCCCCGGTTCAAGTCTGGCCCATGTTGGGGTTACTGGGAGTGTTACCAGCACAGGGCTGTTCAGTAGCATTTGGGAAATGAGAGGGTGGGTCTCCGTCCAGTTCCTAGGTGACATCACAGACGTCAGGCTCACAGTTGGCACTCACTTGGGACAAATCATGGGCTTTTCTGTGCACTGGCAATTTCCAACAAGCGGGAAAATGATGTTTCGAGTTGACCCCAAAAAGAAATTCTTCAAAATTTTCAGTGAATGAAAAAGTTGAAAAAAACCCACATTGTTTTGGGTCAAATGATTTTGAGCATTTTAAACATTTGTTAACAAAACCAAAGGAAATTTCTAAATGAAAAGTCATTTCAAATTGAAAAAATCTGCACATTTTGTTTAAAAAATATCAGAACAAAACATTTTGATTGTTTACTGAATTTTCTTTTAAATTTTTTTTTTTTTGACCAACACTCTTCACTGAAATCGACACTTTCTTGCAAAATATTCGGGTCACCCTGAATCTGCATTTTTTGACCACGAAATGTTTTGGTCGAAAAAGGTGCCCCAGCTCTACCATGAAGCAGGTAGACCCAGCAGGGAGACCCAGGACAGAACCATGGCTCTGGACGCCCAGCTCCTCTTTGGCCCTCGGAAGCAGACTGTCCCCGGAGGAGCTGCAGCGACGTGTGGGAATATGCATGGAATGGCCGGTGCTGTACCTGTCTGTGAACACTTCTGTAGGCTGAGCAAAGGGCACAGAGCAGGGGCTCCTTCCATTTCCTCCCACGAGCAAATTGTGTGCCAGCCACCTTCCTATCCCCTGCATTTGAGGAACTTCCTGCAGCACCCCCCAATCCTCTCCTTCATTCCAGGGACACCTTATGCCCCCAGTTCCCTCCTTTCCTCCATGCCAGGGTCCCCCATTCTCCCCTCGTGCCAGTGGCTCTATGTCCCCACCTTCCTCTGTGGTTTTAAAGGCTACATTGGGTGGTATATCTACAAACACATGTATCTCTCTTAGCTGTAGCTTTAAATTTTTCTGGCCCAATTCTAAGTTTTCTTTTGCTTTAAATATTTAATCCAAAAGACCTGTCAGTTCCTCCTCCCAGAGATATAGTAGCTCTGGGCTTCAAGTATAAATCTGTGTTTCCAAGAATAAGTAGAGTCTAGAATGCACACAGTGTTCAGGACCGAGCGTTCTGCCCAGATGTTGAGTGTGTCCCTCTGGAGGAAACCACTCTACCCTGGCTGGTTAGGAAATGCACAGCCTGTACTGAAGCCCTCTTGACAGGTTATTTTGAGGAGAATAATGGGGTCCTGTTGTTTCACCATGGATGGTTTTCTTTGGCTGATGGAGCCCTTCTTGAGTCAAGATATTGAGGAGAGGACATCATTGATCTAAGCAGGTTGTCAGTGAAGGAAAAGTTGTAATTGCCGCGGTAGTTTCACTGTAACATACCAGCCTTGAAGGGAAATTAAAGTTTGTAGCTAATGGGGTTGTATGATTCTTCAACCTTTGATGTATTGAATCTAGAGCGCCCTGTAGAATACTGATTCGATGCACAAAGGATCATTTTTTAACAGATGCTGTATGTCCTGTTTCCTCGGATCTAATTATTTTTCGAACCCAATATGCAGTATCTGTGGTGGGGAATATCCCTATGGGAAAGGAATTGTGAACAACGCCCGCAGATGGTATCTATTTAGCCAAACCAGTATTTCTCAACCTTTCCAGGTTTGCGACCTGTTATTTGACGTTCAACATTTTTTTTTACCCCCTTTAAGTTTACTGTACAAGGAAGAGTCAAACACATATGAACGATAACAACGATACGCCTATATAATGGGTTTGTGGGCGTGTTTCAAGGGGTTGACAAAGAACACTTGCCTGTGAAGTGTAAGGGCATGAGGGGACTGGGGAGTGAGATTCTCTTTGCTTTAGACTACAATACAATTTTCAGTGCCTCACAATCCCCCCCCGCCGCCGCCTATTGCCTTTTGTGACCCCCTTGTGAGCCCCTCTGACTGAGAAACACTGATGAGAACGGAGTTCAGAGACCAAAGAGGAATAAAATACAAGAATCAGAAAGAAAATGCATGTCAAAGCCCCCGGCCTTGAGGCAGGGGAGAGGGGATGTGCTATGAGCATGGCTGCAATGCCTGGGTACCAGAAAGAACCCGTTGGCTCTTCAGGCCAGGAGTCCGCTGACTGAACTCTTAGGATGCCAGGGTGTTCTCATTTCACACTGGGCATGAGGGAAGGGGCAAGCAAACATTGGTTTGGCAGATTGATTGCTTTCAAAATGGTGGCTACTTGACGCTGCGGAGAGGTTTGGAATGTTCCAGAGTCGCCGGCTCAGTGAGGAGAGAGCAGAGGAGGTCCATGGCAAATGCAGTCCATCACAGGGATACCACTGCCACCACCTCAGAGCGCCAGACAGATGAATTCAGATACAGACCAGATCCTCAGCGGGTGTAAACTGGCTTAGCTCCAAGCGCCAGGTGCACGTGAAGTAGTTTATGCTTAGAGCACTCTGCTTTCACACTGTATCTGATGCTGCCAGATTCGTTCAGAGAGAATCTGAATTTAACACAAGAAGCATCAGTTTGAAGCTCGTGAATTCAGCGTCAGTGTGAGTGCTGGTCGCGGCTCAGGCTACAATGTGTCATGCTGCTGCTTGGACATGATTACCTTAAAGAAGCAATTAGCAATCTTTTTAAGCCCGATTGCCAGCTCCCTCATTAATCACTTGCAGTTATAAAATAGAAATCTGCAAAACAATTGGTCCCAAATGACCACTAAACAAAAATGTTAACAACACTCAGCCTTTTTTGGTTTTAGAAACCAAGTGAGGTGAAGCGCTTTGGTCATCACAGAGCTGAGTTCTGTGCAGGACTGACTCTGCTGAGCATGTCTCCTGGGGAAGGGGAGGGTTGTGTATTCACTGAAAACTGTTCACTACCCCGATGTCTCGCTGCCTGCATCTCACAAGGTTTTGGCTTTCCAAGCAGCCTCCTATTATAGCAGGCAGCCCAGGCGATATATCTTACGATGCTTTCACAAAGACGCTCTAATTCTGTGTTAGGAAGATGCTCTCTCTAATTACTTCAGCTAATTAGCTCTTCACAGCCACCTCAGATTAAACAGACGGGAGAAGAAGCCCATGAGGACATTTCACTGTCTTTGCCCACCTCCGTCCAGCCCGTTAATGACGCCTCGCTAGGTGACCCTTGCATTGTGGGTGAGGGTAGAGGCTCATCTTGCTACACTCTAGGTCAGTTCAAACACCGGAGCTCCTAAATCCCTGCTGAGGACAGCGGGCAATTTAGACCTGAGTGCAGCAACTAATTAAATCAATATGAGATAATGAACAGCAATTAGAGGTCCAGCTAGGCACATCTTCTCTTGTAAATACTGTTTCTCTCCCAACGGGAAGCTCTTTTTTAATAATCTGTTTGTGTTTCATTTCCAGGAGCCATAATTCCCCAAAGAAGCAATTTGGGGAAGTGATTTGTTTGTCTGTATAATTGCCAAAGCATTTAGTTAGACTTGTTTGTTTTTCTTAGCTCCTGTTACTCCCAGAAAGAAACAATGCACTTATTTTGTTAATAGCTTAGTTCCCGTCAGACTCCTTGGTGTTTTGTGCGTCACAAAGGACCTGATCGAAGGCCCACTGAAGTCAGGGGGAGTCTTTCCAACGGCTTTTGGCTCAGGCTTATCGTTTGGAGGGTGGCACCATCAGAAGAGACAGCCCCTTTCGAATCAGTAGGTTCCTGGCCAGCAACAAAGACAAAAGAAATGTACTTGCTCCAAGGGGTAGTGATGAGTCTTATGGAACAGAGGAACTGACCAAATAGGTCAGATCAGGTGTTCCATCTAGTCCAGGGTCTGGTCTCTGACAAGGCCCTACCAACAGATGTTTTCCGGGCAGGCTATGGGAATTTTCCTCCTAACTGTCAGTGGTTGGCTCTGAAATCTGAAGACTTCTCTTGTATTTGTGTCCTATATAATGTGCTGTGGATGTTTTCATGATGCCTATAAATGCCTAATCCTCTCCTGAACTCTGCTCTGCTCTTGCTTTCAGTGATATCTGGTGACAGTGAGTTCCACAGGTTGATTTTGTGTTGTGTAAAAAAGAATTTCCCTTTAGTGGATTACAATTGTGGCATTTCATGGGATATTCCCTTGTTCCTGTCTTATAAGAACAGCTAAAATGGAGCCCCCTCACAAATACATTGGCTATCTCTGTCCCATTTATTGGGTACACCCTCACGTTCCTTGCTATTCATCTCTTCTCTCAACTAAGTAGGCTTTTCACTCTCTCCTCAGATAGGCGACTTTCCAGCCCTCTCATCATTTTCACTGACTCTCCCTTGACTGCTACCTTTTTTTCAGTGGTGGGGTGACCAGCACTGACCACACTGTCCTGGTGAGTGTTTCCATCAGTTTCTAGCCCAGCAGCAGTCTCTGGGTCTGTGGACCCTCCTCAGAGCCTTGCTGCTGCTCGCTGGGTAGACATCCCCTGCGTGGCCTTGAGCTGACTTTGTGGTCCTTGGTGGAGTTTCTTTTCATGTTTTAAGGCCAGGTGTGGCGCTGATTTTACAGCCAGTTAATGACACGAACATGAATGTCTCGTGGTGAAATGCACCCCTGGGCAGAGAGCCAGTCCTCCAGGCTGAAGCAGGACTTAAATCCCACAAGCCCTAGATCTCACTTACATGGCACCTAACTAGGCTTTGTGCTGGCGCTCTGCCTGGGGGTGAATTTCTGCCTCTGGGAACTGAGGCCCATGGTTCCTCTCCTCTTTATGTGCCTGCACTGACCAGACAAACCCCCTGCAAGCTGAGCACATGTTGCTATTGTACGGCAGTGTCGCTAGCCACTGACCATGTGAGCACTCCTGAACAGAATGCTCGCCACCATCCAGTCAGATTAAATTGCAATAACCTTTCAAATTAAACCAAGCTCCTTGTTTATTAGCAGTTAAATGCTTCCCTGAGTCTTTGAGCTATGGCAGGACATAGGACACTTTGTATACAATCACATAATTGGAGAGCTATTGCTTGTTTAGCTTTGAGCCAATTAAACGGCAGCCAGGTTATAGTCCATGTACATCTTAAATATGGCTCTAAACACTTTCTGCAGGGATTAGTTATTATTTAATTCAGCTGCGCTGCAGACTCTGTGCTGTGCCAGGCATTGCTTCTGAGAGACACCAAGTGGAAAGGTTTTGTATCTTTCCTGTGTGGCGGGAGATCAGGAAAAGGCGGGGACCTGGACGCGGCCCTGGGGAGTTCTAGCGGTTGGCTTATTGCTGGGTCACTTGAGGATGCGGGGTTTGCAGTCATACATGGTACCCGCCACTATCTCTCTGTGAGAGGGTCTGTATTCCGCCCCACATGCCAGCCCAGTGCTGGGGTGCACTTGGAATCGAGCCCCATGTCAGAAATCATGACCTGGGTGGAAAACGTGAACTTTTCATTCAGGACATTTTTGTCCAAATGTTTTTCAGGTTTTACTGTATTAAAAACCCAAATCAAAACCAAACTCTCTTCAGAAGATTCCTGTCAAGCAACAGCATCTGTGTGGCAGCTCTCCATGGCCAAGGCTTCCTCCTTCCCCCCGGCTCCTCACCTTTCCCACTGGCATTGAACCACCGAGTAAACGATCAGCAACAATAGCGTAAAGACCACTGGTGACAAAGGAGCTGAGCACACACACAGACTCGCCCTCTCCTTAGGGAGAGCTTGGGATAGTTCTTCCTCTCTCAGCAGTGCTCACAATCTAGGCAACCCTTTCTGGGGAGTGAGGTTTTACTCTGTGGGTTCAACTCACAAAATTGCCCTGACTGGGTCCAGGTTTCCCTGGTTGCCTCCTCGACAAACAGTGTTTTAACCATCCACTCTCCACACCCCAGCCCGGAGCTGAAACTTCCACCCTCATGTGCAAACACAATGGGCAGCACAACCGAGGGACTCTTGTGTACTTACTGGGACGTGGCAGCACTGACTCAAACAGTCTCCTAATCACGGCACCTATGAAGACACTTTAGACAAATAACGTCACTAGTGTAAAAACGTCACTAGTATAATAACGTCACTAGTGTATTTACCCTGCCTGGCACCGCCTCCATACACATCATAGAGTTGCAAGCAGGGCAAAACACACAGGCAGACAGGCAGATAGGCTACTTTTGATAAGAAGAGATGAGCGAATAATTTGCAATAAATAATTTGTCAGGAGAAATTTAACCCCTTTGACTGGAGTATCTCTGAGCAGCTTGCAATTTCCTTGCATTTATCTGTCACTTGTATTTATCAAAAAAAACAATATTTCAGACTTTTCACTCCATGGACTAGTCACGGACATCTGGAATTCAAGCTGCATTGCTCAGCTGTGGTTGGTTTGAGACATCACATGGTATCGTTTGGGTTCATAAAGTCACCACCAGCACAAACCCACATGGAAATGTAGCATTTGGATTCCAGGAACACGTGTGCCATTCAGACTTGAGCACACACATGTCCCTGGAAAGTGAACACCCCCCAGGAAACAAGCATGGACAAGACAAACCGAGTTAGAATTCACAAGCAATGGTATGGAAGATGTTTCACCTTGTTTGTCCGACTCTGCGGTTAAGCCTAGCAGGCTAAACTCCTTTATCTGCTTGGTGTTGTTTCTAAACGCTGTCCCTCAGTCATGTCCTTTAAGGTAATGGTGCCTGATCCAGATGAAGCCGGGCCCCATGGCTACTGGTCAATGGAACCTGCTTGGGTAGCCCAGACACTGAGTCTCCGATGGCTAAATGCCATCCCATGGGGGAAGTCCCCTCATTCCAGCAGCACTCAACACATGCACCATATACAGGCCTTACACATCCCCGAAGTTGCAGCACACGGACCCAGCATGGGGAGCGCTCAGCCCAGCAGCCAAGGAGAGGGAGCATTTAGCAGAGCCATCCTCCCCCTCAGTCCCCCTTACTTTAACCCCTGGTGCACCCCTCCCATGGAGACTCTATTCCCCTGATAGAGAACAAACAGAGCAATCTCAGGGCACCCTCCCCCAGTGCCCTCCTCTATCCTAGCCCAGCCATAGGGCCTCTCCTAGGGGGCTAGATACCAGTCATCAGAGGAAGTGATTTAGCAAGGCTGCTGCCCGCATTTGCTGGTGGGCTCGGCCCTCACTGACTGGTGTGTGCAGGAGACACGGTCACACCGCCACCCAGCCACCCCGGAGACAACCTCTGCAGCATCTTCCCGTTGAAACCTTCAGCCAGATGAGGGACAGCCTCCACTCCCATGCGCTGAAGCTGCTCTTTCATCCTTTGCCCTGAGCATTGTATTGACGGAGCCAGCAAGGTCAGGCAGGGTAACTGGGGGAAGAATGGGCCTGACCCCTCCGCACGCCCTACGGCTCCGAGTCCAGTGTGAGGGGGATGCGGTGCACTGCCATGTGTCTGCCAACAGCTTTCTGCAGGCTGCTGGGAACTGCCCCCCAGCAGCGAGGGAAGTACCACCTGTGCTACATTAGTCTGACACGTATCCAGAACGCCGCCTTTCCAGGGCTGGGGTGTTTTCAGCTGCCCCTGGTAGCTCCTGGCTCTTGCTCACACTGACCCCGGCTTTATTTCGAAGCCAGATTCAAGTCACATTTGCTGCGTGGTTGCTGAAATGTGTTCAGCGGCTCAGGTGGAAATCCTGCGTTGGGGAGGGGACATTCAGAGCCAGCTGAGCTAGCTGCAGACCTGACCAAAGCTTCCGTCCAAATGCCCCATGTTTGCCCCCAGGAACTGCAGGGCTGGAGACACAATTCATTCTGCTGGAGATGGGTAAAGCAGCCGTTGTCCCGCTAGCAAAGCAACGGTACTGAACTACCTGGCCCTCCACTCAGGTGTGCAAGGAACAGTCAGCCACACATTTCACCAACAAAATTCACCATCAGGATACGATCAAAGATGGAGATTTTTCAGCTTAACAATAAAAATATCATAAAGTTATGAGTGGAGCTGAATGAATAATGGACTTTTTAGTTCAAGTCTGAACTGAAAAATCTGGAAAAAATATGTTTTGATTCGAACCGAAAGAAATTTTCTCACTGAATCAAAAAATAATCATTTTGAGTTGACTGAAATGTTTCATTTAGTGTGTTTTATTTATTTTTGTCCATTTTGAGTGTTTCCCAAACTTTTACGTGTGTGCGTGTGTGTGTGTGTATTTTTTAATTGGCCAAATTTGCAATGGAAACAGTATTTTGAAATGAAAAAATCAAAATGAAACATTTTAACTCATTTGAAATTTTGTTTTTGAACCAAAACTATTCATCAGATAGGAGCCTGAAAAACAATTCCATCTCTGGTTACGAGCACCTGGAAATGGCTTGTCACGGCAACATTTGTCATCTGGGCAGCTCCATTACACACATGCGCACACACAGACAGAGCAGGTCTCTATCAGCATACACACATGACAGAGTGCCCTAGTGCTGCTGGGAACCAGACTCGGTGTAATTAACTCCTCGGCATAGCCACTGGCCGTGGCTGTTTCGCTGACATGAATGGCCCATCGGGGGGACACACTGGCTAAGTTGGCAGTGCAGAAGTGCATGCCTGCTGTCTGTAATTGGCAATTTTAGGAGCAGTGAGGTGGTTAATACCCTATTCTCCGGCCTCTGTGTTGCATTAACCTCCTCTCCTTTGGTGATTTTTGAAGGGAAGGTTCTATGGACATTGTGTACGTTCTGTCAGTGTAAAATTAAAGGGCTGTGTAGCTTGAAGTCATAAGTTAAACTGGAGAAAAACAAGCTGTTCTGCGGATTCCCAGAAACTCAAGATGTAGTGCTGAGAGGAGCCACAATCACCGTAACACTAGACTTGATTTGTGTGGACAAAGTATTCGCTTCTCAGACCCAATTTCAACTGACAGAGATATTATTCCCTGGGGAACCCACAGCTCTGTGCACTCCACAATGCCAGATCAGAATTATAATTGTAACATGTATTTATGAGGCTGGAAGCTCACTTTTAGGTCAATGATTGCTTTTATTCTTTGTTCCCCCCAATAAGGTTTCAGAGTCCATATCTAGAAAAGATACATAGCGCCACGACACAAATACAGCAGACCCGAGAACGGCTGCACACAGTGACGGATGGAGAGATGCAGACAGAGGCAGGGACTGCAGAAAACAGCCTGCAGAACACACCCGCAGAAGTGTGGCATCTCCCCGGGTCAATTCAGCCTTGCGCACATTAGCCTCGGGCCTCAGAAAAATCAATTAAAGTCATTGTGAACAGAAGGAAGCTAGAAATACTAGCAAGGAGAAAAGCAGTATCTTTCTGAACCCAATTAGAGCTGCTGCTTGCAGGGTTGTTATCCTAGCTGGCCTCCCAGGGTCTCCACCACTGCTGGGGAACCACCGCTAGTCAGACAGTAAAGATGGCAGAGCAGGGGGGCATCCAGCCTAACAAGCCAAGCGCTTTGAACACTTTCCCAGAGTGTGAGCTGCAGGGAGCCACTCACCGTGTGCTGCTCCCCAGCTGCTCCCCCAGGGGTAAAGGCATGTTTGCTGGATCCAAGAATATCTGTCCTTCAAGGGGCTTGGCAATGTCCCCATGGTTAGGAACGGGGCTATAGCCCATCAAATGCCGTGACATGGCCCCTTCAGGTACAGTGACCAGATGCCCCCATTTTATAGGGACAGTCCCGATTTTTGGGTCTTTTTCTTATATAGGCTCCTATTACCCCCCACCCCCGTCCCGATTTTTCACATTTGCTGTCTGGTCACCCTACCTACAGGTGAGCTCCTGATAGCTGCATGCCAGCTCCTCCTCACCTCATCGGGCAGTGGGATCGAATCTAGCCGTTTGGGCAGTGGGAGCGAGCAGCCCTGCACGGGGCATGACTCTGCAGCAATGATTAGAAAGAGCCATCTACGTGCTGAGATACCGTGTCCTCGGCACACCGGGACACATGAGATCAGATCTGATAAGATTAGATTAGAGAGCAGAAAGCCAGGCCAAGGGCATGACACAGTGTCGTATCCCAACTCCTAACCAAGGGGGCCAGGAGGGTCTTTACACTATGAGGCTCAGGGTTAGGTAGTGGAACACGAACCGAAAGGACAGTTTATTTCCTGTTTGCTCTAATCACTCAGGGAAGAGAGTGGACAATTAGGCTCAGTAGGACCACTGGGTTGCCAGCAGGGCTTAATTTGTAAGGAAAGAGGTGCCGGGGCTCAAGCAAGTTTTTTACATTCATGACTGATGCAGAAAGCCCAGAGGTGCCGGGGCCCTGAACTGCCAGGCCCAGAGGTGCCGGGGCCCTGAACTGCCAGGCCCGGAGGTGCCGGGGCCCTGATCTGCCAGGCCCAGAGGTGCCGGGGCCCTGAACTGCCAGGCCCAGAGGTGCCGGGGCCCTGAACTGCCAGGCCCGGAGGTGCTGGGGCCCTGAACTGCCAGGCCCGGAGGTGCTGGGGCCCTGAACTGCCAGGCCCAGAGGCACCAGGGGCCCAGCCCTGACAAGCCCTGGCACAAATTAAACACTGGTCATCAGCCACTGCTATTTAGTGAAACACGTGAGGGTGCAGTGCAATCACATTGAAAGTTTTTCATTATTTTTAAACATAAACCAGTCGAGGGGAAGGGCTAGGTGTGGGGGTCTCTATAATTTTAAAACAAACAACCCCTCCCCCCCACAGAAGCGAAGGTTAATTATAGAGAAAATAGCTGGGCTGAGATAAATAGGGAAGGACTACAATTATTTTTAAAACAGCAAACGTCATCATTAATATGAAACTATCGCCCTGACGTCTTTGTTTGTTTGTTACATCCATTTCCCCTCCCTCCTTTGTCCGTTGGTTTTTCTACATCGTGAGCGCTGTGAAGCATGGACTCGACCTGATTACATTGTGGCCCCTTTCTGATCCAA
This sequence comes from Macrochelys suwanniensis, assembly GCA_033296515.1. Lineage (NCBI taxonomy): Eukaryota > Metazoa > Chordata > Testudines > Chelydridae > Macrochelys > Macrochelys suwanniensis. The sequence continues at coordinate 1,823,542 of CM065789.1, read as the reverse complement.
GCGGCTAGTCCAAGCTGATGGGATGTTCCAGCGGGAAGTAGAAATTGGTGGAGTCTGGTCTTTTCTTCGATGCGCTCTTGTTTATTTATAAGGACCGTACCAAGTCCTGCTTCTCCTAGTGCAGGAGCAACTTAGAACAAAAGAAGCAGTTTCTTATTTTACAACCCCAACCTCTGCAGCCAGCAGAATCATAGAATCATAGAATCATAGAATCTCAGGGTTGGAAGGGACCTCAGGAGGTCATCTAGTCCAACCCCCTGCTCAAAGCAGGACCAAACCCAATTAGATCATCCCAGCCAGGGCTTTGTCAAGCCTGACCTTAAAAACATCTAAGGAAGGAGATTCCACCACCTCCCTAGGTAACCCATTCCAGTGCTTCACCACCCTACTAGTGAAAAAGTTTTTCCTAATATCCAACCTAAACCTCCCCCTCTGCAACTTGAGACCATTACTCCTTGTTCTGTCATCTTCTACCACTGAGAACAGTCTAGATCCATCCTCTTTGGAACCCCCTTTCAGGTAGTTGAAAGCAGCTATCAAATCCCCCCTCATTCTTCTCTTCTGCAGGCTAAACAATCCCAGTTCCCTCAGCCTCTCCTCATAAGTCATGTGCTCCAGCCCCCTAATCATTTTTGTTGCCCTCCGTTGGACTCTTTCCAATTTATCCACATCCTTCTTGTAGCGTGGGGCCCAAAACTGGACACAGTACTCCAAATGAGGCCTCACCAGTGCCGAATAGAGGGGAATAATCACGTCCCTCGATCTGCTGGAAATGCCCCTACTTATACAGCCCAAAATGCCGTTAGCCTTCTTGGCAACAAGGGCACACTGTTGACTCATATTCAGCTTTTCATCCACCGTAACCCCTAGGTCCTTTTCTGCAGAACTGCTGCCCAGCCATTCGGTCCCTAGTCTGTAGCAGTGCATGGGATTCTTCTGTCCTAAGTGCAGGACTCTGCACTTGTCCTTGTTGAACCTCATCAGATTTCTTTTGGCCCAATCCTCTAATTTGTCTAGGTCCCTCTGTATCCTGTCCCTACCCTCCAGCGTATCAACCACTCCTCCCAGTTTAGTGTCATCTGCAAACTTGCTAAGGGTGCAGTCCACACCATCCTCCAGATCGTTGATGAAGATATTGAACAAAACCGGCCCCAGCACCGACCCTTGGGGCACTCCACTTGATACCGGCTGCCAACTAGACATGGAGCCATTGATCACTACCCGTTGAGCACGACCATCCAGCCAGTTTTCTATCCACCTTACCGTCCATTCATCCAGCCCATACTTCCTTAACTTGCTGGCAAGAACACTGTGGGAGACTGTATCAAAAGCTTTGCTAAAGTCAAGAAATAGCACATCCACTGCTTTCCCCTCATCCACAGAGCCAGTTATCTCATCATAGAAGGCAATTAGGTTAGTCAGGCATGACTTGCCCTTGGTGAATCCATGCTGACTGTTCCTGATCACTTTCCCCTCCTTTAAGTGGTTCAGAATTGATTCCTTGAGGACCTGTTCCATGATTTTTCCAGGGACTGAGGTGAGACTGACTGGCCAAATCTCTCTCTCTAGCTTTTCCCAGGGTCACACTGTACTCACCAGCGACTGCTAGGCTAGCTTGCTTTTCTCCCCCGCCTCTCTCTCTGTCCTTGTCTGTTCTCTCTCACATCCCCCTCCCCCCCTCAGCAAAACCTCTCCACCCCCCTCAGTCCAAAAACTCTGGGCAGGTTACAACCACCTTTCGTCTTAGGCAGCGGTGGGGGCGTAACCTTAGACTAAGGCTGAGATATGTGACACATTTCAAAAATATAATAATATAATTCACATCACAACTGAGGTGAGCTTTAATTGGCTACACTGTAACAAGTTCAAAGGCCTCTCTAACAGATAAACCGATAACCAATACATGTATATTAATGTCTCTGGAAATAGCCACTCTCAGTCTGGAAGAAACATGCAGCACTGAACTCCTGAAGGATCCATGTGTGTTAAGCATCTGAGAACTGGTGTCAGCTACACCCCAGAAAATAGCGGACACACAATTTAGAGTGGGTCACACCAGTACTGACTGTGACTGACTGCAGTTCTGAAATGGGCTCTTCAAGGAGCTGATTCAGCAAAGCTCTTAAGCAGGTGCTTAACTTTAAGCATGTGAGTGATTCCATTGCCTTTAATTGGGACAAGTCATGTACTTCAAATTAAGCAAATGTTTAATGCTTGGCTGGTTTGGGGCCGAAAACCTAACTTTGGAGATTATCCTACAGTAAAAAATCTTCTCAGAATGTTTAAAACCAGTGTGGTTTGACATTTGGTTTCCCCAAACACCCCCAGACATGAGTCATGTTTCTCTGCATTGAGAACGACTACCCCAGAAACAAAGTGGAGCTGCTTCGACATCTCCTGATGACCACAATTCGCCCTTCTCAGTGGTATAATCCCCTTGTTCTGGGCCTCGGAACGGGCTCTTAAAGCAGAGGAGAGCCTTGCTCTGGTGTAACTTGAGGCTTTAACAACACACACACACATTCCTCTGTTCCATTCTAGATGCTGGTGCCAACCCTAATACTGCCACATCCAGTAGTTTATTATCTTTGGTCCCTTGCTGTACGTGTTGGCAGTCAGTGCTTTGGACCCTGTGCATTATCTCTAGCTGCCTGTGGTGTCTTTCCAAAGTGGCCTTATATGTGTTATGCTATTTCTGGAATGACCGTCATTCCTTCTGGGTGACACCCACCCTTAGGCAGAGGCTGAGCCCCACGGGGATGACGTCGGACTTCGGTGATGTATGTGCGGGCTCATTGCTGTGGGTGCACATAAGCATCTTTGAATTTCTCAAGGGCTTTGGTCTTTCCCTTGGTTGTTATCACAGCTGGGGCCATGTTTCCAAACACTTTGTGAGCAACACTTTGGTCCAATTTATAAAATGAATGAAAGCCCTGCAGTGCGCAGGAGGTCAGACTAGATGAGCATGAGGATGCTTCTGGCTGTAAAGTCAAGTCTACGAGAGCCTCACTCTGAGATTTAAATCCATTAGCAGGAGGCATTCACACCATCAACCTGAGCCGAACAGCTACGCATTCATCCAGTCAGAGAACAAGGGCCACCATGGGACCTAGCGTGGCCAATCCCCTAGCTCAGATCTAGAGTGCTGACTAGTCACCCCAACTGTTTGCAAACGAGCGGCTGAGTAAGAACTGGGCACGGTTCTCTGGCAGATAGTTTTGAATAATGAATTAATTCATGGAAATTGTGACCTGCAGGTGTCCGATGTGCAGAAAGAGGGCAGGCTGACAAATCAGCTCTTAGCTCTACAGCTGGCCAAAGGTTTGGAATTTCATGATAAAAATGGAGTCAAAATATTGAAGGTTGACGAAGAGAGGAGGAGGAACAGGACGCTGTAAAACCGTGTTTTGTCAATGAGCTCTCCTCCGCTCTGTCTGTGAGGTGCACAGAGAGATTTCAAAAGGAAACATCGGTTCCAAAATGTCTGCGGACTCGCATTTCCTAGGTCCATTAAATAACGGCCGCGTTTGGTCTGCCCAGCTCGAATTCTCTGAGGTGTGGCCCCTTCCATTGGACGGGTTCTTATGAGTCCTGCAAGGCCTCTCCCGGCTAGACAGAATGAGCCAAAGCAACTGGTGATAATTTTGCTTATTCAAAGCGAGAACAAACTGTGCCTATAGCCTGTACTCAGAGGTCTGCATTATTTATCCCTGTTGTGAATAGGAAATGATCTCTCTGGCTCAATACTCTCTCTGCTAAACATACCTAGCAACACCTGCGCAGGGCACAGGCAAATCAGCAAACACCAGGAGCGCCTGTTTGCTGCCCTGTGCAAGAACAGCGTGGCTGAAAGGTCACTGGACACTAATCCTTTGCACTAGACACTCCCTGTGCTGGAGCGGCCCTGGAGAAGTAGATTTGTTGGATCCTGTGACAGTCTCGGCCACTGCTGCTCCCTTGCTCCTGCTCAATGTGCTGGCGTTTCCCTTTTAAATTGTGTGCGGCGCGCAAGCTACTTTGGAGCGATCCCTACAGTGAAACGCCTGATTCCTCTCCAAGGATTAAATGATTAGTTGGCAAACTGGAAGCAGGGGGCTTCACCTTTGTCCCTGTGTTGCGGCCCCTGGTCTGCACTGGGAACATCAATCTGACCCGTCCTGTTGCTTCATCTCCCCACTAGTAAGTGATGGAAGATCTTGTCATTTAGAGAAACATTAATAAACCTGGAGGCACATTTTTAAACAGAAGTCCTGAGCTGCTCCTGCCTGGTCTGGCCCTGAACACTGCTCTGAGGCAGGAGAGAGAGCGGCCACAGAGACTGAATGGACAGCAGCCTCTCCCTCCCCGTCGAAAGCAGAGGAAGCCCATGAAAAGCATGGGGGTCTAGAACGCAGGGCTCTAGAAAGCACGGGGGTCTAGAAAGCAGGGCTCTAGACAGCACAGGGTCTAGAACGCAGGGCTCTAGAAAGCAGGGCTCTAGACAGCATGGGAGTCTAGAATGCAGGGCTCTAGAAAAAGCACAGGGGTATAGAACACAGGGCTCTAGACAGCACAGGGTCTAGAACACAGGGCTCTAGAAAGCATGGGAGTCTAGAACGCAGGGCTTGTGAGCCTGAAACACTGTATGTCCAGGTTGCTTTGAATGCAGCAAGGCCACTGTGCGAGGCCAAGGGATGCAAAAATTGTCAGCTCAAGATTAAGGTTTGAAGCCAGGGCGAAATGCACTAGTGTGAGTCACTTTTTACACCAGTGCTCCACATACACATAACAGCTACATTGGCGGGGCTGCAGCAATGGGTAAAATCCCAGTGGGGCTCAAGCACTAAGCTTCTGGAGTAGGAGTTTGCATCGTAATATCAAATGCCTCGCGGAGCTCAGTGACAAGGCGGCCCATGTGTGTGTGTGGCCTTGACAAATAGGGAACGAATTCGGATCAGTGCATGGTGCTCATCTGTTTTAACAGCGGTTAAGTTCTCGTCAAATCGTCCACAATGGAAATGTGGCAAAGAATTCTCCTCTTGCTTACAAAGCGGCAGGGCGATGTCTCTAGGGACGGCGGCGGATTCTGACACTGTAAAGCTGCTTTCCCCAGCCTGCAAGACTGAAAGAAGAGCCAGAGAGAAACATTTGCATTTTGCACGTGACAGCTCGTTAATGGAGCTTTCTGAGCAGCAGGCTGGGCTGGTTTGTGTCCCTGTGTGTGTGTGTGTGTGGGAGCGGGGCGCTAAGTGACAATCGGTTAAAAAATGCACAGTTCACACACCATTGCCAAATACTGACGGCGTTTAACTTCACACGGGACTAAGCTGATCAGAAATTCTCTTTTGGATAAAACGCCTCTGTTCCAGGGTTTCACTGTTCAAGAGAGAAGGGTCCTAACCGCTCCCTACGGGCATCAATGGCTGTACCTGGACTAACTCAGCCCTTCCACCTCTGGCAAATTCCTGACAGCAACTGGCAAATGTCACTCCATTAAAAGCACAGAAACGAAATGATTTGCCTTAATTACCTGGCTGGCATTGGGGCATTTGGACGGGAAAGGGAAAGTCAGAGATACAGGAGGGGGAGGTGACCAGAGAGAAGTTGGCGAGAACACATTTCCTTCAGATTCACCCACTGTCACAACTCCTTCAGTGAGGCAAAGAGCAGCCGTAGCACCCAACAACCTGGGGTAGCTTAGAAGCTTTGACGTCACCATCCCTCATGTGTGAATTGCTGGCCACCAGCTCAGATCAGGAAGAAATTGCCACCAAGTTGGGTATGGTATTTTTTAATACTTCCAGCTAAAGCTTCCACCATCAGAGGCAGGATCCCATGCAAGAGGGGCCACTGATCTGCTCTCACATGTCAGAGAGACAAGACACGAGGCTAAACTGACCAGTGACCTGGTCTGGGGAAAGATCAAAGCTCCTGAGAGCTGTCATTTAGTTTTAATACATTGATTGATGATGGGCTGGCAAATAACTTCAATGATTTCGTTCTTCCTATGGATTTGTGCTTAGTTTTGCCCTGTGTTTGGCCTAGAGAATTCCGGGGCAGCCCTGTGTTGCTGGTAAGATTTTCCTGAGTTGGGAATTTTTCTACACATCTCACATTCATTGAGCTCCTACTTGCAGCAAACTCCCAGGACATAGCGTGTGCATCACTCCCTCGGTACTGAGGGGCTCTGAATGGCAAGGACCCTGCCCCCAGGAGGGGATCGCCGTGGGATGGAGCTGACTCTAGACGCGTCAGCGTGGAGGTTTCATTATGCAAATGCTCCTTTCGGTGACCAGCTCCTATTTATAGTTTTTATTTTGCTTTGGTTTGATGGAGTTGGTGCTGCTGCTCCTGGGGATGGGGGATAAACCAGTATGCCGCCTGCCATTTGGGGCTTGGTTTTCACTAGGATAATTTTTTTCAGAAGTCAAACGTGTTTTCAGCTCAGTAAAAGCCACTTCAGAAGCAGCCGTCCCGCCTTGTTCATGTTTGCATCAAGGCCCTTTGTGTGATCATCAGAGAATTCATAGTTACGGGAGGGAAGAAGAAAAGCAGGCAGCCTGTGAAGTTTAAGCTTTTCTCACATTCAAACAAACTGCATCGAAGTCAGTGGAAACACAATCCCAGAGCCACAACCTGTTTTTCCAACAGGACATTCCTGGGTCACCGTCATGGCGGAGGGAGTAGAGAGCTGGTAAACAGGTCAAGCTCCACCTTGGCTCCGTATGGATTGAACAGGCAGAAGAAATCCTGTAATGGTCAATATTTTACAATTAAAGACTTTAATTAATGCCTGGCGCATTGAACTTCTGGCAGGGAGGGTGGGGGTGGGGGGCGCAGCTCAGAGCCCTCTCTCCAGAGCTCTGCCACCTTGTCAGCATCTGTCGAGAAAGGGGAAAAGATTCCATGTCATTACTGCCTCGTGTCCCAGCACCCATCTGGCCCCAGACAACACTGTCTCTGGCCTAGTTACAGGGCAGAGGAACCAGATTGCAAAGGGGAGGGCGAGAAAGGGAAGCTGGTGCCACCACTGAGCTGCTGGCCAGGAGAAGAGGAGTGCTAGGAAGCATGTTTCGGGTTTCCATCCACCTACAGGCCTAACCGATTTCAGAGTTTCTAGCATAGCTGCTTGAAATTTTTTCAACAGAACAGTTGTGCACTGGAAAATACCGTCTCCCTGAACCATTCTGCGGGGACATGTTGTTTTCCACAGAATTTTAGATGGAAATTTTTTGAAGAGATTCAAATCAAAATGGAGTATTTAATTTTGACTCTCTCATTTTGCTTCAATTTTTAATTTTCTTAAACGTGTAACTTATAATATGAAAATTAATTAATTATATTATATTATATTTATTATCATGCTCTGATGTCATCAAAACATTTTTTACGCATAGATTCCAAGGCCAGAAGGGACTATTGTAAACATCTAATCTGACCTCCTGCATAGCACAGGCCAGAGACCTGCCTCAGAATCATTCCTAGAGCAGAGCTTTTAGAAAAACATCCAGTCTTGATTTTAAAATGGTCATTGATGAAGAATCCACCACGACCCTTGGTCAATTGTCCCCAGGGTTAATTACCCGCCCTGCTAAAATGGGTGCCATACTCTGTCTGAATTTGTCGAGCTGCAGCTTCCAGCCGTTGGATCATGTTATGCCTTTCTCTGCTGGACCGAAGAGCCCATAATTAAATATTGGTTCCCCATGTAGCTACTAAATAGACTATAATCAAGTCACCCCTTAGCTTTCTCTTTGTTAAACTAACTAGGTTGAGCTCTTTGATCCTCTCACTAGAAGGTATGTTTTCTAATCCTTTCATCGTTCTCTGAACCCTCTCCAGTTTATCAATATCCTTCTTGAACTGGGGGCACCAGAACTGGACACAGGATTCCAGCAGCAGTCGCACCAGTGCCAAATACAGAGGTAAAATAACCTCTCTGCTCCGACTCGAGATTCCCGTTTATGCATCCCAGGATCGTATTAGCCCTTTTGGTCACAGTGTGACACTGTGAGCTCATATTCAACTGATTAGCCAGCATGACCCCCATATCTTTTTGAGACACCTAGCTTCCCAGGACAGAGTCCCCCATCCTGTAAGTGTGGCAAACAGTCCTAGATGTATATGTTTACCTTAACCATATTAAAACATTGTTTTCTCATGCCCAGTTTACCAAGTGATCTAGATCACTCTATCAGTGACCTGTCCTCTTGAGTATTTGAGATGGTTTTACATTTTTTTTCAGGTCACTGGTAAAAATGTAAGAAGCAGAGGTGTAAGAACTCATCCCTGTGGGACCCCACAGGAAACACACCAGTTTGATGATGATCCCTCATTTACAGTTACAATTTAAATAAGGTAATTTTGTTACAGCTAAAACAAAATATTTCAGAATCTCCTTTCTACAAATTATTTCAAGATTTTGGTTTTTGTTCCAATTCAGGAAAAATGAAATTTGAAATGTCAGAATTTCCCATGGGAGAGAAATTCTGTTTTCCAATCAGCTGACCTTACTAGGGACTTGACAGGAATTAAATTACTCCATCACCTGGAGGTTAAAAACTCCAAATTCCATCCCCAGTCGTCTGCTTCCTTTACAATAAACAGGAGCAATTCAATGATCAATGTACTATACTATTATTATTTGTATCGGGGTAGCCCCTAGGACACTCAGTAGGGATCTGCATCTCACTGCGCTCTCTACCCTAAGGAGTTTACATGCCGTTCACATTCCTCTCTTGGCTTAGACACCCTTGAAGACTCTAAGATCTTCCCTTCATGCTCAGTACACATTTCCAAACACAGAAAAGAAAATTTTCCATTTTCCATAAAGTCGTTTTATTTTGAACTCTTTGTATTTTATGTAAAATCTGTGCAGGTTTCATGGGCTTTTATTTGTTAATATATTTTGGTTTTTATCGACCAATCATAAATTAGCTGTCAGGTTTTTTTAAAAGGTTACTGAATGTGTAAAATAATGTTTGCCTGATTCAAGAATGCAGTAGCTTATGCATGCAATTATAAACTAGCACATCAAAAAAGTCAGCTTTCCTTCTGCTGCTTGCATAATTCATCACTCATTCTCTTGTCACGGGCGAGACCTTTCATATGTTTTAGACAACAAAAAATTAAGTTTACATTCTCGCTTCTAATTAAAAATTAAAAAGTTTAAAGAATGAGAGGTTGTAAACTACAATTTTTAAAAAGCTGGAGGCAAAGCAGAAAGAAAGAAAGAAAGAAAGAAAGAAAGAAAGAAAGAAAGAGAAAACCCAGTGCAGAAATAAAATGTAATTGTCAGTTTTCTAAACTCCAGAGGTGATGAGGTTATGAAAGCAGCGTTAAGGACAAAACTGTTGCAAAGTGCTGTAAAATTAATAGATTCATAGATTCCAAAGCCAGAAGGGACCACTGTGATCATCTAGTCTGACCTCCTGTATAGCAAAGGCCATAAAACTTCCCCAAAATCATTCCTTTAGAAAAAAACTCAATCTTGATTTAAAAATGGTCAGTGAATGAGAATTGTTCCCATGGTTAATTACCCTCAATGTTGTAATTTTACACCTTATCTCCAGTCTGAATCTTCCAGCCATTGAATCATGCTATACCTTCCCCTGCTAGATTGAAGAGCCCATTGTTAAATATCTGTTCCCCACGTACGTACTTACAGACTGTGATCAAGTCTCCCCTTAACCTTCTCTTTGTAAAGCTAAATAGATTGAGCTCCTTGAGTCTATCACTATAAGGCAGGTTTCTAACCCTTTAATCTTTTTCATGGCTCTTCTCTGACCCCTTTCCAGTTTATCAACAGCCTTCTTGACTTGTGGGCACCAGAAATGGACACAGGATTCCAGCAGTGGTTGCACCAGTGCCAAATACAGAGATAAAATAACCTCTCTGCTCTTACTTGAGATGCCCCTGTTTACACATCCAAGGATCACATTAGCCATTTTGGCCACGGTGTAGCACTGAGAGGTCATGTTCAACTGATTCTCCACCACAATCCAAATCTTTTTCAGAGTCACTGCTGTACAAAGGACATGAGTATCATCATCCCCATTGGAGAGATGGAGGAGTTGAGACCCAGAGCAGGGAAGCCACCCACTGAACCCCCCACCTCCTCAATAACACGACAGTGGAAACAATCGCCGGATATTCAGAAGTGGGGCCGACATTCTTATGTCATTGCAGAGAATGTTGCACAAAAGGGCAAGACTCCTGGAAGAAAAAAATATGGCCAAAGTCTTTCCACAACATAGGGCCTTCATCTTTCTGAAAAATGAGCACTCAATAAACCTGTCAAAGAAAAATAGATTGATTCAGAGATGGGAGCTCATGTACCAATCAAACATCAGCCAATCCTGCCATAGCCAAGAGAAAGAAGCGGCATCTGCTTTTGTGACTTCAGGAAAGAATCTGAGAGCACTTCTTGCTATGTACTGTGCACCATCAAACAGAGTTAGGTAGAACATTCTCAGCAATCATTTCACACTCTAAAGAGCATGCGAACTGCATGCAAGATCAGACCCAGTAGCGTAGCCAGGGGAGGAGCAGCCGCTCCCGCACTGAGCAGAAGCGGCGCCTTTTTTTGCTCCAGATGCCTTTTGCTTCTGCGCTGCAGCCAGAGCGGAGCATTTTTTTTTTGCTCCTGGTGCCTTTTTTGGATCCCGACGCTTTTTGCTCCCAGCGCCTTTTTTTAGCTCCGCTCCCTCTGTGCTCTAAACCTGGCTACGCCACTGATCAGACCAACACTCTGTCTTGTCTTGGCTAGTGTCCTGACACTTGAAGTGGCCAGTGCATTTCAGTATGTTACAGGGAGCCCTAGTGATTGGGCTTAAAATTAATTCCACCACTCCTTTCCCATCATAGCCCCAAGATCAGCCACTGAGGACACAAGTCAAGGAGGAATATATCAAAAACCGAATGGCAGTTTTCTTTTTTAAAGTAACAGCTTGCAGAAATTGACAATTTCACTTCTCTTTGCTCTAAACTGTCTGGCAAAGTGGATCCTAATGCAGCAATTATGACGTCTCAAAAATAAGAGAAGCCTTTCAATCATTCAAAAAATTTTGTAATGAAAAACTGATATAAAAGAAGAAAGTATATAACGGTGATATATTACATCAGTCATTCATTATAGCAACATAAACTAGGGTGTCCCAGGGACAGCAGCCGCACCAAAAGGCCAGAGAGACAGTTTTGACATGTATCATCAAAGAAGGATCCTCTAGATCCAGAGGAATGACAAGAATCACCAACAATTCAATCAGGCAGTGAACAAAGCCACGCCCGGCTCAGTACATTGGTGAGGAGCGCACAAGAACACCCTCACAATTCCAGTCCTGTCAGTGGAATGAAGGAATTGTGCTACCTACCACCACAGAAAGAAAGAAAGAAAGAAAGAAAGAAAGAAAGAAAGAAAGAAAGAAAGAGTTAGCTTCTTGGAGAAGACCTATAACCAGCAACCTGGAGAAGCACTGACATCACCCAGGAGAAGGCAGAGCAAGGGACAGAGATCAATGGAGATGCCTCAGAGTTTCATAACTGCTGATGGGAATGAGAAGGAACTACTGAGAATAAACCAACAGAACAAACACGGGTGGTAACAAACACTCAGAATGTGCTTCATGTGAAAACACAGAAATAAATCCGGCTGAAATATTGAAATACTGGCAGTGAGGACAGGGACTAGGACACGCACTAGCACTGGTTACTCCTACTTTGCCCCACGGTAAGAAATCACCTCTGCTCCCCCTTATTTCTCTCCCTGTCACCCCCGAGGTCCCCAGCTGAAATGCATGGACTGTGGGCATACTGTTCTCTCAATGACGCCAAGTGACAAAATCTGCATTAAGTGAATCAACAAGGCCATCTCAGAAGAGGCCGACTAGGAAATAACAGGCCCATTGCCTAATGGGACTTATCAATTATTATCTCAGACCATATTTCTTTGAGGGGTGATTGTTTCACAGAGCCTGACATCTCATATAGCTTTAAATTACTCACAACCGGGACGGCTTACAAGATAGCAGTAAAATCAGGAGAGGATTGGGCAATGTAATTATAGTATGGAAATGATGTTGATCGCTCAAGCAGGGAGCAGACCTTGAATCGAAAAACCCCTTTCCACTCCCCCTCCTTGCTCTTCACTGCAGCCATCGCACCTGAGGAAGCTGGGGATTAAAGAGTGGCTAAGCCACCTTGTTAGAAATCTGCAAATGACGGTGTGCGGATGGCTTTTCTAAAGGAAACCTTTAACAAAGCAGTCCCTTGTGCAAGCAGGGTGCTAGCAGGAGATGGAGTAATTTGGTAAATCAGTAGCATTAAAAAATGGGTGTGAACTCCTAAGATATAGAGGGTCAGAGTTAGATAAATCCACAAACAGGTATCTATAAAAGTAAAATGTGGGTCTAGCTGGAAGATTTAGGTACAGTGCGTATGCCTTTAAAGGGCATTTCCCAACCTATTCCGAGACGAATTCAGCTCTCAGTTAAACTGGTGTATAGCTGGAGTAATTTCATTGACTATGGTGGAGTTTCTCCAGATTTAGGCCGGCGTAACTGAAGGCAGAATTTGGCGCTATGTATGGTAGCTGCTAGGGGAAACATGGCAGGCAATAACAGTGTGGTGTCTTTGCAAAATTAGAATGGAATTTAAAAAGGAATCCTAGTAAGGATTGTGCCTGGGTGTGTCTGCCAGAAACCACTCTGAAAAACCCAGCTATCTTTAACAGACAACGAGAAGAAATTAGATGGAATTTAGATGAGCCGGTCAGGGGTTAATTTAGATGAGAGGTTACCGGGAATTGGAAGGGGATTTTGGTCATCCTGTCTGTGGTTGGATTAGAAACTTCTGCCAGAGGAAGAAGTGTATCTTTGCCAAAGCTGGCACTAATATAAATAGGGCTGGTTGAAAAGTGTCTGCTTGCTTGGAAAATTTTGATTTTTTGTTGGAAAAATGGAAAACCAAAAATTTTTCTCCAAAGCTGAAAAGTTTTCTGTTTCCAGCATTTTTTGGTTGAAATTGTTCATTTTTGGGGTTTTTTTAAAACATAAATGAAACATACTAGAATGATTACATTTGAGTAGAAATTTTCAGTGAAAAAAACTTTTTCTGACCATCTCTAAATAGCAGGCTGGCAATATCGAGGTGTTATGCAAAAAGCAGTGAGCAGAGGAGAAGACTGAACTGACTAGCACGTAGCCAAAGAGGATTACACTCGAAGTGGCTTTTCACCAAAGAAATACTGAAAGTCAGGGATGTGGCTTGGGGGATTTTTCTTGTGGGAAACAGAGCCACTTACTTGTAATCATGATGGTTAGGAGGATGCCTCAGTTGGTTAAAATTGCACAGAACCAGGCAATATTTCTATTTGTAATGGCTACAGAATCTACCCAGGATTGACACTGCAATGCCAACAGCTGAGTCCAGTGGCATGCATGGAACCATATACACTTAACTGATTGAAATGCACATATCTACACACGAATATTGTGCGCATTTCATATGGGAAGCTAATCTGATTTCAAACAGTTCCAACTGGCACCTGGAGAAATATCTAGTTCGGGCGCTCTCAGTCTATGGTTCCATTCTACCAACATTCCTTCCAAAGAATTCCCCTGTGCTATAGACAGAGCTTGCTTAAAAACAGAATTTCTGTCCCACAGGAAATTCTGAGATTTCAAAATTTGGTTTAATCACAAATGGGTCCAGGAAATTGAAATCTTGGATTTTTTTAAAACTAAAATACTCCAAAATATTTTGTTTTCACTTTATCATTTTCACTATTATAATTATATTATGTCAAAATGATAGTTGAAGCAAAATCATAAAGCTGAAATGAAATGTTTTGATTTTATTGTAATGAAACATTTTGATAATTTCCAGTGAAAACTTTTAAGAATAGATACTTTCCCGCCAAACATTTCAATTTCACTGAATCATCATTTCCAATTAAATATTTTCAACCAGCTTTGGTTGGAAAGGCCTTTTTACATCTTCTCTCCTAGTGTTGAGTGCTTCTGTGTAAGCAGGCTTCTGTGCGCTCTTAGATGAGAGAACCCAGAAATGGATGCATTCTTGCACATAAATCAGACCCAATCCTGAAGTCCTTATTCAAGCAAAACCCCCTCAACTTCAGCCGGATGTTTGCCTGATTAACGATTTCCGGACCAGAACCATGATTTGTAAAGTGCTTTAGCATCTAACAGAAATATATTGTAATTAGCTGGTTCTCAGCAATAAGTTCCACTGCCCTATGCTGAGTAGAATCAGAACTGATCAACTGTGTCAGAGACCCTATACTGCTAAAATCTAATGGAGATTCTCCTTCAGATCCAGTGCTAGCAGCTTGTGATGTGAGGGCAGAAGGATCTGAGATCTACCCCTTCTGCTGCTGTGACGTTCCTGGGAGCCATGGTGTGTAGGGTTGGCTCTGAATGTACCACGTCCATTATTATTGCATAAGAAACATGCTGGTTTATTGCGTGTCTTGCAGAAATGCTTTAAATGATCATCTATGCGCACTCTGCCCTACTCAGAGCTTTCATTCCTTCCAGACTCAACTCCTCTTTAACGCCCTAAACACACAGCAACACCTCTGCAAACGCACCTGTAACCTGATCACAAACCTTTCTCACTCCCTAGGCCTCGCTCACGCACAGGTGGCCAATTGTGCCACCTTTGGTGGCGGTTTTATCCTCCAGGCTCATGTCCACTAAAGGGCTACGTGAGTCACTAAAGCGTTTTCACTGGCAAGGGCAGGAGCAATTGGAATCCGGTGTTCCAGAGGTGAAAGACAAATGCGCTAAGTCCTGGGACACACCATTTGCTGCGCTGCCCCTATGATGAGGGTCAGCATGTGTGAACAGGCATGTGCAAGGAGAGCGGGCGCCCAGCAGCCCAGGGGATAAAGATGAGATTAATTCTTCCCTGCAGTCTCTACAGTACAGGACCTTCCTGCCAACAGTGTGAGGACTCTTGCTCTCCCTCTGGTGTCCCCTGCGGAGAACAGCAAGCTGCAAACCTTAGCTGCTGCCTCCCTCCACCCTCCATGTTATTGAGCCAATGTTATTAGCAGAGGAGAGATGGTCAGAGAAAGAAGTAAATGAGATTTCACACCTGCACTGAAATACAATACAAAGCACCGCAAGTGAAGGGAGCTCGAGACATGGAGCCCATCAGTCAGTGGGAAGAGCGGGCCGACACGCCTTGCACTTTGCAGCAGCCGGATCACTCAGCTTGCAAAGCAGGAATGTGAAGGATTTTTGAGGTTTAAAAAACCCCCTGTTATTGTTAATACTATTCAGAACCCCACAAGGCTTTTCAAAGGCGAAAGAATGGAAACTGAGACATGACCCTTGCTCAGTAAAAGCTCCATCACCGGGTTATTCAAAAGTGAAATGGAAAGGATTAGGATTAGCTAAGAACATCTTCAGGACGAATGGGGCTGAGCCTGGAGAGGGATATTCAGAATCAATCAGGACTGCAAATATTTAATAAAGAAGTTTTCAGCATGGAGCTGAGAGCTGGGGCTAATCACTCACTCCCCCCAGGGCACAATGTTGGACCTTGTGAAATTTCTGGCATACAAATCTCCTGCCGGCGGGTGCCCCCACTGTAACACAGACAGACTGACAATTACTGGGGCAGTGAGGCTAAGGGCAAAGAATGGAAAAAGTAAGAAATGAAGAAATCAGATTACAGAGAATAGATTTCACAGATTCTTAAAATCAGAAGGGATCACTGTGATCAGCTAGTCTGACCTCCTGTATTACCCAGGCCAGAGGAGTTCTCTGAATTCATCCCTCTTTGAGCTAGCACGTTTCTTCCAGAAAAACAGCCCATCTTCATTTTAAAATGGCCAGTAATGGACAATACACCACAACCCCTGGGAAATTGTTCAAAGGTACAACAATTTTCACCCCTCCCACCTAGGGTGACCAGACAGCAAATGTGAAAAATCAGGACATGGGGTGGGGGGTAATAGGAGCCTATACAAGAAAAAGACCCAAAAATTGGGACTGTCCCTATAAAATCGGGACATCTGGTCACCCTACTCCCACCATGGCCACCACCTCAGACACTGCAGCAGAAGCCACACTCTCTTGCTACCAGGTCACCTGTTACAGGCGCTTGTTCTGGTTTTGTACCATTTTCCCTTCAGGGGTAAATGCCACCTGCATCCCACTTGTTACAAGGACTCAGGACTTCGCACTGTATTGGCTAAAGGCCATATGGCTAGTTGCTGTGGGATGGGAAGGGCTCACTCTTTCTTCAGGCTTCTCCTGAAACAACACTGCGGAGTGTCCATTGTCACAGACCTATAATGAAAGAGTCGGTTACCGTTCTGCATAACGCTGTAAAACAGTTTCCGGAGCGCTAATATTCCTCACAAGGAACGACTCCAAAATGGATCTGATTCCCTTAGGAAATGGCCTGCCAGGAGGACCAATATCTGCCAGGAGGCCCCTGAGAGGGAGCCATACCAACGGGTGGATATTCCCTGAGAGCCACCAACAAGTCTGCAGCAGAGAAAATGAACATCCTTGAGACAACTGCACAGCAGTACGTTGGCCTGCAAAGGCAGAGTCTGGGGTGAGAGCTGGGATACGGCGCAGTAGCCCAGGGGCACCGAGGACAAAGTTATCAGTCCGGGGGTTTTAAATAGGTGTGAGGAGGACTGAACAGCAGAGGCAGAAATCATGACTTGCTTTTTTCCCTGCTTTCTCTGACTCCTTGAAAGTTGATGCTCTGTCAAAGCTTAACGAGCTGCTGTCAATCTGGCTCTGAGTGGGGGCGGCGGGGGCACAGAGCCAGCAAGGGAGCCTGGGCACAGATACATGCCGGGCTCACGGCCAAACTACCAGCTCTCCTTTCAGGTGAGAGCGGGCGCTCCTGCCAGTCGAGACACAGACAAACACGCACAATCCAGGTGCGGCGTCTGCTGGGGCATGTCAGCTAAACACAGCGAGGGTCTGGAGTGAGGCTAGTGCCAAGGACACACCCCCTCAGGAAAGCAGAGCTGGGGTAACGGGCCAACGGGTCTGGGGGCGCCCTCCCCCCGCACACAAGGCCCCTCTGACTCCCCACAGCTGAGGGACCCAGCACCCTCTTTTTCCCCAGACGAATGCATTTCCCAGTGTTCCAAAACCCTGACAGTCCATTCCCTTCAATAACTCCAGTGTTCACCCCGTCCCCAGAGGCTCTGACAACAGGCCCTTTCCGGGGGGGCTTTCAGGCATGTTGGCGAGGAAGGAGACTCACATGCAGCAGGAGAACGATACTGGTGCCACTGCTGGAAGAAAGGTGACCCTAAACCAGGCCTCTCCTCGCCCAGACGGAGACTCCCACTGCTCTCTGCTTTGCCCCTCCACTGCCTAGGGCCTGAATGCACTCTTGGCTCCTTGGGCATGGCTAGGGAAGCCCCCTGGAGAGGTTAGCAAGTGGCAAGTCAGAATGCAGCCCAGGCGGGAAGGTTGCTGGGTTTGCATTTGGCTCAGAAGAAAGCATGGGAGAGAAGAGCTAAGGAGACACTCGGGTGGGAACCACTGGATGGGGAATGGCCAGAGAGCAGGGAAAGTGCAGACAAGATGAGTGAGAGCAGAGAGAAGCGGGGCAGAGTATCCCGGTGAACAAACCGTGAACAAGCATCGGGGGCTTGCACGAAGGCAGGGGGGGTGGGGGGCTGCTCTCCCCGACACAGACCGAATCGTCTTGGACAAATCACTCGCTGCGGGGCCTCGCACGACAGAGCCCCGGCAACACCAGCTCCCTCTAGTACGGGGACTTCACTGCCTCCATGGCACCCATCCCTCTGTCCTCTGCTCTGGGGAGGACCAGGGGTCAGGGAGTTTGCACAGCATTTCCTGCAGAGCTAACACAGCTGGGAGTGGGTTCCTCAGCCTTGCCCAACCCCACTCCCAAAAGACAAAGCAGGGAATCGGTGCAAGGGAAACTGGAGATTTCCTTCCCTGGGCCCCAGAGCCAGGGTGGGCAGGGAAGGGGTGAATGGCGAGGAGAGGTTGATCTGTCCCAAGGGGTTTCAATGATAGGGAAACAACTTCTTGAACTAGCTTTGTGTGTTGTTTCTTCTTTCCAAAATCGCAGTCCCGCCCACAGCATCTGACAGTGGTGAACCCTCTGACTGCAGGAGCTTCACCCAGTCCTGGCCATCACCCAGGTCCCGCTCAGGGATCTCCCCTGTGCAGAGCAGAGCCAGGAGCTAGGAAAGCAAAGTGCGGTGTGCAAGGCAAGCAGAGTCCAATCACTCAGCCTTGGGAGCCAGCACAGGAAGGACAAGCTGCTCAGGGACTCCGCAGCCCCCAGCCCTGAGTGAAGGGTTTAACGTACCCCCAAAGGGAAGCCCCCCACCCCACACAGTGCAGAGCTCTGCCGAATGCTGCTACCGCCTTTAATCAAAGGAGAAAAACCCCCACAACACAAGACTCAGATCCACCAGGAAAGTTGACAGATTTTCCTAGTCTTCAAAGAGGCCCATTAAATATTAAAAATCGCATTGTTGTTTTAGCAACATTAATTTAAATGAGGCACACACGACACATTTAACTGCCAGCATGTGCCGCAGGCACCACGCTTTCCCCAGGCAGGAGAGCTTACGTTAGCTCTACTTTCTAGTGTGTCCGACAACAAAGAGGGCAGCTGATGTGTTTGAGACCAAGGTGGGGAACCCTCTGAAGAGGTTGTTGGGGACAGAAGGGCTGTCTGGCTCGGGGGAAGCGAGGTGGGGGTTGAGGCGCGTGTGGGGGGCAGGAGGGAGGAGCTGGACGGGATGCAGAAAGGACAGGTAATGGTGTCCTGGTCTCACCATACGTTACTTGTTGGCACTTTCTTCCAAGAACCTGAACGAACTTTCCCTCTTTCTGAGCAGCTGGCTGTTCTGATCACCGGGTCTCTGTCTGGCTTGCAGCACTGGAGTCTGAGTCCAAGGGGCACCAGGATCTGCCTTCTCCAGGGCAGGAGGGAAACGGGCCACTTGTGATGCCACGGGCACCCACCCTCACACATGCATTCAGTCTCCCTATAGTCAATGAGCGCATACACACACGCCCAAGCCAGGGGCCACGCGCTATTTCATAGACCCAGCGTATGGGTAGCACATAACTGGGAGATGATGGAAATCACCTGTGACTTGACCTTCAATAATGATGGATAGTGTGCTCCTAAAGATCATCTGCAGAAAGCCTTCATCCTAATGCATCATCTGCAGCTGTGATGAGTCAGAAAAAATAAAAAGCCCTTCCGCACACCTCTGGGGGCTGAGCATTTCATGTCAAGAAGCCTTCTAATTCCCAACGAGCTGGATAATGAAATTTGCCTGTGTAATAGAAATTTCTGTTGAAACTCAGAATCAGGACGTGCAAACGGTTCTTTAAGTGCAATTGATTTGTCGCTCTGGCCTTCATGTCCAAGTGTCCCAATTTACCCTCACCGTGTCTCTTTACAGTTCATTCTGCAACAGCACCTTGCCCAAGAGATGAGCAAAACTGCATATAATTTACCTTGCCGTCTAAGATGCTTCCCTGATTCCAAGTCAGACACTGCTAAAGGAATTTTCTTGATCTGCAAACACATGTTTTTTTAAAACAAATCATTCTGATGTAATAAAACTACCCAATGCTGCTGCCTGCTAGAAGTAAATTATGTTGGGAGCTGTCTTGTAGCCAATGTTCTCCCCACTCTTGGTGACAATGTGCAGTAGCTCCTCATATAAAAAATAAAATAGAATATAATAATACTTTGCACTTACATGGTGATTTCCATCTGCAGATCTCAAGATGTTTACTGGGAAATTTATTTTACTGTGACAATTATTTTTTGAATTCATTGCCAAAGGAAGGAAAGAGTGCAGGCAAAAAACACAGTGATACCGTAGGACAAAGAGCGATATATTTGGTATTGTTTATCCATTATGACGGATTCAGATACACAGGAGTAGGAAAACTTCCAGCCATTTCAGCTGCATCACTAATGGAAGGCTTCACGACGGCTGATGCAAAAGTTGTTTGGAAAGACACCAGATGCCATCCCTCACCCCAAACCTCTGCTCCTTTCTAGAACCATTCCCAATATCTTCTTCTCCTTGCATTTCCAACCCAAATTCTCAGATGTCAGAAGCTGGAGGTTCATCTGAACTCCAGACTTTTGTGGCTTCCTCTGTTACTAATCATGATGCTTGAGAGAGACTGGAAGAAGAAGTCAAACATTAAAGTGCTTGTTGCAGAGGGGGAAGCAAAGGGGGAAAGGGGGAAATATGAACTGTAAATATCAGCTCAAACACAGCAGTTTAGAAGAACGAGTTTTATTCAAAGGAGAGAAAGGGACATGGTGCTTTATCCCAACTCCTGTCTCCTCAAGGAGGGGAGATTTGGATTATGCATTCAGATGTGTAGCAAGGTCCAGTGGCTTGGAACAAGAAGTCTGCCAAAAAAGTCCAGAGTTGGAAGAAAGAGCTGAATAACAGAGAAGTCGGAAATGATCTTGGTGCCATTTCTGTCAGTGTATAAAAACACTAACATTGTTCAGTAGCAACAATGGGAAATCTCCAGCCACAGTGATGGGGAATGTAAACTAAAAATCAAACTACTTCCCAGTGTCCCGTAGTCCTTTGCCATCCATTGTCTCCGGTTGGGAAGCTGATGGAAAGTTGTGTTGTGGTGCATCTCCCCATCACTAAAGCCAGTGATGCTAAAGAAGGGTTTCTGCATTGTGGTGCCTTTATTCTTCTATTGAGCCCACCCTCAGAAGCACATTGGAAAGGCATGAGCTGCTTCAAAATGCAAACACCTGATCCTGCAAATGTGTGGAAAGCGGGTCTTCAGAAACTGGCATGACCCCAGCTGATCCCACAAATATAACACAGCTCTGCACCCGGCCATGCTTCAGGCAAGAGGCACAACAACTTGTGTTTGGCAAATGAGGAGACAGGACAGAGATGTAAACCTGCCAGTCTTATTGGCCCTATTGATTCTACAGTGTGTGTTATGTGTTTTAATAAGAACTGGGCTTATTGCTAATTCTTTTTTGTAACCATAGCAGGCAGCCGAATTCAGCTCCCAGTAGCCTGTGCAATGGTGGAAGAAAGGCGACTGAGGCTCCAGCATTTTGGGCTATTGCTTTAGACTGTGGTGGCATTGTTGTAAACGAAAGGAGTGGGGTGGGAATGCACCACACCCTCTTGTGAATGCCTTCGCCATAGTCACATGCTTCGATGCAGATGCTTTCCTTTCTGCCAGAAAGGGCTATTGTAGGGAGCCATGCAATGGACCGATAGCTGCAGGTACATTTGCTATGGCAAGGACCAACCTACCGATAACGGCCATGCCCAGCAGCAAGCGGCTTTAGTTAAGGCTCAGCATCATTGCAGGTAGTGCTGATTGTAGGCAGTGATGAAATTCAGGGATGATAAATCATTGCAGCATCCCAATGAAAGGTACGCAGCAGTTTGCACCTGCCAGGCAAGTTATGCATACTGAGAATTCCTGGCAGTTAGCCCCGATCCAGCAAAGCACCAGAGAGCAGGTGCTTACAGTTAAGCAGGTGCTTAAGTGCTTTGCTGGACGGGGACATTCATGAATGACACAGAATCGGAGTTTATTGGCTACAATATCTCTGCAACAAGGATGAACATTTACTTCTGAGGAAGTGGCTCTATTAAAAGAAAGCTAATTTTGCAGCCAGTGCAAGCTGTGAAAACAGGAAGAGATGGCCGCATCAAGCTCTGGAATGGGAACCTTTACCAGATGTGTCCCCATAGATTCAAACTCCAGGTCAGCTTATTCCATGTGTGTAAAGAGGGACAGATGCTGCTTTTCAGTGTCGTTTTTTTCTTTCTGTGATGTCAGAAATATGATTCCATATTGTGTATTCAAATGTTTAGTGATATGGGTTGTGGTGTTAGGGGTGTGTGTTCAATCACCTGCTTGCTGTTGGATGTTTGCTCATCCGCTTACTCAAACTTTTGCAAACTGCAGACAAAAGTTCGGTGAATGTTCACTCAGCTCAAACACAGATTTCAGTGTAACTGTGTCTGCGACCCATCCCCATTTGATTGCATCTGAGTTCAAGCAGCTGAGTTCTGCTAGCACAAATACTCAGGAAAAGCAGGTGTTAAGCTTGAAAACTCACTGGAAGCTTCACACTGTACATTTGATTGTAGCAGTCAAGATTAGCATTTGTGTGGTGCTGGTTTAGTTACACAAGGCCTCCAATGAGGGAACGGCTAAATAACAAACAGCATATGTGACTAACCAACACTGCATGGATTTCACAGACTGAATGTCAAATATTCACAAAACACTAGTCACAAACCATTGATATGGGGGGGAACATTTCACAAGAAAGTTTGAGAACAATTTCCAGACACAAATACATTCAAGAATATTGTGGGAACTTAAAAAGAGGCAAAAGTGCATGAATTAGGGATTCATAGTTACAAATCATACTCAGCTCTTTGTTGGAGTGGGCTGCACCTTTGTAACCGGGACCCCAGGAAGGTGCCTGATTATAGGAGCTGGTTACATATATGTACAATCTTCCGCTCCCGTTAGACTGCTCTCACATCTATGTCAGCTAGGGCATGTCATGCTTTCTGTGGGATTGGGAGACAATGATTTTACCTGCCAGAGTCTCAAATAGCTCCCTTACTCACAACGCAGGAATGGGCACAATTCACATTCATTACTGGCAGGCCATTCACAGTCCCTGCATTCATGGCCTCTTGGCCTGTCCTCTCACAACTCCGCTCCAGCTCACCAAAGGCAGGAGGGATCCCTATGACATGGGGCTCTCTTGTGTCTGACCTGTCTCCCGGGTCAGTCTGTGTGTCTGTTCTGGTGTGAGAACGACAGCAATGCCCTGTGTTACAGGCATGTAAGAAGTATGGTACCATGTACCCTGCTGAGAACACAGGCAGCCTGCCACTTCTCTTCTGTGTAGCAGGACCATTACTGCGAACTCAGCCCAGATACCTGGTCACGCAGAACAAGTATCCACCCTTGCAAGGGGGGTAACCAGAGCGCCTCTGAACCTTTCTTCTGGTTTAGAATTGGAAGAGCCTGTTCTCCCCAACCTACCAGGCCCACATTTGACCACAGTCACTGGTACGGATCTTCCGGAGCTGCAGCAGGAGAGCCGTGGTGGGTACGGCACTGTGAGTGGCGTCCACACTGGGGGATGCACGACAGAGCTGGTCAAATACTAAACACCGTCCCTTACAGACTCAAATGTTTTCACAATAAAAGCTCTGAGCTGGGTTCACTCAGTCTTGTGGGCTCATGTTATTCATTATCCTTGAGCATGTGGATCCTGACAGCTCCCTGAGAGAATGTCTGGGAATCCCAAAAGTTTAGCAAATTCCAGCCCAACCGGTTCCGTGTCTGAAAAGTCACACCTGCAAGTGCATTGTTTGTTACTTGCTGTTCGACTGTCTCAGATGTTTTCATCATCCAATCAGGAACAGAAACAACACCATGTGACTTAGGTGACCGACTCACAACAGGAGTAATGAACAGCAAACGGTGAAAGCAAACCATTCACCAACCGACCATTGGCTGGAAAGTATCCATCCCAGCTGCCCAACAAATCAATGTTTTCACAGAAAGCCAGGCTTGGCCAGTGAGCAGTCTGCTAGCCAGACGTTCGTAAGGAATATTGTTCCTAACAAACAATTCAGCCAGCCCGACCACATGCTTGTCACACTTACATCATTTCCTTTGTTTGTTTTCCAGCTATAAACCTTCTAGCAAGAGGAGCTCCTGTGTAACTGGCTGTTAACTCCCAGTTACCCCTTTCTCAATGGCCTGTAATACGCCCATTGGGGCAGGAACCCCCTCCTCATGGCTCAGCTGAAGAGCTCGCCGAGAGACAGGATGCACTCTCTCATCTGCCCATCGCTCCTCTTGAATATCCCACCCAGCTTCCCTGTATGCGCGCACTTTGCCTTCACTGTGTGGCTCATTTCTCCTGCCTGACCACAGGCTGTGTTTCCCCTTGCACAGAGGTGAAAAAATCTGTGCCACAAGCAGAACCTCTGCAAGCAGCAAGCTGCCTCTCTCCCAGGCCTGCTGCTGCTTCCAAGTATCCCTCTGACCAGCCACTCCTGCCTTTGTCCCTATACGGTCCCCTGTCCTGCTGCTAACCCTCCTCACATGCTGTAGTGTTGGTGATGGAGAAAAGTCAGGCTGGGGAAAGACAGATCATGAGTATTTCTGGCCCTGACATTTTCTTCCAGATATCTGGATTTCCATATATTTGAAAACCTAATATAAACAACAGAGAGGGAATTTGCATTTCGGGCAGTGAGGAATGAAAAATGGAGGCGGCGTAATGTATTGCCGCTCGAAGAAGAGGAATGACAGTGGTAAAGTCGAGCACACACGACAGCGCCCAATCGGCTTGTGGCAAACTCATTTCCTGGCAGAATATAGGGTTTCATCTGCTGGAACATTTAATAGGCATCAAAGAAAGATCACTTCCCTCCTCTCGGTGCAGATTGAGAGCCTTCGCTCTAGCTTTCTTTTTGCCATTTTATTAAACCCTTTATACAGTTTTAATACAATATGTATAATCCTCCTGAAAACAAATAAATTCTTATGCACTTCCCAGATTCTAAGGGTTTCTAATGGTTATGCATGTTTTATTTATATTTTCAGAGACATTAAATATGTGATGTGTAAAAATATGCAAAAAAATCGACTCTAATTTATTGCTACGTATAGAACAACATTATGTTATGTAGTTAATTTCCAGACCCGGGGAAGGCAGGCAGAGCCTGCAGTCAGTACAGCCATGAGGGCCGGGTGGGCGTCCGCACCAGCCTAGTTTTCTACATTAATTGAAAGGCGTAAAAGTGCCGAGGCCTGGCCATGCATTCTAAAGAACTTTTCATCTTCCCTAAACTGGGAGCAGGGATCTCCCCAGAGAATGAAGCTCCTTGGCGGTCTCCGCCGAGTTGGGCGTGAGCTGGGCAGGTTGCTCATCTTTTGTATTCCACAATCCTTCTTCATCAGTGCTCCACTAGCATGTGTGTGCTGCTGCGGAGCAGAACTAACACCAGCACACTGAGGCAATAGCATGTGGCTGTAGCTGGAGGTTAGGAGCCTGCACTAGCATCCAGCCAGGTTGGAGCCTTCGGCCTTCGTTCACTTAGAAAGTTAAGTACAAGGGGAATCAGGACTGACTTTCTCGCATCGATCCTGCAGTGTTGCTCACTTAACAAATAGCTTCGGGGCCCACGTGCTGGTGGGAGCCTTAAGAAGATAAGAACGACCAGACTGGGTCAGAGCAATGGCCCATCTAGCCCAGTACCTTGTCTTCTGACTGTGGCTGGTGCCAGATGCTTCAGAGGGAATGAACAGAACAGGGCAATCACTGAGTGATCCATCCCCTGTCGTCCAGTCCCAGCTTCTGGCTTAGGAACACCCAGAGCATGGGGTTGCCTCCCTGACCATCGTGGCTAATCGCCATTGATCGACCTATCCTCCATGAACTTATCTAATTCCTTTTTGAACCCAGTTATACTTTTGAACGTCACAGCATCCCCTGGCAATGAGTTACACAGGTTGTCTGTGTGTTGTGTGAAGAAGTACTTCCTTATCTTTTTTAAACCTGCTGCCTATTAATTTCATTGGTGACCCCTAGTTCTTGTATTATGTGAAGAGTTAAATTACAGTTCCTTATTCACTTTCTCCAGACCTCTACCATATCCCCCCTTAGTCATCTCTTTTCCAAGTTGAAAAGTCCCAGTCTTATTAATCTCTCCCCATATGGAAACTGTTCCATACCCCTAATTATTTTTGTTGCCTTCTCTGTACCTTTTCCAATGCTAATATAACTTTTCTGAGGTGCGGCATACAGCATGGCACACAATATTCAAGGTGTGAATGTACCATGGATTTATATAGTGACATTAGGATATTTTTTGTTTTGTGATCTATCCCTTTCCTAATGGTTCCTAGCATTCTGTTTGCTTTTCGACTGCTGCTGCATGTTGAGCAGATGTTTTCAGAGAACTATCCAGGATGACTAGATCTCTTTCTTGAGTGGTAACAGCTAATTTAGACCCCATCATTTTATATGTATTATGTTTTCCAATATGCATTTACACCTCTTTTCCCAGATCATTTATAATCTCAGTGCAGATCATTTATGGCCCTTAGCTCTCCACTGCAGCTTATGACAGAAGGCTGACCAGCAGACAGGGCCCCTCTGCACAGGGGTGAATTTCACCTGGCCTGGTTATTCCCTGAACTGAAGCATAGCAGGGCTAGATCTTTAAATGTAGACACCAGATCAGACTTTCACCAAATCCCTTCCCTGTCTCACAACGCTCGGAGCATCCAGTTTGGGAGGTTTAATCAGGAAACGTCTCTTCAAAGCCTGCCAGCATGCTCCTTGTCCATCTGAAGTCAGAATCCTGCTTGTGACATCGCACTTAATTCCACAGCAACCACCTGTGATGTCACAAAGAGAATTTTGACTTGGGCTGGAAAGTGGCAGCAGCAGGGGAGACTTGCAGAACCCAAGATCTTATCACCATGCAAATCACGTGGTCAGAGAGAAAACACGTGAGATGAGAAAGAACTAACATACACTGGCTTCACCAGGAGGCGTCAGAAGTTTCTTAATGTCGTCGCGGCATGTGTCAAGCCTACAAAGGCTTATTAATAAAGCACTAATTGCCTATTATGGGTCCATACTACTGCCTATACAGTAAACATCCTCCTGGAGAGGAGTCACTGACGTACCAGAGGGGCTTTTACGGCCCCACTACAGCTGCTACTTTATTATTGTTTTAAATACCAATTGAAATGAGAAGACAGGTGCGATTCACACCAGGACTGCTCCTGCCAGAGCAGGGCTGAGGAGTCAGTGTCTCTTTCACTCTCGGGTGCTGCTACAGAATGGTTTGTGGCATGGCCCCTCACACGGGCAGCCTTTTTGACTTTCCTCTGCATATATTCTTTTTGGTCTTGTGAGCACAATGACGTGACGTGACCTGCTGGTTACGGGTAACCTCTGTAGTCATGAGCTGTAGTCATGTCGATTCAGAATATCTTCCAGGTGTGTCCTTCGTATATTTACTAAACAAAACCATCGCAGCCAGATCTGCAGGTGCCTCCTCGCTACTTAGTGCGTCTCTGTGACAAACACACACATGGCTCTTGTGAGCACTGGATATGGAAGTGCAGCAAAAACTAGGTCTGAGCAAGACCTAAGATTCTAAGATTAGCAAGACTCTAATACAGCAGTGGTGACCGAGATCTAGCATTGACTGTTGGAGATAGAAAACCTAACATAGCAGGGCTAGCTCTTTAAACGTAGACACCAGATCAGACTTTCACCAAATCTCTTCCCTGTCTCACAACGCTCAGAGCATCCATTTTGGGAGGTTTAATCAGGCCCCGGAGGGAGAGATCCTTGGTGTGAAGCTGGGATTTGCATCCAGGTTTGGATTCCAAATGTCCCCTAAGTTTTGAGGATGGAGACCCAAGTTTGCACCGCTGTCTGAGTTGGTGAGGTTGCAAAACTGCCAGTGATATTTTCCGGCCAAAGACTCTCCTACTACTGCTGCTTCTGCTCTGGCTAGAATCCTCACAGTGCCAGTTCCTCTCTCTGCCTTCCATGGTACACAGCATTTTCATGGACATTCCCTGCAGCCAAGAACACAGAGACACGTGGAAGGGGGAAGGGCAGGGGGAGGAAACGTTGAATAAATACTCTTCACAGGTCCTGTAAGGTCTGAGTGTTAGGCAGAGTCAGGTAGGTTCATGTTTTACCCAGACTGATTCCACAAGAACTTAAAAAAATGCTGCGAACATGCGAGCTCCATTTCTTCAAAGCAACTGGTTAACAGATGGGGAGGTGGCAGCTTTCCCAGCCATCTCTGGCTATTAGCCATGTAGCATGGGAGGAATGGGCCCTAGCTAACGGAGCTTTCATTTCAGCTAGATTTACTTTCAGTAACAAGCAACTAGGTATCTTGTGTTTTTGACCAGAGCAGAAAAGACCAACTTTCTTAGCAGGGTCCCTGGCCCTTTACGCGCTCAGAGGGATAGCCAACATCTCAGGAAGGTGCAGACAGAAGTTTTCACACCAGGGTTCAACTAATGTCTAGCGCTAAGGCTGGGAAGGAATTAAGTAGAGATCAGTGAATAATTCCAGTGGATCTTAATTACCAAGATAATAGGCATCTTATAAGTAGTAAGATATTGAATTGGGCTATTGCCTGGGTAGGTCACACTTTCCTTCCGGTTTGTACGTTCTCCAGATGTGTACAATCAATAGCCATTAGAGCGTTTCACTCGGCGGGCTGAGGTATTCACACTGAAGCTGCAGTGCAGAGTGGCAATTGGAGCAGAAACAGTGCCATCCAACTTGTCTGACCATGACTCTCTGAGCATTCAGCCCCGGCTTCTGCCGCAGCCATTTGTGCTCTGAAACTGACCATCTGGGAGTGTTTGGGGCAGCAAAGTTTGCTCAAAGGCTCACAGGTGAACACAAGAAGGGGTGGACGTGGCAGCTAAAAAGAGCTCGCGGGAGACCCAGGAAGCATTAAAGTTAAGCTCCCTCCAGGGTTTGTGGCTCATTTACCCCAATGTTATTTATCCCTTGTTCACCCCAAACCAGCAAAGTCCTTCACCACATTTCCTGCCTACAGCTTAATAGCCTGAAAATCCCAAACACGCACAGGGCAGCGCTTCTGTCTCCAGCACCCCCTGACCTAGCTTCTGCTCATCACCCTCAGCTCAGCCTCTCAGCAGACTAACCCAGACCCTTTTAAGCTCTGATCCCAACAAGGCTCAGTGCAGCTGATTGCCTCAGCTCAGGGAGACTCCCAGCTAAGACCCTCCGCCCCTTGCTGGAATTTAACCCTAAAAGCCCCATCCAGCAGTCTGGCTTTGCCGTGCCTGGCCCTAGGGGGTGGCACTGGGCTGGGATGTGGCAGGGCTGAGGTAGGGGGTCACCCATCCCCTCTAGAAAATCATTTAATGCAATGTGATGGACTCTCCACAGGGATCTGTTTACATTGCTTGCCCAGCTCCAGAACTATGGCAGTCTGGAGTCCGAGAGGTCTAGGGCAGGGGTTCTCAACCTTTTTCTTTCTGAGCCCCCCACCCCAAACATGCTATAAAAGCTCCCCGGCCCAGCTGTGCCACAACAGCTGGTTTTCTGCATATAAAAGCCAGCGCTGGTGTTCCGGGGTAGCAGGCAGGGCTGTCGCCCAGGGTCCCGTGCCGCGGGGGCATTGCAAAGCTCAGTTGCTCAGACTTCGGTTTCAGCCCCAGGTGATGAGGCTCGGAGCCCTGAGCTGCAGCTCTGCGTGACGGGGCTTTGGCTTTCTGCCCTGGGCCCCAGTGAGTCTAACACCAGCCAGGCTTGGCGGCCCCGCTGGAACCTGCTCATAGCCCCCCAGGGGCCCCCAAGCCCTAGCTGAGAACCGCTGCTCTAGGGTTCTTGGGTGGTCATGGCTTGATGGGACACAGCTGTGCCGAGCTGTTTATTTGAGCACCTGCACTGAAGCTGTCCACAGATCCTCATTAAAATGTATTTTTCCCTCCTGGATCCCCCTGGCAGGTGAGCAAGGCCATTTGCATTGGACATTGATTTTTGCCGAGATTTCAGATCAGCTCTTCTAGTGAAAATGAACAGACAGTGACTATTCCCAGTTCGACGCTCTGTTAAACAGAAACACCAGAGCCAGGGACCTCAGGTCCTGGGCCCAGGCTAATTGCCCAGCTCTGGAATGGGGGCCCCAGCAGCTTTCCTGAGCCTCAGGCAGATGGAACCATGTCCTCCAAAAAGTCCAAAGGGAATATTGCACCAACACCAACCTTGTCTCCTCCTGCTGCTGCTAAGGAATGCTCCTGCCTCTAAGGAGCTTGCTGAATATGCTGCTTCTCTGGCCCGCCCTGCTGGTGAACCCAGAAAGTGGCACTGCAATTGTCTTCAAAACTGTATTTGCCTCCTCTTCCTCACCCTGCAGTGTGGATTAGGGGAAGGGGATTAATATGGCCCGGCTAAAGCTGAGTGCAATCCCAGCACTTTGGGAGCACAAATTTTATCCAGACTCAATTTTGATATTTTTGCTGACAAAGACAGTTTCTTGTTGCAAACACTTCCCAGCTTCCAGCGCAGGCAAAATTTCCCATGTTCCTCTGTGATCCATTCATTCTTCACCCTGTGTATATTCCAGCAGAGACTTCACCACCATCACCCGAGCCGGAAGGCTGGAGCTCCTGCCAGGAGAGCCCGTCATGCCATCCTACAAGAATCATCCCAGTAATCTCTGCCCATGAGTTCACCGTGCCAGGCTGGCTCTGATGCTGGGCAATCTGTTCTGCTAGCCCAATGTATCAGGACATGGCATCCACTGAGAGCCACCAAGACTGCAAGCCCCTGAGTGTTTAGCTTTCTAGGTCTGCAGCTGAAACGACGTTTCTCGTCCCCACTTGAATTTAATTTAAATGGTTTGCTTCTGCTCTCATTTTATTGGCACCCATTATACCCTCCTTTGTACCTCTGGCATTTCCTTAATGGTCTTTTGACTCATCTGCTCTCAAGAGGAGAAACATTTTTTACAAGAACAATATGAAGTAACAGTTATAAAATCGGTAGCCCGGTGATAAATGTTAAGGACTCAGATTCTTTTATTGGAAATTGCCGTCTTTCAAATGTTTAACAGATTTGTAAAAATAATTTCTCCAAAAGGTTACAATTCCACTGAACTCCATTAGAGAGAGAGAGCTCTAAATCACCCCTCACGTGCAGGAGACTGAGGCAAGGGACACACCAAAGTCATAACTTTCTCCCTTCCTACACAACATTGCTTGGCTCATAGCCAGCATCATTCTATTTCCAGGACAGTTTCCTTGACCCTGGGGTCCTTCAGCCACAACAGAGGGGCGCGCCTGCCTGAATCGAGGCGTGAAATTATGAAAGAATGGGTCTGCCGTAGCTCCAGTTGTGCTAAGACCTCAGATGTGAAATCGCCACTTTTTTTCTCTCTCCCTCATACTGGCCTGTCGCACGCCGGGTGGAAAAGATTGTATTTATCACCTGTCAGGGTTTGGCAGAGCTGAGTTACGTGGAGCAGGACAGCATAAAATTATCATACACAAGCATGAAATTACAAAATCGCTCGGAACTGAACAACAAAATTATTTCATTTCTGAGGGAGGCCATTCCATTTTTTAGCCATGACACCTCGACTGCCAAACTTTGAATTGAAATTGAGTGTGAGGTGCATGGAATATAGACAGCAATAACAAGCAAAGGCATGTAAACTAGCCATGCAAATACACTACATTAATGGCCCCGGAAACCTCCCACAGGAGATATGTAACTAAATAAATGTCACATGTCCCAATAACTCATCTTTTCTTATAGATTGTGAAATGAATTATGCTGCAATCGGAGCACGGGCTGCTCCTGGTGACGAGACTCCCACTAGGTTGGTGTTCTCTCGGATTACATATGTTTCTTGCTTTTCCTCTCCCAATCTTTATGATCAGAGATGGGTAAACACTGCAAACATTGCAACACTAGAAATTGGAAAGGGAGTGTGGTGAGGCAGAATGGAGCCACCTGTACTGGAATTTGGTCAGGACACTGGGCGTAACCCCATACCCTTGCAAGGGTTGCCATGTGATCGCTACAACACAGAAGTGCACAGGACCCTGACTTTGTGTCCCATCTGAAAGCTAAGCTCACAAGAACGGCTACTCTCCTGCTGGGCTTGCTGGGGACAAGACTACACTTCTATCCTACAGGGGCAGAAAAACTCCGTGCACTGCACGGTTTCCTTGAATCACCCGTATGAGACAAGTGGCGTTGGTGCGTCCCAAGCAGCGTGCGCAATGGGATGAAATTGCATCTCCTTGCAGCTTAGGAGCCTCTTCAGCAGCAGTTGAGCTCACAGCCCAGCGACTCCAGCAGCAGTTGCTGGCTGTAATTGCGACTAGCAAATTGCAAACAGCAAAAGAGCTGTTCCGTTCTAGTGCAACTAGTCGCCTCCCGACGACTCTGAGCAAGGCAGGGGCAACATTTTAGAAACACTCTTTGTGTCACGGCTTACTGTGTGTTTGTCTGACGCCCCCTGGGGATTGGCACCTGCAATGGGAATAGCATGGCACCTTCCTGGCACCGGGCTCTGTGCGCACCCGGGGCGGCAGGGCACAGACACCCTCCCTACGCTGGCACCAGCCTCCCTGGCTGCAGCAGGCTCCAGCGCGCTCCCCGGAGCAGCTGACACAACCCTCTGCTCAGTAATCAGTTCCGCTGGTGAGCAGGCAGCACAATCCATCATGGAGAGGATGGATTTGTCAGCTCTCGGCAGCGCTGAGGGGGCCGCGCGGGCTCTGAGCAAAGCTACCCAAACAGGATGTTAAATAAAATGGAAGGCGGCGGGAAACACGGTGCGGGGATTGGGTTGGGCACCCAGCCATCTCCGCCCACCCCTGGGCACCACAAGCTCCCGCGCTGGCCTCGTCATGTGTGATCTGCCTCCCGGCTCCCAGCCTGGCCCACGATGGACGGTGCGGTGCCGGCGCTCGGGCCTCGGTACCCAGGATTCTGGGGGCCCCACTGGAGATTCCTTAAAGAGGCCTGGATGTCACCAAGTGCTGAGCACCCACCCTCTGAGGTGTTCCCATTCGGACCCCTCAGAAACGGACGCACCCAAAGCACCAGACACTGAGGACTAGCTGAGCCCTGGACACGAGGATGCTGGATGCTATGGAAAACAGGTAGCTGGGCTGGTAGCTAGCTAGGTAGATGGGTATT
The DNA here is from genome assembly GCA_033296515.1 of Macrochelys suwanniensis. Classification (NCBI taxonomy): domain Eukaryota; kingdom Metazoa; phylum Chordata; order Testudines; family Chelydridae; genus Macrochelys; species Macrochelys suwanniensis. The sequence continues at coordinate 1,790,764 of CM065789.1, read as the reverse complement.
CAGGGGAAGACAGGGGGCTGTATAGGGATGGAGAGAGATGACGATATTGTCCTGTACTAGAAATGTCCCAATGTTTTAAATACATGTGTGAAAACCCAGATCCTTTACTGACCCTGACAGCTATTTCCCTGGCCACGTGGGGCCACGTGTGAGGGACCCAAGGAGAGTTTCAGGCTGCCCGCATGTAGGGCCGGCTCCATCTCTCTGGACTGCAGTCTCCCCACCACCCGGACTCAGACCCTCCTCTCCCGGGCCAGCCGGAATTTCCAACAAGACCTGATGCTCTCCCACCCCGCCCCTGCTGCTTGTTCCCAACCTGCTCGCTGGCTGGCAACCAGCGGGAGTAGCCTGGCGATGCCTAGCATTGAGACTCGGGGTAAGCAGAGCTCGGAGTGGCCTCAGGGTCCAGGGAGGAATACCGGGGTGGCCAGCAGCCCCTCTGCACCTGCCTTGAACCTCCTGAGTCTTTGCCCAGGTGTGCTCTCAGCTGGATGCAGCTTCTTGGGTCAGAGTCCTGGTTGTAGAACACACCACAGGTGGCCTTGGTGAGATTGGTAGAATTAGCTGCCTGGGCACCTAAAACTGGCAACAAAAGCAGCCAGAAGTGCCTTTTCCCCAGGCTATAAACGAGACGGGCCCTTGCCACCTGCCTCGCTACAGGTCGGAAATGTTCTTGCCAGGCTGAATCCTCTGGTCCTGTGAAGGAGCCTTTTGAGCTTGGTAAACTGATATTTACCCTCCGTTGTTCTTCTGCCTGGCTTCTTTGAACACCTGGAGCGCGACCTTGTGCGGCTCAGAATGGGGACGTGGGAACTGAACAGTGTGTGTGCGGAAATGGCCACTTTCAGGAGGAAAGAGAAGTTTAGTGATTGATGAGGGAGGCAGCAAACTGGCCTTTCGCTTCCCCCAGACAAGGCTTTGATGCTGCCCCCTTTAATCCTTGGCCACCTGGGACTAATTAGAGCTGTAAGATAGTCTTTATATCTCATTGAAAACAGGAAAATGCTTCTCCCTACAATGAGAGGCCTCAGGCACCGGACCCTGCATTCTCTCCCCCACTCTGGTACCTCTCCCATTTTGTTTCAAATTGAATTGTAACAGCGAGAGTGAGCTGTTTTGAGACTACCTACACTGGCCCCAAATGAAAACTGCAGGCCACTGGCACTGAGTTCACGGCCCCAGGGCATTTCCTCACGGTGCCGTCTCGAGAACAGGAAGTGAATGACGTTTTCATTAAAGCCATGCTGGATCACAAAGCACAGGGCTTGCTGATCATCCTCACTACCAGCTGCATGTGGTGGTCTGACATAGACGAGAATTCTAGGGTGGAAGGGCCACATTAGGCCTTACCTGGGGAAACTTTGCAAACTCTTTTGCTGTCATTGTTGAACCTGAAAGCAAAGGAAAAGCTTAAAGTTGCAAAAATATAACAGAGAAGGCCTATGACTTGGCAGACCTGAAAGTAGTTTCTTCAGCTCCGAGATAGTAAGGAGGAGAAGATCCGCATGATACACAGGAACCAAAGATATCTACAGGAACATGACAGCACATCGCAAGCCTGATGAGAAGACAGATGAGATCAAGATCAAGGCTTTGGAGTAATTCAGGGAAGCGCTACGCCACCAAAACTCTTCACAACCCCACTGAAAGAAAGCTGGGAGACATTGAATGGGAAGGAGAGATCCTCAGAGCAAGTAGTTAGTACCTGAGCTAGCTTAGACCTGCTAATGACATTGCTATCGGCGGTGAAACCTCTAGAGACATTGCCCCAGGGGCCACGGAACCCAGTGTGGTCAGAAAGGAATATGCATCCAGGCAGAGGAATATGGAGAAAACCAAGATGCTAAACACAAAGGTGAAAATGTGTCACAGCCCACGGGAGGAAAAGAGGTCAAACCTATTCCCGGCTATTCCTGCCCTGGAAGATCAGGTGCAGAGAAGAGTCAAGACCTCTTTGCAGGAGGAGTACTGCCATTGTGCGATTTGTTTATCCAGGGCAGCTGCAGCAACTGCTTACAGCTGGGCTGAAAGAAATAAACCACCTCGAAGCAGGGAATCCACCGCAATACTTGGGTGATTTTGGACACTAGAAAAAAATCTCTTTGTGCCGTCTGTTGCCACCTAGGGAACAAGACAAAGTGATTGCAAGGCCACAAGAACCCCAAAGCACAGCACAGTCCTTGATATCTGTGTGCATCTAATTTCTGTCGAACCCGTCTCTCCATAGAGTCACAGCTTTGAAGGCCAAAGGGAACATTATGATCATTCAGACTGATATCCTCTATAACCTGGGCCACAGAACCTCACCCAGGGATTCCTGCATCTGGCCCATCACTTCTAGCTCAGTAAGAACGTATCTTTTAAAAAGAGATCCAACCTTGATGTAAAGACTCAGGTGATGGAGAATCCATCACTTGTTCCAATAGTTAGTTACTCTCACTGTTTAAAATGTGCACTCTGGGTTTGTCTAGCTTCTTCTTCCAGCTAGGAGTTCTCATTAGTTCTTGGTCTGTTCCGTTAGAGACACTGGCCCTGGGCAGGGAGATGCCAAGCGTGGCTCACAGCAAGATGGGAAGAGGCAAGGGCGGGTCTGGTTCTCAACTCCAGCAGCTGTCTGGGAGGAAGGATAGTTGTCCCCGTGGACACTCCTGTGTATCGGCGTTAGACTCACCAGCAGTGCAATAACACAAATCGCACAAAGCCGAGCTGTGTCCTTGCTGAACCACCTGCACCGTACACACCATTCCCAGGAGTCTTGGGAAGCTGGAAATCGATGGGAGTCCACAGAGGCTCCACCAAGGGGGAATCTGGCCTTTCTGCTGCTGAAACCGTTTTCCCTAATCCAAATCCAGAAACTTTCAACATGGGGAAACTCACAGACCAGGGGAACTCAGACGCCAGAGATTCCTCACGAGAGCGCTAAATGGCCCATGCCCCAGACACATGGAGCTCTGCAGACACGCGTGCACACTCCAAGCCAGGCCGGTTCCAGGCACTTCTCTCTGCAGCAGCATCCACTCGCAAGGAATCCCCACTTGAGAGCGAGTGTGATGATGGGACACAGCCCTTTGCTAAGGGGCCAGGTGTCCTCAGGCGCGCACAGCCACTGGCCATCTGGTGACAGTCCCTTCTGCAGACACGCACTAGGAACCAACCCAGCTCATCTTTATTGTTCTGTGGCAAGTTAGAACAATTGTAAAGGGGGTTCCCTCACCCCAGCAAGTTGAAGAAAAGGAAACACTGCAAGAAAAAAGCAGCCAGGACCTTTGGTCTAGGTCCTGTGGCCAGACACCAATGCAGAGGGAAGGAACGGTCAGTCCTGGCCCCCGGCTGAAATCTAAGGGATGTAAGGAGGTGAGTGGGCACAATGATTGAAGAGGAATGGTTCTGTTTGCAGTGGAAGTGTTTCTTCTCTTTTCTTTTCACTTGCACATTCCTGACCTGCAGTAAGTGTCTGGAGGGGAGAGGCGAATAAGAAATATTTTCTGGTGTGAACAAAATGCTAAATTCCCCCCCTCCCCCAGAGTAACAATAAATAACAACCCCACCCAACTGGAGCGCGCGGTACTGAGTCGCTGCTACTGCTCAGTGCAGATGTGCTGAGGAGAGAGTCCATAAAGGGTTAAACCCTGCTTCGCCAGACTGTGAATTCTCAGCAAGTCTCCCACATGCAGCCAAACAACAGCTTGACATTTTCCATCCTTCACGAGAAAGACAAAGGCGTGAAGATATTCCCATGATTCCTTTCTGCATGCCTAACTATGAGCTCAGGTGCAGCAGCATTTGCCCTGGACCGGCCTCATCAACATGAAGGGCGAACTCATCGTTTCTGCATCTTTCCTCGCCACTGCTTGATTAATTGGCTCACGACAACGCCGGCTGAATACCTAATGCCTCTTCTGTCCCTGTTCTTTCTTCACAGCCTTTTGCTGCATTTACATATACTTTATATTCCATAATTTTCACACACACAAAAAAAATGGGAGCACATCTCAGTAATTTGATGTAATGACGGCATGTCACCAAAAAGAGGAATTAGAAAAATCTGTAGGTATTTAATTTATTCTTGTTTTTTTCAGTAGATCTCTCTGAGAAAGGCATTAATATTCATGGGCATGAAAAAAAGTACATGCAAAAGGAAATTTCCAGCATTTTAGTCTAAATTAAATACATTTTTAAAGAAACAATATTTAACTAATAATGCTTAAAGGCAAAATTAACAAAAGTACCATTTTTTATCCCCCCCAAACCCCAAGGTTTCTGTCTCAGGGGTTCCCACTGCCCTAGCAGGAAAATGGCACATTGCTTTTCCCAGGAAGAATTCCATGTGTGCAGGATGGAGGGTATGCAGAAAGAAAGGCCTTTTAAATGACCCTGACTGTAATTTTTTGATTAAATAAAATAGTTTATTGAAATATTGGTCAGAGTTTCCAAAATGGTTTTAAACTGTGCAGCACACATTAGCTCACAATCTGATGGGGAGTATGCATTTCACAGAGATTTTAATGGGAAGGCTATGGAGTTTTCCAGTAAAACAGGAAAAAGTGAAAAATACAATCAGGGATATGATTGTGCAGGAAACAGGCAAGAACAAAATCCCCAGCACACGATGCTACAGATGACAAGTGCAGTTATTTCCTTGCTTCATTCTCCAAAGTCTGCTTTTCGGGGCCACATGAAGAAGAACTATTTAAATAAAAAATGCTAACCTTTCCCTTGGGTCTCATGGAGAAATGCAGTCCTGGTGTATGGAAATTGACATAGACTGATTATGAAGAGCTAAAAGGGAGATAAACTATGACAAAGAAGTTTCCACTTGCTCCAGAGCTGGCTGATAAACCAAGTTTCTGCTTCACCTGCATTCAGCCTTACCTGGCCGATGAAGCTCTGTATTTGCATTAGAGAGTATAATGGGACAAATGGATCAGGCATTTAATACAATGGGGAAATGTAACATTATACAAGAGTGTTTTCTTAATGCAACCTCCGTATCCATTAATGCAGAGAACCGTAACACCCTGGTAGCTTGGCCTTTCAGGGGCTGAGCGTCCTGGCCCCAATACACCCACGCAGCATGTCCGCGCATGCCTGACTTAAACATTGATCTCAATGGGATTATTCTCATGCTTAAAGCCCATGCTTGAGTGCTGTCCTGAATCAGGGCCTCGGTTGCTATCAGTGTCAATGGGGCTACGAGTGCTGAGCACCGTGCAGGCTGAGCTTTTGGAGTGAGTTACGTCTCCCTCACCCAGTCTCCGAATGAGAAACACTAGCTCATCAGTTGGCTGGACGCTTGCTGATCCGCCCCTCCTGCCTCCTGCCACACACCTGCCCCAATTGCCATTCTTAACAGAGCCTGGGCTACTTGGTGAGTGACTGCTGCCTGCTTGGAGAGTTTAAAATGATCCAGCTGAAAAGAGGCTGTAAGGAGGCATGTCCTTGAAAAGGAAAAAATAAATCTTAAGACCCAAGATTGCCTGTAAATTCTTCCCCATTAACAGCATTAGAAATCACCTGGAAAGCCATGAGCCTGCCTCATTCCAGACGTCTTCCACGCTGGCCTTTGGGGGGTTAGTTCCTTCCCTGCCCCACTGTTAGGGGACAGTCCTGGACAATGTATTTTCCAAAGGATGGTGATTTGCTATGTGCACCCACTTTGGCTCTCAGATCGGATTTGCCAGCACAAAACTGTCTTAATCTGGTCTCCAGGAAATGAAACTTCCCATCTTAGTCCTGGCACAGTTAGAAAAAGATTATTCCCTGGACTAAATAGAATTAGCGGCTCTATTTCTCAAACGTGAAAGCCTCCACCTGCCTGAGTGCCAGAGGCAGAGGCTGGCTGAATGCTGGGAAGGGTGCGCTGTTGGTGAGAGACACTTCTGTTCATCTCACCGTTTGGGTGGGCTGTGCACACAGCACAGAGCCTCAGCCAGGTTTTAAATTGGTCTCTTGATATTTTATGAAATAACTTTTTTTTCCTAAAGTACTTCTTGATATTTTTATGTTTATATACTTTAACTTAGGATTGGACTCATAAAAAATACATGAGGAGTAAGTGGTTTCTGCAAATGTTTTATACATGATTTGGGAACAGATACTATTCAAAGAGAAAAAATATTCCTTTTTGTATCAGCCGTGACTGAAACATGGCAGAGCTTAGGTCAGCTGGCAGGTCTCCTACATGCAGGAATTAAAGGCAGTGGGGTAAGGCGAGGGCCTTACGTTCAGACTGTTAGGAACTGGTAAGTGTACAATTGATCTGACACTGACTGAAGCCATCTGCTGGCCTGTGTGCGGTGAGTTGGGGTCTCAAAGGATCTAGGCCAATATTTTCAAATGTGGGTGTCTCATGTCAGAATCTAAGTCCATAGTCTATGGGTCAGCACGAGTCATCCCACAACGGTTAAAGTTAGCAATGTGCTTCACTGCTTTGTGGAGCTGAGTCCTAACTGAGCGAGGTACTTCCAGCAGAGAAAGGGGAGCGTTAGTACCGTTATACAAGGCACTGGTGAGACCTCCTCTGGAATAGTGTGTGCAGTTCTGGTCTCCCATGTTTAAGAAAGATGAATTCAAACTGGAACAGCTGCAGAGAAGGGCAACTAGGATGGAGAACCTACCTTACGAGAAGAGACTCAAAGAGCTTGGCTTGTTTAGCCTAACAAAACAGAGGATGGGGAGATATGATTGCTGTCTATAAATACATCAGAGGGATAAACACCAGGGAGGGAGAGGAGTTAAAGTTAAGGGCCAGTGTTGGCACAATGGATATAAACTGGCCATCAATAAGTTTAGGCTTGAAATTAGATGAAGTTTCTAACCATCAGAGGAGTGAAGTTCTGGGACAGCCTTCCAAGGGGAGTAGTAGGGGAGGGGGAAGCGTGTTAAGTTTATGGAAGAGATGTTATGATGTGGTTGCCTACAATGGCATATGACCCATCCGTGACTGCTATTAGCAAATATTTCCACCAGCCAGAGATGGGACATTAGATGGGGAGGGCTCTGAGTTACTACAGAGAATTCTTTCCCCGGTGTCTGGCTGGTGAGTCTCACCCACATGCTCAGGGTCTAACCGATCGCCATATTTGCCATCGGGAAGGAATTTGCCCCCAGGTCAGACCAGCAGAGACCCTCAGGGTTTTCACCTTCTTCTGCAGTCACTTGCTGGTTTGAACTAGAGTAAATGGTGGAATCTCTGTAAGGTGAAGTCTTTAAATCAAGATTTCAGGATGTCAGTAACTCAGCCAGAGGCGAGGGGTCTGTCACAGGAGTGGCTGGGAGAGGTTCGGTGGCCGGCGATGTGCAGGAGGTCAGACTCGATGACCATGATGGCCCCTTCTGACCTTACAGTCTATGAGTCTATGAGCAGCCTGATGGCCAGAGGCGCTGCATGCCATGGTTGCTCCCGCTGCCGTCCCATGGTGCTGGCAGCAATGTGGTGGTTGATGCTCAGCATTTCTCCCTCTTTATCTAAATTTGGACCTATCTCGGTGCTGAACTTTAGGCACGGAGTTTCACCCTGTTGGCCCTAGAGGACAAATGTCCAGATCACAAAATATCATAGCAAGTTTTGGCCCCATCTGGTCCCTTTGTTGGCAGCCTCATCAGAGAGGCCAGCAATTCGCTGGCTCCCCCTGACTGTATCTGCCTGTGCCCCTCCGAGCAGGTCCCTCCACCCCAGTGCCCAGAGACATGGAGACGCTTTATCAGGGGATATACAGAGCCTCGCCACTCCAGGCACACTGCCCATCCCGTTCCGGTCACTACCGTCCCTGCTTGTTCCTGACACACGTACAGCACAGGCAGCAGCAGGAGGAGCTCATGCATGCAGAGCCCCCACTTTTAGAGGCAAGTTCCCTCTGACCCACGAAAGCTGTACCCCCCGGGGGTAGGTTGGGCTGCAGAGGACATGTGTTCCCCAGGAAGAGAGCTGAGACCCACCAGCTCATTGCCCACAGAACAGCTGTACTCCGAATTGGCAAGATGAGCCGGTGGAGGCAGCAACAAGGAAGCGGGGAGACATCGCTTTTGAATGCTCACTGTTGAGGGAGGTTCACTGCATGAAAAGCTAGGTCGGGGAGAGTCTGGCTGTGGGCTCCAAAGGGTTACTGTGATATTACATTTAGTCCCACTGTAGCATATATTATCTTTTTTGACTGAGTAATATGATGCAAAGTTTTTTAAATGATACAATTGTATTCTATTATATTCCACTCTTCAGGGAGATTTTAGGCTCATTTTTTGCATGAATGATACTCACTCAATACATTTTAATACCGACACAGATCGCATTGTAGACATACACACAGCAGACAGGGTTATGGCAAGTGCACAGATAAATGCGAAAACATATGGCAACATGAGGAAACATGACTTTTTTATTATATAAAAACTGAACACATGTTCCCAGCTACAATGTGCGGGGATCTGGGGGATGGAATTAGTGTCTCCTTCAGACAGATTTTCATAGGATTTACTTAACTTAAAAGCGGAGTGGGGGCTCTATGCAAATTTTCCCCTTTAGAGAATTGAACCCAAACGCCACTTGGTTCACATCAGTTTGGGAAGTTCTTATTCTAGTCCCTCGTGACCTGTTGTCCTGTTGAACTGAATTTAGCAGAATCCGATGTGAATGGGACCCCGGCATGCCATTGAGGGAGCCCGGCGGGTCAGGGTTGGACTAGGAGGGGGACGCTGGTGTCATGGTGTCCGTGTGCCTGTGTTTACATGACCGGAGGGGGCAGGACAGGCCCAGCAGGAGGTGCTGCGGGGTCGAAGGAGGTTCTCTGTTAGGGCAGTGCGAAGGGAGTGTGCCCACAGGCTGCCCACAGACACGTTGGCTAAAGCCAGCGCTCCCTGGCTCTGACCTTTTCGAGCACCGAGCCCACAGCAATGTTTAAATGGCCCCGTCAGTGGGAGAGCAGAGCTGCTGTGCCCTGCGTCTCGTGGAGCAGGCCTGGCTGCTGCAGGAGAAGCGAGAAGAAGCCTCCTGAGAAGGTGAGAGGGAGGATGCCACTAGGGTGACCAGATGTCCTGATTTTATAGGGACAGTCCCGATATTTGGGTTTTTTTTTTTAATATGGGCTCCTATTACCCCTTACCCCCGCCCCGATTTTTCACACTTGCTATCTGGTCACCCACCTCAGCCTCTAGCCGGCGGGGGGATGGGGGGCAGCCGAGTCAGGGAGGGTGTCGGTACCTTGGAGAGGGCTCAGAGAAGGGCCTGGACAATGGCGAAGGGTTAGAAAACCTTCCATAAGCTCAAGCCGCTCAGCCTGTTCCACTTAACAAAGAGCCGGTGACAGGGTGAATTGATCACAGGGCCGGCTCCACGCACTAGAGGAGAAAGCACGTGCCTGGGGCGGCAGTCCGGGGATTCTTGGGGCAGCTGTGATCTTTTTTTTTTGCTTCGGCAGTTCGGCTGCCTTTTTTTTTTTTTGCTTGTGGCGGCCAAAAAGCTAGAGCCGGCCCTGACTGATCGCAGTTTGGACGCGCCCGCAGGGGGAACCAATACTGAATCAGGGACTCTTCAGTCTGGCAGGGAGAGCTGTGGCACAGCCCAAGGGCTGGGAGTTGAAGCTGGACATAAAGTGTACATTTGGAAGGGCGAGGGTAATTAACCCCCGGAACAGCTCCCCCAGGGTCGCTGGGGAGTCTCCATCCCTGGCTGTGTTTACATCAAGCCTGGCTGTTTTTCTAAAAGCTCTGCTCCAGGAATGATCGGGGGGCAGGTCTCTGGCCGGTGTTACCCAGGGCGCCAGACGAGTGATCACAATGGCCCCGTCTGGCCTTGGAACCTGGGAATCTATGAACGTTTGCAGCAGACAGCCAGTGAGCCTAGAGGTGCCATCTCAGCCCAGCGGTGCCAGCTGGCAGCCTGCAGGAAACCAGCCAGCCAGCCTAGATGCCACAGATACCAGCTGCATGTCCAAGGGAAGTCAGCTTGTCAGTCCATTGGTGCCAGACACCAGCCCAGAGAGGCCAGCTGGCAGTCTGCAGGGAGACACCCAGTCAGCCAGCCCATCTGCTCACTGGTGCCAGCGGCATGTCCGTGGGAAATCAGCCTGGCAGACTGTGTGCCGGGATGTGCCAGCTGCCAGTCCCTAGGTGCTAGCAGGCAGGCGAGGAGCTCAGCCAGCCGGGCCATCAGTCCACGGGGAGCCAGCCAATCCACCAGGAGGTGCCAGCAGCCAGGCACTTTGCCAGCACACCAAAACGAGCGTGCCAGCTCACCGGGGGAAGGCAACCCAGAAACAGCAACTCGCCAGTGCAGAGGTGCCATCCCAGAGGCTCCGGGCTTCCCAAGGGACCCTGGTACAGGGAGGTGTCCAGAGGTGTCCCGGTTCCAGAGACACCGGGAAAGAGGCCTTCTTGGAAAGGAGCGTCCTTCTGAGAGAGAGGAGAGGGCGCTAGGCACAGTCCAGAGACTAGAGTGGGAAGCGGGGCCCTCTGGAGCAGAGATCAGATGCTAAGAACTACAACTCAGAAGGACTTTTAATTAAAATCACATTCTTTGCTTCTGCTTGTGCAGGTCCTGGGAGCTCCCAAGCGTGGCTGGCCCCTCTGGTGGTTGGAATGGGCCGGGCGAAGGATCTCTGATAAATGTCTATCAGGGATGGTCTAGACAGTATTTGGTCCTGCCATGAGGGCAGGGGGCTGGACTCGATGAGCTCGCGAGGTCCCTCCCAGCCCTAGAATCTATGAATCTATGAATCTGATGACCAGCAGATACTAGCTACATTGAATTTTTGCCCCGAATAGGTAGCTGTGCCCAAGCCCAGTGCTGTGTTACCCGGATGCACACACACAGCTTCTGGTATAGTCAGTGAATGGGGGTCTGCATCCGCGGCAGGCTGCAGCCCTTGGGCTTAGGGTTGGCCTCCTTTCCCCGGCACATGGTACATTTGGGAGAGGCAGAAACCTACGTGGAAAAGTTTTCCCTGGGAGACAGTGAATTGCCCAGCTGCTGTTATCTTTATGGATCAGGAGATGGAGCGAGACCCTGAGTCCTCCTGCCTTTGCTGCTATGTTTCCTAATTTCTCCTCTCTCTCCTTCTCTCCCTGCTGTTTAGTTTTCAAACCTGGAAGGGACGAATGTTGTGGCGGTGGAAGGGACCAGGCGACCAAGCTGCCCAACGCCTGCCACGTTACAGAAGCCACGCCGTGACGGCAGCTCAGAGCTGGGCAGGTGCCAGGGCAGAGCTACGCGGGAAGCACACTGCGGCGGGGCAGAGGGGGCCTGTCTGGCGCCAGGTGTCAGCATCACGAGCGCGACAGTCACTTTGCTCATCTTCCTTCTGGGGAAAAAATATTTTTAAAAACTGCGAACGTGAGGGTGCCGGAGAGGAGCGACCTGCCAGGGAGCCGCCCACCGAGGGAGCATCCCAATGCCAAGGGAAAACCTCCTTCTCCTGAAGGCACCTCCCTTCCGCCAGGTTAGCTCTGTGTGGTCCTGTTCTGCACCCTGGCCCTGGGAGCGGGGCCCAGCCAGGGGCTCTCCCACTGCAGAGAGGGGCCTTTCCAGATTAGCTGCATCAAGCCAGCGTCTTCCCTCATTAGAAGCCAGACCTCCGTCCTGCTGCCATACGCCAGAGGAGACAGCAGGAAAGGGCATTCTGAGGGCTGGCTGCGAAGGTCTTAAAAGAAATTATAGCCTGCATAAAAATATTCACTCCAGCCGAGGGCCTTAAAACATTCCCCTGAGCACTGAACGGTGACTGGAAGTATATTATTCTGCACTTAAGGTTAGTGGAGTAGCCCAAGGTCAAATAGTGCCAAATCCTAGCCAGAGAGCTAGCAGGCTGGGGTTGCTTTAGAGCGGCTAGTCATGACCCTCGGGAAGGAAGAGGAGGTTCCTCTCCCCATTTGAATTTATCTCGATATTCAACTGAGCCTGGAATAATGTTGGGTGGAGTAAAGTCCCATTGATCGGCTGGCTCTGCAGTTGGATTAGATACCGGCAGATACCAGCTACACCTGTCCCTGAGTATGGCCACTAACTCAGGAGCTCGTCTGGCTTGGAAACCTCCCTCCCTGCGCCCCTGCCCCGATCTTTTCAACGGAGCGTCGGCCAGTGGCTGACATGCCACGACGGAGCTGGCACTGGGCCCCTTCGGCGCGCCCGGAAGCGCCCCCTTTCCTGCGCACACAATGCGGAGAAGCGCATGTGTTTGTTACTCCCTCGACGAACCCAGCACAGCTAGCACTTTGCCCTTCCCGAGGAGAAGGTCAGCACAGCGTGTTTGCCACCCGCAGTGCCAGGCCGGGGGTGGGGCTCCCGAGGGGCAGCGTGCATGGAGTGGCTCTGCATGGTTCAATGACAGCAAACCCCCCTGCCTGTGCACAGCTCCCTCCGCTCTCTCTCTGGTACGGGGCGGTCTGAGGGATTCTCAGCTGATCCTCAGCCCCCTCCGCCACATAGAAGCTGCTGGAGACGTGACTCACAAAGAGGGCCAAGAAGAGCAATGAGGTTGTGCCCCATTTTGTGGCGCTAGCTCATGAGTGAATGTGGGGGGGGAAGCCCCAGAGTCCTTCCCACTGGCTGGCTGCTTGGGGGTAGTGCTGGTGACCCTCAGGAAGGCTGGATACTCATCCAGACTAGGTGACCCTCCTAGCCAGCGCGGGCAGGAGAGCTCCCAGGACGCGGCTCCCTGGCCGTGCTCCATGCCTGGCCTGGCTGCAGCAGGAAAGTGCAGAGCTGCATGAAAATGAAAAGAGGAGCGTGAGAAAAGCAGAGCCAAGCGATGGGCCCCTTGCTGCTCCTTTCCCACCTGGGAGCTTTCTTCTTCCACAGCAGCCAGTGTTTTGAATCTTGATCTTAGTGATTGGGGATGGCGAGAGAAAAAGAGAGAAACCATTGGCAGGGTGTTCCCGTCCTCTCATTGGGCCATCAGCAGAAGCCGGAAGGATCCCGGCGGATCCCAATCCAGGGAGAAACTTGCCCCTTCAAAGAGCCACTAGATCAAATTGTGCCTGGCAAGACCATTCAGATAAAACAAAACTGAACTCCATGAGCGGTTTCTTCTCCTCAACGCCCGCCTCTCCTGGTGTTTATAGATGATACAGGAGCGGAGGAAGAGCTGTAATATTTCTCTCTCTTAACTTTAAGTTCCCATGAATTTAGAATCCTTTTCTCTGAGGGGCTAATTATATAATTTCAATGTTTACTCTATACAGACGGCTCTCACAGGATGGTGCCCCAGGGAGCTTAGCGCTGGAATTACATCCTATAAAGGTAGCATTCACTGCAGAGAGACACTTGGATAGCTTCATGACACAGCTCACATCACAACCCAGGACTTGCTAATTTGTTTTGCCTGGGTATATATTGCTCCTTCCTCTGCCACTTTTGATTATTGGTCATCAGTGCTTCATTTCCTTGTTGGTTCTTCAAAGGCAAATACCCAGTCTGTAAAAGCCAATGTTCCCTGCTTCCCAGCTCCAGCCCCGCTAAGGTGCCTCACACAGGTGCATGCTCACTAGCAGGCTACATTAGCTAAATTGGCCCATACTTGACATTTGCAGATTTACTTGCAATACTGATTAGCAATGAAAAACACGGTGAAATAGTATCGGGGAAGTCACAGAAGTTGGGGGAAGGTGAATAACAAAACACAGACGCATGGAAATTAGAGCTGGAACGAAGGGCTGGCTCCTTACCCTGGCAACACTGGATTCTGCCCGGTGGGGCCGATCAGGCGGATGTCAGCTCTGCCCATCTACTGTCAATTCTCACCACCCTCCACTGCTGACTGCACCCTCACTGGGCGGGGAGAGGAGGGCATCACAAGCGCCGTGACACCGAGCTGCCTCTCAGCGCTCGAGGCCGCCCAGGGGAAGTCAAGCCCGGCCACCTTCTCCACCCAGCGGAAACCTGTTGGCACTCGACATGCGAGGCCCCAGCCGGACCATTGCACACTTCCCGCACTGGTGGCCTCGGACTCTCCAGTCCCCTCTCCTTAGAGAAGTGGTTGCTGTTGCTTCTTCCCCTGCCATGTTTCCTCGCTTGCAGGGCCTGGGAAGGTGCGGTGACACCCCAAGAGCCGCCTGGCCTGCTCCCGGGGAGGCTCGCTTTGTGGGTCTGCTCCATGACCCCACCGAGGGACCCCTCGGATTGCCCCTCAGCTCCCCACTCCCACTCAGCTCACACTGCCCCGCACTCCTTTGCTGTCTGCCGGTGCACGCTTTGGGAACTAATGTCTGTCCCCAGAGAGAAAGCGTCCCTGGGCCCTGTGCCCGTGAGAAGCTCTGGGGAAGGATGGACGCTGACGGCTGGTTGCTTTGAAAAGGCTAATTTCCATAATGGGCCCCTGGCAAAAGAGAGCTCCCCTCGGGGATGTGGGAATTCCCTGGGCTGGGAGATGACCTCGCTGCAGGTGGGGTGAGTCTTCCCCTGCGGCTGCCCCAGCGAGCTCCAAATAACCCCATTTCTCCCCACCCAGCAAACACTGCTCAGGGGCCAAAGAGAGGAACACGTTCTGCCGAGTGCCCCAGGGGACGGAGAACACAGACACCAGAGCTGCCTGTCTGACGCCATCGACATGGCCCACATTCAGAATCCAGAGCCGCCGTCCCCACATTTCTTTGCCCAGGTGCTGCCCGCCCTGCCCTTGGGGGTCCCGCCCCCTGCCCTGCTACCAGTGTCCCTGCAGTGATGGCAGCAGCCTGCGAGGTGGAAGATTCACGTGCGGAACGGGCTCAGCGCACATTGTGGGTCTCAAACACCTTCACGCCACACCTGCTGTCACCTTTGAACAAGCATCAGGGAGGCTTTTCTCCCACTCCTGGCTCCGCTCTAGCCGAGGGATTAGTGCAAAGTAGAAGGCACAGCTGTCCAGGACGACGGGCTGCACTGAAACCTGCAGCATGGTGCTCGCATGGTGCGCAGGGCTTTCTGGATTCCAACTCCCGGCCCCTACCGTCGGTCCTCGGTGTGATGGTAACGGAGGTGAAAAGAAAATAATCCATACATCTGCCTAAAATACACAATATTACGAATGTGTCATTAGCCATCATTCGTCTTCTCCTTCCCCTGGAGAGTACATTTCCCGTAATTACAGGACTGGGTAAGCCATTTTTGCCTCTCACTATTCACAGCTATTTATATTTAACATACCTCGGCTTCCTGGGTCAGGCATGGAAATTATTCTGCAACTAACTCAACCTTAAAGTTACAATTGCTGCTTAGTAACCAGATGCTAAATACAAAAGGGAAGCTTTCAAAATTGTGCAATTAATTTAACAAAATAGAAAAGTGCAGAACGGGGAAAACTTTATTTCATTTGTCTTTTGGAAACATAGAAGCGAAAGCAAAGCCAATGAGATTTTTCATTTACAAAGTTCACAATTCACACCGCCGTGAGCTGTCCCTTTAACCACCGCTAAATTGTTTTCTGACAGCCCTTGCAGCAATTTTATCCCCTGACATTTGATTTACATATGATCTTTAAGCAGTGCCACCGCTGTAATAGCTATTTGGTTAATATTCAAATCACTCTGTGATGTCACATACCTTGATAGGTCATTTCACTGCAGCTTGGCAAAATGCATGTAAAAAGAAATGTATAACTAATGAAATAAACTGATTAAGGAGAGAAATCAATCGTTTTACTGCTGTAGTGAAGATCTAGTAGTTAATTTAGCATGGATCTGCAAGGGTGCATGTTAATAGAACAGGCTCACATCTAATTGGTGCGCCAGTAAATGAAATACAGTAACGTTCCATGATGCATCGGAAGAGTTTGCTTCATTTTCTCTGCTCTTTCCTGATAACTGGTTACAGCACAGTGGGATTTTAAAAAAATATTTATTTATCTCTCATGGCGATGGGAGCTTGTAGGTTCCAGCGAGCCATATCGGGTCTGGTGTCCTCGCTGATGGAAATATCTCTGGCTGGAGTCCACCTGGAGCAGGAGGGTTCTCGGTTGAGTGGTGCAGATGCACAGATGAACTTGCGGGTCAGGAGGTGAGCGTGAAATATCTGAGCCTTGGGGTCACCTGACCGGGTCGCTGCCCAGGATAGGCTGCTGAAGCATGTCAGGGACGACTCACTGCAGGCACCGATGAAGAGGTGAGTCGTGGTAGCTGAGTGAGCAGCCCTGGTCTGGCTGCGGGTTGCCTCACGAGAGGTTCTATAGCTCCCAGAGACCCTAAACCCCTCTCCAGAGGACTAGACCAGAAGAAACATGAGTGTGCCCTAGAAGTGTGCCCATCATCTGGCTTCCATTGGACCAGCTTCCCAAATCTCGTCCCTCAGGCTTCCTCCTGCTCTTTCTGCAAACCCTTCCACACAGCCCACTTCTTGCACAGAGACACGAGTCAAATCATGTTGTCATCTCTTTGCTCCTTCCCACTCTCCCCATGTTTAACCTGAGTTCTGTTGTAAAAGCCATGGATGGGACCTTGTCCTTTGGTGTTTCTAAAGCAATGGACCACACGCCGGGGACAGAACATTGGGCGGTAGGTCAAAAGACGGGGGCAGTATTTCCTTCTCTGCCATACGTTCATAGTGTGGCCTTAGGTAAAACACTTGAGGAGGGATTTTAAAAGGCACCTACATGAATTAGGCAGCATATGTCCCATCAACCTTTAAAAAGCTAGATCGACTAAAAGAAAAAAGTCAAATGACTTTCAAGAAGGACTTGTGCTCCTGAATCACGTAGAACCCCACCCTTAACCTCTCTGGACCTCTTCTGCACAGCGCTTTGAGCTGTGCAGATGAAAAGCACAGTGTATGAGGCATGGTATCTGAGCGAGTACGTGTCTTTCACTATCGCTCTGTGAGTGAAGCTGCTGGAAGCAGTCAGTTCAGCCTGGGATATTCCACAGGAAGTAAGTTCACGGTACATAATCCACTGCATATTTTGTAGCCCCCTAGAATCCCTTCACATTTTGTGTTTAAGTGCATGTGAATCCCCAAGAGGAAAGGTGAACGCAAAGCATTGGAGGACTCACACAGCCATCCTGTTTAACTACAAAGAAAATCCAGACATGCATCCCACCTTCCTTCAAACTGACACACCGAGCTTATATTTACACCAGCGGTTCATTAATCTTTTGCACCACAAAGGGATGTATTCAGTTGTTGCAAGATGTGTTTCTAATGAGTTCCATAAATAACTGCTTAGCATGGTAGTAATATGCAAGGGCTCCTCCATTCAGCAGAAACCGTGAATGGGTATCACAAAACTCTGGCCATGGACAGGAATGTGCCATGATATGCCCCTCCCCTCACTTCCCACCTCCTGTGGATGCAGAGCATTAGACTCGTTAGTGGGGCCGGGTTTGTAAAACAGCGAACCGCTTGAAGGACAATGCAATGAGTGCCATGCCTCTTTGGCGACTGCCTCTGGAACAGGGCTCCCTGTGATCAGCCCATTCCACAGCTGGAGGGAGTTGCCTTCAGGCTTGGGCCTGCAAAGAGGAGCTTTAATACCACTTTGCATAATGGGGACTCCACTGTAGCTCAGTGCTTGGGGGCCAGTGCTCACGGACTCAAATTTGGCCCACGTTCTCGAGAGTGGCTATAGATTTTGGGTGCCCAGCCTGACAAACCTTTGAGAGGTTCAGAACGCGCTGAGCAGCTGCCCGCTGAAAACTGGGCCCTTTCACAATGTCTGAAGTTAGGCATCCACATTCAATGGTGAGTTTGGCCGAGTGTAGGCCAAAGGCTTTATGTCTAGTGCTGGGTGCGTGTGGCACAGCCGGTGCCCTGGATGTCCTGCAGTGCGAGTGCACAGATTTATTACAGTATCCATGCTGCCCCAAACACCTTCCCCAGCACATGCCCGGAGGTGTGGCGGGGAACCATGCCTCCACGGCACCAGCCCTAGGAGTACACAGGCGCCTCCCCAAACACCCTTGGACGTATCCCTCCACCCTACAGGTCTGCACTTGTATAAACTTTACAGACTTTGAACAGTTACAGTAAATAACCAAGCTCCAGAGAGTTGTGTTAATTTCCTAGACATTTAATCAATACGATGCTGCCCTGTTCATTATAGCTGTCAAAAATATGCAAAAAGTCCCATCTGGTCCTACCAGGTACTGAATCTGAAATCTCTGATCTAGAATAATCAGTTGACTGACTAATTACCACACCCCATTTCCCCTAATTTAGGGTCATCACGTTAAGGATGAGTCACCAGCTCAAGTATAAAATAAAACAATAAATATGTGAAATATGCCATCTTAGAGCAGCCTGTATTTACTAGCAGTTGTTAGTCTTTGTTGGAATAGATGGGAGGGAAAATAACATGGTTTGGTTATTCTGAGGGCCAGGAATTATTTGCCAGGCTCTCAGACCTCACTAGAAGAGCCTCTCCCCTCCCCTCAAATATTTAGATCTATTTAAAAAAATAGGGAAAAATAATCTATACAAAAGCTTTGCATAAAAAAGTGATCAATGCAAATTCCTCTGAGAAAATTGCATCAACAGATGGAATCAGCCCATTTCCAGCTAAGGCCTCTGGCTGTGCAGATGGTAATTATAGAATGTATGTAAATATGCAAGCTCTAGGAAGCATAGCAAAATGCACTGCTGAATTTAGGCATTGGAGGGGCTGCTAGTTTGGCCCTTCCTAGGGCCCTTTGGCAATATGGGGAGTAGAACTTGGATGGGTTTTCGGCTACATCTGTACAGTCTAAATCAAGCGCCGGTTCCCAGAGCCTGAAATAGCTGCCTTCAAACTTCCTTTGGTGGAAACTTTTTGAAATTCATTCCTAGGCTGCACTCCACAGTACTCTGCTCTGGCACCATCCTACAGACAGAGCAATGAGTGAGTCACGCCACAGCCTGCTTATACTTGTGGGAGCTACAGAATTTATTCTTAGTAATGGTGGGTGGGTTCATCATTCCCTCCTCAGCCCCAGGAGCCATGAGGACCCAGATCTGGTGCCTCTAGTCAGCGGGGGGAGAGAAAAGTGGGGAGCGCCACCTTCAGGATAGTGCTAGCTGTGAAAGAGCCCTCCTGTGAGGATGAAGCGGGCCAGAGGTGGGCCCAGCTGCCTTCAGCCCCAGGGGAGCTACAGACTTATCTGACTCAGTCTCCCCTTCTCCTGTCCTGCTCTGCAGCCCCCTGCCCCGGGGGATGTGGGCTAGTGGCCAGTGGAAGAGGTCCGCCGCCCATGTTTGCTAGCATGGCTGTGTGCGAAAGAGGTGTTGTTTCCATGTTCCCTGGTTCCCGTGCTCAGTTTGGCATTGTATCCTGCTCACATGCTATTCTACGACAAAAAGTAAATACACCTCTGGATGGACCCAAACTGGCGACACCGTCTGTGCCTGTGATCTGGGATGTCCCTTGCTACAGGAAAACCTCAGCAAAAATTCCAGATGCCAAGCAAACATGAGACCCATGTGAATGTGGGAAACCTGTCTCTCTGCTTTCCTGGAGACTCCAGCAGGACCATCTGCAATTACAAACACTTCCCACTTGGAAGAACCTTCTTCCATAATGCCTGGGAACGAGCAAAATCCCGCTGGTGGGTAGGGTGACCAGACAGAATGTGAAAAATCAGGATGGGGGTGGGGGGTAATAGGAGCCTATATAAGAAAAAGACCCCAAAATTGGGACTGTCCCTATAAAATCGGGCCAAGGAATGATCTGTACAGAGTCGTTCTGGCTTGTGGCCACATGCCACCTACCCTGACGAAGAGGGATTGTTCTCTGCTGCGTGTCTGCAGAATCTAAAACGGCAGCAGCAAAACCTCAGAACGTGCAGATCAGGGCTGAGAATTTATCCTTCCTGGGACCACTTCTCCCTGCCTGCGCTCCCAAAGGACAGCTCAGTTACTAGGCAGTGCTGCGTCGTAAAGGTGAGGAGATTTCAGAGAATCAGATAAGAACCAAATATTTGGTTTTTGGGATCAGAATGCTAATAATACCTTGCACTTATACAACATAGCAATACCCATAGTGATCCGCCAGCTACGCGTGCTAAGCCTCACAACTGCCGGAGATTTGATGAGTATAAATACACCTATGTCACAGAGGAGGAAGTGATTTGCCCAAGGTCACACACTGAGTCAGTAGCACAGCTGAGAATAGAAGCCAGAACATTAGCTGACTCCCACTCTTCTGCTCTGATGACAGCAGCACACTGCCTCCCAGGGCAGGGACACAGGCAGCGTTAGGTGCAGTAAAACTGACTGAACAGAAAAAAGAACGAGGAGTACTTGTGGCACCTTAGAGACTAACAAATGTATTTGGGCATAAGCTTTCATGGGCTAAAACCCACTTCATCAGATGCATAGAGTGGAAAATACAGTAGGAAGATATATATATACAGAGAACATGAAAAGATGGGGGTTGCCATACCAACTCTAACGAGACCAATCAATTAAGGTGGGCTATTATCAGCAGGAGAAAAAAAACTTTTGTAGTGATAATCAGGATGGCCCATTTCAAACAGTTGACAAGAAGGTGTGAGTAACAGTAGGGGGAAAATTAGTATGGGGAAATAGTTTTAGTTTGTGTAATGACCCATCCACTCCCAATCTTTATTCAAGCCTAATGTAATGGTGTCCAGTTTGCAAATTAATTCCAGTTTTGCAGTTTCTTGTTGGAGTCTGTTTTTGAAGTTTTTTTGTTGAAGAATTGCCACTTTTAGGTCTGTAATTGAGTATCCAGGGAGGTTGAAGTGTTCTCTGACTGGTTTTTGACTGTTATAATTCTTGACATCTGATTTGTGTCCATTTATTCTTTTGCGTAGAGACTGTCCGGTTTGGCCAATGTACATGGCAGAGGGGCATTGCTGGCACATGATGGCATATATCACATTGGTAGATGTGCCGGTGAATGAGCCCCCGATGGTGTGGCTGATGTGATTAGTTCCTATGATGGTGTCACTTGACTAGATATGTGGACAGAGTTGGCATCGGGCTTTGTTGCAAGGATAGGTTCCTGGGTTAGTGTTTTTGTTGTGTGGTGTGTAGTTGCTGGTGAGTATTTGCTTCAGGTTGAGGGGCTGTCTGTAGGCGAGGACTGGCCTGTCTCCAAAGATCTGTGAGAGTGAGGGATTGTCCTTCAGGATAGGTTGTAGAGCCTTGATGATGTGCAGGGGAGGTTTTAGTTGGGGGCTGTAGGTGACGGCTAGTGGTGTTCTGTTACTTTCTTTGTTGGGGCTGTCCTGTAGTAGGTGACTTCTGGGTACTCTTCTGGCTCTGTCAGTCTGTTTCTTCACTTCAGCAGGTGGGTATTGTGGTTTTAAGAACCCTTGATAGAGATCTTGGCATATGGTACCTATAACAGAGATGCTGCTTTAGAGCTAGGTTTTGTTGTATTGGGAGATCTGCTCTGTATTGTATTATTATTATTACTAAAATGCTCATGTTGCTGATTTGGTTAAAATGTATACATGTTTTATGGTATGATATGAAATCAAATCAGAGAGACATCCTGGCCTTCTTGAAGTCAGAGGGAGATTGGATTTCTCCCTAAGTCTCCCATCATTAGCCTGTACCCTATCCTACGACTATTTGCACCATATTGCTCGGGCTGTAGGTCACACTGCGCTGCAGCTGGTAGAAAACCATGTGACGCACGTTTTCAATGAGCGGGATGGTTTGCCAAAACCAAAACCTTTTGCGGGAATGTTTCTATTGCAACAAAACATTAGTTTCAAACCTTTTCACAATTTTTCCAACAAACGTGGAAGTTCAGGAAAGTGACCAGCACATTTCCCCTGGTATTCACGGATTTTAGAACCTCAATCAGAAATCAGCTGGAAAGTGACAAAAGATTAGTGACCTATGAACATTAGAACAAACAAAGCCACCAGTCAAACCCTAGAGCCCCACACTGGTCCCAAGCTCTTTCAGGAGATGTTTGCAGGGATTTCCATCCCATCCTTATCCCTATTCAAAAAACCTTTCATTTGCCTCCCCCCCAAGAGCTTCTCATCAAATGAGCAAAGCCTGGGTCTTTGCTGATCTGCCTCAGCACCTCCTCATGCTGATTGTAAAGGTTTATAATGACAAACAGCCTGTGCAAATAGGAACACTGGGAACTTACAAGACCCTTCTGCCCAGTGAGGGCTGGGACCAGGTGCGGGCCGGGGAGAAGACAGTGTTCCCACTCTGACCCTTAATAATAGTCCCAGTCCAGGTACAGTCCCTGGCATAAAAAGTCCTGTAACATGGAGGTCACCTGACCACTTTTTGACCGGCAGGTACTACACAGTTCTCAGCTGTGGACATGGTAAGAGGTAAGACAGACATTTCTGGTGTTCTTCCAACTCATCTAGTTCCTTTCTTTTGTGCGTGTGGCTGCCTGTCTGTCTTCAGACAAAGTGTATTCTCTTCTGTAATGACGTTGGACAATTGCACTTTCGTAAAGTTTTCCGACTAGAGTTCAGACCCTGTATTGCTGGGGAGGGGGAGTTGTTTTGTTTTTTTAACTTTGTAGTTGTCGGAGTTCATTCTTTTCCTTTCAAGAAAATTGCTTGAAGAAGAAATCTGTGGTAAAATGTTAATTGGAGCCAAGTAATTAGACAAAGATAGTTAGTGATCTCTCCAAAGTAATAAGCTTTTGGTGCTTCGTTTTAGTGCTATAATAATTACTATCATTCCACAAAGTGCTTCGGCATTTGACAAGAAGAGCCCACGTGTGACTGAATGTTTCCTCTGGGATTGATTGCACGGGGAAGGGCTCAGACTGGCCGGACCATTTCACCCACTGCATTACAAATTTCCTTCCTGGACTGCACACAGGAAGCGATGCCCAGTCTCCACTCCACCCCCAACCCACTGCTGCTGCTGGGGGGCCTAGGGTCAGCTCCTGATTAGGCACTTCAGACAACTTTTCACGTAGCACATGCAGAATTACCTAGTGAGCCAAATCCTGCTCCTGGTTCCATGGCAGGGTAAATCCAGAGTAACGCCACAGAGGCCAAGGAGTTACTCTCGGTTTGCGCTATGTAACTGAGAGCAGACTATGGGCTGGGCAGTATTGTCCTCCGGCGATTGCACGCGTTTGCTGCATGCTATCACAGGGGCTGGCAGCCCAGTCCAGGAGCAGGTGGTGCTGTTACTGTGAGGAAACCAAAGCTGACATTTAGTGTGGAGAGCTCGAACCCATGCCAGTCTAACCAGGCAGAACAAACTCTCCCCCATCACAGCCAAGGAAAGAGACTGTCCTGGGAATTCTCCGGCTCTGCTCTCACTCCAGGGTAACACCGCAGACTGCAGTAAGTCACTCCTGGTTTACACCAGTGTGGGTGAGGTCAGAATGAGCTCACGTAACCAGGCAGTGGAGGAAAGGAGAGGTGAAAGCCACGGCTCCAGATCTGATGCTGAAGTGAGGATGATGATGGTAACAGACGTCAGAGTGGTGCCTATTTATCCACAGCATTCTCGCTGCTTCACGGGCACCAACACGGAGGGTGGTTCACAGAGAATTCACCACACTTCTGCATCTTACAGGCCCACGGGAGTTTTGCAGTTGACTCCAGGGGGAGCTGGCTCAGGTCCTAAGAGACTAAAATCCACCATGCTCCCTAACAAGGAGCTGTAATTCTCTGTCAGAGACAGGCCCAAACCAAACACCTCAGACCATGATGAAATTCCAACCCTGCACTGAGTTTCCCCACTGACCTCCCAGGAGAAGGGGCCGACCCAAGTGCCATAGACCTGAGCACCCAACTTTGGGGAGATCCAGATTAGGATCCATATAAATGTATCAGCCTAGGCTGTTCTCTGATAGTACTGTTGGTAGTGGTGGTACTGCCAGTGAATGGCCTCTCTCTGTCACACACTGCACCAATGGAGGGACTGCTGGAAACCAGTCCATGGACGTGCACAGCAGGTAGTGACAGATGCTGCTGTGTCTCCAGCCGCTGAT
Source organism: Macrochelys suwanniensis (assembly GCA_033296515.1). Lineage (NCBI taxonomy): Eukaryota > Metazoa > Chordata > Testudines > Chelydridae > Macrochelys > Macrochelys suwanniensis. The sequence goes on along the minus strand of CM065789.1, from coordinate 1,766,930 downwards.
GTAACATGGGAGCTGGAAGAGGCCCCTGCAGAGCAGGCGTCTGAGTGTCAGCGTTACTGCCCCAACTCTTAAAGTGCCCTGGTTTGGGGCCGTTTTTCCCCAGCTCCCAAGATGGTGCACAGCCTCACAGAGTGAACAAGGAGTCAAAGGATACATGATTATGATCCTCCCAATTTGCTGCTATTGATTTAAATGGTGCATTTAAACCCTCTGGATAGTCACATACCAGCCATATGAGCCACTGCATAGTTCTTTATTCAGAAGACAAGGGTAATGCAACTAGTCCAAAAATTGCCAAGAAACCTGAAGCCTTAGACCCACCCCCCCGTCCTTCCAGTAAAATGGATGGCATTTTCTGGAAAAGGAATAGTCAGCATACTACATTTTAATCAAAAATCTTTCCCATGTGCATGGCCCTTTGTTTGCACTAGTATTAACATTAGTCAAGAAAATACCCGCCCCATCTTTCCCCTCCCCGCTTTCTGGTATCCGTAGATTCCTCACCATATTGCTAATCTCCAGCTAGTCACATAAGGACAATTCCAAACATCACTTTTGCTGAGCGTGAGTTTTGTAAAAGAAACTCATCCAAGGGTGTCTTCCTGTAAGTGTAAACCTTGCTCGGATTGCCTTCATTCTGCACCTGCGAGATGATTGGGAAGGAAAGGGAACTCCCTACAGCTCCGTTATGCAAACAGAATGAGCCCTATAGACGCTGCAAATGGAATATGCAAATTGGCACTGAGCTGATTCCTCAAGGATGGAATCTGATTTCCCTGCAGTGGAGTTTCGGGAGCGTGCGAGCGGGATCACCACTCCCAACTGCGAACACCAGGAACGCGCAGAGAATTTCCTGATTTCACCATAACCCCAGACCCAAGCCTCGGCCGGGCACGCTCCGTTGGGGTAGACAGGGCTCGGGTTAAGGGGGAGTACAACAGCCCTATTAAAATAAAGAGGTTGCTTTATTATTGAGTACAGGGAGAGAGCGGTCGGGCAGGAGTGACCCCCGACAAAATGCTCCATCCGTCAGTCTGCCTGAAAGGCTGTTTGGATGGCCAGGCTCTGCCCTCACTTGCCCAGTGAGTTGAGCAGAAAGAGCTTGGGGTCCATTTGGACTCTTTGGTAAGGCAGCAGTCTCGGTCGCTTCTCCCTGCAGACACCCAATGGGAAAACCACCCCCCGCTCTGGGAAACTCCTTCCAAAAGAGAGCAGCTCACCTCCCAAACAGGGGGAAAGAGAGTGACTCCTCTGGGACCGGGCTCATGGAGAGGGGGCTAGGTTGGGGCTCCGGGGGCTGGGTTCCATTTCTGACCCTGTCACGGGTGCCCTGGGTGAGATGGTCAGCCAGTCCCTTCTGGCCACACGTCAAAGGAGCTGTGGGAGAACAATGGGCGTAGCTGGGCGCTTTTGAGAATCTGGCAACTTCACAAAGGGGCTTTGGTAGGAGCCGAGCTGAAAATCCGGCCCTGGGTCTCCCCGTGCTCAGCTCCCACTCTCTAAAATGGGGCAAACACCCCTGCCCTGGGTTCAGTTCCTGGCTGTGTCACAGCTGCCCTGTGGTGGCGAGAGCCAGGTCAGACCCTGGAGAGACAGAACCACCCTCCTGGGCCACTCAGTCAAGAGCCACATAATGACTCAGGTACAGCTTTCATAGCCTGCAAACAGCCATAGATCGGCCTGTGGCAGGGCTGGCTCTCAGTACACAGGCGGCAGCTTAGCTGAGAAATGGAGATTCTGCATCCTTGACACTAGATGCCATTCGGCTCAGTCGCATTCATAGACCCCATCATCCAATGGCCTGCTACATTTCTTTAAAACAATCTCCCTAAGCGAGCTCCATGGGACTGATATGGCCAAATTAACACATGTGGCATGTCTGTGTATGGACTCTGGTACTGCTGCTGTGGGAGACCGGGGCAGAAGAGGGACACAAAGGGAACGGGACATGTACGTACCTCTCTTATGTTTAACGCGTCAGCCCTCTATCTTGTCATCAGCAGTCGCAGACAGATTTGCTCAGCATGAGAACTGCCATGAAAATTGAAAGATTGTACAGCAAACAATTTTTTTCCTTGAGACCCTGTCTAATTGTGTTCACTTAGATTTTATTCATCTGTTTTTATTAACATCCTGAGGGCAAAAAATGCTTTTTAATTCCAAATGGAGGCTGTTTGTTTATTTAGTTAGGCACTCACACTAGTGCCCAGCGCTGCTTAGACCCCAAGCAAGAGCCTTTACACTGACTCACGTGTTGCCAAGATCGGGGACGAGACACTGGCCTTTCTCCCTTGCTGTGGGTGTCACAATCTCTACAGTCATCGATTGAACTCGGCGCATGGGGAGACTCTGGAATGAGACGGGCCAAGCCTCTCTTAGATCCACCCCACTGCTTGGGATATGTCCATATCCTGCCTTGGCTGTGCCCTGCCATGGCACTTGCCTTCCTACCATTTTATTGGCGCCAACAGCTAGGAGTGTGCTCAGGTTTGCATTGAACCCATGGAGTTCTATGTACAAATGTTGTGAGTGGTTATTAAAGCCAAAAGTATTAGCATGCTCCATTGACAATATACTCCAAACGTCAGAGTATTTCAAGCCAGGCCCATGTGAGGAATGCCTGGGAATTTGGCAAGATGGCCTATTCACTGCACGAACATATCACGACAGACGGGCCTTGAGTTGAAGAGTTCCCAATGTTGCCCAATGCAGGCAAAGAGTAGAGGAAAGGAAGGATCCCGATCCCCACTTTACACATGGGAAACTGAGGCATGGAGGAAGTAAGTGACTTGTCCAAATTCTCCTGGTTGCCAGTCCAGTGCCTTAGATGCTCTCGAACACAAACCACAGAGCCCTCCCTGTTGAAAGCTAGAGACTGACTCCACAGAGGGAGTGTGATACCTGGAATCTGGGTTTTCTAACTTGTCTCTGGCTGCAGAGCCCCACCCAGTGGAAAGACCTGCTGTATTTCCATAGCTGTCAGCACCAGCAGCCTTGTCTCTTTCCCAAAGAGTCATGGCCAGGCGCTCTGAGTTAAAACCACATTTCCATTTCATTACCCAGCATGCACCAGCACTGGTTTCTAGATGTTACAGTTACTGAATTTCCAGATCAACAGTTACTGCATGTTGGTTCTCAGGGTTGTTACCCCGTAATGGCTTCGAGACACAGATACCAGTGCTGATATTGTCCCATTGAAACAAAGGGCCTGGGAACAATATGACTTCAGAACAGCATGGTGAACTCTGAGCATTCACCAGACAAAGCACAGCTTTCGTTTTACTGAATGTGCGAGGGAAAAAAGCAAACGTTGACTTTTAAAAGTGTACTTTCAAACCATCCTATTTACCCTTCCTGCTGGAGCTGTTTCCAACTCATCGCAACATACTCTCCTGGTGCAATAGAGAATGTAATGGAAAGCCTCCTGATGCAACCATGAGCTAGAGACCAGCACCTGCTACAACATTCTGCTCCAGATTGGAAACCCCTGAGGGTTCAGAGCTGGGGGTTTTGTTTAGGGCCATTTCTACCAAACATAATCATAGAAATGTCTGGATGGAAGGGACCTCGGGAGGTCAGCTAGTCCAGCCCCCTCACTGAGGCAGGATCAAGCAAATCTTTCTCATCCTGGCAGATGTCTGTCTGTCTCTAACCTGTTCTTTAAAACCTTCAGTGACGGGGATTCACAACCTCCCTTGGAAGCCTGTTCCAGAGCTTAATTGTCCTTACAGTTAGAAAGTTTTTGCTAATATCTGACCGAAATCTCCCTTGCTGCAGATTAAGCCCATTACTTCTTGTTCCACGTTCAGTGAACATGAAGAACAATTGATCACAGTCCTCTTTATAACACCCCTCAACATATCTGAAGACGGTTCTCAGGTCCTGCCTCAGTCTTTTTTTCTCAACACTAAACATGCCCAGTTCTTTTTAACCTTCCCTCACAGGTCAGGTTTTCAAACCTTTTATCATATTTGTTTCTCTCCTCTAGACTCTCTCCAATTTCTCTGCATCTTTCTTAAAGTGTGGCCCCCAGAACTGGACACAATACTCCAGCTGAGGCCTCGCCCGTGCTGAGTAAAGCAGGACAATTACCTGCAATGTCTTACATACAACACTCCTGTTAATGCAGCCCAGAATGATATTAGGCTTTTTTTCCAACTGCAGTGCACATGTTTTTGGCTGTAATCCATAAAGTATCTGGGGTTATATATATAGTGTGTGTGTGTAAATACACACCCTCGAGCAGCCAAATGCACACAGGTGGGGGGAACAGAACAAGGAGATAAACATTTGTAGCATTAGGAGAAGTGAGGCATAAGAGATTTGTGGTCCTGGAATCAGAGACACAATGATGTCCAATTACCTGGAGACAGGGGGAGACAGGGCTCCAGCAGCAAAGAGAGAGAAACAGAGCATGGCCTAGCCCAGGGATCAGGAAGCAGGTTCTTTGTCTCTTTCTCACTTTTCTCTGAATGCAGATAGTAACCTGCTCCAGTATCCTAGGTCAGCCTCATCCCACAGGGTGAGAGCTCAAGGCCATAGAAGGACCATCTGATTTTGTTTTAGTGACCGAGAAAGCCCCTGAGGAGTACATGTGAGTAGCCTAATACAGATCCCTCTAGCAAGCATCAGATTTATTTTTTCTGCAGCAGGCCAATGATGGAGCATCCAGCTGAGAGCAGACTCGCTGCTACTCATTGCCCTGCAGGTGGCCCGGTTTCGAAGCCTAGATGCTCTGAACCACCGTCCCAGAGTTTGGATGCTCCTCTGCCCCGCTCTCCTAACCTGAACCACCTGAGCTTTGCTGTCGGGATGCAAAGTGCTGCTCTTATGAACGTGAGCTGTCCTCACCCAAAGACATCCGCACCTGAGAAGCAGCAAAAATAGCATCAATGCTCCTGTTTCGTTTGCAGTTATCTGTATCTCTGTGCCTTAGCGCAGCTCTGAGGCTAAGCGTGTAGGTGAGACCAGATCACAGGACCTGTACTAGGAAGGCATCCTAGAGAATGATCCAAGCAGCCCAGGGGACGCCTCCCAGCAAGTCGCTGGGTTTGGTGGTTTTCACCCCACGTCCTGGGGCTGTAGCAAACCGACTTTTTGAAAATTACACAAAAAATATAACGAGTAGCCACAAAAAGCCTTTGAAGGCACCATTTGCCGTAACTCAGCCTAGCCAATCGCTTGCTGTGACTTGTTGGCAAAGCAGTGTGGAGTGTTTGGAAACACTCCATGGCATTTGCCATTGACACGCAATGCCTACACACCAGCAATACACAACCATCACGCCTGGCCACATAAACAGCACTCAGAGAGATGCACCCTTCCCCGGGCAGCCTTGCCGGTGGAGAAGTAGCCTGCAGCCCCTCACAAAAGAATGCCTTTCCCCAGGTTCTCGCATGCCCTCTCTCTGCCCAACGAAAGGCATTATAATGGCTATAACCCATTCTGACTGGAAATGTGAAGCCTTGTTCTCTTTATTAAGATAGCGCAGGGCTTAATTAGTGAGGAAATGCTGATGAAATTCAGCTTGTAGGTGGAAAATCAAGGACTCCGGCAGCAGTTGCAGTCCCTGGATTGTGCAGTAGCTAGCTGAGAAAACTGAAGAACCCCACGACATGGGTGTCACCAAATGGGCCATCAAGACAGCGCAGAAACCTTTATCCAGGCACAGAGGGTGAGACAGTTTGTGCCACTGGACATTCAGAACCAAGGGCCTGGGGGCTTTCCCAGAGCCCCTCGAGAAAGGGGCAGAAAGTAGAAGACAGGCCTGTGCCCATCTCTGCTGAGATACAGCCTGGGCTCTCAAACGATGGGCAGGTAGGCAGGAGGGTGCCTGAGAGGTGCGAGTCGAGGCCATAGCTTCCCACCATTGCTATATGCAGCGATTGGGACTCCTGAGTGCAGCATGGGGGCATGCAGGGAAATCCAGCCCCCGGGGTCCCAGAGAACAGGCCTGCCCGGTGCACCGCTCCCCTAGTGGACTTTCAAATGCAGTCCCTCTCACTCAGTTCCCAACGCCTGTGGTCAGCACCTTAAGTCTTGTAGACCAACTCCTGCCTCCCATTCTGACCCGTGTCTGCCTCTGGGGAAAGGGGTCTCTAACCCTGCCTCCTCAGCACGTCTCTGCGTTTCCAAGGGTATGTCTGTCCCACAACTGGGCTTCTGTAGCACTGCAGGGAAAGACACGCTCCAGCAATGGAAGGGGTTTTTCCATGGCTGCAGTCAATCCACCCCTTCGAGGCAGGAGCTGGGTCAACCGATGAAAGAAGGACTAGTGGGTTAAGTCAGCTAACCGCTCTCTCTCAGGGGTGTGATGTTTCACACCCCCGGGCAACCTAGCTAGGTCGACCTAAGGTTTAGGTATAGACCAGGCCTAAATCATTCACCTTTCTGCCGTATACCCCTAGCACTGCCCTCCTCACTCCAGAGAGGACCCAAGGAGTGGAATTCCTGGCACCCAACTCCCGGGCTCCCAAGGGCCCTCAGCCACCCAGGCCAAGAGGAGTAAAAACAAGCCATTCAATTCCTGAGCAGGATCTGTCAATTAATGCTGAAAGGTGCGTACAGTAATAGCGCATGTGGGTTATTGATGTTTGCTTGTACATGCCTGTAAAATGCACTGACACAGTATATTGCCCGGTCAATATGTCTTTAGGCTTTTCTCAGCAGTATTAAATATCATTTGGAACGACAGGTCCATGTTGTCTTGTTAGTCGCTCTTTGCACTTACTTTTGGAAGCACAGGAGCAGAGCAACCCAGAGGCAGCCACAAGAGAGGGCTAGCGTGTGCGTGCGTACGTGCACGCGCATGTGAGCTGGGGGTAAGCAGCACCTCTGAAAACCAGACACAAGGTCCTTCTGTTTTTGGGTGCCCAGCCCGAAGCACCCAGGGTTATGAACACGTTTGAAAATGTGGCTGCCTCAGTTTGGCTCCCTGGCTTGTTGGGGTTTGTCTACATGGCGTTGTAAACCCGGGCTCATTGGGGTTTTTCTACACGGCGTTGTAAACCCAGGCTCCTTGGGGTTTGTTTACACGGCATTGTAAACCCAGGCGCGTTGGGGTTTGTCTACACAGCATTGTAAACTGAGGCTCAGACTCAGGTTTGAGCTCAAACCGCCTTATTGTCTGCACACAAATCTGGCTGACTCGGGTCAGCAAGCGTTCAGGACTCACCCCAGGGTGGGTTCGAGCCAAAGGCCTGTTGAGGCTCGGGGCCACGCCGGTCGTTTGGTCGTGCGGACACAGCTCATGCTGCAGATCCGGGTCCGAAGGGCTGCGTTAGCATGGCTGTGGACCCGGTCCGAGCAGTTGTAAGCCCAGGGATACAGTACAACGTGGATGCTCATGGACTTGGAAACCCTGAGGCCACCAGCCCGGGTCCCAGACATGCAAGTTTACAGCGTAGTGTGAACATACCTAGAAGACAAGGCTGGAGCCATTCAAGGAAGCTGCAAAGGCAGCTGCATTCGCTCCTGACTTTCTGTCACTGGAGCACAAACCCTCCTGTAACAGGCACTAACATCTCCTCATCTCCCCAAAGCTGTACTGGGAGCTGAAAAGTCTCCCTCTGCTCTTGGCAGGCACCTAGCACGCAGGGCTAGCGAATCGCTAATCACTGGCCCAGATTGTCCCTCTCCTCTCACCATTCTTTCCCCTCCTCTTTCTCTGTTCTTTTATCCATCCTTCCCTGTCTCTTTTCGCTCCCCTCCTCCTCCTCGCTCCCGGGCCTCTGCCCTGGTCTTTCAAATCCTCAGTGGCGGGTTGGTGGGACCAGATGCCCCCCCCCGCCATAGAAACTGCCCAGACCCGCCTTTTGTTGGCAGTGGGGAGTGAGGCTGGCCCTGATACAGTTTCTCTGGCATCTCTGAACAAGACCCGAGGGTCCAGGAGGCAGCAGGGAGCCCCTCTGCTGTGTGAACGCAGCGTGCCTGCCTGGTGCGGGCTGAGGTTTCTGTCGGGGAGCTGCAGAAACTGCACCTCCTCTGCCCTCACCTGCTCCATTAGGCCATTCCTCAGGCCTCATTCTGCGACGTTTGGGGGCTACCTGGTGTGTCTGATGGTCTGGTTTGAAATATAACCCTCCAAAGAACGCTCCCCATTGAAGAACCCATCAAAAAATCTCTCCTCATGTCACTCTTTCCTCCCTGTTATTTAGGAGCCTGTGTGCACCGCCATCTATCACCCCGGTGACACTTCCATAATGTAGTCCTAGATAATGGCGCACCTTCCAACTTCCCAGAATTGGCTGTCAGTGAAATCGAAGGAGACGAGAGTGAGATACTGGGACAAGGTTCCTCGGCAGACAGGAGAGCAACGAGAACTCTGTATTGCTCCGATCCATTTTGCTGGCAAATGTGCAATGCATTCCATCAGCAAACACTGCACCCAGCATGTCACTGACGGGTGATTTGCTGCACAGGTGTGAACATGCAGGGGTAGAGGGGATTAGATACATTTGCAGCACTGGTCAGCTGCAGAGGTGATGAGGTTTGGGTTTTTCCTTTTTCCTGCAGGACCAGGCAGATTTGCCTGTAGGTTCCTCTGTGAATACAACCAGCACTCTGTGAAAAGACCAGTTTAAAGCGAAAAGGACAGAAGTAACTGACCGGGCCAGGGGGGCAGATTCAGGCAGCAAGCTGGCCTACTAGCCGTGGGGGTTGGGAGTCAGGAGAGGGGGCCTGTGTCTCGGCGTCAGCCCTGGCACCAGTGCCCAGCACGGTTCTGTGCTGCAGGAAGCAGCGTGGACGGCTCCGCACGGCCTGCCGCTCACAATGTCCCGGCCTGCTGCAGTGCAAATGGCCCAGGTGCTCCAGCAGGGGGCGCTCTGTTTCAGTGGGGCAGTGGCTCTCAGCCTTCCCAGAGTACTGTACCCCTTTCAGGAGTCTGATGTGTCTGCGTACCCCAAGTTTCACCTCACTTAAAAACTACTTACTTACAAAGTCAGACATAAAAATACAGAAGTGTCACAGCGCGCTTACTGAAAAATTGCTGACGTTCTCATTTTTACCATATCATTATCAAATACATTGATTGGAATATAAATATTGTACTTACATTTCAGTGTATAGCACAGAGAGCAGTATAAACCAGTCATTGTCTGTAGGAATGTTTAGTTTGTACCGACTTCGCTAGGGCGTTTTATGTAGCCTGTTGTACAATTAGGCCAATATCTAGATGAATTGATGTACCCCTGGAGCGTACCCTGGTCTGAGAACCACTGCTGTAGGTGATGGTGCTGGTGCCACAGCAAAGGGTGCTCCTGCCACGGTCACTCAGAAGCAACGTCTCACTCGTTAGCGAGGAAGCGTGCCCCAGGGATTAGGGCAGGAGACACAGGTTTAATTCCCTGCTCTTCCCCCAGATTCCCTGGGTGGCCATGGGCAAGTCGTGTCGCCTGTCTGGGCTTTAGCTTGCGCCTGTACCTGGGGCTGGTAGCCCTGCCCTGTGCCCGGGGATGTGTGAGGCTGACCACATGGACGATCGGGAGGTGCTCACATGCTATGGTAATGGGTGGCAGATAATGGTAATGGGGCCCGTTCATTGCTCCTGTAGGGTATTTCCTGGATAGCAGGTTATGAGAGCTGACTACAGACCACAGTACTGCACAGCCCACTCTCTCTCCTATCAGCGAGTTACCATAAAATCTATCTTCCATTTTAGCATCCCAGCTAATTCCCGAGTTGAAAAACTCTCCACATCTCATTTCTGCCCTGCTTTCCCTCATGTGGAGAAGCCCCGCTCAGAACCGCAGCTTCAGCTCAAATCTGGTGCTACGTGTTTACTGTCACCCATCCCATTTATCAGACCCACTTCATTGACTGGGAATAGGTCTCGAATAGCCTCCAATCGTATTCGTGCCTTAAAACATCAGTGTAAGGAACCAGCCCCGTGCTAGCCCTGCAATCCTGCGCCTTTTCTTAGTCATTCTGCAATTCTCCTCCTGTCAACGTCAAGATAATTGAAACCTTCCTGATCAATGTCCCAGCTTTTTTTTACAGGCTCTCCAGATGTGCATAAGCATTTTCTGACTTGTCGACTCATCTTGACTTGGTGCTTTGTAATAGTTTTTTTGGTACTTTTTCTAGCCTTTTCAAATATAACTGAGCGCACAATATCTGTATGATTGCAGTCAAATTGTGCACAAAAAGATGTGTCTCCAAGTAACAAGCTCTTCAAAATTCATTTCATGGCTGTTACAATGAGGCTCTTTTTCCACACGAGCACTGACGTGCCTGCCTGACACGCACTGGGTAGGCAGAATAACTCGTCCACTTTGTAGGTCAGTAAGTTTATTACCGGGGTCAAACCCCAGCAAAACTCCTCCTTAATAGGTACATGCAAATACCTCTTCTCCAAAACCACATCCCACAATACCCAATGGGAACAGGAACCCGGCTCAGGCTTCACACTGAACCCAGTGCTGTTTAGTTTGAAAATTCTTTCCTTTGTGTTTTTTGTGCCGACTTTCCCCTTTACATACAGTTCTCTGGCGTCTTGCCCTTTTCTGAACCTTTTCCTATTCCAATATATCTTTTTTGAGATGGGGCGTCCACATCTGCACGCAGTATTCAAGGTGTGGGCGTACCATGGATTTATATAGAGGCAATATGATATTTTCTACCTTATTATCTATCCCTTTCTTAATGATTCCCAACATTCTGTTCACTTTTTTTGATGGCCGCTGCACATTGAATGGATGTTTTCAGAGAACTATCCTCAATGACTCCAAGATCTCTTTCTTGAGTGTTAACAGCTAATTTAGACCCCATCATTTTATATGTATAGTTGGGATTATGTTTTCTTACGTGCATGACTTTGCATTTATCAACATTGAATTTCATCTGCCATTTTGTTCCCCAGTCACCCAGTTTTGAGAGATCCTTTTGTAGCTCTTCGCAGTCTGCCTGGGACTTAACTATCTTGAGTAGTTTTGTATCATCTGCAAATTTGGCCACCTCACTGCTTACCCATGTGACAGGTTCGGTCACAGAGACCCCCTTGGGACTGTCACCTGATGTGTAGAAATTACCTCTGAGCCCATTTTCCCTGATGGCTTGGGACTCCAGAACCCTGCCTTGTTGAGCCAAACACGCTAGTCTGCTGCAGCACAGACCCGGGTCTGAACCACGCCCCCCAAATCTGCAGGCTTTAACCAAAAACTGCTCAGCAGGTCACCTCTCTCCAGCACCCAGAATCCCAGCTCCCAATGGGATCCAAACCCGAAATAAATGTGTTTTACTCTCTATAAAGCTTATACAGGGTAAACTCATAAATTGTCTGGCCTCTATAACACTGATAGAGAATTATGCACAGATGTTTGCTCTCCCAGGTGTTAATCACTTACTCTGGGTTTACTAATAAACAAAAGTGATTTTATTAAGTGTAAAAAGTAGGATTTAAGTCGTTTCAAGTAATAACAGACAGAACAAAGTAAGTTACCAAGCAAAATAAAACAAAACGTGCAAGTCTAAGCCTAATGCATTAAGAAATTGAATACAGGTAAATCTCACCCTCAGAGGTGTTCCAATAAGCTTCTTTCAGAGACTAGTCTGGGCCCAATCCTTTCCCCTGGTACAGTCCTTGTTCCAGCTCAGGTAGTAACTAAGGGATTTCTCATGACTGGCAGCCCCCTTTGTTCTGTTCCATCCCTTTTTATAGCTTTGGCACAAGGCGGGAATCTTTTGTCTCTCTCGGGCCCCACCCCTCCTTCTAAATGGAAAAGCACCAGGTTTAAAATGGATTCCAGTGCCAGGTGACATGGTCACATGTCCTGTGAGACCCCCGAGCCTCCATTCTTTCTGGCCTCATTCCCAGGAACACAGGAAGGCTTACAAGTAAACACAGCCATTTACAACCAATTGTCCTGGTCAATGGGAGCCATCAAGATTCTAAACCACCATTAATGGCCCACATTTTGCATAGTTACAATAGGACTTTACAGTAACACTTCATATGTCTAGCTTCAGATACAAGAATGATACATTCATACAAATAGGATGAACACACTCAGTAGATTATAAGATTATGATAATGATACCTTACAAGAGACCTTTTGCATAAAGCATATTCCAGTTACATCATATTCACATTCCAAGCATATTTTCATAAAGAATATGGAGTGCAATGTAACAACCCCTTTTTCCAGATCATTTATGAATATGTTGAATAGGACTGGGCCCAGTACAGACCCCTGAGGGACAGCACTCTTTACTTCTCTCCATTCTGAAAATGGACCATTTATTTCTACTCTTTGTTTCCTATCTTTTAACAAGTTACCAATCCATGAGAGAACCGTCCCTCTTATCCTAGGACAGCTTACTTTGCTTAAGAGCCTTTTGTGAGGGACCTTGTCAAAAGCTTCCTGAAAATCTAAATACATTATATCCACTAGATCCCCCTTGTCCACATGCTTGTTGACCCCCTCAAAGAATTCTAATAGATTGGTGAGGCACGATTTCCCTTTACAAAACCATGTTGACTATTCCCCAACAAATTATGTTTATCTATGTGTCTGACAATTTTGTTCTTTACTATAGTTCCAACCAGTTTGTCCGGTACTGAAGTAAGGCTTACCAGCTTGTAATTGCCAGGGTCACCTCTGGTGCCCTTTTTAAACATTGCTGTCACATTAACTATACTCCAGTCATTTGGTACAGAAGCTGCTTTAAATGACAGGTTACAGACTACAGTTAGTAATCCTGCAATTTCACATTTGAGTTCCTTCAGAACTCTTGGGTGATACCATCTGGTCCTGGTGACTTATTGCTGTTTAGTTTATCAATTTGTTCCCAAACCTCCTCTAATGACACCTCAATCTGGGATAGTTCCTCTTGCACGTGGAAGGCAGGTTTTGATTGGACCCAGAAGGGAATGGGGGGCTGGTACAGGTTCCTGAGGCTGGCGGTGCTGTGGCTGGGTACCTTGGAGAAAGTGCCCATTCTGCACAGTGCAGCGCTGTGAGCTCTAGCTCAAGGGGAGACTGCAGCCAAGGAAGGGCTTGTGTGGAGTGATATTTAGAAAATGGAGACATGTTCTGGCTAAAACACGCAACCCTTCTCCCTGCGCCTCACCCCCAAACAAAGCCAAGGAAGCCTCCCCTGCCCCCTCAAGTAAAGCCCTCCCTGGGCAGAGGCCCTCCGGCCTCTTCAGCCTTCATGGACATACACCCAGTCACCAGCCTTGGTCATGAGTGTAAGTGTTTCCTGCCATTTGTGTTTTTCTTGGCATGACGCAGCGGCATGAGAAGAGCAGGGAGCACTGCAGGCCGAGCACCATCTCTTTGTCTTTAAATAAATACGCTGGTGTCAGGTTTATGAAAAAGAACATAGTGTGTTAGTTTCCATATGCCTGATTGAGATCCCCAGTTCCCGTGGATCAGCTTCGGCCATAAACATGACCCCCTTTGAATGATTTCACCTTCCCCATTGAGCGCAGGACCTCAGCAGGGCTCCGACCAAGGTCCCGACTGATTATTGGCAAATTAAAAATATACGCTATTGACTGGACACTGAGATAGAGTCTCTGAGCCAGTGTCCAGAATCTAAATGAGGTTGCTGATGCGGCGCCAATCAATACTGCTGTTAGAGCACCGAGCACAGGCAGGTCGCTGCATACGAAATGCACTTTGGAGGCTTAAATAAATAGTTGTTCAAATTAACGAGGATGCTCCAAGATGCATCCCCTCGCGCACAGAGTAACAACTTACTGCAGCGGGAGAAACAAAAGAGCGAGCCACTAAGTAGCAAACATAAGGGCGGTGAGTCTGGCTCAGGACTCAGCTGCATTAGCTATGGGGATTTCAATTCATATTGGCTGATTGGGCCCAATCCACGTCTCCCTGCAGTCAGAGGATGCGGGATGGGGCCCGGCTATAAGCTCAGTTCAGGCTCCTGAGCAGGCTCTCGTCAGCAGCGGGTCTGCAGTCCCTGGGATTCCCAGAGCACCCTCTAGCCGGCCAGGCAAGGAGGCGGCTTGGAGTGGGGAGCTCTCCGGTGCAAAGCCCAGCAGGCGCGCTGCAGTGAGCACAGGGGGAGCGGAGCTAAAAAAAGGCGCCGGGAGCAGAAAAAAAATGCTCCACTCCGGCTGCAGCGCAGGAGCAAAAGGCGTTGGAGCACAAAAAAGGTGCCGCTTCTGCTCAATGGGGGAACGGCCGCTCCCCCTGCTCCCCTCCCCGGCTACGCTACTGGCGCCCTGAGGGCCACGGCTTAGTCAGTGACGCTGATCGCCTGAGACAGAGGATGACACTGTCTGTCAAGATTATTTGAGAATGAAAATGACTCACGTTTCCTCTGGAGCAGGCGGGTGAGAGGCCGGGAAAGAGGCCGAAAGAAACAACCGATGGAGCCGGGCACCATTACCAGTAACAAAGGTCCCTCAGGAGAAATTAGCACCCCCCACCAACGCTAGGGTTGCCAAACCTCCAGGATTGTCCCGGAGTCTCCGGAATTAACTATTAATCTTTCATTGAATATTATGTGATGTGATGAAACCTCCAGGAATTCATCCAACCAAAACTGGCAGCCCTGACCAGCGCGGGGAGCCCCCTGCCCACCCCAGACCTCCCCTCAGCGTGCAGCAGCACCAGGCAGGCACAGAGCAGAGCCTGCAGCGGAAACGTCGCTGACAAGCCTGTTGCCCGACGCAGGAGCCGGGGTGGACCCCACCTCCTCCTCCCGCCGCGGGCCTGGCTCTGCAGGAGCAGGGGCACGACGGGCACCAGCGTGAGCCGCTCCACGTCTGACCCACAGGGAGCAAGGTCCGATGTGGGCGAAGGGACTGTTCTGTGGGGCCCCCTCCGAAGAGCCTCCCCTTTACGGTCCCTGCGGGCCTGGCATGGAGCCAGGGGCTCAGAGCGCGAGCCCCTCTCTGTCCCGAGGTCTCAGGACCAGCCTTTGACAGAAGACAAGAGATGGGCAAAGAACTGGGCAAATCCTGCTCTGACTGGCCCCCCTATGCCCAGGGCTGGGCTAGAGCTCAGGAACCAGACATGTCCCCCCACAACACTTGCCTGGGGAATATGTCATCTCCCTCCCCCCCACACTTCTGATTTCTGCAGGCTAGTGAGCCAGCAGTCCGATGGGGAAGGGGGCTCGGGGGAATGGGCGACAGGGGAGTCACCGTATTCTCCATCAGGGTCTCTCCCTGCCGACAGGTTCTGTGCCCAGCCAGCACCAGCTCTCGCAGACCATCTCCTCGCAAGGCCGGTTCAGAGTCACTCCCAGATCGCTCCACCCTCAACCACTGGGGGGTGGCAGACTGATGGGGATGGAATCAGAGGGGCACAGATGGGACCAATCTGCTGCAAGTTCTTGTTAGCGCTGCGACGAGAGCTGCCAGAGTCACCACTGGTGCTGTTCAGTAGCACGACTGGGTTTCTGACTTTGGCAGCCAGCAGCAACTCAGTGCATTTCTTCAAGAGAACTCCTACTGCTGGGCTGCACCTGGGTGCTATCAGAGAGAGAGGGCGGGGTGCTGGGAGGCGACATAGTCTGATGCTGAGGCAGGTGCATGGAGGCCCCCTAGGCAGAGGGGTCCCCAACATGCTTCACAAAATTCACACTCCCGTGGTAGCAAATGGGACTTCCAGCGAGGCAGCTCCCTGTGAGGGTGCTCGCCCAGGGGAGCTGAGCTAGGGGACATGCTGCCATCTTCACCAGCAAGTGCAGTTTTTCATGGGGCATAGGGAGATGCTGCCTTCTGGGCAAGACATCGAGATGGCACCAGGAGGAAACGGCCTTGCTGAAATCCCTCGGGCTTTGCAGGTGGAGTCTGACTGCCTTGTTTTGGCAAAACTTCCAAAGCTGAGAGCAAGGCACAGCTTATTTTACTGCAGCCTGAATGGGGAGAGGAAGATCCGACCTCTCACAACTAACAGAAGTGTCAGGGCTTCAAATGAGGCTTAAGGAACCAGGCAGACTGGCACGGGGAGCTGGGAGGTCACCCAGGAGAGAAGGTGCCCCAGCAAAACACTGGTTTTATGGGGGAAATTACCTGATTTCAGCTCTATACTCAGCTCATAGACTCATAGACTCATAGACTTTAAGGTCAGAAGGGACCATTATGATCATCTAGTCTGACCTCCTGCACAATGCAGGCCACAGAATCTCACCCACCCACTCCTGGAATAATCCTCTCACCTATGTCTCAGCTACTGAAGTCCTCAAATCATGGTTTAAAGACTTCAAGATGCAGAGAATCCTCCGGTAAGTGACCCGTGCCCCATGCTGCAGAGGAAGGCAAAAAACCTCCAGGGCCTCTGCCAATCTACCCTGGAGGAAAATTCCTTCCCGACCCCAAATATGGCGATCAGCTGAACCCCGAGCATGTGGGCAAGACTCACCAGCCAGACACCCAGGAAAAAGTTCTCTGTAGTAACTTCTAACATCCCATCATTGACCATTGGTCCTATTTACCACTGATGGCAATTAATTGACCCTTGACTAAGATCATGTTATCCCATCAAACCATCCCCTCCATAAACGTATCTAGCTTAATCTTGAAGCCAGTTAGGTCTTTTGCCCCCACTGCTTCCCTTGGAAGGCTGTTCCAGAACTTCACTCCTCTGATGGTTAGAAACCTTCGTCTAATTTCAAGTCTAAACTTCCTGATGGCCAGTTTATATCCATTTGTTCTTGTGTCCACATTGGTACTGAGCTGAAATAATTCCTCTCCCTCCCTGGTATTTATCCCTCTGATATATTTAAAGAGAGCAATCATATCTCCCCTCAGCCTTCTTTTGGTTAAGGTAAACAAACCAAGCTCCTTGAGTCTCCTTTCATACGACAGGTTTTCCATTCCTCGGATCATCCTAGTGGCCCTTCTTTCATACGACAGGTTTTCCATTCCTCGGATCATCCTAGTGGCCCTTCTTTGTACCTGTTCCAGTTTGAATTCATCCTTCTTAAACATGGGAGACCAGAACTGCACACAGTATTCCAAATGAGGTCTTACCAATGCCTTGTATAACGGTACTAACACCTCCTTATCTCTACTAGAAATACCTCGCCTAATGCATCCCAAGACCGCATTAGCTTTTTTCACGGCCACATCACATTGGCGACTCATAGTCATCCTGTGATCAACCAGGACTCCGAGGTCCTTCTCCTCTTCCGTTACTTCCAACTGATGCGTCCCCAGCTTATAACTAAAATTCTTGTTATTAATCCCTAAATGCATAACCTTACACTTCTCACTATTAAATTTCATCCTATTACTATTACTCCAGTTTACAAGGTCATCCAGATCTTCCTGTAGGATATCCCGATCCTTTTCTGAATTGGCAATACCTCCCAACTTTGTGTCATCTGCAAACTTTATTAGCACACTCCCACTTTTGGTGCCGAGGTCAGTAATAAAAAGATTAAATAAAATTGGTCCCAAAACTGAACCTTGAGGAACTCCACTAGTAACCTCCCTCCAACCTGACAGTTCACCTTTCAGTATGACCCGCTGTAGTCTCCCCTTTAACCAGTTCCTTATCCACCTCTCAATTTTCATATTGATCCCCATCTTTTCCAATTTAACCGATAATTCCTCATGTGGTACTGTATCAAATGCCTTACTGAAATCGAGGTAGATTAGATCCACTGCGTTTCCTTTATCTAAAAAAACTGTTACTTTCTCAAAGAAGGAGATCAAGTTGGTTTGGCACGATCTACCTTTTGTAAAACCATGTTGTAATTTGTCCCAATTGCCATTGACCTCAAGGTCCTTAACTACTTTCTCCTTCAAAATTTTTTCCAAGACCTTGCATACTACAGATGTCAAACTAACAGGCCTGTAGTTACCCGGGTCACTTTTTTTCCCTTTCTTAAAAATAGGAACTATATTAGCTATTCTCCAGTCAAACGGTACAACCCCTGAGTTTAGAGATTCATTAAAAATTTTTGCTAATGGGCTTGCAATTTCATGTGCCAGTTCCTTTAATATTCTTGGATGAAGATTATCTGGGCCGCCTGATTTACTCTCATTAAGCTGTTCAAGTTTGGCTTCTACCTCGGATATGGTAATATCTACCCCCACATCCTTATTCCCATTTGTCATGCTGCCACTATTCCTAAGCTCCTCATTAGCCTCATTAAAGACTGAGGCAAAGTATTTGTTTAGATATTGAGCCATGCCTAGATTATCCTTAACCTCCACTCCATCCTCAGTGTTTAGCGGTCCCACTTCTTCTTTCTTTGTTTTCTTCCTATTTATATGGCTATAAAACTTTTTACTATTGGTTTTAATTCCCTTTGCAAGGTCCAATTCTACATGCCTTTTAGCCTGTCTCACTTTATCCCTACATGCTCTGACCTCAATAAGGTAGGTTTCTTTGCTGATCCCTCCCATCTTCCACTCCTTGTATGCTTTCTGTTTTTTCTTAATCACCTCTCTGAGATGCTTGCTCATCCAGCTTGGTCTAAAACCCCTGCCTATGAATTGTTTCCCCTTTCTTGGGATACAGGCTTCTGATAGCTTCTGCAACTTTAACTTGAAATAATCCCAGGCCTCCTCCGCCTTTAGGTCCATAAATTCTTTAGTCCAATCCACTTCCCTAACTAATTTCCTTAATTTATTAAAGTTAGCCCTTTTGAAATCAAAAACCCTAGTCTCAGATTTATTTTTGTTTATCCTTCCATTTAGTTTGAACTGAATTAGCTCATGATCACTCGAGCCAAGGTTGTCCCCTACAACCATTTCTTCAATGAGGTCCTCACTACTCACCAAAACCAAATCTAAAATGGCATCCCCCCTTGTTGGTTCAGCAACTACCTGATGAAGGAATTCATCAGCTATCACATCTAGGAAAATCTGAGCCCTATTATTATTACTAGCACTTGTTCTCCAATCTATATCTGGGAAGTTGAAGTCTCCCATGATCACACAGTTCCCATTAGTATTTACTTCCTTAAAAACATTAAAGAGGTCTCTATCCCTATCCAAATTAGATCCCGGTGGTCTATAGCACACCCCAAGCACTATCCCAGGGGAGGCTCTAGTAGTTTTCTTCCCCAATGTGATTTTTGCCCAGACAGACTCTGTCTTATCCATTCCACCACTTTTTATTTCTTTACAGTCTACCTCATCATTGATATACAATGCTACTCCCCCACCTTTACCTTTATTTCTATCTTTCCTAAACAGCACATACCCTTCAATACCTGTACTCCAGTCATGACTACTATTCCACCATGTTTCGGTTATTCCTATGATATCTGGTTTCACTTCCTGGACCTCTGGGCTCTGTGTTTGGTTTCTGGGCTCAGGACAGTGCAAAAACTGCTCAATCATTCCTGGGTTCTTAGAGACCTGCCCACATGGAGCGGATCTCAGGACTTGTGTTCTCTCGCTCTCTTTCCCCTTCGCCCCAGTTCCAGGCTCTCTCTGCTCCTGACTCTCACACAGGTGCAGGCATGCCCCATTTGGGAGCTAAGTTAGTTCTTGGCTAACGCTCAGGGATGTTTATATTCCTTTCATCACTATTAGAACATAAGAAAATAAGAGCGACCAGACTGGGTCAGACCAAAGGTCCATCTAGCCCAGTGTCCTGTCTTCTGACAGTGGCCAATGCCAGAGGGAATGAACAGAAGAGGTAATCATCAAGTGATCCATCCCCTGTCATCTGTTCCCAGCTTCTGGCAAACAGAGGCTTGGGACACTATCCCTGCCCATCCCGGCTAATAGCCATTAATGGACCTATCCTCCGTGAACTTATCTAGTTCTTTTTTGAACCCTGTTATAGTCTTGGCCTTCACAACATCCTCTGGCAAGGAATTCCACAGGCTGGCTGTGTGTTGTGTGGAAAAAATACTTCCTTTTATTTTAAACCTGCTGCCTATTAATTTCATTTGGTGACCCCTAGTTCTTGTGTTATGAGGAGTAAATAACACTTCCTTATTTATTTTCTCCACACCCATCATGATTTTATTGACCTGTGTCATATCCCCCTTAGTCATCTCTTTTCTAAGCTAAAAAGTCCCAATCTTATTAATCTCTCCTCATATGGCAGCTGTTCAATATTCCTAATAATTTTTGTTGCCCCATTCTGAACCTTTTCCAATTCCAATATAATTAATTAATTATAATTAATATAAAATTAATTCTCTTTTGTCCCAAGTCAACAAAAACATTTTTTTTTATTTCCTTCCCATCAGTTTGACCTCATGCGGGATTTGCCCTGTGTCTCTTGTCCCCCACTTCCATTCCCTCGGGATGTGTTTACCCTCCTTTATACGACTCCCCTGTAGAGAAACCCTGCCGCAGTTCCCAGTTGACTTGAAAATGAAATCTGCAGGCTTAGAGCAACGGGGCTCGCCTGTCAGTGCTGGAAATTCAAGGAAACCAAACTCTTGTGCTTTGTTCGCGGTAAGCCTAGTGGGATAGTGCTTTAAGGGTTAAACTTTCTACTCAGAAGCAGCAACATTTATTGGCAAAACCCAGCGTACTGTGTGTGCACCAGGGCCCCAGAGTCCTGTACTCTAGGGAACCCACCAATCAGAGAGCTGCCTACATGTTGGAAAATATTTATGTCACCTACCAGGCTGTGAGCAGACTCAGTGGGTTTCCTGGTACCTCCTGATGGACAGGGTCAGCTCCCAGCTGCCGGTTTGAAGGAAGACGCTCGTTCAACAGCTGTGCGCAGTGATACAAACTGCCAGTGATTGTGCCATCTCACGTTATTGCATGACTCCGTCCTGACCCCAGGCGTGCGCAGGAATGCGCTGAACGCTCGCAGTGCCCTCTTGCTGGAGACACCGTGCTAAAGGGGAGCGTTGCATTTTACATCTGCAGGCAATTGCAAAGACTTGGGAGGGTAGAACTGGGTGCAGAAAGTAGCCACCCGGCTTGACCTGACATCTGAGCCTTTTGAGGTTCCCCCATGACTGTAGCCCTGGTCCTGCACCCCTGAAATCAATGGGAGTTTTCTCACCGTCGTCAGTCACAGCTAGCTCAGGCCCCAACACGGACAGTTTCCTCAGGGACCCACAGTTCGCTTGAGTTGCACTTTATGGGACGCATGGATCCAAATTTTCCCCTCTCACACAAACCTGCTGCAAGTACCTAGCCCACTTGTCCCAGGACAACTCTGCTCCTCCCAGGCAATCGCTGATGCCCCATCTGCCACCTGAATGCTTCTGAAATGCCCTGAGAAATGTCAATGGGCCAAGCTAGTGGGTGGGTTTGTGAGGTTGCATTTACATGGGCTGCACTAGCTGCTAGGACAGATCCAGACCAGGGTGGGCAGGGCCCAGACTCCGTGGAAACACCTTCACCTCGTTCAGGAGCTTCAGTTAGGTTCAGTAACCCACGGATGAGGGTCAATTAAGTGCCTGGAAACCACATCAAAGATCATTTGAGCTACGGCAGTCACCCCCCTGGCTCCCCGCTAGCAGAACCACAGCCCAGGCGTTGACACTGCCTGCCGGTTCTGACCCAAGAGCTGTGCGCGTGGGGCACCCTGGAGGCAGGGGAGCTCACGGGTCGGGGCCGCGGGGAGCCCAGACAGGGGACCTCAGTCTGCCCACTGCAGCACAGAGGGCTGTCTGTGCATGGGGCTGGGCAGGTGGGCAGATGAGGGGCCTGGATGGACCAAACCCCACCATGCAGGGGCGGAGGGAGGCTGCAGCAGAGAATGCGGAGCACAGCTGTGGGGGTGGGGAGAGGAGAATATTCTCATGGCCTCCCTAGCTCACCACCATGTGCTCAGCCTCTGCCAGGCACTATTTCTGTACAGTGACCACGTACATAGCTCTGGGGCAGGCTGTGGGCACACCCGGCAGAGCGCGGGGGCTCTGCTCAGCCCCTGGAAATGACCAGCTACATTTGTGACATGTGGATGGAATTGTCCAGGCTGAGTGAGGGACGTCCAGCAGCACGTCACCTGTTGCCTGGGGCCATCCTGCAGGGTGGTTCACGCTTACGATGTTCTCACGAGTTTCACGCTGGTCGGTGCGTTTCCTAACGCGCCAGCTCCCGACGTCGTGCGGATAGGTGAGACTCTCGGCTTTCATTTTAAACAAGTGCGTTTTGAGCCCTCTTGTTTGGGTTGAAAGGCATGAAGACGACAGCACTGGCCACTCTGAAACCAGAAGGCAAATCAAGAGAACCCCACCTCGATTGTTTAGGACATCTCATGAGTTTTGAGCTAGTCTCATAATGTGCAGGGCCCCGGCTCATTGTTTTGGAATACCTGGGGTTGGCGATGTTGTGCAGAAATCAGCCTAGAAAGCGATAGATACACGCACGCCATATCATTATAGAGCAGACATTTCCATTCACGAGAGCCACCAGGTTTCTCTGAGAGTAACATGCAGCAACCTCTGCCCATCTCCTTACTGCAGTGAGTAAGTGATGCAGAGGTACGCAGCAGAGAGCTACTCATGGGGACGTTATTTTGGAGGTGAAGGGTAAGTCTTAACTAATATTTTCTATTTTATTAAAGGCCGTCTCTGCAGCTCCAGCGCCAAAGAAAGGCTTAAGCAGGGAGCAGCTACTAACAGATTCATTAAATTCGCTCCAGAGCAACTATAAAAAATCAATTTAGTTCACCAGGCGGCTTGAACTGGAGCCAGTGGCAGGGAGCACCTCCCCTCTGAGAGCTCTCCAGCACTGAAGTGCCACTCTGATATTAGCAGGATTGGAGTAGAACAACATTCGATTATATGAAATCTCACTCGGAGCAGGAAAGCAGAGTGCTCTGGCTGCAGGTCTCTTTGAAGGGGGAAGTTATCAGCCCACGAATTGATCCCCAGATAGCATCCAGAGCAGCGCTCTCAGTGGAATGCTTCTTTTAAAAACAATAGCAAACCAGCATTTTCAGAGCCTCCGCTCATGGGTAGAGCAACAGCTCCTGTGCAGAGCTGCGGAGCCAGGTCACTAAGTGTTGACTTGTAGCTACCTGGCCGCCCGACATTCATATTTCATTGCCCTGCGTCTAGTCCCCTCTACCCCTGGGGAGTAGCAGCTATCACTGGCAGGTAATGAATGAAGCAAAAATATTTTCAATGACCTTTTTACTAATAGTGGCCACTGCTTTATTGGAAGGTCCGTTCAGCCTTTACTGCACTCTTTTTATAATGAACATTTTATCTTTTCTCCATCTATTTTCAGAGCCCTGCAGTAAAACCGAAGCATCAGTCTGGAAATTTAACATCTCCCCTTCTCTCCGCACTCCCATGTATGAAGCCGTTTAAAGCGCCTGACTCCAGCCAGGCCGCAATGTATGTGAATGTCAAAGTCTGCTCAGGCCGACTGGTCTTTAATATATTGACATTTGTGCTACCGGCTGCTTTTCTGTTTCAATAAGCAGAACCCACGTAGCCTTGCTTCCTGTGACACCCCTGTATACAATAACAAACATCACAGGCACTGAGCCCTCTGCTCGGGTGTTAATGAAAAGGTCTGGAATTGCTTTATGAAATATTCATTAAACCCTCCTTTCCTGCATCCTCATTCCTATTACTCTGCTGTGCCGATGCTGGCCCAGGTACCGCAGACACCAGACAGGGATGGAGAGCAATTGGAGGGGATGGCTGGATTCCTAGAAGATGGGAGTTAAAAAATAAATCCCCAGGTTCATTAAAAGAGCTACTAACGTCCCGGCCTTTGTTCGCAATGTATCCACGTGGCAGGCATGCACTGGAGGGAACCTGCTCAACCCCTAATGAAAGGCGTTGTGGAGAGCGGGCCAGAGGGCTCACGGACAGGGATTCCAAGCGGCGGGTAGTTCAGAGCATTCCCTTGCGCTTGCCTCCTGCAGCCGTTTGGTTCTTGTCAGTTGGGAAAGGGAGAAGCGGGTGTGTGGGGTGGCGGGTGGTTGGCCGTGCAGCACCTGGAGTGAGAGAACAGAAGCTTTGCAAGAGAGCTGGAGGTTTCTTTTGTACTTTACCCTTCCCCACCCCCACCCACCTGGGTATCTCCAGGTATTTCACAACATGAATGAAGTGTCATGACCACAATATGGCTGCACTGCCAATGATTCAGACACAATATTTCCCGCAAAGATACGTCCACAGGGGACTGGGGAAACTGTCACTGTCCGTGAACTTTCCCCCAGTAAAAAACCACACGTGTGTGTGTTCATGGAAAACAAATGAAAAGGCTAACGAAGAACAATGACACTTTTATTTGAATAAACGTTCACATCCATGTTCACAGCATTCGTCCAGCTCTGCCCATCAGTGTAGAAGGCACCATAGCATGTAACATAGGATGTATCTGACGTATGGACCAGCTCTTACAGCAGCATTTCTTTCAGTGAGAGACAGAGAGATTTGGAATAATGTACATCAAGTTACATTGCGCTGACAACTGCCTGGGACCCATAGTGGGGCCTATATTCATCACTCTTCATGGTGGCTATGTCACTTTGAGGCTGCTTTGAAACAGCTTTGCAGAGTGGCTATGAAATCCAAAATGTATCATTCGACTAGTCAATTGAATAGACACGGCAACGTCTGCTGTGTTCCTCCAGCTAACTCAAATCAGCTGATAGGTCCCTATTGTTCTATGTACATGATTCCCTTCCAAACTGGCTGGCGGCTGTACAAGCAGCAGGTGTCTTAAACAGTTCCCAAGTACATTAGAAAAGCAGGTTTTCCCTTTACCCACATCCCCTAAGTCATTTCATTTATCCAGCTGAGGCAACACAAACAATGCTAAGGATGATGTTTGGTACAGAGTGGGAACAGAGCAATCTAAGCTCTCTCTCCAGAGGAGCTGCCACGGGACTCTTCAGCTGAGGAAAACTAATCTGCTAAAGAGGGGTGCAAAGAGACAAAGGCAAAACTGTGGAAACCCCTGATTTGTTTTTCAAAGACTGTAGCAGCCTGGAAGTCTCTCTGCCAGGAATCCTAAACAGCAGTGCCTTGCACAGCGAGACCGCTGGACTTGCAAGAGTGGCCTCAGGACCTCCAGACCCTTATTCTAAGGGCCTCCGCCCAGGCACTGAAACCAGAGGGGCAATGTTTACACCTAGGATTTTGAGTAGATCTTAATTCCCACCAACTTTTTCAGGCACAAAAATTCAGACCTGTGCATGCAAATGGCATTTATATGCAGTGCACTCCCAAATGTGCTATGTATTTCACAGAGCTAAACTCTAAAATATATTAAAATCATCCCTGATAAAGTTTGCAGATGACACAAAAATTGGGGGAGTGATAAATACTGAAGACGAGAGGTCACTGATACAGAGCCATCTGGATCACTTGGTAAACTGGGTGCAGGCAAATAATACGGCTAAATGTAAATGTGCATATCTAGGAACAAAGTCTGTCGGCCATACTCACAGGATGGGGGACTATGTCCTGGGAAGCAGGGACTCCGAAAAAGATTTGGATTGTGGTGGAGAATCAGTTGAACATCAGCACTCAGTGCTACACCGTGGCCAAAATGGCTAATGTGATCCTTGGATGTGTAAACAGGGGCATCTCAAGTAAAAGCAGAGAGGTTATTTGACCTCTGTATTTGGCACTGGTGCAACCACTGCTGGAATCCTGTGTCCAGTTCTGGTGCCCACAAGTCAAGAAGGCTGTTGATAAACTGCAGAAGGGTCAGAGAAGAGCCACGAGAATGATTAAAGGGCTAGAAACCTGCCTTATCGTGAGAGACTCAGGGAGCTCAGTCTGTTTAGCTTAACAAAGAGGTGCCTTGATCACAGTCTGTAAGGACCTACCTGGGGAACCACTATTTATAATGGGCTCTTCCATCTAGCCGAGAAAGGTCTAACATGGTCCAATGGCTGGAAGTTGAAGCTAGACACATTCAGACTGGAAATTCAGATTCTCCACCATTGGCGGTTTTTAAGTCAAGACTGGATGTTTTTTCTAAAAGATCTGCTGCAGGAATTATTGTGGGGCAGATCTCTGGCCAGTGCTATGCAGGAGGTCAGAGCAGGTGATCGCAGTGGTCCCTTCTGGCCTTGGGATCTATGACTGTAGCACACACAAAAGGCTGGGTGTGAAGAATTTCACCTGGAATGACAGAGTCGGCTCTCTGAACTCTGGGCATCAAAGTTCAATGAGTGCAGGAAAAGCAAATAGATGGATGTAGCTCTGGGACAATGGCCTTACAACCCAAATGAGAGGGGTTGTAATAATTATTATTAAAAAAATAAAATAAAAAAGAGCAATAAATATTGCTTATAGATTCCTTGATAGACCTTAGTGGCCACTAGCAGAGAAGTACCGTGCAGAGATCCCACAACACATGGAGTTACAAGAGGCAAAGTCTTGTCTCAAGATGGAAAGGAACCTGCTGGCACTCACGCTGAACCCCCAGAGCCGAGCCTGACGTGAGGTTTTGTTCTATAACAATTTGTAACAGTCTCAAAAAAAAACGGGCATTATAATCGGTGTGAAAGGTGTCAAATGCTACCACACAAGTGTGAAATTCCAGAGTAACTCATTGCATTTCCCTTTGTTCTGTAATTTCACTCCTGCCTTCTGCATCACTAGATTCCTCTGGTCCCTCTCACACAAAGTATGTGAGACCAACCGTGCTGTGGTGGCAACATGCTCAAGCCGTGCAGGAAGCAAGCGCCTTCCCTCACTCCCCCCTGCTCGCCAGGCTGCTGAGGACCAGGAGGAAAGCACCTTCAAGCCCTGGGTGGGGCGGGAGTACCTCTAGGTCTAGCTGTCGCTGAGATAGTGCCTTTCATCTGCAGATCTCAAAGCAATCTCCAAGGGAGGTCAGCATCATCACCCCCATTCCAGAGGACATGCTTCCACGCTGATGATGCTCGTTAAAAAAATAATGCATTAATTAAATTTGTGACTGAACTCTTTGGGGGAGAATTGTATGTCCCCTGCTCTGTTTTACCTGCATTCTGCCATACATTTTATGTTATAGCAGTCTCGGATGACCCAGAACATGTTCATTTTAAGAACACTTTCACTGCAAATTTGACAAAACGCAAAGAAGGTACCAATGTGAGATTTCTAAAGATAGCTACAGCACTCGACCCAAGGTTTAAGAATCTGAGGTGCCTTCCAAAATCTGAGATGGACCAGGTGCGGAGCATGCTTTCAGAAATCTTAAAAGAGCAACACTCCGATGTGGAAACTACAGAACCCGAACCACCAAAAATAGAAAATCAACCATCTGCTGGTGGCATCTGACTCAGATAATGAAAATGAATATGCATCGGTCCGCACTGCTTTGGATTGTTATCAAGCAGAACCCATCATCAGCAGGGACGCATGTCCCCTGGAATGGTGGTTGAAGCATGAAGGGACATATGAATCCTTAGCACACCTGGCATGTAAATATCTTGCGACGCTGGCTACAACAGTGCCATGTGAACGCCTGTTCTCACTTTCAGGTGACGTTGTAAACAAGCAGCGGGCAGTATTATCTCCTGCAAATGTAAACAAACTTGTTTGCCTGAGCGATTGGCTGAACAAGAAGTAGGACTGAATGGACTTGCAGTCTCTAAAATTTACATTGTTTTATTTTTGAATGCCGTTGTACATAATTCTACATTTGTAAGTTCAACCTTCATGATAAAGAGATTGCACTACAGTACTTGTATTAGGTGAATTGAAAAATACTATTTGTGGTATTTTTTTACAGTGCAAATACTTGTAATAAAAAATAAATATAAAGTGAACACTTTACCCTCTGTATTCTGTGTTGTAATTGAAATTGATATATTTGGAAATGTAGAAAACTTCCAAAAATATTTAAATAAATAGCATTCTATTATTGTTTAACAGTGTGATTAATCGCACAATTAATTGCAATTAATTTTTTAATCACTTGACAGCCCTAATTCACAACCTGTGCTAGGTCCTTTCCTATACAGCATGAGGATGCACCTGGGAGGGGTTTGCAAACTTAGCAATATCTCTTTGTTTTTAATATTGAGTGCAACTTTGCACTTGCAGCTCTTTGTTACGTATTCTCCCGGAATTGCTCCCTCCCCACACTTACCCCTTGAGCATGGAATTAATTTCCTGAGAATTTACAAATAAATCCATTGTGTTTTTCCAGAGTCTAGCACAATGGAACCCTGGTCCATCTCTGAGGCACTCTTGCAATGAAAATCATCATTATTTCTTCTTCTTCTTATTATTATTATTATTATTAAGTCAATAATTGTACATGAATTTTACCAGTGAATGTAGTGACACCATGAGGGAGAAATGTATGAAAAATGTGTCCTTAATAATCAATTTAATCTAGGAACACTAAAATGCCTTGATCCTAATCATATGGTTATTGCATGGCATTAGTACAGGGCAGAGCTGAGTTTGTTTGGTACCCTAATTGTTCACTTCTTACAAGAATGGGTTTGGATTTCTTTTAAGCATAATCTTAACGCTGACTTTCCTGGGTTTATAATGCTTGGTTTATAAATACAAGATCCCTATAATGGTTTTCCCTTTTCAGTTATTGATACGTACTCCCAACCTTACTCCATCTGCACATCATTTTTTGTTGCAGAATTTAAATCAGACACATCTAAAACAGGCTATGCTAGCTTTTCCCTAGTCCAGATAGGAAGGCATAACCAAAATCAAGCATTGCTAACAGGCCACAGGCATATAATGAGCTTGTCTACATGCAGAGCTGCCCAATGAAACCTAAAGTGTGTTTCTAAACCAATTAGTTAAACCAGTGCAAAGTCTCTTGATGGTTTAAACCAGGCATATTTCACTTTAGTTTCAGCTGATTAGGAACAAGTTTAAGCTAAACAGAAATAAGCCACTCAAACTAAAATAGGAGAGTCCACATAGTAGTTTGTGCCAGTTTAAACTGGTTTAGCTAAATTGGTTCAACTAAACAAATGCAACATTGTGTGTAAGCAGGCCTGTGATGGCAGGGGGCCATATAAGCAGTCGTGTTTAGGTTGAGGGTTAGCGTTGGGGTTGGGCTCATGTTTAGGTTTAGTTTAGATAGAGTGAAGAAGTGAAAATGTGACTAAGAAGAGCTGGGAGATAGGAACTCGCTTTCTCTCTAGGGGCTGTTGTTATGTGTCTGAGGGATATTTGGCCACGCAATAGTCCAAAGCCAAACACCTCCACAAATCATTGCACGGAGGAGTGAGTGACTACCCCAGGGTGGTGCTTTGTAACCACTGTGCTAGGTGGGTATTTCTCTGGACATGGTAACAAATCCCCCTCTGTCCAGTGGCAGGTAGCATATGATACACAGGAAAGCACAGTGCGTAACTCCTTACCCTCAACCTCCCAGATACAAAAAAGTTAAAAGATCCACAGTTCCTTGGATTAATTGAGCCCCTTTCTAATATCTAGCTGCAGTGTATTTACTGAATACGCAAATGAAAATCAAGTTGTCATTTCAGCTTAGCCGTAAGCAGGTGAGTCATAGATCCAGGCAGGGGCTGGCTGGGTTATTCTGTTGCCAATGAGTTTAGTTCACACCCACTGCGTCTTTTTCCTCTGTTTACATAATAAATTAATCCTGTGCATTTGGTATTCTCTCTTAAACACCCTCTTTTTTATAGAGCAATCACTACAAAAAGATTAATTTTTTATAAGTTTGCCTTTGTTACTTTAAATTTTTTATAAACTTCTTACCCTTAAGGAATATGTCTTAGAGCTGGCAATAGAGTATGTTAATTTCATTTGAAAAGGGAAATGTGAGTTTGTATTTTATTAAACACACACACACACACACACACACTATATCTATAGCCGTGTATTTAATACTTGTGTATAAAATGTGGAGGTATTGCACTTGCTGCGTATAATACATACAAAGAGAGCTGTGATGTGTCCAATTAAAACTCGTCATAAGTGACTTCTGAGTTTATGACACAAGCAAACGGACGAGTCATTTGCAATTCTGGCCCAGTTCTGCCTTTGCTCCCCCACCCGTCAGCGACTCTCGGTGCCACTGAATACCAGAACACTCCCGCCATTGCTGGTCAGCTGCCTCCGCCCCAGGCAGGGAGAGACCGAATCCAGTCCCACAGAGTCAAGTGTCCAAACTTTTGGCTTGATCCTTCTCTCATTGAGTGACAATGTGGGGGAGGGAGGGTGCCATTGTCTCCCAAGGGAGCAGATTCTCAGTCAGTGCTAAGGGCTCAGTTACAGAACATTGTATCACAGCAGATGGGTTCTGTATGAGCTTTTACCCTGCTTTAGAAGCTGTTGAAGGCAGCAGAAATTTCCCTGGTCTCCGCCTCCACCACTAGTTCCTCTGCAGGTGAGTGTCCCAATAAACTGGTAACATCATCAAAGGACCCAAATGTGAATTGCATTTTGATGCAGCAATTAGCAATGGTGATGGAGCCGTGTGCCGCTAACCACACTTGCCTCAGGGCATGTCTACACATATAACTGTGCCGCTGCAGCGCATCTGACCTTAAAGTCTATGAGTCTATGAGTCTGGTGAAGATGCTCCATGCTGACAGGAGACAGCTCTTCCGTCGGCAGAATGAAACCACCTCCGCGAGCAGCAGGCGCTACATCAGCGGGAGAAGCTCTTTCACCAACACAGCGCTGTCCACACCAGCGCTTAGGTCAGTGTAACTTACGTCACTCAGGAATGGTTTATTCACACCCCATAGCAACATAAATGATGCTGACATAAACGGTAGTGTAGACATAGCCTCAGTCAGAAAGAGAGTGAAGCTCTGTGGGAAACATGCAGAGCAGCTCCCCCATTCCTGGTCTTTCAACCAACAGAATAGCTCAGCAGCCAAAGCATTCTAGAAGAGGGCGAGAGCTCTGGGCTTCCTGAACCCGTCAGAATAGCGAGCAATCACTGCTCAATTCATTCCTGGCACTATCCTTTCCCTGTCACCAATGAGGCAGGAACCTGTTTAGATTCAATAAATGTCCATTTACAAAAGGAAAACTGGCAATTGTGTAGAATGTTCCCAAGTTGCAGACTGAAATGTGTTGTAAATAATTATCTTCACCATGGAAATCGATATCTCTTGAAATGGAGCCCTTTCTTCACTTGGAAAATATTGCAGATTTTTATTCCTGCATTTGCATAACATCTGAGATAGTCGGCTCAATACATAACGCCGAATATGTGCAGAATCACTGAAATATACATAATATGTATCTCATGCTAAACTGGAAGGCTGCAGCTCCAATAACAGAGCATATTACTGCATCATAAAGCACAAGCTAGTGCAGGAGATAAAGAATGTTTTCCCCTTTGGACAAGTAACCAGTAAAGCTGTGACATGTCCTCAGGTGAAGGTTGCTTGTCTGAAACTATAACATGCAAGAACAAGTGGAGGGCAATCAGCAGTGACACAGACAGAGGCATTCTACCTTGTAAAACATTGGGGTAAAGGGATGTAAACATGAATCAGAACACAAATTCCGCAGCTGGTCATTGCATTATACATGGTGCACAGATTCGGTATTCTTCTCCCAGCCGGAATGGGGAATGCTGCAAAAGTGGGCACTGCTAAATAACTCTGCATTTACCAGCCAGCTCCAGTGACTGTACATGAAGAGAGATGCAGGAGCCTCCCAAAAAGCATCGGGATGTTTCCCGACCTACATAAAGCATAGGCTGGTGAGAAAACCACTCAAGGAAGATATGTACAATGGGGTCAACTGAGCAGCAGACGCCCAGTTAATTTGCAGTCAGAACTGATTGGGATAGAATAAGGTTCCAGCCGTTCACATACAGTTGTTCAGTCCTTTACAGAATATTTAGCATCGTGCTTAAGTGTTTTGCTGAATCAAGGCCATTAAAGGGAACGTGTTATTTATAACAAAGAAACTTCATACCTCATAGCTATTAAAATTCCACTGTCTAGATTATAAGTAAATGCCAGTATGGCAGGGTGCTCGAATATGCTCTCACTACCCCTACTTTTATTCACCGTTTAACTAGGTTTACACCCTGCTATTTCCTTGCTCCTTTATCTGAGACGTCACCGCTAATGAAACTGAGATTCTCATACTCTGGGCATTCAGCTTTTTCACACTTTAATTTCCTAAATTTGCTTTCAAAAGGGGTCAAGAGCCATTAATATTCACAGAGCTGCACGGAAATACACTCCCCATCTCTGACATGCCGGTTTAATGCCTAACAGGGGAAGCCACAGCTTTCCTGCTGCAGCAGCATTGCAGCTCTGTTCTCCAAGCACACACACAAAGGTTATCCACCGATTTTGAGCTGGCTACATCACACACGGTATTATTCTTCATCCAGACCAAAAACAGAGCTCTTTGTTCTTCTCTGAACCATTCTATCCAAACAAAATCTTTGCCAGGTACATGACTTAACTGAAGCAGTGACCTCTGACCTCCCTGGCTTCTATTTCCCCTGGCAGCCCAGCCAGTCATGTGGCGCTCAGACTGTTCTGTTTCCCATTCAAGCGTGTCTGTGTGACGCTCAGTGCCGGAAGGCATTCCCATAAGGGGCACAGAGCCGGCCAAAGTCAAACTTCAGCACCGTCTCGCAGACCAGCGCAAGACAAGGCTTCTGTCATCACCTACTTCGCTTTCAAAGAATGCGTCGACCAAACCTGCTACCACAGGCTACACAGCCAGAATCAGCGGTGTGCAAGGGAGAATGCCCGTGTCAACGTCAGTCGAAGATGACATATAACTAAGCTGCCTCATTCGGGCTCCTCGGAAACAAATCGATGGCCTGCCGGGTCTCCAAGCTAATAAATAATAACAATGATCATCATAAAATAGAACTAATAGCAAGGCAATTGCCTTTATGTAGCACCCTCCGCACATGGGCAGGAGACTTCGCAATCCAGCTCTATTCAAAGTAACGCAGAATAAAGCGTCCTTTCAAATCTGACTGTACAAATAACAGAAACGGCCGTTTCAGCTGTTAATTGAACAGCAGTAACAGAACGACACAGAACCACCACCAGCTCTGATTGGTCTGTTTGCATGCAACTGCAACACAGACATCATCTGAGAAGCATCTTCCTGCCCAACAAGCTAGGTGACTTCGGAGAAAAACTAAGAACTTTACACACTCACAAAATAGTCAGTGCAGCCACATAGCTGTAATTCATCCTAATTATTTCCCCTGCTACTGTATGCATTAATGACCCTGGTATTAATTTGGAGCACTGTCATTTATACCCATATGTACCAGATTGCTCATTAATACACTGTAAATTGTAACATGGTGTTTTTCAGCTGCTGTGTATCGCTGTGTATTTAAAGCTGTTATGCGTACAAGTGAGGGTGACCCAGAATGTGTCTCCAGCCCTGACATTTTTCTGGAAAGGCAGGTTAACAAAGCAGAAAAACATTCAATCTTATACCATCGAATCAGAGATATTCATCCTCAGTTCTGTCTGAAGTCCCCAGACCTACCACCCCCGGTTTCCTCTTTCCCGGCAACCAGATGGATCCAGTTGAGTTTTCTTGGTTGCAAGATAAAGTACTGTCAATGGCAGCGCATGTCCCAGCGCGCAACACCTCGACATTCTAAAGCACCCTGTATGTCTTCCTACTGCACATCTCATCACAAACACGGGCTGGCTGACACTGCGTTCCGCTTTGCATTCATTGAGTCGCACATGGTGGGTGCCTGCTTTTATTCTTGGCTTATTAGTGCAGTGGGGATTGCAGGATTCTGATGTGATTGTGCAATTTGCTCAAACACCGTTCTTTTTAGACACGCACAAGCCTTCCTTTCCCCACGTTATTTACTGATTGCCTCTGGACAGCTGAAACCCAGAATGCCCCAGACTGTAAATTTCAGATTACTACATTAGTTCTGTATTGAAGAACAGTAATTCAGATGCAGGCACCAGGGACTTTCTGTAAAGATTATTATTATTATTATAGAAGAACCTAGATGCTCCAACCAGGATTGGGGGCCACATTACATGGGGCACTGCCGGGCAAACATATAGTAAGAGAATTTCACTCCCCCAAATGCTGACTAGCTAAGTAGACAAAGGAAGGATTGTTAATCCCACTTTATAGACGTGGTGACTTAGGGACTTGTCTGAGGCCACACAGGAAATTGGTGGCAGATCTGTCAATTGAACCCACACCTGCTAAGTCCTAGGACTGTGCTTTTCCCACAAGGGCACCTTTCCTGCCTCTAGAACTGCTAGCTGTCCTGCAGCAACATCCCCACAAAACTCATGTGCAGAGCTACAACTGTCTCAAGTTCACGGGGGAGACAAGGCAGGGGAGGTAATACCTTTTATTGGACCAACTTCCGTCGGTGAGAGAGACGTGCTTTCGAGCTTACACAGAGCTCTTCTTCAGGTCATGGTTCATGGGGACATTTGACATCCTACAGTGCCTTCATATGCAGAATTCTTCTGCCAGATGTATGCAGTCAGACCCATTGTCTTTGCTGGAAGGGGGCCGATAGTCTGACTCAGATCCCTCTTTGTTAAGATAAAGCTGCCATCTGAAAGCCCTGCAGAGCAGAAGGCTTCCATGTAGGCCCTTTCAAACAACACGACAACTTGAAATCAGGAATTGGCTCATTCTAATCTTCTCCCACTTTGATGACTTTAGATCTATATTAGCACAAGATGTTTTTAATCTCTTCTATATGGCATTTTGTTTCCCTTTAATCACACAAGGTGGGCTTAAGCAGGAGAACATTATACAATTCCCTCCTGCTGTTTCTTTGTAGCTTGATAGTTGCACATGCTAATGCTCAATTACTTGTTATACAGTGTCTAATATTTTCTGTAGTAAAGAGAATTTTATTATCACTTAACATATTGATGAAAGAGCACAAGCTAGTTAATTGAATACGTAATAAATACAGGCATATACTTGAACTATTGATTACTTCAGTTGCATGCTTGAAGCATTGAAGTACAATGTGCAGATTTGCCCTTAAGACTGTGGAGTCACATTGCACCAGTCTCTATTTTTAATAATGGGGCAACTTGTTTTTAAGCATGTCAGGGGGAAAAAAACTCCATGCGCTAAATGAGCCGGGTGCTTGTGGGGGGGGGGGGGAGGGGCCAGAGGGGGCATGGGGAGTGACTACACCCATACTAGGGAGAATTCACACTCGTCAAGGGATAGTTATTTGATCACGTATTTCATAATTACAGGAACAAACCAACCAAACCGACCCTCTCCATTACGGAGCGTTAAGGTTGAGAGTCAAGCACGCCAGTAGTTAGGAAATGCCAGGGTTAAAGCTGCCTGTACAACAGAGGAGCTACCCTAAGGCTTTCATGCAACCCCCGTCCCCTCCCTGTTCCTGTTCTGACACATGCCACTCGGGAGCCATATTCCCTGCCTCCCACCCGGGATTACAGACCTTCTCTGCCTGGAAGAGGCCCCAAAGCACCTTCTGGGGGTTCCAGGTGCCCTGCATCCATCACTGCTGGGAACATTAGTAGGGAAAGAAGGTCACAAATAGGCCATGCATCCGATGAAGTGGGTTCTAACCCATGAAAGCTTATGCTGAAATAAATTTGTTAGTCTCTAAGGTGCCACAAGTATTTCTTTCTTATTTTCTTTTTGCTGACACAGACTAACACGGCTACTACACTGTAACAAATAGGCCACAGTTACCTACAATGGAGGCAGTCCTCTGCCTGCAGCTTCTCTCTGCACTCACCAACAGGAGCGGGAAATGCCCCTTCCCCTGGCAATGATCCCCCCGCCTGCTGCTTTCAACTGCTTGGTCCAAGCCGCACCTCAGTCCTGGGATCCTCTCCTGAGGAAAGGAGTCTGGGAAGAGGCCAGGAGAGAGCGGAGTGGCAACTCGGGTGTAGCAAGCTCTGGTGAAGAGGCCTGACAAAAGAGCAACATCTGGAGTCCCAGGGAACGAGCCCTGGGAGTCACTCAATTGACAACAGAGGGGTGAAAGGTCAAGCCTTCCCAGGGAGGGAAGAGGTCATTTTAAATGTATACTTTTGGTTTGGATTTATTTTACTGGGTGGGCTCCAGGCAGGGGCAGCCCTGTGTACAACATGGGTGAGCTTGGAGAGGCCTTGTGAATGGGCCAGCTGCCTCCTAAGCCCCTCCCCCCACATTGCTTTAGGATACGCTGCAGGTGCCCTGACTCAGTTTCCCTCTTCTTCAGCCTAGGGCCCTTAAGCAAACTTCCAGAACAAACTCTTCTCAAGTGTGGGGCTGGATTTCTATAACCAAAGTATTCACAATCAATGTTCCCAAATCCCCAGCAAGCCCAGGCTCCCAGTCCTCATGCTGGGATCTGCCAGGCCTTCCCCGCCTGGAGCCTTTTCCCCAGCAGACTCTGTAGGTAGGTACTCAGTCCGTTGGTCCATCAGTGTCTCTCTGAGCATCCCCCTTTCTCTGTGTCTCTTTCTAGCAACACCAGTGACTCCAGACCCAGCTGGTTCTACTAACCAAGCTCCAGACCCCAGCCCAGATGGGGCAGGCAGGGCTAATTGTATGGTGCTGGCCAGCTCCGGGCCTCTGGCCCTTAAAGGGGCAGGCCGCCCATTACAAGCCTGCTGACAGGGAACAGCAGGAAGAAATCCATGGAGGCGGCAGCAAGGAGTCTGGGGACATGACCCTTGACTGCCTGTCCTAGGGTCCCCGGCCTGGAACCCAGCCTAGAGATCGGGCCTGGGCTCCCCTTCGGCCAGTGGTAAGGTAGGTTGGAGCCCCTCCGAAGGGGAAAGGCTGCTTGGGAGAGGCCTGTATGAACCTTGACCCGAATGGAGGGCAGCAGGCCGGATGGAGGGGCTGGACGGTTTCGGTTGGACTGTCTGTTACCCCGGAAGCGGTGGGACTAACACGACCTGTCTGGAGGGCTGAACCTCGAGCAGAGGGGGAGCCCCGCAGGACTGGAGCGACCGCCGGCACGGGGCACTGGAAGGGGAGAGATGCCGTACCACACCCTGCCGCCAGGGGGGCTCCAACCGTGAGTTGACCCTTTGACACTCCCCCAAAGGGGGCAGCGTGTTGCTAGCGTCCTGTGCAACCTTCCTCGGGGGGGAGGGAATTGGCTCCTCCGTGGGTCACATCCCCGTGAAGACAGCTGTGCGTGGAAAGAGGACTAGCGTCTGAGACTATCATCTCACCTGCATGTTCAGCATCCAGCTGCCTTTGTCTCTTCATTACCAGCCCCACTTTATCCCACCTTCTTAAACAATTCTAGCCTTTCAGCCCCCTCTCTCTGCCTTTCCCCGTCTAACCCCGAGACACTCCCAGCCCAGAGAGCACATTCTACTGGTGTCTCATGTGCGCCGACTCTGAGCCAGGAGGTGGATCAGTTACCCCAACCAATAATACCTCCATTTACAAAGGATCTTTCAGCAGACGCAACATGATCCGAAGCCCATGACTTTTCCAGTCCATTCACAGATTTCCCGTAGACGTTCCCCTTCATTAAAGCAATGCTCCCATCCTCAGGTGCTATTCCTTGACCGAGCACACTAAAATGGAGGCTTTATATTGTCTGGGCGAGCTCTTTTAGAAAAGCTGTCTATACAGCGGCCTGTGATGGATTCTTATCAGATGCAGATTTTCAGAGAATGGACTGGTCCATCAGGGAAGGGCAAGTTGTGGTTTAGGTACTCTGCAGCTTTATTCTAAATCCAAGAGTCTCTAGGGGATACCAGGAAACAGTCACCAGTGAAATATATGTCTCTGTTCCAGTGCTAGACAATGAGGGTGTCTCTGACATTAGCAGGAGACATAGTAAAGTGACTGGGAATGAGATACAGCGTGAGGCCTTCAGAAGATTTTACACTTTCTCCCTTCCATGCAGTTTTTTTCTTTCTGGGCTTTCTGATCCTGTTTTCAAGCATCAGACTCAATGGCCGGATGCATTCTGGGATCCACACCACCACTATTCCAGTAGGCCACCATGCATCAGAACAGTTTGTATTTTAAGCACATATTTAAACACCGCCGGGTGCAGTCACGTGCCTGTAATCACAGCTACCTGGGAGGCTGAGGTGAGCAGATTGCTTGAGCTCGGGGGTTCTGGGCTGCGGCGTGCTGTTCT
Source organism: Macrochelys suwanniensis (assembly GCA_033296515.1). Taxonomy (NCBI): domain Eukaryota; kingdom Metazoa; phylum Chordata; order Testudines; family Chelydridae; genus Macrochelys; species Macrochelys suwanniensis. The sequence goes on along the minus strand of CM065789.1, from coordinate 1,729,057 downwards.
GATTGGGTGGCCTGTGCCACTGACAGCCTGGCCTGCGGGTGATCGAAGGACTGGCTAGGACAACATTAACAGCATGTTGTGGTCTGCGCTGTCTCTGTGAGGGCTGATGGATCGAGGCGACTTAAACACTTTGCTGAATTGGGGTCTTAGCAGTAGCGTAGCCGGGGGGCGGGGAGCAGGGGGAGCGGCTGCTCCCCCTGTGAGCAGAAGCGGCACCTTAAAAAGGAAGCGGCGCCTTTTTTTAGCAGCGCTAAAGGCGCCACTTCTCTTTAAGCGCTGCTTTTTGCACTCACCCGGCGGCGCTCCAGGTCTTCGGCGGCATTTCCGTGGCAGGTACCACCAAAGACCCGAGCGAGTGAGGACCCACCGCTGAAGTACTGCCAAAGACCCGGGGCGCCGCCGGGTGAGTACAGGGAGAGGCGTCTTTTTATAGTGCCGCTCCCCCTGCGCTCCGGACCTGGCTGCGCTACTGGGTCTTAGTGATTAATATGAAACTGCCTCATAAATATGATGTAGAGAAACTCACCCTCTATCTGATAACACTCCAACATATTAAGAAAATAATTTTTAAAATGTCAGTGAGGTCCTATTGGCTAAAGGAGTGACAAGAAGCAAAAGCTTTTCAAATATCTTGATGGGAGAGAAAGACACCAGATAAAGCTGGGATATGTGGCACAACAGACTCAATAAAAGAAGAGCCCTTAACATAAATATATGTAGTTGATCTGGTTTAGCCACTTCTGTTAGGAGAGACATGGGATTTGAGGCACACACAGAGTCCATTTCAGGGTGTACTGCACATAGTAAAGAGTAGGTCTAGGCTGCATTAAGGGGGCTGTAAATGATTTTTTAAAACCTGAGTTCAGTGTCGAGGAACAGATGGGAAACATGCCTGGGTGCTGTAGAAATTAGCTGCAAAGGGAGCGAAAACTCTACTGCTCGAGCCTGGCATGTCTCAGACACTGGGCGGGGTTTTGGGAATGCAAGATGGTTAATTTTGTTCCAATCTTTAAAAACAGGAATTGCCAGCTTATTGGCCTGACTTCTCTCCCAGGTAAAACACTTGAACATGTTAACGACTCAATTACTGAGCCACTCGGGGGAAGGAAGGGATGTAGGGTAGCCAGCCCGGTGTGGGAAGCAGCCTTTGTGCCAACCCAGCCCAATTGCCTTTTGTGACAAAACAAATTAGTGAGGCAGCTGATGTCATTTATCTGGCTCCTAGGAAAGGCTGTGACACAGCATCACACCACAAACTCACTGGCGAGGTAGTGTCTGGATAAGGGTGCTATGAGGTGGACGAACAATCGGCTTGCAGATAGGACAGAAGCATTATTATCAGTTGTGTGACATCCGATTGGGAAAATGGGTGAAATGCACCAGCATCAGCAGCAAAGCAGTGTTCCCAGATACACAGCAGAAACTGCTGCAACCACATTCTGCATTATGGGGTGGGGACTCTGGAGAGTAAGTGGGCTGGGTGAGGAGATGGTCCAGGAATAAAGAAACAGGCCAGTACTTTGGTGTTTAGAGTGTGAGGAACTCTCCTGGAAGGATGGCAGAACATTACCCAACTGGTGTGCGGAGTGAGGAAGAGGTCGTTTAAGAGCCAAGAACGATCAGGAGTAGAGCACTGTGTCTTCACAGCTTCTAGTTTTGATGTAGCTTAAATGTTAATTGTCCAAGCCAATGAATATGTATATTCCTGACAGTCCTGGCCATCTATAAGTGGAAGCTTGTCTGTGTGAATGGAAATGCTTCTGACCTTTACTGTCAAATGGACTTTGGATTCTGAGAAATCAGAGTTTATTAAATTATATACATTTCCATAGGAGAATGATGGAAATTGATATTTCCCCCCCTTGCATGATTTCCTTTCTTTAAATTTGTTTGCTTGAATAAGGATATTTACAAGATTAATTCACAGGTAAGTGTCGGAGCTGAAGGAATGGTGGAAAAGACACAGCAGATATTTGTTCAAATTCCAAATCAAATTTTGATTTGACTGTATCCTGGGCCATTTCTGTGAATATCATTGATTGTAAAAATCCAAGTCAATCAATCAACCTATAATAAAAGAGCCCCCATCCCATACTCTGGGCAGCCTTGCCAATCTTTTAAATATATTAAACAAATAAACAGACCCCTCACTTTCCAGAGATCAGCTCAAATAACCCAGCCACAACTAGAAATGGTTGACCTTGTTGTCAGCAAAGAAGTTCTTTTCTTTGAAAAAATGGAGTTTGGATTTGCTGGAAAACAAATTATTTGCAGATTTTTTTTCCAAATAAAATATTCAGATTTTCATTGAAAAACCAAAAACCCAAGCACCGACATTTCGTTTTGCTTTGTTTTGTTTAAAACCAAAAATTGAGGGATTTTGTTTTTCAATGAAAATCCAAAATTTTTCAAGGAAAATTCTTGATGAAAGCCAAATTATTTTCATTTGGTCTGAATTTTTTGACAGATAAAATCATTTCCTGACAAGTTCTTTGAACAACATAAATGTTAACAGGAATTACACATTACTCAGAGCCTCCTTTGTCACTGCTGTGAATGTTGAGGTCAAATGCTTGAATCTTCACTGAAAGTAAATTGAATTGTATCTACCATGGTGAAATTCAACATCCACACTCTGCAGGTTAGCATGCATTGTAATATTACCATCCCTATTCCTCATCTACATAACATAGACCGTGTCTAACATATGTAATCATGATGTTACTGGAGTTATATAGGTTAGTTATGGTATTGGTTACTTGTAAATTACCAGGCAAATTGTATATTTGATTGTGGTAATAATTGCAATTTTCAATTCAAGTGTTGGCAGAATAAGAATTACTCACCAAACAAAATCAAGAACATTTTAGAATAATTAATACATTTGGGAATTTTGCTTTCTGTTCACTTAAATGTCATGAAGAGAAAAAAGGCCAAACTTATTGAAAAACTATTCTCTCTGTTCTGGTAAGTATAATGTATAGTATAAAGGAAACTACATGGGTGTATAAGTTTGCTATTGTTACGTGGTATATAGGTAAGAACAAGGGAACCCGGTGCAATATATTTATACATAATAAAATGCACATGGTCCTACCAGATCATGCATGCTGTATTTAGGGAGACGATTTTCATGGGCAGGTATTAATTGGTATACACAGATACTTTTTATACAAGTGATTGTGGATCTGAGCTTTCATACACAGATTCTGTAGGTACACTGGTATGCCTGAGTAAGTGTTCAGGTGTTATTTAGTGTGTAAATAATACACTGGTGTCTGTAGTAAATTATGTTTTAGGTCAAGGTTATTTTTATCTTTGTTGCATGTGTGTTTTAAGTAGCTCACTGGGTAAAGCTCAGTGAACCGAAAAGCCATCTCAGGACTATCTGTCTGTCCGATAGGTCAGTTTTTCTTTTGGCTACGTTGTGGTTGTAGGCTTTTTTCTCTGAGCCATAGCCTGGTGACATGCCTTGTTAATATCCAGAATAAACACATTTACACCTCATTTCGTAGACTTGGGGAGGTTTCTGCCAGCGTCGCATAGGCTGGGTCTACACCCACTATGAATGGTCTCTTTGCTTTTATGTACATATGTGGGTATCTGACCAGGCCTGAGAATGCATGAGCAGTGTGTTGGCTCACACTTTCTCCAGCAGAGGCTGGCCCGCTGGATTCCTTTCTGTTAGTGTTCAGTGGTGTGTAATAGACGTGTGATTGCTTTCCCTGGGAATTCTGTGCCGGCGATTGTGAGAAGGAGTTGGTGATGTGTGCACTTGGGAGAATTCCTGCCTAGCAGTCATCTTCTGTAATACCCTGAAATTCTGCATCCCATTTTTCTTTTATAGGCAGTGACTTATCTATCTCGGCACTATTCAGAGCAACAAAGAGAGCGCATCCTTTTAGCTTTGCCAGCTTTCCTGAGTTGTTGCAATTTGCTTTCAATCCTGAACACTGGTTGCTGTATGTCTGCCCAGTCCGTTCTTATGTGGAGCTAATCCCATGACTTGATTTTCAAGTACTTTAGCGTCTAGACATGGTATTGCAATCTTTTGTCCTTCCCCACTGCTTCCATTATTGATTTCGATAGCCCTTTAGGCATGGGCACCTTCTAAATACAGACGTGATTAGGAGCACTGTGGCTCTTCTCCACATTGGGTGAATTTAATATGTCTGTAAGAGAATTCAGCTAAACTTTGCTTATTGTGCTTGCCATGTAAATATTAAAAAGAGAACAAAGCAGAGCTACAGAGAGGAAGGGAAGAGAAGGAGGGAGGTGCGACTAGCATGCACCACGGAAGAAGAAAGAAGGCTAAGGTCACAGATAGGGGAGAGGGAAAGGGAAACTGTCAGCAAGACTGTTAGCTCTCTGGGGCGGGGACTCTCTGCCATGTGTCTGCAAAGTGCCCAGCACAAGGGGGGCCTGCGCTTTGACTGGAGTGAGTTGGCGCTGCCATAATACGAACTAACAATAATAATAAAGCCTGGGAGCCAGAGGGAGCTGTGACCGTGCGGCAAGACAAGGAGCCCTGACGGGAGACAGAGCTGCAGGGACCCTTAACAAGCCGCAGCCCCAGAAATCTTGAATTGCCTGTAAATATAAATGATGGCTCTGGTGTTAGTCCAGGGCTCAGCAGGCAGAGGAGGGAGGAATGCTAGTGACTGTTTACTTCAACCTCGCACTAGAACTTGGTGGGAAGTTGTGTGCACTTGTTTAAAACTTCGCACACTCCTTGGATTTCCCCATTCCAGGTGCAGGGTGTGGGAGGCTGAAAGTCCTGCGGTGATTAGTGGACCGGACCTGGAATGCTCTGGGTGAGTGGAGGCCTTTGGATGCACAGATTGGCATCGTTGCCAGATCAGAGAGGCTCACTCCTTCTCTGTGTACCCGTGTTTCAGGATAACCCAATTAAGTCATTTGCAGTGAGGACCTGGAGATGGCAGCAACATATAATCACAGACATAAGCAGGGTTTACATGGTAATTATATATTCTATTTTTTATCAGTGCAACGCAGACAGAAGATTATTTTCTGCTTGATATCATCGTAATTTTTGATCCATTTCCCCCCTAACTTAAAAAGGATTAAGATTGGGTTTCTGGTAATAATTTTGGATATGCCAACTTCATAAGTACTACATAGCATTGTATTAAACCGATTATTAGCTACTTTTGCTTATTGTTAGCACCATTTCTGCTCTTCGGGCTAGCATCAGAAATGTATAAAAACAGCTGTTTTGGGTGGTCATGCAAATATGCCAAATATTTTTTTTAAAGTCTGTTTTAAAATAAAGTACACTGTCCCTTTAAACTCCCTGGGCTGAAATGGACTCATGCAGATAGGCACTGGAGAGACAAAATACTCTGCCTGGCTTTGATCATTTTCAAAAGGAATTCGTAGGAGATGAAGGCACCAGGTGAAACTATTTCATAGCCCGAGACCTTGTCTCTGCCGAAACCACCATCTGCTTTTCATTTGCTCTTGGTCTGAGGAGCAGACTGACTGACCTCACAATTTACATCAATAATTGGTCTCTACCAATACGTTTGCCAAAGGTTCTGACTGGGGTGAAGCTAGCTGGCCAGTGGTGAGCAGCATGGTGTCAGCGACTGTTGTACTAATGGGGAAGAAACGGGTGCTACGGCTCTATTTATTGCTCGGGGTCGAACAACGTTTGTAGCTGACATGCAGTTCTGATTCAGGCTCTCTTTGAACACGAGATCTGTGGTTCACTCCACTGCCTGCCAGGTGTTGATGGTAGTGCCTGTACAAGGGACGGGACATTTGTCTGGCAGGAGTTCCGGGCTTTGAACAGCTGACACGCTCATGGACCCTTCCGCCGTATCTTTGAACAGGGAGCAAACCTGGTCGTGGGGCCTAATCCTCTGACCCGGCTCAGCGGGGGGTTGATTGTACTCTGCCCTCGCCCCGGGCGTCCTGCGGAACACGGAGCCAACTTCAGGGTCTTTGTCTTTATCTTCAGCCCGGCCTGTGTGTGGGCATCTGTCACTGTGTGAGAGACAAACGGGCGTCCCGCGCCCAGAGAAACACAGCTACTCCCCTTCTCTCCTCCACACATCACAGCAGCCAGGAAACCGAAAGCGGGTGCGTGGAGAGTCCTTCCCCAGCAGGTACAGAGAGAGCACAGCTCAGCTCCCTCAGGGCCCCTCTCATCCAGTGTTTGGGGGTGGGGGCAGCTGGCTTGGGGGAGCATCCACTGGATGTTGTCTCGGGCACACGAGGGACACAGGAGCTGACTAAGCCGCTGGAGCTGCACTCTTGGGTGCAGAGTGGATTGACAGTGGCTCTGTAGCTTGTTCCCTTTATGCCAAGCCATGGGGGCACCTCTGCTTTCAAGCGTGGCTGCTCGGGCTATGTGCTGCGCTCTGGACTCTGGCCATTAGTGAAGGACCCCGTAGCGTGGACGCTAGCAGAGCGGGAATTCTGAGGCAGTGTTGCCAAGCAGAGCGAGTTCTCGGCTCCTCCCAAACAGGGTATTTGTGCCTCCCGGTGCAAACCATGAAATCTCATCAGAGTAAGTAGCAAGGCATTTGTTCCACAGACTGGGGTCTCGATCAGTGAAAAACACAGGTTCCGTTAAAGCAAATGTATAAACCTCTCCTCCCCTAATCTGTGTGCATTTCCAAGCGGCACCATCCAGCCATCCAGTGGGCTGCCCCACTGAGACATTTGCAGACAATTAGGCTACCCTCAAAGATTACATTAATTTTAACTAGTTCCCTATTAGCTGAAAATAACTAATGTAATTCTCCCTGTTTGGCACCAGTAGGGAACCAGTGCAGAGTAAATGAGCTCATGGTTAGGAATTAAAGATTAACAGACTAGCTAGGAGTAATTTCGTCTCCACATGAATTAGCAAATCGTAGAGAATTATTGTGGACAGAGTTGGGTAGGTTCATTTTACTAGGTCAGTTAAGAATAGCCTGGAATAATTATAGTGTCTCTAGAGCAAGTAGCAATGCTGGAGTTAAAACTGAAAAGTCCTTTTCACTCTCAATTCATCACCTTAGTTGCTCAGATATGCCCTAAACATTTTCCTTGGGGCAGAAATAGATCTTGACTGGTACATCCAGTGATTTACTTATTTTTGGCAGAGTTAATAAATTCCACTTTGCAGTGTTTGACTCATGCAGTTGTGACAATAGTATGTGCCCCACCAAAATGGTCTGCCCTGATTTGACACTGGGGTAATTATTTACAAACAAAACCATCTTCTAAAGCTAAACTGGGCTCAGCTCCTGGTGTGCACGAGCAAGGCGAAAGTTGGGAAGGCTGAAAAAAACGGAGACTTGGAAGCAAAACTTGAAGCACTTGAAAACGCTGTCCAGCACGCGTGCAGTGCGTCAGTCTCCTTAGCTACAGAAACATACACGAGTCTCTGGACACTGAAACCAGGGCAGGGTGACCCACTCCCAGCCAGCCTACACCCTAGACACCCACTGCCTCCCAAGCCAGCTTGTTTCTGCGTTAGGGATTGTTTTCTCCTTGTTCAGATCCCAGGGTGAGGTTCTCGGGCCTCGGTTAGACTGGATCATCATAGTGGTTCCTTCTGGCCTGGAAAGATTTATTCATGACCTATAGATATAAACATTCGCAATGCATGGCTCGGGACCAGAGTCTGCCCACACAACTCCCAGCAAAGCCAACGCCGGCTCCTTCCACCTAGGGGAGGGCAGAACTTGGCCCAGAGTTGCTTTTTGTAATAGGGGGTGTGGAAAATTGCATTTTAAAAATACGTTTGATGGCAAGATTTCCATTAATGTTTCTCAGTGAGTATCTGCACCATGAGAGAGAACATCCAGTCAGGCCACTAACACACCTGTAGCTGCTTAGAAAAGAAAAACTCACCCCTGATTTGTATCAAAACCCGATGGCCTGGGGGAGGAGAGAGAGAGAACTCAGGAGAGCTTTTTGCATATTATTTACTCTGGACATTAGCTCGCAGTAGGATGCAGCTTTACCTCTCAGTGGTTAGTTCTATTGGAGAAAGGATGCAGCATCATTAAAAATAGAAGCATCAAAGATTATTTACATTTCAAGAATAGCTAAGGTCTTTAAAGAACCTTCCATCATCCTTTAAAGGCTCTTAGTCAAATGCTGTTCATTATTAAAGCCTGCTGGCTTTATTTAGCCTATGACTACAATTATATATTTATGAGGGAATCAGCAATTGGAAATTTCCCTGTAATGGTAACTGGAGCTTGGCATCCAAATAAAATGAACCCCATTAAGAAAGTATTGTGGTCACTGGGGTGGATCAAGTGTGCTAATAGTCCAACTAACAGCAATTAAGTCAATTAACCATTCAGACATATGCTGCTCAATTTCCCTGCTTAAACAGCCTGGTGCATCTGTGAATTTGTGGAACTTATTTATGGCGTAAGCGGCTGCTCGTCACTATTAACTAGGGGAACCAGTGAAAATAAGGGAGGCTTGTAAAAAATTAACAACTGCAGCAAAAAGACCTGCTAATTGCCAGCCTCCCTCCCAGTGGGGAGAAAGGTTTGGCTTTTCAATGTATTTATTTATTGTCAACCCAATATGGCAACAAGCACTGTATGGCATTATTTGGATATGCAGATGAGATAAGTAAAAGTGATTTCGTTAGCAGCTTCCCAGTGCAGCTTCACTGGGAACACGTCTGTGGTGAGAACTGTCCACACGAGAGCGCGCCGGGGTCGGTTGTAGGGCAGCAGGGCTTAGGCGAGGAAGACCGCACCTGGCTGGGGAAACGATTTGTGGGAGCAAAGGGAAGGGGTCAGGCACCCAGAACAGTTCTGCTGCTGTACGCACACAGTGACAGCGCCAGCCTTCGCCGCCTGCGGAAAGCCAGAACTTCTGGGCTTACGGCCGGGTGGTCGCCCACCTGGTTGGGCAAAGACACAGACATGGATGGGAGCTGTGGCTTTTCAACAGCACTTCAGGGCCATGAGCTTGGGCCCAGCTGCCCCTGCGCCCCTCCCCACCACGCACACACGCTGACGCTTCCAGCCACATCCCACAGTTCCCACCACCCTTCTGAAGGGCTCCGTCTACAACAGGGTTCCAAACTCCATGAATCCTGTGGCCAGAGTGTCTGAGCACCTTGCAAGCATCCGCCGGTTTCTCCTCCTGTGACCTTGGGAAGTGCAGCCATCCCTATGGCACAGATGGGGACCTGCCAAGGCAGGCCACCCAGGGCCTGACTGACCTGAGACTACAGCTGAGCGACATGGTTCACACAACTTTTTTTCAACAACAAAAAATGCAGATTTGGCTTGGTTGAAACATTTCCCCCATTGGTGTTGAATTCCCTGAATTGTTTCGGTCCAGGCAAAAGCCTCCCAAATGCCCTTGATCACTATCAAAATGCTGCATTGCGATCTGTTCAAAACAAAAGGGTTTGTTTTTTTTCCGTTCCAAACGACGTTTTGTTTCTAAATTCAGTGTCATTGAAACATTTCACTCTCAGGGTTAAGGCTTAGAAACAAAACAAACATTTTTGACTTTTTTTTTTAAAACAAAAAGGAAAACTGGATTGTTGGGAAGAGCCAGTGAACAGGGAGATCCGCGTGGATCCAGGAACCAGGGCTCACATGCGCTTAGTATCTCAGCAGTGCTGGGCCTGAATTCAGCCTTAGTGTAACCGCTTTCATTCCAATGGACTCACGCAGCGATGAATTTGACTTATTTATCCTCCCAGCCTCCACTTTGAAATAAGTTACTGTGGTTTATTATTCACGTGGCAGTGGTGCATAAAGGATCCAGTCAGGGCCAAGGCCCAGACCCCACTGTGTTAGATGCTGTACAAGCATTCAATAAGGAGACAGCTCCTGCCCTATAGCTGCTACAGTGTCAGTTACAGTACATTGCGTCCATTTTACAGATGGGAACTCTGAGGCAGAGATGTTTAAGGTGCAATACAGGATCTAAACCTCCCAACCTTGTGCTACTCCAGAGCCAGCTGCAGTAATAAAACAATCCAATGGATTTAGTGAGCACTGGGAATCTCAGGAATGTGCTTTAAAAATTTCCTCCTCTTTTGCAGTTCAGATCTTTGCCCTCTGTCCAAATGAGGATGTTCCAAAGTTTTGTTAAGTACCCGCTTTAATGAACGCTGTTAAAGTTAACCTAGCCATATAGTATACGGGAGAAATCTACCATAAATATAGGTAAATAGAGATTGTAAAGATAAATAACAAGAGCAGTGTGTGAGAAGTGAGAATGTGCTCTATTTACTGCAGACCCATAAAAGGCCGGTAAAAGATACTGCACCTTTAATGACTCACTCTCTTCCTGGCAGCCGGCACTCACAGTTAGTGAGCTAAGGATGCAGTGACACAAAAAGCTTACAGATAATTAAATATTGATTTTTGTTTTCTAATCCTATATAAAAATTGTCCTGGGTCTCCCAATGGTAGTTTCATCTCACTAGGACAGAGGGGGGAGGGCCATTAACCCTGCTTGGTTTCAAGCTCTTGTAGAACAAATACAAAGGGAGACTTGAAAAATGGAAGTAACAACAGCTTGAGAACCTCTGAGAGCTACCGTTGCTCTTCCCCCCTCCTCCACCCCCAGCTCTGCCAAGAATGGCACTCCTGGGAAGGGAGCAGAGCACAATTTGGGATCAGAACTTTTTTTATTATTATTTTTTTGGAAGAGCTTCACATTTTGTGCTTGGAAAGCTGCAACAGGGCTTCTTGATTACACAGCCGAGCCGCGAGTCGAACATCCCACGCACAGATGTGTGCGTTCTTTAGAGCTACAAGCGCTGAGACTGAATACTGCAAACTGAAGGTCCAGGCGTGTACCTGCCTCAGTATCTGGAGCATTGTTATAGCAGAGGGCACAGCAGGTGCCTTTCTCTTTAAGCACAGAATTTGCTTGCAGCCAGAAACATCTCCTTCCCCCTGTTCTGTCTTTCCCTTCCCCATTAGGTTTCTCTGTTTGTCGTGTCTGTGGGCTGCTCAGTGAGAACACACCAGGAAGTGCCAGCCAAAGCACCATTACCAAGAGTGCTGCGGCCCCAGAGAGCTTGCGGGCTGGAAAAGAAAGATAGAAACACCTTATGCACTAGGAAGGCCAGAGAAAAGACAGCGCTGGGCATGTGCTCTGCGTCAAATATCTGAATTTTTCTACAGAACGTGTCTTTATTGGAAAATGCTGATTTGTCAGATCTGAAACTTTTCACAGCACCATATCAGTTTTGCGGAGCCTTTTGTCAGGAAGATTTCTCAGGCCGGCATGGAATAGCTGGTCCGACAGAGCAAGCCCCAGCTGGACTAGCCCAGGGGTCAGGCACACTGTGGGATGTGTGAGACTCAGGTTCAGATCCCTGCTCTGCCTGATTCTACTAGAGCCTCCCCTGGGATAGTGCTTGGGGTGTGCTATAGACCACCGGGATCTAATTTGGATATGGATAGAGACCTCTTTAATGTTTTTAAGGAAGTAAATACTAATGGGAACTGTGTGATCATGGGAGACTTCAACTTCCCAGATATAGATTGGAGAACAAGTGCTAGTAATAATAATAGGGCTCAGATTTTCCTAGATGTGATAGCTGATGAATTCCTTCATCAGGTAGTTGCTGAACCAACAAGGGGGGATGCCATTTTAGATTTGGTTTTGGTGAGTAGTGAGGACCTCATTGAAGAAATGGTTGTAGGGGACAACCTTGGCTCGAGTGATCATGAGCTAATTCAGTTCAAACTAAATGGAAGGATAAACAAAAATAAATCTGAGACTAGGGTTTTTGATTTCAAAAGGGCTAACTTTAATAAATTAAGGAAATTAGTTAGGGAAGTGGATTGGACTAAAGAATTTATGGACCTAAAGGCGGAGGAGGCCTGGGATTATTTCAAGTTAAAGTTGCAGAAGCTGTCAGAAGCCTGTATCCCAAGAAAGGGGAAACAATTCATAGGCAGGGGTTTTAGACCAAGCTGGATGAGCAAGCATCTCAGAGAGGTGATTAAGAAAAAACAGAAAGCATACAAGGAGTGGAAGATGGGAGGGATCAGCAAAGAAACCTACCTTATTGAGGTCAGAGCATGTAGGGATAAAGTGAGACAGGCTAAAAGGCATGTAGAATTGGACCTTGCAAAGGGAATTAAAACCAATAGTAAAAAGTTTTATAGCCATATAAATAGGAAGAAAACAAAGAAAGAAGAAGTGGGACCGCTAAACACTGAGGATGGAGTGGAGGTTAAGGATAATCTAGGCATGGCTCAATATCTAAACAAATACTTTGCCTCAGTCTTTAATGAGGCTAATGAGGAGCTTAGGAATAGTGGCAGCGTGACAAATGGGAATAAGGATGTGGGGGTAGATATTACCATATCCGAGGTAGAAGCCAAACTTGAACAGCTTAATGAGAGTAAATCAGGCGGCCCAGATAATCTTCATCCAAGAATATTAAAGGAACTGGCACATGAAATTGCAAGCCCATTAGCAAAAAATTTTAATGAATCTCTAAACTCAGGGGTTGTACCGTTTGACTGGAGAATAGCTAATATAGTTCCTATTTTTAAGAAAGGGAAAAAAAGTGACCCGGGTAACTACAGGCCTGTTAGTTTGACATCTGTAGTATGCAAGGTCTTGGAAAAATTTTTGAAGGAGAAAGTAGTTAAGGACCTTGAGGTCAATGGCAATTGGGACAAATTACAACATGGTTTTACAAAAGGTAGATCGTGCCAAACCAACTTGATCTCCTTCTTTGAGAAAGTAACAGTTTTTTTAGATAAAGGAAACGCAGTGGATCTAATCTACCTCGATTTCAGTAAGGCATTTGATACAGTACCACATGAGGAATTATCGGTTAAATTGGAAAAGATGGGGATCAATATGAAAATTGAGAGGTGGATAAGGAACTGGTTAAAGGGGAGACTACAGCGGGTCATACTGAAAGGTGAACTGTCAGGTTGGAGGGAGGTTACTAGTGGAGTTCCTCAAGGTTCAGTTTTGGGACCAATTTTATTTAATCTTTTTATTACTGACCTCGGCACCAAAAGTGGGAGTGTGCTAATAAAGTTTGCAGATGACACAAAGTTGGGAGGTATTGCCAATTCAGAAAAGGATCGGGATATCCTACAGGAAGATCTGGATGACCTTGTAAACTGGAGTAATAGTAATAGGATGAAATTTAATAGTGAGAAGTGTAAGGTTATGCATTTAGGGATTAATAACAAGAATTTTAGTTATAAGCTGGGGACGCATCAGTTGGAAGTAACGGAAGAGGAGAAGGACCTCGGAGTCCTGGTTGATCACAGGATGACTATGAGTCGCCAATGTGATGTGGCCGTGAAAAAAGCTAATGCGGTCTTGGGATGCATTAGGCGAGGTATTTCTAGTAGAGATAAGGAGGTGTTAGTACCGTTATACAAGGCATTGGTGAGACCTCATTTGGAATACTGTGTGCAGTTCTGGTCTCCCATGTTTAAGAAGGATGAATTCAAACTGGAACAGGTACAAAGAAGGGCCACTAGGATGATCCGAGGAATGGAAAACCTGTCGTATGAAAGGAGACTCAAGGAGCTTGGTTTGTTTACCCTAACCAAAAGAAGGCTGAGGGGAGATATGATTGCTCTCTTTAAATATATCAGAGGGATAAATACCAGGGAGGGAGAGGAATTATTTCAGCTCAGTACCAATGTGGACACAAGAACAAATGGATATAAACTGGCCATCAGGAAGTTTAGACTTGAAATTAGACGAAGGTTTCTAACCATCAGAGGAGTGAAGTTCTGGAACAGCCTTCCAAGGGAAGCAGTGGGGGCAAAAGACCTAACTGGCTTCAAGATTAAGCTAGATACGTTTATGGAGGGGATGGTTTGATGGGATAACATGATCTTAGTCAAGGGTCAATTAATTGCCATCAGTGGTAAATAGGACCAATGGTCAATGATGGGATGTTAGAAGTTACTACAGAGAACTTTTTCCTGGGTGTCTGGCTGGTGAGTCTTGCCCACATGCTCGGGGTTCAGCTGATCGCCATATTTGGGGTCGGGAAGGAATTTTCCTCCAGGGTAGATTGGCAGAGGCCCTGGAGGTTTTTTGCCTTCCTCTGCAGCATGGGGCACGGGTCACTTACCGGAGGATTCTCTGCATCTTGAAGTCTTTAAACCATGATTTGAGGACTTCAGTAGCTGAGACATAGGTGAGAGGATTATTCCAGGAGTGGGTGGGTGAGATTCTGTGGCCTGCATTGTGCAGGAGGTCAGACTAGATGATCATAATGGTCCCTTCTGACCTTAAAGTCTATGAGTCTATGAGTCTATGATTCAGCCCTAAACCCCTGGCCATTTGCAGGCACTGGGGTCTCACGCACTCTCATTTTTGTTCCAGTGCAGCATGCAAATGAATTCCCAAACCTCAAGATTTTCCACAAAAGGCCGTTCTTGTTTTCCAGCCAGCCCTGTAGGGATGAGGAGATTGGGGCACAGAGGGGCCGGGAGCAGGAGGTTGTTCCCTGCACAGACAGAATGGGAGGAGGGGCTGGGAGGCTGGTGTCACTGGAGGAGTGAAGGGCGAGGGACACAGGCAGTGAGATAAACTCCGAGATACAGGCTGGGTTGGACCTTGCAGTTGAGGAGCAGGTGATTAAACTGGATACAATGGGCGAGAGGAGTCCAGTGGGGGTGGCATGGTCTGCCTGACTGGTGAGGAGGGTATTTCTGGATGGACTGGTGTGATATGCCCACTAGGGAGGGTTGCCGGAGCCTGGTTAGGAGATGACTAGGGCCTGGACACATGTATTAGCTGCGGGGCCAGGGGAAGGGGAAGATTTTCTGAGCTGTGGAGAAAGTAGCAGCACAAGCGGACAACGGTGTGTGTGTAAGACCGAGAGCGCGAGAGAGCGCATGCAGACATGCTGCTACACAACAAGCAAAAGAGGTATTAAAATAATAACCTGCTGAGTCTGCCACGTGTGGCGTTTTCTATCACGATTGGGAAAGCAATTGCCTTCAGCAAAGATCTATTTCCGAACTTGCTCATTTACAACCATGCAGTAAGTACTGTGTACACAGTATGAAATGGAATAAACCCCAACATTATACAATAGAGTCACTCATTCACAAAATGAAGCACGGGCCCTCTGTTTGCAGTTATCTTTTCAAAAGCAGCATCCAGCATAACTCACACTGTTTACAGACTTCAGGATGCAAGTAAATCACATTGCTTTACATAATTCCTCTCCTTTGGTAAATTGTGCCTTTTCTGAAAGAAGAGA
Source organism: Macrochelys suwanniensis (assembly GCA_033296515.1). Classification (NCBI taxonomy): domain Eukaryota; kingdom Metazoa; phylum Chordata; order Testudines; family Chelydridae; genus Macrochelys; species Macrochelys suwanniensis. The sequence goes on along the minus strand of CM065789.1, from coordinate 1,713,831 downwards.
ATATTTATTCCCCTCACTTTCCAATGCTGTATATAAATGAAGCCATTGCTCTAATGCTCTGGATGAGTCTGATTGTAGGGAAAACAGCAAAAAGTCTTCCTGAAAAACTACATGCACCATTTACTTAGAAATCTTAAATATTTTACTTGCAAAAATCTGTAGACTCAATGCTTTCCATACTAAGTACAGTAAGTACTCCCTGTGTGTGCTAAGCCCCTGCTCACCTATGGATGCGATCAAGCAAAACAATGAGTCAAGTGCACCTTAACTTTATGGGATCAGATCCGTAGAAAGGCAGTTAGGAGAGCCACTGTAGCTAAGTAGTTGCTGTAACTGATACAGCATCTTTGAAGTTTCATGGCTATCAATGTATCTGCACCATCTTGCCCTTGGAATGTTCTTCCTGGATCCACTTGCCGGACCAACTCCCTCACCCCGTTTAATCCCTCCTAAAAACGCAACTCTGCCGTGGAGCCCATGAGGAGCCGGGGTGAGGAAAGGCAGCACCACAGGGGGCATCCAGGCTGCAGTGAGTAACCACAAGCCCTGCCATGGGCCCTGTCCTCGCCTTGCCTGCCCCTATGGATGTCGGACCCTCACTGGCATGCTTCGCTCAGAGCCTCGGTCTTTGGAGCTGGGCCGGTCTCACTCAGACAGCGCTTCCTTAGCCAACCCTCGCCTGAGAACGGGCCTGTTTTGGTGAGTCGCAGTTGAGGATGGGAAACCTGTGAATGTTGAGAAGTTGGGCGAGGTTTTATCCCGGCTGTTTCACTCACCTTGGCCTCTAAGCCTGGCTGGGCTTTGACGTTTACAGTGAGATCTGCCTTGGATCCACGGTGATTGGTGCACTGGAGCCTGTGTCATGCTTCCCCCTCTCAGTCTCAGAAGCCCTCGCTTCTCTGTCCAAAGTGCCAAAACTCTAGTCCAGACTCTGGCAATTTCTCACTCAAGTTACTGCCAGCACCGTCTCTCTTCCCTGCCCAGTCGTCTCCGGTCCACCCCTGACAATTCTGCCAAGATCATCTTCCCACCCTAGCACCCGGACCAGGACTTTTTCCTCCCAAGCTTCTCTCTTGACCGCTCCCTTCACCCAGTCACAACTGTATTCCTTCTCTTCTCCTTCCCAACGCGCTGGAGCAGCCTGCCAGTTAACGACCACCCCAGCCTCCATCCTCTCGGCCTTCACAAACCGCAGGTGTTCCCACAGCATCCAGCTAGGTGACTTCCCTGCACCTGCTGGTGCCTTGGGACTATCGCCTCCTTGGCACGTGGATTCTCTTTACCTGCCAGTTCAGCACGACTGTGTGCACTCTCCGGGCAGCAGAATCACGAGTAAAGCCACATTCCTACGAGCACTCCTCTCCTTTGCTTTAGTCAAGCAACAGACGATGATAAACTAGGGAAAATGGAAGGAAGAAAAGCCCCATGTAAAGCCCCGCGCTGGGTAATGAATGTCTCCATTACAGAGGGAATAACGGATTTGATCAGAAAGTAAAGCACGACGCTTTTGCACTAAATGAGCGTACAATAATCATGTGTAACGAGTGTTAGAAGAAAAGTCCGGCACGCTCCCTCTCTGTGTGTAATACAAGGCCATATGCCCCCTGTTTAGATCTCATTCTCAAAACCCAATCTGCACAAAGAGGAGGAACCAATAGTGTTAAACAGTAAAGTACAGAATTGTAAATGAAGTGTCTGGGAATACGGTGAAAGCAGAGCCTGGTAATCTCATTTAGTGTGTTCTGAGCAGTTGGAGTGGAACGATTTCTCAAGGCAAGCTGCATGTTCTGGGTAGCGACGGAGGAAAGGGAACAGCGGGGGAGACTTCAGCCAAAGCAAAGTGACGGGCTAGTTTGCTTCTTGAGTGCATCCGGCTGCGATCAGAGGGGACAAAGCTGGGCAGCTGATTGCCCCCGGCAGGGCTAGAGCGAGGCTGTGAGACACTCTCCTTCCCATCGGGGATGGGCTGAGCCGGTCCAGCTGCTACGCTGCACGTGGTGTGTAGCCACCGTGGCCATGGGTTTGTACCCCAGAAACACTCCAGCCGATGCTGCCATTTAGGTGCCAATCTGCTGCTCCCACCCCCAAACCTCTGTGGTCCATTCCTTCCGACATCAGGTGCAAGCACAGCCTCATGACCCCCACCCAGCCTTGGCAGGAGCCTCTTAGTTTGGCTTTGACCTGGAAAAGATAACCATACACAATGGCGTGGAATTCCATGGGGGCTGGGCTGTCACAGTTTCGGGGAGGGATAGCTCAGTGGTTTGAGCATTGGCCCGCTAAACCCAGGGTTGTGAGTTCAATCCTTGAGGGGGCCATTTAGGGATCTGGGGAAAAAAAAAATCTGTCAGGGGACAGTACTTGGTCCTGCTAGTGAAGGCAGGGGACTGGACTCGATGACCTTGAAAGGTCCTTCCAGTTCTAGGAGATTGGCATATCTCTATTTATTTTACATTTAAATTTCTGTCTTGTTCCCTCCCCACTGGTGAAACACTGCAGCAGGGGAGGGTTTCCTGGCTAGGGGGCATTGCTCAGGCTCACCCAGGGAGAGCAGCTGAGGTCAGGGTCACTGCGGATCACCACCTGGGCAAAGTGCCCCTTTGGCAGGGCACATTAATTTACGATTTCCTCGATTCCCGAGAGCCGGCGTACGTCCTCACCTCAGAGTCCCGGCAATGCTCTTCCCAATCACCTGCCTGGCTTCACAGAGCACAGATTATCTAGCCGCTCATGGTCACTGCTTGGTCCTGGACTGCCCTGGGTATGGAGCCATGTGGAGTTCGAGCATCCAGGAAGTTACCCCGTCCCACCCCCGGTGCTTTCTCCTCTGGTCTTTTCCAAGGCTCAGCATGATTCCCCATCTCCTGCCACGTGCCGTGTTCGCCGCTTACCCTTTTTGCCTTGAGCTAATTGGATCCTGCCCGAGCTAACCAACCTCTTAATCTAACACGGCACATCTAAAGTTCGTAACTTCACCCCTGCAGTCACTTGCTGTTCCTACCAGCAACGCAGGGGTCTCACTAGATGGGCGTGCATCTCAGAAAGGCAGGGCGGTGTAGTGGATAGAGCTCTGGACTGGGACTATGAGACCTTGTTTCTATTCCTGGCTCTGCCACTGGCCTTCTGGGAGGCCTTGACCAGGTCACTGCCTGTCCTTGTGCCTCGGTTTTCCCATCTGTAAAATGGGAATAATGATAGTGGCCTAGTTGGTAAAGTACTTTGAGAGCTACTGATTATAAGAGTTAGGTGTTGTTATAGATAAATAGGGCAAATGCCATGAGGTATGTTGACTAAGGCAGCAATGTTATGCTGAAATTATCTTAGCACAACACTTTCAAATATAACAACAACAAAACATTGGACAACTAACAGAGCTGGAATTCTTGTTACAAAGTTCTAGTCAATGCCAGAGGTAGAGAGTCCAAAAATCAGCTCATCTTTTACTTAACAAGCAAGACCCATACATCAAAAGATACATTCGCCTTTAAGAAGCAGACTTGAGAATCAAAGAACCATTTTATAATGACGGTGAGTCACAAATGGCTAACGTTCCTATATGCACCGATTGTCACACAGGACGCAGATCTTATCCAGCGCCTCGCAGGTCTGGGGCGCTCAGACCGAGATCGCTGCCGGTGGCGTAATCTGGCAGCAGCGGCGGTGCTCAGGGTACAGCGTGGCGGGAAGAATGCGTCCAGAGAGAGCTAGGCCACCAGGCACGCGGTCACACCGCTGCAGCCTTGCAGCATGGAGATGATGCCCAGCCATCGAGAAGAGCTGAACATCTTCTGACTGCTCCATGTGTGGATATTTGTCCAGCGGCACAGCTCCGCAGTTCCCACTTTGAGCCCTGGCCCTGGGGAGGATCAGAGAGGACAGACCAGCCACAGAAAAGCTCAGTTATATGGAACATGATCACTTTTCTCAGTCATGCTCTCTCAGATCCCACGCAGCCAGACTGCTGACCACTTAGTTCTTCGTAACTTACTGACCTACCTATTCCGCTCTCCCTGCCTGTGTTACCCACCTGTGAGAATCTGCCAGTGGAGACCGCACCTTGCCCACATTCTTTGTCATTTACACCCTTTTTTTCCTCCTTTTTCTGAGACACTCTATTATCATCATCAATAACAACAATAATAAACGAGAGTGAACCTAGATGCAGTAAATAAATGAGCGAGATGACAGGAAGCGAGAGATTGTTTTCATTCATATCTCCTTAGTAATAAAGAACAAGGAAAGAGAAATTCATTCCTCGCTGAACAAGGGTTGCTTCTCAATGCAGTTATGTTCAGAGTTTCCTGTGAGGCTTCAGCAGGTTTTTAAACAAAATAACTATCATTTCCCTAACATCAAAGGGAAAATTTCACAGACACTTTCCCGTGCCAGGTTCCCTTTCACTGGCTTCTTATGTATCAGCGCAAAGCCAGGCACTGGGAAACATTCTCCTTGGCCACAGAGCTCCGCATGTGAACTGCAGGATGAATTGATTTGGAACCAGTTGGCCACTAAAGTGAATTAATTTAATCCATAAGTGCCTCATTGAAATGCAGAAAATATCCTACTTAGTGTTCCACGTCTGAGCAATGGTTCCGTGAAGAGATTGTTCTGTAAATTCACCCAGCATATCATGATAATCTCCTGTAAGTAACTAAGCAACAGGAGACACAAGTCACTCATTTGGTACAGCCTTATTGATAACATATTTTTTTTAATCAACACTTAAATGAAAAACACTCTTTTCAATCTAACACTTGAGATGATTTCATAACATTTTGCTGGTACTGCCCAATTTTAAAGCAGGAGCAAACTTTTTGAAAAGGAAAGGTCTGTTCAAAAAATGCAATTTAACTGAGCGGTCATTTTAAGAACATAAGAAAGGCCGTACTGGGTCAGACCAAAGGTCCATCCAGCCCAGTATCCTGTCCACCAACAGTGGCCAATGCCAGGTGACCCAGAGTGAGTGGACCCAACAGGTAATGATCAAGTGATCTCTCTCCTGCCATCCATCACCCCCCTCTGACAAACAGAGGCTAAGGACACCATTTCTTACCCATTCTGGCTAATAGCCATTAATGGACTTAACCTCCATTAATTTATCCAGTTCTCTTTTAAACCCTGTTATAGTCTTAGCCTTCACAGCCTCCTCAGGCAAGGAGTTCCACAGGTTGCCTGTGCGCTGTGTGAAGAAGAACGTCCTTTTATTTGTTTTAAACCTGCTGCCCACTAATTTCATTGGGTGGCCCCTAGTTCTTTTATTATGAGAACAAGTAAATAACTTTTCCTTATTCACTTCCTCCACACCACTCATAATTTTATATACCTCTATCATATCCCCCCTTAGTCTCCTCTTTTCCAAGCTGAAAAGTCCTAGCCTCTTTAATCTCTCCTCATATGGGACCTGTTCCAGACCCCTAATCATTTTAGTTGCCCTTCTCTGAACCTTTTCTAATGCCAGTATATCCTTTTTGAGATGAGGAGACCACAATTGTCCGCAGTATTCAAGATGTGGGCGCTCTATGGATTTGTATAAGGGCAGTAAGATATTCTCCGTCTTATTCTCTATCTCTTTTTTAATGATTCCTAACATCCCGTTTGCTTTTTTGACTGCCACTACACACTGCATGGACGTCTTTAGAGAACTATCCACGATGACTCCAAGATCTTTTTCCTGATTAGTTGTAGCTAAATTAGCCCCCATCATATTGTATGTATAGTTGGGGTTATTTTTTCCAATGTGCATTACTTTACATTTATCCACGTTAAATTTCATTTGCCATTTTATTGCCCAATCATTTAGTTTTGTGAGATCTTTTTGTAATTCTTCACAGTCTGCTTTGGTCTTAACTATCTTGAGCAGCTTAGTATCATCTGCAAACTTTGCCACCTCACTGTTTACCCCTTCTTCCAAATCATTTATGAATAAGTTGAATAGGATTGGTCCTAGGACTGACCCTTGGGGAACACCACTAGTTACCCCTCTCCATTGTGAAAATTTACCATTTATTCCTACCCTTTGTTCCCTGTTTTTTAACCAGTTCTCAATCCATGAAAGGATCTTCCCTCTTATCCCATGGCAACTTAATTTATGCAAGAGCCTTTGGTGAGGGACTTTGTCAAAGGCTTTCTGGAAATCTAAATACACTATGTCTACTGGATCACCCTTGTCCACATGTTTGTTGACCTCTTCAAAGAACTCTAATAGATTAGTAAGGCATGATTTCCCTTTACAGAAACCATGTTGACTTTTGCCCAACAATTTATGTTCTTCTATGTGCCTGGCAATTTTATTCTTTACTATTGTTTCAACTAATTTGCCCGGTACAGACGTTAGACTTACCGGTCTGTAATTGCCGGGATCACCTCTAGAGCCCTTTTTAAATATTGGCGTTACATTAGCTATCTTCCAGTCATTGGGTGCAGAAGCCGATATAAAGGACAGGTTACAAACCCTAGTTAATAATTCCGCAATTTCACATTTGAGTTCTTTCAGAACTCTTGGGTGAATGCCATCTGGTCCCGGTGACTTGTTACAGTTAAGTTTATCAATTAGTTCCAAAACCTCCTCTACTGACACCTCAATCTGTGACAATTCCTCAGATTTGTCACCTACAAAAGACGGCTCAGGTTGGGGAATCTCCCTAACATCCTCAGCCGTGAAGACAGACGCAAAGAATTCATTTAGTTTCTCCGCAATGACTTTATCATCTTTAAGTGCTCCTTTTGTATCTCTATCATCCAGGGGCCCCACTGGTTGTTTAGCAGGCTTCCTACTTCTGACGTATTTAAAAAACGTTTTGTTATTAGCTTTTGAGTTTTTGGCTAGCTGTTCTTCAAACTCCATTTTGGCTTTTCTTATTACATTTTTACACTTAATTTGGCAGTGTCTATGCTCTTCTCTAGTTACCTCATGGATTTGACTTCCACTTTTTAAAAGATGCCTTTTTATCTTTCACTGCTTCTTTTACATGATTGTTAAGCCACAGTGGCTCTTTTTTAGTTCTTTGACTTTGTTTTTTAATTTGGGGTATACATTTAAGTTGGGCCTCTATTATGGTGTTTTCTACTTTATTTTTGCAGAGATCTGTATTTGAATATAAGTTGCTTTCAATTCTGGCTCAGCTTCTCCTCCTCAACCCAGCAAAGAAGCAAAAGTTAACTAACTTATGTAAATTACCCCTTCCTGGGGTGGAGTGCTGGGCAAGGATGAAAAGGAAAAATTAATTTCTCAACAAAATATTCCTTCTTTATGCTGTGCATGTCATATGCATTCCAGTGAAAATAATAACAAACAGTAGAACTTTATTATTCCACCAGATCTGGGGAGGAAACTTTGTCGCTCTTGGGTTTTGATGGTGTGATTTGTAATGTTTTTCACCCTGGGAGGTGTTGAGCTTCCGCAGGGCAGGGCTGGGCTGGGCTTGGTATAAATATCCTGAACAGAACAGAATGGAGTGGCAAGCTGTGAAAGGCTCATAAATAAACCCCAAACCATGCAAATCTCCCCTAGTTTCATAGTTAGGTTCACAGCCCTTTGCAGTGATGTTGTGCTTTCTCACTGAGACCCAGCTAAATTCAGGAGTCCGAGGAGAAGCTGCTGGAATATGGGGCATCTGATGCACTTTGCTTTGAGTTTTTGGGGTAGATTTAGGGCCAGAGCTCCCGGGTGTGCGACAGCCCCGTGCAGATCAAACCCAAAGAGACGGTCAGTACGTCCCTCCCTTGAGCTAAATGGCCACCCTGGCTCTGAGACTGAGAATTTCTGCATGTCCATCTGGGTTATCCTGCAATACAGCCATAACCTTGTTACAAGAGACGTACAAATGCACCATTAGGACTTCACGGGGGGGAAAGGTTGGTAGAACGTGGGTGGCAGGGAGGGAGAAAATAATTGCTTTAGAAATGGTGATAAGAGGGAAAGAACTTTACACAGTCAAGGCTCTATATAGCTTGTAAGCTCTTTGGAGCAAGGACTGTTTGTTTATGTAACAGCTGGCAAGGTGGGGTGCTGGTCCTTGACTGGGGTGCCTAGGTGCCAGAGTAATAAAAATAAATAAATAATAATAATGTATGTGCTTTGCCCTTCCCACTATCCCGGAGACAAAGTCTCCTAGCTAGAGAGACTCAGCGGCTGGGCCTTGCATGTTTGTAAGTGCATTTGCACACACAGCGTTTGGACTTGCTCATGCAGAGGGCCAGCTGCACACACTCACTGTCTCCGTTACGGGGCACACGCGGTTCTGAAATTCAGACTCTGTGGGGCTTTCCCTAGGCCACGCAACAAATCAGCGGCAGCGGCGAAAGTTCCTGGCTCTCAGCCAAGGGCTCACACCAGTAGGCCAAGCTGCCTCTCTATTTAGAAACACAGCCGAGAAAAGGGATGTCATAAGCCAAGTGCAAGATAAACAGAGAGGCTTTACCCCTGGCCTGCCTGCAGCTTACCCGCCAGGAGACTCCTCTGTAAATAAAGCTAACAGAGCTAATCCTCCCACCCCTGCTCTGGCTCCAGTGGCATTTGCTTATCGAGGGGAGATCTTGTTCACATACGGCCAGGCTCTCAAATTAGAATGCGGAAATTTGGAGGAGAAGCCTGGCCCCGAACAGACTGGCCTGGGAGTGCCCCGGCTAGCTGAGAGCTGTGTGGGAAACACTCGGCACATAGGAAACAATCTGAGATTTCAGGCTCCTCTTTCGGACAGGTGAGGAAGTTCCCATGGAGCTGCTCCTGCTGTAGCAAAGCGGGCTCTCTTTCTTTCCCAGCTTCTAAACTAGAAATTATGGCTCATGTCCATTATTTTAAATGTTAATGGTTTAATAAACAAGAATCACAAAAATGCTGTATAAGTAAATGGAGCTGAATTTATTTCATTCTGTGCCATGGTTAACTAGACCAGGACAATTACTACTTTAGTCTTTATTTATGCCTGCTTTAAGGCTATTCTGATACAGACAAGAAAGGTTAAAAACCACTGTTTTCCTCTGGCTTTATTAAGCGATGTGGAACAGAGTATTCAATACAGCAAAGCTCGGGAAACCAGCATCATTGTGAACATTTTACAGGTAGAAAAAAAGATTTTGAAGCCAATTGAAAAGCCTTCACCTTCGCAGGCTCAAATTCCTTTTCTGCCTTTCCTCTGCAAGAGCTGATTACACCTAAAGCAGAGCATTTCTGTACACTCCAGGGCCCTCTCGGTGTCAGGGCTGTGATGGGCTCGAAGCGGGGACTCCTGAACTCAGGGCTTGGCTGGTAAGAGGAAGAGAATCTGATCTTGGTTTGAAATGTGTTTGGAATTTGGATGCCTGGAAGTACATTTAGTTTAAAAAAAACCAAACTGGTAGAATTCCACATTACTAGAGCTGGCTGAAAAATTTCTGGCAGAATGTTTTTCCATCAGAAACAGCGGGGGAAAAAATCAAAAGGAAGCGTTTTGATAATGTTGAAATGTTCCATTTTCACATCATGTTTAGATTTTTCATTTCAAAATGATGTTGCATCTTGAATTTTATTTTATATTTTTTTTAAAGTTGAAATCAAAATGCGATGTTTTGATTGACCCAGAATGAAAATTTAAATATTGTTTAATGGAAAATTTAAAATTTCAACGTTTTGTTCCCTTTTTGGAATGAAACAAATTTCAAAATCCAGAGATTTTCCATGAAGTAGAAGTTCCAATTCCCGTCAAGCTCTAAAATTACAATGGTTGCTGGGTTTAAAAGAAATTCCAGGTCTCTTATCAGGATACAGCAGACTCTCCTGGGAATTCTCTTATATTGGCTCACCCTAAAAATGAAAATACAAAAGAGTCAGACCCTAAAATGAATTTTATACCTGATGCACTGAAATAGACAAATAATTTATCCACTGCACACGTGGACGGATGATGCAATCATTGCCATTTCCTAGGAGCCCAGCAGGGGGTGCTAGCCATCCTGCTGTTGTTGGGGCTACAAAGGCAGATGAGGTCAGGGCGAGAGCTTTGCAAGTGGTGAAGTTGGGTAGCGTGTTGCCTGTCAGGGAATACTTCATGAGCTGTTGGAGACTATTAGTGACAGCTTTGTATGCGAGGCGAAAGGTGGCTCGGAACGTAGGAGACTTTTCCCGTAACGCGATCGGGGAGCGGGGACACAGAGGTTTTCTACCTGGCAGTGGTACAGCATTTCCTGGTGACACCTCATTTAAATGAAGACTTCTTGTGGCGGTAAAGGAAACCGTGATCAGAGGAAAAAATAAACCTAAAAAACAGCACAGAGGACAGGAACTGCTTCCACACTGAACTCCAAAACAAGCCGGCTCCCTGAGCCTGTGCGAAAGCAGCATATGGGCAGTGGGCGTGTGAGGGCCTCATCGTCACAGGTGCTGCGTGCCCACTCCCCCGGGGTGCAGTGGGGTTCTGAAAAGCAGGCCCCGCGCATGGCTGAGGGCATGTAGGAACAGGAGAGCATATGGAGGGGGGGGCGGATGTGTGCGCACGCAGTGTTTGAACCTGCAAGTGTGTAGGTGTGTTGCAGGGAGGAACTTTTCTTTATTCAGTAGAACCTCTAATTCATCAAGAAAATGTGTCTTACGTGTAGTGTTCATTGGCTGTTACAGACAAATACGCATCATTTCAATGGGGAGCATGGTATCCCCGGGGTCCATGTTTGTTTGTGCTCTCACTTGATCCACAGCGCGGCTTCCTGCTTAGGACGGGTTTCTGTTGAACACTGAAATCATAGTGCCACTCATTGCGCTCCGAGAGGTTAGTTCACAGCGATATCCAGGGCCCTACGTACGGTATATATCAGCACAATAGCACTGTCTGTCATAAAACGCAAAGGAATCCCCGGCCATTCAAAAGAAAACGGGAAATTTCAGCTGCCAGAGGTTCCGATCAGTCTATTCTGGGCTCTTCACCCCATAGAGTAGCTAACACAAGGTGTCTGCCTGAGAAGTACGATCCACTAGAGGCAGCAGCCCTGATGGTGCACCAGCCTCACGTGCATAGGCAACCGTTGCCACCTCGTGGCACAAGACAAATGCCCGAGAAGACGCTCACGTGGTGAGCATGGGACACTGACTGCAAACAAACCGGAGCTTTGGAAGTTCCCAGATTTTGTGACAAGGGAGATTCTGAAGGTTTGGATGTTTCTCTGAGGCTGATTCACCCTCACCTGAGCAATAAACTGGGCTGGAAATCGTACAAAAGTAGGGTCTGCCATAGGGCTTCTCAGCTTTGATCAGATCAATTAAGATTGGAACTTTCAGCGGGGCCAGAGGTGTCAGGCACTCTATTCCCATTGACTGAGTGGGATTTGTGGGCCTGACTCCTCTGAAAATCACCACTTAAAACCACAAGAATATTCTCTCATGGGAGGATGTAGCCCTAGGGGAGCGCTCGGGTCCCCATTTTAGCTGCAGATTTAGAGCCCCTTGCTTAAATGTGTCTTCTTCAGTTCATTGTCTGTGATCAACTCTTGAGAGCTGGAAGAGCGCTACACATCTCCAGGAATCCCTCTGCGGGAAGTGGCGGAGAAGGACTAGGAAGCGTTTGTGTTCTGAGGGGTCAGATGGGGAGAAGGGTGAGGAGGCCAAAGCAGGGATTGCTGTAATTTTTCCTTTCTCGTCTCAGACTGGGGGGCCTTTTTCTTACATTTTTGATGAGGGGAGAGGGGGGAACATGTCAGCGCTGAGGGGAATAGTGCAGAGAAGGGCTTCGTTTCTCATCTGGCTTTCTGCGTAGCAGGGAGCCTGGGCCATTCCGTGGGTGATCCGAGATGGCATGACACGGACCAGTGCATGCTCCTTTCAGGGCGCCAATAACCCAACATTACCCCATGCTCTGGAAGGCACCAGGTGGTGGGTTTTGCTCAGGGGTGAAAGTAACATTCAACACTTACCAGTATGGGGGCTGGCCTCGGGCGGAAGGGGCAGAGCTGGGTGTCAGCGTCCCCAGCCAGCCCCTCCACGGTGCCTGGCCCGGGCTGCCTGGGGCTCCAGCGGCAATTTAAAGGGCCCAGGGCTCTGGCTGCCACCACTGCAGCTGCAGCGGCTGGAGCTCTGGGCCCTTTTAAATCGCCGGCCCCGGGGCCGCTGCTCCTGTCGGCAGCCTGGGGTGGGGCGGGCAAAAGGGGCAATGACATTAAAGCGCTTTAAGCAGGATCCTTTGCCGCGGCAGCGATTTAATGTCGGCTTTGTACGGGGCTCTTACCGGCGGCCACTTTTTACCGGTACACCGTACCAGCTTCCTTTCAGCCCTGGCTTTGCTCAGCATGCAGAGTGCTCAAACTTGGATATAAAAGCCGTGTGGCCAACAGAACAAATACAAATCCTGATATTTATGTGCTCGAGTCAGTTCTGTCTGTAAATGGTTCCGCTTCCTATAGAAAGACACACTCTCACCAGGCGAGGTCTTTTACTGGCATCTACAGAACAATCTCAAAGACGTTTCCCCTGAGGAGTCCCCGAGGTCTATTCATGTTTAGTTGGCTAAGAGTCTGGGATTTTTTAAAAAGAAAAAAAATCACCCAGAACCTCAAGGTCATGGGGGTCACCTGCCCAGTGCCTGATTCCAGGAGACAGCTAACACCTAGCCTGGGATATCCCACAATGCACCATGTGCGTTGTGCTGATAAGAGCCCGGGCCATGTAACCTTAGCAGCACGTGACAGGCATAGAGAAAGCACCGCTCTATTCGTGAGGGCTGTGAAAGGAAACTAGTGCACTCTGCAAATGAAGTCAGCCTCAGAGAAGGAGACAGATAAGGGAAGGGAACAGGAAGCCGTGGGATATTTTTATATGCATTTACAGAGAGGGCTGTGCCCATTTTGATGGGGAGGATAGCAGAGCCTCACTCCTTCGCAGGTTTTAAAAAGACTACAGGAAGGATTAAAATGTCCTTCCGAATTCAGATTCATGTTTCCTCTTCAGCTCTTTCACTGACCCGAAGGAGCTGTTAATGTTTCAGAGGAAAACGTCTCCTCACTCCCAGCATCTTTCGAGCCATCTCTGTGTGGTGGGTTCTCTTAAACACTTTGAAGGAGAGAGTAAAATATAACAGGAATACTTTGGCATTTAAAAAATTCACATTCCTACTCAGATCAGCAGAGAATGACAGAGAGAGGAGGAGAAGTCGGGCTTTCAGTGTGAACAGATTTCAGCAGCTGGTGAGGAATTCCAATGGGCTTTACTGTCCAGCACCAACATCTAAGCTGGCACCCAGAATGGGTGGTAAAATGGTTCCACCAAGCTATGAACAGGACAGTGGTCTGAGGCAAAGAAGGGGTTTCATACATTCTGTTCTTTCTCTGCCACTGGCCTGAACAGCTACCGTTTCCATCCCTTGATGTACTTAGCTGTGAAGTGGGGATATCCCCTACCTCACAATGTTCTTGTGAAGCTTTGTAAATGTTTATAAGATGCTGGAGGACCCTCGGACGAAGAGTGCAGCTGGTGGATACATTATTATTGTCCAAGGACACAGCCGGCACTGTCTGCACTGGTGTACAGCACGGAAGTGACTTACAGAAGGGGCCCTTCACCTCCACCCCCAGAGTTCTTCTTGCCATAGGTCTCGTCAGCAAACGGGGCTGAGGCTGACTATCCTGACATTTTAGCCCAGATGAAATGACAGCGAGTATTGAGATGACCCCACACAGGAAGAATGGGAATGGGAACAACTACGCATGTCTCAGCGCGGACCTGTCTCCCCTCAGAAACCTCAAGCAACTTGTCCTCATTTGCAAGGAAACAGGGTTTGTTTGGAGGCAGCTGTAAGGCCAGGGACTGGGATGGGGACGTCTCTGCTGGAGAGCAAGGCTGCTGATGAGTTCAGAAGGGTCCAGCCGGTGACATCTGGTCACCTCCCACTTTCCACGAGCCCCTGGGGGATTTGAGTTATACATTAAATCCCAACACAAATCCCAGTTTAACCAACAGAAGCAGTCATCTCGATGTGTGTGCAAGAGAGCAAGTGTGTGCGTGAGAAACGAAAGCATTCCCTTGCGTGTGGGCACACCCTGAACTCCAGCTCTGGTGAGCTTTCTTCCAGAGATGGCATTCACCCCCTCTTTAACGTCACTTCCCGGACAGAGACCCCTGTCACTGGGCTGGCATTTCACACTCTGAACCAGTCTGGACTTTGCATTCCGCTTGGCTTTAAATGGAGAGTCACTAGCTACAAGTTCACTCGAAGGGGGTGACACTGGATTTCCATGACATTTTGTTTGGCAAAGGTTCTTATTTCAGTGTTGCTTTAAATTTAAATACTTCACTGATCTCTCTTTTTCCAGTCTAATGCTTGATACAGTGCTGCAGCATTCCACTGGTTCTGTTCTCCTAGAGACAGAGAAAGACGTCAGTTCAGGTTTTGCCCACAGTTACCCCAGCATAAATCTCAACTCAGTGGAGTTACTCTGGAGCAGACGGTAGCATGTCTATACATGGCTCTTTCATTAATAAATGCAGATCAGTTTAAGATCAGGAACTTCATGACTTCGGCAAAGTCAGGCCTTACCCTGCTGCCCTGAAAACGTTCCCAGGGTCAGAATCTTTTACACGGAGTTTCTCAGTTGCTCTGCTCTAGCCGAAGCGAGGGAGGAAAGCAAGCTAAATATAGAACAGATGAGCCCAACTGCACACTGGGATAAATTCATTATAGAGACAAATGCAGAACTGTCATCACGTCCTTCCCTCCACCATTCCATTTGCTCCTCATGTGCTGTACACCTGTGGCCTGCTGGCACTGCTCTTTGATGTAGGGGGGAACGGTGCCAGATTCCAAGGTAGCCTTGTGCCCGGATTGTCTCGCAACTTTCTCTCGGGGCTTTCATGGCTTCTGCTCTTACAGTTACGTCAGTATCATCTTTATCCGTCTGGCTTCTGCAAACGAATGTATGTTCTCCCACATGTTCCCTCTGGGAACGGGACGGATTCTGTCACGTGCCCTAGCTTAATTCCATTGACTTCAACAGCGCTGCACCTGATTTGCCCCAATGTAACCAAGATCAGAACTAGAACAGTGTAACTAGAACTAGAATCTAGAACTAGAACAGTGTAACCGAGATCAGAACGAGAACAGTGTAACTAGAACGAGAATCTAGAACTAGAACTAGAACAGTGTAACCGAGATCAGAACGAGAACAGTGTAACTAGAACGAGAATCTAGAACTAGAACTAGAACAGTGTAACCGAGATCAGAACGAGAACAGTGTAACTAGAACTAGAACTAGAACAGTGTAACCGAGATCAGAACGAGAACAGTGTAACTAGAACTAGAATCTAGAACTAGAACTAGAACAGTGTAACCGAGATCAGAACGAGAACAGTGTAACTAGAACTAGAACAGTGTAACTGAGATCAGAATGAGAACAGTGTAACTAGAACTAGAATCTAGAACTAGAACAGTGTAACCGAGATCAGAACGAGAACAGTGTAACTAGAACTAGAATCTAGAACTAGAACTAGAACAGTGTAACCGAGATCAGAACGAGAACAGTGTAACTAGAACTAGAACAGTGTAACCGAGATCAGAACGAGAACAGTGTAACTAGAACTAGAATCTAGAACTAGAACTAGAACAGTGTAACCGAGATCAGAACTGCTTGCTCCGAACGAGCAACAGCGAAGTGAAAGGACCTACTAGCCCATGGTGCTGCCGTGGCTCCTTTGTCCTGACTGAGGGGTGTGAGAATTATTGCAGGTCCATAATGCATCAATAGTGCCCATACAGCCCTGCTGTTGGGCTGCTACCATGGCTCTGTGCGGGCAGGTGAATCTCTGTCATTTAGAGACAGTTGGTGGAGGAAAGTTAATGTGAGGAGTATAGCAAAGGGGAGGGAAGGGGTTGATCATTGCACAGGCACCTGATTATTAATCATTCCTAGCTGAAGTTCTCTGAGGCAGGGGATTTAGACCCGCAGGGAGGCAGCCTGGTCCGACTCCCCCATCCCCGCACCTTGTGTCATCACAAAGCGTGCCAGCCCTGCGGGTGCTGAATGCCAGAGCTTTGCAGGCAGGGGCTCAGGAGTAAATGCTAATGCAAAGTGTGGGGGCAGAGACCAGTCAGTCTGCTTCCCCCTTCCCCAAGACTGACATGACCCAGGGAGGGGCAGCAGGATGGAGCTGGGGAATACTGTGCTACCCAGGGAGAGAAGAGATGCATCTGAGCCCCAGCCGGGGCATCACCTGACTGCTCTTACCAAGTGCCAGGGGGATATAAGGTGCCATCATTTGCTCACTTGCTTATCGTGAGCCACATGCACCCATTCCCCTCCCCAGAGCACCTCCGACGTGGACCAGTTCTCTCTGCTGGTGCCATTCCGGGACCTTCGGAACACGGGGAACTGCACACCCATTCTCCCTGCGCCCAGCTAACTGCTGCCTGCTCTGTGCTGCTCTAGGACTGGTGCAATTTAATCCCTTCCCCGAGGACAGACCTTGTAACTTCCAGCACCAAAAGGTTAACTAGGGCCGTGGATTGTGAAAGGTTAGTGATGTGCAAATCATTCAACACCCAGGGCAGCAGGCGCCTTCGTGCAAAAGGAAAACAAACAAACAGATAGAACCAATGTCCAGGCGTGCACACAACCAACTAGAAGGGTTCAAAAAAGAACTAGAGAAGTTCCATCAATGGAGGGGAGGGCCATCAATGGCTATTAGAGGCTAGGGACACCATCCCTGCTCATCCTGGCTGTTTGCCAGAAGCTGGGAATGGGCGATGGGATGGATCACTTGATGAGTCCCTGTTCTGTTCATTCCCTCTGGGGCACCTGGCTTTGGCCACTGTCGGCAGACGGGACACTGGGCTGGACGGACCCTTGGTCTGACCCCGTCTGGCCACTCTAATGTTCTTATGAAAGTGAGGACGGTTTGTGAGCCAGAGCTAGCACTGGCTTGGCTTGGGCCCACTAGCATCCGAACCCCAACGATATTTAAACAAACAAAAAAACATAAACTAAACCCTTGCTTGAAGGCACTGAACACCTTCTGTTCACTTGTCCCAGGTTTTGCAGTTGTTATTGTCCCATGAATGTGGGGGTTTCTTAGCCTCTCTACATTTTAAACAAACATTTTTGCCAGATTTTGGAGCGTGTCATACCCAGGAGGATGCATTTCGTGATTCACCCCACTATCGTGGGGCACACTAAGCTTAAAGGCCAAACTCCTGTGGGGACACTGACCAGGAAAGCACGGCCCTCCCATTCCTGCCTGCCAAGTGCAGGATGCTGAATTTCTACTTCTAAGACATTCACAGTCTGGAGGGCCCTAGCCATGTCCCCCACATCACCCAGGAGAAATCAGCACCATTGGACTGCACCATTTGCAAACTAACTACATTCTAATTTGCAGCAGCACATACGCCATCCACGCCCATTTTGCAACTCACACTTTGCGCTCAGACAACAGCTGTTTGGAAGGAATTTTTCACGTTTAGTGCAAACGAGTCGAATCTGGGTTAAGGTCCCAAGTGTCAACCCAGAACAATTTCTTGCTAAACAGCATTTCTGAGAAAAAAATAATTCTGGGTCAATCGAAGTGTTCTGTTAAAGTGTCGCTCCAATTCTGAATTCTGAAATATTATATTCATTTGTTTTGAACTTTATTTTATATAAAGTCATTTCTGAATGAGAATTGAAATGTTCCGTGCTGCAATAGTTGGAACATTCCATTTTGACCTTATTAACATGCTTTTTTTCAATGTTTGTGTTTGGAAAAATGTAGTCAAAATTGACGGCTTCCCACAGAAAGTTTTAATTTTGACAATTGACATTTTCTGATGGAAAAAACCTTCCATCAGAAATTTACAACCAGCTTTAGTTAGATGAGACATTCTAACTGGAATTTGGAGGACTACGGGGAAAATGGACTTTGGCGTCCACTAAAATTGGCTATCGTGTTAACCCTGGGACATTGAAGTATTGTGCTGAGTGCTTATTACAGGTGCTTTGAGAGCAAGCACTATGAACAGGACTTTGTTCCATTTGTGACCTGCTATTTTCATTGCAATACTCTATTTAGTTACTAGTTTTTTTATTAACAGTAAAGAGAATCATTGCCCTAGTGAGTTACTGTAGTAAAGGAGATGCACAGGATAAAACGATACAGCAGAGTCAAAGCAGCATAGGTTATGGATTACAGGAAGGATATCCCCTGTTCATACAAAGGATTATCAGTGGTTTCTTTTTTTAAAGTTCATCCCACTCGGTTTGTTATTGCTCACATAGTTCAGGTTTGTTGTTTATCTAATACAGGCAGCAAGTCTAGCTTTGTTCAGTTATTTCTATGATGACAGGGTTCTCTCCACTCCCTAAAAATTAAAATATAAACCAACTGTGTAACTCCACTCACTCTGGGCTGAAAACTTCCTTCTGATACACCCCTAATTCTATGAATTGTCCTCTCATTTCTTCTACTGTTCTATTGGTGTCTTTTGATTACAAGTCTGCTTTGAAGAGACACTAATTGTAGCCTGCATACAATGCTTTGTAATTATGCCTATTACATTTTGATTCATTTCCATATGTCAACACCACTACAAGGGGTGTATGTGTGTGGGGTTGGGGGGAGCACAGTTTTTATAATCAGTTATTGTCTGCAAAAAAAATCTGCACAGAGCGTGAGTGAAGTGTTCTTTGTTGAAACTGAAAATAAGATTATAAATAAAAATCTTCCTCTGACATCCAGAAAATGGACACTTTAAAATAAATTGCCACTGTTGATCAAGAAGATTGCTAGCTACCTTTTACATTAATGAGGCAAATACTCTTCAAATCCCTAATAGCAATATGTTTGAGTATGTCATTTCAATAGCTTCTTTCTTAATAAAGGTTGACCCTAATATTCCCTTCGCTGTCAAAGGCATTGTCTTCCCAGACATATTTGTGATTTTTAGCTGCTCATAAAAAAAAAAAAGAGGACCAACAGTTTTACAAAGAACTATGAAAATGAAAGCGAGGAGAGTGCTAGACCCTGGCTGAAGAGACAGGACTTGGGACAAAAATGCAATTTGCATTACGGTTTCCTTAAGAGCTGTTCTCAGGAACCAGAACATTATTGAATGCCATGGGGAAATATACATCTTAGCAAGTATGTTCATAATGGGTGGAGGAAGCCCATGTAAAATGGCTTTTCCAACAGTTTATGGCTGGGTGACCTGCAAACCACTGAAGGTCAGTTCAGGTTTACCAGTTTCCAGAGTTAAAATGAGCATTGGGTACTTCTGAGCATGAATTTCCCCCTTTCCAGACTAGATTACAGTGTGTAGCAGATGGCGCACATGCTAAATCAAAGGCACCAATCCACTTCCCAGCTCACTCTCTCACTCCTCCCTCCGCCTCTCCTGCCCAGACCCCTGTTTGGCTTTGTCCCCCTTCCAGGTAATTCTACCAACTAATTATAGGACTTGTAAAAGTATGAGAAGAGCTTATTCTTTAGCAATCAATCAATTCAAGTTAAAAGGGCATCTTGTTTGTTTCTGTAACAATGCTCTTTAGAAAATTGGGTCCTTTTACATTTCCTGGCTGATACACCATCAGTCATCAGTTGCATCAGTCACATTATGGTATGTTTCAGAGCATAATATAACCTGATGTGAATGATGCATCAGGCAGGAGATTCACAAGCGATGGGTTTCTGCAAGATGTATTTAAAATTAAAAATTCCCGAGTTTGGGGAGTAAGAAAGAGTCAAGCTTTGGTTTTGTCCTCGCACCAGTCGCTGTGACAGCACATGGCCACAGCAGACAATAGCAGAGGTACCAGCAGACAAAAGAGGACAACACAGAGCAGCTCCCAGGTTACTTGTGGGGAAGCAGTTATGTCCCAATCCACTCCTGGAATCTCTCCCATGCCATACCCCAGAGCACACTCCATTTGCTGCGCTCAGCAACACGTGATCACACTCTGGTGTTCCAGCTCAATGGATGCCAAATGGATGCAAGACGACACTGGTGGCAATGAATACACATTAGAAGTTAAGAAATCAATATTGCCAACCCCCCCAAGTTCAAAATTCATGCGTCAGAGCCCCCCTAAAAGTCATGCGATTTACTCAGAAATAATACATCTTCATTTTTGGTCTGACTTCTGATTTAAGTCAGTCCCAGCAGAGTAAGTGAGGGCCACAATAATGAAGCCTTTTTCCCAAGGAAGAGGATGGTAGCATGGTGTGGCCAATTCTCATGCGTCTCAGTGCTTTTCAGAAAGCCTGAGCTCCTGGGGTCAGCGGGTTAGATGAGAATCTAGACTTTCATTTTAAAAATAGTAAGTTTCTAGTCCTCATGATTGCGGAGGCAAGCTTGAAAACATAACCTGAGTGTGGCCCTAAAGGCTCAACTCCCAGAATGCAAATACAAAATGGATATTTTTCAAAACCTCATGATTTTTGAATGCTTGGCGTTGATGGTACAGATATTGGGCCAAACATTGTCCACACACTGTTGAAAATACAGAATAACTCTCATGGACTTCAGAGGATTTGTACTCCAAATGTACACCAGTGTAACCGAGATCAAACTCCAGCCCTTCATGTTTGGATCTTCTGTTTTCTGTGGAAATAAGAGCTCTGGGTGGTGTGAACAGCACTGGTACCATGCACCACAATGAGATGTCAAAGGGGCACCACGGCTGTCTCAGACTGACTGCTTCTTTTAGTTAGTGTATTCATCAGACTGTGGTTCTATTGTACCCTTGGTGGACACTGATGGTCATCATTGGCTAGATCTGTAAGAAAGTGACTGATATTTTTGTGATATTTTAAGTGATTTTTTTTCTCTAGGCCATCTCACGATCACAAATGTTGCTGGGTTTTATCGTGTGTGTGTGTGTGGTGTGTGCATTTCTGTGAAATGACTATTTGCACATCCAGAAATGCAGAACATTCAATAGCTTGCAAGTTTTTGCTGCAAATTTATTTTTATTCAAATTAAATTTTGAATTTCAAAATGTTACATTTGCTTTGAAAAAACAAGTCCATTTCTGACTGTAAATGGATGAGATGCTTTCAGTGAATCCAGAACATTTTGCTGGATTTTTAAAGACTGATCAATTTAAACTCATGTTGAAAGGAAATGCAAAAAGTTTGATATTCAAGGTTTTCGTATTTGATTCTTTTGCACTCTCGGATTGGGAAGCGAGCTGTGGAGATTGCAGTTGGCATGGAAATGAGAGACAGGGTCTGTAATAAAATCAACCAGAAGTCTGCGCTTTAAAAAAAAAATCAATCACGTTATTTCTTTAATGTGCTCACATGTACCAGATGATGTACAAACTACAGTTCAGGGTGTACTTTACTGGAATCACTTCTATCGCCACTGAAATGTTGCCTTCTCTGGGGTAGAATCTAGCTGGATTAGGCAACAGTTTAGAGCAGGCAGCGAAGATGTGTTCCATGTATAAATGAAGCTGCAGAGAGTATTCAGGTTGGCACCCATACTGGCACTGGAGCAGGAAATCCTAGATGGAATAGACAGACCGTGGCAGAAAAGTTTCCCAGAAGGTAACATTGTGTTTCTTTTTGTGGAACTCTCTCAACAATCTTCTCATTTCAAACAAACCTGCTCAGAAGGTTCCTTATTTGTGCCATGTGTTGTCATCATGTCACCGAGACAAACGGGTATGCAGAACAGCTACCCTGCCCACACACGGCTTGCTTTTTAAAATAATGCTAGTTTCTCAATAGCTTTAAATACATCCATAGATACTGAGTCACACCAGTAGGAATTTCACGTCAAGATGGAGGAAGTGCCTCACCTGCCAAGTTATTATTACTAATTAACCACATCGTTGCTGCTCGAGTTACCAGAATCCTCTTGCCAACACACGCTTTCCAGGCTCCTCAGTAGCCCACTCAGTCTCACCTCCACAGCTCCCCTTCTAGGTGGCGGCACAGGGAGACACTCGCCGTGAAAGGGAGAATGGGAACGGGCCCGAAAAGCAGCAGAAATGACCAAAATCATCGTTTGGCTGCTCCCTGGATAAGCAACTATCAACCCAGCTCAAACCACTTCCACCGAAGCGGAGGGGAACAAATCCACCCCTGGGCTGGGCTGGCTGAGAGCGAGAGCATCAGGCAGCCCTTGCTCCAGTGCTGCTGGAGGGGGTCCGCTGCAGACTCCAGGCTGCCCAACAGGAGAGCGAGGGAAATCTTCTTTTTGTTTTTACAGCTGCTCTGTCCAGCAGTTGGTAGCCAGACGGGGGTGGACTTGCCTAGTTACCCAAGTCCCCTGCCAATAGCTGGTCCCGCTGTGCGTATGCATCCCACACTAGCACTACTATCCCCTTCCAGTGACGGGTCCATGTGAGAAGATAAGGACCTACTATAACTGTCAGCTCAGAGAGTTCCTCCTTTAACTCATGCTGTCGATGCTTGTGCTTTGAATGCAAAAGATACTGCATTGGAAGCCCACTGACAACCCAAGAGGTCATTCATAGAGGAGTCCATGTTACTGCAGATCAGACTCGAACTGGGACCCTCAGTGAGCACGGGCAGCAGTCCCACTCAGCGGGTGGGGTCTGTGCGGTGCACATCAGTTCTGGAAGTGGCTCTGGGTCCGGCACAGAGCCACTTCCAGAGCTGATGGGCACCGCACAGAGTCAAAGGGTGTCTTTCCACCGACTTCGGTGAGCTCTAGATCAGGCCCCCTGTGCTGACATTCTCTGGCAGTGAAAGGGCTGAGCCTGCTCAGGCATCACCCAGCACTGGGCACAGACTAGAGGAGCAGGGTCTGAGGGACGCCTGGCACTCACCACAGCTGCAGTGCAGAAACAGCCCGACAACCAGACTGACTTTGCCTCGTGCTGGGCACCGCGTGGCGCCGACAAAGGGGTGAGAGGCGGGCACTGTAAATGGGACTGACATCTCCCTCGCCCAGAGGCTGCTGTGGGCGAAAGTCCCGGTCAGGTCTCAGAATGGAAACTCGGGAGCCTGGCGAGCAAAGCCAGGATTGTAAGGAGGGGCTGAGCTGCCCTGAAAGCTGCCATTCAGCGAGGCTCTGCGGGAACCGTCAGAAAGCGCCTCTCTGACTCAGTGAGTCACAGGACGTTTGAAGGAAATTCAAGTTCTGCTGCTTCCAGGGAGTGAGTGGGCGCTGGAAGGTGACAACACGACCCTTCTCCATTCATCAGTGTGTCTTTTCAAACTGCAAAGCCCTCCACTTCTTCAGCCCATTAGGGCCTCTCCCCACACCCACCCAGTCTGTGCTGGGAGTTTCACGTTGATCACAAGCTGGCTGGGATAAAAGCACAATCTGAATGTAACAAATCCCCGTGTAACTGCTCCAGGTTTTGAGTCGGCAACAGAGCGAGACCACAGCTGAAGTCAAGATTCACTGAGTCACTGCCTCACACTGGGTCCTAGTCCAGGGGAATGATGCACACTCTAACAGGAAGTAGTGCAGGCTTTGCCCCATTGATACACCCATACAACTTCATCCTATCAATAAAATATAAGTTTGTAAACCCAGCCCCAGAAATGCTCCCAAGTAGCCGTTATTTAAATAATGCCCTATCTCCAACGAGCCATGTAGTCCCCTGAACGAGGACCCATTTGAGAAACAAAGAAAAGCCAGGAGTTCAATATAAACACAGCAGCTACAGTGTCCCTGTTCCCCACCAAGAGCTGATCGGTGTAAGTGCAGATCATTTAATGCTGAGCAAGGCTCAAATGCTCAAAGGGGAAGAGCGACGTCAGATGCGGGAGTCCCAGGGTTGGGAGCGGGGTCCCAGCTGTGCACCTTTGCACAAGCACCAACCCCCCTCCTGGGGGGCTCAGAGCACCACACAACAATAGAGCAGCACCTATCAAAGCCAGGAATAGGCCAGGATCTGTAGCGGGGGTTATACTGACTCCTTTGCCCGGGCACCACATACAGCCCCCACACACACACTCCCTCCATGGCTAGACACACACAGACGGGTCGTGCCATGCCAAGGCAATTCCCCCCACACCTCCTGCACCCCCTGACTCCGAATGGCGCGTGTATGTGTGAAGTCTCAGCTCTTCTGCCAGCTCCAGGCTGGGCGTTTATACCAGTCCCCGTCTGCAAGCAGCCTCCTCTTCTCCTAGCAGCCCCCTCTCTGCTGTAGCTCAGGTCTACCCCTTGCCCCATATTCTCCTCTCTGAATTTTCCTGGGCTCAATCCCTGGCCCCCACCCCCGCGCTCATGGGCTCAAACGCTCCCTAGGGTCAGAGTTAATTCAGTGTCCTTATTTTGGGGTGGCAGAACTCTCTCTCCCCACCACCCCCGCAGCCAATCAGGTTTGGGTAGAGTAGCAAGGGCTCAGGGGACAAGGGGGGCAGAAAGGTGGGGGGAGACGGGGAGGCGTTTCTGCCTAGCCCCACAGCAAGAAATGGCTCCAGAAGGAAGGGGTGTAAATGGCAAAGGCCCGGTGTTCCTCTCACACTGCTGTAGGCCCAGTGACTTCACTGCAGTCATTCCTTGCCTGGATCGTGAGAAGAGAGTGAGACCCTGAAAGCTGGAGCACGGCAGCTCCTGTCACAGCAGCCAGGGATGGGACAATTACACACGACTGAACCTTAGCACCAGGACACGTCTCCCCCGCCTGCAGTTGTGCTGAGCATGAACCTTTCAGCCGAGCATCCCCCTCAGCGCTGCCCCGGCAGGATGGCAGATGCATACAAGAGAGCAAACTCACTTCTTCCCTGTTCTTTGGCCATCTCCCTTTGAACCCACTCAGCAACACGCCTCATCATTTGCAGCATCTGGAATAGTCTGACCCTTAGTGCGATTATCCCTGCTGCACCCTGGATGCTTTACAGACAAATCAATCGAGCAAGTTGCCTTTTTTCTATCAAAACCCTTTTCCAATGGAAAATTGGGTGTTTGACTAAAGGCACTTTCCTGTGGAAAGCATCTGCTTTCCTCAAAATTAAATTCTTTGATAGAAAATAGAAAGTTTATGAAGTTTTCTGGTTTGGGCCAAATTTTTCAGTTTGAGGTTTTTATTTTTTTGGCAAAAGGTTGAAATTTTCCATAATAAAAGAGCATTTTCCAAACAGCTCTACAAATAAATAAAGACAGATCCCTGCCTGACATTTGAATTCAACCAAAAATGCCTGAAAATGTTTTATGCTAAAATGTTGCTACGGTGCTTCATGGGAATTATAGTTCAGGTGCCTCATCCCCCCATTCTTCTCTATGGGCTGGTCTCCTTGGCCAAACTACATTTCCCATGATGCACCACAGTCTGCCTCTTTATGGTCCACTGTGGTGCACCAAGGGACAAGGAGTAATAGTGACAGAACCAGGAGTAATGGTCTCAAGTTGCAGAGGGGGAGGTTTAGGTTGGACATTAGGAAAAACTTTTTCACTAGTAGGGTGGTGAAGCCCTGGAATGGGTTACCTAGGGAGGTGGTGGAATCTCCTTCCTTAGAGGTTTTTAAGGTCAGGCTTGACAAAGCCCTGGCTGGGATGATCTAGTTGGGGTTGGTCCTGCTTTGAGCAGGGGGTTGGACTAGATGACCTCCTGAGGTCCCTTCCAACCCTGAGATTCTATGAAGGGAGTCCCTGCCCATGGTGCATCATGGGACGTGTAGTTTGGGTTGGGACCCAGCCAAAAGAGGAGCATGGGGGCATGAAGCACCAAAACTACAACTCCCACAAGGCACAGCAATGGAATTTCCAAACTGAATTTTTGTGGTTTTGTTATTTTGACTAAAAGTTGAAATTTTCCATGGAAAATTCAGACGCTTCCTGAAAAATTTCATTTGGTCATAAATCCAATTTCCAGTCAAAAAGAGTTTTGAGGGAAAACTTTCAACCATCTCTAATTTCCAAGGAGACATGTGAGGTGCATGACATGGAATGCAAGGGAGGATGTTCCAAGGATAGAGGGGACGCATGAAGAAAGTTGCAGTCACTTATGGGAGAAAGAGACCAGGGACAGAGAAAGACTCTGTGAAAGGACCACGCCATGGTATCCAGACAGATGTGTCTGGCACTGGCTGGGAAATTTATGCAAGCCCAGGATTATTCGATAGGGTGGTGGGGGGAGGGGAGTAGGAATGGAAAAAAATCATCACACGCAGTTCCACAGATGGAACGAGAACGTAGTTTACAACCCTCTTCACTGCTTCATCCTCAGCGGTGTAAATTATACAGACAGATGTATGAGCTGGGAAGATTTCCAGACTCATTTTTTAAGAGAGAGAGATGCTAAAAACAACAGTAGATGTGCCATGCCTGAGTATTGGTTTTGCTGCATTGGACGAGGAACAGAGGAGATCAGAGCTCATGGCAAACAATGGACGATCCAGGTCAGAACAGCAATTCCCGCAAGTGTAGCAAAAGGTCTTCTTAGCGCCCCTGTGCCACACTTTTCATTGCACTGTCATTCTTCAGTGGGCACACAGACAGAGACGAGAGTGTTTGATGCTGCCACGCCCTTTGGGGATGAAATGGGACTGTGTTCTCAAACAGCACCAAGCATCCTTTTTACTGTGGCTAGTGGTAGTGGCTGTTTTCCTAGACTCTAATCTCTGCAGCGCTCAGGATATTTGTTGGGGTTGCCAGGACATGGGAGGGAGGAGGTGGATGACGATGTGTTTCCACTGCCTTTCTTTATACAAATACCCCAGGGCGATGTAAGTATCTGCAAGGGGTTCAATGCAGCGTTCAAGGGTGCTTCAAACCAAGGGTCAAGCACGGTTTCCAATGCATATTCTTCCCCGTCAAACATTACACTCACTCTGGAGACTGGCCATGGCTTTGACAAGCCTGTTGCTTGTCTACCCACATCCCTGCTGCAAACTTTCTTAGGCTTTTAAAGCTAGGATACATTGGGCTGTTGCTGGAGAGAAGTCCTGGTAGCTGATACAGATCAGCCTCGAGGTCAAGAAGGTCCCAGCATCACAGCCACAGCGCTCCTAACTCACATTTCCGATGGGTTGAGAATGCTTCACCAGGTGGCACTGGCTTCTGACCTCTCTCAGCTGCCTGGGAGCCCTGGATGGGAATGAACCCTCCACCCACCAGCCTGTTGGCTGGCTTAGCAGGACCTCTTCCTGTGGATGGACCCTGCAGGGACCAGGGTAGAGTGTGGCATGGGTGTCCTGCGCCCCCCCCCCACCCCCACATACTGTCCGAATACATCTAGGCACTTTGGTTAATTGTTAAAACTCAGCTCCTCGATCTAGATATTGATACCGAGCTCATTGCAGGGCTACCCTCACAGCTGTACAGCCACCCGCCTTCCTTCCCTCACAGAGCAACTGGGTGCCCGCATCCATGCCTAAATCCAAGGTTTAGAGACCCTCCTACAGGAGCTCCTCCTGCCAGCGGGGAACCAGAGTCTGAAGCAGTGATACTAATTCACCCACTTTGGACAGCAAAGCACAATGGGCTTGTGGACCCAACAGGAAACCAGGTTTTTCATCATTAAACGCCATCTCCCTGGTGACGAGAATAGCCTGAGACTGTGCCTTGAACCCCCCCGGCTGGAGTAGCCTTGCAGGAGAGGAAGGAACAGTTATTTTTGTGGAATCAGGCTGAGTTCAGAAGACAGGTGACAGCCAGAAACACGACAGACCGGCAGTTTGATGCTACAGCAACGACAAGGCCGTAGCTCTGCCTTCACTTTTCAAACCTGCCCACCTGGCACTGCCAGGCACCTTGGTGTCCCGTGGCTTCCACCCCCAGAGGTACCACGGGCCCCACCCCAGCCCCTCAGCTGACTTCATCACTCTGGGAAGGCAGCTGCCATGGCTGGGCAGCAGTTCTGCAGAAAAGGACCTAGGGGTTACAGTGGACGAAAAGCTGAATATGAGTCAACAGTGTGCCCTTGTTGCCAAGAAGGCTAACGGCATTTTGGGCTGTATAAGTAGGGGCATTTCCAGCAGATCAAGGGACATGATTATTCCCCTCTATTCGGCACTGGTGAGGCCTCATTTGGAGTACTGTGTCCAGTTTTGGGCCCCACGCTACAAGAAGGATGTGGATAAATTGGAAAGAGTCCAACGGAGGGCAACAAAAATGATTAGGGGGCTCGAGCACATGACTTATGAGGAGAGGCTGAGGGAACTGGGATTGTTTAGCCTGCAGAAGAGAAGAATGAGGGGGGATTTGATAGCTGCTTTCAACTACCTAAAAGGGGGTTCCAAAGAGGATGGATCTAGACTGTTCTCAGTGGTAGAAGATGACAGAACAAGGAGTAATGGTCTCAAGTTGCAGAGGGGGAGGTTTAGGTTGGATATTAGGAAAAACTTTTTCACTAGTAGGGTGGTGAAGCACTGGAATGGGTTACCTAGGGAGGTGGTGGAATCTCCTTCCTTAGATGTTTTTAAGGTCAGGCTTGACAAAGCCCTGGCTGGGATGATCTAATTGGGTTTGGTCCTGCTTTGAGCAGGGGGTTGGACTAGATGACCTCCTGAGGTCCCTTCCAACCCTGAGATTCTATGATTCTATGATTCTATGATACTGGGGCTCTGCGGCCCGCTTTGGCACCGGAGAGACTGCGCTAGCAATACTTGGAAGTATTTTCCAACACAAATACTCCAGTGCCTTATCAGCATGATTAAACCATCATAAATGTTAAGCTATAAATCAGAGTTTTACTAGAGTGATTTTTTATAATTTTACTGCCTTCCCCCCCGCCGCCATGTATTACAATGCTTTTATCCCCTCCCCCCACCCCGCCGCCCCTGCAGGCCTACATAGTGTATTCCCTTATGGGCAAGTAAGACATGGCATACAATCAGGAAGGATGATTTAGGTTATATAAATTACATTACACCTTTGATTTACAAACAAGGAGAGCATTTACAAGCTTCCTTTCTTTGAAGTCATTCCTGGTGTTTAGAGAATCAAACATCTCAGTGGAAGGATATTTCAGGGAATAAAATAGAGCTGGCCAAAAACCAGGATTTCCATCTCTTGGGAAGTTACGGGATTCTATGTAATTTTTTGCAAAATTAAATGTTCTGAAATATTTCGCCTGGCATTATATAAGCAAACCCAAACCCACGTGTGCCTCTCCACTGCTAGCGATACAGGGGTTCAAAGAGGGTTTCATTAGCAATTACTGAGATGAGCTACCATTTTACTAGGGTTGTGGGAGAAGGGGTGGAGTGTAGTGAGGTGTGCGTGACGTGTTTGCAGGGGGAATCCTTTGCCGGAAAGGAAGAGCTGATGCCTGTTCATTTAGCAACAGGACCGGATCAAGACATAGGCCTGTGCCTAAGCCCCCAGTTCCTCAGAATCTTAGTTTTCATTTTTTAAAGAGTAAGTTTCCACCTCTTGAGGTTACAAAGAAAAGCCTGAAAACATGGCCTGAGCAATGTTTGTTTGACTCTGCCCAGAGCCTGAGATAACACGTCCAAGAAGGGATCATCTGTGCATCTCAAGGGGGTGTTAACTCTGAGATCCACCCATCTGGAAGGTCATGCCCCCCTCACCCCAGCAGGGGGCTCTGTGTGTGGCTTGAGGGAGCAGTATAGCTGCCCAAAAGACACCCCAGCCGCTGTTCTCGGTACGTAATGAAGACGGTAGCAGATTGAATGAGTCATCTCTTCACAACTGAATTCATGAATCTACGCTTCGATTAGTCGACCAACTCTGACATCTAACAATCGATCAGTTCACCACTGAGCTAGCTAGACATGGCATTTCCAATGTGCCCACTGCTTTAGCATCCACTGAACTATGTGTTTTGTATCTTGCACCATTAGTGTATACAAGGATTTGCAGACAGGTATGATAACAGAATGTAAGCCCTCTGGGACAGGGACTTTAACAATGTAAGACCCCTGAACTGCAGACCTTTCTGCTTCCATGAGTGGCACTCTGTCAGGGTGCTGGGTCTGCCCAGGCAGATCAGATGGCAGGATCAGGGCCTAAGTTAGACAATAAGAGACAAGGAAAGGCTGGGGGAGGGAAAGGATGCAACATTCTGCCATGTAACTCCAGTATTTAGGTTTGGCATGCACCACGTTGGTTCCAGTTACACAGAGACTCTGTAGGCCAGGGAGTGCAGGAGGATGCTGAGAGGTGGAATGCAAGCGTGAGTTCTTGGAGGGACTTGAAGGAAAGGCATCAAGACCTGGGCGCCCATGATTGCAGAGGGTATTTCAAGCATAGGGAGTGGTGTGGAAAAAGGCACAAGTGGAAGGAAGTAGCTAAGGGCTGGGTAAGGTGGGAGGCGCTGGATGAGCGAGGAGCACAGCACATGGAACTGGCTGAGCATAGCATACGCTGGGGAAACAAGCAAACATTGTAAAAAGGAGAAGTGACGTCCCTGGAAACGTTATGGCTGCGTAGCTCAACAAGAAGCCCCCCACCCCCACCCTCCTTTTTGTGAATGACTCACTCTATGGAACTTAGCAGGTAACAGGGCTGGAGGATTTCAGAGAATTAAGGCCTGTGTCCTCTGCAGCAGCAGCAATTCAGAGCCCTTAGCAAGATTTCCCAAACCCTGTTCCTTTCTCCTTTCACCCACTTCAGCTTGACTGTCAACATTTCCAAACACTGGCCACAATATCCTCCATCTCAGCTCCCCGTCTCTGGGACATGGCCCAAAGCCTTGGGTTTGAATGGCACCCAGCCTTCAATACCAGAGAAACTGAGTCCCTCCGAAGCAGAGAATACAATCCAAGGCATCTGTGTGTGCTTTATATCCTAAACAGGAACTGGCTTGCCACCTCAACCTCCATACCAAATCACAAGCAACAGAGCAGAAAACCAAATTATTCTCAGCTGTTACACTGCTTAATTTAATATTTCCAATGAGCTCCTTTTCCTTCTCCTCAGGAATGAAATGCATATTTGTGCTGTGTCACAAAACATTAGATTTTGTCAAGGCAATTCATTTTTCAATGGTAATTTGTAAGTGCACACCATACCACACACGGTCTGGGGGATTTTATGGCTTCTTTCAGAGAGAAGGAAAATAAGAACCACTCAGACTAGTGATGAGAGCATGGAAAAAAAAACTGAGAAGAGGCAACAACAACAGACCGAGCATTCATCTCTCTCAGCCACCCTGGCCTCAAGAAGGAACAAATATCTGGGGAGTAAACAGACGCCTTGCGGCTGGGATGTTCCAAAACAAACACACACACCCAGCTGCTCCTTACTGAGCCTGCCTGCCCATTGTGCAGAGGTCCAGGGCTCCGGAGAATTTTAACCTAGGAGTTAATGGGGCGTAACATGTGCTAAATAACCCAATCAGCTTAATAGCAACACAGATAAAGTGAGCCTGGTTTTAGATTTATGTCTGAAGAACGTGCACATGGAAGGGAAGGGTTGTTCCAATGACCGAGCCCGAACACTTGGGATCAGTCACTTTGGGATCTAAACTGGGCTCCAAGGATTGTGTGGTTTTGATGATGTCACTGTGGAACTGTCTGACTGAAACACACAATCTCCCACTCCCGACTGTCCCCACAGGAGTACCCGTTGGCCAGGCCAGGCTATTGTGATGGCACAAAGGGGGTGGAGCTGCATTAAGATCTGCTTTTGTGAGGTGCCTGTGAGCATGCTCAGAAGTGATTTTTGAATTTCTAGCAACTCTTGTTATCTGAGCTGTTCTCGCTCATGCGTGGCCACACACGGGACCTCAGGGAGGGATGTTTATGTGTCGGGTTTTAAGTGTGGCTGTTTGGAACTTCTGTGTGGCAATCGGTTTCTACGGGAGGAAAAGTGTTTTTGTCTTTTTCAGTCTAACCGAACTCAAAAATGGCTAAACATACTTGACTGTCTTCTTCAGATTCTCCAAAAACTCAGACCTTTTGGCTGAGACCAAGCAAGAAAAGAAAAGCCCCAAAAGAGAAGGTTTTAAAGTGTTATAAATATGAGAGAACAAGGGGTCAACAGTGAAACTGTTTGCAACCTTAAACAGAGTGTTTGTGCGTACACACACACACACGACTCGTGTGAGGCAATTTCATGGTGGAGTAGGTGGGAATCCAGTTAACAGGTGTGAGGAAAAACAGGATCCCAGGAAAGACAGCCGGCATCACATGCCATCTCCAGCCCCACAGTGTGTTAGCAACTCCCCCCCAGGCACTTCTCAGCTTTCCAACGAGGACGCCAACGAGTCATAACTGGGCTTCCATTAGCTCAAGTAAAGATGGTGGGTGGGATTTACAAACACACCCAAGGGCTGTAGGAGCACACGTCCCATTGACCATTGCTGGGGCTCCTGCTCCCACAGAACTTGGACGCTTTTGAAAATCTCACCTAGCATCTTTTGAAAATAATGAACAAAAGCTGAATGTGCGAAAGTCCCAACACTGCTGGCAGCATTGCCCCGAGGCAGCAGGAAGGGCCCTCGCTCTGCTCTTCGCTCCATCTCTATTTTGTATTTGCTAGGAGCTAATAGCAGGCAGCCACCCTGTCAGACGCTGACATGTTGTGACATACCATCAGATGACAACTCCTAAGTGATGTCACTAACCAGGATCCTACTGCATCAGGACCAGAAACACGACGAGATGGTTCAGGCAAGCGCCGGCCCCCACCACAGTAGTAAATACTGGGAGATTTGTTGAGATTTCTGTCAGGCATCCTCTTCCCCTTTTCGCTAAACATTACCTTGCTGTTATACCTCAGCAGGTCTATCTGCCACTGGCAGAGGAGCCTATAAAAGGATCATCTCTAGTTTAAAAATACAGAGTCACCTGGCAAATCTGTCGTCCCCTAATCTGCACAGCGAGTAACTGGCAAACAAAAACGACTGTCTCTCTTAGCAAAGCTTTCACAGCACAACTTGCACTGAAGGGAGGTGTGGTTTTGCTAAAAGGTTTCTTTGCAAAATATATTTTAATCTAGGAATGAGTACATTGTGGAGCATCATAATGCCGTAAACACTAATATACAGATGTCAGAATCCATGAGGAGAGCACAGTTTGTGATGCACTGTCCTTCCTTTGCGACTTGTTTTTCAGGTGCTGGTTAATTCACACAAGTCAGAAATTCAGGGTGTCTCTCCCCATCATTAAAATGAACTAGCAGGGCTCTTCCACAGAGAAGGCATCGGGGTTGTATTTTCAAAAGCACTCAGTGTTGGCTCCACATTGCTCCCATTTAGGTCAATATCACCCATGTGTATATGCAGAGAGTTTCGTTTAAAGGTAAAATCTCTGGGTTGAAAATTTTAAATATGAACTCTGTTGTTCTGCCCAATCCCCAACTGGCTGCGATGTTTAGCACCTCCGGGTGCAGTCCTTCTGAAGAAAACTCCTCTGGAACCGCAGCATAAGAATGATCATTGAACCAATGTGCATGCATTTAGTATTTCCCAGATACTTGGGTCTCTGTGTTCTTTACAGATTTATATGAAGGGATCTCTTCACCCACTATTGAAATGCAACTACCTCTGGGATGGAACATAACAGCTGTTCTGCATTAGCCATCTGATGCACAACACTACAGTGTTACTTTTTTGTGTGTTTTTTTTAGAATGGGAAAATGAGTAACAACGCCTCATTCTGGGACTCCAGGAGAAATATAGATAAGCAGAATGACATTATGTAACCACCACGCTGGTATCCCTGCCTCAGTGGGTAAAGGTCAATTGAGGTCTTTACTACCCCACAGTAGCATTTATTTTACATCTCCTTCAGGAGATGGCACTTCCAGCAGTGAAACCCCCAGAAGACCATCCTCAGTGCCACTCCCTGCTGCCCTTGGGTTTCCTGGAGGTCTCCCATGCAAGGGTTGACCAAGCCCAGTGCTACTTAGCATATGACGACATTTGAACGGTAAAGAAATATGTTTTTCAGTTCCACATGAGCAAATAAGAGAACAAGATTTATAGCCTATTTTAAGGTTAATCAGTGAAACCTTGCAGGCAGCTAACTATAGACGCTTCTATTCAAACGCCATGATTTATAATGTCGTGTGGGGAATCACAACGGTGATATTTGCTTGGACTCCCCATTCTGCAGCACAGCAACCCCCACATTGGTTGGCATGTGACGTATTTACGTAATCGGACATTTCTTCCCCAGGGCCTCTGGTCAGGGGGTTTGTTTATTTGTTCTTTGACCCAGTCTAAAGTAGAAATGAACATCCCAGGCAACACATTAGCCTTCTAAAACAGCAAGATCTGCACTAGTCTCAGCAGACCTACTTCCCTTACCCTCAAGGAATTTGCTCAGCTGTGCACACAGCACAAATCCCCACCCCAGGGACTCATTTCCAAACCAGACAACTGGCCATGTGAGCTACGGTGGGTCACAGAAATGGGTCACAGAAATTATCTGCCTCTGGACATTTCCACTGCTTGCATCCGAAGAAGTGGGTATTCACCCACAAAAGCTTATGCTTCAATACCTCTGTTAGTCTATAAGGTGCCACAGGACCCTTTGTCGCTTCTACAGATCCAGACTAACACGGCTACCCCTCTGATACTTGAGAAATGAGTCGAACATTCCAAGGGTCACTAAGGAATACTACCTAGATTGGTGGGAAGAGCTGCAATGGAACCAGACTCTGGTGGGAAATGCAGTTCTGTTGAAACTGAAGCGCATTGAGAAAATGTGTTGATTTCCCCCAAATTTTGTTTTGGAGAGGGAGAAAAATGTCCTGTTTGACATTTTCAAAACGAAATGTTTCACTTTTTCATTTTGAAGCAACTTTTCATTTTGAAATGTGTGTTATTATGTATTACATAATTAAGTATAATATAATATAAATAAGTAAGTCAAAACAAAACATTTCAATTGATCCAAAACCAAAATTCTGAATTTTCCTTCATAGAGAATTTCAAAAAATTCAGGTTTCATTCCAAATCAAAATTAGGCCAAATTTCAAAAATCTCAAAATCCTTCGCAAAACAGAATTTCCACCCTCTGCCCAGCTGTAATAACACTTCCTCTCCACAGTTCAATCTCTTTGTGGACACAGTGAATGTGCTGTGTGTAATTAAATTAACTGAATTCATTTAGTGACCTACCTGTGGATAGCCATAGCTAAATGTTTCCTTTAATAGATTCTCCTGCTCCGGTCTGTAAGGAGCGCCTGATACAAGAGATGTTGCATTTAAAGTGATGTGGCTGCTTTCAGTGTATCTGGACATATTTTCTGTGCTTCCTTCTGCTCATTCTGAAAAAAAAAGTGGGCTCGATCCTGAGGTAACACAAATTGCTGTGGCTTCTTCAGTTTACCCCGGCTGGGGGCCAGACCGAGGATCTTTATTTCTAGTTTTTCTGCTTCTTCTACTTACTCCCCCATCCGAAGACACTTTCTTCATTTTCTGGCATTATTTATTAACTGTATTTCAGCAGCAGCCCACCGCACTGTCAACGCACACAAAGAGGAAGACATAGTCTATGCCCTGAAGAGTTCACAGTTGCAGCATACAAAAGATGGGGGGAGAGGAATAGCACATAGCATCCAATTATGGGCATTTTATCCCACAGCATCCCGGGGATTATAACCTCAGCTGAGGATTCTGCACAAAAGGCCTGATTCAGGAATGCATGTAAAGTTAAGCATGCGTTTAAATTCCATTGACGTATGTGAGTGCGCAACTACACCGTCAACTGTGTTAAGCAGGATAATCTCAATGTTTTAACCCCTGAGTAAGTGAGGGAAGAGCACTGTGCAAGGCCATGAGAGAACAGGCCAGGCCCGCTGAGGATGGTCCTACATCTTCTAACTGGCCTAGTAGCAAAGGGGAGACAGAGGCACAAAGTCCCCGCTTGGAGTTATTAGTGGCACACAGCTGATCATGCCACATCTGAAAGGATTGAGCTTTACAACATAGAAGGTCAAAACCAGGGGGCTGGACAGTTAGATCAGTCACGAGATGGGCACGGACTATCTTAGAAGATGGTTCTTGCAATCCAGTGCACTACCTGGAGGTGAGATCGAGGTTCTGTAGGGGAGTTGTCCAGATGTTGTACCTCGAGCCGAGATGGTGGCTCCATGGATTACACACATCTTTAACCAGGGGGAGATGGAGCATGCCCTGCACCTTAAGGAGAAGATTCTGCAGGGTGACTTGTCACCTGATGCCAGGAAGAACAATGTTGGCCAGGACCAGCAGCCAGGTGCCATGGAACCTGTTGTTATAGGCATGGCTTCATTCCGCTGAGTATCTACTCGTCATGTGTGAACAGACCTGAGCCATTCCGGGGAGCAATACTCCGCTGCAGAATGGCACAAGGCAAGCCCAGAGTGTCTTAGTGTCTGCACACTGGCTTCCCAAGTAGAACCAGCTACTTTGCTGGTCAGGTTGTTTCTTGCCTTTATTTTCAATGACGCATTGGTAAGGTGTTCCTTGAAAGTCAAGGCATGGTCCAGTGTAACACCTAGAGACACAGGCTTTGGGCCATGGTCCGGCCTGTGTCCATTCAGAAAGATGTGGAGCTCTTTGTTGGCCTTTGTCTGGTACAGATGGAAGCAGCTGGAAACTATTGTTCTGAAATTAGCTTTAAGTCTCCATCTTTTACAATAGTGGGCCATCTCTCCTGTCGGCACTCGGGATCTCTGACTCCAGTGAGACATGCTGGAGCACATGCTTAAGAGCTTTCCTGAACAGTGGCCCTTGTGAAGAAAAACATGCATGTGCCCAGTGATAGAGAAAGAAACAGAATATAGATTACCCGGTGTGAAATCCTAGCCCTGCTCTAGTCAATGGGAGTTTTGCCATTGACTTCTCTGGAGCCAAGATTAGACTCTTAGAAACATAATTTCTCCTAAACTGACAATTACTTGGGTTCTCCAGGAGCAGTTAGCACCCGTGACATGGGCACACATTTCTAGTAGCCAGGATTCTAAAATGCCAATGCTTTCCTTTTCCAGTTTTGATCTGGCCCCTTCCTCAGTATCTATTATTTATTCCCTTCGCCAGACAGGAAACGGCTCGGATTGGAGCTGAAGGAGGTGGTTGTGGGGCTGAGATTAAGCAAAGCACAAAGGTGAGTTCACAGAGGCGGCAGCAGAGTTGCTATACGGAGGCGCGGGTGGGGAGTGGCTCCAATAATCACTAACAATATATGTTTGCTTTACTTAAAAAACATACAGATTTTTCTCTCCAGTTCTGGGCAGGGGAAAAGGTTAATGAATTCCTTCAGAGCAAAGAGATTTTTTTAGCGCTCTCTGTGAAAAGGAGGTCGGGAATCAATGCTGTCGGTGGGGCAGCAAGGCCAGGTTTCAAAATGTCTGCAAAAAATAATAGATTAAGAAGCAGAAAAAAGAGGTAAACTAAACAAACCGGGTGGGGATGACAATTACTCGGCTCCACATGAAGAATATTGAATTATTGTCTATAATTCGGGTTACAGAACCTAAATTAGGGCCTCCAGACTCAAAACTGCTGCATTGTGTGAGGGTACATCCAGGGTCAAATGCTCCTTTGGTTTGCTCATTATTTGCTCTGATACTAGGCTGTCATTAGCAGCAGCAGGGCTGAACAAAGCTGCATTACAAAGGCAGTACACATCAATGGTGCTAATTAATTGGATTAATGGAAGGGCAGCACAAATTAGGTCTGGCTTGGATAATTTCAATGAAAACTGAATACCAATCCCCAAAGTCATTGGAATATGGATGAGGCAAATTGAGTTAAAATAGAGGAGATTGCTGCATTCATTAGCCCGCCCACCCTCTGAAGTAGTTGTTTAATATGCAAACTATTAATATGCAAATCAGCACAAATGAAAAAAGTACAATTTTTTTTAACTCTGCCGAACACAGGCAGCTGCCGGGTGTGCAAGAACCATGCATCCCCGTGCTGGTGGAGGATGGGATTGCGGAGGAGAGGTGCTTTTATGTCAGAGTCATTTCAAACAACCCGCCTTGTTCTCAGCTCCTGGAACATGATTCCCGGCCTGGAATGAACTGAAAGATTAACCGGGGGAAACGATTCCTCCCCAAAAACCTTCCTGCCCAAATCTCACCGATCGGATTCCAGGGGAATTCTGACTTTCTAACCACGGGACCTACCCGCATCCTCCTGTTTCGAATTGGGTGGCAAGCCCAGGCGCCCACGTGGCTGACGCTTTCAATTGGCATGTCTCAGCACAGCCAGGGGGTCGACAAGAACTGGAGATATAGGCAGCATAGTTGTAGCTGTATCGGTCCCAGGATATTAGAGAGACAAGCTGGGCGAGGGGATCTCTTT
Source organism: Macrochelys suwanniensis (assembly GCA_033296515.1). Classification (NCBI taxonomy): domain Eukaryota; kingdom Metazoa; phylum Chordata; order Testudines; family Chelydridae; genus Macrochelys; species Macrochelys suwanniensis. The sequence continues at coordinate 1,675,770 of CM065789.1, read as the reverse complement.
TACTGGACAAGCTTCTGTTGGAGAGAGAGAAAGAGAGAGAGAGACACACACAAGCTTTCACAGAGGAGCTCTGTGCGTCTCGAAAGCTCGTCTCTCTCACCAACAGAAGTTGATCCAGTAAAAGCTATTACCTCACCCACCTTGTCTCTCTAAGAACCGGAGATGTCACATAGGAACCCCATGGCCTACCCCGCTGATTCGGGGCACAGCAGATCAGCTCTGAAAGACTCATGGGCACCGCTCCACAGATGGAAGGACACTGGGTATAACGCAGGGCCTAGAATAACAGCGCTACCCCTCTGTGTTTATATATGTGAATTTCACCAGCAGTGCTAGTTTGAATATCAAGATTTGCGGCAGCTGAGTCGCACAGTCTGACCGCGGTGTCCCTTACACTCGTCGTGTATGGGTGTAATTCCTCGGAGGTTGGCCACTAACTCCTGACTTTAACATACTTGAAAATATTTTAAAAGAAATGTAGTGTACCCAAGGGATGGTTACGAGGTGACTTGATCTCAGTCTATAAAGCACCTACCCGAAGAAAAGACTTCTAATAGTTCAGGGCTCCTGAATCTAGCAAAGGCAGAAAAAGATCCAGTGGCTGGAAGCTGAAGACAGACAAATTTGCACTAGAAATAAGGTGGAAATTTCTAACAGTGAGGGTCATTAACCATTCGAACAACCTCCGTAGGGATGTGACTGGTTCTCCTTCATTTGGGGTCTTTACATCTAGATAGGATGAGTTTCACTGAAACCAGCGGGGCTCCTTATGGAGTATGGGGCTACCCAGCATGAGCAAGGTACCGGACATTGGGCTGCAGGGGGATTTCCCAGGGGATGTCTCCAGTGAGAATGAAGGGTTGATGGAATCCCCACAAGGGATGAATTCCTCTGACATGTCACTCACTGCCATTGCAGGGCCATTGTGATGTGCTGAAAGATACCCGGCTTTCATTCCACTCGACCACAAAGAGATGTGACCCTGGAACTGACATGATTCATCGTTATTTACTACTTGTGTTACCACAGCACCTAGGAGCCCAGGTTATGGACCAGACCACGGTGCTAGGCGCTGTACATCCGTCAGGTGAAAGGCCCCCTCTCCTACTGCCAGTCGACTGAGTTAGTTGGCTCCTCCTCTAAAGCCTGTGGTTCAGCTCCCTGTCAGTGGCTCCTACTCTGTGCTGCTTTGGTCAGGTCCAGCTAATGCTTCCAAACCGTCTTTGCTATGGAGGGCAGCGCACGCCACAGCTGGGGCACGAGGAGGCTGAACAAGGCAAGCGTTTCCGTTGATCTCATTTCTGAACACGAGTTGAAGACGTTTGTGCTCCAATTGCAGGTCTCTGTGCGAGATCCTGCCCCGGGCTCTTGCCTAGCTCTCCACGGAGGTTTCTTTGCATTTCTGCGCTGCGCTTCCTTCCACGTGCCACATGCCCCCACCTGCACCACAACGCCCATAAACACCAGGAAGGTCACAGACGATTGCTCTGACTTGGACAACCACAAACAGCGTGAAAATCAAGGGCAGCCAAACAGCTGCTGAGCCAAGAACCCAGCAGAGCCAGCCCATTGTGTTAAGATTTCCATTGGGTTGTCTTCACCCCCTTGAATGTGCTTGTGGGGACTCTTCAATGCAGCAGAAAAAGGCAGAGCTCGAGCCAGAGGCTGGAAGTTTAAGACAGGGAAGTTCAGACTGGAAATAAGAGGCAGCCTTTGCACAGCGAGCGCTGCTGGGAAATTCCTCATGGTACGGAGACTTTACGTGGATGTTTTTCTCCAAGGTCTCATTCAACCACCAGTGCCTGTGCTGAGCGCAGGAGTCACTGGGGGAGGTTTTCTGACGTGTGTTCTGCCAGAGGTCAGATTGGATAGTCACAATAATCTCTTACACTCGAGGAGTCTGTGCCTCAGTCATTACTGCTTTGCTCTCTCCTCTCCGCAGTTAACGGAAGTACATTGGCTCTGTTGTGTCAGGATTTTCTTTCCGTTTTCAGGCCACAGTTCCTTGGCTCTGTAAGGGAAGAGTTACACTGTGGCAAAACTGGCCGTGTGTTTCTCCTCCCGCCCCCTCTCCCTCCACCTCCATTCCAGCTGCCCATGAATGTTCGGGAGACGAGAGGAGAGAACTGACTTGACCAGATGGGAAATTCCAAGTCCGTGCAGAGACGTAAAGCTTCAAAGAAGATGGGTCCCAGCCTCAAGGCAAACACGGCCACATGTTTCCAATCAGAGTGCAGAGAAGATCTTCCCGAACGATTGGCCCGGCCTCCTCGGACAGCTCCGGGCCCAGGCGGTGCCAGCCGGACTCTCCAGAACTTACATTTACAAGTGTAGCCAAGAACCCTGGATCAGTGATGGAGGCCACGGCACACTGGGCCTACTCAGTACTCACTGTGAACATCACTCACAGCACTAGCCGTGCCCAGACAAGCTTCCCCCCCCCGCCAACACAGTAATGCACCTCAGCCCTCGGAGGAGTTCAGGCTCCATGACCCAGCTCTCAGCTCCTTCTCTGAAGCATACACTGCACTTTGGTTCATAATTGCACTTCCAGGCCCATTGCCGGTCGGCAGGAGCACATTCCTCACCTGACCCGCAGACGTTTGAGCAGCGTGGGCTTGATTCTGCTCTCCATGGCGGCCAAAGGGATGTACACCCACCGTTCGGATTTGACAGCATTTTATGCTGACACAAGGTGCAGGGCAAGGCAGAATCAGTCTCCTTGGGTCCACAGGTTGCAGCCAGACATGTCAGACCAGCTCAGCCCATCCCTGATGGGAAGGAGAGTGTCTCACAGCCTCGCTCTAGCCCTGCCGGGGGCAATCAGCTGCCCAGCTTTGTCCCCTCTGATCGCAGCCGGATGCACTCAAGAAGCAAACTAGCCCGTCACTTTGCTTTGGCTGAAGTCTCCCCCGCTGTTCCCTTTCCTCCGTCGCTACCCAGAACATGCAGCTTGCCTTGAGAAATCGTTCCACTCCAACTGCTCAGAACACACTAAATGAGATTACCAGGCTCTGCTTTCACCGTATTCCCAGACACTTCATTTACAATTCTGTACTTTACTGTTTAACACTATTGGTTCCTCCTCTTTGTGCAGATTGGGTTTTGAGAATATCTAAACAGGGGGCATATGGCCTTGTATTACACACAGAGAGGGAGCGCGCCGGACTTTTCTTCTAACACACGTTACACATGATTATTGTACGCTCATTTAGTGCAAAAGCGACGTGCTTTACTTTCTGATCAAATCCGTTATTCCCTCTGTAATGGAGACATTCATTACCCAGGGCGGGGCTTTGCATGGGGCTTTTCATCCTTCCATTTTCCCTAGTTTATCATCGTCTGTTGCTTGACTAAAGCTGAGGCTGTTTCAGGTGTGAATGCCCCTCCCGCCGCCCCTAGCCAGCTCACACGTACCGCTGGAGTCTTCAGTAAAGACATTGCCGGCAATGTGAAGGGATGAGAGCTGCCAGGTGGGAAGGGTTTCTGCAAAGACCTGCACACCATGGAGAGGGTCTTCACTCAGATGGCTGCCGTGGGGACAGACCTGGGGGCCCATGTCTGGATCCAGCGGTCCCCAAGGCCCAGCACATGCAGGCTGTGGCTGCTGTTCCACATGCTAGAAATCAGGACTAATCCCCCCGGGGCGACTGAGATCAGACCGAGGATATGTCTGCACAGTCGCTCGCCAGCTGGAGGATCAATCTGAGAATTCACGGCCAACGTGGCGGCTCATCTTTCGGGAGGTCAGGGACATTTCCTTTGTGGCTACTTTATTTGTGTTTATTGACAAACCCCAGAAGGGGCGGCCTATCCGGGGCTCCCCCAGAGAACAGAGCCTCTTAAGAGCGGCCTGACGTGCTGAAACACCAGCTGCTGCAGAGCAGAGGCCTGAGTGAGTGCTGGGGCCCAGGCTGAGGACTAAGAGGTGCTGGAGCAAAGGAACCCCAGTGACCAGGAGTATCACAGCTAGGAATCATACGTTCTAAAATAAATGTTCTTCCCTTTGTAACTAGCAGAACCTCACCTTATGGCCTCTGAAATTGTTTTAAAATCTAACATGCATTTTACCAGCGCTGCTCCTTGTTCACTGGGCTGAGGCCCAAATCCTGCAGATATTCACTAACACTGATAGCCGCACAAGGGAGTCGTGCCCTGGCACCCAGTGTCTGCAGTTACTCACCCACTGCAATGTTTGCAGGAGCAGGGCCTCATTCTGGAAACTGGTCACTGACCAGGCTATGTCATTGCTGGTTCTCCCACGCTGCAACGTGTGTGTCGCAAACCCTGCCAAGGACACCAGGCAAAAGCAAAACAGTTTTCACTGGAGATGCAAAAATAAAAATAAAAAATGAATTAATAAATGTTTGACCCAAACTCTGGAATGGCTGTTTAATTGTATCTCCGGCCATTTAACTTGTGAATGTGACACCAAAAAGTCGAAGACCTATCTTGCAACACAGCGTGTTTTGCATCCAAAGCACCTATACAAAGTGCATGTCCCATCTCCAGTGGCTGCTCTCCACCTTAAAACAGGTCACTGGCTGGGTCTTCAGCTAGAGTTCCTGCAGGCTATGCAAAGAAATTAGAGAAGGCAAAGGCCCATTAGTTGATATTGTCTCTCCTTCTGCCAAGTGTAGTGCTGTTCTGCTTAGATCCCATGCCCCCGTGCTTTGTGCAGTACAGTATTACATGTTCCAAAGGATGAGGGTTCTTCCACTGCCTTCTAGAGATTAATACAGTGCCTAACAGATTTTACTGCCAGGATGTCTTTTTCTCCGGTTCTGCATTATGGACTCTATAGTAGGTGCCAAGAAATCTTCTGCTGTTTATCATCATCTAGACTCTTTGGTAGACTGGTTAAAACAGAACAAACTGTTGGAATTATTGAACATGATGAAGTAACATGTAAGAGCAGCTAAACATGAACTAACATGTTTGTCTTGTCCAAGAGCATCTTTTCCTAGGAGTCTGATTTCCCGGTGTTCCATTGTTAGCTATAGAATATGTAACCGCAGGTTGTATGCAGTATGCCTGGGTGGGATTGCTCCTGGTTGATCTAGCCACAGTATGACTATGTGGTGTAAACCTGCCACGTTCATTTAGCTGCTCCTACTGTGGGCAGCAGGCTTCAGTCGGACCTTCAGAAAGCAGGTTCTCCATAGCTTTTCAAGCAATCCTCACTGCAGTAAAACGGAAGCAAAACACCAGGCCTCTCCTATAACACACTGTTATCAAGACTGTAACGGGCCTTTCTCAATTAGAGTGAAATTAGCGCCTCTCTCAGAAACGTGCCTGTCGCATGGCAGTTCTGTCCTTGGAGAATGTATTTGGTTTGTTTCTGTGTGCATAAGATGACATTCCTGCATCCCTACCAGACATGCAGAGGCTCCTTGCTCTTGTCACCCTGTAACAGCTTCCTGGATTAATGATTCTGCAAAGGGCTAATTCTTAAGAGGGCAATGTCTTTTGCAGGCGGTATTGATCTTTGTCAACTTTCTCTTGGAAGAAAGAAAATATTGGCTTATTTACAAAAGGTAGCTTTTTGCTCCTGGCAAGCCAGCAAGATTCACTGCTCCACGCATCCCTCAGAAATTGGATGGGCTAAGTGCAGTTCTTGGAATGTCAAAATGAAAGTCCCCCAAGTTCACAAAGCCTAATGAAGCAGACACAATATAATGCACCAGAGCAGGTGTTAGCACCAGAACAATGAACAGAGGGGCCTATGTAGCAGCACAGAGTTCATGAAGCAAGAGGAGCACAGCCAGAGATACCGTTAGGGGAGTTGTGTGGGAACCAGACTTGCCATCTCACAGGAAATTCTGACATTTCAAAATTTGGTTTTGTTCTGATCCGTAAGGGGACATCGAATTTTGAGATTTCCTACGAAATGGAATATTCAAAAATGTTCATTTTGGTTTGATTGAAACATTTCATTTCGATTTTGACTTCATTTGATATGATAATTTATCATATAAACTGAAATTCGCAGGGACGTTGCGTTTCAAAGTGAAGAATTGAAACATTCTGCTCTGGCAATGTTGACATGGATCATTCTAACATCAACGCAGGTTTTTTTTCTAAACAAACAAACTTTCATCAAAATCAGCATGTTCCCCCGGCAGGTTTTGACGAAATGGCATTTTCTAACCGAAAAGCGCTCCTTTGGAAAACTTTCACCCAGCGTGTAAGGGAGGTAGGCGCAGGATAAAATGGGACAGTTCTTGCCATTCTCATCCTTCCCACCGCAGGGTGTCCACCACCTATCAGAAACTCTAGACATCCAAGGGCCGGATCCTGCAAACACCAGCACGTAACTTTACTCATGGAAGCAATACCATTAAAATGTCATAGCTGCAGAGCCAGGATCGGGCCCCAAGACTCTGATGGTCCATCACTGACCATGCCTGTTTATTCTCTCCTTAGCAGGTGACAAATCTACATCTTCGCCACCCAGCCTTCCTCAGAGAAGACTGTGACTAGCAATGCCTGGGAATGCAGAGTGTCTAACATTGCAAACTACCCTGCTGTGCAGCAAGCAGAGACCCACAATATTTATACGTGACTAAGTGAAAGAAATGGAGAGGTGGATCCCAGAACATTCTAGGAATACAAAAAGGAAAAGCAGTTTTCAACTAAAAATTGAGTTTAAGGGGAAAAGCTGATTATGCACCAAATTATAGTGAACTCAAGAAAATATCTATTCTTGATGATAAAGTAATAGGGAAATACCTGACTGCAATCTGCCACTTTCATGGAGCGCGTGGGCTAAAGAGGAGACACTGAGACATACAAGGCCTAGTTTCTTGGTGGCACCATTTATTTCTAGTGGGTGTAAAGCACTACCAGCCAGCGTAAGTGGAAAGTTTGTATTTGGTAGCAGTTCATCTGTGCTCAGCACAGGCGTGAGGGAACAAAGAATCAGGCCATTGCATTACTGTATCATAAGGACAGATGAGAGACAGCCACAGTTTTGATCAATTAACATCTTGGCATGTGTACAGGGAAAGGCCACATGCGGTTTGCAGGGTTTTTCTGGTTATTTTTAAACAGACTTTCCTGTGCATACAAGCAGTGTGATGTGCCTGGTAACATTTCGGAGCAAATGGGGGAAAGGAGGAGGGCTCTGAAGCGGCAGGAGGTCATTTTCCAAAGCAGACTCCCCAGTGCGTTTTCCCAGTGCATTTCTGAGCTATGCTCAGAGGAAATCCCAACCTTAGAATGAATAGTGGGCTTGTGGGTGGTGTTTATTCGCTGAAATAAGTCATGCCCTGGGGGGTAGCTTAGTGGCAATATCAGCTTGTGCACTGACCTGCCAGCCAACACTGGGAAATGCTAAAATCACGTCACCAGCTTTCTTGACAAACCTCGCCGAATTCTCAGCACAATAGGCTGCAGGCAGACACAGAATTAAGGAGAAATTATTGATGTTATCATTATTACCGAGTTCAGGGCTGTGCTGCCAAGCATTAAATTGGCCCAATTATTGATATCTTTCATTTCTGACAAAAAGCAACCTCGATGTATCTGTCAAATATATCAAAGTGCCTGAGTCCGTTTCCCTTTGGCGTATCTTCATTTTGTTCCTGAATGCAGGTTACAGCTCAAGTTTATCAGCATGGGAAGGGCTCCCTTGGAATCCTGTATTTAGCACCATGCTAGACAAATAATATTACACACTAAAAAAAAAACCACCAACCCTAAAAAGCTATTACACCCACTAACTCCTGCTGTGCAGAAGGTGCCAAATCAGATTACAGCACACAGTTGCCACATTATCCTGTCTCGACTTCACTAACGCTCATTAAGCTTCTAAAATCCTTTTTATGGTGTTTATAACACCTCCAGAGGAGTTTACTGTGTAAATATTATTCTACCATTAAATCCTGCAACAAGGCAACCGTCAACAAGTGGAATCTGTAATGGGCCTGCCGAGAGGCCTCTGCTTGCAGGCTAAAAAGCCTGTGAAGTGAGGCCAATGAAAGCAGCCAAGAACACAGTACGGAGTGATAAAGCACTTCATTTTGATGCTTTAAATCTCCTACCACTTGGGCCTGCTTAATGTAACAGGCCCACTGAGACATTAGATTTGGGCCTAGAGTCAAATAAGCTACAGGGAGCCACTTACTGAAAGAACCCTTCCATAGACAGCAGGCACTAGCAGTTTAACCCAGTTAATCTAGTGTTGAATCTTCGCGGGTTAATGGCTCTTCGCTGACAAAAGGCCAGGATCACGTCCCATCAAGACGGCAGACACCCAAATTTACTGCAGTGCTGAGTCTTCCTTATAGTTAAAGAATATATGTGCTCGGTGTGTCTCTGCAATGTAGTAAAAAACCAGCAAGTGTTCGCTCCCTCTCCCTATACAGATATTTACACTGGGACCAGGTTTCAATATAAAGGCATGCTCTTTCTTTGAAGCGTTTTAATTCATGCCATGTGCCTGCATGTTATGCACACACATTTATTTACCAACCTTGTTTTGTAAGGATATTGAAAGTACAATCCCTGTCTCTGGGCAGGGGATCTCTGAGAGGTCTGGGAAGCCAGAAGGATTAATAATTCCAGCAAGCAGACACATCCCCAGCGCCTTCCCCCACCTCCTCACTGGGAACATTGTCAAGTGCTGAAGTCTGTCTCCCAGCCCCTACTCCAGGATTTGCAAACCAGCTGAGAACAAAGAAAACCAAAAAGGCGAAGAGCCTCTGGAAAAGAATAAAAACCCAACAGAAGGGGAAATCTCAGCAATGGGAGGAAAGGAGACTCCCTGAAGATACTGCAGAGTTGGCAAGTGTCAAAATATCAACAGCTGTTCCTGGAAGGAATACAAACTATACACAGTCACAATGTATGCTATCTGTAAGGACCCCCCACTCCCCGGCATTTTCCAAGCTAAACTGACAGCACGTAATGTATGACACGGCCTGGCCCAGGGCAGAATGGGGCTTTGGGTGAAAGTGGCTTTCAGACGTGATCGGGTACTGAGCGGCCTGTCCAAATTCACTGCCCATAGTGACTCACTCCTCACAGGTCATGGTGATAGTAACCTGGCGTGGAACTAGGATGGGGTGCTTGATTCCTGCTGTGTCACTTCTTAGCCAGAACGAAGGAAGGAGCCCGCTGTAGGAAATGTAAAACATCTTCCCAACAACACCTGTTGGGAAGCCTTCACCGGTACCCACTGTAACAGCACTCTCTCTTTCCATGCCAGTGAGCCATTGGGAAGCAGACAGCATCTCCTGACATCCAGCGCCTTGGAGCCTGGCAAACTGCCCTTCAGTAAAAAAGATGACCAAGTTTGGAAATGTTTCTAAATAATTTTTACCATATGTGTTTCCTGGTCCGTTATCAGTGTCTGCATCCAAGAGACAGGATTCCTCGGGAGAAATTCTAGCCCAGTTTCAGGAGCCTCTGGAAACTGTGAGCCATACGCTGGCCGCCTAAGCAGTGAGCACAGAGTAAGGCTAAGTGCAGTTTAGGCTCTTTTTTTGCTTTCTTTCTTATAGCAAACTTTCTGGTGTTTAGCTTGTGATAAAAACCCTCTTGTGACCAAGGAGCAGGACCGAGAAACATCCATGTGGATGGCTGCCGATTCCAGCAGTGCGGAGGACAGAAGTTCGGATTGGCAAAGGATTTGGAGATTTGGCTTCATTCCAAATTGAAATTAAAACAAGAATTTCAGGGTTCTCTAGGAAGGAAAGTTATGCGAAATTGTTTTGGTTGAAATCAAAACATTTTGCTTTGCTTTTGACTGTTAATTTGCTATCTCATTATAAACATAATACTTTAAAAATTTCAAAACAAAAAATCAAAATGTTTGCTTCCAAAAATGCCAAAATGAGATATTTCAATATTGTTAGAGCTTTTTCTCCCTGGTTTTCTTCTTAAATGAAATTCTAGCAAAATCAACCTGCTTTCCTGATGCATTTTGATTCCAGTGAAATATGGGTCCGTCCGGCAACGTTTCCCTGACTAGCTTTACTGGGGATTTAAAGAGGAGCTTTCCTGCTGGACGAGTCTGTATGACCATCAGGCTACAATTGACACCACATGCTCTTCAGTTTCACTCACCCTCCCACCTTTTCCCCTTGCTCTGCTGGGCTGTTTGTGCCCTTCCCTTCACCACTGGGCTGCTGCTCTCCCACTGATGTCAGCATGAAGCCAGTGTGAAGTAGCCCTAATTTCCATGACAACAGAACAAAACAGCTGAGAACACCCCACCTGCCTGGAAGCCTCTGGGAGGAGAATCCTCTCACCATGATGATGGGCCCATACACCTCCCACACACCCCCACTCTACAGAAAAATCTGGGGGCGGGGGGGTCAGGCCCCAATCTCCAGGGGGCGGGGGGGGTCAGCCCCCAATCTCCGGCAGCTCAGCTCAGTTGGACAGACTGCCCGAGCAAGGAGGGCCTTAGGGGCACTGGAGGCTGGGAAAGGGCTCGGGTGATTTAGCCATCAGGAATAGGCTAGGAAGGGGTAGATGAGGAGGAAGCAACAGCACAGTCTAGACATGGCTGTGATGGGAAGGGACTGGGGAAAGACCCCGGCCCCGGCTAAAAAACACAGGCTGCTATTCCAGAACCCGTGCTGTGTAACTTAACAGCTACGTCCTCCACATATTGATTAGCTTCATCAGCTTCAACTACTGGCTCAGTGTTCTGCAAAATCACGAGCAAGGTGGAGCAAGACATTAACATGGAAATGTGAAGAGTGCATGCCACGTTGCGTTGAAACATACACACACAACTGCCCTGCCCCACACATGGCTTTTTGCAAAGAAAGTGACCGTAAACAGGCTGTGCTATGAACTACAAAACACAACCAGTTACACTGGCTCCTGCGTAGTCCAGGTAAAATGGCACAGACTTTAGTGGGGAAGGGAAAGCATTCAGAGCAACTGACAGGAACTACGGCCCTACGCTGAGTTTTGGGCACTAACTAGCCTGCCGGCAGCCAGGGAAGCCCACAGCCGCTGGGGCCTGTTGGATTCATCCCAGCTCTTGGGCACCCAAATACCAGCAATGCTCATTAAGAACAAAGCTGTAGAGATTCAAGGCAAAGCCTTTACGGGCGACGACCACCAGTGTGACTCTGTTTGCGTTAATGACTAGACCGCTAGGAGGGATGCGAGTGTCTGAGTTCCATTTCTGAGACGATTCAATGTCAGTCTTACACACACACACCATGACTTTGTGTAATTGCAAAATTGGGGAAATGGAATCAGGCTCTGAACCCAATAGTGCCCATGGACCTACACAACTCTTAGATCCCCCAGGGACTTCTGGCCGCGAGCTGTAAATGAGCACCCTGCTGCCTAGGGGAAGTTCAGAAACCGGGAGATTAGAGATCAGCAGCCATTGCTTAGCTTATTCCAGCAGGAAGAACCATCATCTTGGGGACAGATGTCCTGAGTGAAGTTCAGGAGTTCAAAAGGCAAGTCCTTGTTGCTTTGCTATCTGGTATGGTAAAGGCCACATCAATCCCAGTAAAAATTGGAAGGAGCCGGTTGGAGGCTGGAGAGCGCTTGCTTGTCAGCTGCCTTTGTGGACCCTGTGTCCTGAAGGAAGCTCTTTTAGACACGCATCTGAAAAGGACCAAGTTTTGCACAATGTGGTTTGGGGCTCTGAATACTCAGACCGGAGCGGCCAGTGTGTGAGAAAACAAACGGAGCTCTGATGGCATTACAAAGCTCATAGGGCTCCAATTAAAAGAGTTTCCATCAAAAGGCAGCCTTGGACAGGGCTCCCAATTATCCTGACAGGGAGACAGAGGTTTAATGGGCACCACCACTTTTAACAAAAGTCTGCATGCTGGTGCTGACAAAATCCCATTCAGGCTGGTTTTCTAAGGCGGCGAGGGAGCCGAGTTTGGGAACGCTTCCACGCCTGGCGCAGAGGGTGTGAATTCTACCAGGAGGGCTCGGCTGGATGGGCTCCTTTCGTAGCTCCAGTGCAAAGAGTTTCTCTGTCTAAATGCTTCTCCCCTCCCCCTAAAGCCCCTTCCTCCTGCCCCTGCCCATTCTGGGCTGAGTGTTATACGGATGTGTAACCACAAAGCTGTTATCTGGAAGGCTGATGCTCGCAAGACACCTGCAGTCTCTAATTTCCCATGGCCACAAGCCCCGTTATTCTTCCAGGGCAACTGTTACGCTGAAATAAATGTGTTAGTCTCTAAGGTGCCACAGGTGTTTTTCTTGTTTTCTTTGTGCTGACACAGGCTAACACGGCTACTACACTGAAACGTGTTCTTCACAGAGACTCCTGGTGGACGTTGCAGAGGCCTGATAAAAGCCGCTTGCTGAACGGGTCTCCTCTGCCCTGGGCCCGCTTTTGCTCTTGCAATATCACGTTTTCCAGCTCAGCCTCCGGGTGGTTGGGGGAGCTTTTCTGAGCCTCTTTGGAGACCATACCAGTGAAGCACCAGCTGATGTCAGCAGTACCCAGGCCATTTCTTTCGCCATTTGTCTGAGGGAATCGGCTGGGCGGCGCTGTCCCTTTAAATGCTCAGACAGCAGAATAGGCTCCCCATGAGTCATTCGTCAGGAATGTGGGAGTTCTCACATTACTCCGCTTTAAAAGCCTTTTAATTCCAGTTTGGTGATGAATGGGCCAGGCCCCTGAAATGAAATGTTCGGAGGTTCAGTGTACCAGGCCTCCTGCTTGTAATTATTTTTGTACAGAATATGTCAAGTGTCGTGCTTCACAAGAACTCGTTTAGCATGCAAACATTTTGTGATTAAGTGAGGCTTACTTAATTAAGCACTTTGTAATGACTCTTAAACCAAAGAGTAGTGGATTAGTGCGTCCTATTTGTGTCTATCAAGTTAAAGGCTCAGTAATAACAGGTTGCTGCAGACAATTAGGGTGAGAATACAAAGTGGATGAAGGGAAAATCAGCAGCCACTGGGAGCCCAGCCACTTACAAATGTCCTGATTTAAAGCAGCCTCAGCTGAGACAATGTGAATTTGCTTCTTGCATCTGCTACAGCCCCACAGCCTGTGCAAACCCAGCCGTTTGTTGTTACCTTCCTTGTTCAACCGCAAGGGAACGCTTGAAGGCGGCCACAGCAACCAGGAGGCTGAGTTGTTCTACTGGGTGGGTGGGTGGGTGGGGTTTATTCCCAGAGCACAATTCCCTGCAAAACAAAGATCCCTGGGGCTTGTAATGACCAAGGCAGAAACTGTTCGTTCAGGGGTGACTCATGGGTAGCTCTGGGATGTAGATCTTGGCTGCCTTCTTCGTAAATGCAGGGGCAGGGCCCTACAGGTCCCAGCATGCATTGCTGCACCTGGGCCCAAGCAGCAGAAGGCTGCAGCTGAGAATGAAGGGAGAAAGCAGAGGTGCGTGTCAGCGCCAGCGCAGCTCGCCCAGGGGTAGCTATGGCGGTGGCCAGGAGCGTGGAGGATTCTCTAGCCCGGCACCAGGCTTGCTCCAATGTAGTGCTGCCACCGTGGTTCTCCTCAGCAAGGAATTATGGGTCAAGAGTTGCCAGAGTGGGCCCAGCCCTGTAGCCTTCGGGAGCCAAGTTTTCATGTGAAGGGAGCTGCGATGTGCTCCCGTTTCTACCAGCTGGAGGGGGCTCCTCAGGCTCCCGGCAACACAGCACCAAGCCGGGGCCCCTCTCCAGTAACGTAACTGAACCTAGCAGGCCAAATTCACCCTCTCGGTTCATCTACAGGAAGGGACACCAGGGGCAGATTTGGCAGTTCGGTGTTTTCAGAGCTCCCATTGAGCAGCACCTGAACCCGGGTCTGTCATGAGATACTGATACCCTTGTGTACATTGTAAGGTTGCAAGGCCTCTGCCAGAGCTTCTGGCCAGCGTGGAAAGGTAAAGCCTTTGCAAACAGTCCCTGCTAGTCGCTTTCAGATCGACCCTAGGCCCAATTCTGGAGCTGATTAGCTTGGAGGATGACGAGCAGGGTGATTGTCAATTCTAACGCTTCCCATCACCAGTAGGACAAGCTCAGTAGCTGGCCAGCTCCTTGGGCCTTACATCCCACGCGGGAGCTCACTGATTTGCTATCAGACAGTCACAGGTACCCAAAATTACAGGACACACGTGTCCCTGGAGCGCTCAGAGTGAAGGAAACCAGCAATGTGAGGTTTGTGTTAAAATTAGTCCGATTCTTTTAGCAGCCCTCTCATGCATCAGCCAGCTGAGCCTAAGGAGCAATAGCAGATTGTACCAAGAGAAACACAAAGTGCGCTCTCAGAAGGGCTAACCATCCATAGGCACGGAGGCACCATACAGATGCCACAAGACATTCAGAGGCCATCATAACTGTGAACGAGAAGCACAAGTGGACTGAGATGGCTCCAGTGTAGCGGCAATGAACATTTCCACTTGTCACAGTTCATAGGACCTTATCTCCTGTTGCGGCGTCCTTCCCAGTACTTTGTTCTGCTCTCACTCTGTCCCGTGGCCTCCGGCCAGACAAATCCCTGCCAGCCTCTCTCCACCCTCAGGCTTCTTCTCAAACTGCAGGTGCTTGCAGGTTTCTAGGGTACATCGGCTGTTCTCTCTGGCACGGCGCTTTGTGAGGCACCATCTGAAATCACACCCAGGAATTTGCAAGTGCAGATGAGCCCAGCCCAGAACCTGGGGTCCTACCGTGCCCACACTTTGTGCTGGAGCAGAGGATTGGGGATGGGATCCAATAGATATTTGTTTATGAATATTTACACAAGTGAAAAGGACACAGTGCCAGCTGCCTTTGGCCCCACTTTGTGTTCCCTTTCCAAGAATGTTCTAGCACCTACCAGCCACAGCTGCTGCAATGAGACGTGGCGAAGAGGCTACTTCTGAGACCGCCAGGTCGTAGACATTTTAGAGCGTGATTGATAATAACTAGGAGCACTGGAGCTGGAAGCCGCAGAAATGCTGCAGTATGGAATGGATTTGCAATGTGTTATGCAGAAGTTAAGCTTCCATTAATTCAAACAAACCAAAGAACAACCCAACCATTCCTAGGAATTGCCATCCTAGACCAGCCCACTGGTCTTTCGAGTTCAGACCTTTCTCTGACAGTAATTAGTACCAGGTACTTCAGAGGAAGGTGCAGGAAGATACTTATGGCATACATTTCTTCTAACCCACACCAATTAGAGATTGGTTTGTGCCTTGAAGCAGGAAGATTTAGATCCCAACCAAAACCCTGGGTTTTTTGCTTGTGTCTTTTGTTTTGCTTTAATGTCTATTATTATAATTCCGGATGTGCTCATTAGCCATACAGATAGATAACATTCCTAGCCACTCCAATTGTGAATGAACCCTTCTCAACATGAATTGAACTCCTCAAAGTGTATTCACAGAAACCAGTACAATGTCATGTGACCTGCACGTCCAATCAAAACTAATTCACAGAGTTGCTTTTTGAACACTCAGAACAAACTGCTCACAATCAATATTCAGGCCAAGAATTGGTCAGCAAATAATTCCTAATAACAAAGAAATCTGAGAAAATTGGAATCTTCCCTTGGACAGTCCAATGCACAAAGAGGCTCAGTTCATTCATCGAATAAACTGTTCATCGTGAATCACTTGTGCTCAGCTAGGGAATCCGAACACAGAAGCGTGTTTGAATGTCCCAGACGGCACCTCTCTCCAGAGTCTGTCAAAACACCCTGATGCAGACAGCTCACATCTGGACTCCCATTAAAATTGTGTGGCTTGAGCGTATTTCTACTCCCCAGGGGCACAAAGTTCACCCACCACTCCTCCCAAGAATCTAATGATATTTCCAGCCCAATTGCTTGACAAGGGAAGTTCAGCTAAGCAGCTGAAACAGGGCTCTGAACCTTCTGAAGTTGGCCCATCCCAAATGTATGCAGCAGTTAAAACCCAAAACAACCCCCCTGCGCTCTGCTTTACCACATTATATTACAACATCTGTATCACCAAGCCCAGAGGCAGTTCTGTGGCACGAGAAGCACAATGCCTATAATGACCAGGTAGCTTCCAGTGTGGCACTGTTCCCACCAGCCCTCCCCTGAGCCAATGCAACCACAGTGACCTCAACCCAAGGGTGGCAACCTGAGAGCCAGAGCTGAAGTTTAAAAGTTCTGGGCTTCCCAAGACCCGTACCAGTACAGGGCACTCAGAGACATGACGCAGGACGTGCTCCAGGGAGAGCAGCAACTACCCAGGGTGGCTAATCCTTAAGGAAGGCCAAGCACGATGATTGTAAATCTGTTATGGATGTGAGGACTGACATGGTATTCTTCATGTTACCTAAACAGTTTCAGATCTTGATTGTTAAATGGAGGACATTTGGGAAGAACTAATGTACTACATGTATATTGCACAGCAGATTATAGGATAGTGAATCATGACCAGTTGCATAATTGTGTATTATTTCTTTACACGAGTGTGAACGCAGTGTCAATGAACGGCCTGGCCTTTTGCTATGAGGAAGGCTGTGAAGATGAGAAGAACCCTTCCTCTGCGAATGGCCATGGGCCTTGGAAATTGCTGGAGCTCTGCACTGGGGAACTTGCAAGAGAAGCCTGTGAGTAAGAAAATCACTGAGCTGTGGCAAGGAAAGGCTGCTGTTACATCTAAACCCCATGCGCAAAGGGGTTATATCTTGCAACTAAAAGACCTAAAGATGTATCCCTCTGTGACATTAAAGAGGGCAAGCGTCTACATTAGCATTGACTTGTTTGAAGAGAAATTCCAGTGTCATATTATCACATACATTCTAATCACGGCACCAGGAGATGAACATGTTTTAAGTGTTAAATGTATTTTTTTTAAAAAGGAGAATGATTAGACATCACCCAGGAAGCTGCTGTCTTGATGATTTGATGATGCAAAATAGGATGAAGAGAAACAGCTTTGCCATGTGTGAGCCTGGGAATAATCTATGGAATAACAAACAGGGATTCAGAGCAGCTGCAGCCTCTGGGACCTGCTGCAGGAGCCAGGCCAGCCAGTGGCAGAAGGGGCTTGATAGCTGTGGGGTCAGGGGTGACCTGCAGGAGAGAGGTGAGGGTGCATTGCACTTGGTGTTGGATTTTTTGGATTATTTCAGTAAAATGGAGGGTTATCAAATGATATTGCATCCAGCTAGCATTCCTGCAGAATTCACGGCAGCTGCACCATGTGCCGTGGGTTTGGTGGCGGTAACTGTGCTTCGTAACCCGGGCTGCAGAGGACCCGGGGTATTAGTGACACATTGCCTATCAAGCCTCCTTCCCCCTCCGCTTTGGTGCAGAGGGAGAGACAGAGACCACTACCCAGCCTAGTCAGACACTAACGTTCCTTCGCTGTCTGTGCACCAAAACTGGAGTCTCTGCTTAGCTGCCTGCGGCCAGGATTGGCAGGAGCCATGATCTGCACTTGCACATTCATACGTCGAGCCCAGCAATCAACACGTGCGAGTGACCAGAAAATACCCCAGCAACAGGAAGGCAATGTAGCTGGGTCTGACGCCCGCTGCCCAGATCCAGGAGTGTGGGGACTGGCCCTGTGCACACCCTCCATGTTACAGAAGTACCAATCTGGGGATAGCTCCAATGGCGGGAGTCAAGAGAAAGGGAAAAGGAGGCCCATGTGACAGCCCTGAATGCTGGTGAGAGAGACTTCCTGGGCTGCAAAGCATTATTTCCCATGGTAACCAGCCTATCCACAAGCCCAAGAACAGCAACTTGTTTGGAAAACAAGACAGCCCTCAGCTTTCTCGCTGCCTCTCCTGGCGTGGTGAGTGGCACGCCCGTTCATCACAGCTCACACTGGGGTAACCCCCCTTCTCCTCCGCGCAGCCCATGGTGTGAGGATGAGCAGTAGCATTACTCCCCAACAATTATTCATTGAAAGGATTAGTGCAAGCAGCACATCAATCCAGGAACCAGGCTGGAGGTGAGCGGCACAGCTAGATAGACATGCATATTGCATTCAAAACCTATGTTAAAAGAGAGTTAAGGGGCAGAGTCGAACATGCCAAAGTAAAGAAATGCCAGAGTTAAGGGTGTCTGTACAACCTTAATTTGACCCCTTGTGCATATGTGTTATTTGATACAGTCTTTAACTATCTGATCACATCCTATTTTTTCCACAGGACCCCAGGCTTCTTCAGTGCACAGACTGGGTCGGGGGGGGAAGAGTGTCTATCATAGGACCCCTGCTTCATTTCTTCAGAGGTTGGAAGGTGTCTGTGGACTATTTGAAGTACTGGAAACAGGCAATTCTAGGCCCACCCAAAACTGAAGGCTTTCCTCTCCTCAACTAGGGGAGGAACCACCAAGTCCAGGCTCCAACTGATTATGGGGTAGCAAAAAGGAATGGGAGAGAGATCAAAGACTGACAATCAAGAAACTGGAAGGGGACGCTGAGCTGAATCCCCCGACAGCTCCCACTGCTCCTCAAAGGCATCTAAGGAGTCAGTGGTCACTGCCCAGAGACGTGACCTAGCAAGGGAATGGAAAGGGGCCCTACAAGCACAGAGTCCTGTCCCCTGCCCCCTCCAGCTGCTTCCTCCTCGGGTGATGGATGAACATCTTGGCCAGCGCCAGGAAGAAGCTGATGAGGGCTCGTGACGGGCCCATAGTGGGGCCACGGATGGGGGGGGCACGATCAGAAGGGTGGAGAGACGTGCAGCCACCCCAGTAGGAGGTTCTGGCAGAGCCGGAAGAGGGGCTGCCACCTAATGCACGCTACGTAGACGTGCGCCAGCGTCTCCCTCGCGCCACAGAAGGGACAGATGTCGGGCGAGTCCATGCACCGCACCAGGCTGGGAGGGTGCAGTGAATGAGGCAGGGGATTGCAGGAAGAAAACGGACAGGCTCAGGGCTAAGGCACTTAGCTGCATGCTGCCCTGGAGAACTGGGTTCTATCCCGGCCTCTGCCACAGTGTTCCTGGGCCAGGCTGGGCAAAGTCAATTCTATCGAAATGTTTCACGGCTGGGCCCTAGCGTGTGTTCCTCGTTCCTTGGGTGCCCATGTGAGCAAGCTGGGGTTTGATTGGCAGACGCGCTGAGCATGGATGGCTGTGACTGGCGTCAATGGGAGCTGTGCTTTGAATACAGCAAGTGCCAAATACTGTGAAAAATTAAGCCCCACGTGTCTCAAATCGGGCACCCAAAATTAGTGGATATTTTTTGAATTTTGACTTTAAACTCTGTGCCTCGGTCAGGTCCCCGTCTGCACCCTGGGGATAAAAGCGGCCCCTCCTCTCCCAGGGGTGTTGTGAGATCAATTCATTAATGGCTCTGAAGCGCTCAGATATGACAGCGAATACCCCATAGAAATACCCAGGAGGGTATTTCTCAGTTTATGTCAGTGCAGGGTCTAGGTGACGCGCAGTAAATAAGGCCGGGACCACACACTGAGTGATCGTGATCTGAAAGGAAATATTGGCCAATACAGCGATCACCTCCCATCCTGTGCACTGAATGAGGCAGGGGCCAGTAGAAAAAATAGTATGTGATCGTGTAATTAAAGCCCGTATCTTAATGCCCACACACAAGGGGACCCAATTACAGTTGTACTGGTAACATTAGCTCTAGCATTTGTAAACTTTTCAGAGCTTGACTTTGCCATCTCACCATTCTTTTACTGTCGGTGGTTTTGTTGGTTTGTTTGCTTGTTTGTTTAATATAATTTCCTAAATTTTTAAATAGAAAACTGATACATAAACACCCCGCCAAAAATTTCACCTTGTTGAATCGTATTGACCCCAGCATGGGTTACCAGCAGGGTGGGAACCTTCAGATTCACAAGACAGACTTCTACCACTGAACTAATGGAGCACCAGCAGTAGTAGGCTGTTATCCTCTATGTGGACCAGCCACCACAAGGGGACAACTCATAAACTTTGCAGTGGATTTCATAGCTCTTGCGAAGAGCAGAGGGATATTGGAACATAGGAATCCTGGGTTCAAATTCAGTTTCTGGGGGGCAGTGGAGAGACCCTTCTATCCATATCCCCTCTGCTCCTAACCCCCTCTCCCTGAACTTGTCTCTCCCATTCAAGTCAAACTGTTTCTTTCTTTTCCTCCAGGGGGGGTGGGGGTTACAGGGAGTGCAGGGGAGAGAGGCTCCATGCTCTGAGTTCTGGGGCCTGATTCCACAGCAGCCCCTGGCAGCCAGACGGTACAAGTGTCCTGCTTTGCCCCATGCGGGCACATGCACTCACTGTGCTTGGCAGGGCACTTTTTGGGGGTGGAACATGCTCAGTGGAGACAATGTTTGAAGAATTTTGCTGCCAGCCTCTAACAAATCTCTCGTGAGCATGTGCACATGACAAAGTTAAGGGGCTCATAATTTGGCTAGATTTGGGTGGATTTTGACAGGGGCAGCAACACGCACATCCCTGACCCCAGGGTGGTCCTCCACCCCTGCCAAATGTCAAGTTCCTGCTCCGAAGTATGGAGGAGTTGGTGCTTCTCAGTGAACCAGTTGTAGGAATTTTTTAATACAGGCAGCGTAAAACAACATGCTTTTCCGAACTTCATTCTTGGAAAGAGTTGAACCACTTTTGATGACATTTTCCAAAAACATGCAGCTTGAGGCAGACATGCAATGTGGCCATTTCCGCCCAGATGATTACATTTTAGTAAAGTTCAAAGTAACTGAAACCATGGTTGCACAATAGAAAATGTTAGACGGCCTTAACTATACATGGGGCTACCAGTTCCACCTATAATGCTCGTTGCTATTTCTTTATGGTGTACAAAATAGTTTCACAACGTTGTCTGTGATCTTTTCGAAATTTTTTCCTGTTTTTTTAAAATGTATTTTAATGAGAAGTATTAGGTCCTGGTTTCCCTCTTTTGTCCTGAAGGAGAAGTTGGAATTTTTGGAGGACTCAGAATATGATGTCTTAAATAGCAACACAAAAATAAAAAAGAAAAACTTGTAGCACCTTAGAGACTAACAAATTTATTTCAGCATAAGCTTTCGTGGGTTGTTACCCACTTCATCGGATGCATGGAATGAAACATACAGTAGACAGATATTTATACAGTCAGAGAAACATGATAAGGTCGAGGTGCATAGACCAACCTTAAGAGGCGAATTAGTTGAGAGGAACCATAACAGCAGGGGAAGAAATAAATAGAAATTAAATAGCAACAACGCCTCTCCCCTCTGTTCAGCTCTGCGAGCACTGCAGCCTAGATTTCCAGGTTCCAGACTGCTGCTCTGTCACATTCACAATCCTCCAAAGGCCAAAATCCTCTCAGAAAAAGGGAGAAGATAGAACCCGAGATTCTCGACTTTTCCAGGGTTAAAACCCCCAACACATTTTTCCAACATTTATTTTGTTTTTCTGTTCGCCTTTACGGCAGGAGAATGGCCAGGGGATAGCTATGGTGTATAACCATACCTACAAGCTGCTAGGAATTCCTGAGCTCAGCGATCAGGTATCCCTGTATAGCAAATGAGCAGGGGAACAGAGCTAGTAGCTGGTAGTCTGAGGCGTTAGGGCCAAACCAAACCATCCCCCCCTTTTAAGACTCAACGCAAAACTCAGGATTTTTTTTCTTCTTTGCAAAAGCAGCATTATGTGCAACCAATGCAGATGAAGTGCCTATGCAGGTTTATAGTCTGGCAGCTTTGATACCTTTTTTGCTTGCATTTTCACATGCTCAGAAGACAACAGGTAATAAATCTGGATAGTTTACACTTTTTCATTTCCTTTCACCTCACATTTAATGAGATTTCTCCTGTAACAAAGGTGCTATTGAAGCTGAATCTTAAACAAAGCCAGGCAAGGATGAAGTGTCTAGCGGATGGGGAATGACAAAAATTTTTCGGGGGAAGGGGAGTTTGGAAAAGTTTTGGTTCGGCTTCAGTTCGAGTTTTGGGTGAAGGTTTGAACGTATTCTTATTTTATCCAAATCAGTTTGTCCATCCCTGGAATTCATCCCTATAGTCAGTATTACTAGAATAAGGCCCATTAATATGTAGGTGCTAGGAAGCCCACAGCACCCCAGATTTAGTGCCAACACAATTCAAAACTCTGCCTACATTAAAGAAATGTGGATGTAGTGACCTCATTGCAAACCCCAGTGTAGAAGCATTGGCTGG
Organism: Macrochelys suwanniensis; assembly: GCA_033296515.1. Lineage (NCBI taxonomy): Eukaryota > Metazoa > Chordata > Testudines > Chelydridae > Macrochelys > Macrochelys suwanniensis. The sequence continues at coordinate 1,653,736 of CM065789.1, read as the reverse complement.
GCACACAGTGTGGTTTACACCAGTGCAGTTTAATCCAGATTAATTTGGGCTAATGTTCCACTCAGAACAAACTGGAAAATGCAGCAAAGAAGGTGAGATAGGTAATCATTAATGAAAATATTGCTGAAGTTATATACTGTGTGCAGCACTCCCCTGTCCCTTTAGCCGTACACAGAGGATGGGCTACCCTTTAGGGAGGAGACATGTTTACCCAACATTGAATGCTGCAGAAACAACCACCACCACCAAGGTTTGAAATTGCCTTTGGGAGAAAGCTCCTAAACTCAAACTGGCGCTGAGAACTCTGAGAAGTTAAAACATCATTTTGCAACTCCAACTTCACCAGGTTTTCCCAGCCCCCAAAACTAGATATTTGTAGTAGCTATTTTACAGAAGACAAAGACTATCCCTACATGCTGAAAGACACATTGCTGCAATCAGTACTTGCATACCTGCAGCCTGGCCAGAGTGTATCTTATTTATCTATTACCATTAGTCCTTTGGATCTCTGCAGTAATAAAATGCATGAGTGGGGCTCCACATGTGACATGGCAGAAATCGTGTCCTGGCATAAGGACAACAACAAAATCTGTGCAGGAAAATCTAATGGCTCTCCAGACTCACACAGGCATTTGTATGTTTCCAGCTCATTAACGACCACGCCGATGTAATGGCTGGCGGATGGCATCACTGGTCTTTAGCAGAGATTGGCCTAACCCTGGGCTCCTCACACCCCCAGGCTGTGGGGAAGTGGGAGCTCGCTCTGAACTTAGTCGCTTTGGCCTCGCTCTCCTCTGTAATTGAATTTTAAACACAAATATTGCTTTTGACGGAGAGTAACAGGCAACGCAAAGGACGGAATCAAACCCTCATGTCCCATAAACATTCTTGCTGGAGGTTTCAGACAGCACAAAAGAGGATCGAGCAGTCGAGTCTCTATTATCTGTCTGGGTTCAGATTTTCCAGTGTTGTTCTGGGCTCCATTTGTACTTTCCTTTTTCATCCCTGTTACCATTTAAATCGTATCACTTGTTAGTTTTTAAAATGCCACATGTTCAAAAAGAATTAGACTCCTATGAATCCAGTTCTCTCCGAGTCAAACATGGATCCCACGCCCTAATCCTGTGTCAGACCCTGGTTCCTAAGCATCATGCAGCTTGCAAAGGAGACAGTTTCTGTGCTGTAACTCCAGAGCTCATGTCTGGAGAACCCTCCACTTAGAATGAGAATGCCATCAATTAACTCTGGAAAAATATATAATGTAAAGCTGATGAAGTGGTTTTTTGGGGGTCTGGATTTTCTTCCCTCCCTTCTTGAATAAAGGGAAAGGGCTGGAAAAGATCTCTGTCATAACCAAATTGGCAAATATGCCCAAGCAGAACAATAAAGGGGAAGAGGGTATACACAGTATGAATTTAATCACCGTAGAGGAATAATAAAGCTTTTGGAGAGCAGCCCTCATTTCTAAATCAGTCAGTTTCAAATGCATTGTAAGTTCCACGTCCAACATCTGTTAGTCCGATGGAGCTGAGTTCCCAACCCAATGGATCTGGAAAAACGCTGCAGTGTTTTAGTAACTCTAGGCAGTTGGCAGTTTCATTTTAAATTGCAGCGTTAATCAGAAACATATTGTCCATATTGTCAACACTTCATTTAACCAATTCTATAAATTCAGTATTAGTGTTTAAAAGATTGTAACTTGATGGATGAAATAGTCATCATCCTGCAAGCTAAGCCCAATAAAATAGAGCTAATAATTCAGAGAAATAAGGCAGAAGATACTGGACACACACAGAAATGGGTGAGATTTCTCTCATTCGCACCTGGTGTTGGCAGACTGATCAGTGAAACTGATACAGAAAAAACAATTCCCCATTGACTGGCTTGATGGGAGTTCCTCTTCCCCCTACGGTGGGCAGGGGTGCGTAGCAGCGAAACTGGCACCATAGTGATGGGCACATAATAATTCAATGGCACGAATACATTTTAATCCTTTTGCCCCCAGGAGTGGTGAAGGGACAGGGGGCACTTTAGCAGGGATGCCCTACCATCATCTCTTTCTCTGCACACAGAGAGGGACTTTCTTCTGGTTTGATCCTTGCTGTCCATCCACAGAGCCGGCTGCTGGAGCCCAGCACTGGCCATGCTCAGATAGAATTACCTCGCCCTCGCTCAGGCTGATCTGGGGAGATGGTATTTTTAAAAGCTGCAATTAAGTTTATTTTTCTTCCAAACACCCAAGAGGTGCCTAGAGAGACGCTCTGGCTTCTTGCACTGTGCGGAGAGCCCAGCGCTCCCCGCAGCGAAAGGAACATTCCAGCAAAGAAATAATTACATAGTAATGATGCCTGCCTCAAATGCACCTTTTCTCTCTTTTTGGGAGGCGGGGGGGGGGGGAGAGATTTTTCTTTCCTCTTCTCCCATTACAGCCTCTCCTGGCATTTGGCAAATCTTGGGGCCCACCCTTTTTTTCCACAGCAGCACAAAGGGAGGGGCTGCCAAGCCAACCAGCCAGCCTTACAGGCTATGTTTGAGTTGAGTTATCTTATTGTTATTGCATTTTGGCCTCTTTAATCTGCCTAAATTCGGCGAGATTGCCTGAGCTAAGTTACCCGGGGCTAGCTGACCAAGTAGCCATCGACCGCCGTCCCTCAGGCCTCTGGGCGCTCGCTCTGGGGTGACTGAAATTATTCAGTGATGGTCAGCACATCTGTACTCTCTAATCCAGTCAGTAAATAGAGGCGAGACCACAAATATATGTTAAGATCTTGTCATTTATCAAAGTCTTATTGTTTCTGTTTGCAGCCCACCCCCCATGGAACTCACCCAGCTAATTCACAGCTTCCCGAATGGGAACAAGTGAAGCTCCGCGAGGTTCAGTCTCCCATGGAACAGGCATGGGCAGAGCACAGGGTGCCAGTTACTAGCTCTTCCACCCAGCCCGACTTTTCAGGACTCTTCAAGCCAATTAATCGAATATTCGGGACACCAAATACTGGTGGCTTCTGTGACCCACTCCTGCTTTGAGCTGCCTCCCTCCAAGCTCCCGCTCTGTGAACACCTCTGCCCCGACTCCCTTTTTGCTCCTGTGCTGCAAGGCTACTTTACAGTGAGAAAGAAAGTCAGTTGCATCTGACGGAGGCCGGAGAGAGAAATATCCCAGCCAGCTGCCTGAGAGCCCCGTGCGGACACGCTCTTAGAAAAAGGAGGTGTTGTCGGGATTGCCGTCTATCGCCAGCACTAGTGAGCAGCTGCTGCATGTGAGGAGAGAGCCAGCCGGCCGAGTGGTACTGAGTCTCCCCTGAGACAAAGCAGCAGGAGCTGTGCTGTTGCAAGCAGTCCTGCTGTAGGGATGAACGAGCTGGACTTACGGGTCTCTGATTGCGAGGATACCTAGTAAGTAAAAAAGCGTCTCACTCTATCCCTCTCTCTGGGCTGAGATCAACAGCCCCTTATGCAGAAAAGCACCTAGGAGGGGTGAGTCTCTGGACTGGAATTTACAAGTGTCACAAAGCGGCAGGGGTGGATAGATTGGGGTTTTATCATGGTGTCATTGCTGGAGGCCAAAGGAGACGAGGGTCCTTTTGTCTTTGCCCTGGAGCAGGTCTCCCTTTCCCGGTCTTTCCAGATTTGACCTGGGTTTGCATGATATATTCCCCTGGAGTCAGATCAGCCCATGAAAGGCTGCAAGGAACTGAATTTCCTCCACCTCAGCTTGCTTATTAATGCAGGCTTCTGAAAACATTTCTCCAGAATGTGAGCCGGGGCCAGATTCCAAATCTAATTGCATGAAACAAGAGGCTTTCAACACTTCTCATCCTACAAAAATAGTTTCCATTTTGACTCCTGATCTCCTTGACAAAGTATTTGAACGTTGTTGTTTTTACTGCAATCCGAGTATAAAAAAATAGCTCCACTCACTGAACTTGGAAGCCATGAAATAATAACCCAACAACACAGGCCTTCTTGGTAAACTCTTCTGAGAATAACACTGCCCTTGGGCATGTCTAGAGCCTTGTTTGTTAAAACAGTATCATTTCAGAATTAGAGCCTTTATAAAGCAAGACTTATTACATAAGAATATTATGCTCCCTTCATCATTACACACGCCCCTGTTAGTAAATTAATGTAACCCTTTTTAGGGTGGTATTTTTTATATTTAGTTTGGATTTAGGTAGCTGCTTTTGAGAAAATAGGGGGGGGGGGGGAAATAGCTTCTCCACAAATACTCAGGCCAGCCAAACTTTTCACGGTATCTGCCTCAAACTGCAGAAGGCAAAAAGAGGTTGAAATGAGGGAAAACAATTGCATTTCCAGAAAAATCTCCATGTGCGTTGGAGCAGAGAGTGCCTGCCGCGGGCAGGGAGACACTGGGGGCTGGGGCATGTTCCCTACAAAGCAGGATTTCCGAGCGAGTTGGGAAGAATAAAAACAAACGAAGGCCTCAGTTCTTCAGACAGTTACGTGTGGGGTTCATTTATTCAGGCAAGCAGGCCTATTGCCTCCAGTGGGACCATGCACGCATTTAAAGCTAAGCACAAGAGTGAGTGTTTGCAGGGTCCTGGCCTAGATGTTTTAATTGCACAAGCCGGATCATTGTGGTCCTCCCCCAAACCCTCCTCCCAAAGCAACGCTGGCAGCAGAACAAAGATGAGCAGCTTGACAGCTGAGGGCAACAGCGTTGCTTATCGTGGCAGTACAGCGTTGGGCACAGGTGACTGGAGTCACCCCACCCAAATCTCGGGAGAAGCCAGAGCCGTACAGTCACCCAAAGCTTGTGACAAGGAGAATTCACAAGCAATATGCGGCGTTGGTCTGCATTGCCTTTTCTGCAAATAAGCAACCAGACCCCTTCTGAAACACTATGCCGTTGGGGCAGACATCCGAGAACAGCACTGGTTGAGAACAGAACAGTCTTGCTTTGGAAGAATCACACCATTCAATTTAGCAATGCCCATACTACAAAGATAGGACTGCCCTGCCTCTGGTCCTGCAATCAGCTGGATCTCTGTGGTACCTGCGGTCTGGAATGTCCCCTCTCTCGTAAATCACCCCTCCCAGCTCCTAGGAACGCTCACGCTGTGTTACCAAAGATAGGCCTCCTGGAAACCACGCACGCCCAGCTGCACTGGGGAAGACACTGAAAGGCTGTGCCTGGCCCTGGTCTGTGCCATCTCATCCATCAGCACAGCCACAGGATCTGGCCACGCATCCCTGGAGCAGAACTTCCCTCGTGGCACCGGCATTCGGAGAAGGAGCCACGAAAAAACCGATGACCTGGGGGAGCCACATCAGGGCCTGGTGCTGTGCCATTGCCCTCCCGCTGAGGGGCAAGCGCCCTCCCACAGGCCCCCAGAGCAGGAGCGAAAGCTGCTTGCAAGAGCAAAGGACCAGCATCCTCTCCAGAGGTGGGGTGGGGAGACTGGGTCACTCGGGGATGAAGAAGGGGCCTGGTGGAGCTACACACACTCACACGCCCACTCCCCTCCCCACACCACGGACAAGGAACTGCTTTTTTTCCCCACTGTCAGCCCCAGCTGGCTACTGGCCTGCGCATGGTTAGGTCTTTACTAGGCTATTCAGAGTAAGGAGAAACTCCATTTTATTCCAAAGCTCCTTCATGTTTCCTCCGAGACAATACAACGGGCTTAACTTGGAGTTAGCTGGCGGAGAAGGTGATGCTCAGCACGCCCTCCTGTCACTGCCCGGAGCCTCTGTGCACCCGCAGTCTTCCAAGGCTGAGCTGTTTGGCTCACTGAAAGGTTTGTGGAACTGAGAGCTGGACTGGATCCCGCCCGGTGCATTGTCTCCTAAGCCGCCTGCTCTCTTCTGATTCCAGACTCTGTTGCTCGGGGAGCTGCCTGGAGAACAGAGAAGAGTGGGGCTGCTCTTTCAGTTTCTCATGTCCCTAGCTGTTTGCTGTTTAGAAAAATGTCAGTTCCTGCTGCTGCTGCTGCTGGAATCGTCGCGTCTGGTGGCTTATGAGCTGGTTTCCCCAAACCTGATTGGTTGTTTTTTTAAGGAACTTGCTAAAATGATAAATCTGGAGAGAGACCTCTTGTTCTGGAGACAGCCCTTGTAAGCATTCACCTGAGCTGTAGAGGGGATCTAGTTTATGGGCATCTCCACGCTCTGATCAGAGCCTGAACACAATCAAATTACGCCTTTTCCCGGTCAAATGGGGACTCACCTAGTCTTGCTGATCCTGGTGCACTGTGGTCTAATGGTTACACTGCACTCAGCACAGGAGAGGTCAGGATTTACCTGAGGGTCTGGCTACACAGCAAAGACAAACCCATGGCAGGCCTGTGCCAGCCAACGAGGGCTCGCGGGGCTCAGGCTACGGTGCTGTTTCATTGCTGTGTAGCCTTCCAGGCTCAGACTGGAGCCGAGCTCTGGGCTTCTCCCACTCACAGGTTCCTAGAACCCAGGCACCAGCTGGAACTCAGCTGTCTGCACCGCCGTGAAACAGCCCCGCAGCCCAAGCCTGCAAGCCTGAGTGGGCTGGCACGGGCCAGCCACAGGTCAGGCTTTGCTGTGCAGACAGACTTGTGGAGTTAAGGTAAGCTGAAAAATAAGTGTGAATTCCATAAACTATTTTTTCAGTGTGAATTTTCCTGAAATTTCGTAAGTTTGCATCATTCGGAGGTGTTCGACATCATTAAAATGTCTCCCAATTACTGGGAGAGAAACAAAATAATACCAAGTGAAAGCACTTTTCCACCTTAAGGTAAACGTGTCCAGTTATGCCTCATGCAGAAATCTTTTCAGAGAAGAATTTATCTGAGAACAAAGTGCTTTTTTCTCCCCAAGAACCACAGACGTTGGATACAAAAAAGCCACTTTCTGTACCATCTTCCCCTTTTTTCCTACCCCTTTCAAGGCCACATATCAGACCAACACACTCTTCTGAGCAAGATATAGATTCCTCCATGAGCCCATCACCGTTGCTTTGGGGATCAAGCCAGCAGGGCGGTGCGAGGGTCTCTCTGTGTACATGGTGCTCGCAGGCCCAGCTAGCGCGGGGTGAGGGTCTAACTGCTAACTCAGATCCCTGCATGAGGGTGCAAGCCTGGGCAAGCTGTGTGCCTCTCGTGCCATACACAGAACTCTGCCGGATGCACGCACCAGAGAGAGCCCTCAGTTCACAGGTCATCCACACGCAGATGATTGTGTGTATTGTTAGCTAGAGCCAGCTATAAAACCGAAACAAAGGCAGTGATATTTTCTATTCTAATTGAGTGGAAGGAAGCCTCAGAGCTGCCTGTCCGTTCTCAAGCTACAACCCAGCTCTGAAAAAGGAGAAACCAGGTCTTGTTTGGTTAACAGAATTATTGTCCATTTGAGATTCGGCTCGATTTTAACAGCACACAGCACCGAGGTGGAAGAATCACTGGCCTCGCTGCTGTCTCCTGATTTTGGCTTTTTTTTTAAAAATGGTTCTGTTAAAAACTTGGTTTAGTTATTGAATGAGAACAACAGATGCTGAGTCAACGGAGGGGTTTTCTCTTCTCCTGCTGAATTCGTTAATGATGTATGGATTTCACCACTAGCACCTAGGGTACTGGGGACACTCCTTGCCCAGTCCAGTTATAGAGCAGTCCTCTGTGGAAACCACAGCCTGGCTGGGTTTAGCTGTGTATGGAAAGAACTAGCCCTGCACTAGCAGAAAGCGCCCGGATGATCACCTCCGGTGGGAACGTCTGAGGGAGCTTCCCCAGCACACAAATCTGTTCTCGTGGTTTCTGGGCCATTCAGAATTCTGTGCAGCACCTGGGACATGGCAGCCGGTGCAGGGTCAGACCATGTTTCGAGTGACTTGGGATATATTTGCCACAGCTAGAGGCTTAAGTGTATTCCCATGTTCAGCTTTTACCAGCGTTACCTGAAGCTTCAGGGAAATGCAGAGAACTGGGAGAACAACAGACTGTACTTTAATTTCCCTCAGACAAACCTGACTTGCCCTTTGCAAATGTACTAGTTAATCTGCCAATAAATGTCTCAGACATACTATATGAATAATAAAGTCTGCAGTTCGGCATGCTTCTTATCGCCTAAAGAAATATTGCTAGATTCTGCTTCCCATTAACTACTTCAGCTCTGGAAACACGGACCTGCTACAGTCTACAGAAGAGATTGCTGCCTCTCTGTGCTCTGGTTTCATGGCTAAAACCCAACGAGATCTGCAGAACATTCTGCACATTGCAGCTAGATGATCTTCTTGCACCACTGCTAAACCCTGGGGTTTATCACTGCTGCAATTACACTGGCTGCCAGTTGCCCACACACATTTTGAGAGAGCTCCCCTGTGATCCATAAGGCCTCACACTGCTCAAAGCCAACTTTCTGTGAGCTCATTTTTCTCCGTCCTTCACAGAACAGGCATTAAACACAGGACTTTGGGGTTCACCAATATCTAATGTAGGCAGGGCCAGCTGGGAGGGGGCGGGGGCAAAAGGGCAGTTCGTGCTGGCCCCTCCATTTGAGAGGGCCCCAAACCAAGTGGCGTTGCCACCTGGTGCACAGGGTCAAAGCACCACTCAGGTTTGGCCCACTGGCCCCTCCATCTCAGCAACACTATAACCCTGCACGCCAGTCACCCACGCTCAGCCGGGCACATGGGCTCAGCCCTGCGGGACAGGAGCCAACCGGTCACCCCGAGCTCACTTTCCAAGCCCCCACCCCACCTGGGGGGCCTCCCCTGAGGGGTAATTTGTTGGGGAAGGTAGGGGGCAGTAGCTACAGATTTTGTCTGGGGCCCCCCCGAACATCGGTGTGACCCTGAATATAGGAAAAAGGTCTTTGGGGATGGAGGGCGAGTCATTCGCCCCAGGCCTCAGCCTCTCTGTAGATGTGGTACAGTCTGCAGCATGTTGCTTTACTTAGCCATTCAATTTTTTTTTTAATTCCGCCAATGTTTTTATCGGCCTTCACTGCTGGGGGAGAGTCTCTCTCTTTTCCCTTCTTTGATTCTTTTGAACTTGGGAGTTTTACTAAGTTATGAGGCAGGTTGGTGCCATGACTAAAGCCTCGGGCGGGGAATCAATAGACTTGAGCTCTGTTTCCACCTCCGTCTCTCAGTCATTACATGATGCTGGGCAAGTCCTTTGCCTCAGTTTCCCCACATAATACATGGTACTAATGATACTACCCTTTCTGAAACACTTTGAAATCTACTTGGCTAAATGCCAAGTATCATTATTGATTATGATTTTACTTAAATTTCTTAAAGGACAAATTTAACACAAAATATTTACTACAAAAATTGCTAATGAAAGCAAAAATTGCTAAAATTCAAAATATTTTTACTAAATTTTGTAAAGTACCAAGATTCACAAGGCATTGCCACTAAAATGCAATATACCGAATATGAATTTAGAATATTATTTAGAGGCCTCCAGATATTAAGAATCAGCCTCATCTTATCACTTCTGGAAGATTAAACTCGCACGTTTATATATATAACAGCATTTCATTTCTCCTAATAATATTAACAAACCAATCTGTGTGGCTATGCTGCTGGGTGAGGAGAATGGTTGTCTGAAATACAAAAGCAAAAAAAGCATTTGGTGCCATTTGTCCACAGCTGGCTGGGTTGCCCCTTGAAAATCTACTTACTGACTTTCAATTTACCCATCAGAATCTTGCTGCTGCCTGGCTATTTCTGTCTCTATTGCTAAGGGGATTTTTCAACAACATATCAGCAAAGTACAAAAGCACATAAAGCATTACTCAGATCGCTTATTCTTGAGCTGTACAAATCCTTACTCCGTCATGCATCCAAAATAAATAAATAAATACAAGGATTCTGATGGTCTTTTCATATACTCCAGCCACAGCTGGCAAGATACACTGGCATGTTTAGGGAGGCTTTTTTTTACTAAAAAAGCAAACATGCTACACATACATGAAATATTTATTTCACGAGCAAAATTTCCTTACGGCAGGTAATGAGAGAACATGCCTTTGCAGTTTATAAATCTCTGAAACAAGCGAGTGAAGCAGCCAGCAGGCATAAACTTCTTGTAAGCTGGTTCGTGAGAACATCCCTTAAAATTTATATTTTGGTTAATTTGAGCATCATTTTCTTGGTCTCCCACCACTTCAGCCAAACCAGGAGCATTTGGTAGATATTAAAAGAACAATGTAGGTTTTACACTTCTTAGAACTTGTGGCTGCTGTAACTGAAGCATTCGGGGTGCAGATCGTTTTTTCATTTGCCTTTTATTTGTCTAAAAGTAGAAAATGTCTCCTCATTTGGGAGTGACTCAGTAGAAAGAACCTAATCCGCCTTTGAATTTGTAGGGCATTAAAGTTCTAAAGCATTGTGGTGGCGTGTGTCTATTTTTCTTCCCACAGCCATATGCTATTGTTCTACACGTCCTGATTCAGGGAAGCATCTCTTTTTCAGTACCAAATTGAAGCATACCCTTAATTTTAAGCACATGTGTCTGTGCAGTCCTGTATCCGTGTCTAAACCTCTCAGAAAGGCAAACCTTTTCCTATGTTAGGTGAAAAACAGGTTTCTGTATAACGATAAATACATCTCTTCACCCACTTCTGGCCCTATGTCACAGATCCGTGACCCCGAGCCCTTCTTTAACACAACTGACAACATCACTAATGCATCAAAGAAGCTGGGAGGAAAATGGCCAAAAAGAGAGAGATGAAGAAAAAAGACCAACAATGAACGACGGTGGATCACGCTGTTTGTGTGAGAGACTTTCCCAAGAAATGTCCAGCTGTTCATCTCAGGCCAGTTCCTGGAACAAGCCGTGCCACAGGTACTGGGTGAAAATGACACAGCGAGCAATGGATTTACGCATCCATAGCAATGCTGAGGAATCTAGCTTCACTGGGGCTTGTCCAAGCCCAGACCGCTCCACTTGTCTGAGATGGTGGAAATTTCGCTCCTTGGCTATGTGTTTGTTTTGCCTTCAGATCAAGTTCCTCCTTCTCCCTACAGTGCCAAGAGCTTGGCACAGGGACTGGGAGGTCTCCTAGATTGGCAGCAGCTTCCAGAGTGAATGGAAACTCGAAGGCGTACATGAAAAACTATATGGCCCTGTCATCCCCTCCGCTCTGGGGGGAGGGCTGGCAAGCAGTTAACAGAAAACAAGTTCAGAATAAACTTCTTACTCTGGTCGCTTGGGTTGCTCAGGGGAGTTCTCTAGCTTAATTAATACAGTAAATGGCTCTTTTTAGAGCTGAGAGTAGGAGAAAGGCTTTTTGTACTGCCGTCCCCTGGAAGCCAACACAGATTCCTTGAAAAGAGAGAGCGCGTGAGAATGAAGTGTGTGGATAAAATATTCAGGGACCGATTCTGTCCTGTCCTGCCCGGCGTGACCACACAAGGGATGCTGGCACTCTCCTGTGCAGCTCTCCGCTTTGGGTGTAGCTGCATGCTCAGAAAGCAGAGGCCACGGGTTCCCACAGGCATGTGGACGGGCGTGTGGTGGAGAGCGAGTGGGACTTTGGTCCCACACCTCCCCTCCCATGTGTCACCAGCACAGCTGCCCCAAGCCAAGAGCTGGCACAGAGCACATCTCCCTCCCCCGCAGGAAGCTGCCTCGTGCACGGGGCTTGTGGCAAAGCCATGACTGAGCTCTGCAATAGGCACCAATGAACTCCAGGCACAAGGGCTGCGGGGCGGGGGGTGTGCTTCTCCACTGCTCCATTCTCCATCTCAGTGCTCAGCTAAGTGCTGCCCCATCCTGAACGGGACTCCGGGGCCAGCGGGGGGTTCCCCTGGCTGTAGGGCTCCGGCAAAGCGGCGTGGCCGGGGTGCAAGGAGGGCGTGGCCATGCAGAAGGGATCTTCTCCCTCAGGGCCCATGTGGGGTGAGCTCTTCCAAGGAAGGTGCGAAAGGCCAATCCCCCGTGAAACGTTCCAGGAGCCCTACAAGGAACCTCCCAGAGATTCCTGTCTCTTTTGGGTCTCTCTCTCACACAGGACCAATATGGGCCATAAAATACAGCGATGGCACAAAGGGAGTGGAAACAGAGGGACAGGGGCTTTTCTCTCAAGGCCTTACAAAATTTGATTGTTCTGTTGTAAGAAAAATAGCTTCACATTCTGGCTGCACTGGGGTGCCCCTGGCTTGTCTCGGGGACCAGGTGTGGGATAGGCACTTCAGCCATTGTTGGCAGTTCTTTGCTGTACACTAGGGTGACCAGATGTCCCGATTTTATAGGGACAGTCCCGATATTTGGGGCTTTGTCTTCCATAGGTACCTATTACCCCCCACCCCCGTCCCGATTTTTCACACTTGCTGTCTGATCACCCTACTGTACACAGTGATGGGCTGTCAAGTTTGTGCTTCTCTGTGGATACCTGGATTGTTTATGCTTAATTTAGGTGACCAGTGGCAGACAATCTATGGATTCACACCAGGGGTGAATTTGTTCCACCTTTTAAAAACACCTGTTGTTTTACATTTGCTGTAGAGCTGCTCAAAGCATTTGCAACAAAACGGTTTCCCATCAGATAATGCATTTTAATCAACATCATCAAAACATTTTGCAGAAATATGCGGCATTCAACAAAATTTTCAAGGGGGAAAAAGGCAAACAAATGTAATAAAACGTTTTGACATGATCAAAATGAAATGCTTTGATGGTCCCAAAGAGAAAACTTTTGGAATCCTCATTTCTTGGGAAATTTCAAAATTTCAACTTTTGGCTCTGATTTAGAATGAAAACAAATTTTGAAACAGCAAATTTTCCACAGGATGGAAATTCTGATTTCTGACTAGCAGTAATGTGAAGTCATTTCTGTTTCAGTTTTACAGCTAATGATAAAACAATTATAACAATGCCTCAGCTATTTCATAGTAGCTGACACAGCATATTCAGTTACATATTAGCATACAAAGAAACTGAATCATAGACAATCTAAACAAAGAGGTGTGCAAATGTAGAGTCAGTTAGAAGAATGCATATGCACGACATGTTCTGATTCAACATACTTATTTTTCAGAAGATAAATAGCTAATTGTGGACTGCAAGTCATATAAGCAGAGGCAGCAAAGAAAATATTTAATGGAGTGCAAAAGCTGATGGAGGTCTGGGTGTAAGATGATCCCTGTAAAGAGTGTCCATTACTCTAGAGCAGCCTCTGGAGTTTGTTTAAAGTTTTGAGTAGGGTATAGTCACATTCTCTGTTACCTGACACTTTGTAGTTCTTCCTTTGCAGATGCTAACAACAGGTGCTAACCACAGTGGTGGGCATCGGGGGCACAATCCAGAAATGTAGTCAGCACCCTGGCCCTACTGAAATAAATGGGACTGGTCATGTGCTTAAAGTCAGATATGTGGGCAAGTGTTTGCTGGATCAGGACCAGAGCTCTCAGCACTTGGCAGGATCAGGCCTCCATGTCAGAACAGATCTAACTGGATCAGACAGAAAACAATATTCTGAGAATGTAGTTACTAGAAGAGAATGGGTTCAGCAGAAAAAGATCTTTCCCTTTTTTGATTGCAATGGGAACTTTATCCACGGCATCAGTTGAAGAATACTCAAGGAAGGAGGTGGAACACAAATTGATCAGAGACTAAGATACCTTGGTGATGGGTAAGCCTACATGGACAGACTTCCATCATGTCCACCCCATACCTTCTCCCCCATGCACCACAGACTCTTGCAAATGGTACTAAATTTTCTGCAGAGACTCACCCCACATCAAAGTCACAAATACTTATATAACGGATATTATCAGAGAAGACAAGTAGCTATCATTTGGTTTGAGCCTACGGTGAATTAGCAGTACACTGATGCATTAGCAGAAGACAAATGCCCCATCTGGTAATTGCATAACATGGATTTGTTAAAAATGCTGTCTTGTCTTTCATATTAGGCAAAAACCACAAGTATTTACAAAGGGAAAGAGAGAATTTACCAGAAAATAGCGTGTAATTTTTTTAAGCCAAAAGAACAATTAAGAAATTGCCACTTAAAGAGAAATCCCCTAAAGTGAGAGAATTCGTTCTGTGTTTGAATATGATCCCAGAGGCAGAAACCCATTTCCAATCCACTAGCAGAACTGGAGTTTCAGTGGACATATCAGTTGTTCTCCCCACAATGTTTACAATTGTGGGGAAAGTGAAGAGCTCGCAGTGGTGATGAGCTGGAGTTAAAGAACATGCTGCCGACTCATGGGTGTCCTGTGTAAAACTTGTGTAGAGGGATGCGACTTGGTTGTTAAACTTCTCCATGGATTTGTAAGCATGTTGATAACGCCAGTGATCATGTGCAGCCATCAGAGCTGATGTAGATCTGACACAGAGTCTGAATAGGGCCTTCAGTCTCTTAGAAGCTTAGAAAAAAAGGACTTTGAGCTTCAGAGCCTTAGAGCCTAAAGAAAATAAAGCCCTTGGTAAAATAAGCGGATCAGATAAGCCAAGAGAAAATGGAATTGCATAAAGTAAAAATAACTAATCTATCTGGTTGTCACCATGTAGGAAAAGCAAGAGCTGATAATAAAAGAAATTGTGGCTCTGTTGGATGCTTGCCCCATTGGTTCCAGGGTGCTTGTCTGCCGGTTGGTTTGCTTGTTTTAACTGTAGTGAAAATAGGAAGAGTAGTAAATGGTGTTGGTGAAATCACCTCACGCACAACACATTGAATTAACCCCCAAAAGCTGGCAGGACCCTTCTGAGTCATTTAAACCCAGGAAATGCTAATATTAAATCCTCAAGAGACAAATATCCCTCAGCCCAAATCCTCCAGCTATGAAAAAACAAAGAGTGTTTTAGTTCTGGAATATGTAGGTTGGCTCTTTAATATTCGCTCTACTGCACAGACACAATGCAAGCGCCATAATGCTTTTCTAAGGGCTCAGAAGTTTCAGTGAGGCCCCTTTTTGACTCACGGAAGGAATTGGGTTCACATAACCCTCACTTAAAAAATAGACCAGCACATTTTTGCTTTATCAACCTCTGTTTGCTAAAGACTAAGGCGAAGTGATCTGAAAAGGTTATTTTGAAGCAGGGTCACGCTTACTGCCACAGCTCTAATAAAACAAAACTATAGCCAAATTAGAAACATATTTCATCTAATAGGGGAAAATATAATTGGTGAATCTGTCTGGTGTTTGACCTACACTATTTATGCTAAATGGAGGTTTAAATATATCACAATGCGGTATGCACGAGAAAAGCTGCATTCACTGTATTTTCTGGGCTATGATTCCTTGTCCTTAACCCTTCGCTTCCATTATCTTTGGCTGCATTACACGGAGCTATAAAGCAAGGGTGATGCCCAAACTTTTCAAAAGTGACGAGTGACTCGGGGTGACCAGCCTGAGACACCTTAAAGGGGGCTGCACACTTCAGAAAGTGCTGAGCTCCTGCCCTCTGAGAATTAGGTCTCTTTAAGGTGTCCAGTTTGGCACCCATAAACTGAGGCACCCAAACTCACGAGTCAGGGCTGACGATCTTGAGAAGCTGTTATACGACAGTTATTTAAATGGTAAGATCTTTGGGAAATATGTTTCTGCAACACCTGAATGGAGATTCCAGGGGCTACCACAACACAAAAAATAAATAAAAATAATGCTGCAGTCGTGAACTAACTAAACATAAAACTCAGATGTGTAGGACTGGAAGGGATCTCGAGAGGTCATCTAGGCCAGTCCCCTGCACTCAAGGCAGGACCACGTAATGTAAATGCCAAGTTAGGACTCTACATCTTCAAAATTAAAATGAACACAAAAGCTTCAAAGCAGAATACTGGAGCTTACAGAAACTTACTGGGTGGTTATTGATGGAATGCCATGGGCAGAGTTCCCCAGGCCTGGCTGGCATCCAACATACACAGGAATGAAAAGCAAAAACTTTTCCTAGAGCCCGTCAGCTTTGGATCAACATTTTCACAAAAGTGGTTGAGAAAAAGGGGCTTCCCTCTGCCCATATTGAAATGAATTCTAGTGTGAGTGGATGGTCACTCCTTGCCCTGGTTTGAGCGTGGGACTTTGGACCTTCTGTACTGGAACCGCCCTGGGCATATCATTAAGCTGTGATCAAAATTCAAGCTCCACGAACTCTTTGCTAGCCCTGGAATGGACACCCAGGAAAGACCCTCACCACTATGACATGCGCTGGTTGATGATGTAGGAAGTGTAGTTGGTGGTCAACCCGCTGTTTATAATTCCTATTGCTAAGAGAAACCCTCCCGCACCTCCCTGTAATTTATGTTCTGAATAAGAGTGAGGGGATACTTGAGCAGCAGTGATGGATGAAAAAGAGGGTCTAGGTTTACTTGGTCCTTCCTCAGCACAGGAGGCTGGATTTGATTACCTCTGAAGGGCTCTTCCAGCCCTACCAGTCTAGGAGATTATTAAAAGGGAAATCATTTTTAAAGGGTCCATCTCTTGGTTCTTCGCAGTTATGGAACATTTCACAAAGTTCACAACAAATCGATTCCTGACTCGTGCGTGTGACAGCAGCCAGCCCGGTGCGCTAGCAAGCCACAGCCTGGGGAGCGGGAAACTGCTCCTCCGGAGCCACCGCAAAACTCAACCAATATCTCTGTCCAGGAAGGCACCCTTGTGTGTGCAAAACAAACGACAAGATTCCTCATCAAGCCAGTTGCCTCGGGAGATGAAATCACTGTGCTGCGGCTACAGTCGGCAGTGGTGGAGGACGGGCTGGCATACGGGGGCTCATGGTGGGAGAACTCCCATGGTAGGAACTCCTGAGTCATGTGGACCAATATTGTCTCATTGTTTCCTCGCATGCCCCTGTCTGTCAATATCCATCTGTTGTCGCTTGTCTTATGCTTTGATGGTAAGCGGGCAGGCACTGTTTTTTCAGTCAGTGTCTGTACAGCACCTAGACTGGGGCTCCTAGGCCATTGAGTGATACAAATCATTCAGATGATTCATACAGATAATTTTCTCAGCACTTGCTGATAACAGGGAAAGGAGGGATTTGGTGATGAAGTACCTCAGAGAGAAGTGGAAACAGACACTGTTTATTCAGTTCTAGACACTGCCAAGCCGGAAAATGCAGACTGTAGGTCAGCCTCTGCAAAGCCCAAACCCAATCGCCTCTAGACGACAGAAAATCCTGCCATGCCTCTCAGTATGTCTCCGTGTTTGTAGGGCCAGGGAAACGCTCAGCTTCTCAGAAACGCACAGACAGCCCAGAGATGGCATTCAGTTCCTATACGGCACCATCCACCTAATGCAACCTTCTCGGGAGCTGCAGCTTCCATTACATTGAATCATTTCCAACGGCAGCTGCAGACTGAGGGCAGCTTCTATGAAAGTTAATTACTTTCCCCACCTCTTGCATGGTAAAGGTGCCTGGTATAAAGTTATGGCTGCTAATCAAAGGAAACTTCTAAACACAGCAATATGGCACTCATTACACACTCTCTCTTGGTGAGGGACATGCACCAGTCGACATGTTCATGCCTGTTAATATGTTTCAGCAAAACTCCATGAACTCTCAGCCAAACTTTCGTAGCTATGATTCATCTCTCATAGGACTTATGATTCAAAACAAAAAATCCCAATCAAACAAACAATCACTCAAGCTCAAAGTCTCCAGCAACTTGACTTCTTTTAGCCAGGAGGAGGTGGGACTCCTGGCTCGTCCCACTGAAATATTTACAAAGATCACTTAACACGGACAGAAAGAAGCTCGTCTCATCAGGGCATTGTTTTGGTAGCCAGAGATACATGAAAAACTCATACAGAATAGCAAGAATGTAACAATGTGCCTAGGAGATGGGCTTGGAGTACAGGATTTAAAAAAAAAAAAAAAAAAAAAAGCTTGATGTGGAAGAGAAAGCGGCTAATTAAATTCCTTTGCTGAACATACTTAGTTAATCTTTCACAGAGCTGATTGCATTTGGCTGCTGTCCAATACCAAGAAGATAGGATTGTGTTCAGTGAGAAGTAAAAGCAAAGCATTGATCTAGGAGGATCCATAGAGCTGACCAGCTGACAGTATCTGGGCTGTTTCAAGCATTTCAAGAGGAGCGATGAGAGTGGCCAAAGTGGCACTCGCGAATTCTTAGCGCATGAGGCGGTGTGTGTGACTTGCCTCCGTGATCTCCTTCGATGTTTAATGTGCAGCGTGTCGGGAGGGGGTGCACCCAGAAACCCTGCGCCGCTCTGTCCCGACCGATACCGTTATTATTTATTCGACATCAAGCACCAAATGCATCAAAAATAAATAAAACCATTTGTGCCATATGCACCGGCAGCCCGGAGGCCACACGCAGAGCCGGAGTGAGTCTAGAACGTATGGTCTGAAGCAAAATGTCCGGCCTGATTTCAAGCCAAAGGGGCCTGACCAAGCGTCTGAACCTCGGGTTCATGTCTGAACTGAATTCCCAGCTCGGCTGGGCTCTGCGTTGATTGGTGCCAGCAGCCCCGGACTCCCCCAAACACAGCGCGCACTTGGCCGGGCAGGCAGGAGACAGCAGAGCGGGCTCCGTTGTCTGGGGCTTGCTCAGCAGACTCGTCTGTTCTCCAGGTCCCCAGTGCTCACGGAGCCCGTCCGGCATGGCAGAGGTTGGGGCTCAGGCCAGCTCTTCCATCTGAATGGCTCAGCCGCCTGCAGTTATAAACCCCCGAGAGAAGCTCCCTCTCCCATGGTGCCAGGGAAGGCATCATTCCGCATTGGCCCCACTTGTGCCTTTAAACACCAGGGTACAGAGGGAGCTTGTAAGAGCTGCATGCAGACAGCCATTCGCAGTGCGTGATAACAACTTTATTGAGCTTACACACTTACGAACAGTGCAACTGACGATCGTTTCACCTGCCATGAGATAGCGGAGTGTGCATACACTGGCGTTCCCTTTGCACAGGCCACACGTCCATATGGGTGCTGCTTTTCCTACACCACGCTCACAACAGGAGTGGTGCACCGCACACTGCCCCAGAGGCTGCTCCGCCGCCCGCCTGCACGCCGTCCGCTGGTGCATGGGACACCTTGAGGGGGCCAGGGCGAAGGAAGGTGGGGCTGTGGCCCTGTTTGCTCCCCACCGCCTTGCAGTTGCCGCATGCTGCTGCGGGTGCTAGACCTGCGTCTCCTGCAGCTCAGGGGATGACAAGGAGTGAAGCGGTGCCTGCAGCCCAGTGCAGGGGGCTCTCCCCGCCGCTGGACCCGAGCAGGCTGGCCAGAATCAGTTCCACACATCTCCTAAGCAGAACTCAGCCTAGAGCTCAGCAAACGAAGCAACAGCTGGGAGCGTGGAGGCCTGTTGCCAAGGGAGGTGCATGTAGAGCCGGGCGTTGGCTCATGCAGACCCACCCCGCTCAGTCTCACACAGCCCTGCGCGATCTGACTGATGAAGAGCTGAGTCACCTCTGCTGTGGTGCCAGGATGTCTGAGTACCTCACCTGTTGTGCAGCGCAGGACACCACCCCCTGCGGCCTGCTCAGGGGGATGAGTAACTCCTGCAGGATGAAATCCCCTTGCAGCTCTTTCCGTGGCCAGGAGGGGGCGGGAAAGCGCTGATCCTGCCGCACGACTTCCGCCACCCTCTTCCCTATGTCGGCGAACACTCGAGTTACAAAGGTACCATGTGCAGGGTGCCACCGGGCTACTCCGAGGGACAGACTCCTGCCAGGGTGGGACATTTGCATCTACCGTGTCTATTTCCAGGGCGAATTTGCCTGAGTTGATTATGCCTGAGCAGCTCCCTCGGGGATATCATTAGACAGGCAGTTAGTGAACCACAACATGAGGTTTTGCTTTTCCCACAAGATCCTCATGAGAAAGTGCTCTCTCAGCATGTCTCCCGTCTCCCACGGCTGTTTCTTTCATTCCCTTAACCTCCTGGTGTCGCAGAGTTGGAGGATAACACACACGGTGCTTCCAGGTGCGGCACCAGGGACAGATCCGGATACAGCTGGTTCCAAGAATGGATTCTCCTTCCTCAGTGCAAGCGTCTCTTCCTACGGTTACCTTGGTGCTGTCTCTCTGCCTGGCCATTGATCAATTGGATCTTGTGTTTTCTTGCCTGGCTTTTACTACCTGCTCTAGTTTCTCCTCACCGGTAACAGCCGTCTCACAGAGTAAGGAGCTTGGTGTGATTGTAAGGCTGTGCCACTCCACATATTAATTCTTTTATTACAGCCCTGTCAACCAGGGGATTCATATCTTCAGGCTGTTGGAAGGCTCCCTCTGTCGGCGGGTGGCAGCTGGATTCAGTACAAACACCCCAGTGTCACACCATGCTCGTGCCCTTTTCTGTGGAAATGGAAGTGAATTTTTTCACAGATCTCAGCTAGGCACTGACCTGTGTGTTCAAGGTCAGTGTTTGGCCTGGGCATGGATAGGGGCTCAGTTGTGGGACTGGAAACAGGGGAGACTGGAAATCGGGCCACGTGGGAATCCCAGCTCAAAACAAGTCAGACAAACTCCCGCAAGCTCCTGAACACACCGTCTCCCAAGTGAATTCATTCCTGAACCCGTCGGCTCTGTGTCTTCGTACTTGTCTAGAGCACTTTGCTGGGAAAGTCTTAACAGAAAAACAGCTTCACCCCGAGAAGATATTTCAAATTTGTTGCTAAACCATATTTATTTTGATTGATAATAAGCACCAGTTCAATTGCTCTGGGAGCTTTTACAAGAAACAAACTCACGGTATCAAATATTAATCAATTAGCATGCTCTATCGTACGGCACACTCATTAACACCTCCTGCACAGTGACAAACATGGCAGTCCATTCCCATTGCTGCGTGATCGTCTTGACACTGGTGACTCCCAGGCATGGTGTCCAGAAGCCCTAACGTGCACTCCAAAGCCCATACAAATCTTTGGAGAAAGTCCTTGCAGAAGCACTCCAGTCCCGTTAGACCTTCCCCCTCTATCTTCCTTTTCCATTTACTTCAGAGAGGAACCGTGATTCCTTTTTAGGGGAGGACTGATGTAGGCAGGCAGTTTTCACCACAGACTTCACAAGTGACTAACAAGGTCACAGAGAAAAAGAGTTTCCCCCTCAGCTTACAGTAACACGCTGTGAGCTTAGAATTACATCCACTTTGTCTAGGTGCTCAAGTGTTCCATGTTACACCCATAAGAAAATCTCTCAAAAGCAAAGGGCCGCGAAGGGAGCCTCCTGCTGCTCCAGCCAGACCCTAATGGCACTTGCTAGCCTTAGCTATGTTTGTGTTGCAGTTGAAGGACCCGCTCTGCAGCAGTGCTGAGCACACACCAGCCCAGCCAAAATCCAGGAAAAAGGGTGCGGGTGCACAGGACCTCTGCAATTCAGCTCCTAACCGGTTGGGCCCTGCCTCGGTGATGAAAAGGGGGTGAATTGCAGCTGAGACCTCTCTGGAGGAAGCTGGGACGTATGGGGCTTTTACCATGTATACACTTTTTAGCTAATAAAACATGGCGGTGTGGTAAGGACATCAAATATCAACAGTTCTTTGTCCTATTCAATCTATAGGGTGAAATGAATATAGCAGCTGGCGGATGTACACTACTTTGTGAGAATATTCTTTCAGAGTGAAACATTGAGACTATACTGTGAATTGTCAGAATAATAGGAATATAACAAGGTCAAAATATTAGCCCATAAGATCATAATCAACCTTAATCCAGCAAAGCCACTTGGAAAGGAGATTGTTTTGTCAAAGGCTTTTCATGGCCCAATGGCTTTGTAGCACAAGGATGCTTGGATCAAGTTTTTTCAGATGAACATTCAGTACACTGAAGAAATGTCACATTCGTTTTATGCCAGGAAACGTCATAAACTTTTACCAACAATTTAAAGACTTTTCATCCCGTAACTTGTCTGAGAAATTATTTAAATGTAAAGCGCGGGCAGAGCCCGAACACCTCATCACTGGTTGTTCCAAGGGCCGAGGAGCAGGGATGCCCGGGAACTGGGCTATCTTGAGAAGCCGTATTCACTAAGGGGAGCATGATAGTCTCTACCTGCTGCATAATCAGTAGATTAGGGCAGGGCTGCGTGTCTGCAGGAAAGAATCATGAGAAGGGGTCAAACGCTGGTTGTTACGGCCCAGCCGGGTATTCTGCTGTTCCAGATCCCACGTTTCTGAGAAGAAAAGGACACAAGAATGAGAGTCTACATTTGATTTCTATGTACACAGAGCATCACTCACGTGTGCTCAGGGCAACCTGCCACCACATGCACATGACAGGCCCAGCGGCAAATTTCAGTCGATTCATCCCTTTCGCCAAGCAGACACCTCAGTACGATTATGCCCCAGCGTGTTGGCTAGAACCTCAGTCCTCTGTAACTCCCTCTTCCAGCTGGAACTTCTTCACCATCCAGCGCCCACAAAAATCCCCAGAAACTTCCCTGCCCTCCCTCCTAGACCCTGGCAGCTTCACCTCTCAGCCTTCAGGGCAGGTGGGTAGGAGCATCACAAGAACTGACCGTCAGGACTAAATTCACCTCTTAGAGGAGGAGGAGGGGGAGAAAGAAAAGCAGCCAGAGTAACACAAACAATCTAGAACTGTGCTGAGTTGCAACCTCTGTTTTCATTGTTTGACAACAAGTCATTTCAGTGCTGCTAGGTATGTCCCCCTCTCTCGGCTCTCACTTGACAAGCATGGACAATAATGCGCATTAGATGGGCTTTGCAGGGGGAGAGACACCCCACATGCGTGCGCACACACAGAGTGTGACATAGAGCGAAGTTCTATGTTAACAAAAAGCAGCAGGGCCTCGCTGCATGAGGAATATGGCTGCAAACCTGCATGTGGCCATATGAGATGCACAGACGTGGCGCTTTGGGGGTAGGTTACAGTCAATGTTAACCTTGTGGTTCTCAGGCCAGGAGGAAATGTTTGCCCCTGCCAAGACCTGGGAACTTTTTGTTCCTCTGCGCGTATCACTACAGTGCAGAGCTGGGCTGCTGGAACAATGTGTAGAGTGGGGGTGCTGAGAGCCATTGAACCAAACTCTAAACCCTGCATATGATGGAAACCACGTCCAGCCAGGGGTGCAGCTGCTCCCCCAGCACTCCTAGTTCCTGCACCTGTGGTGCAGAGAGCAGCTAAGTTTGACACGGTTTCCTTTGCAAATCCATTAGTACAGGCCTGCACAACTTGTAAAGTGGCAAGGGCCATATTACTCCAAAGAAAACAGCTGAGGGCTGAAACCCCCCGGCCCCGCCAAAACAACCCCCCGCCCCGCGCCGCCTGCCCCGCGGAAACAACCCCTCCTTCCCCAGCGCTGGGGTGTGGAAGCCTGTAGAGGGGGAAAGAAACAATGTGCATAGGGTGACCAGATCACCAGCCTGCCCGCTGCTGGCCTCTTACCTTCTGCTGCTGCCGCTGCCCCCGCCCCCTGCCGCTGGCTCACCCTCACTCCCCAGCCTGCCACTGGCCTCTTCACCACCCTGCCCACCGGCCGGCCAGCCGGCTGTTGGCTTGCCCCACCCCACCGCTTGCCTACTCACCCCCCACAGGCCGCACAGTGAGCCCACGCGGGTCGCATGCGGCCCCCGGGCTGCATGTTGTGCAGGCCTGCATTAGTAGGTGGGCGTTCAGTGACTAAATATAAGGGAGAGAACATGTAGCAATTCAGAATTGCAGAAACCTCAAACCCTCAGCACTTGTGCTCAGATTTAGTGCAACCCAGCGGATTGTGCGATTCTTTTACAGGATCAAAGCAACACTAAGCACTAGCTCCCGAATCACAAAGGTGTGACATTCACCTCTGTGCACAAGGACTTGTTGCACTGAAGTGTCATGTGGGCAAGGCACAGCCCTTTGGCCTGGGGTGGATTTCACCCCAAGTCTTTCTTATATTCGTGTCTGCTCCTTCATGGCATCTATTTGGAGCGCTGCACCAGGGTTAATGTTCTGTAGTGGAGGGAATCTTTTTCTCTTCCCGTTGAGTTTTTTTGCCCTTACATCATGGCTGTGTTATGAGGCCTGGCAGGGGTCCGTGTTTCAGCACCAAAGCTCATTGCTTCAAGCACTGTGTTATTTTTGGCAGCAGGGGAAGAGAACCTCATTCAAGGAATTTCAGGCCGATCAATGCAGCACAAACACAAAACCTCCCTCCCCCCCGGCTGCAAGCCCAGCAGCAGCAAGCGAGGGAGCTGAGCTCTTAGCCCCATCCATGAGGGATCTGAGCAGAATCGAATGGAACCTTTCTCTGAGCCAGCACAGCGCTGCCGGGAACCAGGGCGCTGCCAGGGGGAGTCAAACCTCAGGCGAGTCTCTGGCCTGTAGTGGACTTAGTCCTTAACCCGGCCAGAGGGGCACAGACTGTGAAGCAAAGGGGCCCCGGAGCTAAATGGGGCCATCGGGAGCTGCTCTGGGGTCAATAGCAAGGAGGATAATGCCCGGCGAGGACCCTGAACATGGCATTGGGGTTGGGGCTTGGGGTTTGCAGGCTAGTCAGGGAAGGGCCAACGGAGAGTGAGTCCTGTGAAATGGGAAGGGGCCTAGCTCCGGGGTTTGCTTTGCCTGGCACTTGGGCGATGGGAACACCTGAGGTGAGCTGCGTGGAACAGAATCACTCCCCGCAGCCTCTGGGAGCTGACTTGGACACAGCCCTCGAACGCCAAGGGAGGTTCAGCCCGACCCCCCAGGCGTTCCCTGCCTCCCTCGTGACACAGCAAGAACCATTCCGTGCTCGCCAGGAGCTCAGCCAATAATGGAGCCGGGATCCCAGGATCCCAGCCTGCGTCGGGCTGTATAACAATGCGCTGCTCAGCATCAGCCCAGGGCTCGTGTTTGAGCGCACGGTGCTCTGGGCTGGGCTGCCAGGCCACGTTTTCCCCATGATGTCATTAAAACAGACAAAGGCTTGGTTCTCTGGCCACTACTTCCACTGCCTGCACTACAGCCACTGCATTACCCGGGCTCCGAGCGAGGCTGGGCCATTACAGCTGGGCCAAGGAGCGGGGAGGCAAACTCAGGAGCTCTCTGGGGTCGTGCCAGCTGGGGCAATATGAACCCGCAGCGGAGCATGACTGGGGAACTGGACTTGTCCTACTTCAGGAGGCATGGGCTCCCAGGACCTGGCCTCTGCAGGGAACGCATGAGAGAGAGCAAAAGCAGGAAGCTCCGTATGTGAAAACGGACTGGCAGGAGGGGGCCCAGAGGACACACTCTTCGTGAGGAAGACAAGGACAAATCGTACCGTGAATTGTTAAGATTCAAAGCTGGGAATCAGGAGTCAGTGTCCAGCTCTCCTAGTGAGTGATCTTGGGTAAATCACTTACCGGCGCTGTACCTGCCCTGCAGCACTCAGTGCGGCTTAATTGCCAGCTTCCCTTACAGAGCGGAGTAATTAATATGTGCAAAGTGCTTGGAAAGCCTCCGCTGAAAGGTGTTATGGAAATAAAAAGGTGCTCGAGTATTAGCATTATTACAGCGTGAGCGCAGTTGCCGCAAAGCAGGGTTTGTGGTGCTCCTGAAACAGCAGCTAGGGCTGAATGGGGCGTGTCTGCCTGCTAGACACTCCATCGGACCTATTCAGAGACTCCAGACTGGCGGGAGCCCTATGGCTCTTACAGCTCAGAGACTGAACGGGATGGATGCCTGGACGGCCGTGTGCAAGGCTGGGACACGGAGTGGGCCAGAGGAAGATGGGCTGGATGAAATCCCCGTGCCTGGGGGGTTCCGAACACTGCAGTGTACAGGGGAATCCTCCATGACTGGATCTTGCTGCTCTCTCCCCTTAGCTGGCACACGTTATACAAGAACTCTCAAAACCTGGCATTAGGCCTGGTGTTATGTGTAATCTCCGTTAATCCTCTGAAAGAGAGAGAGCAAACCGCTTGTCAATGAAATTCACCAATGATACTCAACTGGG
This sequence comes from Macrochelys suwanniensis, assembly GCA_033296515.1. Lineage (NCBI taxonomy): Eukaryota > Metazoa > Chordata > Testudines > Chelydridae > Macrochelys > Macrochelys suwanniensis. The sequence continues at coordinate 1,627,967 of CM065789.1, read as the reverse complement.
GAGAGTGGCAAATACCAATGAGGACAAAGAAATAATCTAACGGGACCTGGAAAGATTAGGAAAATGGCAGCAAATAACAGAGAGATTCATCTTGGAAACAATGCAGCGAGCACACCTGCAGGGACGTAATTCCAAAATGATACTGACTGGCAGGGAGAAACATGGGAAGCTGCCATGATGGAAGAGGCGTAGTGGGGACAGCAACTAGGACCTGTCTCACACTTAATAAGCAGGTTGCCATAGCTATGGCACTTAGGGGTGTGCAAATTCACACCCCCTGAGCACTGTAATGATACAACCTAATCCCGGGTGTAGATACAGCTAAGTGGCCAGAAGGATTCTTCTGTCAACCTAGCTACCACCAGCCTGGGGAGCTGGATTACCTGCCAGCAGAGAAGGGCTACTAGGATAGTCTGAGGAATGGAAAACCTACCTTACAAGAGGAGACTCAACGAGCTTGGCTTGTTTAGCCTTACCAAACGAAGGCCGAAGGGCAATATGATCGTTCTCCAAAAATACATGAGAGGGAAAAGTACCAGGGAGGGAGAGGAGTTATCTAAGTTAATCACCAATGTGGACACAAGAACAAACAAACAAACAAACTGGCCATCAAGTGTAGGCTCGAAATTAGATGAAGGTTTCTAACCATCAGAGGAGTGAAGCTCTAGAACAGCCTCCCAAGGGAAGCAAAAACCTGAACTGGCTTCAAGACTGAGCTTGAGAAGTTTCTGGAGGGGATGGTAGGACGGGGACTGCCTACAATGGTGTGTGGCCCGTCTGCAACCTCTAGCAGTAAATATCCCCAACGGCTGGAGACAGGGCACTAGATGGGGAGGACTTTGAGTTGCTGCAGAGAATTCTTTCCCGGTGTCTGGCTGGTGGGTCTTGCCCACATGCTCAGGGTACAACTGATCACTGTATTTGGGGTCAGGAAGGAATTTTCCCCTCAGGTCAGATTGGCAGAGACCCGGGAGATTGGCCTTCCTCTGCAGCATGGGACTGGGATCACTTGCAGGTTTAAACTAGTGCATATGGTGAATTCTCCGTAACTGGAAGTCTTTACATCATGATTTGAGGATGTCGGGAACGCAGCCAGAGGTGAGGGTCTATTTCAGGAGTGGGTGGGTGAGATGCTATGGTCTATTATGTGCAGGAGGTCAGACTAGATGATCACAACAGTCCCTTCTGGCCTTAAAGTCTATGAGTCTATCAATGGAAAAACCCCTTTCTTTCTCTATGGGAAGCACGTACACCACGGCACTACAGCGGCACAGTTGCAGTGTTGTATCTGTGTAGCCACAGAGCCCATAGCATTGACATGGCCCAAGTGTGAGTCTGCAGTGGACTATGGAAGTAAACAGGACAGTGCCATTTTGGACAGTCTCCAATGGGGTATCACATCACAGAACAGGCCCCATTAGTCCCTCTCTCTCTGCAGTTCTGGTCTGCCCAAAGCTAGAGTGCTGTGTTCCATTCAGGGCATCTCAACATTAGGAAGAGGGAGTTCGGAGAAAAGCAGTAACAAAGTCCTGGAAGCACTGAATTGATGAATCTTAGTAAGCATGTACAGCTTATCTGAGTTGTAATTGGAGGGGCAGGGAGGGTGGCTTGGTAATCATTTACTGCACAAACATTTGGAAGGTGTAGGCTGCTAGAATGGAAAGAAATTGCTTAAGAAAGGTACAGAGGGTTGTATCGAGGAATAAATTACACATTTAAAAATCTAAGCCAACTCTACCAGGATGAATTTTCCTGAGACTGTGATATACCAGGTTGTGGAGTGATCTCCCAGGGATAGCAGTAGGATCTCCACTGTTTGTGATGTTTAGTGAAACAACAACAGAAACCTGGACTAATCACCTGAGAATGTACGCTTAAAGAACAATCCCATCCAAGGCTGCATTGCTAGATGACCTAGTACGTCTTCTCCAGCTCGATGAAATCCGTTGCGATTTTAAATATTTCTTAAACAAAACAAAAAGTGAATTGGAATATGGGAAAATCATCATCAGCAATTTCCTCTCCACACTTATTTGTAATAAAAATAGTCCATGGAAAAATAAAACAGAAAAAAACCACATGGGACTAATATTAAATTACCCTGATTCTACCATATCTGAGCTGGAAATGGAATGTAATGAAATCTGGACAAGCCATTATTGCTAACAAGTTTGGCATTGTAACTTTAGGACACTTTACTCCTTCCAGCATGATAAGATTGAACTTTGTTTAGCCACATTTTTCCCATTTAAGCAAGTAGATTATATTTCCTACAAAGTTTGAATCTTGGAAAAGAGATGCGTTCTGAGCTTTAGGGGAGGAAATGTTGAATTCCATCTGAAACGATGAGAATACCACAGATGAAAAAGAAGGAAGAACATGAAGTCAAACTGGAAATAATTCCTAAAGCCTTTCTTCCCTTTAGGAAAACAAGTTCCTTCCCCCAGGCCACAATCACCATGCATTTTATGTGCCTCAAAAATCTGTGGATCTAAACAGATTCTACTGATGGAGAGTAAAATCCACCCCAGTACAGAGCACCAACACAAAATGCCTATGCCCCAAGTAAGACCTCAAACTAAGTGGGAACTGAGGTGGGCCTATGAGGGTGCCAGCTCTCTGCACAGGAGTGCATTTCATCCTGAGAGCAGAAGCCTCTTTCTCTGTCTGTGGCAGCAATTGGAATATTGTTCGGAGAGTGACAAGAAAAGTGCTTGCTTGTGAGAGAAATCAGAGTCTGGGGCTGGGTTATGTTCTCACCAAGCCCTTGGATTCACTAAAGCCTTCTGGCTTTCTCTCCAGTGCATCTTTGTTGTCCATTCTCCAGCCTGTGATCATCTCTCCAGGCTATCTCACCCATAATGCATTACAGTCTCCACTCTTGCGAAGCTGCCACAGTGCATCTTGGGAGTCCCTGGCCACAGTGCATCATGGGAGATGTAGTCCATCCAGGGATCCTGGTCCATAGAGGAGAATGGAGACATGAAGTGTCTGAGTGGCAACTTCCATGCAGCATTTCTACATCAGAATTTTACAGGTGGTGTGTGTTTAGTTTTTTAATGGAAAGTCAAAATTTTCAGCAAAATACAAACGTTTTGCAAATAAAAAATGGTTTAGTTGAAACAAAGCAGCTTAGAGAAAAATTTTCAACCAGCCCAAGCAGAGATCCATTTCTGTGTTTCTGGCCCCTTTCACACAACTGGCAACAGCGTGCTTTCTCACTGGCCACCACAGGGAACGCATCCAGACCCCACCCCAGAGTTAGAGTTGCAAACACAAGAGAGTAGGAAAGCAAAGCAGGAACTTTACTGCTTGTTTGGTAAAAGGTCACTGCAAAGCAGTGCTGAGAGGACCCCGCAGTACTCCCACTTGGTACAGCCTTCGATGGAATCAGCCCAGTGATGATTCACTGGAACTATTATAAGAAAGTTCTTATTTTAGAAGGAGGAGTGGAAATTCAAATGTAATTCATGTTGACAAAAACAAATCAGAGAGTGTAGCTTTAAATAACATATGGCAACACAGAACCTCCCTTTTCAGCATTTCTTACGCAGCTGCATGGAAGGAAGTGACACTTTCCATTCCTGCACCGTGGCGCACACTCTACAAAGAGCCCCACACAGAGACTCGATAGGACTTGGAGGGTCTTTCAGCGGGTTACCTGGTCCATCCCCCTGCATCACGGCCGGGTTCATCCTAAGCCGGCTCCAAAGGTCTAGTTCCGCCTCAGGATGTTTCCAGCGACGGGGATTCCATCACTTTCCATGGTAGCAGTTCCCCATTCCCTGAACCACTGTCGCTACTGCTCCTCTCTAACTTGGGTCGCTGTGACGTCACTATTTCCAGTGGGGTTACTCCAGGCTGGCACCAGGGTAAGCGAGAGCTGGAACAGGCCCCTCAGAAGTTCTCTAATATTTACCCTGCTCTGGGCCCTGCCGTGTCAACATGCCGAAGAGGGACAGAAGGAAAAACCAAACACAACTCCTTTGATGATCATTGTCTGTCCTGGCAGCAGGCAGCTACCGCAGGGGCAGGAGCCGTCTCGTTTCCAGGCTTCTCCGCTGAATAGGCAGAAGGGCAGATTGTGGGGCCACGACACAACCTGTGGATGCCCGCAGGTTAGGGGGTTTGCTTTCCTAGTGCTCAGGGTGCTGGATAGGGAAAGCCTGCCGGGGAAGGCCTGTATTGCTCGGTCAGAAGCAGGGTCTTGTTGTCAGAGAGGGTAGACATGCCCAGGAGGAAAGACACTGCCGCGTGTTCTTTTATGGAACAGAGGATCCAAAGGGACCAAGATTCATTCCAAAAAAAAAAAAAAAAAAAAAAGCCCGTGCCTCCTGGGAAAAGAGCAAATCACAGACGGGACACAGCCACTGACCCCACCTGGGGCACCCTTCATCCACAGTCTTCACTGCGAGACGCGGGAGGGGAGTGGAGGTAGCTTTGATCAAGAGAACCAAATGTTTTCTTTGGGCTAGACTTGGGCAAGTGGTGGTGCCTAGATAGGGGGAGCCCCTGGAGTCACTGTACCTCGGAGACCCCCCTCTGAGCCAGTTCCCCCCTCTGTTTCTCTCTTACCCAAGGGGGTGGGAAGTTGTAATGCTGCTGGCCCTGTACCAGAAGCAAATGACGATGCACCCTGCATCAGCTGAGTTTACTCTTGTGTATCCAGCCCAAGGTCTGCGTAGCCATGCAGTGGCATAAGGGATCAGGGGTGTTCTTACTCCCCTGTACAGGCGTGTAGCCCTGCCTCAAGAGGAAGGCTTTTCTCCGTGCTATGGTCAGGGCTGGATGCTATTGTGTGGGAGGTTAGACTGGACAGTATCATCAGGTTGCAGAAAAATGCAAAGGAAACATGGAATGAGTCTGTTATAAGCGTTAACTAGAGTGCTGAAGTGCAGAGAGATACACGTCCAAGCTCACTGCCTTATCGTCCTGTGGCTAATAAAACAAGTCTGGGCAGCGCTAGCAAGCAGGAGACTAATTAAAGCCAATAGTAACTCAGAGTGGCTGACACTAGGAACAGGCTTGTGGCGGATAGAAGTGCTGCAAGTGATGTGCCACAGGCTACGAAGGAGTGGGTGCCGCACAGATTGGCATGATAGACAAGTAACTCCTAGCCACCCAGGCCAGTGCCCAGAAGGACACATGGTTTTCCATTGCACACGGCATATATTATCATCTCCTCATTTAACAGAAATAGCTAAATAGGATCTGCGGGAGTGTTTACTCGATTTTACATCTGGAATATAAATAAAAGATGGTCGGCGCATAATGGAGCATGCGATTCCTTTGGAGAGCAGGGAACAAAGTGCCTTTCCTCTAACTTATTTTAGCAGTTCTCAGTAATAGGATTTCCAGTTCATTTGGTTATCGGAAACACTGCTCATTTTCACGCTGAAGAGGCGATTTCAATGCCCAGCACAGTACACTCTCTGCTTGGGATTCTGTGTTAGTTTTTTGATATCCAGTAATTTCTCCATGCTGAGGCGAATTTGTCACACGCTTGGGTCTGTTTGATTTCATTAAACAGAATATTTAAGCATAAAAATTGTTTAATCGCCTTGTGTCATTATGAGATGAATTTCATTTTGCATACATTTGCATATTTCGTCAGAATTAAGGCTGCTAATATGCAAATGTGAGACAGGTTGCAGCTGAGGTGTTTATTGTAATAGCTTCAGGCTGTTCCACTTGAAAGCTTTCTAGGTGGCGAGGAAGAAGGGGATGCGGGAGGAGACGGGGTTTCGCAGAAATAGTTAAATATGTAAAAACATCCATTTGTTGCTACTTTCCCCACTAATATTCGCTGCAAAACCAGCCTGTTTGGAGTAACATTCTGTGTCTTTCATCCCCTCAAGTATTTAGGAACATCCAGATAGGAAAGCTGGGAGCTTGCTCAGCTCCCCATACATAATGCTGTGTGCCTATAGCCCCCAGGACTGTATTGAATGCCACCAAAGAGAAACGGAACATCTGACATACCAGCCACCACTAAGAGTTATGTCACAGGAACTGTGCTCAAAAGGCGTATGGAAGTCTGTTTCTAAATATCAAGACTAGGATTTGCAGAAGTGCCTGTCTGGGATTTTGGCTTACAGAGCCCATAGAACGTAGGCAGGGGTGGTCACCTAACCTCTTAGAGCCCCAACCCAAACCCACCAATTAAATCCACTCCAAAAGGCTAATTAGGTGGCTGAATTATCCTTGTTCCCCAATTATCGTACTTCGTGGTAGGCTGAATAAATTCAGCACCAGTGTGGCAGCACTGGAATTAATTCGAAAATTCTAGTGCACTCAAGCAAAACATTAGCCACTGCTTAACTTTTATTTCCTGATCAATGTGAAGGTTCCCATCAGCTTGTCATTGTCAGCTCTTTGGAGTGTGAGACTCCAGAGATTTTATAGGATATGGCATCACACCTTTGCATTTTACTTTCTTAAAAAAATATTCTTTGCTTATTATTTATGGAGAAAAAAACATCCTGTGATTTTAATCCTTTATGAAACCTGATTCTTTAAGAATGTATTTAAATCCTTGGGTTTGGGGGTTGTGGGAGGGGTTTATTTGTTTTGTTTTTAAGGAGCTAATTCAATAGTGGCTGCTATGTTAAATCCATGAGGAGTGATTAGCTACTTTGACTTGTGTGTAGTAATTAAAATAAAATTAAGTAGTGAATAGGCACAGACATTATTCTGAGTGGGGAACACTCCTTTCTGCTGACTCTGCACAGAGTATACAATACATACCCACAATGTGAACTCTGGCTAGGGGCTATGGACAATGGTTGAACAGCACAAAAAAAAAGAGGAGCTTATGGGAATTAAAAAAACTTTTGGTATTAACATTTAAGCACAATGGGGTTTTTTTCAGAGCAAATTAATCAAAAACAAAAATCATCATCTCTTCTGCAATGGAGACTCTCAAATGATCCCTTGGCTTCTATGTCCAGAGGTAAATGCTGCCCTTACCTTAGATTTTCCGGGTTTTTTAAAAACACTAGCTCTGAATAACCATCCCAAAATAACTAATAAGGAAGGCAACAGTGCACAGTTGTGAAGGAATGCAAATCACAGCTCTATTCTGAGCTTTCCTCTAAATGCAGAGCAGGGAGAATGGGACCACCTTAAGCCCCTTTGAAAGGCTAGGACTTGAAGGTATGTATTTGTTTTAAAAATGTGGTGATTGCAGAGAAAAGAGAAACCTGAGAGCTTATTCTTGAACAGTCAGACAGGGTCACTAAAACCAGACTAAATAGTCTGACTGCAGGGCAAAGCACTGGGGCTGTCTGAAAAATGATCCTCTGGATGGAGAGAATAACAAGGAAAAACAGGGAAGGAAGAATGGATGGGAATGAAAAGCTACCAGAGACAGAGTCAAAATAGCAGGATCAGAGGTTATCATACACAGGACTCAGTCTGCAGCCGCTCAGTGTCTCTCTGGGGGAGGACTGCTCCAGGAGGCAGAAGGGAACACCAACTAGAGAGCTTAGCATTTTAGGAATTTTTTAAAATAGAGAGATTTATTAGAAGTGGAAGGTAAAAGCGGGTGTCTGCCTCACATTGCCTGCACCACACAGGCAGAGGGACTCTAGCACCATCAGCCATAGCTCACCAGCTGATACTGTGTACGCTCAGCATATCTAAACAGCGGCCTGTGTTGGCACACACAGAGGGTTATAGCTATTCGTTTGAATGGCCGGAGGTTTTGAGTGGATCTTATACAGACTAAGAACCAGACTCCTGCCCAGGTAATCATACATGCTGTATTGGGTGCAATAAACTGGGTAGCTCCCAGTTTAGTACTGCTCTTCCACAGGTGTTTCTTTAGTCCCTATCCCTCTTCCTTCCCTGAGGTGATTTCTCCTCTGTAATGGTGCTGTAAGCAAACAGTTCTCAAGGTACAGAGAATAATGAGCAAAAGCTCCACCTACTAGGAAAATCTGCAGATTGTGCACTCTGTAAACCACACTGCAAAGTAATACTAATTTCCAGAGAGAAGTTTGGCTGGACTTCCTCAGTCACCCTGCTACTAACAGGAAAAACACAGCCCCCCTATTCACCTGCTACAGACTGCTGTCTGCCTGCAAAGGGAGCCTTCTTATCCTTACACTGGGTCACCTGATCTAGTGTTGGACAGGGGATTCAGCCTATCAGGAGCCAAAGAGAAAGGATGAGTCCCACCCCGTGCCCCCAGGAAGTATAAAAGAGCAGCCAGGCTGTCTCAGTTACTGCTGTGTTGTGGGGAGGAAGTTTTGTGCTTATTGCAAAAGGGTGGTGCTTTCAAAAAGGAAAGGTGCAGTCTAGCCAGGGGAGGGATAGCTCAGTGGTTTGAGCATTGGCCTGCTAAACCCAGGGTTCTGAGTTCAATCCTTGAGGAGGCCATTTAGGGATCTGGGGCAAAAATCTGTCAGGGGACAGTACTTGGCCCTGCTAGTGAAGGCAGGGGACTGGACTCGATGACCTTTCAAGGTCCTCCCAGTTCTATGAAATAGACATATCTCTTTATTTAAAAGCCACTCAATAATAGCCAGCCTTGTCTAATCAGCCTATAGGTCTAAAGGGCTGTTGGCCATGTAATAGTAAGTAGCAGCAATACACCCAGGGACTAGATGTTAAGGCCTGCCAGCTGCTTTGAGTAGCAGGAGGCTGTCCCTGGGTGCAGGTTCTCCCCCCCCCCCCCCAACATCACTGAGGGGCTGTGTCCATAGAGGAGTTTGTGGGATTGGAGATGAAGTAGTACCTAAGCAAAGGTGAAGTAGAGACAACAAGTGAGAGGTCTCAATAGCTCATTCTTGCTGCAACAGTAATTATCATGTAACATGCAACAGAGAGCTGAGCAGGGGGCACAGCTAAATCTCTGGGGCCCTTTATCCCCTTAAAAAGGAATTATGTGACTTTCAGTTCCTGGAAGGGTTCTACCCCCCCACTGCTTCCCTCTGTAGTGTGGCTGGGAGAGCATTAAAGGAACAGCTCTGCTTTTGCGCTTGCCCCTAGACTACAATGGTGGCTCTATGGGGAAGCCCAAGGAAATGTGACTGGTAGCATAGGAATAAATGGGGCAGAGAGGAGGGCTGCACAGCACTGGGAGTAGGGCTAGTGTTAAGTGAGAGTCATTCACACAAGGTGTTAATTAAACCCCTAGACAGCCTGAAAACTACCCTCCAGACCAAGCTGTTTAGGCTTTAGAAGGTCCTTCACAGAAAGTATGGCAGCAAGGGGCCTGCTTTTCATCACTTTAGTTTGTTGGCATGTTGAAATAGTAGGGTCTGGGTGAAGGTGGGGACACAGGAAAGCAAAAGGAAGGCACATGTCAGGTGAATTAGCAATGCAAATCTTAGAGCCTCTTCTGCAAGTTCCCCATGGGTGGAACAGTGTTTGCAACACAAGCACCAGAGACCTTGGCAGCCCCATAGTAGCAAATTTCACAAGAGTGAATTGTTCTTCATCTCTGCTGTGTAGGAAGCATAAGATTGCTTAACAGCTCCGCTAATCCATCCTCTGTCCTCATGTGCTTTCCCTAAGCCGCCCTAGATAGGTGGTCTAGTCCAGGATGACTCCATCGGTGGTGATTATTCCTAAAGCCTAGAATTCTTCCAGTGATTGCTATTCCATAACCTTCCTGGGCAGCTTCCTCTAGGGTCTTAACCTTTCTTAGCTGTACAGTTTTTCCTAATATGTAGCTTGCATGTTCCCAGCTGCAGGTGGAGAGACCCTTACTGCTGCTTCTCTCCTTGGTGACTAATGACAGCAATTGATCCTTGCCTACTTTATCAAATCCTTTCTCATATTTCCAGCTCGCCATAGCATCCCCACTCACTTTGCTTTTTCCAGTCAGCACCTGCCTAGTGGTAAGTTGTTCCTTTTAGGTTTTATTTTCATGTAGAGCTTCTTTTCTGCCCCTGCCCCCCGCCCCTTGAACAAATCTATTTATTGTGGCACATGCATGGGAAAACCCCAGCTGCATTTCAGAGCATGTGTGTGCTCTGGCAGGTACTTATTTCATGGTACAGAAAGTTTTCCAAGACAAAGGGTCTCCCACAAACACTGATTGTGCCAGCGCCCTGGCAGTAGTAGCCAGTGGAGAGCTGCTGTCCTCTCACTGGGGAACAAAGTGGATACATATTAATATTTTATTTGTTTTGAGATATTTACAATTCAGCCAAATCCAAGAGACGGGCAGGCAACTAAATATACAGCAAACCTCTTGCCAGATATTAGGCAAGAAAGAAACACACACACGTTGAATTCTTTTAAGTTACGACTGCACTTAATTACTGCTTTTTCCTCCACTCATAAACCACATATGGGATTCATAATAGCATTGGATCGGAGATGGCCTGCCTTATGCACCAGAAAGAACAAAATAGTAAAAGTGAGCAAAGGAACTTATTACAGGCAAGATGTACGCTTTGTCTTGAATCCCCTTCCTTTCCAATACGGCTATGTTGTGATTTGGAGGCTTATAAATAAAAATGCTCTACCTGGTTCCGTATGAAGAGGCAGGTTCCTTTGTGCCCCTGCCCCATCTTCTGAATGAAACAGTTTCTATGAGCCCCTTTAGAGATGCGATTTAATCTGATTCTTGGGTCCCACTCGAACCAGTACAATGTGGCAGCATCCGTGTGCATGGACCAGACAGAGGTGCAGTTTCCATTCCGAAGGCCAAACTCAGGCCACTGAATGCCCAGACCGGCGGCAAATATCCAGGGGGCACTAGGAGGAAATTTCTGAGCCCCTCTGGTTCAGAAAAACAAGTTCAAATTACAATTGTATGAAATTGCCCTGAAACTGAGAGGTTTTCAACAGAATTACAATATTTTCTACTTTATCACTTGTTAGCCCACCAAATGCTTTGCTGTTTATTTTTAAACCAAAGATAAGCATAGGGCGGGTTGGTTATTGTTAGAGCTGTGTAAAGATAATTTTTACTGTTGGCAAGACCAGAAAAACTAAAATAACTTTTAATGAGAAGGTGGGGAAACAGGAGAACCCCCTTTTGTCCTCCCCTTAAATTTTTTCATTAAAAGTGGAGAGCTGCTGAGGATGGATAATTAGTTTGATTCACAAACAGCTCTTTCAGCCAAAACGGGCCAGATTCATGAGGAATCACCATTTGCTTGTGAGACTGTTTCATCCAGGATCAGAGTAGGACCCTCTGAAAATACTTTACCATATAATCATTAGGGCCTCCAGCCATCCCACTTTGTTCTGCAATTCCTCATATCTCACAGACTTAGCAGGGGCAGGTCAGTATTTGGGTGTGAGACTTCCAAGGGACACCCATGTGTGGCAGTAGCTAGCACTCTTCGTATTTTTCACTGGTGCAGAAGTGCCCCAGAGCCTCAGTCAGGTGGAAGCCGGAAGGATTAGGGAAGGTAGGCGCTTTGCATACACAGTGTGTGATGTGGTCTCTGCCCTGTAGAGCTAACTGGCTAAAACAGCCAGCACACGCAGGGTGGGTAAGAGGGTGACAAGATTGAGTCACCCCAATGTGATCATCGACGTGCTGCTGGAGATGTGGGTTGTCTCTTGGTGGAGGTGTAAACTGGGCCCCAGACCTCTTGGAATGATTAAATGACCCATGGCACTCCCCAGTGCAGCAACTAACTTCCAGCATGGATAATTCATGCTGCCTGCCTCACGCCCTCTGCAGGTATCAGAGGGGTAGCCATGTTAGTCTGGATCTGTAGAAGTGACAAAGAGTCCTGTGGCACCTTATAGACTAACAGACGTATTGGAGCATAAGCTTTCGTGGGTGAATGAGATAATTTCCACTACATGCATCTGAAGAAGTGGGTCTTCACCCACGAAAGCTTATGCTCCAATACGTCTGTTAGTCTATAAGTTGCCACAGGACTCTTTGTCGCCCTCTGCAGGGTCATTTGGACTGGCGGGCCAGACTTTCAGCTAGGGTTGATCAGAGCTCCAGGGAAAGCAGCGAGGCTCTGCCGACTTACCCCAGCTAAGGACCTGGCGCTGCATTCTTTACCTGAGCTATTTTCGAAGGATGCTGTGTAGTGTGTGCCCACTGCGGCATCCCACACACAGTTCTGTGCTGGGCGGAGGGAGTCCTGGGCATTCTTCGTCAGGCAGTTTAAGACTGTGGAGAGCACGTCGTAATCCCTGCGCACGAAGGGCTCTCCACCCGTCTGTTCGTTAAAAGTAACCTGGGTGTATTTATGTATCCTCTGTATCGTGCCTGTCGTTCTTATCAGACTGCAGCCAGAGCCTGGAGCTGAGCTACGGTGTACAGCATCTCCGCTCTCCGAGAACCCCAAAAGGGTGGCTCTCTGGTGTCTCCTCGCTGTGCGGGGACACTGACTGCCGGATACTTTGGTTTTAAGTGTTACTCTGGTGAGGTAGATGCTTTGGGGATAGAATGAGCCTTAGATTCATCCCACCCCACCATGTTCTTGTAAATTGGTCCCAAGGTGTCACGTACAGAGCTCACTGGCCTTTTCGCCTCCCTCCTCTTCCGCTTCATGCAGACTCCAGGCCGTTCCTCTGGGCAGCCCCAGGCGTGGGTGGGATGGCGGGTCCTCTCGTTGGGACGGTGGCATCTGCTCTTGTTTTAACAGCTGGGGGGTAGACTAGCACTGCTATTCAAGGCTCTTCTATGTACTCCTCACGGCATCCCCTGATCCCCTCTCCTGTCCCTGTCCTCCTCCAGTCACCTCTGCCTCTTGGCCCCCAGCAGCGGTTCCCCGGCCTTTGAACCCTCACGTTGGCATACAGCGAAGACTTTTTTTTTTTTAAATGTACCATAATCTGGGCAGAGGGGCATGAAAATCTGAGCATGAATCTGAGAACGGGGCCCGGGGCCTTCCCTTGTAGCTGTTCAGTCCCACTGCAGCCTAAATTACATGACTACCTAGGACTGGGAAGGATATGTGTAGCCTTTCACCTGGAGAATCCCAGAATCCCAGATCATACTCTGCCCAACTCGGTCACAGCGGTTCTCGAGTCAGATGGGAACGGTCGGATGGATCTCCTGCAGCGAGACACAGGGAACACGTGGCTCTGGTACTTCTCCTGTGGGCGTTTTCCTACTCAGATCTGCACGAGCATGTTTCGGCTGCGCTCAGCTTCCGCACCGCACGACGACTGCCCTTTGTGCCACGGCCTCCGAAGTCCTGCCTGTGCAGCCAGTGGCGATCCTGCATGTGGAGAGAGGAGCTGTTTGTCTGTGGTGGCGGTGAGCAGTTATCTGGGGACGTGACGCAGACTCCCCATTTCCTGTTATTACCTCACCGTTACACTTTTCATATCTCTTGTCCCCCCAGGGAATGCAGTTGTGTTCACTGTAACTAGCCTGGATGGTCTCCAACTGAGCTGGAAAAGTAGCCAGTACAAAGCTAGCCCTGCCACTGCATGGTAACCAATCTGCCCAGGCCCCCCAGGCCTCCCGCTTGAACTTGAGATCTCGGGTGAAGTAAATGAAGTAATACAATCTAGCGAAAGCCAAAGAATTAAAACACAGTTAAAAGTGCTCTGGATAATGAAGGCTGAAGTGAAAACAGCCCATCAGAAATCAATGTTTGTATTCTACCTCAGGATGGTTGAATTCCTAAGGCACCCTATTGACAATATTATTGTTTAGCCAGGAAGCTGTGAAGGGAGGAATCCATGATGCATTTCATTCCACTCCATTGATTATTATGGGCTTTTATCTGGGCACGCCAGAGGGTGCAGCACTCAAGGGCACTTGAATAGAGAGAGAATTTAATTTAAAACCCCCCAGACTATGCAGTATGTTATGTTTGACTAGCTACCTGCTAATGTTTGCCAAACATTATCTCATTAGGAGTTGTAAAGGAAATGTAATTAATATTTTTATAGCAAGAAGGTGGCACTTGTTTTAATAGAAACACTGGAGACTTTTCACAGAGGTCTCACAGTATTCCTGTTCTCATCGCCCGATAAATGATGCTGCTCGTTTTAGGGAAGAATCCAAGAACTACAGGGCATTACAGAGGAGGTATCCTGCGAGTGCAATGTCCAGTTCTATGTTGGCCAGGATGGTCCCTGGACCACAAATCCTCTGAAGGTAAAAGTGGATTCTCTGTTTTTGCAGCTCTTCAGTGGGAAAGACACCCAGTTTGGACAGGTGACAACAAGAGTGGGTGATATATGAGAAAATAATGACGATTTACAGGAGGGCCGGATGAAACCCTTTTGAAAAGGTTTGGGACCGGGACATAGAATGGTCCCAGAATGGGAAATGTTCGTTATTCCACACGTGACTGTCTGTATTGGGAACCAGACATCTGCACCCTACACCAGGCACCTGGGACCCTCAGACCTCGGGAGAATGACAGGAGTTACAAGAACCGGGTTCTCTTCTATCTCCTCGGCTCCCCCAAGGCTCCCCCTAGACCAGGTTAGCCCATAATAAAAGCCGCATGAGCCCTTTAAATCCTGCTTGTTAACAAGTGTGAGCTAACAAGGGCTTGCCTCACCACGTAAATCCTACTCTAGACAAGGCCTGTGTATGCCAAAGCTTCCCTGCCTGGGACATGGGGAAAGCCATATGCACACCGAAGCAGGGGGGTTGTGAGGAGTCAATTATTAAACAGGCCAGGAAAGGAGTTCCCAGTCCATCAAAACATCAGAGAGACGCTGAACTGGGAATAGCTGCGGTGTCCAAGCTTCCTCTCTTCCCTACCCCACACCTCACATACTACGTGGTGCTGGCTGACCTCTGACCTGGCCCAGTACTGGGCTCACTCAGACCCATTGCCCAACCTGACCTCAGGGCTATGTGCTAAGCGGCGTGGCTGTCGGTCTCTTGGCTCTCCCAAGTGCTTTCAGACTCCGACTGCTCTTTCTTTGTCTGGGGAAGTTGACTGGGATGTGGAGACCTCGGCTTTCCCAGGGTTTGACCATTGCCTGCTGCATTTGGAAGTCAGATCTCACCTTACTTCCTGTCAGGGCATGGACCTATCCAACTTGTCCATCCCAGAGACTGCTGATGGAAAGGAACCTGCTTCAGATGCCTCTGAGGGTTTCCACTGTCTGTGTGTTGCCCATGACAATTAACAAAACAATGCCTACAAGGTCTTTCTCTAGGTGTGCCCCTCACAGAAAGAAGTGATTGCCTCCTCCTCAACTCTCCATTGTTGTCCTTGTTGGCCTGAAATGTTAAGTCCAAAGCAATATACAACTCTCTGCGTGGGATGTACAAAACTACTCAAGATAGTTAAGTCCCAGGCAGACGATGAAGAGCTACAAAAGGATCTCTCAAAACTGGGTGACTGGGCAACAAAATGGCAGATGAAATTCAATGTTGATAAATGCAAAGTAATGCACATTGGAAAACATCATCCCAACTATACATATAAAATGATGGGGTCTAAATTAGCTGTTACCACTCAAGAAAGAGATCTGGGAGTCATTGTGGATCCTTCTCTGAACACATCCACTCAATGTGCAGCGGCAGTCAAAAAAGCAAACAGAATGCTGGGAATCATTAAGAAAGTGATTGATAAAGGACAGAAAATATCATATTGCCTCTATATAAATCCATGGTATGCCCACATCTTGAATACTGCATGCAGATGTTGTTGCCCCATCTCTAAAAAGATATATTAGAATTGGAAAAGGTTTAGAAAAGGGCAACAAAAATGATTAGGGGTATGGAACAGCTTCCGTATGAGGAGAGATTAATAAAACTGGTACTTTTCAGCTTGGAAAAGAGATGTCTAAGGGGGGGATATGATAGAGGTCTTTAAAAACATGACAGGTGTGGAGAAAGTAAATAAAGAAGTGTTATTTACTCCTCATAACACAAGAACTAGGGGTCACCAAATGAAATTAATAGGCTCAGGTTTAAAACAAACAAAAGGAAGTATTTCTTCACACAACACACAGTCAACCTGTGGAACTCCTTGCCAGAGGATGTTGTGAAGGCCAAGACTATAACAGGGTTCAAAAAAGAACTAGATAAATTCATGGAGGATAGGTCCATCAATGGCTATTAACCAGGATGAGCAGGGATGGTGTCCCTAGCCTCTGTTTGCCAGAAGTTGGGAATGGGCGACAGGGGGTGGATCACTTGATGATTATCTGTTGTGTTCATTCCCTCTGGGGCACCTGACATTGGCCACTATTGGCAGACGGGCTAGGTGGACCTTTGGTCTGACCCAGTATGGCTATTCTTATGTTCTTATATAGTTTGGAGAGAAAGTGCTTATTGTATCTTGAGTGTTTGTTCTCAGCCTGCAATACTGGGATATTTATAGACTGTTTTAACAGTAGCATCTGAATGTGGCAATTTGATGTTCCTTAGTAAAAGCATCATCTCCAGATACCTCCCTTGTCAAAGACTGGGAAATGCCTGATCCTAGGCCCTTGTGCTAAATGTACCTTGGGGAATCTTCTGCCTCATAAGGTTGAGGCCCGTATTTATGAGGTCCCCCCACTGGGCCAGCAAGCAGTAAGACCTGCCTCAAGGTCTTGCCAGCTATTTCAGTATCGCTCCAGTGAGGAAAATGATGACACCTGAAAACAGATTATTGATTAGACATTCAGGCATTATCTTCCACAGCACCTGCTGCCTGTAAGGATCCTTCTGTGCCGAGAGTAGGTGCAGGTGTTTGACTCTCCCATGGTTCATGGCCCACAGGTGTTAATTATGAAATGCAGACAATGTACTTGAAGTTAAGCAAGATGCTCCATAAAGATGCTCCCATCCCCCCAGGATCTTATATCCTAGCAGTAGGACACTTAGGTAAGCCCCAGTAGACCCTGCTCTGTAAGAGCCTGCCTACGCTGACCTCAGGTTCATCTCCACCAACTAGGAACCAGCCTGCCTGTCTGCCTGCACACCCCTCCCAAAGTCCTAGGAAGGTGTTACAGTAAAAAAAGCTAGCAATGTTGGGAATCATTAGAAAAGGGATAGATAATAAGACAGAAAATATCGTATTGCCTCTATATAAATCCATGGTACGCCCACACCTTGAATACTGTGTGCAGATCTGGTTGCCCCATCTCAAAAAGAGATATATTGGAATTGGAAAAGGTACAAAAAAGGGCAACAAAAATGACTGGGGTATGGAACGGCTTCTGTATGAGGAGAGATTAATCGGACTGGGACTTTTTAGCTTGGAAAAAAGACGACTAAGGGGGAATATGATAGAGGTCTATAAAATCATGACTGGTATGGAGAAAGTAAATAAGGAAGTGTTATTTACTCCTCATAACACAAGAACTAGGGGTCACCAAATGAAATTAATAGACAGCAGGTTTAAAGCAAACAAAAGGAAGTATTTTTTCACACAACACACTGTCAACCTGTGGAACTCCTTGCCAGAGGATGTTGTGAAGGCCAAGACTATAACAGGGTTAAAAAAAGAGCTAGACAAGTTCACGGAGGTTAGGTCTATCAATAGCTATTGGCCAGGATGGTGTCCCTGGGAATGGGTGACAGGGGATGGATCACTTGGTGATTACCTGTTCTGTTCATTCCCTCTGGGGCACCTGGCATTGGCCACTGTCGGAAGACAGGATACTGGGCTAGCTGGATCTTTGGTCTGACCCAGTCTGGCCATTCTTATGTTACTGCCTCCCAGGAAACACTTTTTCCCCTTCAAAAAGGCTTTCCAACATAAGAATGATGCTCATATTGAAACCTCCTTCTGCCCCACCCCTCAAACCAACCCCCAAACCTTACCCCAAGCAGAGCTTCTCCCCTGAAAAGGGAGAAGTACCAGAGATGCCATGAAGCCCACTAGGGCGTTGACTGTTATTGATTTTACACCCTATGGTGATGGGTGGCAGTATATAACTCTTAGATGGACGGCTGCTGGCAGCAGCTGTGTGTTCAAGGGCAGTGTTAGAGTGGCACGGGACCCGATGGATGTGGGTTTCCTCCAATGCTGAAAGGTTCCATTATTGGACCCAGAAGGCAAGGACTCTGGGACGATTTTCAGCAACGATGACAGTTATCATGAATGTGCTCTCTAGCTCAGGGGTTCTCAGCCTTTTCCTTTCTGAGCCACCCCCCGACCCCCATGCTTTAGAAACTCCATGGACCACCTGTGCCACCACAACTGCTTTCTGTATATAAAAGCCAGGGCCAGCGGTAGGGGGTATCACGCAGGCTAGTTGCCCTTGGCCCTACACCACAGGGGGGCCCCACAAAGCTCAGTTGCTTTGTCTTGGGCTTCTGCCCTGCTGTGACAGGACTCCAGCTTTGGCTTTCTGCCCTGGGCCCCAGTGAGTAACGCAGGCCCTGCTTGGCCGACGCCCTGAAACCTGCTCATGTTATAGCAATACATACACTGCAAACGAACTGGGGAAACACCATCTGACTGCCTCAAAACTTGCCTTCAAGCCTGTCGTGTGTTCAGGAGATTGTGTGCACACCGACATCATGGGTATTAATATCGTTAAACACTCATTTAAATGCTCCATGGCAACTCCTAAATTTAATCAGTGACACACATCAACAATGAAGATTGCCAGTCTTACAACTTGATGAGCGGCCCCTTGCTCCCTTCCTCCCGTCCCTTGCACAAAATCTCTTCCGCTTAGCTGCCTTTTGCTCTCAGCCACATTTGGTGCTACCTGACCCAATGGAGATCTCATTCTCATTTGGGAAGATGCCAGGAGCAAGCAAGGCATTCTTTCTGCAATGGAGATGCTGGGGTGAGTGAGCATCGGTGCTAGTTTAGACTTCAGAGAACAAGAACAAATAACAGAACAAAGGAGCATAACATTAAGCTAAGGAATGGATGGGAACTACAAGGAAATTAGACAGAATTTCTTTATGTGTAAGGCAGTTAATGTACGGGGGGAGGGGGGAAAGAGCACATTCAGAGAAACTATTCTAAACTGTTGTTTTTAAAGAGGAGTTAGACAAATACCTCTGTGTATCTGTCTACGGTGGAACATATCCTAGGGGGATATGTTGCAAACCTAAAGGAAAGGAAAATACTAACTGGAATACTGGCCTCTTTCTGTTTTACTAATTTCTGGGGTTGTTTGGTTTTTAGCAACTATTGGACTCTCCTAAATAAAAAAATTGCACGTTATCAAAAGACACAGGGCAGGCTGTGAAATATGGGTTTTCTGACATGGCCTTGGCTTTTTTGTTTGTATTGATAACATCCTCCCTGATGTTATATCGTCCCAGAAAATCCCAACAACTTTTCCATGAGATTTGCATATACTTTCTATAGAACAGGACTTTTTTTTTTCCCCGGGGACCAGTTCTCTTGAAATCTGATCTGTGAACCCCTTTAATCAGCAGTGCATACAGGAAACTCAGAGATATGGAAATGCAAATGTTTTTCCAATCAATAAAGATAATTACAGTGAAAGATAGACTGATATAGTGTCTTGAGGCTTTTCTTCTTGTCTTCCCAGGGACTCCCTAGGGACACTATAGACATTGGTGAATGTCTTTCAGAGGCCCAGAATGGCTGGGGAAAATAGTCCCAATACAGGAACGCAAACGACATTGTGCCAAGTTTGCAAAATGTATATTACAGCTGAAGCCAAACCACTCTAGGAACACGAGGCAAAGAAGAATAGTACAAAATTTAAAGCCCTGACTGGCGAATAGAGTACATTTCTCAGAGATACTATTTCTACAGTAATTGTTGACTCCATGATAGAGATCAGAATTGTTCAAGTCTCTCCCTCGCTCCCTCTTTGAAATATCGCCAATTGTGGCCATGCAGCTGCGTGCTTTAACAGCTTTGCTGCACACAGACTTCTGGCATGTTCTCCGGCAAATCTGGGAGCTGGGGACGTGAAATGTGTGAAATGTTTGACTCGAGTTACACAAGGGGTTGCAAATCAACTTTGATTTGAGTCTGAACTCAGTTTTTAAGTTTTAGGGTTTTTTTAAAGTCGATCTGATTTTCAAAATTTGTATATTCTGTTCCGACGGCGACTATGTTTTGAGGCTGTTGGTCATCAGTGAATTTCTGGTTCGAACGGTGTTCTGGAAAGTCAGATGGAGCAGGTCACATTGTCCAATAGGGCAACTAATCTCACTTCTGGTACTAGCAAACCAAGACCTTCATGAGAACCTATGGAAGAATAATCTGTAAACTACCAAATCTGAAAGTTGTGATAAGAATCAACCCTGGCGGGGGGAGGGAGATAAGTTTGTTGAAACCCAAGTTTTTCTTAGCTTTAGGACCCATGTTCTATTCTACTCCATTCTGTTCCATCAGGGTTCTTATACCACCCTCAGCGCTGTCGTACCTGGGCCCTCCCAGAGGTGCATTACGTGCCTTGAATCAGATGTGTCTCTTGTGGTCCCAGGTGTGTATTCAGACTGGTTCTCTTCTGACACACACGATTTACAAAGCTCCTTCCAATGGAACTTGGAAAGATTCCTACAGCCCTAGTGGTGATTCCCTTCTGCTGTAACTTGACGTTGCCAGCACAATAATCTAGTTGTTGATTACAGCCCCTTGCAAAGCAAGCTCAATCAAAAACCTTTTCCACCTGTTGTCGTACATTCAGCTGGGCCCTCTTTACCTGAGAGAGGAACTTCGAACTTTCTCAGCATCGACAGAGTTCACTTTGCTCAAGTTAGTGAAACGTTTCCTAGTATAGACCATGGAGGAAGACGTTGCAATTGGCCTGCTTGGGCCCATGTCCATAGAACTATTTATTATGGATACACATGAGGCCCCCCAGTCTGCCTCCTTTCTAATGATGGATTGTCCCCTGCAGCCTCAGGTCCCCTCTTGAAGAGCCACCATTGTAACTTTTTAACACAACCCAACATGTATCTCCTAGTCCCTGTCCTCATGGCAACAGTTCAAGGAGAAATGCACTCAGCTCAAGGAACTGATGTGAATGTTGTGGATCTTAAGGTTATTCCTCAATCCGTTTGCCACTGAGATGTCTCCCACACATTTGGGAAGGAGAATAAGAGAAGAATTAGATGGAAACGCCTTGCTCTTTCTCAAGTGCAGTGGTAAGAGGTGGCTGCCCAATGATGCTGTTTCATCTCTACCTACTATTCAGTCAACCTCTGGAGTTAGGGTGACCAGATAGCAAGTGTGAAAAATCGGGACAGGGAGTGGGGGGTAATAGGAGCCTATACAAGAAAAAGACCCAAAAATCGGGCCTGTCCCTATAAAATCGGGACAGCTGGTCACCCTATCTGGAGTTAATATTACATTTCTAGTCCTTGTCATCTGCCTAGGTCAGGGAAATGTGAATTTCTAGTGTTTTCCACAATGACAGTTCACCATACGTAAATGTGATGTGGCTGAAAATATGAAAGATTTCCACTTTCCATCCTTCCTCCGTATAGCTGTATTTAATGGAGGGGGGTTTGCTTTTTATCCATCCATGTTGGCTTTTTAGTTTGGAGTAGGGATGAGAGAATGCTCCTAAAGTTTGACATGAAAAACATTTAAACTTGCTGTAATACACAGACTTTGTTCCTCCTAAATGTGACTCAGGGTCACTTCTGGGTAATAGTTTCCACAATCTCATAAAAATGTAAGAGTGGCCAGACTGAGTCAGACCAAAGGTCCATCTAGCCCAGTATCCTGTCTTCTGACAGTGGCCAATGCCAGGTGCCCCAGAGGGAATGAACAGAACAGGGAATCACCAAGTGATCCATCCTTTGTCGCCCATTCCCAACTTCTGGGAAACAGAGGCTCGGGACACCATCCCTGCCCATCCTGGCTAATAGCCGTTGATGGACCTATCCTCCAGGAAATTCTCTAGTTCTTGTTTGAACCTGCCACACAGTGTTCCCAACTCATTCTGGATCTGCAGAGTTATTATTCTGATGTGTTCCTACCATGATGATGGCAGCCACTATACATGTATATATGTGTGCTCTCTCTGTCTCCGAGGATACATCACCAAGTGCACAAGACTGAACTACTTTTGACTCCAAAGGACAGATTGTTCCCAGGTGGCTTTTCACCTGCCCCCCTCTGCCACCCCGGTGAGGGCATCTACTAAAACTATGTGCTTCTAAATGATTCATGAGCTCCTTTCACTCCCCTGGTGTTACCACCCAGTTAGACCATAACCTCCCATACTACACTGTGCTGAGTTAAATGCACTTACTTTAGTTCTGTACTTCCAACAGCTACAGGCAACAAATGTATTTGGTACGCCGGCGTCCTGTACCTCTCCTTGATGTTCTAAAGCAATGAGAAAGAAGTGTTAAATTTGTTCTTGGCTACTTTTCCTTGCAACTCCCAAAGGCTCTGGTTACAAACTGAATCAGTTATCAGCTAGTTAGGCTGGCAGTTCCCGAAGGTACTGCATGAATACTGATAGGGACCCATGCATTATTCAGTGCGAAGAGCAGAGGAAAATGAGCAACACGTCCAAAACAAGAACAGCAGTGGCAGTAAGGGAATAATTAGCGAGCTGTCACTTGTCCCTGTCAGTATTCCCCCCCTTAACACATGAGGGGAAATAATAAAAAAGGGTAAGATCATCTTGCAAGCTCTGCTCTTCAATATGCAGCTGGTAGGTTAAAATACAATGATAAAGGGGAGAGGATAGAGAGCTCTGATACAGTTTTCAAAAGATATGGCCTCCATTTCCATAGAGACTATATATGTTTTTTTATCCCAGAGGCATTGGGTTATACGCTGAGTCCCTGCCTTAAATACCAGCCCACATGCTATATTGTGAAAGAAAGCAAGCTGTAAAATATGGGGTTTATATGAGGTGACCTTTTCCAGAGAGAGCGGTGCTTAACTCGCTGAGTGTAAACAGTTTTGATTTTTTTCCCTTCCTCCAAAACACAAATAAAATTAATGCTTATAGTGAAACCAGGTTAATTGAAATCCTCTCTTCGCTCAAGGAAAAACAGCAAGCAAGCAGCTCCCTAACACAATGGTAACCATCACAGCGTGGGGATCAATGCAGAATTCTAACAGCTGGTGGGGGCAGGGGGGAGGGGAGGTGCACGCCAGGGTTTACCTTGCTCCTATTCTTGGGTTCTCCTGAGAAGCTTGAGGTAGCTGAGAGGTGGAGGAAACTACAAACTTCAGCTCTTAAATCAAGTTTATCTGGAGTAATATATTAACCAATTAACCAGCTTGTGGACTGACGAGAATAGAGCTGTTCTGCCATCATCTATTAAATCTCTCTCAGAGCTTCTCATGAAAGGCCCCCAGAGTTCTGAGTCATGCAGACGAGCGATCATACATGTTGTTGCAGTGCTGGTCAGGAGATGGCTGGCTTGAGACCAGAGCCGCCGTGGCGTGAGGAGAGGCAGAGTGCACATTATGCCGCGTTCAGCCCTGACGTATGAGACACTGCTGCATTCAAGGATCTGTAGCCACTCGCCGCAGCACTGAATTTTGCCCATCTTCAGGGTCATCACTTTGCAAAATGTCAGTTACTGCTGCCCTCTGTATGTTGCCTGACTTCTTAGACTGTAGCTATGTGCACTGTGTGTGTTTTGCACCAAGAGTCTTGTATGCCACGGTGCTCAACAGGGTCTTATAAAGGCTTAATAATTACGGCAATGGAAACTTGATCAGAACTGAGAGCTATGTGGTTGTGGTAATAACTGTCTGGTTAGGTCTGCAGGGAGCTTCTGGGTCTGCATTCTATTTCTGACCCCCTTCACACTCGTAAGCCATGTCTACACTACTGCGGGAAATCGACCTAAGCTACGCGATTGCAGTAACTGAAGTAGACATAGCTAGATCCACTTACAGTGGTGTCTACACCGTGCTGCGTCAGCGCCCTGCCATCGATTTAGCATGTCTTCACCAGACCCACTAAATCAATGCCGTTGCATTGATTTCAGCAGTGCCAATTTAGCTCCATAGTGAAGACGTGCCCTTAGGGCTTGTCTATACTTACGGCTAGGTCAGCAGAGGTGTCGATTTAGCGGGGTCTGGTGAAGATGTGTTAAGTCGATGACAGGGCGCTCTCCCATTGACGTTTGTACTCCACCTCCCCGAGAAGGATAAGGGAAGTCGACACAGCGCGGTGTAGACACCTCTGTAAGTGTAGTGTAGACCAGCCCTAAGATACAGGATTCAGCTCTCAGGGCTATGCTCTTGTGGGACCAGGAACCTTGCAAGGTGCCACCTTACAGATACTGTAGAATCTCTTTGATTGCAGGAGATCTATAGTGGGCTAGTGAGCCCTGTGCACTAGGCATACTACATACTTGTGCAACTTCCCAACACACTATATGACACTCCATGCTTCTATTTCAGTAAGACTGAGTTTTGTGTAGTGCAAAGAAAGAAAGCATCCGTAGTAACTTACATATAGTTGTATATTAGTATGGATCCTTAAAGTAAAGGAGGAATCATCCAAAGCATGATAGGGTTGGGGAAGGGGTACTAGGATGAACAGCAAGCATGTCCCTGGACTGCACAGTCCAGAAAAAGTCTGTCTGAAAATGACAAGTGTCTCCAACAAGTTCGGGTATCCTCATACAGCGCTACCATGGGGACTCATGCACTCCCAACACGGTATTTGGAAAAGGCTGTTAATGAGTTGGCTTTGCTAATGGTTTGTTCTAGGAATCCATAATATTTGCTGACCCATCATTCAAGACCACATCCCTTATTCTTTGCCGTGCTCATTATATATGCAAAGACTGACAGTGAAAGCCACAGAACCATTTTGCCATGTAAGATGCTTGTCAGGATGTGTACTGCGTAACCTTCACCTGCAAGTGATAAACAGCACAGGAGAGGCTGGTGAAAGGGGGTGGCTGAGTCTGCTTTGAAGGTTTGGTAATAAACAAACAAATCAGAGAAGGAGAAATGCAGAAAACTCTGTGTAAGACACAAGCAGAATTATCTCTAGATTGCATTTGCCCAGTTTCCCATGAGGCAACAATCCCTCCTAGACAATGGAAAGGGAATGTCCCCCATAGATATTTCTCCCTTGGGCTACTAAATCATAGTTTTCTTCTCTCTCCCCCTCCTCCGCCCGGACCCCCAAATACATTATTCCCTTTCCCCACTGATTCTTAGCCAATGGTATTACTACATTCTTGTATGAGTTTAACTGCATAAAATGGGTAGCATTAGTCAGTGGTAGTTTTATTTAAGCACCTTCTAATGACTGATGAATCTTGGCCAACCAACCTTACACACACCACATGATAGCATCTCTGTTGCTGCGTATATGTTCTTACTGAGAATTTGCATGTGCAGATTTACTTATTTGATGCAGGGTGTTTCCCACCTAGGATTAGGGACTGAAGAGGGTCAACTACATTCTCTTCAGAAAAGCACCTAGACTATATAAAATGATTGTCCAAACACATCGTTATGATTATAGCATTTATATTGAGGTAGTTCCTAAAAGCCACAACGGGACCCCAATGTGTGAGGCCCTGTACAAACATAAATGCCAGTGCCTGCTCCAAAGTGCTTACTTTCAAAGAGAGATGATAGACGAGATGGATGAGACAAACAGGTTGAGATGTGAGCTACCACACATGTACAAAGGGATGTGCACTGTTCTTAGCTGCTCAGTAGTAGTGATCACAGCTTTCCCCCAGCTAAGCCAAACTAGATTTTCTCTCCCCATCCCCTCTCTCTGTCTTTAGACTGTGATCTGCCCTACCCTGTTTGGAAAGAGAGAATGAGTGTAGGTATCTGTGTTCAGCTGAGATCATCATTATTATAGACATTATCAAGACACAAGAAGTTATTCTTCCGCTCTACTTCGCACCGATTAGGCTTCAACTGAAGTATTGTGTCCAGAAAAGAGCAACAAAAATGATTAAAGGTCTAGAAAACATGACCTATGAGGGAAGATTGAAAAAAATGGGTTTGTTTAGTCTGGAGAAGAGAAGACTGAGAGGGGACATAACAGTCTTCAAGTACATAAAAAATGAGGAGGGTGATAAATTGTTCTCCTTAACCTCTGAGGATAGGACAAGAAGCAATGGGCTTAAATTGCAGCAAGAGAGGTTTAGATTGGACATTAGGAAAAACTTCCTAACTGTCAGGGTGGTTAAGCACTGAAACAAATTGCCTAGGGAGGTTGTGGAATCTCTTCACTGGAGATTTTTAAGAGCAGGTTAGACGAACACCTGTCAGGGATGGTCTAGATAATACTTAGTCCTGCCATGCGTGCAGGGGACTGGACTAGAAGATCTCTCGAGGTCCCTTCCAGTCCTACAATTCTGTGATTCTATATCAAGGGCTGCCAAAGAGCCCATGGATGGTCAAAATTAGACACATCCAGACCAGCTGAGAGGGAGGACAACAGCCAGACAGACTGGGAAGGAAGAGCTGGCAGCTGTTAAGTCAAGTGGCCTAGCTAGTAATCAAATCCTCTGTACAAAGATGGTGTCACAGGCTGCTTAGAGAAGTAAGAGTGAACCCTCTCTGTAGACTTGAGAGAGAACTCCAGTTACTGTGGTGAATACAGCCACCAGGCCAATCCGCAAACTAAACCAGCTACTCAGTGCATCAGTAGTTTTAAATAACATTGAGCTGTGAGTAGATGCAGGATGAACTGTGTAAACAGATGTGGCAATTGGAGGGTGTCAATTAGCATGTGGACAAGGGTGATCCAGCTGATATAATGGACTTGGAATTTCAGAAAGCCTTTGACAAGGTCCCTCACCAAAGGCCCTTAAGCAAAGTAAGCAGTCATGGGATAAGAGGGAAGGTCCTCTCAGGGGCAGTAACTGGTTAAAAGATAGAAAATAAAGGATAGGAATAAATGGTCAGTTTTCAGAGTGGAGAGAGTAAATAGTGATGTCCTCCGAGGATCTGTACTGGGACCAAGGCTGTTCAACATATTCATGCATGATCTGGAAAAGCGGGTAAACAGTGAGGTGGCAAAATGTGAAGAAATACAAATGATTCAAGATAGTTAAGTCCAAAACTAACTGTGAAGAATTACAAAGGGGTGTCACTAAACTGGGTGACTGGACAACAAAATAGCCGTTGAAATTCAATGTTAATAAGTGCAAAGTAATGCATATTGGGGAAGAATAATTCCAACTATACATACAATTAAAGAATGGGGTCTAAATTAGATCTTGGAATTATCCTGGGTAGTTCTCGGAAAATATCCGCTCAATGTGCAGCAGCAGTCAAAAAAGCTGACAAAGTGAAGAACCATTAGGAAAGGGATAAATCATAAAACAGAAAATATCATAATGCCTCTATATAAATCCATGATACGCTCACATTGTGAGGACAGGTCCATCAATGTCTATTAGCCAAAATTGTCAGGGATAGAAGCCCATGCTCCGGGTGTCCGTAAACTTTTGACTGGCAGAAGCTGGGACTGGACCACAGGAGATGGATCACCTATTAATTGTTCTGTTAACCTTGTTCTGTTAATTCCCTCTGGAGCATTTGGTACCAGCCACTGTGAGAAGACAGGACATGGGGCTAGGTGGACAATTCATCTGACTCATTATGGTTGTTCTTATGTCCTCAATTTCCTGCGATATCCTGGACAAACCTTACTGAATTAAGTTTAAGTATGTTAGGAGTTGATTCTATTAAAAAGGCAAATGTTTGTGTTATTGTGGGATTGTAGGTAAAATCTCTAGCAGGGAGACCTAACTAACATAAACCCTGAGAAGTGTTCTGAGCTACAAAGGACTAGTTGAAACAATAGGCCAGATAAGAATGAATGTTTAATTTAAGTGGATTTCCAAGGAAATCTCAAGGGAGAGTTGTGTGTGAATGTACCTCCTCTGGTTTGCAAGAACTCACCTGTTGAAGCTTTGCGCTGAAAAGGGGACCTTTGTCTGTTCCTCACCTGTTACACGAGGACAAGGTCAGAGGACGAAACTGCATAAAGCATGACTCTAATACACGGGTGTGCTTGTTCCAAGGTGGTTACAAACTTGTAACCACAGAGAAGCCCATTGGTGGTTTGAATGACTGACTCCTACCTGAGCCCTTGTTGGAGTTGGGGTCATCTCTGGTAAGCTTATTTAACACGTAGTAGTTGTTTTAATATGTTTTCTTGTAATGCTTTCACCTTAAAAATAAATGTTTGCTTAGGAAAAGCTGTGTGGTACCTTATGACTGTAGCTGTTCCACTGGGAGCCTAGAGTGGGTGCCCCGGTGCACCGCAGAGGGGGAATAGAGATGCAGTTGCCCTGAACAGTGGCATGCTGTACAAAGGACATTTTGTAAGGCTGTAGGGTGAGGAAGCAGAAGCTCTTCAGACAGGAAGGTCTCCAGCTGTTTCTAATGAAAGAAAGATAAAAAAGCAACCCAATCTTTCCAAAAGATCTAAAAAGAATGTTAAATGTTTTTATATTTTAAAAGCCCTTCCTATGAGATGCCTTCCCTTTCTTTGGGCTTTCACCATGAGTCCTCCTGCTGCTGCAACTGATGCCCAGCAGACTGTTCCAGAGTGTGAGGAGTATTCAGTGACATGGTCCGTGCACCTGGGATGTGACGATAACGAGAACAGGCTATCCCCAAACAGATGGTATCACCCAAGAACAGACTGATTTTTACAATGATGAGCGGTGTTCAGAATTGTTCATCAAACATTTTAAATGGACAGACTTCATCCTATAAGCTGCTGGCCAGCATTCACTTCCACTATAACCTGCTCCATTTCTTAGCATTCTGTATTTCTGGTGTGTGATTGGCCAGTGGTATTGCTTCTCCCTGATTGGATGAATGAAGTTTTTATTACCTGAAAGAAAGGGGAAGTTGATAGTAATGAATATTAATCAGAAGCTAGGAATTGTAGAAAATTGAAAAGGGAAGCAAAAGGACACAAGACACATATGGCCATCAGAGTTAAGGACAATAAGGACTTTTTTGAGTATATTTGGCATAAAAAGAACGTTAACAATTTATATAGGTACATTACTAGATGGACATGGTAGAATTGTCAATAATAATGCTGAAAAAGCCAGAACCATTTTGAATTTAAGAAACAATAGTCATATCACATGAGGAGGAGGAGGAGGATGAAACACTTTCCAGTAGTAACTCAGAAAGATGTTAAGCAGCAGCTTCTAAAGTTAGATGTTTTAAAATAAGCTGGATCCTTCTGTTAATGGTGTAGGCAGTGTTGTTATAGCTGTGTCGGACCCAGGATATTAGGGAGACAAGGCAAGGGAGGTGATATGTAGCATTGGACTGACTTCTGTTGGTGAGAGGGGCAAGTTTGGGTGACCCATAGAAGATCTCTGTGTGGCTCGGAAGCTTTCTCTTGTCAGCAAAAGTTGGTCCAATAAAAGATATCTCCTCCCCCACCTTGTCTCTCTCTAATATCCTCCTTTAAGTTAGCACTGACTATTAAGCCTTTCCATTGGTATAACTCAGCTTTTCTCCTATATTTCAGTGCTCCAGGAACTGCACAAACAGCAGGGCTAGCTCTGCCGCAGTATCGTTATTGCTGTCACATACACATGTTATTGACAGGCCTCAGTAAGCACTTGGAACCTTATGTTCTGCCACTTCCGCTCTGCACTTCACCTGCCGACTGTGAATTACAGGACCTTTGTTTTCCATCCACTGGCTGCGGCTGCAGTTGGATTGCAGAAGCACGTGCGTTTTAGCGGGCGGACGGTGAATAATTTGGCACAAGGCATTCCTTGTTATTCTGTCAAGGGGGCTGTGTGTCAATCGATGGGCTAACCATTATGATCAATGTCAACAGGAAAAACAAAAAAAACCACCATTAGGCAGTCAGGAACACACACAAGCATGAAATGGCGCTCCTGCTGAATGCACCACTGGGAGAACTTCCTGGGAAGAGCATGGAGATCATTTAAACTGAGGGGCGAAAATATGAAAGCAACTTTCTGTCTTCAGCGAACCCTTGAATCAGTCAGTTATCACCCTGTCTGACCTTAATTACCAAGACACCCAGTTCGGGATTCACAGTCTAGTTTGAATTCACTGTCAGACTCCGACTAGGCAAAGTATATGTGTTTGTGTTTGGAACAAAACTGTGCCAGAGCATGCCAGCGAGTGAGAATCCTGGCTGGAGAATTCTGTCAAGAGAGCAGTGAGGGATTGTACACAAATGCACTCGGGTGCTTCTTCGGCTTTAGTGTAGAGAAACTAGCCAGGTAACTGCCACTGCGACCTATGGCACCTCCTCCAGGGGATGCTAGCACGCCCTTGGGAACACAAGCATTGCTTGTTGCTCATCAGCAGGCGTGTTGGCCAATAGGATGAGAATATCCTCGAGGGTCAGATCCCAGTGGAAGGAAATAAAGAGTGGATGCTGCTTTGGCTTCTATGGCTTCCTGGTACTCCTCTGTTTTATCCCTACACGTGTCCGGAGGGGTCTGGGTTCTGCCCCCTCTCCTGTGAAACATTTCAGCCTTGGCAGTCACCTCTGCTCTCGCCACTGTGTGCTTCTGGTCCTTCCCGCTACAGCCCCCGCATTGACTGTCCCCTTCACCTTCAGAGGCGACAAAGCAGCTTTCTAGCGATCATTCTAGTTGCAGTGCCAACGTGGGCTGGCATCCCAAGCAGCCGACGCTTGATGTGAATGTGCGTGTCGTAGATTGGCAATACCCGCTCTAATTAATGCAGTTCAGACATACCTGATGTGCCAGGCGAGGGAGATGCTAGATCATTTCAGAAGAATGCTTGATGCCCTCTGTCATTCAGCCCCAGGAATAATGCTCCTCTCTGCTGTCATGCTGCACACCTCTAGGATGTTGAATTAAACAGTGGGTCTTTTGATGTTGCTGAATTAAGTAATGCATTAATTATCCATAGAATTTGCACATACACCTTACCTAGTGAAATAGGTGCATGTCCCCTAGACTAATGTATATTTGAATCCTCAGCCTCGCTCCTTTCTCAAGAAGCATCTTGGACTTCCAGAGTGTGTTATGCAGAGTTGCCTGCATGTTATGTAATAATGAATCGAACCTTTAGAAGTATGAAAGCTATGCCAGAGGTTAGTTTTACTGCCGTGCTAGTTAAGGTTGGGTATAGTATATTACATGATAATGAATAATTTACCTGCTATTAAAACAAACATTATGAAAAGACTAAGTACTGAATGTCCAAATATTTGTAATTTACAGCTTCTTACATGGCTCCAGCGGGTGCTAAGAATGCAGTGTATATACAGTGGTATGTCAACTGCCCAGTGTAAATACACAGAGAAAAATAAGAATATATTAAGAGTTAAATATTCAAAATTTCCAGCACACGGACATTTTCACCAGATGTTGGCACATCTCAGACAAAGTTTATAGCCTTAAAAAATCTGCGATACAGCTTTTTTGTGTGTGCCTTTTCTGAAATCTAATTTTTCCCAGAATCTCCACATCTTCAGATTATTTATTACACGCCAGAACTGAACCCTCATAAAACACTGTGCATGACTTCTGCTAGCATTCAGTGCTAAGGGAGACTACAAGCTACTGGTAAAAGATTTAACTTATTAATGGAGAAAATCTGGAACAAAGCTCTGTAATTTAGTATTGGCTTCCCCAAACTGATTGCGTTTATTTAGAAAGCAGCTAAGACACAGGAATGTGTGGGTTATAAATCAGCAGAAAATCAAATGCTAACATGTAAATAAATTGCAAATCAGCTGAGAAATTGGTTTCACTTTGAGACGATAAAGCATATTTCTCCTGTACTGATATTCTAAGGTGCCCCTTAAGAATTGTAATATTTCTGTGTGGTAATGATAAACATTAGTGAGTTGCTTTAGAAATGAAAAAACGGCAACCCTCTAGGGATTTGAAAAACATATGCACTTCAAATTTGAAAATCCAATTTAACTGTCCATTATATGGAGAATAAAAGAAGGTAAGGATAGGATAATTTTGCAGTTACACAGCATTTGACTAAATCTGATTCAGGGATGACAGCTACACTTTAAAAGCTACATGTCTGAATGTAAGGAGACAGCAAATCATTTATTTATGATTGTAATCTAGCTCCTGTCTAACAAGTTAACAACTGTGCATAGTTCTCCTGAGTAGAGGCAGCATGTGTAGGCTTGTCAGTTAGCACTTTTAAAACACTTTTCATGGAATTTCTGTAAAAAAAATAAAATAATATAAAATAAAGAGACAAGAGTGTCCCTGTCAAATTTACCAAAACAAGCAGATGTTAAAATGGCAAAAGTTTATGGAAAAAAAAGCAGTCGTTTCTTAATTTTACATAAAGCACCTTTGCAAAAAGTGCATGATAATCAGAGTGGTGGACACAAAAAGAATCTGATTGTCTTTGTATTGGCGTGACAGTCATGCTGGAATGCATTTCGGGCCTAATCCTTGACCCATTGAAACTTTATCAGCCCCTCCGCTTGCAATGACTGTGAACTCCCAAGCCAGGACAGCAGGATTGTCTCACTGTTGGTTTCCTTCTTGGATGTTAACTCCTTGGGGACATTTGGGTTTTGACTCCTGTATCATCTTTTTTGTCTGTGTTGTATGTACCCTCCCCCCCACCCAGCAATGCAATTAACAAGAGAACACACTTGATCAGTCAATTCCCATTTGGCTGTCTTTACCTCACAAGCCAGTATTACGCTCCTGTGCTGTAAGAACTGAAACTGAAATCTGCAAATGGACGGGGATAGCGATAAAAAAATGACTAACAGAGGTCTTCCAAATGTGTTGAAAACATGATACAATTTGAAACTTGTAGCAATGACACACACAAGGCATCAAAGAACCATTCTGCCTCGTGTTACCAGTTTAAGTATCTCTGAGTCAGACAAACAGAACAATCAAATGATTTTGACCCGGCTGGATAAATACCTAATTTAAAACAAATCAGACTTTTAGATTGGATGAGATTGGATGAAATCCTTGCCCCATTGAAGTTAGTGGCAAAACTCCCACTGACCTCAATGGGGCTGGATTGTACCCCTTATATGTAGTCACCACTAAAGAGAATTACGAGCTTCATTTTATACAGGATACTGTGCATTTCTATGTCCATTAATTTTTAGTGATCTCTGTCTAACTTGTAAGTACGTGTGTTAGTATCATCGTGATGATATGGTAACAACTTTGAAAATGTTCATCTGCAGCACACCTAAGTGATATTGTGTGCAGTCATCTTCACACAACGCACAGCCAACCTGTGGCACTCTCTGCCAGAGGATGTTGTGAAGGCCAAGACTATAACAGGATTCAAAAAAGAACTAGATAAGTTCATGGAGGATAGGTCCATCAATGGCTATTAGCCAGGATGGGCAGGGATGCAAAACCATGCTCTGAAGTGTCTCTAGCTTCTGTTTGCCAGAAGCTGGGAACGGGCAACAGGGGATGATCATTTGATGATTGCCTGTTCTGTTCATTCCCTCCGTAGCACCTGGCATTAGCCACTGTCGGAAGACAGGATGGATCATGGTCTGACCCAATATGGCCGTTCTTATATAATTGTAGCCTTTAAAACAGATGTTCTACCAAAAGCTGTGTGAAAGTCCTGAGCTCCATATTTCTACCCAGGCTCTTTAAATCTGGGACTGTTCCAAGTCGTATCAGTGCCAGGCGCCGTGATGGTGCCATTGTGATGATGGTTTGTAAAGAGTTTAAATATCAGCTTCAGGAGTAATAGTCTCAAGCGCTGACTCTGAAAAGGTTGGTTTGTTTCCATCCCAGCAATGAGCTGGTGCAAAGGAGAACCCTTGGTTGCACTGAAAGAGAACAGTCTGATGGAAGGTTAGTGCTCTGGAAGGCAGTCATTGCACTAAAGCAATGTCAAGAATTGTATTTTGGTTGGAACCAAAGGTTGGTAGCATTTTATGTTCATAGATCAAGTACCTGAAAATTGTGTTTAATTGTACAAAATGCTTTGCTGCTATGTTGAGATTGATGTAGCATTTGCGCAGAGAGCTGTCTTCTCTGATTTTACAGATGTGCTACTAAAACATTCCTGATTGGATAACACTCCTGTCTGTGAGTGTCACACATCTGCCATGCCATAGAATTCCTCTGCTATGATGAGTTGCTAAAATGGAGAGGTAGTGCATTCAGAAGTCTCACATCGATTCAATGGATGTTGATGAAGAGATACAAAATTGATTTCAAGACTAGGTTTTACTAACTTCTGATCCTTTGATCATAGGGTTTGACCCAGCTCAGAATTACAGGCTGTGTCACGTGCAAACCGTGTGTGTTAAGTTAAAGTAACTTACATTGATCGCCTGGGACCCATCCCATTGGGGTCTGCTTGGGTGCAGCGGACCCATTTCCAGGATCAGGGCCATCAGGTAGTAGGATCTATTTTGTTATTTTAGTCATTTTAGAGAAACAGTCTGATGCTACAAATGTTTGCAGTGTTCAAACTGGGTGAATGTTGTTTGTCTGCTACTGCATTATTTCCAGAAATCTAGTGCTGGCAGCCATGAGGCAGTAAGTACAGTTGTTCATATATTCTGGCTACTTTATGAACAGTAGGTACCAAGAGCATAAATATAATAGATAGGTTCATCAGCAGAACCCTGTTGTAGCTCTATGCTCAGAGGAAAAATAGATCTGAATAAAAATATATGGATGTAAAAGGTGTGGAATTTTGTCCTTTTTAAATTGAATCAACTCTCCTTCTGCCTTTGAGCATTTTATTTATTTTCAAAGCTGCTGTACAGGGGGTTTGCTTTTTATTTTGCATTTTCCCTGCTGACTTCCTTCAGTATTAAAAATCGTGTTCCAATCATTTGATGTTTCTCTGATGCAGAGGAAAGCTACTCATTTTTGCAAAGGTGTCTCTACACTTGTGCTTTGTATCTTTCTTTTCGGCTTATAAAAAAATCCCCCTAAATGTCTCCTCCTGTTACAGGTCGGAGCTATCTTGCAGATGTGCATCCCGATGCCACATGTATGTTTGTGAGGGAGGCAGCTTAGCAAATCCAAGGGAAGCTTTTTTGTTTACTGTTTGTTACAATTGTAAGCAACTAAAGTAAAGAACGAGAGTTGGAAATTGTCCTTATCAGATAATGACTCCCCCACACGCTCTGCTCAGTGTTAATAAGTGTAAGGAAACATACAAAGACTCAGCCCCTTTGTTTATCTCGGATTAGGTCACAGGCTGCAAATATACAGCTCCATGTTTTTAGGAACAATAATTCTTTCCAGTTGGAAAACGCTTTTCTTGTTGTCACTCTCCCCCCTCCCCTTTGCTTTCTTCTTCTATTTTTTTTTTTTTTTTAAAGAAGAAAAAAATAACTGTTGGGTCATGGCAAGGCAGGCAAAGCTCGGCTGGTTTTAAAATGATATTCTGACGAGGGTAAGAAAGTATTTAAAATTGGGGTCTGAAAATAGCCATCAGATTAATCTTTCTGAAAACCTTAAGTAATGTAGATAGATCTGTACCATGAGCTGCTCTATCTTCCTGGCCATTTGCTGATGTGATTATTTTTGTGTTTAGAAAAGTAATGCCTCCAGTATGAGTTCAATTGGATTGACAATAAAATGCACAAGATACTGAGGGCTGTACAGCTCTGCAGAGTCACTGGGTTTTTAATTGTATTGGGGGGGAGAAGAGCATTTAAAATTCAACATTTTAATCAAGATTCTTTAAGTCCTACATATTTGAAGTGGTTTCGTTTTTTTGTTTGTTTGTGGGGGAGTGTTTGCGAGATCCTTGTTTCCTGAGTCTGTTTTGAAGATACAGGAGAGAGGCCATTTTTTGTATTGCCGTGCTTGAAAACGGAAGGTTGGTTCCTCACACCTGGCCGTGGGTGGGTGATGTGCCCTCTTTGGTCATTTCACACTGGTGAGACTGGAAGTATCTACGTGACTGACAGTTTCAGCTAAGTAAACAGAATCCTGCTGAAATCACTTAGTCTGGGATAAGGATGGGCTTAGCTGCAGATTGGCAGAGAAAGCTAGGCGGCCGTGGAAAATGGCACTGTTAAACCAGCCAGCAATCTGTGGGGTCTTCAGAATCTTATCATCCATGCGAGTCAACAACTGTGCTAAATTGAAATTGTGGAGTTGATTAAATGATGTATTTAAGGCCCCATAAAAGAAAGAAAGCAAGCCAGGGTGGGGAGTGTGGGGGGGAGAGGGGTCAGCCTCCTCTCTCTCAGTAATGTTGGGAAGGTTTATCTCACCATGAGCAGCAGGCTCAGCCACTGATCTAATCAAATTATTCAGCATTAAAAAACTGCCAAGGCATTCCAGTGCTGCAGCTTCCAGAGGCCCAGCTGGGATCAAATGCTAATCAACATCTCCACGATATTTATTCCCACTGTCAGTCTGGTACGTGTTTGTTTTCCGAGCACTGCATACTAAACTGAAAGATCAAGATGAATCGGTGGAGATGGGAGATGATGAGCAGCCGGGCTAAACATATAGGAAAAAATGGACTATCCAGGAAATGGGGGGAGCAGGGAGGAGGGGAGAGATGTGCCAGAGCCTCTGACAGGCAGAGGGGTGCCAGAACTCCAACTGCAATATGAATCACAGAAGGGGCACAGCATTGCTGCTGCGTTGGGTCTTCCCCTCCACGGAGCTCTGCACAGTACATCCAGCAGCAGAACAGGGAGTGACCTTCCTGCTGGGTGCTGCTGAGGCATGCTGGAGCTGGGCGGGGGGGGGGGGGGGGAGGAGGGAGGATGTTTAGTTACTCACACGCCTGGCCGGTTGAGCCCCGCTAGCCACTGCTGACCCCGCCAGCGTCGCTGTGGTGAAATGGGAACGCCGTTTCCCAATGAAAGCTTTGTCCCCATATCGGTATCCCCCCAGGTGCCATGTACGTTGTGCCGTGAGGCGCTGGCCCTCCAGAGACTGGCTGGCTTTGGGCGAATGCCTCCTGTAACTATCCCTGCGAGTTATTACCTCGCCGAAGGGGCAGCTGCTGGAAAGAGGAAGTCAGACAGCAAGAGTGGCAGGGTGAGGAGCACCCTGGTGATGTTTTCCAGGCGGCACACAAATAGGCCAGGTCCCCCTTAAATGCTCACCACCCGAACACCAGCCGACTAATTAATTTCCTTTGTTTTCCGAGTTTCATTTTTAAATTACAGTCTTCCCTCCTCTCTAATAAATACTCAACAATTAAAGCGATTTTCCCCCCGACATGCGATTCCAACATCTCAATGTCCCACCCTCCTGTCACCTTCACTGCCATAAACAGATTCGTAAAAACTGCTTTTGACGCCCCAGCTGCCATTAGCCACTTAAAATCCCATAATTATCATCCTATCATGGGCCTGTTAACGAGCAGTAAAAATAAGGCCATTGAATATGGTAATTTATTCGTAAATTAGCCTAATGAGAATAGGTTTCAGACACTGTTTACTTTCTGGCTGCCTGTTTCAGTGCAGTGCAGGCTGGCTGCACCGGGATGGCAAAGCTGTTTGTCAGTATGGGAGCTCTTCCTGGGTGGCAGACACAGCTTACAGCGTTAATGGGGGAGATTTGTTAAATTAATACATAATTCTACATTTTCTGCTACACTGGGCTTTCTGCACCAGGCGGCTGCTGCTGGTGGTGTTTATCTGCCACTTTTCCATTTCTAATTTTGATCCCCCCCCCCCCCCCCCCAGTCTCTTCTGACTTCAGTATTTCAAAGTTTAAAATCAAACAGCTGCTGGGATGTCCTGGTAACTGAAGCTTTCAGACTCCTCTCCAGACAGAAATCCTGCTCGTGTTTAACATTCCTCTCTGCTGCTTTCCCCACATAACACTACCGAGGTAGGGCTGGCAGACTTCTGCCCTGGTGGAACACCAGATTGTCTGCTCCCCGAGCACGAGAGAATGCCCCGAGTTGCCTGCAATGCTCTGTGCTGCCGCCTCTCTCTCGCCTCGACACCAACCTCTTCATTTGTGGGGGGGTTTAAAAACAGTCCTCAAGATCCAGCTCAGAACAGCAGACAAATATGACCTCCTGTTAACGACAGAGCCAGTTCTCTCTATTGCCCTTCTGCCTCCTCTAGGGTCCTCAGGCACAGCAGAGCAGAGCAAACTCAAATACAGAACAACACTGCCGCACCGCACTCTTAACACAACCCTGTAAGAACACACATTGGGGTCCAGTTTAAAAACGGAAAGGTGGGGCTTTGGAAGGGGAGTCACTGTAGGGCCAGCCATGATCAGTGCAAAGGCAGCTTTGGGGAAGGTAATCTTTAAGGTGCTTTATAAAAAGTGGGTAGGGGGATGAACTGGGGCTGTAAGGCCCAGCCTAATCCCCGGCTGACTGCCAGCCACTTGTCAGCCGTTTTCAAGGGCAGTTCCGGCCAGCACCAGGCAGGGCTTTCCAACCAACGGTGCTGATGGAAAGCCACTGCGCGGCTTTGGAGCCAGCCACGGCGGAGAAGACCGGGCGCACCGATAACAGAGCTGCAGCCGTGGTGCCAGACAAGCAGCTTTGTCTTAAAGGGAAGTGGACAAGCCAAGAGAAACTCGGCCAGTGACTTCTAAAAAGGACACGGGTTTGAAAGCTAACCCATCCCTTCCTGCTGGCCCTCTGAAGGTGAAGATTTTTCACCATTGCTGTCTGGTCACCCGAAGCTGCTCAGTGGATACCACGCTCAGTTCAGAGATTCGGGCTCAGGCTTCAGATCCCTGCATGGGTCCTGGCCTGGCTACTTGAAGACTCCCCCTCACCATACCCTGCCACACCAGCTGCCTTTGTAGGATTGGAAGAGACCTGCTGGGTCATGGAGTGCAGCCCCTGCTATTGTAGGCAACCCCATCACATAAACCTTTCCCATCAAGCTCCATCGTAGAGCCGCCTACAGAGGCTGGTCCGGAACAATGTTCCTTCTAATTTTTGACAGGCTGTGTGCGCAAAAAATTTCTTCTGTGCACATTGTTGTGCTTCTGTGCAAATGTTTGTGCGCGCGGTGTTTTGCTGTGTGCGCGGGGTTTAGGATCTGTGTGCGCACATGCGCACAGCTTAGAGGGAACAGTAGTCTGGAACCTTGCCCTCAGATGGGTAGATACCGTCTTCTCATTTCCAACCTAAACTTACTTGTGGCCAGCTCACACCCTGGAGCAATGGAGCAGTCGGCCCCCGGGGAGAGACACGGGCGTGTAGGAGCCAGAGCTGACTTTGGAACCCCTTCCAGAGAGGCCAGGCATGAGCATGATCCTCAGGATCTGCAGAGCGAAATGCACAAACCCATTTCTTCAGCTCACCTGCGCAGAGACAAACGAAGCAATAGCCCCTGCTGCCTGGTGGGACGGGAAATCACTATTGCTCCCACAGTGCCTAGCAGCTCTGGTCACGGACCAGCACCCCGTTGTGCTAGGCACTGGGCAAACAGTGGGGTGCTCAGCCACCAGGACGGTGGGTGCCATAGATCAATAGACTTACAGGATATGCCCACAGTTCCCCAGTGGTATTTAATATGAACCCCACGCATTGGCCTTCCCTCGGTACATGTACCCAGGCCCACTGAGTCCTACTGATGCTGCATGCCAGTTCTTTTAGTTGGCATCCACAAGGGAGGTGCTGGGATGGAGACTTCCAGGAAGAGCCATCTCCTGACCCAGAGTAGAAATGTCCCCGAGCCTGGCACCGCGTGCTTTGCTGCACTCAAGGGGAGGTTTGCTAACTGCATGACTGTTGGAGCTGAAGGACGGGCCCATGCCTGCAGATTCACTACACGTTGGCTCTGACTCTCAAAGGCAGCAGTACCTGTTCCTGATCTGAAGAATAAAAGGGAAGTCCTGTCCGTGTGCTGAGCCTTGTCAGGAGAGTTAGACAGGGAGAGACATTTCCAAACCTTGCTGTTACTGAGCGA
This sequence comes from Macrochelys suwanniensis, assembly GCA_033296515.1. NCBI lineage: Eukaryota > Metazoa > Chordata > Testudines > Chelydridae > Macrochelys > Macrochelys suwanniensis. The sequence goes on along the minus strand of CM065789.1, from coordinate 1,588,355 downwards.
GGAACAGATTGTCCTCATTGCAAAAAAACCAGACACATGTCAGCTCCGAGACTGCATTCTGTGCATATCTGAAATCATGGCTGGACTCCGATGCTTTATCTCTGTTTTGTGCAGACGGAACCTGGTACTGGGAAAATCTCATCTCACGCAGGGTGCCGGTTGTGTTTCCTCCCATCCGTTCCTGTTGTCAAGTCAGTCAGTAGCTACAGTAATCAAACTCCATGGTAGCTTTACTCCTGCCTTTTCCATCTCTAATTTAATTACAGCTTGTTTCCTTACTAATTGTAATGCCCAAATCGGGGAAGAGCTTATGGCCACTGTAACAGTGAAGCTAGTGGCTGTCTCCTCTCTGCTAAAATGGCCCCGTTATCATTTTGCTTCCCTCAGATGGAGAATTATAAACACTTCATGTCAAGCCACTTCCCAGCAGTTCTCACAGTGTGAGAACAATTGAGGTCAGGAGATGCACACAACCTACCCATCAACTCAAGTATATTCCTCAAACAGTGACATGCAGTCTAACGGCAGGGAGGTCACCTCTGTAAGAAACAAGCCCTGCAGCCACTGAGCAAGTATCAAATTGCAGTATTAGAAAATAATCATGTGGAACACATTGAAAATCACTCCCTAGATAATAAATGGTTAACAAACGCAGCGTCTTCCACCCAGCATAAACAGGAATGTATTTACTGTAAATAAGTTAACCTATTAGGGCACTGCAGTAAAGGGAGCACCTCAAAGAGGTAGATGCCAAACCTCTTCAGGTTTGGAGAATCTAACAATTAACTCTCAGAACAGCCCCAGCTGGAAAAACTGCAAAGACAGAAAAGGCTCAGCAAGACGAGGTGCAGCTTCCAAATGGTACAAGTGAGTGAGCTTCAGAGCAGCAGGTGTTTGCTGGATTGATAAATACGTGCTGTCTTTCCCCCTCCCTCTGTGCATATTTGCATTTGCAACTTCGATTTGAATTAAGATTGGATCTGATGCAATATTCTTTATGCGGTGCTATGATGCTCTTTCTCTTTGTGTCCTCACGCAATTGCTCTGTGATGACGGCATCAGAGCAGAAGTGTGTGTGTGACCCCCTAGCAGGCTGATTTTCATTGCTACTAAGAAAAAACATCAATTGTGCTTTGTTATCAAGGCCCTTGAGTGACATCAGGAGATTCTCTCTCTCTCACACACACACACGCGCACACGCACACACACACACACACAATTTAAACCTATACAATAGACACAATGATCTGATTAAAGAACACAGTGGAGCAGTAAAGCAGACTCTTGGTATTGCCAGCCCCAACTGTTCAAAATTATGAGCCAGCCCCCGACTCTCCAAATCATGAGATTTTAAAAAACAGTCAAATGTTGGATCCTGTTTATTTACCTTCTTGTTTGCAAGGCATCCCGGAGCAAGGGGAAGGGATTTGGGACCCTGCCCCTGGAGCAGCCCAGGAGGGACACTGCCCTCCTGCTCCAGGAAGATAGGGACCTGTGGTGGATCTGTCTAGTGCCGCGTACGCTCCGGCCGCACCAGTGAACTCCACCACAGGGTTCATTGCTCTGCTCACTCCCATCTCTTTGTGGAGTTGCTGCCCCCATCGCAAAGGAAGCCACGGCATGGCATACGGTGCAGGGGAGCAAGGGGACATCTTACACACCGCTACCCCAGTGTGCCGGCATGTCGGATGGGCCTTGATTTGGCACAAATTAATAAATACAAATCAATGCATTTTAGATCCTTTATTTATCACAAGTGGGCTCATTTTCAAGTTTGTAACAAACCTAAAAAAATCTTGACCTGGGATTTTGTATTGTAGTTCACTCAGCACACTTCACCCCTCTCTAGTCAGTATCCCAGGGCGCGGGGGTCGATCCCTTTTGAAAAATGCAGGAAGGAACCTGAAGATCCCACCCATGTATCAGAACAGATGGGGCTGGTTTCCCAACCCCCTTCAGAGAGGGAGAATGACTGGGGGCAAGTCATGCAGGGGTTACATACATACATAGCTTTTGCCACTACAATCTTCTCAAATTCACAAATGGGGATGATTTTTTTTGTTTCTCTGTTCAATTCCAGTTTATACATAATCTTAACTGGAGAGACAGGGGCCAGTTTCCAAAAGCAGCAGGAAGAAAGGGCTGTTGGAGCAGTTTTTAAACAAGCATCTGAAGAAGTGGGTTTTTCACCCATGAAAGCTTATGCCCAAATCAATCTGTTAGTCTTTAAGGTGCCACCAGACTCCTCGTTGGTTTTGTGGCTACAGACTAAGACGGCCACCCCCGATCTCTGAAGCGAGTGGGCAGTTCCTAAAGGAAGTCTTGCACCACCCCTGCTCCCTCCAGCCACTTGCCAAAATGAACAGATTGAAGGCCCAATATTCCGTTTGGTCAATTCCATTCGAAAAACGTTGAGCCAAAGAGAAACTTTCCCTTGCTCAGACGCTGTTTGCGGATGACTCTTCAAATCTCATTCTGTTCAGATAAAATGTTGCTGCTATTGTGATTAGGGCGGCGCATCTCTTCATAGTACAGCGTTGTAAAAGGGACAATTAATTCTAAAAACAACGGGGGTTGGGTGGGGGGGAGTGTGATCTGCTGTTTTCAGAAGGGGAGAGAACCAAACGGGCCCTGCACAGCCCAGCTGCCCAGGCGAGTGTCTCCTGGCTGCATGCATGGCGCTGCTGCCCCTTGGATCCTCTACAAAGGAAAATGGGACTGGAATTTCTCCAGCCACAATTCACACACACAGCGAAACGCATTTGGCCAGTTCTCGGATCCTGGCGCTGCTGGGCGGGCAGGCAGCGGGCCTCCTCTGTGCGCTCGGGCTGCCCCTGCTCAGCCTGCCCCCTTGATGCCTGCAATGCTGCTGGCCCGTCAGTGGGGCGCGTCAAACCGGCACTCCCAGAATGCCCTGCAGGTGGCACGGCCCTTCCCCCCGGGGCAACCCTGTGCTCTTGTGCTTATGGAGGGAGAAGGAAAGACGAGGGGCCGTGAGCTAGGGAGAGACGCTGTGCTGGGACAAGCCATCGGGAGTCTCTCTGGGTGCTGGGGTGCTGCACCCCCCCCACATGGTTACTCCTGGGTCATTCGCGAGGCTTGTGTGTGTCCCTTTGCACACCCTGGGATGAGCCCAGGCCGTACCAGTGCCTGTGAAGTCCTTGACAGGTGGGTGGCTAGGTGCATCCTTTATTCGTTTTTCAATGTAGACTTACTCGAAAGCGCCCATACGCAGCTGTGAGTGCCCGCCCAGCTATTGACTGTTCCGTACCCGCAATGCATTGCTGTCCACTCTCTCCTCCTAACCAGCCGCAGCTCGTAACCGGATGCGGACACCCCTCTGCACCCGGCTAGACACCCAGTGCCTACACAGGTGAAACAAATGAGCCTTGCAACACATCGCTGGTGCGCTCGCTGGAGATCACTATTCCTGCATGGGTTCAATGCTCTGCTGTCCCTGGACCGTGGCCATGCTCCTAGGTATCTGCTTTGAGAGTCGATTGTTTCAATGGGGTAAAAGCTGGAACGGGTGGTGGAATTTGTTTGCATTTCTGTTACTTTCAGCACCAGAATAACAGCAGGCTGTCACCTCTCATTTGAGAGACCAAGGGCAAAATTCTCCTTTCTAAGAGTCCTGGAACAAACGCAGACTATGCCATAGAGCTGCATGTTGAGGCTCTGGGAGAAGATAACAGACTTGGCCACTTCTTGCCGTCTGGTCCTACAAATGCTGTGAGCCAGAAACAGTTCACTATCATTTCCCCTCCACTGGATGGCTGGTTTCTCTCAGGAGTTAGGGCAGCAGAGAACAATACAGTCTCCCCAACAACACAAACACAGAGAGACAGGTGCACACACAAAATTGGCCAGTTTTATTTGAGGTTTTTAATTAGAAATCTAATTTTAATGAGTGGATCCAAAGTGAGCTACTGTTGCTGCCTTTTAACCTCCCTTATGTATATTGGCATTGTGGTGCAAAGGTTAATTATAACTGGTTATTCTTAAATGAAACCACAAACACCCTTTCCCCTGTGTTTTATTACTTTATAACTCACCATATAAACCTGATTCCTATAACCATAAAACAAAGCTGAAACGAGTTGGACATGTACCAGTGAGGAGAAAAAGAAATAGCCGGAGGGGCCTCTCAGCTGTGCGGTAATGTATATCCATGTGGATTTCTGCGTCTCTTGCTCTCTCAGAAACTTAATATTCCAATCAGCTACCGAGCTACTGCATTAAGAGCCAGCGAGCGCATCAGTGCCCCTATAGCTGAGGGAATATTACTCACCGGGTCATGGTCGGCTGAGTAAAATACAACCCTCATATATCATCATAACTGCCAGCAAATGACAATTATAATTGAGACGGCAATAACTAGGAAAGAGTTCTTTAATTTAACATCCAATTATTACAAGTTATCACTCCTTAATAAATGTAATATAACAGACAATCAATGTTGCATGCGACGGGCCAGGCTGCATTGGGATGGGAAATTTATATCCTGGGGAAAAAATACTGTGTGTGGGTTCTGCTTTTAAAAGTCTGCAGTGGTAGTGATAAGTGTAGCAAGAACTCGAGCTATAAATAGCTGGCTGCCATTGCCACATTTGCATATGTACAATAGCTCTAGGCCAAGAGGAGGGAAAAAAAGATTCCTTCTCCCCTGTGTAGTAAAGTAAGAACAACAATAGAAAGCATTGCCTGGAGTGTGAGCTCTCCATTCCCTGGCTAGCGCAAATGAGCACTTTAAAGGGATAGTGCAGCAAAAGCTGATAAAAATCACCTTAATAGAAAAGGACGTGATTCTGATCTGCTTTACAGGGGAATCGGAGTGCAGAAGCTTTTCAAACCCTCATGAAATCAGATCAGTTGGGCATTAATTTTTCCCATGCCCTCCCTGAGTCAGATTGTGTTTTTTCCCTGGTAGAGTAAGCTGTGCATTTTAATTGGCCATGTAATGCTCCAGGACCAACCAACAGGGGGAGGGAATTTCAGTGTGGAGAGTGGGAAACAAGTCTTGCAAAGGTTCTTTGTGTGCCTAGTTACAGGTGCTGAAAATATCTCCCCCGGCCCCACCGTCATTCCCACCCTTCGCCAAAGGAGAATGGAGATTGCCTAGACATGGGGATCAGAGGCTATAATTGTAGGGCTGTCCTGCTTTAAACGTTTGGGGCCTGGAGAGGGCCGTGCAAGTGGCTGTGTTCTGGGTATCCCTGCATGTCCTCACTCCGGCTGTGTGGGATTTCCATGACTTCTGTGAAAGCTAAGGGGCATTTTCCAAAGGGCTCAGCACTGGGCTTAACTCTGCTCCCATTAAGTCAATGGGAGTTTGACTCAGGGCTGCCTGCAAACTTTCCGTCAACTTTTTCGATGGAAAATGTGGGTTTTCCATTAAGCCAACATTTTCCTGGAAAGGGTCTGCTGCCCTCGGACACGTCAGCATCTCACTGGGAAGCCCAACCCCCCGAAGTTCTCAGCAGAAAGTGTTTCGTTTTATTGACAAAACATTGAAACTTCTTCCAGAAAAAAGTCTCGGGAGGCCCGAGGGGCAAGAAGGCTCAAGATTCAGCAGAGCCACACAGGCCAGGGACCAAACCCACTGCTTGTTCCAGACAGTGGGAAAACCCCTCTCCTTGAAGGTCTTTGCATTGGCCCAACGTCATTTCTATCTGTGAAATGTGCCCAGAATGACATTGCAACTTTCTCTTTGCTGCCTGGATCAAAGCTGCAATCAATCACAGAGGCTGGTTTGGTTGGCTGCTGGTTTTTTGTTGTTTGTTTAATTTATTTATTTATTAACAGGCTGATTGGTTGACGTCTATTTCCAAGGAGATGATTGACATGAAGAGAGTACACAGTTTACTCATTCACTGTGGAATACAGAGCATTTGCATCAACTAAGAAAATACTTAATTCTACCTGAAATGCCTGTATTTGTCAGAAACACTTGACATATAAAGTAGGAATAACACTGTTTTGGATCTGTAACATTTATTGTGCCTCACATATTACACAAATAAAGTACAATAATACGCAATTACGAGACAGCCACAGATAAATTAGCATCTTAAAATTCCCCTTTTCTCAAATACCCGTTGCATATTGGAATATATTCAGGTTTCAGAGAAGCGAAAAACACATGCAGGGGCCGGATTCTGGTCTCACTCCAGCAGCATGCAAAGCCAGAGCAACTGCACGACTTCACACTACTGCTGCTAAGATCAGAATCTGGGCCTGTTGATTTAACTATTGAATGTTTGTTTTTAATAATGTCTCTCTGCACAAATTAAAGCAATTTCCTCTTTTTTAAATTATATGACATGTTTTTAATAAAATGCAAACTGCACTTATATCTCATTGGTAATTATCTTTTTATTTTTTCATGTCTGCTCATCTTCCAGTCAGGAACATGTTTATAAATATACGGTTTAAAACTTGTGAGCATGTTGAATGTGCAGAGGGAGGTGTCGGCAAGAAGCATGCAGTGAGAGGAGACAGAAGAGGCGTCCTCAGGATGAGAAGAGAATCTTCTCTGGGACTTTGTTCCCCTTACTAGTGTTAGACTCGGTACAGCAAAAAGTGGATCTGATTTCAGTTTGTCCCCAGAGACACCATGACGTCGATTTACTATGTCATGAAATTCCAGTTCCTTTGCAGCCACCACTCCTAGGACCATACACGATCCAAATACAATCTGTTTGTCTTTCTTTTAACACACACTAGGAAATATGCCATCTAGACGTCCAGGTTGTAAACTTCCACAGCTAAGGGAATGGAATTAATTGCTGCCATGTAAAAAATTTGGCCACATTGTGCCACCAGCTTTTAAGTGGGGTTCTCCACTGGTTCTTGAGCAGAACTCTCTGTTGAAACCAATGTCATGATACAGCTTCTGTTTTCTAACTGGATACACTGGTGATATTCTGCCCTCACTGAAGTCAGTGGGAGTTTTGCCATTGACTCTAATGGGGCCAGGATTTTTTCCAATGTGTTTCCTGCATTCAGACATTTATCCATGTGTGAACCTAAGGGTCCCTCAATGCCAGCTGGCAGAGGGCCCACCGTACTGTAATTCATATCAGGCCTGGTGCACTCACTGCCCTAAACATATGTATCTAAAAGGTGTCATGTGAGGTATCATATGTAAACTGGTGACACCCTGGTCCTGAAAGTCATTGTGTGAGTTTGCGCGGGTTGTGTATGAAGAGTTACAGATGTGGGCTGGAATTATGATCTTAAAATGTGATTGGGAGGCAGTGCATAAACCCAGCGGCTGTAGGCAAAGGAATGTGGAGTTACCTGTCTGACCCACTTGATTACTGGCAAAGGGACAATGAAAGTACCTTTACTTGTAAGGTAAACAAAGCAATCAAGGTAACAAATGGCAGAGGAGATGACTTAATAAGGGGGACAGAGTCTGTACCCCAAAATGCCTTCCTGGCTCTTGAAGCAGAGACAATTGACTCTGGGTATTAGAAGAGGAGCAAAAAGATATTTTTGCTTAAGGGACAAAAGTTGTCCCTTAAGGGGCAACAAGGGAGAGGCCAAAGCTCTTGGAATCTGCGAAAGGTGGATACTTCAACTATGAGGGTTGAAGTCTCTGGGAACTGACTATAGGTGAAAAATTGCCTGAGATCAAGATTATAACCTGGCAATCTTTAGACACTAGAAAGCATGTTTTGTTTTATTTTGTTTTGTTTGTAACCATAACTGTCTCTTTTTCTCTTGCTTAGTATCCCTTAAAATTAAATCTCTGTTCTTTATTAATAAACTTCTTCTTGTTTTATTACAAAACCCTCTCCGTGCCATGCATTAAAGCGAAGTGTGAGTCTTCAGCACACATAGGCTGGTGTGCGCACGCCATCTTTGGGGGCAGTGAATGGAATCATCTCTGTGAGTATCGCAGCAAGAGAGACTGGACTCTGCAGAGAGACATCACTGGAGAACTGGGGTTCGCTGATTGTTACCTGCAAGACGAGGTTTAGAAGGGCAGAGTCTGGACAGTTTGCTGGCAAGGCAGACAGGCTGGAACATTGGGGAGCTGACACACAGTTGAGTAGCAACAAAGCTCCCACTTGCTGTGGAGAGGTGTAGCGCGGCAGCTCGCTGTTCTGGGTGTGCTGAGTAGAACATCACACCATGATCAACAGGGAAGATAAGTAACAGTAGCATGGGGAAACAAATTGCTACTTTAACATGTTTGTGAGATGTTTTCTCATACAGCTTCTGACTCACTGTGTTAATATCGACACTATTACTAGTAACAATTGTCACTATTATTACGTTATATCGCAGGCGCGCCTAATTTCCCAACCAAGATTGTGGCCCCAAGAAGCTTACAATCTCAATCAAGACAAAACTCAACAAGTGAATGTCACAAGTGATAGGAAGGAAGTGGGGAAGGAGGACGAGTGGAAGCAGCAATAAGCACGTATCATTAAGGAGGACAGATATATGTGTGTATGGCTGTCTTCAGAAAGCACGTGCATTTGTAACAGCTCTAAAATGTTGAACAAATCATTTTAACTTACAACTCTTTGCATGAATAAATGTCTCATTATGGCACAGAGCTCAGACTCTGCCTTTGCTGGAAGCCAGCAGATCCTCTTGCAAATCTCTGTGCATCCTGCAGCAATTGGATGAAAAGTATCTCAACTGGCATTCTTTGTACTTTCTTTCCCCAACTAGATTACACATTGTTTTAGGTTGTCTGCAGCTTCAGATTACCACCCTAACTTCTTTAGAAAGGATTCCTGGTTTCATTTCCTCTCACTCAACATCAATTATGAAGCACATGATCTATGAGAGGAGAGGTGTACTCCCATCTCCACACTCCTCCTTCCCTTGTTTGGGAGGCAGACACCGGTAGACTGGTGTCTATTGCATGACATATTTCCTCTGAGTTCTCAAGCCCTTGGGACTTTCACATTTTCCGTTGTAAATTGCAGGCAACGTGTTAGGCAGAAAGCCAGGCCTGTAGGCAAAGCTGGGCACAATTACTCAGTAAGGCTGTGCCAACCTCCCAAAGAGCACCCCATTACTAGAGTTGGGGAAATAGTGCAGACTATCTTCAGTGACCATTGGCTTGAGTTTTGAAATGAGTTAATTTCAGCCACGCTTCTCACAACCATTCACGAGTATGATGTGCACTGGAATGAACACCAGCTCACAAGCTGGGGCATGTTTTCTAAGGATGGTGAAGGCAGCCGCGCTCCGACTGTCTCAGTGAGAACCAGAAACTGCCTGGGGAGAGGCCAGTGAGTCAGGCAGGACCCTCCCAGGCATGGGCTGTTAGCTGGCAGTTTACAGCTCAGTGCATCTGCCAGTGGGTGTCACTGGGAGCCCTGGGGGCAGGCACAAGCATGAGGCAGCGGCTGAGTCCCTGGCAGGAGAGAGAGAGGAATGCCGCGTGAGCAGGCTCTGAGGAGAGCTAACACCACGGGGCCCTTGCATGGGCTGGGCCGTGCCTGCCGCAGACACTGGCAGGGACAGATAGCGTGGCCTCGTTCTGCTGCCTAACAGCACGTGATGCTGCTGCGTTGAAGGAAGCGACACCAGGGAAGCAGAGTGCAGTATTTCCCACGTCGTGCTGCAAGAGAGACACTTCCGTCAGTCCTGGGCTCTGGGCCCTCCCACAGGGGGAGTTTTAAACCCTGTGTACACGCCCACGGCCACCCTTCCCATCGTCACCCCACCTGCGCTGCCTGCCTGCCGCTCCTCGCTCACGCAGCCCCCGAGAGCAGCTCTCTCACAGTTCACTGCCAGCGCCACCGGCCCCCAAATTCAATTTTTTCTCTTTCCCCTAGAACATTGCATCTTGTTCAATCCATCCCCTGTCACACAGGCTCCAGCCCTGCTGCAATTGGATTCCAAAAATAACCTCTTTATTCACACGGCTCATGCTATTATATCGCAGCCCAGCTCGGGCAGGCGAGGGGTCATTCCATTATCCAGGAACGAGATAGCTGAGTATTAGGGAAGCCAGACTCTTTGACTCTCTGCCCTGTGGTAATGGGCCTTTTTTAAGGGCATTAACCAGTGTTTCCACTAGGTATTTGACAAGAGTAAAGGTAACATTGCCATTTAATCCTCTTCTCTTTTGTTTTCTTTGCTATAGACAACGCTCACATTTACTTCTCCAACTTCCGCTAGAAAACACGCTGCTTGTTTCCCCTGAACCTTCCCTCTGATGCTCCGCTGCTGGGTGAGATTAAATCGTTTGGACAGTGGGATACAAGGAACTGTTTCTGCTCCAGGTGTTTTCACTCGTTTGCTGTGCAGAAATGGAACTGAAACTGCCAGCAACTGCACAACAGCGCGATGTACAACGTGGAGGGTGGTTTAACCTAAGAGCCCCAACCAAGGCTGGGCTCCCAGCGTGTGAGGCGATGTGTGGACACACAAGGGGCACTCCTGGCCCCAAGGAGTTTCTCCATTGACTTCAGTGGAGCCAGGATTTCACCCAGAGTGTCTAAACCCTCCTTCGGCATGAAGCCGACCACTACCTCATCACGCTGTTCTTAATCATCTCACTCTTGCCTGGTGCACCTTCCTTGGTTTGCTCCATTCCTTCTTCGGCTCTCGTCATCCCTTCTTCAGCAATCATCACATCATCACCTTGTAAGACCTGTCATCTTGTGGTGCGTCTCAGCACCAGCCCAGCTGGGTCCTATAACCAGATGCTACCATAGGGGGCTCGCAGTCAAAACAGATGGGGGAGGGGTCTTAGTCCCATTTTACAGATGAGGCACTGAGGCACAGAGATGAAGTGACAGGGTCGTACAGACCATCTGTGACAGAACCAGGACCTGCATTCCAGTTCAGAGCGATGACTGTAATGTTCTCCTTCCTCTCAGTGGCTCCGCCTCTCTCTACTTGTAGGAGTGGGGCTGGACTCAGCTTTCCTCACAGCTGACTGTGGCATTGCAATGCCAGTGCAGGGGGCTCATCACTGAGGATGCAGCTCCTGAGTTCTGCTCGCATGAGGCCTGGTGGTCCTGGGAGGGTTTTTCTGGCACCTGGCTGAAAGAGCCCCCCATGAACGGGGGTTCAGAGAAGAGCGATGAGGATGGATGGGCAGTCGAAGGGGTGAGCTTGTCCGAAACAATGATGGACATATAACGTGTGCAGCTGAGGTCAACAGTGACACGAACTGTCTAGAAGGGCCCATGACAGGGCAGAAACCCCAAGAAAAGAGGAGGTTTCAGGGGGTACCCGAGCAGGGGTTCGTGGCAGTCATGGGATGGACCTGAGCCATTCTTCCCTAGAATGAGCAGACTTTGTGATCTGCTGAGGTGAACAAAGTGGATAGATTTATTGACACATGGGGCATTTGCTTCCTAGAGCGGAGTGAGAGCTTCTCAAAGGACAATAAATATTGATGCTCACCAAAACGAGAAGTCGTTCTAAGCATTGTTATGTACAGCCCGAATATCTTCATCAAAACTATAGAAACCTCGGCATTATGGCTGAGTTTATACCTGGCAAACGGCTTTGCCGCAATATTAGCATTCAAACGAGGGGGCTGCCAAAAGCCATTTTCACCTAAAAGGTAAATAAATGTTGCCTTTGAAGGCCAGTCCCGTGCTTTTCTTTGCAGCTGTAATCTGACTGCTTGATATAATCCCTGACCTCAGCACTACCGAGCTCTGAGGAGATCAATTATGGAACCTTAATGATGAGCCTCATGATCCTTTCAACCAGTTCTGAACCGGGCTTTTGCGGCGATGCATAACAATGGTCTCCAGACTGTCCACTGACGCTCTGCCTTGTTCTGAGGGATGAGACAGGAAACCTCACTTCTTTAATCTTGTCTATGCAGGATTCTTGTTCCATTCAGTTCCCGTGAGAGCGGCGGTGTAAGACCCTTTGTCCTGCTGGGCCCTCCTGCGTTCAAAGCCTTTCACAAACCGTGGCCGTAATGAAAAGAACCCAGGAGTTCTGATTTCCAAGCCCAGGCTCTAGCCACTGCACCTCACTGCCACATCCAGGTTCCTGGCACATCGGTGTGTGTTTGAAGGGAGAGTCTTACTCTGACACTGGGCACTGGCTGTAAGGGACTGAGACACACGCTTATTAGAAGCCTGTGTCAAAATCTCTCGCCTGCCTCCCAACGCTTTCTCCTTTGGCATCTCACTGAGCTGCCTCAGTCTCTCGCGCCCTGCTCTCTGATTCGGGAAGCCACCTCCCCGCCTACACAAGTGCCTTGGAAACGAAATGCCAGGGAGGGCCGGGTCAGTTCCTGAGCTGCTGATTGGTATGAGGGGATTGAAGCGAGCAGGTGCAATGTCGTGAGGAACTAGTGGGGGCAGGAACTCTCCCTCCAGGTCACTTCCCCCGTCCCTCATCACTGGGACACCCGAGCCCCTGCGGCAGCTTAGGGCATTGGCCAGGATACGGGGACAAAGCAGCTTCATTAGCAATGGAATATTCACACAGAACTTAAACAAAACCTCCTGTAAGTATCTGGTGGTGCTGGGCTCCCGGCTCCAGACATTTACATTTACAAATTAACCCCGAGTGGTTTCATAGGGGCCGTGATTAATGAGTGAAAATAAAAGCGCTCCCTTCGTCTCACCCACATCATGCCCTAACTGCACAGGATTATCCTTGATGTTTAAAATTCCAGCCTGCACCTACCTCGCTGGCAGCCCTGTTGGAGCTGCGTCCCTGCAGTTTCTCTCTGCTACTTGTCCTGGCCTCTTACATCTGTTCTCCCATTTCTTATACCTTTCTTAGCTGCTGGGCAGATGCTTAGAACAGGTCCAGAAATGAATCATTCGTTTTGGTGGTTGGAGAGGAGGCATGCGCTCTCACCACGCCATCAACTTTTAATTCAGAATTTGCTTGCATTATGTGTGAAAATAACCATCACGCGCAGTGCACTTAACTATCATGCACAGCTCACGGCTCTGGGTCTCTACCCTACTCCCATTGTAGGCCAATGCACTGAGATTGGGCATTTACACACTTCCTTGAGCAGAGTTCATCTCGGCTCATGAGGGTGTTTGCAAAGCGTTGTGTGGCATTTAGCTGCATAGCTAAATGTTTCACCACCACACGTGTACAACTCTTGTTAGCAGCACCAGCTGGAGGCAGGCTACATCCCAATGGTCTCAGACTCATGCAATGCTAGCACCAAATCCTGCAACGCCCTAGTCTAGCCTGTGCAGGTAGGAGCCCGTGTGAACATCCCAGGTGCCTCGTCTGATATTTCCACGGATGCTCATGTGAACTTTCCCCGACTCCCACAGTTCCACTGGCACCTGGATTTCCCAGACCCACTGGGGCTCTTTCCAGCAGATGGAGGTTTCAGATTTGTTCTTCTCCAAGAGCATCAAGGGGTGTTCATCCCTTTGTATGAGCAGCTATCACCCAGAATAGGAAGCAACCAAAGAGAGGAGCCTTTTGATTTGAGCCCATTGTTGTGCTGTTGTAACATGGAGAATTTCTGGCCATCTGAGTGCTTCCAGGGTGACTTTGCCAGCCCTGTAAGCTGGCATCTTATGATGCTGCATCTAACTATTTATGGCTATGTGCGAGGTCTCAGACATCTCTTCACAGCCTTTTGCTGCTTTCCCTTCCCAGCAGGATGCCTGGCAAGCAGTTCCGCGGGCTGATTAGCAGCTCCAGGTACAGGTACACACAGCAAGCAGACAGGCACAAGAAGTTCTGTGCTAGGGGTTTGTGTATCAGAAGTAAATGACTTCCCTCAACTTTATTTTGCAATGCTAGCATCTCACCTCCTTAGGAGTGAAAACACAGATACCAAAGATTGCAGCTTAATTGATTGATTAATAACAGGAACCCTAATTGAATCCTCCCAGCTTGTATATAAGATGTCTTAATGGTAGAGCCTAGGGAGTAAATGCACAGCATGGAAGTAGGAACCGCAGCCCAACCAGGAACACTCAATTTAAAAGTCAATCTCATTATACAAGAAGCTGTTTTCTCTATCCCCCTGGAAAGGCAACAGCAAACTCCCATCTTCTCCTCACCAGAGCCACATGGTTTGTTAGTGTCGGTGGGAGATGCAAATACGAGCCTTTTTTTTATTTGTTCCCACTGCTGCATCTTTGAGCAGCTCAGTAAATATTCATGAGTCTGCCATTGTAGGAGCTCGGAAAACTACAGAAAATATGCCCTCCAAGGTGACATGTAATTTGGCACTTCCCGCACGGAGAGGCAAAGGATGCAGCCAGAGCAGAGCTAGCCTCATAATTAGGTACCTTGCTACGATCAAATCCTTTCTGTTTCTCGTGAAACACGAGACATGTCAGACCCTCCCCATACACCAGGGCCCCTGTAATGTAGAGTGCAACTGGGCTAACTGGGAATGGTGTGTTCTCACAGACTAGCCAGGCCCCCAGGCTGGTGTCGTTCCACGCACAATCGGAATCCTTTCCCGGGTTCTCATGTCGTGGTTTTCACATCTCTGGTCACGAAGAACAGGTCGCTTCCTGCTGAGCCATGTCCCAACAGCAAGTGCTTCTCCCATGGAGGGGCTGGGGGCTTGTGTCGCCTGGCCTATGAATACTAGGGGAATGAATGATCCTGCTCGGGTGTTCCCATTCTCTGAGTAGCCATTCAGCAGGGCCAGGTAAAACCCTTTTGGTCCTGGCTGTGTTCTTTGTATGACTTAGGGCTGGAGATGGGCCTGGATCTGAATCCAGACTTCAAACCCCCACCAGCCTGGATGCAGAGTTTACACCATTTTGTGAAGGAGATGGACCCACCTGGAGATGGACTCTGAACTCAAATGCCAACATGGCGGAAGTGACCTTTGTGAATATACTGTCAATAGCAGATAAGTGGGAATGCATCTCATGGCTATCCATGAGGAAGGGTGGGTATGGGGACCCGCTTCGATGAGCTCATGTCCGAGATTTGAAATTACAGACCTTCAGTGGAGTTTTCTGGTCCCCCAGCCTCTCCATTCCCAGAGAAGAGAGAGATGAGTCCAAAAATCCGCCGATGAACAAATCTCCCATTTGAATTTTCACGTTGCCCCAGCTCACCACTTTGGTTTTTTCGACTTGTAATCAATCTCAAAAGATTGGATCCTATAACTAATATAAGGCAACTCAATTCTGCCCTCAGTTTTGCTTGGGGAAATCCTACGTAATGCTGTGAAAGTCAATCAGGTTCCTCTGGGCAAACATCAGAGCAGTGGAGGTGAGAATCTGGCCTGAAATATGTAAGCCATTTCCCCATGCTCACATTCTTTTCTCCGTTTCAGTAGCTTCCTTTTGCTAAGGAGCTGGCTTATTCCAGGCAACTATCATGTGTTCCAAAAGGTCAGAGTCAAGAGCTGCATTGGCTCTGGCCCCTTTGTTATGGGAGCTCGTTCATGGTTAAAGTGAATTGTTCCCAGATATCATGTCTTGGGTGTCTGCCATGGGAAGAAGCTCGTGTCTCTGCCCAGAGGCCAAGTATCTGTTCGAGGAATGCAAGCTCCGTGCTAGGTACGGGGTAAGCAGAAAGTACCTGAGGGGGCAGCCACGTCCCTGCACTGCTAGGGACCTCGTGAGTCTGCATCTTGCTCTGGAAGGTGCTCTGGAAGCCCTGGAGCTGTATGCGGTGGTGACTTGGGGGCTGTCATGTAGCCAGGGATCCTGGAGAGGTGTCCTGTCGCCCCCTTCGCAGGAAGGGAACTCTGAAAGAGACCAGCCTCTGAGCACAGCCCTGGGAGACGCGGCTGTTTCCCGCTTCCTGCATGGATACGCGCTGTGTCCCTGGGGCTGGCATGCAGGGACGTGCCCTGTGTGTGTAGGCCGGGTGGGCTGAGAGGGGCTGAATGGATGTCAATGGTCATTCAGAGCACTCAGCACCTTGCAGGATCAGACCCTGGGTCTGTGACTCTGTGCTCTGTGCCAGGCAGTGAACTGCTGGCAGGGGCAGGGATGGTTCCCCTCCTTTCTGCTCCCCCATCTGAAAGCGAAATCCAGAGCACCCCTATGAGGCAGTGCCCCCAGCACAGGGATTTCCTGCCTGCTGCTTTGCCTCATTTCTCGCCAGGGTTGAAATGTGATCCACACAGCAAGCGTGTCGATACTCGTTCTGCTCATCACTGCCCCTCTATCCCACTGACATACAGAGCGCGAGTGACCTTCAGCCCCTGCGTGGTTATTGCCTTAAGACAACACAATTAAACCTGTTCCATTGCTTAACGCACTGTGTCAGGAGCCTGCAGGTGAGGTTTTGTTCCAGTCTTCTATCGTTTTCAGAAACGCCTGGAACTGTGACAGCTCAAAGAGCCGGTGCAATTCCACTCCAAGCTAATCAATAGAAGGCCTCAAGGTATCTCACACTTGTGTCAAATATGGGATTTTTTTTAGCCTCTGAGCACTTTCAAGACTCTTCCGGTGGTTGCAGGGAATTTTTCACCCCTGTCCTGGGAAGGACATTGAGCTGCAAAGTCAGAGTCATGGCCTTGAGAGTCCTTTGGCCGCTTCTCCAGGGAACAAAGTGTCTCTCACTGTCTTCGTCATCGAGAGCTCCTGGGTGCTGCCGTTCAGGTCTGTAGCATAACAATGTCCTGTGGTGTCCAGTCCTCGGGAAGGCACAGAAGAATATACAAGTGAGGGTGTGGGTGTGCATGAGTAAGCGTTTAATACAATTCCACTTACAGCTACTCTTACACTGATATAACCTTGCCTCTGCCCAAAAGGGAGAGCTGATCCGGACTCCAGGCACTCGTTCGTTATGTTAATAGTTATACAGAGGGATGGGACAGCCCCTCCGCCCAGCCAGCAGGCCTCAATTCCATCACTGCCTCCATTGAACAAGGGTGCTCTCGTGTTGCCTGGAGCCACGCAGGAGGTTTGGGACGTCTTCACAAGTGTGATTCAGGATGGAATCTCACTATTGCTGTCCGTGAAGCTGTCACCGTGTCCCCCACCCCCTGGGGTAAAAAAATAATAATCCCTGAATCCTGCGGATTTGGATCCAGACAGTAATTGGCCAGTTTTGCAGAGAAATGCCCGTTTCCACAGGAGCAGCACCTCAGGGCGAGACCGATATTTGGGTGGGGGAAACTGCCTCATCGTGTTAGCGAATAATCTGCCATGACCATGAGAAACGTTTGAGTACTTTGCAAATCCACGAAGCCCAGCTTTTCTCAGGCAACAATGCTTCTCCGCTCAGCCCCGCTTGTGCTGGCGCTGGTGGGGTGGACAGATGCCTGTCCTCCTCCCCCAAGCCACACCCCTCTCCTGCGTTTCAGCACACAGTGAGTGTTTCAAACAGAGAAGGATTGTTTGTAAAGTCAGTTCTGAATCCACCGCCCCTAGGGATTATTCCACCTTAATCTGGTGTTTCTTAAAAGCGCTCTCTAGGCCGAGTGTCTGGACCACTCGAGTTAGATGAATATCTATATTTGTAAACTAAGCTATTGCCTGTATGTTAGAATCGCCTGCCCCGCTGACATCTCTGGAGTTTCATGTGCCTGTTCAAGTAGCCAATTTTGGCCCTCTATGAGCTTTATTTTTTATTTTTTTTATTTTTTTTGTTCGTTTTGTTTTGCGGTTTTCTTTTCATTAATGTTAGGGCATTACTGGGGCAAAGCCTCATATTCCCTCTGTAGTCACTGAGCTCGGGCAATAGACAGAGCCTTTCCTATCAGACTCTTGCCCTCCTTCTCAGAATGCCCATCGCTTCTCTCTCTCCACTCACTTCCCACAAACTTTCTAAGAGCTATGTTTTGTCTTGCTCTGACATTCTGTAATGGGCAGCATCCTGCCTGTCAAATGGGAATTCTGCTCTGCTCTGCTGGATGTATGATGCATAATTTTGTACTAAACCAATGAGCCAACCTGATCTTAAAATAGACTGATGGTATCCTTTAGTTCTGGGGTTTCTATCTGAACAGCCCCTGACTGAAGAGGAGGTAGCAGTGAGGGACCCAGGTGCCCCGTGTCCATTAGAATGGGAGAAATGGCCCACTTAGTGTTTTGACAAAGGTCAACCTTGAAGATGTGAAAGAACATTAAAGAGATAATGGCCCAAAGTTTTGGTGGCGATGGGAGGGTGTCTTCAGTCCAAGACAGGGAGCACTTTGCAGTGAGGCTAATATAAATATTTCCCTTAGAGAAGATGCTTCATCTCAAAGTTGTTCCAAAGTGCCAGCGGATGGTGGTATCTCTTTCCTACCAGTGCCAAGAGTCACCTTGGCACTAACCTACCTATGGGCCAGATTCACCCCACTGGTGCAGAGCTGTGAGCAGTTTGCCGTCCCCAGCCTGTCTGGAACTCACCCCAGGGATCCTCTTAGCGTGTGCGCAACGTGCCTCGTGGCCAGGATTCATCACCGAATTTTCTGCTGGTTGGCTCATTAGCTTGCCATGCCCAGGCCAGGTACTAATGGGGAACGCGATAGAGAGCCAGAGGGCCACTGCCCTGGTTTATAGCCTGGAGGTTCAGCAGCAGCGCCTACCCAGGAAAACCTCTGAACGAATGCACCTCCTAGCTGGCATGGCCCCCTCCCCACCCACTTTAGAGGCCGTGCCAGCTGTCTCTGGGGTTGTGCGTGACTTTCTTTCTCACCCTGA
Source organism: Macrochelys suwanniensis (assembly GCA_033296515.1). Taxonomy (NCBI): domain Eukaryota; kingdom Metazoa; phylum Chordata; order Testudines; family Chelydridae; genus Macrochelys; species Macrochelys suwanniensis. Next base: position 1,569,804 of record CM065789.1, on the reverse strand, counting down.
GCTTTTCCTGTACAGCAAACATCAGTGTCTGCGGGTGACGTTTCGGAGCAAGCAGATGTCTTTGCTACACAAAGGGCAGCATTTCCATTCCTGGTGAGCTCACAGCCCCATGGTTTTGCCTGGGCTGAAGTGGGAACACTCTTACCACCTCCATCGCAAAAAGCCACTTCTGCAGCAGAAACGGCTCCATTTCCACGGTATCCTTCTGGGCGTGCCATGGCCAAAAAAGGGCAGGCCGGGAAGTTTGTGCAGCTCAACAGGAGGCCACTGTCAGACAGAGCAGCAGTTTTTGTCATGGTTACAGGGCTAACTGCACCTCTGTCCCTCTTCCGTCTCTGAGTGCACCCCTCAGGCGTCAGGCCTCTCCTGGGAGGAATCCTGATTCTCCCACTCAGAGACCACGCCCAGGGCTACTGACTCTGTGTATCCACCATGCTGACCCATCCCCTCCACCTGGGCTTGGCACCTGTGGTTCTTCCCTTGGGGAAGCGGTGACCATAGTGACCCAGACGGCCTGTGTAAACCAAACAGGAGAGAGAGAGAGAGAGGATTTTAAAACAAGCAGCAGCCTACACTCAGCTCTGTCTTACCTAACAGCTCACCTTCCCCAACATAACCTAGGCAGGCATGGTCGGGCTCTCCCGAGCAATTGCCTTCTTGAGAGGGAGTCCCCGTTCTAACCACCAGACCCTTTACATGTGCTGCTTCCCAGGCATGTTCTGGCCCTGGCATTGTCTCTCTCGTGTGTAGTCAGAGGTGGGTTCTCTTAAGCTATTCTTCTTCTCTTCCCGCTTGTTTTTCCTAGCAGCCCCGATTAAATGAAACCAGTGTGTTCATACAGCCCAATAGCCAGGTCCACACGCAGGAGTCACAGTTCCGCTTCCATCACCGTCTCTCCATGGCTCAGACATCGCCGCCCTAAACCAATCAAGTCACCATGACACTAGGGTGAGGGTAGTTGTGACAATTCTCGGGTCCCAGGACTGAGAGTCACCTGGTAACCCTGGCCTCAGGGTGAGGGAACCTTGCCCGTACCTGGCTGGGGGTCAGCTCCCCAACACCACCAGCCGGTCACCCACTCAAGCCTCTCCTCCAGGCTAAGCCAGCCCTGACTTCGCCTGGCAGGTGGCCAAATAGCTGCACGCACCCGAGTCCCCGAGTCTCTTTGAATCATTCCCCTGAGATATCCAGCCCCTGACACTGGCTGACCACAGAAATCCCAGATCCTCTGCCCCCAAAGGAGCAGTGTGCCCCCGTTTACTCATTTTACCTTAAACTCCTGCTCCGGTAAAGCCCATGGCACTAGTGAGCACTTAAGAAAAGTAGGTATACATCAATAGAAATTCTACCAGAAACAAAGAGTGATGGAAACAGCTGGTTAGAATCAAACAAAATCATAAACCGCCAACCTGGGTCTACACTTAGTAGCAGTTACCTTTCCACTCTAACAAAGCAGACATGCCCCAAAGGTTAGTCTGTTGCAGAGATGGCTGGCTTCACAGGAACCAGCATCCAATTTTTCATGAAAACTCCTTGTTCTCTGTGAAAGCTTTCAGAGGGTCTTTCCCCCTCCTCTGTTGCATGAAATCGTCTGTTTGTTTCTATTCATAGACAGGCAAACCCCTGTCTTGTAATGTTCCTTTTTTACCTTCAGGAGGTTTCGATTGTTTGCAGTTGTCTCTGATGGTTTTCCATTGAAAGTCTTGGGATCGAGCAAGGTTAAACAATTAAGTCTTGCTTTGCATCTCCGGCTAAACAGCGTGTAGTGACAACTCCCTCCTGCCTGAATGGGCCATCACTGAGACATATTATCCCCAGGTGACCAATTTTGACTCTAAGTCCATAAAGCATGCTTTCAATACAAATACATTATTCCTTCAATATTACCACACATACATCTCACAGTGCTTATGAATCTTGACAAGGGGTTTGCTTTCCAAAGATACCTCACTTGGATAAATATCCCAGAAGAGGTGTTTGGTGTAGTGAGTTTGTCAGGTCTGCGGTGAGAGTTGTTTGCAAAGAACAGAGGACCCTTTGCCAACTGGGTGTCTCTGTCTCACAGTAGCGGTATGTGTTCATTTTATACAATTATTTTTAGATGTTTGGCCCTTAGCTATTTATTTCTTTGTTTGAGAACTTGCTTTTCCAGAGAGGAGAGAATGAGGGAGAGTTTCTCTGCCATGCATGTTTGGCCTTCAGAGACGTTCACACCCTAATTGCAGTTTTGGAATTTCCACCAAACTCCGAGACCTGCCCATGACTGGGCAGGTCTGCTGCAGCCATTTCACAAAGGCCCCGGCCATGTGGGACACAGCCATGAAGAGCCTTGTATGGGAACCAGTGCTTTGATTGCCTAGGAGCTTTGGATACCGTACAGCTGTGGACACACTGCAGGCCAGGGACCGGGTAGAATTGTTCAGCTGTAAAGTGCCTCAAGTGTGAAGCAGCCTTAGCTTCAAAGCTCTTCGCTTTCCTTGGTTTTCCCTTCAAGGCTTGCTCCTCTCTGCTTGGCTGGGTGCCATTCTGGGAAGGCCAGTGCTCTTAGGCGTCTCTCAGGTCTCTGTGGACGGGTTGGTGAAGAAAATGCTACCCCCTTCCTCTCGGAGACCTGCCGTTGTATTGCAGATCCCTTCCGCTTCTCGGCAGGCAAATCCTGCTGCCAGTGCAGAGCCCTTCTCAGGTGCACGGCTCAGGGGAAGCTGCGCAGGGCATGCACAGCTCTGCAAGGGATCGCAACGTGCTGTCACAGGGAGGCAGCTGGGCGTAGGGTTGCAGGATCTGGCGCTAGGCAGGTGCACCCTCCATTGCCTGCTGCAGCAATTCCTGCAGCTTTGCTGCCATTCTGTGCCCTCGCCCCACACCCACAGTGCACAGCACAGCTCTTCCCGTGCTACAAGGCAGAAAGGATTGGCCTCAGGAGGCTCCCATTAGCCCCACACAGATCCCTCGCAGAGCGGAGGCGCTGCCCTCACTCAGACGGTTTTGCAAAACGTCACAGAGACCGTGAAGGCGAGGGCCATGCGGCTCCCAGATTGCGCTGCCTCTGTCTAGCGCTGTTCTGGCGGCTGTATAAACAGCAGGGATGAGCCAGTCTCTGATAGTGCTGCACATCCTGATATTACACAGAGGGGAGAGACGGTGGGAGGCGCCCCCCAAAGCAAGAGAGGCGAGTTTGTGCTTTTGTGCTGGAAACTTTTCCCGTGGAGTGTGGGAGGGGTTCTCACACATGCATGCCATGCACCTCCACAGCACAGGATTGGGGGACGGGGCGGCAAACTCTCCTTCAACACCACCTCCCTCAGAGTACAGAACAAAAAGAAATGCATTTGCCCCAGCAAGGAGCCACCGTGACAAAGGATTCGGAGGCCAGGAAGGCTGCAGGAAAGGAAAGGTCAGGGAGACTGCAAACCAGGGGAGAACCTGGAGCCAGCCTGGGTGAGAGGCAGCATCTCTCTGGACCACTTGGGCTCCTTTGGGGAAGCTGAACTTCCTCCCAGTGATGTCAGTGGTGCAGGGTCAAACCCAAGGCCTGAGTAAACAGAGGGCAAGTGCCTGAAGGCACCAGTCAGAGGGAAGGTACTAATGGAGCCCGCATTAGAGCTAGCTGCTAGACACTGAGCTCCCCGGAGTGCCACCCTGCATGTGCGCCCTGTCCCCTGCAAAGGGGGCATTATTCCCGTGGTATTACAGACTGTCACACAACAAAGTCCCCGGGTCACTGTGGGTGCGGGTTGGCGGTGTAGGCCGGGTCAGTGGAGGTCAGAATTCCTAGGCTGCCCATCATTTCAGACAACGCGGCAATGGCTAAGAGTAGCCAAAGCAGTATGCCTTGACTGGTGAATCCTGACACAAACGGCAAGAGAAAAACAAATAGGGAGGGAAATGAACAAATTATACCAATAATTGGTTTAAAAAATGCATCAAAGAAAACTGATATCCAATAATACGACTGGTTCCTAATGAATGTGCGTGTAATAAAATCAGCCTGTTTGGGCCATGGTTGGCCCTGCTCTTCTCATCCCCAGATTAAAAATGGAACATCTGTGATGATTTAATTTACATGTTAATAACAAACAGGCCTCCAGAAACCAACGAATAAATGCCTTTTATTGCCGGCGTATCTTTTCCACTGCAGCTTGAATGAAAACTCTGGTAATTAATTGTTTTAAGCGATTCTATTAAAAAGTGTCTGGAAGTGCTGTGTGCCGAATGTTTATGTGGGCAGGCAGATGAGAGGAATACAGACGAGGAAGCAGCCTGCTAATTATGTGCCTTTTTAAAATTCACTGCCTTAAAGACATGGGACACTTTTAACCATGGAAGTCGACCCTAGCACATTTGTGCGCCTTCCCCCAATCATTCTCTCTATTTGAAAACTTCCCATTTTAAAACAAATAGCAAATCCCGATGTCTCTGTTCTAGGAAGATTAAATGCAAGTGGAAGATCTCTGTCCACTGCGGAGCTGCAGGTGGCCGCTCTGCCGCTAGAAGTGGCATGCGTGGGTGTACTGCATGCCACACATGCTGCCTGCAGCTTGTCTCCTGCGGCAGTCATGCCTGCATGAGATTTGCGAAGGCGGGATGTGGCGCCGGTGCGCCGTGAAGAAGGCTGCCCTGCATCTCTTGCCAAGGAGCTCTCAGGCATGCATTGAATTTTCAGTCCCAGCTGAAATCCCACATAGTCAGCTACAACCCATTTTGCATTTTATTTTATTTTTAAAAGGACAAGATCTCCTACATTCTCCAGTCTGGAAAAACAAGACAGACCCTTGCATTGTAAAGTGGGATAGTGCAGAGATAACCTTGAACCTCCGCTTCATTTTGCAAGCTCTGTACAATACCAGCTGCGGGTTTTGGTCTCCAGTATCTGGCTCTGACTCCTGACAATTCGTCCTGTTCTACTGGAAGGCACAATTCAGCATCTCTTTTCAGAACCACTCGTTCTTTCCATTATGAAAAGAGCAGGAGTCCAAAGCGTGAGAAATGTCAAATTAGCTGCAGTGCTCAGATTGCCCCAGTGCTAGGTGAGGTACAAGGACCTACGGCAAATAGAACAGAATTAGAGCTAAACGTACAGCCATCAGGACCTGAAGTTTGACTTGATGCTGTGTGCAAAGAGCAACAATGCAAACTCTTTATTTTACAAATCTTCAGCCGTGTTGTTTGCAGAACTCCTGTTCTGACAGGTCACAGCCAGCAGCTTGATCAGAGGTATTGTTCCAATGCTGCCTTGTGCCGTTTATGGCTGCGACAAGGCCTCATGATCACAGCTGGAGGCCTCTTTTGGTCCCCAGTGTTCGGATACCTCTGAAATGTCTAGGCGGATGTTAATGGTACAACTCCCATGCACTTCAGTGGGAGCGGAGACAGGCCAGCACTGAGCACTTCTGAAAATCCTACCCAGGATGCATGGATCCAACATGTAGGGCTGCCTCCAAAGTACTATCTCCATGAATGACACAACATCCCACTGGCACTGGAGAGAAATGTCCTAGAGAGGTGAGATTTGGAGCACCAGTGGGAGCTGGGAGCTGAGTCCTGGGGCTGAAGGAAGTACCCTGTATGCTGGTACATAAAGAAGGGTAGTGGAAGCCCATGGCCTAGGACCACAGGGTGTGTGCAAACACACCAGCATGTACTATGGAACAACCCAGGCTCGCTGTTGCAGGGTTGCTAATGACAGCAGGGTGACTCACTCTGGTTTGTGAGGAAGCATTGGCTGGTGGTTGAAGCACATCTCAGTTCTGCCCTTGCTCTGCCATAGACTGATTGTCACTTAACCTCTGAGAGACTCAGTTTCCCCCAAATAGTTGATCCGCCTCCCGAGGCAGGTGGGTTGGTGGCGCTGTTTGTTAATTTACGCACAGCAACTTGCTATTCTCAGATGAATATCGCAATGAAAATGCTGAGTGTTCGTTCCACAGGGGCTCCCGGCATTACCGCTCGTTCTCAGAATAAAACTGTGCAGTCATTGCGGTTTGTCAAAAATACTCTATTAAAGGGCTCTGCGGAGCTGCCAACTGATCCTCCATTAGGAAAACAAGGTGGCTTGACAAATCGCCCTTGTATAGGCAGGGTCAGCGTGCCAGCCGACCTGCAGAAGGAGCGGGTACCCTCACCTGCAAGAGGCTGGGGGCTGGCTGGACAGAGGGGGATGCAGAGGCAGGGGTGTGTGGTGCGTGCAATAGAGGCAAGCTCTTTCCTGTCATTTAAACTCCAAAATGCCCCTCTCAACACCTGCAGCCTGAGCCCTTCCCGCTCTCGGTGTTGCTGTGAGTAACGGTAAATGCTCTTTCACTGAACACTCTGCCCCTGGTTATTTGGTGGTGGCTCTTTGACAGCCAGATGCAAAGTGAGCTGGAAACCAGGCGCATGGAGAGGAAGTGGCTGCTTTATCAAAAATAGCCCTGGGAAAGCACCCAGAATGTTCAGCTGGGAAACCAAAATACCCCCGAACTCTCTGAAGATGGCTCACACTCCAGAGGACACTGCAGTGAATTCTAGGCAAGGGCTTTTATCGGGGGTTGTGAGTGCCCAGGGCCGGAGTCGGAGCTTTCACACGCAGTGACCCCGGTAGATCTGAGCACTTGCCCTGCTCTGCCTGACAGCAGCATTCTTCCCAGGTACCTGCGGCCCGGTGTGCCTCCGCACCCTGTACGCGTCTCCGCTTGGTTCTCATTTACCCCCCAGCGACCGCTGTCGAGTGTCTGCTCCAGCCATCCGCAGACACCCAGCGCGCCTCTCCTTGCGGGCAAGTGAGGCCACCTCACACCTGTGGAACTGTTGTGTTCCCGGTTTGCAGGGATAACCCATCCCTGCTGGGTGTGGCACTCTGTCCCCCAGCCCAGCTAGAGACTAATGAGTCTGCTACAGCCTCCACTAAGAGCCCCAGGGCTTTTAGCTCATGCCGTAGAGGCTCGTGCACTAAACTTCAGAGGTCCCAGGTTTGATCCCCCCTGCCGACAACCGGGGTCTGTCAGCGTTACACAAGCACTGGGGAATGGTCCCAAAAACACAGCCACATCTCTGGCGGTTCCATTCAGCGCTCACTGCTTGTAGGCCACGGTGACTATGGCCTGCATCACAATGTATTTATTGTTCTCCTTCTACTCCTTCAGGTGCAATGTACAGTAGGGAGCTGGTATAACCAGAGCCCTGCCAGTAACCCTGGCGCCACCGCATGGCTTCACGAGGGACCACTGGCAAATGTGCCATTTGTCATTGAAGTTTTGCCTAGAATAACAGCAGTCATGCTTCTTGCAAAGCTCACTCCGCACCATAGGAACTGCCAGGCTGGGTCAGCCAAAGCACCCACCGTGCCCCGTACCCGCTGCTTCAAATGAAAGTGCAACAAACTCCTTGGAGGACAATTATGGGATAACCTGCCCATAGAGAATCTTCTACCAAACCCCACAGCAATTATGCCCTGACGCAGGAGGCGGGTTGTCTTTTTTGCTTGTTTTTTAAGTAAACTGTCTTTCCTACCGTACCTGGATGTTCTTATTATCCATATCAATGTCAGGTCCTCTCTCTATCCTTCTAGCCTCTTAGTGTCAATGATGTCCTGTGGCAGTGAGTTCCACAGACTGGTGTTTTGTTAAAAATAAAGTATTTTCATTTGTCAGTTTTACATTTGTTGCCTTTTAGCATAATTGACCATCCCCTTGTTGTAAGGGGTGAATGGGAGCTCCTGATTTACCTGTCAGTATTTTCTAGACCTCTGCCATGTTCTCGCTTAGTTTAAAAAGGCCCGAGCCCCCAAGCTTTGCTCCCATGGTTGCCCTGGAGGGTCCAATGGAAAACGCACTCTTTAATAAAATGGTCACCTTTTATTTTTTTCTCCTTCGAGCAAGTTTTCTATTGAGAATCCAATTCCCACCTGGAGACCATGCACACACCTCGCCTATTTCTTTCTGTTCCCTGTCATGTCTTTAAGCATTATACCAGGGTGGGAGAGCCATTTAAAAACAGTATCCACAGTATTTAAAGCGTTTTCATGTGGTTTCTACAATTGTGATAAGAGACAATATACCATCCCCTTAGGGTAGGTAGCCCCAGTTTATGTACTTTATGCATATCTGTTCATGCGGAAAACCTATCTTTGTTACTCTGTATTACTGGCTCGAGATTCTATAAATAACCCTTTTAATAGACAACCTGTTTCCTAGGCTTGCTGCTAGTTGAGAGACTCTCAGGCTGGCTCCAGGCAATGGGAGAGGCTACGTTTCCCTTCATTAAAAACACTGTGTTCTCTAGAATAAGCACAAATGATCATGCAGCAGATTACCATGAAAATGAAAACGAGCTGCCGATTCAGCATATCTAGTTAATTCTGCCAGGGAGAGGAGGCTGGAGGGGAAGGCTGGGCATTCCTGGGACAGGAAGGGCGACAAAAGAACGGGGTTTCAGGGAAGGCGGTGTGGGCTCAGGATGGTGGGCCGGTGAAATGCAGTCTGTGGAAGTCTACAGTGGGCCCCAGAGCCACATACAGAGAGGTCAGTGCATGTCCAGATCAAGGCAGAGCATTGCATGCTGGGACCTGTGGTCTCTGCAATGAGGGAGGTGACTGCAGTCTGCGCCGTTTTATTCCCGTTAGAGCACCCGTTCACGTCCACTTGCAAAACTCCCTCTAACTTCAGTGAGAGAGAGATCAGGCCCTTTGTTTGCACCTCTGGGTCCTGAGAAGCTGCCAGCAAGTGTAGACTGGGCCACCCTGACTCTGAGCTGCTGCTTCTGTAACCGAAAGGCCACAGGTGGGGAAATGGAGAAGTGAGGCCGGCGCTGGTTTTATTGATGAGCACTCGAAGGAAATGGATGTGTGCAGGTTATTTATAGCACGTGGCAGGAGGACAATTCTTCCAAACTAAAAATTACTCCTAAACCAAAGCATAAATTTCAGCTGACAGCAGAGAGCCAGCGAAGGAAATCGGGAGGGAGCTGAGAGCCCGGTAACGTTTTTGGCTGTTTGCTATTAAAAGATAGGTGTGAAGAGGATAGAAAATATCCCAAAGGGGCAGGATTGCACATTTGGTGGAGGAATGATGTCCGCAATTCTCCGTGGGTGACAGGCAGCTCCACGCAGCCGCTGCCAGAGAGGGGGCAATCTAATGTGCTCTAATGGGAAGGGGAGGCTTTCCTTCCATCGCTCTTTCCCCTTCAGCTGGGTGATTGTTGTGAGCTGCCCCCTCTCTGCCAGGGGTGGCCACCATTGGGTCTGCACTCCCTAGCACCAGGGAAAGCAACGCCCACGTTCTGCCTTTGTTTCGCACATGAAAAGCTCCCTCTCCTGTTCTGTCAGCTGAATGCTGGGAGACAAGGTCCTTTCGCATACACACACAGCTTGGGCAAACCTGGCCACCCCCAGGTTCCCCTGGGCTCCAGATGCAGCATGAACATACAGGGATGGCAAATCAAGTTCCGTTTGAAAAGCACCCGGGAGCATTGAGAGCCGTTCCTCGGAGGCACTGGGAAATGTCTGTTCCCCTTACAAGCCCTCTCTTCTCCTCTCTCCTCTCCTGGGCAAGGCGGCTTTCTCGCTGCTCTGCTGGGCTTGCTCCCCAGAGGACAGGGCAGCCTTTCTGGAGGTTGCTTCTCCCAAGAAGAAGCAGAGCAGGAGCTAGGAGAGGAAAGCATCTCTGTCAGAGGGGGAAGTCCCTCCCGGCGAGGCCGAGTGCTGCCCGTGCTGGGCAGTGGTGGCCGGCAGCTGTGGGAACAGGGCTCCCAGCTGTTCCCGTTCCCTCCAGGGCCACGGCGCTGCCCCTGAGATCTGGGCGGATCCAATGAAAAGAAGCAGGCATGGCGTGATGGGAAAGCCATTGCCCGTTCTGCCTGAACACCCTTCCGCCAGCGCGGGCAGCTGCACGACCAGGAAAGGGGTTGGGCAGGCGTCCTTGAGCCCGCTGTGCTCCCAGTGGCATTCCCGCCTTTGCCAGCAACCAGCCTAGTTCTCTTCCTGGCTGCATTTGCTTCCGCTTGGTGTAAAAACCCGGGGTGAAATCCTGGCTCTGCCGGAGTCAATGGCAGGACTTCCCCGCGGCCAGGTCCGCACACTGGGAGAAGGAGCAGTGCAGAAGCAGCAGCAAGCAGGTACCAAAGGAGAGGGAGGCCAAGGCATCTTTTCCCCGAGCGGAAGCGCGGCCCAGGACTTCGGATGTTAGCCTGGTGCCTGAGACCTGGGTTCAAATTCCTGCTCTGATCCCAGGGAGGGAAACAGCCTCTTCATGCCTGGTCCGCTAGCCTGCAAGTCCCTCAGCTAGCAGCCAGCCTAGGAACCAGACTGTGTGTTCAAAGGGTTACTTATCTAGCGCCACTGACCTTGGGCAAGTCACTTACCCACTCTGTACCTCAGTTTCCCCGCTGTACGGTGGGGTAACAGCTCTGCCCTGCTGCATTGGGGTGTGCAAGGAGAAACACATGGAGGATTATGGGACAGTCAGATACTGTGCTCTATGTACTTGGATAGCTAGACGTGGCTAGTAAGTGATGGGCTCCTATAGCCATGACCCCCCACCTTTCCCACTGGCTCCCACAGGCTAGTCCCCCTGTGGTTTGCTGTCATCATGTTCGAGCAGGTTTCGGTCAGACCAGCTCCCCTCATTTGCTCTGCCAGGTGTGGGAGCTGGCACAAATGGAACTTCCTTCCTCTGCCACTCCGGCCTACAGCAGGAGCAGCGTTACCCTCCATGCCGCTTGTCAGGGTTTCAGTCCGTCGATATTTCACTGAACTCTCTCTTCCCCATTTAGTACAATTAAAACCCCGAGGAGACGTCTTGTATAAATCAAAGTTCTTTTAAAGTGTGCCGCACAGACACACATAGCGGTGCCTCCGCACAGCGTGTGCCCATAACAAATATGCAAACCCCTTTGGCAACACAAGCAGAAATAAGCAATTTGGGATCTTAAAAGATAAAAGATAATAAAAGTAATTAAGATAATTAACCACCCTGAAGAGAGAAGAATTGACTGCTGTAAATTTTGTACTTAGTTTTAGATGGCAATATTGCAGCTGCCACTCCACTTAATATACACCACATCAAGGCACGCTGTCTCTGCCAGTGCCATTAACTAAGGAGAGGGGACTCGTTACATTAGGGGTCACAACAGTCATTCATCAACCAGAAAGTCTCGCCCCTCGCCTCCAACCCAGAGAGCAACACTCTGCCTGTCCTGATGGCAGAGGCTAGAAGGGCTTGCTGGGGGTCTAACCCTGAGGAGCAGAGACATGACCCTGGGACTATAGAATGGGGGCTCTCAGATCCTCGAATGGCCTGTTCTCCCATCTCCACTCCCTTTTATCTCAGTCCTTCCAACTGTTTGTCATGTTCCAGTGAAACAGTCAGGAACGTTTTCTTCCTAAGTCCCTCAGAAGTGCCGGCACTGCTCACTCAGAGCAGGGCTCTCCTGCCTTTGGTAAGCTCCTGGCCTCCCCTGGAACAAAACAGTCCGGCTTGCTGAAGTGTCTGGACTGGCTCTGGCTGCCTGAGTGGAGGTGTAAGGCTGGGGAGCAGGCCCTCTCTACAGAACTGCCAGTCCCTTGTTGCTAGCGTTGCATGGCCGTACCTGTGAGTGAGTTGGGGTTTTGCTGGGGCAGTTTGCAGGGGGAGAGGAAGGAGATTTCAGCGGCAGCGTTTTGCAAAAATAATTCTAAAATTCACAAGATGCTTCACAGAATTTGAAAATCGGCTGAAAGTTGGAAAACCAGAGCGACCAGGATGCAGGCAGGGGTGAATCTGCAAAACCCGCTGAGATTTACCGCAGCCTCCAGGGGTGCAGTTACCGAACAGTGATGTGGCAGGGCTTCCTATGGGCCATCTGCCTTCCCCAGGACCGGTGCTGTACCGGGCCAGCCCCTGCTCAGGCCAAGGCTTTTGCCAGTGCAGCCTCACGCAGAGGTAGCCGAGAAGCACTGGAAGGACTCGCATCAAAGGGGTCACGGCAGTGACACTGCAACATCCCCTGTCATGCTGGCGCAAAAAGCACCAGCGTCACCTTTGCTGTTGCTTGGTCACTTAATCACTTGAAATTAACATGCACATTTCTTGTAACTAAACAGACCATCCTGGTGTGTCCATTCTCCCCCCTCACTTCGACCCTACAGCTTCGGGGGCGTTTCCACCAGCCCATGAATGCTGTGCTTTCTCTGAGGAGCTGGAGTGAAATAAGGCTGGCTGGTGTGATGGATGGAGCGGAGCCACTATAAATCCCGGTGTGTATTCTGCTGAAACTCCACAAACCCACAGCGTGCAAATGCTGTGATCCTCGGCACAGCACAAGCTTGGACTCAGGCTGTTGAAATCTTTGAGATGTTCACGCACTTTCCTTTCAGTAAAAACAAACCCGCTCCGAGGGGTGGCCCGTCCTGGGCAGTCAGCTGGTGTTCTGCCCGTATGGGCAGCAGTGTTGTGCAATATCTCTGGATTTACGGCTTCCTCACGAGCTGTTTCGCAATAAGCTCACTTTCCAAAGGAGTCGCCGTGTTTACTGTAGTGCATAGTGACCATGCAACTGCTCGGTGATGCTGGAAAGTGCCATGTAATGTGTATTAAATACAGGCACACTCTTGAAAATTACTTGGTGCATACACATCAGATGGCCAAGTAACTGTGAGCATGTGAACTCAATGGCTTTTATTCTTCTGTTACCAGTCCGCTTCAGAAATTGTTTCTACCCATCCAGGTTCCTCGTGAGCGCCTGCCTTGTGCCCAGCAGGTAGACGCTCAGCGCTGGAAGTCGTTGGAAGGACATTTGGGACGTTAGAATGTTTGATGGCACTATGTTCATAACACACCGTCATAGCACTGAGTTCTGAGTAGCATTTGCAGTCATTAACCCCGGCTGCCAGCGTATGTGCAGAAGGTTACTGCTTCTTCATTGAGCCTGTCACCAGCTAAGGAGCCTCCCGGATCAGTACCTTGTCTTCCGCCACCCATTCCCCTGAACCATCCTCTGCTGTCCGCTACTGCTGTGATGCGTCTTCCTCCAGCCAGAAGCACAACCCACCTGCTGTTGTGTTATGTCACAGGGCTCCCTAATGTTGGAGAGACACAAACCCCGGGTTTTCCCCTACTCAGGCTGCCCGGCAACTCAGTGTGCCAAGGTGTTGGATTGCACATACACCATCTTAGCTCCTTCTTTCTCTGCCTTCTTTGCTGTCAAGAGCACCTAGTCCTTTCCGTGCCATCTGGGCCCCTTTGCATGGTGGTGTTTGCATTGCAGATGTGTGACACCGACCGAATGCCTGCTAATCACATCTGGCTGTTGGGATCCTTCCTCTCTTACCCACCGCGCTAAACACTGTTTCCAGAATCACCACATCCTGAGAGCACTTTATCACCCTGAGCTACTGCCGAGAGAGCGCGGCTGGGTTTGAAAGCAGAAGGGGAATGTGCAGGAGGGATAAAGGCTCACCCTCCCTAACATGTCAACAGCACCCGCAGAGTCACTGCCTGGCTCTGGGAGAGGGAGAGGTCCATAAAGCACAGAATCCGGGAGAACTGGGGAAGGAGGCCGAGGGCTGATTCTGGGGTGATGGAGGCAGGGCTGGAGTCAGGAAAACGATCAGGTTGATTTCTAGAGCTGAGGGAATGCTCTGCAAGGAACATTAGTTTGACCCGCTTTATCTACTTTCCTGCTTGTGAAGTTTTCGGTGTTGTATTTCATTAGGCAAAATTCCTCAGGAATTTCTTTAGCCAGCTGCTCTTGGTTTGCCAATTGTTTGGGCTGGGGGTTATAGACATTACAACTGGAAATACAACTTGCAATTCATGCTGTAATTTGAGTTACAAAAGCAAGTCATCTCCTGTATGTATGGAACAATCACACCAGTCAGAGCATGGATTGGAAATTGCTACATAAACGCTAGGTCGTACTGTGATTATCCTTATTTCCAAAGCATGGTCTCCTGATTGCCAGGGCGCTCCAGCGGGCTGGCTGGTCAAATGGTGCTGAGCCCCCAAACTGAAAGTGTTTGGCCAAAAACTGCTGGAAGTTTTCAGTTTTCAGTTTTCTGCCTTTTGTTTTTCTGATAAAACAAAATAAAATGTAATGAAGAGTCTCAAAACCCCAGTCTCTCAGCCATCAAAGACTCAATGTGCCATCAAAAGTCAGTTTTAACAGAACCTTTCACCCATCCGTACATTTCACCCACTTCACTGAGAGCTCTTAGTTGTTATTTGTACCACCATTGCCCCTATGAGCCCAGTCATAAACCAGGAGCCCATTGTGCCAGGCGCTGTACAAACACAGAACAAAGAGCTGACGATCTGTTTAAGACAAGAGACAGCAGATGGCGACAGTCAGGTGGAGTACAAAGAAGCAACGGGACGGTATTGGTCAGCATGACGGGCAGTGGTCTCAGCACACCAGCATCATAGCTGTGGCCAGGTTTCTGCAGGGATCGCCGCAGAGGGATTTGAAGGGGAATAAGGAGGCACCTTGGCAGAAGCTTCTCCCCAGCGTGAGGGGCAGCGTGGGAGAGAGCACACAAGGAAGGGGCGTCTTTGAAAACGTAACCAGTGGGTGATGGAGGCGGCACCATTGGCCAATCAGAGGCAGGAGCTGATTGGAAGGGAGGGGACAGGCCAGGGGTGGCCGTGAAAGTGAAGAGAAGCAGCTTATGTTTGATGCGCTAGAGAAGGGGAAGCCAGGGTGGACATGGACAAAGTGATGGAAACAGCGTTCTGAATAGGTATGAGACAGGCACGGTTAAAGCAGCGTGTGTTTTGTGGGGAAAAGCCAGAGGAGAGGGAAATCAGTCTGCAATTACTGTTCACAGCTACACACACCCCGAAAATCCACAGGCTGAAGCTCTCACTTCCTCAGAGGTCAGTTGGAAGGGGCAGGAACCCGAGCACTGTGCAACATTGTGATTAGTTTGTCTATAGGAAGCTGGCAGAGTTTGTAAGAAAGTGCGGAGTTAATCACGGGTTAGGTGGGACATGGAGACTGGTGGGACCTCAAGCCGCGTATCTGGGAAGGGTTCTGAATTGCTGGCCATGGCGTGGTCTGTTAAAATGATCCAGATTATTCCACACTCTGAAGCCAGTATTTATCTCAACTATTTTCCTAATCTTTATACAAAGTGAAGTCAGCAAACGCTGCGTGATTCACTTTTGTTCCAATGCCAACGTAAAGAAAAACTGTTTTGAACAGGAGTGGAGACTCTAGGGCCTGGCCAGAAAATGAGAAACCATCAGGGAAGGAAGGGGGAGGGCTGCAAGTCCCATAAACAAGAGCTGTACCAAAGGGAATGTCCTGGGACTGCCAGATCAGCCTGACAGGCTTTCCTGTTCCATGAATCCAATTCACATTCTGTTCCTGGTGAAGTCTTGGCTTTGCTTGAACTGCAGTTCTCCCAGACATGCGTCAGCAAGGCAGAGCTTTGTCATCACTTGCACCCATCCCGGTTCGAATGTAGAGATGCTCTTTATTTGCATGATCTGGGCATGAGGGTGGGGCTGAGAGGGAGTTCTCAGGACAGTGGCGATGCCATATGCTGCAGGGATATAAGAGACATTGACACATGCAAATAGAGAATGACAAACCACATGACGGCTCAGCCAGGCCTGGGAGCGGCTCATTGCAAACACTTGAAACATGTTTATTTGTTATAGGAAACCAAAGTCCCAGGCCTCCTCCTCCAGCTCTGCAATCAATTAACGCAATTGATTGGATTGTAAATGTTGAAAATGTACAAGGTTCCATATGTTGTAGGCCCAGCCAGGCCTTTAATCTGAGCCGGAAACGAGCACAGTGGGAAAGCAGGTCCCAGGCAGATCTGGAACCCACACGTTTGGACTGAGTGCTGGAACTGGTGTGCCGAGAAAGAGGCTGGTTTAGGCTGCAGCGTGACATGCAAGAGGAGGCAGCGGGGCCTTGTGAAGGGTGGTGGGTAAGAGACCATAGCTCAGACCTTTGCATACCTGCTTTAAGCAGGAACAGCTGGGGCAGAGATTCCTTTGGAAATGGGTCGTGTTACTGAGATCCTAAACTCAAAGGCCTACGTATAAAATCCTGTGTTGGCAGAGAATAGGCATGATTATGTACTAGGTCTTTTCGGTCTCATGTTTCTGTGATTCTCCATGATGCCTGAGAGCTGCAAACCACAAGCTGTATTGCTATTAACGAGGAGTCATGGACTATCGATTTGGTCTTTTTTACTATCAATATGACGTGTGGCAAATTGCCGGCACTACTATGATGGGTCCCGCACTTTCTCTTCTTGTGGGGGGGTTTCAGGGTGCCATTTCTTGCCCCTGAACTGGGGTAACAGCTATCCTACTAGTATCCCAGGGAAGGGGAGTGGAGAGGGAGGGACCCAGGCCCGCCCTCTACTCCGGGTCCCAGCCCAGGGGTCCTATGATAGTATGTGAACCACTTGTACCAGTGATTCTTTCCCCTGGGCTACTTCCCTCTCCTGACCTTCAGCTTGTGGGGCTTCCTGCCTTCCCTCTGCACAAGCCAGGTGTCCCTTTACCTAGGATCTTGGTCTTCTTAGCCCACTGCAGCACTTCTCAAAACTCTCCTCCACTTTCCTTCGAACTGCTCTTTGTTCCACCACCAATCCACTCTGCTTCACTCCTCCAAACTGCTCTCTGCTCCACCACCAAACCACTCTGTTCCAGCTCCTCCAAACTGCTCTCTGCTCCACCACCAATCCACTCTGTTCCAGCTCCTCCAAACTGCTCTCTGCTCCACCACCAATCCACTCTGCTTCACTCCTCCAAACTGCTCTCTGCTCCACCACCAAACCACTCTGCTCCAGCTCCTCCTCTGGCTGATTGAAGCAGGGGGATTTTATCAGGTGACTGGTTTCAGGTGCTCTAATTGGTTTCAGGTGCTTTTAATTAATCTACAGGGAATAAGGCTTCTCCTCATCCTAGATCACTCTCCTGCTGCCTTCTGGCCATGCTGTATCACAGACTGCACGACAATTGGCCTTCACGGCGCCCCCTGTGGCCTGACCTGGCGCTGCTCACCCTGCTTCAGGGTCTCCGATGGCTGGACGCTTTCTTTCTCGAGGTCGGATGCTGTGGCGCCTTTACCCTCTTGCTAAGATACTCACCGGCTCCACCCCTTCCAGGGCATCAAAGTCCCAAATAAAGGAACTCCAAAGAGGGTTGTCCAGCGAGTCCTTAGCAGGCCCCTGCCCTTCTGAGCAGGGCCTATCTTCAAACAACTGGCACCGGGCTGGTCTCCATGGGCCTGGCCCCTGCTCCCAGGGCGGCTCTCCTAGCTGGCAGGCAGCCTCAGGTTCCTGAGAGAGGAGCAAAACTCTGCTCTCTTTCCTGGTCAGCCCCAACTGAGCAAGGCCCTCTTCAGTTTCCCTCTCCTCTCCCCGCCTGACACCTGCTGCAGGTGGGGTGAGGTGGGGCTGATTGGGCCCACAGGCCTCCATTAACCACTCCCAGTGTGTGTGGGGTTTGTACACCCCACCACGCCCCCTCTCCAGACTGTGTTTGGGACACTTGCCTCCCCCGCCAGCCCCTCTCCCTGCCCCATCTCAGGATAGACCACCCAAGTTCTGGCGAGCACTCCCTGCCCTGTGCTGAGCTCAGGATAAGAAGGGTTGCAGGGACAGACACGCCGCATGAGCTGGGGGTTGGTGTCCTTATACAAGAAAAATCCCTTTCACATCCAAGCCTCTCTTTACCCTTGCCATTGTATTTATGGTATAGCTCTTGGGTTAAACCGACCTGCCTAGCAAGAAGAACTGGCAGCATGTGCGTACACTGTACATCAAAAGCACCATGGGCAAGCCACAGCGCCTCTGCTAAACTGGCCGTAATAAATGGATCCAGAGTAAAAAACCCAGCACAAGGCAGGGGTCCCAGACCCTACAGTACCTGTGTGTCTGTCTCACAGAACATGCTCTCCACGTGACCACCCCCCTCCTGCGGGCACACACAGACAATGGCCAAGCCTGGGGAGGCCTTTTCAGCCGCATTCCTGGGGCGTCTGAAAAGAACGAAGTGTTGAGCGTTTGCCAAAGAAAGGCAGGGGCCAAAGGTTGTTATTTATCCCAGAAAAGTAGCCAACATTCTGTCTATTGATGGGACAGAACCTAAAGAATTGTGGGAAGGAAGAAAGTTACTTCAGCTGCCAATCACTGGCCCAAATTTCCATGACCTGCCACTCATCATTAAAAGGAATGTGGCAGTTCAGAAAGGTCACCGCAGCAAGGATCTCTCTGAATAAACACCGGGTCCCAATTGAAAACCACTCCAAAGGCCTCAAGTGATACAAACACTAACATCGACATTGATAATTCGGGGTGTTTGCTTAGAGAGGGACTACCACGTTTGTACCACCAGGCAGAGACCACGGTTCTTGCCAGGCTATTTACATTTCCCCAAGGACGGACCTTGGAGACAAGCGTGTATTCCCAGGGTGAGTCTGTCAGCAGAAAGCACCAGGACAGGGGAAACAGATGTAACTGGCTCCCAATGCATCCGTGTCCCGAGACCTGTGAAAGGACACCTTTCTGCTGGAATGGGGCCAGGGAGGGGAAGATGAGAGTGTGGTGTCCAAGCAGGGAGGCAGACAGGGATGATGCAGGGAGCACAGTCACTGCAGAAGAGACAGGAAAGAAGTGGGAAAGGTCAGTTTCCCCTTTAGGCACATTCCTAGACACACAGTTTTTAAGGACAGAAGAGACCATTGGCTCATTTGGTCTGACCTCCTGTGTAACACAGACCAGAGAATTTCACCAGTCGCTCCTGTACTGAGCCCAGGGAGGTGTCTGACATGTACCCAGCTAGCCTAAAGCTGGCATGAGTCGTTGCTAAGACGTCCCTGTGCTCTGGGATGCTCACTGCTATAGGCCAAGAAAGTACCACACCGCATCATCTAGCCCGGTTTCAACATTACCTTTCTCTCTGAGCTTCGTTGCTTTGCTGCAGGACTTAGCGGATCAGTCTGGGGCCAGTTTTCTGTGGGGTTCGCTGTTCACTCCTGTTTCAGAGGTTCAGCACAAGGCCCCCTGGGCTGAAAGGGGAGGTGAGACGAGATGGTCAGGATGGTCCCATCTGACCTTATAGTCTATGAGTAAGTTCTGCCCAGGGTTTGTCCTGGCCCTTTGCCCAGGGGTGGATTCCCCCCACAAATGAACAGGTTCTCTAACATATTTTGGCTTTTTTCTGACACCAACCATGCGTTCAACACCTTGATGAATGCAAAGAAAATCCCTTTCACATCCAAGCCTCTCTTTATCCTTAAACCATGAATCAAATATCAGAGGGGTAGCCGTGTTAGTCTGAATCTGTAGAAGCTACAAAGAGTCCTGTGGCACCTTATAGACTAACAGACGTATTGGAGCATAAGCTTTCGTGGGTGAATACCCACTTCTTCAGATGCAATCAGATGTTACCTGTTAGGTTAAACCTACCTGCCTAGCAAGTCTGGAGATAAATGTGAGAAGCAAGGGACATATAATATTTTAACAAAACAAGCATATGTTTGCTGTTGAAGAAAAAAAATCCAGAATACTTAACGTTGTTGTTTTAGTTAAATAAAACAATTTAAGTGTCAAAAACAAAAACAAAAAAACCCACAAGGTAATGGGCCCAGATCCTACAATACCTGCGTATCCCGCTCACAGAACATACTGCTCACATGACTCCCCCTTCCTGTGGGCACACACATACAATGGCCACCAAATACTAGCAGAGAGGGAACTGGAATCCTCATTTTATTCCTATACTGAAAAAAGAGAAGGCCTAAGATAGGTAACGTGCAGTGGACAAACACCAGTGCTTAGCTCTACATAAAGACAAATGCAATCTGCAAAACACAACATATAATAATATCCCATTGTTACCTGCAAAACGCTCTGCCAATCTTAACTGTAGGCATCACTCACGTCTACCAGTTCAGTTCACAGCTGCTTTCTATCTCAGGAAGTCAGATTGATCATTAACCAGATCTCCTGTTTATCCCCTGCAAAGTGTTGGAAGAAGCTGACCTTCCCACCAGTAATAAATTCTCTCCCCCTGCATTTCTCGTAGGGGCTTTTCATTACTCCACAGCCCAGAGGGTCAAATGCAGTGCTTGCCTAAGTGGACGCAGCCACCTTGAAGTCAATGAAGTTACACTCAGGGCTGGATTTGATAAGTGGGATTCATAGAATGCTGTGTCCAGCTGCCCCATGTGTGGGAGCCTGTATTTTCTTTGAAGTGTGTTTGTTCTCTCGGGGTTCCTCAGATTCCTGAAAGCACTGACAAATGGTTGTAAAATGCCTCTTACTCAGCATTCCCTGCCACCGCATGCTAGCCCTCAGGCCCTATCCAGAGCCCAGAGATTTCATCCAGCACCGTCAGAGTTTGTTTTAAATGTATTTAAAAATTAGATAGTTAACTGCATCTGCAGAGACCGGGCTGCAGAGGCAAAACCGAACCCTCGAATTTGTCTTTAACAGAAAGAGTGCTACAATGCAATTGTGCGCATGATTGAAAAATCCACTGTACGGTCATTTCCTCCGCAGCCAGAGTCACTCACATCGCCTGGCACTTGCAGGATAACATTTTAAGCAAATTGAAGACAGCAGAAATGCCTCCCTAGGCTCCAGCTCCGCGCTCGGCTGCGCACTAGGAGAGGCACTGCACTTGCCAGAAACCTTCCCAGGAAAGAGTGTTTGGGCCATTTATTTATAACTGCAAAATATTGACTGGTGGCCCCAGATTCTAACGTTGGCAAACTAGGGACACCCTCTGCCCCAGCCAGTGTGCAGGTACATCCTATACTGTCTTAGCTGGGCCAGCTGGAGCGGCGTGCAGTGCGTTCCCCGGCACTGCGTAGACCCCCCCACACACAATCCCCGAGGTGGCCGGATGTTAGAGGTTCTGTGTGTCTGTGCTGTAGTTTGCCAAGCCATCGGGAGGAGCCCTGTCAATGCATGAACGGCAGGGCCCAGGTCCCGGGGGAGGCAGAAAAGGAACAGGAGGAGGGACGCCTGAGAGCACTAGGGCAGATGCTTTCCTCCTCTCCCTGGTATTCTCATTGCCCACAGTCTAGTTCCAGGGTCCCTGTCCTGTCTGTCTCCCCTGCCCTCTGTCCGGAGACACGGCTGCCACCCAGGCTAGATTCGGCAATGGTGCTCAGGGCCCCTGTGCTCTCACGCTGGGGACTTTTGCTTCCAGCTGATCTTGCCCTTCTTGTGTTGTGTGTGGGAAGGAGCGGCTCCAGGGCAAAGCACTGCGTCTCCTCGCCTGCTGCTGTCTCGGGGCGACGGCGCGCAGTGCGCGTCTCCGTGAAAAGCATCGCAGCCGGCAGGGATAGCAGGAGGCAGCGTGCCATGGCTCCCTGACTGCAGCTCGGATTACCTGCCACTCTCTGAAATGAGCCGGGGCCTGGAAAGCGCGGCGAGCTGATTACTTTCTATAGGATTGGAACAGCGTGACTGTTCCGGGTGTGACTCCTCCGATACAGCTCTCCTGACCAAACACAAACACTCGGTGCAGGCCTCATCTGTCATGCCCGTGATGTTTAATTAGGATGAAAGTCCCCTCTGTCTTACCACTCGGCTTCCACCTCGGCAGGACCTCAGAAGATAAGCTCTATGACATGCACATGATAGAGTACAAATGGTGTCTGTCACATGATGTATAGAGCCATCTGTATGGCTCGCTCGCGCGCTCATTCACTTTCTTTCCTCTTTCTCTTTTCACATTCATTTACTCGGTGATCACGCGCTGCGCGTGTGTCTGGCAATGCCCCATTTGTCTGGCTGTCAGTGCTGGTTAATGTGGAGAGGGAACGTTCAGGCGAGTTTACCCCCATAACACTCTCGCCTCGGGACGCAGTCCGAGGGGCTGGGTCAGTGGCAGTTCTGGACACTAGAGATGGGCTGAGTGGCTGAGTCATTCTCTAGACATGATAGGGGAAGAGTGCCCTGCATTTCATTCACAGGCCAAGAATTCTTTGGTCCAGCCTGTTGGTCATTTGGTTCCTACTGAACACGCCACCCAAATGTTCCTAGCAAGTCCTTCCCCCCAAATACAAAGAAACTAAACAACATCCACAGAACACAAGCTGGAGGGGGTTTAGCAAAGCCTCTAGATGTCTCCTTTCTATTCCATTAGACCAGCTACTGCCAGCCCGAAGCAAACCTTGGAGAGTTCAGCGTTTGGGTTGAGCTGCGCAAGCTCCCGGTGCTTGCGTGAGCTCGCCAAGCCTCATGGGTCTGCAACACTGAACAGGCCAGGAAACCTTCTTGGGAAAGTGCCTGTGTCAGCCAGAAGCACCGCAGCCGCAGCCTCGTGCATGGAGCTGTCCTGGGGCTGTCTTCACGGCAGGATAACCCATGCGTGTGAGCCACCCCGCTGTAAAATCCTGGTGGAGACGAGGCTCTGTAGCCTTTATTTGTGAGGCCAGCCATGAGTGGAGGGGATAGCGTTGACCTCACCTAGCTACCTGGCAGTAAAACGCCAGCGCCTTGCCTCCACTAAGGCCGTACAGTGGGAGAGCTCACCACATTCGCTGTCTTGCTGTAAAAAGCCACCTCTTCTGGCAGCCTGGGAGTCACAGCCAGACCCTGGGCGCGTAAGAGGGATGTGAGAAGTGGGTGAATTGCAGCGAGGGGGTTGGTTCGATCTGACCCAGGTGCAAAGGGCCACTCGGTTGCTGCGCCACAGGGAGGTGCTCTGCAGCGGTCACACAGATCACTCCCACATAGACACTTCTTCATTAAACTGAACAGATTTTAAAGAGCTTTAATTCAACCAGATCTACAAACCTGCACCTGCAATTCCCCCAACTGGCCGCTTGATGTCGCCATTGATCCACACAAATGCAACTCCAGGAGCATTTATCTGGGAGGAAAAAAATGCCAATGGGAATTCTTTCTCTGGTTAAAACATCTCTGCTCACACACGTGTGTTGGCTTTACACACACACACACACACACACACACACACACACACACACACACACACACACACACCATGCCTGCAGAGCTACACAAAGCCTACTTATGCCTACGATCGGACACACGCACTCTCTCACACTCACCAGCAGAGAGGAGTGTGTAAACACCTTCTGAGGCACAGACCCATCCGGAAGCGCTTTACTGCCTCTAACCGCGGCTCCAGTGCGGCTTCCTCACTTGGGACTCCCCAGACCTGACGACAGGACTGACAGGACTGATCTCCCGGGGCATATGCTCAGAGTCTCTGCAGCATGCACTTGATGGCTGCGTTCAGACTCTCCACCCTTAAAGCCTGGATTATGGGCTAGCCCAGTGATTAGACCCTCAGACGTGAAATTTAACTCCTCAGCTCTCCTCACACACGACCAAACTGCAATACATGTCTCTTGGGGCCCTTTAAAGCTGCTCCTTAAGATATCGCTGCCAATTTTTAAAGACGGACACCTCTCCCTTCGCTGCCACCCCCACCCAAAGCATCAGAATGAAGCTTCAGAGATAATTTCATAAAGTCCTAATCCAGCTTCCCTGCAGCTGCGAGAGCACCAGTGGCGGCTCTCGGAGCTGGGCTGGATGGATAGCACAGTTTGAAGACTATAGTTATAAATGAGTTACATAAATCTAGTGCTGTCCAATATGAAATTCAAAAAGAAACTCATTTGAAATGTGCTTATCATCTGACTGTTATTAATCCCGATCCAGTCCCAGCACACAGCATCTTCAGTGCAAATCTGTGTGGAGGAGAAATACCGCTTGACCCAGCCTGGAAGGGCCTAAGCCACAGTGTAATCAACCCATCCTGCAGCAAGAGCTGCCTGTGAAACCCTCTGGAACGGTTCCCAAAACACACAAACCATCTCCAGCAAGCACATTGCTGAAGGATGCTGTAATCTCATATGGCTGCCCTCCCTAATCCCTGAGGAGGTTTCACTTTGCTCCTCCCCGCAGCAAGTCCAGAACAGCCACCCAATCTTCTGCCTGCACACAGATGTGATCCTTTAGGAAACTCTTAAAGTGTAACATGATCCCCCTGCTCTGCTGTCTGCCTGGCATGGAACCTCGCTAAGGCCTCTTTAAAGGGACAGAAACAGAGTGTCTGGAGGTAGGCAGCTCCCAGGCGTGGGCTCTCCAGGTAGCTGCCTCTAAAACAAGCCTGCACTCAGGGAATGTCTATACTGCAATTAAAAACCCAAGGCACCGAGTCTCAGCCCACTGCGGCTCCTGGAGCTCAGGCTGCAGGGAGATAAAATTGCAGTGAAAACATTTGGGCTCGGGCAGGAGCCTGGGCTCTGAGACCCCAACTCCCCCCTCGGGCTGAGCCTGAGACAGCTGGCCCAGGCCCGCTGGTATGCACACCCTCAGAGACCCCTGTGCTAGGACCCGGGGGCATCACACCCACGGTGAGGGCTGATCCGGCCTCTCACCAGGGGCAGGCCCAGCAGCGAGATAATCAAAACCAGCAGCGTCCAGCTTCGCCAACCACAGATCCATCATGAAAATGGCAAATTATGAAAAATCACAGGTAAGTGCCCTTTGTGTGTCGGGGGGACGATGTTCGCCCCTTTCCTTAGTGTTAGTTAAGGCAAAGATTAAAATACGCTGGCTGGGCTCACGCCTGTTCAATACATTTTCTATACGTTTAATAAAAAAATGGCTAAGATCGTTGGAAGGGTAAATAACTGCCATGCTGACATTGCTTCTATTTAAATCAACTACACACTGCGTGCATACATCGTTTGCATAAAACAATATTCAAGTAGGGTGATTTTAATGTTCTGTGCTATTTCTGACTCTCTCTGGATTGCTGTTTGCATATATTTGCATACCCTAGGAGAATTAAACTAGGAGTATGTAAATGAGCTAGCAGGCTCTGTGGTGAAGGAGTTTCTTCCAGTTCCACAAAGCAGCCTTCTCTCGCTTCCCCTGCTGACAGGCTGCCTCGGTGTTCCGGCAGGTCAGCGGCTGCATGAGAGAGACCCTGCAGACAATATAGCCATTGTTGGAGAGGCTTACCCGGCACACAGATGCAGGCCCCGAACAGGAGGAGGAAGGCGCTGTCTGCCGCGCAGCTCGCTGTGTGTTAATAGCGGCAGCATTGTGGAATCGTCACCTTCTGATTTTCCTCCACACTCTCATTTACCAGTCCCTGTTCCCTCCTGAGCCCCGTGCTATTGAGGCCTCTGGGCGACCTCAGAAGGCCCTGCCCCCCAAGCATGGGTCCCCCCTTGGTCCTTCCCCACAAGAGGAGCAGGCAGGTGTTCGAGTCCCTTGGCCCCAAGCAGCCGACGTGCCGTGGGGGTGGGGAGATCTGGCTCTGCAGCCCCCCCCCACAACAGAGTGAGAACTGGCCAGGGAGTTCTCAGGCACCTCGGCTGCTGCGGGGCGTGGAAGGCCACAATGCCACCGAACGCTGTGCAGCTGCTCCCTCAGGAAGCGTGGGCAGCGGGGCTGGATTGCAGTGAAATGCGGCGAAACCTCTGGCCAGTTTGGGGCTTACGCCAAGAGCCCCGACTGGAGAACCGGCTTCGATTCTCCCACCACTGATCGTGCCGCAGATGCCCGTGTATTGCCAGTGCAAAACGTGCGATGCGCCAGGGCTCCCGCTCGGCCGGGCTGTGTGTATGGCAGGAGTCACGTGGCCAGCGGCTGCAGAGAAGATGTCAAAGCACACAAGGGCTAGAGGGATTGTGCCAGGTTTGCATTGCTCAGGAGATGGATGGCACAACCCATCACCTGGGCAGGGCTGATTCCCTCAGAGGAAGTCAGAAGATCTCTTAGGCCATGTAATAATCATGGGGAAAGCCGGTGTGGATGTTGTCCACACTGTACCTTGCCCCTCTGCACAGCTTTCATCCTTAAGAATGGAACCCACGACCTCTGTTCCAACTTACAGGTCATTGCTTTATATGATAGGAGCATTCTTCTAGTCCCGGAAACCTGCCTATTGATGTAGCCCGTGCCCTAGGCAGAACCAGCGCCGAGGTCCGTGTTCTCCCAGGCGAGAGGCACCAGACGATGCAGGGAAGTGCAGCAGAGAATGAGGAGCGGAGCAGTGGGGGACGTTGTGAGGGAGAACCTGAGCCAAGCAGCCCCACCGCTCGCCATGGACAGGAGAGTCGCTGCTTGGAGCTGCTGGTGCTCAGCAGGCGCTGCGAGAGGAGCGGGCTGTTTCCTTCCCTTCGTGTCAGTAGCTGGAGTCGCTGCTGCTGCTGTTTCCATGATGCAAAACGCCATCTTCGTTTGCTTCATTACCTGCCTGCGGCTGGGCCTTCTCGGGTGCTGCCCACACCTGCCTGTCGTCTGAGAGGCCGCCGCCCGGAGCGCCCATTCTGGTGGGTCTCAGTGCAGCTCTGGGGCCCTGCTCTCGCGGTAGTGGAGGGTAGACAATGGGGGAGAGGAAGCAGGGTTTCCGGGATTCCTTCTCTCTCCTGGGAACAGACGGGAGGCAATGCCTGTCTCACTTCGGCCTGTCATAACTGTGCAGAGAACTGCTGCCCTGACGTGTGTGTGCGTGCACACGTGTGTGCAAAAGGTGTGCACTCGATCCATGCAAGGTACTCACCAGTGAGCCGGTGGGCTCCAGTCTGGCCACGCTTGCATTTCTGGGCGTGACTGAGTCATGGCACCACCGATGGATTATGCCCAGAGTGCAGTGAACTTCGGCTGGGTGTCTCATCATTACAGCTTGCCCATTGCTGCAGGCAGCATCCTTCCCCTGCCAGCCCTCCGGGGGGAGGGGTTAGGTGTCCCCCACTCCCAGACCAGAGGAGAGCAGACAGTCGGGTGCTGAGTGGCTCTGCCGGGGGGGAAGGTGCAGAACCACCTGGAGGCAGCCGGTTGTGCTGTGCTAGCCACACAACGGCGATGCTGATGGGGACAGGTAGGGCCTGACTCTAGCGTGCGGCCTTCTGCAGGCCTCTCCTGAGCTCCTCAGAGACCCACGTTGGCTTCCAAGCTCAGCCGGCGTCCCGGTGCCCTGGTGTGGCCCACGGAGGGTCTGGACTTTGCAGGGAGATGCTGTGAACACACCACCCACAGGAAAGCAGAGGTGGATTCCCTAGGGCAGCTCCCTGCCCAGCTCTAGTGACTGGCGAGCTCCTGGGGGCAGCTGACAGCAAGATGATGCATGGGCAGCATGGAGACCCCTTCGCGGGCTGGCGTAGTGGGAGGCCCAGGACACACAGCAGTTATCAGAATCCCTGCTGCTCCGAGCTCCACCCCGCTCATCCCGTGAGGAACGTCTGTGGCTGGCGCTGGTGCCAGGGAATGCTGGAGTTAGCGCTACATGGACTGGTCCCTTCAAGAATTAAACAAGGGTTGGCTTGTCAAGCAGGAGAGATCGTCACCTTGACGTGAGGGCCAATAACTTTCCAGCATGGAAGGACAGATTCTGGCGCAGCTTTACTCTACAGTACGTGCAGCCTGCCCAGCACTGGAAAATTAAAGGGGATTTTCCTGCAAACCAAAGTGGGAACACTGGTCCCTCCTGCAGGAAGAATCTGAACTGGCGTAAATGGTCAAAAAGTTCGACCCAGTATTTGGGTGATCGTTGAAGGTCACCAGGCAGCCTGAGCTTGTCAATACACAAATCATTAACAAGCCATTGGAGCTAACGTGACATGGTCGGGTTCTTTGTCTCTGCTGACAGGATTAGCTAGCAGTAAATACAAGAAACGGTGCGCAAAAGCGGGTAACGCGGGGCCAATTTGTACTACTCTACCTACCCTGAGCAAGTCACACCGGTCCTGACGTTGGGGGCTTGCACTAATATGGCTACTCCAGTGCAAATTCCCCTCATGCAGACCGAGCCTCAATGCCTCTCCTCCTCTACTCAACACGGTTCATTTTAATAACCCATTTGCATAATGTACAGGTCGTTAACCAGAGAGCCAAAGCTCAGCATGCACTAGAGCCCTGGGAACAGATTCTCCCAGCCAGCGAGACTGCTGAAAAATCACATTGACCCCACCATGCTGTGGCTTTGTATCAGCATTTTCAGTGCAACAGGTGAACTTTTCACCCAGCTGAAAAATGTATGTGAGGTCCCTGCCTGCCTGAGGTCACAGAAAACTAGGACAAAATCCGTCCTCCCCCTCTGCCACGTGTGTGCGTGCCTGGGATAGCGGCAGCTCTGGGTGTGAAACCCAAAATTCACTGAGGCTTCACTAGCTGCTGGGAGATACAGAACAACTCTTTCTCAAGCAAACCGGTGTCTGGGATGCATCACGGGAAAGGGCTCAGGCAGAGAAGCGAAGGTCTGGCAGAGGGGTGAGACTCCTCTGAGGGGGATGCTAGGACTGAATTAGCTCATCTACCATTAGCTAAACTCTTCTGTAGGAGTCTAGGCTTACTTGGTCCTGCCTCTGGGCAGGGGTCTGGACTAGATGACCTCTCAAGGGCCCTTCCAGCCCCACACTTCTATGATTGGAATGCATTGGAGACAACTTTTTCTTACGGAAGGTGGAGAAAGTGGCTGGAGAGAGGCTGTTCTAGATTTGACTCTAACAAAGAGGCAGGAACTAGT
Source organism: Macrochelys suwanniensis (assembly GCA_033296515.1). Taxonomy (NCBI): domain Eukaryota; kingdom Metazoa; phylum Chordata; order Testudines; family Chelydridae; genus Macrochelys; species Macrochelys suwanniensis. Next base: position 1,541,359 of record CM065789.1, on the reverse strand, counting down.
TGAGAATCTGAAGGGGGAAGGCAGTTCAGGTGACAACAATCATGCAATGCCTGAGTTCATGAGTGTAAGGAATGGTATGAGGAAAACAGCAGAATAAAGACAATGTACTTCAAGAAAGCAGAGCTTAGGAAACTTGGAGAACTAGTATGTAAGATCCTAGGGGAAGCAAGTTTAAGGGAAAAGAGAGTTGACAGTTTTTCAAAGAAACATTATTAAGGGCACAAGACCAAACTATCCCACTGCGTAGGAAAGATAGGAAGTATGGCAAGAGACCATCCTGGCTTAACCAGGAGATCTTCAATGACCTGAATCTCAAAAAAGAGTCCTACAAGAAGTGGAAATTAGGTTAAATTATGAAGGATGAACATAAAAAACAACACCAAAAAGCATCTAGGAACAAAATGAGAAAGGCCAAGGCACAAAACAAGGTTAAACTAGCTAGAGTTATAAAGGGTAACAAGAAAGCATTTTACAAATACATGAGAGGCAAGAGGAAAACCAGGGGCAGGGTAGACCCATTACTAAATAAGGAAAGAAAAACAATACCAGAAAACACATCAGTGGCTGAAGTGTTAAATGCCATTTTTTGTTTCAGTTTTCACCTAAAAAGTTAGCAGTGATTGGATCACTAGCATAGTGAACATCAGTGCAAATAGGGTAGGATCTGCAACTGAAATAGGAAAAGGACAAGTTAAAAATTACTTAGACGAATTAGATGTCTTTAAGTCAGCAGGGCCTGATGAAATACATCCTAGAATACTCAGAGATCTCTTTGGCCAGTTCCTTGAGCCATTTGAGATGACCTCTGAGAACTCGCGGCGGACGGGAGAGACACCGGAGGACTGGAAAAGGGCAAATATAGTACCTATCGATAAAAGGGGGAATAAGGACAATCTAGGGAATTATAGACCAGTCAGCTTAACTTCGGTACCCAGAAAGATAATGGACCAAATAATCAATTTGTTAAGCACCTAGAAGAAAATAAGGCAATAAGTAAGAGTCAACATTGATTTGTCAAGAACAAATCACGTCAAACCAACTTAATATCCCTCTTTGGCAGGGGAACAAGTCTTGTGGATGGGGGAAGTAGTAGATGTCATATATCTCAACTTTAGTGAGGCTTTCAAAACCGTCTCACATGACCTCATAAACAAACCAGAGAAATATAGTCTAGGCGAACCTAGTATAAGATGAGTACACAACTGGCTGGAAAGCCATATTCAGAGAGTAGTTATGGTTCACAGTCAATTGGGAAGGACATATCAAATGGTGTCCCTCAGGGATCTGTCCTGCATCTGGTTCTATTGAATATCTTCATAAGTGATTTGGATAATAGCATAAAGAGTACACTTATAAAGTTTGCGGATGATTCCAAGCAGGGAGGGGTCACAATCCTGCTTTGGGGGACAGGGTTAGATCCTGCTTTGGGGTACAGGGTTAGAATTCAAAATGATCTGGACAAACTGGAGAAATGGTCTGAAATAAATAGGATGAAATTCAATAAGGACAAACGCAAAGTACTCCACTCAGCAAGGAATAATCAGTTCCAAAAATACAAAATGGGAAATGACTGCCTGGAAAGGAGTACTGCAGAAAAGGATCTGGGTGCTGTACTGGATCATAAACTAAATATGAGTCAACAGCGTAATACTGTTGCAAAAAAAGTGAACATCATTCTGAGATGTATTAGCAGGAGTGTTGTAAGCAAGGCACAAGAAGTAATTCTTCCGCTCTGCTCAGCACTGATAAGGCCTCAGCTGGAGTATTGTGTCCAGTTCTGGGCGCCACATTTCAAGAAAGATGTGGACAAATTGGAGAAAGACCAAAGGAGAGCAACAAAAATTATTAAAGGTCTAGAAAACATGACGTATGAGGGAAGATTGAAAAAACGGGTTTGTTTAGTCTGGAGAAGAGAAGACAAGATAACGGTCTTCAAGTACATAAAAGGAAGGTGATAAATTATTCTCCTTAACCTTTGAGGACAGGACAAGAGGTAATGAGGTTAAATTGCAGCAAGGGAGATTTAGGTCACTCCCTAACTGTCAGGGTGGTTACGCACTGGAACAATTGCCTAGGGAGGTGGTGGAATCTCCCTCATTGGAGGTTTTCAAGAGCAGGTTAGACAAACACCTGTCAGGGATGGTCTAGATCAGTGTTTCCCAACTGCCTGTCCGTGGACCAGCACCAGCCCCTGAGATTTCCCTGACACGGTTTAGAAAGGCATCAAGCCGATCCCTGGTATCAATAAGGTGGTGAAACACTGATCTAGATAATGCCTCAGCACAGGGCACTGGCCTAGGTGACCTACCAAGGTCTCTTCCAATCCAACGTTTCTACGATTCGATGGTTCTCTTCGCCAGAGGTTAAGCAGGGCAGTGGGGTGGTACTTTCCAGCAGAGTATCCTGGGCAGCTTGAGAAGGCCCCGTCCTGAGTTGTATTTCTGCAGCTGCCAAAAAAGACAGAACTCTGCCCATTATTTCCACCTTCTGTCAGTTTGTGGGTTTGTCTCACCCTCGTTGTTGTTTGAAACACACTTGTTGTTGTCTGTAATCGGTGTGAGGCCCATGTATTTGAGAAACCCGGAAATCGATTCTTTCCTGATCCCTGTTGCTGAAGTAACACTAGTGTTTCCTTGAAATGTCCTCGTGGGATAGCCAGTTAAGTCAGCAATCAGTGGAGTACGGTACTGGTACGTTGACCAGGCAGGTTCTTGGCTTTGTGCAGAAGTCACACTCTTCTGAGCTGTTAAGTCCTTAACTTTCTGCTTTTCCCTGCCTCACCTCTGGGATATTTGTACTCGAGTTCGTGGGAAACAGCATTTCACCGAGAACTTGGCTGCAGCTTGCATGTCACATGTGGAATAGTATGCCTGCATATCTGGGAGCTGGGGTTGATGGGTTTGCAGGAAGGGAGTTGACCTCCCCACATATGGTACTAAATCTACAAAGAGTGTTAGCAGGTAGCTCACTGGACTGGGACTCAGGAGACCTAGGTTCTATTCCCAGTTCTGCCACTGGGCTGCTAAATGACCTTGGTCAAGTCACTGTGCCTCAGTTTCCCCCTGTGTAAGCTGGACTAATGATGCTGACCTCCTTGTAAAGTGCTTTGAGAGCGACTGCTGCTAGGAATCTCTAGGAGGTGCCTCTTTCTGGGCAGCCTGGGGCTGCAATTCTCACATGGGGCTCAGAGCCACAGGTTATTTGGGCCATGAACACTTCTTTGTTTCCTTTCTGTAACCAAAGCTGGAAATGCCTCATCTTGTTTAGCTTCTGCAAAGTGCCAGGCCAGGTTGCTTCTCTTGGTGTACTTAGCTGCTCTGTCTGTTGTCAGTAAATCTTGTTCTCATTGAGCACTGCGCTGTTGTGGGGGACGGTTCACCCCACCCATCCCTGAGGGGGGAAAGGCTCCAGCAGCCTCCAGGGAAAGGCCTGGGAGGTGTAAGAGGTTCTGGACCATGCCCCCCAGCCAATAGAGTGTGGGCGGTTCAGACACGGACAGCAGCCGTGAGACCGAAGGAGGAGAGAGATGGTGGGGGGGAGTGGGTGGTAACAACCCATAATACGTTCACTGAGCTGCCAGCCGCGACACCAGGAATGAACTGTCCGGGCGTCACCTCCCTGCAGCACCCAAGAGAGCGACGGTTGGGAATCTCAGCTTCAGGCCGTCCCCTGCTCAGATAAATGAACGTTCAGAAATCTCAGCTCTCAGGGAAGTCAGCCAAACCCAGCACATTTGCCCAGCCGCTGGTCTGACACCCGGAGGCCTTGCCTGGACTCGGAGGTTAGGGTGTGATGTTAGCCCGTTAGCCAGCACGTTCTCACTGACCCGTTGAGTGCAGACAAAGCCGTGCGGACATTAATGTGAGCTAAACAAATTGAGCTAAAGGCCAGGTTGCCCCCTTGGCGTTAACTAGGCCACTTCAGCACACGCTAAAGACACTTTGCCTCATCTACACTAGACTTGGATTAGTCAGGGAAGTGTTAGTTAGAAAGCGTCAACTCACGAGTGCCACATCACACCCTAATCCTACTCTAGATGAGGCCTGAAACGCCCCGCGTTTAGCGATAATTTCCCCTTCCCCCGCCCCATCCTGGGAATTATTTGTTTAAAATAAGACACTGGGACTTGTCAGGAGACTTTTTGCTGCACATTGTTTTAAAGAAGACATTCAATTACCTCAGCTGCAATGCTTCACTGTGCTCTGATGATCTGCTACGGGAAAAATAACTAATCTGTAGCATGTTGTGTCATAGACAATTATAGAGAACATCACTTTTAAGGAAACAAGACTGGTGCCCATTTCCCCGGGATTTATTAAATTTGCTGTTTTACCGCACCCTGGCAAACTAAGGGAGGGGAACTCATTTGTGTTTCCTTTGCTATGAGCAGGAAGGACGATTTGTGCTTCCCTCGTTAAAAGCCAAGGAGCCGGGAGGACTGCAAATATTAACAGACACATTACTATTTCCACCTTTAGTTTTACCCAGCGTGAGGTTCCTATGTGGAAACAAAGTGGTTTGGCTCTGGATTTACTGAGGGAGCAACTGATTTGAGCCTATATGATAGAGCATGTCATGCATATTTTGTGCCTTACTTTGCTCTGCGCACCAGACTGATGGAAGGAACTTAGGCCAGAGGGAGGTGACATTATGCACAAGAGGAAACCCTGCTAGGATCTCACAGCTCCTTTGGTGAACAATGTGACTGAGAAATGCACTTACCAGAAAGGAGAACTTAATTCATCTACCATACTGCAGGCATCCAGGAGCCTACACAACAGACACAGGGGCCAGAAAACCACCAATACCAAGAAACGGGATAACTCTGCCAAATGTACAATCCTTCCTGCCCCTACGCCCTATTAGCCGATGACTGCGTTTCCTTCTCTCAAAGACCAGAGCAGTATCATTATTGTTGTAGGTAACATTTCATGTGAGCAAAATGCTTGTGATCACCTCTGTCCGCACAAAGACTATATCCTGCCCCAAAGATCCTACCATTTAAAGCCCTGAGCCTGTGAAGATTTGTACTTGTGTTTAATGAATAGGCCAGTTGACTCTGGTGCATAGAATTCAGCATGTGCATAAGAGTTTGGGGCCTTAGCTACCATCTCAGTACCCTGAAAGTGTTAATGTGCTTTAATTCACATGTTGAAAGACTGTCCAAGGGAGACCCCTGCAGTTACGCCCAAGAGCAGAAGTGGGCAACAGCTGTTCTCTCTGAAAGGGAGCCAGGATAGTCACTTCTCTGGAAAATTCTGAACTCACAAAACAGAATTTCTGTGAGAATTTCTGCAGTTACACTAGGGAGAATAAAAGGTATAAGGGATGCCAGCTCTCCTGCTTCAGGGGTTAAGCCAACCATTCGCTGCCTGGGTGTAGGAAGAAGCTTCTCCCCTGGGCATGTTAATGCATAATTTTGTCTATTATGGGGTGTTTACACTGTCCACTGGGCCCCGTATTGTACAAGATACACAAATAGATGGGCTTTTGGTCTGACCCAGGCTGGCAAGTCCTATGTTCTGATGCACAGCTGTTCATCTACAATGAAAGTTCTTAAACTTGCCCAAGGCACCTGACATTACCATGGGGAGAACTAGCCTGCCAGGGCTGTGGTGGGAGCTAAGGTACCTCTTTGATGAATAGTGACTATTTTTTAATGGAAACTAGGTTAACCCCTTGCACCCCATGGTTTTATTCTATGTGGGCTTTGTACCACTTCCATAATCTTGGTAAATTTCTGCTCATTCTCAGGGCCAGTTTTTGTAGGTTGACTCACTATCTTCAATGGAGAAGCAGAATTTATAGTAGCAGCCTGGGTGTGTATGTCCTTGAAGGAGACAGTGTTTTTTCTATCTGTGAGGCTTGCTTCCATGGAGAGACTTTCTCTTTTCCAAGAAGAGATTTAACTGAGCCCAGAAAAGTGAGACGGAAAATACCCATCTATTTGGCACAGAACTCTCCAAAGTCCAATGCTGCCTCCTCGAGTACTACTAGGGTGACCAGACAGCAAATGTGAAAAATTGGGACGGTGGTGGGGGGGTAATAGGAGCCTATATAAGAAAAAGACCCAAAAATCGAGACTGTCCCTATAAAATCGGGACATCTGGTCACCCTAAGCACTACTGTAGGTCCATGAAAACTTCAAGGCAGCTTTGTGGTGCTTTTTGAGCTGGGTTCAGCATTTGGGAGAAGTCACATGGGATTTCTTTAGGTTCCTGATTGGTTGAGTCTACCTCATGTGCTGTGGAGGGTCAGCAGAAGCTATTCTGCCTTGTGAGGCGCCCCTGCCTATGAAATCAATGGAGCTCTATGCAGACAGATCCATTTACAGGATCGAGCTCCTAAAATGTAAGGTCTCTGGGGCAGTTCCTAGGACAGTGGGACCCTGATCTCTTTTGGGGCCTCTAGACACTACTGCAATAGAGATACAAAACATAGAGAAGCTACATAATAGCTATGTAGAAATTCATTCTTTTGTCATAAAGGAACCCTGAGCTCTTACACACATTTCCAGCTGTGCAAAGCATTTGCACCATCTCTGCCAAAACACCCTCGTACGTTTAAAAAAAATGTTCTAGCATCTTAAAGATAATATGACCACCTACTTTTGCTTAGGATTTGCCTTTCTGGATTCTCCATGGTCTTGCCTGTGTGCCCCGTCTGATCTACACATTCGGCAGTGGCCTAACCACCATCCAATTTTCTGCATCCGAACTGGAAAGCCCCCGTCTGGCTCTGGTGAGGTAAAACCAGCTCATGTAGCTGGATTCTTCAGGAAGAGCATCTTTGGAACGAGTAATTTCAATCTCCCAACAGACGTTCTCTGGAGGATCAGACCATGGGTGGGAACTCTCCGTAGTCTGGAAGGATCTCATTTTGACTGGCGTTGGGAGCCTGGAAATGCAGGGTCTGTCTTTGCAAGTACTTGGGTGTGAGACTTGAAGGGGATCCTTGATGGTGATTTATGGGATTTACAGTCTCGCCGAGGCTGAGTAAAAACGGACTAAAACCCAGGAATAAGCCTTTATGGAACTGGAAATTCCCACCGCATAGCTTTCTCTTCTCCACGTGCAACAAACGGAAGTGGGGTAGGCTAGCGGCATTTCTCCGTCACTGCGAAGCAGAGGGCAGCCCACGTGCCCCCCGCCACAGCTAGGAACTGATGGTCTCAGCAGTCCATTGCTATTTATGGCAGCAATCCTATTTCTCACATATTTGCCTCTCAGTGAGTGAGCAAGGGCCCTTTTGCGGCCCTGATAGACTTGAGCACATTCACAAGCTGATCCCAGAGGGGGAGTTGGAGGGTAAGTGCCATTCCATGGATACATTGCTCTATCATTGGATAAACCCTACCCTGTTATGGGCAAGCTTTTCCCAAGCACTCCACGGAGTGGTGTATAATTCTCTAGCTAAAGCCCATCAATAGCGAAGGTACAAGGCATTCCGCTCTGTTAATTTCCCAGCTCCACTGCAAAGGAGGGAAATGAAAAAGAAGAAAAGGATTTGAAAGAATGAATGATGCTTTCCACTGGGAACACCGGCACATCCAATAACTTACGTGGAGAAAATCTCAGTCTGAATTAAAAGCTCTTCTGGTCTAAAATCTCCTAAATATTCTGCACTGCTTACAAACCACTCCAGTTTCATTCTCATTTATTATCCCATTGTAACATCTCAGGAATTAGTGTCCTTATTTTCTCCAAAACGCCTTAGCCACAGAAGCCAGTTAATCTTCAGGAGGATGTGCTGAAAAGAGGATGGGAGGAATCTAAATACCTCCAGCAACAGAGTTGCTGACCCACCAGAAAGTTGAGGGGACATGTCTGTGCCTGCTGCGTCTGTCCAGAGAATGCAGGTGGCAGATACGGTCCCTGACTCCAACACCTGCCCACTGTAACAATGCCAAGGCCACACAAGACAATGTGACTTTTCAAGTGCTGCCCCAGAGTAGCTATTCCCCAAGGAAAGGGATCAAGTTATCTCTGCCTTTACAGAGGGCACCAAGCACGAGGGAGGCCAGGAGCTTAAAGACAGGGAGGCAGAAAAAGAAATGAAATAGAAACCAGAGCCATGCACTATTTTTTTAGTATGTCCATCCATCCATCTGTCTTCTGTCTGTTTGAGGAGTTTTGAACCACCAGCCATCAACATAGTATCGGAGTGCCTGCCATGTAAAATAAATTGGCAGAAGCAAGAGTTTCTGGCTTTTCTCCATTACTGAGTTGTAAAATCTCTGCTTGGGCTAGGAACAAAGCATGAACTTCCAGCCTGGGCCACTTATCTTTGTTCTTTGTTTTGGTTTGGTTTGGTTTTGTTTTCCTTAATTTGAAATATAAATCTCCGGGAGTCCATGGAGTGTTTCTCCCTCTGTCAAAACCAGCTTGCGTGGCCTCAGAGCACTGCCCCCTGCAGACAGACCTGGAGACCGCTTTCAGTGAACGCTGCCATGCAAAGCAAACAGCATTGTAACATCTCACCCGCCGACACACGCAACAGCCCTGCCTGGTGTTTCGCAAGCACGGGAGTCGCACGCAAGATTTTATGAGCATTCCAGAGAGAATGTGAATTCGATCCACGATGAAATTCGACCCTGGGGAAAATCCCGGTGTATTGCCATTTAATCTGTGGAGGCTGCCATTTAATTTTGCAGAAACTAGCAAAACACACGAGGTGCTGCACTGCGCTAGATGGGAAACAGACTGAAGACAAGGTTAGCTCCCCGGTGTGGTCAGCTGGGACCTAAACCCTGTGAAATGCCAGTGAAAATAATGAGTTTCCTCACTGGGCACAGAGTACTGGGACAAAACCACAGTAAACAAGAGTTCATCGATCCCGGTCTGATTCCTGCCTAACGTGGGCCCAACCCCTAGAAATGCTAGGTATCCCCAGCTGGAGGAGCAGTGCTCAGCTCCCCTCTGGAGCCAGCTCTGTACACGGACATGTGGAGGGAATCGGTTTTCTTCTGTGCAGGAACAGGAAAGCATTCCAGAAATGTCCGATCCAACTGATACTAGGAAAATTCTTATAAGCAAAATAGTTCCTCTGAAATCTGTATGAGAGCGCTACCATCCAGCTACTAGAGAATGTAATAAAGGGGAGGTGAGCAAAAGCCAGCCAGAGAGACCATCGATAGGAAGAAAAGCTTATTTTAAGAAGTATAAAAGCAAAAGTAATTTACAGCCTATTAACATTTTAAAAGTGTGTTAGCAAGAAGGGGGAATCCCTTACCAACACACGTGGGGTTTCAGAGAGGTCTAAGGGCTGTGCTGGGCTCTCTCTGCTATAGGCTGTGAATGCAGCATGAGGGACCATCACCTTTCCCCCCCAAAGAATGGGGCACAGGGTACTGCTTTGGATGGATCACTGGCTTGATCCAGTGTGGCAGCTTCTCTGCTCACATTGCACAAGGTTTCCTGATGAATCTTTGAGACCTGAGCATGGAAGGACCCGCTGTTACTAGAGCTGCAGGTACCATTCATCTTTAGTACTCTTCAAAACACAATATTGAACTCTCCCGCCAGATTCTCCCTCGACTGCCCATGGGGTGCTGGGGAGCTAGAGTGGGGCAGTGTGTAATTAGACTCAGCCCAACTCAGACATTTATTCAGCTCTTATAAGACATGCCTCACCTGTTCGAACCTTTGTCACCAAAGCATTTAGAGCATGAAACCCAATTAAAGCCAACCCTCCTGCTGATACGATGGAATAGCTACACGAATTAGCACTTAAGCCTCATCAGCAAGAGGCGTTGATAATGATGGGGTGCCCAAATTTGTCTTTGGTGACTATGCTGTGTGAGCGGCGAGGGATAGTTCTCGTTTCCGGGGGCCGTGCTGGGATCCCAGATCTGTTCATTGGCCCCCGGCCCTGCTGAAGCCGGGTGCCTCTCAGGTCCTGCCTCCGGCAGAGTTTTCTCTTTGAGGTCGTCTCTTGGAACGTGGGTAATGCACCCGGTGAAACTCTGCGAGGCAGGAAGCTTTGGGGTCTGTGGGCTGGGGATCGCGGCAGCCTGACTGACAGAGAAGCCAGTAGGGCCTGGTGCGGTAGCTGAGAGCAGAGCGTGTTTGAATGAGGCTGAGGTTAATGCACTGGAAGGCTTAGGCTGGGATAAAGGCACATCCGCTGTGGAGAGGGAACCCGTGTGGGTTGCTTGATGATAGAGTGTGGGCTGGAGACAGATGAGCGGTGCCAGAGCACAGAGCAGAGTGCAGCCAAGGACTGACCTCCACCCCTCCCATCTGAGCAGGAGGGAGACCATGGCCAGGCATTGCCAGGCACCCTGGCAAGCGAGCCCCAGCCCGAGGCGCTGCCAGGTAGCTCTGTGAGTGCCGTGGGGATGGGGAATCCTGGGGTTTCCTCGCGCCCCCATTCCTGTGTGGTGCTGAAATCAGAGCCAGCCTCCCCAGGCGGCTGGTCTCAGGATAATTGCTCCCAACAGACAATGCCTTTGATCCTGCCATGTGTGCGACAGAGCGGCTGTGTCCCCCACTGCTGCATGCTGCTTACACACGTCAAAACAGAGGAAGTCAGGACTGTGGCTCTTCTCAGAGCTCCCCGGGAGCCGCGTCCAGGCAGGGCAGTCGCAGGCAGGGAGCCCTCTGGAGCTACTTTCTCCTGGGCTGCTATCAGAGTGTATGAGTTCACGCTGGAGGGGCAGGTGCTGAGCACCCGGCCTATCCATATTGCCTCAGTGCACTCCCCCTCTGTCTGGGTCCATGTGTCATCTCTCATCTAACCCTTCGATTGGCAGCTCTTTGGTGCGGGGGCCGGCGCTTCACTCTGTGTTTGTACAGCGCCTAGCACAGTGGGGACCCGGCCCATGACTGGGGCTCCTTGTGGCTACGGTAATGCAAATCATTCCTAACTCACAGCACTTACACAGCACTCTTCAACTCCCACGTGCTTTGCAAACATCGAGTGTGCCCCGCAGTCCCCCTGGAGAGAGGGAGATAGAGTGACTCCGTTTTACAGACAGGAAAACAGCAGCTCAGGGAGGTTAAGACCCAAATAATACCAAGTAGCCTTTAATTTGGGGCGCCTTCTTTTTTCAGTGTCCAATGTTTGAGACACTTTGGGCCTGATTGTCAGTGCTACTGAGCACAGGCTGGACGAGGGGACTTTAACACTACCGCCTGAGAGATTTGTCCCGGCCACACGAGTCAGTAGCACAGAGGAGTCAAGTGTTCCTGGATGTCAGGCCCGTGCTAAGCCACTGGCCTGGGTTAACCCTTTCGGTATTTTCCAGAGGAGTGTATCTCAACGTTTGATCACAGCAAAGATCAAATAACTGCAACAATGCTGTGTGCCTTGGTCTTTTCTGCTTCCTCCACCTTGGACTGCAGCAGCCACTTGCAACAAACGCACCCGTTACCTCCTGGCTGTGACAGATCCAGCCGGCGTTCCTGTGCAATCCCCGGGTCTCTTTGAATGGATTAGGCAGAGGTTTTCAACTGAAGAGTTAAATACTGTTACAAGTGTTACAAAAGTTAGGGAAATTCTTCCTCTCAGCCGTCATTACTTAACAAGCCGCCCAGCCCCTCTGCCGTAATTATGTGCATGAATAATGAAATTAGCACATCTCTCCGCTAACTCCCTGCTCATTACGGATGCGGGGGCCTTGGTGGGAAGTGCTCTGTGTTCAGATTCCACAGCAGCCGCAGAGGTGGTCTCCCAGGGCTCTGGTCAAGTGAGCACTCCGGGGTCGGTTTCCGCAGGAGAGGCTAATTCTCCCTGCTGTGAGAAGAGCTGTTCCCCCTCGCCCTTGCAGAGACTAGGCACTGTCCTGCCCTCTCGCTAACTGACACAGAGCCAGGAGCTCCAGCTGGCTGTGGCGTTCGATCCGTTGGGTGCCAGTGCAGGGGGCAGAAGCTTTCAGCAGCACACCCTAGGTAGCCTCATACAACTGAGCTCCTGCTCTATAAAGCTCGTGGGCCCCTACACTGCCCTTGCTGCTGGAACGAATGGGAATACCCAGATCCTTGGGTCAGAGCACATGGGCCCCGTGCCCAGTGCAGGGTGCAAGGCAGGACAGAGGTGGGGAGGGTATTGAAATTATTCACAGCCGTTTCTCATTGGCCAAGCAAGCCAGAAGATGCAATCGGACAGTTCACTGCTGTCCGCAACACGGCTGCTGCCGTGTGTTTGTAGGACACCCCTCCAACTGTGTCAAAGGCTGCTTTAAATCCCTCTGAGAGCCCAAAACATACCTACGAAGGGAGCTGAAAAACATCACCCAAACCTGCGCATCCTAGGGCTGAATCTGGCTTTTTGCCCTGTTCTTTTAAAGCAAACCCAACAGGGAGCCAGTGGGAAGATGGTGAAATCAGCAAACGTGGCCACACGGTATCCTGCACCGTTTCTTATCTTATGTATGCAGAATTCTGTCCAGGAGACCAGGAAATAAGGCATTCCCATTCTCGCAAACGGGCCAGGACACACAGCAGACAGTGATAACAAGGGCCACGCAACCTGAAGCGTCTCTGACGCGGTCGAGTGGTGAAAAAATCTCACCGATATCCTGCGCCGTTCAGAGAACGGGGCGAAGCGAAGCATCCCGAGGTCTAACCGCAGCCTCAGAAAAGGCAAAAGACAAACTGTGTGGTGAGAAGAGAAGGTGGTGAAGCCTCAGTAGACTCTGCCAGTCAACAAAATCCTGCCTGTTGTGTGCTGTCTCTGCTGGCTGATGTGCACAGATGGAGCAATAGCTTAGCCTGCTCGGTAACATCGCAACATCACTCCATGGCATGTTTAGACCCCGAGTTCCCTGGGAAGGGGCCTGTGAGCAGGCTCACTTTTACCCTTACAGAATAACGCTGGCTAATTTCGAAACCTGTGAATGTCTCAGGAATGTGCTAAGGGAAATGTGCATGCAGAATTCTCTTACAATGGGAATAACCTCCACGCACACCAGGCTACAGAGAGTGTTCCTTGACTGTAATTGGGGACGTAGTAATTAGATGGCAAAATGCACCAGAAGCTCGGTTTTCATTCCGTGGTCCAAATTACAAACCGTCATATTTTGAAAGTGATGCTGACATTCCTGAGCCATGAGGCTTGCCAAAAACAACTTGAGCAAGGCTTGTCTTGGCACAGAATCAAAATCAGGGCCTCAGCAGCGAAACTGAAAACATTTACACAGCTGGGCCCAAATCACCCTATTTTCTAAAGAGTTTGTCAGAGCTCGAAGCTCTTGGTGCATTTCAGTCTGTTCTGAAGGGTCCTGTGTTCTTGCAATCTACCAGCTATCCACATATAGGAAATAAAATACACTAGAGAAAGTGGGTGGTCTTTCTATTACAGTCCCAAAAAAAATAATCCATTGGGATATCTCATGGGGATAATGAGAACCAACTTGATAGTTACCCAGTCTATCAATATATGTGCCAGGCACATTATATTTGCATATGTAGATATGGAAACCTCCTCATTTTGCAGTACGTATGTAATGGCTAATAAATGCATTAACAAACCACCAACGAAACCAAATTGAAATCAATGTCACAAATTACAGCAGAGTGAGGAATTACCTTTCTGCATCATTTTTTCTATGCTAAATATCCTGGATATGTTTTTTATTACATCGGTCACATGTATTTCTTATGTATTTGACATCAGTCATTATTCCTAGAATAAATATCACTTTGTCATCTTATGTCCACATACAGTGCATGTACGGGTGCAGAAAGACAGAGGAGGCATGCATGTCCACTTTCTATACATTCAGAACATAGGAAACCCAGAAAACTGTCTATGAAGAAAACCTTCAATTCACATTGTCACTAGTTGTTGGTGACACATGTAGTTTCTGCCAGTGAAGATCGGTCATCCCACCAGTAAAGCTGTTCTTTCTGCTTGGATAATAGTTATGCAAAAATGATAAGTTTCCACTGGGTTCCAACTGCTGGTTTTGCCTATGGAGAGAGTGCATTTTCACCGGTTTCATGGCAAAGAGCACTGTGCATTGACAGAAATGGGAACACTTTCTCCTGGATCCCATCTGTAACTTCTCCTACAATACGGGCTGTCAGTGCTAGGTCTGGGCCCAAAGCACACATGGGCTATTATTCCTCTCGGATGCTATTCTTTGCCTCTGCTTTCACCTCACTGCCCATCAGTTTATATTTTACTTTTAAAACTCGTGTCCCAACTTTTCTCATAATTTTTCTTATTATTAATTTCCCTCTCCAATCAATTACAAACACAGTCAGAGCAATTCTTCCCAGACCTTGTGCACCAGATACAACTCGGTTCTGGGAAGATACCAAAATGTTGGTGAGGTTTCTGGACTGACAACTATATATCTGTGATATCTTAGTAGTGCCTTTGCAGTTATCATGATGCAGAAGTTTTCCTAACTTGCTATTATTCATTGCAACCAATCTGAGAACTTCTCTGGTTGGTGTGATCAAGAGAGAAGGTAACTGTACATGTGCAGATGGTGAATTCCGGATCTTAATAGAAGAACGGGAGTTTCTGCTGACGGTCGAATCATTTGATGCAAATTGTCTAGCAGAAGCCACTCCCCTGCACAATTGCGCTCACTCCCAAAGGGCATGAAGGGGCCATTTATTAATGGATTCGTTCAAACAATACCCACTTTGCATGTGGACACAAGGAGACCGTACAATCTTGCACAACTATAGATATTTTTAAATGTAAAGCCTTTTAAATCAAAATTTTGTAATTGCAATCTAAAGCAATGTGGAATATGAGACTGGCTCCCTGATCAATTCTTCTCCAAGGCTGGTCCTTTCTCTCTTCTACTGAACAAGCATACACATATTACTGGGATTAATGCTGCCTAATACATAATTAATGAAATGGTATAAATATGCAGATTTGCAATCGCAGATTGACTGCCATGGTCATGTCCCTGAACACTATGGTAATTGATTGGATGCTCTTAATTACCATATTTAAAACTGTTTCCTTATGAACATGTGCAAACAAATAACTCCAAAAGGGAAGAATATTGTTCTAGGTGAAAAGAGGACTTCATTTAAAATCATAGCTCATGATTATCGTAACTGTCAGGTACAGGCCCTGAGAATTACTCAGAGCTACACATACTGCATGCAGAAGATTTTGGGCACTGGAGCGAAATTATCCTGTGAATGAAAAGGGAATTTCAATTGGTCATCTAGACTTACAAAAGACTTACATTTCTGCAGGTTCTTCAGATGGGGGCTGTACACTGAATCCTCTGTATAAACGTCCTCACCTTCTGTTTGTGGAGCGAGTGGTTACTCATCAGCAATGCATTCACAATAAAGATACAGGGCAGGAAAATAAAACCTGTGCTTACAAAGGGGATTGGGTCACTGATGGCTGGCACAAGGATATACGGTCCAGGCCAAAGCCTGCTAAAGTCAATTGAAAAACTCCCATTAACTTCCATGGCCATGGGACCAGGCCCACGAAAGAGCTACGGTAATTCTAGTGCCCGGCGCCCAGCAATGGAATGAGAAACACTACAGTGAATGGGGTTGCTCTGGCCACTCGCACTAATCATCCAGCCAAAGAAACACCAGCATATCTATTGCTTGGCTGTTTCACGGTGCAATGGGTCTTTTATAACCCATTTTATAACCCACGGTGCAATGGGTCTTTCTGGTGCAATTCTTCTCCAAGAGGCTGCTAATTTCCAAGAGGCTATAAATAAGGTACATCCCTGGTCTGGTAAGGGGACCAATAGAAATGTACGGGATTATTAGGGAGATTTGCCATTGCCTTCAATGGCAGCAGCAATGGGTCAAGAGCGCCACTGGCAAGGAAGGGCCTGGAAGTGTTCAGTACAATCAAAGCACTTCCTCGGCCACAAGAATGTGAAACAAACAGGAGCTGGTATAACAAATAGTTCCCCTTTGTCCTCCGTAATAAACGAGTCACCTCCTGGGCCAATGACACACTGTGCCCGGATATGGAGTGGGTATGGAACAAAGGGAAATAGGAACAAATCGTCTGAAAAAGCAGGCTAAAGATTGTTGCCCTGCTCTTTCCAACTGGGTTTCCCCCCAAATAAGGCCAATGGGGCAGGATTGAAAGCTCCCCAGTGACTGACTGATTTGCAGCTGGGCAGTAAGTGGGCTAGGACACAGCTGGCCTCTCTCAAAGGGACTGGTACGGCTGAAATGAGGGCCTAGCACTGTGCCTGTGTAAATGGCCATTAAGCTGGAGAGATCCACGCACTCCCCCAGCGGGCTGGGAGCATTATCCCCATGTTATAGATTTGTTGGGTCAAATTACCAGTGGGGAGGAAAAACCGCATCCACTAGAAATACTTTGGGGAATTATTTTCCTGCATTTACAGTCTACGTTTCCTGTATTTTCCCAGAGATATCATTCAGTATTTAATGCTGTCAAATAAATGAAAGCCTCAGCGTGTGCTTCCCTGGATGTGTTAGAAGCGATGTGTGGAAAGGATGGGAAGCCGTTTCTTCAGCTAGGGTGAGGCAGAGGAAGGAACTAGCAGCTCTACTAGCCATTCGGGAGCCTTGCTGCTCACTGGCACGGCTGGGGACGGGAGAAGAAAGGATTTCCAGCTGTTTGCCTCCTTGAGCAACCAAATGTCACTGAGATCCTGAAATGGGTTGGCTCAGCTGCATCCCTCCTTGGTAGGGTGACCAGACAGCAAGGCTGAAAAATCAGGACAGGGGCTAATAGGAGCTTAGATAAGACAAAGTCCAATATCAGGACTATAAAATCGGGATGTCTGGTCGCCCTACTCCTTCGCCCCCTGGGGCACCCTCAGGTAGTTACTCACCTGAGCCACGTCCTGCAGCAGGTCAGTGGAGAGTCCAGAAGGGACCCGACACGGCTGCTCAGGCACCTGCCTGTTCTTGTCCCTGAGGGCCGAGGTAAAGCCACAGGTGGTGCTGGTGGAGGTGCAGAAGGGGGCCTGCCGCACAGGACCGTCCCAGGCCCTCCCAGGGACCACACGCTGCAGCCACAGCTCCGCCGCTCTGAGCAGAGGAGCGCTTGTCCTGCCCCTTCCCGCCAGGCTACCGATGGCGGCAGCCTGGGGCAGGGGCCCTGGTCCCCGGGGTGACTTGGGCTCTGTCTTGTGCAGGGCGGGAGAAGGTTCCTTGTGCCTTTGTCCAGTCCCCACCCACCCACCCACTTCCCTGTGCAGAGCCAGGCACCAGATGGCCCTGCTTCTGCACGAGCTCTCTGCTGGCCTGTGAGCGTATAGGCCCAGTCCATGCTCACCAACCACCACGTGCTCTCCTAGGGACGCAGTGATACACAGAGGGCTCCCTTCCCGCTGCCCCAGGGCATGGGGCTAGCACAGCGACAGCAGCTTGCGGGGCAGTTACACGCCACAAATCCAGGTATAATTCTCTGGTAAGACGCACCCTGGTTTAGAAATAGCCAGGTCCTTCCTCCATTGTACTTACTACGAAATCGCCTTGGACACAGTGTGACCTTTGTCATGGGATTTGATCAGGCCTTGAAGAGAAGTTCTCAGTCACTTTCAAGACCTCTAGCTTCCTGCCCACCCCCTCTGCCAATGTCGCCTTCCCCCCTCCCATCTCTGTGCCTTTTTCCATGAGCTCCCGTATTTTCCCATCTGTCCAATGGAAATAACAGTACCGATCGCTTTTGCAAAGCACTTTGAGAACTGCTGATGAAAGCGCGAGATGAGAGCTAGGGACAATTCATTGGAATGCCCTGCCCCCCAATTCCAGGTCACCACGATACCACTTTCTCTGCAGTCAGGTCTCTCCTAAAGACTCTTCTGGGATCATGAAACTAAAAAACTCTCCCTCCGTGTGAGTTCCTCCACTGGATTTCCTAGTGCCTCCGGACTTTGCGGATGGTTTGTGCAGATTACAAACTCTTTCAGGGAGAGATTGCCTCTCTTAGTATTGCTGTTTATGTTGTAGAAGAACATAAGAACGGCCATACTGGATCAGACCAAAGGTCCATTTAGCCCAGTATCCTGTTTTCCGACATTGGCCAGTGCCGGTTGCCCCAGATGGAATGAGTAGAACAGGGAATCATCAAGTGATCCATCTCCTGTCGCCCATTCCCAGCTTCTGGCAAACAGAGGCTAGGGACACCATCCCTGCCCATCCTGGCTAATAGCCATTGATGGACCTATGCTCCATGAATTTATCTAGTTCTTTTTTGAACCCTGTTATAGTATTGGCCTTCACAACATCTTCTGGCAAGGAGTTCCACAGGTTGACTGTGCTTTGTGTGAAAAAATACTTCCTTTTGTTTGTTTTAAACCTGCTGCCTATTAATTTCATTTGGTGGCCCCTAGTTCTTGTTTTATGAGAAGGAGTAAATAACACTTCCTTATTTACTTTCTCCACATCAGTCATGATTTTATAGACCTCTATCATATCCCCCCTTAGTCGCCTCTTTTCCAAGCTGAAAAGTCCCAGTCTTATTAATCTCTCCTCATACGGCAGCCTTTCCATACCCCTAACAATTTTTGTTGCCCTTTTCTGAACCTTTTCCAATTCCAATACATCTTTTTTGAGATGGGGTGACCACATCTGCACGCAGTATTCAAGGTGTGGGCGTACCATGAATTTATATAGAGGCAATATGATATTTTCTGTCTTATCTATCACTTTCTTAATTATTCCCAGCATTCGGTTCACTTTTTTGACTGCCACTGCACATTGAGTGGATGTTTTCAGAGAACTATCCACAGTGATTCCAAGATCTCTTTCTTGAATGGTAACAGCTAATTTAGACACCATCATTTTATATGTATAGTTGGGATTATGTTTTCCAATGTTCATTACTTTGCATTTATCAACATTGAATTTCATCTGCCATTTTGTTGCCCAGTCACCCAGTTTTGAGAGATCCTTTTGTAGCTCTTCATCGTCTGCCTGGGACTTAACTATCTTGAGTAGTTTTGTATCATCTGCAAATTTTGCCACCTCCCTGTTTACCCTTTTTTCCAGATCATTTATGAATATATTCAATAGGACTGGTCCCAGTACAAACCTCTGGGGAACACCACTATTTACATCTCTACATTGTGAAAACTGACTGTTTATTCCTACCCTTTGTTTCCTATCTTCTAACCAATTACCAATCCATGGAGAACCTTCCCTCTTATCCCATGAGCTCTTACTTTGCTTAAGAGCCTTTGGTGAGGGAGCTTGTCAAAGGCTTTCTGAAAATTTAAATACACTATATCCACTGGATCCCCCTTGTCCACATGCTTGTTGACCCCCTCAAAGAATTCTAGTAGATTGGTGAGGCACGATTTCCCTTTGCAAAAACCATGCTGACTCTTCCCCAACAAAATATGTTTATCTATGTGTCTGACAATTTTGTTCTTTACTATAGTTTCAACCAATTTTCCCGGTACTGAAGTCAAGTTTAACGGCCTGCAATTGCCGTAGTCATCTCTGGAGCACTTTTTAAAAATAGGTATCACATTAGCTATCTTCCAGTCATTTGGTACAGAAGCTGATTTAAATGTTAGGTTACAGACTACAGTTAGTAGTTCTGCAATTTCACATTTGAGTTCCTTCAGAACTCTTGGGTGATACCATCTGGTCCTAGTGACTTATTACTGTTTAGTTTATCAATTTGTTCCAAAACCTCCCTTAATGAAGTCTCAATTTGGGACAGTTCCTCAGATTTGTCACCTAAAAAGAATGACTCAGGTTTGGGAATCTCCCTCACATCCTCAACTGTGAAGACCGATGCAAAGAATTCATTTTGTTTCTCCACAATGGCCTTATCATCCTTGAGTGCTCCGTTAGCATCTTGATCGTCCAGTGACCCCACTAATTGTATAGCAGACTTCCTGCTTCTGATGTACTTAAAAATAAATTGCTATTACTTTTTGAGTCTTTGGCTAGCTGTTCTTCAAATTCTTTTTTGGCCTTCCTAATTATATTTTTTACACTTCATTTGCCAGTGTTTATGCTCCTTTCTATTTTCCTTACTAGGATTTAACTTCCACTTTTTAAAGGATGCCTTTTTGCCTCTCAGTGCTTCTCTTCTTTTATTGTTTAGCTAGGGTGGCACTTTTTTGGTTCTCTTACTGTGTTTTTTAATTTGGGGTATACATTTAAATTGAGCCTCTATTATGGTGTCTTTAAAAAGTTTCCATGCAGCTTGCAGGGATTTTACTTTTGATGCTGCACCTTTTAATTTCTGTTTCACTAACCTCCTCATTTTTGTGTTGTTTCCCTTTCTGAGATTACATGCTACAGTGTGGGGCTGCTGTGGTGTTTTCCCCACCACAGGGATGTTAAATTGAATTCTATTATGGTCACTATTACCAAGCGGTCCAGCTATATTCACCTCTTGGACCTGATCCTGTGCTCCACTTAGGCCTAAATCAAGAATTGCCCCACCTCTTGTGGGTTCCAGGACTAGCTGCTCCAAGAAACAGTCATTTAAAGTGTCAAGAACATTGAACACAAGAAGTCTGTCAGCCCTTAACAAATAATTATATGCCCAGGCACAAAAACCCTAAAAATGTAAATGCTACCAAGCCTTTGGTTCTCTCCAGACAAAGGGACGGAAGAGGGAGAAGAGGTTTTTTCTATGACCTGTCCCCCAGCACTCCAAAAAAGTAAGAGAAATTAGAGTCTGTTAATGAAAGTCAGAGTTCTCGGAAAGCACTCCTGCTCTTTTCCGAACGGCTCCTCTCTACAATGGAGGGTATTGAGTGTCAATGGATCCATGACGGAGGGGCTGAGGGGCTAAGAAAGCCCTGTTTTGTTCGGTGTTTCAGTGAGCTGGGGAAGGGGGAGATTGGATGTCTGGCTTGGAGGGGAAGGGGATGTTCTCAGGAAGATCGCTGACTAAGGAGGCCTGCACCGATGAGGCCCAGACAGCCACGGATTCCAGAGGAGATGCAGCACAACAGGGACAGATTTGCAATTCGCACAATACTGCCGTTGGGGGCACGGAGGGCATGTCCCAGGGAGGAGGAGGAGTCACTACGAAGGGATGGAGCCCGTGTCCCGGAGGAATAGCTGACGGGCTGGGTGCAAACCGTCAATAGCTCTGGCAGGCGCTCAGTGCCGTTACATCTCCATGTAGCCTTTCTTCTCATCAATCACCCCTCACTGCCCCAGGGCTCCCTCCACGGGCCTCGTGCTCTCCGGTCATTATTTGCCTTTCCAATAGGAGTTCAGGGGAGGTACTGCCAGCGCTGCCCCTGGGAGGGAATCAATTCCAATCATTCTCTGACCCTTTCTCCAGCCCTCTGCCAGCCCCCGGGGATGCCTCCATCCCCAGGCCTTGCTACAGGGACTCGACGGACTGGGACAGGGGCAGGAAGTGACTGGAGGACCTCGCTGCCATGCCCTTTCCTGGGGTGCGGATGACAGCCTCCTTTCTGCTCCCGGGGCAGCCGGAGAGATCAGCGCTGGCAGCAAAGACGGCAACATGAGCCGGTTTCACCTGCAGCCCCCAGGCTCCGCCAGGTGCCAGAATCACTGGGGAAGATGCTCTCCTGTTTGTAGGGGGCTTTTCTGCATTAACTGGCCCGTACTTGATGATTAAACGACCAAACACATCGCCAAGGAGGCCTCGGGTACAGCATGCACCTATTCGGCCTGCATGAGTCCTGGCACTTCCCCACTGCACCAATCACAATCTGCGCACCAGTCACTGGTGACAGGTCATCACTGGGCAGCAACCACTTGGGCGGTGGCTCTCCAGAGGCAGGGAGAAAGGGCGTGACAGGGTGACCAGCCTCCCCGCAGAGCCACAAAGAGCAGTCGCTTTCCTCAAGAGAACAAGGAAAGAGCCGCTCCGCAGCTCGGCTCCCTTTCAAAGTGTTCTTTAATTGCATCAAACCAGTCTCTGCCTCTCACTCCTTGTACATTCTCCAGTTCATCCCTCAGCTCAGCCACGCTGCCTCTCCCAGTGCTGGTGATGGCTGCATTAGATCAGAGGCAGAGAGAACTGGCCCTGCACTCTCCGACTCGGCAGGAGGATTTTGCTCCTGAGTGAAAGTTTAGTTCCTCGTGTCAGTGACGTGGTTACTGTCTCCTCCAGTGAAGTGGGTTCTGCTGTACAGATGGTGACAATGCACCAGGATTCCACGGGCTGTCTCCCCCTGGATCAGGGGTGGATCTAGGCCAGGGATCTCAAACTCAAATCACCACGAGGGCCACATGAGAACTAGTAAATTGGCCCGCGGGCCGCATCACTGACACCTTTTCATACAGTGATACAAAAGTATAGTCAAAAATGAAAAAAATGAAGAGTAATAGAGTATTCTATTAAAAGTCAATGGATTCACTTTTTAAAAACTGTAGTGCAAAGAGGAGTTTTAATAAAATATAAACACTCAGGAATGTTTGGAGCGTGGCTGCCAGTGGAGTCGGCACCTATGGCGGGCTGCAGGAAATAACTCCACAGGCTGCATGCGTGAGACCCCTGATCTAGGCTGATGAAATATTAATGTGTAACCTGCTATTTCCTCTCCTGTTGCTGGGCTGTTACCCCACTGGCGTCATCTTGGCAAAAGCCCCTACAAATGCCGGTGAACATCCCTCTCTTTCTGGAGACAAACGTGCGGATCCTCGTTCTGGGGATGTGCATCCGGAGCAGCTTCGCTTGCGATGGAGTGGCCTGAGGGCAGCTGCCATGAATCGGTCAGCACAGTACTTGATCCAGATGGGGACATATGAGAGATGAGTGGAGCCCGTCAGAATGAGAAGAGGGAGCAAGGCCTTTAACTGGGTTCCTGTTATTGATAGGCCAACTCCCTTTCATGATGCAAATTACCCTATAAATAAAAGTAAAACAAACACAGTCGACAATTTGCTGCTTTGTTAGAGGCAGAGCAGGGAGAAAATTAAATCAAGACAAAGGATCCTTAATTCAATGGTGCTCACTGCAGCTTCTGTGCAGACAGGCCAGAGCACAGGGCTCTGGAGCTGACTGTAAAATCGCTGGGAGCCTGTGTGGAATAAGGAGGGATGAGAGGGTGAGATTCCGAAGCAGATAGTCAAAGCTGGGAGCAGATGGAGCAAAGGAGGCAGATTAGCAAGCAAGGGGTGCAGATGGTTCTGTTACTGGAAGGCAGGCAGTGTAACTAGTTCACAAAACTGGGGGGGTGTTGGGGAAATTCAGGGGGGGTGCAGGGAAATCGCTGAAGGCAGGGAATCCTGTCATGCCGCTCACTAGACAGCACGCTCCTGGGGGGCTAGGAGTGGAACAGCACGTGGAAGGGAGCATGGCTCTCTCCGGTAGCTATCCCACACGGCCCAGCCCGGGGCCGGGCTCCCACAGACACCGTTCTATCAGAACACAGAGCAGAGAATCCAGGTGGGACTTGGCTGCACTGGCCAATCAGCAGCCAAACAAGGAAAAGGAGGAAGAAGAGAAGGGCATGAGGGACCAGCCCCTCCGTTGCTCGGTCAGCAAAGGATTTCTCCGAGAGCTGAAGCAGAAGGTGGCATGAGGGGGATGCGGCAGGCAGCGGGCTGAGAAGACGTCTCTGGGGCAGTGCAGCTGGGAATGCGGCACGAAGCCCAGACACTGGTAGAAGCAGCCAGGCGGGAGGTGCTCAGTAGGGTGGTGGTGATGCTGCAGAGTCCAGTCCTGCTCCTGCCATAGTCTGGGAGATTTGCTGACGCCGTCAGAGGGAGCAGGACCAAGCCCAGAGTTGACTTTAGTGTGGATGTGACTAGGGGACCTCTCACTGTCTGGGTAATGCCTGGCGGGGGACATTAAGGCTCTTTAGTTTCTACCTAGGACATCAGATCTGGCTATGTGAGCTCAGTCTGAGACGTCACTTACCATCTAGAGAATCTTCAGTCGGGGGCACAAGGGGAGTCCTTAGAACTAGTGCTCCAGTCAATATTTTTCCTCCAGCAGTTCTCGCCTTTTGGGGAAAATACCATGAGCCAAATCTTGCTTGCCTTACTCATGTGGGCAGGCCTGATGCGGTTCACAGAGTGCAAAGGCCTTGTGCTGACTTTGAGCCTGGAGTGAATTTCACCCAAATATTCCTGTGACTATAATTCAATGAGTCACTTCCCTGAGACGAGCAATTCCTTTCACTCACTTTCTCATGTACAGTCTGTGGAGAAAAGTTTTACTTACAAGAATATTTTTGAAAACAAAAAAGTGTTGCAAATTATTGGGCAAACAATATATATCAGGTTGCATTCATACTGCAAGTGCTCTCGTGCTAGTTTGGAGAAAAAATATTTATTATTGTATTTACTTATTTATTATTCACACAGCCAGCCAGCCAGCCAACCACTGAAAATGTTCAAGGATAATTCTGTCTTCCTCTTAATGAAGATCAATCCGTTGAGCTTATGTTTCACTGAGACCTGGTGCTTGGCCTTTGCACAGTGGTGAATTTCACCCTCTGTAGATACTTTTTTGCTGTTCTCAGTCTTGATACGGTTACTTACGAACCCATGGAAGAATATTCATTTCTAACATTTACTGGCTTGCAGGGGTGCCCCACCTAACTCTGACCTGTTGAAGCCAAGGGCAGGTAATGCAGCAGTCCGATGGTCATACTGATTAACCCTTTATCACCCCCATCTGCCTGTCTGGAGCTAACTGTCATTCAGGAATACTATAATAGCAGCATGTGAAGGTTGCACAGCATTCAGAACTCAGCAAGTGACAAACTTAAGGTTGCCCGCACAACCTTAATTTCCACCCCCACTCCCCCCCCCGTGTGTGTATATATATTATGATCCAGGGCCTGATTTTTACACTCACTCACATTGGTTTTTCATGGGTATATAATGTATTCTATCAATGTCAGTGGAGTCGCTCCTGACTGAAACCTGCAGCCTTAAGTTATATGATCACATACTATTTCTCAGATAGCACAATAGATCATATCACCTTTTTCTTATAGCAAACACTCTTTTCTGTGCAAGATGTATTGTGCATGCGCATAGAGTGTTATTTTCAGCTAGCCATAACTCAGTCAAATCAAAAACAGCTTCCACCGGAACACTCAAAGGCACTTCTCCAGGCTGGATTTAAAACTCTCTCCTTCAGCATTTCAACACAAGAGCTGTTTTTTAAAAGTAAAAATCTCTCAACATTTCTTTGTTTATAATGGGAAAAGCATATTTTTTCACTCTCCAAGGTTGGAGAATATCAGCTAGAAGAGGAAAGTTTTGGAAAGTAAAGAGCAACTGAAAACTGGGGATTAGCATGGGTCAGCACTCAGATAAATAAATGCCTGTAAGATCATCCCCCACGAGCAACCAAATAAAAATATACGGAATGGAGAAGGCACAACCAGCTCTTTAAAGCCCATCCATCGGCTTCAGTAGTGCTACAGCAGTTTTAGATCTCCATCACACCAGGTGAGAAGATTCCACAAGTCACTCTATGAACATGCCAAGGACGTGCCAGGTGCTGGAGATTGTTGAGGATGGTGCAAGAACCATAAAGAAGGTTCTTCCCACCTTGGCGTTTGGGCCCAGGAGTTTAGAAGGCCCAGGCCTCCTCTCGATATCCAGAGATAGGCAGTTCCATGGGGACAAAATATCTCTTCCTACACTGGTGAAATGAAGAGGAGTCCTTGTGGCACCTTAGAGACTAACACATTTATTACGGCATAAGCTTTCGTGGGCTGTGACTTTTGCATGTTTTCTGCATGGGGCTGGGCAAGGAGAGCTTTGCATAGCTCTGCTCATGCCAGCTGTGAACACACACTCAAGAACCTTCGAGGCTTGTGTGCCAATGCACCGTCTCCCTGCTGATTTTCTTGCTTTCCTAGTGCCTGCACTGGTGTGCGGTTCAGGATCCTGTCTGACTGTGTGCTCTGCATTTTGACCTGAGAATTACACACCTGTGTGAGGCTGCCTGGTTGCTAAAGGCAGGGAGAGAGGAGGGGGAAAGCAGGGATTATGTCAATTTGCTTGTGCTAGGAAAATAAAATGCATTACTTTGTCACTAAATTGTAGCTTTTTCAAAATATTGGAAGTAAGAGATTCTCTTCAGCCCCAGAGGAGCACTTCTAAGTGCTTCTTTCAAAGGGGAATTTCTTGTGTTTGTTTTGAAACCTGTCGCCAAGAGCTAATATTTCCAAGCACTTTTTTTTTTTAGTTTCTTTCTGATCCAGTTTTTCTCCCACTTTTAATTTCATCACTGGCTTTAAGTGAGTCCTCCAGAGGCTGAAGCAAGTGGGATGCGATTGAGAAACTAGCTCACTTGCTGGGTGAGCTTCTCAGCTCCTCTATGGCTTTGAAGCTGCCACTTTCAACTCATGCATATGGATTGTGTCTGTGTTGCTTCAGGAAGCTACAACATAGTTTAGGGAGGAAACATTCAGCTGCAATAATAATGGAAATCACGGAGAGCTCCCAAACTGGCCTCTGCACCATAGCACATCAAACCCATATCAGAAACTCCACGTCACCCACAGCTGTACCCCATCGGCCAGAAGGCCTCGGTGGAGGAGCTTCTTGGAGTTTGGGGCTCTGAGACACATGGATTCCTAAGGTCAGGAGGGACCATTCGATCATCTGGTCTGACCTCCTGTACAACATGGGCCAGAGAATTTCATCAGTTACCCCTGTACTGAGACCAATAACTGGTGTTTGCCTAGAAATGCCTCTATCCGAAGACAGCCAGAGATGGAAAATCCACCACTTCCCGTGGGAATTTGTTCCGATGGTTAATCACCCTCATCATGTTAAAAAAAAAAAAAGTGCCTTATTCCTCATTTGAATTTGTCTGGCTTCAGCTTCCAGCCATTGGTTCTTGTTCTGCCTCTCTGCCAAGTCCCTGAAGTCTCTGATAACCTGTGTAGTTCCACATGATAGATACCAAGTCATTGGTTCCAATGTGTACCCACACCAACAGAGACTTGCCACACAACTTCACAGTACTCCCAATCTTGCAGTTACAACTTGTATTTTCACTCCATGGATACAGTGCATCCTCTTGTTGTCCTTGTGTCCCTTGCTAAATGCTCTGTCCACTTATTTTAAGATGGAGTCACTGACGATTGCTTGCCTTCTTAGGATGGTTGAGAACCTCTCTTGGCAGCTGCTTGCTTCATACTGCAAGGACACCCTTCAGCCACGTCCCCTGTCATTTTCTATTCTGTTCCTCCAAGGACAGGTTGCTTGGTAGTTCTAGCTGGGTTCAGGGCCTTCTGGCTCTGCTTCCTGTCTTGGTCACAAATTGCAAGTCTGCTTCTTCTGTTTCTGTTATCTCTTGTTCCTTTCTTGCAATTGTGACTCTATGCCCCATATTCTTCATAGAAATATGCTTATGATATGAATATGGCATAACGAAGATGTATTTTTTAAGCAAGATGGGTCATGTGAGATATCATTGGAAAGGTTATAATCTAGTGAATATGATTATCCCATTTGTATGCATGTATCATTTCTGTATCTAAAGGTAGGAACATGGACTATGTATCCGTTACAAAAGTGTTTGCACCTGGGGAACGCCCACCAGATAGTGGGCGATCAGCCTGGATGGGCCTTTAGGAAGGACAGTCAGACTCTGAGGATGCTAATCTCCTGCCTTCCTGAGAAGCTTCCTGGGATGCTGCTTTGACACTACAGGGTCATGTGATCATGTCACCTGGTCCTGGACACCATCTCGAACTGCTAGTATTTTTCCACGAGTAGGGGGTGGGGGTCAAACTAGGAAACAAAGGATTCCCACCATATGTAAATCCTATTTAAGGCTGAAGAGTGAATTAATCTTGGTTCATTCTTCACTAAAACCCCACCCGGGATGACTGCTGGAAACATCTAAGAAACTAAGACAAAAGGGAAGCGGGGGAAGTAATAAACCCAGGCTGGGAATGGTGTCTGGCCCGTGAAGGATGTACTTGGAGTTTTAATCTGGAAGCAAGAGCTGTCTGTCCACAAAGAAATTCTGCAACCTGCTTAAAACATGTAGGGTGAGAAATACTATTTGTAGACAGTTTCTTTAGTACATTAAGCCTAGTTTGTATGTTTGTTTTATTTGCTCAGTAATCTGCTTTAATCTGTTTGTTATCCCTTATAATCATGTAAAACCTACCTTTTGTAGTTAATAAACTCATTTTTTTATTCTATAACCAGTTTGTGTAATTCATAACTAGGGGGGGGGAAAGAGCTGTGCATATCTTCCTCCACATTGAGGGAGGTGGCAGATTTCATGACCTTCGCTGTATCAATCTCTGTGTAGTGCAAGACAATAGAATGTTGGATTTGCACCCAAAGGAGGTGCTGGGCAATCCCCGAGCTGAGTCTTCTGACACAGAGTTGATCCCCGTGTCTCTGTGTCCGTTTGCAGCTGGGTGGGTCCCTACCTGGGTGGGTGCTAGAGGAGGCTTGCGGGCCTGGCTCAGCAGGACAGGGTGAGGGAACCCAGGCTGGTGGAATGGGCGGGCTCAGTGGGACCCCAGCATATCCCGTGGGATCCCGGAGAGGGGGGGCAACCTGTCACAGCGATTATTCCCCTTGTGGCATCTGTGGCTATGATTTTGGAAACTGGTTGTCCAAGCAGTCTTCTGGAAGCTACACGGTGTTGAAATTTGCACTTCCAGACCATCTATCTACTCCTCCAGAGTGGCCACCAGCTTCTGCTCCCTACAACAGAACTCTGTCATTCAGCAGAAAGGAAAATATAGCACATCACACACCACAGCAGCTGCTCCCTCATCGTCCACATCTGCTATGTGGAGTAGAGCCATACCTAGAACAAAATCAACTGCCCTCCCTCTCCAAACTTCCTCAGAATCTCCCTCTTGGCGGCTGCTGTTCACCCGAAGTTTTCAGCTTTCTTTTTAAACAGGCAGTATTCATAAAACAGCTTCCACTTCATGAATGTTTATTTCCCTAATTATTTAACCCCTTTCCTTCTGCCAAGGGGAATCATGTTAAGAGTTTTTGGTTTTTGTTTAAAGTTTTCCCTACCCTAACGGCAGCCCATGCTCTGCAGTGAGATTAGAAGAATAACTGACCTAAGCAGGTACCATATACATGTGGAAGGGACATGTTTAATGAGAGCACGACTCTGGAGAAAAGGAAATCTTCTGGAAAAGAGCACAGAGAGAGAGACAGAAATGGTCTGCATGGAATTCAAAGCTAATAACATTTCAGTCCAAGTGGCTCTTTTGAACCCTCAGTATTTGATTTGTATTAATAGTTAGTATGGTAGCAGCAATGGCACTAATAAGGGATCAGGGCCCCTTAGTGTCAGGCGCTGTTCAAACATGCAGTAAAAGACAGTCCCTGCCCCAAAGTGCTCACAAGCAGGGGAAGGCGGGGAAGTGTGTTTAAACGCAGGCCAAAGGGTTTGCCACTCTCCGCTACATGTCGTGCCCTAGAAGCGTGCATGAGCTCTGTGAGCTGGTGAGAACAGAGCATCCTGGATTCAAAGCAAGTAGGGCTGGTTCATCTACTCCACCTTCCCCACATCACAGGGTCACTGGGTCTTTGTACACGTGATGTCACCGGACTGGTTTCTGCTGTTTCCATGCTGACCATTCTGCCCCTGTGCTGACTGGCTCCAGCCCATCCTCCCCACCTCCCAGGCTCTGACTCCCTCCCTTCCTTTGTCTTTCGATCGAGCTAATCCCCTCCTAGCATACTTAGTGCACAAGTGCCTTGGGGCATGGACCGTCTTTTTCTTCTGCATCTGTACAGCTCCTAGCACAATGAGATCCTGGGCCGTGGCTAGAGTTCCTCAGTGCTACGGTGATGCAAATAAACAACAAACCACACCACTGAAAGGATTTAGATTACAAAGCAAAATCCCAGACCTAACATGACGTTTACTGCCATCAGGTTGCCTGTTTGCCCTATGCTGGGTCCATCTTGTCTATTTAGATTTAAACATTTTGGAGTAGGACAGCACCTAGCACCATGGGGCCCCATTCTCCATAGGCCTCCTGGCACTACTGTGATAAACATGAGAAGTAATCAGCTTGCAGGGAAGGTCCTCTCCTGGATTGATAACTGATTAGAAGATAGGAAACAAAGGGTAGGAATAAATGGTCAGTTTTCAGAATGGAGAAGGGTAAATAGTGGTGTCCCCCAGGGGTCTGTACTGGGCCCAGTCCTATTCAACATATTCACCAATGGTCTGAAAAAAGGGGCAAACAGTGAGGTGGCAAAATTTGCAGCTGATACAACATTGCTTAAGATAGTTAAGTCCCAGGCAGACTGGGAAGAGCTACAAAGGGATCTCACAAAACTGGGTGACTGGGCAACAAAATGGCAGATGAAATTCAATGTTGATAAATGCAAAGTAATGAACATTGGAAAACATAATCACAACTATACATATAAAATGATGGGGACTAAATTAGCTGTTACCACGCAAGAAAGAGATCTGGGAGTCATTGTAGATAGTTCTCTGAAAACATCCACTCAATGTGCAGTGGCAGTCAAAAAAGAGAACAGAATGTTGGGAATCATTAAGAAAGGGATAGCTAATAAGACAGGAAATATCATATTGCCTCCATATAAATCCATAGTACACCCACATCTTGAATACTGCGTGCAGATGTGGTCGCCCCATCTCAAAAAATATATATTGGAATTGGAAAAGGTTCAGAAAAGGGCAACAAAAATGATTACAGCTATGGAACAGCTGCCACATGAGGCAAGATTAATAAAACTGGGACTGTTCAGCTTGGAAAAGAGACGACTAAGGGGGGATATGATAGAGGTCTATAGAATCATGACTGATGTGGAGAAAGTAAATAAGGAAGTGTTATTTACTCCTTCTCATAACACAAGAACTAGGGGTCACCAAATGAAATTAATAGGCAGCAGGTTTAAAGCAAACAAAAGGAAGTATTTTTTTACACAACGCACATCAACCTGTGGAACTCCTTGCCAGAGGATATTGCGAAGGCCAAGATTATAACAGGGTTAAAAAAAGAACTGCATAAGTTCACTTGATGATTCCCTGTTCTGTTCATTCCCTCTGGCGCATCTGGCATTGCCACTGTCAGAAGACAGGATACTGGGCTAGATGGACCACTGGTCTGACCCAGTATGGCTGTTCTTATGTCAATTTCATTTTCATAGGCACCAGTCTCTATTAGCAGATTTTGTTTCATGCATTGGCCATGTTTGGGGAGGGTCCTTTGTTCACTGCCCTAGCGTTTGCTGCTTTGGAACTAAAGGAGACAGTGGGAGCAACCACCAAGTGCTCGTTAAATCCCATTGGGATTTGTATGGTCAGTATGTCATTTGCATTCATGAAATTAGGAGCTATTATCCAACTCAGAGTGGACATGTTCTGTGAATGTTAAAAGGCTGCAGGGGGGAGGGGGTCTGTGTCTTTAATTATGAAAACAGTGTGCTTTGTGAACAAGGTATTGTGTGACCAGTGATCGAGAAAAGAAATATCAGAAAGACCAGAAGGCCCCTTCCACACAGCCCCCCACACCCTGCCATTGCAGGGGTCTATGCAGAACTCCCTGTGGTTCTTTCTCTGCTCACAAGTCACCCCCACTGGCCATGGGAACGGTTCTTCTGAGATCTACTCAGTGCCCTGCACACAAGAGACAGTGAGTCAGGCAAGGCTTGGGATGATCTGAAGAGGAAAAGCCCAGGAGAAGGAACCTGAAAGACCCCAGTACGAGGTTGCTGGAACAGCTTGAGTCAGCAGGAGGAATACGGAGGCAGCAGAGCACTGTGCAGAATAAGGGGGCACAGGCCCTGTTTGAAACCTGCTTCGTTGACTCTTGAACAGAATACTCCAGTCACCAGCAGACCAGCAGCAAGAGAGTGGGGAAAACAATTAAATAAATCCCAAAATACGCTATATTTTAAGCGTTAACAAATGTATGACTCTAAATGGCAAGTACCTGATGCAGCGAAGGAGTGGAGGGGAAGCTGAAGCAGTGGTTAAACAATGCACAAGTGAACCCTGGGGTCTGGTTTGCATTAAGTCCATTTGGAGGCTGAGTTTGCTCCTATGACAGCTGGCCACACTCTCTCAAAGAGAATAAGAAAGGTTTTGTTTGGGTTTTTTTCAAAGATGTGTAATGGGTTTCTTATGCACCAGAAAAGAAAAGCTCTCTGAGCTGGATCACCTATTTTCTTGTCAAAATGCTTTGGACAAAACCTAATCAGGAATAAAATGCTTCACTATTTTTCAAAAGAGTTCTTTGATTTGAAGTCAGATTTTTAAAATGGAGCCTGGAGATAATGCAGACCACGGAGCAGGGAGGCAGCAGCCTGCGTGCCGTGCTTCGCGGTGTGGCCTCCTGAACTAGAACAATGGTTTTCCCCACAGGAGGACTCCTGCGGCTCGCGGCTCCCAAGGCCAAGCTTTCTGCAGGCCCCGGCTTCCTCCGCCCGCCGTAAACGATTACTGTGCCTCACCTCCGATGAATGGAAGGGGGAAATTCCGCACAGGCTCCGGGAAACCTGTTGTCAGGTGACGGCAGCACCAGTCGCCTTTCCCACTCTCAACAAAGAGCTTCCAAAGCAGGTCCCAGTAGCACTATTGTAAAGTAGCCTCTTTCAGCCACTGCCTCTGGGTTTAATCTCTGCCACTACACAAGTGTAAATAGCCTGCCCACAGAAATGGAAACTTTATTTATACTTCGGTGCCAGTGACACTCCTTCTATTAGACATCTAATCAAGGGTTCTGATTTAGAGATTGCCATGGGGCACTGTATCTTTGGGCCTGTTCACAGCTTTGCAATCAGCCAGCAAGATCCATGCCACAGGAGACAATGAGCAACGTTGGATTTTCAAGCGTCGCTATCCCAGAGTGTGGTATATGTATATGGGAAACAGGTGCTTCCATTTGTCATGCTAGCGACATTCCTTTTCGTCCTGTCTGGAAAGACTCCTGAGCAGAAAGCAGAGCTATGCATGTTCTAGCAGGGCGGAGAGCAAGTCCACCAACCCTGTTAATTGCACCCAGGGCCACAGAAACATCATGCCAGACACTTCAGGAGACATGAAAAGGAAAAAAGGGTCTCCCTCTGCTCCTTCCGAGAGCTGCTTCTCTCTTTTGGACTAAGGATCCTTTCCCACGTACACAGAGCACCTGTTGAGGTGTTCTGCTCCCCAATGCGCACAAATCCTTGGTGCCAATGGCTGGTAACAGTGGGGTGCCCAGCAGAAGGCAGAGGCTGGGGAGCACTGGAGGCTCTTTGGGGGGTTATTTCTGT
This sequence comes from Macrochelys suwanniensis, assembly GCA_033296515.1. NCBI lineage: Eukaryota > Metazoa > Chordata > Testudines > Chelydridae > Macrochelys > Macrochelys suwanniensis. The sequence goes on along the minus strand of CM065789.1, from coordinate 1,508,267 downwards.
TGCTGTAGATCAATACAAACTCACTAGATATCTTTTTTTGATGCAAGTACATGTTTGGTTGACAAAGCTAATGGTGTTGATGTAGTATACTTAGACATTTGTAAGGCATTTGACTTGGTACCAGACTTTTTGATTAAAAGACAAGAACGATATAAAATTATCATGGTATACATTAAATGGATTAAAAACTGGCTAACTGATAGGTCTCAGATTGTAACTGTAAACAAGGAATCATCGCCAAGTAAGTGTGTTTCCAGTGGGGTCCTGCAGGGATTGGTTCTTGGCCCTACTCTATTTAATATCTTTATCAATGACCGGGAAGAAAACAGAAAGTCATTCCTGATGCAGTTTGCAGGTGACACAAAAATAGGGGAGTGATAAATAATGAAGAGGTCTGGTCACTGATACAGAGCAATCTGGATCGCTAGATAAGCTGGGTGCAAACAAACAAACAATGTTAGGTTTCAGTGTAGTAGCCGTGTTAGTCTGTGTCAGCAAAACGAAAATAAGAAAGAAAAACTTGTAGCACCTTAGAGACTAACAAATTTATTTCAGCATAAGCTTTCATGGGTTAGAACCCACTGCATCCGATGAAGTGGGTTCTAACCCACGAAAGCTTATGCTGAAATAAATTTGTTAAACAAACAATGTGTGTTTGAATACGGTTAAACGTAAACATATACAACTAGGAGCAAAGAATACGGTCATACTCACAGCATGGGGGACTCTCTCCTGAGAAGAAGGGACACTGAAAAAGATTTGGGGTTATGTTGGATAATCAGCTGAACATGAATTCCCAGTGGGAGGCTGTGGCATTTCAGGTATTAGGACATTTGCTTCCCCAATATTCTCCTGCTTTTTAAGTTGTTATCACAGGTGTGACCTGATGGACCACTAGCTGCAAGTGAGAAATCAAGAGGGCTTGGGATCTAACTTGGTCATTTATAGTCCTCTGTGACATTTCCCTCCAAATTCCACAGCATCCCCAGACTTCTGCCATTGTCCTGGCATGGTGGAAACCAGGGAGGTCTTGCTTCTGGAGGCATGAGGGAGCTGTCCCGGTTCAGTACCTGCTCCTCTTGCTTCTGCTGTGACTCTGAGGCACTGTGTGTTGTTCAGAGTGAGCAGGGGGAGGTTTTGTGAGACCACGGGAATGTGATGTGTTTTTCATTGTCTCTCTAGGGGTGAGAATCGATGCTCTGCCTGACACTCTGGGGAGAAAGCCTCTAACGTTTACTCTTATATATTGAAGCAAACTTGAAAAACATGGTGGTTTTTTGTTTTTTGTTTTTTTTAAAGCCCTAGCCAACTGAATATGAGCAGAGGAGAATTTCAGACCTTTGTCTCGGACACCCATCTGTAGAGAAGACCTCTGGAATTTTAATTGTCCAAGAGCTCTAATAGGTGTAATAGCCTTGTGTGTTACATATGCATTAATTAAGTAACACTGCATTTAGCTCCAAATCATGCGGAAGGCGCGTGCTGTGTTTGCACAGACATAAATATCTTCTCAGTTAGAGTGCAGGCTAATAGCTTTGCTCTCTTTGCATTGCAGTATTTCCATTCTGCTGAAGACAGGAACCTCAGGAGAAGGGAGCGTGCATTCCAGTAATACTGAGTAAAGTGGGTGAGAGCCAGGCACCCCCACATGTGCTCTGCTCACATATGGGCAATTTGCTGAGTTTTCCTTTGATGTTTGTCTGCGTCAGCACAGGGCAAACATTCTGCAGTGATTCAGACGTTACCGATTATCCCATTGAACAAACAAACTGCCTGGCAACCTGTTTGGGGTTTCTCCATTACCCACATTTTTCAGCCCTGCTGTTTCGCTGCAAATTAAATCATTGCCACATTCCTTAAGCAGCAAATACAATGCTGTGTGATTGCAAGGGAAAAAGAAAGACAAAGGGATGCAGTATGGTGGCTATAATCTATTCTTATTTTGATCCACTGGATACTTCCAGACATTTAGATGAGAATATACCAAGAGGTTATCGATGAAATTCTCTTCTTCTTTTTTTCACCCCCAATATTGATGCTCATTCTGCTGCTTAACTGGAACCTGATTCCAAAAGAAAATAGGAAGTTGGGATAACACAGATTGGATTAGCTGGCCCAATGTTTGAGAGAGTGTTCACTTGAATCGGGCAACATTTTGTGGGTCTGACTTCAGTTTGCACAATTAAAGCTAGGCTGGAATACCAAGTGATTATTACCATGCAACATTGGTGAAGGTAAAAGACCTTCAGTATCCCTTTCCTGCAGCAGCCATTTCCTTTAATACTTAGCACTAATCTGCATATTTCTGTAATCTGCAGAGATCCCAGGAAGCAGGGCTCTTTCCCCTGAAGAAGTATTGTGGTATTTTTTAAAGGAAAACAAAGAGCAGGGGGAAGGTTCCATTTCTCCAAAGAGCTAACAGAAATTTCATGTGATTGAAAAACAATAAATAAAATAAACTATTTAATCCACATGTTAAAAGTCTTGGGGGGAAATCTGTACACAGGGCAAAGCAAGTGCAATCTAGGTGTGTAATTAAGTAATGATTTCTTGAGACCTTCCTTAAAACATGTCTGAATACAGTATGGAATGTGCATAAATAGCGTGTGCCGTTCACTTTTTCCTCGTGGCAAATACCTAGCATTTGCCTCTCACGCGGTCTGATGTTCAGATCCTCCCTGGCTGGAAGAGGAGGATTTGCCATATTACACTCTTCTTTCCCATTGTAATCAGCCTTAAATCTGAATAAAAGCAGAAATGGCTGACTAGTGCTCAGGGCTTCCCCCCCTCTCATGAAAGCAGCAGCAGCAGCATTGAGTCAGACTCAGAAAGACATGAGTGCAGCGCTCAGTTTGCATTAGTATTCATGGAGCATACGACTCCAGAGAGGATTAATAGACTCTGATGCCTAATATCCTGGAGAACAATTAATTTGCCCACAGTTTTGTCATGGTTGAAAGTCAAATGCTGGAACAGATCGATGCACTGAGCTGCAAGTTGAAGCACTACAACCTTCTGCTGGAGCTGAATTTTAATTTTCCCATCATCATTCCCCTGCCATTCCCAGCACACCCGTTTTCTAATAGATCTAAAAGCCTCTTACCTTCTTACATCACATGTTGGTCTTCATAACAAAAGTCTATGTTGATTGTTCAAATATTAGAGCTGTGTATTGCTCTCCATTATGGGATTAGACATGTACTAGGCCCCTTGTGTTTTGACCTTTTTCTCTCATTTCTGTTGAAATTGTACAGAAAATTCTGGCCTTTTGTAATTAAAACCAAAATATAATGGAGGAATAGACCATTTTCTAATTACTCTGTGTTTCTGTCTCCATCTAGCTAAATATTTGTGCAGAAATTATGTTAGGAGTTTATACAGTTTAAGAAGCCAGATCAATAGAGCTGCTAGGAATGAAGTTAAATTCTGCTCTTACTCCACATTTAGACGAGTGTAAACCTGCTGAAGTCAATAGGGGTACCCAGCATTTACACCAGTGCAATACTTGCCTCTGGAGTTTACACTCCTTTTCAACCAGATTGCCTGTCTGGGTTGCACAGTGCTATTAAATCAGGCACCTACTGGGGAAAGCTCATATCAATAAATGGTCTTCGGTGTTGTGGAAAATGTACTGCTCTTATTAAACCACAAAAAGCCAGCCATGGCTGGAAATTGAGATCTGCCTCTGCTAAACATGCAGCATCCAAATGTCCCATTGGACAAAACACTTGGTACCATCTTGTCTGGGGCACCATCTGCTTGTCGACACACTAGTAATGGGCGTATTAGGCAGGCCTGGATTGTCTGGGCATCTCTCTAAATGCTCATGAAATCTCATTTGAAGAAGTTTGTAGACACGCTCCCAAAAATTATGAATCTCAGAGAACTAGATGCAAATGTAACATGTGCCAAACATCTTGTGTTTACACGGGGGGGCAAGCGGACAGATGGGGTGGTGCTGGCTCTTTTCACCACTTGTGTTCCGTATAAGACATTCTTAAGACACCATCTTTATGAACCACCAGTGGTTCCTGCTAGCATTGAAATAATTAAGTCTTGTGGGGGTGAGCTTCGCTGAAAAGCCCTGCATTCAGGGTTCATAAATCAGCTAAAGAGTTTGCTTTGGACTGAAACTTCCATGTGCTATTTGGTCTCACAGCAGGAGGGAATATTTATACCAAATACTCCTACATGGCCAGTTGAAGTTAAAAGAAGGGCAGAGAAGAGGGCCTGTTTTTGATGCTGTTTTGTGGCTCACAACGGGCTTGGTGAGAGTACCGAGCGACTCGGGGCTGGAGGACACAAGACAACAGAGCCTGTGATGTCCAGCTCACTGGTTCAAACCCTGAAGGCAGTGGCAACCCAAAGCCATTACCATCTGATGACTGCTCAGTCACCAGTGTGAAATGGGTGGGTGGGTCTTAGTCCATTTCTGTACCACAAAAATCACCAGCCCAATTTTCATCCCTTGTTGGCAGGCTCAGCGGAGAGGCCAAGGAATAAAGGCATCTGGAGACTGTACTTAATTTTCTTGAAAATTCAGCCCAAATGGGAGTTATCCCCATAAATCTAACTCTCCCCCCTTGAGATAAGGGGTTAGATACCCTCAGAGGCATTGCACGGCCTGGGTACAGCAGGGTGATTCTCCCTGCTAACCCCTGGATGGTAGCATGTATTGGGACAAGGCATTCCCCTTAGTGGGTGCACTTTGCAGGTAGCCCCGATGTGTTCTTTTGTTGCATGAGTATTTTACTGGACGCTGCTGCTGTGATCCATGCCTTCTCCAGAAGCAGTTTAAGGGGTAAAGGCCACAGTTTCATGAATCTCTCCTAGCTTTTGTGTCACTCCCTTAACATTATTGGAGCCCTGGCTTTTGTGGTTTAATGACAGGCTGCTCCAAATGGTTGTAGCCGACAGATCAATACATCAGGAGCATTAGCATTGCTAATTCGAATGACTGATTTGAATTTAAGTGCAACTTTAATTTAATCATTTTCCAAATGAATCCGTGTGTGAGGGCCCCTGCACCGTCTCGCTTCCACTCAAGAGAGCAGCTCCAAAGCGCTGTGGGGCTCACAAAACTCTGACATCCACATTTCCCTTCAGCGGTGAGGTAAGGCTTCTGAGCTGCTGGATAATGACAAAGGTGGTGGGTTCAGCAGGTTTTCCTGTTAGTGCAGCAATCCCAAATCAAGCCATGAAGAGCTGGGACTTGTAGCTGCACGGCAGAAGTGAGTCCGAAGTCAGGATCCAGGAGTCTTGTTTAACCAACACAGTTTAAAATGCTAGTTGGAAACGACTAGGGGAGCTGGTGACAAAATGTCCCGATTGTCCTAAATTCCCCATTTCCTGCAACCTTCCTGTTGCAGGCAGGACTTGCCAGCAGAGCCGTTCTGTGAGGTGAGCGCAGCCCCATTTGTCTGAGATGCGGCTAGAGTAACAGGCCGCCGGTTTTTTTGGAGCTGTGTACATAGAATTTACAAACGTGTTAAACCGCTGATCTCTTAGAAGCTACTGTTAATCTCCAAGCATAAGGCACGTCCGGCTGGTGCTCAGAGGCTACAGACATGGGGGTGCGACAGAAATGTCAGACAGACACTGTAGTAGCCAGAAAGGAGCGTACCCCCTTTACACTTCTCTAAGCCCTCTGCCGACTAACGTTCACGCAGGAGACGTGTCCCAGATAATGAGGCTTCTGGTGAGGCTCTCGTTTTATCACATATATGCCCAATATGCCCTGCTTCCATTTCATTTCATTCACTAAAATATCAGTCATGTGAGACACAACCAGGAACCAAATGTGCATTGTAACTAACCACTGGAACTCGCTTCCAGAAGATATGATAGAGACCAAGAGCGCAGAAGGATTCCAAAGAGGATCAGACATTGATGTGGATAATGAGAGTATTTTATAAAGATTACAGACCCCTGATATTTCAGGGAATGAGCCAACCCCTCATTGATGGGGAATAGGAAAGAACGTCCCCCTTGGGAAACATATTCGATCCCAGGGCTTCTTGTGCCTTTTTCTGAAGCCCCTGGCTCCAGCAGGATACTGGGCTAGATGGAGCACTGGTTTGACCCATTCTGGCAATGCCTGGGTTCCTGTTCTTGCTCTGCACTACTGAGGATAAACAGCATCGATCCAATATTTTTCCTGATCTCCTCCACGGTATGTCTCATACCCCAATGCAGGTCAAGCAAGTCAAAGGCAGTTACTGACCTTTTGCCACCTTCAGAACCACAATGCATCCATGCTGTCTAACTGCCCTGGTGACTGAATGTCTCATTTGCAATCTGAACCAAAGAATGGGGGAACATGTGGGACAAAGTCATGTCATTCCAACCTCTGGAACTCACGGCTGCGTTTTACCACTGAGGCAAATCCATCTGCAAGATTAAGAAATGATTCAGTATTTGAGAATGGGAATAATTTGCAGTGATGCACACTGGGTTAAAAGATTATCAGGGCTGTTGCTGATCCCCATACTTCCGGCCAGAGCAAATGGATCTCCAGTGGCATTTAGAAAGCAATCCACCAGCACAGAACAGGTTAGATGAGATAAGAATTGGGCCCAGGGACTCCAGGCTTCTCCTGCTCTGATGAAATCATTCGGCACGCCGGCAAAACCACATTGCCTCATCCAATCCCACAAGCAATGAAGGATGGACAGACTGCAATACAAAGGAGTGTTCCGTTCAAAGCTGTGGCAGGTTAAGTGCCATTTAAGGAATAACTCTTGCTGACCCAAGAATTCTCTCGCCCACTATCAGTAAGTTATCCTTAGAGTTGTGCTTCCAATATTATGGCATTTGCAGAGCTTCTGATACTGAAATCTATTCAAAGGCCCACCTCAAAGGCTTATTTTAAAAGGTGCTTTTGAATCAACAGCAAATATGTTCACAGTCCCTACCAGTGTTTCCCCAGCACAACTGCAGGAATCAAACCATGGCATGGCAGTAGGGAATGTTCCTCCCAACAACCGCTCTGTGCAGCAGCGTGACAGTGAAACAATTCCACAGACAGGAAGCAAAACAGCCCTTTCCCGGTTGGACACCGTGGTATGGTTATTCAGCAGGTGGAAGAGCGCTTACCCCTAACTTTGTGAAGTATTTCGTAAAGCCTCTCAGGCCATAATGCTTCGGCAGTTCAGACCATTCCTGGGCCCTGGCTGGTCAGCACTCAGCAGACACTGACAGCTGTATGCAGATTTCCACAGTCCTCAAGACAGATGCTTGGAAGCCAACAGTAAAACAGAGGCCTCTTTCCCTCACTGGGCCAGCAGGAACCTGCAAGCAGCGCCCGCTCTGCATCCCAGCAGGAGAGATGGGGAACGGGGTTCCCCAAGAGCGTAGCAGACACCAAGCCTCTTGTGGGGACTCACCCCTTTCTGGAGTTACGGTGTGCGCCCGAGGGGCACAGTGGGCCTCCTTCACCTCTCATTTGCAACCAGTGTAATTCCATTGACCTCAGCAGAGTTATTCCTGATTTACACCAGTGTCTGTGAGCACAGAATCAGCCCCACTGTGCATGTGTTCTGGGAGGTAAGTGACTGGCCATAGCATGGGGCGTAGTGAGCTTGCTTTCCAGGCCGTAAAAAAGACGACGTTATTCTCTGATCTATTTCAATGGCCGCTGCGTCAGCCCGAATGCCCACACTGACTGCAATCCCGCTAGCAATCTGAACATGACCCAGGGAACCCACTTGGGTGCTGCTCAGGAGAGTCTTTGATAGAGCAGCAGCAGTGACAGGAAAGAAGGGAACTTTGCAAACAGACCCGTGAAAGGGAAGTCATTTTATCCAGCCTGCCTGCAGGAAACATGAATCCATCTTCCAGCGCGATTACATGCAGAGCTGTGCATGGGCATAATTATTAGTGGAATGATGGCAACAGTAATAGAGCTCATCAGTCAGAAAGCTGCATAATTTCTAAACTGTCTCTTATGCTGTACCACCTGGATTTAAATTAAGGTAATATTTATGGACAAGATGGATGCATCCGCTCACTGAACATGCACATATTAATGTATCCAAGACAAGAGTCCCAACTGCCATCAAACGTGCCTATTGCTCCTCAGTGTTTCGACTGCCATGTTCCTCTGCCCTGCATCAGAATTCATCACTCCAGATGGCTTCCGTTCCAACCCTGTTTGGTGTTCGCCGGCTGGACTGGGTAAAGCTGGAGACATTTCATGTATGTTTCTCAGAATGAGAAACGATTGTGTGACAGTCACTCCCGAGGCTGACAAAGGTCTCACTCACGCAAGCCTCCACCACTGTGATCCTGAGACCTGAAACGCATTTCCCACCAAACCCCTGAGTGTCCGTAGCTGGGCCTCCCTGCTCCTTCACACACACACAAGTGGGCTCTTACTTAGGTTGTCTTAAATTACAAAGCAAAGGTGGGAGCCTCTGCTAATGGAGACAAGACGTGTCTGCTCCAATGGAGAGACTCCCACTGATGCAAAGGGGCTCTGGAGCAGAGCCTAATTTGGTAGGGCAGAACGCTTCAGGAAGGAGAGAGTGTGAAATCAAACCAGGCAATAGTTTGTGCATCAGAACCAGCAGGATGCTGCCCCAGGAGAGGCTTGGGTAATGCCACAATCATGAGTATATTCCATAGCCCATCATTTGCGGTAGACAGAGGACAAGCCCACACACATGCCCAGCACAGTCACCATGACAGTGTTTTATATAGTCCTTTTTTTTGACGTTGGAAAAGTCCAAGGGGGTGAGGTGAGACCTGGCCAGGCCACAGGACTCCACCGGCCCAAATGGCAGGGCTACCTTCAAGAGCATTGTGTTCGGACACCGATGCCCGTAAAAGTGAGGTTATTCATTCTGAGCTGTGTCCTTCCATAGGGACAGACACACAGGGACAGGGGGGGATTCTGAGGTACAATTAAGAGCTCCTGAGTTTTTCAAAGTAATAACAAATAAAGTTGTGAAAGACGGGAGTGTTGTATCTTGTAAAGCTTAAAGATGGGCCAAGCCAATGCCCCTGAACTTTGCAACCCAAACTTGGACTGGGTCTGGGATTGCAGTTTGAGCCTTCTCCAGTAAAAAAGGGCTCCATACTTTTCATCCTGTTGTCTGCTTACACACGGCTTTGTCCTACCACCTTCCTCATGGTTCCCAGTCATCCATGTTCACCAAGACAGTTACCGTGGTGTGAGTGGGCACCAGACATCTCCAGCTGGGGACTCCATTGTCGCTCACCCTAAGCCTGGCCTGTATGTGTTGGACTTCTTTATGGCTTTCTGTAGGATCAGCTGCTTAAACTTTAGGAGAAGGCAGCAACCATCTTAGATCCATCCCTCAGTAGGACAAAGAAAGTTTGTGGCTGACCGGCAGCCGGTGCATTCTGTTATTTAAATGTGAGTCTGTTTTAAGTTCCGAACTTAGCAAGATTCCCTTGTCCATGCTAGCACTGGTGTCCAACATGAACCCTGTCAGAACTCTGACCCCAAACAAAACAGGAAATTCTGGTAGTTGTAGCTAAGATGCGGGGAGTGAAATCAGCACGACACAGATCATCTGTAATCATGAAAAAGACTCGGGATTTGCCACAAAGGTCAGCTCTAGAGCCAAGTGCCAAACATCTTACTCAAAATAGCACTGATTAGATCTATACATCAGTGGCTGTCATTACCCTGGTGTGGTGATGCACATCTGTACGTTGGGATGAGCTCTGGCAACTAGAGTGGAAAATACTTTGAAAAAAGAAATCCTGTTTAAAACCCCCGAAGTTCTTGTGGTATTTCGGAAGAATATTGTAAGCCAGAGGGTTCTTTTGGAAACAGTGTCGCAGAAATGCTGTTCTCAGGTGTTTCTGTTTATGAAGGAATGGAGAATTCTCCATCCTAGGAAGCTTATTTCCAAAAGGAAGTGTTCCTGGTATTAAGGACTTCAAAGTGGAATCCTCCTGAGTGACAAGCTGTTTACAAGAGGCCCTGTCCAAGCATTATCACATCTCTCCAGCAATGGGAAGAGATTTACAGGGAGAATCCTACGGGGTCCTCAGGGTTCTTCAGAGAAGGCCCTTTCTGCCAGCAGTGTACGCTCTCTAGTGGGATGCACATGCTCTTCCTAGAGGCATGAAATCCCTGAAGAGGGCAAGCTCTCCACCGCCCGTCCCAAGTGGCAGGTGGCGGAAATGCCAAGAGAAACATGGGAAGGCTAAATGAGCAGACAGGAGAATGCTTCCAGAGCACTAAGAAGCCAGTGTGGGATGGATGGAAGTAAAACAACTGACGGCAGCAATGGAAAACTGAAAGGGCTTAACAGAGAAAAAGGGAATTGGATCTGCTGAGTGCTACAAAAGCCTTCTGTGTGTCGTCGTCCCCCGCCAACACACACACACACACCCCGTGTTCCTGTATCGAGAGCTGACTGTACGGGTTCGAGGAGTTCACAATTCACCTACTTTGACTGTGGAGCTGCCCCAGCCCCTGCAGACCTGCCGGATGAAGAGTGAGCAACGGAGGCAGCCACAATTGCGTGTGGGGAGAAATGCAATAAAATGCAGGGGGGCACAGCGCTGCAAAGGGCTAAGAGGTGAGGCGAACAGGCCTGAATCCCGTGGGCTGGTGAAGCGGGAGCCAGTGGAGGGACTCAGAGAGGCTGGGGGCTGCGTGGGCAGAACAGTGGGCCAGGAAGCTGATGGTGGCATCAGAGTTTTGTGCAGCCCCCTCCTGATGCGAGCTGCAGCGTGCTGTCCACAGAGAGCAAATGCCCAGAGAAACAATAGCCCCCTCCCGGCCAGGCTCTGGACATGAGCCTCTACTTCCCCTGCCTCTTGGCTCGCTGATGGGGCCCTAGCCGGCTCTCTCTGAGCAGGCGAGGTGTTTGGGTTGGAACAGATACACGGGGGGCCAGCAGCTGCGGCTCCTTTTGTTCCCTTTGGCTCGACAAAGGCTCTCAGCCTTTTCCCAGCCCCCTTGTTGGTGCAGGAGGAGGAGGAAGCGAGCTGCTGGTTTTGTGGTTATTGTTCAATAGTATCCTTGATCTTCTCAGCTCTGAGACCATGCTGTTCTTCGGGAGGCTGACAAACAGTTCCCAGAGACACTGGCACGGAGCAGCAGCAGAGGTGCCAGTCTCAGCATCTCTGTGTCTTTAAAAGTGTTTCCCTTTTCGTGCCATTGTGGTGAAATGTCACTGGAGTGAAGCGTGTTCAGCAGACAGTGCTGCAGTCAGCAAGCCCTGGTAATAGGTGGTGGCAGGGATGCAAATGTTACTCCCCTAGGAAGCACGGCTAGTAAGTCTGGAGACTTTCTAGAGGTAAGAAGGAGCCTGCTGCTGCTGCTGCTGCTGCTGCTGCCGCTGCTGTAAGAAAATCTCTCTCAGACAGCTCTGCTCTCTGTTTGATCTGCCCCTACCCAGAGCAGAGCAAAGAGACCTGAAGGGCTGCCGTCTGAATTTTAAAAAGAAGAAAAGCTGCAGAAGTTTTATGTCTGTTTCAACATGGTCATTTCTTATCAGCAGAGCTGAGCAAATAATTTGCCATGAATATTTAATCCTCTTTTTCTGCCTGTGGAATATCCATGAGCAGATCACGACTTCCTCAGATTTATTCTTTATTCAGAAACATTTATCCCATTTCTGTGAATTTATTTTAACTCTGGGAATTGGTTGCCAAAAGTTCTCTGCAAGGATGCACTATTCAGGCTTTTTCAAGTCACCTGGTGTTGCTCCTGCTCCCTGATTGGATAAGAGCACACGCACTTGTGCAGGCAAGTTTAAAATTTGGTTTCTGTAAATACGCTCACATTTGACTTTGAAATTCACTTTCTGCCCACGCTGGTGCCAGTTGCACAGGGATGCTTGCAGAAAGCAAACATAAGATGGATGAGAGCAGCTCAAAAGCAAAGTCAGTTAAAAACTTCAGAAAATATTTGTGGAAAACTGTTTCTCAGTAAATAAAGATGAGTGAATACTACAATGTGTATTCATTTTGTACAAGAAGTATACAAGAGTTTAGCATACTATTGAAATGAATATACATGACACAACACACACACGTTTATACAAACACACACAGCAGTTGCCATTAAAATAATAATAATCATGTTTTACCCTCTATATTAATAAGAGAAAACAACGCTGGTATCTTTGGGAAATGTTTGTTTTATGATGGTGACTAGTGTGTGTGTGTGTGTGTGTGTGTGTGTGTGTGTGTTCATACTTAGGAGTCCTAAAAATACATACTCATTTAATGTCACTGTGATGAGTAAATTGTAGAGACTGAATTGTTGAGATGTAAATAACCCCTTGTGCAGTATCCACGTGAGCTTTTTACTACTCTGCTGCATGTAAATGGCCTGGTGACTGAGACTGCTTCCTCCTGTGGGGGACAGATAATAAACAGACTCTTTTATGGCACCTTTCCTCTGTTGTTCCACAAGAAAATGAAAGTCAACGTGTTCCAATTTCTGCTGAATTCACTCTTTAGCTTTGTTCAGTGCCTGGGAAATCGAAGATCAGTCCATTATTTCCCTTTATGACTAAGGACTTGGGCCCCTGCACAGATGTTGAGGCCACTTAAAAGTTAATGACTTTGTACGCTAAACCTTCTGGCTATATTTATTCCATGCATTTAAAAGGCTAAAAATAGGGTAAACAAATGCACAGCATAAGCAAGAGAGTCACACAGAACTGTAGAAAAGAGAAAAGTTTTTCCCAATAATGCTTGTTAACCGAAGCGGGGGGGGAAAGGGGGGCCACCTTCCTTCCTTTGACATATTCACTGTACGGCCCCTGGTGGGTTAATGGCAAGGGCCCCTACCATCGTCAGAGTGTGGCCTTAGACTTGGGAAGATCTGACTGCCATCTGACGAGGCTGGCTAAGAGAAGAGCTGTTCTCCACATCCCGTATGACATTCAGCCTCATTCATGGTCTAATTCTTCCCCCTTCCCCCCGTAAATTATATACTCTCCGTGTCCTGGCTGGTGCATAAAAGATCCATGACCGGGGAGCTGTACAATCCATTTGTTCCATGAGCAGGTGCAAAACATAATGTCCCTGATTTTCAAGTTCTGATTAAACTGTCATAGATACGGAGCAACCTCAATAACTCCTCGCATCTGAGAGGGACGCTTATTCCAGCACCGCACCCTCTGATGCCATAGATAAGGGTCTCGCGGCACTTCAATTACCATCCCCTATTGTCAGGGTTTGTTTATTTACATCGGATGAAGTTGGTTCCCTGGAAAGCGTGGGAGGAGAGCAGTGGTTGAAGCTGGGCAGAACGAAGGCAGATGTTGTGTAAGCATCTCCCATGCCGTCCTGCCAGCGTTCCTCCATCCTGACCTGCATCTCCCGCAGCTACTTCAGACATGGACCTTCCCCCTGCAGCCGTCCCTATTGTTCCAGCCCTGGAAAGCCAACCAGCTCCGTCAGTGTCTCTGAGTCCTACAGCCCAGCTGCCTCATTCCCCCGCTATATCCACTGTCGCGTGTGAAACTGACGTCCATCTCCCAGCTGCCTCTTTGCACCCCGAACTTGCTGCACCTTCGCCATGTCATCGACCCAGCCCCAGGGACTCTCCACAAGCCAGCAGGTCCTGCACCAGCTGCCAGGCTCCCCATCACTCGCTTTCCTCTTTTTGCAAAATCCACTTTGCTGTCTAATGTCACTCAGGAGCTCAGGGGATGTCTACACAGCAAAGAAAAACCTGCAGCTGGCCCATGCCAGCCGACTCGGACTGCAAACTGTCTCATGGCTGTGCAGACAACTGGTCCCTGGCCAGTCGCAGGGTTGTTGTTTTTTTGCTGTGTAGACACGCTTAGAAACACACAGACAACTTTCCCTGTGCATTAGGAGTCAGGTCCATCCCACAATGCAAAAGGAAACATAAGACAGCTACAGGGGAGGTTGTGAACTACTAGGGACCTGGATTATTGCATTAAATCAGTGTTCATCAGAGCAACCAATGAAGTGGCCCGTGATGGAGAGATGTTTTCCAGAAGAGGAAGCCAACAGGCTAGGAGCTCCCCTCTAGGAATGGGTATCAGAAACCACATTTGTGTTTTGAAACGAGAACCCATAGGATGGAAATTAACCAGAAACTGCTCATCTCTATGACCCCAGCCTGCCCATCCCACACAAAGCTCCATCCCACCCCATCACCCCCACTAGGATATGGGCACAGAGGGGCTGGGGCCATTACCTGGGAAAGGAGGGGCCAAGGGTTAGCAGAATAAGCAGAGAAGCACCCCGTAGACTAGGGATCATCACGTTACCCCCATGCTCTGTGTGTCAGTCTGACTCACGGGTGGGAAGTCCTCACCTGCCTGGGCTTGCAGAAAGCTTTATCAACAGCTCTGCAGACAGCGAGCAAACTGAGCACCAGTGGGCCTGTCTGGGGAAGGGAGAACTGGCTCCCAAAGCAACGAGGGAGAGCCATCTTCCAACAGGTCAGCTGAAGGTGGAGTTCCAGGCGGGGCAGGGTTGGGTCCAGTCTCTTTTAGCTGGGTGTTAAAATACGCACTCGCACAGACGTTATGGTGTCACTGTTCTGTGTCTGAGACAAATGGACCTTTGATGGTGGAGCTCTGAATGGGTTAGTCAAAATACTCAGCCAGGCAAGCAGGTGATTGCTGCATCTGCACAGAGAGACTGGGAAAAGCAGGGACTGGAGGAGCAGACAAACACTCACTCAGCTTCCAGTGTGAGAGAAGGCCCCCAGTGCGGTGAAAAGCACAAGGCTAAGGTATTGTGGAGTGGGCGCTGCCATCTGGGTTTGCATCTGTGAGCTGCTGGCAAAGCACATACGGAGGATCCTTTTCTCGGCAGCATTCTTGGCCATGGAGCTACGGAACGATGGAACAAATGGGAAAAAAGCCTTGAGATCAGCTGGTCGCTCTGTCGGCCCATTTAGTCTCAACCCCCTAGAAACCGCCAGACACTGACCAAAATCCAGAGAGCTCCAATTTAGACATTTCTGGGGTTTTCCTGTAGATCTGGATTGAACTGCCATAGAAACTGGCACACTCAGGGGTAGGGGTACGTGTGCCATTAGCCCACCTTGTGTTTGTTCCTGGACAGTGCATGGCTGGGAAGGTACAGACCGCACAGAGCCATGGTGTGCAATGGAATGCCCCACTTACTGTCACCACATTGGCACTGAGAGATGCAGCCTCCCTCTGCTTCTTGAGGATTCTCTCGTGTCCTTGTCGGGTTTGTCTCCATGACCCTGTGGAGGCTGCTCAGCCTATCAAGTAACAAAGACCATTCAAACTAGCAGCAGCCTGAGTGACAACCTGCAAGTACGGTGGAACTTCAGCACCAATGACCAGGAGCTGCTTGGTTCAGCAGTGTGAGGAATAGGCGCTTCACTAACCCAGACCTGCTGCCTCTGTTTTTCCTTGCAGGCTACCAGTTTGGGGCCTTTTCCCCAGGGCTAGCTGGAAACGCAAGCAATCTGCCAGTGTTCTGGGCTCCAGGCTCAGTCTGGGGAGATCATGTAGAATCCAAGTGATTCGTGTGTGCTCAGAAAATAGCGACGGCACTAAAAGTCTGAGTTGTCTTCTGTGTCCGTGGTTTCTAAACAAATATTTCTCTTTCGTTAACATCCATATTGCTCAGAGCCCTCTTTCTCATAACCTGTTCACGTGTGCTAGGGGAACTTTTGGGGGCCGTGGATTTTCCCGGCTCTTCCCTGACATCAGAGAGCAAACACTTTTGGAGGGAAAAAAGAGATAAGGAATGCATTCGTTTTCATCCCTGACTTTCTGGCATGGGATCTTGAGATGTCTTTACCAGAACACGCAGCTATTGCAAATACTTGACTTTCTGCATTTCCTTTCAATGTTTGGGGGCTGATTAAGAGATAACGAGCTAGGGATGGGACTCCCCCACTGACTACTTGGGACATGACACTGTGAAGGATGTAGGAACAATACTGGAAGTATGACATGGAAGTGATTGGATTCATATACAATATACGGCACCTATCTAGCGCTCTGAGCCTCCACAAATGCATGCAATTATCTCCCCATTGCAGGGGTTTCTTTAAAATGGGAAGACACATGTTTCTGATTGTCTGTGCCTGAATTTATGCAAATAAATGAACATTTATGCTAATTTGCAATCTCCTGCCTTTTTGTCAGTGGAATTTGGCAGGCATGCTAACCCGAGCAGCAGGGAGGAATTGTCTTACTAAACTCTAGCATTGCCTCCTGGATCTTCCATGGAGGTGTGCGGATCTATTTTGCCCCCAATCCAGTGCTGTGGTTCAATCCACAGTTTAGCCTAGAGATTGCACTAGGGCACAACCCTGCCTGGGCGGGGAGATGGGCTGGGTGACCTAAGAGGTTGTTCCTCTTTTACAGCCCATGGTGCCAACGATGGCTCAGGAACGAAAGGGTCCATGAGAGGTAAAAGCCATCATACAAAGAGAGATCTCAGGGTGAAAGGTGGCATCCCAACAGACCTGAGTTTGCAATATAGTATGGTACCAAAAGAGACCAGTGCCGTTTTGGGTGGCATATACAGGGGCCTCCCCTCTCAGAGACAGCAGGGGACAGTTCCTCTTTCCATGGATTTGGTTGACTGCCAAGTACCTTTAGCTCAGCTAAGTAAACACGGAGTCCCTGCGTCCGTCCGGTATTTGCAGAATACAGACCACACTGCGTGTTGTGGGACATTGGGCTTAAATAGCAGTGATGGATGAAATAAGAGAAAGTTTAGACTGAATTTCCAAAAAAATCATCTTGCCAGTGAGGCCTGTTAGACAGCTGAATGGTTTCCCTGGGGTAGGGGGAGCCTCACTGTCTGTGCACCTGACACTTGGGTTGGACCAGACACTCGAAAACACCCAGGGCTTAAATTCTCAGCAAGTATTTCCCGAAGCCCCGGGGCTCAGGGCTTCTGCCCGGCAGGAGGCGCCAAGGGTCAGGGCTTCTGCCCCATGGCAGGTGCCGGGCTCATGGTTTCTGCCCCGGGGAGATGCCGGGCTCAGGGTTTTAGCCCTGCGGAAGGCTCCAGAGCCCCTGTGGGAAATATTTACCGGTGCTCTACTCCGGAGAGTTCCGGCTGAATTTAAGCCCTGAAAACACCATAGGAAACACTCCTGCCCTGGGCTGGGGATGGAGTCAGTTGCCAGCTGTAACAGAGAGGTCCTTTGGTGTCTTCCACCCTGAGGACTCAGGGGCTGACTCTCATCCTTTCCTCTAGTGGCCTCACACCTGCTCTCTTAGCAGAGTCACTTGGCCAAGGTGATAAGCCATGCCACAGTGGCATTCTTTTGACATAACTAGACATTTTCAATCACATTCAGCTGTGGCATCTTCCCTACCGTGAACCGGCCCAGTGGCCACACTCCTGACCGAATTATCCACCCCAGCACATGAGGTTCAGAAATACAGAGACGCTGCCAGCAGGAGGCGCCCACAGGCCCCGCAGCGGCACCACAGTCTCCCTCCAGACGATGGGGAGGGGGGAGGGAGGCTTGTAGACAGTGGAACTTTTTTTCTTCTTTTAAATAAGATAAATTATTTATTCATGCACAAAACACAGGTTATTGTTTGCTAAACAAATCTGTGCGCCCGTCTGTGCGCCTGACTCTGTATGTGCCAAGTGCACTGTTTCAAAACAAATTACCTCACAGCCATTTCAGCACGCTTTCCCCCCTTTCCCATCTCTGCTTCTGGCCCTCTTGAGGACAACAGTCTCCTCCCCAATGGGCTGTGTGTGGGAGCAACGGGGGAAGGGCAGGGTGGAGATGGATGGACCCTGACCCCAGACCTGGACCCAAGGATGGAGCAGCCGCTCTGAGTTTTCCCCCAAAGCCACTGCGGCAGCTGCAGACTCCAGACCTCAGTAGCAGCTGTGGCCCAGCTTAGCCTAGATTTTTGGCAAGGGAATCCATTAGTACAAGGACCCATTAGCCATTTGCTTACCCTATTGGGCCCATCCAAATCTCTGTATGCCACCTCTCCTCCTGTCTGGCAGAGCCAGAGTGGCTTTCCTGGCCTGGCATGCCCACACAAGGGGAAGGACAGGAAAACCCCCGCAGAGAATTTTATATTTTTCAACTTTTGGTGATTCAGTTCATGAGGTAATTTTAGAAACAAATTCTGGGGTTGCGGCATTGGGAGCCTCTGTATCTCTGAAGAAGCTCAGGCAGCAAACGAAAGCCTTGCTGGGTTCTGTTATCACAACGCCACACCGTTAAATGTCCTAAGCAATCTTTTTTTTAAGGAAAACAAGTCTTTAGAAACAGAGGTGACCCCCGAAGTGATAAGTGAAGAGGTTCACCTGAAAGTCTGTTATCAGCCATTTGTGCCTGGCTCTGCCTCAGATTTCTCATTTCGATGTGACGGCAGCTGAAAATTGGATAGATACTGACTTCACCTCAGACAAGACTTTCTCTTTTTGTCTTCAAGGGCAACTTGAGTGCTTTCGCCTCTGAGGTTACAGAGAATCATCAGAGGCTGAAAAAAAGGATTTGGGAGGAAAAAAATCCCAATCACTGTTGTTGTGTTTTGTAGCTTAATTATCGAAATATGCAACCCAAGAGTGAGGAAGTCTGGAAATGCAAGGACTGCACAAGTGTCGGGTGGTTTCATTAAAAATGCACAGCAATGCAAGGGTTCCTTGATAAGAATGTGCAGAAATTAATTTGCAGTCATGTGAATGGAGCAATTCAAGCTGAAGTTCCATCACGCAGTCCACTTAAAACTGCCCCCCGTGCACAGCACCTGCCTGCATGACATGCATGCTGCAGACGCCAAGGATATGTTGATGCTGAACGTTTGGTTTTGAACATGTTTTGTGCTCGTGCAAAGTGCAGTCTGACAGACCCGTCATTCACTTCCCAGTCCTCCCTACACAAAGAGCAGCAAAGACATGGCACCGGGTTTTCCCCTTATTGCACCCTCCTTTCACACAGAGAAGGGAGTTCAGTCCCCAGGGCCCATTCTGTACCAGCCTTTTCTACTGAGGCTGCTAACAAAGTGCCGGCTGAGATGGTAATGTGTGTGGTTCAGACACCTGCTCTGAGTAGCTGGACGGGGACCCATCGCATTACACACAAGCTGCCAAGAAGCCAGCAGATAATGATTTGTGGTCACTGCTTGGCCTGCGCTGGGTTTGAACTGAATGCTTTGAGCCCAGACGGTCTCCTGTTGCAGAAGGGAAGTGTCGAAGGGGCACATGCAATCAAAGGAAAGCAAGAACACTATCTGGCGGTGGAACATGTTGTCAGCTCTGCAGGAAAATCAGGGTGTAGGAAAGCACATGGGCTGGGGCTTTGAATCTCCATTGTCAAGGGAGCTGAAACCTATGGCTCCTGTGTTGGGGACACTGTACCACCTGCCGTGAGCCTACAGGTGCAGTATAGGTGAGTTTGCAAGAGAAGAGGAGCGGGCAGAGGACACGGGGATAAAATCCACCAAAGGCAAGAAGAGAACCAGAGCAGGTCCCAGAAGCCAGAGAGGAGAGGATGGCAAGGAGGAGAGGTGATTCCCAGTGTAAATGGCCACACAGTGACCAAGGAGAAAGAGATGGTAACAAGGCCCTTCCCCTCTCCCTTGCTGAGAAGTGGGTCTTGGAGGAGTGAAGAGGGAGCTGGAGGAGAGGAAGCAAAGCCAATGGGTGCAAATGCTGGATCGGGGCCTAAGGCAGAAAGCAAAGGAGCAGAAAGGCTGAGTCGGGATTATCGATGCCACAGACATGCTTCTGCAGCAATGATGTTTAGTTTCATAGAGGCAAAGCAGGAGGTAAATACGTTCTGGCTGACGGGTCTTCTCTGTCAACCTCCTCTCCCTTTCCAAAGAGAATGCAAGTGAATGGACAAAGGGGAACATCCCCTAATGATCAATATGGACAAAGAACTCTAAGCAGGCCCTTGTGATTCCTCCAGTGTACGCGCTGAACTGCTCTCCGTGAAGGAGGGCAGTTTAGATTCTATATTAATTATCAATGTGTCACAAAGCAGGTTGTGTCAGACAGAGGAGAGATTTCCCAGTGCACAATGCCAGAATAATCTGCATCACATTCTATGCTCCCATCGTCTTTGCTAACAATACATGACGCTTTTATCCATTAATCCAAAAAAAAAAAAATCCTGGTAAGGCTCTCCCACAGCCCTCTGCCAGCGACTGCCCTGGCGTGTCAGCATTAAACACGAAGGCTGCAAGCAAAAGGGTTGTAAACGGAGCAGGGACTCCAAACAGACCATTGCACAGAATGCAGCTGGTCTAATAGGAACATGCCTTTTCTTGTCTTTTCCTTCTTGCCCAGGTTCAAGCAGCCTTGCACAGCAATGAGGGTCCTTGACCATCCTTGTGTTGGAATTAAAACCCATTGGCACCTGCTTAGTCCGAAGAGTGTGAGGCATATCAGGCCCATATGGACACCTCGGGCTGACCCTATGTCAGTCATCATAGTCACACCTAGTGTGCACTGGCAAATGAGGCATCAGTTAGGGATCATTGAAAATGTTCCGTCAAACTTCTTGAGGGGTGGAAAAGTGGGTTTTCATCTAAACTAACATTTTCATGGAAAGTGGCTGCATTCCTCAATAATTTCAGAAAACCAATACAGTTTTGGGTTTTGAGTTTTGAATTTTTTGATGAACAGTCAAACTTTTCCACTGAAGATTTCACCACAAGATGAACGTGTTGTTTTCAGACATTTTCTGCAGGGAAAAACATCCCATCACCCAGCCAGTGCTGTCCTGTTGAAAGAGCATCACGCAAGGCTCAGACCTGTCCTGGGGGTGGAGGGAGATGAGCAAACGTGGAGATGAAGCTGAGGAATCTAAGGCCACTCCCATGTCGGGAGTCGGGATGTATCACCCAACTACCCAAATGCTCTCTAGTGGGCATTGCCTCATGTCGCTGGTGTTTATCATTGAACTACTGTCGCACCTAGGGCTCCTGTCAGGGAGCAGGGAGGGCCTGGCTGCGCTTGGTGCTGTACACACACCAAAAGAGCCTCCTTCCTCCCCCCGGCTGCAGCCCTGGGGCTGGCACAGGGAGAAAGCCTTGTGTGCAAGTGATAAACTCTGCGCGAGATCTGCATGTGTTACGCCAGGTACAAAGAGCTGAGCGGGAGGGGGTCAGAAACGCGCTGCTGCAAGGTGACTCCTGACCCATACACAGACAGAGGCATGAGGAGATTTCATAGCTAAGTGCTTCATTTGCCTGCTAAGGATCACATTCAGCCAAGCCCATTCCCTGCCCTCCCCGCTCTGTCTACACCAGGGATCTCAAACTCAAATCACCACGAGGGCCACGTGAGAACTAGTAAATTGGCCCGAGGGCAGCATCACTGAAACCTTTTCATGCAATGACACAAAAGTATAGTAAAAAATGAAGACCAATATAGTATTCTATTAAAAGTCAATGTATTCACTTTTTAAAAATTGTAATGCAAAGAGGAGTTTTAATAAAATATAAACACTCAGTAATGTTTGGAGCTTGGCTGCCAGTGGAGTCGGCGCTATGGCGGGCCGCAGGAAATAACTCCTCGGGCCGCGTGTTTGAGACCCCTGGTCTACACCCTGCACCCTTCAGAGTAAGGGACTTGAGACCTACCCTCAGCTACAGGACAGCGCCCGCTACCTAATCTTAGTAACGCCCAGGGGAAGCCTCTGCTACCTGTGTGATGGTGTGCCCGCCCGTTGGGCCTGCTGTTCCAGCCACTCGCAGGAAACTTGAGGCTTCTGTAGGGAGTTCTCTTCGTTTTGATTTTCTCAAATTATTCCAAACAGGAACATTCCCAGGAGACAAGACAAAATATTTCCCTTTAAACCCTGTTTACTTTTCCCATTTCAGTTACCATAACAACTTGATGCAACTACGTACACGAATTCCTTTTCTCCCACTTCTTCCGAGCACATCGGCTCTGGGGCAGGACAGGACAGTGCCTGCAACACCACATTTTTTTCAGACTATATTTTGCCTGATTTTTCTATAAACACACACACAAAATCAGACATGGTAAATGAGAAGCACAGTGCTTTATTGCTACTGTCAAAGGTGGAAGCTGCCTTTACAAACCGCGGTGGTAAAGAGAGACAGCTACATATTTGTCTATCCTAGTGTCATTCACCTTCTTAATGTTCTATGGATCGAGGAAACCCTGGGGAGCATGAATGCTGAGCAAGCCCCCAAAGCTTCTGGAGACTGGGTCCACAGCAGCATCCAAAGTCACCCCACTACTTGGATCTAGCAGACGGTTCTGAGGGTCTCAGAAGCACAGGCTCTCAGCAGGTTTCCAGCCCTCTTCTTGAGATTCTCTGGGGGAAACAAATGCCACAAAAATTGCATTATTTCACAGTTTCCATATTGGCGCCATAGTGTGACAGAGAGAAAAACAGTAGGGGAGATAAGACTTAGATTTCCTGAGCTGCAGGAGGGCTAGGACATCCCAGGATTTCAGCCACAACTCGTGCTCCACCTTAATTCAGACGCTGCCTCTCCCCCGTGGCTGGAGCTTCGGGAACAATCTGACTAACTCCTCCAGTTGTTGGAGGCCTGGCCTACCTGTCTGTGGATGCAGTTTTCACCTACACTGTCACCTGGGGTGGAACTCTGAAGACGTGTGCCTCTACGGCCTGATTTGCAGGTGGGCAAACTGTGTCCATAAAAAGCGATGCCGCCCTTAGAATTGTGTCCTTAGAAAGCACAGAGAAAGTGCCTTAAAACAGAAAGGTGCTGCTTATCCTGGCTATTTGAGAGTCCTTTCCAGCTCTCGCCTACGTGCCATTAGATCTGAAAAGTGGAGGTAAGTGCTACAGCTGCTGGGATCTACTGGGGATTTCCTGCTAGCCGCCTGGGGGGTGCCATGTTGTAGCCCGGAATTGTGAGCTGTAATCACTGATGCTGCATGTGTGTGACTCGCAGGGGAAGATGTCCATGCGCCAGGTGAAGCCCTGGAGCAATATGACAGACTGGGCAGCACATCATTACAGACCGTTGGGAGGCAGGCGACACCTGCAGGTCTCTTAACCTGAGCACGCACAAAAGGGAAAGTGAAACAGCCGGGGGAGACAGACACCCTGGTCTGGACGGATCCTGAGCCCCGTACTTGGATAGGTACTTTTACTCAGTCGTTGGGCAAAACTCCCATGGTCCGGCCCCAGAACATTCACGTTTTCTCCCAATTTACTGAAGCCCAAAGTTGAACATTGACCTTCAGACTGGTAACCCCGCCTCTCCCACTGGAGCTACTTCTTACTAGGCGGGGCGCTGACAAAATCCCAGACTGCGTCCCCTGAAATACTGTTCACATTCATCTCTGGACAGCTTGAGAAATGTTTCCCAACCACAGACACAGCTTGAAAGCTTATGTCAGCTCAGTTACATAGTTTCCTGGATAACCTGCTTCAAACAAGACCAAAGTCTCCCCAGACTCACTTTATTTCATACTTAGAGGGTTGTGTATTTTTCCAATACTTGGATTTTTTTTTCTTTCAAACCAACAACTGACACATTACTAATAAAAGGGAGAGTTCACAGAATAAACTTCAGCCCATTAATTATTGAGAGATAAAATCCAAATTTATTTAATGAATTAATAATAAGCCATAGGGGTATTTTAATAATGAAATACTTCTAGTTGTGTTTCAATAATTATGGCAGGCTTTCATAATTACACCGCTGCAGTGAAAATAAAATCAAAATCAATTAAGTGGCAGTGATACTGTCCCAGGAGTGCCCTGTGCTACTGTATCTAGCTCAGGTTTAAAGGGCCACTAAGAAAATCAATGTTGGTTTAAACTTCCAGTGTCTGACTGCCACTCGGCTTCACCCTTGGAATGAAATTAGCATTCTCCCCCGTGCATTACTGCTCCTAAAGACGAGCGAAGAAGCAGCTCCCTTTGGAAGGACTTGGAAAGCAGGCGCTCGCTCACTCTTACATTTATTTCTGAAAAACTCTCTGACCTGGGGAGCTTCATGCACAGCCGGGCAGTGTTTAAATGGCTTGCTGTGCATCTCTGCGAATGGCTGGTGACAGCGCTGCTCAAGATCAGAAATCCTGGCTCAGCCCCCAAACATCCTTGTTTCGTACCAGTTTTCTAAGTAGTAAACGCCGGGTTCTTTTAATTTGTCTTCCCCTGTTAAGCCTGAGGGCATCATGCTTTCCAGACTTTCTCTGCACCCAGGAGGGCAAGAAACATTTTTTAAAGGCAAGACACATTTTTTAAAGGCAAGACGAGTCTCGCATGTTCACTTGACTCCAGGAGCTGGGCATTTGAGGAAAGGAAAACTCCCAGTATTATGAGGCATGTGATAAAGCCACAGCAATTTTCTCTGCCTGACTAGGCTCTGCCTGAGTTTGGCTCACAGCCTCCTGGCTCGAGCAGCTCCCAAGAGCCCGGCACATGCCTAGTGGGTTAAATGGGTGGGGAACAAAGCGACTGCGAGGAAAGACCATGCAAATATCTTGTGCCCGATTTCGAATAGTTGAAAGACAACACCCATGTAATATTGATCTGAAAAGGCAGCACAAGTGGTAGCTTCTCCTTCCCATTGGCTGTCCCGTAGATCCCTCCCCCAGCCCAGCGGCTGTACTCTGAAGGCAGCTGGGCCCCTTTAACCTTTTCATCTCACTGAAGGAAGTGAATTAGGAGCTGGAAAGAGCTCCCAATTCTGCTTCTTGAGTCAAGTTGTCATTTGCAGCAGCTGGGATGCGTCCCAAGAGCTGCTGAGGGGAAACATGGCCTTTCAGCTGCTCACAGAGCACTAGGAGCTGAGTTCCAAAGAGAAATTTCTGCTTCCCTGCTTAAGCCTGGCTACCAAGTTTTGGCAGCTTGGTTGGTTGGTACCTAAACTGGCCAGGTGATATCAGCCCCTTGGAATCACCCTACCTCACACCTCTGTGGAGCACAGTTGTATTGCAAAGAGACAAGGGGGTTAATCTGTTATAAAGGAGTCTGGCTGTAGTATAAAGATTGCAGGAGCAAAGGGAAGTACTTCTTAGGTCAGCTTGCACTCCAGAAGTGCGGGAACAGGGAACACATAGGTCAACGCGAAAAGTGACACTGGGCTAAACTTCCAGAGCAAAGCCAATTGTGCTGGAAGCCGAGAGAGAGTCTGTCAAAATGAAAACAAACAGATGGAGTTGAAAAGGTTACCAGAAAATAATGGATTGTGCATACATTTCTTTCCGGAGTTTTTTAGGAATAAGACGGATTTCCAAGGGTCCGGGCTCGGGTAACCCTTTCTGTTTCATACATTTTATTTTGTCATTGCCATGAGACGAGTCAGCTGCATGGTTCCCTGGCCCAGCTGTAGCCTGTCTTAGTTGCATCTTGGTACCAGGGTTAGGGGGACAATTCTTGAGCTTCCTTTACTCTGTGCAGGGAAAGTTCCCTTATGCAGCTGGCCAGGTGCCTGCCTTACCACTTTCCAGTTTTTGTGTCTAGACTGAACAGTGGTTAGACCCCTCCGCACTCCTTTCCATAGATAGCGGCACAATCCCCCCCCCCGAAACAAGCTGCAGACCAGGTGCTTTTGCCAGTGGTTGCCTTGACATGGAGGACTTGACAAAGATATAGCCCAGAGGAGACATGGCCACAAAAGGCTGATGGGTAACATAAATAGGAAAGGGGGAGGGGTGGAATTTTTCTGTGTCAAAGATAACAGCCTTAAACGGGCAAAGGGAAAATTCAAGTTCTCCATTAGGGCAAAGCATTTGTAATGAAGAGGTCAATCGGGCAACAGAATAATTTATCCAGGGAAGTTGTCAGGGCTCCATCACCAGAGGTGTTTGAGAACAAATGAGATTTGACACTTAGAGGAATAGGGAAGAGGGACTCCTGTGCTGGTGTGAAAAATACTTTTGTGCCTGAAGGAAATTTGCAAACAGGCAGTGGCAAAATGTTGAATGTTGCCGGTTTTCCCTTTTGTGTGTGACATTTTCTGCACAGCTTTAGCATCATTATAACATGTGCTTAGCTGAGAAAAGTTGCAGATATAGCTTCAGTGAAGAAAAATAGATGGCACTTACATATTTGTGTCCTGTGTAATTTAAAGAGAGACCAATGTTATCTGTGACTTAATAACGACCATGTAATACATTCACCCTGCTACAGCCATCACTGACTCAAAACGACCACAGCTTTCCACGGTGATGTCACAGTATGCTGTTCACAACTCTCTCTGTTTGGACCATGAATGTAGAATAATGCGCTACACTTTCTGAGGGAGAGTTTGACAGAACAGATCACCCGTACGGCAGTTTCGAGGACAGGAACACTGGCGCGGATGGTGGTTTAATGACAGTAGCACCTCAAGGTCCCAGTGAGCACTGGGCTCACATTGTGATCTGTAAAAACCCACAAGTGAACCCGATCTAAGGGTACGTCTATACTACAGAATTAGGTCGAATTTATAGAAGTCGATATTTTAAAACCCGAATTTATGGAATCGATTGTGTGTGTCCCCACTAAAGAGCGTTAAGACCATGAGGTCGATTGACTGTGTCCACAGTAGCGGGGCTAGCATCGACTTTCGGAGCATTGCATTGCGGGTAGCTATCCCACAGTTCCCGCAGTCTCCGCCGCCCATTGGGATTCTGGGTTGCGATCCCAAAGCCTGATGGGGCAGAAAACATTGTCGCTGGTGGTTCTGGGTACATGTCATCCCTCCCTCCGTGAAAGCAATATTTTTCGCGCCTTTTTTCCGGGGTTTCCGTGTTTGCTACGGAAGCCTGCTCAGCTCACAATTACCGTACATCTCCAGCGTACGGCTGGACATTAGGTCTAGTGGGGATTCAGTCACACTATAATACGGGCAGAGGGATAGCTCAGCGTTCTGAGCGTTGGCCCGCTAAACCCGGGGTTGCGAGTTCAATCCTTGAGGGGGCAATTCTGCCTGAGGCTGGTAGTCGCGGGACTACACAGCAGGAGCGCCTTGCCTTCTAGCTGCAGATGGTGCAATATGCCATAAATGGTCGTGGTCGCGGGACCACACAGCAGAAGCTCCTTTCCTTCTCGCAGCAGATTGTACAATATGATTGGTATTCGTGTGCTGCTGGCCGGGGGCGCTTGGACATAAATGGGAGTGACCAGAGTGACTCTGGTCATTCTCTTTTTTACGTTTTGTTTAAGGGAGATTCAGTACTGCCTGGAACACGGGCGGAGGGATAGCTCAGCGGTCTGAGCGTTGGCCCGCTAAACCCGGGGTTGCGAGTTCAATCCTTGAGGGGGCCAGGAGCTGATGATGGATATCAAGCATATTGTACCATCTGCTGCTAGAAGGGAAGGCGCCTCCTTGCTCACCGCATATTGTACCATCTGCAGCTAGAAGGAAATGAGCCTAACCCTTGCTCCCCCCTCCCTCCGTGAAAGCAACTGAGGGGGGAGCAAAACATCCTTTTGATGGGACTCCATCATGGTCACCTCTGCTGATGAGATCTGCGCTCACCTGCAGCTCACCACGCTGGCCAAACAGGAAATGAAATTCAAAAGTTCGCGGGGCTTTTCCTGTCTACCTGGGCGGAGCATTGGAGCTCAGACTGCTGTCCAGAGCGGTCAAATGTTGCACTGTGGGATAGATCCAGGAGGCCAATACTGTCGAATTGCGTCCTCACTAGCCTACATCGATTCGGCAATATCGATTTAAGCGCTAATCCCCTCGTTGGGGGTGGAGTGGCGAGATCGATTTTAAGAGCCCTAGAAGTCGATGTTAAGGGCTTCGTCGTGTGGACGGGTGCACGGATCAATCGAAATAACGCTAATAAATTCGACCTAAACTCGTAGTGTAGACCAGGGCTAAGAGAGTTGAACGTGGGAGCAGGGCCGGCTTTAAGGCGATTCCGCCGATTCCCTGGAATCGGGCCCCGTGCCCAAGGGGGCCCCGCTTCGGTGGGTTTTTTTGGGGGGGGGGTTTGCTCAGCTGATCAGCGGCGGGGCCCTGCCCTCGTTATTCATGTGGGGCCCCGCACCCGCTAAAGCCGGCCCTGCGTGGGAGTTTCCTTGCCTGGACTGTAGTAATTATGCTCAGTAGATCCAAACTATTTGCAGGGACTAATTTAAACCACACATTTTGCAAAGAGCAATAGAGCTAATTATGCACAAGTTGACTTCAATTTCGAAGTCTATGTGTTTTATTCAAAAATGGTTCATAAGAACATATTTCAGCCCATTGATGGCTCATGAACTCTGCATCGTAACGATTGCTTTGAGCATTCTACTATGCATGCTGTGACTGGTCATGTTAGTCGCATGGTATTTTTATGCTCCCTGATTGGTGACAGATGATTAAAACCTGCAAGGAGCTTTGACGGTCCCATGAACACATCAGGCATAAATACTCCACGTGACTAGATAGTAGGGTGCACAGATACCAAGTGTGAAAAATCGGGACAGGGGGTGGGGGTAATAGGAGCCTATATAAGAAAAAGACCCAAAAATCGGGACATCTGGTCACCCTACTAGATAGTCCAAGCACTTGCTCAGCCCAGGAGTGCTATTGTGAGAAGAACTCTCCTGGTGTGGACATTAGGTCTCAAATACAATTTGAACCAAGTTCATGGTTTTATTCAACCCAACAGTTCATGGGTATTTTTGCAGCACTTGCCGAGCTCTGTAATTGCCCTGTTGCATTCCAGAGCCTATGCATGTTTAGCAGCTACAAGGTGGTTACCAGTAAGTCCTACTGAGTTGCCTCTTCTCCATGGAGAAACCCACAGAGAGACCAGGCAGCTCAAACTTCACAAAGATGACCTCACAGAGTTTCCCAGTGATTATCCCCCATGGTGGGAAAGGCTGGGGGAGAAGGAAGTAGCCACGGGCACAGCCTGCCAGCCCCGGCTTTCCAGTGGTACCCAGCCCCACAACTCCACCTGAAGCCCAATTGGAGCAGTGGGCGATCAGCACCTCTGAAAATTAGACCCTTGTTGCTGTGTGCTGTGTCTGTTGAGCAGCTGTAGGGTGTCACTGTCGGGGAGCCCAGCAGAGGTTAATGCTGGAGCAAGGATCACCTGTTGACACAGGTCTCAGTTAAGGCTGGTGCCAGAAAGAGAGAGACAGATGCCCTGCTCCTCCTCTTCCTGCCCATGGCCCCTCCCTCAGAGCTGCAGCAAAGGGGATGCTGTGGGGATTCAACCGCTTCTTTCCAAGCCTGCCGCCGCTCCCTGAGTTCAGCTGGTCCTGAGCCCCTCCGCTCACCGTCCAGGCCCCTGTCATTTCAAGAGCAGCCGTACGATTTGGGGCCTGGCCTTAGAAAGTGTAACCTGCACAAGGTGTTTTCATTTCTCTCTTGCACATTAGGGGCTGGGTAGGTCCAGAAACACCTTTAACAAGAGCTATAGTGACCCCCACAGTGCAGGGGAGGAGACAACGAAGGCCATACGTTGGCCATAGGCCACTGGCCAGCAGGGGATGGATCACTTGATTGTTACATGCTCTGTTCAGTCCCTCTGGGGCACTTGGCATTGGCCAATGTCGGCAGACAGGATCCTGTGCTAGATGGACCTTTGGTCTTGACCCAGGATGGTGGTTCCTATGTTAAAGCTGGGGAAAGCCAGCAGGAATTAACTTGGTGCATGAGGAAAGAATGCAGAAACCTGTGCAGATAACGCGTGGCTTTGATGCACATTAGCTGTGTTTGCAAATCCACCCAGGATGAATAATCCACGGGCAGGAAATAATATTTATTCACATCCATATTTTCCCCTCTCTCTAGTTCAACTTCTCCATTCTGTCTTGCTGCGATTGGTTGTCCTTAAATAGACTGAAGTGCTGTTCAGTAGGTCAATCCATTTCATCAAGTCATCCGGCTTGACCTTTTGCAGTATAAGGCAATGCAATTTATACTGCAAGTTAGAGTGCCTTTAAGCACTGCACTCATCCAATTTCTAGCCAAGAGAAAATGAGGGAGGGCTAAGAGCCAGCAGCAGGTTGTTCTAACCACGGCTTAGTGGTGGGGCCCTTGTGATAGACATGTCAGTGAAATGTCTTCAGCGCCGACAGGGCTCTCTAGCAGTGAGCCGGAACAGAAGAAGCAAGGCCTGGGCCTGATCCTACAAACTCAGCCCCAGAATAAGGGGCTGC
Source organism: Macrochelys suwanniensis (assembly GCA_033296515.1). Taxonomy (NCBI): domain Eukaryota; kingdom Metazoa; phylum Chordata; order Testudines; family Chelydridae; genus Macrochelys; species Macrochelys suwanniensis. Next base: position 1,478,254 of record CM065789.1, on the reverse strand, counting down.
AGGAGCTGGCCCCTGAAACGGGCTGCTATGCTGCACGGGGCTGAAAGTCCTCGAGCCGACCACCACTGCGCGCTTGGTCTCTGAGGGAGCTGCCCTGTCCGTGGGCTACAAACACCAGAGCGCGATGGGGGCCCCCATGTCCTCACCCGTCTGCGGGGTGGAGCTGATCAGTGTGCCATTGATGTGCCTCCCCTTTCAGCACGGCTCACGGTAGTGTACAGACCAGAGCACAGAGCACTGTCCCCACCGGGGAGAGGCGCGGAAAGCAAAGGCCCCCGTGTACAGACCCCCCCCCCCACGCACTGGCCGTTCCAGGAGCAAGCCAGACAATGCCAGCAGCCTCGGGCTCTCCAGGGGACGCATGTTTGGGAGTCAGGGCTCCTCATTGATGTCACCTGAACACCAGCCTTGGGGCCTGGTAGCACCAGAGGCTCAGCTAACCTCAGCCAGCAGCACAGCTCCCGCGGGCTATGCCTTACCCTGGGGACCATGGTGGGCACGAGCCCGGCCCAGCGCTGACTCGACTTTACAGGAACATCTCCAGGTGCCAGTCCTTACGGCTCATTGCACACACCGTGGCCCCGCCCCCATCGGCCATTGCCAATCAGCAGACAGGAAAAGTGGTGGAGTTTTTCCCTACCTACCGAGTTATGTACATGAAAAAACCCGTAATCCAATAACTAATTGCCTCTTTACGTGTGTGGTCTTATCTGGCCTTATCTCCCCATACCATGTCGGGCATCTCGTGTCCATAATCCATTTAGATTCTCAGATTAGAACCTGCTACATAAAGCAGATAGATGGCTTCCCCTTTAATACCTTCTTTACAAGAGTTTTCTTTTTCTTCATAAATCAGCCGAACAGTCTGGGGGCACTGGCAGGAGAGCACATGAGGGGAAAGCAGGCCCTGGCCGTTACTGATAAACCCTAACGTCAGAATGATTCTACATTGCAGCCATTCTTTCAGAGCTGCTCTCTGCTCCGGTGGTAGGCCAGATTTCCAGCCAGGCCTTGCCCCAGTCTCCTCTAGGGTTTGCACCAATGCCCCTGAGGAGACGTGCCCCTTGTTCACATCTCAGCCCCCAGGTTGTCAGTGCTGGGCCAGTGTCCTCTGAATATGGGGACTCACAGTACACAGGACAAGCCCATGGAATGGCGTAGGCATGAGGGAGGGAGGCCGCTTACCTGGATTGTACCAGTCTTCTGGCAGAACCACACGTAGTCTGGCCGCAGCCCTGGGAGCTAGGACTCCTGGGTTCCAGTCTTGGCTCTGACACTGACTTGTTCTCTAGCGCTAGACAACTCAAGTCCCCTGCCACCTCAGTTTCCCCTTCCCTAAAATATGACTAACACCCTGCTTAGCTGACCGAGATGTGAGAGTTAATTAATATTTGTACAGCTGCTTGAAGAGGTGAATCAGTATGTGAGAGAGAAATATTCACGGACCTAGACCGCGTTCCATTGTAGTTTAATGCCAATGGCTGGGGCAGTACTTGTGTATCTCCCCCAAACTCCCAGTGCTGCTGCATGCATCGGGGTTAATAGCTGGGTTGCACCATCCCATGTAGGGAGCCAAGGCTCTTCCCTTCCTCCCAGCCAGCTGTCATCGGGGAGATCCGTTCTGCGGGCAAGCTGCCTGGGATGGGGATGGAGCACTGCCTTCCCACTGCTGCTTTTCATTGGTGTCCCTACGTCATGGTTTATCGGTTAGGCCCCAAGAGGGATAAATCTCCTGGGAGAAGCTGAGCATGAGACACAGCAGCTACAGGGAGACTGGGCAGGACTCCTGCCTTGTCTGCAGCAGTTTGGCATGTGCAGTTCATAAGGGCTGGACAGACGCACATGAGCCCAGAATAGCAGCGAATGTATTGTGCAATGTGCCGAGCAGGTTGCCCCTCCTTGTAGCATGTCCCCTGCCTCCGGCTCCCCCGCACTCTCTCTCACCAGCACATTAGAAGGGGTCCGTGTACAGATAATTGATGCATTTTTAACTTGCAAATGCAACACAAACTTCCCTCAGGAACGTCTAAATTCACATTTTAAGTAACAAAAGGGCTCAAATCCCTTTCTTGCCTACTTAGTCATGCTGCATTTGGTATAAGCGAGATGAAATGCTAAGCTCGGGGAAGATCAGAGAGAAATTGTGTGATTTCCACATTATAGGATAATGCCATGGCTGACTTACCCGAATGTGCAAGATGAGACGCCGCACTCAGACAGCATCCACGGCACACAGCTGAACTCCGCAGCTCCCAGCCTTCAGAGAATGGAAGAAGGAGAGAATGGGATGCGGGAGGAATAATAGATGGGGGTCTTGGAGCTGCAAGAGCCAAACGAGACATGGAAAGGCAGCAAGCGACGAGGATGTGCCGACAACATTGTCTGCAGCACAAGGGGGAACGTACTTTCAGCAGCACATAGTCACTGCAAGGGATTCATGAAGACAAACTGTTTGGAAGGATTGAAGGAGTCCGGGAAGGAGCAGGGCCGGCTCCAGGCACCAGACGAGAAAGCACGTGCCGGGGGCGGCACCTTGTAAGGGGCGGCATTCCGGGGATTCTTGGGGCAGCACGTTCCGGCCGCCCTGCCATTTTTTTTTTTTTCTTCAGCAGCCTGGTTCGCAGCTCCGGAGCCCCCAGCCAGCTCCCCATGCTCCACCAGTCCCAGCCCAGCCCAGTTACTTCACGCCGTCGCTGTCACTGTTATTTGTGATCTTACTGCTTTGGAGCTAGTGCCAAGTCAAGGTTAGAGCTGCAGCCCCAGTGGCTTCCAGCTGCTGCCATATCACCCAGACAAGGCTCCCTCGGGTCTCACCTGGTCAAGCAGCATCCTACAGGCATGTGGGTCCAGACGAAATCCTGCTGGCAGCAGTCCCGACACACGCACACAGCTGGTCCAGACACGGGACAGGAGGCTCCGTCCCTGCAAAAGTCCCCAGGAGGGCCCAGCCGCTAAGGACAGCTATCCTGAGAAGTGCAGGGGCTGCATTGCTGGGCTATCAGTTCCCGAACCCTCCGCAGAAGAGACACTTGCAGCCACTCATCTCGAAAGCCAGCACAATGTAATTAGCAGCTTGGAAGCTATCCAGCAAAGCACAGAAGTAGACACATGCCAGTTGTTTAGGTAGATCAGTGCCCTGCTAATTGTGTTTGATGGGTATGTCGAGAGGGGTTTACAATATTTGCCTTAAGTGCTGTTATGCTGAACTCCTTCCTGCGTGGTTCCCTTCCCTCCGTGCCTGGCCGCCAGCTGCTGCAATCAGGGAGCAGTGGGGAGATTGTCTGCTGTATTCTGAAAAGATTTGACAAACAGTGCGTTAAAGAGAGGCACCGGGGCCTGGCTCTGGCCTGCGTCCTGGGCCGCCACTTACCCCCAGGCAGAGCAAGCACCGAGCAGGGCGAAATGCCGCCCACCCCGAACAGCCGTAGTTCATGCCCACTCTGTGAATGGCTCCCCGCGGGGCAGGGCCTGGGCAGCCGAGTGGACTCGCAGCACTCTGTGAAATGAGGTAGAAACCTTGGGTACACACGCGGGGTGTCTCCTCCTTTCTTTCTGTTCCCTCCCCTTTGCCCCAGTGTGCTCTGAACCCATCTGCTCCGTCCATCTAGCTATCTCACGTCTACGGCACCCACCACCATGGCATCTAGGCTCCGTGCTGCTCCCCCCTCCAGCGGGAACGGCTACACCCCCAGTTATCGCAAGGTAACCGGCTGGGGGTAGCCTTGTGCCTCCTTTGTTAAGAGCTGAGTAAAGAGCCCCACTCAGACTGGGAGAGAGAATAAACACTAGGCGAGCACAGAGAGCCTCTGGAACAAACCCACCTTTTGTATGTCCTGGAGCAAAGGGTAAACAAATGGATTTTCCCTCATCTCCCGATATTGCTCCCAGCTTAAGCAATGCAACAGGGCGAAAAACACAAGCCATTCATAATTCAACTATTATCTTGCAACTCACCCCCCTCCCCCCACAAACCATTTAGCCTTGAAGAAAAATTCCCCCCACCACCGTATTCAGATCAGTTCTGAAAGCCTAACAGCCTGAGCAGTAACCAGATAGTCCAGATACTTATCTCAGCAAACCAGAAACGGTGGGAAGCGGCAGCATAAAGGGGGCTTTGTGAGTCGGGCATTGTTCCCATGCAGCTCCCCGACACAGAGTCACAAGCACCTGTGCCCTCCGGAGTTCCAGGCCTCTGCACTGTGCTCTCTGGGCATGCAGTAAACGTGACAGTGTTTCAGCGGGGGCAAAGAGCTGTGTGTCTCTCGAGGAACAGGAGAGTTTACTCTTTCCTTTCGCAGAGAAGACAACCAAGTTTTGCCGATGACTCAAGTTGCAGAAGCTCATGAGGCTCACAGGTGTGGCAAGCTGAGAAAACAGGAAGAAAACCCAAGCGTTTTGGGCCACACTCCCTTCCTCTGCCCCAGCGCACCAGATGTCAGCCTCTGGGTTCACTTTCACTTGGCCCAAGACTGTAGCATTGGTAAAAATCTTCTTTCTGGTGAGCTGCATGCAGGCAAAGCGAATGGGACCGAACAAGATTTGTTTCCTCCTCCCGCAAACCCAGCAAAATGCTTAGCTGGCCAGTGCATGCCAGTCTGCATCCTTGCACCAACCCTGCTCCCGGCAGTGCATGGGTCGCATTCTGCGCTGGCTGACAATGCAGTCTGGGAATCTCTGCAGAGCCCTCCCAGGACCAGGCAGGGTTCCCTCGCAGGCCTGAGTCCTCTGCCACTGCCAAACAAATCAGTGCTTCCAGGTACCTCCGACTCTCTGCTCCCTCCCATCACTGACCTTCATCAATAACCAGATGTCACCCCATGAAATTAACAGGCAGAAGGTTTAAAACAAACAAAAGGACGTGTTCCTTCACACGAGGCAAAGTAGCCTCTGGAGCTCATTGGCAGGGGATTCTGTGAAGATCAAAAGTATAGCTGGGTTCAAAAAAGAACTAGGTAAGTTCATGGTGGATAGATCCATCAACGGCTTTTAGCCAAGATCTTCAGGGACACAACCCCATGCTTTGGGTGTCCCTAAACCTCTGACTGACAGAAGCTGGGACAGGATGATGGGGTGGATCACTCGATAATTGCCCTGTTCTGTTCATTCCCTCTGAAGCATCTGGCACTGGCCCCTGTCAGAGACAGGATTCTGGGCTAGATGGAGCATTGATCTAACCCCGCTATGGCCAGTCTTATGTTCTCATTAGCCTGGTCTTGCTCAGTTCTATGGGCTGTATCCCTTTAACTTACCTCCCTTTGGTGAGCTCTCTTTAAATCAAATGCCCCTCTGCACAGTCCTGTGGCAACATAACAAAAAGGAAGTTTTTAAAAATGCAAAGTGATTTGTGGCTGCAGGGTTTTCTCTGTGCTCCGCAACAGAGCAAAAGCTGATACGATGCTGCACGTGGCCTGTCTCCGCATGCTCCTTATTTGGGACAAATCCAGAGCTGGTCTAAGCAGTTGCAACCACAGCAGGGACAGCTGCTGCACCAGGCCTGAATTTGGCCCTTTATGACTTATCCCTTATTTGGCATTTCTTTGGGCATCACTTTTGGTCACACTGTCACGTCTTCCAGATTTGCAGTCGTTGCCCTTTGACTCATGTTGCTCATTTAGTGCATCCCAGAGTGCAGGGTATCTACATAAGCAGCCCTCTCTCTCCTCTGCAGTTAGGCCAGGAATATCTCTGCCCAGAGCAGCAGTCCATTGAGCAGTACTCTCAGCCACATGAGTACAGGGGCTGGGAACAGGGCCAGCATGATGACATCTGTCATGCCGGCTGTACGCTGTGCACTCAGACTCAGAAGCATTGGCGGAAGAGCACTTCCTCTTCCAGTCGGGAGCGGTTGCAAAGGCACATGAAATCCTTGCAGACACCCAGCTCTCCATTTCGTGTTTCAGTGATGCTGCCACAAACATTTATTGTCACAAAAGAAGTTATTCAAACACAATCAATTAGGCAACTATATTAGCATATTTTTCATTGTAATATTATAACAAAGGGTATAGTCCTCCCTGTGATTGTATTTATAGGCTTTTGGAGCTAATATTTGTTTAAATGATTAATATGTTTTTCAAATACATGTGACAAGTGTGGCAGAAATGTTTCTCTCTCTGCAAACAATGCTGTGAAAGGAGAGTGCTCAGGAGTCCCCAGGAGGGCTGCCTTCCAGGTGCCACCACGTTCTTCAACTCTTGCAAATTACATATTTTGATGATAAGGAATTCCAAGGGAAGGGCTTTCCAGAGCAGTGTTTAGAACTGTGATTGGAGCTCCAAGCACTTCCCACCAGCCCTGAATGATCCTTGGGTCACAGCACTCCAGCAAGCTTCCAGCTGATCTGCTTGGAGCTGGATTGTTTTATTTATTCAGAGTTGCATGTAACTCAGAGTCACAGAATATAAAGCCAGAAGGGACCACTGTGAGCATCTAGTGTGGCCTCCTGTGTCGCAGGGCAGAGCATTCCCCTGAGTTAATTCCTGTTTGAACTAGAGCATCTCCTTCAGAGAAGCATCCCATCTCGATGTTAATAATTGGGACAATTTACCAAGGGCTGGGGTGGATTCTCCATCACTGGAAAATTGTATGTTATTCCCTCACTGTTCAAACTTGCACCTTATTTCTAGTCTGACTTTGTCTAGCTTCAGCTTCCCACCACTGGATCTTGTTATGTCTCTGTCTGCAAGATGAAAGAGCCCTCTATTATCGGATTCTGCTCCCAGTGTAGGTACTTCTAGAGTGTGATCACGTCACCCCTTAACTTTCTCTTTGATAAGCTATATAGATTGAGCTCCTACAGTCTTTTCCCATAAGGCATTTTCCAAACCTTTAATCATTCTTGTGACTCTTCTCTGAACCCTCTCCAATTTTTCAGCATCCTTACTTAAGTGCAGACACCAGAACTGGACACAATATTCCAGCCGTTGTCACACCAGTGCTAAATACAGAGGGAATATAACCTCTCTACTCAAGAATCCCTTGTTTATACAGCCCAGGGTTGCATTAGCCCTTTTGGCCACAGCCTTGCACTGGGGTTTCATGTTTAACTGACTAGCCACCATGACCCCAAAATCCTTTTCAGAGCCCTGATACCCCGGATAGAGGTCCCCATCCTGTAAGATGGCCTATACTCTTTGTTCCTAGATGTATGACTTTCCATTTGACCTTGTTAAAATGCATATTGTTTGCTTATGCCCTGCTTACCAAGCAATCTGGATCACTCTGTATCAGTGACCTGTCCTCTTCATTATTCACCACTCCTCCAAGTGCCCATAAGTCAATGCATCATTGACAATCTCTTGAGAAATCAAGGCTCGGGACAGTCATGCAACGATGAGGCATGTGCCCCACACAGGCCCTGAATGGGCTAACGTGGGCCTACGAGGCAATTAACATACCAGGCTGTACCTGGAGGGCAGGAGCCAGGCTTAACTGATCATGAAGCCAGCTGGGGGGGCGCAGGCTGATTAGTATGAAGCCACAAGTGTGTAGCAGAAAGGGGAGGCGGGGAACAGAGAGGGAGTGAGGAGAAAGCCCAGGGATCCTAAGCAAACGCGGAGAAGGCTGGGAAGAGAGGTTCCAGAGACAAAGCCCTGAGGGTCAGCAGAGCCTCCAGGAACAAGGCCCTGGGAGGCAGCGCTCTGTGATGGAGTGAGGAGGAGCTCTGCAGAGCCCAGGGGTAGGGCGAAATATGTGCAAGGGACTGATTCTAGGGAGGATAGAAGAGTTTTGTTCCTGTCCGTTTGGACATTATTGCCCCAGGAGGGGACCGAGCTTTGTGTGACTTGGCAGAGGGTGGAGCCGTGGACAACCCAGCGAGAAGCAGATGGCTAGCTGGAGGCTTCAGAGACAAGGACCCCTTTCAGCATCGCACTCTGAGACAAGCGGGCGCTGTGGGAGGGGAGTACCCATGTGTTACGATTTTTTTCTCAACACTTTGCATTTATAGAGTGCTGCCATGCTAAGGGTCAGGGTGTTTGGGAGTGTGTTAGTTGCAGCATCTATCTGTGTACACATTAAATGGTCTCCATTCGTTGCTCCTTATGTAGAAAAGCGGATCCCTAAAAGCTGCGTGATCTGTACATTCTCTCTCCCTTTGCTTCTGCAAAGCTTGGACTCCAAGAGGGAATGAGAACAGAAACTCAGAGAGAGGCAAATTCACAAAGCTTAAATGTGATGTGTCTTAAATTGGAAAACTGCTACTAGAGGCAATGGAGCTGCGGCATTTAGTGGTGAGCCCCTATAAATCTGAGCCAGAAACCACTGACTGATCAGCAGCCATCTAGAGTTACTTACCTGGATGGGCGGAGAAGATTATCTCTGATAGAACTGTCCTTTTGCATTTGATACTCTTCCCTCTAATTGGCCTATGTCTGCTTATATCTGCCAAATTTCCACCCCAAAGAGGTGGGGGCAGAGTATGTGGGAGGGTGGTGTCCATTTAAAAATATGCTATTTATTTTGTCCCCTCTACAAAGGTTTGAAAAAGTTATGAATAAGCCTCTTAATTCCAGCTGGTCCCACTAGCCAGCTCTCTGACAGTGCTGTTTATTGACTCACATGTCTGCACTATTACCTAGCGTCCCAGCGCTCAGAGGCATACTGTTTTCTGGGACAGTCTGGCTATATCATACCTGGAAGGCAGCCTCTTCTACCTGCAGCGTCTTTCCAAATATGAAAAAGACTCAATGTTTCCACTGGCAAGGCCCTCGCTCTGTCTTCAATAACCTTCTAGAGTTTGTAGAAAGAAGCTGGTATTCATAAGAGCGTGTGATCAATGGGGAAAGGGAAGCCCCAGCCTGTGATGCAGATGCTAATTCTAGACATTGAACTTTTTAAAACAATAACAACTGAGAGGTTATTTACATTCTAATCAGCTGTACAAAGAAACAGAAAGTGTTTAAAGGGGGAGGTATTAAAGTCACATATGTGAGGCTAAAATTACAATCAATTGCAGGGAAAGCTTTGGTTTTGAGCCTGATCCCTGAGTAATGTGAAATCTGCCTGAGCAAAGGCTGCAAGACTAGGGTCCTTGCAGGGAAAAATGTCCCCTGCTATTAGAAAGCGGCACAAATTCATTCCGTGACCTTGTGCAAACTCACCAGTGGCTAGGCAGCTGATAGCACGAAGCTGATTGTGTCCCAGGTCTGTCTTCACCCAGGCCCAGCACAAGGCACCAGTCTCAACATTGAGGATCTGCTGGTTCAAGTGCATCATAGACATTTTCTCTGCTTTGATGCGTATAATAATCCAGCAAGTTTCAAGGAGTGGGGATGGCGCTGGAGACCTAGCACACTCCAGGCCCATCTCAGCAGCGGGAGTCCTTAGTGGGTTTCCAAGGAGGTGCTTGGCGCCTTTCAATACATTGGAACAACAGCACTTGATCCTGGATGGCGGTGGTGAGAAGAGCGTAGGCTGGCTAAGAAGGGATACAGGACACTGGACCGCTCCGGGAGGGACCCCCACTCTAGGCACTGGCTCTGTCCCCGCATAAATATGGGTGCACACCACCTTCTCGCTAGCCCCAAAGACTGGACACTAACCATCCTTCTGTGTGTGAGCCCCACTGCCCACTACAGTCCCTGCCCCCAACACGAGGCTCCAGCCAGGGGCTGGCAGTGAAAAAGTCACCCTGGAAAATGCAACTTCAAGAGAAAAAATAAACAAAGAACTGTAATGTTTATGGGGAGCTTGTTAATTCTATGCCAGAAATCCCCTTTACACTCAAGGGTTCCTATATCCCAAAGCAAGCTGGGACCATTGTGATCATCTCATCTGATCTCCTGTATAGCACAGGCCAAAGAACTGCCCCCAAATAATGCCTAGAGCAGAGCGTTTAGACAAATCTTGGTTTAAAAATTCTCAAGTCTGAATCTGTCTAGCTTCAACTTCCAGCCATTGGGTCATGTTTGACCTTTGTCTGCTAGACTGAAGAGCCCACTATTAAATATTTGTTCCCTGGGTAGGTACTTACAGACTGTGATCAAGTCACCCCTTAGTTGTCTTTTTGTTCAGGTAAATAGACTGAGCTCCTTGAGTCTATCACTGTAAGGCAGGTTTTCTAAGCCTTTAATCATTCTCATAGCTCTTCTCTGACCCCTCTCCAGTTTATCAACGTCCATCTTGAATTGTGGGCACCAGAACTGGACACAGAATTCCAGCAGCGGTCACATCAGTACCTAACAGAGGCAAAATACTCCAACTCGAGATTCCCCTGTTTATGCTTTCCAGGATCACATTAGCTCTTTTGGCCACAGCATCACACAGGGAGCTCATATTCAACTGGTTAGCCACCACAACCCCCAAATCTCCTGAAGAGACCCTGCTTCCCAGGACAGAGTCCCCCATCCTGTGAGTATGGCCTATATTCTTTGTTCCTAGCTGTGTACCTTTACATTTAGCCACATTAAAACACATTGTTTGCTTGCACCCAGTTCACAAAGCGATCCAGATAGCTCTGAATCAGAGACATGTCTTCATTATTTACCACTCCCCCGGTTTTGTTTAATCTGCAAGCTATATCAGTGATGTTTCTATGTTTTCTTTCAGGTCACTGATAAAAATGTTAACTAGTGTAGAGACAAGAACCAATCTCTGCAGGACCCCACTGGAAACAGACCCGTTTGCTGATGATTCCCTGTTTACAATTACATTTTGAGACCTATCCGTTAGCCTTCTGTAAAGGCTTGGTGCTTCACAATATTTTGATTAAAAAACGAGAATGATATAAAATGAACATGGCACACATTAAATGGATTTAAAATTGGCCAGTATATTATAGCAACACTGTTACCTTTATCAACCAAACTTGTAATCTCATCAAAAAAAGATATCAAGTTAGTTTGGCAGGATCTATTTTCCATAAACCCATGCTGATTTGCATTAATTACTTTACCCTCCTTTAATTCTTTATCAATCAAGTCCTGTATTAGTCACTCCATTATCTTGCCTGGGATCGATGACAGGTCTATAATTACCCGGGTAATCCTGTTTACTCTCTTTGAAAACTGGGACAACGTTAGCTTTTTTCCAGTCTTCTGGAACTTCGACAGTGTTCCAAGACTTACTGAAAATCAGCATTAGTGGTTCAATGAGTGTCTCAGCCAGCTCTTTTAAAACTCATGGAAGCAAGTTATGTGAACCTGCTGATTTAAAAATGTCTAACTTTATAGCTTCTGTTTAACAGCCTCCAGAAACACTAGTGGAATGGAGAGAGTGTTATTACCATATGATGAATCTGTATCATCTGTTTTTCCTCTAAATATAGAACAGAAATATTTATTGAACACTGCTGCTTTTTTGGTCTTGTATATAATTCTACCATTTGCAGCTAGTAATGGACCATTGCCATTGTAATGATGGTGTTTGTTCCTAATATATTTTTATAACTTTATTATCCTCAAGCAGGGAATTCAAATAAATTAACATTATCGGCACCTACTGAATATTTCAAACAAAGAATTTTTTTGTTAAACTATGTCTATTTTTCTAAAAACAACGTTTTCATAAATACATTAAACTAACAAAAAATGGCCCTTTTCAAAAGCTGCGGAATGAAAATTATTTTTAATTTTTGGAAATTTTTCATGAAAACCTCCAAACGATATCATCATTTAGCACTAGGGACCATCCAGCGCCTGCCCAGAAACATTGTGTGCTGTGCACGTCACAGGTACTATGACAGTTGCCTCATTGTCAGCATACATTTCTCACAGCCTGAGTTCTCGTCTGGTCCGAGCCAGTTGTGACCCCACAGGCTATGAGTTGAACGCAGAGGGGTATTTCCCCAGATGGCCTTTTCAGTTATTTATTTTTCATTAACAGTGATATAATTGCCATTACACTTCCCATTTTGTGTCTGTTGGATGTTTTATCATCTGTCCCTGAAAAAGTCATGGAGTAGGTCCTCAAGGAATCCATTTTGAAGCACTTTGGAGGAGAGGAACAGTCAACATGGATTCACCAAGGGCAAGTCATGCCTGACTAACCTGACTGCCTTCTATGACAAGATAAAAGATAACTGGCTCTGTGGATATGGGGAAAGTGGTGGACGTGATATACCTTGACTTTAGCAAAAGTTTTGATACGGTCTCCCACAGTATTCTTGCCAGCAAGTTTAAAAAATATGGATTGGATGAATGGACAATAAGGTGGATAGAAAGCTGGCTAGAGTGTCAGGCTCAACAGGTAGTGATCAATGGCTTGATGTCTAGTTGGCAGCTGGTATCAAGCGGAATACCTGAGGGGTCAGTCCTGGGGCTGGTTTTGTTCAACATCTTCATTAATGATCTGGAGGATGGTGTGGATTGCACCCTCAGCAAGTTCGTGGATGACACTAAGCTGGTGGGAGATGTAGATATGCTGGAGGGTAGGGATAGTGTCCAACGTGACCTAGACAAATTGGAGGATTGGGCCAAAGGAAATCTGATGAGGTTCAACAAGGACAAGTGCAGAGTCCTGCACTTAGGACAGAAGAATCCCATGCACTGCTACAGTCTGGGGACCGACTGGCTAAGCAGCAGTTCTGCAGAAAAGGACCTGGGGATTACAGTGGACAAGAAGCTGGATATGAATCAAGCTGGATATGAGTCTTGCCCTTGTTGCCAAGAAGGCTAACAGCATATTGGGCTGCATTACTAGGAGCATTGCCAGCAGATCGATGGAAGTGATTATTCCCCTCTATTCGGCACTGGTGAGGCCACGTCTGGAGTACTGCATCCAGTTTTGGGGCCCCCACTACAGAAAGGATGTGGACAAATTGGAGAGAGTCCAGCAGAAGGCAACGAAAATTATTAGGGTGCTGGGACACATGACTTATGAGAAGAGGCTAAGGGAGGATTTGATAGCAGCCTTCAACTACCTGAAGGGGGGTTCCAAAGAGGATGGAGCTCGGCTGTTCTCAGTGGTGGCAGATGACAGAACAAGGAGAAATGGTCTCAAGTTGCAGTGGGGAAGGTCTAGCTTGGATATTAGGAAACACTATTTCACGAGGAGGGTAGTGAAGCACTGGAATGGGTTCCCTAGGGAGCTGGTGAACTCTTCATCCTTAGTGGTTTTTAAGGCCCGGCTTGACAAAGCCCTGGCTGGGATGATTTAGTTGGGGTTGGTCCTGCTTTGAGCAGGAGGTTGGACTGGATGACCTCCTGAGGTCTCTTCCAACCCTAATCATCTCTGATTCTAAGATCTGTGTGTTGGTGATTAAATTGCAAAATCATATAAGCAGCCCTGGGAGAGCAAAGCTTCAGTAACCCTGAGCCTGTGAGAGACACAAAGCAGAAACCCAGCGGCACACACTCTCCCGTGCTGTTGGTACAGTGGGAAAGGGTCTCATGGGGCATATAGCCTCCGTGGCTTTTTTATTGCCCCTCACTTAGGAGTTCGGCATTAAGGAAACACATGGACATGCATGAGAGCTGTGCTGCATTCCTTGCCGCAAACATAGACAGACTCTGGGTGAGGCTCCCCTGTTCTACTGCCATTATCCTCCAGCTTTTCTGGGCTGTCACAGCCTTGACATCATTTATTTTTGTATGCGATTGACCTGTCTGCTGGGTCAGACTGCTCCTCTGGGCTGCTGCTGCCAAGCACAGAGCCAGCGGAAGGGCCATGTACTTAGGAGTCCTGCAGGGGAATGGATGCCTGCCTCTGTACTTTCGCAAGGTGCAGAGTGTGTGTGTGTGGTGGGGGCGGGGGGGGATGGGGGTCAAGCCCTGACATCCCTCCAGAGCCAAGCAATAGGCTCAGGGATTATTCCGAGCGACAAACTAGTGAAAGAAAATCAGGGGGACAAATGAATCACCTTGTTCTAGTGAGAACTGATTCCCGTTGTACTGAATCCTAGAAAACACAGCTGCCGGGGAGCCTTCCCCTCTGTAATTCCTATGAGTCTACAGTAAAAGCTTTCTTATGCCATGTGGCTCATCTCTCCATTGGTGCAGGACTGGCCCTTGCAGGGCACCATCTAGAGCCGTGGTGGGCAACCTGCAGCCCTCAGAGTAATCCGCTGGCGGGCCACAAGACGCCCGTAGCTCCCAGTGGCAGCGGTTTGCCATTCCCGGGAAAGTGTATTTTCTGAGACTTCTGCGTATTTCTTATAAAATCTCAGTCTGGAGGCTGGGACGTTTAGTGGCTTTTTGTGCCTGGATTTGAGAGTTGGATGGGGGGATGATGTCCAGGCTCCTGGCACGGTGAGACAGATGCTTTTAAAATAGCTTGTGCTGCACTGAATGCCCCTGTGCCCGGCACGCCCAGTTTCCAGAGCCCATTAGGGACGTGGAATTAGCAGGAGGGCTGGATTCACACCTTAGCAGAGCAATGGGCAAGACGGCTGGGATAGGTGCTTCCTGCAAACGCAGAGGACGCAGAGAAAGGAGGCTCACTCCATGGCTGATTAGAATAAATATAGACCACCCAGCCGTGGCAGCGCTTCCTCGTGGGGGGGACGAACGTTCAGCACTGACCATGCCAGCCCTGACCAAGGTAAGGCCAAGGCTTCAGCTCCAACCAGCCTCCAAGAACTTGTTCAAACCCCACCCTGGCAGATCAGGCCCAGCTCAGATATTTCCTACTCGCCGCATGAACACTCCCATCCTCAGCAGTGGTCTGCGCTCTGCACATGGGGCTGGAACCAAATGCAGCACCCCAGACACTGCTCAGCCCTTCCCACTCTGCCCCAGGCAAGCAGCAGAGGGGTCAGATTCCTCCCACCTTGAGAAGAGCAGCAAGGAAGGAAAAGGGTTTTGGAACAAGGGACTCCCTCCCACGAGCACCTAGGGTAGTGTCACATGAGCCACCAGTTCACGCCTGCTGAGCTACCGCCCAGAATGTCAGAATTCATCTCCACTGATCCAAGGCTGATCTCTGCCTGAGCTGTTTGCCAGTCCTAGTGAAGAGGCAATTCTTGCAGAGCAGTAAGTCAGTCTGTGGGCAGCAAGGAGCATTTGCAGCTGGGCCCTGCCAGCTTTTATAGGTGCTTGACTTCACCTTTTTTGCCTTTCTGTGACTTTTTGATTTGAATTTCAAATAGTGCAAAATTCTCCATGTAAACAATAACTACAAAGCACAACACAATCGTTCCAACAACTGGCACCTTGCAGCCAGGCTGGAAATGTGGCTTTCCAACATGTCTGCTATATGCAGCAAGAGTGAATGCACAGATAAATGCATGACCCCCGATTCCTCTGAAAATTCTCTAAATAAAGACTTTCAAATGCATGGCTTTGCTCAAGATCGCTGTGTTTGTGTTGGTAAGAAGCCAAAATCCATGAAAAATAGTGTGTATGCCAAATAAAATCAATTTTATATAATAAATATAGATCATTTGGATGTGCTTCTTGCCAAAAACAATGCAAACATGAACATCCTTAGAGATTCTTATCAGAGCAGAGCTGAGTCTTTAATACAGTCTACAGCCCAGCTAGTAAATGGAGAGAGAATTCTGCAAAACTACCCATTTTCTCTGGGAACATTTGACCCACAGTTAGTTTGCCCATTTTGACCAGCCAGCATGGCTTTTCACAGTAAATATGGTGAAATGCAGCCCACTGGACAGAAATTTGCCCTAGTTGAAAATCTGTGATTTTCATGGAGAAAGATGGGCTTCGATAGCAAAAATGCTCGTTCTGACTGCACAAAAAATGCCTTGGTTTTGCAAAAAATAATAATAATCTACCTAGGGGTGTCTGGACTGAGTGCTGTCCCTCCCAAAGATCCTTTCTTTATTTAAGATACCGACTTATCTCCATGCATTCTGTAGCACCCTATGCCCTTTTCTGGAACATAAACAATTTGCTGCAAACACTTTAAATCCTCTGTTACAAGCTGGGTGGGATAAATAAAATATTTCTGCTGCCGAATGTGACATGGAAATCAGACCCCCGTGGGTAATACTGGAGTTTGCAAAGGTGTATGTGGGATGCTAGAGCAAATTTAATAACTGTAGAGGCCTGTTTCATTTTTAAAAATAGCCTTTCTGTGACCTGTGCTATAAATTATGTAATAAGATGCTCTCGGAAGCACGGAACAAACACACACACACCCTCAGAGGAGACTCAACACACCCAGCCTTACAGCAACACACCAATTGCAGAAGTTCCTGCTGTGCCTATTGTTCAAACTTGACTGTACTAGACACAGGAACAACGTTTCATAAAACTGTAAGAGGAAGTCTCTGTCTGTTCACTACAGCCTGCCTGTGATTCGCACTGTTTCTATTTATAGTGCTAGCTCAGTCAGTGTCCCTCGTGCTTTCGTTCCTGTTGAATATTTGAGGCAAGCACCCACTGTTCCCTCCCCTCGGGAAGCCAGGATCTCTCTCTAGCTCAGCCTTTTGTTCTGGGACCCATCACAAGGGATCCGAGTTTTCCATGATTAAAAAAAATCACACAATTCTCAATTAAAAAACCATAAAAATCCGCATTTTTCCATGATTGAAATGAAACGCTGAACTTTTGTTTCCCCAACCACAATATACATAGCTGAACTAGGGTGACCATACGTCCCATTTTGGCCGGGACAGTCCCCTTTTTAAGCCCTGTCCTGGACGTCCCAACTTTTTTTTGGCAAAACTGGGCATTTGTCTGGCAAAAGCAAATGGGACAAATGCCCAGTTTTGCCCCAAAAAGTGGGGCGCACCCCGCCTAGGAGGGTGCAGAGGGATGTTTGGAGGGAGCAAGCAGTGACACCAGGCGCTGGGTGCCACGGCCCGGGCTGTCAGCCCTGGCCCCAAGCACCTCAGGCCAGCCCCGTACCATGTCCTGTTTTCACTTGGGGAAATATGGCCACCCTAACTTCCAGTAAAATTGAGTTAAGAGGTTAATATATGTGTTTATTTTTTCACCACCTGGATCACCTGGATCGATTGGACTTCAGCTGTCATTAAGACTGCGCCGATCACAACACGTCTGCCATTCTTCACCAAATGTAAAAAATAAAGATTCTCTGTAAAAACACAAATTCCTCGTTTTTCCGTGGCAAACGGATTTCTAGGATCCCTGCCCATCACCATAATATCTGAGCAATTGGTCTACTGATCTTCAGAACGTGTGACGTGCTTAGGCTGTATCCTTCCCCCTGGTGTTAGTTCAAAGGATACTTAAGTAGAGACACTCCAACCAGGTCTATGAAATAGCACATGTGCATTTAGGAAAATGTGGGTTTCCGATCATTCATAAATTAGTTTGGAACATCTCTGTTTTATTTCATAACAAATTAGTTTTTTCTGCTGTTTCCTGCTATTGTTGCTCCAACTTTACACTGAGAGCCGGAGCTGCTGCTAAATTTCCCAGAGGCAGCTTCTAATATTGCACCAAAGCAGTGCTGCATGTGCAAATCCAGCATTTGCACATGCAAACGCAGTTAGACAATTACCTGCTTCTATTTCATGTCCACTTGCTGCTTGTGTTCTATGTTTTAATCTATGGCACAAAGGAACATACCATCTGTCCAGTCACAGAACACTCTATTCCAGGACAGCGGGCTCCCCACGCTCTGACGCCTACCTCCATTAGGAGATAAAATAGGTAAGAAATAAAGTAAAACAATAGGATCGGTACAGATCAATGCCTGTTTTAAGGGCTGGCTATTTTGTGGCATGTTAATCTCCCTCAGCTGAAATCAGGGAGAGGTTTTCCATGTAATGGGAAATAGGATGGGGTGAAGTTTGTAAGGGGGGGGGGGAACTGGTGCTGAACCAATGAGACAGAACTGTGCAGAACTCCCCCGATATTCTCTGCAGCTTTGACTGCTCGTCCAGACCCCACTGCTGATTTGCCACCGGAAAAGCTGGCACTGTAATAAGGAGACAGCCTGACATCAGTCCCCACAGAACCTACGTCAGGACTCATGCCCTGTAGATGGAGGTACAGTCTCACCTGGATAATTGGGGCAGGGTTTTCCGTACACTCCACGTTCCTTTGCCAGTCTCTTCTCCCAGCACTAGCACCGCTCTGTGCTAACAGGGCTGCGAAAGCTGGGATCCTCACTTCCACCAGCTCCCGGGAAAAGCAACAAAAATGACTTTTCTACAGGGAAAAACACGGCAGGGACCAGTTCCTTTCTCCCAGCTTTGGGGCAAGGGAGCCACCTTTTCCAGTTATCCTGGGCTGGGGAGAGAGGGGAAGGGCAAAGGGTACATTCCAGTTGCTGAGGCACATTTCCACCTGTTGACCCAAATCAGCAGGATGAAGAGAGCTTGGGCAGAGAGTGAAAAAGAAATGAGAGAGCTAGGAAAGAAAAGAGCTTTACAACTCTAACAAAATTCAGCAAGTCCCGGAGCCCTCTTGAAAGTGCCTCAAATGTCACCGGATTCCGCCACTGCTTGTTCTACCCCTAAAACCATTTCAGGTTATATCTGTCTTTGCTTTGCTCAGAGGACTCGTCCCCAAGACTAAAATGGGCAAATGAAAGGGGGAAGGAGTCTCCTCTGAGAAACACAAACAAAGAGGCAGCCTGTTCTGCAAACATCGTCTTGCGCCGGTGCGCCCAGCCACGCCACACCCGAAAATCCCCACCTCACTCAACTCCACACACCCCGAACCAGAGTCCTTTGCTCTCTGCTTACATGTGGCTCTAGTTAGTGTGGTAGCCAGCACTTTCTGGTTCCATGCCTGCCTGGGAGTTACGCCCTGACTCTGTCATGGGCTTTTATAGTCCCTCAGCACCAGTGGCTAAATGGTTCTGGGCAAGTCAGGCAGCGTGGGATGTTTGAACACAAACCGTAGTGGTTTAATTTTTTTAAGCTATTATTGATAAGTAGAGACACTGCATTTTGCAGTAAAGTTTACGAGAACAACACGAGAGTGTCTAACTGCTGGTGGCGGCACCTAATGAAGTGTGTTTGAAATATTGAAGTATATGATAAACCATTATGTAAATTAAATTCATTGATAGCTCTGCTGTGAAATCGCTCTGGTAGCAGAATAGTAGATAAACACGAAGCTTAGAAGGTGCCATTTATTCATCCTTAAAATGGTTCCAAGTTTCTAGTGACTCATCAGCATTTAGCAGAAAGCAAAGAGAACATTAGTGTCACAACCAAACTTGAAATGAAATCTCTTGAATTCTTCAAACCTGAATGCCACGCTCATTCCAAATCAGATCCTTTTCTGTCCCTTGGCAGATCCCATGCAGAAATGTGTTTTCTATCTGCAGCGGGTGCTTTCGGCAAAGGTGACCCCCAAGGTTCTTGCCTCGGACATACTGGTTTTGCACGCTCGGTTTTTTACGCTTATTTAGTGGCTGCTAAAATAATAAACACTTAACCATGGAAATGGCATTTGCCATGATCTCCAGGATCCTCCTGAGCTTACCAATACAACCTCTCCCAGTTACAAGCTGCGTGGAGTAACTGCTAGACACCTTTTTGCATCTACCCCAGAGACATGGAAAGAAAAGCTGGATGGACTCTCTAGTGTGTGTGCATGTGTATTAAAAACAAAAGAAGAATGATGTTTATTGGTATATTTTCCAATAAATGCAAGTAGATTTAGAAATAATATAATAAAAGTAATTTGGAAACAAACCAAATGAAATACATCTTTACTGTGAAACCCCAAATAATACTAAAAGAAACATACATTTTGTTCAGCAGACATTGGGGTTTTCCAAACAAAAGGCCAGATGCCAGATGCTGCAGGCCAGATGCCCCACCGAGGTCAGCCTATGGGCTGCTGGCTCAGATGCCAACCCAAAGATGTTGTGTTCTACGAACCTTAAAATACAAGCAAACCATGTGCAAAGATGACGGGCCCAGTCTTGCAAATCCCTTACTCGGATAGTTGCATTGATGTCAGTTAGCAACAAGTTAAGGGACTGGCCCCACATTCTCTACTGCTGCAGTTAGTTAATAAATGTACTTTCTCTGACATATCCAGTGGGTTTGAAAGACTTTAAGGTAAAGACATTCCCATAATATTCCATTCAATATAAACAATGTTTGATGTGTATCATTTCTAGGGGGCAGCAGCTCGGAAAGCCCCGGATTTGAGAGGTTATGGATTTGGAGCTTTCTGTTGTACATTATTAACGCTGACAAAGAGTCCTATGGTGCCAAAGTCTTTGTCGCTTCTACAGATCCAGACTAACACGGCTACACCTCTGATTATTAACACTGTACATGCATTGAGACAAACAGAAAGGGAGCTAAAGTTAATGATCATTTCTATGCAATTTCATATCTCCATTAACACCTGCTTCTGCCTGCTTAAGGAGCAGCCCACTGTGAAATGGGACAAGAAATGGTTTGTTACCACTCTGAGAATCCTATGGTCACCATGATCTGAACCGAGTAAAAGCAGCATAAAGCTCGTGTCTGCTTTCCACAGAGGGGTTTGAAGCTTTACTTACCGACTCCCCGAACGTTTGTAAGGAAGTAACAGAGATCCAGTTTGCAAACAGGTGCACCTCCTGGGGGGTTGTGAGTCCCCACCACACCCTATTGCAGGGGCCGACATTTGAAAAGTGAGTCCTGAGACGTTTGGCAGATAAACTCAACTGTTTACTCAAGACTCTAGAGTGGGCGTCAGGGAGCACAGACAGGACGTGGCTGCAGTGATCACTTCTCTAAGTGCGTTTGCAAGCCACACCAGCTGCAGGCACTTTGTCCACTACTCAGCCACGGTGCATCCACGCTGGAAACGAAAGTGAAGCTCTTTGCACCCACCAGCTCACCCTTTCACGCAAAGGGCCCAAGCGTGGCTGGTGTGGGGTTAATGTCTCTGCAGCCCAAGCCCACTAAGCATCATGGGAAAGAGACAACCCGCTGTTCTGAAACTAATTTTACAGCTTAACTGCTATCAAATATCCCGGGGCCCCCAGCCCTCTTTGAAAGGAGTGCTCCTACCAGTTGGAAAGCTCGCGGAGTGTTTTGATTGGCAAGCTTTCTGCCAGACGGTGGGAGTTATAAATAAACATCTCAGCGGGGCCTGGAAAAGTCCAGCTCATTTTGCCAGGCTTTAGACTGTGCGCGAGCCTCTCTCGGGGGTCCGGCCCTCGCTGGAGCCCCTCCATTACATTACATAAGCCCCAAACAGGACATTACTGCATGTGTGTGAACAACTCGTGTTACAGAAACAGCAACTTCTATTCACGGGGTGGATGGCTGCAGCTTTCACAAGGTCCCTTTTCTCCCAGCCTGTCAGCTCGAAAACTAAGGGCAACCGACTGCACTGTGCATGGTCAGGGCAGAATGCGCCGTGTACGCCTATCTTCACCGGGTTACTGCACTTCACTTGGAAGGAAACTTTCTTTAAAGCTCCCATGAGGACCGGGGGAGAAGGGAGTGACCCCGACTCCCCAGACTGGCTGGGACTGCAGGGGAGCGGCTGGCTCACCATGCGCCTGCCTCCCTGGGCTGAGCTGCGAAATCCCAGCCTGAGCCGCAGTTAGGAAACTGACTCCCAAATAAAAACAATGCTGGGACTGTCTGCCCCATCCCAGCCCTGCTCCACGTCCTGTCCCCCCTCCGGCTCTCCCGGCCCAGTGGAACCCTGCAGGGCCAGCCAGGCCAGCGAACAAATGGCAGGAAGCGGGGAAGCTCCCAGGGGATTAGTGTGCGGGGTTCAGAGCTCAGCCCAGCAGCTGGAGTTACGAGGTGAATGCCCTGGGATGGGGCTGGCTGCTGGGCCCAGGTCTCTGGTGCTCGCTGCAGCTGCCCATTGTCCAGGGGCTTCACTCTCGGTCCCAGGTCTGCATGAGAAGTACGCCGAGAGCAGTACGGCCCTAGGGAGACGGGCCCGTCCCGCCCTATGTTACAATGCAGGGGCCTTCTTTCTCCTCCAGACGCCGCTGAGAACGTAGCGCTCAGTGCGAGGAACGGCAGGAACTGTGCAAGCATCTCTCACCATGTTCTGCCAGTCACCTCAGTCACCTGCCGCTGCCCTCGCTCTTCCAGTCCTGGGCTCTGCTCACACAGATCCGCCAGACCAGGGCTGCAGCCCCCTGCCCCTCCCACACAAACAGCTTAGATGATGCCCCCTCATTCAGCCTTCTCCGCCCCACTGCTACCCAGCGCTCCCAGCCCTGGCCCCACACCACTGCTCTGCCAGTCCACCACTGGCACGCACGTGCCCAGCTTGCGCTTTCCCGGCACTTTTAACACATAGACTCGGACCTAGGGCAGTGCTGGGAAAAACTGGCCGTTGGTTTGAAATGTTTTGCGGGAACAAACAGAGTTTTGTTTCACTATACATTTTGTGGGGTTTTTTTCATTTTTCACACACAGCATTTCAAAATGAAATTTTTAAAAACAAAAGGAATTTGTTTCATTTTGTAGAAAAAATATTTTAAATATGGGGGGGAGGGGCTTCTGTCTGTCACCTCTTTTCCCCAGTGGAAAGAAAAATCCGGTGAGACACCAAGGGATTGCTTCCAGCCATTGGGATTTCTTTCCCAAAAATTGAGATGTTTTCAATGTAATTGAATGATGTTTGTAACGGTGATTTCTTCCTGCAACAAATTTTGTTGGGGGTGTGGGGGGGTCTCACCACATGGCAGTGTGTGGCCCTGCAGCATGTTCCATCTGCCAGCAGCCCTCCACCCCCAACGCTGGCTGAGTGTCAAAGGGCCAACCCCTGCCTGCTCTCGCTCATTCCGTGCGCCGGCTTTCTGGTGCACGCTGGGGGTACAGAGCCTGGCACAGGAGGAGGGGCGTACGTGTGACCTTCTGCCAGGTGTTGTCAGCAGCCAGAAAGGCTGGATTCAACTATCTGGGGAGCCCCTCTTAACATTCACGAGCATGCTGGCTTGAGCTGCCTCCCAGGAAGCTGAGAACATTCAATTCCTTCCCGGGCAATGCTTCCCCCTCTCACAATCGCTGAGTCTGTGTGTGAAACAAGGAAAACTGGATTAAGGGAAAAGGGGACCCAGCATTGATTTGAGAAACCACCACAAATCAACAGCATCTTACACCGAATGCTAAGAGCACCTCTCTCCCGCCAGGTCTCTGGCACTAGCCCTTCACCGCCGCTCCCCACCTGCCCGCACAAATGGCCGATGAACAAATGTCACTTCAGCCCATCACTTCCCCCCTCCATAGTCCAGAGAAGCCCAAAGCCTCCTGGAGATCCAGCCCAGGGGCGGGGAGGGCCCGGTACTGACCCACACTGGTGCTCCCCCACCTGCTCCTCCGAGCAATGTCTTCCCGAGGGCAGGCCCTCACACCCAGTGCTCAGCAATGAGTGCCAGGCAGCACCTGCCCTGTGCATCCCATCGCATGCTTTTCCAACCTGCTGACAGGATGAGTTGGAGATGAGCCAGATCTTTATCGAGAGTCTCATTCTCTTCTCCGTGTGACCCCAGAGACTCTTCTGTTTCTCTCTCCAGCTCCTCCAAATTTCCTTTTAGAGCAAATATTTTCTAGGTGAAATCCCTGAGTCTCTTTTGCAGCTCTGGAGAAATCCTTCCCGCCATCCAAACTTCCCCTTCTGGCACCGGGCTGGCTGAGGCCCTGCAGGAATTCACACGCTTTTTTTCCCCCCTCTGGGTTTAAATCTTCCCCTTTCTTTGACATCTCCAAATGGCTCTGAACTGGTTCCGTGGCCTCCCAGGCAACCTCCTCCGTGGGAACCACACATCCCGCAGAAGGGGGCCGCTCTGATCCGCTGCTCAGAAGAGGTGTGAAGGCTCCTCGTGTTTCCCACACTCTCTCCTGCTTTGGGCTCTTTTCCTGATTGTAAACGTGGCTGCCTGGCCACTTCTGCAACACTCCCAGGGGTCTCCTGGGCCTGAGGTTTCTCTGGGGAAAGGTCCCCCTGTGCTGAGGTCAGGAGAAGTTTGTGCCCAATCGCTCCCAGCACCGGTTGATGCAGGTGCAGCAGAAATTGTTCCCGCAGCCTGTAACCACCAGATCCTTAAGCAATTCCAGGCAGACAGGACAAGTCTCCGCCGGGAGCGTCTGTATGGGGTTCCTGGCAGCCGCCTCGCTCCTTGGTGTGTCATCAGTGGTTAGGGAGCAAAGTCCCGGAGTGCACTCGGGCACGTCCGTCTCCAGCTCCTTGGGGAAGTGTCGCCTGGCCTAGGCCCGGGGCTGCACTGCCGAGCCCAGCTCCCCTGGCCCTGCTGGTGCCTTGCTCCCCCCACTCACCAAAATGTTGCCTCTGCATCGCTGTCGGTCTGGCCAAGAGCTTCCACCACCTAACCCAGCCCAAGGGATTACATCTCCGGCAGCGCTGGGCGGGGGGCTCACCAGCGTCCACTGCCAGTGGAGGGGGATCAATGTAGGACCCATGAGCAGAGTCCTTGCCACAAGCCTCATTGCCTTCTCCCTCTGTCTGGCTTATGCCCACTGGCATGGTGGGTACGGACATGCAAACGAGGTCTGGCTTATTCTGCCTTTCTCTGGTTCACCAGTAGTTGGTGGCACAGAGCTCCTTCCTCTAGAGCATCAGAGCACAGGCTTAGCCAGGCCTGGGCACCAAGGGCATGCCCACCAGACCTGGGCATAGGTAGGAGGGCGCTGACTGCACCCCCGCAAGTGACTTTGCACAGGGTCCCCCAGAGCCTAACATGGAGTGTGCCACCGGAACAGCCTGCTTGGGAGACACGGGGCCAATCCCTGGGCTCGGCTGCAGCCCGATTCCCCTCGTCTCGCCATGCGCTCCCTGCAGTGGGCTCTGCAAAAGCTCCCTCAACCAGTGAGGACAAAGTATTCGAACACGGTCCAGCGCATCTCACGGCCTGGTGCGACTGAGAGCGAGCGCCGCACGTCCGACCCCAGGCAGGGCAAGAGCTGCCCCCCAGAAGTCAGAACTCAGGCCCCGTGGTCAGAAAACTGCAGGCGCCACCATGGACTCAGCAGCTTTGAGAGCCGGGAGGTGTGTGCGCTATGGAACAGACCAGCAGGGCCGCATACGTTATAATATGGCCCCCTGCACTGGCAGTGAGAGTCCCCCAGCCCATAGCCAACCACCCACCTCATACAACCCACACTGAGCCATTCTCCTCTGGCTGCACCGCCCACGCGGCACCAGGCGCCGTTGCTCTGCTTGATGTATAACATAAGCAATGCTGCCCTGGTGATCTATTGCAGCCATACTTCAGCCAAGTGCCATTGCTCCAGTGATGTGTTATTGTAATACATCACCTGCAGTAACGGGCAGCAGGGCCAACAACCCGGCAGGTGCCCTCCATCAGGCATTTAATTATAAAGCGCTAAACTTTCCTCCTTTCACCGGAAAATAAAGGCTTTGTTTCCCCACTGTGGGCTGGGCGGTTCCCCGTCACTCCATCAAAGAGGGAAGAAATGGCAGGGGAGAAGTTTTACAGAAATGGCACAAACTCCGCAGTACGACGAGCAGATGGGACTGGTTCTCTGGCTCGCCCCCATCCCCCCACTCTAACGTTCACAGTTGGGTTATTGGTCTTATTTTATTTTCCCCCTTCATAAGCTGAGCCGTCGCTGGATATGTCTTCCCAGTGGCAGCTTGCTTTACTGGGCAGGTTTTCCTAAGGTCTCACACCTTCAGCCGGCCCCCTTAGCTAGCTGCTAAAGTGTGTCAAGTGTTTAACGTACACAGCACCCTGCCTTGGCTCTCACTGCTCACTGTGCTCTATGTGCTCATGCTACTCCAGCACCCTACCACGGCCACCCTCACATCCCCCAGCCACCTGAAGAGCAGACCCCCACCCAAACTTTGGTCATACTCACAAAATGAGGTAATCTTCTAATCCGCTACCCTCAGATCCCTTTGTCCAGCCAAGCCATGCCCTGGGCTTTATGACAAATACCCACTTCAAGCATTTTCCTTCTGTGTTTGCATTCCTCTGGGATGACAATCACTGCACCAACAAAATGCATCCACCTTTGTGGCGAGACCCAGCCGCCGTTGCGTGGTGCAAGGTAGTCGTTTGCAACAATTCTAGACCCAAGTTAAAAGTAAACCTCTCCACCTGCAGCTGCAGGGTGAGTTTAAGGGATGCGGAATGTAAACAAACCAAGGGAATGTGACTAAAGTGCCAGGATCCCAACCCAACTTTCAGGAAGTGCGCTAGGATTTTTCGCGACCGCACGTGCTCAGGACGTAGGTTTTATGTCCCACCTCCAACAAGGCAGGGCCAGCACCAGTCTGAGGTATTGGTTCAGTGCTGACTCAGAGGGAAGAGTCTCAGTGCCATGGAGCAAGTGGCCAACTGTTACTTCCTGCAACATCTGGGTTTTCCTTGTAAGTTTTCCAGCCGCGTCCTGACCAGCACGGAACCTACTTAGCTTGTAAATCTGGCCACATGGCAGCCTGTGGGAGGCATTTCTGCTGCATGTAGTAATTATCCTGGCTAGTCCATGAATGAACTGGCTCTCTCCTACAGCCTTTTACTTGTAACCGTACACTAGTCACTCGGTCAAGAGCCTTCTCCCTACTGCACCTGTTAAACTAACCACAGGAACCCACTGGGTCCAGCTCCCTGCCTTTGTTGTTCTCCGTTTTCACAGACAACTTCCTACAAGTATTTCCTTCTGGCTCAAACCTGGCCACTCCCTCTAGGCGGTTCCCAGTGGATGGTGTAAGTCAACAGGGGATCGTCTCAGAAAGACCCTGCCCCACTTGTTGTGTTGGGTGCTGCATGGACACAGAGCAAAAGATGGTCCCTGCCCCAAGGCGTTTACAGTCTAACCAGGTCAGACCCACCGGGGGGGAGATGACACAGACATAGAGACTTGCCCAAGGTCACACAGCAGGGCCAGGAAGAGAAGCCAGGAGTTCTCCTGACCCCCAGCCCAGTGGCCTCTGCACTGGACTGTGCTGTCCTTTGTCTCAAAGAGGGCTGCCCTCTCCCACAGTCAGATGGTGCGTCCCAGCCCGGCACTCTGCCAGCCACGCACCACAGTGCGAGGTGTGAGGAATAGGAAATCTCTGCAATAGGAATGGAGCCTGCCAGGGCTGTTTCGTTGTGTTTAAATCAGTGTCCCTCTTAGTTTTCCCTGCACAGAAAGAACTGCTCAGCGTCCTTGCTGCAGTGAGGGGACGTCAGCCAAGCAACGTACCTTCCTGGGAATGAGCAGGGTGACTAGCTCGGGGTTTGGGACCGTGACTGCCCAGGGGCGCGGATTCACTCGTGCGTGGGCTCCGCTCCAGCATGACTTGCCTTTGCGGGTAGCAGCAGAGTCGGCCACTGGGACCTCAGCATCCTTCCGTTTTGTGGGGGAATTTTACCCAGCAACTGCTGGCATCGAGTTGGAAAAGTTTGTCTAATCTTCATGCTCCCTGCGTGCTGGTTTTGTCTGCAGGAACTGCTGTTCATCTACCGGTGGCCTCTAGCCATGAAACGGCACCGCTAATTTTCACGCCAGGTTTTATGTTAGCAAGTGGATTTCTGGGCTAAGCCTTTTGGGAAGCATAAGCATTCAACCCTCCTGCAGCATAATGGCCCCGGGGACAGGTAATGTCACTTGTGTATCTGTTGGGATTTCTGAGTTCCCGTGTGTGCCAGTTTGTCTGGGGTTTTCTGCAAGTCCCACACTGAGAGAGGAGGAGGAATGGCAGGAAAAGACACGCAAGACCTAGGTGTACTGAGGTTTGAAAGAACTTCTAATCTAGTCGAAAACCAAGGCCCCACCAGTTCCACATCCTGCTCACCCAGGACTCTATTTCCCAGTGAGCCACTCACTACTAGCGTGCTGCTGTCCCGTGGCTTGCCTAGGTCTGGAACTAGCACCAGAGACTCCTCTGCTAGCCCTGGAGCCAAAACACACCAGCTCGTCGGACAAAGTCTTTACAGAATAGAATCTGCCTCTGCTCACTCAGCCTGGACCCCAGTGGTCCAGGGCCTCTGCAGAAGCGATCAAGATGGCCCTGAAGCCTGGACGTGCTGTGCCGTCGTGTGTAGGAGAATCCTCCTCTTGCATCTTCTTTTGGGGTGAGTCAGCTGGGGCCAACTTTTCACAAAGCTGATGTCCACTTGCACCTTCAGCTGCACCCAGACCGCAGGTAACTGAGCACGCAAAGTGTGTGTGTGTGTGTGTGTGTGTGCACATGCACAGAGACCTCAGCTGTGCTCTCAGGTACCTCCAGCACATGACCAGGACTTTTCTCCATGCATGTAACTCTCTGACGCCTGTAGTCACTGCATTTTGGACCCCAGGCCTGGGTTTCACTCCGGCTTTTTCCTGTCACTGCAAAATGAGCATCATCCAAGGTCACAAAAGCTGACGGTCAGGAACAGGTGCAGAGAAGACCCACTGCCACGTGCAGCTCCAGGCATAAATCCAGGCAACAACAGTCAGACAAGGAGGAGTCGCTGGCCTGGCCGCTGTACCCAACAACTGGCACCAGCCGCCCATCAGCTGCCAGCAGAGCAGCCACAGGGAACTGCAGGCTTATTTATGGACAGAACAAAGCTCCCCCAAAAGCTACATGTACGCCGAGAGGTCACACCGAGACAGAGAGAACACACACGTGCAAACTCCATTCCAACGACACAATTACGGGGGTAAACTCAAGCACTCAAAAGTTAGGAAATGCCAGAATTGCGGTTGCCTGTGCAGTGGGTTCTCCTCTGCCCTGCACCCAGCCTCCCAGTACCCCCACCTTCTGCAATGGCTTGGTCCCCTCTCAGGGACACCAGGGTGCAGACTCACTGCACAGGCACTGTGCCCACACAGGTCCCCGGCTGGGCAGCCTTGCTGTGGGGTGGAAGTGGTACCCAGGGGTGGGTGGAACACACAAGTGCATCTCACGGCAGAACAGCAGAAAGTCAGTTCTTGGGGGGCTCACCTGCCAAACCTTGAGTTCAGGACACCGCCTTGGGCCTGTGAGATCAGGCACCTCCAGCCAGCGAAGCCAGCCCGTGGAGAAGTTCCCAGCACTCCCTGGATTAGCTCCAGCTCTTGCAGGAGAAACGCAGGATCCTGAACGCTCTGAACATGGGTTTCCTTGAAACGGGAACCTTGTTCCCTGCCAGACTTTGCCCAAATAACAAATGCCAACATGGAGATGGATGACAATGGAAAATCTCATATTAAAAATGAAGGCAGACTCGCCCCCTGACCATCCAGAAAACAGGACCTATGGCCGCAGCAATGAGTGGCTTGTGGGTTCTGGCGTCATGCCATCGGGTTAGACTATAGACATTACACTGCAGAACGGGCCTCCCAGCGGGCTTTGTCCAGGAGCAGCTCTCATGCCAGGCTCCCGGCTAGCTTGGGAATAGGTCGTTCACGCTCGAGTTGAAAGCCCAGTCACATTATATCACTTACAGCTAATTAACAAGCTCCTGGCATATCACAGCAAGACACCATTCCCTGCAACGAGCAATGTCCCGGGTCAGCCGTTAGCTCCGTGTTTATTAAACTCTCCATACACTGAGGCTCAGTGTATCTCCTCGTCTTATTGCCCAGGATCTGGCCAAGCCTGGGGCGCGGATGCCAGCTAGCTAGCGCAGGCTCAACCTGAGCTAAAGGAGACCTGGTGCAGATAAGCTGCAGGAAAGCCTGCCTAGAGGAAGGGCTGGAGGTGTATCCTTTTCTTATCACGTCCCCGGCCTGGAGCTTCTGAGTGGCCAGGTACCAGCACTGGCCAAGGATGGTTTGTCCAGCTGTGCTGAACTCGAGGGTTGGGACCAGGCAGGCCTAGCCGTGGCCAGGCAGCCTTTGTCACCTGGGAAGGGATCCCTGCGGCACGCTGTGGAGGAGGCTACCCCTGGGCACTGCAGCGGTGTCCTCTGTTCATAGCACGGCCCCTCGAGGGGGGGCACGTTACACCTCAGCTTTGTGACCTGCCCCGGCTTCCAGCTTCTCTCTGGGGCTCCGGCGGCTGGGGGAGCCGCTCAGGTGCACAGAGGGTGAGGGATTCTCCAGAGGGCTCCAAACACAGAGCAGAGCCTCTTCCCATTTACCACTCCCATGAGCCCCTGGCCTGTCATCTCTCCTGCTCTGCTGAGAACAGGGGAGCTCCGGCTGCCTAAATCTGAAAGCTTAGCAAGCCAGTCAAAGCACAAGGACACCAAAGGCGCATCCTTTGCCTTTTCCTTCCCTGCCTGGCTTGGCAGCCTCCTCCCCAGCTCCGGGGCCTCTGCGAAAGATGCTTTCTCTGACACAGCGCTGCGGAGAAAACATTCTCCTTTGCCAGCGGAGCCGGGGGAGCCCGTGCCGTGTTGTATTTAACAGCAGCAGTGTGGGGAGCGTGGGGCTCGGGGAGGGAGGGGGCTGGATTCTTCCACCTATGGCTAAGTTACTACAGCATAATTAGAGCCAAGAATCGATCACAGCTACTCTGAGAGGTTCTCAAGCTTATGAACATTTGCTGCTTTTCCGCTATTGCGCTTGGCCGGGCCAGGAGGTACCAGACCGTTACTCACCCGAAACACTAGAAAAGTCGCAGCAGGAAATGCCCTGGGCTGTCTTCCAGAGCGGTCATTCCAAAGCAGGCTCTAGTGGAAGGTCTCCAATGGCACCTAAAACGAAGCGGTAAAAAGCGTGTGGCTCTTTCAGCTTACGGCCTGGCACCGCGTTTATTCACCCCGAGCCCTGCAGGGGCTGTGCAGGAAGGACAGCCGCTCGCCCCGTTTACATGGACCTTGAGCTGAGAAGGGGAGCGACTTGACCGCAGT
Source organism: Macrochelys suwanniensis (assembly GCA_033296515.1). Taxonomy (NCBI): domain Eukaryota; kingdom Metazoa; phylum Chordata; order Testudines; family Chelydridae; genus Macrochelys; species Macrochelys suwanniensis. The sequence goes on along the minus strand of CM065789.1, from coordinate 1,447,717 downwards.
CACACCAGTCAGACCCGTCACCCTGCTTCCCAGCCCCACTGCCCAGGCCCTGCTCCCCGGCCCCGCTCCCCGGCCCCACTGCCCAGGCCCTGCTCCCCGGCCCCACTGCCCAGGCCCTGCTCTCCGGCCCCACTGCCCAGGCCCTGCTTCCCGGCCCCACTGCCCAGGCCCTGCTCCCCGGCCCCACGGCCCAGGCCCTGCTGCCCGGCCCCACGGCCCAGGCCCTCCTTCCCGGCCCCACGGCCCAGGCCCTGCTTCCCGGCCCCACAGCCCAGGCCCTGCTGCCCGGCCCCACGGCCCAGGCCCTGCTTCTCGGCCGCACGGCCCAGGCCCTGCTCCCCGGCCCCACTGCCCAGGCCCTGCTGCCCGGCCCCACGGCCCAGGCCCTGCTGCCCGGCCCCACGGCCCAGGCCCTGCTCCCCGGCCCCACTGCCCAGGCCCTGCTGCCCGGCCCCACGGCCCAGGCCCTGCTCCCCGGCCCCACGGCCCAGGCCCTGCTCCCCGGCCCCACTGCCCAGGCCCTGCTCCCCAGCCCCACGGCCCAGGCCCTGCTTCCCGGCCCCACTGCCCAGGCCCTGCGATACTGCACAGCAGCAGCTTCAGAGGCCTGGTCACTGCAGACAGAGGCGGCCTGGCATAGCACTTCTCTACATAGGGACACTGGCGGGAGGAGCTCCCTAATTCCAGACTAGCCAGTGCACTTTGAAGTCAAACTCCACCTTAGTGCGGATGACCCCTGCCCATTGACAAGCCGGGGTCACACTCCACCTTAGTGCGGATGACCCCTGCCCATTGACAAGCCGGGGTCACACTCCACCTTAGTGCGGATGACCCCTGCCCATTGACAAGCCGGGGTCACACTCCACCTTAGTGCGGATGACCCCTGCCCATTGACAAGCCGGGGTCACACTCCACCTTAGTGCGGATGACCCCTGCCCATTGACAAGCGGGGGTCACACTCCACCTTAGTCCGGATGACCCCTGCCCATTGACAAGCCGGGGTCACACTCCACCTTAGTCCGGATGACCCCTGCCCATTGACAAGCCGGGGTCACACTCCACCTTAGTGCGGATGACCCCTGCCCATTGACAAGCCGGGGTCACACTCCACCTTAGTGCGGATGACCCCTGCCCATTGACAAGCCGGGGTCACACTCCACCTTAGTGCGGATGACCCCTGCCCATTGACAAGCCGGGGTCACACTCCACCTTAGTGCGGATGACCCCTGCCCATTGACAAGCCGGGGTCACACTCCACCTTAGTGCGGATGACCCCTGCCCATTGACAAGCCGGGGTCACACTCCACCTTAGTCCGGATGACCCCTGCCCATTGACAAGCCGGGGTCACACTCCACCTTAGTGCGGATGACCCCTGCCCATTGACAAGCCGGGGTCACACTCCACCTTAGTGCGGATGACCCCTGCCCATTGACAAGCCGGGGTCACACTCCACCTTAGTGCGGATGACCCCTGCCCATTGACAAGCCGGGGTCACACTCCACCTTAGTGCGGATGACCCCTGCCCATTGACAAGCCGGGGTCACACGCCACCTTAGTGCGGATGACCCCTGCCCATTGACAAGCCGGGGTCACACTCCACCTTAGTGCGGATGACCCCTGCCCATTGACAAGCGGGGGTCACACTCCACCTTAGTCCGGATGACCCCTGCCCATTGACAAGCCGGGGTCACACTCCACCTTAGTCCGGATGACCCCTGCCCATTGACAAGCCGGGGTCACACTCCACCTTAGTCCGGATGACCCCTGCCCATTGACAAGCCGGGGTCACACTCCACCTTAGTGCGGATGACCCCTGCCCATTGACAAGCCGGGGTCACACTCCACCTTAGTGCGGATGACCCCGCCCATTGACAAGCCGGGGTCACACTCCACCTTAGTGCGGATGACCCCTGCCCATTGACAAGCCGGGGTCACACTCCACCTTAGTCCGGATGACCCCTGCCCATTGACAAGCCGGGGTCACACTCCACCTTAGTGCGGATGACCCCTGCCCATTGACAAGCCGGGGTCACACTCCACCTTAGTGCGGATGACCCCTGCCCATTGACAAGCGGGGGTCACACTCCACCTTAGTGCGGATGACCCCTGCCCATTGACAAGCCGGGGTCACACTCCACCTTAGTGCGGATGACCCCTGCCCATTGACAAGCCGGGGTCACACTCCACCTTAGTCCGGCTGACCCCTGCCCATTGACAAGCCGGGGTCACACTCCACCTTAGTGCGGATGACCCCTGCCCATTGACAAGCCGGGGTCACACTCCACCTTAGTCCGAATGACCCCTGCCCATTGACAAGCTGTCACGGGGAGTGACAGCCCCACTGCCCGTGCCCGCAGCCTGCGGGAGGTGGGCGCTCTCTCGACCAGTCGCGCCTGCCTGGCATTTCAGCCTGTGGCACTGGCACTTGTGAGCCTCCTCCCTACTTGAATGGAAGCCTCCGTGCGGGCCCTGCAGCCTGCTGCTGCTGTTCTAACCCGCCGCGGCTGGGGCTGCGGGCTGAGAGCACACACCGAGTCCCAGGTGCTGGACGCTGGCTAGCCCCTCTTTGTGCGCTGGGCCCGTCCATTGATGTCAGCGGGCTGAGGGTTGGGCCAGGCACCAGGAACCGTGCACTGCGCACTGGCCACGTGTGAAACACAAAATCTTTCCATGCTTGGGAGATTCCCCATCCCCCGTCCCCACCCCACAGACTGCTGCTGCCTGCCCCACCCAGTCATCTGAACAGAGCTATTGGTGTACGGCGAGCAGATCAAAATGTCGTTCTTGCTGCAGCTTGTAAACACTTCAAACATTTCCACAGGTTTCCTGGCTGATTTTTTCTGCCGACAAGCTATAGAACAAACAACCTTTGTTGAACATCGTTTCATTCCAGTAGCAAAGACTGAGCCCGTGTTTTGTTGTTGTTTTCGGGTTGGGTTATCTGCCAGAAATGGATCCTGGGTTGTTTTGTGGTTGTTTTACCCACATGCAGAAGTTCTACAGATAGTTCCGGTCCAGCAAACCTTTCCCCATAGGAAGGATCTTTTTAAAGCAAATTTAGCCTGTTCTTACATGGTTTTAGTGCACTGTAGCAGACACAACACAATGCTTTTTAAACATGCTCTGTGCATTTCTTGATAGACACATTTCTTCGGAGTGGTTTCTTTCCTCCCCCCCTATAGATTATGAGGGATTCCACGTCAGTAATGGCCATCACAGGGGTATTATTTTCCCTTTATATCTCTGGCCTAATTCCTCTAGTTCTGAGCCATGGTCAGCTGAATCCTCTCTGTGAGAGGCCCACAGAAATGGTCTGCACATGTAATATGAAAGTCCAGCATTTCATTTAGAGAATGGCCTAGAGATTATTACACTTATAAAGTCTGCGGACGATACCAAGCTGGGAGGGGTTGCAAGTGCTTTGGGGGTTAGGATTAAAATTCAAAATGATCTGGACAAACTGGAGAAATGGGCTGAAGTCAATAGGATGAAATTCAATAAGGACAAATGTACAGTACTCCATTTAGGAAGGAACAATCAGTTGCACACATACATGGGAAATGACTGCCAAGGAAGGAGTACTGCGGAAAAGGATCTGGGGGTCAGAGTAAACCACAAGCTAAATATGAGTAAACAGTGTAACACTGTTGCAAAAAAAGCAAACATCATTCTGGGCTGCATTAGCGGGAGTGTTGTAAGCAAGACATGAGAAGTAATTCTCCCATTGTATTCCAAGCTGATTGGGCCTCAGCTGGAGTATTGTGTCCAGTTCTGGGCGCCACATTTCAGGGAAGATGTGGACGAATTGGAAAAAGTCCAGAGAAGAGCAACAAAAATGATTAAAGATCTAGAAAACATGACCTATGAGGGGAGATTGAAAAAATTGGGTTTGTTTAGTCTGGAAAAGAGAAGACTGACCAGGGACATGATAACCGTTTTCAAGTACATAAAAGGTTGTTACAAGGAGGAGGGAGAAAAATTGTTCTCGTTAACCTCTGAGGATAGGACAAGAAGCAATGAGCTTAAATTACAGCAAGAGAGGTTTAGGTTGGACATTAGGAAGAAATTCCTAACTGTCAGGGTGGTTGAGCACTGGAATAAATTGTGTATCCTGCTCTTAAAAATCTCCTGTGATGGAGATTCCACAACCTCCCTAGGCAAACACCTGTCAGGGATGGTCTAGATAATACTTAGTCCTGCCATGAGTGCAGGGGACTGGACTAGATGACCTCTCAAGGTCCCTTCCAGTCCTCAGATTCTATGATTCCCAGCCAGCCATCATGTTCTTTCAAAGGATAATCAGTTCTGCAATGGTGATTTCCTTAAGGCCAGGGTGAAGCCCAATATAAAATTATGCATTCCCCATAAAGCAGATCCACATGTATTACAAGGAAAAGTTGCAAGACTAAGTAGCCATGCATTGCTGAGGGTTCAAAGCACTATCCAGCTACCAGCCAATGGGGCAGCCAAAGGTGAGAGCAACTTCACAATGGGACAAACTGGGCTAACTCCTGAAGAGCAGGAGGGATGGAGCCATTACAGGCCCTGTTCCCTCTGTGGCCTGGCCAGTTGCTTGCCTCAGCTTCATGCTCAGCCGCACATTGTTTCTCAGGCTCAGAACATTGAGTTAAAACAATAATGAATTGTATAAAGGTGGCCATAACCCCTGAACCGCTTCCTTGGCCAGTGTTCACCTGACCTCTGTATTTCTTTGAGAGCAGGTGCCTGGTCCGTGCTGCTCTCAGTTTCCAGCATGAAGCAGGACAATCAGGCGTCTGGGTTTTCTAGTTAAAAGCAGAACTAGGGGAACGATAGCCAGACGTGCTACAGGGCATGACACTTCTGTGCTTCCTCCACCGGTCCCACCCAGCTGACAGCTGAGGTTCTGCAGCTGCAGGTCCTGCCAGCTGTGATGCTCAGACAGTGACATTGCAGCCATAAAACCTGTACTGTGGACAGCCTAGTCCTCACCCCCAAGGGCTTGTGATGTGGCAGGTGAAAAAGACCCACACATGGAAATTGTCGGGTTGCATCAAATCAGTAAGTTCCAATTCAATCTGTTTTGTCTCTGTCGCTGTTTCCCCAGAATGTTCAACCAAGTCAGCGCCTGGCTAGGAGGAAGAGTCACCTACTTACCGAGGCATTGGTCATTGCATGGCAGACCAGCTGCAGAACTCTCTTCCATTCCACTATAGGCCCAGGGGCCAATGAGCAGACGCAGCCATAGTCTAGGGCAGTGGTTCTCAACCAGAGGTCCGGGGCCCCCGGGGGGACCACCAGAAGGTTTCAGGGGGGTCCACCAAGCAGGGCCAGTGTTCGTCTCACTGGAGCCCAGGGCAGAAAGCTGGAGCCCCACCTCATGGGGCTGGAGCACGGGGCCCTAAGCCCCGCCACCCCAGGCTGAAGACAAAGCCTGGGCAACTTAGCTTGGCGGGGGCCCCTGTGGTGTGCGGCCCCAGGCAATTCTACCCCTAATGCCGGCCCTGGCTTTTCTATGCAGAAAACTAGTGGTTGTGGCACTGGTGGGCCATGGAGTTCTTACAGCATGTTGGGGGGGGGGGGGCTCAGAAAGAAAAAGGTTGAGAACCCCAAGTCTACGGTACTTACGTCAAGAAACAAAGCTATACGGTTCTTCCCCTTGCCGTGTGATCGGGGTGACTGGAATGGCCATGCGTGGTCTTTAGCCTCTCGGATCAAATCCAACCCATGGATGAAATGAGCAAAAATTGCTACAATCTAGCAGCTAGTCGGGAGTTTCTCCGAAACAAGATGATTGTGTCAGTGTACTTCCTAGTATGAATTGTCACTTCTCTGGGATCCGCTGGCAGTGCAAACACGCTGACTGTATTCGTGCTGCTGTGTGTATTGGGCAAAATAGACTCAACCCTAGAGAACGAGGAAACTTTTAAAACTTCGCTTGTTGGTTTAGAAATAGCAAAAATCTAATGTCTGCAGCCACCTCTGGCCTGTAACGTGTAAGCTACACAGCAGGGGTGTCAGACACAGACTCTAGTGAGGAAGGGTAGGCTCTGCAGAGCTAATCCAGTTTGGGGAATTTACTTCTTGAACAAAGCTCAAGGGTTTCATTCATGTTTCTATCCTTTAGCTCTATTATCTGAGCAGCCTCCTACATGTTCTGAAAAAGCGTGAGCAGCTAAACCCATCTCTGTCTTATTCCCCAGAGAGCAGAATTAGCAGGAGATCAGTGCAAACCTGCCCACACTTGATCAAACCTGTGAACATGTATCTGTTTAAAAAAAAAATAAAGCCCCTCTGCCAAGTGGCAGGAAGGACAAGAGTCCATCAGCTACCGAGGCTCCTTACAGAACAGTTGGCATTGAACAGATGTTGGATTCCCTTAAATTGCTATACAACATGCCATGTAAACTGGGATGCAGCACACATCCTGTAGGAGAGCCGCGCCCGGCCATGGTAACCACTGGACATATGGAGCCAGAAAGCAGGGACCCTTCGAGAGCTAAAGATGCAAATTGCACCTCTGTGCATTTGAGAAGCAGACAGCCCAAAGGTGCATGTGGCGTGTGCTGTATGGCCTTGCGCCTGCGAAAGACACAGGGGAAGAGGATCACGGCCAATCGCCAAGGAGAGATTCGATGTAGCAGGATATGCATAATCTGTGGTTAGATTGCCCAACCCGCTGCAGCAAACAAGGGAGAATGTTGACTTGGACTGTGCAGTTCACCTCAGCTACCAAGTTTCTCAAGGCCCAGCCAGCTCCTGCAGTTCCCAGGTTTCTCACCACGCTGTGTTCTGTGTCCCCATGTGCCAGGATGGGAAAAGCCAAAGAAATGACCCCAAAAGCCCTTTTGGAAGCTATTTCGGGTGCTCCTAGATTATACAGTAATGCAAAGCAAGTGCCAAGATACACTGTGCTTGGGGGTATGTCAACTAATTAAAAAAAAGGGTTGGGACGTCACTCCAGTGTCCTGCCCCTCCATCTGACACAGAGCCAGGCCCTGCGTGGCCCAGGCCCTGCGCGGCCCAAGCACCACAGCTTAGTCGAGATTTTGCTCTAAGCAGCTTGAGAGTGTTTATTTGGTGTGCAAAGGAGATTGGAGCCGGGAGAGGCACAAAAAGGATTATTCTGTTTATCACACAGCTTTCCCTGCTCAATTTGTAGTCACGGAAAAAGTCATTTACTCGGGCTATCCACAGGCTTTGCTCACCAGCAAGGGTAGAAAGCCCCGAAAATTAGAGAGATGCAGAATGGATTGGCAACATGCACAGTACTTAGGAGCATCTGACACTCAGGAACACACATGCGAAATGCAAGGGTTTTTCAATCTCGACTCTCCTACTAACAATGGGGGAAGTGTCCCAGTCCCAGTGCATGCCAGTTAGCTTCCTACAGGGGCCAGGTAATAATCCACCGGATTGGCACAACTGGGAGATTGTTATTCAGTATGAAATTAACAACCTTAACAATAGGCTGGGATAATAGTGTGCTACCTCCCCTTCTCCACTAGCCCCAGTCTGGCTCGCTTTCTTTTACATTATTTATTAATGCCATTTTTATTTTGTTTTCATTTTTTCCTGCTCGTAATGAAGAAGGTTTCTTCCATCCCCAAATGCACGGTGTTTGTACAGTCCCTGTGGACAGTCTGGGTCGATATAACTATAAGGGTCAAAGTGAATACTGGAATCTCCGTTCCCAGCCCACTGTGCCCGCAATACAGTGTCTCCCATTGGCATAGAATCTCTGTCTGACGTTCACAGCAATGGGAGAGCGGGGCATGTCCCCAGCAGGAAGCAGACACCCCATCCTATGCAAGAGGCTCACTGTGATGTCCTGTGCCCTGCAGAAACAACACCAGAGAGCCGGGGATTTTAAATGTCCTGCTGGAAGAAAGGGAAAGTAAAGCCCCCAAGAAAGTTCATAATTACACTGCGCAGGAAAAGACACCGAGACACTCCCTGCATGTGATGCTGGAGCCACCGGAGGACGTAGAGGAGCTGATGCATTTTCCATTCACAGTGTCCCCTCTCCCGGAACCGTTCCCAACCCGCCATCGCTCTGTGTGGGCTGAGGAGGCAGAGCAGCGGCAACGCGCATTTGTGCAGGATGTTTCCGTTATCACACATCTGACATAACACTGAAAACTCTCGGGACTGTGATTCGCTGCACCCCCCTGAGCCCAGAGCCTGGCCTTGAGACACGGCTGTAGCAGGCTTCATTTGGCATTGGACTGCGTCTTGATTCCAGGACATACGTGACTACACGGAGTGCATTTCTTTGGGAAAACTGTGCGGCTATTTTGGAAACAATAACGCTCCACCCTTCAAATGCCCCTGTTGTGCCAGGATCTCACCGCACTTTAAAAACAGAACTTAGTGATGTCACGGTGAGGCCCGGCCACGGGCCCCCCGGGAGAACAATGGCTGTGCCCTCCGCTTAAGGCTGGATGTCCTTGTAAACGATACGCTCTACTACAAGTCACTGGGCTCGGTGCAGAAGCTACTGGGTGAGATCCTCTAGCCTGTGCTGTGCAGGTCAGCACACGTGATCGTGTCAGGCCTTGGACTCGATGAATTAACAATGAATTCTGTGTGCTGTTTAAAGCAGGGAAGTGAGAGTCAGGGCTCCTGGGTTCTAGTCCCACTTTAAACAAAGACTCCCCGGGTGATCTTGGGCCAGCCATTGGAGGGTGGATTTTAAGAGGTGCTGAGCGCTCAAGCTTCTGCTTCCTCCAGTGAAATCAGTGGGTGCTCAGCATAGGCTGACCAGGCAGCAAGTGTGAAAAATCGGGACGGGGGTGGGGGGTAATAGGAGCCTATATAAGAAAAAGAACCAAATATCGGGACTGCCCCTATAAAATCGGGACATCCGGTCACCCTAGCTCAGCCCCTCTGAAAATCAAACCCTAGGAAACTCTCTGTGCCTGCATGTGCCCCTCTCCATGCAAATTACACTCACCTGCCCTGCAGGGATGCCCGGGCTAGTCAATGTCTGTGTCAGAAGATCAGCAAGTTCTTTACAAATTGCTACAGAGTATTTGGAAATAAGCAAAGCTAATTTGCGAAGGCGTGTGCTGAGCCAGATTCCACAGGGCCTGAGGATTTGCTTTGATTTGCTGGTACATTTTAAGGAATAAGAAAACAAGAGAGTGAATTTGTGTGTAATTACTGCCAGGAGATTGTATTTCACTCTTTCTTGTGTTTCCAGACAGGAACAGGTGCCAACCCACCTCAATTTGAGCTGACAAACCTTGATGTACTGAGTTTGTTTATAATATTTATGTCTGTTGCTCATTCCTCTTCCAACCACTGGCTTGAACTGTGAATGGAAATTGATGATTATTAGGTTCTGAATGTAAAATAAGCATCCATTTTAATAGAAGCAGTTGTGGTAGGACGTGTTACATGATGAGCCAATTATGTCTGTAACCAATATGCTTGTTTCTCACGAGCCCTGCAGCCCTCTGGAGCCATTCCCCTGCCTTGTGACTGCCCCGGGACAGACTGAAACATTTTCCTGCAGGTCAACAAGCCTCCCCTTCCAGATCGCTGCCACTCTGGAAACTAGGCTGAAATGATCACCCAGAATTGTGTCTGCCTCCTATTTATGGACAGCTGGGGGAGGGGGAGAGTAAAACTGCCAGGCCCTGCTCGCCAGCGTCCCGCTCTCTCCTGGCCCAGAGCGGAGAGGAGGGGTGGCCCACCCGGGCTCGCCCCAAAGCAATGGCTCCTGTCACCCTCCAGCCCGTTGACTCTTGCTGCTCGCAGATTGGCTGTGGTGGGCCCCTCTGAATGAGTGCAGGGCGGTGCCAGTGGCCTGAGCCGGCTGTGACAGTGTCTGGCTCCTTCCCCCTCTCCTCCCTCCTGCTGTCCCGCTCGCTCCCTTGACGTGGGCCGCGCTCGGGGTGGACTCTTCCCACAGCACCATGCCAAGGCCCTGTGGATTTGCTGGCCGCCGCTGGCTCCCTGGGTCTCCTGCTGCTGCACAGCCAGGCGGCTTGGTGCCAAGCTGGCCCTGGTGCCACCAGACGGGAGGCTTTGCCCGTGGGGCTGAGCTGGGCTGCACAGGAGGGTGGGCGAGCAGCGGCTCAGATCTGGGGGAGTCATCCTCCCCCCCACCCCCATAGCCCTAGGCACCCCCCGCCTCTGCTCCTATTGCACACCAGGCTTTGGCCTGTCCAAGTTCCGAGCGCCCTGCCCACCTCCTCGTGGGCAATTGCTGCTCTTCCAAATGTCTGGTGCAGACAGTGATACTGGCCCCAGCGGCAGGAGCTCTGCTGGAGACCCCAGCCAGGCTCGGGGCCTCACTGGGGTGTCTGCACACGGCAAGTGAAGATGTTGTAGCCTCTGCTCGCCTTAGCTTAGCACCGGTAGCAGCCGCAGCAAAAACAGGCTGGCCACCGGAGCACGTACCCCGGGTCCCTGCAGGCGTATCCTCGGGTGGGAGCTGCAACGGGGAAATACCAAACTCCTCTCCTGCAGGCGCTGCCACACTTGCGTGAACCAGGAACAGATTTTCACGCCGTTGAGCTGGGCAGGATCCGTGCGGGTGCCCGGCAGCTGAAAGGCTCTCGAGCGCGTTAGCGATGCGCTGGGGCAGCCAGGCCCCCACAGGTGCTGCTGTTACACTTCAGAGAATGAGGCTGCCTTCTGGAAAGATGCATTTATTAAACCGGGTCTGACCTTTTCAGAGCTAGCACAGGCAGGTCTCCTAGTCTCTGGACAGAGTATGTTTGAGTCGGCCATGTCCTATTCTTAAAGGGACGGTGCCCATTCACCGAGTATGAATAATAAAAAAGCAAAAGAAAAACAAGTATTAGCACAGCATTTAAATTCACTTCTAAATACGGTGTTTTTCACTTAAAATAATTCCAACAATTCCTCCAGGGGCTTTACACGATCATGCACTGTAATGTATCTACGAGCTTTCATCCCCACCTGGCTTGCCAGGGTTTGAACCCACAACCCTAAGTAGCCACACATACGGGACCAGCTGCTGATCACCTCTGTGCACCAGCCCGTACCAGGGCAATGCCACACGCTGACAGGAAGATGCCTGAACGTGTGAGACAGCGATGTGAAGCCGGGCATCATGAGTCCTGGTTCTCGCCCTAGCTCCAGGAGCAGCTTGTGGCTTAGTGATCAGCGGTGGCATCACCAAACACAGGGCCCACGGCTGGGTCATCTTCGGGGACTGACTCTGAGACTGCTCGACGTGAACCACTAACACCCGGGCTACAGGGCCACGGCACTCAGCGTAGGAGCAGTCGCAGTCCTTGTAGTGGTCTAGCTGGCAGAGGGTGGCACTGTCTCCAACACTGCTACCTGCCACCCGGCATGGGACTGCTGCTGCGAGCATCCCCGCCCCAGCACTGGAGTGCAGTGAGCATCCCCCGCCCCAGCACTGGAGTGCAGTGAGCATCCCCCGCCCCAGCACTGGAGTGCAGTGAGCATCCCCGCCACAGCACTGGAGTTCAGTGAACACTCCCCGCCACAGCACTGGACAGCTGCTGCGAGCACTCCCCGCCCCAGCACTGGAGTACAGTGAGCATCCCCCGCCCCAGCACTGGAGTGCAGTGAGCATCCCCGCCCCAGCACTGGAGTTCAGTGAACACTCCCCGCCACAGCACTGGACAGCTGCTGTGAGTGCTCCCCGCCCCAGCACTGGATTTCTGTGAGCACTCCCCGCCCCAGCACTGGACAGCTGCAGTGAGCATGCCCCACCCCAGCACTGGATTGCTGTGAGCACTCCCCGCCCCAGCACTGGAGTGCTGCGAGCACTCCCCGCTCATCACTGGAGTGCAGTGAGCACTCCCCGCCCCAGCACTGGACAGCTGCTGCGAGCACTCCCCGCCCCAGCACTGGAGTACAGTGAGCATGCCCCACCCCAGCACTGGATTGCTGTGAGCACTCCCCACCCCAGCACTGGACAGCTGCAGTGAGCACTCCCCTCCCCAGCACTGGAGTACAGTGAGCACTCCCCACCCCAGCACTGGATTGCTGTGAGCACTCCCCGCTCAGCACTGGAGTGCAGTGAGCACTCCCCGCCCCAGCACTGGACAGCTGCAGCGAGCACTCCCCTCCCCAGCACTGGAGTGCAGCGAGCACTCCCTGCCCCAGCACTGGAGTGCAGTGAGTGTCCTGCCCACACCCCTACTCCCCCAGCACTGGATTGCTGCGAGCACTCTCCAGAATCAGAAACGAAAAGCAAGGGCTTCTGGAGAAACCCAGGAAGCTTTCTCCTGGCTGGCAGGGGTGCCTCCCGCTGCCCCCAGGCACTGTTAGCATTGGGCTGCATCTGCTGAGCAGGCCACCTGTCGGGAGGCAGGTTTCCCCTCTTCTCAAAGTGTTTTCACAGAGTGTGTTCAGTGCGTCTAGCACACCCAGAGAGCTGGAGCAGGCGGGACACTAGCCGGCCAGACTGCTGGTTTGACACCACGAGGCCTCTCTGAAAAGAGAGATTGTTTCTCAAGAATAAATATTAAATAACTCTAAAATTTCAAATAATTCAGAGCTCTGCTATTTTCCAGGCATTATGAAAATACAATTGAGGGGAAAAGGTATGTAATACGTTTCCTATTTCCTGTTTCTGCAGCCCTGCATGTGGCCCGGGAGACTGACACAAGTGGAATTATCTATCCTCTGGCTAGAAGTGTTCATTTCAGGCCAAAAACACCAAAAAAAGTATGAACTAATCTCTGCTCAGCTCTGGGGAAGTGTGGGATCGCCGACCACATGCTGAAAAATGAGGCAATTTTCCCCATTTCAAAAAGTGACTAAAATCACTCGGCTGTTTTCAGCACAAATGCATTCTGTTCCATTTCAATCCACTCCAGGAGCAGGGTCTCCGGCTCTCACAGCGAACAGCCAAGAGAACTCCAGTGCATAATGCAAATATTGTGTCTCACACAGAAATATTGGGGGCGGGGGGGAGAGTTGGCTTCATTTTCTTTGTGATGTTTGGAACAACTGGACCAGCTAAACTAATTAAAACCCACAAAACACCAGCCTGTAGAGCTAGATATTCACCAAACAGCCAAAAGCTAGTTACCGAAAGTGAGATTCGTGGCTCACAACGGTGCCAGGGAAGGACTGGAGCTATGGGATCTGAACTTTCCCACATGACACCTGGGAGGCTAGAACCAACTTCCCAGGCCTTTTAGTCCAAGCGCTTCTGAGCAGGAAATAGATTGTTCCACATGGACCAATGCACCAGGACACGCACGTCTGCAGAAACTAGCTCCATCAACCATAGGATTCTGCCTCAAGCAACAGCCAATGCCCATTGCCACCTGGCCAGGTATGGGAAGCTACACGTGGAGGAGGGGGCAGAATCCACCTGGCCCCACAAGTAACCACACAGCCTAATGCAGAAGCCTGTGTGTTCAGTGCCAAAATTACAGAAATGTAACACTCAGGGTGCAGAATTAAAATCACAAAAGGCAAGAAATGCACAAGTAACCCCCCCCACACACACACACACACAATTTGCCCATGTCGCACCTCCTGAAGAGGGTAGATAGTTTTAATCGTGTGGGCTAGACAGTCAAGTTTAGGACCAAGCATTTAGGTACATACATTTGCATACTCCAGAATTAAACCCAAATGCATACTGTGTTTGTACGCACTGGTGATTTGCATGTTCACTTCGCCTGCTAGATGCCTAGCTGGCCACAAGGGCAGGCAAACACTTTATTTACTAGTGCACATCTCGTATTTGCAGACACATTAGGTGCATGCAAGTGTGTATTCTAATGCATCCTACGAAAGGTCTGGCTCAATTGATAACGCGTGCTATTTTTGTACTTCTATGAGCAAATGCAGAGTTAATAGCTAACTTTTTCCTTTTCTTGATTTTATCTGCACATGTAATATCGCCCCAACACAGTTGCTGAAGGTAACATCCTTATGTAAAAAAAAAACAGAGGAAAGAACTTCAAAGCCAACTGAGCACCACTGAAAGATGCTCTGTGGAGTACAGACAATTTTTTCGTATGCTCAGTGGATGGATGGGAAGAGGGGGAAGTTCCCAACCTTTGCTGTTGTCACTATGCAGCTGGAGACAGCATTCTCTCTCAAACATCTCAAGGTGGAAAACTTTTTTCTTAACACAATGGACTCTCGGAAGTTACGAAGAGCGCAGCTGCGGCTGTGCGAATCCCGACATTTGCTTTCCATGCAATTCCGCTCTGGGGCGTGACGTTAAAGTGCTTTGCTGTTGGTCTCAGGGCAAAAGTGACGACAAATTCTCCCCTTCCCCTCCCCTCCCAAAGTCACTATCTCTTTTGTGCAAATTTTCCCAGCAGGCGCCTAAGAACAGCAAACCTGGCCCCTCCCAGCCTCCATCAGGGTGACACAAAGGGGGTGGGCTTCAGGAGGCAGCACCCAAAAAATTCACCAGTGCCTCCTGAGTGTGCTCAGAAGCGATTTCTCTTTCAGTGGCTTATACCTTTGGCAAAAAAAGACCAATGTCAGAAAACCTGGAAATTTGGCCTGGACCTCGTCTTTATGGAGCTGAAAGTGACAGTCCTGTTTGGGAGGGGAGGGCGGGGGAGTAGTTAAAAAGATTTTCCAGTGGGAAAAATGTATTTTCCCGTCTCCCAGACCTCAGACTCAGCTGAAGGAATTTTTCTCAAGCTTCTGAAAACAATTCACCGTCAGGCAAACAACAAGCCTGGAAAATTTCAGCCCCGCAGGTGAATGGTTTGGAAAATGAATGGTGTGTAGAAACTCTTATGCAACCCTAACTATAGGGGTTGCTGTCTGGCACTTAGTGTATTCTTAGGCTAGGACATCACCATTCTCCCTAATGGGACCCCCGCAAGACCCCAATGACACAGTTAAATAAGAACAAAATAAGTCATGCTCCAAACTTGAAACCCTTACGTGTGTTGTTTCTGAAATGCTGATTCTTCTGCTAGTGGAGCTATTTTGTACAGAGTTACGGGTCCCTGCCTCTCTGCAATCACCCACATTATAGAATGTGCCTGCAGGATGGTGCAGAGCAAAACCACTAGAAATCCCAGCTAACAAGCAAGGAGGTGTAGCTGAGTGGGCTCGGCAGCCAGAACGCTTGGGACCACGTAACAATTCACCTAGCCCACAGATTCCGTCTGCACGGGAGCTGGGACTCAGTGTATGCATTTGAGTTAATCAGAAACAACAGGAGACAAATTTCATCTTATTTAACTAGCCACTCTGGGGCCATTCTATCGAAAGCTGGGACACTTCCTTTCAGTCCATCGGGTGGGAGCTACTGTCTGAGTAAATATCTCCTGGAAAAGGTAGCCATGCTAAATATCCTTAACAAAGCAATAACTCTAGTTGAGTTTCCAGTCCCCTGTAGTGTTCCCTGCTCCTCTTTGAATAGTACAGACAGCAGGTACGGCAGGTCAGTGGGAACAAATATGGTATTGTTTCTTTTCCTTGTGCATTTACGTTTAAAAAGGGGGTGGGGAGGGCCTGGCATTTCCTTCTTCTCCATAACATATAATTTAGAAATATCCCCTCTTTGTATCTGATAGCATTCAGCTTCTGCTTAGCAGCTCTGTCCCATACAGGGCATAGGCCTCTTTCAGCTGCTCTCCATTAGCCATCTAGTGACACCCTGGGAAAATGCCAGTGAAGCTCTCGCTGGGAAAGGAGAGTCAAGCCCCTGGATTGCAATTCACTTCAATCAGCACTGGCCAGGGAAATGCCACTTACGAAATAGTGCGTTTCTGCATCACCCTGCCCCCACCAGCCCCGTTGGCATCAGTCACAGCACAGCAGCAGCTGCGGTGGGGCGGGAATGTTTGGCCAAAGACACCAGACTATTTTTTACCAATATATTTTATGGTGCAAATACCAAGCCAGAGATTTAACAGTAATAGCGATAATGAATCCCCAAGGTTCATCCCTCCATCCTGCATCCTGACCACAGAGTATGTAAAACTCCACATCACAGTGGAAAGTGGAAAGTGCCATGGGATGCAAGCAGACAGGACCATGCATTTTAAGTTCCCATCGACCCACCCCCCTGCTCCCGCCCCGAGATTCAGCAGCATGATGCTCCACGGATCTCCTGAGAGGGACAAATTGAGCCTGCAGAGTTCGAACCTGAGGTTCCAGGGAGAGTATAGGGGGCTAACACCTGAGGCTGGAGCCCTCCTGTGTAGCTGTGTTACTGTGCTTTGGCTAAAACCCACACCTGAGCCGCGCACACGGGCAGGGCGAGGCGTTAATCAGACCTTCAATAGTCGCACTGAACACACAGCAGAGCTCCCTGTGCCCTGGCAAGTGAGCCCATCTGGGAATTAGCAAACACTAGAGCTGACCAGTGGTCCCATTTGGAAAACACTCATTACTGCACGGTGGTGTATTTACCAAGGCCACTGTGCATCGCTCACTGCAGCTGGCGCCAATCACGGCTTAGTTCCACTCACGGGCTGGAGGGATTATTAGTAACCATGCTCTGGCCAGACAGCAGACCCTTATGGGGTAAACATTCATACGCATCTGCGGGACCTTGGCCCTCTTTATTCTCTCTGCATCTCCGTGGCAATGGAGCTGGTCCAGCGCTCCCCGGGCTGCACATTGGTACAGGGGAGGGCCAGCGTCCGGACGTGCCGGGGGTAGTGGTGAAGGAGGGTGTTATTTTGAAAACACTGTAGCTGGTATTTTATACAATCGTCACATCAGGCACGTGGGAGGCCGTGTTCCATTTTAAAACAGGCGCTGAGTCACCAGACTTAAACACTGAACAAAACCCCCCATCAGTGTGCGAATCCTTCCAGCCCGCGATTTCCTGCCTTGACGGCGAGTGGGCAGCGGCTCCACACCCGTGGGCTCAGGCAGGGAGGGATTTTCACCCCGCTGCCGAGGACGTTGATCCCCGTCGTCTCTCTCTCCCGCCCCTCGGCCCTCACCAGGTTTGGCTGCACTGCGCGCTCAGCCCAGCCTTGGACTCAGATTTGAGCCCCAGCTGACCACGCATGAAATCGGTCTGGCTCCGGGCAGCGAGCACCCGGGTCCTAGGCTCCTGCCGGGGGAGCGGGTCAGAGCCTGAGTCCTGCTGGGAGCTGGGTCAATTTGCTGAGTAGAGGCAGCTGGAGCCACGTCCGAAGAGCTGCACTGTGCAGTGTGACTGCTGCAGAGCACGGCGGTGAGACCCGGCTCCAGCTTCACATGCAGTGGGGACGCTCAAGCGCCGGTTTGGCAACACCAATTCTTGGCGCTAACCATGCAGGGCAGAGACACCGGCTCCCTGCCCAGGTCCCTGCCATATCACAGGCAGGGCGGGGAAGGGAGAGGGGTCAGTGTGAAGCCAGCCAGGACATCAATTCCTAGTATTTGTGGCTGGTGGTGTCCACTCGGTGCTTTCCAAGCACTCGGGAAAGCCGGCCCCTGCTCCCATGGGCTCTCAGCCTGCGAACGCACAGACAGACGTTATCTGTGTCAGAGGCCAGGCAGCTCCACACCGCGGGTAAGACTGCAGGGAAGCAAAGGAGAAGGCGACCTGCTCCCTGACCCAGGGCCCGAACCAAAGCTCGGCACCAGCTGGTGCCACCAGGAGAGGCCTGAGCTGCCCGCTGGCCTGGCAACAAGAGGCCTGCATCCCACAGAGAGGCAGTTGTATGGTAAGGGGCAAACAAATGAAAACCAAATGCAAAGATGGCGACTCTGAGCTGCAAACCTGACGGGTGCTCCAGAGTCTGAGCTGCTCTGTGCTTTAATTACAGCTCCTTGCCAATCAGGCGGTAATTACTGATATCCTTCCTGCAGCCCACAATTGCCTAATCTTGTTATTTGAGAGCCATCGAGATTTAAACAGCTGGAGAGCTGTGCCTGCTCCTCCCAAGGCTGCGCCTGGCCCTGACTCGGATTGTTTAAGCTGGAAGCAGTGTCTGGCAATATGCATGCGCTTCTCATCACCAGCGTCTCGGATCCTTAGACCTTCCTCCCTGCCACGACACCGTCTGAGGGGCTGATTTCACCGCTCTGTCCGCATGCCAGGCCGAGCGCCTGCTGTCCACACACCAGCAGCCAGGTGCCTCAGCCCTTCCCGGAGGGCCCACACCCTGCCCTGCTGCCAGCCTCTGCTGAACAGCCCAGCCACGGGGAGCTTGGGGACACAGACACCAGAGAGTCCGAACGCATTTTCCTTTGGGCCCCAAACAGCTGTGTCAAACGGCAACGACGCTCAGCCAGGACTGGTCTGGACTGGATTTGGTGACCCAGAGGTGAAAGGGTCTGTATCATGTTCCCAGTCCCTGGAGCCCCTTCTCTATTAGCGGTTAGAATACGGGCAGAGAGGAATGTGGTTGTGTTTTGGCTCATCTACAGCAGATGGGATTTGCCCCCTTTACAAGGAGTCTCATTTTGTGATGAATTTTAGCACTGAGATCCTGCACCACCACGGGCCCTCTGCACGGGACAGAGCCGTACGGCCAAATCAACCCACCCGGATGAGATTTGTCTTTGCATTTTCCAGAAGTAAGAGGTTGTTATGTCACTGTAAAGGCTCAGGCAGCAGATAATCAGATAAGTGGGAAATCCACCTTCAGGCCCATAGAAGAACAGACCTTGCATTCAATTCCAGGAATTTACTCCAATTGCTCCAAGTCGGTGACTTCTGCTATTAAAATAATTCCAGCTGTGCTCAGTTGCTCTTCAGGGTGGTAGTGAAGAAGGCTGTTTAGTGTTTGCATTCACTTCTTTTCATACCAACAAAGTTGAAGTGAAACACCATAAATAACGAACTATGTGTAAACCCTTAATTGTGTAGAACTTCTATCGCGGCACTGGAACAGGGCACGGTCAGGTGCATAGTCCATTGGTGCTGTACCATGGAACCATTTGCTTCTCAATGGTGGTGCAGTTTCATTAAAGTTGTGTCTCCTCCATATGATATAAAGTGCCTTGTACAAGGCTGAGCATGTAAAACCAGGGAGATTAGAAAGGCTACATAGCTAGAAAATGCAATAATAAGAGGCGGTTTCAGTTATCCTCATACTGACTGGGTACATATCACCTCAGGACAAGATGCAGAAAGAAATTTTCTAGATACCATAAATGACTGCTTCTTGGAGCAGCTGGAGGCAATTATTGATTGAGGCCTAAGTGGAGCACAGGATCTGGTCCAAGAGGTGAATGTAGATGAACCACCCAGTAATAGTGACCATAGTGTAATTAAATTTAATATCTTTGTAGGGGGAAATGCCAGAGAAACCCAACACAGTAGCATTTAACTTCAAAAAGGGGAACAACCCAAAAATGAGGAGGCTAGTTAAACAGAATATAAGAGGAATAGTCACAAGGGTGAAATGCCTTCAAACAGCATAGACAGCATTGAAAAACACTGTAATAGAGGCTTAAATGAAATGCATTCCCCAAAACAGTAAAAAAGGCAAAAAAACAAAACAAAACATGCCACCATGGCTAAACAGCAGAGTGAAAGAGGTGGTTAAAGGCAAAAGGGCATCCTTTATAAATTGGAAGTCAAATACTAGTGAGGAAAATAGAAAGGAGCATAAACTCTGGTAAGGCAAATGTAAAAGTATAACAAGAAGGCCAAGAAAGAATTTGCTTTTAGTTTTTCGTCCTTAGCTAGTTGTTCTTCAAACATTGGAAACCTAAAACCAAAAGTTTTTCAGTGAAAAATTTTACTTTTTGGTAAAAAAAACAACCATTCCCCCCATCTCCTCCCCAAATCAGTTTTAGGAAACAAACATTTGGGGAAAGGTTCACTTTTCATTTAAAAAAAAAAATCTTGGGAAATTTCTTTAAAAAAAAAATTCAAAATCTCTCACAAAAAATAACTGGCATTTTTCAACCACCTCGAGTTCCCACTTCTCCTGGTCCCTAAAGTTCAGACGAGCATTTCCCTGTGTGCTGCTCATTCATCAGCAGCTCTGGGAGTCCCTCGGACATAGGACACGTTAGAGAGTGAACAAAGATTGGCTTATCACAATTTTAAAATACATGGGGTTTGGGCCAGTTGGAGACACGGTAAGCGCTCCCTCCAGCAATGCAGCAACATACGTTGCTGGCAAAGCAGCTCAGAAGATGACAAATAGCTTTGGGGTTTTAAAAAAACCGAAACACACACCAGACCTGTGAAACCTGGCACAGGCCTGGGCTCAGAGCTCAATGGCTTTAGCTGCATTGGAGGACAGTAAAGCCCAAGATGTATAACTCTGGGGAATGGCTCGTAGTGTCTAATCATCGCTGCTCTAACCAGAATCCTCACCAGAAATGGCTGCATCTCCCCAAAGGGCTGGCTGCTCATTTATGGTCTGGCTGATTTACATTTCTAGAATGCAGCTCTGGGTGCCGACCTGGTGCTCTGGGCTCTTATGCCATACATTGAAATCACATGCACAGAAAAGGTCTCCACCTTATCCCATGTCATCCTTGATAGCCTTAGAGACCAGAGAAGAGGTGGGGTTAGCAGTGGGCTTGGAAAGTTAACAAAGCCAAGGGGAAGGAGGGAATTCCACACCCAAAGACCTACCCTCAAATCCTCCAGCACCTCTGCTGAACTCAGCTGGGGCCGCCCAGGATGGCGAGAGGTGTATCTCAGTAAGTAGGTCCCAGATCATTTAGGACTTTACTGGTTAAATCCACCCCCTGGAATTCCAGTCAGAAGCTCACTGGAAGCAGGCGTAGATCACAGAGCACTGGAACAAGTCATGTAATATGCTTAGCCAAAGCTTTCTGCGGTCTCCTCCGCAGTAGAGCAGCTGAGGTAGGAAGGGTTTGATGTGCTTAGCAATAGGAAATAACCTGCCTGGTAAGACTCGGGGTGACCAGCACACCCAGCGATACCCACAGAGTTTGTGAGCTCAGAGTTTCCTTACAGTAACTGCACGGTACAGGCCTGTGGCCTACGTTAGCTGCATTAATACTGACATTTCCAAATCTTCTCTGCAAAGCTGAGGGATTCTCATTCACGGACTATGAAGCAATGGCCAAACTCCCTGCCAGAAACAACTGTGATAACACAAAGGTCATGATCAGTGGGAGTTTTAAGCATAATAACCCTGTATGCAAATATGAAACCAAGGTTTAATCCAAACCCAAATTCTTGGCTTTGGAAGATGGTGTGCTTGTGCAAAGCAAAGGCCCCAGGGCACCCTATCTGTAAGGCAAACTTCCCAGTGTCCAAAGCCCCAGCCAGAGTTATGCTTTGGACAGATCTCCCAATGGAAGAACAGCTGCGGTAACCCCCTTGCAATGTGACTCATTTGTGAAACTGTATGGCCTCTACTCTGCTTCACTCAGGGGCGGGGGAGGGAAGAGACATGAATGGGTCACTGATGAGACAACAAAGTGAGTCCAAGTACAAACTGTCCTAAGAGCTGTTAATGTTGTTCAACTCAGGGCAGCAGCAGTCGGGGCCTCTGGAAAATGGCCCTGTCACTTTGGTTGCATTTCAGGATTAATGCTTTGTAGCAAACTCAGTAAATGTCTGCACACCACTCTTCCTAACACAGCTGTGTGACAAAGCAAAATGGGAAGCAGCTAAGGAGCCTGTCGGGCTCTAAAAAGCATTTGGGGCTGTAATGGACTAGGCAACTCAACAGGTGCTTCCAGTGTGATGCTGTGGCAAAAAGGGCTATGCGATCCTGGGATGTATAAACCGGGGACCAGCAAGTAGGAGCAGGCAGGAGACTGTATATGAAATGGTGAGACAGACACGCAAATACTGTGAGCGGTTCTGGTGCCCACATTGTAAAAGGATGTTGAGAAATTGGAGGGGATGCAGAAAACCGCCACAAAAATGATTTGAGGGGTGGAGAAAATGCCTCACAGGGAGAGACTTAAACATTGTAATCAGGCACCTCTCAAACTCCCTTGTGATGCACGCAGCAGATGGAGCTCTGTAAGTACCTTCCTGGGAAGAAATTACTGAGCACAAAAGGGCTGTTGAATCTAGCTGAGAAAGGCAGAACAAGAACCAGAGGCTGGAAGCGGAAGCCAGACAAATAGAAACAGGGCCTTATTTCCCATTTGAAACAGCGAGGATGATTAGAGCAAACTGCCAAGGGAAGTGGTGGTTTCTCCATCCCTTGATGTCTTCAAGTCCAGCCTGGACGCCGTTCTGGAAGATGCTTTGGCCAAACACAAGCTCTTGGGCTCATCCCAGAGATAACTGGGTGAAATGCAATGGCTTGTGATGTATGTGAGGCCAGACGAGATGATCTAATGATCCCTTCAGGCATTAAACTCTGTGAATCTATGTGTTTTGTGAAACCCATGGCGTGAGTTGCTAAGCACAGGGTGACACGGGGAAACCCTAGTATCCAAAGTACTGTCCAGGAGAAGCTAGACCATGACTGCTTGCTCAGTGCTGCTCCCTGCCATGCTGGCATGGGGCTCTGCTGGGAGCTGGGTTCATGGAAAGCAGTAGCAGCACCTGTCTGCTGGACTGTCACAGACCTGGGCTTTCCCAAGAGACTTCTGTGATTTCCCTTAGTCTGTCCTCGCCATTGGCTCTGCTCCTGAGCTTCCCCTCCTCCTCTTGCCACCCAGTAATACAACCCGCAGGCACTGCTAAGCACAGAGAGCACTGGCTGCCCTCTTCACCACGCACCGGGGGTGCTCCTGAGTCATGCCCATCAACATGGCAGCAGCAGGAGGTACCACATGTGAGTTACAAAGGTGCATGGCATTCTGGGGGTGGAAGGGCCCTCACAGGTGAGATTCAAACTCCTATCTCAGTCTAAGTCCTGCGCAAAGTCCCTAAAACATCAGAGGAGGAGAGTCATCGCCCTCAACCCTTCCAATCTTTTCCAGACGGCGGGGAGGAGCATTTACATCTTGGATCCTCCCCCTCTTCCCAGGCAAACAAGGACATGGCCATGGTAATCATAACAATCGACATTCTCTTCCAATGATACATCGCTGTATCCATGTCAGCAGAAACGCTTTTGCTTTGCACCGAGATTGCTGCTGGCAAACGCAGATTCCATTTGAAAAATAGCTCTCCGAGAGCTGTGAAAAGGGATTTTACCTCTGCTGGGGTCCAGTCATTTTTGTTTAAATTCAGCTGTTACAGATATCTTGTTGCATCAGTGAGCGTAACCCATCTAAGGGACGTTAGAAATATGGCTACTGAGACAGATTCAGTCCCAGTACCAAGGTGGAGTCTCGGTATCTAGGGAGCTAGCACTGGCAACGGGAAGAGGTAAGTCCCAGGCCAGCACAAGTCTTGGAAACGGCCAGAAGTTGGAGTAGTTGGGAGTGTGTCTGTCTCTCAAGTGCACCCATCAGGCAGTATCTAGGCATCAGTCCATAACACTTACAAACGGTGGCTAATTAATCCGCCCAGCACCAAACAGGCAGGTCATCATTATGAGCTTCAGGACCACAAGCCCTCCCTGCCACCCCTCCCCCAGGCCCACGGGCCTTGCGTGCACTCAGCCAGCGGAGAGGGAAGATGGAACAGCCAACGGGAGATGCTCTCCGACATTGACGTGGACTGTTGTGTGAATTGTGCTGACTTTGCTGAATCATTTTGGCCCCCCCCCAAAAAAAAAATATTGACATGAAACATTTGGATTTTTTTGTGAATTTTGTTTAATTGAAATGTTTCGATTTTTCAGTTCAAAATGACTTCTCAATTGTTTTTAAATAAAACTAAAGAAAATTTTGAAATGTACAAAAAGGCTCAAAATCAAAGTGAAATGTTCCATTTGGGTGGGATGAACCGTTCTGTGCCACCTGAAAGGATTTTTCTTTTTTACGTTTTGATTCGCTACTTTAAAAAAAAAAACAGTTTTATTTCAGTCCACGATTGTTTTCCATTTTTCGGAATTGCCAGCGAAATCCATTCTCTACCCGACTACCATTTCACTGGAACCAATGCGGTGGCAGTGGTGGAAGTCAAAAGGGACAATCCAGCCTCAGGCAGGAGCCTAGAGCAGAACCAGTGGGAGCTGCACAGAAGGGCCACTACAACAGACACAAAAAACCTTGCTGTGCCAGCAGCCCTTGATATTGTCAATTACACACCGCTGCTCACTCCTTCACTTGCTGTGGGAGCAGCCGATGGGCTCACACCCAGCTTCCCAAGGACAGCCAGCATGCCCTCCCTCTCCACCCATCCACCAGGAGTTCTGACGTGCAGCGTCCCACAGCATCGCTCCATTCTCCGCGGTGGTTGTTCACTTGCTGGTGACTTTCAGCTCCGTGTCTCCTATCCACCCTGCCCAGGACGTGCCATCTCTGACGGGTGCCCACGCTGGAAGAACAGCAGGCGGCCCAGAGATGACCAGCGCAGTGGAAGCTGGAATGGGGAAATGCTCCACGAAGCTGGAGACCCTTGGCACTGGACTCCGGCAGCTAAGGTGGTGCACAGTCTTGGGTGATGCTGGACTCATTACTGCCCTTCAGAACCACAGTCACCCAAGCACCTCCTTCCACCTCCCTCTGGCAGGGCGGCTATAGAGTGACCTGCCCAGGTACGGCAGGTATTTGTCACCTCCTGGGCCAAGTATTCACTCGGTCCATTAGGGCCTGCGTCGGAGGCTCACAAAGCAGATCCTAGTCAGCGTGCTGACTGTGCAGAGTAACACACGTGGTGAAGTGCAGGAAAGCGAAGGCAAGAGTGGGACATTCTTGGCTTTTCCACACAGCCCCCTCCCTCCATGGAAACACCGCTCTCATTTTGCTGATGGTGAGAATTTCTCTGCTGGGCGCTGCTCAGTCAATGAGGGGTCTGTTCCACTCACCAGTCTCACCAGAGCCAAGGCTGCTGGGGACACAGGCCTGGTTTTATTTACTCATCTCTGCAGGCCCCTGTGCAGCAGCCAGTTGTATTTTTCTATAATTGAATTAAGCCTGTGTGGATGGACCAACACAGTTGGCACTCCCAGGTTTAATTCACTCGGTAACTCCTAGGGTGATCAGATGTCCCGATTTTATAGGGTCTTTTTGGGGGGTCTTTTTCTTATATAGGCTCCTATTAGCCCCCCGCCCCCGTCCCAATTTTTCACACTTGCTGTCTGGTCACCCTGTGACACAGGGTAGCACACAGCTCTCCAGCACTACACAACAGGCACAGGGAGGGAGCCATGCTCTCCTCTTTAGCGTGCTGATCTGTGAAACAGCATTGGCATGAAACCTCCGTGAGCAGATGGAGATAACCTACTGTACCATAGGAAGGGCAGCTGCTAGGATGGGTGGGGAGCTCCGCCTGGAAGCTAGCAACGTCCACAGCCCGGGGCTGTTACTACACAATCAGACAATCATAGAAATGAGAGAGGAAGGAAGTGAGAAAGTCAAGAGGAAGGCGTGGGGAGTGGCAGGGGACCCTATTACTGAGCAATTTAAAGAAATGATCCATGTTACCAGAGGTCCGTCAGTTTTAAGCCAAGTTTCTTGCCTGAAACAAGGTGCAAAGTGTGATTGCCACCCTGGCTGGGCAGGTTTGTGCACTTTCCCCTCTTGTAAACTGCAGATTATAACTTGTATAACTGGATTATTTAGGATTAAGGAACCACAGCAAGCATGTTCCAAATCACCCAGTGAAACAGGAGAGGAACCTGGAAGAATGTCTCTCTTGCACGGTCAGAGTGCAAATATGTCCTCATAAGATCACATTCTATTTTAATATCAAATTCTCTCTAATGCAGAACATATTTGTGGCCCAACTCCCTCGCTGGGCAGGCGCTGGTTGTCAGCTTGGAGGAATTGGCAAGGTCTTTTCACCAGGTGAAATAAATAGAGTGCTGGGCCCCAGATAGGATTACAGTTTGTTTTCTTTAGGTGTATAGAATCAGCAGGAAAGCTGAGCCCAAACGGAAACTCAACTCCTAAAGAATTTGGCCTCTACTGGCCAGCTTCTGTCTGCCTGCCAGGCATGCTCTTGCTCGGCTTGCATTTCACTCGTTATCTTTTAAGAGGCTTTGTTAGTAGCCTATCAAACCATTCTTTGTGTGCTGGGGACGGTCTTTTTCAATTCTCTAGGATGATGAAGTTACAAGGTATTACCTGAAGAGTTCTGAGCAAGAAATTCCTGTGGGTGCTTTCAAGAGTTCCCCACTGGCAAAACTTCCCCAAATCCAATTCTCAGCATGTTTAACCCCAAAAGTGAGAGGACCTGGCAGCACCTCGTCGGTGTCTGACTCCCATTTTCGGTTGCTAACCTGTTCTCCTTCTTGATTGGATCTTTTGTCCCAAAAGGCTTATGAAAATCCCGCAACATCACAATGAGGAAAAAAATGTCTGAGGTGCATATTACACAGAAGCTTCAATCCAGTGCTAGCTTCCGCCCCAGCCTGACAGAAAGCTGTGACAGAGGGGCTTTGGGCTGGGCGAGCGACTCAAATTAACGCAGAAAATAACCTCTGGGGATGGTTGTGTTTGGGGTATTTGCTGTGTACTCTCATGTGCTTTGTCTCGGCATTGGGACAGCGGATCTGGGCTCGAGCCTGCCAGCCTTGCTCAGAGCATGGCAGGTCTTACAGCACCGGAGAGCCCCAAACCACCCCAGGATAAGCAGCACTGCTGTTCTGGTGGTGCTGACGAGAGTGGTAGCCTGATGGCTCCCCACACTCTGTTCCTGCTCTGTGCCGGGGCACTGCGGAGTGTGCCGGGGCACTGCGGAGTCTGCCCCCCACCACTGACACAGAGCTGCCAGGCCTGGGCCTGAGAGCACAGACAGTACACAGAGGGGATGTCTACACTGGACTTAAAAACCCTCTGCTGGCCCGTGCCAGCTGACTCGGGCCCTCAGGGCTCGGGCTGGGTCCCAGAGCTCAGGCTGGCACAATTAAACAGCTCCTGAGCCCGAGCCCCACAAGCCCGCGTCGGCCGGCACAGGCCGCGGGTTTCCAATCGCAGTGCAGGCATACCATCAGGGCCCCACCAAACGTCCACTGACGTCACGGAAAGTTGTCCATTGGCTTTGATGGGAGATAAATCAAGCCTTTAATTTCTCTGGCCCTTAGTTACTTCCCCTGTAAACCAAGGACAGTAACATTGGCCGCGCCAGGGCAGAGAGGCGAGGCCTCGCTAGCTAAGGGTGGGGAAGGGCAGATGTTTTTTAAGACAGTTGGTGGAACCGGTGGGACAGGAGCTCCTGAGTCCTGGAACTCTTCCCGTGCATAAGGCCTCACCCATGTGTCCAGATCCTGGGTTTTCCCAAACCTTTGGAGAGTTACGCTGGAGCGAGGTCGTTCACGGCCAGGCTCCCTTCGTTTGAAATACACGTACAGCACATTGTCCCTGAGCTGTGCACTTAACAAGCTTTTAAAAAAACAACCTTGCCTGAGCATACGCAGTATGTTTTCTTCAAACACTCAGAGATCAGCTCAATCCAAGCCTTTTCCCCTCCCCAAGGCCATGCCCCACTGCTCACTGAGCACTATTCTATGCCATCGTGTGACCTCCAAGTGCCAGCTATTTGAGCTGTAACCCTGTTGGAAACGAGACTGTTGTGTTTTGTAACAGGAAAGTAAACGTTGCTGCTCTCCTTTCACCCAAAAACTGCGGAGTCGTTTTTGCTCAAAGTTTCACAAAAATCTGAACAAGACCAAGCGGGAAAAATATCAATGCAGGTGTTTGATTCACAACATCATGACCGAAAACAGCAGATTATAATGGGAACTGCTTTTGAACTCCAAGGCACCCAATGCAGTAACAAAGAAAGACCCGGTGATACACATGCAGAATAAAGTTATGTCGTTTGCCTTGAGTTACCAGCTGCAATACGCAGGGGGGAGGTCTTTATAAAATGAAAAGATCAATATGCAGCTATCCGTTAGGAGCCTTCCCCTGTTCCGCTTCCGACTTCCTTAAGCCAGTTCCTTGTTAATATTTAGGTGCCATGTGATCACACTTCCAATATTAGCAGAGAAAATACCAGGTCAGATTGCTGATAATTGAAAACATACCATGGTAGACCAGGTCAGCATGGCCTCCTTTGTGAATGTGGCTCCTGTCTGCAGTGATCCCAAGAGTGAAAGTCTGGTGGGTGAGCAGCATGGAAATCTGCTCCCTGGGCTGTTCAGAACAGCCTACATGCGAAGAGCCCTCTTTGGGATTGCCCGTTATTGTCCCCATACAGCATGAATTCATCCTCTGCGCCGTGCTGGCTCCAGCATATAACACCTCACAGAGCAGAGCCGGGAGCGCCGCATGGCTTTCATTGCTTTAGCACACCAAACCCACAAAGAAATGATCAGATTATGATATCACAGAGAGCGCTCTAGCCAAACCAGCTGAACTCATTCAAGCCTTCAGCGAGTGCTTAGGAGGGGGAAAACCCTGTGTGCTAAAGAGATTCCTTTGAAGGCAGCTTGTTATCTAAACAGCTCTTGCAAACCAGGGTTTACACGGACCCATTCTGAGCTGCAGAGGGAGGGGTGGGATGCGGGTACTGAGGCATTCCCGGCATGCTGTGACTAGGAATATGGTGACAGAACACACGTGCCACCTTGGACAACGCCTGGGCCAGACAGGACTCCCCGGGGAGCCAGTGCCCCAAGCCCCTGGAGTGCCGCTGCAGGGGTGTTAACAGGCAGAGTGGCCACACAGCAGTGTCATGCTACAGAAACAGTCTCCATGGCCTCAGGACAGGCCAGGACCCCCCCTGGCACCGCTCTGGTGGCCTCGGAGCCCCGTGTGACTGATGTGAGGGGAGTCAGGGAGGCTGCACACCTGTGTCATATGTAGGGGTGACTTTCACCACCCTCCCCAATGGGGCTTGAATGCCAGGGCTCAGTGAGCAGGCGGGGGTTCCCTGTGCTCTCTCTGGTGGCGGGCGAGTGATACCGGCGTGCTCAGAGATCGGGGAGGCAGGAGGATCTCCTCACCCAAGGCGAGGCCCCAGCCACTCAGGGAGTATGTGGTTTTACAAACTACCCTCTGCTGGTGTGGGTTTCCGGGATGTCAGCCCTCGGCTGGGACCCGCCAGGGGAAAGCCAGAGTGGGAGCCCGGCGCTCGGGGACACTCTGCTGCCTGAGGTGCCACAACGCCCCGTGGCTGTGAAAGGCCCCTGCCCCGGCACAGCGTTTTTGACCCTCACCAGCCCCCCCTCAGGCTGCTTCTCCCTAGAGCTTATCCTCCCCGCCCGGGCACCCCTGAAGAGGGCTGGCGAGTCCCCACGCAGGCGACAGAGCGAGCTGAGGGGCCGCAGCACAGCGTGGGGGCAGGGGAAAACCCCTGAATCAAAATGAGCATCCAAATCGCCAGTGCAAGGCCAGAGCCAGCACCCTGCGTGGGCTGTGGGCTGTCCCAGAGACACCAAACACCAGGCCGTTTCCAGGCTGTCCCTGTCCTCCAGGGCCTAGAGGAGTCCTAGACATTGCCCTTCCCAGGGGAGGCCAGGCCTAGCCTCCCCTCTCTGAGCAGCTGGAAGGCCAAGCAAGCCCTCCCCTCAGGGGAGCCCTGCTGCTCCTCAATCCTAGGCAGGCTGGAGTTCTCAGGCCCCTGGGATCCTCCTCCTCCCAGACAGCACAGGGAGCTCCCGCTGCCAGGACAGCAGCTTCTGCTCCGGTCTGGAACAGTCACCACTGGCTGATCATCCCCACCAGCTTGCATGCACTCCCTCCCAGCCTGATGCTTCTGGCTGGGGGTGTAGGCAGAGCCCTTTCTGTTCACCCCTTCCTGCCCTGGGACCAGGGCGTTGTGCACCCAGCCAGGCTTCAAGGAAGGCTTCAATGGCTCCATTTTTGTTTATTTTTAGCAGAAATCAGATAAACAGGAAAGAGTGTTTCCACTACCCGAACGCAGAGTCCCTAACAGGAACGAGGCCAGAACTCTGCAGTTGCAGTGTGTCCCATTTGTCTTGACACGTCTCGGTATCTAAAAACTGCAACCAGCTACCGAGTTTGTTTCAGAAATCCCAGCTGTGCAATCTCTGCTGAAAAGTGTGCCAGTTTGTGCTTCGACGCACATTTCGCTTTAGCTAAAATAGGAAAGAAGTCTGGCCTGCCGTGCTTTCACTAGGGCCGGTGACCAAGTACAGCCAAGTGCATGGCCTTGGGAGCACGATCACACACCCCTTCGTCTGCCCCCATGGCGGAAATGCAGAAGGCTCATCATGAGCTGTCCAAAGGGCAACTTTAACCCACTCACATACCTGTCAATGAGAGGAGAAGTGGACAGTCCTGCCTGACAGTGCTGCAATGGAGGGACCCTGGCAGCCAGTCACCCCTACAGCACTGAGCAGTAATTTGCAATGGGTAACACAGTGACACTCGGCTGGCAGATTTGGGGAACAGCATCTAGGTGACAATCATTCATGAATATGATATTGGTGATAAAGGAGGTTCATTCTGCCTCTGCCTGGAAATGTGCGAGACCTAAACATCACCTGCTTCTGATGACCTGAGTCCTGATGGAGCAGGAGAAATGATTCAGGAACATTTTGGCAAGTTCAAAAACAAATGTCAATTTGCCAACTTCCCCCTTTGCCATTCAGTTCTCACAAATGCTCACTGGAGCAAAGGTCTGTTTGTGCCAACGCTCACAAACTGCAGGACCATAGAAAAGGTTCATTTCCTAGTTGAATATTCATATTTGAATAGAATATGCTTTGGAGATGGAGGGCAAAGGCTCTCTGCTTCTCCCAGATGAATACAACTGTTGTGTAATCAAATGCATCAACAAAATTGGGGAGAGAGAAACAGCCCCGGTATGTTCACTGGCATGAGTACTAGGGGTCTGCTAGCAAGTGCCCGCTCCTGAGTACAGAACTCTCCAAGTCTCTGGTTCCTCATGGTAACAAGGACTCCAAGACTTTGCATAAGAATGCAGAACTCTACAGCTGCTCCCATACATAAAGATGCTGAGTTATTCAGCCATCTCCTGCTGGGTCCCATTAGCTCCAAATAAGGATTCGAGAAGGGATGAGGGTCTGTCTGGGGCAGGGGAGAGGAGGGTCCTGGAGAGAACATCACACTAGGTTGAGGAAGGTGGCAAGGGATTTTTGAGGCATTTTTCATGACACACCCTTTCCCAAACCTTGATGTGTGGCAGGGGCTTCCCCCACCCTTGATCACAGACATCCCCCACTTTGCTTTGCCAGCCTGGGGGCCCCTCATGTACAGTTTTCCCAACTGACACCTTTGAAGGAAGGTACCTAAAGTGAAAAGCTCCAAAAATGTCCCCAAATCTATCTGGCACCTGAATAAATAAAGTACTAATAAACAAGGACACAGCCTCTAGGGCAGCCACAAACAGAAGCAAAACAAGAAAGTGTTCATGTACTGGTACAAAAGCATCATAAATACTCTCCTACTGCCAAAAGACCTCCTCAGTCTTTTACTAAATCTCATCACAGGAACAATTTACAAGCCAATAATGCTGAACAACTACATTCCAAACTCCGTGCTAAGCTTTATTTCAGGCTTTCACACTTTCTCATGTTAGCACTTCCTGGGCTGGCACTGGACGAGTCTATGCCAAGTGAAGAAAGGGGTTGGTGGTGGTGTATTGACAGTGAGGTTTTGTATCTGTGCACGTGACCTGGACAGAGAGTCTCTTAGTCAAGAGAAATGACGCACTTTTCATATATCCGTAGTTTGCAAAGTATCCTCTGTGCTCTCTTTCTGAATTAATGTCTGTTGATAGGGACTATCGGCCAAGGAAAATATATTGTGGCAATTTTAGGTAATATAAAAATGTTGTATTTTCACTTTTGATACATCTACAGCAAGTATTTTATTAGTAGTAATGGAACGACTACAAAACTGGTCACACACCATGCCATCTTCTGAGATGAGCTAGCACGGATACAGGAGATGAAACAGCTGAGCAGAAGTCTTATCCACAAATTATACAGGGAGAAGAATTTGATAGAGGAGAGGAGACCCACACACAGCCAAATATGAGTTCCTGTGGTGAGGGTACTGCGGCATATTTAGGAATAGGTCTGGGTCAGCTAAGGAATTTCATTTAGGCTGCTGAGTATCATCTGCATTGTGGCCTAGAACCTCCATTCTGTAACTGACCCTCCTTTGTGGCCAGTGATTAGAGCCTGCTGAACTGGTTTATGGCCTGCTGAGATGTATAACAGGCTGGAGGAGCTGGAGGTGTTTCTCACCTCGGGGAGAACTAACAGAGGAAGAGTCATCCAGCCTGCTCCCAAGCACTATGGACTTGCTAATGACTATCTGCTTTTCCACCCTCTGTCCAGCAAGGGTGTTGGGCACATGAGCCCAGCCTGGGTGGGACATGGGTCATGCTCTGGGGATCGGGACAAGTCTGTGCTCATAAGCAGGAGGGATTCTGTGGGGAGGAGGCTGACCAGCCCCAACAGCAAGAGGAAGTTGGTGCAGGGGAGACAAGGGGGGACACCACGTAGCCTGAACACAGACCGGCCTCGGACTGGCACAGGGGCTGAGAAGGGGGGTGAGAAGTGAGCTCAGGTGTTTGTTGTATTTTCATAGATCTGGGCTAGTAAAGTGTGCGTGCATAAGGAGTTCCTGTGCAAAGCATTTGTGTTCCTTGCTGGGATGTCACATGATCTCTGAAGGGTGCAACTAGGGAAGATATAAACTGGCCATCAGGAAGTTTAGACTTGAAATTAGACGAAGGTTTCTAACCATCAGAGGAGTGAAGTTCTGGAACAGCCTTCCAAGGGGAGCTGTGGGGGCAAAAGACCTATCTGGCTTCAAGATTAAGCTTGATAAGTTTATGGAGGAGATGGTATGATGGGCAATTAATTGATCTTTGACTCTCAGCGGTAAATATGCCCAATGGCCTGTGATGGGATGTTAGATGGGGTGGGATCTGAGTTACTACAGAGAATTCTTTCCTGGGTGTTTGGCTGGGGAGTCTTATCCACACGCTCAGGGTTCAGCTGATCGCCATATTTGGGGTCTGGAAGGAATTTTCCTCCAGGGCAGATTGGCAGAGGCCCTGGGGGCTTTTCGCCTTCCTCTGCAGCATGGGGCACGGGTCACTTGCTGGAGGATTCTCTGCACCTTGAAGTCTTTAAACCATGATTTGAGGACTTCAATAGCTGAGACATAGGTGAGAGGTTTATTGCAGGAGTGGGTTGGTGAGATTCTGTGGCCTGCCTTGTGCAGGAGGTCAGACTAGATGATCCTAATGGTCCCTTCTGACCTTAAAGTCTATGAGTCTATGAAGAGTGTTCACCCAGCCAGACTCTGGAGGGAACAGGTCTAAACACCCCGGCAGCTC
This sequence comes from Macrochelys suwanniensis, assembly GCA_033296515.1. Taxonomy (NCBI): domain Eukaryota; kingdom Metazoa; phylum Chordata; order Testudines; family Chelydridae; genus Macrochelys; species Macrochelys suwanniensis. The sequence goes on along the minus strand of CM065789.1, from coordinate 1,414,601 downwards.
CGGAGGGCTGAGACACTGGTCCCAAGGATTAGGCCAGCAAACTGTGGGGTGTCAGACACGGTCTGTACCTGAGAAGTGCGCCTGACTGGCCCAGAGCTAGACGCTGTGACCAGTCACTACCCAGGCCCAGGGGGTTGAGCAGCATGTGGGATCCTATCACAACAGACCACTGGCCGCTCCGAGAGGCCAGTCCGATGACCCTGTTTCTGTGCCAGGAGGGCACTCTCTGTTTCAGTTCCAGCTCTACAGGAAACTTCCCTCCCCAGCTCACTAAACAGACAGGGCTAGATCCTCAGCAGGTAGGAGTCAGCACAGATGCACTGAAGTAAACCGGGCTACAGCAGCTGCACCAGTGCAGGAGCTGGCCTGCAGTTCTTACAGTAAGTGCTCTGCCCAGGAGGGGCTCTTTGGCCAAACAGGTGTTTTCAAGCTCTAAGATCTATGATTCTCTGAAGTCATCGCTGGACATCCTGCGCTCCGCATTCCCCATGAGCCATGACACATAGATATCACTCTGTGCGTCTAGTGCTGCTCTGACCTTACCTCTAAGATCAATTGTGTTACATTGACAAGGGGTTTCCCATCTAGATCTTTACCGATGTTTTTATCAAAAGTCAGTCATTGGCCAAGGAGCTTGAGAAAGCCTCAGGTAATTTGAGACATTATGGGCCATGGAAACACACCCTTTTAGACCCAGTTTGAGAAAGGAAGTTAATGTAATTATCTTAAATTAATTAATAAGAGGGAAACATTCCACTTTGGAGGTCAACTCCATTAACTAATGCAATCTTATTCTATTGTAATGTAATTGCGTAGGCATTGTGCTTTGCAGACGAGATCTGAGGCTCATTACAAGGAGAACAATACAACTCGGTTACTTTCTGTGGCATGGCATCTCTACGTTTCTTAACTTACATGCTGATACCTAAGAACTGGCATACATTGCTTGCAAATTTTCTGTAAATATTGAATGAGATGTAAAAGGAGCTGGGTCTTGGATGAGCATTTTGAAGGCACTGGAATGTTCTTTTCTATACATCTACAGGTTCTCCATGCACTTTGCATTACTATTGTACATTTTCTTATTGCCAACTGCTCCCTGGTTTTCTCCAAGTTCGAAATACAGACAGATTCTTCTACTCCTCTGTAGTTCCATGTTTTATATTATATTTCATGACTGCTGACATACAACAAATATACAGAGCAATCTCAGTAGCTTGCCCTGAGAGACCATGTTACCAACAGCTGCTTAATTCAAATTGCAGCTTCTTTAGAAAAGACTTTTACAAACATTGACACTCCAAAAAAAGAGCCCTCTTTAGCCTTTTATGAGCTATGAGTTTATTTTGTTAATATTTTTCTGCATGACGTGTTTTATATAAGAACATTCTGAAAGTAAATTGGCAGAGTATTTATTGCTGTTTATTTCTATGCAGCTATAAGCCAATAATAATAGAGAATCCTCTTCAAGTGAAAGCTAAATTCCTTTTAGTTAAAAAGCTCAAGTCGGAGTCTGAAGCTGTGTTTTGTCAAACAGATGCACAGTGTCACCTTATAACGCCCATGCTAATAGAGTAATAGGATTGGAACTGTGGCTAGCTAACCAGATCATTGCGATAATCCTGGCCTAGAGAAAACAATTCTGTGTTAATGCCCTGGAGAGAGTCCATTCCCTGGCTGGTCCATCCACGTGTGCTACACACACACACGCTAGCACTTAATCCTCTAACTGCCCACGAATGCTGCAAGTATTCAGTCAAACAGAGGCCTAGGTTGTTCCAGTGGAGTCTTGACTCCTCTCTGAAAGCTCAGACACATTTCGGCCCCATTGCTTCTTGCTAACACTGGATGTAATATATTGATGCACGTACACTGAGAACACCCCTTCCTTGCATCAAACACGCATGTACGACAGTGCTCTCCATGTGATGCATTATATTTATCATGCATAGTTGACCTCCACTTGCCCGCAGTCTGCCCACTACGCCCTTTCCACAGGGCCTGCTTCTAACAATACCAACCCCCTGGGCAGCTTCAAACAGCAAAAACTGGCGGGGGGGGATAGGGAAATGTTCCCTTCTTCCTCACCAAATATGGAATTTCTCCCAAAAAACTAAGCTGGCCCTGAGGCCTAAGACAAATAATATTCAGTCCTAGACCAGTGACAGCATCAAGAGACAGTATCTTCTGATGCTTCTGAGGTAGAAAGGGGAGATTCCCAGCTTCTCCAGGGAGACACTCCGCTCAGGTTCCCAGCCCCACCAGGGCCTAGGACACCAGACCTGAACATCGCAACATTACTAGTTAAGATGAGAAGACATCATTTTTAGAGTCTTTTCAAATTGCATTCCTCATCACTTCCCTCCCTCAGAGCTTGGACAGTTGGCCTGATGGTCACTGAAGCCACCAGCTTCACTGGCAGAGAGCTGCAGCAACAGAAACGTTTCAGAGAGATGTTTTATCAGGACAAACAGAGTAATGAGCTGTCGCACTATTCCTGCCTCCTGGCGACTAAATCTCAGTGCTCCAGCAGGCCAAAAACCAGGATTCCTGTCCCGTGGAAATTCTGAGATTTCAACATTTTTGTTTTGTCCTGAATCAGAACAAAAAGTCAAAATCTTGGAATTTTTTGCTATATGAACTTTTCCAAAATATGCATTACATTTTCACCTTCTCAAAAACCGTATCACACGATAATATAGCAGACAACGGGAACGGTGAATTAAAACATTTGGATAATTTCCTTTCAAAACTGTCTGTGAAATTGACCCATTCCCACTAACCGTGTTGATGTTGTTGGCTCAGCATTTTCCGGTAGGGGACTGTTCCACCAGAACATCTTCAAACAGCTGTCCTTGATTCCGCTCCAGCCTGGCATGTGCTCCCTCTCTCACGCTCTGTCTCCATGCCAAGCACCCAGGCACCCTGGCAGCACCATCTCCTCCCATAGGTGGACATTTTCCCCAGAATCTGCCAGCAGATTAAAGTCAGGTCCCACTTTGAGTTTCTGGGCAGCACAATCTGAATCAGCAAAATCTCCACATTATCACAGTAGCTTTTTCATCACACTGCCTGGACGAGGAGCTGCTCCAGTGCTGCTGTCCCAGGTTTTTCTCAGCCAGTGGGGTGCAATGCAGCGAGCCCTTCATTCCGACCCACTGTCAGGTCATGCCCCATAGGGAGGAAAATCCCGCCTAAGAACGTGAAGAGAGGTGACACCTTCCCAGCCACACAGCATTAAATCAACCGGCAGCCAAACCACAGCTTTCAGCTCCGTTTGACCTGGAATGATTAAGAGCAGGGCAGGGAATGGTGGTTTTTAATGCTGTCATGTTCGCATTGTAATTCCTGTCCAGGTGAAGGTATCTGGTGGCTGTGGGCACGAACCAGTTGGCTGTAATGTGGTGTTCTGTCTATTCCCAACCCTGCAGGCAGTGCTTAAATTGGGCCAGAGCTGAGCCACGGCACGTCTGGGCCTAGCAGTTCAGAGCCCCGACACCTCTGGGCCTGGCGGTTCAGAGCCCGACACCTCTGGGCCTGGCAGTTCTGAGCCCGGCACCTCTGGGCCTGGCAGTTCAGAGCCCCGGCACCTCCGGGCCTGGCAGTTCAGAGCTGGCACCTCCGGGCCCGGCGGTTCAGAGCCCGGCACCTCTGGGCCTGGCAGTTCAGAGCCCGGCACCTCTGGGCCTGGCAGTTCAGAGCCCCGGCACCTTTGGGCCTGGCAGTTCAGAGCCCGGCACCTCTGGGCCTGGCAGTTCAGAGCCCCGGCACCAGTTCAGAGCCGGCACCTCCGGGCCTGGCAGTTCAGAGCCCGGCACCTCCGGGCCTGGCAGTTCAGAGCCCGGCACCTCCGGGCCTGGCAGTTCAGAGCCCCGGCACCTCTGGGCCTGGCAGTTCAGAGCCCAGCACCTCTGGGCCTGGCAGTTGAGAGCCCGGCACCTCTGGGCCTGGCAGTTCAGAGCCCCGGCATCTCTGGGCCTGGCAGTTCAGAGCCCGGCACCTCTGGGCCTGGCAGTTCAGAGCCCCGGCACCTCTGGGCCTGGCAGTTCAGAGCCCGGCACCTCTGGGCCTGGCAGTTCAGAGCCCCGGCACCTCCGGGCCTGGCAGTTCAGAGCCCAGCACCTCTGGGCCTGGCAGTTCAGAGCCCCGACACCTCTGGGCTTGGCAGTTCAGAGCCCGGCACCTCTGGGCCTGGCAGTTCTGAGCCCGGCACCTCTGGGCCTGGCAGTTCAGAGCCCCGGCACCTCCGGGCCTGGCAGTTCAGAGCTGGCACCTCCGGGCCCGGCGGTTCAGAGCCCGGCACCTCTGGGCCTGGCAGTTCAGAGCCCGGCACCTCTGGGCCTGGCAGTTCAGAGCCCCGGCACCTTTGGGCCTGGCAGTTCAGAGCCCGGCACCTCTGGGCCTGGCAGTTCAGAGCCCCGGCACCAGTTCAGAGCCGGCACCTCCGGGCCTGGCAGTTCAGAGCCCGGCACCTCCGGGCCTGGCAGTTCAGAGCCCGGCACCTCCGGGCCTGGCAGTTCAGAGCCCCGGCACCTCTGGGCCTGGCAGTTCAGAGCCCAGCACCTCTGGGCCTGGCAGTTGAGAGCCCGGCACCTCTGGGCCTGGCAGTTCAGAGCCCCGGCATCTCTGGGCCTGGCAGTTCAGAGCCCGGCACCTCTGGGCCTGGCAGTTCAGAGCCCCGGCACCTCCGGGCCTGGCAGTTCAGAGCCCAGCACCTCTGGGCCTGGCAGTTGAGAGCCCAGCGCCTCTGGGCCTGGCAGTTCAGAGCCCCAGCACTTCTGGGCCTGGCAGTTCCTAGCCCCGGCACCTCTGGGCCTGGCAGTTCAGAGCCCCGACACCTCTGGGCCTGGCGGTTCAGAGCCCGACACCTCTGGGCCTGGCGGTTCAGAGCCCGGCACCTCTGGGCCTGGCAGATCAGAACCCGGCACCTCTGGGCCTGGCAGTTCAGAGCCCGCACCTCTGGGCCTGGCAGTTCAGGGCCCCGGCACCTCTGGGCCTGGCGGTTCAGAGCCCGGCACCTCCGGGCCTGGCAGTTCAGAGCCCGGCACCTCTGGGCTTGTTGTGTCAGTTATGAAAGTTAAAAAACTGCTTGAGCCCCGGCCCCTCTTTTGTTACAAATGAAGCCCTGCCTGTGGGTACCCAGCACGACCGTTCTTGAGAATGTTTATCCCCAGTTGAGTTACAAAACGAGCATGGTAAAAGGGGGAAAGAGTCCAGAGCATTAACCAAACAAGCCACTGTGTAGGGAATCCACTAGTGGAGCTGGGCTGCTAGTATGCCCCATCTGCCTTGCTGGGGTCTTTGAGTCTGAATTATTTTACAAATTAAAAATTGCAACAATCCGCCTCTAGGTTGAAAGTGAAGGCCGGCAGCCGTTCGGTGAGCCGCATGCCAGAACTGCATGTTCTGTCGAGCTGCTCTGAACACAGCGGGGTCTGTGCTCCTTGCAGCTCTCACCCGGCTTCATTCCAGGCCCTAAAAGGGCCTTCTTGTTCCAGAGAGATAAACCAACCTGGCCTGCAGCATGAAACCCTCAAGGAATCACTGCAATAAATGTATAGAATTCCACCGCTGCTCCATTTAATTTTCCAAGGACTCAGTCACTTTACAGTCCAAGGGCCACATGGTCTCAGTCACAACAGGCCCAGGAGTCAGACCGTATAGGTCACATTGGCCTCCAGAGAGGAGAGAGAATCAGCTGGACTAACATCCAGGGATGCCATGGAGTGGGCTGCCTGTAGGATACAGGAATCATGTGTGACTGGGCACATGACGGCCAGCACCACATTGAATATCTGGCTTCCTTCCTTGCCAGGCTAGGTCTGTGCTAAAAGGTCAGGTTGACCCCATTACATCACTCAGGGCTATGAAAAATCTACCCCCCTGAGCAATGCAGGTAAAGCTGGTGTAGACAGCACTAGGTTGCCAGAAGAATTCTTCCATCCACCTGGCTACCGGCTCTCGGGGAGGTGGATTAACGACAGCGATGGGAGAACTCGGACTCTCACTGCAGTGAGTGTCTACACTGAAGCCCTACAGAGGCACAACTGCAGCAGTTTAAGTGAAGACATGGCCTAAGGCCAGGTCTAGACTATACATTTACACCAGTGTAGCTACCTTGCCGCTGGCCTGGGCATGAAAAATCCACCCCCCTGAGCAACGCAATTGCACCAACCTAACCCCCAGTGCAGACAGCGCTAGACACTCTCCCTCGACACAGTGACTGCCTCTCGAGGAGGTGGATTAACTACGTGCTGGGAGAAGCTGTCCCGTCAGCGTCGCGGCTTCTTCACTGCAGCGCTGCAGCAGCACCGGCGCAGCGTTTCAGTGCAGACCTGCCCAAAGTTTGCCAGTCTGTTCTAATCCCATTTCCTAAATCACAGGGTTTTCATTTAGTTATTGCTAGAGGGCAATTACTGGAGGAGAAATCCTTTGATCCAGAATACAGCACTCAGTTAATCTGATTACTTGTTAATTGCTCTAATTAAACTGGAACACGTGGAACTCTTTAAAGTTTAACCTTAAATATACTGATCCTTAGTGGGTGAATTATTTTGCTGAAAGGTTCACTCAGCTCCCCCACCTGCTAGCCCGGCTGGAGCCCTTCTCCCAATCAGCCCTGAGACAGCTACCTCCGTGGGACTCCCAGGCCTCGCTCAGATTCCGAACTTCTATCCGCCAGGTGGTGTGCCTGGCTGAGCTCCAGGGACATGGACATTAGGAATAGGATTACATCGGGCTCTCTGTGCAAGTCTCTCTTTTGAAATAAATAAATAAATAAGGGTCCACGGCGAATTTGTCCCAGCTGCTGATCAGAATCAGACACAACAGCTATCACTACAAGTGGTAAAGACAGTACTTGGACAGTGGTCCCTATATTTAGCATATCTCTGCTGCTTCAGCCCGGGGTGAAAAGATTGAGATGACCTCATTTTTACCAATGGCATTAGAGTCCCCGAGAGCCTTCCCTGTTCCCACCACACTTGGCCAGTTACTAATTGGAAACGTCCTGAGTCATTCCCAAGTTTGAGGCACACATGCCTGCGGTTCTTAAGTCAGTAATGCTCATATTGAGGATGGTGGGAGTTTTCCTTGATTACGGCCCACTGAATTTGGCCCAAAGTTCTGAGCTAACTGAAATTCCAGGGAAGGCAAACACTGCTTGAAATGGAGTGAAAAATCTACCCCCCTGAGCAATGCAGGTAAAGCTGGTGTAGACAGCACTAGGTTGCCAGAAGAATTCTTCCATCCACCTGGCTACCGGCTCTCGGGGAGGTGGATGGAAATGCGTTCCAGCTCCGACCCGCAACAAAAAACCATTCCAGCTAGAGACTAATGCTAGCTGCCAGGATCGGACCCAGCTTCGGGTGCCTCCTTGAACTGCAAGGTGAGGCCACATCTGGCTTCACAATGGCACCCTGCAGCTAAAAAGCAAGATGTTCTGTGCTGCTCTGTAAGAAACCCAGTCCAGCTTTTCCTCCCCTGCCAGCAGGCCGAGAGGCAGCCGTGATCACTGGATTGCCAGCTCTTGTTGACACACAACACTGTGCATTTCCAACAAGCCAGGCGAACCCAAGTTCCCCTGATGACCCCTCCGCACTGCCAGTGTTAACAGCGCTCATGATTTTGTCATGAGTCTCATGATAATTATTGTTTTCCTTAAAGCCCCAGCTCCTGGAGTCAGCGGATCGGTGATGATTTCAGCCTTACTTTTTCTTTAAGAATGAAGTTTCTAGACCTCCTAGCTGTGGAGAAAGCTTCAAAATGTAGCCCCAGGGCAACCAAAAGGCTCAAAAAGCAGAAGGCAAATAAAAAGAACCCAAATCTATTATGTTTACATAATCTCCCGGCTTTAAAGCCAATCTCAGGGTTTGTGGTGAACCCGACTCACGATTTTTGAACATTTTGGGGTTGGCAATACTGCAGACCAGCCTCCAAATGCAGCTTGCTGGGCTCAGCGTGGTGATGGAGATATTTACTGGGCACGTAGAGATGTGAATATGCGGCACAAATGTGGGTCTGACGCTTTGAATAGAGCTGGGCTTAAATCATTTTGCGCCAGACCCTGGATGGGAGGGCAGTCAGCAGCCCAAGTGACGGATTCCTTGGGCCTGTGGAACATCAAACCCCGTGTAAAACACTTCCATGTGCGGCTTTGCCGCTCCGTACATGGCAGTCATGTTATATTAATCCATTGGCCGGCATGAATGCTGCTGTCCCCACAATTGTTCTTTCATGTTTGCCTACAATCTCATTGTCATCGCACAAAATCAAGAGTAATTGTGAACAGATACTGGCCCCCTCGCTTCCCCCTCCCCCTCTCCACTTCTCTTCAACATCTGGTTTCCACAACATCTCTCAGGGGCTCTCAGACCTGCAGAGAGCCCAGCCGCAGCTTTGGCAAACAGAGACTATCTACAGAACGCTGCTTAAAATTAACCTCGGCCTCCCCACCACCTTTCGTTTTTCAGGTCGGTCGGCGACCAGAATCGACCAGGTTTTCATTCCCAGCCCCAAGATTCGTAACAGGTTTGTTCTGGGCCCATTTGCATAAGAAGGAGAAATGTATCAGCCCCTTGAACAGGCAAACTGTCCTCTGTCCGGCAGCCTGTCGTCGCATCCCCGCTTCAGCCATTCATTCCTCAGACCCACTGTATTTCACACGTGACATGTTATGTCATAGGCCAATAATGCTCCGTCACCTACCAGCCGGCTGTTATCCCTAGGAAAGAAAATACAGGAAAAATGCGAGTTTCCTCAGGCTCCTTGGCTGAGGACCATAATTCAGTGCAAAGGAGGTGTCTGCTTTCCAGTCCTCTGGGACCGAAATGAGCTCGTTCACCATGTGTCAGATTTCTGTAACCATCTTGTAATTTCCTTCTTTATTAGCAGCAGAGCCAGCCCAGGATGAATAACTCCCTGAGACGTTTGTTGTGAGGCAGGCAGCCTGGGTCTGATTCCTGGGGTGTTCAATGCACTTTCCACATGCCTGCATGAGCACGTGCACGGGAGAGGAGGACAGCGCCTGGCGGATTGCTGGGGGGTGACTATGGGCCCCGTCCAAGCCTGTTGAGATCAATGGAAAGCTCCCCTGGAGGTCGGGGGTCTTGGATCAGGCCTGATGAGAAAACAAGGCATTGGCTTTGTGGAGAAGAGGTAACTCACTGTGATCCTAGGGTCACCGCAATCAGTTTCTGGAAGTGCAGGGAGACAGTGGGGAATGCTGGGGAAGGGCCAATGGGAAATACCCCGGGGGTAAAAGCTTCCAGAGCAGAGCCTGGTTTTTCTCCCAGGGAGCCCTCCTTCTGTCAGACTTAGCAGTGCAGAAGTTAAAGAACGGAGTGAGAGTCCTGGGTGATTTGTGGGCTGAGGGGAAAGTCTCACGCTGCTGTGTTTCCTTAGAGCCTAGTTACAGAGCCCCAGACCCCCGGCCCTGTCACTTGTGGCATGAGGCCCTGAGAACCCTTCTGCTGCTGCCTCAGCCGGGCTTAGCAGCAAAACAACCGACAGCAATGGCCGCTGAAGAGGCAGGGGACAGTGCCAAAGCCTCCTCCTCCCAGCCCCATCCGGCTTGCGTGTGAGAGAGAGATGGCCCACTGCTAGCTCCACAGAGGCGGGAGAAGGGGAGCCGAGATGCAGTGGGTCAGCGAGTGTCTCGGAGCTCAGGAAGCACCGGGACGCCCACGGCAGCTTGTCTGGGGTGGCAGGACACCCCCTCAGCCAGGTGACCGAGGGGCTCCTCAGTTCAGAGATCAAATATTCACAACGAACTGCCGGGGAGCGAGCCACAGAGCCAGGGCAAGTCGCAGCCAGTATTCCTGCCGATGAAGGGCAAAGCCCAGAGATGGCCAATGCCCTGGACAGGGACATGCACAGAATTCAGCCCATAAGGGACTTGGCGTGAGTGCCAGCAGCTAGGCCTGGCCAGAACAGGAAGCCATCTTTGTCTTCTAAGCGCTGAGTTCTTCCATGGCCTAATCCTCACTCGCAGTCAGCTCGTGGGCCCAGACAGCATCACTGGCTGCGCAGGGCTAATCTGCTCACCCAGAGAGCGGGAAGCACTGAAACCACGGGACAGGAGAGCGAGAATTTTGAAGGGGAACCACCCCTTCTGAGGAGCCTGGAGATACAGACACCAGAGGACCAGGGATTGTAAAGGGCTGGGAGAGCTCCAGGTAGGGGATGTGCCGAGCCGAGGTAACGGGAAGGGGGGTGTTACCCTGCGAGAGGCACCTCTGGGAGAGATGGATGGTACAGCAGGAGACTCTTGTCAACTGGGAGTGCGAGGGCGTTTGCTTCTCCCACACGGCTCGTGTGAGAGGAATGAAGGCAGGAGCCATGGGGCACTAGACGAGGACTCAGGGGACCTGCGTTGCATCCCCAGCTCTGCCCCAGCCTTCCGCGTGACCTTTGGCATGTCCAGTCCTCCTCTCTCCCTGACCCATCTATTACAGCTGTCAGCTTCTGGGACCTGGGCTGGCGGGTGTCCTGTGCCTAGCACCCGGGTGCTCTGCTGGGACCTCAGCCAACAATTATGCTAAGGTCTGCACTGGCGCCTCTCCCCAGGCTGAGGGTTACGCCGCACTCCTCTCCCTCCTCTGAGGCAAAATGGGAGAGAGGTTTTAAAATAAAATGCATCTGACTCCTGATCGCCTGTTCAGTGGGGCAGGAAAGGTAGCTCCTGGACTGTGCTGTAAAGTGTCACGGCCCTGCACTCACATGGGTGTGACGGAGGAGGGGAGGATCCAGTGTAACTCAGAAATACACTGTCCCAAGATTGATTTCTCTCTCACTCCTCGCGTGCTGCCATCTCTCAGATCCAAATCTGCACCTAGAGATGCAGTCATGACACACTGGGTCCCAGGTTGGAACATCTGTTGGGGGGCGGGGGGGGGGAGGGCGCGCGCAGGGGAAACCATTTGCATCGGGAGGTAAAAGCCATAAACCTCCCAGTGACAACTGCGTGATCCCACTCTCTTTCGCTGTGACCTTTGTGAAGCTCGGGATATTCTCTTTGGAAGTAAGATTTCCTCCTGTAAACATCTCCACTGTCATTTCCCTTCAGCAAAGCTGCCTGTAATTGAGCTCAAGCTAATTTGAAATTGTTTTCTTAGCATGTTTGTCTAGTCTGCTAACTGCGGAGCTCTGGATAAAATAAATATTGCCGTGATTGCACGCTCAGGATTACTCAGAGTGCAACCCCGGAGACTGCCTGCCCCCCAATTTACCTCCTTTTATACCTACTCAGCAGTAGGGTCTGTTCAGTGCTTCGTGCTCATTCCCTGTGCCCATTGCTAACAGCTTGTGAAAGATTCCTAGAAAGCATGTGCCTATTCCATGCTGCACATACGTCTTGGGTTCATTGGGGAGAAAAGCAAGACAAGGTCAGAGTCTTTGTTCTGTGTTTCAGGTTTGCCTTGTCTCTCTCTCCCCGCTTGGCCCCCCGGTTATTGAAATCCAAACTGGAAAATGCTGAATGCATTAAATACTCTTGGAATTGTTTGAAAGTGCTCATGTTTATGTTTGCAATAAAAAACGAACAGGTGCTGGCAATTTAACTAATCAGGTACCATCTAAATCTCCTCAGAATTGATTCCTTTACAATGCGCTCTAATGGCTTCTTGGCCATCTCACAGCCTGCCATTATGCAAACTTCCCCGGATTCACATGGTTCTTATTACTGGCACAAGATGTGCCGTAATCCTGTAACCTCACTGAGGCCTGTGACTTGCCGCATTGGCCTCTCTGGCCCTGCTGTGCTGATGTCATCAGACACGGGTTCTTCTGCTTGCTCGACTATCCCTGCAGGCCTGAGATGAGGAGAAAGGGAAGCTGGTGCCTGCAGGCCAAGGGGCTGAGGCTGCGAGAGGAGGGTAGGCGCATCCCGTGGGAATCAAACTCAGAACGGCACGATGGGACATCGCTGAGGCCATTCTGCCCAGAATGGTCAGAACGCCGTCCATGTTACACAGTGTGTGATCCAGTGGCCATTTCTGTCATTATTCCCCAGATGAGGCTTCCCTGGCCCACCCCAGGGGCCCACAGCCTCTCGTTTCTCCTGGCCTGAACCCACATCACTGAGGGGAAATCTTTTTCCTCTCCCCATATGGTCATTAACCCTGCGGCAGTCAGTGCTGCTGTCTGCCCTGCGCTGGCGGCTAGCATGGAAAGCAGAGACCCCTTGCCGCACCTGCTCTGCATGTAGGGAGGCCTCGGGAGGCTGAAGGTCACTGGCAAACTAGGATCCTGCAGCCCAGCACTGCAGCATGTTGCTGGAAGCAAGTGAAGGTGCCAAGCTGGAGACATCTGCTCTAAGGTCAGCCAGCCCCTCGCTGGGTCACCTTCCACATCCCCAGCTGGCTGGCTGCTCACTTGTGCGCCCCACAAATCACTAGTGAATTGCAATTCGCTTGCCGTCATGGGAGTGACTTTTTTTCCTTGTCGATGTTAAAGCTTTGGCAAGGGCACTCAAACACGCTGCACGTGCTCTGGCATATATGTGTCCTGGTGAACTAGCTCTTCTGCCACAATTAAGCCTTGGAGGGTGTATGAGATCAGTGTATAGCACGTCACCTCGTGAGAAATGGAACTTCCTTGCTCAGCCTGAGATCCACCACACAACATCAATGTGAGCAGAGAATTAAACCTCTGGGAAAGGAAACAAAGCAGTGCTCTGGCATCTCAGAGCCACGCGCCTTATGTAACAGCAAAAGGCCCAAGCTTCTATTTCTCTGATAAATAAACATCCCCCCAAAAGGGGACCCCGTTGCCTCCATACTCACTGCCTAAGGTTTGCCTTGCCCAGGCCAAGCTGCAGAAGATAGAACCAATGCCGCAGAGTCCAGGTGATGAGCAGTGACTTGCCCTGCACCTGAATCCGCTGGCACGCATTCCTCTCTTCGCCACTGGACTTTGAAAATAGAGGTTGGGTTTAAATAAACCCTTAGACATTACCCATTTTACCGATTGTGACTTGAGCAGAGTCCAATCAAATGCAATTCCTACAACATTTTTATTGCTAATTGGTTTGACTGTTAAATTTTAAATGCATGAAGTTACTTTAATGACCGGCAGAGGGGACCTTGTTAACCTTTAAAAGGGCCTTAATTCATTTATAGACCTCCTAAAATGCTCTGCACTTCTCCCTGTGGCGAGTGTCCCAGGCTGTCCGGGCTGTTACACTGCACAGCCCCCTGGGCATGTTGCCTAGTGGATGTGTCGGGAGAGCATCCAGTGACAGAGCTTGTTACGCGTAAGATAGAATAACAATCAGAGCGGTGGCGGTACACGCTGGTGCGAATGCTGGGTGTCTGCTATTCTGGCAGGGGCACTCGGTGCCCTGGAGACGAAGACTTGGGGGCTCCCGATATGAAGATGAGAGAGAGCATGTGACATTAAATTATAAATCAAAACGTGCCCCCAGACCATCCCCTCCAGGTCACCTCTCCTGCCCAGGCCAGGTGAGTGACCCAAAGTCAGGGCCATCTGTTGGCTGCTGAGTGGGCTCTGAGAAAAGACTGGCTGGTTCTCAGTCCAGTGACTAATGAACATAACGAACCGCCACAGCTGTCACTCATTGGCTCCCGGGCTGGCAGCCCCAGCTGGGAGGCCTGCTCTCTCCTGGGGGAGATTGGAATAGCGGCGCCCAGGCTGCCCCTGCTCTGTGCGGATGGGTGGATTTTACTCTCCCAGGCCCTCACACCAGCCCCAGCCACCATCATGAAAATGACTGAAAGCAGGACAACGTGAAACATCACCGCACGGGGCTGGCAATGGCCGCTATTTCTCCCTGGTGCCGGGCCGGACAGCCATGGCCGCTGCACTCCGTTGTCTAGGAAGATCTCGGAACCAGTAGCGTAGCTAGTGGGGGAGCAGGGGGAGCGGCCGCTCCCCCACTGAGCAGAAGTGGCGCCTTTTTTGTGCTCCAACGCCTTTTGCTCCTGCGCTGCAGCCGGAGCGGAGCATTTTTTTTTGCTCCCGGCGCCTTTTTTTGCTCCTGACACTTTTTGCTCCCAGCGCCTTTTTTTAGCTCCGCTCCCCCTGTGCTCTAAACCTGGCTACGCCACTGCTCAGAACCCAACACCGATACGTCTGCATGTACGGGCCTTAAAACCTCCCACCGCCTGGCTCCTAACCCAAACACGAGCATTTATTGTTCGATTTCGCCCCAAAACACAGCCATGAGGGCACGGGAATGGAGTAAGGACGTCGCAGCATCATGGCCAGTGAACTGTGATTTTAAGACAGAGCTATTGTCTCCATCCCATCCCGCTGTGAGGTCAGTCGGCACAGCACTGAGTCCTGTCCTCTCTGCAGGCACAGTAATCAATGTCTCGGGGCCGTGTCTCTGTGCAACTACCAGTGAAAGGCCCAGAACACTGGACACAGCTACAGGTTAAAAAAAAACCTCAGAAAAGTCAAAGGCCAGGCGCGGTGTCGGCTTGCAGCAGAGCCCACGGCAGCTCTGTGTCCTCACGTTCGGGGACAGTCGTGTCCCAGTTGCAGGTGGGTTCACCATGTTCCGAGGACCCACAGCACACCGGCCCCTCTGTGTAACACACTGCCTAGTGGTGTCTATTTAAATGCAAATTTTGACTTTTCACGCAGCAGGGAGAGAAAGTTTTTCACGCTGGAGTGAGGGGCACGATAATAATTTATCCACAGACCTCATTCTACAATCACTGTTTGTACAAGGAAAGTGTTTCTACTTCCACGGTCAGGAGAAGACTCCTTCCGCGGTGTCGAATGGTGACGGATCTCGTGGGGAGGGGCCACCACGCATGTCAGCACAGGGGCAGTGTTTGTTTCCTCTGGAAGAGCTAAATACATGTCACTGGGGAAAGGGTGATGTGATCTGCAGGCCTCAAATCATTAACGCATGCCATTTACATGGGGATAGGCTCTGTTTGATGTGTCCATCACACCGTCAAAACGTCACCACTGCCAGGTAGCTCTGCACCGACACACAGGCACAGATGCATCCGGTGCAGATTAAACGCAGCTGGGAGAAGGATGCTGCTCTTTAGCTCCCGGGAAGGTACATGCACTCTCACTGTGGCAGGGGACCAAACCGCCGCCCACGGATACGCCCGCCCCAAAGTGAGGGATGTCACCTTCTCGGGCGCTCAGAATCTAGGCAACGCCTTCTGTCAATAATTCCTGCAAACAGCCCCTTCACACAGACCCACGGACAGCACATGAGCCCCATCACCTTAGATACGCGACTGGGAGTCACCCCCCTGGTCACCTCTGGGCTGGCAACAACCCCAGCTCTATGCTAAACCTGGCCAGAAATGAAGCTGCCAGAGCCACAGTGGAGAGCCCTGGAGGACAGAGCTAGAAACGCCCTTTTCGGTCCCATCACACCCATTCCTTGGTGGGCAGCCAGGGTAGCTGCCCATTGTTTCAAACATTTCACTGCTAGAAGGTCAGACCGTTCAGTGCTTAAGCCCCTCCTGGGGACTGGGTCCCCAGCTGTGCTCAGAAATAAGCTTCCCACGTTGCCAAGTCCAAAGGGGTTAATTTTTAAGCAGTGCAGAAAGCTGCCTGGGAATCCAGTGAAACAATGCCATGGGTTCTTTTGGTCCTGAGATTAGCCGGCTCTTTTCACTTTCTGCGAAGACGGAACTGAGTGCTTCGCTTTCAGAGACTCTCCATCTAACGCCTGAGATACGGCGCATTGAATGGGCTCGCGACGCACCCCAACATGGCTGTGGGGAGCAGATCCCTCCAGCCTCCAGCTCTAAACGCTCAAATTCACACCAACCTCCCGGCTTCTTTATGGGAGGAGCCAGTGCAGGGGAAGACAAAAGTTGGAACTTCTCTGCCTGAGTTGTGGTCAATATCATTCCAGAGCAGCTTCTGACCACCACACCTGAGTCCGAGTCACATCCTTCCTGGTTGGTAAAATCTAGGGTACCATCAGTGCCTCCCCAACAGGCGGGTAGGGTGTTCACAGCTTCTAGTGAAGAACTCACTCCTAGGACCATTTAGAAGAAAACATCTATGGACATTCACAAACTTGCCAATTATTGCCCAGTCTCTAATCTTCCTCATTTGGTGAAGGCAACAGAGAAGGTGGAACTGAGGTAACTCTGGCAATTCCTGGGGTGCTGAGACTTCCTGGAGACTGGTCCATCCAATTATTATTACTATGATTTATTTGTATTATGGTAGGACCTTGGAGTCCCAGCATGAACCAGGGGCCCAGTGTGTGTTGGCTGACCATGGTACAGACTCCGTGGGTTCACTGCCGAGTCTCCTGCTGGTAATGAACAATGGCCGAGCATCTGTCTGCTCATTCTTTTAGATCTAACATTGGTGCAATTACCCATGAGGCATTGCTCATAGATGCAGGAATAGCTGTAGCCTCAGAGAGTAGTGCAGGGTGACTGCACATCTGCCCCACGGGCTCCCTTGTGTGGACTAGTGCAAGGGTCTGTTCTGTCCCCTCTGCCGTTCAGCATGCCAGTACAGTGAGTGCTGAGGTTAAAACAATTGTGTGCCTCTCCTCTGTTGGCCTCACAAAGAACGGCCTGCCCACACATTTATAATGCAGCTATCGTTCTGAAATGCACACATTATTTTATTGTCCTTATCTATAACAGAGAGAAACTAGGATAAAAGAACATTATAAAGGTTGCAAAGTCAAACACTCAGAAGTTAGGAAATGCCAGATGTAAGGTTGTCTGTGCAACCTTAATTCAACCCTCTTGTGCATCTGTCTGAGGCATGATAATACAGCCTTTAACTGCATGGTCACATGCTCTTTTTTCACAGTCACATTTCTTCCACAGGACCCGTTCCACGTTCAGTGCACAGGATGGATGGAGCTCATGTACTGAGCAGCTATTCAATATTTTGTTTTCTCCTTGTTTAGTGTAGCCCCAGGTCTTATTTGCTGCACACTGTTCAACCCCTGCTCTGAAGATAGAATTATTCATATCCTCATGGGCTGTTCTGTGGTGCCGCGTCTGAGTGCTTCACAAATATTAATTTTCGCAACACCTCTGTAAGATGAGGGGGCGTTACTATCCCCATTTTAGGGATGGGGGACTGAGGTACATTCAGGTGTAAAGTTTCCATTAATTATTGGTCCCCAGTATGAGACCTGGCTTGTCAGAGGATTTAGCATTCGAGACACTCAGCAGGCTACACGTTCAAAGCACGGCCCACATTGACTTCAGTTATTGCTGTGAGAGCTCAGCACTTCCGCACATCAGTCCCCGAGGTGTCAAGTCAAGCACCCAGAAGACAAGGAGCACACAATTAGTGGCCACCTATTAAAAGTTTGGTTTAAATTACTTTGCCCAGCATCACATAGAAGTGCTGGGACAGAGACAGGGACAGAATCCTGTTCTCCAGGCAGCATTCAACAGCCTTAACCATTGGACTGTTCTGTCTTTCCCTTCAGTCCCCTGCCTCGTTCACTACAGACCTTCCAGTCTGCAGCCAATGAAGCAAGAGTCATAGGACACCCTCCTTCACTACACAGCCCTGATTCATCCCCAGAGCAGGGCCAGCCTGAAGGAGCCTGGATGTGATCAGATGGGTAAAGACCTTATCATAATGCCAGTGCACAAGGGGCCAAATTAAGGTTACACAAGCAACAACAAAGAAAGCAACCTGAAAAAAAAAAGAATGGGGAGTCCTTGTGGCACCTTAGAGACTAATTTATTTGGGCATAAGCTTTTGTGGGCTAAAGCCCACTTCATCAGATGCAGAGAGTGGAAAATACAGTAGGAAGATATATATACAGAGAACATGAAAAGATGGAGGTTGCCATACCAACTCTAAGAGACTAATCAATTAAGGTGAGCTATTATCAGAAGGAGAAAAAAAACTTTTGTAGTGATAATCAGGATGGCCCATTACAACCAGTTGACAAGAAGGTGTGAGTAACAGTAGGGGAAAACGGATTTCAGTTTGTGTAATGATCCAGCCACTCCCAGTCCCACGAAAGTTTATACCCAAATAAATGTGTTAGTCTCTAAGGTGCCACAAGGACTCCTCATTCTTTTTGCGAATACAGACTAACATGGCTGCTACTCTGAATCCTAGCTCTGACACTGATCTTGAAGAAGTTACTTGCGCCCTCTGTTTCAATTTCCCCATCTGTAATACTGGTGTCATGTGCTTGTTTCCCTGCCCCTTTGGGGGAAGGGGTGGTGTTAGGATTTATTAGGTTTTGTGCAGCACGTTGAAAAGAAGAAGTTCTGTGTGTGTGCTGCCATTACTGCATTTCCAATTGCCCTGTCCAGATGATGGCTTGCAAGTCAGGGCAGTGCATGGAGCAATTGGTACAACGGAGACAGGTATAATGTACAGTAAGTACTTGACACCACCCTCTGGAGAGCTGTAAAAATGGGGTCACTAGAACCCTGTGTTATATTTTCCAGGGATTGCCACTTGCAATGATGTGTCATATAACGCAAACTCCCCCACTGTCTCCGTAAACCACCAGCGCATGAAATACACCACTCTCAAGTAAAGCAAGAGCAATCTAAAAGGAATCAGGAGTTGAGGTCACATCCCTTTTCTAATATGAATTGATCTGAGCACTAAATGAGTTCAGACTTAATTGTGAGCATTTTCTGTTAACTAAGCAAGAAATCTTATAATAACACAATAAGGTGCCATTTCACAGCATCCAAATGGAGCAATAAGCCAGAGCCTCATTTGAATGTATTTTTTCACAGTGATTGCTGACACTGCTGCTTTTAATATATTCACATTGGCACAGCCATTTGCATTCAGATGCAATTATGAGTTAGAAACTCCCTCTTCTCTGTGAGCTCCAGAAAGGGAGAATTTCAGCACAGAGACATGTTACTGTTCATTTTGTGGGGCCTAATTAAGGAGTCTGCACTGGCAAGAATCGAAGCCCTATTGTTACCAAAGGGAACGTCTTGCAAAGAAATGGATTAAATCAAACCAACCTTTAAAATCTATATTCCCACAAAATCTTATTGATCAGGAACAGAAACAATTATTTCCTGTGGAAATAGTGACCATTGTGGGGATCATCTGGAAAGGAGTGTATTAGAGAACAAGAAACCCTCTATGCAGGCTACATCTTGGCCAGTCAGAGCACAGAGGTCCTGCATGCCCCTTGCGACCTTGTAGGAGAAAGGAGCAGCCATACCATAGATGAGAGACAAGGTTGGGGAGGTAACAGCTTTTACTGGACCAGCTTCTATTGGTGAGAGAGACAAGTGTTTGACCCACACAGAGCAGTTCTTCAGGGCTGGGAAAGGTACTCCCAGGGTCAGAGCTAAATACAAGGTGGAACAGATAGTTTAGCATAAGTAGTTAGCACACATAGGGGTCATTCAAGGTGAAGTAGCCAGTTAATACCCACGCCGCCCTTTCCCCCCCACGACAGGACAGGTGTTGAGTGGGTTATAGTTTGTTGAGCCTTCAGTCCAGTGTTTCCAGTATTGGGTAGTAAGCACCTCGCTCTGAGCATTTCGGTTGACCTAGCCCGGGCCTGATCAGCCCCACTCCAGAGCCCTACACAAGTTCCTGTGTCCTCACTGGCGCTGCGCTCTCCGAGTGTGTCACTAGGCCTTCCGGGGGCACCTCCCATGGTTCCCTGGGCTGCAGTAACTTGAGCCACTCAGTTCTTCTACAGTCACTGGGAAAGAACTATAGAGTCATAGAGTTTAAGGCTAGAAGGGACCACTACCTCATCTAGTCTGTCCCCCGGTATATCACAGGCCACCAACAGCACCCAGTCACCCACCCACCAAACCCCTCACCCAGATTTAGCCAAAAGTATTACAGCCCTCGGGAGACTAACCTATGGCACTCCACAGGCAGAGAACTAGCGGGGCTATGGTTTACTAAGGCCTGAGGCAAGGCAATGGCAGGGAACTGATTATGTGAGATATGCCCAGCCATCTTCTTTGGGCACACAGGGGGATTCTGGGAAGCCATTGGAGGACTATCAGCACTCGAGTGATTAGCCTGTGTCCTCAGTGCAAACTGGGCAGTCACCAGCCAAGTGAAAATTGCACCCAGTCTGTAACCCGTAGCCCCAGATGAGCCAGCAAGCCCGGATTTAAAGTACCACCAAACTCAGGTGAGAGGGTTTTGTGCATGGATGGGACTCGGGAGGGAAGTTAGGGGCAACTGTCAGGTAAGAGCCCAGGTTAACTCTGCAGTGGAGACATGCACAAGCACTTCATTTCTCCAATAGCTAACATCTATTATCAGGGATGGTCTAGACAGTAATTGGTCCTGCCATGAGGGCAGGGGGCTGGACTTGATGACCTCTCGAGGTCCCTTCCAGCCCTAGAATCTATGAATCTGAGTAATGCACCGAACTGAAGAAGCCACCGAAGAGCCATGAGGCCAGCAAGGATGCATGCAGGTTAGTCAAGCAGCCTTCAGACACCAGATGCTGGAGTGTAAAAGGGCAGGCGTGATTGCTGACACCGGCACTTTTAATATATGCACATTGGCAAGGCTGTTTGCATGCGGGGGGATTCTACATTAGCCCTCATCTTGATTTATAAAGAGGAACTGATCACAGAACTAAAAATCAGTGGTAACTGATTACACTTATACTGAGCAAACAGAATAAACTCCAAACCAGTCACATATACACTTAGTATTTTAAAAGGGCCAATTTCACAAAGCTGAAACAATTATGAGCTGACTCAGTTGAGAGGAAGAATTTAAACAGAAAAATGTGACTGATAATTGGGAATTGTTTAAAAACATTGTACTAGATGCCCACAATCCCCTAACAGAGAAAGAAGGCCACACTGGTTAAAACACCTACCTGGCTTAGAGGGAAAGTGATGTACATACTAAATGGAAGAAAAGAGAAGTTGATAGTAATGAATGTGAATCAGAACCTAGGAGTTGTAGAAAATTGATAAAGGAAGCAAAAGAACACAAGGAGACGTCTATGGCTAGCAGAGCTGAGGACAAGAAGGAGTTTTTTAAAGTATGTTAGGAACAAAAAGAATTTTAACAATGTTCTTGATGAAATGATAGACTTGTCAATAATAATGTAGACAAGATAGAAGTGTTCAATAAATATTTCTGTTCTTTATTTGGGAAAAAGATGTATGGCAAAGTCATATCACATCATGATGATGATGATGAAACACTTGCCATTCCAGCAGTAACTCAGAAGGCTGTTAAACAGCTGCTACTAAAGTTAGACATTTTTAAATGAACAGGTCTGGATAACTTGAATCCAAGAGTTTTCAAAGAACTGGCTAATGAGCTCTCTAGGCCATTAATGTTGATTTTCAATGTCTTGGAGCACTGGAGAAGTTCCAGAGCACTGGAAGAAAACTTCTGTTGTGCCAATATTTCAAAAGGGTAAATGGGGCAACCTCTGTAATTGTAAGCCTATCAGCATAACATCAATTCCAGGCAAAATAATGGTATGAGCGATAAAGGTCTAAATTAAAAAAAAATTAAAGAGGGAATATAATTAATGCCAGTCAAAATGTGTTTATGGAAAATGGAGCCTGTCATACTAACTTTACAGCACAATTTGCAAATAGTTTCAGTCGACTTGAAACTGCATTTTTTGGTGAATAAGATTTTTGTCCACACTATTTCAGCCAGCTGTATTCTACACTGCTAATTAAACTCACTCCTGTTTGGGGGCAAATAAAGTTTTATGCCAGTGTTATCTGGGAGGCCTTGTTCAAGAGAGAGAGACCAGCCTCCATGAAGGGCAGAGACACATTCTCTGGCTTTCTTCAGGGGCAGCTGGACTGGGTGGCATCTCATTCTACGCTCTGTCCTGGAAGCAATCACAAAGGAAATAAATGCCTGATAAAGTGTTTGTGTTTGGAAAAACCTGCTATTAATGGCGCACGACATAACCCTTTCCCATAGCTGCCTCCATCATGGAGTTTTATTTATTTGCTTTAATTTACAAAGATGCTCCAGGAACTTCTACAACCTGTATGAACAACTGCAAACAACAATTTGGATCTGCTGGTCAGAAACTAGAACCCTCACACTTTGCCACAAGCTAAAACCCTCCCCCCATCCAACCATCCCCTTCCCCCACCCTAGGCCCTACATGACTGCAGTGAGGTCCCAGCAACTGCAAGAACAGGTCACAGCGACTGGTTAAAATGAATAGTCAGACAGTCATAGTGTTCCCGGCAGGATGCGAGCAATCCCACACGGGCGGAGGCGTTCTGGTAGCTGCCCATTCAGTATGACACCAGACTGGGAGGGGTTGCAAGCACTTTGGAGGACAGAATTAGAGAATAACTTTACTGAATTCCATCTTGTTGATCTCAGACCAATTCTCCAATTTATCCAAGACAAGTGCAAAGTACTGTAGTTAAGAAGGAAAAAATCAAATGCACAGCTACAAAATGGGGAATAACTACCTAGGCAGCAGCACTTCAGAGAAGGATCTAAGGGTTAAAATAGAGCACAAATTGAACATGGGTCAACAATGCAGTTGCAATAAAGCTAATATAATTCTGGAGTGTTTTAGCAGGAGTGGTATATATAAGACAGGAGAGGTAACTGTCCTGCCCTATTCTACACTGGCGAGGCCTCAGCTGGAGTATTGTGTCCAGTTTTGGGTCACACACTTTAAAAAAGATGTGGGCAAATTGGAGTGTTCAGAGGAGAGCAACAAAAATGATAAAAGGTTTAGAAAACCTGACCTGTGAGGAAAGGTTAAAAAAAACTGGGCATGTTTAGTTTTGAGAAAAGACTGAGGGGGGGCCTGATAACAGTCTTCCAATCTGTTAAGGGCCGTTATAAAGAGGACAGGGTTCAATCGTTCTCCATATCCACTGAAGGTAGGACAAGAAGTCATGGACTTAAACTGCAGCAAATGTGATTTAGGTTAGCTATTAGGAAAAACTTTCTAACTCTCAGGGTAGTTAACTACTGGAGCAGGCTTCCATGGGAGGTTGTGGAATCCCCGTCTCTGGAATCTGGACCTTGACTATACCTTGGCCAAGAAATTTGGACCTTGTCAAAAAATAATGGATTACCCCTGTTCTAGGTTTACTTGGTCCTGCCTCAGCACCGGGGGCTGGACTAGCTGACCTCTCAAGGGCCCTCCCAGCCCCATGTTTCTATGATTCTAGGCACCACTGAACTCCCATTCAGGGAGAAGGTTCCTCAGCCTACATGTGGGACCCCGCTGGTACATAGGCCTTTGGTGTGGCCCTCTGAGCAGGGGGTGAGTTTCATTCACGCTGTCATGTTCTGCATGCTGCCTGACTATTCCCGTGCCTGTCCCTGGTTGGGCGGGAGAGGTCCTGGCGAGGGGAGGAGGAGACGACAGGATAATTACTGCAGCACATGAGCTCTCAGAAAGAGCCGCATGTAGATTCCCTCCTTCCGACGGGCGGGAGCTTTGGTTTATAGTTTACACCAGCGTCTACCGAATTAACCTCAGAGGAAAAGGTTAAACTATCAATCATGAATTGCAGTTTAAAGAACTGCGTTCCCTGTGATGTATGGCAGTAGCAGGCACATCAGAAACTAAGCAAAAGGCAGCTTAAAAGTAACTGGGGATAATGGCCTGGCTTCTTATGGAGATGGATGTGCAGCATGTTAACTTTAATATGCTGCGTAAATGAGAGCCCGGTGTGGAAATATGGCATCCCAATGTAAAACAATTTCCTCTCTTCAAACAACCTTTAAGTGGGAGCCTCCTGTTTAATATTTGGCAGCAGGTGTTGCCATGGCAGGGCTGCCCTTGGCGAGTCGCACGGCGCTGACAGGGTGAGGAGTGGGGGCGCGCAGGTGACACACATGCTGTGGAGGACAGAACAAAACAGAGCTAGGGAAACACTGCGGGGACTGGAGTGAGCTCAAGACAGTCTGTGGCGCTCGCCCTGGAAGGAGGCCTCTCTAGCAGAGGGCTTCTATTAGCTACACATGTGGAGGGCAGCGGGGCTGTAATTTGAAGACCTGTAATGCAGACTGTTTACATTTTTCCAATCCTGTGCTGAATTTCCCTACTGGAAAGAAAACGGCACAAGGGGGGAAAGCTGGAAAGAAGGAGGGCATCTCGTCTCCCCTCAGGAGCACGGAGGATGCATCGCACCCGGGACCAGTGACCAGTGGGCAGCACACCCAGACGGATGGGTGTCTAACTCAGTCTGAATGGCAGACCGTCCGGCTGGGGGGCTAGGAGCTATGTAACCCACATGTTCAGATCTCCTGGCAGCCGGAACGGCACTCCTGCAAAGCACCGCTTGTGGCCATTGTGGCCAGGTCAAATCACTTTGCTGCTGCTATGGCAAGCGCCTCCAAAGACAGCCACTCAGACACAGTACCCAGCTGCCTTCATCTCCCACAATCGCCTGCACAGTAAAGCAAAGAGTGTCTCGATAATTCCTCTCTCCTTTAAAGTGCCTCTCCGTGACTAGCACTGGGTTACCCGCCTAACTTGGCTTGGTCTGTCGGTGCCCTGCTGCTCCTCTGGCCCACAAATATAGTGCTCGGTGCTGCCTTCTTACTCATGATTGCCGTGGTCTCTTTCAATAGGGCCTCAGCCAATCATTGTCTGCCCTCTGGTAAGTCATTGGGTTAGCCCCAAACTGGTTCCTTTGAGAACGTATTGTCAGTTGAGAATGTATCGACTAGAACATGTACTGAGTGAATTAGCAATGCCTTACTCTGGGCTAGGCCTCAGGGAGCTGTACGACCATCACGTATCATCCCCAGCGGTCAGACAGGGAACGTGCGTCTAAGGTGAAGGGAGTGGAAGAACCAAGAGCCCATTAAAATCACCCACAGGTTTTACTGAGTCAGAACCTTTTCAGACCAGTTCTCAAGGGGCGAATACATCAAGAGACCTCCTCGGATGTCATGATGGCAAGCAGCTAGCACACGGGGCCTAGGCTCCCTGCCTGCACTCGTTCAGCTGTCTTACCTCCCTCTTCAGTCAGCAGGAAGGAGAGCTTGGTGTATAACTCCTGGCAGTTCGTTCCAGTCCTGCTACAGACACTAGGAAAATCACCTCATCTCGCTGTGTGCTGGTTCCGCTCAGTAACACAAGGCGATAATACGTCCTTTGTCAATTTAGCTGATAGCTCCTGCCCCCAGGAGTGTGTCTCTGTGTTTGTACAGCCCCACAGCCCCATGTAGTGACGGCCTCGCCAGTGGGGCGTGTAGCCCAACAGTGATGTGAGTAACTGTGATCATCTCACACAGGTGCAAAGCGAGTGCACGACACTGCCACATGAGAACGTTCCACACACGGCTGGCTGCACGTCACACCCACTTTGCTCAGCTGTGAATGAGATCCCAGTGAATCCAGCTCTAAAACAGCAGTAATCCCAATTCAGCAGGCCCTCGGCTTTGCTATGGAAGGAGAAGTCTCCTGTGGTTCCCGAGCGGAACAATCCAATGTGACGTGGGTTCTCAGTCCCATCGGACGGGTGCCATGCTAATGGAAGCTGTTCTTTCATTCAGCATCTGGCTCACCTGCATTTGGAGCCGTGACTGGGTCAGCGGAAGTGTCTCCTGCACCTCTCCAGAGAGAAAGCAGCAGCTGGCGGGGCTGGCAGAATCTCAGTGTTGGGGCCGTTACAAAGTCATCTCAGAACGCCCTTTAAACTTCCTTCTCTGGCTTAGTGCTGAAACAAAAGGGAAGGAACAGCAACAGGGAAAGGGAATGTAAATGGGTTGGAAAGTCTCACGGAGGCCAATGAACGCCCAGAAGTGGGCTCCATTCACCTAATGTGCTGTTGTATCCAACACAGTACACCCAGCCTCCCCCATCCCCAGTTTCCCTCAGGAGTCAGCCCAATGGAAAAACAGCCTGGACCTGGAGCATCCTGGCTTTGGCTGGCTTCAGTGAATCTATTCATGCGCTTTCAGTGTTATTTCATGTGTGTTTATGCTTTTGTCATTTTATGGTCCCCAAAAGCTTTACAGCATATGGGGAAATAGGTGCTTCTGGCCTATCCGTTTCGATTTGGGCTTGTTTTCAGCTGAGCTGAGACCAGATCTGTTCATTGTGTGCTTTGAGTCTAAAAAACCTTGACTGAGTTTGCTGCTTTACCTAGCATGCTGCGTGTCTGGAACAGCAGAAAAGGTCAGCGAGACTTTTGAAATAAAAATGTCTCCATCTCAGTTGAGAAAAAGCCCAGATGGGTGAACAAAGTTTAGAAAAGGGAAAGAACTGAGCAAGCAAGCAATACTGTGAGAAGCTGATAAGAGGAGCTCTAGCAGGAGAATAGGGGAGCCTTGTCTATCTCCCTATTAAAGGCTATTCTTACAAGGTTTTTTTCTTTTCATTAATACGCAGGGTGAATAGAACATTGAATAAAAATCAGTACTTACTGCACAATTGTAGGATTGAAAGGTAACTGTCAACAGAAGGATTGGGGTGACAAAAGGGGCCATTTCAGTGCTTAGCAAATGATTTTCGGCTTGTCATTTCAATAGGCCGTGTTTTTCAGAGATTGTGTTTTTCTGAATAGCGTTTATTACCATGCTTTTTAAAAATTTCATGTTGTCTCTTTGCAGGCACCATTCATTTGCAGATGCAGTACTCCTTTTTGGTTGTCAGAGGGATCCCGCTTTAGAAAAATAAAGTACAGTCGTCCGGTTAGAAAAATGATTCTCTTGTGAGGCTAACGGCTGAGATAAAAACAATTTGGGGCAGCTCCTACCTTCATGCCAGGCTGACCCAGTTTCTCCCCCTGTTCTTTATTCATGATCACATGGGCCATCAGTTAGCTCGTTTTCAAATTCCTGGGATGATTTTGAGGTAGATAAACTTTTTGTTAACACAAAGATCATCTTCCTTATTGCATGCAATTTGCAGCACGAGATCCTAAAATCAAATATCAAATAGAACCTCTTGTGTGTAGGAAAGAGACAGGAGATATAGCCTGCAATTGTCACTCACTCAAAATCCTATTGACCTCCATGGGGGTGTGCCTGCAGGAATGGACAATTAGTGCTCAGACTTTACAAAAAGGATACTGGGGTACTAACAGATTGTGTGTTGCCCAAGTGGAGAAGCAAAGTAGCAAAGTTTTACAGTTATGTAGGTTAATGAAAATCTTTGAAAATATGTCCTGGTTTAACAGAATTGTTCATGTTCATTGCAACATAATTGCTCAGGGTTTCAGTATTTGCATGGTCCTGCATGCTATGCAATGGTGGTTAAAAGACTTGCATTAGGAATTCATCTCATTTTAACCAAACCCTCCATTTCTGGCACCCTGGGTTCCTAAGCAGAGAGTAATCTAGAATTAGTGAGAAATAGATTTCATGGCTTTAAGTCACTCATAGTGTGCAGGTCTTGAACTCTGATCTTTTGTAAATTGAACCACTTGTGAAAAAACAAAGGGCTCTAATCCTTTTAAACTGCCATTGCACATCACTGGCCCAGTGCCCTTGAGAAGTGATTTAAATGGCATTGAATATGGCTGTTCAAAACGTACTGAAATCTGTTAAGAGGCTGGTGTCTACGAAGGGAATGGAAGCAGGGGAAAAAAGTTAATTAAAAATATTGATGAGTCTGCCAAAGAGAATCATAGCCTCAGAGCCCCTGAAAATCACCCAGAGCGAGCCCAGGGCTCCTCCGCAAGCAGCACTTCTGGTGAGGGAGACAGACCAAGGCTGGTCAGGTGGCAGCAGGAGGCGGGGGCAGGAGGAAGAGGCTTTTATGGAATTTATTTTGGGTGCAGGCAGGTAGGGTGACCTGATGTCCCGGTTTTATAGGGACAGTTCTGATTTTTGGGTCTTTGTCTTATATAGGCTCCTATTACCCCCCACCCTCCCGTCCTGATTTTTCACACTTGCTGTCTGGTCACCCTACAGGCAGGTGAGGCCCCATTGGCCAGCAGGCTCACCAGCAGCAGTGCCTGCTGAGACCCGGAACAGCTCACTCACACACCTGGCCCTGCCTCCTGAGTTAGAGCTGCTGACCCCAGGAATGCCGGCACACCTGCTGTGTATCCACCTTCCCCCGCCCGTTTCCAGGACCTTCCTTCCGTCCTGAATGCCTCTACCCACGACAAGAAATGCAACATGGGTGCCTTTTAGCTTCCAGTGCAGCCTCTAGGAAAGGTGGCTCTCAGTCTATTGGTTAGATTGCAAACAGGTGTGCAGGTTACCGCCGGGTGCTTGTTTATTCTCCTGAGCCAGCATTTCTTCTGTTTTAAAGAAACTTTCTTTCTGTTTCGTTTTGGTTTTACACTTCTCACCTCCAGTCCCTAGCTTCTCCTACCCTATTCTGCCATGCCTAATCCATATAGAGTCTTATACGGTGCTCCTCGCCGTGGTATCGTCTCACACACTGAAGGCTGCTCTCCCTAGCAGCTCAGTTTGCTCTGTGGATGGGGACATTAGTTGATGTACAGCTAGCTCTGCCTTGCTGCCATCACTTTATTCAGCGGAGTGTTGTAACCAGGCTGCCTGTGGTGATCTGGATAGGTTTTTCCAAGTCTCCCCGGCACACCCAGCCAGTTTTCTTCTTGCTCTGTTACCAGCTGCTGGTGCTTCTTCACTCTCTACATGAAGAGCTGCATTTGATTAGAAGTGAAGATTGCCAAAGCTGTTTGGAAAAAATACAACACCCTCAGGGTCTTGGTTAATCCGAGCCAAAGAAAACTTGACTGACTTTCTGTGTCTGGTCAGTGTCTCCTCACAGATCATTGGAATTAGAACTGTATATTAGTAAAATCAGGTGTAAATATGAGAATGGCAGTAGGCTGCCTTCTGCCAGAGAGGAGCTTTCATACATCTGTGGGAGCAAATACTGTCTGCAGGATTCAGGGATTCCAGATGAAGTGCAGACTTCAGAGCAACTGGAGATCTCTAATTATAGGTTTAACTGTGTATTTTGAGATTGTTTTTCCCTTGATTCTGCAGCTGTCGGGGAGTTAGATTTGTCTTTCACCTTCTCCCATGTAAGCTTGTTGATGGACAAGCAAACTACAAAAACTACTTTAGGGCTAATATCAAACCCAGGCGGGGGAAACGCCGCTCGCCAGGCTGGGCTGCATGGGCCAGGTTCTTACTGCAAGACTAGCCACTCCTATGGCTGTAACCTAAGGATCAGTGGGCTCGTGGAGATCTATGTCATTCCTGCCGCACAGGGGCAGTTGTCAGCTCTGGCCACGGTGAATAGTTACTTTAGTAGCGTCTGAATCTAGGGGTTTGTAGGTCACGGTTCCTTGTTTAGATTAGATAGCCCCCTCCAATGGCGTTGGCTACATAATGGGAGTCTATGGTACTGGTTCTGGCCCCAATTCTGCACACTGACCCATGCTAAGTAATACTTACTCAGGCAAGTGGTCCCACTGACTTCAAACAGTTTGGGGGAGCAGAATATAGGAATGAGTGCATTCAGCGGGAATACTTGAGCAAGTGCTACTCAGCTAGAGTAAGGATGGCAGAATTGGGTTCGCCACACATTGGTGCGTTCCAGAGACATTCATGAAATCTGGAGCCTAATAGCAACCCTCAGTTACAGGGTGACTGCCCTGCACATGCACAGCAGCTGCTCTTGGGATCCTGCTGGAAGCTTGACAATCTCCAGGCGATATGTCAAATGTCACTTACAAAAATAAAGTCACCTGGTTAAAGGACACCCAACCCATTAGGAGCTGATAAATACTGTTGGGAGACCTTCGGAAAGTTCAGAGGCTTGATCTAAACAAGCTCAAACATTCAGATGCTCCTCTGATCTTTTGCCAAAGGGCAGGAACAACTGAAAACACTGGGGAAGAAATTATTCCAACATTTTTCCAACCTCAAAAATGATTCTGGTCAAGTTTTAGGCAAAGGTTCAGGTCAGTTGTGAGCCCCAGGAACAGCTCATCTCTCTGGCTTTAGCTGGAGTTAAAAGAATAGACATAAGCCTGACGTCTGTTTCACTTTTAGTTGGTTCACTTTTGGTAGGGAGAAGGTTATTTGGTCTCTGCTGGCCATAGAGCAATCAGCTAAAGAACTAGGGTTATTGGGGGAAGATCTTGCTCAGTGGTTTTGCTGCACTCCTCTTGGCATAGAATACAAAGGAAAAGAGAAGGAAAGGGCCTCTCTTATCTCAAGGGGACAGAGGAAATCTGAAAGGCTTCTCCTCATCCCAGAAGGGTCAAAAGTACATTCAGTGACCCTTTGACTTTGGGTGTATTTGTGTCCTGAGCAAAATGAGCGAGTGAGCTGGAAGGCAGAGGAGCTAGAGAGAGAGAGAGAGAGCTGACTGAGAACAGGGCTACATTTAAAATTTACCTTGACGTAGCTGCGTAGTGCAGGGATGTGAAAAATCCACCCCCCTGACGACATAGCGAGGCTGGCAACCCACAGTGCAGACGCAGCTAGGTCACCAGAAAACTGCTTCTGTCACCCTAGCTACCCTTGCTCAGGGAGGGGAGGTCCCAGCACTGATGCAAACACCCCTTCCATTAGCGTAGGCTCCATCCACACTACGAGACTACGGCGGCACAAATGCAGCCCAGAGGCTGTGCGGGGACGGTCCCACGGCACAGACAGGGCTGAGTCTGCGAAGCATTGCGGGCTCTCGGAAGGGCACGAGGGAGGTTTGCCTCAGGCAGTGTGTGGGCAGGAAGCAGGTTTGCCAGCACAGGTGCCAGGAGGGCCTGGCCAGGAAGGGACAGGCCGTGGGGCTCACTGCAGTAGCTTTCTTTCCCCCTCACGTGTGGATTATTTTTTAAATTAAAATATGTGACACTCAGTGACAGTGCGGGAGGTTGCCAGGCGCCCAGCCACGGCCTGCACCACATATTGCGAGCAGGTGCCGTAGGGGCACCAGCACTAGATTTTCTGGGCTGGCCCTCGGTGGGCCCCATAAACACTCCTGGCCTGAGGCATAACAAGGGGTGTTGGACTAGGGCTGCCAGAACTGAACAGTGCAGCTCCCCTGGGCACACGGGCTTTAACAGCCCCACGCAAACAAGGAACCGGACCCTGATCCCCAAGTGCAGGCCAGTTCCAGGGTAGGACAGCAGGCTTCTTCAGCCCAGTGCCATGGGCATCCCGCCAAGCCAGCCCTCTCGCAGAGGGGCCAAGCGCTGGCCTGCAGAGCCTCACGATCGGAGTCCTTGTGTCCATCCTGTTCAGACCCCTGTCTCCAGGCCGCTTCCGAGCCTCTGCCTATCACAGCTACCGCCAGCTTCCCGTTCCCAGCCTTGCAGCCCCAGCTCCTTCTGCAGCACTGCCTCCTGCTGACTGCTCCTACTCCCATGCAGCCTCCGCTCTCTCCTGAGCCACCCCCCACCCCTTACCTTCCCTATGGAGTCCCCGGCTGGCTGGGGACCATGACCCGGCTGCCCAGCAACGGGCTCGTTCCAGTATCGCTGGTCCATCTCATCAGTCCGAGCTGGGGGGTCCCAGACCTGGTCACAGGTGAGGGCAGGTCAGTGAACGAGAAAGTGCTTCTCCAATGTGCTGTTTTAAACTGAGAGTGTCCGTGATGTTTCACTTTGCACGCGGACTCTGCCGTCAGTCCAATGATAAATGGAAAGAGCTGGAAAAGAAATTCTGAGAAATTGTTCCAAAAGATCATTAGCAGCCTGGTTCCTCGCTCAGCCTCCTAGCCTGCGGGCTCGGCGCCAGCTCGAAGGAGCATGTCATGTGCCTATTACAAACCCCACTTTTTCATTTGCTTTTCTCGCCCTCAAACACGAAGCACCACCCAGAAACAGTCCTGGCTCTGCTTGGATTTTATATCTTAGCTGAACATTGTTCATTCAAAGGCACTTTCCTTGTCAACGGACAGAATTAAACCAAAACCCTGCCCGTGGGAGGCTGAGCAATAACGAGCCCGTCCTTCCCTGGGATCTGGCTGACAGCTCAAGAGATGGCTGTCATATTTTAGACAAGCTCCACCCATGGCACCAAGACAAAGGCTCCTTTGCTGATGGGTATTGGTGACTCTTTGCATTGCAGTAATGTCTACCAGCCCTGCTGGGCTCTGGGACCCCATTGCCCAGGGTCTGCAAGGACAGAGTAAAAGACCGTGCCTGCCTTGAGCATCTCCCGATCCCAACCGAGCCGAAGACAAAGGGCTGACGAGAGTAGCATCGTTATCCCCACTTTAGAGCTGGGGCAGCGGGGCACAGAGAGGTTCTGCACCCTTCCCTGTGGGAGTTGGGAATTCACACAGCTCTCCTGAGTCACCGTCAGACCAGCCTTGCTCTCTGCAGCCAAAGCCTGCTCCCCTCCCGCGGGTGAAGCCCTCCTGACCTCAGTGGGCATTGCCTGAGAAAGGAAGGAGTTCGCCCTGTGTCTTAGGCACACACCCCTTCTCCCTGGTACCCACAAGGGCAGGCGAGGAGGGGCCTCTTCCCCTATACTTACGAGGTTCACTTAAAATAGTTCCATGTTTTTAATGGTTTGGATTCCATGCTGCGCGCCGAGTTCAGGATTCTGTTCCCTGTCCGTGTTGTTCATGGAGAACCAGACTGAGAGCCAGACAAAGTTCAGTTTGGTGTGAAAGAAATTACACGTACCCCACACGGTGATGGAGGTGCCATTGTGTGAATCAGAGAGATGTTAGAATAAGAGACAAGGCCCAGCCCAACACAAATGCGTCTGTCTGTGCTCCACCCCAGTCTTCACTGCCAGTTTATGCTTCAGGCAGCGAAAACAGAAACCTCCTGGCACATTTGGATGATACTCAACATTTCCAACAGTAATATTGTAATTACAGACTGTGCCTTGAGCCAGCTCTGTGCACAACCGTCGGTGTAAGAGCCAGCGCTGCCAGGTGTGAGCACCACATCGGAGACAGGGATGGTGTTTCTCAGAGAGCAGATTGTCTTCCCTGTCATTGCCCAATTTGGAGATAACTGAGCTGAGTGCTGCTCTCCCAGCTCCAGAGCAGTCTCCCCGTTTCAACCCGGGAGCACAGCTAGCCACAGAGAACACAGCAAAGTTCTGCTTTGAAGGAAACGTGAAATGCTGCAAGCAGGGAGATGCCATTTCCCCCCAACAAATGGCGTCTCTGTGACCCTGCAGACCGTCTCTCAGATGAAGCTATAACAATTCCTGTTTCTCTGCTGTGGAAAGCTGCAGTGGCTAGCGCTTTCTGGGGATGTCACCAGCAGCCAGAATACTCTGCCATGTCTCTGATTCTTCATTATGCTCCTCTCACGCCTCCCTTTTTCCTTCCTTCCTTCAAATCACCCCATTTATCTCACAGCAAAATCCTTCTCACAAGCACCCCCAGCTGGTCTTGCTGGAGAGCGATGGGACCTCTGACAAGTCATCAGCACTGAGTGCGCTGTCATCACTGAGAGCTCTTGGTGCTTCTGCACCTTCATAGTGTGACTGGGAAATCAAACGCGCAGGACTAGGAATGCAGCAGGGAAGCAGAAAAAATGTTCAGAGTAGAATGTGGAGGTCCTGGTCCGGCCCAAAGGAACCTGAAAGCTGGAAACTTGAAGTGTCAACATTCAGGAGCTGAGAAACCTGTATCATGGGGGCAATCCGTTTAGTGCACAAACTGCCACAGTGCTACACAAGCCCTGCTTTAGTTTAGAGACCGACCCAAAACGACAAAACGTTCAGGAAGTTCCGATCCAAATCGGTATCCTAGCCTTGGCCCAGGCCTTAGTACTGAGACTATGATACTAAAGTGGTGTTATCTTGTCTAGGCACTTCCTCTCGCAGGTGGGCAGAGGTCTGGGACTGGCAGCGATTGTCCAGGAACTGGACAGGAACAATTGATGGCATTTTAATTGCAGGCTCAATCTAAATCTGTGAGGCGAAACAAGGTACGGGCCAAAAGGCTGCTATGGTAGGAAAGGAGCCAATAAGGGTTTGGTGCCAGAGTTAGACACTCTGGCAAACTACCCAGTATAGTTCTAATGATTAGACTCTCTTCTAGCACCGTCTCTGAACATTGGCTTCTGACTGCCCTAGCTTATACCAAATTGTAGTCACCCTCGTTCTACTAAGGGTCACAATGGTTGGCACCCAATGTCACACAATAATTGCTAAGGAGGAGACGGTGCTCTTTGGCGATCATCCTCAGCATTGCGTGCTACAATACACATGGAATTGCAACATAGGTCACTGTGCTGCAGGTACCGCCGGGGAACTGGAAAAACAGTTTTTCCTATTTCAGGTTTATAAAATGGTCTTAGATTTAAAGACATTTTGCAGCTTTCCTATGAGAAGAAACTCACACTAACCCCTCTAGTGAGCAAGTTCTCAGACCCTTGTAAAGAAAAGGTACCTACGATAGAGCATCACTCTTCTGAGTGTTTGGGGAACCCATTGACACTGTTCACACCATAATAATAAGCTCTGATTTATCACTTATTCGAAAATAGAGTGAACTTAGATAAAACCCATGAACAGAAAGAAAATGTGACTGGCTGGAGTGTGACTTGGCTTATTGGGTTTTTATAGCTCTTGTACAAAATGGGAAACAAACAAATAGTTCTCGTCACGTAGCTAAAGAAATCATTGAGTTCTCCAGTCTCTTCTGCACATCCAGACACAGGCAGATAAATTAAGGGTGTCCCTTTGACGAGTTTGTCCCTAGGTACAAACTTTTTGCATTATTATCTCGTGCTGCAGCACTTATCACACCCGGATCCAGGACAGACCCCTCCAGGTCAGCCCTGTCCCACAACAAAACAAGAGAGGTGACAAGCCCCGCTCAAATCCAGCCCACTGAGAAGAGGCTATAAATGCAATTGAATAGAGGAAGGGAAAGCATGAGCAGCTGTGGAGGAGAAGGAGGGGCCTCAGGCAAAATTTATGTCTGTCAACTGGTGGTCTATTTCCCTGATACCATTTCCTTGTATACAGATAAGGAGTTATCTTAAATGACCATGTCTTTTTCAATTTGTACTTAACAGTCAGTCCCATTTTCCTTATACGATACTATCACAGCAGGATGAAAAATGCATTACAATAATCCCTGAGGATCTTCATATATCAATATCAAATGGTCTGAAATTGACCTGTTATAAAAACCAGCCTTTCAAGTCAGAAAAAAAACTTAAATCAAAAATAGCAAATTTTAGAGCTTGCTCTATGCTCCATAACCCAAATACTCGGGCACAAAAAACAACCTCTCCAGAATACGATATGAAAACAAATGTTCAACATCTATTAGAAAAAAGTATCTGTATTATTGATACATCTGCTTAATGTTTGCTACACCTCAGCTGATGGAACCTCAGAGGAATACTAATCCACAGAGCTGGATTAATGTGTTAGCGGCCAAATTAAGTAGATCTTCCTGCTTCTCAGGCTTGTGGTTTAACTGTCTGGCTGGCCCTGCAGTGAAAATGTGGTTGACGAAGGGGATTTCTTGAGCTTTATATGCCAGGTCAGGGGCAGCGGGTCCTTTCCCCAGCTGGCATGAGACTGTGGGGAGAGTTGTGGCCAAGCAGACTGGCCAGCAGAAGGGAAAACAGGGTTCGTTTTTATGCTATTTGTGGCTTTTGCAGTGAATATGAAAGCGGCGACTTGAGCCTTCCTCATGTGACCGAAAGGTGAAAGCTGGGGCACCTGCATCTTCAGAAGTGACATTCAGACATCTGGACCTAGCCCTGGGGCGTTAACCTCATCTCTGTTCCAGCACCCATGAGACACAGGGAGGACATCCAGCAACGGGAAGATGTAGGGATAACCGTGCTGGCCTAGACTCTACCTGCCAATTCCCTCTCCACTGGAGGTGCAATGAGCACCGAAGAGATGGAGAGAAACCTGCAACCCCCTTGACGCTTCCCGAAACGTTACAAGGAAAAATACACATGCCCCCATGCTTTTTATTAGAAACAATGTGACCCTCTAGGTGTTCCTGTGTATTCTGTTGGTTACAGAGGCAACTCGGGCTCCAGCTGGTCTGGTTTCTCTCTCTCATTAGCTAGCCCATAGCCAAAGAGCAGATGGGCCTGAGCCAGGGCTAGTTTCATATGTTCATTGATTATAAAGCCAGAAGGGACCATTGTGATCATCTAGTCTGTCTGCCTGAATAACACAAACCATGGGACTTCGTAAATGAATTCCTGTCTGAACCAGAGCAGATCTTTTAGACAAACATTCAAAAATTAATTCGAAAATGTCCAGTGAAGTTGAATCCAGCACAGCCCCTTGGTAAATTGTTCCAGTGGTTAATTACCCTCCAGCAGAGATGTTGCCTCCATGCAGCACATGTTTCCAATACATCTAAACACTGCAGCATCAGATCTTTTTACTCTGCCTAATTGTTTGTACAAATTTCCCCCCTAACTTTGACAGCCGGTCAGAGACTGAGCCACCCAGACTAGATCTAAAGATGCAGAAATACCTGGACAGATCTTAATCAGGATAAGATGTTCTTTGTTGTGTGTTACCGGCCCACCATCAGGTAGTGGTTTGGAACATGAGTGAAAAGGGGGAGGAAAATGGCATCTCTAGATAGATAATATCTGCAGCAAAAAGCAGCCTGCATCAGAAATGGGTCTGAGTCAAAGCCCCAGAATCCAAACTAGGCTAACCTTTGAGGAAGTTTGGATCTAGGGGAGGTGCAACCTGGTTCCTAGCTCCATAATGGTCTAAACCGAAACCCCAGACCTCAACCCCTTCCCCTCCAAACCTTCAGCAAGTTCAAATCTGGATCTAGACTTTGTAGCTTGGCCTGAACCCACGGCTGCCTGAGTTTACACTGAGTAATGATTATTGACAATAGACAGGTCACCATTAAAAGTCTGCATTTGCCAAGAGTTACTGCACTGGTATCTCCAGTGCCACAGTTATGCCCTGTTCCCAAAGTAGGTCTGTTTGTGGGAACTGCAACAACAGTTGACTTTTTAACAGACACCTCTGCATTTACTACTGCAGCGAAGCCTCGTTCTGTCAGGGTACTTGGGGAACAGGCAGACCAGGGACAGGTGCAGACTGATAATGAAATCAAATAGCAAAATAATAATACTGAGCCGGCAGGAATTATGGGGCACTTTGCCCAGAATTCCAGGGATACTCTTCCTCTCTTTTCATTACATACGTGTATTCCTGGGGCTCTTCTGTGCAGCAGGATAAACTGGGGGAATCACCTGGATTACGACATTTATGTAACATGAACTTCAGTGAATTCTGCCCCAGCAGTGTTCTTGACCCTGCTAATTCTGATCCCCAAACACCAGCTGAATTCTCACTCTCTGCTTCTGGTTCCTTTTCCCCTTTCTTGGCAAACATGCCACACTCCATATGGTCACAAGACTCCATTTACCAATCTCAAACCTCCCATCCTTCTGAGAAAACAGAACCATTCTGAGGGAAAGGAGCTACTAGGAATGACTCCAGTCTCACTTCCTGCAGAACAAACCCCCAGATGAAAAGTGCTATATTCGTGCAAAGTATTATTACTTTCTAGGTTGTGCCCAATCCTGCTATGTTCCTCCCCATCCTGCACCAGCTGATATGGGATCCTGAAGGAGAGTCTGCCAAAGAGGAGGCCTGGGTGTGAATCCCTGGCATGTTTCTAGAGGGAAGATTGCCAGCTTTAAGTGGATTGCATGAGAGAAGAGTACCAGGCCACTTCATCATTTTAAATGAGGCCAGAATCTGAGATGAGACACACAGGAGGACATAAGTAATGCCAGAACAGAGCCCTTCATTAATTAATCAACAGGAGTAGGAGCTGCAGGCTTTACATTTGCCACTGCTAAATGCATGTTTAAAAGCCCTATAATAACCTGTATTCATAATATATTCAGAGCATTCTGCCTTGCTCTGGAGTGCATGAGATGTGACACCATCTACCTGCTGCAACATGCAATTAAAATTAAGAAGCAGTTCAGTCTGTGATGAATATGAAGTGCAATTCTGTGCAGCAATATCACCTGGTGGATCAATCTAATTGTTGTCATGGCATCTGCAATGCCAGAGTTCAGGCTGAATGTGTGTGTTCATTACAAATCCTGGTTTTACTAGGATTTCTCCCTGGGTGTTCTCTTCTCATTCGCTCTGGCTGATGCTTGACAGTACTGTATATGGCTCTCAGCAGATCTCTTTTGTTAAATAACACTTAACATTGGATAAGCCATTTTTAAATCAAGAAATATTCTGATTTTTTGGTTTTTCTTTTTCTTTCATAAAGAGCAAACCAAGATCCATAAGCAAAAATGTACATGCATTTGCGCACCATATGCTATGAGCATAAGTGAACATGCACACTCATGCACAAATGGCTACTTAGATACCTATACATTTGCATACGCAAATACTCAGTTTGCATGCAAAATGTATTTTACAAAAAATGGACATCTAAACTGAAGTTACGGGACATGTACCAGATTGAGGTACCCTGTGATAATGGGTTTGCCATTGCTGTGTACAGTTGTAGTAAATTATATCATTATTGAGGTCTACTGATGAAAAAAACTATATAAGAGTGAGATGTTATTGGTTTTGTTTATTATTAACAGTTACATAGCAACATTCATGTTCATAGCATTTATCAGCATCAATTACTCCTTGCAAGTACATCCCTATGGATTGGGTCAGTTTTTGCCCTAGTTTCCCTATCTGTAAATTGGGGGTAAGCAATCAGCCCGAAGCCCCAGAGGGAGGGCACTTTAGAGATGCAGCTGGGTCTCAGGAATTCCTGACTCCCATGCCATTACTCAGAGCACTAGCCCTCACTACACACAAAGCATGCTTGACTGTGACTGTGGGAATCCAAGGGGGATTTCAGTGGATGCTCATTTCTGACATTCATTTCCCGAGAGTCTAAAAAGTGTCAAAAAAGTTCAGTGCTTGGAAAAGGTCACACACTCCTCGGGGCTCACCATCTCCTCACAGATGCTGTAAGGAGGTCCTGATGGTGAATTTGTCATGTACATGACAACATTCTGTTATTACCATAAAAACATAAGAGTGGCTCTACTGGGTTAGACCAAAAATCCAGCTAGCCCAGTATCCTGTCCTCTGACAGTGTCAATGCCAGGTGCCCCAGAGGGAATGAACAGAATAGGGAATCATCAAGTGTTCCATCCCCTGTCGCTCATTCCCAGCTTCTGGCAAACAGAGGCTAGGGACACCATCCCTGCCCATCCTGGCTAGTAGCCTTTGGTGGACCTGTCCTCCATGAATTTATCTAATTCTTTTTTGAACCCTGTTATAGTCTTGGCCTTCACAACATCCTCTGGCAAGGAGTTCCACAGGTTGACTATGCGTTGTGTGAAGAAATACTTTCTTTTGTTTGTTTTAAACCTGCTGCCTACTAATTTCATTTGGTGACCCCTAGTTCTTGTGTTATGAGAAGTAGTAAACAACACTTCCTTATCTATTTTCTCTACACCAGTCATGATTTTATAGACCTCAATCATATCTCCCCTTAGCTGTCTCTTTTCCAAGCTGAAAAGTCCCAGTCTTATTAATCTCTCCTCATACGGAAGCCGTACCACAGAAATGGTTCTGATGTCACAACTATGTCTTCGCTGCAGGATCATGTGGGAGGAGAAGCTGGGCTGGGGATGAGCGCCTCTTAAAAAGAGCTACAGTGAAAACAGAGGAAAGAGACAATCCTGGGCAGAGCACATTGCTCTGTCTCTCCATGGTCTGATGGACCCATTGAAGCCAATGGGAATCTTTCCTTATATATCAACAGGTGGTTTGTATCTCGTCTGCCCTCCTCAAACAGGCCTCGTTAAACTTACAGTTTCCTTTTTGCGATGCTTTTTGTGTGTTTAACTGGCAGTTTCTCAGCCTATTGAATATCTTTTTCTCTTTAACCCTTTGGCATCCTGATGAATGCAGACTAGTTCAGCATTTGCTACCACACTAGGAAGTCATGCTGGGAAATCCCAGCTTCTGACATCAGCTACGTTTTATGGCAAAAAGCGATCCCACTTTCAGGCAGATTTCCACTAATGAGTAAAGATTTGGCAACCACATGCTGTCCACATCACCTCTCCTGCTTACTGCTTGTTCCTTCCACTTCCTTCACCATACTGGGAAAGAGGCATGATAAATGTCTGTACAGTTTCAATATTATTTTAGGCCTGGTAAGCTGGCCCATGTTAAATAAAAGACATTAAAAAATAACAGCAGGATAATCAAACTTAATTACTTCTTTAAGACTGTGCTCCCTAGTTTGATGGGCCAACCTCCTGGACATTGGAGATGGGAGATTATAGCCCTGAACATGCATAAAGTGAATGGCTACATGTGATGCCGGTGCCTGGGGAATGCAAGGTTCTACATATACACACACACGCACAAAACCTTCGCTTTGCTATACACACACACTGACCTATGAGGCATTTATGCTGAAATGCTTGCGGTATCCTCACGCAGTAGGAAGTTCCTGAGAAGTTCCTGAAATGCTCCTTGATTTCGTGCAATTATTCTCTCTCTACACATGTTCACAGTCAGAACAAGTGGTCCTTAAGAAGTGAGCCTCAAAAATGCAATCCTAGGAGACTCCAGGGACTGGGTATCACAAGGACTACAGAAGAGCTTTTCCTTCGTCATTCAGATAGCAAGACACAGGGCATTATTGACATTTCTCTATGTGTTGCTAGGGTGTTAGCACCACTGTGATCATCTACTCTGACCTCCAGTATAACACAGGCTGTGTAACTTCCCCAAAACAATTCCTGGAGCAGAGCTTTTAGAAAAACATCCAATCCTGATTTAAACATGATCAGTGATGAAGAATCCACCCTGACCCATATAGATATTTAAACTCAATAGATTGAGCTCTTTGAGTTTATTACTATAAGGCGCATTTTCTAAGCCTTCAGTCATTCTTGTGGCTCTTTTCTGAACCCTCTCTCATTTATCAACATCCTTCTTGAATTGAGGACACCAGAACTGGACACAGGATTCCAGCAGCGGTCGCACCAGTGCCAAATACAGAGGTCAAATAATTTATCTACTCCTACTCGAGATTCCCGTTTATGCATCCCAGGATTGCATTAGCTCTTTTGCCACCGTGTCCCACTGGGGGCGCATGTTCAGCTGATTATCCTGGGAAGCAGTGACTCTGGAAAAGGTTTGGGAATTGTGGTGGCTACAGTCCCCCGTTCTATAAGCATGGCCGACATTCTTTGTTCCTAGATGCACATTTCCATGTAGCCGCATTATGTGCTTGCGCCCAGTTTACTAAGTGATCCAGTTCACTCTGTATCAGTGACCTGTCCTGTCCATTATTTACCACTCCCCCTATGTTTTCTTACAGATCACTGATAAAGATGTGAAATAACAGAGGGCCAAGCACTAATCTGTGCAGGACCCCACTGGAAACACCCTCCCGGATGACAATTCCCCATCTACAGTTACATTTTGAGACCTATTAGACAGTTTTTAATCAATTTAGCGTGTGTCATGTTAAGTTTATATAAATCTAGTCTTTTTAATTAAAATGCCATGTGGTACCAAGTTAAACACCTTTCACAAGTCTATTACATCAACACTATTACCTTTATCAACCAAACTTGTAATCTCATCCAAAAAAAGATATCACATTAGTTTAATGGGATCTATTTTCCATAAGCCCATATTGATTGGCATTAATTAATAAAGAACTAAAGGAGAGTTATGTAATTAAGTCCTGTATAAGCCAGTCCATTATCTTCCCGAGGATCGATGTCAGGAAGACTGACGTATGATTACCCAGGTCACCCTTATTAAAAATTGGTACAACATTAGCTTTCTTCCAGTCTTCTGGAACTATCCCAGTTCTCCAAGACTTATTAAAAATCAACACTAATGATCCACTGAGTTCCTCAGCCAGCTCTTTTAAAACTCTTGGATGAGTTTTAAAACTCTTGGATGTTTGGACCTTCTGATTTAAAAATGCCTAACTTGAGTAACTTCTGTTTAACCTCCTATAGAGACACTAGTGGAATGAAAAGAGTGTTGTTATTACCATATGGTAAAACTATATCATGTGTTTTTCCCTAAATACAGAACAGAAATATTTATTGAAAACATCCTGCCTTGTCTGCATTATTACTGATAATTCCACATTTTCATCTAGTAATGGATCAATACCATGGTTAGGATTCTGTTTGTTGCTAATATGTTTTTAAAAAACCCTCTTTCTTATATACAATTTTCTATAACTGCCTTCACTTCCCTTCTAACCAGGTCAGTTTTATAACCAGCACAGCCTTCTTCTTCAGTTGTGGTATTGTGCCTTTTTCTGGGCATCGAGTAAGGAGTTATTAAATGATCCCCAATTATCATTACATTTTTCTGATTAAATTCTTCCTCCTAGATGATTTCACTCATAATTGTTTTCAGCTTTGTGAAACTGGCCCTATTAAATCACCAAGTATATATATTACTAGTCTGGACTTTATTCTATTTGCACCTTATAAATGTGATCAAGTCATGGTCCCTTGTACCTGAGCTACTATTAACTTTTAGTTCTGTGATCAGTTCCTCTTTATCTGTTAGGACAAGTTCTAATAAATAATTCCCTTACTCAAACAGTGTTGCAGTCAACATGGGGGAATTGTCATCTATAATGTGTAGACATTCCAAGGATGTTTTAGTACTGGCAGTATGCGACCTCCAGCAGATTGTTTCCTACACATTGTAGCTAGGTACATAAAGAGGCAGTTGTCCTATTCCCTAGTGTAATTAGGTGGCCTGTAGAAGACACCAACTGCTACCCCATCTTGTGCTTTATCTGTCAGAACGTGGATCCATACACATTCAAGATCATTTTCTTTTGAGTTATCAGTGATTTGGAAACAGATAATGCCATTTTTGACATAGAGTACAACTCCCCCTCCCCTTTTGCCTACTCAATCCTTCCTAAATAGGTTATAACCATTGATTTTAACATTCCAATTGTGTGAATCATCCCCACAGGTTTCAGTAATACCATCTAGATTGAATTTATGCTCATAAGTGAGCAATTCCAATTCCTCTTGTTTGTTACCCAGGCTCCTAGCATTGGTGTGTAGGTAATTCAAAAATTTCTGCTCTTCGTGTCCTTTGGTTCCTTGAGTAATTCTGTTCTCACCATCTCAATTTTGTGCTGAATGCTCATATCTTTTCTCTTTTCACCCTCCCCTTTTGTTAGTAGTTTGACCCTGTCTTGACTATTCTAGCCAGCCTGTCCCTAAGGAGATTGTTCCATCTTTTGATGAGGCAGAGGCCATCCAAATTGTACAGCCCCCTTTCCGCATAGAAGGTGAACCAACATTCCACAAAACCTCCACCCTACGCCACTTACCTAGCCAGCAATTCACTTCCAGAAACCTCTGCCTTCTGACTTTCTTTGCTCGTGGGACAGGAAGGGTCTCAGAGAAGATCGCTTGGATATTCATCTTCAGCGCAGGTCCAAGTTCCCTGAAATCACCTGCTATCAGTGAGATATGCCACGATGCAGTGTCATTAGTGCTGATATGAACCATCAAATACTTGTACCTATAGGCTACACCCGTGGATCCTTGCCCATCAGCTTCAGAAGCCTATCCAATCTTACAGTGACATCTTGAGTCCTCGCTCCGGGAAGGCAGCACACTGTCCTGTTGTCTCTGTCTGTCCCTTGAAGAATGTTCTTTCGGTTCTTCTGAGTATTGAATCTCCAACAAGGATTGTCCATCTTCCTTGGAGGGCTGGAAATCTCTTTGTGGGCAAGATGGGTTTTCTGACAAGTTGGGCCCAGCTGCCATCCACATGTGTCCCGCACAGCTCTCTCTTCCCTCGGACTTGCTGGATCATGAGAGGTGTCCTCTACCGTCTCTACATTGGGGACTTTGTATTGATTGAGAACTTCAAGCCATGTGGAATCCC
This sequence comes from Macrochelys suwanniensis, assembly GCA_033296515.1. Taxonomy (NCBI): domain Eukaryota; kingdom Metazoa; phylum Chordata; order Testudines; family Chelydridae; genus Macrochelys; species Macrochelys suwanniensis. The sequence continues at coordinate 1,370,897 of CM065789.1, read as the reverse complement.
TCACAGTCCTCTTCTCTCAGGTGGCCCCAGTCAGCCCATTCTCGTTGGTCTACAGCCATGTAGAATGCTGCCATGACCTCCTGGAGGTTACAAACCAACAGGCCTCCTCCTCTCTGACTTCCTCCTCTCCAACTCCTTTGTGGCCAGCTCCTTTGAGGTACTGGTGTTTCCCAAAAGTGCCTGTCTAGGATCTCCTCAGCTTCTCTGATTCCCAGTAACATCTCAACTTGCCCCTCCAATCCAAGAATCTTTTCCTCCAGTGCAGTCACCAATTTTCACTACTTGCACAGGAAATCCCTTCTGTCTACAAGCAGGAAAGAGAACATGGCGCATCTGTTGCAGCTCACCTCCACTGTTCCATCACTGGCCATCTTGAGATCACATGTGGGGCTGCACCTGGAAGGAAAGCCTCTCACGCTCCCTCTCTAAACTCCCCTGTTTGCTGCCTCTGTTCGTGGCTCTCAGGTTCGCCCAGCAAGTGATGTTTTATACCAAGTCTTCCCGACTCAGCTCAGGTCCACCCCTCACCCCCAGCAAGTGATTAACCACTCAGAGCCTTCAAACAGCTGAGCTAGAACCCTTGGATCCGCTATAGCATCATGTCATATTTTATGATGGAGACAATGCATTTTGCTGGTCAGGGCTAGTGTCTTTTTATTTTATAGATAAAATGCATAAGGAGAGGGGTACCTGGAGGTTGATATTACGTGTGTGTGTGTGTGTGTGTGTGTACACACATACGTTTAATTATTTATCCTTTTAAAAGGAGCTAATGAGACAAGTAACTCCCACTGCTTTGCGATGCCTGTCTGAATGCAGTATTCTGCATCTGGTCTGTAAGTTCTTCAGGCAGGGATTGTGTCTTCCTTTATGCCAGTACATTCTGGATGCTACTGTAAAATTAACAATCACTTGGAGGAAAGGTTTTCTTTTTCCTTTTGTGCCACAGCAGCTTGGCTCCTCGTCCCATGCTCCCTTGCCCGTCACACAGACAGGTTTGATTGGTGGTTTTCAAAGTTGTATTATCTTTTTCAGCAGCTCAAAATACACTGGAGTCCAAGTTGTGAACCCCAGCATCTGGCTGATTTCAATGAGGAGAAATAACCCACAAGCAGACTCTGTGATCCCAGTCCTGCAGGCATGTTCATGTGGGTGCTTGCAGGTGCCGAGACTAAACAGTATCTTTCTCTACATATGAAAAGAGGAACATTGACAGTGGCGTCTGTACGCCAAAGAAGGTGCATTCGCACACTTTGTACAGCCCTAATGGCCAATGAAAAGTCTGAGGAAATGTTAGTAAGCAGTGCGAAATAAGAGTGCATTTTTCATATAATGATATAATAAACCAGTAAGTGCTGATAATAATGCCTTGCTCGCTGCAGAATACCCCTGTGCAACGCTTCTTACTCACTAGGCTGGCTGGTGTGTGGAGCAGCCACGCATCCTGCGGAAAGGGTTAAAAGAAAATGTTTTACTAAAAGAAGTCTTTCTACAAGTATAAAAAAAGCAAAATGATTGTAAATTCCACCAGGGGAATTCTGCCATGAATATGCTTCACCTTTCGCAGAATCTCCCGCCCTGCCTCAGAGGATAACTGACCTTTGGAGAAAAATAATGAAAAGAAGAAATTCCTTGGAGAAAATAATGTGGCCAGGCCTCAGTAATGAGATCTGCTCCCTTTATGTTGCTATGACAACCACAGTCATTTTATAGTACAAAATACATGAATGGGAAAGAGGGCCATCTCCTCTAACCGGAGTCAGCTGTTCGGCACCCGTTAGCCTCTTGCACGCTCTCCATAGGACGGTAACAGGTTTGATTGGATTTGTGTTCTGCTCCTTTTCACATTTAGTTCACATCTGATCAAGGGATCCTACTTGTCTGAGGGATTTAATTACTGCCAAATTACTTGCTTTGGGAAAGCTCTGGGCTTTGCGAAGTTTGGGGAAGGGAATCTGCCCTCGTGCCCTGGGCTGAGGCAGGTTTTGGCAGCCTCCCTTCACAGAAACTGTCTGAGCTGGGCCGGGAACTGAAGGCCCAGTCCTGCTTTCTACCTGTATCCTTGTCTTCCCCCAATTCCCTCCCCACTGCATGTTGCTTTTAGTCACTGGGCCTTCTCTAAACCTCCTGCTGCAGGATCGTTAGGGCAGGACCTTGTCTTTTCATAGACCATAAAAGAGCACCGGGATCATCTGACCTGAGCTCCTGAGTAAGACAGGACGTAGAATTCACCCCCTGGGTCCTGGATCAAGCCCGTCAATTCTGGCTGACTTCTTACAATGACACCCAGTCCTGATTTAAAGACTCCACAGGAGGGAGGCTCCACCACACCCCTAGTTACCTTACTCCATCCTTCCTCCGCATTAGAAATGTGTGCCTTGTTTCAGTCTGAATTTGTCTAGATTCCCCTTCCAGCTAATGAACCTTGTTCTACCTTTGTCTGCTAGATTAAGGAGCCTTCTGCTATCAGAAATCTCTTCCCTGCATCGGTACATACAGACTGGGGTGACGTTACCGCTTTACCTTCTTTTGGCTCAGATAAATACCTCGAACTGCTCCAGCTTCTCACTGGTCCTGTGAGGCACCTGGCACAGTTTGGATTAAAATCATCAATACGAGACGGTGACAAGAAGGTGCAATCCAGGCCTGTGGAGGGATCTGTCCAAAGGCCAGTCCTGTTCTGGCTGAATGCCTGCTGCTGGCATGGCGTGTGGGTGACCAGATGTCCCGATTTTATAGGGACAGTCCCGATTTTGGGGTCTTTTTCTTATATAGGCTCCTATTACCCCCACCCCCTGTCCTGATTTTTCACATTTGTTGTCTGGTCACCCTACGTGTGGTGGAGATTCCTGGTGCCTGTTTAGTGCTGGTGGCAGCCACTGGCCTATTCGACCCCCGTAGTAGATGAGGTCCGTAAAGGACTCTTGATCGCCATACAGTAGCACCCTCTCCACCCCAGGGAGAACCGGGGGCATTGCTTCAGGCAGGGTACACAACAGTGACCGCTAGCTCTGCACACTGAGAAAACTGCCAGGAGTATGAGGGGAAACAGGAGGATGGAGAAAAAGTTGTCCGGGAAGGAGGCAAGAAGAACAGGGGGTGCAAAGGAGGCCTGCCCATGCCAAGAGCTGTCTGTCTTCATCCAGCATAGTCACTGACGAACAGGAATTGGAGGCGGAGGGTGACTAAGAAAAGCACAAGAACTCAGACATTGATCAAATGGATCAGAGTTCAGGTTTTCTAGCCCAGGTAGCTACAGTTTGCTTCTGGGGATGCTTCCCAGTGGGATTCTCCTGGTTCAAGCTTTGACTGTGGGAGATGAGAGCAGTGTGCTCCCAAGGTATGCCGGGGAGGAGCGTGTTAGCAGAGAGGCATGGGCGGGTGAGGACAAGCTAAGGCAAGCAGACCTAGGGTGACAGCATGCCCATGTTGACGCCAATGGTAATTTTGCCACTGACTCCAAATGAAGCCAGGATTCCTCCTGTTGTCTGTGCAATGCAGCTCACTCCTGCTGTCGCCTCTGGGACCCCTGGGCACACCCTGAGTTCCCTGAGGGGTTATTTGTATATATTTGCACACAACTCCTGGGCAGTTACAAGCTGTCTCCCAAGCAGCACAAGAAGCTCACTACAGGAGGTCGCCAAAACAGCTATGTGATAAAACACAGAAATATATTCCAGTGTCAAGCTCCCCATGTGGTGTGGCTGCTGTTTTTCCTCCTGCTAATCAGCCACCTCACCCACCTCAGCTGCAGGGCTGAAGAGAGGGCTTTGGCCTGGATTTCCCAGCATTTGCCAATATTGCGATAAGGACATTGACTCTGGGGATGGACTGAAATTCAAAATGGCAGCTGCCCTATCTCAGCTGAGCAGCCAAGACAGGGAAGACCAGTAGTCCGAGCTCTGCACCTCCCTACATACTTCCATGTTCAATTTTTGCACTTGCCTTTGATAACTGCGCGTAGCGAATACCCAGAGAATACGATGAAGGCTGGGGTGACATTATCTACAGCAAAGCTAGAAAGGTTTTTAGGTCCAGCTAGATCTGGACCATCTGTATGCAGAAGGCTCAGGAACAACCGGTTCCAGCACTGGCCTGAATTTCAGCTCCTCTCTGATTGTGACATGAGGCACATCTTGCTGTTGCAAGGTCTGCACTTAGCGAAGGCATCAAATACCAATGCAAAGGCTAATTTCAATCCTTTTTTATGCAAATGTTCAGTATTATGGAGGAGTAATAAATCTGGGAAACCACAGGAAAGATATTTAAAGGGACATACAAATTCTGGTCACACATCAGCAATTAGGAATCCCAAGAAGGGAAGAGAGCACCTGTCTTGGCCTTTATTGAATATTATTCTCAATTAGATTATTCATCATACACACAAGACAATTTCTCCATTCAAGCTTCCTTAGACATGTTCAAATGACATCATATCTGCAAAACAGAGAGATGGAAGTTATCACAACCTGTCTCTGAATAAAGCATTATTAAGCCTATAAATGGTGCTGTCTGAAACCTGCTAAAGTGCAGGGGCCTGACAGATACTATACGTAGCTGAATTGCACAGGCATGTGACTAGCTGGATGATGTCTTCCTAAGCAGCCTGCATAAAAATGAATCACATTCACATCTAACTTGTGACTCCGAGGCTTTCCAAATAGCCACCATGAATATGGAGTGGGAAGCAGATGCTGCCTATCTCAGACATGCTGGGGGTATCACATCCATGTGTGGAAGCCAGTGTGCTGAAATACAATCTGAGAGTGTTTCTGCTCCTGCCTGAATGGGAACTTGAAATCTTAGGTGGGAATCTGCCTTCCCCATGACATTGGCAGCCCAATGTCCAGACAAAGCTTCAGGGGACAGACAGATTTTTTGTCGCTGACCTGTCCTGAACCTTCGGAGGTTAACCTATTGCTGGTCCTTACTTGAGAGAGACAGTGTCTTGGAGGAGTTACATGTCTCACTCTCCTGACTGGGCTCTGAGGTGAATTGGTCTCATTCTCCTGCTCATTCCTGGGCTTACACCAGACATAGATTGGGTGGAGGGCTGCTTGCTTATAGCACCATCATTCTGAGGAACTCCCAGTCCTTTCCAAAGATGAGTGACTGGAGCAGGACAAGCTCACTGGGAGGCAAGGCAGGCGTTCTCCCCATTGTACTGCCGGGGAAGTGAAGGCACTGGCAGCTCAAGCAGTGACGGTATGTGGCTTATTTACACAAATGACAGAAGGGTCCCGACTTGAGTTCATTCTCACTGACGCCCATCACAGCAGGCAATGGGATGGCCAGTTGTTTCCTAATCAGTCATTGTTTGGCAGAGGAGTCTGAAGGAACCAAAGCTAAAGTCATTCATCATCTTGGGGACTGTTCCTCGGTTTTCTTCAGTAATGAAAGGGAGGAAAGCAGCTAATTTCACCTGCAATTTGAAAACGAAGAGGCCTGTGCCAGACAGCCTGGCTGGGATACACGCCATTCAGGGCAGCGGCACATGCACGGGTCAGGCCATTCAGGCCTACGAGGGATTGTGGAAGTGATGCCCATACTAGAGTAACTACCCTGGAGGCTGACTGGGGCCCGCTCATGTCGGGCGAAAGCTGGGGTACGTGCCAGTCAGGTGACCCTCTAGGCAGTAATGGCTGGTCACTTTGGATGACTTATAAGGTTTAACTCTGTAGATGGCACTTTAAATTGTGAACTGATCTGAGTGATACATCTTAGTAATGAAGCTTCTTCTCAGGGCTTCTTGGTATATGTAGTGGCATAAATATATGGCTCACATAAACTAGACAAAGCCTCAATTTCCACACGTGACCAATGATTTTGAGTGCTTCAGCTTTTGGGTGCCCAACCTCTCGAGGAATCTGATTTCCAGGCTTCCAGAAAATCAGACCTCCACCAGATGTCTCAGGTTGGGCACTGAGAATCACTCTGGATGGAAAAGACTGTGTTAAGGAGAGCCCTCTGTTCTAGCTTCGTTGCTACACATGAAGGAAATTCAGCTAAGTATTCCCTATACAAATTGTACAATACAGTCCAATGTATTTATACCTCTTAACCTATCTAGGTTTTTACATGGCACCTATGTTCCGGGTGTCTCAGCCTACCACAAAAGGCTCCAGAGAGGCAATTCCATATAATTCAAGCAGACCATGACTAGATGTTGGACAAGACCATGCCACAAAACTACCACTCACCACTTGGCTCATTAGTATAGATCCTTCTGCCTTATTGCATGCAGAGAGCATTCTTAGATGGACAATTTAGATGGTGGATAATACCACCATTGTCATGCAGGCCTGTACCTGGGTACCATCCTCAGCTCCAGCTTTCTCTAGATCCTTGACAATTCAAGATCTTGCCACTTCCCCTTCGCCATCTTGTCTTTACGTTCAAGGCCCTTCAAAGCTTATCCCCACCTGACTGATCATATCCTCTCACAGTGTCAACTCCCGCTTCTGATCAGCCAACGAGGCCAGCCTCCATCACCCACTTGCTAAATTGTCAAACACGTCCCTTCATGAGTTATCCCCTCCTGCCCTTCCCTGTAAGCATCTGCAAAGCTACCTCCTTATGCTCCTTCAAATCTCTCCTTAAAACTCTCCTTTGCCATCATGCCTACAAAGAACTTGAGAACAGCCAGGCAGGTGGTGTTCTGTGACCAGCATGTCTTTGTTTCCTTGTGCTCCCCCGCTCCATCTGCTGTGTCTTGTTTTTAGATTGTAAACTCTTTAGAGCAGAAGCCGTCGCTTTGTCTGGGCTATCCAGCACCGAGCACAATGGGGCTCTACTCCATGACGGGTGCTCCTAGGCGCTACCACTATATACAGAAATGCTACTCCAGAGTCTAATGATAATAGATATTGTAGATTGAAATCCTACATATCAGTGCTGACATATCTCCCCTCCACCCAGTGTTCTGTGATAAACTCCCCCTCCCCACTGGAAGAAATCAGAAGAAAAGACGAATTTCCAGGAACGGGCCTTGAAATGGGGCATGGAGTCTTTTAAATCATCCAGGCCTCCCCTGATTTAAGAAGACATTTGAAAGAACATGGCTGCAATAAGAAGTCATGTTGACGGCCCCCAAAAAGGCTTTCTTAAATCACTCATGCTTTCTGTCAATCTGCCCTGCTGAATTTCCCAAAGCTGCTCATTTCTGAGATGAAATTAAAATAAAAAACTTCCAGTTGAGTAATAATGACCAAGGCTCAACAGAGACTTGCCCTTCCCCACCACAACTCACCCTGGGAAAAGATGCAATGAGAAATGATCATGAGATCAGAGCATGTTATTCTTCAAGAAGAACCATTTCTTTCTCATGGTTGTTCATCCTGCCAGGCCATTTCCTGCATTGCCATTGGGGTGTAATGTTTCCATGTAATATGTACCCCACTTTCTGTGTCTTCAGAATTATTTCTTCTTTTACTCAGGCTTCATCTTTATGCCAATCACTCAGAAATTTACCTTTCCCCTTGTGACTTGTCTCTATCAGTCCAATCCCATGTCTCGGCCTGTCTCTGGCATCTCCCACTGATGTATCACCATCAACTCAAATGTAACACGGACAAAAATGAATGCCTGATTTTTCATCTCAAGTGCTCCCCACTCTTCCAGCTCCTCCTCATCTCACATCTTGATTATATGGCTCTCCTGTTCTCTGAGCCTCCCCCACTCCATATGCCCCATTACAGTCCATACAAAACAGCTGCTGAGATCGTCTGTGAGGACCGCCACTCTGACCGTGTCACTTCTCCTTTGCGTCTCCACATTTTCCACTGGATCAAGTTCAAATTTCTTGATCTCATCTTCAAGGCTCCTCACAGCTCCTCTCCCTTGTCTCTTATTGCATCACCGGCCCCCCCACCCCCACCCTGCAATGATGGCAATTTACCTGCTTCTCCCATAAATGTCTCAGCACACCATGCCATGTGCATGGAACGTGCTCCCTGACCTGAGCCACAAGGCCTTTACTCTCACCACCTTCAAATAACCTTCTCGAGACCCACCTCTGCACTGTGAGAGTAATGAGATGGTAAGCTCTTTGAGGCAGAGCTGTCTCTTCCTAGGCATCTGTACAGCACCTTGCACCGCGGAGGGCCAGTCCAGATTGGGGCCTTTGGGCATGACTGCAATACAAATGATAAAGAAATAGTTTTATTGGCTGGGCTGAAGAAAAGAGCCTATAAACCAGAGTCACGGCCTCTCTTTTCACCCAGAATAGGCTCCAAAACAATGCACACGCTATCGGCAATGTTGAGACTCTACAAGGAAGCTTCTTCTTCCATAGATTGGCTTTTTGCCCAGTATCTAAGGTCTTCAGGGAAGTATAATTCTGTGTGGAGATTTTGTAAACCCAGAGGATTATCTGGGCTTCAGTTTCAGAGCAAGATCTTTGTGCGTGGCTGCTAATCTCACAGACACACTTTCCTGATTTCTTCCACTAAAAAGATTTTTATTTTTAATTGTGACCACTGTGGTTCATAGCTTAATTATCATATTTCTTGCATTTCTAGTGATCATTTCACCCTCTGCCAACTCTCCAACCATCTTCTGAACCAAGTGTGCAGCATGGGCAGGGTTCCTGGGAAACAGCAGCTTAGGTTCATCAGAGCACAGAGGAGTTTACAGAGCACAGATTGTGTCCCCTGCCTCTCACACACAACCAGATGTCCCAAGAAAAGGCAGCAGGAGCTGTAGGCCATCAGGCTCAGGCATGTCCTCTGACTGTGATATTGAGAGGTGGTGGACAGGAAGGCATATGAAATGTTAAAAATAATCTCTTCTGCTGCTGCCTGGAGACCCAGAAAGAGGATACAAGCGACTGTCCAGAATGGGGAGCAGGACTGTGATCAAACACGTCTCACACTTTGAACATCGAGGTTCTAAAAGTTCTCCAGCCCCTCTGACGTTTTCAGCATTCTTGGGGCTTGTTTAAGATTTCGTAGCCTCAAAAAATACTTGGAAACCTAGATTCCGAATAGGCCATGTTTTAACACAGATACATGTACATAATAAACCCACCCCCTTCCTTTCCATTGCCTCGCTGTCCTGACCCCGAGCATGTCATAACCACTGAGCTGTGGGTACAGAAACTTTTGTAAAGCAGGGTCTGAATGCGGAGATGTGATATGATCGATGGCTGGCTGAATTTGGGTGGATTTCAAAAAACAGTTTTATTTTTACTTCAGAAAGAAAGAAAGAAAGAAAGATTATTCCTTTCTCAGTTACTTTCAGGTTAGAACAATTAGGGCCACTTCAGTCTTGAATGCATCCTTTGTTTATTTTCTTAAAGTGAACTAATTTCTTCAGCAAAGCAGCAGGACAAGTTTCCCCAGCCTGCTCCTGCACTGTGCACCATTCCTCCCCGTGCAACGTGAGGAAGCCAGTCACCAGGCCTGGCCTCACGGTGGAGACGGACGGAACAAAGATGCCAGCTAGCGTCAGTTGCACAGTGAACAGTTGTCCGTTAGAAACTGTGCTGATCTCACAGAGGTGCCATGTAACTGACAGGCAGTTGCCTGAAACACCTCACCCGGTTGGCAGGTGTTAACCCTGTCTGAGCAGCATGACTTGGGTGTCTCGTTATCTTACTTGTATAGAAGGGTGGTCGGAGTGGCTCTGCAGAGAGCGAGGCACTAGGGAGTAGACGGCGCAGTCTGGGGGGTAGAATCCTAAAGCAGAGGAGCCTGGGAGAAAGTCTGAGATACGAATTATGTGCTGTGGTAGTACAGTTCACTTCTGTTAATCAAGCCAAACCCCAGGGAGCCGGTGAGTTCGGACTTCATGTAGCATGTGGCCTGTGTCTGACAGCAGTTTGTGCATGGCACCTGCTCACAAGCCACGGAACACCCAGCCATCGTGTGGTAATGAATTTCAATCACGACCAGCCTGGACTAGATTGAAAATTGGAGACCTAGGGTGAAAGGCCTAGTAGCCTCTTTCTAATGCCATGAGCCAAACAGTCCTCAAACTTTCCTTTGTTGAACAAACATCAGTTGAAGATGATGCCATAAAACATCCTGATATATGGTGCTCAAATTAACTCCCATCTGATTCTTGACTATGACTGGAACGTAAGAACGGCCATACTGGGTCAGGCCAATGGTCCATATAGCTCAGTATTGGCTCTGACAGTGGCATATGCCAGGTGCTTCAGTGGGAATTAACAGAACAGGGCAATTATTGAATTGGCAGTGGGAGCATGGGGTTGTGTCTCTGACCATCTTGGCTAACAGCTATTGATGCACCTTTCCTCCATGAATTGTCTAATGCTTTTCTGAACCGAGTTATACTTTTGGCCTTCACAACATCCCCTGGCAACGAGTCTCACAGGTAGACTGTGCGTTGTGTGAAGAAGTGCTTCCTTATGTTTGTTTTAAACCTGCTGCCCCTTAATTTCATCTGGTGATCCCGGGTTAGTGTGTTAATGGATAAATAACACTTTCGTATTCACTTTATCCACACCAGTCTGACTTTATAGACCTTTATCATCTCCCCCTTAGTCATCTCTTTTCTAAACTGAACAACCGCAGTCTTTTTAATCTCTCCTTGTACAGAAGCTGTTCCATCCCCCTAAACATTTTTGTTGCCCTTCTCTGCACCTTGTCCAATTCTAACATAGCTTTTTCAAGATGGGGTGACCGGAATTGCATGCAGTATTCAAGGTGTGGACATACCATCAATTTATATAGTGGCATTACGATATTTTCTGTTTTATTATTTACCCATTTCCTGATGGCTCCAAACATTCTGTTCACTTTTTTGACTGCCGCTGCACATTGAGTGGATGTTTTCCGGGAACTATCCATGATGACTCCAAGATCTCTTTCTTGCGTGGTAACAGCTAATTTAGTCCCCATCATTTTATATGTATAGTTGGGATTATGTTTTCCAATGTGCATTACTTTGCATTTATCAACATTGAATTTCATCTGCCATTTTGTCACCCAGTCACCCAGTTTTGTGAGATCCCTTTGTACCTCTTCGCAGTTTGTCTTGGAATTCACTATCTTGAGTCATTTTTTATCGACTGCAAATTTTGTCACCTCACTGTTTTCCCCTTTTTCCAGATCATTTATGAACATGTTGAACAGCCCTGGGCCCAGGACAGATCCTTGGGGCAACCCTGCTATTTACTTCTCTCCACTGTGAAAACTGACCATTTATTCCTACCCTTCGTTTCCTATCTTTTAACTAGTTCCGGATCCATGAGAGGACCTTCCCTCTTATCCCATGACCGCTTACTTTGCTTAAGAGCCTCTGGTGAGGGAGCTTGGCAAAAGCAGAGACGGAGACCCGTGCTGATGGGGGCAGAGCATTTCAGTTCAGTAGGGTGTCTGCAGCACCATGTGAGGGATGGGTGGTTCAGGAATCCCACTCCCTGCTGGAGTCAGGGGTGGGGTGGCCCCCAGCACAGTCACTCCCTTTTTGCCCATTTTCTCCCTGTCTTTCTCCTTCTTATCTTCTACCCTGGGTGTTTTATTTTACTTTCTATTTCCATGCTGTTGTGCAGCTCCCTCTCCCCACTCCACACTCACCAGAAGGACACAGGGTGGGGCAAGTGATGTAATGTATTTAGGAGCACCCTTAGAAGTAAAGCAAATGAAAGGGCCCCTCTTAAATGACCAGGAAGCAATTCTCATCCCACTCGCCTCGTGCGTTGCTGAAGTGAGGGGCAAGGCAGCTTCCCCAGCCTCTTGGTGGAAGGACAGCCTCTTACTTCTACCACTAACCTTTGTAGTTTGTGGATTTGCACTTAGGGTGCGACAGACACCCCAGGAACATTTTGCCGGGTTCCCAAGTGCACACACGACCCTGTGCAGGGAGTATCAAAGACTGGACGCTGCACAGAGCTCGCAGGAATCTTTGCAGCATTCGAGGAGAATCTAGGCCATGAAACGATGGCCAGTGATTTTGTTAGCGATACCGACGGGGTCTGGCATGAAGCTTAGGAAGGCAGGAGGCCCTGCACTGGGTATGGAAGGACGATATGGGGGGTTGAAGCCCAGTTCTGGGAGGCCTGTTTACACAGGCAGATTTCAGGGTCCCTAGGAGCTGGAGCGAGTGACTAAGCGCTGTTTTTCTGTGGTGCAGGGAAGCTGAGCCAGGGATCAACTGTTGTCTTTCCAAGCGCAGTGAAAACCAGAACTATGTGGGCTGGCAATTACTGCCTCAAGAGGGAGAGCGTGTTGTCATGGAAACGGCGGACAATAGCCTAACAAACAGAGGCGCGCAGAGCCAAGCATGGCCTGGCCTAATCCACAGCTAAGCCAGGCAGGTGTGACTTTCCCAGGCTAGGAGGCAGAAGAGGTGAAGCGCAGGGACACTGCAGCCCTAGAGAGGGGGCCAGAAGTACATTTGGCGAGATGGAGGAAGCCAGGCTTGGAGCCCAAGAGGCCCTGTCTATTACTCACTGTGTGAGCAACTTTCTGGGGCTTTTGAGAGCTGCCTTCAGATGTTAGCCTGCCTGGCCCTGCCTGGCCGGGCCGCCCGGTCCCTTTGGAAGTTCCCTGCCTTGATTCCTTCCCCTTGTCCCTCTGAATCCGGGAAGGGCGTTAGCACCCTCCCTTTTGTTGATCTTTGCAGCTCAAAAACAGATGGATATTTCAAGAGCAGCCATCCCCAGACTCTCCCATTCAGGAAAACTAGCCCCTGGTCTGCCCTTTATGGGAAGGGGGAGGAAGCACGTTCTAGTGGTTATAGTAGGTGACAGGGAATCAGGGCTTGACCCATTGTAGGGACCCGGGCACAGTCTCCTCCCCTCTCTGTGCAGCACTCCCCTGGTGACATGATGCCATGGTAATAAATGGGGTGAGCACTCAACATTTTAAGATGGGGGTTTTAAAATCACAAACATTGGTGGTGACATTGTGGCTTAAGCAGCAGCTGCTTTGAACACAAATACAGTAAATAACAATGAATAAAATAATAACACTAAATAATAATAAATAATAAATATAAAATATAATATAATATAATATAATAATAATAATTAATACCCAGTCCAGCATTTCCAGAGGCTTCCCACGGCCTGATAGGACATACTGCATGTCTCTGAAGTAAGGAATTCCATATAGACAGCAAGGCCCATTTGGATGTGTTCCTGTCTATTGCCTCAATAATATGCTGTTAAAAATTAATGCATACATATGTAACTGATAGGCAGTTTTTAAAATGCACATTATTGAGTGGACAGATAGGACTGGCTCATTCTCCAAGCTGCTCTGCTCTAAGTATATAGTTACCCAAGAGACTGGGCGCTGGATTCTGTCCTCAGCCGTGCTGGTGTAAACGTGGAGTAGTACCGTTGCCTTCGGCCAAATGCAGCGTGGTCAGGAACAGGGCGTCTCTTCAGAAAATAGCACAGAGCATCTGATGCTCACAGATCAGGGTTTATTCATCATTTTAATTTGATTTTAAAAGAAAAAATAATTTAAAACTTAGATTTTAGTGTAAAAATCATTTTGAACAGGTGATTTAAACCAGCAAACTCCCTGAAACGCTTAGCAAGTGGGAGAGGGGGGTTGGAATGTTCAGACCCAGTCACCTAAACAGATGAGCAAATCCTGGGTACTACTGAGGGATCTGTGAGCTCCAGCTTTGAACAACCTTTCACTCTCCCTCTTCGGCCTTTGGGACAATAGAACAGGACTTTATCCCAGAATTCCCTGGTGCCTTTGGCTGCCTCTCATTTACTTAAACAGATTTTTTTATTTGGCCATGTGTCCTGTGTGGATAAGTAGCAACAATCTAGCCCCAGTGTTGGACACTGGCCCTATGGATTTAGCAGGGGACAGTTTGCTGTGGTCTCTTGCAGTGAATGTGACTATTTTGCAGAATACTTGGGGTCTAGCCCGCCCTCAGCCCAAGCCTAGAAATCTGACATTGGAACCGACAGGAGTTGCACAAGGGGGGAATACGCCCCCTGTGCCCAGCCATTTGGAGACAAGTCCCTGCGTGTGAGGATGGCAGTGAAGCAGGTAATTCACAAACAAAAGGAAGGAAGGTTCAGATCAACCAACTTTACATGCAGGAGATTTCATGAGCGGAGGTTCTAACTGGGAAACCAACGGTGCATCGTTTATTGGCCCTGTTCAGGCTACATCATCAGGGCCAAATCTCCCAACATCGCAAATCCTCTCTCTATTCCTGGATGAAATCAGCACCTGGACAAACGGCAGCCGACTAAATCTGAGCCGTGGCAAAACTGAGCTGAAGCTGGTGAGAAGAAGCACCGAAAGAATTTGCTTCATGTGTAACATCCCCACGATCAAGGGCCTGCGTCCTTCTGGACTTGTCACGACTGGTGCCCAACGAGCCATCGTGACAAAAAACATCTTCCTCCGTCCACAACTGGCTGGAGAACCCCTCCCATTGGCCAGCTGGGCGACTCCCCAGACATGATCACTGCAACTCCTCGTGTCCGGGCATGAAGCTACCCACCCTGAAAGAGCTCTGGCTGGTGAGAAACGGGGCAGCCTGTCCAGTTAGCAGCACAGGTCACCCCAGTGCTCCACTCACTATGCCAGAACCCCACAGAATGCAGAGTCCAGTCCCCAGGTCTCTGCCGGCATTTACACACTTGTGTGGAACAGGCCTGAGCGCCCTGAGAGATTCACATCTCCCTCGACAGTGGAGCAGCTTCCGTCGGACACGTGGAGGGAGCCCCATATGAGACTAACCCATAGCCCAGTGGTGAGAGCACCCTCCTGAGAGATGCTTCAAATCCCTTCTCCCCCTCCAGCCCGGAAGGGAGAACTGAATCTGGGTGCCCCCATCCCAGCTGAGTGTGCTAACCCCGGTGGGGATAAAAGTGAGAAGGTGGGTGGGCACCCGCACCTCTGCCTCCAGCTGCTTTGTGAGGCATGAGGAAGTGCCGGGCTCATTCTCAGGGAGCAGGTTCCCGTTTGCAGATCGCTAGCAGAAATCAGTGCCTCCCTGCAGCCTGGATTGAGGCGTCTATCTCTGGGGATGGGAGGGGCCTTAGGACTCATCCCTCTTGTCAACATGTCCCCTTGGCCGCTTAGGAGTCTCCCTGCCTCATGCACTGGCTTTTGGGGATCCCATTCGTAGGCCCCATCTGTCCCCATTCATTGTTCAAGGAGCCTGAGCGCCTAGCTCAGGCTTTGTGGATCGCGGCGCTGTTCCGGGGATTTCCAGGCACATCAAAGTCCCTTTGTGGGTCTGGGCCATAGAGAAAAGAAACAAAGTGACACAGCATGCTCCTTAATATCAAACCAGGAGCCCGCAGCCCGCCGGCATAACGCCTTTGATCCCAGCCCACCTCATAGATCTTCTGGACCCCTTTGAACTATCACCTCTCATTGCAAATTATCCGACTTCTGCAAAAATAAGAGGTACTGAAAGAAATCAATGGTAATTCATTGTATCCTATGATTTTTAAAGGCAATTAAAGCGAGGACAAGGTAAGAGGTTAGCAAAATCCCTCATTCTTTAATATATTGTATTTTCTCATTAATTCTTTAATCTCGTTATAAATTCTCCTAGGCATCAGGCCAACTTCCTGCCCACTCGAACTCGCTCTGAGTTATGAATGAAGCGGGTAAAGCCTCAGCCTGCTCCGCAATGTTCCGAGCGAATGAGTGGCACCCGCTGTGTCCTGTGCCCCCGCGTCTCTGCCTGCTCCCACCCTAGGCCTTCCCAAGCCACGCATCATTGCAGATCAGCACAGAGCCACGGTAGGGCCGCACACAGAGATTTACCTTTAGCACAGGGCAGTGTCACCCTGTTGGCAGCTCTTCCTTCTGACCCTTAGCAAACTGCCTCTGCTTTTGCGGTTGGGGCAGGGGGCGAGTTGTTTCACTTTTCCACAAGCCACCACGCTTGGATTTTTCATTCATTTCTTAGGGTCCTAGGAGGAGCTTCCCTGAGGCACCAGGCCCATAGAACTGCCCTACTCAATGCCAGGTGCCGGGCCAGCCCCAGTAGGGAGATGTAACCCACATCCCCTCAGTCTCTGCACCAGGATTAGCATCTGCCTCTCCTGAGTGGTGGAAATGCTCCTGGAAAAACCACACCTGGAGTCAATGCTGCAACAGGCAGGTGTAACTCCCACACTGTACTGCAGCCCCCGGCAGTGCTGGGGGAGGGCCTACCCTGTGTGGAGGTTCCCAAGCCCCAGGGCTGCTCTCCATTATTCCATACTGCTCTACCAGGAGGAGAACATGGATCTGAAATGCTAGCAGGGAAACTCCTGGACCTCTGCCCCACTCAGGTTACCTGGTCCCAAAGTGGAAGTAAAAGCAAACAAAAGGAACCCTGGACAAATCTCTGCTCTCATTCACAATCCACATGGGCAGAAATGGCAAGGCTGGGGAGTAAGAAATTCTGAGTGGGAAAGAAACCAATGTGCAACATTTCTAGCTTCGGCCATTTATACCAGAGAGATAATGACTTAATTGCTATTAATTGGGGTCTTTGCAAACATGAACATGTCATAATTCTGTAAATCACCAATATTTCTGCGTAATGAATGGAAAATCAAAATTATTTATGAAGTTTTAATTTAGTTTGGAATTCAAAGTTTAAATCCACAAATTCTGGGTAAGTGCAATCTGGTTTGCCAACCAAAAGCCTTTAATAGTGAACTAATTGGAAAAAATTGACTCAACGAACAACAGATGTTCACTTCTTAATGAAAGAATGTGGAGCAGTGTGGTTGTGAGCTTTTTCTATACCGATGGTACAATAAGAAAGGAGCAAAATGTAGGAGACAAACTGGAAAGATGAGTCTTCTTTATTTAACACAGGTGTGTGTGTGTATAACATAGATATGTGTGTAAGGATGAGCAAAATGTCACAAATTCAGACATACAACACTTGCAGACAATGAACTGACTGGCAGAGCCACCACTTGCTAGTTTAGAGGACTCTAGAGATATTTTACAGTTTTATTTTTTTAAAAAAATAGCAACACAGGCACCAGCTGTGTGAAATAGCACCCAAGTTTCAGGCACTTACTATATTTCTAGGGCAATTGTTGTCCTCCGAACTGGTCATTTGTGATGCAGCGACTATGGGGAGAGCTGTAGCTACTGGGGAAAGGCACATATAATTAACGGGGCTCGTTATTGGGCCCCTGCATCAGGCTGTGGAATTGTAGGGTCTGATGCATCCCTCCCTGCTCTGGGCATCACAGCAGTGTGCTACCCATCCCTGTGTGGTGCAGGATATCTGCATCCTTTGCTTTTTATTTCTTCAGCAATCTGGCCCCATTACACCTCCTTCATAGACTCATAGACTCATAGACTCATAGACTTTAAGGTCAGAAGGGACCATTATGATCATCTAGTCTGACCTCCTGCACAATGCAGGCCACAGAATCTCACCCACCCACTCCTGGAATAATCCTCTCACCTATGTCTCAGCTATTGAAGTCCTCAAATCATGGTTTAAAGACTTCAAGATGCAGAGAATCCTCCGGTAAGTGACCCGTGCCCCATGCTGCAGAGGAAGGCAAAAAACCTCCAGGGCCTCTGCCAATCTACCCTGGAGGAAAATTCCTTCCCGACCCCAAATATGGCAATCAGCTGAACCCCGAGCATGTGGGCAAGACTCACCAGCCAGACACCCAGGAAAAAGTTCTCTGTAGTAACTTCTAACATCCCATCATTGACCTAACCCTGGGCTTCTCTGAACAGCTTCGCAACTGTCAGGGAGCTAGTGAAAAGTTCTGTCTGCTTTTCCTGTAAAGAGCTTACAGCATTTAAACATATTTGTAAAAGCTTCCTGCTGCAGTTACCCAAGTGAAAACTTCAGCTATCATGGCTGGGCCCTTCCAGGTTACATTCGGGGGAGAAATGGCTGAATTCACAATGGCAGAAGTTAAAATAAAATATTCGCTGGATGACTTGTGACTCATCGCATGAGGTCTCCCTTGGGAAATGCTGGAAGATTTCTCTTTTCAGGGCTAGAATTTTACACTCTTCTTAGGCGGATCCAATATTAACATCCTTAATATTTACCTGCTTCATTTTGTTTCCCTCTTCTCGGGAATACTTTCTGCCTCTTTCCCCTCACTAGGCATGACTTTCCTTAAAAACTGCAAATATTACAGCCTTTGAATCTACAGAAATAAATTATTACCACACAATGAAAATGCTACTGTATTCCAAACACTGGCAAGAAAGCAAAGAGGCTCATGTCCTGCCAGTTCTTAATAGGATACACATTTAAACTGCATGTGGCTTGCAAGCTGCATGTTTATTTAAACAAGGGTTTCAAAGTAGTCGGGGACAGAGGTTGCTACAACAAGTTCTTATCATCAGAAACAATAGTGCTGAAACTATCCGGAAGGAGGATTATAAGCAGAGTTACTTTATGCAGAATAAATCACTGATAAACTTTCAGCACAACCAATGAAAAAGTATTTCTGGATGCTAACTCCCTCCTAGTGGATGTGCACATGCTCTCAAGATGGTTTGGGACCTATTACGAGATGAAATGATTTATTTTGGGTTTCAAACAGTTTAAATAAATCTTGCTTTTACTCTTTGAATTATTTATTTTTGCTAGCAGAGCCTGTGATACGACATTGTGCGTAGCTATTTTTACAAGGAATCCCAAGAAGACTAGTCAAATCTTTCCATTCACCCAGCTGTAAAAGGCTTTTTGTGACATCCAAAAACTTGAGACATAACAGGTAGTAAGGGGTACTCAAACCAGCTGCAGAGTGCACAAGCTGTACCCCCAAATGGTTTTAATTTTCTGGACAGTCCCCCATTGTGCCTCAAATCTCCCTACTCCCTGCAATCCTGGGGCTGATTTGTTCAACATCTTCATTAATGATCTGGATGATGGGATGGATTGCACCCTCAGCAAGTTCGCAGATGACACTAAACTGTGGGGAGAGGTAGATACTCTGGAGGGTAGGGATAGGGTCCAGAGTGACCTAGACAAGTGGAGAATTGGGCCAAAATAAATCTGATGAGGTTCAACAAGGACAAGTGCAGAGTCCTGCACTTAGGACGGAAGAATCCCATGCACTGCTACAGGCTGGGGACCGACTGGCTAAGCAGCAGTTCTGCAGAAAGGGACCTGGGGATTATAGTGGACGAGAAACTGGATACGAGTCAGCAGTGTGCCCTTGTTGCCAAGAAGGCTAACGGCATATTGGGCTGCATTAGTAAGAGCATTGCCAGCAGATCGAGGGAAGTGATTATTCCCCTCTATTGGGCACTGGTGAGGCCACATCTGGAGTATTGCATCCAGTTTTGGGCCCCCCACTACAGAAAAGATGTGGATAAATTGGAGAGGCCAGTGGAGGGCAACAAAAATGATTAGGGGGCTGGGGCACATGACTTATGAGGAGAGGCTGAGGGAACTGGGCTTGTTTAGTGTGCAGAAGAGAAGAGTGAGGGGGGATTTGATAGCAGCCTTCAACTACCTGAAGGGGGGTTCCAAAGAGGATGGAGCTCGGCTGTTCTCAGTGGTGGCAGATGACAGAACAAGGAGCAATGGTCTCAAGTTGCAGTGGGGGAGGTCTAGATTGGATATTAGGAAACACTATTTCACTAGGAGGGTGGTGAAGTACTGGAATGGGTTACCTACGGAGGTGGTGGAATCTTGACAAAGCCCTGGCTGGGATGATTTAGTTGGGGTTGGTCCTGCTTTGAGCAGGGGGTTGGACTAGATGACCTCCTGACGTCCCTTCCAACCCTAATCTTCTATGATTCTATGAATCCATGAATTTCTTTGAACTATGTCCCACAGGCCTTCCTTGTTCGCTGCTCATGTTGGCTTCAATAGGAGTAAAATTTTATGGAATAAGGACTGCAGGATCTGGCACCTGTTCATAGTAATTTAAGTTGCAGAAGCTGCGTGTAAAGAGAACCTTACAACCAAGAGCTGGAAACAACAGTATAGCTCATCTCTACTGGGGCCATGGCTGTCCTCATGTGTACACACAAGGGACAGAATTAAAATTGTGTGAGCAACAGTAAACCTGGCATTTCCAAGCTTTTGAATGCTTGACTTTGCATCCTAAATAATAGTCTTTGGGCAGTTTGTAAAATATAATTCGGGGGAAGGGGCATTAAAGGAAAAATATCAGAATGTATTTTATTATGTGCCAGTGTAACAGCCTCATCATCATGCATCAGCATTTGAACTCAGACTTCTAACAGTGAACCACAGACTGCTACTACCAGAGGGACAGGACTAGCAACGTTAGCTGGTGGCGGAAGGCTCTTATCCCAGAGTGAGGAATGGGCTGCTAGCACCGTGTCTGGACACAGGAGTGGAGTATGGGATGGTTGTAGAGAAGCTTACCTTTCTATCTTTTCTAAAGGAAATCTTTGCTAAAGGAAAGTATCAGACGAGCTAAATATAGGAGTCAGTGCCAGATCCCTCTACAGGTAGTGTGCAGAAGACTTAACCATGTTGTAACAGGGTCATGTAACTGGGCTAAAGCCAGGTTGTTGTTGTTGTTGTTGTTATACTCTGTATTTGTATTACAGTAGCATTTAGAGGCCCCCCCTTGTGCTCGGTGCTGCACAGACACATAGTAGGAGATAGTCCCTGCCCCAAAGAGCTTACAGCACTAGTGGAGAAGACAACAGAGAGGCAAAGTGACTGGCCCAAGTTCACATAGCAGGTCAGTGGCAGGGATAGAACACAAGTGTCATGGTGCATGAGTCACTAGGCCTTGCTACTGCCTGATAATTGAAATTCCTTGACTACTAGAAGTTGTAACCAGGTGTGACAGTTTAGACCCCTTCTGGGATGCCACCTGACGTATTGGGGTTTCACAGAGCCCCTCCTGCTCCACCAGCCTGGATTCCCTCTCCCTGTTTTCCTGAATTAGGCTCTCCGGACTTTTGTAGCACGCACACAGGTAGGGCCTCACCCATCTGCAGACACAGGTCCCTCCCAATGACAAGTTCCAGGTTCTGTACCATTGGTGTGACTGGCACCGTTCGAGAGAGCCCCGGTCACAGAACTCCAAGCTGGCGTCCCGCAGGACGCTCTGCGGAGGGCGAGAACAAGTGTCAGGGCATTTGTTATTTAAGCATTTTCATAAAGCTTTAGCCATTCAAACCTCTGGCCCCGCAGGTAAGTGGCTTGCCTTAGTCTTTGGAACTGAAGATATAAACTGCCGACAAGAGCACACAAAGCTGTGGAAATGTGAAGACAGGCAACTGGTCTGTGGCAGGGACTCCAGCTTCTCAGAGAGTTTCCAACTGGGGGTTTCATTCGTCCCTGCAGGATGTAAGTTGTGGGACTGGTGCAGGGGCCGGATAGCACCATCTGGAGCCAGGACTGAGCAGTATCGAATGACCAAGTCACAGGCTTGGAATTCCTTTGGTTTCCCTGAGGTGCTGCAGAGGCTGGGTGCCCAGGAAGAGGGGGCTTTGCTAGTGATTCACACTTTCCCAAGGTACAGTTGTGAGTTCCGTATATGAACCAGGTTCTGGAATCTGCATGGAGACCATTTATTTTATTTAAGAAGATACTTTTTTGTGCCTGTATTTGATAAAGTTGCAGTCTAACTCAGTGTAACGGCCGCTTGCTGGGAGGAAACCACCAGTGTTCTTAATTACAACAGACACTGCTAAACTGCTCCTGAATTCTTTATAAGTAATACAGCCCATGGCAGACTCCCACATGAGCGCGTGTGTTCCAGACAAAAAGCCACGGCCGTCACAGACCGGCCTGGGGCAGCACCGTGGTGCTGAGAAGCGGGGCTGGGTGAGGATGCTGGAAGATGTGCGGCAAAGGGCAAATTCAAACTGCTGGTGGAGAGGTTCTGAAACAGCGATCGAAGGGCTTCCCTCACTCTAGCCCTGAGCATCTCCCCATCTTTATCCTGTATTTATGGACCCGCACAGCACCCCTCTGAGGGAGGGAAAGGCTCCCAGGTAGCAGATGGGCAACTGAGCACAGAGAGACTGCGGGCCAGATTTTTAAAGGTATTTAGGCCCTGCAACACCCCACTGATTTCGGAGCCCAGGTGACGTGTCCGAAGTAACAAATGACATTCGTGGCAGAGGCAGAAATTGAATCCCAGTCGCCTGCTGGCCTGTTGCTGCTGGGGCTCATTTGCCTTGTTTCCATTTGACCGGCAGAGCTGAGCGAATACCTGGTTTCTCAGTTCACTGGCTGGACCAAAAAGTTTTAAAAAATCATTTGGGGTCAAAAAAAATATTTCATTCAACTTGAACCGAAACGTTTGTTTTCAAAGATTTGTAATTTTTTTAAAGATAAAAGTGGAGTAAATTTCAAAACAAAAAGTTGTTTTGAATTGAAATGTTCCCTTTAGAAAACATCAAAATGAAACATTTTGATTTTTTTCACAATTGTTTTTGTTTGTTTGTTTGTTGTTAGTCAGAAAAAAGCCAACAAACAACTTCGGCAAATTCGCACAACGTTGCAGTTGACCCAAATCTGCCTTTTTCAGGAAAAAAAAAAGTTTTGACTGAAAACTTTTACCCAGGTCTCGTCACTGACTCGTTAGCCTCCCTCCCGGCCATTCCAGAGACCATTCGGCCATGCGGGTGTGAATGTAACCTCAGGCACGCAGCAGCACCCCACGGCCATCCGCTCACCAGCCGTGTGTCGCGTGGAAGACAGCTTGGGACTATGGCATGACCAGAGGCGGTTTAGAGTTTGGCCCTTGCCCCCCCCCCCAGTGCTCAGAGGGATGGAGGTTTTGGGGGCTGGCGCTGAAAGGGGAGATGGGCCCAGCCAGTTCCCCAGAGTTTGGGCAGATCAGTAGGGTGGCCGAGGCCCATCTCCAGCACCAGATTAAATTTCACGCCTGGTGCCTGCGTACATCTCGCATTGCTTTGCACAGCATTAACCCTCTGCATACCACATGCTCAGCATTGCAGTGATGCTCTGCGTGTAGATTCCATGACTGCGGCTAAGGGGCAGCCCGGGCCCAGGGAGCCGTTACAAATCCCGTCCTTCCTTAGACAGCGTTTAGCAGAGGTCTCACAGCAAGCGTGCCCCTGCGCACTGAGCCGGCTCTTAAAGAAAGTGGGAGTGTGGCCCAATGCAGCCCCTAACAAGTGATGTCTGTGGGGCCAGGCCCCTCAGCCTGCAGCAGGAACCAGGAAGCGTCCGGTTTAATGAGCTCTGAAAGCTGCAGGAGCCTAGCATTGGGCTTGTGGGATCACAGGCCTGTCTACTGTACAGGAAATTGGCAACGTTGTCACAGACAATTGTATCTCAACCAATTTGTAGTCAGAAAAGAGCTTGCAGACATGAATCCTTCGAGTGTACAGTTCTGTCGTCTAAATGCACCCATATGCCTTCCTAGTCGAAATTATTGTCAGTCGCCAACCAAATCAGGGGGGAAGGATAAAGGCCTTTCTCCCTTGACCTAGTTACGCTAATCCCATCGCTGCGGCTCATGCCAGAGAATGAGGGGGAATTGTTTTAATTCACTTTGGGCTTATTAATCTTAATCAGGCTCTGAATGTGATGGGCACTTAGAGCATTAAAACAGGCTGCAGGACTGCTCCCGCTTGTCTCTGTACAAACATCTTACCAGCGGTGATTCACGAGGCATCGGCCTGTCAGCTCGGTCCCAAAGTAAACAAACAGCCCTGTGAAATGGAAAGCACTGAATGAAAGAGCTGCCAAACGTGGGAATGGCTCTGTCAGAAAATGTCACCCCTGCAGCTCTGCCCCCGTGACAACTGCAAGCAAGCGAGAAATGGGGCTGCCGGCTCGAGTTTGATGGTTCTCAGCGTGCACAGGAAGTCCCTGCATCAGTGAGCTGTAGCTTTAATTTCTGTGGGGGGGAGCACACAGGAGTCACCGATGCACTACTCCTTGTTCGTGGGGACGGGACTGAGTTACACCGCGAGGAATCTGGCCCCAGAATGCCATGGGAGTTAATACCACACTGCACTTCTGTACCCCCTGCATGCAAGGCTCTCGGGCGCCTTAACCATCAGTGACTTTAGCCTCACGCTGCCCGGCAGGAGGCAGCCCTGCCATTACCCCCAGTTTATGGATGGAGAAACTTGGACCCAGAGAGGCTGAAGTGACTTGCCTCAGGTCTGCAGGCTAGCACCTCAATCTGATCCCCAGTGCAGAGTGCTGACAGGAGGCTGCCCTTCCTCTCCTTTGTGTGCAGGTGAACCGTGGGCAGGTAGGTGAGACAGAAGGCACCTGCTAGGAACGTTGCATGAGATTTTTCAGCCAAAACTCTCTTTTTTTTTTTTTTTTTTGGTCTGGAAAATGCAGATTCAGGGCAATTGAAACATTTTGTAGATTTGTGCCGATTTCAGTGAGTTGGAAAAAAATCAGCAGTGTTGAAAGGGTTAATGTCGCCATTCCCAAAATGAAATGGTTGGCTTGTTTGGTCTCGAGTCACAAGGCGACAGGTGCCATTCACAAAACAGGGGCAGTGCCACCATAGAGCCCAGGGCCCAGTGGCAAGGGTAGCCACCTGGGATATGGGGGACCCAGGTTTAAATCCCCACTCTGGAGCAGAAATGTGGTCCCAGGTGTCTCCCTGCTGAGTGCCTTAGCTACCTGGCCATGGGCTATTCTGGCCTGGTCTCCCCTACTGACGCAGTTCTGCTTTGTACAAGTCATTAAATAGTCATTGGTCCAAAGTGAGTGGGAATGAGTCTCCAGGCTGGTGGTCAGGGCACTGACAAGTTCCCAGCGCCTCAGCCAATTAATAGTGAACTATTTTCTATGAAGTGTCGTGCTCACATGCCAGGCATGAGCGGGGGTGCCTCATTAGCACTGCGCATTGCTTATTTTCTTTATCCATTTCACTAACGTCTCCGATGTGCCTCAGTCAGTTACTGCTACCAGACCTGCCTTGGCTAGAAGTGGAGGCAAGATAAGCTGTCCTCTACCGCTGTGCCTACAGAAAACTGCTGGGACTCAGTAAATAAAAGGAAACTCTAAATATTATTTTTGGTAGGGACTTCCATAGAAAAAAGTAAAACTCCATAAATCAGACACAAAGCTACAATCAGCACATGCTTGTGAATAAATACATCCTGTAACACATTTCAACATAAATTATATCCACTTGTTTTGAGCTTTGCTGCAGAAGCCATAGTGTTTAAATTCAACCCGAGCTGAGTCCACGCACATTGCTACCCATTAATAAAACATCTTCATGATTATTGTCATAAACTCCTGAGAACTGGCTGTTGAATTATTTTGCCACATCATCATCTATAGTAAACAAGACGTACTATACATTCCTCTTTTCTTTCCTGACAGGCTGCTACAAATGCGGTGCAGAATTAATGCCTAAGTTATAACCAGCAAGTGCAAAATAATACCCAGATCCAGAACGGCAGTGATACTTTACAGCGCTGCAGCAGATCTGAATGGTGACATGGCTCCTGTTTTGCAAGAGGTGAGGAAAGCCTACTTTTGCTCTTGGGATTAGCCCCTCTCCCTCAACATTAGAATATATGCAGTGGGCAGAATCCAGCTGTCCTTACATATGCAGAATCTCCAGTGATTTCACTGGGAGTTACTTATTCATAAGGATTGCAGGATTGGGCAGAGAATGTGCACTCTGCCTGCAAATACATGAGCAGATAGAAGCTCAAAGTCTAAATTCCAATGCAAGATAGTCTCTATAAAGTTCCTAATGTTATCTCAACCAGGGACAATCCATTGCAGGGAAACACAAAAGGACAAAGGATCAGAGGGAAGGGGGCATGATACCTGTTTACCACGATGGTTCTGTAAACACAGAGGAATTGGCTACCTGTGATACTTGGAAACTACAGTTTCTGATTTGTGAATAATGTGTGTTTTCCACGAGCAAGGGAAACCCAGGATCTCTTGAGCAGGTCCCATAGATCCAAGGGTGGGATGTGAAATACACTTTAATTTTAAAATATTTTAGGCTCACCAGAGGCAGTAGTGAAGTATCTGGCCTGAATAATAAAATTCCCCCAATTATAAAACTGTCGTCCCTGCTGAGAGTGTCATGTGCATGTTACTCCACTGGCCTGAAAGGGTTTGTCAGTTGTTGGCTTGCTTGTCTAACTACATTAATGTTTTACATTTCTCCTACAGTTTGCAAACTTTTAAAAAATGAATCCCCATCATTTCAACAAGTGTAACAACTAAATTATCATCTTTACATGATTAAAGTCTCTGTTGTGTCTTTTCTTGGCAAACATTACATGCACATAATTTTACTAAATGTAATAAACCAACCATAGAACTATTAATTGTACCATGCTATTCAGAACAATTAGAAACGCATGAACCTTAAAATGATAAAAACTGAACTGAATACTAAAATAGCATGAAACGCAAGAATCCTGCTTCTCAACCCAGGAAATTGACATCACTGTAATGTCACAATATACATTTCAAAAGACAGAAAGAAATATCACATGGGATGTAGGTGGCCCTGTTCACTTTGATAGTTTCAGAATATCTCCACTATACACAAAAGGAAGAAATCACCGGTAGCTCTGGGATGATTTCCTAACCTCTTCCATTCTCCGATCAGCACAGCAAGCACCGAGCCTTTTCTCACAAATCCACACGGGCCTCCTCCTCATGGAATTCGGTGCTGTGTCCATGGAAATAAGTCAACCCTACTGCACCGCTGTGGCCACCAAATACTGAATATAGGAGTGGGATAAAATAAAACCCTGCTCCTCCTCTCTGCCCCGAACCTCACTCAGAGCTTGAACGGAGCAATCGAAAGGTTTAAAGAAGTTGGTTTACTCCTGTTTGCTTGGTTTGTTTGTTTTCCTTTTGGCTCATAGCCATTTCCAGGGTCTAGCTAGGCCTGAAAGCAGCAGTGACAGGGCACAGGATGGGGAGAACCGGTTCTCCTGAGGATTTTTAGCCCAGTTTTGCATACCCAGATGTTTCAGAAAAGGTCCCTACAACTTTTGGGTGTTTCTCCAAACAGACTCAGTTGCTGCTCTCTAATTTCAAGGCTGTGCCTGGTCTTACGTAGCACAATGATGGGGCACAAGGCCTGTGACTGTTAACTGAACACAGATGGAGATATTCCCCACCTGGATCTCATGATTAGAGCTTTGCTGCTTTGTGGAAGAGACTAGAGAGCTCTGAAGTTTCAGGTGAAGTAAATACCCACAGACTGGTGAGCAGAGGGCTCCTGCCACCATTCCCGGAAGTGCCAGCAGCACCACTTGGCTGTTTCAGGCCTTATTGGAGGTGTTGTCTAAACCTGTGTGGTTAGAATAATTGTTTGCTGGGGGACTCAAAATACGGAAACTCTGAAGTGTCGAGCACACCAGTTCTCTGACGGACAGACAGATGTCTTAGGGCTCAGCCCTGGCCTGTGAGTAAGACTCTGACCTCATTCATAACCCCAAAGGAAATTTCATCCGTCCCTACAGGCTGTGATAGCTCCAAATCCACGTTCACTCTCACCATTAGGAAGGAAAGGAGCTGCCCTTGGGAGGATGGGCCCTCCCCTAAGACCAGTACTGTGTGCTGGGTTCTGAGACCTACAACCCCAGACATCCCGGGATGTTTCGAAAGATGCACTGAGTGGGAAATTATTCCAGTTTAATAGTAAAGGGGAGAGAAACCCCCCATTTATGTTGTTTTATTTTTATCATTTTCAGCAGCTGATCTCTTTTTGAGAAGCTAGCCATGAAATACTTGATCAAAAGCCAAAAACAACCTTTGGTATCAAGGCATTCTTGAGCTGCTTTGTTTATAGATACCAAAATATACACACCATCCCACACTGCTGTAACCACTTAGCATAAAACACTTCCATAAAGAGCAGCCTGTTATTACAAATCACACACTACTGCGTTTCCTCGGCAATAAATAATATCAGGCGAGGGCTGTAGCAAGTCCTTCTATGACACAGAATGATCGGAGCCAAAGCCGTTGTTGATGGGACTGGAGAAGATCTAGCAGAGTCCTGCCCTGCTCCTGCTCATATGTTCGTGTCCTAGTTTAGAGAATTCCTGGGACTTTCCTTTCCCATTTCTGCTGAGTGCCAAAATATTTGCACAGTGATGGAATTTGCCTGTCTGAGCTAGAGCTGGAGGTGGGAGCTTTCCTTTAGTCAGACCTCAAGTCATGGGACAGAGATGACCCATGCCGAGGGTGACCAGATGTCCTGTTTTTAAAGGGACAGTCCCGTTTTTGGGGACTTTTTCTTATATAGGCGCATATTACCCCCCACCCCCTGTCCCTTTTTTTCGCAGTTCTATCTGGTCACCCTACCCATGCCTGCTGATGAGGGGGGGCAGAGTGAGGGCAGCTGGCTTCAGCAGTGTTACTGAGCATGCTCAGTACAAGCCACGCAGCAAATCTGGGAGCAGGGCACATGACCCCACATGCCCTCCCCACGCGTCGCTTCTGCATGGGAGGTTCTAGGTCTCCTTGAACTACTACGCGGTGCAATTTTACTATAAAACGCAATTTGTGGTTGCATTAACAGGCAGAGCATGCAAGCCATGGGTGGTGATAGTACCGCTCTATTCAGCACTGGTTAGGCCCCAGATAGAGTACTGTGTCCAATTTGGTCACCAACGTAGGGAAAGGAGGTAGAGAAACTGTAAAGGATCCAGAGGCGAGCGACAAAGATGATCAAAGGGATGGAACACAAGCCATCTGAGCAAAGCCTGAAGGAACTGCTTAGAGCAGGGGATCGGACTAGATGACATCCTGAGGTCTCTTCCCACTCTAATCTTCTATTATTCTAACTGGGTATGTTTAGTTTGGAAAAGAGGAGATTAGGGCGGGACATGATGACAGTCTTCAAATAATTGAAAGGCTGCCCTGAAAAAGATGGAGAGAAGTTGTTCTCTCTGGCCACAGAGGGCAGGACAAGAGGCGATGGGTTCAAACTACACACAGCAGCTTTAAATTAAATCTGAGGGGAAAACTTCCTAACTGTAAGAACAGTAGGACAATGGAACAGATGCCTCGGGAGGTCGTGGAAGCTCCTTCACTGGAGGTTTTCAAAAGGAGGCCTGGATAGCCCCCTGTTTGGGATGGTTTAACACAAATCCTGCATCTTGGCAGGGGGTTAGACTTGATGACCCTTGCGGTCCCTTCTAACCCCCTGGTTCTATGATTCTACTAGGACTAAGCTCTACTAACAGCCTTGGTGCCGAACGAGAATCACCCGCTGTGGCCTCGCTCCTCCAGCAATACCCCGAGCCCAGAGGGAATGTGGAAAAGGCCCCGTTATTTACTCCAGTCTGAAGGGATTGGATTGAAACCGGTAGAATTGTTCCACTTTGCTTGAGCATAGTAGAAAACTTTTGGAGACAGAATATTTTAGTAAAAAATTCTAAGTGTCTCCAGCTTGATGTCTGTAATGAGGACAAAGCAAATAACTTTGCCATGGTAAACAAGACATGGGCATGTAGGAGGCCAGTGTCCAATGGGACAAACAGGAAAGACTTGGACATTT
Organism: Macrochelys suwanniensis; assembly: GCA_033296515.1. Taxonomy (NCBI): domain Eukaryota; kingdom Metazoa; phylum Chordata; order Testudines; family Chelydridae; genus Macrochelys; species Macrochelys suwanniensis. The sequence goes on along the minus strand of CM065789.1, from coordinate 1,341,505 downwards.
CTGGGTATTGTTTGAAACTCTAGATAGAACATTCGGTTCTACTTTAACTGAGTAGCTATTACACTTCATTTTTAAAACATTCTGTGCTGTTTCAGACACTCTGAAGAGGGTTCAGAGACTTCTGTGCCCAGGGCTCTGGCTGGCTGGAATGCCTCAGTCATTGCTGAACTGTGATATTTTCCTCTAAACGGACCTGAGACCTTGCTTCCTGTGTGCTTCCCCTTCGCTTGACCCAGTGACTCACCCACAGGAACATGATGGCTCCCCCTTCCTTATGCTAAAAGTTTGTTGGTCTTGAGCTATTGCTTCCAACTTCACACTGAACTGTAAACTGATTCTGATCCGCACGTTACAAGAGTATTCAGTTAATATGCTAGACTATGGCTGCTTTGCCACCATGGATGTGTGAACATCCTAACTTAACTAATGACCCCTTTTCTATAGAGAACGTACACACGTTACTGTCACTGGCCAGCAGGACACTCCTAAGCTAAGATCCAGTGCCCACTCAAATGCCCAGCGGGAGGAAGTTCAAGCAGAGATGTGAAGCTTTGAAGATACTGTGCAGTAGCCCCCATCTGTGCAGAGCCGCATGCATCCATCACAGTGTGCGGCCTTTTCATTGGATTCTCGTGTTAACGAAAGGACCTGATTCTCCACAATGCTACACCAGGTTCATTCTGGTGTCATAGTAACCCCATTGGGAAAGGACTGTAACAGAGTGGAGAAGACTCTGAAAATCCCCCTTTCGTGTTAGTGTAACTTCCTCAAAGCATCGAAACTTTATATGAAATCTTCCTCACCATCTCCATCATGCTGTTCCAAGCTGACACTTCCCCCAGATGCCATGTAGATGGCTATGCAGCACCCCGCAGTCTCTCCTGTGCTTATATTTAACATCGGTCACAGTTTGAATCTATTTCCAGTGGCCTCTCTCCTCTGCAGGGGACTATTCTCCTTTGAAAGGTGAAGGCCCTGAGAGTTCATCTGGAGCATTCAGATCTGAGGCCATCAGGGTCGTGGCGGGACTGGAGACACGTGGCCAGGACATTGGTGATGATCTTGGCAGTAGATATGACCTAAATATTTGCTCTAGAGCAGTGTGTGTCTTTTTCCGGCATGCACAGACTTTTCTTTTGCAGCTGTCTGTCCATGTATGTTCTTTTGTTATTGCCTGTTGGAAGCTTCCGATTGTAAACCATGTCCTTCCAGAACAGAGTGCATTTTTATTCACAGGGCTGGATGCATTTACGGACACTGAGCACTTGCATTTGGTTTTATATTATACATTTACCATGCTCCCTCATTGCAAGGTATTTCTTTTATTTAGCATATATTTTAGATTGCTCATCTTGACGCTGGTTCTATACATCTGGCTCCAGTTGTATGTCCCTTCTAAAACCTCAGACTGGACAATGCCCTTTCTGATGTGGGGGTCCATACCTGCAGACCCAGAATAGAAGTACGCTTCTATCCCTACAACGAGCAAAAATATTTGTCTGGAGTGATAAATGCTACAGAACAGACCCAATGTGAAAGCTGAGACCCCCCTGAACAGCCTCATGTTTCCAGCCTTAAAGTATGTAATACAAACTTTATTCCCCCATTACGTGTCTGGTAAATGGACACGTCATTGCAACAAACAGCTCACATTTGTTCATCTAGCTGCTTAGACACTCATGGTCTATGGAAATACCTTTGAAGTCGTCAAGTGTAGGTTCTGCTGGACTAGCATCAGCCTTAGGAGAGTTTAGCGCCACCTCCAATATGCTCACCCCCGATATGTATTCTAGATCCCAAGGCAGGGCTAGGGGCAGAGGAGACATGCCATAGGAATGAGGTTAATCAGCAGTTTCAGGTTTGTTCAGATCTCAGATAGTTCTGGAAAATTGTAAACTCATCCCCCGAGAATGTTTCCCACCAGGAGACTCCAGCCTTTTCCCCTTGGAATGAAACCGCTACGAACAGGCTGGCCCCTGGATTAGACATTGGAAATGCCAGTCTAGACTATTAGCCAGCCAGCCAGGACAGCAGCATTCTGCAGCAAGGATTTTGTTTGCATGATCTACTTAGGGATGAGTTTTCTCTAGATTATCAAACTTTTCAAGCAAATCTTCTGACCTGTCAAAATACAGAATCCCCTGACAATTAAAAAACGCTATGGAAAAGTGCCCCCACGCAGTCCCTGTGCAGCCCCCACTGGACGCTGCTGCCTGGCACCATACGGCACAGCCCCAGAGCTGCTCTGAAGTCCCATTCAGGCTCACCTGGAGATTGACAGCAGAGATTCAGAGAGAGACTTTTTTTCTTCCACTGCCGCAATTCACCTTCTGCGCTGAACATGGAAACCATATGGCAGACAGGTTCCGCCTTGCCAAGACATTCCTGGCTGATGAGATCCCTGTAGCTATTACTGAGGCTATGCGGACTTCCAGCAGGGAGCTCAGTTTCTGCCTCCAGTGAGATATTCAAGTGTCAAGGGAGCCGGGGTGTCCGCTCTGCCAGGGGTGCTGTGCTGCCTCCCCTGCTAGAGAGGCAGCATCTCTACACGCACACCCCCAGCTTCGCCTGCTGCACCTAACCTACCCTCCCGGCTCCTGCTGGGAGTCCTGACACTCCAAGCTCACACTCCCGGCGAGAGGCAACAAGGGGAGTGTTGGGCATGAGCAGAGAGATCCAGTTTCACTCTCTTCTTAGTCCCAAGGGGACACCCGTAGAGAGAGCTCTCCCACGGAATAATTAACGGCATCTTTATTGCTCCTTTCACTCCCGAGGGCCCAAAGCACTTTATAAAGTTATACAGCCCTGAAAGATGCTGAGACCTAGATCTGCCCTGATTTGCTACAAGAGCGGCAACTAGGATTTGGCCCTAGATATTCAGGAATACATTCACACACTACTGCAATGCAGCCACTCGTGGGGAAGCTGGAAGCTAGGACTGGACTACAGGGGCTGGATCACTTGATAAATTGCCCTGTTCTGTTCATTCCCTCTGGCATTGGCCACAGTCAGAAGACAGGATACTGGGCTATATAGACCACTGGTCTGACCCAGTATGGACATTCTTCTGTTCTTAAGCACTGGGTTAATATGGCACAACAGTATACAGCAGCGTGGAACAGGAGGGGAAGATTACTGAAGGCAGTTGCGATTGCAGGAAGGATTTTAGGTAGGCGTATTACAGTCACAACCCAGTTAGAAGTTGGCCGTGACATGGTGTGTCTCCAGTGAAGCCTACAATGGACATTCACATCGGCATAGCCCCTGGCTTTCCTGGTAATTTTGTTACACGTGCCATTCCGCGCACTAAGCTTTTCCTCAAACAAGGGCTGATGGGGGAAGAAATTATGTGGATGGAGCAATCATTGGCTGGGGTGTTTGCCTTGTGAAAAGCATCAGATCTGATGCATGGAGAGGCAGGTATGGAGGGGATCAACATCTCTGCATAGCATAGTGCTTCTTATCTACATCTGTGTCTTGTTCTCCGGGTGTTTGTGACATACCTCTATTTGTCAGTGAGAAAACGATTTGCAAATACGAGTCCTGGCAAGAAGGAGGACTAAAGAGATAACAAATGGAGAAACGGTCTCTTTGCAGAGTTCTCTCCCTGAAATAGAATCACGTCTCCCACTGACAGCTCAGGCTGCTAGCAGAATGAGAACTGAGTTCCAACTCGCAGGAAAGTTCTGTAAAACGTCCATAGCCCATGAGTTCAGTATAAAGAGAGATTGTGGGTAACCTTCTCCTAAGCATCTGAGGCCCATTTTCAGAAGAGCGTTAGGCATGTAGAAGCCTAAGTCGACTAGGAGCTGCAGAAAATGTTACCCTAAGCCTCCAAGTAAGGGGCAAGTTGGCCTCTTTGCTTTTCCAGTGGTGAGCCAAAAACGTCCCTTTCCTCTGTCTCACCTTTCCCCTGCAAATGAGGACTTTGTCAGCGTGATGCGGGTTTCTGCTCAGGAAATTGGACGTGCACCTCCCCCAGGACTGCAGAGAGGAGGGCTAAGGCTGAAATACAGCGGGCAATATCACACAGGCGTCAGGGTTGCAAGGAAAGCTCACTCCTGGATCCTCGTTCTTCAGCCCTCTATGCTGGGTCTGGGATGCTGGCTATAGGGGGGACTCCTGGCCCTGCAGGTTAACTCCCTTCCGTGGGGAAATAATACACTCCCCCTAGAGCGGGCGCATGTTTGGTTAGAAACGTGGCACGTAGGGATAAGTGGTCCAGCCTGTCCCCTCCCCCGGTCTCTGCTGGGTGCTGGAGGAGGGGCGCAAGGGGAACCCTACAGAGAGCTTCTCGCAGCTCCCCGGTTCTCAGGCTCTGCCAGTGCGGACCCTGCCCCCATTGCTTAGAGCCACTCCAAGGAGCCAGCAACCGCTCCTGCCCCAACCCGCCCCCCGTGCGAGGGTGCAGGGAGTGGGGCAGTGGGGTAGGAGCCAGCTCTGCCAGCTGAGGGCTCCCCCAGTTCAGGGGACTCTTGTCTGCCAGTTTCCAGCCCCTCTGCAATGCACAGGGGCACGTGGGGTGGGGGAGATTCTGACTCAATACACGAAACTGTTATAAACTATGGTGCTAGCGCGCCATGTGCCAGCCGTCACCCTGGCTGTGTCCCTTCCCCTTCCCTCTATCTGTTCAGGCGCTGAGCTACTTGGTGCACCGTGCATTTGTCCAGCACCCAGAGCACCAGAGTCTCACCTGCCTGGCTCCCCAGGGTGCTCCTGCAATATAAATAATGCTGACAGTCCCAACAGGGTGGGGTTTGCACTGTACGCGATGCCATCGTCTCTCTCTCCTGTCATGCAGGATTAGGATAGCTCAGCTCTGTTCTCAGGAGCCGTGTGAACGGGTCTGGGCTGGCGCTGCTCATGCTGTTTTGGTGACAATCCTTCAGTTGCATTTAGGCGCCTCCCCGGATTAAAGGGCTGTGGGCTGCCTGGCCACGCGGGCTGGCCGGCTGGCTGCGGGAAGGGGAGGCTGGCTGCTGAGAAGATGGGGACACAGCTGCAAAATGTGACTTGGTCTCTGACTCCAGTGGAGCTTTTGGAAAAGTTAAAACTTCCACCTCACACAAGATGCGAATTCTCAGCGGTCTGGGTTTCACGCCGCAGCGTGAACCAGTGTCTGCTCAGCCCCCAGGAGACGTGGGCTGCTGAAATATCCCTAAGCCTCCAGCATTGTGTACTGGGACCTGTAGTTCCCCCGCCCCCCGCCCTATTGGTATTGGAGCCGTGGGTCCCCAGCAGCTCAGCTGCTGTACCTCAGTTCTGACCTGCCATGCCCCCCACCCCACCCCCTGCAACTGCAGCCCTGGGTCTCCCGCAGCTCGACCACTGCCCCCTGTGTCTGACCCCCGGCGCCCTGTCCCTTGCTATTCTGGTCTTTGGCCTCTCCCGCAGACAGTGACTGATAGTCCTGATGAACTGTGAATGTCACAGCGCCAGCTGATCAGTGCCCCTGGGCGCTGGCATGGGAGAAGCCCGGCCTGCTTTTCCTTGGTGCCCAGAATGAGTCTGAGCCCAGGGCTGCAGAGGCGAAAGCCCCAGCGCTCCTCAGGCCCCCTGAGAGCCCTGCGCATGAGGGTGTTTGCAATGACGTTACAGGTGCGGAGCCGCAGCACAGGTTACAGACTGTTCTCGAGCTGACAAAAGCCTTTTTAATTCGATCGGGGTCGCTCAGTTCCGATTCCCGAGGAGCTCGGCACCGCGGCCGCGGGGGAAGGAAGCTCATGAAACGCAGATGAAACGAGCGCGCTGCATGCCAGACCCGTGTAACGTCCAGGCCTTTCCTCTATAGCTGCTCTCCAGAGAGGTCTGCAGGCCAAACGCAGGGACAGACTTAGCCAGAAATGAGGCCCTTCCTGGCTCCAGCTAGTCACTTACCTGTATTGAGAAAGGAGGAAAACCCCACAAATCCTGCCCTCCCCGACAACACCGAGTGTCTCCCCTGCCCCGGCTGGGCCACGCTGGGCCCTCTGCAGCCCCAGCACCTGCTCCTGTGCATTCGGGAACCCTCGGATCCCAGAGACTCAGCCCAGTCTGCAGAGCCGCTTTGAACGCTCGGATCATCTGGCACTCGGCTCTCTTGCCACTTGGGATTCGGGGTGCCCTGCATGCTGGCTGGTCCCGGTGCCCCACTCTCAGGGGCTGCCCCGCCAACCCTCTGCAGAGACAAGCCCGCAAAGCAGCCCCGCAGAAGAGCAGCAAAGAGAGAGGGGTAGAAGGGTGGCCACAGCAATCGTATGGCACCAGGCAGAAGAGCCCAGCCCTTGAGACCAACGGTCCTTGTGCCCCACTCAGCTGCGGTGATGCCAGCGGCTGTGGCCGCGCCCAGTAATCTCCATCCCTGACATTTCTGGCTCTGCATTAGGCCCCGGGTCCCGGTTGGCTCGCTGCACTAATGGAGAGGAGCTGACGGGAGACACAGGCCGTTCACAACGGTCGTAGGGCCAGAGCCCCAGGTGGGCTGCAGCATCCGACAGCCGTGACACCCTCCAGAGAGGCTCACCCCAAGCATGGGCCATCATAGCGTGTTGTAAGCCTGACCTAGAAGCTAGTTCTCCACAACCTCCCCCATCCCTGCTACTGCTCTGGCAGGGCAGGGGGGCCTGGGTAATGGCAGATTCCCCCTGCCGCGCCCATGGGGCACGGCCTGTCCCTGGCTGAGCGCAGCAGGAACTGCTCTGTGCAAGCAGAGACTGTGGAATAGGAAAATCTTACCTTGAAGGGTCAGTTTTAAAACCGGGCCGAGGTCTAGTGTCCGGGGTCGTGCGCAGCACCCAGCAGCCTGCTCCTGATCTGCCTGGGGACACCCCAACACACAGATGCTTCTGCTCTCACCCTCCCCTGCTAAGAAGGTTCTGTTGGCAGGATTTTGTGTCCAGGTGATTATGGTGGAAATGTTTGGGCAAGGGGTGAGCCCTGATGGGTGTCAAATGCTGGCTCAGCCCACCCTCTCTAGGCACTGGCGACAGGACCGAATCCCCTGGACCAAGAGCTCCGTATCTCCAGCTCTCATTCTCTGCCTGGGGCTTTGTGAGCTGCTTTGTCTGTGCAGGCTACAGTGGAGGGGCATTCCTGGTCCCCGGCAGCATTAAGGGGAGTGTATGGTCTCCTTTTTATTCTCAATCGGCCATGGTTACATGAACGTCTATTCCAGGACAGACCTCTGCACACCCCTCCATTGGCAACACGCGTCCCCCAGGGTGGGGCTGAGGACCGAGGCGATGGCTGCCCTCCAACAGATGGAGAACTGGCTGCAGAGTGGCACGGGTTAACGGCGATCCTTGCCTGGCTCCTGAAGTCTCACTGAGCATGCCTTTGTCTCCATGGCTTTGTGTGGTGTGCACGTAATGGAAGTTGACAAGATCTCTGTTAATGGGGAAGGGGAATTAAGGTGCCAGGGGTGGTTCCTGGCAGGAAAGGCGCTGGTGGGTGGTGGCTGTGTCTCACCCTGTGCAGAAGGACCGAAGGGACTGGCAGGTAATGGAGCCCACGTGACGCTCGTCCCTCATGGAGCATCCTGCTCTTCTCCTTTCTCTGCCTGAGGACATCCTGTGCCGCTCAGGGCCCCGGCTCCTGTGGGGGGACCGGGAGTGCACCCCAGAGGCAGGTCCCCGTCAGGAACTCGGAGGTCCGGGAGAGATCTGTCTCCCAGAGCAGCCCTGTGTTACCCAGAGACGTAAAACAATCCCATCAAATGGCCACCCCAGGGCTACCAGCAGGGCAAACGCCCCAGCAGTCAGGGTTTGAACATACTGGGCAGAGCTACAGGGGCTTCTGCGGCGCTGGCGTCTCCTCTTTCCAGAGAGCGTTCTATAAAACACCACTTATCGCTCGATCCCGGCAGACCAATCTTCTTCCCAGATGTCCGTGGCTCCAGCTAGGTCAGGGCGAGTGAAACGGAGTAATCTGCCCACTTGGGTCGAGGGTGTTGCTGGCAGCAGCCAGAACAGGGACAGGCAGGTGCAGAAATGCAATGGACACTCGTGGCGCACCAGGAACAAACACAGGTGCAATGCAAACCCCGTCCCAAAGCAGCCCGGGGGACGCTGGCCTATTGCAATATGGGAAGTGTGGGCGTCCGAAGCTCTGCTGGAGGCTGGGAGTGCCAGGAGAGCAGGCTGAGGTGGTGGCAATCAGGATAGTTGACCTGTTGTTCCTCAGGAGCAGCTGGGGCAAGGCTGTTTTGCAGGAGTCTGGAGACAGAGCAGAGCGTTGGTTGAAAACCAGGGCTACCTACTGGTAATGTCACCACTTTGCCTTAGATCTAACCATTCCCGGGCAGGGTTCTCCCTCTCCTTCCTGGAGTCCTCGAAATCCACTTCAACCCCAGGCAGGGTTCTCCCTCTCCCTCTCCTTCTCCTTCCTGGAGTCCTCAAAATCCACTTAATCCCCAGGCAGGGTTCTCCCTCTCCTTCTCCTTCCTGGAGTCCTCGAAATCCACTTCAACCCCAGGCAGGGTTCTCCCTTTCCCTCTCCCTCCTGGAGTCCTCGAAATCCACTTCATCCAGTGAAAGTGAGACTGAAAAATGTGGGCAGAGATCTTAGCCAATAGACAGTAGAACTTCTTTAGGAACTGCTGGGCTGCATCTAGGGCAGTCTCCCTTGGCCAACAGGCCAGCACCAGGAACTTCAGAGGAAAGTGCAAAAACTCTGCAGCAGGGTGATGGGATAACCTGCCCGCAGGCAAGTTTTTTTCTTGCACCCAGTAGTTATGTCCCAAAGCAGGAGGGTTTGTAGCCCTTCCAAGTCTCCTGGTTTTGGATATTTACTATTATAACTGGCTGGTCTTGTTATCCTTGGAAACATCTGATCTATTTTTAATGGATTTCAATACGCGCACTGGTGCTGCTGCCTTTCAGCTATGCTTAAGGAAGCTCAGGATAGAAAGAATTTGCCCAGTTTATGCAGTTGGGCCGGGAAGCATGAGCCAGTTGGCTGCCCTTCAGGATCAGCTTCCTGAGAGCTCCCTTGCTGAAAGGACTTTGCTATAACCACTCACCTACAAGGCCTCCACCGGACTACCAAAACCAGCATACAGAAACTCACTTCCCCAGAGAGGCTGTGCCCCCAGAGCATGGAGCTTCTGTTCCCACGTCTCACATTTTAGAGAGAACATTTTGAAATACTCTGCATCACCCCAAGGAATATTAGTTCAGCAAAAACCACCATCTGCTACTTCAGAACCTCTACAATTAACTCGTGTCCGATTTCTCATGCTTGTTTCCTGATCACATGTGGCTGATCCTGAGCAGGAGGAACCCGGGCACTCTGGGTGACTCGGCATTGTCTCCCTCTGCCCCCTCCGTGACCTAATGCATTAACTCCAATGTGACTTATTTCGTCTCTCCAAAGTTCTCCCCTGTTTGATGGGGCTGGTAGCCAGGATACTGGCCCAAGCTCATGTTGTTGTCACAGTCTTTTGGCCCATCTCTCTGCTCTTTCTTTCTCCTGTTTACAATCTATACAGAAAGCAAAAGCACTTGGATTTGATTTCTTACCCCAGGGTCACACCATTCGCTAACAGCTGTACTGGTTGCCTGGTCTCATGGTACTTTTTAGCTGTGCCTCATGTCTGGAGATATAAAAGTAACTTCCAAGCCTGGGTTTTCATGCGAGACCGGCCAGGGATACAGTGCCAGGTACGGGGTGGTAAGGGACACCGTCATGGCCTTCACTCGTGTGCATGGGACTCAGCCGGGTCAGCCACTTCTAGCCTGGGCGGTCTCCAGGAGGAGCGCTCATTGGGGAGGGCAGGGTAAGGCGGGAGCATGCCCTGGTGCCCTCTTGTCCCTTGTATTTCTCTGTTTCAGGAGCAGGACACGCGCCCCTGCCCCTCCAGGCCGGTGTCCCCGCCGGGAGCTGGACAGGGCTACGCTCGCTGAGGAATTGGAAGGAAAATCAAGGGGAACAGTGTAGTCAAAAGAGTTTCCAAAGGAGCCTGCGCCATCCCAAAGTGAATATTACTTGGGACTAAATTGTTTTCCTTATCTAGCCGTTTGTTCTAAGGAGTCAGACTTAGCCTCCCAGCGAACCCAATAAGTCTTTCAGTCTGACTGGAAACTCCACATTTTTCCTTTTTAGAAGAATGTCACAGACATTCCTCCATTCCATGGCTCTTTGTTGCTTCTCCTTTCCCTCCTGCTAACGTGTGAGCAGGGGAAGGGGGCTACTCCAGCGCTTCAGGGACTCGCGAGCCAGCCCTGAGCTGGACACAGGCCCAGACTGTCTGGACGTCGCTCAGCAGTGCAAAGACCTATTGTTTTGCTTGGCAGGCTGCTGGTATTTTTCCTTATGCCCAGAAAGGCTGCACCCATTTACAGCCTGACCTAGGGAGGGGGAGGAAGGGCCAGACTTGGGTTCCACCCTTTCCCACTTCAGTGAGCTTAATCAGTCAGCGGGGCTCGCTCTGGGGCGTATCATCTCGAAAATTAACTCCCATTTCCTGAGAAGCAGCTTCCCTCTCTCCCTCTCCCGCTCCCAGATACATTCTTTGTTTGGTCCTGATTTATTCGTTAACAGAACCGACATACGGGTTTATGATCCAGCCAGGTAACTGAGTCCCATGGGACTGTCTCCTCTACAGCATCTTAGCTGCTGCCGTGCGGGGCAAAGCTCACCCAGCCCTTCCCACACTCGCGGGAATCTCGTCCAGACGGCTTTGGTATGGGGCGCTGGGCTTTGTGGTGAGATCTCTAGCATGTCCCTGTTCTGCCAGGGGCAGGAATCCCACCAGCAGCCTCTCTGATTCTATCTTGATACTTTCAGTGCTGGGGAGAGCAGGAAGTGCAGGGCTGTGGGAAAACTAAACAGGGAAGTTGGCCAAAGTTTCTCACACCACAGAGTAGTTTAGTTCATGCTCAATTCAAGTGCTGGGCACAAGTTCAGGTCGGGTCTTGTCTTATCTCACATTGTTTCTCCCAGGACCTGATATCATCATATGCTTTCACTGGCCTGATCTTGCAGCTGCTCCAGCCTATTGACTGCAGTGGGCGTCGCATGCCCAGAGCAGCTGCAGCATCCAAGCCCCGGGGTCTATCTTTCTGCACGGGCAGTGTTTAATTGACCAGAGCACCTTTCAGACAACACCATGCGAGCCCCATTTCTCACCCTGATTGCATGTTGTGCCGTCAGGGGGATTTTTACACAGTTGCCGTGTGAGGATTTGAAAACAAGCTCTTTCCCTCGTAACCACTTGAACTGGTGCCATGAGTCTCCTGGGCTGATAGTCAATGCAGGATTTTGGAGAATGTAATCTGCACACCATCTCCGGCATCGGGCTGAGTCGCAACGTCCCGCAGCTCAAGGAGGCCCTGGCTCAGATACGACTCGAATCAAACGTACCTTCTGGAGACCAGACTGGCTTCCCACGGCCACGGAGCTCCAAGTTCAACATAAAGCTTAAACCCAGACAGTGCTGTGGTGGAGCAGCAGGGAGACTAGATGATCTCATTCCATCCCTAACAGAGTCAGGCAAACTGAGCAGATATAACCAGAACCCACCCAAACCAAAGCTGGGTCTTGCTGGGGTCGTTCAGTCATTTTCTTTTTGTATCCAAGAGAGCACATTTTGCTATTTTGTTCTCTGGTTCTAGTCACGTCCAGGAGCCAAAGTAGTGACAGCCCATCGGTGTGGATCCAAATGGGGAAATACAGACATTTCTGGGAGGACTCAACTCCAGACCGTCTGAGATTGCCCCATCACTGATTCCAAAGTCACCAGTTTTCTTTGTTGAAAATCCAGGGGCTGGTTCTGTATTTGCAGAACCCCGGCTGCATAGTGATAACAGTAGTGCAATTCCCTGGTATGGTTGGAGTTTCTAATCCTGCTTCTATGTCCATCACCAAGAGGTGCCCCACTTACAGTTCAAAGGAGGAGAAGTGAAGAAGCAAAGTGAATGTTTTAGCTCACTCATCCAGCCAGCATTTCACATTGATTTGTTCGCTCTCCATCCAAACCTTGCCGAGACCCTTTGAACTGCAGAGCAGGGTCTAGTATGGTGGGCAGTGTGCCAGGCAGCATAAATTAAGAGCCCTGCTCACCTAAGCAGCTGATTTCCTAGGTTGTTTTGCAGCTGTTGTTATTGTTTGTTTCATGAAATCTGAATTTAATAGCGAACCGAAAAGCAAATCGGAAAATTGAGCGAAGCCCAGATCCCTGGGCTGAAATTCCCCAGAACTGGCTGAATGCACAGCACAGCATTCAGGATGGAAATAAGCTTTAACTAAGCTCTTCCACATTTTTCCCCAGTGCACCTCCCTCTGTGAAATGCTTCTGCAACTGCTAGCTTCACCAATGAGGCAGCCAGAATGCAACAGCACATTAGCAGATGTCTCAATACAGCCCACATCATCCATGGCATTTGTGATGTCACAGACAGAGGCATTCTGCAAGACGATTGTTATTATTATATTGTCTTATGGTAGCGCTAACCTGGGAGCCCCAACTATGATCAGGCCGCATTCTGCTCGATGCGAAAGGGAACAAGAGCGAGACCCGGCTCTGAAGAGCTTCCACCCTCAATAGACAGGCCAGACAACGTGTTTGGAGAGAAAAGATATAAAAGCACAGCTCCAGTGAGCGAGAAAGGACTAAAAGCATTGCACCGCGGGGAAAAAAGAACTGGCAAAGATTCATTAAAATAGCTTTCTGTGCTGAATGCGCTGGGCAGGGGTTCACTGCGAGAGCTCACTGTCCCAGACCTGGGCTTGCTGACGTTCCTGGCTCAGTGCAGACGTTGTCTCTTCTCCTGGGCTTCCATGAACCGGGCTAGTCCCGGCTGCAGGGAGAGATAAGCAAGAGCTCTTAGCACTGCCAGGCAGAGCCGACTGCACCAAGGCTTTCATCGGACGTCAGACTCCAGACCCTGTTTGGTATATCCAGTTAGCCGACATTTTCCTCAGTATCTATAGCTGGCTGGCCTGCTGGAGGGAGACCACGGCCCCTGGAGGGTGCCTAGGCAAATGTGGCAGGGAATTCCAAATCCCCAACTATTTAGAATAATGAAGATAATAACGCACACTCCTGATTCCCGAGGTTCTGTGCCCACCTACTATATTTCCCATGTGCTGCACATAGAACTCTCTCCAGACAGAGACTTCCACGGTCACAGATACGGAGGGGCAAAAAGGAAGGTGGGCAACAAATGAGCTAATCAGACAGGAAACGGCCTTTGTATCCCAGCCAAGCCAAACTTGGATTGTCTCTTTGACTTAAAGTGAGGCTGAAGCCTGAAAGCTTTTGAAAAATGCGCCCAGGGCTGGTCTGCAAATCGGAGGTGGGGAGCCTGCCCCTGCCCCTGCCCCAGCGTAGGAAAGGAGAGGGCAGGACACAAAGCAGCTGTCACAGCAGTCTGAGCTCGCTGGGTTTGTACGTGGACAGTCACCCAGCAGAAAACTCAGCTGTCCCACCAGATAACCAAGAATCTCTCCAAAGCCCAGCTCAGGTACCTGCTCTGTGCACCCTCCCACCCCGCTCCAGACAAATGGTCATAAAGAGCCATTCCAGGGCTGGGACCAGGCCCAGGGGCATTGCCCTCTGAGCCCTGAGGGGCTGCAGGAGAGGCGAGTATTCATTTCTCGGGATCCTCACATCATGCCTCAGGCCAGCCGGGCGCTGAAGCTGCTGTGGGCATTTCCAGCTGTGTTATTACTGGCTGGAAACGCAGCTCCCAGTCTGGCACCTGGTCCCGGCCTCTGCCTGCTGGGGATGTGCCGGCTCCATGCTGGGCTGCTGCACTGTGTGATGGAGACAGCACTTGTAAGGAATTCCTCTCGCAAACGTTTTATTGTCAGTTATTTTGGCCAAGCAAGTCATCCCTGTACTGAGTCGTCCCAGGGCAGGAAGGGGCCCCGTGCCCAATGATGCCTCGTGGGAAGCAGATTGAGGGCTGATGCTCTAATCGGGGATGTCCTTCCTGCCTCCCTTGCAAAGCCTGTTCCGTGGCCGCTGGCCGCAGTGGGACACAGCTTGGGCCTTCTGCACAGGAAGCCCCGTTTGGCGAAGGATGCAGCAAACTCTGCAAGATGGAAGGTGTCAAACTTTTCTGGGCTGATGGAGAATTCTCTGCAATGAACCACCTGCGGTTTACAAGGAAAGCACAAACCCAGCTGCTTTCAGGAGCTTTCAGATCCAGTCTCCAAGGTCTCTCCCAGTTAATCCATGTGAAATTAAACCCCCAAGCCCTTAACGGGCGAGAGAGCAGAAGGGGCTATGGTAAAATAAGCCCTGGAGCCTGTCTGTGCATCAGGTGAATGGCAGTGATGGGGGTCAGTGAGGATCTTAAAAGATCAGCAGCTCGGATTTGCTCTGCGTAAGCACTCAAAAGCCTCCCCAAGCCTGGAGTCAGCAGAATGGGGCTGGAAATCTCATGAGAACTGGCTCCTTTGGGTAGTTTTGGTGCACTTGGGTTCAATCACAGCCAGAACCCAGAAGTGAGCAGAAAAACCTCTCCAAACATTGAGACCCCTAAATAGACTCAGCTGGAATTTTTTGTTCCAGAAGCGGTGCCTGTTCAGGTCAGTGAGGCATTGCGTCCGAGATAGCTCCAGAGCATGCCAAGTGCTCTGCAGAAGGGTAAGGAGACCTGCTAGGGGAAGGGGATGACTGGTTTTTCTAACTCTTTCAGCCCTGCCTTCATACTGGTTACTAAGGTTATTATTACACCCGGAGGATGAGCAAAGCAGGCTGCTCTTATTTCCGAGCTGTCTCTGTCACCATCCTGTAACTGGAACCCCTCCATGAAGAACTGATTAGCTCCTCACTCTGCTCCCAGGTTTCCAAGACAAGAAAAGAACTAAATACCTTGTAACAAAGCCACAGAAAATCTGCTGCTGCCCGTCAGGGGAGCAATGGCTCAAAATCCCATATGCCCAAATAATTACTTAAAATGCTTTTGTCTCCCGTGTTCAATAAATATTTGAAATCTGTCTCCCAAATCTCAGCACTTTAAAGCTTCAAAATGTTTGATCTGGCAGCAAACAATTTTAATACAAAAATTAAAGGGGCTGTCTGATTACACGTTGGCCCCTTTAATCACCCAGGCCCCCAGACCCGCTCCCAACACACTCACCTCCTCAAAGGTGGCTCCCGTGCACTCACGTCCCCTATGTGCTCTGTGCTCGCTCATCCCCCACCTGCGTTCAGCCCTCAGGACACACGGCAGCGCCCACCGCCGCCCCTCGCACGCTCACACGGCCGAGCCAGAGTGCCCTTTGGCTCTCGCGTCTTCGACTCTCCCGTTGTGCCAGCAGCCAGGCCCTGGGGGAGCCAGGAGAAAGGAGCAGCAAGGCCGGTTCTGCCTGGTCCAGGCTGGTGTTTGGGGCTCATGTCCGAGCTGCGGGCCTGGCGCGGGGGGGCGGCAGAGGGGGCCAGGGTGGGGACAGCTTTAAGCCCTCAGACACAGGAAAGAGCCAGCGCTGTCTGTGACACCAGGTGAACCACATTCAAGCGTTCACAGCTTTGATGGCCCCCGCTGCCGCTACGGTTCGCACCCGAGGTGGCAGGCGGGAGAGGCAGGGTTGGCAATCGCCTCTCCACAGAACCCTCGGCCGCTGCTCCCGGCTCCTGCGTGGGCCGGGGGGGGGGGGGGGGGGGGCTGTACGCACGGGGGGGCCTGGGGCCGTGTGCAGGGGTGCGAGTGCAGACGTCTATCACGTGGCTGGTGTGACCAGAGCCAGGAATGGGTAAAACTCCCTCTCTGGTCATCCCAAAGCTCCTCCGCCGGGTCTGGTTTGACTCCTCGACTGGGTCAGGCTGCCCCGCTTCCCACCGGGGGATTGCTCCCACTTGTCTGACACGCGCATCTCCCCACCCCGAGCCGGGGGGCCAGGGATCAGCCCCTCGCTCTGCAGCGCTGCCAGACCAGCAGGAGGCCTGGGCCCCACGGGCCGGGCTGCCCTCTCCTGTGGCTCCAAGCAATCAGGCAAGGCAGTTGCAGCAATCGAAGTGTGAGAAACACACACTCAGCTCCCAGCAGCCTGGGGAGGCCGGTTCCTTTACCGGCTGGCGAGGGCCCAAAGCTCTCCCTGCCCTGCTCTTTAATGGCGCCATTAGTCCCTTGTGAGCCAGCCGCATTCACCCTCCCCATGGCTGGGACCCCTGATACCTGTTGTAGGAGCTCTGCTCAGGGAGACGGCTGGAATCCTCTCTCTGCCATACCCGGGCTCTGACCAGCATAATAACCAGGGGCCTTTGGAGAAAGGGCCCCTTGTTCCCCCCGGTCCCTCCCCACCACGTTCCCTGAGGCTCAGTCCCCCACACCCTGAGGATCTGCAGCCAGGGGCTGTGAGTTTCAGATCTCCAGCTGCGTGATCCCTGCAGCTTGCTTCTTCGTGCTGCGCCGTGTCTCTTGGTTCAGCATCCGAACTGCCCCTGGAAGGGAACCTGGCCCTTTGCAGAGCTCCTGTCCTAGTGCAAGACAAGACCCTGCACGCCGCATCCCCCTCACGGTCACACGGCGCCAGCCTGCACTTCCTTCTCCATGCCACGCTCTGTGATCTGGAGATGGAGGTGGCTGGTAGGCAGCCAGAGCGTTTCTAATGGGCCGGGCACCCAAAGTGCACCTCGCGCTGCCTGCTTCCAGTTTCCAAGGGAGGCAAAGAGTTAAAGCATTTGGAGGCAGAGTCCAGCCAGAACATGTCTAGCAGTGTTGCAGGAGCATGACTAACCATGTACAGCAGCTTGTAATGTGATCCAGGACAATGCACATCACAGCCCCTGGGAGAGGCCTGCCAGCACCCGGCCGGTGCGAACATGCTAATTTGGTGTAATTGCTTAAGCGATGGGAGAAATAAGGAAGCAGCAGAGAAGCCAGTGACACCAGGAATGAGTGAATCCCAGGCTCATAAAACAAGTTGAATTCAGCTAACTTTATTACCTTCAATGACATGCCCTGCAGCCTGTTGTGTGTCACGGCACAGCCATTCTCCAGGGGATCTCCGGGACTCAGCCCTCGCCTCAGCTGACCCAAAGAATCCCATGTTGCTTTCCGGGGAGATTTCCAGTGGGGGCTTTTTCTGCCAGGCCCATGTCTCCTCCCTGCTACAGAAAAGAAAATGGCGTCCAGCATTGTGTGTAACTACCGAGGAAGCTCGTCACCATTTCCACAACCGCCGCTCACCCTCTGAGCATGTCACGCTCCAGCCAGCGAGGGGGATCTGTCGCACTGCCCTACAACGGGGTGTCTGGGCTCTGTAGATGCTCCCCCACGTCTGGGCTGATTGCCAGACCCATCTGCAGCGAGCCCGTCACTTTACACGTCAGGGCCTTCCACCAGGTGTGGGACCAGCAGCACCAGCTAGAGAAGGAAAGCGAGTTCTGCCGAAGAGCTGAGAATTGTACACCTGAATAGATGCAGAAATGCTGCCAAACCTGATTCACTATGGGAGGCAACAGGGAGTCTCTTAATGGCTCTCTGTTACCTGTGGAATTAACTCGCCCATGAGAAGCACCAGACCCGACCCTTCCCCAGCGACTAGGGGCCTTTTCGCTCTCACACAAAGGCACTAGACTGTTTTTAACTGCGGTTTTGAGGAGAACGACAAACACAAAGAAATGATGCAGATACGTGTGTATTCATATCCAGGAAAACAACATTTGATTTTCCACCTAGAAGATCAAATAATATTTCAGTTTCAGTTAATTACACCCCCCGAAAGCACATCAAAGAGAGCGGTGTTGTTCTCAGAGAGGTTTTGTCATTGACTCACTGTGTGTGCACGGATTTCACACATGGCTTTGTCATAGGCTGCATTAGCTGCTGCTCCCAGCCATTATTTAAAGGTATTCTCCAGGGGCCGTCATGTGAACTGTAGGAAATAACAGCGAAGACACCGATCCCAGCCAGAGTCCAGTCCAGCCCAGATATAGACTCATAGAGCTTAAGGTCAGAAGGGAGCATCAGATCATCTAGTCAGACCTCCTGCATATCACAGGCCATTGCATTTTACCCAGATACCCCTGTCTTGAGCCCAGTAACCTGTGTCTGACCAAAGCACCGTGCAGAAAGGCAGCCAGCGTGGATCTGGATGCATCAAGCGATGGAGACTCCACCACTGCCTGGGTAGGTTCTTCCAGTGGCTAATCCCTTCACTGTTACAGTGGGTGCCTCATTTACAATTTGAAGTTGTCTGGCTTCAGCCTCCATCCATTGGTTCCTGGGCTTCCTCCACCAGACTGAAGACCCCTTTGGTAGACAGTCTTTCTGCCCGGGCAGGCACTGGTACGCTATGATCAGTCACCTCTCGGTCGGTCTCTGAGAAGCTAAACTGATTGAACACTTTAACGCTCTTCCTGGAAGGCGTATTCCCCAAGCACGTTCCAGGGAATGCTCGCCCAGGAAAGAGGGGCTCCAAGTGTCCCCAATGCACAGGCCTTTTCCCTCAGCCCCCTAACATCACTGGACTCGGGAGTGTCTCGGCCTTCCCACCTGGCAGTTAATGGGGACAGAAGGGCTTTGACGAGCTCAGAGTCACAGCGTGACACCTGAGGCCCAGACACCAGTGGCGACAGGCCAGACCCAAACCCCACGGAAACCAGTGGAAAGGTTCCCATTGACATCAGTAGGGTCTGAATCAGGCCTGTGGACTGCTGGGGTGGCAAACCATAGATACAGTTAGAGGCTGGCCCGGCCTGAGCTGGTACTGCCCGATTCTGAGGGGCCAGGAAGCCGGGCTCTTCTGTGCGGATCCAGCCGGCCATTGAGTGTCTATTCACGTCAATGTGGGACAATATAAATAAATGCTACAATCGCACAGAGGCCCCATTGTCACCAGGCCAGACTGTGGTGTACCAGGCAGGGCGACCGAGTCAGCACCACAGACGAGTTACTGGATAGCTTTGCAGACGACGGCATTTCTATTTTACAGAACAAAAAATATGCTGCTTCTCTACCCTGCTCTGATCCCTGAATCACCCGACCTCCCTCGTATCCGGAGTCTGCCCCTTTTTCAGGTGTTCTCGGCAGTGTCCGTAACATGCCAGGTGATGCCCGTGTACACAGTAAGACACAGTCCCTGCCCCGAGAGCTTACGACTGATGGCCCCAGTTCACACAGCTGATTGAATGGCGCTTCATCCAAATGCGGGTGTCACCCGCGTCGCTCCAGCTGCAGGATCCGGGCCTGGGAAAACAAGCGACACACCAGGGTGAGAGAAGAGATACAATCGTGCCTGTGTTATGCAACCATCGAGTATATGCATGGGACTAGTAACTAAATACACAGCTGCCAACCTGCCATTGCTAGTGGCCAGGACCTGGGCGGGATCATGGAGAAGTGTGTCTTGAGGAGGGATTTGAAGGAAGACAGGGCAGTGACCTATATTGGAGCCCATCACCATGCCACTTGAGCGCTCCAATACCACAGCTCAGGTGCTCCGACATGATCTCCAGCTTTATGGTTTAAAGCGTCTCCATTTAAAGACTTCCTGGGGTTCAGAGGAGCTGATTTGTTATCACTTCAGGTGATCTGTGCAGGTTAAAGAACACTTGAGATTTCCTTTCTGGCTGAGCAGACAAAGTCCTAGGCCCAGCCTCCCAAAAGCCTGCTAATAACCGAAGGGTCTGAAGGCACGCTGAGATTTTACTACCCCGTATCCCATTTAAACGAAGCGGGACACTGAATCCTTCCGTCAGCCTGAGTCTCCTGGCAGTAGTAGGGCCAGCAGTGATGCTGGCCGGAGGAACGCAGCTGTATTGGTCAGCAGATCACCAGCTGCTTTTCTTTTCCTGCATTTTCAATTTTTCCTAATTATTGTAACAATCCTGCTTGTGTAGCTGGATTCATAGTGATGTGTGTGAGCTCATGCTGGAATGTAGCAGCATGGCCATTGGCCATTAACATCCATCCACATGAAACGCCACTATGCCTCATTAGACGTGGTCAATGTCCGATGCTCTGTAATGTACCAACTTCCATTTGTACTGTTGGCTCCACCCTCGTCGTCCCTGAGAGCTGTGTAAATTGTCGGCTGACGTGCTACGGTTAATAGCTCCTGACAGCTGAGCACCTTCCTGGGGCTGACACGGCTTCTGGTGCGTTCCGGGGTCAGAACAGCACGAAAACCTGGCTGGCCCCAAGGGTGGGGGCTAACCCCATGTGCAGTGTGAAAGGTGCCTTCCTCGGGAGCGTTTAGAGCACCGCTGGGCAGCGCATTGAAATGAGAACCCATCAGGCATGTATGGTAGGGCCTGGTCAGTAAGTGGAAAGAATGTGGTTTTACTGCCCAGTAAATCACAGAATTTTCAATTAGATGAGTGGCTTAACGACCCTGCTGGCCTGAGCTTCCCAGCTCTTCTGTAAGATCACAGCCCTTCAATGGTGACACACCAGCAACACAGAATCGTGGCCTTTACTGTGCTCCACTCCCTTTTACTCAGCATCCGGGACTAAAGCAGATGGGATGGTTTATGTTCTATTCGTGGAGTTATTCTTCACATACGGCTCATTTGCCTTGTCACAGACTTCCTAGTGAAACAGTAGCATGTGAACAGGGCGTGTGTGACCTCTTGCGCTGGCCTGCAGAGTCCTGGGCTCACCTGGCACTTACAGCTTTCTGTACATAGGAATTGTCACCGGGCAACTGGTTCCTTTGAGAGAGAAAAGGGAGACGGTGAGGCACCCGGAGCCCCGGGCTACAGCAGGAACCTTTGTCCAAGGAGAGAGCTCTGAGAAGGCACCACCTGCGGGAAGTGACACCGAGAGAGGGAGCGCCTGGAGATACACACCAGGCTGCAGAGCGCAGGAGAGTGCGTGAAGCTGAAGACCTGGATTTCTCTCCGGGAAAAGGGACTGAGTCTGTTTTGAATTCTATGTAAATAAATTGGACCTGGAAGGGGAGAGTTCCAAGGACTCTGGACTAGTGGTGTTTATTAAAGGAGTGTTGAAGAGGGGGAACTGAGGCAAGCCTCCGCAGCGCCACACTTGGCCTGCAGAGAGCACAACACGGCAAGCCCAGCCGCCTACAGGAATGTGCTTCAAACCATGAAATCGAGATAAAAATCTTGCCGTGCCCCTCTTTGCCTCAGGAGGACGCTCACCTTGAGATGCAGTTAGCTGCTCTGCAGAGCTGGGAGAGCCCCTCAGCAACTCAGCCAGGGCTGCTTGGAAAACTCCCCCCCTCAGGTACCTCAGAACTGGGGCCATGAGAAGCAAGTCTACAGGCTGGTGGTGGCTCGGTTTATCTGAGAGGGAATCCAAAAAGAAACTGAGAGGCAGAGACAGACGTGCTCACACTTTGTTAGCCCAGAACAAAAACGGCGGGTTCTCACACTTGGCTCTTTTTCTCTTGCAAGTCAGTGTCCCTCGTTTCTTTTCATAAAGTTCCTCCAAAGCCCATGAACTTTGGGAGCTAGCAGGGGGAGGCTGAGCGATGAATGGAAAGAAAGTCAGGAAAGATCATCTAGGCTTCAAAAAACATCTTTGTCTGAAACACATCTACAGGCGGATCTCTCTCACCCATGGGCAGGGGATCTCTCTCACCCATGGGCAGAGGATCTCTCTCACCATGGGCAGGGGATCTCTCTCACCCACAACAAAAAACAACCCTACGTTGTGTAGCCGTCTCTTAGCAGTTAAATGACAACACCCTAAATACAGTTCTAGAACACAGAGTTACAAACATTTGAATTTAGTAAATTCAGCTGCTAATTTGTCTCTGAATTCCTACTGCTCATTCAGTACTGGAATGCCTTTCCTCTCTCCCACTGCTTGGTTTGCATGGGGGAAGGAAATATCTATAGAATAGCAGAACACGACTCAGTTACAGGTGTAACCCTTCTGCCAGTCAGAGTCGGCAGCAACAAGGGCCGGGTTCCGTATCTAGGGGTTCCATTCCAATAACACAATGCAAAACCGGCTCGAGCCCCCTTCTGCTTACACAGGGAAGAGTTGAACATCACTTTCTGTTAGAATAGTCAATCTTTAAAGTGCCCTAAAATCCACATGCTCAGTCGGCTTGCCTTGACAATTGTTGTGCCTCCTGGGGATGGTGGGTATCTGGGCTGGATTTGGTATCATTTGAGCAAGGGGTTCCCACCACTGAAAACACCACCACATTTTACAAAGTCATCTTGTTCTTCCAATCTTGTTTTGCTCACACCTGGGGCTCAAGCCATGGTTCTGACCCTCCCAGGCTGATCTCAGCCCCTCCAGATGTAACGTAGGGTTGTTAGTGCCTGGCGCCTGCTGCCCCTTTGAGGCTGAAGAAGCTACTGGACATCACTCAGAGTGGCCCAGGGCATATGCTCTTCTTCAGGTGGGTGAGCATTTTGCATAAGCCACATTAAGACACCCCACCAGAGCGTGGACGGACAGTAGCTGGAAGAGCTGTGCTACTCGTGCGGAAAGGATATCTATCATATTTGTGCCTAGCAGTCAGTTGTTCTCCAATGCCTGCTGAGAGCAGGACTCAAACTCAGTCAGTGAGGGTGACTGGGATTAAATCACATCACCCCGAGCTCCTCTACAGCTGGGAGGGCAGATACACGGCCACACGCCCCTCCCCGTCTCAAAAGGATCGACTCATGTCTGATTTGCAAACTTTGGTTGGGGAACACGTATGTTGCCGAGAGAGGGGGCTACCTGGGAATGAAAACCAGCCGCGATTTTTGAGGGATACAGTGTGGGAGGACGGGGTGGTTACAGGAACTTCTGTAACTCTCAGGTTCAGAGTGCACTAACGATTGTATATCTGGTTTCATTTATTCCCCAGGTGCCTCAATAC
The DNA here is from genome assembly GCA_033296515.1 of Macrochelys suwanniensis. Lineage (NCBI taxonomy): Eukaryota > Metazoa > Chordata > Testudines > Chelydridae > Macrochelys > Macrochelys suwanniensis. Next base: position 1,318,786 of record CM065789.1, on the reverse strand, counting down.
ATGAAAGCAAAGCGCTGAAATTAAGGCAGTCTGAAAGTCTGTCCTCAGTTAGGAAGCATTTGTCCAGAATGTGCTTGTGCACCACAGAACAACAGGTACGTCCCTTGTCACCTTTGCTCTATACGTTGGCCTTGGAACCTTTACCTGGCTGTTGCAATTAGAATGAATCCAGGAACCTAGAGGAATTCAGAGGGGTGGAAGGAGTATCCAGCAATGTATTATGCAGAGGATATAATCTGGCTAATGAACAGCCCTGGGAATGCTACAAACATATTTGATGGGTCTTATAAGAGATTTTGAACCTTTGTCAGGCTATAATATAAAGTGGACCACAAGTAACAAGGGAAAGTGTGTCTCTCACAGTTCCACCCCAGGTGTTATGGGCTGAGAGCCAATTGTTCCCGTTTAAATGGGGGAATGGGAGGTGGCCTCTCAACGGGGACACGCAGCCCCCTTCACAAGATGACTCAGAGCAGGTGCTGCACAGGTAGTCACAATAACTAGTCCTGAGACACCGGGGCTGCACTGGTTTGCGCATCCCTCTTATCTTTAAGAACAGAAAGTGCTTTTGCCTCCAAACGAAATGGACCTTTTATTACTTTTTAACTGGGTTAAAATATTAAGCACTTGTTCTGAACAGCCCAAGATCCCCCTGTGTGATATGAAGCTTAGCGCTCAGACCCGAGCAGGACGAATGTCTTCCCAGAGCAAGGCAGGGCTGGCAGCTGATGGGAGGGTTTGCCTTGTGATAAGGATGGTAACACTGCTGGTACTTTACCCTCTAGCGGGGGGGAAGGGGTCTTACCAAGCAAGCTCTGGCTCGCAGAGCAGGGGTAACCCTGGCTCCTGGGACTCGCATGGTGGTCTCGTGGTCTGGGCTCTCCAACCCTGGTGAGCGGATCTGTCGCCATCCAAAGCTGAACGGGAGGAAAGAGCAAGGCCTCTGCCCCATGGCGTTGTGACTGACACTGTCTGGGGCTGCCGGGGGCTCTGAGTCACAACCCAGGAGTGCAGGATCCTGCCGGCCTTTCCCATCTATCTGTATAGCTCTGCAGGCTGCAGCCCCGGGGCATTGTGGTGGGCAGCATGTAACGCGAGCTCTGCTAACTCTCCACCGGGTAGAGGGGAATGCTGCGTACAACGCTGATAATCAGCAATGCCTTCCTGCAGCCCACGAGCCATGCAGAGGTGACACACACACAGGCCCCTTCTGAGTGCTTGAAATCCCCAGCCCATCACCTTTTGATATGCCTGACCCCCAGCTCACCTCTTCTGGAGTCCATCCCAACGCCGCCCAGACGTCCCGAGGCAGCCCCAGCTCCGCCTGCCGATCTAATGTTCAGTGACATCTTCTAAAGTGCTGACCAGCCCTGGAAGCCTGTTAATACAGGGCCTCTCAGGACACGTTACTGATGCTTTCACTCTTCATTGATTACTGCCAGCATTTATATGCACCCATCAGCGTGGCGTCGGGGCGCTTTGCAAGGCCTACGTTGGGACAATTGCGATCCCAGAGAGACCAAACCCCACGCAGCTTTCCCAGCCCTGAGAAAACCAGGCCTTTGGCTCTGTGCAAAGCAAACAGCAGCCGTGTTTGCGTCCAGGCAATGGCAATGATTGACAACAGTCACCCTGACAGGGAGGAAGCAGGAGATGGGATGTCCTTTCCCGTAGGGAAGGGGCATTTCTGGGGCTTGTCTATTGGAGAGCTGCAAAGCCAGGCTGTGACTGGGGACAAGGAGAAAGGGGGCTGCAGCGCGAGGTCTCGCTCGCGTTTCTTAGCACACAGTTCCAGGACTCCTGAGCACTGTTAGGGCCGGCTCCACAGCCAGCGGTAGCAGCCTTGCAAGCCCCTCCTGCCCTGAACGATGCCTCCCCAGGAATCATAGAATCTCAGGGTTGGAAGGGACCTTAGTAGGTCATCTAGTCCAACCCCCTGCTCAAAGCAGGACCACTCCCCAATTTTTGCCCCAGATCCCCAAATGGCCCCCTCAGGGATTGAACTCACAACCCTGGGTTTAACAGGCCAATGCTCAAACCACTGAGCTATCCCTCCCCCCGAGGTGCGGTCAGAGCTAGATTGCAGCAGGGTAATGAGGCCAGGGTAAGCGGAGGGGAGCCCAGAGCACCTGTTCTCACCTGTTCAGCCTCAGCCTCCCAGCGGACTCTGGGGGCAGCTCTCCTTCCCTAATATCTGCTCCTGGCCCTCTCTGGAGCAGGCGCCCAGCCATGGGCCCCGTTGTTCGTTTGCCCTGTCCCCTCTATAGCTCCCACGACTCCCTGATTCCGACTCATGCGACTCTCTCTCTGACTCGGGGTCACAAAGAGACTGTAAAGGTGAACTACGCGGTGTCCTGCTGACTGTGGCTGACAGCCCAGGAGCTACCCCTGCCCTGTACACCCCCTTCCAGCCTCTGGGCCTGGGCAGCATGGCTGAGCCGCTTGGCTGGCATGCAGGGTACTTTGTGCATTTGATCCCTCACAGGCCCTATATGGTGCTAAATCTCGGCTCTGTGATCTATAAACAGATCTGTCCGCGGGCCCTGGACCCCCTGTGCTTAGCACCTTGGCTGCGAGGGATGCCTTTGACAAGTGGAACCTGCTGTGAACGGCTATAAAACTTAGTAGCCCACTGGCCACCCCGAGCCAGTCCCACAGCCCTGCATGCTCCAGACGTGCCATGAGATCCAAAGCTCTGCGGGAACTTTAAGCAGCAATTTAGCAAGACGTCTGGGGAGAAAAGATCCTCGTAAATTTCCCCAAAATGAGCCGCTGGCAGCTGTCTGGCTCTGCTCGTAGGAGCGGTACAATTTTACTAGGGGAAAAGCTCCTGAACGTTAGCGCAGTCTCCCTGGCTTAGGGTTTGGAACTCGGAGTGGGACACCAGACACCACCTCAGCTGCAGCTTCAGCGGAAGCCCAGGGAGAAAACTCCAGCTAACTCCATCCCCTTCGCGCCCGGCCCAAGCACCCACCCACACACAGGCCCGGCCTCCCCCACTGCCAGTGACACCCGGCCCCAGGCTGGATGGGCCCTGCTCTCGAATGCTGATGCTGATTTCCCAGGCCAAGCCCGGAAGGAAGGGGCAGCGGCGCACGCAGCACCAACGCGGCTAGCATGAGCTCTACGTGGCGTGTGAGACGGGCCCATTCCAGGAACCCAGAGACCAGCTTAAGTCTGGGTCCTCTGGTGCTGGGGCAGCCAGGAGACGCGGTGCCATGCAGAGGAATCATCCTGTGCTTCCCTGTGCCAGGGCAGCTTCTCCAGCCCCCCAGCCGGGGTGGCACACATTCCAGAGGGGCAGCAGCAAGTGGACTGAGGAGAGGCAGCCGCATTTCACACAGCAGCCGGGAGCCCCGGGGCCCGTTGTAATTAACGAGCAGGTGTGCAGTGCAGGAGGGCTCCAGGGCCCAGCCTATAGCCTGGCCCGAAACCACCACAGTTGGCAGCCAAACAGCAAAGAAACCCAGAAGTCCAAAGGGGCAGGAAAGATTCTGACCTGGCACTCAGGTCAGCCAGGCTATAGGGTCATCTGCCTGTACAGCGCCTAGCACAATGGAGCATGGACGCCCGAGTGGAGTTTCTCGGCACCAGGAGCAATGGGTCTAGCGGCAGCTTCTTCGGAGTGGCTCAGTGCCTGCGCTGGGGAACTGGAGGGCTGGGTTAGGAGGCACATGGCGCTCTCCCACCTTCCCTCCTCACATTGTACCCTGGTGGGCAAGCCCCAGCCAGTTCAGGGCACTCTGCAGACCTCCAGTGTCAAGAAGTCAGGCTAGAGCCGCCTCCTGGGAGGATCAGGGACCCTGGCGAGACCCAGAGCCGGCCAGTGCAGAGAGGGAGCAAAGGGGCTCGTTTAAAATAAAAACTACCAAGAGGGCTTTCTGCTAATTAAGAAGTTCCACCTGAGCTGCAAGTAACAAACCCCACCAAGCCCCAGGGATTTTGCCCCGTGCCTAGTTACAGTGTCCGCCCCCTGGAGAGGTACAGCTCATGCCTGAGGCAATCCCAGACTCTCGAGACCAATCCATCTCCTGGGTCTCTCTCTCCACACTCCCATCTGACCCATGGAACCAACCCCATACCCCAACTCACTGGCAAACCTGCCCCCTGCCCACCCTGTTCCCACATGGGGTAACTTTATGGCCTGGGACTCTGCCCTGAATACTCCCTGGGAACAGTGCAGGGCGTAAGCTGTGAAATGGGCCGGCCCAAGGCCAAGATTTGCAAGAGTGACTGGAGATGTTGGGAGCCCTCAAAGGGGCCTGATTTCCTGGGGAGGGCTGGGAAGAAACAAGATTTCATGAGAATCAGCCTCCTTCAAGGGGTCTCAAGCTGGGCAGCCAGAATCACTGGCCACGTTTGAAAGAGTTGGCCTGAGGCGCTGAGTCTCATTCCCCTGTGGCATCAATGGGGATTAATTCCAGTGCAATCGGTGGCCCTGCGCCAGGCTCCAGCCAGTGGGCGTGAGGGCAGGATCGAGCCCCACATCTGCAGGCTGGCGAGTGTGTTTAATTCAGAGCGAGCCCTTCCTCTAGAACAACCAGCGTAGCCGCGCCGGGAAAAAGGACTCCCTTTCTCTCCTCACTTTCTTCCCACTGCTGCTCATGAGTTATAGATCTTCCACACTCATAAAAGATAATCACCCTTCATGGGTGAAGTGGCCTCTCGCTATACCACAGCCGCAGAAGGATTGATGAACTATGTAATTAAAAGCACAGGACCTGCAGCTCAAGGGCCGGACAGAATTTATATTAAAGGGAAAATACCATGTTTAAATTCTGTTACTCTTTGGTCAGAAGCTGTGAAATCCAGGACTTTAGCCCAGTGCCAACCCCGGGGCTTGGCCTCCTCCCTGAGTTTATGGCAGGACAGGGCTAGCTGGCTGTGGGGTTATGAGGCTGTTATTAACACACACAGTTTAGGGCTCGTTATTCTTGTCTTACCTGCATGTGGCCATGGACTTGCTCAGCCTCTGTAACAATGTCCAGCCGGCATGCCTGGTTCCCACTGGCTGCTCCTCTGCCGTGGCCACCCCGGGAGCCGGATTCCACAGGCTGAGTGAACACGGCCCACAGCAGGTCTGGAGCTGGCAGAGCCAAGGAGCTGGGCAGGGCTGGGAACTCGCCCATCCTCAAGGTACAGGCTGCTCCTGGGCATAACGGAGCCCGTCTAGCGTGTCGTGGAGTTTGCTCTGGTGCTGGTCCCGCCAGACCACCCGGTCCTTGCAGTCCCTGGCTGTTAAGCTGGGCTGCCTGGCCGGATCCCGGCAGGTGCAGCGGCGATGACCCAATCCACCTGGAGCCCCAGGATAAAGGCTGACTCCCCTGGGTGCAGCTCAGCACGGAGCCGCCTTTGGGGGGCAATAGACTGTCATGCGTCACCCAGGGACAGGCTCCTCGCACTAGTTCTGCCTCCCATGCTACCCGGCCCCAGGCGCTGCAGAGGCTCTTGGAGAAGAGCCAGGGCGGAAAAGTTCCCTGGACTCTTCCAAGCCTCAGGAAAGTCTGAGGCTGCTGGGTGTCAGGGCAGCTGGTTCTCCCGTCCCGGCCCATTAGCCCCGGTGACCCAGGCTCAGGATTAAGGCCGTGACACTGGGTGGGGCTTGGAGTTGCTTGTGCTGAGAAGCAGGGATATCATCAGAGCCGAGCTGGGGAATGCAGGCGATGGAGGAGAGCAGGTGTCTCCTGGGGAAAGGAGCTCTCCATGGGAAGGGCAGCCGGGTGCAGGGGTGATAGAGTGACCGGCCATTCGTATCTGCGTGGGGCCCTCCCAAATTCATGGCCAGGAAAAACGCGTCACGGACCGTGACATCTGGTCTTGTGTGTGCTTTTACCCTACACTATACAGACTTCATGGGCGGAAACCAGCATTTCTCAAACTGGGGGTCCCGACCCAAAAGAGAGTGGTGGGCGGGGGGGTCACAAGGTTATTTTAGGGGGGGGGTCACGGTATTGCCACCCTGACTTCTGCACTGCCTGGAGCTGAGCGGCTGGAGAGCGACGGCAGCAGCACAGAAGTACGGATGGCAACACCGTCCCATGCCACCCTTACTCTGCACTGCTGATGGCGGCCCTGCCTTCAGAGCTGGGCTCCCGGCCAGCAGCCACCGCTCTCCAGCTGCCCAGCTCTGACGTCTCCGCCGCCGCCAGCACCAGCGCAGAAGTAAGGGTAGCAGTACCGCAGCCCCCCTACAATAACCTTGTGACCCCCCCCCAACTCCTTTTTGGGTCGGGACCCTACCATTACAACACCCTGACATTTCGGATTTAAATAGCTGAAATCATGACATTTATTATTTTTAAAATCCTATGACTGTGAAATTGACCAAAATGAACCGTGAATTTGGTAGGGCCCTGTATATAAAAGTGAAGAAACAGACACCGGTCCAAGTGCATTGCTCAGGGGAGGTGAAGCGCGAGGACCAGGCATTGGGCAGTCATGGAAACCCAGGAAAACTGGAAAGCTTTGCTGGCGGGCAGTGAGCGCTACAATTAACAGCGTTGATTTCAATCAGACCAAGCGGGCCAAACTCCAGGGTGTATCTCCAAAGGCTTCCATGGGGTTTTTCACTGGGACAGGACTGTAGGGCTGGGCCTCCTGAAGGAAGGGGAACTGTGCTCAGCACAGCTTCCTACCTGTACACCTGCAAAGCCCAACCAGCAGCAGAGTATCTGGGATGCTTTGGGTGGCGCCACGTTGCTCTGGCGGCGTGTTCTGGGGAGCGCCAGCCCATGTCTGGGGTGGCTGCTCCCCCGGCATTGTGACCCTGGATTTCGGTGTGCGCAGGAAGCAGGTGGAGCGTGGCAGGTAATAAATACAGCGAGCAGCAGTGAGGTGCAGCAGCCATCTCACTGTCACCCAGCTGCAGTCAGCAGCAAAGCCGGGAGTTTGGAAATCATTGTCTGGCGCCTGCTCCCCAACGGCCACCGCTGCTTCCCAGCCGAAACTTTTGCTGTATGTTGCTACACTGGTGCATTATTTACCTAGTTAATTTCTGAGGGAGGCATTTTAATTGCTTTAAATTACTGCTGGAAAAACTAGAGTGGTCAACAATCAATCAGCCTGATTTACCACCCCTTGCCCACCCGCTGTGAGTGAGCAATCAGCTGCCACCACAAGATCTATTATTGATGAACTTTGCAGGACCCACTAATTAACTGCAAACATACATCCTAAGCATTGTTCTGCTGCTGGTGAAATAAGGTAATGGGAGTAATCAGTGGAAATGTCACCACTACTTTTTTCTCGCTCTTTAAAGATCCTGCTGCACGAGGCAGAGTGCTTGGCTATTAAAACTATAATAGTCACCCTTTTGCCTTAGCTACATTAACACTGATGCATTTCTAAACAATGGCCAATAATAAAACGAAGCCACCTCTCTCACTCTGCATCTATTAAACCTTTTGTATTTCTATCAGATCATTTGGCAAGTTGTGCCGCAGAAGGGGTGTTTTATAAGAGCGAATTGCTATCAATTAACTGAATCAATGAAAAATAGGAAGTCAGACAACGATATAATAATAATTATTCCATGCCAAGGATCTTGGGGAAATGTCTCCAGTTCCCCTTAGCTCTCTGTCCTATTTACAGCCGATTCTATTCTGAAGAACAAGTAAGCTGCACTGGGTTAATTCCAATACAGAATGAACTCTTGGAATTTGTCCCAATGCGATTAACTTGCCAATTGATTTTTTGTCTATCCATTCAGTTCTCTTTCTAGGTCTCCAATTGATCTGTGAGCTGCTGCTGACCTGAGCCATAGAGACCGCTCAGGACTAGCACTGGAAATGAACTTGCTCAAATGCCCGTCGGTGTGGGCAAGGCGAGTGGTAGGGCCGCCACACAATAGGGTGTCAATGTGGTCAAGCAAAACAAGTCACCGCACTTGCCAAAGCCGTGGCGCTGAAAGGGTGATTCATTCTGGTTGGTTAAAGCTCAATAGCATTTCCCATTGGTTCCTCCGCTGGGGACGGAGCATGTAGCGAACTGCGTGGGCTCCACAGGTAATTCTGTACCCGTGCTGCTGCGGGAAGGCACGTGGTTACACTGATTGGCATTCTGCCCTGTCTCCAGAACAGTCATAAGAGCCACTTGATAACGCTAAATGCTTTTTTCCTGGGAGCACTATTCTAATAAAGTCACTTGTTTTTCAGCTCAGTGCACAGCTGTGTTAGCGCTCTAATTAATATACACATTAGGATTATTGGATATTCCCTTTTAACCACCCTCCAATGTGTCTTTGCAGAGAAACAGCAGCACAATTCATAAGCGTCAGTCCAGAATCTCCGAGCCGCACATTGCAGCTCCAGCAGTTTCTTTAAGGCTGCAAAGCAATGCCTAGTAAACAATATTTATCACTGCCATTATTAGATTACTTAAAAGAAATCTTCTTTTGAATTGGGCTGTGAAGCAAGAAACTCCCTTTGTGTATTAGGCGTTTATCTCGTATACCATTAAGTGGAACAGCATTAGCGTTATAATGTCGCTTTAATTAGTGTTAGTGGAACGAACTCCCGCAGGAAGGCCCACCATAAACCTCACCACTAGTGCTCCAAGTGCCAGGCACATCACTTCAACCCTGCCTAGCCTGGACAGCCGAACAAAACACAGACCCTACCAAAACAAACCACCCTCCCTTCTACACAACCCTCCTATGGGGAAAGGGCAAGCGAGGAGGAACCATGCTCGACCAATGGGAACGCACCACTGCAAAGCCTTCGGGTATGTGGAGACGAAGTGGGATAAGGAACACCATGGAAAAGAGGCCAGTTGGTTTCCTGTCCCAGTCCCGGCGTGGGGAAGCACTCAGACCGGCTGGATTGCACCAGGCCACAGACGACATCTCAGTCGGGAGGAAAGGGAATCAGGCTCCCCTTCGGCGGAGTGAGGCAAGAGATTTGCATTTGGATTGCAGGGGAAGACTCTGCTGTGCCTTTACCCCCACCCACCCGACTGTCCCCTGGAGATGGCGTCAGAGGAAAGACGAGGCTCTGGGTGGCTCCTGCATCCTCTCAAGGCTGCTGATGAAGAATATCTGTATATCTATTATGGTAGGCCCCAGGGGCCTGTGCCGCTTGGCACACTTAAATCACCAGCTGCCTCTGCAAAGGGGATCCAAGGCACAGGAAAATGAAGAGCAAAACCATCTTGAACAAATACGGTCGTCAAGACTTTAATTTTTCTCGCTGAGCATGATGGGAAGTGGTTGTTTCTTGCAGTGCCCAGTGAAGGGGGCTAGCAAAACAACGGGGTAAATGCAGTGTCATTGTAGACATGGCAGTCCCAAGATATAAGAGAGACAAGGTGGGTGAGGTCCTAGTGAAAGCTTGTCTCTCTCACCAGCAGAAGTTGGTGCAATAAAAGATCTGACCTCACCCAGCTTGTCTGGACTAATGTCTCTGTACGGCAAAGCAGCCATCTGAGATTCCTCTACCGCACTTTATCCAGCTAGAACGTCTTCAACGGACCTTGGCTGCAAGTCACAGTCTCATGCCACCTAGTCGGCTAGCAAGAAATCACAGTGTCACTTCTACTGAGAATGCCCATGTCCATGAAACGAGGTGATGTTTGTTGGGAGCGGTTCCTTGGTACGGTCTGAGACCCAAGTCTTCTAGAGCCCAGACAGGAACTTGTGCTGAAACCAAAGAAGCTGCAGTGCAGGCGTGGGGGGAGGGAGAGCGATGTAGCATTGCAATTCTGAGCAGCGAAATGCGCTTTCTCTCCGTCCACGGCCAGCAGCACGGCAGCTGTCTGGGCCCTGGCATGCCACTCATCCATCACGCTGCTGAGCTCACCCGTGATTTCCATGGACATCTTTGATTTCTCACCATAAATTCCCCTTGTTCCTTATTGGAATCTGACACGGATTTTCAGCACAGAATGAAATGGAGAATATTCAAGTGGCTGCTTTTCTCTTGTGCCCATCAGCTGTATCGCTTTCAATTCTGTCTTTGCTAATGACAACAAGACCACGCCCTGAGATCCTCAGCAAAGTTCTTCCAGGACACCAGCGAAATGCTGCACACCCCGGGAGGGCAATCACCATTGTTTTTAACTATCCCCGTTTTATAGCTGGGGAAATAGTGACTCATTCTCTCCTCTTGGGCAAGACATTTAACCTCCTGGTGCCTCTAACAGAGTTCTTGGAAGGGGCTCCCGGAGCCCTGCATGTCCACCTGGGAAAGCTGAGAAGGACGTCAGCCTTGTAAGCCAGATTCCTCGCAGTGTTCTCCCTCCGGGCCCAGGGCTGCAGGCAGGGAGAGCTCTGAGGCCAGGTGTGGGCTTGTGAGATGAGCGGGCAGCAATGCCCAGAGCCACAGCAGAAGGAGCTCTTTCATGGGCACAGGCAGGGTTTAAAGGGTGCCTATGCCATGCATTGCACTGTACAAGCGGCTGCACATGGCTTTGGCAATGTCCTGCCATTCAGCCCCCTGCTTCTCCGGAGGGAACACCGGTTGTGCCACCCTGTAACAATTAGCAAAGCAGGTGAGAGTTCACTGGGGGTCACACTCGATGGCACAGCTTGACCCCAGGTTCCTGGAGGAAGAGGCCCGTGCACTAAGCCAGTGTGTCACCTTTTGCCTGGTCTCTCTCATGCTGGGGCTTTGCACGGAGCTGGCATGAGCAGCTATTGCTCTGTATGGGACGGAGAGTTTGGACACACCTTGATTCTCTGCTGTTACCTGCACTAACTTCCATTTGGAAGCCATGAAGCTGCCGCTTGAGTGCACTATTGCAAGGCCAGCAGCCCTGGGGCAACTTCCAATAACGAGTTAATAATCGTAGAATCACAGACATGTAGAACTGAAGAGCCCTTGGTAGGTCATCTAGGCCAGTCGTCTGCACTGAGGCAGGGCTAAGTATTATCTAGACCATCCCTGACAGGTGTTTGTCCAACCTGCTCTTAAAAACCTCCAATGAAAGAGACTCTGCTGTGATTGCCTAGGATGGCCCCAGATTCCAACCCTTCCCCAGGTCTCCATGTTCTAGACTTACCTGTGGGCTTTGTCTCATGCCCCCATCGAACCTTGTTTAAAGCCCTCCTCACTAGGTTAGCGAGGCTGCATCTGAAGATGCTCCTCCCCTTCCTCGATAGGAGGGCCCTGTCTCCACTTAGCAGTCCTTCTTCCTGGAACAGCAGCCCCTGGTCAAGGAAGCTGAAACCCTCCTGGCGACACCATCCTCGCAGCCAGTCACCCACCTCCAGGGGTGTCTGTCTCTGCCAGGGCCCCTACCCTTGCCTCACAGGATAGAAGGGAACATCCCCTGTGCCCCCACCTCCTTCAGCCTCACTCCCGGAGCCCTGTCGTCACTGCTGATCTGCTCAGGGTCATACCTGCCAGCACAGGCGCCAACTTTCTAATGTGCTGGCGGGGGAGTGCTCCCCACAGCCCCGCCCCAAGCCCCGCCCCCACTCCATCCCTTCCCCCAAAGCCCCACCCTCTCCCACCCCTGCTCTGCCCCCTCCCTGCCTCTTTTCACCCCATTCTGCCCCCTCCCCTGAGCATGCCCCACCCTCGCTCCTCCCCCCACAGCGCGGCGGGCTGGGAGGCGATGGGGGGAATGGGAGGCGCTGATGGGGAGCTGCTGGGGGGTGCTGAGCACCCACCATTTTCTTTCCATGGGTGCTCCAGCCCTGGACACCCACGGAGTTGGGGCCTGTGCCTCGCAGTATCCTTCGTGCCCACACGGATAAGCAGCATGGGCTAGTAGTCAGAGCGCAGGATGATTCTTGACAATCCCTCCGTAACGTCTCGGATACAGGCCCCCGGCAGGCAGCATCCCCCCGGGATGCCATGTCAGGCTGAAGATGGATGCCTCTGTCCCCCTTACCAGGGAGTCACCAGCCCGCACCACCCTTCGATTCCTCTTGGGCGTGGTGGCTGCAATCCTCCAGCCGTGGGGGTACACGGCTTCTCCTCCTCCACCTTCGGGGGGTGATTCCTACCCCTCGTTGCCAGGACACCACACGGGGTTGTTATCTCTCTGGACGGGGCTGGGAGCGGGGGGGAGCACTGCAGCAGCCAGCTGCCTGCCCTGGTGGCTCTCCAGCCAGATTGCTTCCTCTGCCTTGGAGTCTCCATCTGCACGTTTGCAATGGATTCCTCGTGGGCATGCGCCTCAGCCGAGCCACCCTCTCCTGCAGCTCTTCCCCCGCTGCGTGGGAGATTCCACCAGCAGGCACCTCTGACGCTGGATGCTCTCCCCAGCCGGGCTGCCTATGACAGGGAAACACAGGCCAGAGTCTCTACAGATCCACCCCAGGGCCAGGGCAGAGGCACCGGGTTCTCTGGCTGGTGTTGGCGACGTGGCCTTTCCAAACCGCGCTGATTTCATTCCCTCTCCCTCCCTCCCGCTCAGACTCCCCCGTTCACTAGCCCCCGGGATGGCTCAGCGCCCGACTTTCAAGCCCCTCTCTCCCCAGCTCCCCACTCAGCACAGCAGCAGCACCACCGGCTTTCCTGGGAGCTTTGGCCACAGCCAGAGAGTAAGTGAACTGCAGGGATGTGGGGCTTGCTCTGCCCAGCTTGTCTGGCACGTAGTTCAACGCCTCGGGCGAGACCTGGCACTGTGCAGCCCCAGACAGAGGAGCTGGTGCTCTTCAGACCACGCTGCATTTCCGCCGGGCCTCCTTCGGCCCCGGTCGGGAAGGGGCAGACAGCCAAAGGGCTGCCCCAAAGCCTGTGACCAACCACTGATGGCCACCCTGGCCAGGCTCCCAGCGTGGAGTGGCTGGGGCCCACCTCACATGGCGTTCATGTTCCCACGGCGTGGCTGGGCAGGCCACAATAACGCTGAGTGTGTGTGGCAGAGAGAGACCATGTCGGTAGCTCTGCCGGGCTGTCTGGCCTTGCCGTGTCAGGGTCTCTCCAGCCCCCTCCGCCTGCCCCAGCTTCTCTCCAGCCCCCTCCACACTCCCAAGGAAGGCCCAGGACGCCTGCAGGCTGCGTGCGTGAGCAATGCAGACACTGTCAGGTGGGAATTCGCCCTCCCTGCCGTGCGGCCTGCGGGCCGTGCAATGCACAGACAGTGCAATTCTGTGGGGAGGCGCAGACACCGCTGAGGGCTGAGGCAGGAGCCCCAGCTGCGTCGTTTCCCTGTGCTTCAGGGTGGCTCTGAGCCAGACTTCCAGCAGCTGCGTTGCCTGGGACTGGCGGCGGCACAACAAACCAGGAATCCAGTCAGCATGTTTGGGAGGAGGAATCAGCAGGTATGAAACTGATGCTGGGCTAATTATTGCTAAGCTGCGAGGCGGGCGAGGAGCGAGAATGGCGCCATTCACGAAGGGAATGTGGAGGCCAGGCCGGGCCTTTGTCATGCTCCTGTTGTGCACTCCACACCCAGGTAGCGCTGCCCTGCGCATTCCTCCCACTCTGCAAGTGCCCGTCCTCGCTCAGGCAGCACTCCCCCGGGGCCCAGTCCTGAGCGGCGCCAGGTTCCCAGGGGCAGCAGTGGGACTGACGTCGGGGGCAGGGGCGGTTCTCAGTGACTCCCCGGATTCGGCCCATCACACATCAGTGAGAATTCGGAGTGAGGCCCGAGTGAAGGCCAGGTACGGCCCTCCGGGTTTGCCCTCGAGTGCCCAACGCACCGGGGCAGCCCCTGAGCCCTGCCCCAGCCCCCCAGGAACGCTGCCCCGCTGGCTGCAGCTTTGTAAACACAGGCTCTCGGCTCAGCAGGAGCAGGAGACCGTGTGCGACACAGGCCCAGCCTCCGCCCTCGCGCCTCGAGCTGCAGAGCGGCGGGAAGGAGCTTCCATCTGGCCCCTCCCGCGCCAGAACCGCGGCAGGGTCATTTAATGGTGTTTGTGTGTCACTGGGGCCACTTTCTACCATCTGCGAATGTCCTCGAGGATCAAGGAAGCAACTTCCCCTAAGGCCGCCCGCCTCGAGTTCAGCTACTCTGCCAGGGTGCCTGGGGCAGGCCTGCTGCCCTCAGCCTGCCCCCTCGCTAGCCAGACGCTACATGAGACTCCTGGGTTATAGTGAGATACGGCATGGCACAGGTTTACAATGGGGCCATCTGGCTGCAAGATCGGGGCCAACTCTGAACTGCAAAGCAAGCCTGCATCACGGGCCCCCCTCCCTGGGTCCAAACCCACCACCCAGCAGTGCCAATTATACCCCACCCTGGATGCATGGGCTGCACGCTTCCCTTCAGGAGCTGAGCAAGGCCTGGCTGTGCTGAAGCCCCGGTGCCCAGGGGGTGGGGAAAGGCAGAAGATAGGGAGGTTCTTGATGGGGAGAGAACAGCCCAGACCCAGGCTGCTGGCAAGGTTGGAAGAGCTCAGTTCCCCTTCCACTCCAAGAAGAAAGCTCTTTTATCTTTCTCTCCTTGTCATAATCCTATCAAAGCTCGCCCAGGGTACTGCTCCGTGACGCTCTCGCAGCCGCTCACGCACCAAACACCTGAGCAAACCACTTCTCCCTGGCAGAGCCAGCAGGAATGTTTTATCTCCAGACGTAAAGCAGCGGTGCCCTGCAGCTCCGCCACTCACAGGTGATTAAAAGTGCATGCAGATTTCCTCGCCTCCCCTTCCTGGTGTCAGTAAACAACATGAAAAATAAATATTCCAAGGGCTTAAACAGTGACACGCTGGTGCTGCAGACAGAGCAGACGACGCCAGGCCCCGACGGGGAGGTGTCCAGCCAGCCATGGCGAGAGGGCTGTTCACTAATTCGGCTTCACAACCACTGGCTTTGTGCTCGCTTGGCACCGTCTCCACGCCCTGGCACTGGGGAATCTCCGTGGTGATCACCAGGGAGCTCTCCTAAACCAGGGCAGGGAGGGGACTTGCCCTGTGCTCCCCGCACAACTCTTACAGCAGAGCAGGGCTGCGTCACACCCCTCGGGCGTTCAGGAGGTGGTGGGAGAGCCGCACAGAGCCTCTCCCTGCATGGCTGGCACACCCACCGCCCGTGAGGAAGCAACATGCTCCCAACCCCTCGGCTGAGCTCACCACTTCCTCGCGTTCCCCACCTGGACAGCATGATGCAGTGGGAGTCGGGGGGGGGGGGGGTCGATCCAGGCTGAAAAGTTACCCTGTGTATTTTCTGTGGCACTGAGCTACCACATGTACCAGCTACCCACACGGCACATACCAGCTGCTCGACCCCCTGCCCTAGCTGCGTTGTTATAACACAGCTCCCATGTCTGAGATTGTCCATGCCCTGGTCACTCACGGGTCATTGGCAGGGTAGGGGGAAGCAGTGCAGCAGAAGCCAGAATCGCCCTGTGCTGTAGCACCAAGGGACACAAACATTTGTGATAGTCAGAAGTTTGCAGAACTTTCCCTCCATTTTTTCTTTTTTGTGCATTTCTGCATAGCTGGGGCCAGAAGCAGGAAATAGCAGAAATCCCGGAGGCCAGCTTGGAGGCTGAGTTCGCGTTGGATTTGTACCTGAACATTCAGATGTTTATCCAAAGCCTGTGCGAGCCTTGTAGCCCTGGAAGCAGAACTGAAAGCCTTACACCAGGTCTGTCACCAGATTTCCATTGTGTCTCACATGCATTTGAGCCAGAAACACCCTGACAGCAGCCCCTCTCACAGGACTGTGGTGCCTTCACACTTCAGTCCAGAGCCAGGAAGGGCAGAGAAGCACAAACCTGACATAAAGCCATGAAAATTGTGAGCTGAACATTTCCCAATGGCCAGAAGAGGGTGGTTTGCGTTGTGGGTAAAGCAGGGGTAGCATTTCTGTGTCTGAACAGGTGTCCCCGTGTGGAGCCACTGGAGATGTGGGACAACCGCTGCATCACTGTGCAGACGTAAGTGACTCCCAGGCCTTGCACTGGCTGTCTGCGCGGGGATGACTTTCACTCAAAGAGAATAAATAACAGGAATTTCAGACTGTAACAGTCACAGGGGCTTATAGTGACCCGTGTTCTCCGTGTTCCCTCTCTGACCTGCTGGGGACTCACTGCCTCTTCATTACCAACTACTAAAGATGCATATCGCAGCATGGAATGCCATTTGAGGTCATTGTTATTTATGTGATTAGTGTGGCTCAGGAACAGAAAGGAGATGCTGCTATTCCATTTTCTTTGTACAGCCCTCCTCAGTGCTGCAAAGGGAGCTGCCATTGTGTGTTTCTGTTCGAGACAGTTGCTGGTACATAAGAGTCACACATACTGTGGCCACTCATACAGACTTTACATTTGTTCTTTCTTATTTTCCTTAATCTAAAACAAGTCACTCAGCCTGAAGGGACAGCGTATGATTTCTGAAGACACGTAACATTTTGTCTTATTCTTCTGCAACAACTGAAACCAATGGGGCAGATTATTACTAACCTCCTCTTACACAATCGTAACAAGGAGCAGAAAGCTCAGAATGGACAGCGTCATCTGTGTGATGCTCCGTAGTGACTTGCTCCCTTTCACACAATGCTGGGAAGCAGTCGCACTGGATGCTGTCCTGCAACACGTACATAGTATTATGTGTTGCACGGAATATTTGGATTTGACCTTAGTTGTTCTTTATTAACTGTGCAGAGATGTCGATGGTATAAGCAGCAACTGCAGTAATCCCTGACAGGTTATCAGCGCAGTTACATTAACCCCCATGAAAATTACATTTTGATTTGTCTATTGATTTTTAAATTTTCAAATCAGCAAGGGCTCACTTCTCGGCTGCTTCCTCCTTATCACTCCTTACCTGTCTATGAACACTGCGCCAAAGCCACTCGTGGGGCTTTCATCTCCCTGGGATTTACTGGTTCCCTTCGCCAGTTTACACTTTATAAAAACGCACCATTGAAAGCAACATTGCATCATTTAGCACATTAGGGCTTCCTACTCGAGTAAGAAACCATTGGTTCCAAGGCACAGCTGCTGCCAATTACCACTACTTAACTGGCACATTAAACACATAGTAAGGAATTAGGAGTTTCGGTCTGCTCTCTACTTAACAATAACAAAGTCACTTGACCTTTTTTCAGCCACCACAATGGCTGTGTAAGTGACTGTTTGACAAATGCACTTTGTAATGGTCTCTGTTCTTTCTCATGCGACTGGTGGAACAGTTAATATCTTGAGTCACAGCACTGAGGCGAGTGCTCGTGATTAATTTAAGACGTCAATTAATCACCCCAGATGGACTGGTTTGTCATCACTTCCTAATGGGAAGATGTTGATTTGTCCCACAGAATTTGTAATGGGAACTAATGCTGAAGTCCTGGCTCGGGGGCTGCTCTGGGGAAGGAATTTCTGCTTGTGCAGTACTAGTGCTTTCATTCAGACCTGGCTAATGGGGCTTTTCCAGCACTACCGCAACAGAACACAAACCAGTTTTAAATCATTAAGAAAATACACCATCCCATGAACAAATGTTCAGCTTTATTCCACTTGAAACATAACACGGACCTGGGGAGAGCTCTCCAAAGTGCCACTATTGATTTTGATTTCCTACCTTTTAACAGGCATCCTGACTTTATTCACTCCCCGCTCACACCTCATCCATCAGACTGCAGCCGCTCACTGAACTCAGGGAACACACAGCTACAGTGGGTGCCGTGAAGATCCTGTCTTCTCCCGCTTGCCGCAGTCCCTGTTACTGCAGTAGCTGTGTGCACCCAGGGCTTCCCTGTCGTCACTATTCTGGATATGCTAGCGCCCAGGATGTGCAAGGCACCTTCTTGACTTACGGGAAGAACTCAGCCTGTGGGATCCTGGGGGCAAAGGACAGACAGACAAACACAGCAGTTTGTATCAGTCAGATCAGTCTCTCTGTCTCCCCAAGAGTCAGGAGCTAGTCTGGAGCAGGAGAAGAGGATCCAGCGATCTGTCTACCTGCGGGTTTTCTCTAGTGCCCATCACTGTAGGATCTACCCAGCAATGTGCACCACCACCAAGGAAAGATGGTGGAAGGTGCCTCGCTGGGGTTTGCAGAATTCGGTGGCTCTGGCGTTGGGGGCTGTGGCTGGCTGGCTGAGGGTAGCCCTGTGTGCAGACACTTTGGGGGTGTATAAGTTTTGGGAGAAAGATCTCGCTGAGCCTTACGTACATGACAGGATGTTTTATACAGCCGAGAAATGCCAATGCCGGTGGCTGCCAGTATTCCCCACGGGCCTGGCTGGGGGCGTGGCGCCCCTTTCCAGTGTCATTATTAGTATTTCTTATTTAATTGTGCCCCAACGAGTGCTCAATGCTACGCCACCAGTGCAGAGCAGCCGGGCCCCACTCGCCAAGTGCTCACAATGCACATTAGCAATGGTGACCGGCCCCGGGGGTAGGACAAGGGGCAGGGCTGCATGCGTACTGTTACAATAGGGCTGTGCACAGCATGGGGAACTGCGCAAGGCAGTGAGTGTTACAGGCTCAGTGAGTCTGGGCAGCTCTTCTCAAAGCCAACCCCCCCTCTGCTGGGGCAGTGTAGGCCTCACGGGCAGACCCCTCGGCTGTCCCGGGCCCTGTGCACCGGGTACAGCCACCAGTGTTGTGTCAGGCGCCACAACTGCCGCCTCCAGCCACTGTCGTGCTCAGTGAGCAAACCCTTGTTCCCTGTTCTTCAAATTCCAGGGAGAATGGCCTGCACTGTCCCAGTCCTAGGGAAACCGCAGCAACGGGGCCTCTCCTTAGCCCCACACAGTAGGCAAGGGCCGTTGTTTTGCAAGAGAGAAGCACACGGACTAAGTGACTTGGCTGGGATTATTTTCTGGGACACTGAGGATCCAGACTTTTCGCAAGGTTTCTATGGGAAACCCTAGAATGCTGCACACCCAGAATGCAAGTTCTTCCGGGCAGGGCTTGTCCTGGAACTCCATGTGGGTGCTGAGCCCTGACAGGGGCGCCAGGCTCTGCTGGCATGCAGATCATAGACTGACACGTCTACTTCCCCTGCCTTTGGCCTCTGCCCTTACTAACCTGAGTCTCTTCTTGCTCTTTTCCAGTTGTCTCACTGCTGCTATCTGAGCTCAAATGCAAACGCCCCTATTCCCATCTCTTACAATGAATGAGATCCTGCGTCTAGTGACCTGCGTTTGCCCTGTAGACCAGGCCTTTGTCAGACGCGCCCATTAGAGCCCGGAGATGCCTTTCCTCTTTTATGTAAAACAATGTTCTAAGAAAGGTTGAAGGTGAGATTTTTCCAATGTGTCTAAGTGAGCAAGGGGCACGATCTCCTGGCAGCTGATGGGACCTGGGCTGCTAGCTCCCAGGCTTTGCAAAGTTCCACTTTTGTTTTTCATTTGCCTTCCACGGGATCAGATTCAATAGGTTCCACGGTGTAGTAATCAGACCACATGCACGGTTGGAAGAACCCAGGCTGGGGGAATGGGATGTATGTGTTAGTTCAGCATTTACCCCTCTGCACAGTGGGGAAGGAACAAGCCATTCCAGTCTTACTGCCACACTGTTGTTGGCGTCCGTTAGTCTCGAGAGACGATGGATATGCGCCCATGGGGAATGTTTAGTTGATGGTTGTGCAGCATCTGTTGTGGCTGTGAAGCCCCACACGGGAGTGGCAGTCTCGACTGCATTTGCTGCATTTGAAGGCGGTGTCAGCTGTGGGTTGGAGCCGCTGCTTCCTTTTTCGTTGAACCCGCTTTTGCTCGGCAAGCTGCCGCAGCTTGTCTTCACCAGTTTTCAATCCAGTGGTCAGGGCGTGTCTCCATCTGCCAGTGAGACATGGTGATCCCTCCCACCGTCGGAAGCAACCCCTGGCGCCAGCTCTACGCCAGTCGAGCAGGGGGCTTATAACCGGTAAACTGTTGCCACACTGTACTCACACAGCTAATGTCTGCACAGGTGAGAGGCACCTTGTGGACTATGCCCCAGTTTGACACTGAATCCTTTGGTGATATAAAACCAGGTCCAGTATTTAGGAATCCCAACCTGTACATTTTCTCTGGGCTGGGCCATACGGTTTGTGATCTCAGAGGCTGCAAATGTTTGGAAATTCTTTGTTTTCCAGCAGGGTAAGAAAGACATTCAAAGTTTCAGATCTGTCCTTGTTTCTTTTGATAGAAACAAGCCGTGCGCAGTGGTGGTTCAGGAATGGAGCTGAAAAGATTGCAAGTTCTCCCTTTTGCCAGTTCCTCTGAGTTTAACAGCAATCGTTGGCAACCTCAGTCCCTAACGTAGCGCTGCGGAAGGTTAACGTAGCGCCGCCTGCCACGGAAGGTTTACAGCAGATGAGCAGGAATGCTGGAACGTCAGGGTCCTGGCCGCGTCTGGAAGAGGATGAACTGACATTTTGCAGGCGTCCAAGAGCCCACCCCTTGTAGCTATCACTCAGTACCCTACATTCAGAGGCAGGACCCCACACCTTACACCAGAGTTACTGCTTCTGCTGTGCTTTGGACCAGTCCTGCAGAACACGGTAGCATTTCCAGTTCTTTTTATAAAGGATGGCCCAGTCCACCACCTTGTTCTCCCCAGCTGTTCCCTGGTCAGATTCCAGCTGGGTAAGCACATTCTGCCTCTCAATAGTCTCTTGCTCTTCCTAGATTTGTGTAAGGTCATCTGAGAGCCAAAAATATCCCTCCCTGCCAGCCCTGCCAGCAGGAACAAGCTTCGAGTTCTCGTTGTTTTATTTAAATAAGTATATAATGTCTGAGCACGCCAGCCGCTTTGAGATGGTGGGGAAAGTAAGCAGAATCCTCCTGGATTTGAACTGGAGACGTTCTTCTTCGCCTGCACCTCAACCTTCTCCTGCGTGGTGCGGACGGTGCAAAACGAGTGCTGTGCTCAGCCCAACACTTGGCTGCACTGCAAGGGCTGGTGCGAGATCCATCGAGAGAGGGAGACTGATGTGTGTGTGTTTGTGTATATACCATGTGTGTGCACATGTGTAGTGTATACACAACGATGTTAGGCTCGTTCTGGCTAAGAAGAGCTTTTTAAATACCCGATTGTTACAATACTACAGAGCTGGGCAAAGAGTGCATGACCCGTCCCACCGAAATTCACTGGAGATTTGGACTCTTCCTATTTCAGCCATGTTCATGCCCCTCTCCATGCGAGATTTCTGCGAACGTTCATGTGGGTGACACGTGTGCCCAGGACTTTAAATAACAGATTTAACCCGATTCCCAATACCTGAGAATTCATGCCAGAAGTGCTGGCACCCTCCGCCTTCAGGGAACGGAAATCCGAGCGTGTGCCCAGCTGACCCATCCCAACCAATCAGCACAAGTCAGATAGGGCCCACTAGGGCTGAGTGGGATTTAAGCGGGGCCCGGGGCCCTGCAGATCCTTGCAGGGAACAGCTCCCGATTAAACCGCAGGGTTACAGCAAAGCACCAGAACGCTGTTATTTAAAATGATTCCACAGATATTTAGAGGGAATCACAATCTGCTGATGGATTATCTGGATGAGGCCAGACTCACCAGACAGCTGATCCGCAGCAAATTATTTGCATCTCCTTGATAGTGCGCAGTAATCTCAGCCTGGTCCCCCACCCAAAGGGTAAGAACCGCAAGAGCGACTGCCTTGCCTGGCGCATGCAGTGAAGAAGTGCTGCTACTTACTGTGGTTACAAGCCTGGACCTGACCTCTGGCGCTGCGCTTCCCAGCCCTCCAATCTACAAACAAACCCACTGGCTTGTGGAGCCGCTCAGCTGGTGCCGGTCCAAAGGCTAGAGATGGAATTGTGCATACCCAGTTGTAACAGAGAAAACAGGTTCCTTATAAAGCACCAGCCTGGGGCCTGCCCATGGTGTCTGTTTGCCTTCTCTAACCGACTCTACTTTTAACCTCTGTCCAAGAGCCGGGAGCTTTCCCAAACCAGAGCGAAATGCCCTCTCCATGCATGTTACAAGCAGTGGGGAGTTTGCTGGCCAAGTGTTGAGGAAGACTGATATGTTGACAAAGAAAAACTTCCTTTTACCAACCACTAGTGGTTAATATAATGTAAACCCAGGACTACTGATGGGCTATGAAATATAGGGAATGATTTTCACGAACAGCTAATTGCCAAGTTCACAACAAAAAAAGCCACCCTGATGAAAATAAGAAGTGAAAGCAGAGTACAGTATCTGGAGTTCCCACCTGTGTTAGAGGTGTTGGAGTCAGAAACCCTGAAGACAGCAGTGTGTGTTTGCAGATACCTCCTGCTCTTGAATTGGCTCCTTGTCTACGATCTACTGCACACTGCGAGGATGTGTATTAAAATGAGTGTTATCCCAGTAGTGGGGCTTAATGAGCTCAGTGGGCTTGAAGCCAGCACACTGGATTGCAGATGTGAACAGAAAATCGTAGCTACACTGAGGTGCCACTCAATCTCCTCTGGCATCAGTATTTTACTTTTATTGACAATTAATACCACAGGAAGGAAAGTTGCCATTGAGGCAAAAAATGTCACATTGTTTTATAGTGTCATCAATTAGCTGTTCTTGAAACAACTAAACAAAAATGCATCCCTCTTCCAGAAAGAAAAAGGTTTCAGACCTTTCACCAGATCTCCATGTAAACATCCCCACCAGATCTCTGCGTCAAAGACAGGGCGTTAAACCAATGCCTGGGAAAGCCTCTTTCCAGAGCACTGCAGACACTTTGACTCAAACAACTGCGAACATCCTGCTTTACTCCAAATGGCTCTTTCCTCTTCTGCATGTTTCCAGGCTGTTTCTAGGGGCATTGCCTGGGCTGATGTGACCTGTGTCACCCCTGGTCAGTCTCACTCCGTGGCAATAAATAGAGCCAAAGTGCAGATTTTGTTAGAACCTGAAGTATACAAGAGGGACTGTAGAAGTGGGAGATAAAACATGCCCTGCTTCTGGCATCGCCCAGCACCCAGCTACTCATAAAAGCCCGGGATGTACATTCACCACTCGGATTAATCACCCAACAAAGGTGACACCTGGTCTGCTAGAAAATAAAAGGAAGGAAGGAAAAATAAACAGCGAGTGGGGCACTGGAAAACCACAGAAATCACATGGAATTTGGCTACTTCACATCACAGTAAAGCTGCCTCAACAGCCTGGTGGCGCAAGCTACCCTGAAGCCTGGCCGGTTCCACTTCACAAACGTGTCCTGCCCTTCCCGGTGAGCAGGCTGTGGAAGTCACTGCCACGGGCCTCCAGGCCAAGAACTCAGCAAGGGGCTGGCCATTACTGTGGACCACAGGAGCCCCAGCAGTATAACCGCGCATGCTACGAAGATGGGGCCGGCCTATCAAACCGCATGCTTCAGCGCTCAAGGGGGTCTCTAGCTCGTTGGGATGAGGCCAAGACCTTCATGGGTCAGATTGTCCCATAGTTGCCTGCTGCAGCGTTCTTGCCCCTTCCTTGGTGCTGGCCTCTGCTGCAGATCGGCTGTTGGACTTGACGAGCCTCAAGTCTGAGCCCGTCTGGCAATTCCTATGTTCCGAGGCGTGTGCTCAGTGCTGCGCAGAGGGGCTTCGTGTCTCCCCCAGATTGAGCAGCATCTGGGGCCCAGCTGACTCTAGACTTGCCCTTGCTCATGATGCTGGCTATATCTCCCATGGGAGAGGTCCCTGCAGCCCCTCCCAGCAGCTCTGTCGCCTCACCTAGAGAGGGATCAGGCTGGTCCCTCGGCAGATGCGGCGCTGGCACTGCCGCTTCGGTACCACCCAGCAGGGACATGCTGCTGAAAACCAGCGGGCAGCAAGAGCCGCTGCCAAAAGGAGAGAGTCGGGTGCAGAGAACAGTGGCAAGAACCCACATCAGAGCTGCCTGGCGTTCCTGCCTCCTGGGCACGTGGGGCAAAGCGAGGATCGGTGTGTCCATCGCACTCCGGCAGGAGAACCCAGCTTGGGGGGGGCTGAGGAGAGCGAGTCTGAGAACAGCACAGCGTGGGCAAGGGGAGGAGACGCGGGCTCTGAGCGAGACAGTTGATTCCAAAGGGACCTTAGCTACAGCGGAGACTCCAGGAGGCAAACACCTCATCCTCCCTATTGAACTAACCTCGTTATCTCTAGCCTGACTCTTATTTATACCTGCCTCTGGACATTTCCACTGCATGCATCCGACGAAGTGGGTAGTCACCCACGAAAGCTTATGCTCCAATACCTCTGTTAGTCTATAAGGTGCCACAGGACTCTTAGTCTGCGGTTCTGAATGGCGAACTTCATGCAGAAGCGACAATGAGCTTAGATTGCAATATAAAGACAGTGTGTAGTGTAAAGAGGGGCACAAAGTCTCTAATATCAACTGATCATTTTCTTCCTTTAACTTCAGTCTTCTAATGGAGTTATAAAAAAGGAAGCAGTAATTATTCACCCAAGTTTCCTTTTTGTTAGCTGGCTTTCAAAGAAGTTTAATTATACTTAGCCAACAGCTGGAGAATGTATAGCAAGATGTAGCACCTCATAGGATACAAGATGAGATCAAGGTGAGCTAAGTAACAGCCTTTCAAAAGTTCAATTTTATAAAGACTTTGAAGTGGTAAAAGCTGCTTCTATTTGTTGTTTTCAATCTCAAAATGCACCAAAATCCTTAAGAATGACTTATGAGCGAGACCTGTATTTACTTATTTCCCAGCCACTAGCTCTAATATTGCACAGGAGGAAAAGGAACAGGGCTCCCATGCAGGTGGCAAAGAATTCGGGCTACAAATTTGGCGCCCAAAACCCACTGTGGTATGTGATTGTCCTTCTTCATGGGCTATTCTAATTGGTGCTGATGTAAAATCCTCTATGGAACCCATGGCCCTGGAAGTCAATGACGAATCTCCCATTTGCTACAAGAGATTGGGAGCTGCCCTGTACAATCACTCTAGGGATGCATTTTTCTACCCAGCTTAAGAAATCAATGCCTTCGGACCCTCCTGGGCGAGGACGAGCCTCCGGGAAGCCACCAGTACTGCCGCCTGGCTCTGCAATGGGACGATGTTGAGAGCACCTGGGCATGTAACTGATTAGGCGAAACCACTGAAACCACGTTCCAAACATCGGGGCGCTCGAATCCCACCTGTTTCAGAGCAGCTGAGCTTTTTCATTTACTACTTTCCCTAAGAAAGAGACTTGAGCTTAACATGTCATCTTCAGCAGTGTCCCCAGAAACCGGCGGACAGTGTCCCCCTGGGGCAGAGGCAGTGCTGATAACGTTTAACTCCTCGTGACACACACGCTGTGGGTGTGTTCCGGGGGGTGGGGGGAGGCGGGTTCCTGCTCTAAGCCTGGCTTGTTTGGATGCTTTCATCACATAACAGCAACAAGGAAAAAGGGTGATAGACTAAACCTTGGCTAAACTAATGGGGCAGGAAAGAGACCCCGCTGTCACAGGATGCAGAGGGGGAGCAGCAAGCCCAGAGGGGGAGCAGCAAGCCCCAAGACGGTTTCCTTATTCTGACTGGGGATCAATTGACCACTTGCTCCCATTTGCTCTCTCCTGGGACTGGCTTCCTTCAGCTTGAAGGCAAACCACTGTCGTTCCTTATTTCCCAATGCAAATGAATTCTGTGAAAGGCCTTGCTTTGAAACCGGCATTATACCCCAGGGGCTTGCCCCTCGCCCCACCCTCTATCTCCAAGGCTGCTCACTGCCTTCCCAGAGCACTGAAGGTTACGGGGAAATAACTCCTGCTTGAGGAGTCCCAGATGGTAATCGAGGCACAGACAGCTGGCTGCAGAGGCCTCCGTCACCCCAACTGCATTCCTCAGCCAACGCCGGCCGCCGAGCACCCGGGGAATTACGTCAATAACAGTCCAAGAGTCACTCACTGAAACAAAACAAACCCTGAAGGCGAGTTGAGGGGCGCAGGCTGAGCTAGGGCGGCCAACCCTGTGTTCCAAAAAGTAGGGGCCATTTTCTTAGCCCCCACCCCCACTCCCCGCCTCCTGTTATTATTTGAGTATCGTTGTTATTGTTAATAATACTACGCAGGACTCCCCTGCATTGGCCGGGGTATTCCTTGCTGGTTCTTGCAGACCCACCTTGCCATACAGAGATGAAGAGCTAAGGGCAGTCCCGGCAACTATGGGGCTGTTGGCTGCCCTAGGCTGATCGGCAGTGGCCCAAGAGCCAGGCCTTGAATCCGCTCACTAGCTGGAGACACATTGTGCGTGGTCAGGCAAAGCATTTCATCACCGCCGAGCTCATCTGCAGGCAGCTGGGTGAGACCTGAGCACAGGAGCGGTTTGCTCAGATCCTGGCTCACCTCTTGGCAGGGTGGCTCTGATTTCAGGCCCACGATTCTGCTGCCCCTGTGCTGTCGCTTTCTCCCAAGCACCTCACCCAGCTCGGGGCAGAGCAGACGCTGGGTATTTGCAGTTCCGGAGCTTCGCGGGTCGCTCTGGTGTTTGCAGGGGTTCCTGGAAACTGGTGCCGTCTGCTCCCCGAAGGCCTGGTGCACCCAGCTCGGCGGAGCAGCTCCCACACTCTGCTTGCAGGCGGCAGGAGGGAACTGCATGAGCGGGGCGACCTTACGCCTTGTTATTCATTATCCACACTCTGGTGGTGTCGGACCTGCCCAGAGCGCTCACCACCTGAGAGGCCTTGTGCCTCTGGCGACGCTCCCCCAGGGGACATGGGGCTCCGGAGACCCACAGGGCGGGATCGCCCCAGGAGCCGGACCCTCACCCCCGCTCACGTTCCCCTCTTCATCCTTTAGTGCCAGCAGGCCACACTGGTCACTTCTCGCGTAGCCGGGGGGCCTCAGCCAGCCCTGCAGCCCCGTCCTGGCCCCACCTCTCGGCCTTCCCCCAGCCCTCAGCTCAGGCCTGGCTCTTCAGCCCGCCAGCCACAGCAGTTCTGCCTGTGTCAGCTGCCCGCACACCACCTCCACCCGGCTCCCTTTGCGCTCGCTGCCCCGCACGCGCCTGCCGGCCTCGCTGCCCTGCCAGGACGGCATCCCCAGAACGGCTGCACCTGGGACAAGCCCCCTGGGCCTGCTGGTTAACACGGCCCTGAAGAGCCAGGCTGCTGGGCGCACCCGCAGACCAGCCCGTCAGCCCCCCAGCCTCTGTCAGCCTCCACGTCGAATGGGGGGCAGGCAGGGGCGGGAAATCCCCTTCAGTGAATGAGGCCGATGAGCGACGTAGAATTGGAGAAACGCAGTCCTGACCTGCGGCCAGCCCGGCAAACTTCTTGTGGCAGTGTCTCCAGTGCCCTGAGCACCGAGTGCTCGGAGTTTTCTGCATTTCATTTCCTTTCTCTAATGCCACGTCTGCCACTGGGGCTCTCCAGTAGCAGGAGTAAAAGTGGAGCCCAGAGTCTGTCTGACTCGTGCTCCCCTGCAGACATAACGGATGGACGGGAACAAGAGAGGACAGGAGTCTCCTAAATCCTGCTCCATGAGGTGACAGCAGAGAGAGCAACATCTGCCAGACGGAAGGAAACGTGGCCAAGACAGCCCTGCTTGAGCAGTCGGGAGCCAGGGAGGCAAAGCAGCTGCAAAGGCCACTGTGACTTGTATTTCCTAGTGCTTTGAAATGCAGGCGCAAGCCCGTTGTGTGTGGGAAGCCTGGGCAAGGCTGCCCGCTTTGGATTTGGGTGAAGCACGTGTTCAGATTAGCAGCCAAAGCCCAGGTCTGCGGGGAAGCTGCGAGCAAGGGAAGCAGAGAGAACACTAGCCGCAGAACGCGTTCGTGTTTCCTCTCTCATCTCGGCTTCCAACTGGTGAAATGTCCCACATAGTTAAGGAAGCCTGTAAGGATAAGCTGCTGAATTGTTTTACCATTACCCTAGCAGGCGGTGAGGCGTGAGCACTCTCTCTTCCCCGGGAGAGCCTGGCTCCTTCTCCTGCAGACACACACGCAGCTGCCTGGAATCGCGCGCTGGGCACCACCAACACAAGGGGGTCACCTCAATGTGCACCCATTGATTAATGCTTCAGTACTTCCCCTGGCTTCCGCCCACACGTCCAGACGAGACTGGCTCTTCCTGCCCATCTGGGGCGAGAGCAGCCCCCACTGGTCAGACCGGGACTCTGGCCAGTGACACTTTGCTGCTGTCTAGGCCAAGGAGCCAGAAACTGCCCAGCAGTTAAATCTCAGCCGTTAAAACATGCCAGCGCCACTGTGGAGCCAACGCCAGCCAGGCTGCAGCGCCAGCAAAAGGAGGCTCCGTGTCCCGCAGTGATATAAATAACCCCTGGCCTGCTCCATCTAATCCTGCCAGTTTGCTAACACAGCCAGCTCCCTGGAAGGCCCTCAGCAAACCCACAGACCAGGGCTTCCCCAGTCAGTTCATCCCCTAAGTGTCAGGTGGGAACAGTTCTTGCAGTGGGTGACTGCTGGATTCTCCTCTTTGGTGGGACCCCACAGTGGAGATGGGCTCTGTCTGTGACCAGAGGGGGACTCACATGCCCAAGGGCAGAGTTTTGTGCGTTTTACAACTCTGAGCACAATGTCGGCACCACACGCATACATAGGGTGACCAGATGTCCCGATTTTATAGGGACAGTCCTGATTTTGGGGTCCTTTTCTTATGTAGGCTCCTATTACCCCCCACCCCCGTCCCAATTTTTCACACTTGCTGTCTGGTCACCTTACGCGTACATGGTAAGGCAGCCTCTCTGCATAACTCTGGGAACCTGCAGCAGGAGGCCCAGGGCTCCGCTTTCAGAGTGAGCCCAGCCCAGTGCAAGATCCCTCCAGCCTCTCCAGGAAGGAGGCTGCATTGGAGATCTGAGTCCTTGGCAGTAAGGAAGTGAATTTGCTCTTCATTTACTTTCTCGGCTCCTCTCCCTTGATGTCCCTTTTGCAGGCAGCTGTTTCATTGAATGGTGTGGCTGGGTCCTTCAGCTCATCAATCAATTACTTGTCTGTCCATTTCAGTGCCTGCACACACACAAAAAGTCCCTTTAAATCTCTTGTCACTCTGTTTTGGTGGAGACAGGCCCTTCGTCCCTCCGTTTCAGGCTGCAGCCCCGTCTTCAAGAGCTTTCTGCTGGTTAATTGCTGGCACACTCTCACTGAAAACATGAAACACCCCCTGACAAGCCGTGTGATTTATTGCTGCCCACTGCAAAACGGAACAAAATCAATTGGCTATTACCTCACTTAGCGAGGGCTTGTCACCGCCTGGGAGCAGGGTGTTACAAATAAAAGCCAGGCGCAGCCCCGGCAGCCAGCCCCTGCACTGGGCTGCTCCAGCTGCTACGGGGCAGATAACAGTAGGGCCACACTGGAGATGGGGTTTTAGGTTTTCCTAATCATTGCACTGTTGATGCAACACCAGCTTATTCCTGCGTTGCTGTTATTCATTATACAGATGTCGTCACAGTACATTCCACCGGAGATGCACGGCAGTGACAGAATATTTCTTTATGACAGGAATGCATCCCGTAATTAATCGAATGCATTTAACCCTTTAGTCAAACCCGCGGCAATCTCCGCTCCACGTGCTGGACACCAGGCACAGCCTGCAATTACACAGTCCGTTTGGGAGCCACACAAGCTGCGCACCGCAAGGCTTTATTCGTTGGCAGGTAGAAAGCGGCCGGCGTTAGCTACCGAAAAAGGAGTTTTTGCCAAGCGTTGGAGCAGTTACCATTCTGCTCAGTTTTACGCAGCTATTAGCCTGCCTCAGGGAAAGCAGCATGAAAACGTGGGCAGGGCGTTCCCCACCAAAGGAGATTGCTGGTGCCCCCAAAATGGGCTGGTCATGTCCATGCACCCAGGGAGACCCAGCCGCTGCCCAAAGAGCCTGTTGGATTGAAAAGCAGTTTAATAAAAATCTCTTCGTTTATTTTCCCGCTGCCAGGTCCTTTCCCTGTCTAGGGAAAGAAGAAAAACGGACTCGTATCGCCGTACGCAGAGGGGCGTTTAAGGAGAACCCTTCGTGCGCATGGGCAGCAGAGACAGAGAGCGGGAAATGGTACAGTCCGGGGAACACTGCTGCTCGCTGGGTAATTGAACCTGATGTTCACAGCAATGGGCTGGACCCAGCCAGCTTTAGTTTGTTTGTAAATACACGTGAGAAATAAAGTGATCGAGGGGGAGCCCAGGGCCTTGCTACCGCCGGAATCTGCATTGATTAAATCTCGGATACGTTTTAAGGGCCAGATTCTGGTGCAAGTTGGCAGAGCCCCATGAGCTCCACGGCTGATTTACATCTGCTGAGGACCTGTCCATGAACATCCAAAGCATGCTCTCGGGTCATTCAGAAAGTGAACAATTTCCCCTGCTGTATTTCATCTTCTTTGTTTCATTCCCAACTCACTGGCAGACTCTTCCAGTCGTAGCAGGGAGCTGCCCCTCCCGGGGAGCTCGGCACTGTGCACAGCATAAAAAGGCTGCATTATTTATAGACTCCAGATAGATATTTCACGGGCAGCCCGGCCCATTCCCAGCATTCCCTCCATTCACAGATCATTAAGTAGCACTCGCTGACATATAAGGCAATGCGAGTGCAGTGGTTAACTTTGAACACTGCCATCCATCCCAGTGCTAAATGAGATTCAGAAAGTAATTGTCCAAAGAGGTGGGATGGCATTTGTCCTGCCAAAGAAAGCTTAGTGCAGAGCAGCCAAGAAAACCTCACGAAATGCTGTTATCGTCTGGGAAACCCGGGGTCTTTACCCCAGGCTGCTCTCGCGGGCCCATGCAGTGCCCCAGACCAGTGACTGGGGCGTACAGGTGTCCCCCGGGGCAGAACTTGGGCCTGATCTGCATTGAGAATCTGCGCTTCGAGGCGTTTTCCTCCTTTCTGTCGCCTCCTGTTTGCTTATCTGGCAGCAGCCGCTCCAGCACCTGCTGCGCTTCGTCCAGCTCCCTTTATTTCCTCTGGTGTTTTCGCTCAGCAGCATCGTGTGCTACAGAGACTGTCGCTGAGGCCAGTAACTGTGCTACCCTGGGGCAGGCAGAACCTGCCGCTGGTGCTCTCAGGCGGCCCTACCCCACTCAGAACTAGGGAGGGACACGCCTGTGTCTCTGGCTGCTCAGTGCTGAGGTGGAGACAATGGCAGGACGTGGCCACGGGGACACTTGTCAGTGGGCCAGGCAATGTTCCTGGCTTCCAAGTAAAGCCGTAGATCTGGCATTAAAAAGAACAACCTCCGTCTTGTTCAGATGCACCAGCAGGAAACGGAAAAAAGGGACGACCCTGAGCCCGGAGCCTCTCGGGCAGCTGGACGTCTTGGCTGTTTAGTTAGGAATTGCTGTGAGATCCTGACAGGCGCTGGAGCAGGTGCCCCCGTCACCAAAACCCGAGCCTGGTAAGGCATCAGAGAAACAGGCCCGGCCCTGCTCTCTCCTATACAATACACGGACGACTGTTTAGTAACACACCTGTCATGCCCAGTGACACTCAACTACATATAAAGGGGTTGTTTCCTCCAGTAATGCAATGCAGCCACCTCTGGGGTGGCACGACACAGCAGCTGTTTATAACTAGCCAATGCTTTGGGACAGGAAGGGAAGAGTATTGAGATTTTGTCCCTCCAACGAGCTGAGAGCAGGTGGACCCTGCCGTGGGCATATTTGCTAAGCTCCTCCGAGAGACAGCCCCTCACACTGCACAAGGTCCCCTGTCACCACACCAGGCCTGACATGGAAGAGGGGCCCTAGTGCCATTTTCTGCTGTGCCTTGGGACTCTCCCATCCCCGGCGTGTCCCAGCCCAGTGCTGCGCAACCCAAGGTGGGCTTGTGTTGTCTATTCATGTCGCAGCATTTGACTCCCTGGCGCTCTGGCTGCAGTGAGACATTCAGCAAGCTCTTACCACCATTCTCCTCCCCCTGCCCCGCGGTTGCCATGGCTCTCTCTCGGGATCATTCCTTTCACCGTGCAGGGCAGAGTTGTTCCCCACTTTTTCTTTATTTCCTGCGGCTGAAAGTTTCCCAAGAAGCAAAACAGAAGAGAGTTTGTGGGTGTGCTCGGAACGACACGCCTTCCCCCAGAGTCTAAGGCAGCCAACAATAACATCATGCTGGGTGTCACTATACAAAGGGGGGCTGTGTGCATTTCAATGTAGCTACGTTAAAAGGCCACACAGGCCCCTCGCCGCTCCGAGCAGGCCCCTCTGCCTTTGTTCCTCCACTGGAGCCTTTTATAGCGTTTATCCCACCCTTTACATGACGACTTTAGGTTTGGGGCCCAAACCTTTGCCCCATAACTTGATGGCTCCCAGGGGATCAGGTTACCTGTACAAAGGGGGCTTTGTGGTAAGAACAGGTGTCCGGGTTCCTGCTAACCAGCAAAACTGTTTTATTTTTGGGGGAGTCTGTTGAGTGCAAAGGTTTGCGGGCTCCTCCGGCTGCATTTAAAGTTTGCAAAGGTGAGGTGGCTTCTCCGGCTAGCCCAGACGTGGCTCCTGCCCAATTCTTGTGTCTCCGCTGAATGGCACCTTGCACTGAGACAGCTTCCACGACACTGCTCAGTCCTGTGCATTATGCTGCCAGGAACAGTGAGCCTCGTGGAAAATGCCCATTCCCTAGTCTGGGGCTCTGAACTCACGCAGCTTATTTTAGCTCCCTAGCCCCTCTGGAAGCTATCTCAGGCATGTTTGGGGAATACAGCAGGTATTTTTATGAGTGGGATTTGCAGGAGTATTTTCATCTTAGACTTGGAGCCAGCTGGGACCGCTGCCAGGTTTACGAAGCACAGAAATATAACACTAGTGAGGAGCAGTCTTTCTCCTGGGGCTTAAATTTAGCTGTGGAGCAGCAGTCTCATTTTAAAATGTCGTCCTTCTGTTTCCTCGGCCACCCTGTCCCCTCAGCAACTGCACAGAGATGCAGCCTTGACCTAAGCCATCAAATCAGAAAGAGCACATGTACTGGGCCGGTGCGGCTTGCTCTTCCAGCCTCTGCTTCCACAGCAAACGCTCACACCACCAGCCAACGTAGCCCTTCCCAGGACGCTCTGCCCTTTAGATCAATGCTGCGGTAATTGGACTGAACATTAGGGTGATTTGGCACGGTTTGTTTTTGACAAGTCCAAGTTAATTTCCTTCTTTGACAAGGTTGCTGCCCTAGTGTATGGGGGAACCAGTAGACATGATGTATCTTGATTTCAGTAAAGTTTTTGACACAGTCCCACATGACATTCTCACGAGCAAACTTGGGCTCTAGATGAAATTACTATCTGGTGGGTGCACAACTGGCTGAAAGCATAGTTATCAATGGTTCACTGTCACTTTGGGAGGATGTATCTAGGGGGGTCCCACTGGGATCAGTCCGTGTCTGGTACTAGTCAATATTTCATCCATGACTTGGATAATGGAATGGAGAGGAAGCTTATAACATTTGCAAATGACACCACGCTGGGAGGGGTTGCAAGCACTTTGGAGGACAGGCTTAGAATTCAAAACGACCTTGACAAATTGGAGAATTGGTCTGAAATCAACAAGATGAAATTCAATAAAGAGAAGTGCAAAGTACTTCACTTAATCAGGAAACACATAATGCACAACTACAAAATGGGGAATAACTGAGCGGGAGCGGTGCTGCTGAACAGGAGCTGAGGGTTATAGTGGAGCACAAATGGAATATGAGTCATGCAGTGGTGGAAAAGGTTAATACCATTCTGGGCTGTATTAACAGGAGTGTTGGTTGTAAGGGATGGGCGGTAATTGACCCGCTCTACTCGGCACTGGCGCGGCCTCAGCTGGAGTATTGTGTCCAGTTCTGGCCGCCACACTTCAGGGAAGACGTGGTCAAATTGGAGAGTGTTCAGAGGACAGCAACAAAAGTAAAATGTTTAGAACACCTGACTTGTGAGGAAAGGTTAAACAAAACTGGACATGTTCAGTCTTGAGAGACAAAGACTGAGCGGGGACCTGCTGATAGTTTTCAACTAAGTTAAGGGCCGTTATGAAAGGGACAGGGAACAATTGTTCTCCATGCGCACTGAAGGCAGGGCAAGAAGTAGTGGCTTGACTCTGCAGCAAGGGAGATTTGGATTAGATATTAGGAAAAACTTGCTAATTTTAATGGTAGTTACACGCCGGAACAGGTTTCCAAGGGAGGCTGTGAATTCCCATCATTGAAAGTTTTTAGGAACAGGTTGGACAAACCCCTGTCAGGGATGGTCTAGGTTTACTTGGTCCTGCCTCAGCCCAGGGGCGGGACTTATGACCTCTCGAGGGCCCTTCCTGCCCCACCTTTCTATGATTCTATGAAAAAGCCCCCGTCCATGACAAGCGAGAATCAGAGCTGCAATGAGGAAAGTGCCCCTTGGTTTTCAGCGTGTTTACTGCAGAGTGTACAAAAAACACAATGGTCTCCAGACACCAGTTCAGCTGAAATAACAAAATGCAACTATCCCTTGTGCCTTTACACTGTCAATAACGAGGATGCTGACTGTGGACCATAGGACTGCGCTTGGAACACAGCTTTCATACGCTGGGTGTCCTCTTTCACCGGCAATTCAGGGCAAGGCTGGCTCTCCATTCTATGGTGCTAGGCACAGCAGTGCGTGACAAAGACTCAATCATAACAATTAATGAGTACCCCCAAAGTGCTTTGCAGAGCTGCACAGTGACTGTAGAGCACTGTGTTCTCAGAAACAGCGCCTTACACCCAGACTTGGGGAGGAAATGTTGGCTACTGGCACAGGGTATCCCTAACTCTTTTGGAGAAGCGTCTTTAGCTTCCGGAAGGGCTGCCCCAGAGACAGGACTGAAATGATCTTAGTGGTATGGTCTATTTAAAACTAACAAGGTAGCACAGGCCTCCCCAGGCTCTGCACTGGGCAGGACTCCAAGTCCTGGTTTGCAGCATTATTGTTCTCACTTGGCCTTCCGGCCCAGAGGTGAGAGCAGGCAAGCGACAGGGACAGCTAGGACCATTTGTTTAAGTAAAAGACAAAGATTTGTGTTCTTATCCAGGAGTTTAGCTGAGCCCCTTGGATGTTCATGTCGTGCCCCACCATTCCTGATCTTGGGGCCTTGCAACCAGCGCTAAAATGCCTTCCCTGGGCTACGGCAAAAGCTCAGCTTCCAGACCTGACAGGAAACAGGCGCAGGGGCTCCTCTAGGAAATGCTGAGTTGCCTGAGCTTTTGTGAGCCCCTCCCTGTCTCCCAGTGGTGTTAGGAGAATAAAATTCATTAATGAGGGCAAGGCACTTGGAGTCCCTGATAATGAGGGGCAAATAAACAAATAGATAAATGCACACTAGATGAACCTACTATTGTCTTTACTTGTTTATATTTAAATGTTTTGACATTATCAAAACAAAAGAGTTAGATATTATTGAAATGAAACATTTGCTCTTGTTCACACAGCGCCAATGGTTCAAGGGATCAAAATCGAAATATCCTGGAATTTTTGTTCTGTGGGAAATTTCAAAATTTTGTCTTTTCATTCTGTCTCAGAACTTAGCAGGTTTTGAAATGTCAGACCTCTCCATGGAATGGGCATTCCATTTTCTGACCAGGTCTACACACACAACCGCGCACGTACACTCAGCCATCTACACACACACACACACGCATACACTGAGCCATCTACACACACGCGTGCGCGCGCGTACACTCAGCCATCTACACACACACACACACACAGCCAGCTACAAACACACACACACGTGTACACTCAGCCATCTACACACACACACACACACAGAGAGAGCCATCTACACACACGCGCGCGCATACACTCAGCCATCTACACACACACACACGCATACACAAGCATACACTCAGCCAGCTACACACACACACACACACACACTGTAATTTAGCATTAGGTGACAGCCATGCAGAAAGGCTTGAGTAAGAGTGGCTCTGTATGCACACGTGCAAAGCCCTGGTCCCAGCGGTGACGAGATTAGGCTCCAAGTAGACAAGTGGGGGACTCAGAGTGTGTGTGTGTGGGGGGGGTTACAATTGGTACTGATGGACACACAGAGAAACGGTCTTCTTGTTTCTCATAACTACAGTACCAAGTAGCCCCATAGGGCCCGCATGTGCTGTTCACTGGCTGGCGTCTCCCAGGCCTCCCGCAGAGGCAGGGCTGAGGCAAGGACATGGCCTTGGGGCGCAGTGCTGGGGCAGTGTGACGAAGGAATGGCTGGGAAGAGGCTGACAAAAGGATGAGCCAGGCTGGACTCATGGGCAGAGCAAAGGACGTGAGGTGAGGCACAGCCACAGACATGACGGAACAAGCCAGGAGGGGCAGAGCTGTGAGGGGCTGGGACGTGAGTAAAAGTGCGAGCCCTCGATGCCGTGCGAAAGGGAGAGCTGGGGAGGGATACAGCAGGGCGGAGGGGTGATGTGGCCGCAGTGACGGGGAAGGAAACTGATCTTAGCAGCTGCACTTGGTATGGCCCGGATGTGTATGACAGAGCTGGCCCAAACTAGTCCACTGAAAAACTTTCCCAATAACGATTCAGGTTACAGCAAAAACAAAATGTTCCATGGGGAAAAAAATTTGAAAAAAAAAATTTCCATTGGAAATTTCTAAATGAAATATACATTTTTAGCTGAAATTTAAACAAAAATTACTTTTTTTTTTTAAAGCAAAAAATTCAATTTCAGATTTTTGTTTTTTCCCCTTCCCTCCCCTCCCCCCGTTTTTTTCGACACTGACTGCACTAGCCTGAGTATTTTGTTTGAGTGGAGTGAGGGGGAAATGGAGGAAGACACCATTCCTTTTTCTGCTCTGACTTTGCAACATTTCAAAACTTTCGAAACGTGAAAAAAGAAAAAGTCAAAGACAAGCCCTGGACTTGATTCATTTTATGCACTTAGTGGCAAAGAGGGGGAAGGGAGAAAAATTAAAATTTGACCATTAGCCATTTCAAAAATCCTAAATTTTTATAACAAATCTTTTGTGATTTTTTTTTTAAATAGCTGAACTCTTCAACATGGCCTTTAAAGCTGCGGTAGTCCATTCCCCCGTCTGACTCGGGTTCAGTGGCTCCCAGGACACAGCGCCGTGGCATCAGGAGAGGAAGGTGGGGAGTACTTTGCTTCTGGCACCTTGCTAGCGCCTAACGCAAACCCTTCACGAACTGATCACTGAGTAGATCCATCATTTCTGTCGCCATCACATTCTGTATTTTAAGGATTTCACAGTGAGAGCAGGTCGCAGCCGTCTCCACAATAGTATTGTCCTTGCCCGGTGCTTCCTGTAGCTCGCTTCATTCGCATGACTAGGGGGGTCATAGGCCCCTATTATTAACGCTTTAGTGCTTCTATCCACAGCACTTGCCTAATCCAGATTGATTCACTATAGTTCATAGCAGCTGGCAGTTCCACTTGCTTGGCCTTTACATTTCCCTTGTATCGCCTATATCCGTCTGTCAGTCAAGCTACAGCGTCTTCTTTTGCTTTATTTTCTTCAGGCACATCCTGGAGCTATTGCTATTACTGTCTCAGGTGAGACGCCTACTGCCACAGGTGTAAGCATCGCCCTTAGATTTCAGCACAGGCCCTTTGTATTAGGTTTCCTTCTTCCACTCCTGTATCAATTTTAGTTCACATGTTTATGGACATGAGTCCATCCACAAGACCTATTTTAATTCTGATATTGGTTATGTCTAGGGAATCTCAGAAGTATTGTGGCAAAGATATATAATGCTCTACTACAATTGGCTAGGCTTTAAGAACGATTGCTTTGCTGTGGAATAACGTACTGCTCTCAGATTAACTACTCATGAGTAGCTGAATGCGCCCAGTTGTAAAGGTGACTGATCTGGGGCAGTTGGTGCAAAGTGGCCAGGCTAAAAGCTGTAGGATCTTTGCTGTCTGGAAAGGAACGTTCCTCCGGTGCAGTGAGTGGAAGACGAAAGGTATTGATGGGACAGAGAGCAACAGTTTGCGTCTTTGGGTCAGAGCTTAAATTGCAGTCCCGGGAAATAGCCTGGGTTGTGCTGCTTGACGCCGGCCTGGGCTCAGGCGCCATCGCCAGGTCCTGAGCGTCTCTTTGCCAGTCCGGCCAGGGCACTGAAACAGTCCGGGGGCCTCCATGCCTGGTTCCATGAACACGCGCACTAGAGTGGCCAAGTCCTGTTCTCCGTTGCATGCCCCCCCTTTAAGGTGTGTATGGCTGAGCAGAATTTGGTCCTTTCTCCTCTGCACACTAATGTGTAGCATTCCGCCATTTTGGTGACCATCCTGCGAATACAAAATGGCAGCAGGCACAGCTGCACCAGGCAGGGGCTGCCATCATGTGCCAATCTGCTGATTACGTCCCCGTTGTCACGCCACTCAGTGAGAAGTGATGCTAAATTAGAACAGCTAATTGCACCGCTCTTTGAAACCGTCAGGATGACACCTCAGTGATAATCTCTTCAATGCTCGATGATAGCTCTCGCGGCCTGCTCTGACTGGGATTAATCAGCCTTTCAGCAGTGTGATGATGCCGCTGCCACCCTGGGAAGGAATCCTGGGGCCTCTGTCACTTGGCTCAGGCCCCTGTAGACAACAGGGCTGGCAAGGCCTTTGCTCAAAGCACAGGGATTCTACCCCAGTTTTCTAGCCTTTTGCCACGTTGGGGAAAACGCCAGCTCAGGCTCCCCGTTTGTCTTTCACTGAGTGGGCCAATGCGTGGCGCGATCAGGCCCCTAAATTGTGCCACTGGCTACTCCAAGCCAAGGCTGGAGATTATAATATGCGCTGGGGGCTGCTCTAAGCCAGCGGCGGAGTTGTCGTGATCCCAACCCAATCAAATCGCAGTGGGCTCGGTGCAGAATCACAGGGCGAGGTTCTCTGGCCCATGTCCCACAGGAGGTCAGACTGAGCGTAATGGCCCAAGCGATCACTGCATTTGTGTAATGAGTGCGCCATGTCCCCATCCCTACAGCTCCGCTCACTGAAATCCACAGAAGCAGGGTTGGGCCCTAAGGTCAAGCTCCAGCTCCCACTCGGAGCAATGAGCACGCACGCACGCACGCACGCACGCACACACTCTCTCTCTCTCTCTCTCTCTCTCTCTCCACTGAGCATTCTGGCGTAAGTGCTGCAGATTCAGCCAAAACCTGCACACTCGGGCCTTTCCTCTGGGAAGTTCCCCATCTCCTTAGCCCCCAAGTCCCTCCTCCAATCACAGTGCTTCCCTGGACAGTTTGTAATGGTTTCCTTTCCTTTGAAGGAAAAAAAGCCACTTCTGACTGAGTGTTTCCCGCAGAAAGGGAGGGGCTGATGGCTCTGCACTGCCCATTAACATGGCCCGAGGTTGGGAGATGGGTGAGTGCTGCCCATACACAACAGCGTCTCTTGGCGCAGAGCCCACCAGCAACACACCGGGAAAGGGCCGTTTGTATATCTCCCCATGCGGCTCTTGGTGAAAGTTCCCCCGTGCCCAGGCCAGTCCCTCTCTCCGGGACAGAACGAGGCGATTGGGTTTGGAGTCTAATGCCCCCAGTGGAAGCTAGTTCTGAGCGCCCCAGGGCCAGCCTTAGTCCTGAGTCTTATTTAACTGCTCCCCACTACACTGTAACCCAATCTTTGGCAATCAATAGGCAACCGGGCAGCTGCCTTTCCTACGAGTCCAACCCCCACGGTGATGGCTGAAAGGTTGTGGTTTCATGGAGCTGCACTGAGCAGGGTGCCAGTCGGAGTGCGGATAGGTGGCAAGATCAGGCCCTAAAACACATGAGCAGAACAAACAGTGTTTGCAGCAAACGTTCTCCCATCAGCTGGCAGGAAAGTACCCACTCCCCTTCAGTAGCGTTGTCTGGGCCTGCCGGCCTTGCTGCGTGGCTGGCTGTGTTCAGGGGCCTGCTGGACAGATTCATCGATCACAGAATCACTGGCTACTCTGCGCTCTGGGAAGGAAGCTGCGGGCACCTTCTGGGGCTAGGTCAGATGCTCAGGCCTTGGGCCAAGGTGCCTCACACGTGCCCTGAACCCTTCACTTCTTGGTAGCGCATTTGTCCTTTGGTGCGAACATCTGCCATGGGAGCAGTTTCACACCACACCAGGCAGCTTTCTATCCCTGTTACATACAACCTGACACTCCCTGGGGTGGTCTTCCTGCCCCTGCCCTTTTGACTCCCACCAGTATCCATGAACTCCATGGCTTCCTTTCAGCTGCTGCTGGGTCTTTCCTATTTATTAGCACAGGAGTTTCACCAGATGTCATCTACCGCATGTGAGGGGACATGTGGTGCCGTTCCTGCAGCAGGGACAGCACCCTCAGACCTGGCTAAACCCAGAATTGCTCAGCAGTGTCTGACCATCTGGAGCAGGCAGGCCCATTTGCAAGCTGGCCTAACCTCCCGCAGCCAGCGTGTGTGAGTATTGGCACCTCATGGGACAGCCGTGCTTGCTGGGACCAGGCCTCCTGACCAGCAGCGACCACATGGCCCTCCGCCCTCAGGTTAGAGGAGAAACGTGCCAACTCTAATCCAGTGCAGGCATGCCAGACTTGCAGAAATGAAAAAGCACCTCCCTGAGCCTCCTGGAGAGCCGTCCCTGCCTGGGGACAGCCGAAAAGCAGTCCCAGCGACAGCTCACGCTCCCTGTCTCTGGAGGCCCATGAATGGAGCATTAGCACAAGACAGGCCAGATCGTGGGCGTAGCACAGTCTGTTTTCCATGGTGGGACAGCGCCCTGCTTCTGCACACAGGAGCCTGCCTCACTAGCGCAGCACAAGCCAGGCCCACTGGACCCAAGGGGCTGTCACTGAGTCCATTTTAAAGCTTAGTGTCAGGAGCTCCAGCCCTGCCAGGACGAAGCCTGCATGGCTAGAGCTCTGCCTGGGAAGAAATCACTTCTCCCTTGGCCCAGGAGAGCCTGGCTCGTCTCAAGCGCCTCCCCTCCTTTCTCCATGCCCACGGCTGTGCCTCCTGTCACTTGGCTCCAAGCACCTCAACCTCCCTGTTTGTCCCCATCTGCCCTGCCGCCAGCCTCTGTCCCGCACGTTCCTCCCAGCAGGCGCCTCTCAGCCAAAAAGGCACCTCAGAATGCCCTGCTGTTCCTCATGACGTGAGCATTACACTCCTAGGCGGCCTTCATCTGTGTCCTCTCCCTCCCCAGCCCCGACCCCCGCCTGGGCCCTGTCTTGGGGCCATGCAGCTAGATCCGCGTGGAGCCTCATTGGCGCTGTGTGCAGTTGCACGGGGTCAGGGCCATAGACTGTAAATTCCTCAGGGCAGACAACCCCCCCTCGGTGTGGTCTGTGTGTATGTTCATAGACGTTCCTGCCACATGGGGGAGGGCAGGACAAAAGCCTCAAGCAGCTGAGTCCAATCACCCAGTCCCCGCAGAGGCTCTTGGGCTGGGTGCGGGAGGGCTATGGGGCTATATACGACAGAGCCAGCTTCCAGGAGGAGAGGAAACTGAGGCAGGAGCCTGGCAGGCTGGCAGAGAGCCCAGGGGAATTCAGCTCCGGAATGGGGCAGAATGCGAGGCAAACACCGCAGGAAAAAGGCCCTAAGTGTGGGGCACCAGCTGGGGCCTACCGCCCCAGAGAACTGTGGCCATGCCTGAGAGGGAAGAGAACGTATGGGGAAATGGGGTTAAAGACTTTGGGTGCAGATGATGATCATTTAAATACTGCACCACTCTTTTATCAGGACGATTGCATTCTCTTGGCTGCTGTTTTTATTTTCTTCATCCCCGTTTGTCTGCGGTGGTTTGATCATCCTGGCCCACAGGTGATAGTGACAGACATAAATATATTAAATTACTACCACAACTAAGGAATAACTGGGTTTTGGCAGGCAACCACTTTGTTTCCCAAAGCGTAGGCCGCCTTTGCTGTCGATAAATGAGTGAATGGAAAGCCAAGGGATCGAGGACTTGGAATCAATGCAGCCCACAGCACCATTGTTCAAAAGGAGTTTTTTAATTATGCAAATCCACGTTACATCATCACCGTTGCACATGACTGCAGCCAGTGGGAATTCGTTATGAGGCATGTCCCCAGTGTCTGCAGGTGCCACTCCAGCACTGCAGTGGAGGTCGAGCCCATGAGGCAGAGGAAACACAACGGGACAGGCTGCCCTGCAGAGATTGGCGGTCTGCCGTTGTTTTACAATCCCATTAGACAGGCGCCTTGCACCGATGCTTTGAAACCCTTGCTCTTGGTCTGTCAGTCAGTTACCGGACAGTCCGAGAATCCACACTGGGAACCCGGAGAGCTAAACTGAGTGCACGCAGTATCAATGCACATCTTAGTGTGCTCCTACCGGCAGGCGCTGGGAGAGGCGAAGGCATTGTTCCAGGTGACGAGAGAGGGTCCCGGGTTCACAGCACAGAGCCGGGTAGCAGAAGCCAAGCTGGTTCTCCTCCCAGTTCTGCCCCTGACTCACTGCGTGATCCTCCCTGGGCAAGTCACTTCTCTGCTCCATGCTTCGGTTCCCCATCTGCCACATGGGAGGATGCTCTACCTCTCGGGGGCTGATTCATTGACCTGGGCATGGCCACTCAGCTCTCTGGGGGCTGGGACAGTTTGCGTGTTAGTCTTCTTACTGGGACAGTCAGCAGAGGGCTGGGCCCTACAACCCCTGACTGCTGTGCTGAGCCAAACTATGGGGGCCCCTGGCCGAGCCCCATGAGTCAGGAATTCCTGGGTGGAGGGGTTAATCAATGCAATGTCTCCACATACAGAAACAATCCATTTGCTTTTAACAGCTTCATTTTCTTACCATCCCAGGAGTTCCAGTCCCCTGAGCACGAACATCATGGTGGGTCACTAGCTGCCCCAAGGGCCTAGGCACAGAGAGAGAGAGAGTGTGTGTGGGTGTAGGCAGGCGGGGGGCAGGTGGGGCGACACAGACATGCCTGGACGTGGCGAGGTGAATTTCAGCCTTTGCTTGTTTCATGTGGCTAGACCTTTAGTAGCATGAGCTTGGGGGCGCGGAGACCACTGACTTGTCCAGCACGGGTGCTCTGTCCTCCATGCGCACCGCAGAGCGAGGGCCAGATCCCGGGCTCTCATTCCCACCAACCCCAGGGGAAGGGAGGGCAGGACTGATGCTTGCAATGACTCACCAGTGGATTATGGCACAGGGCTCACCAGCTTGGGGGGGCCACCCCATCAGGCCTCCCAGGGGCAGGGTGTCCCCAGGCAGCACCAGGGGTGTTCAGCCTGGGGGAATCGGACTGGGCTCACCCTCTTGCAGGGTTAAACACTGTGATGACTGAGAGTCGCCTGAGCCCCCGCCAGCCAGAGGGG
Organism: Macrochelys suwanniensis; assembly: GCA_033296515.1. Taxonomy (NCBI): domain Eukaryota; kingdom Metazoa; phylum Chordata; order Testudines; family Chelydridae; genus Macrochelys; species Macrochelys suwanniensis. The sequence continues at coordinate 1,275,871 of CM065789.1, read as the reverse complement.
GAAGCAGCGGGTGGGACAGTGGTCTGATCTCCGAACAGGGAGCCAGGACTCCTGATCCTAACGCCGGCTCTCACAGTCTCCCTCTCTGGCTCTGGGCCAGTCACCGAAGGAGGCTCCCGATGGCTCCCTCCCTCCCCGACCCACAGGGGTGCTGGAAGGAGCGAGTCTTGTAAAGTGCTTTGAAGATGCAAAGTGCCAAGCATGATACGGAACGACAGGGCACCCCTCCAGCTAGGACTCACTTCCATTGCTCCGGGGGAGGCAAATCGCTGGAGCCCACCGCTGTTTGTAAAGGAGTGAAGCCGGGTCGGAGAAGTTACTATGCTAAGAGCCCAGTGGGGCACTAACCCAGGGCTCCCCTTGCAATAATGGAGCCCGGTCAGCGTGGGACATACTGGACTGCCTCTGGGGGCGTCTCGGCCCACGCCAGAGCCCTCAGCCCCAGGAACTCTGGCAGCTGCACCGAGACGCGGGGAACACCAGAGTGTGAGCCTCACGGCAGAGCACATGGGCAGCGTCTGCTGCTGCTGCCCAGGCTGACCCAGGATAAGCAGAGGCCCTTGGTCCTCAGGGCTGCTGCCCTGCCCCTCCTGCCAGCACCGATTGACACCCAGACTGTTTAAACAGTCCCTAGAGACAGGGGTGTCAGCACATAAAACATCACCTGTGGTTACATTACATGCTGCACAGTCAGGGGGAGGAGCGGGGAAGGGGGGAAGTGGAAGACGTGTGGCGTACAGCCCTATGAAAAGTCTGTGGGGGGCAAACCAAGATCTGGAGGGGCATCTGCCCCCTTTCCCCCCACAGCAAACCCTGTCCCGCCTGTAGATAACACACCCGGGAATCAGCCTCTTTCTGAGAGAAACTAGCTGGCAATTCTGTATGTCAGAGTAACCCCCCAACAATGGCTACAGCTCCCCAATTCATACCGTACAAATCCGTCGACACGCGGCCCATCCCTCCCCACCAGCATGCACACAGCGCTTCTGCCGCTCAGTAGAGAACGGCTGAGATCTCTGCCCACGGCTCCTCCTGCCGGAAGCCTGATATAGCCACCCAGGGCTTGGGAATCCCGCTCTCCCTTATGTACAGGTCAGGGCAGCTGCCAATGCCCCGGCCCGATACAGCATCTCTGAGCGGGTTGCCCCACAGCCATGAACAGTGCTATGCTCCTTGGAGTCGCCGAGACGGTCAGCAGCGAAGCTGGGGTGGTGCTGCTGGGGGGTGCTGCCCGGGAGCAGAGCCGCTTGAGGCTGGGATGAATCACAACCTGAAAGGAATGGGAGAGCAGACTGGATCAGTAAAATACAACCCAGGGTGAGAGAAGCACAGGCGCAGCACCGAGGGCCAGACCCAATGCCTACTGGAGTCAATGGGACGACTCCCTGGCTTCAAGGGGTGCTGGATTAGACCCCTGGTGCCGCAGCAGCCAATCACCAGGTTTGCATGCAATTACTTCACACACTGTGTCGGCTTAAAGGGCCAGTAAGCTGCACCTGTATCTTAATTTGTCAGTGTCGGTGCGTGTGCACTCAGAGCAGCGCTGCACTGGATCTCCCGACAGGATCTCCAGATGTGCTTGTGTACAATAGCCCAGTGTCAGCTCAGCTAAGTCACAGCATTTAGATACCGCCATAAAAATGCAAGGATGCCCTTGTGATACATACAAATCCAGGTCTTTGCCGAGGAAGGGCACCTGGCGTTTCCCTAGGGCAGCCTCGTTTGGGTCCGTTCTGAATGCTAATGCCACGAATAGAAAGTGCACAGGAAAGCAAGAGAGCTGGGCACTGGGGCCCTCATCAAAACTTAAAGAGAAGCCGCAGCTCGTCAAAACGTTGAAGAGAAAGGAACTAGAGAAGGCAGCCCTCATGTAACTGGAGATACCTGAACGTGCTCTGGACACACACGGTAACAGATCTATAGTTACTGATATACATTGACATAGGTACACACCTTGATGTTCATAACGTATATGTACATTATTACACATTAGACATCTACATATGTACCCAGAGAGCGCACAAGCAGCTCCTTTCTCCTAGTGAAATGGAAACACAATTGTACACAGAGACGTTGTCCGAAAACTCTTTGCCTTTTCTCCTCCTCAGAATCATTCCCAGAATGATTGAATCTGAATACCGATTCTTCCTGTGACTTACAAACTCGCTCCTATCGTTGTATTTGTTTACAGGATTTTTATCCCCTGCCGAGGTGACTTTCAGGCACATGACTTACACTGTAACACATTCAAGTAAACTGCCCACAAAAGACGGACCAATAAAGAAGTAAGTTACAAACTGGAGTATCTGTTCTGTTCCTAATGGCCTCTACAGATCCTCAGTTTGCATCTGTACTCAGGCCAAGATAATCAGAAATGTCTGAAAGACAAGCCATCGGGTTTCTAGGACTCTCTCAGTGTATTATTTGCTCCACTTCTGTAATCAGGGCTCATAAGCACAATCATCCCCTCGTGTGCTGCTGCTGTCCCCCATAACAAAGACATTTCAGATCAAAGGAAAGGGTTAATCCCAATGCAGTCATTGCACTAAGTCTTGGAGGTCTGAACGCTGCCAACTCCTGAAAAATGGCCACCAGGCAAGCTGCTGAGAATAATCAGAATAAGATTGGAAGGTGTCCACATCAATCAATCACTTGTTGACAGATGACTGGAAGCCCCCACTGTGACCGTGGACAGCTGACCAACTCTCAGCTTAAGCTGAAGTCTAACATTAGACTGTTTGTTTCGTGTGGGTGGCTTCTGCGTTATGACCTTGCCAGTCAATCAATCTTGCAATGAGTAGTCTGCCTGACAGAGACGTTAATTATCCATACTCCTCATGCACTGAAAAGCTTTATCTTCAAAAACTCACTGTCACTTAGGTAGGAATAACAGAACCGGGAAGAGAAAAATAAATCCAGCCTCAATATCTCCGTGGCGCGGAGGGCAGACAGGAGGCTATGCCAGGACCTGCGCAGACCGGCTGCTGGGGCTCGGTACACAGAGATCCTGGTGGGTGTTGGGAGCTTTACCGTAGATTAACCTTTATTTATTGTACTCATATCATTAGCCGAGTAGCTGCTGCTCACACCAATAACTGCCTGAGCCTGAGCCAACAGGAAGGAAAGGGAGACAGATATAAAAGGACAACAAACACGCATCAATTCAACCTTGCAAGCTGTTAGTCACACTAGTTAATAAGTTCTTTCTATCTGTAAAGTGCTCTCAGTGACAAATCCCTTAACTGGCACTCAGCATTACTATGGCTTTCGAGATGCCTCTGCCTTTCATGTGAAGCTCCTTGTACACATGTGCGTGCCCCCCGCTGCGCAGTCTGCTCACAGGGGCTGGGAGAACACGGAAAGCAACACCAAATGTCGGAGAAACACCAAAGTCACTGAGCGCTGCCTGCTCGGAAGCCGCCTTTCAGCGTGTTTTGAGGCAGCTGTCATTGCAAGCCCCGCTGGCAGCACAGAGGAGCTGGAGTACAGCAGCTGCACGCCCAGTATATGGCCTCTCCATTCCACGCTCCCTTCAGAGAGCCAGGCCACCGGACCGAAAGCCGAGCCTGGAGCCCGTTCCAAGGAGGAGGGCACTTAAAGCCGTCCATGTCCGACGGGTAGAGAGCTGGCAGCCCTGCGTTTTATCCAGCCCGGTGTGGAGCAGCCCAGTAATAAACAGGCAGCGCGCAGGGACACGGATGGGCCTTGCAGAGACCTACCCCACGCGCTGAGCTCTCTGGCCCAGGCCTGCAATGAGCTCTGTGCAGGGAACGCCTGTGATCCAGCCCCTTCCGAACAGCTAGTGGCGGAGACTGGAGGAGCAAAGCAGTTGGGTCACCCAGGCAGTTCCTGCAAGGCTCCTTCTCCTCCCTGCCTGTTTCGGCTGGCCAGCTCTCAGACCTGTGCAGAAATGGAGCTGGCCCCCCATCGGCTATTCCATGGCCTCTGCTCCTAACGGTTTCCTTCTCCAGCGTCAAGCCTGCCCCACGCTCCGCTTCCAGCCCACTCGCTAGTCCTTCCGTTGTGACTAGCCATCCCCACACTGTGCGCACACCCGACTGCCCCTGCACACACCCATGTGCAGAGCGCCCTGTGCTGATGGACACACGGGAAGATGCAGGCCCTGCCCTGAAGAGCTTAAAGCTAAACGGACAGTAAAGAGACCAAGGTGGGGCGGGGGGAACAATGTGAGAGAAGGCAAAAGGTGCAGGCAGTGACTGGCACAAACCTTCTTATCCGAGCTCCAGCGGCTCACCTACCTAGCCAGTGCTGGCCTGGAAGGGAACTGAAGGGAAAGGACGTTACTGACTCACCTATTTTAGGCATCAGGAAAATGGGGCTTTCAAGGAGAGATGTAAATGAGGGGCACATGTCAGCCTGTGGCGTAGCTCCGGGAGAGAGCGTGCACCTTCCCCACCAGCCCGTTTCTTCAGATGTTCGGTGAAAGGACACAGCTGTGTGCTCCCCAGCGACAGGAAACGGGCAAGACCCAGGCTGGTCTCCATTCTGAGCAAGGCTCTCGAATGCTCTGAGTGCGTGGGGGAACCCATTCCGCATTGCTGGCGACATGCCTCGCCCTGGACGGAATAGGTGTTGGTGCCTGGAGAAACTCCACCGAGCTGTGTTCTGTACATCTGAGATTGTTTATAGTGCGTGTTTATAGTGGTCAACCCCAGGGTGCAACTCCCCGTCCGAACAAAGCCAGCCTTGTCCAGTACATTCAGCAGAATTTACCTACAGGAAAGGGCTGCATTGTAAATCTACCCTAAGCACGATAACCCCGAGGTCTGCCAGAGTCGTACCTCTCAGGGCAGTGAGAAGTATAGTATGGCTACAATAAATTATCTTTGCCTTCTCTAGCACAGGAGTGCTTCTGTAGGAACTCTTGTCTAAGGTCTCTCCAAGAGCTCTCGCCCCTCCAGAACAAAGGCCGTGGCATTAGGCGTGATGTTCCTTTGAGGAGATTCTTTAAAAGGCCCCGTCTGCCTCTTTCTGGGTCCAGGGGAAGTGGCACTTTTTGACAGGATCAGGCCACATGCCTGGAGTTTTCTCGGGGCTACTTTTCTAAAAACCCTGCTCTAGGCCGTCCTGTGGCCTGTACTACACGGGGGGGCAGATGAGATGATCACAGTGATCCCGTCTGGCCTTGGAATCTGTGACCCGATGAATTCAGTGGAGTGACTCCGGTGAGTGCGGCTCGGTGTGAGCACAGAAAGGCTGCAGAGCAGGGCCCTTGGGAAGCGGGTCACGTGCGCGCTGCGGCTGGACACTCTCTGGCTGTTGCACTAACCTAGACAGTCCGTCCATGGCTGGTACCTGGGCTCTGGACCCTGCTGTTGGGTGCCCGGAGCAGGACCGGAGCCAAGTTCTATTCAGTGTCACGCAGGACAAAATAGACCCACGGAGCCCATCTCTGCTTGAGGCAGTGGAGAGGCTACTCGGGCTCTGCTCCAGAATCTCCTGCCAGGCTACACGGGGGCTGTGAGGGTGGAGGGGGGGTGCTTTGCTTTTATGAAGCCAGCCAAAGGTGCTGCTGACAAGCTGGAGCCGTGCCTGCGTGCAGATCGGTGTCAGAGCACACGAGAGTGCGTAGGAAAGAGCAGGCACGATTCCCCTCCCCCCCACCGACACCTGTCCCCTGGACACCCCGCCCCAGAGCAGCAGGGACAGAGCAGGGCCTCCAGCGGGTCTCGGGTCAGAAACAAGCCCCAGTGCTTAACTCGCTCATTTCAGGCAAGCACCCCTCCCTGTGTGGCGTTCTCCTCCCGCTCCGGGAGCTGCAGTTTACCAGTCCGTTCACCAGACTCCAGGGGGAACAGAATGGAGGCGTCGAGGGAGATACGGCTGGGTCCCAACCAGATGAGACACAGCCATGGGGCTGGCATGGCCAGGGCGGACTCAGAACAAGCAGCCCCTCAGGGCACCAATGTTAGGTCTGTCGTGGGGCCACGATGTGTCAGACACGGTCACGCTCGTCTGCTGTCCCCTGCCTCCTGCAGCAGCCGCTGCCTGTGGCCCTGGCATGGTGCCTCCCAGCACCACGCAGCAAGAGCAGCCGGATCGGAGGAGGAGCAGTTTGGACCGGCACCGTCTCTCCAAAGAGAGATGCTATCCACAAGCCCCTTCCCGCAGGCTTACGCACACGAGGTGCCAGCCCGGCGTGCACGGCCAAACGTTCCAACACCAACGCAACGGCTGAAGGCCCACTAAGAATTCACCCTCCCCACCCAGAAATACTGACACAGAGACACTAGTGTGCACATGTGCACACACACACACACAAGTGGGCACATACACACACCCAGCATACACTCGCATCCCCAGACACTAGCGTGCATACACACACACACAGATACTAGTGTGTATATATACACACCTAGCATACACATATACGCACTAAAGTACAGAAAAACATGAGCAAATGTGCAGAGACATATACTAAAAAGTGCACACGCTAAGTGAGATTGCACAGGCATACCCAGAGTATGTGCACAGTTACACAGAAGCATGCATACACATGTGATTGCATAGCCCCCCCACACACACACACACACCACAAGGGCACCTGCGTGCACACAAATTCCTGCCCACGCACACACACCCAGGTTCACACACATTCGTGTGCACATGCGCAGTCACACTCACGCAGCCGTAGTGCTCAGAGCGCAGTGCCAGGAGCTCACCTTCCCAATGCATTTTGTACAGGCCTGGCCTGCAGCTCATCCCCTAGTGCCGGCCGATCCCACAGGGGTTCGTGGGGAGAGACCACGCTCACCTCCCCCTTCTCACCGCAGACAGGTACTGAAGATCAGCCGCCCCCACTCGGATGCCTGGACGCAGCCTAATAGAGGTGGGAGCCCCTTTACCCATTGCCAGCAAGCCATGGCTGCCTGCGCTGTGCGCTGTCCCTGAAGGAGTGATGCCGGGCAGGCACAGCAGTCCCTCCATGCGCTGCAGAAACACAAACCCCTCTTGGCTCTTCCTGGTGGTGTGTAAGACGTGAAGCAGCAAATCAAGGCAGCGTGTTAACAAGCTTGCCACGGCCTGGCCAGAGACTGCAGCCATGAGACACAGAGAGCAACCAGGAGACAGATCCAGGGAGAGCGAGAAACTAACCTGCCGGGATGTGACACCAGAAAAGGGTCCCGGCCGCAGAGGTTTAATACAAGGATTTAGCGCAGAACCAAGGCATGTCCTTCCAGAGGTGCTGGGAAAGCCGTGGCTGGTTGCTCCAGCACTAGACGGCAGCTTGTGAGGGCCGGGACTGTGTACACGCGGCAGCTGGCCCAATGAGCCCTGATCCTAACACGGGATCTGCATTTTGCACAGTCCCCGAGAAGCCTGGGCTGCCTTCCCCAGGGCTGTACCGAGCCCAGAAGCTCCAAGCTCTCCATAGGCCGGGAGAGTCTGGGGATGCCTCTGGCACCGGTGGCTGTGTCTGTTCTTTAAGGGAGAGCAATAGAGACCCGAGCCAGCGAGTGAAGGAGCTGACCTGGCCCCCAGCTCTGCAGCCCCCAGATGCTGATTAAAGCTGGGCAGGTCCTTGAGGTTTGTCTGCATAATGGCACTGATAGGTCCCCAATGAGTGCAGTGCCAGGTCCTTGCTGGGGCTGCAGGCTGCCCTCCCACGCTGTCAGCGGGCTGTCATGCTAAGCCATCTCCTTGGCATGGCCAGGGCAGTGCCGGAGGATGGAGCTGATGGCCCTGCCATCTCATCAGGGTCAGACAGACAAGTGGCCGGTGATAAATATTGCAGCAGTAAATTCGGGCTGTAAGTGCACACCCCAGATGAGCGCATGGGGCTGCAGCCTGATCTGCTGCTGCTGCTGCAGTGGAGCTGCGGCTGATGGCCAGGCATGAGCTGCATGGAGAAACCAGCACTTTGTAATGCTCTGGTTATGCCTAGGGCAGCACCACGCCCTGCCCCCTTCCTGGCTGGGCAGCCGGCTGCAGACAACTGCCCACTTCTCCATCCTGTTCCCTGCCCCGGCCGGAGCAAGCCCCACCTCCCATGCTCTCGGAATTCTGCAGATTCCTCCAACACCTCGGCACTCTGACACCCACACCGGGATGGGGACGTGGCAATGCTCCCTCTGCACACCTCTGGGGGCAGGTCACCCACGGGGTGGTAGGACACAGGCCTTGGCCTACCCCACACCTGGGAGTGCAGGCTGTGTGACCAGTCAATGTGTGTCAAGAAGCTCCATCTGGGGCGAGGGGAGGATCTAGCCGGAAGCTCTGCCATGAAGCAGAGACCGAGTTACGTTAGGGATGGTACCTTTTCCTGGGGCTAGTAAATCTGCATGTTCAGTGCTGGAGGAGAGTAACTGTCTGTGATTCTTTAATGTCACATGACAAGCTGCCCCATCCTAAAGTACAGCGCGGCCAGTGCCCATCCCTGTATACCTGTCTGTCTGGGGAGAGCCTGTGTCTCTGGGTGCTCCCCGTAGAACAGCCCCGCTGCACATCTTCCCCAGCTAGGCCAGGGCCTACATGGCATCGAACAGGCCACAATATTCGGTAGAGTTGGGCTGAACCTTTTTCTTCTTTCTTGCAAAAAAATTGAAAACGCAAATTTGTCATTCACAGCTTTGCATTTTGATTCAGGTTTGAAAACCATGAAACCATTCAACAGTTCAGAGTTTTGCCCCCCCTCCCCCCTTTTTTGCCACTGACTCCCACAGCATGGATTGTGATACAGCAGGGTTGTAGGTTTTTGTTTGGTTTTCCCTTCTTCCAATCTGTATTTTTGCTGGCGTTGGCGATGTTTTGAACAAGAATGACAAAAGCAGAAATGACAAACAAAAAGAAGGAAAACATAAAAAACACAAACCAGAAACCCAGCCATCGTTCATTCCAGTGTGAAAAAGGGGATGATGCAAAACATCAACATTTCGAAAGATGCTCAGTTTTCAAAAACCAGAACAAACTGAAAAGTTCAATTTGGAATGAAACAAAAATTGTCATTGAAAAAGCCCAACACACTGAATTGAAAATCACACTTTTTCAGGGTGGGTGGGGAATTATTTTAAACAAAAATCCCATTTTTTGGTGGGAAATTTGTTTTGCAGATGAAAATTTTCCCCGGTTTGACACACTGTGTGTTGCTGTGTCTGATTCTGCACAGGACTGTAAACTCCTTGGGGAAGGAACCAGAGTACATTTGTACAGTGCCAAGCCACCAAGGTGGTCCCCCTTTGTTCCCCTCCCAGCCCCCCATGGGGCTGGAATGACAGCACCCAAGCCAGCCGCATTCCAGGGCAGCACAAGGCACAATTTCATAGGGCGCCATTAGGGAAACCACCGTCTGTTTAGTTAACAGTCCAAGCAATTAGAGCTCTGCAAAGTTAGATTAAAAAAGAGACAGCTCTATCGGAGACAGTCCATAATCCTTCACACCCGGCCTGCCAAGCCAGGCCACAATTCAGCAGGCCTTGTCTGGACTGATTATATTTCCTGAAAAATGAACAGTAACTCTTGTGGAGACGCAAGTTATGTTTCTGCAAACGCTCTTCCACACAAATTAAAGTATTAATCACCCTAACAAATATTACCACGAATGGTCATTTATTACATTCAAGAAAATATACACCCTCAGAGCAGTCACGCTGGGTCCCCCTAACACACACACACACACACACACACACACTCTCTCTCTCTCTCCCCAAAACCTAGTGGACACAGGCCTTTTGTTCTGCATTCACTGGTCAACAAGTGGTGTAAATGTACTCAGGAAGGTGGCTGCACCACATACCCCATTCATTCACCACCCAGGCAGCTAAGGCTTTGTTGCTGGCTTTGCTTCTTCCAAGCTGTTTGTTTGACAGCCCTGCCCCTCCCCTGAGAGCACAGCAAGCACTGTAAGTTAAGGAGGTAGAAAAAGGGGAGGAAAATCAGCAGAAATCATTTTAAACCTCGTCTCCTTTTTGCATGAAGCCGACAGCTTCCAACTCAGCTGGTGACTGTGTCTGACAGAGCCCAGGAGATGCTCCTCCTACCAGGCCCCGTTTCAGTCCCTTCTCAGACGGCAAGCACCATGTGCACATCTTGCAGACATTTCCTTTGGGGAAGACCTGCTTCTGTGCACGGCGAGGCCTGGTGGGTTGTCTCTAACATTCTGTCTGTTAGGGACAGCGCTTCATGTGCAAAGTGCCGCTGACGATTCCACGTTCAGAACAGCTTTGCCATGGAATCCTCTGATGAGGCTCGTGACTCACTGCGGGACACAAAGAAAGAAGGTGCTGGATAGTGCTCTCGCTGTACCCCCAGATTTCTACAAGACAGGCGGCAAAAAGCCCTCCAGCCTCAGCCATTGCTTTGTGGTAGGTTTTCCGTATCACCACTAACAGAATTCCCCTCTCTCTCCCTCGCTGCAGAGCATGTGTGAACTCAGCTGCATATCCAGCAGCCGCTCCCTAAGCAGTGTTTCCACCAATGCTCGTGTCCAGAACGAGTGGGCATTATTCACCAGCGATCTGTGGAGTGGGTCAGGAATTCATGGTCAGATCCAACAGGAGAATTCTGCCTTTACAACGGCTCGCGCCTGGGAGCCAGGCTCTAATCCCCACTCGGCCACGGACTCAGTGCATGGCTCTGGGCAAGTCATTTAGGTTAAAATGTTTAAACTTGAGTGCCTGAAGTGACACCTCTAAATCTATGCACAGGGCATGAATCCAGGGCCTGATTCTGAGAGATGCTGAGCCCCTGAGCCTCCCGGCGACGCCAATGACATTATACCAAAGGGAACTTGACCCAACATCTCTTGAAGTACAAAATTTGTAATGCAAGTTTTGCCTTTCCCCACCATATCTCTGCTAAGCTCTGCCGTATGTCAGCCTGCACAAAGCTTACGGGGATGACTCACGTATGCTTCACTGTCTATGGCATTTCTTTATATGCTGCTTCTCATGCAACCCACTCAGAGGGCTTTGCAGTGTGCCTCTTCCAAATCCATGACAGTAAACAAGGCTTCCTGGACTCCGCTGCCCAGTGCTCTGCTGGCACAGGGGCCCAGCAGGGAGTGAAAGAAGGAGAAAAAGAAGATTCGAAGACGATGCCTCACCCCAGCCTGGCACTGTTGGGGTAACAGCCCCAGGCTGCTGCCCAGGGGAATGTGTCCCTGGCATTGCCTCTAGCAGACTGGCTTCTCTGACGCGGTCTGTCAGCACTAATGGGGATGCACCGCAAGAACAATACCGATGGGCCAAAGAGTGGCAAGTTACTGCAAGGCCCGTTCCTCCCGAACAGGAAAAAGCCCTTTTCTCACTGCAGAAATCACTAAGGAATAAATCAAGAGCTGCTGTAGTAAACAAGCAGAATTACAATGAGCTCATTTGGGGAAGGCTCTGGGTTATCGGCTCTGTGTGATAATGTTAGACCTCCTGCTCCAGAAGACCTCTGATGCAACCTTGTCTCCGCAAGCTGGGTCAATACTTCACTGCTGGTGTCAAGTGGCAACTTTCTGGGGTTTGACCTTGCTGGAATTTACTCTTGGGAGGGGGAACCAGTCCATAAAGTTCCTATTAGTATAAAAGCAGATGTAAGCACTTTGTTGGCAGAGTTCAGCAGCAGGGAAGTCTGCAGTTGATCAGTTCTGCCTCACCAGTCACTGCAGTCAACAGGAATTACTACAGAGGATTTTTGTATTCCTTCCCCAAAATCCCCCCCAAAAGAAGATTTAAAGAAATCAGCCGAGCTCTGGAAAAGCTTCAGTATAATGCAATAAATCTGTGCGATTCGTGCAGAGGGGAGCTGAACACGTCTGGCCACGGAATGGCCAGCAGGAGAGGAGTGTGAATTTGTGCTGTGTGAAGATGCTTTAGCGCAAGAAACAATCTGACTGTGGGGGCCTTACTGGTGTTTAGTGGACTAGGAGGCAGGCAGGAGGCTGCAGGGAGCATTTCCAGTGAGGGCATCCAAGTACCACCCATGTCCGTGGGAGTGTAAGCTCGGCTGTGTTTGGCACTGACCCTCCTGCTCTGTCTGACATGAGGAAAGCAGAAAACTGACAGTGCTGGATGCTCTGAATGGTGCTAATGGCGTTCGCCAAGTGCCAAGAGTGGGTAGGACACTGGGTAGGACACTGGCTAGGACAGTACAGTGCCGGTAGGTGTAAGCTTCGCTGTGTCGCATTATCACCGCAACTCAGTCCTGACTTGCAGCACTTCTGCAGCTCCATCCTGCCACCCCACCGGCTGCTTCACTAGGTGTATATTGCCATAGGTACGTACATCTACACAGATCTGAAAGCAGGGAGAGAGCATCTGACGCTGTGCCCTGTGAAGATCATGTGTTTCATTGGCATATGCTTGGGATGGGAGAGGTGAGGCCATGAGTTATGCAGCCCGTCCCATACCCATGCTGAGACACCCTACACCATCCTGTATCTGTATGTGCCAACTAGCTACTGCTGCAATGTAGCAGAAAGAAATATTCGACCCCTCACTACACGACTTCATTTGATGCACACAGCCAGTCCGGCTGGAGCCTGTTTCGGGTGCTCTAACTTCATTGTTACATTACATGCTACTGAAATAAAACGGTATCACCTTCTCCCTCCATATTTAGTTGAAACCAGGTCACTTGGTGCAGGTTTTCAATATGTTTTCCTTTATGATTAACACTCTTGGGACCCCTGCTTGCTCTGTTATTCTCACCAAATGAAAGAGCAGCCCCAGATCCTGGCTAGATTTGCTCGCATTTGAGCAGTGTCATGTGGTCAGTAGCCCATGGCAATACACTAAATTAAAGGCCTAATGCGGAATCCTCCTACAAGCCTGACAACTAATGAATTGAAGGCTTAAGGCCCCAGAGGACCTGCACTGGGATGAAGCCACTTCACACCGCACTCCAGCACAAGTATGGTCCCTGGGCTGTCATTCAGAAATAAAGAGTTGTTTAATTTTATTCACCGCAGGAAACAGAAACAACAGTATCTCCTTTAACTAACAGCTAGTTTGTGGAAAGCCATGCAGAGAAGATCCATCTTTACAATGATCCCCCAAATGCCCCTGGAGCATGACGATTCTATTTAGTGCACTGTAGGTACAGACAAATAAACTCCCTGCTTGCTTTCAATTAACTGTCGTTGAGGCCCTGGTACAGAAAAACAAACTCTCTTGTTTACGATCAAAACGAAGGCACCTCCCCAAAATACAAATGTTCTGCTTTTCATTCGGCCAGGCCATTACCTAGTTAGAACTCTCCCCCTTTGACTCCGGTCAGCGGCTGTGAGCGGGCCACAGCCTATAACCAGGGGGACTTCCCCAAATTCTGCAGCAATTCTTCACTTAGAAGGAGCCGGTTGACTTGATTTTCTTGTCTCGATGTTCTCAGGACATCAACATACTCACGTATCTAGGGGACAAATCACCAGCACAAAAGGACCAGGAGGCCTCCTGCAATAGGGGGAGTTTGGGCAGCCCGTTGCTGCTAGCCTTGTGATTGCCCCGGAGAGGAATGGCATGCGTCTCTCCTGTTCTTTCCATGGGTTTCCACGTCTCTCTCTCTCCATGATGGAAATGGCAGCGAGAGTCCTGTCAACTGTTCAGATTCCCAACGCATACTGGTAACGGCCTGGCTGAGCCAGCTGCCGCCGCCGCTCTCCTGCAGACCGACGGGTGGCCTGCACCCCGGCGTTGCTTCCTTTGCCCCTGGATGAGCCTTGTACAGTGTTTCCGTCCAGTGAGCCTGGGCCGCATGTTGCCTGCGCAGTACAAATGAACATGGACAGTTCGTGGTTGAGCACCTTAATCCCTGTGCTAATCTGCGCTAATCCCAATTACACCTCAAGAAAGCCAGAGACCGCCAGGACCATCTTCCATCTCCAGCTTTAATACTCAGCCCCACAAATCCCTTCTTTCCACCATTACAGCAGAAACACAGATTAGGAGCTGGGGGTAAACACCGGGGCTAATGCACTGCCCTGAAACAGGTCACCCTGGCAAAGTTCAGCCTGCTGTGTCAGACAGATCTGGCCCTGCAAGCATCAGGCGGGTCGCGAGGACATGTTCCCCAAGACCCCTCTCCTTCCCCAGCTCCCTCCTCTCCCCTCTCCCTACTTCCTCCCACACAGACAAGAACTAAACGATTCTTCTCCAGTCTAAAGAAATGCAAGAACTGCAGATAGCCAGTGTTAGCACTTCACAACAAAACACAAACAGCTCCGTTGTTACTTTTGCTTTAAAGCCATTGGACTGTCATCTGAACACAAACACACACACACACACAGTTAGTTTGGGAGTTTCTGAATACAGTATTTACAACACACAATTGGAATTTGCAACGTCCCTTTCCCACGAGAGATCCGAGTGAGCGCTATAACTGTATAAACTCAATGATTAAGAACAATTAGCTGCATACATGTAGCTGTTCAGTCTGCTTTTAAGCTCTAGTACTGACTGGGAATTACTGTTAGTAGCAGGCAGGCAGCGTGTTCCACGGCTGAGAGGCATATGTGGAAACATTCAAGCCCAACAGCCAGCAAATTCTCTTCAGCACAAACTAGGACAGAGAATGGCTGGGAATATTTGGCCAGCGAAGATCGTTCATGTATAATGGAGCTGTTTCCTTAAGGGCCTTCCATGCTCTAGCGTCTACATGTTCTTCAGGGAAGCCCCAAAGCTGGAAGGCTTCCAGGGAAAAGGAGCTCTCTGTTCCCCCCTAGGAGAAGGCGAGAGCTAGCTCTGGCAGGCTTCGCTTACGTGTTGGCATGTTGTCCAATGCAGTTTTAGTCACGGTTTGGGGCTGTATCATTTGGTGTTTGCTCTGGTTTGGGACGGGATACGAAACGGTGGTCAGAGGGGTACTTAGGAAAGGAGTGGGAATTGTGAAAGGTACCGTGTCAGGACAGTGCGTCAGCCTGAGCTGGACTCGGCTGGGGGAGCGAACTCAATGTGCACAAGAGGCTCAGAGACCCCTGGGTGGGGCTGGCTTTGTGCAACTAGCTGGGGAACCAGGACCTGGCGGTGGTAGGCCAGGAGGAGCAGACTTTGCAGAACCAGACTTTAGAGCAAGGCCTGGTGGTGCTGACTTCACTGGCCTGCAGCAGATCGACTCAGAGTGGGCTCCTCGTGCCTCGTTCGCTCAGTCCATTTATAATGTCTTAGGAACACCCAGAGCATGGGGTTGTATCCCTGACCATCGTGGCTAATAGCCATTGATGGACCTATCTTCAATGAACTTATCTAATTCTTTTTTGAACCCTGTTATAGTTTTGGCCTTCACAACATCCTCTGGCAAGGAGTTCCACAGGTTGACTGTGCGATGTGTGAAGAAATACTTCCTTTTGTTTGTTTTAAACTGCTGCCTATTAATTTCATTTGGTGACCCCTGGTTCTTGTGTTATGAGAAGGAGGAAATAACACTTCCTTATTTACTTTCTCCACACCAGTCATGATTTTATAGACCTCTATCATATCCCCCCTTAGTCGTCTCTTTTCCAAGCTGAACAGTCCCAGTCTTTTTAATCTCTCCTCATATGGAAGCTGTTCCATACCCTTAATCATTTTTGTTGCCCTTCTCTGTACCTTTTCCAATTCTAATATATCTTTTCTGAGATGCGGCAATCAGAATGCATGGTATATTCAAGGTGTGGGCGTACCATGGATTTATATTGTGGCATTATGATATTTTCTTATCATAAGATTGTCTTATTATCTATCCTTTTCCTAATGGTTCCTAACATTCTGTTAGCTTTTTTGACAGCTACTGCACATGGAGTCGTTCTCTGAAAACATTTGCTCAAAGTTCTTTTCCTTGAGTATTTGGATTTAGATCCCATCATTTTGTATGAATAGATGGGATTATGTTTCTAATTTACATAACTGCATTTATCAACAGTTAATTTCATCTGCCATTTTGTCACCCAGTCTTGTGTGATCCCTTTGTAACTCTCTGCAGTCTACTTTGGACTTAACTATCTTGAGTAATTTTGTAATATCTGCAAACTTTGCCACCTCACCTCAATGTTCACCCCCTTTTCCAGATAATCTATGACTATGTTGAACAGCCCTGGACCGAGGACAGTGCCTCGAGGAACCCTGCTATTTATCTCTGTCCATTGTGAAAATTGGCTATTTATTTCTCACTTTGTTTCCTCTCTTTTAACCAGTTACTGGTCCATGAGAGGACCTTCCTGCTTATTTCAGGGCTGCCTACTTTGACAAGGTCCTTCATCAAAGGCTCTTAAATAAAGGCTTTCTGAAAGTCCAAGTACGCTATATCCACTGGATCACCCTTGTCCACATGTTTCTTCAGGGTCCTCAAAGAATTCTAATAGATTGGTGAGGCATGATTTTCCTTTACAAAAGCAATGGTGACACTTCCCCAACATATCTTGTTCATCTATCTGTCTGATACTTCTGTTCTTTACTATAGTTTCAACCAATTTGCCCGGTACTGAAGTTAGGCTTACTGGCCTGTAATTGCCAGGTTCACCTCTGGAGACTTTTTTTTTAAATTGGCATTACATTAGCTGTCCTCCAGCCATCTGGTACAGAGGCTGATTTAAGCAATATAGGTTACATACCACAGTTAGTAGTTCTGCGAGTTCATATTTGAGTTCCTTCAGAACTCTTGGGTGAATACCATCTGGTCCTGGTGACTTATTACTGTTTAATTTATTAATTTGTTCCAAAACCTCCTCTAATGACACCTCAATCTGGGACAGTTCCTCGGATTTTTCATCTAAAAAGAATGGTTCAGTTATCAGAATCTCCCTCACACCCTCTGCAGTGAAGACCAATGCAAAGAATTCATTTAGCTTCTCCGCAATGGCCTTGTCTTGCTTGCATGCTCCTTTAGCACCTCAGTCGTCCCCAGTGGCCTCACTGACTGCTTGGCGGGCTTCCTGCTTCTGATATACTTAAATAAACTGTTGCTGTTAGTTTTTGTGTCTTTTGCGAGTCGCTCTTCAGATTCTTCTTTGGCCTGCCTACTTTTATTTTTACACTTGACTTGGCAGGGTTTATGTTCCTTTCTATTTTCCTCACTGGGATTTGACTTCCAATATTTAAATGGTGTCTTTTTGTCTCTAGCCGCCTCCTGTTCTTTGTTGTTTAGCCATAGTGATGTTTTTTGGCCTTCTTGTTTGTTTTTTAATTATTATTATTTGAGTCATACAAATAGTTTGTCTCCATTTGGTGTTTTTTAAAAGGTTCCATGCATCTTGCAGGCATTTCACTCTTTCGACTGTTCCTTTTAATTTCTGTTTAACTAGCCTCATTTTGTGTAGTTCCCCTTTTTTGAATTTAAATGTTACTGTGGTGGGTTTCTTTGCTATTTTCTGCCCTACACGGATGTTAAATTTCATTACATTATGGTCGATATTACCAAAAGCTTCAGCTATATGCACCTCTTGGACCAGCTCCTGGGCGCCACTTCGGACTAAATCAAGAATGGCCTCTCCCTCTGTGGGGTCCAGGACTAGCTGCTCCAAGCAGCCATTAATGGTGTCTAGAATTTTTCTCTGCATCCTGTCCTGAGGTGACATGTTCCCAAGTCAATATGGGGATAGTTGAAACCACACTTCTTATTGGGTTTTCTGTTTTTGTAGCCTCTCTAGTCTCCCTGAGTATTTCACGACAGTCACCATCCTGGTCAGGTGGTCAGTAGTAAATGCTTACAGACAGCCCCCTAACCTGAAGCAAATACTCACCAGCAACCACACACCATACAACAAAAACACTAACCCAGGAACCTATCCTTGCAACAAAGCCCGATGCCAACTCTGTCCACATATCGATTCAAGTGATACCATCACAGGGCCTAATCACATCCGCCACGCCATCAGGGGCTCATTCACCTGCACATCTACCAATGTGATATATGCCATCATGTGCCAGCAATGCCCCTCTGCCATGTACATTGGCCAAACCGGACAGTCTCTACGCAAAAGAATAAATGGACATAAATCTGACATCAGGAATCATAACATTCAAAAACCAGTAGGAGAACACTTCAACCTCCCTAATCACTCACTGACAGACTTGAGGGTAGCAGTGTTGCGACAGATTAACTCCAAAAACAGACTTCAAAGAGAAACTGTTGAACTCGAATTGATATGCAAACTAGATTGCATTACCTCAGGATTAAATAAGGACTTGGAATGGCTCGGCCATTACGTTAATTGAATCTATTTCCCTTAAGTTAACGATCCTCATTCACACCTGTGTGACCATCTTGTTTATCACTTCAAAGGTTTTTCTTCCCCTGCTGTTATGGTTCCTCTCAATTAATTAGCCTCTTAAGGTTGGTCTATGCACCTCCACCTTATCATGTTTCTCTGACTGTATAAATATCTGTCTACTGTATGTTTCATTCCATGCATCCGATGAAGTGGGTACTAACCCACGAAAGCTTATGCTGAAATAAATTTGTTAGTCTCTAAGGTGCTACAAGTTTTTCTTTCTTATTTTCGTTTTGCTATACTCTTATTATTCAAGCATGGAATTTCTATCCATACAGCTTTTGTGGTGCTGTTTGATTCAAGATTGTATACTATATGTGACGCTACGCTTTCTTTCACTTACAGTGCCAGACCCCCACCAGCACCACCTACTCTGTCCTTCCTGTGTATTTTGTACCCTGGTATTGTGTGTCCTCTTGATTCTACCAAGTTTCTGTGATGCCTCATTGAATACAAGGCACTCATGTTCACCTGTCTTAGGCCAGGTCTACACTAGGGGCGGGGGTCGATGTAAGGTACGCAATTTCAGCTACGTGAATAACGACGTACCTCGCTCGACTGCCGCAATGTCGACTGCTGTCACTCCCCCCGTCAACTCCGCTTCCGCCTCTCACCGGGGTGGATTACCAGAGTCGACAGCAGAGCGATTGGGGATCGATTTATCGCGTCTACACTAGACGCGAAAAATCAATCCCCGAAAGATCAATTGCTACCCGCCGAATAGGCGGGTAGTGTAGACCAGCCCTTAGAATTTATCCCCTTTCTTTGGGAGAGGTGCATGAGGACTGGAAATGGGAATGGCAATATCGGCTAATAGCCAGCACTGGGAATAATCATTGTCCTAATGGCCAATCAGGCCCTTACGTCCAGAAATGCAAATCCAGTTTACAGCACATAGCGCTGCATAAAATTTCTCAGTGACAAATGTAGCTATTTATGTGACAGAAATGAGTGCACGCAATGGGGTCACGAAAGCTTTGTGCTTAACTAATGTTAACATTATTTATCTGACAACATTTTTATTATACTAGTAAATAATATGTTTTGTTGCTGTTTAATTTGGAATCAATATGGTGCCTCTGTTTAATTACACTCCCCACTTCAGCAGGCAGCTGGGGGAATTGGTTTGTCCTCCCTTTGCCACATTGAATCCTGAGTACAAGCTACCTCCCCTCTGCAGAGAGCCCAGGAGCGCTGAATACCAGTAGAAAAGAGTGGACCCATTAGACAGATAGATGTACTTAGTGGGGTCATTATTAACTAAACAAGCTAGGTGAAGAAAGGCCAAAGACACAGTTACCCTTTACTGCCTGTAAATAACCAATTAGTGAGCTCATCTAACAAAATAATGTGTCTGTGTACATGTGTGTGCGTGAGCATGGGAGGGAGCATGTTAGATGCTCTGAAACAAGTCTTGGGAGAGATTTTTGAGTCATATTTTAAAACAAAAACTACTCGATGTCTGACTGATACAAGGAATTAGTATCCTTTTCTCTAATGTACAGAACTCCCTCTTACAAAGAATACAGCTGGCCAACTAGGGTTATTACAGTAGTTGCCATAAAAAAGTCAACATTTGCTATCAGCAAATAGATTGCCGTTTCCTGTTTGGGGCAGGGACTTGCGTATGAATAGATTCTAGCACACTGTGGGTGCACTGGAAATAAATACTAATAAACGGTGCTAGCTCACATATACCTGTGAAGTAACTGCTTGCAATTGCTGCCTTGTAAATGGCAACCATTGTATGTGCTTAACTGGTGGCAGTTTTACACGTGCTTTTCCATTTCTTGGGACCATCCAGTGAGCAGAAACAAGAAACTCCGCGTCCACCATTACTGAGGTCAGGGTTCAACCAATACAGGAAACTTTTCTGTAGGTGGCAGAGGAGACAGTCCTTAATATCCTGTTGCAGAGGTGATCATTTCACATCCAAACTTTGGGCAGAAAGGCATGTCTGACCTTTCCCTTCCCTCTGCAAAGCATGTCTACCTGCTCAGACCACATACACTCAGCACTGTACAGACCAAATCCCATGGACAGCAATTCTTCTGGCTATGAACTGAGAGCTCATGAAGCCACCTGAACAGAAAGGCATGACTCCTTTTAGCATTTACCACAGCGTCAGCACGTGAAGATTGGGCCTTGACTGTTGAATGGAATTCCTGATGCTTTGCTTTGACCCCTGAGATGGCCTCTGCTTTAGCTGGGAGTGGGGAAGAAGAAAGGTATGGGGTGGGTGTTTACTGACCGCTGTGGAATGGGGTGTACAAGACCTGCTTATGTGCCTATATTAGTTCCCTCCAGGGCTCAAGTGAGCATGTGAGCACACTCCTGTCCTCCTTTGTTGGTTTAAAGCATCCCTTAATATCTTCGTGAAGAAGGGACATTCAAAACCAGGGCTTGCTCTCAGAAGGGCGACCCTGTGGACCCTACAGAGCTAAGACTTATCACACTCTGGGTATATGGGGATGTCACATACTGGGCAGCCCAAATAGTGTAATATTAGAGGGAAGTACAGCTATTTGACCCATCCAGTCAAAAAGCAGGTGTCAAAATATGGGTCTCAATGCTGAGGGTCAGCCGCTCGAGGCTGACAGAGAGTGTGACGTATTAAATCACAGCCATTTCTCCTGCCTATGAATAAGTGAGAAGACAGATTGTAAGTTTCACTCTCCTCTCCATCTATAATGACAAATCATTCATTTCCATCGTGTGAAGGGGGCGGGATTAGGAGGAACACTTGAGGCTGAAATGCATTTATTTACTTGATACACTGTACAAAGTATGAACAATTTCAGAGCAGGCTCTCTGAACACCAGCTCAGCTCTTCTTCACCTGGACCCAGCGTGATCACCCTCCCTGGTTTTGTTTTAATGTCCTTATCGCTACTGCTGGCATTTTAGCATTAATTTTGTTCCTAGACAGACTTCAATCTTGCTCATTTTAATACACTCTGAGCATTTCTTAGCTGAATCTACCATAATTCCCCTAATTTAAGATACATTAGATAGATACAATTATGAGTAGTATTGGCTATTTCTGTGAACAGCAATCCAAATACATTTCCCCTGATTTAATGTTGTTTGTAGTCTATCAATAAATGAAGTTCTCAGAACCACACTTAAACAGAAGCAGCACTATACTCTGATAGACAAACCCATTCAAAAAAAAACACTGCACCTCATCTCGAGACCAAAATGTCTTCTAGTATAGAATTCCTTGACTTATTGTTCTCTCCTCTTGGCTGCACTTGAATATTAAATGTTGTATTAATAGCTCACTCTTAATTATCCATGAGTAATGTACTACAACCAGGAAATTAATGAAGGGAAGCACCAGAAAAATGAAAAAATCTCTCACTATCACAGATCCATTTTCAAACAGTCTGTGGCAGAGGCAGACATTTGAACACAATTGGGTCTAGGTCTCTGGAGTATGGCAGGGATCTACAGCTGCACCCCAGTTGAAAAGGCACCCCATTTTGATTCAGAATTGTTTACTTTAGGAAAGGGATTAGAAGAGGGGACATGACAAAAGTATATAAAATAATGAATGGTCTAGAGAAGGTAGATCAGGAGCTTCTGTTCTTGTCTCACAGCTTAAGAACAAGAGAACACTCAATAAACTGAAAGGTGGGAAATTCAAAACAGATAAAAGGAACTAATTTTTCACAAAATATACAATTAAGCTGTGGAACTCATTGCCACAGGAAGTCACTGAGACCAAGCATTTAGCAAGAGTCAAACAAGGACTGAACATTTACATAGATAACAAGACTATCCAGAGTTATAACAGTTAGTATGAACATACATTTTGGAAGAGATACTAAAGCCCTCATGCTTCAAGGAATAAGAGGAGGCCTGGAGCGGGTGGGGGGCCAGATTACCCCACATCTGCCTAATGTAAGGTTTCTTGCACCCTCCTCTGATGCCCCTGGTGCTGGTCTCTGTCGGAGACAGGACGTTGGAGCAGGTGGAGCTCCGAGCTGATCCAGTCGGGCAAGCCCTCTGTTCCACAAGGCTCTGTAGGCAGTTACATGTTGTGGGGAGGTGGGACATGGTCAGAGAGAAGGGAGGACAGGTTATAATCTTCAGGAATGAGATGTCTCAGTTGCCAGGGGCAATGTGCAGGTGAGAAGAACACATCCTTCCTTCCTCCTCTGGGCACGTCTACCACTCCATCACTGGGGAATGTAAAATGAAAAGCCACTGGAAAGAGAGCCCATCACAGTGATCAGGCAGCACAGGGTGAATGATGCTGTGTAGATGGGAACGTCAGAACATCACAAATTCACACTCCCTCAACCAATGAGGAACATTGTTTTAATAGCTGAGAGGTATGGACCCCTGTTTTGAGAAACCTGATCAAGTGCCCACCCAGAGAAGCAGAACACATATATGATTATCAAGTATCAGAGGGGTAGCCGTGTTAGTCTGGATCTGTAGAAGCGACAAAGGGTCCTGTGGCACCTTATAGACTAACAGAGGTATTGAAGCATAAGCTTTCGTGGGTGAATACCCACTTCTTCGGATGCAAGAAGTTGCATCCGAAGAAGTGGGTAGTCACCCACGAAAGCTTATGCTCCAATACGTCTGTTAGTCTATAAGGTGCCACAGGACCCTTTGTCGCTTATATATGATTATGCAGATCTATCACCTCCTACGGTCAATGCAAAAGCTGAACTGCCATGAGATTCCTCTGGGTAAAGTGCCAGCACAGGAGATCTAACTAACAATGCAGTGTGAATAACATTAGTGTGCTCTCTAAAGCAGCATCTACTGGACACGTTTGCAGACAGCTCATGTATTGACTGCAGTACTGGGGGAACCATTCAGAAATGTGGGTGCTTTAATAGGACAGTCACATTCTATATCTGTATCTGGAGCAGCACTTGCCCACATCAATACCTATTTTAGGTGTCCAAGTACTCATATGATCATCCTATTAATTCACTCATGCTTGACAATTGAGCCCGGTAAGAGATGTCACCAATGAAATATACATATACCATATACTGTATATATTATCACTCCTAATGTATTGACCTACTTTAAGTATATTCCTCCCCACAGGACAAAATATACCTGTCAAATTACTGTACATCACGCAAGAGGTAGCACACCTGTTCCTCTTCACATGATCTCATTTCACAGGGGCATTTCAGGGTCGATAGAAGCAACACAAAACCCTTCTAAATGATGTACTTTGTAATACCAATGTGAAAGTGCGCAGATACTATGGGATGGCAGCAACGTTAACAGCTAGCTAGATAAATCTATATTTTAAATAAGACACTCTCTCCAGTGAAATAAACACGGTCTGTTTTCTGGAGCACTGTCTGCATTTCTGGTTCTTGGTATAGACTCTAATGAGGGCTTGAGATAATCAGCATTGTGGGAGAAGTACAGAATAGTATGACTTTGATTCATCTATTTGGGCATTAGGGCGTAACCTCAGCAACGTCTCCCTCCCTAGGGCGAGATCTGAAGTGACAGAATTAAAGTCCAGTAACTCTGATCCAGTTGTGATTTGTTTAGAGTCTAATTGATGGAACTGTTCACCACGGGGAAGAGCAGGGCTAGCTGTACTCTGTATGCGTCTTACTAGTTAAAAGCAGCAAGAAAATTAACATGGCATCACTGACTTTTGTGAGCTTTTTCTGGCAACATGTATGGGGCCGTATGATGCCATTTAATGATGTACTCCTACGTGCCCAATTCTAATCCCCTCACTTGGAGCCCCATCTTGCAACTGGCTTGATGTGGAATTGTCACTGGGCATTCCAAGGGTGGGGAAGGGACTCAACTTGCAAGGGAAAAATCTCACTTCTTTCCATGCTGACTGACTGTCTGTGTCTGAGCAAGGCGTTCAGGAGAGGGCCCTAGCTGAGAGGAAGTTCCAGAGGTGTTGTTATCCAGACTAAGAGCGAGCTAACACTCACACGGGATCCAAGATCCCAACAGATACTAACTAACGCTCACGCATAGTCTCTGTGAATAAAATAGCATTCATCATGGTGACATACTCACTATGGCAGCAAAGTGGTTGGTCAACAGTGTCCAGGGTGGTATGTTCCAGTATTGTATTGCTCGCTAAATGGTTATTGTGCAATCTAAGGTCAGAATATTCCCACTTCAAGCATGAGCTGAGGTCACTCTGATGCTAACAGAAGATGTGTAATGGGAGCATACAAGGTCATGTCAAGGGCAACGTAATCTGGGGAGTTCTCTGCTCTGCCATGCACATTTTATTTTACAATAAATATATTGGAATTGTGGTTTAATACTTGAAAATAATCAGTTAAAAAACAGTCCTCTAGTGGACTGTAATGCCCTATCACCAGTACTACAGACGCCTTAGCCCAGGGCTACACTAGGGGAGGGGGTCGATCTACGATACGCAACTTCAGCTACGGGAATAGCGTAGCTGAAGTCGGCGTATCGTAATCGGCTTACCTGGCGATGAGGACGGCGGCGAGTCGATCGCTGCCGCTCCGCCGTCGACTCCGCTTCCGCCTCTCGATGAGGTGGATTGCCGGCGCCGACGGGGAGCGCGATCGGGGATCGATTAATCGCGTCTTAACGAGACGCGAAAAATCGATCCCCGATAGATCGATTGCTACCCGCCGATCCGGCGGGTAGTGAAGACCTGCCCTTAGAGAGAGAACTCCAGACAGTTAAGTCCAAAGCAGAATGCAAAGAGTTAGAAAGGGATCTCACAAAACCGAGTGACTGGACAACAAAATGGCAGATGAAATTCAATGTTGATAAATGCAAAGTAATGGACACTGGAAAACATAATCCAACCATACATACAAATGATAGGGTCTAAATTGGCTGTTATCCCTCAAGAAAGAGATCTTGGAATCATTGTGGAAAGTTCTCTGAACACATCCACTCAGTGTGAAGTGGCAGTCAAAAAAGCTAACAGAATGCTAGGAACCATTAGGAAGAGATAGATAATAAAGACTGAAGATATCCTAATGCCACTATATAAATCCCTGGTACGCCCACATCTTGAATACTGCGTGCAGTTCTGGTTGCCCCATCTCAAAAAAGAGACATTAGAACTGGAAAAGGTACAAAGAAGGGCAAGAAAAATGTTTAAGGATATGGAACAGTTTCCATATGGGGAGAGATTAAAAAGAATGGGACTGTTCAGACTGGAAAAGAGACGACTAAGGGGGATGTGCTAGAGGCTTATAAAATCATGACTGGCGGAGAAAGTAAATAAGGAAGTGTTATCTACTCCTTCTCATAACACAAGAACCAATTAAATTAATAGGCTGCAGGTTTAAAACAAAGTACTTCACACAACGCACAGTCAACCTGTGGGCTTGCCAGGCATGTTGGGTATAGTGTGCCGAACTATAACTGGGTTTAAAATAAAGAAATAGCCATTGACGGATGTATCCTGCAGGAACTTTTCTATTGGCCAAGATGGTCAGGGACGCAACCCCATGCTCTGGGCGTCCCTAAACCTCCAACTGCCTGAAGCTGGGAGTAGACGACGGCATGAATCACTCGATAATCGCCCTGTTCTGTTCATTCCCTCTGAAGCATCTGGCACTGGCCACTGTGAGAAGACAGGACAGACCATTGGTCTGACCCAGTGTGACCTCTGTTGTGGTCGTATGTTCTAGAATATAGCATAGACGCATGCCAGGAAATCAATGTGCCGAGAAACTATGACTTACGAATTCTCCCATAAAAAGCTGGAGCACAGTGAGCAAACACCAGGCCACTTCTGCGAGCATCCTCCGGCCATTCCTGGTGCAGGAACTGCAGCGTTCACTTTAACAGGTGCAGTTCAGGAGTTTCTCCAAAGGAGTGAAAGTGCTAAGTGTCTAATTAAATATGTGCCTCCCATCGCTGGAGCTCTGCAGCAGCCATGAATTATGCAGTGGCTCACCTACATGTCAGCAGGATCACAATATTGATGAGTTATCCTGTGTGTAATCTGATAAAAACCAAGATAAACTCAGCAAAAATGGAGTGTAATATGATCCTTTCCTTTCAATAAACAATTTCCAGCACTGTGTTCTGATTGTCTCTTCTGTAGTCGTCTCTTCCTGTGCTCTCTTGTCACCTTAGGCAGCCTAATGTAACGGCTCTTCAATATGGCCTAATACCGGAATGAATAAACAGCCAAGCTGGCTGCATTAACCTACAAGCTGTGAGACAGTGCTGGGTGTCTGTTAAATACTACCTGGGGGATATTTTCATGCCATATGGAATTAGAAGCCAGTGCTTTCAATAATGCCGGTGCATTCCACACGGTCTGCTTTTTGGCATTTAGATTAATGCTGGAGACAGGGAGGAAGAAGTTGCCATGCCTCACACTGACTCCCTCTTCTCAGTCTGAACAAATGACGGATGGCAGAGTGCAACTCCCACTTGGAAATGCTTTCCAACCCTCCTTCAGACCCTGCATCCTGACTCCTGCTGCCAGTGCAACCCGCCTGCTTTATAACTCCAGTCCAGATGCTCTTAAAACCCTGGGGAAAGAGGGTCACTTGGGCTCCCTCATTTTTATCTAAGTGCATCTTTGCTTGAGAGCGTGGGGAAAAGATTTGACCTTCTAGGTGATCATTGGGGTAGAGTAGTTAGAACAGAACAGGCTGGGAGTCAGGAGAGGTGGCTTCTAATCCAGGCTCTGGCACTTCCCTCCGCTATGGTTGTTTCCACAGCTGCGAAGTGGGGATAGTAACACTTACTATGGCTGACTCATCTGGCTTTGAGATCTTCCCGGGGCAGGCACTCTATGCAGGTGCTAAGTTGTATCACTCTTTGATCAGTCTTGGAAAAGCTACACTAGTCTGTTTGTAAAAAGAAAAGAAAAACTTTGCCACACTGTTTAAGGAGCACTTGTGACTTTCCTTCCCAATGCCTTCTTCACGCCAACCACAGAGAACTGATATTTTGCTGGAATGAAGGGACCAGCATAGTTTTCTTGGTAGAAACTGAAATAATGGCTGAAACATGGAGATAAAGGGCTCCCCAGTTAGTTGGCCATTGGTTTTTGTAATCTTTAGGAGAAAGGAAATAATTAAATCTCAAAGTTGAATTGTAAGGAGCAGAACACGGTCTGAACTTTCCTTTTCCTTCAGCAATTTTCCAGAGTCTAGTTGCCTTCCGAGAACAAATCTCTGATTCCCTTTTTATTTGTATTTTATTTTATTTATTCCATACGTTGAAGCTGCAGCTTCACTGGAATACATTCTATTAGCAACTTGTCTTATTCTAGCCAAGAAGTCAGGGTGCCGGATTCTGGTCTCACTTGTGCCACTGTAAATCAGAGTTACGCCGTGGGAGACAGAATTAGGCCTGAAACACTTAGTACAGTCTGAAAACCTGTGACACTGGGTTGGCTTGGACACTGACTTATGACAAGAGGTCAGGTATGAACATGGGTGACAAGCCAACAAAAACCAGGGGATCGAGGGGGAAAGTGACCGTCTGACCCCGGCTGTGTGTCCTTGTGAGAAAAGCCCCTGAGTGAGGGTAGGACGCACAACTTCAGGGGCCTTAGCAACCTTCTGCAAATGTCCCAGGAAATAAAATGTGGCTACAACAATAGCTGCAAGTGGAATCCAGAGCCTCAAGGTCCCCCAGGAAGGAGCTGAATGGATGGAGGAGCCTTTGGGACCACAGCAGGGAAGGTCATTGTTATGGCCATTGATGCTGCATGTTTACGGTGTACCGCACCCTTCAGATAAACAGGGAACACAGAGCACCTGCAAGTCACAGGCACGAGGCCTGGAGCTCTCCTGTGCCTTCCCAAGCAAAGCCTCCTCCGCAAGCGAGGACATGCACTTTGTGAGTCCGTGGGCTTAGGCCAAGGCACTTTCTTGTTCTCTTTCCCTCTCTCGTTTGGAACATGACCCACTCTGTGTTGTTTTAAAAGAGAACGTGTCCATCCCAGGAGCACACTGGGCCTGGTTCGCTGCCATCGCGGTAGCTCCATGGACTTCGATGAAGTCGCTTCTGTTGCAGGGCTGTCTGCAACAGCACCTCCCCCTTGCAAACATCGCTGCGCCCCAGGGCTGGGCTTCTGCCCTGGGTATGGCGCTGGGGCACACTGGTGGATGATTGCTTCGACTCATGGGTTGGGCAAATACCCGTGCCAGTACTGGTGGAACTGTCAGCAGCCTGGGTGAGGAGTCGCTGCAAACTTGCTGGCGTCTCAGTGAGGTGGGGCTGGTTGTCCCTCTCAGACAAAGCCCAGAGACTCCAAACGGCGGCTGCTCTTCCCCCTTGGACTCGGCTGTGAAGCCATGTGCACAGCCCTCTTCGCTCACCCACCGGAGACATGAAACGCCTTGGGGAGGTCCTGCCGTGCTGCGGGCTCCTGGGGCAGCAGCTGACACATGGCACGCCGCTCTGCCTCTCTTCCACGTCAGCCCAGGCAGCGCTTCATCCAGCCGCCCAGCTGCTGATGGAAGGAGCCCGAGGGGAAGGAAGGAGCTGGCCGAACTAAGCCCTGCCAAGGCAGCAGTGATGCTGCAGTGAAGTAGGACAGGGCCTGACGGAAGGTGTGTGCCCTCACGTTGCCAGGGGGGCTCACAGGCTTTGCAGCGCCTGACTCCACCGCTTTCCTGGCCCTGCTGACCAATCAGCTGCCAAACCCAGGCTTGAGAGCCACCACATGCTCTGCCCAGGAAGGAACTCCAGAGGGTGCAAAACCTGGCAGGCTTTCCTCTGAGTAACACGGGAGCTGCAACCGCAGTCTCCCAGCGCACCTCAGGGCTCCCTGCCCAACTACAAGGGCCTGATCCTACTCCTGTCTGTCTCATTTCCTGCCCCTGGCCTGCCAGGCCAGCTATAGCGCTCAGGGGTGGCTGAGTTAAGAGCACTGAGGTGTCCAGGGCTTGGCCTGCAGTAAAAACACACACAGAAGTTCCCAACTGGCCAACGGTGCACACAGCCAGCCGTCCCCGTGCGCCTTTATTCGCCTGCTCAGCTGCCGGAGCCACGAGGCAACTGTCACTCTATGCAGACATGCCATTTCACTAATAAATCACTTCAGTGTGTGTGTGTGTGACACCAGCATGATGTCACTGCATTGCAAATACCGCCATTCAGCCATTTCGGTTCACATTTGAAAAAATGGATATTACCGTGAGCTAAACACACACTAGCAAATGTCTGCCTGGTGACACGAATGGCCGGGATAGAGGGAACAGAGCACAGTCTGACTCCTAATCGGCATGCACATCCCAAGCAGACTGCATGTTCTCACACGTTGGCTTATTAGAATGGCTCTCACATATGGAGTGCATTAAAAACCTGGATTCACCGTACAGTCAAATAAGAAAATGTTTCGCTTATGATGCCCCAAAAGACCAAAAAGGTCATTGATTCCCAGACACCTGTGGACAGAGTCTGATTCCACCTGCATTGGTGTAAGCCCAGGGAAACACCACTGAAGCTAATGGAGTTATGTTGGATCCATGGTGGGGTGAGATCAGGATCTGGCTCCTAAGCTTTAATACAAGCAAGCAACCAAAAGGAAATACCTCATTTCCCACAGACCAGTACATATAAGCTCAGACACACTAGGGCCAAGCGTGTGCTGTCTGCAATGCTCTCCTGTCAGAGCTCTGGCTAGCATTTGAGTTTCTTTGCCATGACCGTTCATATCTGAAAAAGTCATCAGTCTGCCTGTTCCTTCACTTAGAAAAAAAAGGTCACTTCGGGGCTTGTGGGGGTTTTAAACAGAGGAACACTCTTGATTTTTGACATTGTGCTCCAAGATTATAAAATGCTGTTCAAAACCAAGACCAGTTGTCACTGCTAATAAAACCAGAACTCATGTGGCGCGGATGTTATTTACCTCTGTTAGTTTATTATTGGACCTGGCTATGCCTGCATATAGTGCCTTATGATACTGCTTTTCTCCCTGCATAGATGTTCATATACTGATTTCTCCCAATGCTGAAGAGTCTCTCCAGTAGCATCTTAAACCCTGCCCCTCTGCCTTTGTGTGTATTTATTTCATTGATGATGTTTCCAGGTGACATAGTTCCTTTTTCATCATTTTTTACCTACAAGTTATTCTGCATTGGTGAATTTTGAAATTAAATTAATGACAAAAGAATACAATGGCATTCTCCCATTTCCACACTCCTGTCTACTCTGTTTGACATCTTCCTACAGACATCAGTTTATACAGTTGTCTCGGTTTTAAAAAATAAAGGCAAAGTTGTTTGATTCTGAACAGATTTTCAAATCAAGAGAGGGTTTTGCAAGGCTTCAAGAGAAACATTCTGCTCTAGTTTCATGCTGGTTCCCTCCCAAACACGACCTTTGACTCGTCTTCTTACAAAGTCAGGGAATTGTTTATTAGCAGGTTGAACAAACAGGCACACTGCTAAAAGCCTTCAGACGGCTGTCCTAAAACTCCCGAGTCCTTGGGACAAGACAGTAACAATGAGTAGGTGATGGGAAAACAAAATCTATGTTAACATGTTAACAAGCTCTCCATGCACACAAACCACGTGAGAGCTGAAAACAAGCTGGGAAACTTTCAGCCCACTGGGTCCCTTTTTTTTCAGAGCTAGCTGCAGAGCTTAAAAAAACTTCTCCCCTGATGATTATGGTATTCCTGCTGTGAAACTATAGCACTGCGCTTCTGAAGAGAAGAAACCAACTAGAAAACAAAAATAATATTTTACTCAATACAGCCCACTTGATATTTTTAATTGTATAACCACCGACAGAGCTCTGGAGTGTCAGCCTTTGCTGAATGAGGTTGCTTCCTTCATGCTCTATGAAATATGGTGTAGTTGCTGTCATTTCCACTGCTTTTCCAAGTGAAAAAAAGAGCAGACTGCGTTGAGAAGCACCTCATGGAAATCTTTGAGGCTGTGTATTTCTTTTTTCCTTATTCTCCTTACTTACTGGTCAGTTTTCAGAATGGAGAGAGGTAAATAGTGGTGTCCCCCAGGGGTCTGTACTGGGACCAGTCCTATTCAACATATTCATAAATGATCTGGAAAAAGGGGTAAACAGTGAGGTGACAAAATCTGCAGATGATACAAAACTACTCAAGATAGTTAAGTCTCAGACAGACAGCGAAGAGCTACAAAAGGATCTCTCAAAACTGGGTGACTGGGCAACAAAATGGCAGATTAAATTCAATGTTGATAAATGCAAAGTAATGAACATTGGAAAACATAACCCAACTATACATATAAAATGATGGGGTCTAAATTAGCTTTTACCACTCAAGAAAGAGATCTGGGAGTCATTGTGGATAGTTCTCTGAAAACATCCACTCCATGTGCAGCGGCAGTCAAAAAAAGGGAACAGAATATTGGGAATCATTAAGAAAGGTATAGATAATAAGACAGAAAATATCATAATGCCTCTATATAAATCCATTGTTCGCCCACACCTTGTGGGTCACCAAATGAAATTAATAGGCAGCAGGTTTAAAACAAACAAAATGAAGTATTTTTTCACACAACGCACAGTCAACCTGTGGAACTCCTTGCCAGAGGATGTTGTGAGGGCCAAGACTAGAACAAGGTTAAAAAAAGAACTAGATAAATTCATGGAAGCTAGGCCCATCAATGGCTATTAGCCAGGATGGGCAGGGATGGTGTCCCTAGCCTTTTTGCCAGAAGTTGGAACTGGGTGATGGGATGGATCACTTGATGATTCCCTGTTCTGTTCATTGCCTCTGGGGCACCTGGCATTGGCCACTGTCAGAAGACAGGATACTGGGCTAGATGGACCTTTGGTTTGACCCAGTATGGCCATTCTTATGTTCTCACAAAAACCAAGAAAAACTGACCTGTCAGTCTATGTAGAAAGAGGATTTATGGACAGAAACATCTTCAAATGACCAGCACCACCATTAAAGTTAACATAGTTACCTGATTCACAATTTGTACTTGGCTTGATCATATAATTTAGGTTTCAAAGCCTTAGCTGTGAGGTTTAATCACCATGTCTAACTGCTATGGAAAACGTTTTGAAACAGTGAGGGAAAGGTCTGAGAGATGCATAAGGTGAGCGGAGACCTCGCTTACAATGCTCTGTTTATTCTGAAGTCATCCACACATGACAGCGAGATAAAATTGCACAGTAAATACTACCCACGCAGGCTCCCCATCATAACCAGAACGGAAACCACCTGGCTTCTTCCTCATGCATCCATGCATACATCATGAGGGAGACAGTAAACCCAGAAGTAGTTGGATGAACCTGTAGATTCTGATGCTATAGGAGACACCTCACTGCAAGGACATATGGACAATATAAATTGTGCAAATACAGTGAAGGAGACAGGGACTAGAAAAAAACTCCCTGGGTTCCACGGGTGGAATCTTTAATATATGAGAACCCTACAGGCAACGCCGTTTGCTATCAAACAACTTCTCCAGCATTTGTTTGGGGTTTTTTTCATTTACCTCTTCACTGATCAAGAATAACAAGCCTCATTTCCACACCTAATGGCAACCAGTTTCTGAAAGGAGCCCTGTTATCAAAGCTTGGTGCTTAGCAGCAGGGCTCTGGAATGGTTTCCTTTGGGAAAACACTGACTGGTACCAAAGTTTAGATTTCTGAGTTCCCCGCGGAAGCTGCTGTGAAGAGATTCAATAAAACGTGAGACAGGCCCACTCAGCTCCATCCCATAAACGACGCAGCTGATGACATCATTAATCAATGACACTCCCTTTCTCAGAGGGTCACTCACGGCCTGTGCAGGGGCAGAAGAGGAGAAGATTTGAAGAGCATGGCAGAGCCGTTAATGATTACATCAGGAGGCAAGTCGTTTGCTAGTCTCCTTAGCTGCCAGGAAAAACACATCAGGTCTGAAGGAGCAGAGAGTTCCATGTTCAGTGTCTCCTTGCCCCTCTGGGGCCAGGCCGTGCGCAGAACCACGACAGGGCAGCTCATATAGGGAGCTCTGAAGGGACGGCAGCGCAGGCTTGGCGTGCACCTTCCCCTCTGCTGGAGACACTTGAACTGACTCTCTCCACGGGGAAGCTGCCAAATCTTTCAGCCCTCCGGGACCCGAAGGTGTGAGGTAGGTAGCGCCAGCGGGAACAGCAAGAGCTGGATTTGTGCTCTCCACTGGGACCAATAATTGACAGGCTTCTTCCCAGCTTTCCCCTCTCCCATACTGAACTGAAGCCCGAGTCGTTGTCTTCTCCTCCCCCCTATTCCATCCGGCCGACAGCTCCTTGCTGAGGCACCACAGATGTGTCTCCTTCACAGACCATGCTGATACAGGCTGGGGCCCTGTCAGAGCTCTGTCATCCACGCGAGGGCTGGGCAGGAAGGAAGCACCAGCCTGCTGAGGGTCACTCCTAAACCCACCCATTCTCTGCACAGCCCCTCTTCTTTTCTTACACTGCTCTCTTGTGAGCAAGGGAGCTACCAGGACAGAGGCTTACAGAGGCTGTGCCCAGGGCATAGCTTTCCTGGCACCCGGGCACAGACTCTGTGTGGTGTCCGGCTGGGTGCGCAGCTCATAGGAAACAAACTCCTTGCACTATGAGCGCAGGACTCTGCACTTGCACTGCGCTGCATCAAGTGCCACGGCACGCTGAGCTGCCCCTTGGATTGGAGAGCAAGGGTGCAGGAAAGGACCGCATGGCCGCCTGACCTGACCAGCGGCCATGTCAAATCCTCCTGGGCGAGCCAGAGTCTGCAATTAAATTCCACCTTCATTGGTGGGTCAGTCTTTGCCAGATCACTACAGATAACGGAAACAGCACCAGACTTTACATGCAATGGTCACTTTATGCAGTACTGTGCCGCTTGGTAGCAGAGACCGGGGCCCGCTTGGACAGGGTTACAGGGCAAAGCAATATGGTCTGGTACCAAGGGACACGTTCATTTCCAAGGAGATTCTTTAGCGTCTCTTTCCCTCTCTATATGCACCAGCTGTGCCTTGTCTGGATGAGAGATTTTGTATAAGCACATAGGGAGGCCAGACCCACAAAGGCAGAAATGAGCCAGGAATCTAGAACTGCCTCCCCAGATGTTCTCAAAACACTGTGCTTTTGCTGAATTCACCGTCAGACTTTGCTGCTGGAAGATGAAGTGAAATCTGAGAAGATTATAGACAACTAAACTCTGCTTGAGACATTCCGACCTGGATTGACAGCAAGCTGGAAAATACACATCAGGGGGCAATCCTGCACTGGCTGTGGCCGAATGGTCTTGCCCATCCCTGACCCTCCATTACCTAATTGTGGGGATAGATTGGACGTGGAACTATTTTTGAAACAAACAACGAACCCGAGACCCACTTTTCAGCTTTCCCACAAAAAGCACTCTGTCATCCTGTGCCCATTCACCTACGCAAAGACGAGATGACATCTCTGGCTAAAGGCCGACAACGCCGCACCTCCTTGTCACTTTTAACAAGAAAATAATCCTGCGGAAACACTCAAAAAACAAATCTGTGTTGACATTCCTCATCTGCTAGGTACGTTTTATGAAAGGGAAGAAATACTGCATTAGCGCTTGACCTCCTCACCTTTACGACACTGGAGGAAAATAAAGGGTGATGCTCAAAAAGCTGATGCAGGAATAATGAAATAATGAGACCAGGCGGCATGCGGAATGCAACAACAAGCTTGCTCTCAATGAAGACTCCCAACGAGTCAAGCCAGTCAGTGGCTGTGAGAGCCAGTAACTTCCAGAGGGAGACTGTGAGCTAAGCAAACCGTTGGCAGGTGAGGCTGCGTGCACCTGACAGACAGCAGAGCTGAATAGCGCATTATGTTACTATACAAAATGAGATCAGCGAAGGCCAGAACCATCCTTGCCTACGGCCTACCTGCAGTTGCTAGCCATTTGGTTTTGTGCATTTGCAGACCTTAGGGTTCACCAGGACGGCCTGTGGTGGCTTGCCACGAATGGCCTGCAGTGCTGGTGCCTCCGCAGTGTTTCAGGTCAGGTGTCGGAGCAGAGATGGGAAGCAGAGCGCAAGGAAGGAAGACACACGCTGGCGCTGCTGCAGCCTGCATCAGACCCCGCAAAGGACAGCATGGCTCACCACATGCAGGAGTTGGGGCTGAAGGGGCAGATAATCTGCATCACCCCCAGCCCAACCTGCCATGTCTCCCTCCTGGGGAAGGGGGCGCCCTCAAGCCGAGATT
Organism: Macrochelys suwanniensis; assembly: GCA_033296515.1. Classification (NCBI taxonomy): domain Eukaryota; kingdom Metazoa; phylum Chordata; order Testudines; family Chelydridae; genus Macrochelys; species Macrochelys suwanniensis. Next base: position 1,240,556 of record CM065789.1, on the reverse strand, counting down.
CAAGTCTCTCCCATAGTATTGTACAGGGCACTTCCACGACACATTTCCAACCTGTGAGGCTGGCCGCTCGGCCCTGTGCGTGAGGCTGTTCCATGCTACAGTCTGCTCACACTGCTGCCGACGCCCTCTCGCTGCCTTTGTCTTGTCGTTTCACCTGCAGTGACGGCTCCTCTTGCTGCCATCCGCAGTGCAGCTCTGGGGCAACGCACTCGCGGAGAGGACACCTGTGTGCTGACCCACACGTCACTGCTCAGGAGCTGCCCCGTGGTACTTTCACCGTCTCTCGTCTGTTGCTTGCAGACAGAGCCTCCTTCCCCAGCATTGTCAGCTGCTGCTTTCAGTCCAGGCACGCTGGGTTCCAGGGAACAAACCCAGTACTGTTCTCGTGCTCCGGGCACAGGTTACCAGCAGACATAAACTGAGCTAATCCCTCAGCCACCTGCACACGGGGGGGGGCTTCCCTTGGAGTGCAGGATTCCGATGCTTTTCAGTGTACACAGCACCCGCTGGGCCCCCTGCTTCCCCCATAGGGCAGTGTGGCCTTGCTACTGCCAGGACAGGCACAAGTCACTCACTGTAGGAGATGGAGACACGCTGAGAAGCTCCCAGAAATATTTTCCCATCGGTAGCCAGCTGCACGTGCTATTGCGTCGCGACAAACATCCCTCTGTGTACGCCGTGTAGACATGCAAAGCCCTTTGCCACGTGCCAAGCTGTGCCCATTGTCACTCCTGGCTGGTTACATCCCCCCCAAGTCCATTTCAAACAGTCACCCGAGAAGCTGGTGCTGAGGAAGCCCTCCACTGCCTCGGCCAGACCCCTCCTGGAAGGTAGCATGGCCTGTCAGTTGAAGAGAGGAGGCCAAAGAGCACGGCAGATGCTGAGTGCACAAGGAGACTGGCATAGAACCTCAGTCTGATTACCACATGGGGACATCAGCTGCTTTCATCTTGCAAGGAAACCTGAGGCCCCTCGCACCAGATTCACCCAGTGATTCTTGTAACAGGAACCAACAGTTTGTGCTACATCATCCCCGGCCTAGAGACCCTTCCAAGCTGATAACACTCAGGAAAAACAGCCTGAGTAGTTAACACTTCCTCCAAGCCTCAGGCCCCAGAGCCCTGTGTATTCACTTCATCGCTGAGTTACTCATGTCCCATTTGCTGGTCACAAGGTATGGGTTGTTTGGGCTTTTTTGAAGAGTTCGGACTTGCTCAAATCACTCTCAGCTAAGGGGAAGGCAGTCTGAGTAGCAGAGTGCATTGAAGCTTGCTATTTAGCCATGTAAACTTTGTTAGCAGGAACAAGGAGGAGTACTTGTTAGCATGCTGGCTTTCCGGCCCCAGAGAAGGCCCCGCAGCTGCAGGGGAACACACATTGCTCCAGCCAGATGTCAGTAATGTAACAAGGAAAGGGGCGGGAAAGGCTCCTAGTGCGGCCCCAGACCCCCTGCATTCTCAGGGACACTATCACGTAGGGTACCCCTGCCTGATGCTGGTAGGCAATTGCTGCTTGTTGCCCCAGAGGGCAAGAAAACACCAAGAGCGCTGTGGGGAAATTCCTTCTCACGCCCAGTCACTGTGAGTCGGAATTACCACCATTTAGACACCCAGATCCACTGGTGTCATGACAGATGGTTCCATTGGTGTGTACCAGGGGTAGGCAACCTATGGCATGCGTGCCAAAGGTGGCCCGCGAGCTGATTTTCAGTGCCACTCACACTGGCCGGGTCCTGGCCATCGGTCTGGGGGGCTCTGCATTTTAATTTAATTTTAAATGAAGCTTCTTAAACATTTTAAAAACCTTATTTACTTTACATACAACAATAGCTTAGTTCTATATTATAGACTTATAGAAAGAGACCCTCTAAAAACATTAAAATGTATTACTGGCACGCGAAAGCTTAAATTAGAGTGAATAAATGAAGACTCGGCCCAGCACTTCTGAAAGGTTGCGACCCCTGGTGTGTACATAATGGTCCGTTTTCTTTCTCTCGACCCTCGGGATTCCAGCCAGCCATCACTCCCTTTCCCAAACTACTCCCTCCCAGCACAACTAGCTGCACCAGGCACCCTCTGCTGTTGGGAGCAATGTGACCGGCATGCACAGAACAGTGACAGGGGGCCGAGTTGAGTGGCAGTGCATGGCCCGTGGGGAACGGTAGTTATGGTAACAGTAAGGTGTGCGCCTGTGGATGGAGGAGTAGTGGGTGTCTACTGTTCGGTGGCTTCACTTTTCATTCTCTTGCTTTTGTGGGTCTGTGTCGAGTGCATTGTAGGCAGTGACCCTCGCTGCTTTTGTGACCGATGAAAGGGCGTGCTGCTGGGCAGGGCTGGGGCGTCTGGGAATACAAGATGTGCATGTGCAGGTCTCAGGATGGTCACTTTATTCGTGCAGTTTCATTACAAAGACCTGCTGGAATAATGGTGAGGTGTATAAAAGCATTCAGCCCAGTCCTGTACCCAACGGGTCGGTGGTGTCAGGGAACTGGCATCAGAGAGGCAGCGGGTGAAAGAAGGTGCGATCCAAGGAAGAACAGCCTTGAGGAAAGTGAAAATTACGGACTCTGGGAAATATTTGGTCATGGTTAACGAATAAGCGCGTCACTACAGGGTGCTGGGTCATTTGCCACCATCCCTAGTTCTAATTTTATTAACCTGAGTTGGCTAAGGACCTATTAGAAAATAAGACTTTGTGCCTTAATCCTTTTTACTTTTGGTTTTCCAGATGGACAGACCCAGACGCCTCCTGCTCAGTCCAACATGCCTCCCTCCCAGTTTCCTGGCAGGTTTTTATTGCTCCTATACCTTCTCTTAGAGCTGATTTCAATGTTTAACATTTCTTTGGGGGCATACAGACAATGAAGAGCAAGCCAAGAGAACTCTGTCACAGTTGGGTGCTGAGTCTGGGGGGTTCCTGTGTGCAGTAGCAGGTTATTGCAAAGCAAACCCCCATGCATCTTCTACAGCTCCTTGGACTGCCCTCCCTGGAGCCAGGGTGTGATGCAGTACATGGGAAAGAGGTTCTCGGCCTCAATGCAGCTAAGTGGATTCATAGAAAAGAGAAAAAGATTCCTCCGTTCCAACTGACTCCCTCTTCTCTCTGGCTTGGTGCAAGCTGTGAGCTTTGGAAGATGGCAAAGAAGAATATGGAACTAATGGGCAGGAAGGAAACTTAATATTTCTAAGAGGGCACAAAAGAACAGGACTGGGGGGAGGGGATTGGTGATGGGCCAGAGGTACGTTAGTACTATATAGCACAATATAGCCTCTCTTTAATGATCCTTTTTCAAAGTCCAGTCCCTTTCTTTCAACACAAAACCCACTGGAACTCTGCCCCTTGGCTCCCACCAAAGCCAGGTCAGACTGGCAGTTATTAGAAAAGCAGACAGTGAAAAAAAATCCAGCATATGTCCTCAAGCCCTGCTGAGAATAAGGGTCTGAGGAAAACCCACCGGGGACTCTCTAGCACCAACTCTCTCTCAGTCAGAGGTTACCTGTATGTAACCACCACCTGTAGAGAGATACATTGCATAATAGGGTTCCGTGCAGATTGCAGCATCAATGCTATTATTCACAAACACCATTTTAGCAGCTTACATAACAATGGGATGGGCACACCTAGAAACACCAGTCACTCTGCGTGTTGGAACGACGAATCGGCTCGCCCATCATTCTCAACTATGTTCTCTCACTTGGCTGTCTCCTGATTGAACCTTTCGGTCCTTTCCATGGGGAAGGGAACAAAAAGCCAGGGAGCACCTGTGCGCTAGCAGGCAAGAGAGAGAGACTTTTTTTTTAATCAAGTGGTGGAGCCTGCACAGAAGAGGCTGCCCTGTAGTCCAACTAAGCTCGAAGACACACATGTTGCATCTCCTACAACCTTTACATTTAGCTCTACATTTTAGCTGTGCTTATAACTAGCAACGGGCCTGAACCATCATCCTAGATCCAATACCCCTGATCTTTGGGGAAATCCAGTTACAAACATCCTGGTTTGTCATTATCTCTATATACTGAATGCAGGGGACCTAGTGAGTTCTCTTCCAGTCCTACACCTCTATGATTCTATGAATCAAATCAAGACTCTGGACACAGAACCCACACATTGTAAGAGACTAGGAGTGAGCAAGGAGGGCGCTGATCATGGCCCAGCACGAGCAGGGGCTCTGCGTGGCTGTCATTCAGAGGTCTGCGTTCTGATGGGTACTGAGTGTATCTGAAAATGGGCCCAGCTGTGAAGACCAGCAGGATGAAAACTCATGGCTTTGTTTCTCACTGTTAACCCATAATGGTAAATATGGGTTTGCTCTGCTTTTTTACTGGTTTGTCCCTGGTAAATATTAATTTTAAACCAAAGACTTTACCCTGTGTAGTATCCTGATGACACAATGTTGATGTCCAGGTAAGGAATCCAAGTGGTCCCATTACTTGCTGGGGAAAAATTACTATAAATCCTGGAGACTACATCACTTGTTCATAGAATAGCTAGCTTGGGAGGCAATGTTTTGGAGCAATTTGTAAATTTCAGTCTCCGTTACAGAAGGTGGCAGTGTGTGCAACAGCAACTAGTAATTTCTGTTCTGAGTTACACAAAATGAAAGAAAAAGAAAGCACTGAAAGGTTCGGCTCTACAGCAGGTTGGAAATTCTAGTCTCTATTTCAACAAAGCCAATTCAATACATCCCAATGTGTCAAACAGCAAGTCTCTGACACACGCCGAGGCATGAGAGCCAGCATGCAGAGAAACGGCTTAGATGCTGTGAAAACTGAAGTTTCTGCACAACTGCAAAAGTTTGGGATTTTTTGTACTGCAGCGAGAAATCTGCAATCCTAGCAAGATTATTCCCCATAGTGACAGGACTCCTTCCTCAGAGTGAATCAGGAGGCTAAATTCTCTTCTCGGCATAGACGGAACAAAGGGCCAGTTTCATTAGCGCACCCTCGGCTGTCAATGGACCCGGCTGTTTCAGATGAAGCCAGGTAAGAAGATTGCTCAGCTGACTGTTGGCATTCTGTGGATAGGTGGGACATTATCACTGTTGTTTATGGAGCGGTAGAGCAAGGAGCTGGGGTCCTGCACACGCGTATCTGGCTGTTTTGATAAATGTGTAAGCAGACAGATGCTACAGAAGTATGTTAGGTAACTTTGGTTCCTTGGTAAGCACTAAGTGAAACATCAGGCAACTATCCTAAGACTTATGTCCAAACCTCTCCCTTTCTTCAGAAATACAGGGCATGTACCAGCACATAACAGAGTGATTCACTCTGGACTATGCATTGTTCAAGGAATGCCACTGTCTGTTGGCTGGGTGGATACAAAAGAAACTGAACACCTGAAGTTGCATCAATACTAAAGAGAGGTTACCTGGCTTCAACACAAGAGAGCTACCTGCATCCCCTTCACACCAAATGAAACACACTGAGTTCATCTCTGGGGGGAGAGTCCCAGGCAGCAGTGGGATTTCCCCTTTCAGGGGCGGTTGTCAGACTGTAGTGGAAGAGGTGAGGTTCCTGTCTCAGGGTAGGTTGTCAGGGCAAAGGCTCCCCTCTTGGGGTAGGGTGTCACAGCTTGCAGAGGTCACAGCAGCCTATCTGTTCTCTAGAGATTAAGGTGGCGAAGTCCACCCTTTCATAGTTCAAACACAAAATGCATATTTATTGGGGAAGTAAAGGTGGCTGAGAGTAACGACATCCAACAGATGGGGGCGGTTACATAGGCCACTTATTTGCCTCAGGCCTCATTTAGGCCAGATATCAAAACAATACACAGTATCACCATCTGTCTCCACTCTGCCAGGACATCTGCGTTAACTCGTTCCTAGGTGTGCCTGGTTTACCAACCTGGGGGGAAAGCGTTTCGTCCTACCCTCATAGCAGCACACAACACTGAGAAGCAGCAAATCCTGGTGGAGCAGATGCTGCTCCCTGGGGAAAGGGGGCTCTTTGGAACTGGAACACCATCTTCGGCCAGCTGTGAGGTAAGGATGGGCTGGTGAGTGAGGCGCTGAATCAGGACTCAGCAGCCCTGGGTTCAGAGCTCAGCTCTTCTGTGTGTGACCTTAGGACCAGCTTCTCCAAGGAACGGAGGTGCCAGACGCCCATTGAAATCCATGCCTGTCTCTGCTCCCCTGCGTGAAAGGAGGATAGCCAGGCTGTAGCTCACAGCGACGTGGTCAGAGTAAGCTCTTTGCAGCGTGGCCATGAACAGCAGCGAGACACCAGAACATGAGTAACGCCGGCCGTGGAATGGGATTTCAGGCTGTTGAAGCAAACAGACACCTGGGCAGGAGGAGGCAGGGCTGGGATACCAATGGAAAGGAAGGACACCATGTTTGGATGGGCACGTTCTTTCTTGAAATAGTCTGACATTTAATATTCCCCTTTCTAAGGGCTTTTGGTGAAACTGTCCCGAATTCAGGAGCTCCAGGAACCAAACGGGCCCAGCTCGCTGTGGCCCAGTGAGGAGCCAGTACTTCTTCCTGGTGGCTGCCCTCTTGTGCGCCAGAATCAAAGCTCTCATTTCAGACCTTAGCCCTTATGTATGCAAGGAAACCTTCAAATGCAAACCGAGTATAAAGTTTCCTACAGTCTGACACCAGTGCTGGGAACTGTTCCTATCCACCTCAATGAAGTGTTAACTCTGACATCTAATTGGGACCATTTAAATGTTAACGCTGTGAACTGGTTCACTGATCATCCGTGCAGGAGGAAAGGAGCGAGACAGCCAGGTTATGGAAATATGCACAGTCCGCTCTAAGTGGTGTCTCATTTGGTGACCTCTTGGCAGGAGCTTTGGTTGTGGGCAATCCCCTTTTTCCTTCCAGTCTGACCCCTTGTGTAAGCTTTGGTGCTTGAGATGGCAATTGTAGAACATTGCAGCTGATTGTTTCGTGACGTGCCTTTAAGGACTTCGTGGTTTACCTGGGAAAGTTCATGAGCCAGGCCCAGAGCTACTGCTACAAGTGGCTATTAGATCAGTTATTTCCCGGACTGTGCAAGTCCTGAGTGGAATGCAATGCAATACTCCTCTGTGTAACAGACAGTATGTAAAGGGGGCGGAAACAGCCAAATTACAATCAGGCAAGCGCCACAGTTATGAGCAATTACACTTGGGTACTAATAAAAGGCACCGTTTATTACTCTACCAACAATGAACTTCCACACATGGGCCAGTAAGCAGTGAAGAATCTATATGCCCTTATCTTCCGTAGGCAGCGGTCACCGGCTTGCTTCTAATATCCTGCACTAACTTGGTCTCAACAGAGCTCATCCAAGATCGACTACTGGAAGTGTAGACAGCAAGACATCGGCATGGGAGAAATGGTTTAACATTCCCATCATATTATTATGGCCCAGAGGAAACGGGAGGGTTCTGAAACCAAAGCAGGATTGTAGAGGGGCCTGGGGCCCCTGAGGAAGGAAGCCCTGCTTGAGTTGTGGGTGTGAGAGGCTGCAGGAACACACAGGGCAGGGCAGAGCTCTGAGCAGAACAGCGACTGCCGACTGCTATCCATTGATGATGGTGGTGATGTGCCTTTCTGACTGAAGCAGCTAATCAAATGTCAGGGCCCTGGGGATGCTCCGGCTGGGAGCAGAAGTCGGGTATTTCTTTGTACATTCTTTGTAAATAAACAAAACCGCATCAAAGTTCTGGGTCTCCAAACAGAGCCAGAGGCAGTAAGAAAAGGAGCAGTTTCTTACCTAGCAGCCCCCAGCCTCTTTAGCCAACAGCCCTGAAAGCTCTCTAGCTTGTCCCAGGGTCACACTGGGCTTACAGGCTACTGTCGGGCTTTCTTGCCTTTTGGCTCTGCCTCTCTCTCTCTCTGGCCTTGCCTGTTCTCACTTTCTGTGCGTTCTTTCTTCCCAACCCCTACCCAAAACAATAGGCAGCCAAAAGCTCTTGGGTGGGTTCATATATACACCTTATGCTTATAGTTATGTTAACCGAAGGGTGAGTTCACACCTCAATTGCAATGGGAATTTAACCCAACCCAGAACCAGGTTTCACCCAGCTCATAACAGTGGGTTTCAGTAAGGGCTTGTCTATACCACACAGTTTTTAGCAAGAAGGCTGTGGCCTTGTCACTAAACATCAGCGTGTGTAAACGCCCTTTGTCGGCACTTTTGCAGACGAAATACTTCCAGCCCCGCGAGCGGCGTTAGCGTTGTTGGCAGGAGAGCGCTCCTGCCAACAAAGCCGCGTTCACACTGCCACTTGCATCGGCAAAACTTCTGTCTTTCACGGGGGCGGGGAGGCTTTTTAAAGTACCTGTGAAAGACAAAAGTTTTGTTGACAACGTCGCAGTGTAGACATACCCTAAGGCTTAAGGGGTGCATCTACACAGCAAGCAGTAGCCCGTGGCAGAGAGGCTTAGGCCTGGTCTACACTAGGAAATTAGGCCGGTGTAACTATATTGCTCAGCGGAGTGGAAAATCCACCCCCCTTCAGCGATGCACTTACACCGCTCTAACCCCCGCTGCAGACAGTGCCAGGCTGATAGGAGAATTCTCTCGGGCGGTGGGGTATCTACGCCAGCGGCAGAACCCCGCAGCGCCACAGGGAGCATCTCACTGAAGCTCTACAGCTGCACTGCTGCAGCATTTTAAGTGTAGACGAGCCCATGAGTTTGCTAAAAGCAGCCGTGTAAATGCTCAGGCTGGAGCTCGTGGCCTGAAGCCCACCCCCCTCCGTAGGCTTTGTCTACACAGCTATTTTTAGCCCCGTAGCACAAGCCCGGGTCTGTTGATCCGGGCTCTGAGATTCGCTGCTGCAGGCTCCTGCTTGCTGTGCAGACATACCCAAATAGTGCACGGCGCTCGTGTCAGCTCTCTGCACGGGGGTGACACACCCTCAGTACAGAGACACTGCAATGGTGAGCACACTTCAGGCAGGCAGACAGCAAACTGGGAACAGAAAAGCAAATATGGTCCTAAAGCCTGTAGGACATCGGCTGTGTTTTAAAACCACGGGAGCTATTACCTCTCATTTTTGACCAATGGTTGTGCTGAATGATGACAGCGCCGTCTTTTCAAAATCCTCCAAATCATTTTCTGAGCCCAAGAAATCCTGCTAGGGACTGCATTGATTGCCATCTCATAATTGCACTTTTTGGGCGGCTGAGCTCATTAGACACACAAGGCCTGCGATGATGACTCATCATTGCAGACCCTGCCTTGTTGCTCAAATAAGCTGGTGTGTTCATAATTAACTACAGAGCACTTGTTACATCTCCAGGCAGCCCTTGGTGTATGTTACAGCATTTCCTTAGCCAGTGAAACAACATACAAAGGGTTAGTTGGGGCCTGATTCTAAGCGCACTTATAGTGGGGGCCTATGCTGGTCTCAGTCGCATTACTCCTGATGTATTTTAAAAACTCAAAAACATTTTAAAGTAGTCAAAATTAAAATGAAAATCTGCATGAAACATTTCCATTTTCGCAAAACTAAATGTTTTGTTCACCTCAAAACACAAATTCTTTAAACTTTTTGATTTGTCTGGCCCAAAATTATTTTTTTTAATCTTTTGAAATTGCCAATGAACCCAACAATATGTTATTTGCCAAGCTCTAATCCCCACGAATGTGCACAGCTTGATGACTGTGACTGCTAGATAGCCACATACCTAGATACAATGCAAAGCGATGTAAGATTGCACACTGAAAGTTAAAGTTGAATGTGCAGCCTTGAACTCTGTCTTTATGCCTTCTTTACTGATAAAATACGATTTACCATAGAAATCAATCTAATGCACTTTTCCCCCTGTAACCTTAAATATAAATGTGTGTCTCAGATAATTTGAGAGCACATAATTAAACTATGTATTTTAATGAATATGCACAAGGGGGCAGAGTTAGAGCTCTACAGTGAAGCTTAATTTTTGCATTTCTCAACTTTTGAATGCTAAATGTGCATTTTTGCATTTAATTTCCTAGGTGGTTTTTAAAGGGAAGAAGTTACAGAAACTGAGATTTGTCTTGTATTAACAGGCACCAGCAAGGAGGCAGCTGGCTGGGATGAGTTAGTGGAGATTGGTCCTGCTTTGAGACACTTGACACTAGTCAGCTCAAGTGTGACAGGTCCCTGGCAGTATTGCACGCTGTGCTCACATTTCCAGCTCTGCAGATACTCCGACTCACCGCACGGCTGGTGAGTCCGCCAAGTACTAGGGCTGTCCAGCACTTCCCCATGTAAGACACAGGTGGCTGAGGTCTGTGCAGTGGATCTCAAGGTTTCAACCCTGCCAATGACCCAGATGGGTGTCAGAATTTCCAGCATGTGGCATTATCTTGTTTTTCCAGTTTGCCCTTTTTGCCTGTGGAACCCCAGTTCGGCTCCCTTGTGCACATGCATTATGAGAAGGACTTTAACTATATGAACACAAACGGTTTTTCCCACAGGACCCCCAGACTCCTTCAGTGCACAGGCTGGACCTGCTCTGGGGATGAATCAGGGTTTGCAGTAAAGGAGGCTGTCACAGGAACTCTGGTGTGTAGTGAATGGGGCCGGGGACTGCAGAGAGAGAAAAGACGGTCTCACGATTAAGGCAGAATGTTGCCACAAAGAACTGGATTCTGTCCCTGCCTCTGTCAAAGCGCTCCTATGTGATACTGGGCAAGTCACTAACAACCAAACTTTTCACAGGTGGTTGCTAATTTTGTGTCCCTCATTTTCTGAGTGCCTGACTTGAGACCCAGGGGTCTGATTTGCAGAAGTGCTGAGCGCTCCTTGAAGTCAAGGGGAGCTGTGTGCTTTGAACATACATAATGCTATAGAATGCTAAGTTCTCCTCAAAATCAGGTACTAGACATCTTAAATTGGGCATCCAAAATGAGTGGATATTTTTGACCTTAATCTCTCTCTGTCTCAGTTTACCGCCTGTCCTCTGGGGATAACACCACCCCCTCGCCTCACCGGGGTGCTGTGAAGATAAATATTTGAAAGGCACTCAGCTACTTGATGAGCCCCTTAGAAAAACCCACGAGAAAATTAATAATCCTGACTTCAGAGCAGGGTTTGAACTGGGCACAGTAAATAAGGACGGAATACCGAGGCTAAAACAAAATATTGAATAGTTGCTCATGAAGTGAGCACCGCCCACCCTGTGCACTCACTGAGGCGGGGTCTGTGCAAAAATAATGTGATCACGTCATTAAAGACTGTATTTAAGGCACATGCACAAGGAGGCCGAATTAAGGCTACCTTATCGCTGGCACTTCCCAACGTTTGATTATTTGACTTTATAACCTTACTAATGTTCTTTTAATGTCGTTTTTTGTGTGCAGTAAATTTTAAAAGTCCATAGGAGTTCAAATGGCCCCCTTGCTGAGCTTAAACATTCACAGCATTAAACTGATGAACTGCTATTCCTCAACTCTGGCTTGACTGTGAAACTACTGAACCTGTTTTCTTCAAGCTTGGCTAGCTCTGTAGCTTTTATGGAGACCTTAAAGTTATGAGCCTTTAAAGTTGGCAAGTTCTGAAGTGTGCAAACATGTAACTAGTTACATATGCATGCAGAGTGCAGGTCTCTTTAAGAACGCAGCTCTAAACTGAACCACATAATCTGCTGCACGTGTTCAGTGCACAGTTGTCAAAGAGCTGTGTCTTTGGTAAATCAAACCTCATTTTTCAAGCTAAGCAAAGGCCAAGACTGCATGTCTCATTTCCCGCTGCAGTCACCTCTGCGGCAGTCCTGCCCCAAACAACATGGCTAGAAGTCGTTTAGCTGAGAAGTGTCATTTGCTTCTCCATTCTGAAGTCACAAATAGCTGAATAGATTTTTCTCAAACTTCCATTCTCTCACGCCCCACAACCGCCAATGTATTGTTGAGTAGAGTCCACACACAGAGCATTTCAGCCCCAGAGATGATTGATCCCTTTAGGATCTCTTGTAAAGAGGGTGGGTCCAACCCAGGGAGAACAGAGCTTTAAAAAGCCAGCTCCTAACCGACCAGAGGAGCTAGTGAACAGGACCAACCAATGGGAGTTTTGCGAGGGAGTTTAGAGGGGAAGCGTGAGAGCCAGATACACCTAACAAACATTCTCTAAACTTGGGCCAATAAACGCTCCCCCCTCCCCCTCCCCCCCACCAAAAAGCAACAACAAAACATCCAACCAAACAAAAACCCCTGCGAGAGGAAAGAGAATGAAGGCAGAAGTCCAGTTGCACACTTGGGGCTATTCAGTGTATTACACTGACCGCAGCAGGGATGATTACCTGCCTTGTGGCCCGGTGGTGTATGTGTACATTCAGTGGAAGCAACTCATGGCCCGCAGAGACTGAGTACGGGCTCTTGAGACCAGAGTGAACAAACCAGAGGAGCCTCAGGTGACAGAAAGGTACACAGAGGCGAGCGGCCTCACCCCCAGTCTGGCAGCCTTTGTGGTGTTGAGGAGGACGAATGTCTTGGGGAAGGAGAGCATCAACCTGGAGGGGAGAGAAATGATCCCACAGTTGGGACCCTCCTTCCAGATGACGCCATGGTATCCTCTAGCCCTGAGGATACCCCCATGGGGGAGAGAACCCCAGTTACCATGAAGAGACAGATAACAGTAATGGGGGATTCAAGTATTAGAAGTATAGAGAGCTGGGTCTGTGATGACCAGGAGACCCCGCATGGTGAACTGCACGCCTGGTGTGAAAAGTTGCAGACGTCTCGAGACATCTAGATAAACATATGTGCAATGCTGGGGAGGAGCCAGTGGTCGTGGTACATGTAGGTACCAGTGACATGCGGAAAGGTAGGAGAGAGGTCCTGGAGGCCAATTATAGGGTGCTAGGTAAGAGATTAAAGGCCAGAACCTCCATGGTAGCATTCTCTGAAATGCTTCCGGTTCCATGCGCAGGGCCAGTTAGACAGGCAGAACCGCAGGAGCTCAGTGCACGGATGAGACAACAGTGTAGGGAGGAGGGATTTAGGTTTATTAGGACCTGGGAAACATTTTGGGAAAGGAGGAGTCTATACAAGAAGGATGGGCTCCACCTAAGCCAAAACGGAACCAGATTGCTGGCATGTCAAATTAAAAGGGTTGTAGAGGAGTTTCTAAACTTAGGGCTGGAGGAAAGCCAACAGGTGTGGAAGAGCACACAGTTCAGACAGACACATCCCTAAGGGGAGGATTTATTAAAGGGGATGCTCTGTATCCTACAAAAGAGGAGAGGAGAGAAGTTGATAAAGTGCAGCTAAGGACTGAAGAGAAAAAGTCAAACAAAAAAGAGTCCAGTTCAATTACATCACATGAAGGCAGACAACTAAATATTGACAAATGTTATAAGTGCTTGTATACAAATGCTAGAAGTTCAAATACTAAGGGAGAGAAACTTGAGTCCGTGGTATTAAATGAGGATACTGATATAACAGGCATCACAGAAACTTGGTGGAATGATGACAATCAATAGGACATGGTAATACCAGGGTACAAAATATATCAGAATGACAGACAAGGTCGTGCTGTATGTGAAAGAAAGCAGAGTCAAATATAGTAAAAATCTTAAGTGAATGAAAGAGTACCATATAATCCCTGTGGATAGAAATTCAATGCTTGAACAATAAGAGTATAGCAGTCAGAATATACTACTGACCACCTGACCAGGATGGTGATGGTGACTGTGAAATGCTCGAGGAGATCAGAGGCTACAAAAACAGAAAACCCAATAATAACGGGGGATTTCAACTAGCCCCTTATAAGGCGAATGTGTCACCTTAGGATGGGATGCAGAGATAACATTTCTAGACCCCATGAATGACTTCCTCTTGGAGTAGCTAGTTCTGGAACCCACAAGGGGAGAGACAATTCTTCATTTAGTCCAAAGTGACACCCAGGATCTGGCTGAAAATAATATCAACCATAAGGTAATTAAATTTAACATCCTTGTAGTTGGGGAAAATACCAGCAAAATCCACCACACTAGTACTTAACTTCAAAAGGGAAAATATGCAAAAGCGAGGAGGCCAATTAAACAGAGAATAAAAGGAATGGTCACAAGAGTGAAATGCCTGCAAGCTGCATGGAAACTGTTTAAAAGCATCACAATAGAGGCTCAAAGAATATCAACATATTCGTAAATCATCTAGAAAAAAGGATAAGCGGTGAGGTGACAAAGTTGCAGACCACAAGAAATGACTCGAGAGTTAAGTCCAAAGCTGACTAGAAAGAGTTACAAAGGGCTCTCACAAGTACAAGAAAATGGCAGAAGAAATTCAATGTTGATAAATACAAAGTAATGTACACTGGAAAACATAATCCCAACTATACATACAAAATGATGGAGTCTAAATTAGCGGTTACCACTCCAGAAAGAGATCCTGGAGTCACAGTGTTCTTGCCAGCAAGTTAAAGAAGTATGGGCTGGATGAATGGATGGTAAGGTGGATAGAAAACTGGCTGGATGGTCGTGCTCAACGGGTAGTGATCAATGGCTCCATGTCTAGTTGGCAGCCGGTATCAAGTGGAGTGCCCCAAGGGTCGGTGCTGGGGCCGGTTTTGTTCAATATCTTCATCAACGATCTGGAGGATGGTGTGGACTGCACCCTTAGCAAGTTTGCAGATGACACTAAACTGGGAGGAGTGGTTGATACGCTGGAGGGTAGGGATAGGATACAGCGGAACCTAGACAAATTAGAGGATTGGGCCAAAAGAAATATGATGAGGTTCAACAAGGACAAGTGCAGAGTCCTGCACTTAGGACGGAAGAATCCCATGCACTGCTATAGACTAGGGACCGAATGGCTGGGCAGCAGTTCTGCAGAAAAGGACCTAGGGGTTACAGTGAACAAAAAGCTGAATATGAGTCAACAGTGTGCCCTTGTTGCCAAGAAGGCTAACGGCATTTTGGGCTGTATAAGTAGAGGCATTTCCAGCAGATCGAGGGACGTGATTATTCCCCTCTATTCGGCACTGGTGAGGCCTCATTTGGAGTACTGTGTCCAGTTTTGGGCCCCACACTACAAGAAGGATGTGGATAAATTGGAAAGAGTCCAACGGAGGGCAACAAAAATGATTAGGGGGCTGGAGCACATGACTTATGAGGAGAGGCTGAGGGAACTGGGATTGTTTAGCCTGCAGAAGAGAAGAATGAGGGGGGATTTGATAACTGCTTTCAACTACCTGAAAGGGGGTTCCAAAGAGGATGGCTCTAGACTGTTCTCAGTGGTAGAAGATGACAGAACAAGGAGTAATGGTCTCAAGTTGCAGAGGGGGAGGTTTAGGTTGGATATTAGGAAAAACTTTTTCACTAGTAGGGTGGTGAAGCACTGGAATGGGTTACCTAGGGAGGTGGTGGAATCTCCTTCCTTAGAGGTTTTTAAGGCCCGGCTTGACAAAGCCCTGGCTGGGATGATTTAGTTGGGTTGGTCCTGCTTTGAGCAGGGGGTTGGACTAGATGACCTCCTGAGGTCCCTGCCAACCCTGAGATTCTATGATTGTAGATAGTTCTCTGAAAACATCTGCTCAATGCGCAGCAGCAGTCAAAAAAGCGAACAGCATGTTAGGAACCATGACATTAATGGGAAGCAGGCTGAAAACCAACATAAGGAAGCACTTCTTCACACAACGCACAGTCAACCTATGAAACTTGTTGCCAGGGCATGGTGTGAAGGCCAAAATTACAACTGGGTCCAAAAAAAGAATAAGAAGAGTTCATGGAGGATATGGCCATCAGTGCTGTTAGCCAAGTCGGAGAGGGTGTAGCCCCATGCTTTGGGTGTCCCTAAACCTCTGACTGCCAGAATCTGGGACTGGACAACGGGGGATGGATCACTCAATAAATTGCCCTGTTCTGTTCATTCCCTCTGAAGCACCTGGCCCCAGCCATGGTCAGAAGACAGGACACTGGGCTAGATGGACCATCGGTCTGACCCAGTGTGGCCATTCTTATGAAAACTATCAGCACATGAATGCAGGTCATTAGAATGGTGAATGTTCTGAAACTTAACCATAGCAAACTGCCTCAGATACATGTACACTTTGGCTATAGGCGCTGGGTCATCCTTCATGGGCTATTTCATTACTATTCCACAAAAACAATGTAGTGAGAAGAAAGGAGAAGGAATAAAATATAAAAATGTAGACACAGAAGTTATTTTATCACACGGTGGCATCTGTGGGCCTCAGCTCCCTCCGGGGGACAGTGCAAACTGCTCTTTGTATGTGGAGATATGTGGCGGGCAGTGGGGGACAAGGGGATGCTGTTTGCAGAGCTGAGTGAGGAAGGGGAGAGCAGTATTGAGAGATTAAGAAAGCGACAGAACTTGCATGGTTTGGTTGCACTGTGCTCCTCCCGGGCCTCAATTCCAGATGCATTTGTGCAAGTGCCCTACGGAGCTTCTCACCCTTTCAGTCTCTGAAGGCTGAGACCCAGGGGGAGTTAGAGGCACCCAGCCCCGTTCTGGACAGCAGTGACCAGCACCTGGGAGGCTGGAGTGAAAGGTCACGTCCATGCTGGAGAGGGGTACCCGCTCCTAAGGGTACAGCTCTCAGCATATTGTGGCAGCAGCTAAGAAACAAAGCCACTGACATGGTGACTGAAGGCCCAGTGCTTGAATTGCCCAGTCTCCCCACAGCTAGGAAGGCGATGGGGGATGGGCCCCAGGTGACATAAACCCCAACATGCCTCTTCCCCAGCTGGGTTTGCAATGACACGCGTCCCGGAAATGCCTCCAAACCAAAGCTTTAGGAAGCAGGCCTAGCGGTGTTGCTTAGCAACTGTGTACACTGAAGCAGCCCAGCAGCAGTAGCAGCAGTTGGCTGCATTTGTGCTCTGATGAATTGCACACTTAACTGGATACTGAACAAGGCCGACCTGTCAGCATGTCAACACTGGGGCTCCTAATCTGTGTCTGTGTTGGGGACAGCCAACAGCCTAAATATCATTGCAGGGAGGCGCACGCCCGCGTTCTGAGAGTACAGATACTGCTGCTGATCTGGGGCCGCACTACGGGAGCCAGGAAAGCACTGGAGCGTCTAACCAGCGGCTGTGGCACAGCCATGGTGCCCCACCACCGGCACGGGAAGGAGAGGGCAGGAATCGCAGAGGATGAAGATGCCCCTTTCCTTCCTCTGCTCCAGGCTGGTTGGCTGCATGCACTTATTAGAGAAGGTGCCAGTGGTGAAGATCTGGTCGCCCAGGAAGAGAGCAGGAGGTTTTTATACATTTAACACCAACTTTCAGACAGCAAGGACCCCAGTGACGCCACAGAGAAGGGATTGCCTCGCCCTGCGGTCAGCCGAGGACTATTTACATTGCTGGGTTAGTCCCACTTTAGAAGCATGTGTGTGTGTATAATATCTGGTGTAGCACAGCAAACTGGCAGTCTGCCATGTGGAGATGCCATGTCCAGAGTGAAGGTATGTTCCCAAGCCTCCCTGCAGCCAGATAAATAATGATAATACCTGGGGGCCTGGGATGAAAGGGGCAAAGCGCTGCACAGACCTTAGACAGTTAAGATTCACAAAGCAACTGACATAGGTCTGGGATATAGAGTACAGGAATCACCCCTTTAACCACCAGTGAAATGCAGCCCCCTTTGAGGCATCGTATGGCAACTGTTTAACAGCACATAGCTGACTTATCCTGTGTATGAGAGTTTGCAGTCGTGTTGTACGTGTGCTGCTCCCAGGATATTAGAGAGACGAGGTGGGGGAGATTATCTCTGTTATTGGACCAGCGTCTGTTGGTGGAAGAGAGACGCTTTCGAGCTACACAGAGCTATGGCTGGAGTTCGTCTCTTTCACAAACAGAAGTTGGTCTAATAAAAGATATGACCTCCCCCCGCTTGTCTCCCCAACACACGAGGCCAGGAAGTGAAGGTAAATACTGTACCCAAGTGAAAGTGAAGGGGGAGTTTAAAAAGACTGGGCCTGCTCAGCTTAGACAAAAGACGAGGTGGGGGGGTAGGATCGAGGTCTGTAAGACCGTGCCTGATGTGGGGAACGTGACTAGGGAAGTGTTATTTACCCCTTCACATAACGCAAGAACCAGTGGGTCACCCAGTGAAATTAACAGGCAGCAAGTTTAAAACAAGCAAAGGGAACACAAAACAAAGTCACACAATCAACCTGTGGAACTTGCCAGGGGTTGTCGTGAAGTTCAGCAAAGAATCAGATAAGGTCCATCAATGGCTACTAAACACGATGATCAGGAACACAACGCCATGCTCCAGGTGTCCCTAAACCTCCAACTTCCAGAAACATCTGGCACTGGCCACTGTTGGCAGACAGGAGACTGGGCTAGATGGACCATTGGGCTGACCCAGTCTGGCCGCTCTTACGTTCGTATCTAGGGTGACCAGACAGCAAATGTGAAAAATCGGGACAGGGGGGTGGGGGGTAATAGGAGCCTATATAAGAAAAAGACCCAAAAATCGGGACTGTCCCTAGAAAATCGGCACATCTAGTCACCCTATTCGTAACAGCTGTGATGTCAGCCGTACAGGACTGAGGGGCAGGCAAGGCCTGGCTAAGAGAGCGGAAGCTCCTCTCCCAACACACGCAGCTGCACATGCAGAAAAGGCAGCCACCACCTGGGTTCGTGCTGTTTGTGTGTAGCTTGGTCCTGAGCGAAAATCTTCCTTCACTGACCCCGGCCTGAGCTCTGCTGCTCTCCTGCTCCAGGGCCGAGCAGTCTCTCCTCTGCGAGCAGACAGAGAGAGGTAACAAACTATTTCATTTTTACTATTTGTATTTGACCTTTTTATATTGTTTGCTTTTTCCAGCATAATCTCTTAAGAACATGACTGATGATTTATAGCAAAAGAAGATCTGTACAGTGGGCGCCGTGCTAGCCCTCTCTCCTGCTGCTTTAGAGTGATTTACTTTGGGATTAGCCTCTGATACAGAAGGGCTCGGCTGACGATTCTTCCTCGTATATCAAAAGGGAAATCCTTAAGACATCACTATAAAACAGCAGGAAAGAGCACCTGCCTGACTCATAAACTTATATGATGTGGTTTAGTCAGATAGGCCATCTGCTTCCCTTACATACCCATATGTCCTTTGCTGTCCCCTACTATCTAACAGTTACCTTCAGTGATTTTCTTCTTTACGTCTGGGAAGCTAAAATATAGAGAATGAATCAAATGATAAAGTTTCATGCAGATGGGGACAAGTGAAGTGGCCGCTGCCTGTGCCTCCTAGTGAATGCAATAAATAGCCCGGGTGAAATCCAGGGAACACACACCTTCTCTTAATTAGATCCATCTTAAAAAGTTAATGGGCCAAATCCTACCTTCACTTACATCTGTGCAACTCAACTGACTCAGGTGACAGGACAGAAGAATGCGTCTCCCCCTTGGGTTATTCATGCCAACGCCTCGACATTCAGGGGAGTGGGGCAGGCACAGTGACCCCAATCCTGCAGCACACGGGTTCCGATTGTAAAGGCTGGAAGAGAAACGTCGGCGTTTCTTATTGTTAGTTAACATGCTATGGGTCTGACCGCACCAGCCAATGCCATAGCTGCATGTGCAGTGACAGCAATCACGCGTGAAACTGTCGCTGCAAAGCAGCACAAACAAGTGGGTCTCTAGTACTTGAAATACAGGCACTTCAGGGACAAAAAGTGAAAGTGGCGGAAGGAAGGGCCTTCCTGACACTCAAGGATTGACGTCCCGGTCCCTCATGCTGGTACTGCAAGCCCAGGCATCCCTGAGCAAACCACTGGCATCCCCTAAATCACACGAGAACGAGTAACGAACCCTCGACAGCACAGCTCTTGGGCCCGTCCCCTGGCACAGGGGCAGAGCCTGTCTCACTCCTCCACTTTGCCACATCCCCAGCTCTCTGCAGCTTTCAGGTGCATCTGAAACCCCTTGGATGAGTGGCAGAGTGGTACAGACCGGGGAGATGGCGCATGTACGTGCTTGGGCCTGGAGGAGATGAAGACTGTCCCTGAAGGAACAGCCGTGGGAACATCCTTGGAACAAAATAAAGCAGCATCGCAGTGTGAACCAGAGCATCTGCAGCGACATGATCTCCTCACCCTTAGCGAGCACAGCTTTGGGGACTGGTGTGGGCTTGCACGTCCAGAGCAAGAGAACATAGTCCCTCATCTTCGCTGGATTGGCGGCCCGGTGATACCTGTGGCGATTCAGTGAGGAGCGTTTGCTGTGAGAAAGAGCAGAGCAGCATTTCAGCAGAGGATATGGAGGTGGTTGCAGCAGCCGCAGTGGAACTGCCTGGCCTTCCAACCACAGCTCCTGCGGCTCCCATTCCAAGAGCAGTAGGAAGCAGAGAAATTGAGTCTGGCTTCAGCCCACAGAAAAGCTGAACCAGAGTCACAGGGGAGGAGGGGACTCCCACTCTTTACAATGACACCCGCATAGTGACTCTCAATTTGGGACCCAGGAGGTTTATTCATCCCATCAGCCAAAGGGGTCAACCTACCTCCAAGGTGCCAGCCTACAGCTCTCGGCCTGAGCCTGGATTCCCAGTGACCGCATGTTCTGCTGGCTCTGGAGCCCCAGACCCTGGAGCCGACTGCATGTTCTGCTGGCGGCCTCCCTTCAGTCTAGGGTTTAGGGGGTAGCTGCTGCCTGGCCCACTGCCCACATCGGCTGCTCTCCAACACACCATGGAGGCGCTCCCCCCCTGCAAGGCACCTCAGCCGAAGGCATCACCTGTGACAAATACTGGCTCCCCCGGGGCCACACTCCACCCAGGAAGCCCCAAAGGTTTGAGCCAGACTCGCTCCAACTCCAGGGGTGGGGGGAGATGCAGGATAGGCGCTTCGGTCGTCTCTGTGATCCCACCGCCCGATGCTCTGAGTACAGCAGGGAGCTGCAGCAATAAGCCAATATGCAGCGTGACTTTGCTCGGTGTATTTACTGAAATGGATGCAGCTGTGGAAATGCAGCTGCAGAGTCTCCAGAAGGTGGTAAATGGTCCGTTAACTTTTAGTCACAACTCTTCATTACATGTAAGAATAATGGGTTCAGTTCTATTATGTCATTAATCAGCACACTTCCAAATAAATGCAACAGGAGATATTAAATACTACAATAAAACCAGGCCATCCCCAGCACCACCACCTCGCTCCTGAGGGGCCCTACCAATAAATCTCGGCTCAAGCTGCAATGCTGATGAAGATGTCCCAGCACTCGTTTTATAGCGGCTCTGGCTGCAAGCCGGGGTTGCTAGTTCTCTGCTGCATCCTGTTTGGATGTGGAGGGGCAGGCTGATGAGGGGCTGCAACTGATGCTAGCCGCGGGGGCGGGGGGGACTGGCAAGGGACACTCACCTGGGCTCTGTGAGTCGAATGCTAAAAAAAAGTGTTTATTAAAACACAGTCCAAATCCTCCTTGGGCAGAGGAGCTGGGAGCTGACTTCTGGTTCCCCACGTTCCACGCAGTTCACACCCAGCACTAAACCCTTGCTGGCTTGGCATGACCAGCAGTCGCTGTTCAATGCATTGTAAGGTCTTTGGGGCAGGGACCATGTCTTACCATGTGTCTGTGCAGTACCCAGCAGAACGGGGTGCTTCCTGTGGGGCCTCTGGCTGCTCCTGCAATACACAGGGGTCTCGTACTAGAGTGGGGAGAGGGGATGTGGTCCAGACTGAGGTGCATGGACAAATGGGGGAGGGGAACTGACTGGGTGGGGCCAATCAGTCTCCAGGTGCAACGGCAACAGTGCCTGGAGAAGCATGCACGGGCCACGCCCACGCTAGGGAGGGAGCACCCTGGGTTGTCGGAGGGAGAGACTGAGCTCACTCGCCAACATAATCCAAGTGTCCAAATTCATACCTGAATCTCACTGTATTTCCCCACCTCCAGCCAGGCCCCCCCGAAAGCTGGACACAAGGTGACAGACACTTACTTAGTACATTTCAGCATGGAAGGCTGCAATTGTAACCAAATGGATTCTGGTGACTAACTGGATCCCAGATGGAAACTTTCCCAGCGGGAGTGAGAGCTGCTTTGCGTGATGGGAGGCGTCTGCTTCCTGCCTCAGAGCTCTGAACAATGCTGTGTTGCATGGAAGAGAGTTCGTGAGCATCCTCTGTACAAATTTCCTCAATGCCCCGTGTGCAGTTAAGCAAACCAGGGTCTGACAAGACAGTGAGAGGAGAAGAGAGCAGCTAGAAAGGAGATCTGCAAAGGGACGAAGAGTAGCTGAGTGTCCCCTTCCCTTCCACAGGCAGTCAGGGTTTGCCATTGCTAGGAGCCAAAGGCCCATATTTGTGCACAGCTCCCCCCACTAACATGAGATGAGGTCTGTGGCAGGGAAACAATGCCAGTTTACCCAGGACCAGGGTGGAGAGGGAGCTCTTTGGAGAACACCTTGCCTGCAGACTCCTCCTTTTAAACCAGGGACTTGTTTGCTCAAGCATCCCGCTGAAGAGCAGTGATCTCTAGGATGGCTTGGTCCCAAACTAGTTAGGGCAACAGCAGATCAGATCAGATGACATATGAAGGCACAGAAGGGAGAGGTGCTTTGCTCCCAATGCCATGTGGTCAGAGAGTCTAATACCTCTGTGTCTGTGCTCTTTGAGGGGGGCCAGAGTTAATATTTTTTGAGGGGATGGAGGATTAAAGGCAACATGTTTGGCAAGTCTAGCAAAAATGCTGATTCCTCTCCTGCCTTCACCCACTCCAAACAAGATGCCTGACTGAGGTCTCCCAGGCGCACACCCCATTCGGCATTAACACAAATGAGTTCCAATTGCTCTGTTAGTGTAGACAAACAGGGGCCACGTTGCCTACAGACAGAGGACCTCTCTGTTTGCAGGGCTAGTCCCTGTTGGTTTTACGGAATGTCCCAGGGAGATGGATTAGTGGGCAGGCGACAGGGGCCAGAGACCTGTGACACATTCCTCAGTTATGTGATACCTTTATCTATCCCATGGATACCATCTCTGCACACATGGCATATACGACCTTGGTCATCCATTTGGCCACTTCCCCCCCTGAGCTGCCTGCATTCTTCACTGCACGCTGCCCCTCACACCTGGAGCACCCCCTCACACTCACCTGCAAAGTCACCACCCTCTCGTCTTCCAGCTCCTTCCCTGGGACCCACCTCCGCCATAACGGAGCAATCAGCAGCCTACGCTGAGGGACTCTTGGGGAAAGCGTGCTCCTATTCTTTTACATATTTATACTTGTAAAAATACTTCCAATGGATTCCCAGCTGTGTGAGCTAAGCCCGCTTGCTCACCAGCCTGCCCAGGCTTTGGTACAGCACTGGCTGAACTCTCTCTTAGATCAGGACGACAGAGGCAGGGACCTGGTCACACACACTGTGCCTGTTAAGGCTGAGTTTGGGTTTTCCCGCTGCCCTCTACAGCTCAGGGTGATTTCACACCAAGCCAAAGCACGGTCGGCAGTGCACCTTCCGGTCTCTCCTAGGCGTTAGTGATGCCTGCAGCTGCTGCAGGGGAAACACAGAGCCTCAGGCACTGGCGAGTAAAAGACATGCCATGTCCCTTTGTCGCAGAACACCAATAATCCTGTCCCTAAGCCTACAGCCGATGATGTGATACAGCAATGACCAGTCCTCTCCTGTCTGCTTCTGCCTTTGTTCCTTCATCAGTGGCTCATCAGGACGAGCACCCACAAGCCAACTGACAGATCGACAGACAGATTCTGATGGCCAGCACCCGCCATGCTGAACTCTTGGACAATCCAGCCCGGCAAGGCCAAAGACTGTCTGACCGCCAAGCAGCAGCAAGACCCAGAGCCCTGCCTGCCCCCTCAGTAAGCACTGGGCTGCTTCCCTCATCCTAAAAGCAGTGGGTGTCAGCAGGCGGCCCCTCCCATCACTCCTACTGTCACCTCGCACTCAGATCCTAAAGCACGGCCCACTGCCCCTGGTGCCCAGCCAGTTCCGTCAAGGGCTGGCTGAGAGCATCGCCGCAGGCCGTGCTTACCCAGGAAACCAGCTGGGAGACGTTCAGAAGCACGGCAAGGCAGCGGAGGGTATTGTGAGCCCCTGGAGCTGGAATTAGTCTATTTCTAGGGGAAGGAGTGGCTGAAAAGAATGTGCTTGAGTCCTTTGAAAACAAAGCGCCAGGTGCTGCATTCTCCTCCCCTGTGAGAAACCTGCAAAGCATACGCGTCACAGAGAGGGGATACGGCACAGCCCCCTCAGTGCGGTAGGGGTGCCACACAGAGGGCTCTGCAACCCTCCCTGGATTTCCATCCCCGCGACCGTACAGCTGCCTTAGAAGCCCCACACTGCCAGCCGCACAGAGCCCCCTTCCCCTGTAAGGGGGGTTTGCAGACTGGGGGCAGGGACCGCTGGCACAAGCAACAGGAATGCTCAGGCAGGTTTCTCTCAGTCGTCCCGTTACCTTCACCACGCGCGCACACACACACACGCACACGCGAACACACAGAGTGCAGGAGCGCCGGGACTCCAAGGGTTCTCCTTGGAAAGGCACCTGGCCCAAGGCAAGCATGCCATGAAGAGAGCGGCTCCTTTCTGCCTACCGCCCACTTCTCACACCCACTCACAGACCCTCTCCTGAAAGAAGAGCGGCGCCAGCAAGCCTGCAGAACGGGGGGGGAAGAATCACGGCTCCTTCCCCCCCTTTTCCCTCCCCTCACTACTCTGGAAACTAATTAGCCAGTTTGCTGTCTTCTACATACTCAGGGCTTTACTTCTCTGAATCACAGGGGACGAGCTGAGAGACAGTAAGGGCAGATACATTTATAGTATAGACACAGTTTTGTGCCAACAAAAATTCTCTACTGATTTTCAGGCAATTTCACTACTCACCGCTCTTTCAAAACATTTCAGGACAATGGATGTTTTTCCATAATCACATCATGCACAAATCACAAACAATTTTCTGCACAACGTTTCACACTCACAAGTGTTGAGAAGCAGGACTGGGAGAGCAGCCGTCTTTGTAATTCCCTCCTGCTTCCTGCAGAAGATGTTCAGAGTGTGGGCATGAATTTGCATGTCACAGCTACCATTTTGGCCAACACCAAGAACTATACCAGGGACCTCCAGAACGAAAAAGCACAAGTCTCTACACCTTTCCCTAAAGAGCTCGGAGACGTCAGAAGGGGACTCACAGCTGATGATGGGACGGTCTGTCACATCATTCACTGTTTAGGCTCACAGGGTCTTCTGGGGCGAAGGGAGCCGTAGGACATGCATGGGACGATGGGGTTGCACAAAGGTTCGTGGCAAATTTGGCCATCTTCAAATCTCCAATTTCCTTCCTCCTGGCCACAGATGTTTCACTGTTCCATTTAGGGAGCAGAATAAATGCCATGTGACTTAAATGACCAATTGATCACACACACTGCGCAGGAAGAGTGAATAGCAAACGGTGAATCGCAGTGTAAGTGACTACAGGCTAGTCTATGCATACAGCTACACCAGCTAAGCCCTTCAGTGGAGACGCAGAGGTGTTCTTCTGCTGGTACAGTCAAACCACCTCCCCAGACAACCACACTGGGAACAGGAGTCTTGTGCTGGTATAAACTGTGTCTGTAGCAGGGATTTTGCTGGCATAGCTCTGTGAGTTAGGGAAGTGATTTTTTTCATACTCCATACCAACATTTTTCTATGCTGGCAAAACTTTGTAGGGTCTATCTGGCCAAAGTTTGCGAACAGCCCATGGGCTGAACTAGGTTCCCACTGAGTCTCAGGGAATACATTATCCATCATGGAAAGCGGTCTCTTCATTAGGTGGGACCCAACAAGCCTTTTCTACCTCTGAGACTCTGTTAATAGTGTAGTCAGTATTAGAAAGTGAAAGTCCTGTTCCCAGAGCCCTGCCCAGTAAAGATGGGTATGTGATCCTGTTAGCAGGCTCAGGCGACCTAGAGTGGGAATTCTGCAGAGACAACAACATGCTTGCAGTCCGGTAGGTAGAAATCAAACCCCCAGCTCGGTGGGGATGAAAAATCCTCTCATTATTTAAACCCTCTTCATTTTCTTCCCTCTTTTTAATTTCATCTGGATGAGGCTCCGGGAGTTCATTTTTCTCTCTGCAGCAGGGTAGAGCAAGCAGAGGTTTTCCAACTCTCTGGAGACATGCCTGTAAGCCTACCACAGAGTGGATAAAAAGCTGCATAAAAAGACCACCCAAGGGACTGGGAACAAGTGGTCCCACAGGAAAGAAAGACAGAGAGAGGCATTTTGTTTGGAAAGGCTGAGGCACAGACAATTATCCAAAGCAGAAAAACAACAGCATAAAATTTCCTGCTCTGCTTTTCCCTCTGAGAGCTGATAACCAAGGGAGAGCTCACCAGACTCTGGGCACTCATTGTTTTGAAGTTGAGCAAACTGCCCTGGGTGGATAGGTGGGGGGTCATGAATTTGTGTCACTTGAGTATGAACATTTTCTTATGGACTGAGGAGCTCGCAGACACTTTATGCTGCTTTTCCCCTAGGATGACCCTAAATAATTGCTCATTAATGCCCTACAGCAAATGACCTCAGTCAAGCAGCCGCCCTTTGAAAGCTGCAACAATCTGGTGTCTTCAACAACAGACAAACTAACAGAATCATTTGCTCCACACCTACTATCAACAAACAACTGACAATGTTCTCATGCAGCTGTATCTGCTGTTGTGCAGTTCCACAGAACAGCTAGGGCCCCAGCACTTAGTGTGGGGGTCACTGAGAAATTTATATTTCTACAGGTGACACATCTACAGTTAAATACACTGAAATTCTTTCCTCCCTGACTGAGCGGGTGAGAGCAGTGGGAGGCAGGGGGGCAAAGCAGGGCCTGTGAATGGAGCTCACTGGCCAAGGCCCCCATACAAGTCCAAGGACATCCTGGAAAACACAAATAAAAAGTGGAAAAGGAGCCACATATTAACCTCCTTAATTTTTCATTTCTGACACTGATTGTTTTCCCCTCATTTCAAAGAATTTCAAGCTAATGTCTGGAGGGCAAAAAATCTATTTCCCAATACGCCCGCTGCAGCTTTTTCACCAATCGACTGCCCTTCCTGGTACAATCAGTGGGACATTGATTTTTTTTTGCTAGAGCATCATCCAAAAATCTATCAATACAAACAGCATCTTTGAAAAAAAATACCAGCAATCTAAGATGAGCTGCTTTATCCCCCCTTTAATACTAGCAGTGCGCAGCCCAGCACAGCCCCGGGGTGTCCAGCCCCTGAGAGACAACCAGCTTATGCCCAGGGCAACTAGCCCATCCCTGGGGTATCCAGCCCACTGACGGGCCAGGCTCTCCTACAGGGTTACGAGCCCAGTGGGGCTAGATGAGGAAGACGCGTAACTGCACATGATTAGCATATTGCTGACATTGGGCCCATTGCATGGCCCTCTATTGGTTTAAAGGAGCGGGACCATCCACCAGAAGGGCTGTGGCTGAGGCAGAGACGCCTCCCATCAGAACTTCGAGATGTGGCTGAGAGCAGCAAGGTGCCCTACCATCGGGATGTGCAGGTCACAGGCTCTCAGCTCCTCACAGGCCAGACCGGCAAGAAGACAACATTTGGGGCTGAAAAGAACCCACCCCCAAACAGAACCCAAAGATGCACCTGCGGTGAGTGAGACGCTCTTCTGCCTGCTGAGCAGCCTAAGCTGTGGGTGTGATGGGCTGCACACTACACGGCAGGGAGAGATTCACACCTATGCACTGATTCCAGAGAACATGGTGTTGTCAGCCTGATGCTTTTGTTGTGTGGTTTACACGGGCAAGACAACATGTCCTTGGTAACGCACCAATTGCAGGAGCACAAGCACAGTGAATGCACTGGTCTCTTCACAGCTGTCTCACTCTTCCCACTACACCCGGCACTATGCCCTAGTCAGCAGAAACGCTCAGTGCTTCTGGCTGCGTGGCTCCAAACCCATGGGCAGAGACTGGACAGAACTTTCTTGCCCTCCCCAGCTGCACCTCAGGACGTAACGGTGGGCTGGTGACTCACTCACATCCTGGGGCCGAACTCGGTGCTTATTACACTCCCCACAGACCCATGTGTTCGGCTGACATTGTCCCCATACACCCTATGTGCAGTCTGGGTCCTGGGGGCGTGCTGCGCCCTAGAAGCAGCATGTCACCCCAAGGACCATTACGTGAAGCTGAGTGGTCTGAGGTAGGGTTGTTTTATATTGGGAGCCCTGAATAGCAATGGCAATGGATGCTAGAAATGAATGTTATGAGCTGGGTAAGAGCTTGTTATGGGTTGATTTAAAACCCCATTGAGATTAGTACGTGTGAACTCACCCGTCAGTTAATAGAACAGCAGCAAGCATAAGCCCCAGCTAAGACGAGGTGTGTGTGACCCCACTAGGAGCCTTTGGCTGAGCAGTGGAGGCAATGACTGAGGCAACGAGACAGCTTGGAGGCGTAGCTAAAAGGGGATGGCTGACCCTGGAAAAATCCTGGGATTGGTTTTGGGGCTGAGGTGCAGGCTGAAAAGATATTTGATTCCTTTTGCGTTTGGAGACAGCAGGCTTTGTACGTTCTTTGGAAATAAACAAAACTGCACCAAAGAACTACCGGACAACCACAGATTTCTACTCCCAGCTGAAACACCCACAGGGCCCCAAACTTTGACTAGCTGCTCCGGTCAAAAAGGGGCAACAATAACATAGATTCATCCATCTTCTCCGCCATTTTCCATCCCACCGAGCAGCCTTGACGACTAAGTCCTAACCCGCCCTTTCCACAGGGACCAGCTGCCCTGCAGGCAGGAAGTAAGTGCTGCCAGTCCTGGCCCAGGAGTCAGAGTGTCTCTTTTGGGTGCACCCTGGTGCTCCACTCACTCATAACGGGCCTGGGATGGCGCTGACGCTTTGCACCAGAAGCCTGAGGAAAGCATTCTCCCCGTTCTATTGGGGCAAGGGCTGTGTTCAGAGCCTGTGCTGCTTCCTCCCCCCCTCCCCAGCCTGGAACACAAGGTGTCGAGCTGCTGGGGGCCCTCCATCACAAACACAAAGGGCTGCCACACCCATAGCTCCACCACTGGGCTTTTATGGCACAGCCCCTCCAACCCCCTTTGTCTGTATGGTATCAAATGTAGGTTTCAGATGTTCAGGCAGGTACCTTGTATTCTCGCCATCTGTAAAGCATTATGCACACTTAGGTGCTATATAAACAGGCCAGAGGGGCCAGTGGTCTAGCAGCACAGCGGGAGATGGGATAACCAATGAGACAGACTAATACTCCGGATCAGCACAGCGACTAGGAATCCAAATTCCACCCCCGGCCTTTGTATCAGAATTCGCTCGCACCCGTGACACGCCAGCTCCAGGGAGGTGCCAGGCCTGAGGCTGGATGCTGGCAGGACGGTTAGCACTGCAGGGAGCGCTCCATTTCTCTGCACCGGGCACAGAATCGATGCACTTGGGGAAGACGACAACCAGAAATGAAGTTAGTGGCAGGGTATCGTCTCTAGCAAGAAGACAGACGCTGGGAGCCTGTTCTGTCAGGGGAGGATGCAGCAATGCGGACTTGTGCTGAGACCGAGAAAGAGCTGCTCCCTCTGACAGCGCAGTGCCATTAACTGCGAAAGGCATGAGGCGGGTGAGCTCACATCGTATAATAGAGGGATGCGTTTAGGCAAGCTTGGCAATAACCGGCTCCTGCTACTGTACTAAATCAAACACTTCCTTGGACAGCCTTGGCACCTAACACCACCTACGAGGGAAACGGCTTTTGCCTCGTGTTGTCCAAAACACTCTGCATTGCTGCGTACTCAAGATGTTGTGCTCCCTCCTTTTTTCTAGAGGGGAAGCTATTTACATGCATTTTCTGCTGTAGTCAGATTACACATTCTTGGCAGTGCCTTGGAAAGGACCCATTGTCACAGCACACTGCATTAATCCAAACAGCCTTAGGTCTGCCCTTTCTCTAGGTCAGGAAAGGAAGCAGGAGGATTTCCTGGCACAATGAGAAACACTATCAAATGCTTCATTTATTTGTTGTTGATATGTGTATAACAGTTGAAGAATCACTAAATAGCCTGGTAATATTTTGGGTTTTGAGTTACTCTTCCCTAACTAATAACATATTGTAAGGACAGTCTGTATTCAAGTCTGCTTTATACATCTCTACTGCTACAAGGGTGTTTGATTTCTGTTATTAAGCACCCAGAAATCCCAACCAGTACACGACTGAGCTCCAGCCCCATTAGGATGAGATGTACACTCTAGGGTTCTTTGGATGGGTACCATTACAAAGCAGTGTGTGGGCATTAAGGTATAAATCCTTTTACCAACTCCTGGAGCGGGATTTTCTGTGTGAGCATCTCCTGTGCCCAGCTTTAAAACTGTACCTTGACATTTGCATTTGTGTTTCCGGAGGCCAGAGCTCCAAGAGTTCTTCTGGAATTTAGAGGATGTTGAATTTTCCACAAAACGTACAATATCTTCTTGCCCAGAATTCTCCAGCTTCTGATGTGTTTTCTGTTTTCTTTTGTGTGAATCTATGTGGCAGAGTCTCAATTCTCTCATGTTTCACAGCTGGATTTGCTTTCCTCGTCCCTATGATACAAGGGATTGGTTTGAATTGATTTCATTGGCAATCATAGATCACAGTGTTCAGATGGTTCAAGCAGAAATGACTTCGGTAGCAGCAGTGGGAGATGTCATGAAGGGGTCACCAGCCCACTTTCTCCAGAGCTACAAACACCTTAGTTCTGATTCTGCATCAAGCAGCTTTGAAGTGGGCTTGATATGTCCCGTGCTTTCTTCATCGCCGGTAGAAGTCTGTGGTTTGGATCCATGGGTATTGATTTGAAAGTGAAAGCATGAATGAAATGCAACATCTGTACTGAGTGAAATCCCCCACCCCCGAATAGGCTACTGGTTAAAACCATGGGGTTTTGTGTATGATGCACGAGGTTAGCCAAAATGAGTCATTTGTGGTGCTGAGTAAAGCTGCGATCTCAGGTGTCCCATCAATAGATGACTTTGTATTTTCTAATTGCTTCCACATTTCCTGATAAGCCTAGACGCTCAGGGTAAACAGCCCAAGCTGCCTTTTTGAGGTTTTCAGAACTCTAAAAAAATAGACCATAATGAGGAAAATCAAATTAAAAAATACCAGATGCTGTTAAAATCACTGAAGGCAACGTGCTTCCATCTGCAATATCCTGCCAATAGGTGGTTATGCCTCATCCGCACCCTCACTGGGGTATCCCCTCATGCCTCTGGGTCGCACACACTACACAGTTTATAAAGACCTTTGGGATCCTTCTAGATGACGGCACTCTATAAAGGTAGGTTCTAATTAGCATAATTAAGAACTCCACCTTCATATCTCCTTCAATATCTGATCTCCTAAACTCCAGGCTCTATCCCGCCCTTACACAATGAAGCAGCACAGGGTAGTTGAGTTTCACACATCGTCCTTAAAGGGACAATATCAGCTTATAAATCACACTTCCCTCTACATTTTTTAATCTACCATTATTTTAAATTAAACTCATCACTAAAACAAAAAAAGAGAAAAATATTTGTCTCTGATCCTTCAGTCTGTATACAGGCAGTCATGCTGTTTCCCTGCTCAGTCAGTCAATTCCCCCTCTTGTTTATCGGGGTCTTTCACACAGCAAATGTGGAGGGGAAAACATTTTAAAAGTAGGAGAATGTGATTTTTAAAATCACAAGAACTGGCAGAGGAACTCAGCAGCAAGTGAAGCACCTAAAACTACTGATAGGTTTCAGTGTAGTAGCCGTGTTAGTCTGTGTCAGCAAAATGAAAATAAGAAAGAAAAACTTGTAGCACCTTAGAGACTAACAAATTTATTTCAGCATAAGCTTTCGTGGGTTAGTACCCACTTCATCGGATGCATCCGATGAAGTGGGTACTAACCCACGAAAGCTTATGCTGAAATAAATTTGTTAGTCTCTAAGGTGCTACAAGTTTTTCTTTCTTATTTTCATTTTGCTAAAACTACTGGTAACTCTTAATTTATTTTAATGGCTAGATTCCAAGTTGCCTGCATCCCTTTACACTGTTTGTTCTGTTTCTGTTCAAATTAAGGTTTTAAGTTCCTTGAGGCAAGGAGTTGTATCTTTCTGTTTCTAAAGAACCATACACACCTATGGCACTATAGACTGTAAGTACAAAACATACAGTAAAAACAATAAGGCTGTGGACTAGTCTCCCACGAGAAGTAATGGAAACTGTCATGTGACAATGGTAAAGAATCAAAAAGTCTCTTTCTTCGAACACTGAACAAGGAACTTTATTAGAATAAGGAAAATGAGTATATTGAGTATATTGGTCTGATTTTTTCAAATTCCTTGTCTAGATAGGGATTTTATAACTGGTGGTAATAAACACACAATGGCAAAAATATGGCAATAAACAAAGTAGTGGGAACAAAATATTTATAAATTATGTATATAAAATCTTCCACTGAAAACGACAGAGGGGTTTGTAGTATCCAGGCGATCACTGCTGCTTCAGTCAGAGAACAGACCCTGATCCTCTTTGGCTCCAAATACACACTCCCACACACAGCCTGACTCCCACATCTCTCTGTCCACCTCCTCACAGAATACTGCAGACTAGCAGCTTACGATTCATTTGCCAAATTCTGCAGTCACTGAAGTGAAGTCAGTGGAGTTGCATGGGTGCCCCTGACAGCAGAATTTGACCCATAAGATATTTACTCAAGCCACAAAGTGTCCATAGCTATTACCTCTCGCTTTAGTGCCAGCAAGTGAGCAAACCAGTTCTTGACCCCCTTACTAAATGGATCTCTCGAGTGAGCACTTTCTGATCCTAGAGCTAGGAATATGTCCAAGAAAAACAGAGCTGCTGGAAAGGATGTTGTGAATTAAGGAATCCCTGGCCTGACACAGAGCGCTAACCCCGGGGCAGGATTAGCAGCGAGAGATGAAAAGCCAGAGCTGGTTTCCCCCTTTACTGTCTCTAAAGAAAACAGTGAGCTGATATGCGGAGCCTGGCGGCAGCAGCTGGCAACACATCTCAGCTAGAATTCTGACCCTTTCATAGTAATGGGGGCTGAGATGGAAAGTCAAATAGCTGCTGCCATCACTGGATAAGGATCTTCCAAGGTGCATGAACCTATCACATGCCATAACTCACCAGACATGCTCTAAATATCATGTATATCGCTATGAACTCTGAGAAAATACAGTAACTGCCTCCTGCGAATGTGGTCCCCACATCGGTTCACCACAATGATGAATTTACCCTCTCACAGCAACAAGTCTGAAGAACAAAGTAACACACGCATGGGCATCAGGGGAGGGCCATCCACATCAGACTACTCCAGGCTGAAACGCCTTATTCATGACAGGACAGTTCTATACCTAGCAATGGGCACTGCCCATTCATTGCAATGACAGAGAAGCCAACTTGAAAAACAAACTGCAATCTAAACCAGTGTTAACACCAAAGCAAGCAATACAACCTATTGAAAAACAACTCGGGGAGGGGTTAAAATGCACTTTCCGGGGGAAGTGGAGCAGCGAAAACCAAAGACAATGGAAACACTTGTGTTATAGGCTGGGAGTGAGCGCCAGGATCTCGACAAACTGCATGTATCCCATTCAGTCCTAGTGAACGGATTAAATTTCCTCCCTCAGGGGCCTCTTGTGAGGCTCACCACATTTCTGGTGCACAGCAACTTGTCATCAAATTGTCACCATT
The DNA here is from genome assembly GCA_033296515.1 of Macrochelys suwanniensis. NCBI lineage: Eukaryota > Metazoa > Chordata > Testudines > Chelydridae > Macrochelys > Macrochelys suwanniensis. Next base: position 1,206,982 of record CM065789.1, on the reverse strand, counting down.
GGCAGAAACTGGGCCACACCTTTCCGTGAATTGCCCCTCTGCTATTTAAACATCTTTCATGTGTTTTTAAGGAGGACGTTGCCTATCTGAAAAGATTCATCCCCGAGCACTTTCTCCAAGGCTGTAAGAGCCAGTGACTAGAGGGGAAGTTGTGGCATCTCCATCATTGGGGATGTTTAAGAGCAGGTTAGACAAACACCTGTCAGGGATGATCTAGATAATACTTAGTCCTGCCTTGAGTGCAGGGGACTGGACTAGAAGATCTCTCGAGGTCCCTTCCGGCCCTACAATTCTATAAGGTCTGGTTGCCTTCCCTCTGCAATAGCTTTTTGGCTTCTAACAACTGGGTGGATCTCTATTGTTGACAGCAGCAAAACTTCAGCTGGAAACACACCCAGAGTGGTCTAGTGATCAACAGGAGACCAATCAGATGAAGGAAGTGACTGGCAAGATACCTAGAATATTTTCTCCGTGCTGGAACCATGGGCTGAGGAGCTAGAAATTAACATCCACAAGAATGTCAGCATTGCAGAAAGAGCAAACAGAGACCATGAGAGATGGAAGACATTTTAGGATAGTATATAACTAGCTATCTCCCAGTTCCCATAGACTAATGCAGAACCAATAATGTTTTGCTGTAAGCTATCTGCTGGTCTCCAGCAATGAAAGCAAAACTCAAACGGAGGTCTTCTTCTCCAGGTCACTGGCTCAGATCTGGACCAAGATGGCAAGATGCCATCTGATACCTGTTCAGTGGCCTACCTGAAGCCAGCAAGCGGTCCCACCTGGGTTCTAGCACACAGGTGTCTGTCGCAGTTGCTAACATGCTGGCTGCAGTCTCAGCAGCTCTCTCACCCTGAGTGGAGGGAGGTCTGTCAGAGCTGTGGTGTGTTGGCCAGGCTTTCGGTTTAGCAAGAGGAGCAATAATAGCAGAACCAGGAGCAGCAGGCAGCAATTGTACATTCTCTAACTGGCTCCTTGGCAGCATAAATTCCTGAGCAAAAAACCCTGTTTTCACTGGCAAGTTCTGGTTTCATGTTTCTGATCTTTTAAACAGCAGGCGCTCAGCAGAATCCGGCCAGCAGCTCCCCGAAGTGGCTTTAGTTACTCTGTTGCCAGGGCTGAGCTGCGTGGCGAGGTTTCCTCACATTAGCAGTTCCAAGCAAGGAGCTGGGGAACAATCCCCGCTCCCCGTCAATCACCAGTGTCACTTAGGAGGGAGGGAGGCTTGGCTCCCTGGAGGAAAAAGCATTTTCTCTCTCCCCCATCCTGGCTGGAAGCCCCTAATGGAGAGTGCGGCTCCTTCCAGCACATCTCTGGGAATGGGGATCGCTGGAGCAGTTCAGGCCCCGGGGTGCTGACACACTCCCGGCTTTAACAGAATCATGATAGACAGATACTCTGCTCTGCCTGCCCACCCCACCCCACTGTGACCTAGGGCAGCCCCCACCTGCCTGATTCCTGTGGGGGGAGAAAGCAGCAAGACGGCTTGTGGTTCTGTACAAACGACAAGAGGCTATGTGGGCAGGCAAAGGGTTAACAGGTGAAAGTCAATGCCCCCCTCTGCCTGTCAGCCAATATTTCTATCAATAAATTATGCAGCAGCATCTAGTAATAATGACACAGCAGCCAGAGCTATTTAAAACAAACCAATCAATTGTATGAATGTAATCCCCAGGAGAAAACAAGACACCACACATAGAGCTGGTCCTGGGGCAGGGACAGAGGCAGGCCAAGGAGAGCGGGACCTTTAGCTGGCAGGGCACAGACAAGGGAGACCAGTGGGAAGGGCCCCCTTGTTACAAGGATCAGTCCTCCTGCTGCCGGGCCTCAGCTGGTGTAGAGCGCGACTTGCCTTCCACCGTCCCAACGCCCCAGCTCAACCAGCCACTGCTCCCAAGGCTCCCCAGGAGCAGGACCCAGACTACAGAGACTTCGCCTGATCCTATATGGCAACTCCTCTCTTTCATCTAAACAGTCACTCTGCCAGGGCGGAGCAGGCACCTGTGGAGGCAGGACCCCAAACCCAGGACTCTGTGCAAAGAGCCTAGCACAGAGATGGGACACCCGGGGCTGCTGGGAGTCACTCTGCTTCCAGAAAGCTCTTGCTGTTATTGTAACCGCAACGGTTCAACCATAAGCTTCGTGATAGGGCACTCGGCTGTCCTGGGCACCAAGATTGTGTCCCATAGCTTCTCAACCCCTCTGTCTTGGTGAAGGCAGCATCAAGTGGGCAGCGGTGGCTAGTGTGGCTGTAAAAAGGGAAGATTTTTTTAAGCTGGAACCATTTCGTATCGCCGTGCTGAAAGAGTTGTTAAAGTTCATGGCTCTGCTTATTGCACGCCTTACAAATACTGTTCGAATAACCACAACCTCCTGCAAAGGCACCCTCTCCATCCAGGGAGTTTATCAGACGCCAGTGTTATCAAAATAGAAATGAACTCTGTGGAGTCTTGGGGGGCTTTGAGATCGGGAGTCTGACAGCTGCAGAAAAAAAATGAATGACTTGGTTTAAATGAAGTCGACACCCGGGGTATCAAGGAGGAAAGCAGAGCAGTAACTCTCCTGCTGCAGAAAATCAGCAGCATTTGTATCCAAGGTCACGTTAAAGAGAAGGCCTGGCAGATGTATTTAAACAGGATGAATCTCTCCATCGCATGCTTGGTGCTATGGGAAACACATTACAACACCAAGGGGCAGAGGTCTAGCTTCATTTCAAAACGGATTTTAAATATTTCCATTATTTCAAGAGAGGAGAGCGGCATCCTTGGGGTCCCTGTCAGTGAGGAGACACAGCAGCTCTCACAGCCATAAATAAAATCCGCCTGTGTCTTCTGGGCTCTAGATACATCCAGACTGATGCACAGAGCACCGATGAGCTGGAGAACCCTTCTGTACCCTATTTTACAGAGGCACAGAAAGAGCATGTGACTTGAAGGGCCCATAGAAAGCATGTGGCAGAGACAGAACCAGAACCCACAGTGCTGGGGAGGGCAGGTTCAAGGCGCTGACAATGTCTTTTTAGAAGTTAGACGACAGAGATTGGGAGATTCATCATCACTCTGACTGGCACGGGCATCCCTAACATTTCCTTGCAGTTAAACACTGGACATTGTATTTTCCTCACATTCACTGTCTAAGTCAGGGGTGGGCAAACTATGGCCCAGGGACTGCAGCCGGCCCTCCAGATGTTTTAATCTGGCCCTCGAGCTCCTGCTGGGGAGCGGGATCCGGGACTTGCCTCGCTCCAGTGCTCCAGCCGAGGACCGGGGCCGTGGGCTTGCCCTGCTCTGTGTGGCTCCTGGAAGCAGCGGCATGTCTCCCCTCTGGCTCCTACACGTAGGGGCAGCCATGGGGCGCAACACGCTGCCCCAAGTGCCGCCCCCGCAGCTCCCATTGGCCGGAAACCACAGCCAATGGGAGCTGCAGGGGCGGCGCCTGCGGACAGGGCAGCGCGCAGAGCTGCCTGGCCCTGCCTCTGCGTAGAAGCCGGAGTGGGAACATGCTGCTGCTTCTGGGAGATGCTTGATGTAAGTACCACCTGGAGCCTGCCCCCCTGACTCCCTCCTGCGCCCCAACCCCCATCCCCAGCCCTGATCCCCACTCCCGCCCTCTGAACCCCTCAGTCCCAGCCCAGAGCACCCTCCTCCACCCCGAACCCCTCATCCCCAGCCCCACACCTCCAGCCCTCACCCCCTCCCACACACCAACCCCCAATTTCATGAGCATTCATGGCCCGACATACAATTTCCATACCCAGATGTGGCCCTCGGGCCAAAAAGTTTGCCCATCCCTGGTCTAAGTAAAGATGAATAATAGCTTGGAACTTGCTATCCTTTACAGCAACTGGTCCAGTTCTTTTACCCCATTTAATCACAGATAAGTGACGCTGGGGATTCCTTTAAATATCTGAGAGGAAGAGAGAGAGAAATCCATAGATAAGACCAGCACGCATGAGCGCTTCCTATTTCATTACATTAGCACTCTACTGTATGTACGGAGAGCAAGGCCCACACAGGGATTCAAAGTCACGCTGAGGCAGTGAAGAGAGGACAGGAAGCTCTGCTGTGCTGCAGCTAACACCGAGGTTATGCTGCTTGGTCATGGTGACAAGGGAAGGAGTTGAACTTGTAAACACTGAGGAGAAGGTATCTGGAAACTGATATTCCAAAGATCCAGATCTACAGCTCGAAAGGTGAAATAATTGGTGAAACGATGGTAGTTTGCATTTTTTTCTTTACTCTTGAGGTGGGCCAAGCATCTTGTCCTAACTGCACTCAGGAACAGGCTAGGCCTGGGCACTGAATTGGTTTACAGAGTCCCATCCATAATGAGCATCTTTATAAAGCAATCTGAAGTCAGGGCCGGCTCTAGGTACCAGCTAAAGAAGCAGGTGCTTGGGGCGGCCAATACCAAGGGGCAGCACTCCGTCTGCTATTGGGGTGGCACGTCCGGGTCTTCAGCGGCAATTCGGCAGCGGATCCCTCAGTCCCTCTCGGAGCGAAGGACCTGCTGCCGAATTGCAGCCGAAGAATGGAGCGGCGCAATTGCGCTGCCGCAGCTTTCCCCCTCCCGCCCCAGCTTCGGGTGGCAGAAAACCTGGAGCCGGCCCTGTCTGAAGCAAAGGGTTTAGTTTTGGTGCTATAGCCACTTTCATAGAATCATAGAATCATAGAATCTCAGGGTTGGAAGGGACCTCAGGAGGTCATCTAGTCCAACCCCCTGCTCAAAGCAGGACCAAACCCAATTAGATCATCCCAGCCAGGGCTTTGTCAAGCCTGACCTTAAAAACATCTAAGGAAGGAGATTCCACCACCTCCCTAGGTAACCCATTCCAGTGCTTCACCACCCTACTAGTGAAAAAGTTTTTCCTAATATCCAACCTAAACCTCCCCCTCTGCAACTTGAGACCATTACTCCTTGTTCTGTCATCTTCTACCACTGAGAACAGTCTAGAGCCATCCTCTTTGGAACCCCCTTTCAGGTAGTTGAAAGCAGCTATCAAATCCCCCCTCATTCTTCTCTTCTCCAGGCTAAACAATCCCAGTTCCCTCAGCCTCTCCTCATAAGTCATGTGCTCGAGCCCCCTAATCATTTTTGTTGCCCTCCGTTGGACTCTTTCCAATTTATCCACATCCTTCTTGTAGCGTGGGGCCCAAAACTGGACACAGTACTCCAAATGAGGCCTCACCAGTGCCGAATAGAGGGGAATAATCACGTCCCTCGATCTGCTGGAAATGCCCCTACTTATACAGCCCAAAATGCCGTTAGCCTTCTTGGCAACAAGGTCACAGTTGACTCATATTCAGCTTTTCGTCCACTGTAACCCCTAGGTCCTTTTCTGCAGAACTGCTGCCCAGCCATTCGGTCCCTAGTCTGTAGCAGTGCATGGGATTCTTGCGTCCTAAGTGCAGGACTCTGCACTTGTCCTTGTTGAACCTCATCAGATTTCTTTTGGCCCAATCCTCTAATTTGTCTAGGTCCCTCTGTATCCTGTCCCTACCCTCCAGCGTATCAACCACTCCTCCCAGTTTAGTGTCATCTGCAAACTTGCTAAGGGTGCAGTCCACACCATCCTCCAGATCGTTGATGAAGATATTGAACAAAACCGGCCCCAGCACCGACCCTTGGGGCACTCCACTTGATACCGGCTGCCAACTAGACATGGAGCCATTGATCACTACCCGTTGAGCACGACCATCCAGCCAGTTTTCTATCCACCTTACCGTGCATTCATCCAGCCCATACTTCCTTAACTTGCTGGCAAGAACACTGGGAGACTGTATCAAAAGCTTTGCTAAAGTCAAGAAATAGCACATCCACTGCTTTCCCCTCATCCACAGAGCCGGTTATCTCATCATAGAAGGCAATTAGGTTAGTCAGGCATGACTTGCCCTTGGTGAATCCATGCTGACTGTTCCTGATCACTTTCCCCTCCTTTAAGTGGTTCAGAATTGATTCCTTGAGGACCTGTTCCATGATTTTTCCAGGGACTGAGGTGAGACTGACTGGCCTGTAGTTCCCCGGATCTTCCTTCTTCCCTTTTTTAAAGATGGGCACTACATTAGCTTTTTTCCAGTCATCCGGGACCTCCCCCGATTGCCATGATTTGTCAAAGATAATGGCCAATGGCTCTGCAATCACATCGGCCAACTCCTTTAGCACCCTCGGATGCAGTGCATCCGGCCCCATGGACTTGTGTTCGTCCAGCTTTTCTAAATAGTCCCGAACTACTTCTTTCTCCACAGAGGGCTGGTCACCTCCTCCCCATACCGTGCTGCAGAGTGCAGCCGCCTGGGAGCTGACCTTGTCTGTGAAGACAGAGGCAAAAAAAGCATTGAGTACACTAGCTTTCTCCACATCCTCTGTCACTAGGTTCCCTCCCTCATTCAGCAAGGGGCCCACACTTTCCTTGACTTTCTTCTTGTTGCTCACATACCTGAAGAAACCCTTCTTGTTACTCCTAACATCTCCGGCTAGCTGCAACTCCAAGTGTGATTTGGCCTTCCTAATTTCACTCCTGCATGCCTGAACAATATTTATATACTCCTCCCTGGTCACTTGTCCAATCTTCCACTTCTTGTAAGCTGCTTTTTTGTGTTTAAGACGAGCAAGGATTTCACTGTTAAGCCAAGCTGGTCGCCTGCCATATTTACTTTTCTTTCTACACCTCGGGATGGTTTGTTCCTGCAACCTCAATAAGGAGTCTTTAAAATACAGCCAGCTTTCCTCGACTCCTTTCCCCCTCATGTTATTCTCCCAGGGGACCTTGCCCATCAGTTCCCTGAGGGAGTCAAAGTCTGCTTTTCTGAAGTCCAGGGTCTCTGTTCTACTGCTCTCCTTTCTTCCTTGTGTCAGGATCCTGAACTCAACCATCTCATGGTCACTGCCTCCCAGGTTCCCATCCACTATTGCTTCCTCTACTATTTCCTCCCTGTTTGTGAGCAGCAGGTCAAGAAGAGCTTTTCCCCTAGTTGGTTCCTCCAGCACTTGCACCAGGAAATTGTCCCCTACACTTTCCAAAAACTTCCTGGATTGTCTGTGCACCGCTGTATTGCTCTCCCAGCAGATATCGGGGTGATTAAAGTCACCCAGGAGAACCAGGGCCTGTGATCTAGTAACTTCTGTTAGTTGCTGGAAGAAAGCCTCGTCCACCTCATCCCCCTGGTCTGGTGGTCTGTAGCAGACTCCCACCACGACATTACCCATGTTGCTCCCACTTCTAAATTGAATCCAGAGACTCTCAGGTTTTTCTGCAGTTTCATACTGGAGCTCTGAGCAGTCATACTGCTCTCTTACATACAACGCAACTCCCCCACCTTTTCTGCCCTGCCTATCCTTCCTGAACAGTTTATATCCATCCATGACAGTACTCCAATCATGTGAGTTATCCCACCAAGTCTCTGTTATTCCAATTACATCATAATTCCTTGACTGTGCCAGGACTTCCAGTTCTCCCTGCTTGTTCCCCAGGCTTCTTGCATTTGTGTATAGGCATTTAAGAGAACTCACCGATCGTCCTGCTGTCCCAGTGTGGGGCAGGAGCCCTCCCCTCTTGCACTCACCTACTTGTGCTTCCTCCCGGTATCCCACTTCCCCACTTACCTCGGGGCTTTGGTCTCCTTCCCCCGGTGAACCTAGTTTAAAGCCCTCCTCACTAGGTTAGCCAGCCTGCTTCCAAAGATGCTCTTCCCTCTCTTCATCAGGTGGAGCCCATCTCTGCCTAGCACTCCTTCTTGGAACACCATCCCATGGTCAAAGAATCCGAACCCTTCTCTCCGACACCATCTGCGTAGCCATTCGTTGACTTCCACGATTCGACGGTCTCTACCCCGGCCTTTTCCTTCCACAGGGAGAATGGACGAGAACACCACTTGCGCCACTTTGAATATCACCTCGTCCGATGAACGTAGGAGAACATCCTTCGGAATTTATCAACAGCATTGAGCCAAACAAAATGACGATCAGCCCAACCCAAGAGAGAAATGGCATGCAGAGCAGGCTGATATGCTGGAAGCTGTGCCCGGGGAGGCAAACCCCATAGGTCAAGAGCAAAGGCGTGGTACTGCCAGGATGCAGCCCTAATTAAAAGGGGCACTGTGGGGTCAAGAGCGCAAGTCTCCGACCTACAGCACCTTGTTTGGTTTTTTTTTAACTAATATCTGGGTGCAAAGTCCAGGCAGCTCGTAAGTAGAGCCTCACTTTGAACAATCAATCCAATGCCTTTTATTTTCAAAAGAACAGAACTAAAAAAGCTTCTGCGCAACCCTACGATAACAAAGCAATGCACACACATGTTCAGTCCTCGAACAACAAACCAGTGTGCCCAGCCAGGCATTCATGAGTAACCATGGAACAAGCTGTTCATAACCCAGTTCTCACAGCAACCTTGTGACAAGTGGTGTTTATAAATAGCGTGTTTAAAAGGAGCTTTGCTATCATGAGCAATACATCGCCAACGTCTCATAGGAAGCCACCTGCAGGGACCTCATCAGAGCCAGGAGAAGCGGAGCAGAGACCCAAACTTCACATTCAGATGCTTTAATATGCAGCTTATTCTCCTCCTTCCTGCAGGGACACACCCTCCCTTTTCCTGTCCCCGACGGGTGATTTCAGCTTTCTGCCCCTTTCAGGTCTCCCAGGCCGATGGACCAAATGCCTTGTCGAACCCTGCAGGACCATCACTTAGGGAGCGTCTCTGGACCACAGGCCCCCTCTGCCTCCAGACCCCCTCCGCTGTGGGCCGGTCTGCTCTGACCAGAGATTCTTGGCAGGAAAATCCTCTCCTGCCCCAGCGGGATGGCAGATTCAAGGCCTGGGGACATGGTCTCTCCTAGCACATTCGCAGCACAGCCTTTGGGGCAGGGCCCCTTCACCACGTAGTGACCTGAATTCCCAACCCCCAGCCCCAACTGCCAGGGAGCCTTTGGGCCCCAACGTTCCAGTCAACACCCCGAAGCCCCCTGCCAGACACATCAAGGGGCAGTAAGCTGGCCCCTGTAGCAGAAAGGGTGGTCTCTGAGGGAGAGCCATGGTGCCCCTTGCCAGGGGATTCTCACAGGGGAAACACTGAATCCTGTGCTCAGGGCTTGCCAGGGAAATCTGTGTGAAATGACCATCCAGGTGCTTGCGGGCTGGGGGTCTGCACCCAGTTGTGAACGGCCGGCCCAACTGCAGTCACCGGCAAAACTCCCCCAACATGGGTGGGGCCAGGATTTCACCCCAGAGCTGAAGGGGTGTTATTTATTTAATTCCCACATCTCTTTAAGATTGTCGGCCACGTAAAGACAGGACCTGGTGGTGGACAAAGGAGAAGCATGGGAATCCCACCAACTTTAGGCACTCATCCTCCCCCTCCCGCTGCTGGGCGGAAGGAGTCGTGGCCCCTGTACAGACGCGTAGTGGCCCACAAGCCCATATATAACAGACTTCCTGCGCATTCTCCATATTAATAAATGGGGAAAGAAGGAACCATAAATCTATAAACTGCCAATTTGCACAGGACTAGCTCTTTTACTGGCTACGCACTAGCACCTTTTACAGCCCATTAATTACTTTCTCTAATAAAGTTTGACAAAATGATAACTTGCCCATGAAAAGTGTTGTAATAAATACATTTTCTCTAACTTTCAACCATTCTTGCATGTCTGGCTCATAAACCCCTGCCATGGTTCAGTAACTTATTGTCTGTCTATATTTATCAGTCGAGGAAGGAACCCAGAAGTGAATCAGCCAAACAGGACAGCCATACAAATAGTGACCTGTGAGGTTGGCCTCTCTGTGGACACACAATAAGGAACTGGCCCCACTACTGACGCTGAATCTCCAGACCAGCACTGAACAGTGGTAGGTATTTCCGTCTCGTCATGCTGCAGCTTTACCAGGTATTGAGACAATTTCCCACTCGGCAGCCCCCCCGGCCGAGGTCCCACCTACCGAGGCTGCGGTTTGGGAGTGCTGACCTCACATCACACTGGTGGGGAGATTATCAGCTGAGGTTCGACAAGCTCAAACACCCCACAGTCCGAGAGGATGAGTTAGCTAAGTGGGAGCATCAATGTAACAACAGCAAAAGGGAAAAGAAAATCTCCACTTTTGGAGCATCAGGCCATTTCCTCCCAGAACGCTAGTGAGAGGCTTCCTGGGAGTGATGCAGGAGATCTCCACGCCTCTCAGGGTGCGGGGTGCATTTTAAATTGATATGCTCTAGATGGAAGTCAGAGACTACGACAGTTTCCTGTGTAACTAACAATACCTCTGACAGATCACACTGAAATATTGTTAACAATCAAATGCACTTGCTATCAGCTGTGCTGTTTCTTCCTTGCACTCAGCTTCGACAAGGAAATGAGATGTGTCACTTGCCTTTTCTGGTTCTCACGCGTCTTGTTGTTCTAACTATTTATCGTATTTTTTCATTTGTATAATGCCATAGGCCAGCCCGATGCACATTTTATGCAGTTGCCAAAGCTGCTGTTTCCTAACATAGCGGTGAAGCGTGTTCTCATTCTCTTTTGTTTTAATTCCCAACTATCCCCTGCTTGGGCAAACATTTTTCTACATCCACAGGTGTGGCACTGCAGGCGCTGAGCCACGGTCCAGAGCACAGAAGCTCACAGCTTACTCGACATCAGGCCAGACCTAAAAATCCCAACAGTTAGCACTGCATTTCCCAGCCGTACAAACACCCAGAGACATCGTGCAGGGAGTCAGAAATGACACCAATTCCATGTGTGCCATTTCCAGTCACCCCTCTGCCCCCTCAGTTCCTCCCTTCCACTCTCTCTGTCCCTTGCACCTCCGGAGGCTGATTCAGCTGTCAGTGTTTCTTGCTTTGCTTGCCATATTATTTCCTGTGACTCTTGCCCCAGCTGAGCGAGTGCTGTTCTAAATAAGGGAGCTCAGAGCTCATCATCTGATCAGTAGCTCTTCTGGAGTTAAGGTCTGGGTGTCAAGTGCAGCAGTTTCTGACAATGCTGGCTTGTGACCTGTGCCAGGCAAGCACACCCTACCAGGCACCCATGCTGTGTGCCAACCGCAGGCACACTAAGCAGGCCGGCTGCACTCGATGTCAGCAGCAGAATTCTTACACTGTTTAATTAGTTGAGTGACTGTGCTTTGCCCAGGAAAATCATCACCCCCCACCTCCAGAAGCGCCATGCAGTGGAAATTTATGATAATAATTTAGAGGCTGAATTACCACTGTCAGTACCTGTTCCATGTGAATTACTCAGTCGTATTAAATTCAACTGTTGATTTTGCTGGGTTCTATGAAGCGGGAACACTTAGAGCCAATGAAATAATGGATGAGAAAGAATTATAGTCACGAAAGCCACATTAGCTGTTTAACATGTTCTGTGCAGCACATTTGTGGGCTGGCAGTGTAGGATATCGGCACCCACCTACTCCTACCGGCCAAAGTCTCCTTTATTGCCACATCCGCCCAAGAGTGGCACATTTTGGTCTAATAAACATGCCATGCTGAGCCCAGCAAGGAGCATTTGTGCAGTTAAATACAGTCAGTAAATACCCTTCCTCGCCTTATTTTCTGCTGGATTTCATTGTCGCAGTCATTACAGCAGTACATGCTATAGGCAGGGCTTCCTGCTGTCTGCTATTCCATGGTCACAAACCTGGAAGCAGAATCCACCACCTTGCTGCAGAATTTAACTCCAGCATGAATATTTTCTTTTAAAAGTATTATGTTTCTAGACCTTATGTTTGCAAAGAAAACCTCCCAAATGCAATTGCGTAAACAGTTACAGGAGTGTTCTATACCTGTAGATATGTAAATCGTTAATAAATAAGGTGCCTGGAGCTGTTGCTCCAGAATTGTGCATAGTTCCAAGGGTTTTAACATACAAGATGCAGTACTCACCCTGGCTCAGAGCTGTGACCTATCCCCATTCATGTAAATGGCGTGTTAACTCTGAACCCCAATGGTGGCTATTAAAAGATCAACATCACTCACTTTTTTACTGATGGTTACTTTAGCAAAACCATTCATCTATTGCTCGTACCTCAACCGGCCATGCTGCAATATCAAAGTACTCAGTAATAACACAGCATAACTCCATCCTTAATTTTGGCTAATGCCCCACGCTGTGAAAATGTAGCTTGAATTATTTACAAAAACCTGGGCAGTTCTGAGCCTGAATTATTACAAATTAACACCAAAATTGTCAAACTTCTGGGGGCACGGTGTTAGGTACCTAAATATAGATTCATAGATTATAAAGCCAGCAGGGACCACTCTGACCCCGCCCCCATAATGCAGGCCATAGGACTTCCTGAATTAATTCCTGTTTGAACTAGAGAATATCTTCTTAAGAAAAATAATAGAGCTAAGACACCCTGATTTGAAAAAAATGGTCTTAGTCCTCAGATGATATTTTCCGTTTCAGAGGGGGTCCGGATGCTGGGATTTCTAATCTGTGGTTAAAAAGAATGAGACAAATGTGGGTTTGGGGGCAGAAGGAGTGTTCAGAACCAGCAGTGGGAAGAAGTTGGGACCAAGAAGGTTCTTGCTTATTTTCACAGTCACAGACCTGGTGGTATTTGCAGCACTACTGCACTGAATTAAAATGAGGGGGAAAGAGGACCAGGAGACTCCTTTATTTATAAGTGACTTTATTTTAATCTACAATCTATACTGGGAAGCTTTGTGAGGAAAAGTAAATAATCCAATTACCATTGTGAAATGTACCATCAAACCTAGTGCTAATAAACATTTTGGCATGTAATTGGTGTCTTGCTCATCTCCAGGATATTTCCTGATTCATTAGTGGGGTTCTCACCAGCACTGGCTGCTAGAATCACGCTTCACTTCTGTCTCACTTTGGGAGCAAGGTTCTCTTATTCTCCCTTCAAAATCCCCTACCAGGAGAATTCCAGAAACTCTTTCCAAAGCGGACTACGTCTGTGAGCAGCTCTGTGTTGGGAACCTTTCGAATACTCACAATGCTTCACTCCTGTCCCTGGCCCTTCAGGTTCTGCAAGGAGGAAGTGGGCTTTTTGCAAATCCTCTTTATATCTTCAGATTAAAACCTGTTTTTCTCTCTCTCTCCCCTTCATTTCTCCTCTCCTGTTTTTACCCAGAAGTTCCCATCCTCTCTATAAACAGACAGGAGACCTTCTCCCACCACACCCGCAGCCCCTCACCCGGAATTCTCCTTATAGTTAAAATTCTGAGGATACTAGCTATGGTAAAATCACCTCCTTAGAGGGCAAATGCACCCGATCTGTTGAGATTTTGAAATAGGGGTAAAAACATATTGGAGTCTCTCTCCCAAGGTTGCAGATGATGTTTTTACAAAGTATCATTTCATACAGAGCCGCTAATACCCATCCCCAGACTGTGTAATCATGGAAAACCAGCATACATAAAAATTCACACACACATTTTCGATCAAGTGCATTTATCTGTATAGATGGCCCTTTTTTGCCAAGATAACATCAGAAAGTCTACACAAATCACCACAATTTGCTTTATACTAAAGAGGAGGAGACTGTAGACTCTGCCAAATCAAGGGCTGATATAGCACATTATTTCTAGTAACTCCAGGGCTGCCTCCTGCCATACGCTTTATGAAATACCTGTCTCGGATTCATTTTATTTCTGCCTCACCTTGCGGGTAGAAAAGCTTTTCTCCCCTCCTGCAAGACCTTTAGCTTTATTAACACACACACGATGTTTGCCAGACTCAGTCCCCGTTGCTTTGCAAACTGGGGTTTTACCCCTGCTGACATAGCATCACTGAAAGGATTTAAACAACAAAACCAAACCAAAAGAGTCATGAAAGTAACATGTTTGCCACCATTACATCATTCACTCTGCTTGAATGTCACCTCCCTTCCCCCACCCTGCGTCTGTCTGGTCTATAGACTGTAAGGTCTTCAAGGAAGGGACTGCCTCTGATTCTATGTACAGCACCTAGCACTATGAGGCCCTGTTCTCAGCTGCCCCTTAGGCACTACTGTAATAATGATTAATAATATTAGTAACTCTCTTTTGTTAGCCCATGCATATGTAGTGGGCACAGCTGCCTCCAGGAAAACAAAGAGAAGCATGTTGCAAGAAGCAACTTTCAGAGATTCAGCTGGAAAAATGTAATGCTGTAAATCTGCAACCTGGAAACCATGGAAACCACTCCAAAATTCCAAGGCACTGAAAAGCAGGACATTGTCAGAGAACACTGACACAATGACTGTGCCTTAGCATTACAGCGTCCCTGCTAAAGAGGTGCTCTTGATAGACCCAGCCAGCAGTCACTTTGCACAGCAAGGCAGACAGTTTTGCTGGAGTTGGAAGTCCCGAGCACAGTCTCTTTTCTTGACCACTACCTTTCCAAAGGAGACTCAAAGCCAACGGGAAGCTAGCTCTTTAGAGACATTTTATTGCTGTCGGTTTTCATATCCACAGCTTTCACCATGTCAGGAAGAAAGGGACAAACGCTTCCATGAATACCCATTGCCTCTGGAGAAAGAGACCCTCCCTGAGTAGGGCCCACAGAACTCTGCAACCATGGCCAAGTGTGCTCTAGAGTCATATACAGGCAGATTCGTAAGTCGAACATCATCAAGTCGAAGACTGACCTGTATTCCAAAGCCAGAAGGGACCATGACTACCATCTATCTTGACCTGCCGAGTAACACAGGCCGTAGAACTTCCCCAAAATCATTCCTATAGACTACCTTGAGTTAAACATGGTCAGTGATGGAGAATCCACCACGACCCTTGGTAAACTGTTCCAATGGTTAATTACTCTCCAGAAGCTGGGAATGAGCGACAGGGGATGGATCACTTGATGATTCCCTGTTCTGTTCATTCCCTCTGGGGCACCTGGCACTAGCCACTGTCGGAAGACAGGATACTGGGCTAGATGGACCTTTGGTCTGACCCAGTCTGGCCATTCTTATGTTCTACTCTCACTGTTAAATTCATGCCCTATTTCCAGTCTGAATTTGTCTAGCTTCAACTTCCAGCCATTGGGGCACGTTAGACCTTTCCCCGGTAGACTGAAGAGCCCATTATTAAATATTTCTTCCGCAGGTAGATATTTATAGATCGTAATCAAGTCACCCTTTAGCCTTCTCTTTGTAAAGCTAAATAGATTGAGCTCTTTGAGTCTGCTGTCACTATAAGACAGTTTCTAATCCCTTAATTATTTTCATGGCTCATAGACTTATAGACTTTAAGGTCAGAAGGGACCATCGTGATCATCTAGTCTGACCTCCTGCTCATTGCAGGCCACAGAACCTCACCCAGCCACTCCTGCGACAGACCCCTCACCTCTGGCTGAGTTACTGACATCCTGAAATCTTGATTTAAAGACTTCACCTTACAGAGAATCCACCATTTACACTAGTTTAAACCTGCAAGTGACCCATGCCCCATGCCGCAGAGGAAGGTGAAAAACCCCCAGGGTCTCTGCCAATCATTCCCAATGCCGAATACGACGATCAGTTAGATCAGCAAGAGCCACCTGGCAGATACCCAGGAAAGAATTCTCTGTAGCAACTCAGAGCCCGCCCCATCTAGTGTTCTGTATCCAGCTGTTGCGGATTTTTGCTGCTGGCAGTCGCCGATGGGCCACATGCCATTGTAGGCAGCCCCATCGTACCATCCCCTCCATAAACTTACCAAGCTTAGTCCTGAAGCCAATTAGGTTTTTTGCCTCCATTGCTCCCCTTGGAAGGCTCTTCTTGGAACCCTCTCCAATGTATCAACATCCTTCTTGAATTGTGGGCACCAGAACTGGACACAGCATTCCAGCCACGGTCACACCAGGGCCAAATGGAGAGGTAAAATAACCTCTCTACTCCTGTTTGAGATTCCCCTGTTTCTGCATCACAGGATCGCATTAGCTCTTTTTGCCACAGTGTCACACTGGGAGCTTATATTCAGCTCATTATCAACCACAACATCCAAATCTTTTTCAGAGTCCCTGCTTCTCAGGATAGAATCTCCCATCCTGTAAGTATGGCCAATATTCCTTGTTCCCAGATGTATAATTTTACATTTAGCTGTATTAAAATGAATATTGTTTGCTTGCACCCAGTTTATCAAATGATCTAGATCGCTCTTCATTATTTACCACTTCCCCAATTTTTGCATCATCTGCAAACTTCATCAGTGCTGATTTTATATTTTCTTCCACATTATTGATAAAGATGTTAAATAGCAGCGGGCCAAGAACCAGTCCCTGCAGAGCCCACTGGAAACACACCCGCTCAATGACGATTCCCCATTTATGGTTAATTTTGAGACCTATCAGTTAGCCAGTTTTTAATCCATTTAATGTGTGCCATGTTAATTTTATATCATTCTGGTTTTTTAATCAAAATATTGGGCAGCACCAAGTCAAACACCTTACAGATCCTAAGTATAGTAAGTCAACGCTCGTACCTTTAATCAACCACATTTGTAAATCACATCAAAAAAAGATATCCAATTAGTTTGACAGGATCTATTTTTCATAAACCCATGTTGATTGGCAATTACTACAATACCCTCCTTTAGCTTGTTATCAATCAAGTATAGATTCATAGATTCTAGGGCTGGAAGGGACCTCGAGAGGTCATCGAGTCCAGCCCCCTGCCCTCATGGCAGGACAAATTACTGTCTAGACCATCCCTGATAGACATTTATCTAACCTACTCTTAAATATCTCCAGAGACGGAGATTCCACAACCTCCCTGGGCAGTTTATTCCAGTGTTTAACCACCCTGACAGTTAGGAACTTTTTCCTAATGTCCAACCTAAACCTCCCTTGCTGCAGTTTAAGCCCATTGCTTCTTGTTCTATCCTCAGAGGCTAAGATGAACAAGTTTTCTCCCTCCTCCTTATGACACCCTTTTAGATACCTGAAGACCGCTATCACGTCCCCTCTCAGTCTTCTTTTTTCCAAACTAAACAAACCCAATTCCTTCAGCCTTCCTTCATAGGTCATGTTCTCTAGACCCTTAATCATTCTTGTTGCTCTTCTCTGGACCCTCTCCAATTTCTCCACATCTTTCTTGAAATGCGGTGCCCAGAACTGGACACAATACTCCAGTTGAGGCCTAACCAGCGCAGAGTAGAGCGGAAGAATGACTTCTCGTGTCTTGCTCACAACACACCTGTTAATGCAGCCCAGAATCAAGTTTGCTTTTTTTGCAACAGCATCACACTGTTGACTCATATTTAGCTTGTGGTCCACTATAACCCCTAGATCCCTTTCTGCCGTACTCCTTCCTAGACAGTCTCCTCCCATTCTGGATGTGTGAAACGGATTGTTCCTACCTAAGTGGAGCACTTTGCATTTGTCCTTATTAAACTTCATCCTGTTTACCTCTGACCATTTCTCCAATTTGTCCAGATCATTTTGAATTATGACCCTATCCTCCAAAGCAGTTGCAATCCCTCCCAGTTTGGTATCATCTGCAAACTTAATAAGCGTACTTTCTATGCCAATATCCAAGTCATTGATGAAGATATTGAACAGAGCCGGTCCTAAAACAGACCCTTGCGGAACCCCACTCGTTATACCTTTCCAGCAGGATTGGGAACCATTAATAACTACTCTCTGAGTACGGTTATCCAGCCAGTTGCGCACCCACCTTATAGTAGCCCCTTCTAAGTTGTATTTCCCTAGTTTATTGATAAGAATATCATGCGAGACCGTATCAAATGCCTTACTAAAGTCTAGGTATACCACATCCACCGCTTCTCCCTTATCCACAAGACTCGTTATCCTATCAAAGAAAGCTATCAGATTGGTTTGACATGATTTGTTCTTTACAAATCCATGCTGGTTATTCCCTATCACCTTACCACCTTCCAAGTGTTTGCAGATGATTTCCTTAATTACTTGCTCCATTATTTTCCCTGGCACAGAAGTTAAACTAACTGGTCTGTAGTTTCCTGGGTTGTTTTTATTTCCCTTTTTATAGATGGGCACTATATTTGCCCTTTTCCAGTCTTCTGGAATTTCTCCCGTCTCCCATGATTTACCAAAGATAATAGCTAGAGGCTCAGATACCTCCTCTATTAGCTCCTTGAGTATTCTAGGATGCATTTCATCAGGTCCTGGTGACTTGCAGGCATCTAACTTATCTAAGTGATTTTTAACTTGTTCTTTTTTTATTTTATCTTCTAAACCTTCCCCCTTCCCATTTGCATTCACTATGTTAGGCATTCCCTCAGACTTCTCGGTGAAGACCGAAACAAAGAAGTCATTAAGCATCTCTGCCATTTCCAAGTTTCCTGTTACTGTTTCTCCCTCCTCACTGAGTAGTGGGCCTACCCTGTCCTTGGTCTTCCTCTTGCTTCTAATGTATTGATAAAAAGTTTTCTTGTTTCCCTTTATTCCTGTAGCTAGTTTGAGCTCATTTTGTGCCTTTGCCTTTCTAATCTTGCCCCTGCATTCCCGTGTTGTTTGCCTATATTCATCCTTTGTAATTTGTCCTAGTTTCCATTTTTTATATAACTCCTTTTTATTTTTTAGATCTTGCAAGATCTCGTGGTTAAGCCAACGTGGTCTTTTGCCACATTTTCTATCTTTCCTACCCAGCGGAATAGTTTGCTTTTGGGCCCTTAATAGTGTCCCTTTGAAATACTGCCAGCTCTCCTCAGCTGTTTTTCCCCTCAGTCTTGATTCCCATGGGACCTTACCTATCAGCTCTCTGAGCTTACCAAAATCCGCTTTCCTGAAATCCATTGTCTCTATTTTGCTGTACTCCCTTCTACCCTTCCTTAGAATTGTGAACTCTAGGATTTCATGATCACTTTCACCCAGGCTGCCTTCTACTTTCAAGTTCTCAACGAGTTCCTCCCTATTTGTTAAAATCAAATCTAGAACAGCTTCCCCCCTAGTAGCTTTCTCAACCTTCATATTAGCCACTCCATTATCTTGCCTGGGATCAATGTCAGCTCACAGGACTATAATAACTGGGTCATCCCATTTATCCTTTTTTTAAATTGTCACATTAGCTTTTTTCCAGTCTTCTGGAACTTCCCCAGTGCTTCAAAAATTATTGAAAATCAACATTAATGACTCAGTGAGCTCTTCAGCCAGCTCTTTTAAAACTCTTGGCTGCACATTATCTGGACCTGCCTAGTTAAAAATCTCTAACTTTAGTAGCATCTGTTTAACATCCTCCAGAGATACTAGTGGCATGGAAAGAGTGTTAGCACCATATTATAAGACTGTATCATCTGTTTTTCCCCCAAATGCAGAACAGAAATATTATTGAATACCTCTGCCTTTTCTGCATTATAGAATGCCACTCCCCCTTCCCTTTTGCCAACTCAGTCTTTCTTAAATAGTTTATAATCGTTGATTTTAACATTCCAGTCATGCAGATCATCCCACCAGCTTTCAGTAATACCAACTAGATGAAATTTATGCTCAAACTAGCAATTCCAGTTCCTCTTGTTTGTTACCCAGGCTCCTAGCATTACTGTGGAAGCAATTAAACAATTTCTTCTTTTATGTCCATTGGCTCCTCAATTAATTTTGTTCTCAACCTCTCAATGTTGTGCTAACTGAATGCTTATATCTTTGCTCTTTTGATCCTCCCCTTTGGCTGTTAACCTCTCCCCTGACTACTCTAGCCAGCCTCTCCCTAAGGAGACTTGTCCCCTTTCTACTGCGATGGAGGCCATCCAAACTATACAGCCCTTTCTCCTCATAGAAGGTGGACCAATATTCCATAAAATCAAAGCCCTCCACCCTGCACAACTTACCTAGCCAGTGATTCACTTCCAGAAGCTACTGCCTTCCTTTGCTCATGGGACAGGAAGGATCTCTGACAAGACTGTTTGGCAGGAAAGAGAACCTGGCATATCCACTGCAGGTAACCACCACTGTTCCATCTCTGGCCATCTTGATACCACATGTAGGGCTGAACCTGGAAGGAAAGCCTCTCGCTCCATTTCCAAACTCCCTTCAAAATGCCCGTTAGCTGCCTCTGGTCACCTAGCAAGTGACTTTTTATACCAAGTCTTTCCTGCTTAGCTCAGCTCAGCTCCGCCCCTCATCACCAGGGAACGATTAACAACTCGGACTTCAAACAGCTGGGCTGATCAAAGGTCCAAGGGCTAGTGCCGCTATACTCAGCTGTGTCTAGTTAGGGAAATGGCTTAACATTTCAGTGCTACATTCTCATGTTATTAACTGTATCAAACGTGCATTTATACATGTCATACATTGGTGTGAGATTAAGTAGAGACGTTGGCAAAGAGGGCAAACATTGTACACGGTGACAAATGCATTTACTGCAAAATACAATTACTTTACAAAGCCTATCCTTCAGCAAGCCTTTTATCCTGCACAGTGACTGACTGACTCAACGAGGCAACGACAATCACTAACAGAGGCCTTAAATACCACTTCTCGACAGGGACAAAATCTGTTTAAAAATGGAAATAAAAAGGAGGGACTAAATCGCTTGAAACACTAGTCCTGGAACCTCCACCCCCCAGCACACAGCCCTGCCAATGCATCTCAGTTCTGACCTGCACCACTCTGCTATTCTGGAACCAGGTGCTTGCACAGCTCCACCAATGCAGCCTCCTCTTGACCTGCCACACCGTCCACCTCCCATTCCAGCCCTGGGCACCCCCGGCACCTTGTCACTCTTGCTGCCAGTGGGTGGAGCGGCACTGGTCATAGCCAGATGTGCAAGCAGGGCCTGTTAGTCCTCTGCACTGCCGTGCTGCAGATATGAGCTGCAGAGACTCTTTGCTCAGCTGAAACCCAAGGGGAGGGAGTGTCCCTCAACAGCAACCTGTTCAGGTCAGGCTCTGAAGGTAGCCTCCCATACAGACCTCATCCAGAGGATAGGGGACTCGTGGGCAGAAAGAGGTTTAGTGGGGGATATTTAGGCTCTGAGAAGAATTCCCACAAGATTAAAATGCTGGCGGATCTAACTCAGCATCACACATAATGTGGGTGGAGATACTGAAGATAGTAAGAGCAATTTGGTCCAAATCAGAGTCTGTAGATGCCAAATAGCAAGAGTGTCCGAGAGTCTATGGCATGGGTAGCCCTCTCAAGCCTTCAGTACCAAGCTCCAGCCTAGAGCAAGTTCAAGTTTGCGTGACCATTTAATTCGGCCAGGCTCCCTAGTGTTGGTCCAGACTAGGAAGCACTGCAAGAGGGTGATACTGCCCAACCCAGGCATGCGCCCATCCTCTTCCAGCATGAGACTGAATCCAGCTCAACCCTTCCACGCGGTCCCTGCAATTCTGGCTGCATTTAGATTTCAAAAACTACATTAACTGAAAAGCAGATTTCAGCTTCCTCTCTGGCGAGTATAACCAGCTCTTGAGAAGGTTCATTATTTAAACCTCAGGGACCACAAAGCAACTCGTTATTTTCTGAACTAGCAACTCAAGCCTTGGGAGCTTCTCGCTCCTTTCAGACCCAACACACATCAGAGCAGAGGCTGCAATTCCTTTCAGGACTCTTATTTTTCCTATGATGAACCAGCGTAAGCCCAGGAAAGATCTGAGACAGAACGATCCTTGTAATGGACTCCAGTGAAGTCTGCTCTAAGCGGATCGTGTTCTACCCCAGAAGGTGAGGCACCCACAGGTTCCCCACAGGGCTTATCACTGACTCAGTTACTCCCATAGTGGTTTGAACACAGATGACTAACAGTTTTGCTCCAAGGTCCAGTTCAGACTCAGCCCTTATGCCCTGGCTTGGAGGAGACACTCCTGTGTGCTCGATCCATTCAGCCTCAGTCCAGTTACATATTCAGTTCTCCCCATCACTTCCACTTCGCATAAGTAAGTGAAGTCCAGTTATTCAAGTTTGAATATTGGTGACATCACAGCAGAATTTGCAGAGGCCTTCTAGATCCATTACTAACTTTGCACACTTGGCAGCTGACCTCCCAGTGATCTGCCGCACACAATCTATCCATCTCTGGCTGGTCATTCTGTGCTACAGTAACGCACCACCATTTCTCCATGCTAACGTTCTCAAGGCTACTTCCACCACTACACTTGATGTGACCAAAGCACGTAAGTTTCTGTCTGTTGATTTACGAAAGCAGAGTCCCCTTCTCTCCAATAAAAGTTTCTAACATAAGTATTCATCTTAATTTCCATACAGGAGATAATGCAACAGTCTTCCCCAGCACCACATCTCAAAGGCTTCAATTTTCTTCTTGTCAGCAGCATTAGTTTTTCAGGAGTCACACCCATAAGTCACTGTGGAAAAAATTAAGCTCTTCACCAGTCAATCCTTCATACATTTCAAGATAACAGGGTTTTTCCACACTTTCGTAAGGGAGCTCATGGGAGCGAGCCATTCCTAGTCTTCTTTCAATTTTTTAGGAGCAACCCCCTTGGTTGGATACATATGATCCCAGATAATCAAATTCATCTGCTGCTTCTGTAGTTTGACCGTTAATCATGATGTGCACTTGGATCCTGTTATTATTGATCATGTCAACATCCATGCATCTCGTTTTCATCACATACAAGAACAGTCTATATTCCTCACTGTTTCTACAGACTCCAGTTAGGGTGACCAGATAGCAAGTATGAAAAATTGGGACAGGGGGTGGGGGGTAATAGGAGCCCATATTAAAAAAAGCCCCAAATATCGGGACTGTCCCTATAAAATCGGGACATCTGGTCACCCTAACTCCAGTATGTGTTGCATTGCATAGATGGCTGCAGCAAAGAGCAGTGTATCATCAGCGTACCTTAAGTCCATTAAAAAGAGTCCACCAACGGAAATCCCAGCTCTTTCCACTTTATCAAAACCTCCCAGGGCTTGTCTCACTTCACAAAAAGCAGCACAAATTTGGTTCTTAAGGAAAATGTAAAAAAAACCCAAACAAATAAAAACCAGATCTAAGGCATGCTTCCAATGGAGCCAGTTTAACGCTCTGCCCAGCCACACGTGCATCCAAGGGACATTCCCTCATGTTCAGAATGACTCATTCCAGTGCTCTCTTAGTGCCACAATGAGACTGGCTCAAGGGCCAAACATCACCATTAGAACATATGCACACTGGATCTGTTACTAGTCCCTTCTCTGCATGTTCCAAGGGGTGAGGAGCACTAAGAGAAGGCATAGACCACCACTTGCAGTGTAGCTGAACCCAATTTCCCCAAAGACATATGGAGTGTATGGCTCCGATCGATCTGAAAACTCCCTAGAGGGGAGGAAGTTACAGGTCTCAAAGCCATGGACCCAAGTACATAGTGTATCATAATACAGTTAGCAAAAGCTGGCTGAACATATCCCTTGCTGGATGACATAGCAGGGCCTTTGTTAGCACACTCGGGGGTAGGTTTCAGTTAGGCATAGCTGTGATTTACAGGCTGCTCTGCTGCCTCCTGGACTGTCTGCCTCAGTGGTTTGCAATGTGACCTCTGGAGGGTCAGCACTAGAGCTGGTCAGGAATTGTTTGACTAAATGTTTTCTCTTCTACCCTGAATATTTTCAAGGGAAGGGTCAGTGTAGAAGTGCGTGGACCTCCCTTCCCATCAATCTCCGGGGGAGGCCACGCCCCCTAGCTACAGTCAGTTTCAACAAATGTATAGACTTGAAACATTTTGAAAAAAGTTTCAAAATTGTCAAACTGTCCCATTTCAACATATTGAATGAAAAATTTCAGTTTTCTGGTTCAAAATTACTTTTCATTTCAAATTTGAGGCTACTTACAGTACAAACATTTGTAATTTTTTTTAAGATCAAAATTGAAACAAAATTTTTGAAATTATCAAAACTAAATGGTTCAATTAACCTGAATTTTCAGTTTATGAGCGAACATTTACAAATTTGACCTTTCATCTTCACCTTGGGAAGAGAAAACCATTTCCCAGCTTTAGCCAGCCGTCCAGAGAAGGGGGGGTGAGTGGGACCTCCTCAATGACATTAGAAGAAGCTAAAAATACATTAAACATTTGCCTATGTTACTTTTCCATGTAAGTAATTGCTGCAGCTGTCACAGGAATGTTGTTTAATCATTGATGGGACGAGAACTAGGCTGTGCAACTGTGAATGGGAGGAGAGCGGTCCATGAGACAGTCTCTCCATTAAGACGGGTCCCATCCTAGGGAAAGTTTGACCGTCCCTGCCCTAGAAGAACAGAGTTTTTACCACCAGCTAGCCACCCATTCAGTTAGTCGCCTGGTGGATCATTATGGGTATTTGTTTTCCACAGCCATTGATACAATGGCTCCTAAACATCTTCTACCCATATGTCAATACTCATGGGTCACCATGGTATTCAGATGTGCTGGACAGATTAAACACATGAGATGGAAGTTAAGGGGATAGTATAAAGCCAACTGTGGCATTTAAAATAGGGAAGCAAAGGAGTCTTTCTTCTGCACTTGACATCATCTGTGAAATCCTGGCCAGTGAACTCTCCAGGCAGAGGACATACTAGTGAATCCAGGCTGGCACTGCCTGAAGATAGAGCTGACGAGGCTTGCGTTATAGGTGCTAGATTTTCACAGGGAAAATGGCTGGGATGCCCATGGGTGTCCAGAAGGGACAAAACAACATCAGCTCGGCTGAGTTTCACCTGTATTACACATTGAGTTATCGTCAGCCCGGGAAGCTTTAGGCGGAAAATAGAACCTAGCAGAGAGGCAGCGGGGCCCTGCTAAATGCAGATTGCTAATGCCTCACTAAGGGAGGACAGGGTGCCAGCTCCCCTGAAGTCAGCAGTTACTAGGTCCTTGCTCAAGAAATCATCTTTTTGACATGGAGATCTTGTTAACTACTGCCAGGCTCCTAGCCTGCCCTCCAGGGCACAGTTAATAAGGAGGCGGCAGCAAGGCTTTATCTGGATTCCTCGGATTTCCCCATCAGGCTGGTTTCAGCGTGGGCGTGTGGGTGCACTGTGGGGCTCTAACTGGTCCCAAGTGACGAGCACACGTCGGCTGTCCGTGTGTGTTTTACCAGAGCTATCTGCAGTCTTTGCTTCGGTAACTTCCGAGTTCTGTTGCCTGCACTGTCGGCCTGTTGCAGGTGCAGAGGTTTCTTTAGAGGGGTTCAGTCCCTGCCTCGTAGGGAGATCCAGGAGGCTGCGGCTGGGCAAGTGCTCCTTTAGCCAGAGACCTCTTTCAGGGGGGTTCCCAAGGCTTCTAGACATCGGAATTCAGGTCCCCCATTGGCCTGACACAGTCCAAGTCTGCTGGCCTTCAGCTCTCACCGCAAAGCACCTCTGTTTCCACAGGCACTGCCATACCGAGAGAGGGGGTGCATTTGTTACCGGCATTTGTTACACAGATACATCTTGAAACCACTGTCCTTTTAACATTTCTACAGAGCCTGAGCCCTTACAAAGGGGCCATTCTGCATTGTCACGTCTGTATTGATTGATATGTAAACTACAGAAAAGCAGAGGGAGGGGGAGGGGACACAAGGGCAGAGCCGCATTCTGGGGGGACATGGGATGCTGTGGCAGAAGCCTGGGAAGTTTGCTGAATGAGTCCTTCTCATCCGGAACTCTCATTTGTCTCAAGGCAGCATTGTGCTGCTCATGTAACAAAGGCAGCTTCCCCCAGAGACCACGCAAACAGCTTCAAGGCAAAAGGACTTCAGTGCAATCGACTTAGTGCCTGAAAGACTGGAGGTGCTTTCAATACTGAGCTGGTTAAAACGTACCTAGCTGTCAGGAGACTGGGACTCTTCGGGGAGCTGGTGATGAGATGCAGAGCCTTTCTCCCCAGGTCACCAATTCCAATCCAGCCGGGGCAGGAGGAGTGGAGGGCTCAGGGAAGTGGGAATGAGAGAAGGGGTCTTTCACCTCTGGGTCAGCATCTCCAATTCAGACCCAGGCGAAGGGTGACCCAGAGTCAGACGGCGGTTCAGTGCCCAGTCTGAAATGATCTCACTCCTCTTCCAAGTGTGATGGCAGCTTTGTGTTGTGGGTAAACAGAGGCTCTCTTTGATGGATGTCAACTCAGGTGCAGTCAGGCCTTGGCCTCTATCTGTCCCAGGGGGTAAGAGCATGACCTGGAGCCCCCAGGACAGAGTGTCGCTGGGAGTAGCCAGGCGACCCATTGGACCCAGCACCCCAGGGGCCAGGGAGCAGCCAATAAGCTGGAACAAAATATGCAGCAGAGACAAACGAATCCAATATGGAAAGCCATTGTGGAGAATTCCCTGTGCATCTCTCCTCTTGGCTGGTGGATGCTGCCATTGGCCCATCTGGCCCTGGGTCACTGCCATGCTCCATGCATGTCCCAGGTATAACTGCAGTGTCCAGTCTCCTGGGCAGCACCCCTCCCTGGCACTGCAGGCATCTACCCAAATGTTCAGTATTCACACTCACAGGAAGCTCTAAACAGCCTTTCCTGGATACACACTGTCACTGCTGCTCTAATTGTGCTGCCTGTAGAGCGCTGCTGTACAGAGCTCACATAAACAGAACATCAGGGATTCCCATTACCAGGCACAGTTGGTCCTGATTATTCTCAGCCTCCTGTAGTCGGGAATTCAGATTCTCTTGGAACTGGACCATCTGAATCCACAGCCTCTCAGCAAAGCCCCAGGGGCTCTGGCACTCAGGGTAGCTGCAACTCCAGCGGGAATAATACTGCTCTGTGTTAGTGGTAACAACTGAGAAAGGGATGCTGCCTGGCGTGGCAGTCTCTGCCAGCCGGCCTGTCAGGGATCCTTTGACAGAGCATCTACCAGCCAGAACAGTCAGACCGGGAGGGAGACGAAGGAAGAGTCTTACAGGAGGATTCCTCCCCATCCACTCTACTCTCCTGTCAGCTCCTCACCTGCGCTGCTTGGAACACCCTCCCACACCTGTTCACCGGCAGTCTCCCGCCCACTCTATGCTTCAGTTACTCTGGCCGACCGGCTCCTGCAACATCGCCTCCATAAGCACAAGGGAGTTTTCCTCATGTACACACACTGCCTTGGCTGAGTAACCATGTCAGCATAGCTCCCTGACGGATGCTTTCCTCACCCCTCCCTTCCTGGCATCCATCAGAGCCAGGCTTCTCTGCCAAGTTCATGGCCAGGACCATGAGCTCTGCCGAGCAGATGCCCATCTGCCTTTCACCTGCTTTCCCTGACGTTCCCAGCTCTCCTGTGGGCACTGTGAAATACGGCACAGCAATGCTGTAAGAAGAACTAGCCCCTTCCCGCATGGTAATCCCAACATCTGAAATAACAGGAAGACATACAGCGAGAGGTCACTTAAGCAGAATGTGACGTACAGTGTCTCTTTGCTGGAGCTGCATTTGCACTGGACCTGCACATTCATTGCTGCAGGTTTACCCCTCCGCTTGATCCTTCCCCTAATCCTTTTATGGCCTCTCTCAGTTGCTCCATCACCTCCTGAATTTCACAGCTAAAACACAGCATCTGCCCAGAGCCTGCTTCAA
The DNA here is from genome assembly GCA_033296515.1 of Macrochelys suwanniensis. NCBI lineage: Eukaryota > Metazoa > Chordata > Testudines > Chelydridae > Macrochelys > Macrochelys suwanniensis. Next base: position 1,179,618 of record CM065789.1, on the reverse strand, counting down.
ACAGTGCACTGCTGTCCCTCCTCCCAACACACTGTATTCCCTCTGGGTTATTCCCAGCTACAGGCAGGTAGGACCTGGTAACACAGGATCTGACTGTGCTCTCACTTAAACTAATGCCAGTCAGGAGTGACTCCACTGAAATCAGTGGAATTACAACAGTGTCAGAGCCGGAGTGTCGGCTGCCAAATCCATTTGTACCTCTTCTCAGCGCTGCTCAGCTCATGAGCTCTCCTGCCACTTGCTAAAAATCTTTGCAGGTTTTACAAGTCTTTAAACCATTCCCTGGTGCAGGATGCTGCTCTCTGCCCAGGGCTGTCCAGAGCGGGGGCCAGGGCTGCGTGACTGACTGCTCCGAGGTGCCTGCCTTTCCATCATGTCTGCCTCTTAAGATCTTTGAAAGGTTCCTTTCAGATGAGGCCTTTTTACTGAGGTCCCTTCTAGAAGTCCCAACTCACTTTGCATAAGAGCTAGGGCTTTTCCTTGAGGTTTTGGCCAGAAATTTCCCTTCCCCCTCATAGCTGTGCAGCGTGCTAAGCACCAGAGGTGGCTGTGGGTGCCCTGTGACTCTGAGAGGCATTGAAAGAGGAGCTTGGTGCTTTTTGCAGTCTCTGTCAGGTGCACAATTTTACTCCCTTTTACAGACCAGAGAAAAGGGTTCTCTGTCACGGGAACTAAGTCTTGGGCTCTTTGCATTTCACATCCAGTAGCAGCTTCTTCGCTGTTAATTATATTCTTCTGTGTAACTTCTGTTCTGCAGCTCCTTTAATCACATCAGATATGGGAACAGAAAAATGTCATTGTTCCTTGGCCATGAACAATGCCATTCGTGGAGCCCTGAGAAAATGCAAGATGGGTATAAAAAAGGCGGGCTCTTGTTTCCTCATAATCTCTTCTGCAAACTGACAAAAGAGGGTTTTGTATGGAGAAAATTGCCACATACAGAAACAAAACAAAAATAGAGCCTGCGAGCTGGGACCCACTTTTATTTGGAGAGGCACCACAGGGAGATATGCCAAATGTGATTCATTTTAACAAGTTTAGCCCTTGAAAGACAAGAGCAGAGCCCCTGTTAAGAATAAGGAGGCTAGCAAGAAGGGGCTGTAGGAAGAAAGAAGACACAAGGCCTAACAGGGCGAATGAGCGCAAACGAGCCTCAAGGCAGTTTTTTCCATCCTAATGCTCCTGGCCAGAAAGTGGTTATTCGAAGACGGCCGCTCTTTTTATTATTTTTTAAATCTGCTTTTGCCCTGTTTATAGTGGGGTGATTAAAATGTGTAAAGAAGGAGGTTTTTGCTTCCTTAGCAAAAGATGGCAACAATTAACTCCAAACTCTTTTTTGAAGACTTCCTTCTCCCACACAGGAACTTGAGCAAACCCTGTGCTGCCAGGCAGCTGCCTGCAGAGCAGAGACGGCTTTAGAGAAATATCACATTTCCTTGCACGTGTTAGGGACTGGCCCTGTAATCCCCCTGGTGCTGCAAGGAGCAGAGAAAGACAGATCAATAGAACTGCGAGACTCTTTGGATGAAATCAATGCAGCTGTATAAGCGTTTAAGTCCTGGTGTCATCACATTATTTATTCCCCCAAGTCCGTATCCCACCTCAGAAAAAAGTGTGAGTGCGTGTCTTCCCTTCCATCACCCTGCGCTGTGTAAACAAACCACAGGCTCCAGGGGCTGATCTCCTGGCTACTACAGGATCATGAACTGCAGGCAGCAGAAACGTTGGGTGGGAAATGGGATCAATTAGACATGAAGACAGAGATAATGTTGAGTGTGGTGGTGTTGCTGTTCCTGGCCTGGAAGGACAATGGCCTTTCAGTGTGAGTCGCTGTGATACAGAGCTTCTCCTTTCACTCTGTACAAACGGTCTCCCTGAGGACCCACGACCGTCTCCTCTTCCTTTTAAGCCATTGCTAAATAGCTTGCCCTGGTTTTTCTGAAAGAGGATTTTGCAGCCCCAAGAGAGTGTCACCCAGACAGGAATCTAGACTCCTGGTGCTCTGGCAGCCTTAACAGAGTTTTACATTCAGGCCCATGGGCACCATTAGAAGAGTCAATAGGGCCATGCCCCCTTCCTAGGTGCAGACGGAGAGGTCAGAACTAGGAAGAGCTCTGCCATTGTGCTTTGCCCTGGGGAAGCCAGGAACCGGCACAGCAGCATGGAGTGAGATGGGGGCATTGTCAGGCAAATGACCCATGGGGTTGAGATTTTCCAAATGCTGAAGATACCCCAAATAGGTGACCCCCACTGCCACTGGCTCCGTCTCCACAGCAGCATGCCCGGGCCTCCCTCAGTGGGGCTCGTATGGCACTGAGGTGAACATCCTGCTGCTCAGAGTGCCAGGAACCCATGGCGCATCCTGTATGAGCGGGGGGGAACATTCTTCCCCAGCACTTCCACCCATGAGCTCTGCAGACATAGGCAGAGCATTGACAGGCCGCAGGCTGCCCCATGCTGGATGACATACCCTGTGGATAGTGCTCCCCTCGACCAGGCCCTCTTTGCTGTGCTTTGCATGGAATTAGCATAACTTTCCTCCACTCTCTCCCCTTCCACACAGATGGTGGGGAGGGGCCTGGGGCCACAACCCCCACACAACCTAACTACCATGTGTCCAGCCTCATGCAGTCCATTCTCCATGGAACCTCCCACGTACCCAGATCCAGCTCAGGCGTGGGGCAGCTCTTACACGACTGGCAGGCAAGGACCTTCCTGCTGCTCATTCCATGCTGCCTCTGTTTGTGACTTTACTGGTACATGACTTTCAGTGGCTGGAATAAAATTAAATAAAAAGTATTACCCAGCCATTTTACATCCAGCAGCGATCACATACTGGTCACAGAGCCAAGGGACCCGCCAGTATGAAGGAAGACAGAACAAAGACACAGATACATCAGACTGACGTTGGAGCTTTGGCTGGACCAGACTGAGATAAGACGCAATGTAAGGAAGTGTAAAGGTAACAGACTTATCAGGGCAGGATTCTTCCTGAGGAAGAACAGCACATGCAGCACAGACAGGAACCAGGGTCCTGCTCAAGCCAGCAAAGGAGAAGCGCAAAGCGTGGGACAATTAGTGGTGAACTGAGTATGTGCTCTCAGCTCAATCAGTGGTATAGCAATAAAAGGCCATTTGCATTGTGAGCTGCATGCACAGAGGGCTCGCTCCTGAAATTACATAGAGAAGAAATGCAAATACTTAAGCACTAAACCAAATTCTGCCCCTAGTATTTATGCATCATAATACAAGACTATAATACTTAGCTCTTATGAGGGGCTTGTCATGCCTGGGTCTCAGAACACTTCACCAAGGCAGGACAAGGACATTCTCCCCATTTTACAGATTGGGAGACTGAGGCAAAGAGAGGGGAAATGACTTGCTCAAAGTCAGCCAGCAAGTCAGTGGCAGAGAAGGGAAAACAGCCAGGTCTCCTGACTCCCAATTCCCTGGAGCACGGCTCTTCTTCACTTCAGTGCAACTTGTGACAAGCCTGGCTGGCAGTTTGCCCCACATGAAAGGGGGATGGAAGAAGCAGTGTGTAAGATCCTTGGGGCAGGGACCACGTATTCATATGGGGTTTGTGAAGCACCTTGGGCTGGGAGGGAACCCACAACCAGGGGCACTGGAACAATTTTTGTAGTGGGGGGTGCTGAAAGCCATTGAACAAAACTGTAAACCCTGTATGTGATGGAAGCCACTTCAAGCCAGGGGGTACTGCTGCACCCCCAGCACCCCTGCCCACACTGGAGCTGGAGGAGAGTAATTCAAAGCAGCACTACACCCAACGTCTCCTGCACATGGGAAATACGTGACACCTGACGCCTGTACAGAGCTGGGTGCCTGAACTGGAGGCCGCAGAGGACCCAGAACACCAGCACCCAGAGATAATCCCCAGGGCCTGCATGGAAAAAAACACCCAGTGCCCAGCCCCTGTGTAGGAGACAAGGCCAGTTCCCAGCACAGGAGACAGCGCCCAATAAAACTTCCACACTGAAACCTAGTCACTAGGGTTTCACTCACTGCAAGTTAAGTCCAGCTAAGATCAACCGACTACATGCCACTGTGAGGAAACCCCTGGTTAGGGGATCAGCAGAATATCCTCACATGTAAACAGACCATTTCTTCGTGTAAATTAGATTTCCAACACCATGTCTGTCTGTCTGCAAAGATCAGAGTAACCCAAGAAAAGAAAAAGAAGAGACTCAGGAGGGCTTCATCCAGAAGCAGGACAGAGCTCGCTCCATCCTTCCTATCCTAACGGTACCCTAGCAGTTGCCGTGCGATCATACACATGAAGACTCCAATAAAAAGCTGGTACAGAAAAAACGCTCCCTGGCTGTCTCTTAGTGGAGAATCAGTTTTGCTCTCTCCCTCTGGGAAGGGATGCTATATGGTCTTTTGTAAATATACCATTGGAAAGGGACACAAGGCCTGATTCTTCTGGTCCCGACACTGGTTTCACGCTGATGTAATTCCACTGACTGCACTGGAATTACTTCTGATTTTCATCAGCCTAAGTGAGTTCAAAGTCAGGCCCAAAATCTGTATGGATCTTCTTGGAAACAGGCCACTATTTACATGATGTCAAGTGGAACTGTGGCAGGAGAATTGATAAAATTGCTAATGGAGCATGACACTTTAGAAGCTCAGTAGCACCATGTCTGCTTGGCAGCTCAGAAGAGATACTTGTTCTGGAGTTTGGAGACATCTCAGAAATACCTTCCAGTGTCTTTTCATCTCTCTCGTTTTGCATGTTAAAATCAGCTTGGGTGACTTTTATTATATAATCATTAAACCAAACCACAATTTTCTTTAAATCAAAATATACTAGAAAGCTAATTTTCAACATATGTGGAATGTATGTCTAATTCATAAAAAACCTATATTGTATGAAACTCTGACCAGTAAGGAAATAGCCCATAGTTCACAGAAGACAGTTTTAAGTGAGTTATGTAAGCGCAACCCTGAGAGACTTATGCATACACGGAAACCTTTATATTCTCCATTTAAATGATAGCTCAGCTCGGCCAAGCACCTCTAAGGACAAGTGAAATGACCTCCCCCATGTTCACAACATACCCACACATGTCTGTACTTAGGCTGATGTTGGCTCCGGACATTCTTCATTTGTCCGCCTGATAACCTCATAGATTATTAACAGTTTGAAATCGGATATCGAGAGAAGGCCTTCTGGAGATATCCGGTTGCTTACCAACGACAGTCAGCAACTCAAAGAACTGTTCACTGCCTGCATAATAACAGCTGTCTGTTTGTTTCCACACTGGATTTAAATATATTACCCAAAGGTTCCTAAAACAACACATCTTTAGATGCACTCAGGACTATTAGAACCACACACTTGTGTGGAATTGTTTATTGCTTCAGGTTATTCCATACTCCCTTCTACACATAAATGACAGCTGTCTAGTTTACTATCTTCATATGCTCAGTTAAGACAAAAATGCACTCAAAAGCACAGTCACAAATTAGGTTACTTAGAATTCTTAACCAGTGTCATTAACTAAATCACAAACACTGTTAATTATGTTTCCTATCACCAATTTACAAAGAGACCCTATTGATCCTGGCCCTGCACTGCCAATTACAAAGCAACGACCAGAATAAAAAAACAACAGCGTTTTCTCGCTGGTAATGAGAAGTCTGGCTGGGTCCCTCAGAGCACACATTGAGGTTTCCGCTTGCAGATAGGATCACAAACCATGAGAGTGTCTCCCTGCCCATCCAGAAGAATTACCAAGCTGAAAGCTGAGGGAGAGTAGGCTCGGAAACTGGCAGGTTTGGGCGAGACAATCATTTCAAGTAAAGGGACTGGTTTGAAAAAACACAGTAACTATATAAGAGAGACAAGGTGGGTGAGGTCATATCTTTTACTGAACCAGCTTCTGCTGGTGAGAGAGACCAGCTTTCAAGCTTACACAGAGCTGAAGAAGAGCTCTGGGTGGCTCACAAGCTTGCCTCTCTCGCCAACAGAAATTGGTCCAATAAAAGATATTACCTCACCCACCTTTTCTAATATCCTAGGACCAACATGGCTACAACAACACTGCATACAACAGTAACTATGTGTCAGTTCTCTTAAACCACAAATTACATTTGCACAGACTCTACCCAGTTCCTGAAACCGAGCTAAACATGCAGGCCTCTTGTCTCACTCAAGCACAGTAAACTCCTGCCATAAGTCTCTCTGTAAGAACGCCTGCTTGTTGCCATTTTTTATTTGGGCAATGAAGCGGAGGTGTGAGGAGCAATATATTTTTAGTAATGGTTATAGCTTTGAATTAATGATCTTCCCACAAGCCCTGAGCTAACCTCAGTCAAGAGAGGTATTTTCCATTATCTTATTGAGAAAAATACTGAGGAAAACAGGCCAGCTTTAAATCCACCACACAGGACACGCAGCTTGGGAATGACAAGGAAATTCTCTCTAAACTGCTGTTTAAGAAAGTGCAAAAATCTCATTTAAAACTCTGAGGGCAAAACTCTTCTCTCCCCTCCCCAAGGGGAGTCCCGACTCCAGCAGCCCCTTGCCCCTGCCAGGGGGATCTCTGCAGTGTCAATGGGAAGATCTACAGACAGCGCGCAGAAGCAAAGTCTGGCCTGTGCTTGCTGCTGGGGGGACAGGGTGACCGGGTCCATTTCAGAACGTGGATTTCACAGAACAGGAATGTTAACTCCACTTGATTTCAGTGATTGCTTCCCCAAGGAAGGCACTCACACAAGTGTCCCAACAGGCCTGGTTCTCTGCCCTTTATAAGCTGCCGGGAGGAGTTGGAGGACAGCACTTGGATCTAACATTCGTTATTCAGAGAATGTTCTCTGGCTGGGAAAGGCACACTTTGTGATTAGCTCCATCAAACCCTCATGCACACCAATCTCATGAGAACCATGAATGCTCATTCAGACCTTGCACAACAAGGGGAAAAGAATGTCAATTCTGAGCAAAGTTCCCCAATAAATCAAGATTTCTTTCACTCTGAAGATAGTTTCTAACTTGGATTTAATTTAAATCCATCAGTTAATTTTAATTAATTCCCCTGCTCCAACATTCTGCTATTCCAGTTGGAATGGTCATACTCTTCTACCAGGAAGTGATAGCTGACAAGCATTGGGAAATAGCCAAGGATTCTTTGAAAATCATCACATTTGAGAATTTGTCAGTCAAAAGAAACCCAAGTTCCCCTTTAGTCCTGACCAAAGCGCACCCCCTTCTTCACCTGCCTATTCCAAGGACTGTCTGCCCACTTCACTCGGTCAGGTCAAAGTTCAGAAGATCAAAAGTGCTCCTCACCAAAAACAAACAGTGAAATGCATTTGAGAGCAACATCAATCACTTTGCCATTCCTTGCTGGAAAGTAGCACTGAGTGCAGAATTCACAAGTAGGTCATTCAGCCAACGTCGACTCTCTTCCTGGTCACATAGTATCCAAATTATTTATGTATTTATTTATTTTTAAAGCAGAGATGTGACTGTACCTCGCTCTTCAGTCATACTTACAGGTGTGTTCCCCCCAAGCAAGAGCCTCAGATAAGTGGAATAGCTCTTCCATGTTGTCCACTCCAGCAGGCCCCTTATCCAACCATGACAGCTCAGGGTTAGTCAGACAGCGCTCCTACTCTCCTGAATGGCACGTCTAGGGACAAGAGACCTGGAAAATAATGGCCCAAACAGCAGCACTATCTGCCCTAGTCCAGGGCCTACAGACATGAGACCCAAAGACACCTGGCCCCTTTGGTTTCTGTGTATTTGCAAATGATGATGTTTGCACACTGCAGCGAGTTCGTACCAGCCTTAATTCCTTCTATTAAAAATGTTTAAAACTTCTACTTCAGGCCTCAGTGGGGAGTTAACAAAAATGTGTTAATGGCAGTTTGTCTTTTAGAGTGTTTTCTAGTCAAGCTGTTATTTCTCTCCACTGAAGAAGCTCTGGGATGGGCAAGGTGCCAAGAACAATTAGACCAAAGCATGCTGTAATCCCCATAGAAAGAGCTCATCCTTTTTTGTCTAGTTTAGATATTTCTAGGCCTCACAACCACATCTACTCTAGACTGCGGTGCACAATGCCCAGTGCTGGGTAAACCCATGCCAGCGACGCACACTCTTGCTCAGTCTATCAGCACTGGGCTTCCATTGGATTTGGCGGTTTGAGGAAGTTCAAACTCACAAAAGCTCTTTCCCGGTTTGCTTACAGAACAGGTTTGCTGGCATTGGGGTGATCCCCATCACACCCTGACATGGAGTGCTGAGTCAAAGGCTTCGCCATGGCAGAATCTACTGTACTAGCCTCCAGTTTAGCAAGGCTGCAACCGATAGAGAGCATCAGGCATTTCCGCCCTGAGAATAGACAAGAGCACAAAGTAGATTGAAGACTCCTGTTCTGATGACGGATTGAGGGCTGCTCTGGGGCACTAGAGTGGGATGCTCTACAACATGCCTCTCAGATTCCTACATTATTTATTTGTATCTCTGTTGATTTTTTAAAATACTCCTATCTAATGCTCTGGCTGCAGATACATAGCTTATAAAACAGAAAAGGTGTCCAAAAATAATATCAAATTATCTTAAATCCTCCCTTCTCCCTCCACCAGCTCACCCAGCCTCTCCTCAGCCCTCCCAGCTCCCAACCCACCAACCCCTCCCTTGCCCATCCACCAAGCTCAGCCAGCCCGATTGGCCCCATGGGGCCCAAGGCCAGGACAGCAGGATCTGGCTTGTAGTGTTTGCTATTCCTGTTTGTCCTGTTCAATATCATTCTTGGTGTTCTGAGATGCCCGTGGAAGGCACAGCGAGTCAATGCCCCGAGATGGAGCTGCCTTCGCCGGGGCAGCTGGAATACTGGGGTCTCTTGCTCTTTGGGTGCCTGATTCTCAGCTCTAATGCTGCAGTAAGGCTATTTTTCCCCCTTCGCTTTTTACAAGTGCTGCAGTTCAGGTTCATCTCCTCCCTTCTCAGATACAAACACACAGACATGGCCACACCCTCCCCGTGGGAGCCAATATAGCAAAGGATGCATCGCCCCATCCAGGATGCCTCACCCAGTAGCACTACTGACAAAGGGCCAAAATATTTGTGTTCAGGAGCAACTGCTTGTTCCTAAATTGCGCTGCTATTAAATGTGAAAAATAAAAAGGGTGGGGAAGGGAAGCCCCTGAGTCTTAATGTTTTCCACAAGTTAGGAGTTCTGAACAGTCTTCATACTCCTTGCCCCCATTCACGGCCTCGTATCCCTGGCCCCACACGCTCCTGTCCCCAAACACCCGCAGCTCCACACTGGGCCCGGCAAAAGTTCTCAGGTTCTGCCGGCCCTGCACCTAAACTCATGCTGGGCCCCCGCTGACTTTTTGCCTGTCTGGGCCCTTTGATTCCCTCGCTAATGCCTGTTAATCCATCCCTGTCACTGCTCAAGAAAATCCTTCTGAGCAAGCATTAGAATTAGTTCAGGGAAAGGAATTTCTACTGAAAGGGTTACACACAGGGCTAAAGCCAAGTCACTGTGGCGGAGAGCAGGGGCCCTGCCCCGGGCGTGAAGAGCAGGTCCTGCCCCGAATGTGGAGAGCAGGGCCCACCCCAGGCACAGAGAGCAGCATTCGGAAGTAGTCACACTGCCTACAGAACCGCCAAAAGCACAAGGATTTGAACCTAGCAAAGAAAAGCTCTTTTTGTCCTTGGTTTCATTCTCATGCCACCTCCTCTTCCACCTCTTCCTGTGTCATTACCTCCTCCCGCTAGTGCGCCTCATTTACAGCACGTCAACTTCCAAACCAAGGAACCCTTTGCCACGGGACAGGTGCAGAGAATGGCCGCTCCGACACTTGCAGAACTCTGTGCTGCCCCACTGGTGGCTGGGGAACGCTCCTACCCATTGCTGGCTGGGTAGCCATGCAGCCTGGCAGCCAGCATTCCTACGTGTCCACATTCCCGGCCAAGAGCAGCCCCTACACTCTTACTATGGTTTCCTTTCTCTTCTCCCATTATTATTCTCTACCTCTGGACTACTGGAAATGAGAACTCCAGTAAGCTGCTGACGTTCTCCAGTGTCTCTTTTTCAGGCTCTTGTCCCATGGGGCTGAGCTGGAGGACAGAATGTGTCAGAGTGCTTCTCCCAGTCTGTTCAAAACAGCATTATTCCTAGAAATACATTTGCGTCTGGTGCTGTAAGCGTAGCACAGGATTTGACGTCTCCTCCCACACACATGGAGCGGTACGGAGCTGCAGCTGCGATCACAAAGGGGAGGGGTCAGCCATGTCCATCCTCCTTGCAGTACTGCTGTTCTTCCACATCCAGGTAGGAAACTGACTTTTTGGGAAGTAGTGACTTGCTCTTTGTTTCTAACATAAGATGGGAGCATCCCTGGCTCAGAGCACTGAGTGAGAGACTGGGGCGAGGCGTCAGCATGGGCTCCCTGAGCTAGGAGACTGGGAAATGCAGTGTCACTGGGCATTGGTCACAATGCAGAGCTTTTCACCTGTAGACCACTGGTCCAGTGTGACGCAGCTGAACAGTTGGAGGGTCTACCTAGCATCAGGCAGAGGGCTCACTCTTACACGGTGATTCCCCTATCGATAACCCTGGGGAGGGGTGATGCTGCCACAAGCATTCCTGGGACTGAGACTTCAGAGAGCCTTTGAGTCGCCAGCACATTCAAGTCTGGTGTTTTTATGCTGGAAACAGACACTTCAGGATCCTGTTATGAAAACTGCCCTTAAACCAACCCTAATGCTGAGAATCAGGCGGCTTCACAATCACCCTGCATGCAGGGACCTGGCCCAGAGCAGGGTATTTCCAGGCACATGGATTCAACAGAAACCTGACATTCTCAAAAGCACGTTCTGACCTTTCATCACATCGTGTATTTCCTGGAAGTGCAAAGTCCAGGAGCCCGGTAGGCCGGAAAGGGGCAGAAAAGCTTGCTGCACTAGGAGGTTTGGTGGGACAGTGGGTCACAGTTCCAGCCCTCTGCACCGCTCTGCTCCTTGCAGCTTTTAACTGGCTAACAAATCTGTCCATCGCCTCACACTGGGGTGAAAGGTTTTGTGAAGGTAAATAAATAAGAAAGCTGCTTGTCCCTGGATTCCTCTTCTCCTCTGGGCCCAGCAGAGACGATCTTCTAAGATGCAACCATCATTTTTCATGACACACCTGAACCTTCCCCAAGTTAAAGAGCCAGCAGGAGCCATTTGATTGAAATTAGGCTACAGAAACCGTCACGTTTAAGTCAGACAAAGTGAGAGTGGAACATTCAGATTTTTTCCAGTTAAGAGTTTCTTTTAAAGAATAAAGCATGGAATAAAAACCTCTGCAGTGCCAGTTTCTACAATGTGTTCCCAATTAGGAGCAGAAAGCTCTGAGGACGTATTTATATATCAACTTTTAACCTGGATACTATCTGCTTTGGTCGTGGTGAGAACTATATTATAAGTAACTTAGCATCTATAAATTTCTCTTTAAATCTACCCACCAAACACATACTCCAGGAGCAAATGGAAAGAACCCAGAAGGTAGCGATAATATGTGCCTTCACTCTGACATTCTGCACACTCCAAAGCTGAAAGAAGTTCCACTTGGAATACTTCTATAGTCAGTGGTCTCTATTAATTCCCACTGGAAAACACTAGGACCTGGGCCAGCGAGCTGGGCTCCTTGGCTCAGAGATAAACAACTTTGAGAATCTGACTGCCAAGGATTCTCGAACAGGCATATGGTGAAACTCAAAAGAGACTATATCGAGTGTTTCTAAGCTGAGCCTAACGAGGGACAGGAAATTATCCTTCAAACAAACAAACAAACAAACAAAAACAGCTGATTACATGGGGAGGCCTGGATGGGTCTGTCTACACTGCAGCGGGGAGTGAGTCTCCCAGCCCGGATAGACAGACTCATACTAGCAGGGCTCAAACCAGTGCACTAAAAGTAGCAGGGCGGACATTGCAGTTCAGACAGCAACTCGGGCTCTCAAGCCCACACGAACCCCTGGGCGGGAGTTTGGGTGGCTAGCCTGAGTCTCCACTGACGCTCCAGCATGACACTGGGCCCTGGTGTATTCAGTTGCACAGTACTTGTGCATGGGTGTGGACAAAGAGCTGCATATCTACCTTGCAGATAGGCAACTTGAATCAGACCATGCAAATCGTCATGGGAACTTTAAAACAACACTTCTGCCCTGGCTTTCTGTAATAGTAAACATCAGACCTCCAGCTATCTGCCGAGATAGAGCCACAGCACAAGAACTTAAATGCACCGAAGACTACCTAGAATTTCCCATCCAGCAAGTTATGGACAACATACCCCAACAACGCCTGAAATTGCAAAACCCACAATGGACCACATCTGACCAGCTAGTGTGTCTGGATCCTGCCAGGCAATGGCAAAGTGTCTGGCCCTCATCCACTGTTCCAAACAAGCACATCAGCACTAATCCTACAAGCCACCCTTCTGGTTTCGCCCTGCCACACAGACTTTGGACCACACTGAACCGCATCCGAATAAACCTTGCAAGATGCAGCTACTTGATGCACAAGTGGAAAATCAAAGACTCCCCTTCGTTCAACTGCAGCGAGAACATCCAACCCATCAAACACGTCATAACGCAGTGCCCCAGCTATGGACTCAAAGGTGAAATGGGGATATCCACAGCGTCTCACAGCAAGCCTTGGAATGGCTTATGGACCTACAACTGCATCTATAGAACGTTGCTCTGCAGACACCACGTGCACGAGAGAGAGAGAGAGAACACAGGTTGGACGAACACCTTCTAGGGGAAGTCTAGGTTTACTTGGTCCTGCCTCAGCTCAGAGGGCTGGACTTGACTTCTCGAGGGCCCTTTCAGCCCGACATTTCTATGATTCTATGATGACTGCAGCAATCTCAGGATGGCATAGGTGACTGAGTGAGCAAATATTGACCTTTGATTGGCGATGGAATGGCCTGGAAGAGCAATTCAGCCACTTTTAGAAGTAATATTCCTGCTTTCAGGTAAATTTATCTTACTGAGAAACCATCATAAATGGTACCTTAAGACAGCTTGGACAGACAGATAGATATACCCATGGTTTCACAAAGAAGAAGGCAGCGAGCCAGTACATCTATCTATGAAGGTATATAAGCTGTGCTCATCACCATGGTATCTGATTGCACACATTAATATCCCAAACTCAGAGCAGCTGAAAGGAACTGATCCCAGACCTTGTACCTGAGGGGTCTTTGTTTCACTGAAGATACTCTTTTTAGCAACAAAAAAAATAAACTTTTTTCCTTAGTATCAAGAAACACTAAAGAGCCTCACAATCATAGCAGCTAGCATATTTGCAACACAAAATAAGTAACACAACCACTGCGTGTTACCATCTTACACATATCCTGAAGCAGTTGGGTTTTCATTACTAATTCATCCAGCATCTCATCCTTGTTCACGAATAATGCATCAGTAACTGCGACCAGATTCTCTTAAGCAGTGTGATCCCTGTGCTGTGCTTCTGAAAGAAACTTAGTTAACAGGAAAACCTTCTTAGAATGTCCTCAGAAAATAGAGGGAAATAGTAAACATTCTCTGACTGCTCCACAGCACATGAAGCAGACCTCTAAACAGTGAAACAAGTTCAAACGCTCTTGAGTCTTGATAGGGCAGGGACCTTGTGCAAAGCTACTCGTGATCTGCTTTCCTCTCCCAAAAGAGGCTGCACAGCATGTACTATCAGGGCCGGGGTAATTTTCCCTACACTGCCACCATTCCAGATGAATGGAAGATGGCTAGAAGAGCATGGTATCAAGTCAGAACTCCTAGGGCTGAGTCACCAATGTCACATCGCCCATAAGAAGAGAGCTCAAAGTAGAGATAGATCAGACACAGAAACAGTTTTTGTTCCATTCTACATTATGCTTCTTTAAAAAGTATCGCAAGTCCACTTTACGTGAGTCCTGAATAAGGAATTCCCAACCTAAACTGCACTGCTAATGAGACAGTTAAATGTTAGCAGTTGTCCTCTTACCTCATTCGGTACCTTTTCGTAGAAAGTGGGGGACACAAACCAGAGTTAGAACAAAGGATTGGGAATCAGTCAGACTTCAGCAGGCATTACTGGTACGCTGTGGTGAGAGTACAGGCATCCACAGGATCTGACCCCCCCAGCCTTTTGCACTATCCTCTTGTATATTTGTAGGCTAGTTTGGCTTCACTGGAAGATATTAGAATCTTGTGGTTGGAGAATAAGGCTCCTGGGTTCTATTCTTGTCTCTGTCACTAAGGCACTGTGTGGTCGTAAGTAAACTAATCTCTCTCTACCTGCCTTTCCCCATCTGTAAAATGGGAGATACGATTATTTACCCATCTCACAGGGAGCTTGGGAGGGTCAATTAATTGGTGTTGTCAAGAACTTTGAGGCCATTAGATGAAGGCCCACTCTGGGCACCAAGTGTAATGTTCATTGATCTCTGCAATTTGAGGGGGTGGATTCAGCCTGTTTTCCTTTCCCATCGCTGTACCACAGGTGACAGTAAAATTCTGTCTTGTTCCATGTTTCAACCTGCATGGAAACCCTGCAGCTCTTGGCTCCTCCATGCAGTTCACAGCTATGGCTTAGGGACTGGGTATGAAATAAGACACGCGAAGCTGCGGGGAGGGGAGGACGGGACACTAGATTCCAGCTTCCCCCTGTGAGGCCACAGATTGTGAGGATGGACATTAAACAGACTGAGTTGCTTCTACAGCTTATACTATAATTTTCACTACACCTGCTATAAAGATAATACGCAGAGAACGTAGCCCATTGGGAGTGCATTGGCTCCTCCAGGCTTGGTGATTTATGTCCCATTAAGCACAATAAACAATACAATTACTCAACTCTTGTGAACCAAACTCAGAGAAAAAAACGTCATTCACACTATTAATAACAGCAATTTAATAGCTGCCATCATGCATTGCCCCGGCACAGGGACCCCTTGTCTACGGGATGAAGATGAGAGCCAAAGCATCAGGCACAAGCTGGTGAATGTGTGCACAAACAGTGAACCCGTATGAATCCATGGCACATTTCAGCCAAGGTGGCCTTCTCTAGCTCTGGGGATGCGACTCCAAAAGCATAGGTCATTCATGCTCTTCGATCAAACGTCAGCCTCTAGTGAGAATTTCACCATCTGTGACCGGGCCATGGCTCAGGCCCTTGCTTTAGCATATATAATGGAGACCTAGCTGACTGACACTTCTTAGCCCACCTGTCTCTTGCTGGTTTCAGAACAAACTTGGGGGAGGTCTGAGGAAGTGGTGTGGCCATGTTGATGCAGCCAGCCCCAAATGCACGAGGTTACACATCCCCAACGTAGACCTAATGAAGTGCGCATAGTGCATGTGTGAGTGAGTCCCAGGATGGAATTAAGATGGAACCTTGGGTACCGATCACCTGGTCGCACCACAGAAGCTCTGGCTGAGTTCCTCTCCACAGTGGCATTGGAGACTGCAGGACTGATTGTTGTGAGTGACTCCAACTACCACATGGGAAAGGAGATGAAAATAATGGGTGAGAAGAGTTTGTACCTTGCTGCTGGTTGACCTTGTTTTCAATGAACACTTGCCCAGCTTTTAGAAATAACTTGGGGGCACCCTCTTGTAGACGTGCTCCTCTAGGCCTGCAAGCAAGAGTCATTGCATGAGCAGCTGCCAAAAGATGCAGAGGAGAAACAAAGAGGCCTCATTGCTATTGGCTGCTGTGATGATGTCAAGTCCAGGGATGTCAGTCTCATTAGCATTAGTGGACTGTGTAGGATCTAGTGACATAGGGACTGATCCAAAGCCCATTGCAGACAATGGAAGCCTTCCCATTGACTCCAGTGTGCTTTGGATCAAGCCCCTCACATTCTTTATGGGAGGCAGAAGAAAGCACCCATGGCAGTGCAAAATTGCCCTATGTTTTTCAGGAGACGCCACTTGTATCACAGAATCTCTTCCCACTGTGAAGTTACTAGCCAACAAATCAACAGCCTGGTCCAATTCCGGTGGCAGACAGCGAATGCGGGGTTCTCAAGAACAGTCCAATGCTCCCTAAACTCATTTCAGCATAGGCCCACCAATGTTAATGACTAAACTTATGCTTCTAAAACATGGGTCTTGGCTTCCACACCACTGAAATCTCAGCTCTTCAATTCCTGCAGAAGAAAGTGTCAAGCTGTCCGAACCTCTTTCATATCATTACAGAGTCCTGGAGATACGTCAAGCTGAGATTCCACTGCCAGCCTTCTACTACACCCACAAATGCACATGTCAGCCACGCTTGCTCTGTGTGGCACTCTGTCCCCCCAAGCATGGCTTACGCACAGACAGTAAGTAAGGGAACCGATGCTAAGGTGTACTCCTCACTGAAACTTGCCCAAGCTTTCTCCAAAAGCCAGGTTAGGGAACTCAGAAGAATCTGCAGTTTTAGGCTTGCTCACAGATTATCATGGTCTCCAAGAAAAGACATCATCATCAAACCAGGTCTCCCTCTTTGCCTTTCCCAAAATGAATGAATGATGCATACAGGACTCTGTAATCTCAATGGAGCATGCAAGCAACAGCATCCTTTACAGAGAAAGAGCCAGGCATCAAAACAGTGACTGGCAGACAGCCAGTCAAGAGCATACAGACAATGAGTGCGGCTCAGGGCACTCTGACGGTGAACCTCAGGGAGGATTCTCTTAGGCGATTTATTGCAGAGTTCTTCTCTCTTACACACATTTCCGGTGAATCTGGTTTAAAACGTTTGTTTCTGTGCTCTTGTGTTTTGCCCCAGGCAGTTATTCCAGCTACATCTTCCAGGCTTTCCCGTCAGCAACTGGACTCCCCAGGCTTTATTGCAGGGTCTTCAGCTGGACTTCATCTTCATGTTCCAGGAGAAGACCTAGCTCTGCTTAGGCTGCAATGAGTGGGGCTGCCCAGAGTGCTGGAAAGAGGAGTGGTCTGCTCTGAGCGCGGGTGCACAGAGCACTTTGCTGCTTCTGTTGGGTTTCCAGGTTGGCAGGGAGCCCAAGAGGGGACAGCACTGTGGGAGGGGGCCTGGCTCATTGTGGAGTGGGGGAGCTCAGAAGCAATTCCTTCAGTGGGACAGCAGCCACCTCTTCTAGCAGTCACCGCAGGAAGGTCACAGGCCATCTGGCAGGGAGGCCAGCTCGGCAATGGAGACCTTCCCTATGGACAGTTCCCCAGAGCAGTCGTTTCAAGCCTCCCAGGGGGTTACGCTACTGCTTTCCCCCAGGAGACAAACTTTCAGCGGAGCCCGGCCTGTGAGGGCACAGGCAAGCAGACATTCTGAGGACATCCAGCCTCACGCACTGCAGCTCCCGGAGCCACCTTTCCCGACAAGGGCTTGTAATTCAGATAAGTGAAGAGACTCGTCAAAGGCATAATGCCTAATAAGGCCAGAGGAAGGTCAGCAGCCCTGTCTGAGCAGGACTTTAAAAGCTTCCATCAGATGTAAACCTTATCTTGGACATCAGCAGCCTTCGGTAAATAAAGAGACAAGTCCCACCTTCCAAAGCAAATTACACAAACGATGTTTGGCTTTGATGAGGATTCCTGTGAGGCAACTCTCTATTATTTCCCCTCCGTACACCGGGGCATTAACCAGGGAGCCAAGGTCATTTATTGCTTTCTCATTCAAAAAAATCTGGATTGTGTCTCCCTGAATCATTACCACATTGTGACAGCAGCTGGGAAGCCCTGTGAAAGCACTTCACTCTGCAGTCACACAGCTGCCAGATATGCTCACGTGATCCGAGTGTAAAATAGAGGCCCGGCCACAGCCCAGCACAGTAGGCTCAGAACTGCTCACTAACTCAGGGGGTGCACTGGAAATGTCCTTGTGCCACAGTCATCAAGATGGAATCATACAACGATCAGCTTTAACTTGGCCATGAATTACGGGACACAAACACGACAACATCGTCGGCAGCAGAAGTGGGAATGAAGCTCCCCTAAGTACAAGAAGTGACAAAACCAAAGTGGGGCCCAACATCTAATGAGATCAAACAAATTCCTTGCTCAAGGAAAGAAAGGGGCTCCCATTGCCCAAACTGCAGGAGATCCCCACAGCATCAGCCTGGACAAAACACTGTCATTTTAGAAGAGGAAGCTCTTGTCCCCAGATGTTAACCTGTTCCTTGTCGAAGATCTGCAATGGATTTTGTAGTGTGAATCCCAGTGACGCTGATGCAAGTTGTGTGGATAAAACTCTTTGAATCACAGAATCATAGAACCAGGGGGTTAGAAGGGACAGAAAAGGTCATCAAGTCTAACCTCCTGCCAAGATGCAGGATGTGTGTTAAACCATCCCAAACAGGGGGCTATCAAGGCCTCCTTTTGAAAACCTCCAGTGAAGGGGCTTCCACGACCTCCCGAGGCAGCCTGTTCCATTGTCCTACTGTTCTTACAGTTAGGAAGTTTTTCCCTAAGATTTAATCTAAATCTGCTGTGTGTAGTTTAAAACCATCACCTCTTGTCCTGTCCTCTGTGGCAAGAGAGAACAACTTCTCTCCACCTTTTCAGGGCAGCCTTTCAAGTATTTGAAGACCACTATCATGTCCCCCGCTTAATCTCCTCTTTTCCAAACTAAACATACCCAGTTCCTTCAGCCTTTGCTAATATGGTTTGCATTCCATTCCTTTGATCATCTTTGTCGCTTGCTTCTGGATCTTTTCCAATTTCTCTACATCCTTTCTATACATTGGTTACCAAATCCGGACACAGTACGCCAGCTGAGGCCTAACCAGTGCTGAGTAGAGCGGTACTATCACCTCCCGTGATTTGCATGCTGTGCCTCTGTCAATGCAACCTAAAATTGCATTTGCTTTTTTTGCAATAGAATCACATTGTTGACTTGTGTTGAGGTTGCAACTTAATGCAACTCTTCAGAAAATAAAACAGGATACATTTAGCACAAACACTGGGATGTAGCCACATGCATGGCACTTCCTGCTACACAGCGTGTGAGACATACATTATGCAGCCAGCCCCGCCATGTAGCAAAGCAGCACAGAATTATTTGGCAAACTGGGAATTGTCAGCAAGATCAACTAATCACAAAGTCATTCAATAACCTTTGGTTTCATTGAACGGAGCTAAAATGCACTACAGAATGAAAGCACAGAACTAGTTTATATTATTGGTCCTGCCAGTATTTCCACAATGGACAAATCTTTTAAATGGTCTTTTCACTTTTTTCAAGATGGTTCTCTCTATGCCTGTGTAAGTGAAGTGAATTAGAAACTGTAAAGTCCACCCAGAGGTGGGTGAGGAAGTGAAGGGAGACAAAGGGAGTGCTGGTGGATACAGCATTTCTTAGGCTTAACTTCAGAGTTGATACCTCCTTAGGGTGAATGGAACTATACTAGGAGGATGCTGGGGAGAAGGTTCATATTTGCCGCTGTCACTTTTTTGCATGCAGTTTTCTGTTGTGCAAGGCTAGAGCAATGAGGGAGGGTGGCACATGCAGCTGCAGCAGGGCTAAGGAGCTCTGCCTGGCAGCTGTCTCCTTCTGCAAGCTTTCCTTTGACCCCACAAGTGCTGTGTGTCCTCTCTGCTGCTGGGTGCTCTTCACACCCTGGCTCTCCAACTGGACACACTCCGGGGCACACCTTGAAAATGTAAGGGTAAGACGAAAACCACCAGGGTGGTTCATATGTATTGAATGGCGCGATCAGATGTAGTGCAGTGGCTCATCACCAGACGCCTGGCTGTCTGGACATGTTTCCACAAGCCTTTAGGAATCATGCACAGGCTGGCAAGCCACAAGGCAGCTATGCTGGAGGAATTTGCAGTTTTCTGCAGTTTTCTTCTGGTAACGGCCATTTCAAAGGGGTGCAAATGAAGCTGGATGTCTTAGAACAGTGAACAAGTGGCAACCATTTTGCTTCCATGAGCGTAGCAGAGATCAGTGGCAGGAAGCATCTCTTATCACCTCTTCTCAATTCTGAAATCAGAGGAAGAGAAGAAATCTTTCCAAGCCCACCCTGCTTAGATTGCTCCAGTGCAGTGAGGCCCTGCAGGGCCCTGCAGCGAAGGAGAGGAAGGGGCTCAAGGCAACATTTTAAATTGCAGTTCCCAGGCATGAAACGCGAATGGGTCCCTTGCAGCTTGGAGAGGTCCCCGAACACAAAGGGTTTCCCAAAAGTTCTCCAGAACAGGGCCACGTATCTTACAGGCCACTGACTAGTGTCCATTCACGCTAGCGCCCTCTTTGAGGCATTCACAAGCGACTCGACTTTCCAACACAATACCTAGTGTTGTACATTTACCTCCAGCATCAGGTTAAAGATCAAAACATGAGGGGAAAACAATGATTGAAGAGGACGGTCTCCTCTTCTCTGCATTTCACCATTTGCTTGGCAGAACTGGACCCATGTAGCATTGTCCACCAGGAAGGTTTACTTTAATAGCATGAGAAGAGAGATTAGAGTCTCCTAAGCACCAAACTGAAGAGCTCACTGCCTCCACTCTCAGCCATGCAGATGTCCAGGGTTCTCCCCTCCTACACCACTCCCATCTTCCACCTTCTCTTACTCCACTTCTAAGGGCTCATCAGAACCAGCAATCTGCACAAGTTATCACTGGTTGCAACAGACCCCACTGCGAGCACATTTACCGTAGGAAAATCAATCAGTGCGAACTATTCTCCAACCAAGCCACTACACTGGCTAATGCGGGGCGAGCCATTCCAGTACAATGACCAGATTCTCTCTCTCTCTGGCTTGGTTGTTGCTTCAGTTTTCAAAAGCACCAAGTGCTCGGAAGTCCTGATGTTGCTCATAATTGGAGTTTAAAGCTGGAGCCTTAACAAGTTATAACTATTGCATTTTGGATGGACAGAGAGCTGGCCTTCTCTAATCAGACTGGGACATTCCTTATCTGAGCCAGGTTTCTCCACAGGCAAATGTGTCACGGTCATTAAAATGTGTCATTTACCTGCTTCATCAACTTTGTTTTTAACTGGGCATTTATCACTGGACTGACAGTCCTGGAGCCTGAAGGCGGCTCTCTCCATTCACAGAACAGACCTGGCACGGTAAGTGCCTGTACAAGTAAGGCCCATCACAGGACAAGGTTTGGTGCCCTCTGCACTGTCACCCAGCTGCGCACCACCCTGCTGTCAGGGACAGTGTTCTAAAGGCAGTCTGAGCAGCAGCAGCAAATGCAGCACATGGCCTCCGCGGATGACTGTGCCATGCCCCGCTGGAGCAAACAAGGAGCTAAGTTTTTCCTTAAGCCAGGAAGTAAAGATGTTGATCTGTGCACTCACTTTGTGCAGCGCTCATCTTGGACAGCAGCATTCACAGGCCAAAACATTTTGCTGCATATTTTTGAAATTATTTGTCAGAAAAGAATGTCAGTGACAGAGAAAATGAGTTGCAGATGTAACCTTTTTAAGCAACAATAATGATTTAAGCCATTTGAAAATGAATCTTAGCTCACAAGTGGCCACATAACATGAGGTAGTTTCTGGAATGAGGGCCAGCATAGTGGATATGGAATCATAACAGATCCAGATGCCATGGCCCAGTTCAAAAACCCAGCACCTCACCACCACCCGACCCATCCCTCAAAGAGCAACTCCCTTCCGCTGCAGAAACGCTCATATTCACCAGTGCCACTGTCCTTTCTGAGCAGTGAAGGTTACAGCTAACTCCTCCTCCTCCTCCAGCCGATATCTCCAGGGCACCCTCAAGCCCTTCCTGCGCAGATTCACGGATTCCAAGGCCAGAAGGGACCATTATGATCATCTAGTCTGACCCCCTGACCAGAGAACTGTTCCCAAATCATTCCTACAGCAGAGCTTTTAGAAAAATATCCAATCTTGATTTTAAAATGGTCAGTGATGGAGAATCCACCATGACCCTTCATAAATAGTTTGAATAATTACCTTCACTCTTAAAAATTTATGACTTATTTCCAGTCTGAATTTGTCTAGCTTCAGCTTCCAGCTATTGGATCATGTTATACCTTTCTCACTAGACTGAAGAGCCCATTATTAAATATTTGTTTCCCATGCATATACTCACAGACTGTAATCAAGTCAGCCCTTAGCCTTCTGTTTGTTAGGCTATATAAATTGAGCATTTGGGGTCTATCATAAGACCTGTTTTCTAATCCTTTATTCATTCTCGTGGCTCTTTCAACCCTCTCTAATTGTGGACCCCAGAACTGGGCACATTAATGCAGCAGCAATCACACCAGTGCCAAATATACAAATAACGTCTCAACTTCTACTTGAGCCTCCCCTTTATGCATCCCAGGATTGGATTAGAAACTCATGTTCAGCTGATTATCCAGTAGGGCCCCTAAATCTTTTTCAGAGTCACTGCTTTCTGGGACAGAATCCCCCATCATCTAAGTATTGCCTACATTCTTTGTTCCTGTATGTATACATTTACACTTAGCCATATTAAAACAAATATTGTTTGCTTGCACCCAGTTTACCAAGAGATCTAGATGGTTCTGTATCAGTGACCTGTCCTCTTCATTATTTACCACTCCCCCAGTTTGTGTGTCATCTGCAAGCTTTATCGGTCATGATTTTATCTTTTCTTCTAGGTCATTGATACATATGTTAAATAGCGTAGGGCCAAGACCACACTGGAAACACGCCCACTTCATGACAATGCCTTGTTAACAATTACATTTTGAGACCTATCAGTCAGTTAGCCAGCTTTTAATCCATTTGATGTGTCCCATGTTAATTTTATATATGCAGTGTAGTTGTAGCCAGGTCAGTCCCAGGATATTAGAGAGACAAGATGAATAATCTGTTATTAAAATTCCTTCTTATTGTCCTTAATGCCACTGACTAGAGAGTTCTCCTTGTGTCCCTTTGCTTCCCTGATCAATTGTCTACACTTCCTAACTTCTGCTTTATATTCCTTACTCTCAACTTCCCCTTTCTTTCAGTTGTTGTATATTATTTTTTATAGTTGCCTTCACTGCTACTCTAAACCAGCTTGGTTTTTTAACCAGCACAGCCTTTTTTCTCATTTCTGGGACTGTGGGTTTTTTGGGCATCTAGTAAGCTGTTCTTAACTAATTCACAGTTTAATCAGAAAAATGTGAATAATTCTTCCTCCCAGTTGATCTGGCTCAGAGAGAAACACCAAGAGCAAGATTGATAGATGGGTATTATCCACTGTCTGGTGGTAGCCCAGCCAAAGCCCTCTGTGGCCCAGGTTCAAAGTGTATAGAGACATTTTTGCAAGAATACCCTGCCTTTTAATCCCTCCCATCCACAGATCTCTGTAGCATCCGTCCATCAGTTTGGAATATGCTCTAGTCTATACCCCAAACTCCTTGGGCTATATGTTTTGATTGGATGCTTGTGGCACTCTCTCTCCTGGAGGGTTTCCTCAACTCAAGGGATTTCCCCAGAAGTCCTGCTCTGATCTGTGCCAGAGGAGACAGAGACAGCAGCTCCACAGGTAGGTCAACGCTCTATTCCCAGGTCCACGCAGCAGATCTGGATTCTGAAGTTCTGCTCTCACTCTGTGTGCAGAACTCCCAAGGACAGCAAAACATTGCAACAAGAAATCTCTACTGTGCCAAGGAGGGAGCAGAAATTTCCTCTTAACCTTAAGATATTTATTTTTGGGCTACCACTTTTTTTTAATCGAATATATGATCCTAATCTTTGTGCTAAGGTGCTCAAATACACAGAGGAGCAGCACAATATAAATACCTAGCTAGACCACACATTCACACTGTCGCTCTGCAGTGCACACTGGACTATTTCTAAAGTTACAATGATTGCCTTTGATCTAGTGTATTACAGTATCAGTGACCTTGATGTATTTGCAGATTAAAGGAATGTATCTGCTATCTCTAAGTCCTGTGGAACCATTACTGTTATGGAGTCTCCTGAGATGATGGACTATCTGGCATTGTTGCTACACTGATATTTCTGTAATAAATATTGCCTCTGCATTCTGGGAGAGGCACATGCATAAGGAATTTAACTAGCTTTAATACAATAGGCTCAAATTGCCAAAGAATGTTTGTGCTTCAGTGTGAAATCAGAAATTCGGGGAGGGGGTGCTTTCTCTGTCAAAGGGCAACACCAGGGGGCTGACAGAGCAGACAGTGGGAAGCTGGATTGCATTTGATACGCATCAGCCAATCAAAGACAAACAGCCTTTAAAGTGCTGAAAGACTGAGCCAGCCCGTTATATACTGTGTAATAGGCCCACTGGGGTCTAACTGGGAACATTCCACGTAAGCTGTATTAGACCCTGGATAAGTCTCCTGGCCAGATTTTGAGGCCATAAATCACAGAAAAAGGGATACTTCTTAACAGCTCAAATTAAGATAAAATGCCTTAATTATCAGGCCAACAGCTACCTGTGCTGTCCCCAGGCCGTCTATTATTTCTAAAGGGATCAGGCCTCAGCCGTACCGTGCTCTGTGACCGTGTGGCACAGAGACAAGCTACTCTTTCTAAACCCTGAACAGGGAGGAAGGTGACTTTCACTCTGGCTGGGGATGAACAGTGACTGTTCACTGCTGGCCTGGTCAGGTCACCAGACTGGAGTGATTTCCTGCCCCAGTGCCCTGGCCCACTGCTTCAGAGCCAGGGACTAGGCCAATTATCATTAGTTAATGACTTTTCAATACCAGCCCATTCAAGACCGAGAACAAAACAAACCTTGGCCATGCCGCACAGCTGCCAGCTGTATTCGGTCCGTTTTCATTCAGGCGGCCAATCTGAAATGGAAATCTTGGCCTAAACAAGCAAATATTAGCCAAGTCCTGACAAAGTGCAGGACGGCTTAGGCAGTTGCTGCCACATGCAGCCCTCCAGACTGCTCTTCTCACCTTTAGATTTCCCCCTCCCATCTGGCTGGGCTGCATTTCCCCTCTGTCTGACCAGGCCTTTTACAATCCTGCCAGAGAGCGAGTTTAAAAAAAAACAACCTTCCCCCCTTCAATTTAATCCGAGAACCTCCTCTGAAAGGGCCTTTCTCCAGCCCCCCGCCCCCCACCGTGACTGGCCTCCGCACCTGGGCCCCATGCCTCCTGCACAAGGCTGGGCTTCAGGGCCCCTGCAAGGGGCTCAGCAGCTCTCTGTTAAGCATGCACACAGCTCAGGGGAATAAATAACAGTAGCCTCAACATGTAAAAAACAGGGTTTTCCTGCACAGCAAAAAGTCGAATAAAGAGGGAGCGGCCTATGCCTGACTGACCCTTCTTAACGGAGTCCAGAGCGTTACAGAATTACCCATCAGCGGAGAGTGCGTGGCTAGTAATAACGGAGCTACAGTGACTCTTCCCCTCCCCCCTGGGAAAAAAAAGTGCCACTGAATACAAGGGGAACAGATGGATTTTCCATGGGCAAGAGCTGTGACTGTTCCTTTCAGTCAAATGTGTCAGCTCCTCAGAGCCATGCTTGTAAAATATTAAATCCACTGCATTTGCTAGGAGAGTGACGCTTCAGTGAGGAAGTGATTTTGCATATTTTGGAGAGAAAAATACCCAGTCCAACAGGACACTATAAACATGCAGCAATTTACTGGCAGAACGCGCCTTTATTGTTTCTAATTTATCCAAAGGAAACATCCCATTTGCTCCCATCAGGTGGCTCCCTGCCTGCAAGATGCAGCAATGGTAAAATATTAAATTGCACGAAGACAGCAGCAATCTCTCACCAAAATGGATTGCCTTTACCGGGGATTGCAAGAAAGAAAGTTGATAAGAGTGTATCAAGTTTACAGGGCAAATATATCTAGGAGGTTATTCACACAAAGCAGTGCTAGCCTCTGGGGTTATTTAGGGCTGAAATACACTATGCATGGAAAGAACCGAGCACAGAGTATGGTGGTAGTTAATTAGGGAGCCTGGCATTTTAATTCCTAATCTCGGTACATCCAAAACAGAAACCATGTGGGTTCATCAATTAAAACTATTTGGCTTAATTATAAATACAACACATGCATCTTTATTAACCCTGGAAATTTAACCTGTTTTAAATAGACTGGGAAGGACAACCTCTGCAGCTACTGCCCAAAGGCAGCTCTGCGAGGGAAGCCCACAGAGGACATCATCAGATGGGAAAAACCTTGAAAGCGTCAGTGGCTGAAGTCTTCCACTGTGCCCTCTCCAGAGAGCAGGGCAGTCCAGCCAACAAAGCAGAGCAAATAAGAAACTATGCAAAGCCCAAAGCAACACCCCCCACACACACCCCCTCCACACACACCCCCTCCACACACACCCCCTCCACACACACCCCCTCCACACACACCACCACCACCACCCTGCCAGAAGGATGATTGTAGAGAAGCCCCTCCTGGAGCCCTGCTGTGATCCAGACCCTCGATACTCACAACCCCAACCAGAGGATGTCCCCCAAGCAATCCTATCCCACCAGCACCACAATCCCATGTCACTCCTGTCTAGGACTGGGTTAGCGCCTGTGAAAGAAATAGGGTTGGTTCTCACAGGGCTGTGCAGCCACACAGCCTGGGGAGGGAGGGATTGGTGAAAGCAGAGCACAAGAGGCTGCGAACTCACTTTACAGCCCCTCCCCTCAGAAGGCTCAACAAAATGTGCAGTATTTTCTTACTGCCAGAGTTGGCTGATCAAACACATGTAGGATGTATAGCCTGACAGGATCTTCGTACCATTAGTAGGAGCATTGCCAGCAGATCGAGGGAAGTCATTATTCCCCTCTATTCGGCACTGGTGAGGCCACACCTGGAGTATTGCGCCCAGTTTTGGTCCCCCCACTACAGAAAGGATGTGGACAAATTGGAGAGAGTCCGGCGGAGGGCAATGAAAATGATCAGGGGGTTGGGGCACATGACTTATGAGGAGAGGCTGAGGGAACTGGGGTTATTTAGTCTGGAGAAAAGTCAGGGGAGATTTGATAGCAGCCTTCAACTACCCGAAGGGGGGCTCCAAATAGGATGGATCTAGACTGTTCTCAGTGGTAGAAGATGACAGAACAAGGAGTAATGGTCTCAAGTTGCAGAGGGGGAGGTCTAGGTTGGATATTAGGAAAAACTTTTTCACTAGTAGGGTGGTGAAGCACTGGAATGGGTTACCTAGGGAGGTGGTGGAATTTCCATCCTTAGAGGTTTTTAAGGCCCGGCTTGAGAAAGCCCTGGCTGGGATGATTTAGTTGGGGTTGGTCCTGCTTTGAGCAGGGGGTTGGATTAGATGACCTCCTGAGGTCTCTTCCAACCCTAATATTCTATGGTTCTAGCTTGAGCAGTCATGTATCCTCTTTTGAGTGGGAGATGGTTTTCTGCCACCCACCAAATAGTTAATGGAAATTCGAGAGATAATTAAGAATTAGATATATGTAAATTATATTACATACCAAAAGATTATGTTAACAAAGGTTAAGGTTGGAAAGTCAAGCTCTGTAAAGTTAGGAAACACCATAATTAAGACTGCCCAGGCAACCCTAAACCTTCAACACTGCAGCACAAACCTCTACCATGTGAGCTAAAGAATTAATTACAACAGCTGGCAGCAGGAGAAGGCTGTTATCCTCAGTGCATTGCCACTAGTGAAGGACTTATGGTATACTGAAACAGTGGGTGGTATTTGCATGCGTCGCCCCCATTTACATATAACATGGCCAAATACTAGGATTTGGTAGTTTCATTCTGGGGAATAGTGTGGCAAAGGCTAGGTTCTTCCCTACTAGAGATCTGGAGTCTATTCCCATTTACGTAAACTCTCAGTGATGTAAGAGATCTTGGACACCAATAAGGGACATGAAGGGCCCAGAATTATTAACAGCAGGCAGTAGAAAAGGTGAGACTTGAACTCATGGTTTCCAACCCACTGCACATCCACTTAGGCCAAAGGGTATTTAGCGGCTATTTGACTGGCCATGATGATTACTATGTGTGTTACCATAGCACCTAGGAGGAGAAGGGGCATTCAGAGCAGTTTGCAATGTCAAGGGTTCTAGAACACAAAGCCCAGTCAGAACTCCGTAGCATGAGGGTGACGCCATTTAGACAAAAGCTCTACAGCAGCACAATAGTTCGACAACAGCCTTTCTTCCGAGAACGGGGGAGTGGTGCGGAATAGCAGCCAACCAAAATAAGAAACAGCAAGAGTTCAAACCAGTAAAATGACGTCTCATCACAAAGTGATGCACTTTGTACATTAAATTATATTCAATGCAAAGTGTAAATAGTTTCATCTCTTCCTCAGACGTATTTCTCACACACACTAGAATTCCGATATCTCCACTTAGGGATAAAGGTTACATTACGAAATAATGTAACCCATCTTTGGAACAAAGGATCGCACGTATGGGCGCCTCTCCTAATGCCATCCTCGAGTTATCGGCAGAAGCTCCAAACTGTATCACTGCAAACCTTCCCAGTGAGCAGCACAGTAACCAATCGGAATATGTCCAGTCTTGGTGTCTTAGCCATACTTCACAGACTTCTATTTACTTGACAGTCATATGTTTTCCGCCCTGGCTCTTACTGTATTCAGAAACAGTTACTTAGCTTCAATAAGCCCCTTGTTAAAGCCTTTTCCCTTTTGTAATCTCATCAAACTAACCAAAAGGAGTTTGTTCTGAAATAGAGTGTCCCATTTTTTAACCTGGCTCCCTATATGAGATCTCTCCATGCACACTCAACCCTCTCAGCCACAAAAGGGCTCTGCTTGTCCTAGTGAACTAACAAAACACTGCAATGTGTTTGGGTTAGCCAGCAGGGGGTTAATGAAAAGCCCAACCCTGGGGACTCCCACCTTATCTGCAATCATGAATTTATTGAAGAATGTGTTAATGTGCTGGATTTTATTCATCAGGGGTCAGGCTTTTCAAATTCTTCCCTGCCAGCTCCCCCTCTTTCCATCCCTCCCCAGCAAACTCACAATGCTGTTTAAACAAAGGACTCCGGACACAAAGAACAAATTTACACAGTAAAGTTTTCTTGCAAACCCAGTGCAGCGTCTGGAAGAATTCCAGCTTTATACTGAGAAAAGGGGAGTGTATGGGGGGCATTTTACAGGGGGATAAAAGGAAATTGAGAAAAGTTCCCACCTCCCTGCCAGTTAGCTCCAATGTATTAAAAAACCTCCAAGGACTTTTCCCCAGAAGATGGGGTCCCTCTGTCAGCAGAGCTACACTTCAGAACGGATTCTACCCTTGCTCGGAAAGAACAAAATGCAGGGGTTTTTGTTTAATTGTTTGTAAACTTTACATCATGTTTAAACAGAATCTTTGTCTAAGGGTTAATAACAATACTTGCCAGGTAGAAAGTGCTTTGCAAACATTAACTAAGCCTCACAACATCCCTGCTATCCCAATTTTAGGTTGCACACTCTAAGACACACACAAGTTAAATGACTGGCCACAGGTCATGTAGCAAGTAAGTGTCAAAGGAGGGTTTATAACAGGAATTGCTGGCTCCCAATCCTACCTTCAGTTCACTAAAACACACTGACTCCCAAGGCAAGGCTAGGGTCAGGGGATATTTTTCCCCCATTAAATTTTTCTCCTGCCCTCAGGAAATGGAGGTGTCCCTTAGAGTTACTGAGCAAGACCCCTTCAGATAGACAAACTAATGCTGTCTGAAATATGTATGTCACAATAAGAGTTAGGGGAAATGCTGCCTAACACAAGAGGATAATCTATACAGGATGCCCCAGGAAAGCCGATGAGAATATAAAACCTTTTCACATTCTGTACGTTTAAAAATTGTGCCCAACTGTACTTTTGCGACACAGCCTCCAGGGAGGGTGTGGAATCCTATTTGCTCAGATCAGTTTTAACTATGCTGGACAGAGTGATGGAGAACTAGACTACAGGAAAGAATCCTGCACTAATCACCAAGGGATGAACTAAATGACTTGCTTTAGGTCTTTTCCAGCTCTAATTTCTACAACATAATTAGTTAACTCTGGCACCATCTCGTCAACACAAGTAAGGTGCAGAATAGATAGATCAGCCACCTGAGAGCTGCGCTGCACCTGGAGGCACAGACGGACACATCCTATGGCTGCACAAACAGTTCTCACGTATTTCATAAACAAAATATACGCAATGTGCATTAGCCATAAAGCAATGATTGTTGGAGACCATGAACCATGTTCTCCCAGCAGGGAGCTGACTGCTTCCAAGCTACACACCTGAAGAATCTGAAACACCTGATGATTTTTTATTAAAACAACAGATTATAACCATGATTCCATCTTCTAACAAGTTTACAAGTTCTGCTACCAAAATGAAGCCTTTGACTCAAATTTCCATTGCTGTGTTTATTTTCCTTAGTTTGCTAGTGACATGTGTCCTGTGTCCCATCCATGTGAACGCAGAGTCGGTGCTATTCTCAAATATCCACCACCACGCAGAGGAGCCTGGAAACACAATGGTCTGAAAAGACCCTTTCAGAAATCACACATGCTGGGATAATAAACGCAGTATTAGGATCATCTATTCTTCCTTCTGCTATGCTGGGTAAGATGTGCATGTTTCAAAGGCCAAAGACTTTCTGACATGAGGGTCCCCTGAGATATCAGCCCTAAACGCCCACTACCCCAAAATAACATGAACAATACTAAAAGTTTGTTTGCCACATTCACAATAGCCTCCTCTAAGAAGCATGCATGTTGAGTGTGTGCCCCCACACGCACATACACGCGCACACACACAGAGCTACACCTTTTTACAGGCTGTTAGAGTTCGTGTATCATCATGGGCCTGCTGCAGGCCCCGCAGACGCTCGGCAGTGGACCCAACTGGGATATGGATGGATCTCTGAGTGTTATGTGTACAACACGCATTTATAGAGGCCCTTTTCTGACAAGCATTCCAAAGCCTTGTGCAGAAAACAACTCAAAGGACATAATGACAAGATTTACATCAGTTAAATGGCTTGGGAAAACAGGCAAGTCTACAGCCAGCTTTCAAACCTCAGCACAGAATCAAAACAGTGGGAGCAATAAGCAGGAGGTGGGACTGACAAAAGCTCTAGAACCAGCTAGTGGTTTTTCCTAAATAGGGATACGATTTCTTCATTAAATTCCAGTACAAATGGGAAACTAGTGCCCATGGGCTCCAAATCACAGTGCAGGATGGCAAGACAAATGTCCAGGGAGCTAGCTACGCACAGCAATGACTGCCGAAATCTCGAATCTATCCAAAGCTGTCTGTAAATCCACCATAAAGCCTTGCCAATCACAGAGATCCCGTCAGCTTATTTTCAACTGTTATCTTTGCCACAGGATGAAAAGACCCAGAAACAGGAAGACGACAATCACCATTAGCAGCTAAAGGCAGAGAAGCAGGTGTTGAGAGTTTACAGTTGGTACCAATAAAGAGAAGCCTTTGCACACAAGCAGTCCTAGCTGTCATGCAGCAGCCATTGCATGGGCCTGCGAGAGGAGTTACATGCATCTGGGTTAGTTACCCTGAAACAAACAGAGCTAGTAAAGAGCATTTACCGGGAAAAGATACATGCTGGGACAGAGCCCGTGGCACCCTCACTCACTTCTCTTGGCAAAGTCCTCTTTGTATTCACTGCCTAGCCAGACAAACTCACTGAGGCCCATGTAGAGACAGCACTAGATGGAGCTGTAAAGACGGCAACATTCTTCATATGAGCTCCAGGACCCCAGTAAGAAAAGGAGCAAAGAGACCCAGGAAAAATCAAGAGATGCCCCTTTTCGGATGAAAGCCATTGCAAATCCCAATGACAGAGCTGGTAGGACGCAGACTGAGGTAGCCCATGTTAACAGCCAGACCAATCTCTCTCAAATAGCCATATGACTGGCAAAGTAGAAACGAGCCAGGTGGCAATAAGGTGCCATCATGCAGACATCTTTCCCAAAAACAGAGGAGTGGAAAGGAGCTCGAAGCTACCGCTATGAAATGAGGAAAGCTGGAATCTTCCAGCTACAAAACAACCTGTTTATTTTCAATAGGCCATTGCCGCAGAATCACGGCCAGCCACAAACAGCTGTAGCAACCTAGAAAATAGCGACAAGAGAAAGAGTTTGATTCCAATACAGGTACAAATCAAAAATAAAACTACTACATAGAGACCAGTTAAATTGGCCCCATTAAACAGCCCCAAAATGTATGCAAACCTAACTCAGTGACTAAAAAAGAAAATAGTAAAGCTTACAGAGCTCTGCTATGGGGGATCCTTCTTGAATTGTTCTGGAGGGCATGTGGGCTACAATTTTGCTGTAATGTATTCACTCAGGAAAACACACAGCAAGAGACCTAGGCTAGTGTTAACTGGGTCTTCTCTCCCTCCATGCAGAACTCGAGCAAATGGCCTTAAAAGCACTAACTCAGGAACCTTTAAGAAATCAGTGATCATTGCTCGGAGTTATGGATTTTTGGATGCGGTTGAAAAACAAGGATCTCTCAGAGAGATGCAGAAATGCTGCCACTCTAACAGATCTGATCTGCCCAATCTAAGGCAAAAGTGCCAGATGCCCCAAAACCCACTAGGGTCTCTACTATTGCTGCTGATTTTACGTGGCAGGCGCTCAGATACTATGGTGATGGGCAGCAGTATAAAATCCTTGGGACTTGTCTACATAGTGGGAGGGGGTTAATCCGCAGCTCTTTTCTGTACATCAGGTAACGCGCATGACAAGTTGTAGTAATAGCATGTATACCAGACGACATGCCCTCTGCCCACGTGTACCACGGTGTACACACAGCAGCAGTTTGCTGCAAACTGAGGGCATGGCGTTCTCTGAGGATACCCCAGGCTTCTTTGCTTTGCTGCTAGGATGTTTCTTACTGTGCTTTGCAGATGCTGAAGCAAAGCTAGTTCAAAATCCCAGGTGTCATCTGTCTCCACCTCATACTTCCTTTCTGGGCAAGCTAGCACCATTTTCTAGTTGCTGTCAGCCAGCATGGACTCCGTGCCACTCTGCTGGCAGCCTCAAATGCAGAGGGGCTGCTTGGCCTGTATTTCAGTGTTCAAAGCTGGATGAATTCAGCTTGGGACTTCGCCTGCTGCCCCACTAAGCAGGTGATGGGTGGCAGCAGCAGGGTCTTCAGCAGCAGAACCAGGAGATGGAAGAAGCAGAAGACCCTGAGCAAGTTAAAGTAGAGGACCAGGTCCTGGAGCAGCTTCACAGCATGCAGAGGGACTTGTTTCTGGGCCCGGGAAACCAGCCCAGATACCTGGGACTGGATTGTTCTGCACACTGGGATGACCAGCAGTGGCAACACAATTTCAGCACACAGAAAGCAACCTTTCCGGAAATATGTGCTGAACCCCGGAACTACAGAGGCATGCAGTGCCCTATCCCCATGAGGTGCTGCATACCAGCATGTGGTGCCCTAAACCCATGGACAAACAGGTTGCAATTGCCACCCCCAAATGCTACAGGTCCATAACGAATCAATTAAGTGTGGGGAGATTGACCACTAGGGCCATTGGCATGCAGAGGTGTGATGCCATGGGAAAAGGTACTGATGCACTGCGTTATAAAGCGTGGTAATGTTCAGGTTATTGGGGACACTGCACCCATAGGATTTACAAACAGTGCTGGGTCAACTGATGAGACCCATGGGCCTATTATTTGCCTCCTTCCTCCAATCAGGGCTCAGAATGAGGTATTTCTCCATGGTGCTCCAAGAGCTGGCTGACCACTGTGGCAGGATTACAGATCTACATGCTGGAACAGTAGCTGATGCTTGGATCTTTGGACACTCAACTGTATTTAAATTAATGAAGAAAGGGCTGTTTGCTCCCAGGAATACTATGGCCATTAATGGCATGGACATCAGTCCAGTTATCCTGGGAGACCTGGGTGATCCTCTGCTTCCCTGGCTAATGAAGCCATTCACAGGCTATTTGGATAGAAGAAAGGAACTGTAACCACCACCTCAGTAGTTGCAGTGACAGCAGAGTGTGTATTTGCCCATTTGAAAAGGGACAAGGTGCTGTTTATAGGCTAGCTTGGAAGTAGTAGGGGCGGAAAATCGCAGATTATAGCAGCATGTTGTATTTTGCACAATATTTGTGAGAGTAAGGGAGAAAGCCTTAGTGATGGGTGGGAGGGTGCAGTGCAGAGCAGCCTGCAAGGCAACCAACACAAAATGCAAAGAATCGGGCAATACTGTCTACGGTGCCTATTGCTCTTATTTTGAGTCTCAGGCCTGAAATTGTGCAGCTGTACATCCAGTTGTTAACCAGGGGGGTTGGAAGATTTTTGTGTAGTTCAGGCATTAATTGCGGTGAACGTGTAATGTTATGGCCACTCCTATTGCAGCAGGTCTTTGCCTACTTGTGTTTGTAAAACCTCATGAATTAGCACAAACAATTATTTTCTGTGTAAAATTAACTGTTGACTCCTTATGAATGAAATTTTAAAAAGGTTTTTATTAAACACTATTGTGTAACAACCAGAAATGGACCTTCAACTGAAACAAAGATGAAGAAATGGCTTTGAATTATGACACAATATATTAAACTATATGGAGTCTTAAATTAAACCAGCAGTGAAACAAAACAGTGAAGTTCAATAGAGCCGTGAATGGCACAAAACCAGGGGAGAAAGACTTTTACAGGCACAGGTGAGAATATGTCTTGGCTCCGCCTCTTCTGGTTCATGGACTACTGGTGCCGAGGCTCAAAGTTACAAGGGCAATAGCAGGCTCCAAAGAGCCGGGGTGCCAGCGCTCACTGTTCTCAGTTCCCTGAGCTGGGATCTGGGGAGATGGCCACTCACTGGGCAGGACAGCTGAGGGTTGGGGAAAGGAACATAGGTATATGGGCACGTGCCTTCTGAGTAGGGTGGGCACTGACATCCCCAGAATACAGGACAACAGCCCCTCGGTTGTTCCTGTCCCCGTCTATGTGGCCCAACCGCCTGCAGGCATGACCCGTGCGTGTGAGATCGTGGTGCATGTAGGACACCATTCTGCAGCGCATTCGTCCTGTCCCCGTCAGCCTGGCCTTGAGGTGACAGTGTCCAGAGAATGGTGCCTTCCATTTGTACCAGACAAAACCACATCCCATTTTGTCAGTATCAGATGGGATAAACTGTACAAAGATGGGACTGTCTGATAGCCCACCTACTTCTGCAGTTTGGGCTTGAAAACCACCAGTGGCCAGAGGGCTTTAGCATGAGATGGAGGCCATTTGCCCGACTGCAGTAGCCACAATTTGGAAAGATGTCCGGGGAGGAGAGCGGCAAACAGATAGCATGGGCTGATGGATGGAGGCAGGGACCTCAGACTCGGAAATGCTTCTAGCTCACGTCCGACTACACTGGCTGTGGCCATAGGGCATCCAGAAGAGAAGCTAGCAGTGCAGTGCAGTGCAATAAGAAGTTAAACTTAACTAGTAAATAAAAACATGCCAAGGTTCAAGCCATAGGATCAGCCTCCTAAGTCCTGGTTTGGGTTGCTGCCTGGAAGTCAGACGTGCTTCTGCCTGACTGGCATCGGGATCATATATCCCAAACAGAACCTGGCTTTCCTAGATCTCTTCACTAGCCTCTTGGCGCTCATCCCGAGGACTCTCGCTGCTCCTCCTTAGGCAGACTGGGAAAAGCAGGCAGCAAGCTCTACAAGCTCTCTTGGGCAGGAAGGGGTGTTCAGAAGATCTGAACACTAGGATCTCCTAGATCTAGGATGCCCAGATTCTAGGACATCACTAGGAGATTTTCCTAGTGTTCAGCATCGTGAGCATGGCAGACATCTGCCTAGCACTATCCACAAAAAGCCCTTTATGTGGGTAACTGAATCTCAAGAGCTTCCTACACGGACACTTCTTCCCAGATGGCAATGAGATCCAGGGTGTCCGCCAAGCACCAGCTGGCTGCGTCAGGCATGTTGTAGGGACTCTGGAATATTATTGCAGGTATTGCTAGAAAGTAGAATCTAGGGGCCAATGAACAAAACCTGGGCGTGCACCAGCTTATACATGGGGAGAGGCCGTCCAGTCAACTTGACCCCGGAGCAGGGCAGGTCACCCCGGTAAACAGACAGGTCCGTAACAGTCACCCGCAAAGCAGTGAGGGAGAGCTGTTGGAAGACTACTAAAGCAGTGTGCAGAGCATGGAGGGCACACGAACAATAGACCAAACAAACTCATTTCACAGCAAAGTTAGCTCACCTTGAAAGAGAACTCCAGAATTCACAATATGCACAGAGTCAGAGCTACAAGGAACTGCCTCATGCGTACGCAAATGTTTTCAAAGCAGATTAACTTGAAAATCTGCTAATTAAACCCCACATACACAGACAAGCCCAGATAGTCTTAGAACCTATGACTATACAGAGCAAGGACTTCAGAGAAAAAAGAAGCTGATAGCTTGTAGGAGCAGCTCAACAGATCCACCTTTCTAATCTGGCTCAGTGGAGAAAATGTAGGTAGTATAAGAAGATGCATTTCATCCTATGTTCATTTCATCCTAAGGAAAGAACTCCAGAAAATCCAGGAACTTTGCCTAGAGTTCTCTCTCAAGATTGCAAATGAACCAGAAAATTAAAACCATGTTAACTAAAATCTTAATAAAACCATGGAAGTAAAAG
Organism: Macrochelys suwanniensis; assembly: GCA_033296515.1. Taxonomy (NCBI): domain Eukaryota; kingdom Metazoa; phylum Chordata; order Testudines; family Chelydridae; genus Macrochelys; species Macrochelys suwanniensis. The sequence continues at coordinate 1,143,110 of CM065789.1, read as the reverse complement.
GTGTGCTTTTGTCTCACCACTGCATATTTTCCCCAGACCTTCAGTCTTTTGTACTCGACAGTGGTTTTCATGGCAAGAAGTATGAGTCCATAGAGTCATGAAGAATATTAAAATTCACACCTCAACAGGGTTTCAAAAAATAAAAACTAACAGTTACAAACTATTTAAAGCATAATTACCGGATTTAACACAATGTAGTATTGTAAAGATAGTGAGGTCTTCACAGACAAGATTTAAAAATTCCCCTCCCTGTTGATCCCTGGCTCTAACCAATTCAATGAGAGATGATCACATATCTTTGAAGGTAAATTACATGTATATATGATTCACTTAATGGGTAAAGAACAGTGTCTAAAGGTAGTAAAGCATTCTCACTACACTGGCTTGAAGAGGGTCTCAAAACAATTTTTGATTTTTCTATTCTACTTGAGCTGAGGGTCGTGCATTTTCAATGGGACTTTGGTTTAAAGAAAACAACAGAGGTGATTATGAAAAATATAGAGGGCCTTCTATGGGACACACTATATTGGTAGTTTAGTTATACTGATACTCAGAAGCATTATGTAGGAGTTACTAGTTACCTAATGAAGCATAAAGAGATGCTGGTAAGACGTAGGCATAGTAGCTCATAGAAGCTGGTTCCTCCTGTCACACTTGCTCACCAAAAAGTGCAATTCTGAGTTTTTAAGCTGCTAATTGGAGAAAATTGCAGAGTTGTCTCCGGCATTATACAAAGTTCATTCTTAAAGGTACTCCCAAACGGGGGGAAAATTTGGTTGCACTTTTTGTTGTTTTTGCTTTGCTATGAGTATAAAGATTTAAAAAGTTGTTCCCCACCCCAAATATATGTTTATGGGGGTTGCTTGGGTTTTTGCTTGTTCTCCACATTAGAAAATACCAGGTATTCACTTTTCTGTTTTTGCTGGAGAACTCTTTGGAAGACTAATAGGAATGTGGTAGCATAAAAGTGTTTGAAACCTGAACAACTGAGAGGAGAAGAGATTTTGATCATATGTTTAGAATTCTGGTCTGTCTTGCTTTTTGCTTCCACCAATTTCACTCAAAATCCTGACAAACACTTGGGAGAAAAAGCTGTTTGTGAAAAATTCAACACGCCTGCTCCTCTGACTGAGAGAACCTCAGTTCTCTGGTCCTCCGAGGAAGCCCTCGGAAAACAGGGAAGATAAGACTTGATCACCCTGATATTACTAAAATTTATATTTTTTTCCCTGTACAAGTCACCTTTACCGTGGATTTAGTAGTCTATGCCATGCTTGTCGGTGTGCTCCAGCCAAAGAACTACTCCCTGGGCCTGAGACATCAGGAAAGATATTATAAAGGTTAAAAACACCACTTTACCAAGATATAATTGTCCAATTTAGCCCTAACCTGTGCTAAATTGTATATCCAATATGACACAGGTCAGATATAAAAGAATCAAAGATCCTTAGAATTGCAATAGAAGAACAAGCTTTGGCTAAGGAACTGTAACAATTTATTTGCACTGACATCTTGCTGAAGAATAAAAGAAGGCAACTTTAGTATGTGAACAGAAGGAAACTTGCTGTGCATTTTGTCAAGTGTAGCGAGACTCACCAAGGATGAAATTCACCCCGTGCAGAGAGCAGCACATGCCCTCAGCACCATCTAGTCCTGCCTCCACACGGGAGCAAGTTTCACCCTAAAAAAACAAACGAGTATCTGGCAGGCAGGGGCAAATCCTAGCTCCAATGAAGTCAATGGCAAAGCTACTACTGACTTCAACAGGGCAAAGATTTCACTCACAATGTCTGAACTGCATCATTTCACTGTTCCCAAGAATCTCAGGAAAGACTCTATTCAAATAATTTTAAAACATGGCATGAAATATACAATAGCCACCATTAACATCATATTTATTGTTATTTAGTTGCTCAGTAAAACATATACAGATATATACAATATGCATGAATACAGAAGACTGCACTTTACATATTTAAAAAAAGAAAGAAAAATAACACTCAATTTCATGAGCTATTGTCACAGTCTTCCAACCAAGCATTTAAGAAATGAATTTAACAAGAGAGAAAAAAAAAGATTACAGGATTGCCTAACACACAGCAGAGTCAAGTTTTCATATTTTACATGTGCAATAACATTTTTCAGAGGAGTTTGCTATGCAGTACGGATTACCAGTGTTATGATTTTTTTTCCTTATCCACGAACCAAATTTAGTACAAAGAAATAACATCCTTTTGCTTAAGGCTGTTTTAAAGCTGTAATATTCTTGGGTAGTGAATAGTGATAAAGTTATAACTGCCGGAATTCACAGCCTGCAGTTTCATCAGTCAAAATCTATGAACGGGTGGACTCAAACCAACAATTTTAATAGAGAAATTCTAAGACAAAATTAGACTATTTCCTCCATTAGCCTTAAGCAATAAAGGAGAAACAATTCTATAACAATGGATTAAGCTCTTATACCCCATCCACTGAACAGCTGTGAATCTAGAATTCAAGAAAAGGGTACACTGCAGCTTTAAAAAAAATCAAATTTACCAATTCTATTTCTTAGTATTAGAGCAAACATGACTTGCTCTACAAAAGATAGACTTGTGGTCATATTACAAAGCTCTTCATTAAGGAGTTAATGAACATTTAGCCTTAGTGTTGTGCCAGAAAGCCTTCAAACTGATTTCCTGGTTGGAAAGGTTAACTAGCCTTAGAACGACCACCTCTAAATACAGTATTCGAAGGAGTTCGCTAAATGAAATAGATGACGAAATTTTCATTTTTATTTCCCTTCCACCCACCATGCCACTTTAATCCTGAAATCATTACACATTTGCTGAAATTCACCTTAATTAAATGAAAATTAATCTAAACTCATGTCACTGATGAGTTAACAACTGAACTATAGTAACAGAGAAATATTAACCCTATGAGAACATGACCTGGGGAAAACTCCCAAAGAGCATTGAATAAATAAGGCCTATTCATTCTTTTTTGACAAAAATGACTTATCACTCCCCGTAACTTAACGAAAAAAAGATATTTTGCTCAATACGCTACTATGCTTAAACTTGAAGTGTAAGTATGAAATTTCTTTTAACACATATCAAAAAAGTCAGCAAACACTGTGCAGGGAGAAATTTACCCTCGAAGGGTAGGAACTAAAAGATTTAATTTCTAAAATGCTGCTTAGCCTGCTGCCTAGACTACATGCCTGTGTACAGCAACTGAAAATGCCAGGCAGGTCAAAGTGGACTCTGCAGTACAAGTATGAAGCCATATTATTTTAAGCTGCTGCTTGCAACACAAAACGAAGCTTGTACACGTTAAATGCATATTTACCATAAAACTACTGCCTTTTTAGTGCCATGTTTTCACCACCATGAAGTCTTTTAAAATATGCAGATGCACTTTAAATGTGTTTTTGGCTTTATGCAGTCACTTTTGCAGCATTTGCAATTCATTTAATTTCATTATTTATTGGACTAGACTGTCATAGAATCATAGAATATCAGGGTTGGAAGAGACCTTAGGAGGTCATCTAGTCCAACCCCCTGCTCAAAGCAGGACCAATCCCCCAATGTTTGCTCCTGTCCTCAAAGGCAGGAGTTTTAAAATTATACTGAAGAAGCAGATAGGCCAATGGGTATGCCACTGGACTAGAAGTCAGGAGAACAGTGTTACAATCCCAGCTCCTGGACTCACCTCAAGTCACTTCCCTCCCTGTAGCTCCACTGCCTGACCTGTGAAATGGGGATTTAGTGATACTTTAGCTCTCACACAGCATTTTTCATCGATAGCTCTAAAAGCATTCTAAAAATGAAGACAAGTATCATTATTCCAGAAACTAAATCTTTTTTTATAATCTAGTGCTTTGCTGATATTTCGTATATGTTTAAAAAAAATCAGTACACTTATCAGCAAATCAATGGAGAAGCTGGATAGGAAACTTATCACAGGTAACAAAAGCTTGGTAATAAACATTGACCTGGTCAGTAACTGCAAACACCTTATTCCACCAGAATTTTGCAAAGAGACACCCTGAAATCCCACTGCAATGTGCTGGTATCACCTCAATAATTACTATTAGGCAGCTGGCATTCTGTCCCTCCGTTAAGGTGAGAATAAGCCATTTGCAAGTCAGGGAGACATGGTGGATGGAACAAAGCTACCAAAAAGGTTAAACAGATCTGTAGTATGTCCAAACAGTTTTGATAAATAAACTGGCAGTTCCAGAGAAAGTAGGAGAGGGGAGGAAACTTGGTTCTAATTTTTTTTTTTAAACTTGGTTTAAATTCCATTAAAGCCAATGAGAGAAACGAGTGCCTCCAGGAAAGCACGTGCTGAAGTGCTTTGATGACTAGAGATGGAATTACTTACATTTAAAATTATGCACTTACGTAAGTACTCTGCTGAACTGGGACTTAAGAAACTGTGCTTTCTTGGGTTGGGGCGTGTTCTCCAACGTGAGGCTGGGTAACGATTGTTACATCAGGCCAATGTTCTCTCAGACAATGTTATTTAGAGTAGGTGAAGGGCAGAAGATTTGAGCCTTTCATCTGAATCCAGCCAAGTGTCATGCCTTTTTGTTCTAGAACCAGGAATACAAGCTAACTCCATATTCCAGTCACCATTCCAGCGTTAATACAATCTTTTTTAAAAAAAAAAAAAAAAAAAAAAAAGATTAAACGCGCCTCAAAATCAGGGATTTTTTTTTTAATTCTGAAACAAAGACCAACTAAAACTCAATGATCCTTATTATTATAATTTCCTAGTTCAAAAAAAAATTAACCCAAGCCAAGTCAGTGAGCAGTGATACAGCAGGAAAATAAATCCACATAAGGCCAATTGTTCCAAATAAGAGAGCAAGGAGAATGTGACAAGTTAAATACCATCTGTAACTTCATTTCAAATGTTGAGAGTTTTGAAACAACATGATTAAAAGATTTCAGGACCACAATGTACCATGAGTTTTTAAGCACAATTCCCTCCCCGGTGGTCTCAGCACAGAACTCTGCTAAAAACCAATGGCCCAATGCAACCATCCAAGATAAATTCAAGACAGTCGTCTAAACACCAACTCTCAAAAAGGGGCACACTGTGAATCCATGAAACAACTGATAAAACCATGGTGTTTCAGTCCTTTATTTCACAGCTATGATCTAATCCTCCAATGCTTAGTAACCGCAAAGGAGTGGAGGAGACTGAGTCCTGGGTGCTGGAAGAAGGGGTGCTGCCACACCTCCTGGCTTGAAATAGTAACCACCACCCAAATACATGGTTTCCACCTTCAACACCCCCACTATACAAACTGTTCCAGCACCGCTGGACTGAACACGTCTGAACAAGGGTGGGACCGTTTAGTCTTACTGTAAGCAAAGGCTACACAAATTATAGATAAGAGTTATGTAAAACCACACCAGTGTCTGATCTTTTCATTTTGTTTTTAGCTCATTTGTTTCCAGCTTTCTGCCCTGATGAGTATTATCTGTGAAGGGCAGGAAAGAATGGTTTCCTTTTATTGTATGCATCTAATAATACTGTCCTTCAAACACAACACAAATGTCGAATAGAAACTGTCTTTACCAGAAGGAATTATGGGATCTACTTTAGGCCCCACCAGCACCCTGGCAGTTTAGAGAATGCTAATCTCTGACATACAGGTGCACAAATGTGGGGACTGGCTAGAATTAAAAGGATACCCACCAGTATGTACTGATATGTACCAAATTTCCCAGCTTCACGCTTGGTTCCACTCCTGAAAATGCCTGATCTCACATATTCAACGTTCTCAAGGGTGGCACTTCGAGTAACGGCACCAAAGCCCTGCTGTGGAAAAAAGGTACAAGCAGCTATACTAAAAACTTTACCAGCAATCTGAGGGACCTTTTTCTTTAGCCAAAAAATGCCTTTGCTTCAGTGCTGACTTTGGAAATTTTAAGGCTCTATCTACACTAGAGAGCTTACAGCGGCACAGCTGTACCGATGCAACTGCGCTAGGGTTGTCACCCACCCAGGTTGTACCCAGGCAGTCCAGTTTTTGGTTTCTGTGTCTGGTTGCTAGGTGCCTGGTTTTCAACCGGAAAGTCTGGTTGAGAAAGGGACCTGGCAGCGTCCGGTCAGATGTACTGACCAGACACCAAAAGTCTGGTTACCGCGGAGGCGCCGAGTCATTAACCCACGCCAGCCCCTGCTCAGCTGGGGCCGACTCCTTGTCAGGCTGTAGCAGCTCCCGTCCCAGCCCCAGGGCAGAGGGAGCCGGAGATGAACTAGCAAGCAATGGGGGGAGGTATCTTTGGGGGCAGGGGGGAGGGAGAAGAGGCAGAGAAGGGGGCTGGGGCTCGAGGGTCCAGTTACCAGCAATTAGAAAGGTGGCAACCCTTATCTGTGCCGCTGTAAGATTTCCCACATAGCTACTCTATGCTGACGGTAGAGAGCTCTCCCGTCACAGAACTAAACCACCCCCAACGAGCCACGGTAACAATGTCAGCAGGGGAAGCTCTCCCACCAACATAGCGCTGTTCACACTGTCCCTTATGCTGGCAAAACTCATATCGTCTGGGGGGTGTTTTTTTCACACCTCTGAGCGACATAAGTGGTAGTGTAGATATGGCCTAAGTAATAGCTGGATGGCTGATTTCAATTTAGCCTAGCACAGGGGAGTTCCTCATGTCAAGGACTCAGAGCTTTCTTACATTCACGTAACCAGGAAGTTGTTTCACAGGAAAAGCACAGTACAACGGGGATTTGGTACGTGATTTTCCTTAAAATAAGCCCCTGCTTCAACAGTTACAGAGATAATGTGGTATTTAAACTTCCCTTCTTCTGGGCGCAAAATTAAAGATGCGGGGACTTTAGATACACGCTGTGTCCTGGAGGTGATCTGCACTCCCCAGGGCCCCCCCCAGCGAGAGAGGGAAGGGTGTGAGGAATTCTACTCAAACCTTGGTCCTTGGTGGAGAAAGGATTGAAATGCTTTAATTGGCAGTTTCAATTTTTTTTAAAACAGGTTTGGTCAACCAAGCTTCACCGCTACAGGTCCCATTGTTCAGAATATATATCTGGGCTTCACGTCAGCAAATAAACTGAATAGTTGTTTCCACTTAACAGCAAAAGATGAAGGCTGAATGTATTCTTGGTAACAAAAAATAAATTATCTCAGGAAAGACAAAAATCACAGGCTGAATACTTAATAGAGCATTAATTGTTTGGTTTGTATGTGACTGACGAAAGCTTGGTGTCAATATATAATATTATGATGACAATTTCACTTCAACCGGCATTTATTCCTGAACTGCTATTCTTCAGGATTTCCATTTTAATAAGCACCGAACAAAGCAAAAAAGAAAAAAGAAAAAATGAAAGAAGAAGAAGTATTTTTGCCTTATTATGACACACACTACTTGGACATACGTTGAGATGAAAAAGGAAAAGGCCTCATCTATAAATGTATGCCAAGATTACAGAATAATGGGGGAAATGATCTAGCAGAAAATCTTAAGCAAAAGTGTGCTAACTGCAGAAGGGTTAACACTGGTAACATACTGTGGCAGAAGATTAAAAAAATTGAGGTTTACTTTAAATTAACCCTTTCCAGTCCATATGCCACTAAGCAGGTACCAACCTAGAAAAATAGTCCACCTAGCAGTAGCGGCCCTTTAAAATTAAAAAGAGAAAAAAATAATTTCCTTTTGTTCAAGTCAGGGCAGCCACAAAAGTCCCAAATCTGTTGGAGATGTCTGAGTGCAGGGATCTCCATGTCGGCACCGCAGTCCGGCCCTTCGACTCGCCCATGTCATCCGTGCAGTGGACTGAGAGGCATTGCAAATGGCTGCCAGTCTGCGCCGCAGCTGAGGTCTTGTTCTGGGGAAGGTCGTGGGCTGGAAAGGGTTAATAGAGAGATTATTATAAGGTCTGTGCAACATAACCACTTACAAATTTAAAACAGCAGCAAAGAACAAAGAACACAGTTCACTGAATACTTCTGTGATCAAAGTACAGGAGACAGAGAGAACTGGAATCAAAACAAACCAGCTGCAGTTGACCACGAAGGAAGGGGACATGCCTGGCCTACAGAAGATGAAACTCTTGCTTCTCTCAGCCCAGGGCTACACTAGGGGAGGGGGTCGATCTACGATATGCAACTTCAGCTACGTGAATAGCGTAGCTGAAGTCGGCGTATCGTAATCGACTTACCTGGCCATGAGGATGGCGGCGAGTCGATCGCTGCAGCTCCCCCGTCGACTCCGCTTCTGCCTTTCGATGAGGTGGATTGCCGGAGCCGACGGGGAGCGCGATCGGGGATCGATTAATCACGTCTTAACGAGATGCGAAAAATCGATCCCCGATAGATCGATTGCTACCCGCCGATCCGGCAGGTAGTGAAGACCTGCCCTCAGTAACTCAACAGAAGTTTCATCACTCAGTAGTGCTCTGTTTGTAGGGGTTTACAGCGGGGTGCCAGAACAGAGGGGACCAGGGGGCTACGCTCTCCCACTTTTTAACAGCCGTAAGGGCGAGCAACAGGGGGAGGGTTGGAGAGGAGCGAGTGGGTGAAGAGGTGGCGTGGGAGTGGGGGGAGCCTCAGGGAAAGGGGCAGCATGGGCGCAGGGCCGTGGCTCAGGCGCTAGTGCCCCCCCCCCGACTTTTAGGGACCTTCTGACACTCCTGGTTTACAGTAGGGCTCTGCATACATGAAGGTACATATTGCTAGTCCCATATACTGTCAGCAACAGTGGCCAGTTAGGAAGGAGCTAGAAACCCCATCATGGATACTTACGTAGTAAGCTGCCCATAAAGGAAGTTTCTCTTCCTAACCTTCGTCATTAGACTTATGCCCTTCAGTCATGAGAGTTTACAGCCCTTGTATTTTTTTTCCTGTCTGACTTAACACTATGTAATGTAATGTAGTGTAGTGTATTAACGGGAGCATCCTATGCAAGACACAGGAGGTAATTGTTCTGTTCTGCACAACACTACTGAGGCCTCACCTGGAGTACTCTGTTGAGTTTTAGGTACCGTATTTTAAGAAAGCAGTCAAGAAACTGGAAAGAGTCCCAAGGAGAGCTACAAAAATGATCAAAGATTTAGAAAACCTGACCTTTGAGGAATGGTTGAAAGAATAGGCATGTTTAGACTAGAGAAAAGAAGAATGAAGGTGGCGATGATAACAGTCTTCAAAGTCGTTAAGGACTGTTATAATGAGGATAGTGATCAGCTGTCCTCTATATGAATAGAAGGTAGGGCAGAAGTAATCGGCTCAGTTTGCAGCAATGGAGATTTTAGTTAGATATCAGGAAAAACTTTCAAACTGTGGAGGTATTTAAGAACAGGTTAGACATACACCTTCAGAGATGGACTAAGTATACTTGGTCCTGCCTCAGCGTGGGAGAATGGACTGGATGACCTCTTGAGGTCCCCTCCAGATCTATATTTCTATGATGAAAACGTTTTTGTTATTTATGTATTAAATGACTGAGTCCAAAAAAATCCACAGGATTTAATATTGTGGCAGTGAGTTCCACAAGTTAATTGTACATTGTACAAAGAAAATATTTCCTCTTATTGGTTTTAAATGTGTTGATTTTCAATTTGATTTAATAACATTTTGCTCTTCTATAAGAATAGGTGATTAGGAGTGCCCGATGCATCTCCTCTGCGCCATGCATTATTTTAAATACCTCTATCTCAGTAGAGGTATTTAAAATAATGATAAAGACCTAAAAACAGTCTCTCTTTTCAATATATTTCCTCATACCACAGTCCTTTAATCTTGTTTACTACCTGTCTCTGGGTCCCTTCTTCTCCTGTTACTGCTTTCTTTTAAGATAGAGTGACCAAAGATGAACACACGCATTTCAGGTGAGGGCATCCTATAGATTTGTTAATAAATGGGTTTGCATAGAATATAATGGGATTATGATGTTTTCTATCGCATGCTTTATTCACCATAACAGTCTGTTCCCTTTTTAACCACCAATACACAAGAAAGAGGATTTTAAAGAGTTGTCCACAGTGCTGCCCACATCTTTTTCCAGAGATCTTACTGCTAATTTAGTACCCAGTAATATGATAGTACAAATTATTCCTTCCAATGCATGTTACCTTGCATTGGTCACGAGTGAATTTCATCTGTCCTTGTGCTACCAATTTGCCTAGCTTTGGTCTTTGACCTTTTCTAGTGTTGGCTATTCTAAATAATGTTATGGCCTCTTCAAATTTTGCCACCTCATTGCTCACCTAAAAAAAACCAAAAACCAAACAAACAAACAACTCCCGCTTTTGTAGTTCATGGATAACTATATTGAACATGGATATTTGTATCCCCCGCAAACCTTTTTCCATCCTGAAAGTTGATCAATTATTTCTACTCTTTGTTTCTTAGTCAATTCACAACAGACCCTTATCTCTGACCCTGTGACTACTTAGTTTCCTTAGTAGCCATTTGCCCAGGACTCTATCAAACACTTTTTGAAAATCTAAATAAACTAGAGACTCATACACTTCACTGCTTCTGTATGCCAAACTGATGGCCCTACCAACATTGGTAGGTTGGCTGGATAGAGGGATGACAGGCAGGATGAGTCAACCTACATAATTTCAAGTAAAAGTTTGTTGAAATCAGCATATCCCCACAGAACACGTTAATTTTGATGAATCAGCACTTTGACAAAACATTCCATAGGAAAATTTCCAGCTAGCTCTACCCCTAACCTTGTGTTGCACCTTCCCATCCCCACAACGCTGTAGCCCCTGCTCCCTCTATTCCAGTGGTTTTCAAACTTTTTTTCTGGTGACGCAGCTGAAGAAAACTGTTGATGCCCACAACCCAATGGAGCTGGGGATGAGGGGGTTGGGGTGTGGGAGGGGGCTCTGGGCTGGGACAGGGGGTTGGGGTGTGGGAGGGGTTCAGGGCCCTGGGCTGGGGATGCAGGCTCTGGGGGATTTGGGGTGCAGGAAGGGGCTCTGGTATGGGGGGGCTCAGGGCAGGGGATTGGGGTGCAGGGTTACCTCAGGTGACTCCCGGCCAGCGGTGCAGGGGGGTGCTAAGGCAGGCTTCCTGCCTGTCCTGGCACTACAGACCGCGCTGCGCCCCGGAAGCAGCCCGCAGCAGGTCCGGCTCCGTGCAGCTCTTGCCTGCAGGCGCCGCCCTCCCCCCCCACACACCCCGAAGCTGGTGCTCGGAACAGGGGCAGCACGCGGAGCCCCATGCCCCCCCGCCTAAGAGCCAGACCTGCTGCTGGCCGCTTCCGGGGCGCAGCACGGTGTCAGAACAGAGCCATCGTGACCCAGTGCCTTACATGCCGCAACCCAGTACTGGGTTGCGACCCGCAATTTGAAAAACACTGCTCTATTCTCAGCACCCGGCTCCCCAGTGTGATTGGCTGATACGCGTCCGAGATCACAACTACACCTGCTTTCAGTGGAATCAGGCTTTTCTGGTTTTCTGATCATCACCAAAAATGAATAAAAGATTCTTTCCACTGATGCCAGGAACACTCCCTGAAGTTCTGGAACAGATTCCATATGGTCTCCAAAAATTATCACCTTGCAGACAAGCAGGGCAATCCTGGAGTTGTGTTAGGTCTCATTTCGCTCAGCCAACTACGTAACTGAAAATGCTTTATTGTGTTGAATACTAACAGATTAGAGAGAGGCACAATTTTCCTTTAGAAAAGCCATGCTGGTTTACCCCGCTCCCCCTACATTATGTTCATCTAGGTGTCTTAGAACTCTAATTATTATTTAAATCTATTTGCCTCACAGGGAAGTTCAGATCACTAACCTGTAAAACTCAGGACAGTGCACAATATCAGTTACATTTTAATTTAGAAAAGCCTCTGCAGTTAGACTTCCATCCCTCCCAAAACTTTCCCAGGGCTTATGTGGGCTCTGCAGTATGAAAGCCAAAGATTCTGTTTTCTGGAAGAAATCACAGCTAATCCTGCAATCTTTTACTTTTTACATTTTTATTCCCATCCCAAGAGACAAGCGTCCTTTAACTCTCCACTGAAGCCTGTTATGAGGCAGCTCCCAAAAAGGACCAGATGAGGGCTGGCTCAGAGTAACAAGATGCACTGGCTCCTACCCCTCATTTGCTGAGCCCTGCCATCAGAGAAACAAAGCACTAACCCTGTGGTTTCAACTACTAGAGCTGGGCTGACCCAGTAGATGGATCTTATAATGAATGTGGCCTCAGGGGTGCAGAAACAGAAAGGAGTGGCTGATTCATTTGATTTTATCTGGAGAGATCCCAGCACACCTATTAAATAACAAACTTCCTAAAATTTAACTGACAGTCATTGAAAATAAAATGAATTACATATTCACACCTAGGTCAAAATTCAATTGCCAGACATGGGGAGTGGGAAGAGGGCAGATTAATTTCATTCAATTTTGCCTTCCATCACAGGCATATCAGGTCCTGAACAGGAGGTGAGTTCTGGCATCACTCCAGCTTTTAATTTACTTGAGACCTGAGAAAGGAAGAATGAACTAGTTGGCCTGGAAGGTCCTTTCCAGCCCCTGCAAGGATGCCTTGCAGATATCAAGCTCAAAAACCCACCCTGTACTTTACATTATCATAGTAAATGCCAGCTAAAAACCAAATCTAGGCAGGCAGTCTTCATTTTCTCTCACATTTGACAATTTCACCCAACTTTAACCCACGCACACAGCAGCATGAGTTAAACACACGTGAATAGAGTGCCAGCAGAGATTGCTGGACCTTCACATCAACATGGAATTTCACTGCTTCCATGACCCATTACATTAGTTACAACAAGAACTCTCTTTGGGTTATTAGTCGTAACCACAACACACCCACTCGCTACCCAAATGCCAGCCAATGCTCAGGGTCACCACAGAGCTTGAATCAAATGACCATTCTCCAAAGCATAAGCATCAAGAGCAGACAGGAGCGCCTCTTCCTTTAGGAAGGAGGGATGTCTATAAACCTTTACATGTCCTGTTCGAAATCCCACGCTATCCCCTTTGCATGGGTAGCGATGAGAAGGTCAGAAAGCTGGTGTGAATGTTGCACCCTATTAAGGCTTTCTCCCGCTATCTCTCACTAGTATTCCATACGCTTGACTAGTATTAGCTTATTACACGTCATGGAGCAAGTTATATTTCCCTCATTTAACCTGCTACTAAAATCAAATATGAAGAGGACCTGAATTGTTACAAAATCATGAGGATATCAATTTTACATTAATCATAAAAAAATCCCAACACAACCTGACAGTACCTGATTTAAAACTGAAAATGCTTTTAATGCCGGATTATTTCAGGATGTTAGAAACATTCTCACTCTTACAGGATCACTACAGGGCATGGAGAAATAGGTCAGAACTTTTTTTTTTTTTTTTTTTTTTTAACTGGGGACAGAGACACTATAGGGAACCTTTATACAAGAAAAGAATGCAAGCTTTGTTTTGGATTAGTGACTTAGATACCTACTTAGCAAGGTGCTATAGCAGTATGATAATTTGTAAAGGCAACACAAAACTATATTACAGAGCTGCCTGCCTAGCATACTGGTGTTTTCAGTTTGAATTTCTAAGCTAAGACGAGACGTCCTCACTCTCTGCTGTCATAATAAACAAAACTTATCATTAGGTCAAAGATGCTGAGGTTTTCTAAACACGGACGTGGGTGAGAGTGCCTTGTCATTTACAGAGCTATGAAAATAAATTTATTCACTGAGCACCCAGAGTTGTGCTAGTCCTCTCCTCCCCATCAGAAGAGACATGGTCTGTCCCAGATGTTAAAATCTAAATGGCATAAGACTGAAATGGACATCAAGCTGGAGGAGTGAAGGTGCAGGAAAAGAGACAGCGGCCAAGGGAATAATCCGGGCAACGTGGATATTCAAGAAGGTATGTGCAAAGCATGGTTGGTTTTTCCTTTTAAAAAATGCTTAGTTGATTTATTTCTTGTAGGTGTCATGGTAAAGACAAGTCTTATGAGGATCTGAACAAAGGATGGATGGTTACAAATAAGGAAAAGCATGGGGAAATAGCAGGAACTGCTGAGAGCAGGAGATAAACAGGGAATAAAGGGCATTAAAAGACAGACTCTGTTTTTAGCAGTGGTCATTGGCTGGTGTTTTATGTCGCCTCCTGTCACTGATGTACCCCTGCTTCTCCTCTCCTTATAGAAACTGTATTTATAACGAAATCATCTTGGAGTCAATTTGGTTTAAAGAAGAGACAAAGCATACCTCCTTTCAAGGCCAGAAAGAGCTGAGTGACGGTTTTCCCCCCAGTTGGTTGGCGTTTTGTTTTGGTTAGATAAATGCAGTTCTGAGTAACAGTTGGGACCAGCAGAGCCAGAGCACAGAACAGGATTTTCCACATGACCAAATGCACCATTGCAGCTAGCAAAGATTACACTATCCCATCCCCTTCCGGTTCAAACACTGCCTCATCACCCCATTTCTGGGCTTCTCCCACCCTCTCCCAAAAATACTGCTTCCCTGAACAAATACGACAAGACATGTTACCTCACTCTGGGCATTCCAATTCCACGTCCACAACAGTCACTCATCTGTTGTGGAGTTGGCTCACCACCTCAGGCACCCTGCAGCACGGGCCATGCCAGAGCCACTCTCTGTCCAGGCCAAAGAATAGCGAACAGCAGTTTCAGGATTTATTATTAACTACATCAACAGCAAAGCCTATCAGGTGGAACCCAGAATTCTAACATGTTGGCACTCCAAGAAAACTACAAGGCAAGGACTCGGGTTTCTTTTAGGGACTTTAAAAATGAAATTTTTTTATTTAATGATTTGCCCTAATTATAAACACTTTTGCAATGTTGGGTTAAAAAATAAACCTGCTTGAGGCAACAGCAGTATAAAAAGGATCAAATGGAAAAATCTTTTTTTCTCAACTATATCTTGTTCATGCCTATTACATAATACACAGGACCTGAATTTTTTTCTATTTTTAGGTCTCCCTTTAAGTACAGGACACACTGGTCTCAGTACAGGAAAAGCCAGTGCTTTGTGATTAGTTTGATAGCAGAATTCGCTCTCTGCTGGAGGGACAAAAAGAGGAAGAGTCTCACTGTTGGCACGGGGATATCTGTGGAGGTTCAGTGAGGAGCAATTGGCAAAGGAAGGTACAAAACACCATTTCGGCAGAGAAAGCAGAGACACTTGCATTGAAGCCATCTGGCCTTACCATCCTTCAAGGTCTTAAGCCCCAGTACAGAGGTCTGTGTGCGCACAGGACTCTGCCTACAAACAACCAGTTGCCAGTTTGGGGGTTTTGGCTGTGCAAGCCTGGGGCCTTTCGAGGCTGGGAGTGTGCTTTGCTCAGGGCCAGGTCTACACTGTAAACTTACATCAGTGTAATGCGTCACTCATGGGTGTGAAAAATCCGCACCCCTGAGCAACGTAGTTATACCGACCTAACCCCTGGTGTAGACAGCACTATGTCAATGGGAGAGCTTCTCCCCTCGACACAGGTACCGCTGATCCAGTGTGAAGCAGGTGATGCAATCAATACTTCGTGGAGAACATTTCTGTACCAGAAGTGTGTTTAAAAATACAAAGTTATGTTTGTTTTCATTTAAATCAATACAGACTTGTTCACACTCAGTGCATCAAAGTCAGCCTCTGACAAAGCAATAAGGACACAATTCTGCTCCCCTCCTCACATAAGCAGTCCCAGTGATTTCAATGGAGTTACACCAGAAACAAATATAACTCATTGACTGCAGTGCGGCTACTCAAGCAAGTAATGCCCTAAACTGGTGAAGTATAATTTACAGGCATCATCTGGATGGGTAGTAAACTCAGCTGCATGAGGAGTTAGCTGGCACTGGCTGCTCTTTTGTTAGCACTGAAGATGTTATAGATCTAATACCGGAGGTGGCAGAGAAGACGGTGAGTGCTGCAGATGGGCCTCAGGTGACAAGAGCCAGTTCAATAGCAATTTTAGGGGTGAGAGTTCACATATGGGGTTTTCCGTGTTTGGGGTTTTTTTAATATAGATTTTGCCTTGACAAAAGCAACAAATATGTTAAAGTCAGCAAACAAATATTTTCCTGTGGGAATCCTGCTCTGTGTTTAAAATGGAAGGGAGTCTGTTCCACTGGATGAGTAACATCGCAAACTCTACTATGACACATGTCCAAACACAATAATGCAGCCTCAGCAAATCTGGGTCACTAGGCCTGCCTCAGCATTTCATTGCCTCACTTAAAACTAACCATGCCACACCACCTGCTTTATGCAATACACGCTCAATCCTGAGGGGTATTGTTAGCAGAGACTGACGGGACTCAGCAGGTTAAAATTAATCAGATAAAGCAATATGGTGTCATCAGCCTTTCACTGCCTCAGAGTGGTCAATTTTAGGATAAACAACGGTCAATTACAGTGTGCACCTATCTTTCTGTAAGCAAAGAATTTTAAAGATGCTTTTCACACAGGAGTTGTATTTAAAATATAAACATGATCCTATGAATAACTACTGCAAGAAAGCTGTAGAAGTTCTTCATGAAAGCAATGGGATTGTTACCCTAGCATCAACAGAGCTGTGTTGCCTGCTGGATCCCTGGTAGCCGTATTGGAGACTCCCTGTTCAGCAGTAACATTTATCATGGGTTAGAACCTGGGATGGGTGCGAAGGAAAAATATTTGATTTGTAGGACATCACTTGAAAATGATCATCTCTTGTTGGTCGATATTCAACTACAGATAAAAACTGAAATGTTTAAGATATATAATGTGTACAGAGTAAGGTAGTATACCTCAAGCAAATGAAGCAATTAGCATCCAGAAAGAAGCCTGGATAGGTACTGCATCAGCATAACATCATAGCAAAACAAAAGAAAAGCAAGATTGGTATGCTATCAACTTGAGCTAACTTCCTTCCTAGAAATTTCCAGCTCTTCCATCCAGATCCACAGTGGGCATTCAGCCCGTACCTAAGAGCTACCTGCTTCATGACCACCTGCTGAGTCCCCAGCTTGTGTTTACCCTTTCAAAGGAGCACTTCCAGGCATATTCTCCAGGACTCTAGCCCTTGACGTCTGGGAGACACACTCAACTGCAGGGCTAAAGTGATCATTTTGCCTCTGGCTGCAGCTAGGGTCCTCTGGCTCTCACCTGAAGGGGGAATGGGGAAAAGCTCTGATAATTTTAAACCTACCATGCTGGGTTATTGCAAATGCCAAGTTTAACACTGGAAAATGTGTGTTCCTCCTTACTATCCTCTGAACATGTCCCATCAAACCCATTATCCTGCATATAGCAGCATTCAGCATCTGGTGCTTCAGAGGAAGATGAAAAAATATATATGTACCCAGGCCAATAGTACCCACACTGTACACGATGGAGAAAATTCCTGCACCAAACACTAAATGCCCTGGAAGCTAACATGGACAATTATTACCCTCAACTTGCACAGAGGTCTTTCTAAAAGCCAGCCACAACATCTGAAGAGCTGGGTGAACACTATAAAAATTATTTGCAATCATTTAAATGAATGAAGCCTGACTATGCTCACACTCACATGTGCTTGTTTTCAACAAATATTCTAGTTAACTTGTTTACTGACAGGGATATTTGTCCAAAGTGCAAATTTTAAGCAAGTATTTCAGAACATTCACTGAAGACTTATTTTTTTATGAAGTCACGAGTATTCACACACATTCTGAGGGCTTGTCTACACTGTCTGAAAGAGGACTATGTTAATGCAAACTAGGTACCTTAACATTTGTGCCAGCAGCAGCTACACAGAGCAGTCAGAGTGCAACTACAACAGAACTGGGATACTGTGGGTTCTGCAGGACCTGCTGCCATATTAACGAGAGCAGGTAAAACGTACTTTGTTCTAGCGGTATGGGGGGGGGGGAAGAAACAGACTATGGTAATTTGTGGGAACACTTTAAAACTTTTAATACTTAAATTTAAGTGAGGGTTAGAAAGAGATTTGATGTCTATTATAACGAAGGGTTTTTTACATGGTTTAAGCAAAATTTGTTTTATTCTTTTAGTGGTAAAAATTATGTCTGATTTTTTTATATATATAATATATTAACTGACTTTGGTTTTTAGTAGCATAGGGGAATCTGTCTCTCTTGTGAAATCTAAGGTTTTTGCAGGTGGGAATGGGATAAAAATGCAAGAAACAATGCAGGAGTGGGTACTGCAGGGCCGGAGTGGGATTAAAAAAAATAGTCCCACCGCCCACGCAGGGCTTTGCCCCACAATCCGCACTGTGGTAGTGTAGGCAAAGCCTAAAAATTATGCTCAATCAATGAGGGAACAGGAATACCACATTTCTCTTCCATCCTTTCCCATGCTTTCATTCTCCAACTAACAAAATGGCATTTGCAGGACTGACAACCAAATGAAGGCAGAGAAGAATGTATACACATAGCATCTGTAGGCAAAGGTATGAGAGAGAGAGTACATTTTTTAATCAAAAAAATTATAAAAAAGACTACACACCAAGCTTCAGCCCAGATTGACTCTTTATGGCCAAGTTATAAAGCCTCAAAAGATCAGGGTTTACAACAGCATACTTCATGTAGCCCTTCTCATACCTCAGATACACCCATTTGCCAGGATCCTACACATTTAGGAGGCTGCTCTTTCACTTCTGCTGGGCTGTCTAGATGGAGTATAAAAGAGATGAGTATTTTGTAACTGTTTGTTAGCTAACACAGGGTAAAATCCTAGTGTGGACAAGGCAGTAGCTTTCACATGTGTGAGCAGGTGAAGTTAATATATATACTATGGAGGAGCCCAGGGTTCATCTCGACCAGCAAACTCACTACACAGTCCGGTGTGAAAATGAGAAATTGCTTTGTCCACACTAGGAAAAGCACACCTTTTTTCCTAATGAAGATGTAACCTAGTATACCTCATTTCTTTGAACCGATGAACCACATCCTTTCTTTAAAGCTTCTGTCTTATCTTTTTCTCTTCAACCCACAACTAACTTCTCCATGAAACTTCTGCACATGAAGATGCTACATAAAAAGACATTTTAAAAATAAAAACCTATTCAGTTGGATGGTACCACTCAACCAAAGATGTGCCCTGACTTCATTTCCAGAAACTCTAATTCCATTAAAACACATCTCCACCTGCTCTGGTAGAATGCATGTTACATATCCCCACACCAAAGGTGAGGTTAATTAGGGGAGCTCATAGCTAAAGCAATATGAGATGCTGTATAAAGGCAATGAGAGTTTCTGCTCCTCGGGATATGGAGTCCTGACTGTGTCATTTCTCTAATTTGCCAACAACAAAAAGGAGTGGGAGAGAGATGCAGACAAGGAGCGAGTGAGCGCGTACGATCACAGTCTGGTAAAGGTCTGGTTTGGAATGGGTTCCACTCTACATTGCAGCATTACTGTAAGATTAAAGTGACAAACAGGAGGTGAAGATCCCTGGAATGGCTACTTGCCTCAGGGCTTGTCCCTTACACTGCTTCAAAGGCTCTGACAAAGCCGCTGCTACTGCTCCTTGGCTGCCCCAGAGTCCAATCTACCCAGCACAGCATGGGCCCAGTGCACTGCAGCACGCCCTCAATGACTAGCCAAGCATGAAGCTCTCACATTGCTACTGATCTTGTTAAGGCTAAATCAGATGTTTTGGTTCAAAACCTTGAACTCCCTGATCAAAGATCAGTTTCCCTACTACTCCATAACAACTCAAAGGCTGCGTTAATAGGCTTCTGTTCATTTTGAGCATGTTAAGTAAGTGGCAAACTACCATAAGAGGGACTAGATTTGAATTATGATCTCTTATGGGCTACAAACCTGCATATAGTGTTTAAAATTATTCCCTTAGGACAAGATGTTTTTCACCAAATCTCCCACATGACAGTTTGACATATTGGTTCGGGCACATGGCTCTGCATCTGTGCACACTACTGAACAATCTTTTTCAGTTTTCAAGAAAAACATCTGAAAACATTTCATGTTTATCTCTGCATTGGATTTAGTCTCTCTAGATCAATTTACTCTTAGAATTGAAATGTAAAACAGAATTAGTGTGTTCATGTTTGTAAACAAATGAGCTACTTAACTACTCACTAACCTAATGCTGATCAAGTGTTGGACAAAACATTTTCTTGAGCCTTAAGAGTAGAAGTATATGCTATTCTTTCACTTTCATCTATAAAATACAATGAAATATATCATGAGTTTTTAAAAACCAGTGTGATAAATCCATTTTCCTCTCCCCCAGCACATTGTGTTCATGCACTGGACTGTCTATTGTGACTGTAAACACCTTAGAACAGGAATTGTGTTTTGCTCTGGAGTCTGTACAGCACCAAGCACTCTACCGCCATCTAATAAGAAATGTAATCTGTCCCATCACTGACCTATACTTCCTACTATGGTTTTTTCCTTCCATCCTTTTTCGTAACTTGTGCAATCTATGCTTCTTATTTAAAGTCAATAAAACAAGTATATGTGGAACATTCTTTTTACTTACTGTTTAATCTACATATGAATAAAATTAAAGAAAAAGATGAGGTTTATGTGGTTGCTCAGATCAGCGGATAAAGCCTATGACTCATAATTACATGCACAGTTTAAATATGGATTAGGAGATTTCCCTCTTTGTTGCCCAGGAATGGCATGCACAGAACTCCTCAACTGCAATGTATGGGCTACATCTTCATCATTAACATTTCAAGAACTCATCTGGGCTTGGCCAGCCCATGGATTTATTAGAGATCTAACCTAAGAATTTTTATAACCAGCCGGGTGACACTGTAGAAGCCTTTTCTCACAAAGGAAGAAAGGTTCTTTAGTCAAAGTTGTGTGCCTAAAACAGAGCATTGTCCTAGACTACTAATATATCCAACAAAAGACTAAAAAGCTTTGCTCGTTAAAGCATTAGACTTCGCCTCAGCTAGAAGAGACATCACTCACCTAGGAGAGAGAAAAGCAAGGGCCACCACCACTGCTCCCCAGTGTGGGAACATAGCCTATTTATCCTTAATGCTGTGTCAGTGCCCCACTTCCTCGTCAGCTCGTCAAATCTGGCAAGCATCCTCTAATCTTCACCGACTCCTCTTCTGTGGACAGGATGATTAATTGGAGGTGCCTGCGATTCTAAAGGGAGCAAGTATCAGACCATGTTGCAAAGATGTTTATTTTGCTTTAAGTAGTCAGAGCTGGCAAGGGGCTCTGCTAATCCTCGCTGCCTGCCCTGAAGTTAGGTAATAGAACACAGTGAAACACTTGCTGCAAATATGAATTTTTATTTTATTCTTAACTCCTTTTTGTTTGTATTTCCACAAGGAATGGCAGGAGGAGAAGAGTGCAGAAGAGGAAAGACCCTGAGAGCGTGTAGCAGAGTTAACAGCAAGACATTACCTCCCTCACCATGGGCTGAAGTCATTTCACAATCCCCTGCTTTAAAAGTAAGGGTGCATGTCTTTTGGACGCACACTCAGTCACTAACGTTATGCCCAGATACATGTGTGCAGTGCCTGGTAGTGAATGCCTGAAGTGGAAAAATGACTTATTCTGTTAGTGGAGGCAGCAATAAGCTTACAGTGCAGTATGACCTTGAGTTTGCAGAGAGAAGGGTGTGTGGAGGTGGAGGGGGGAGGAGGCGGGAGAGATGCAGTTTAAACAGATTTGTTCTTTTTATCACGATCAGGGGAAAAGACACAGAAATCCCTGACACCCAGCAGGGAAGGGTGAAAGGCTCCTCCCCATCCAACCACACTCCCCCACTACCCGGCGGGGAAGGGTGCCGGCAGCTAAGAGTGAAAGCCTCCTGCTATTTATTTCCATGGAAGTTATTACATTATTTCTGTCCCAACTATGATGTCTCCCTGAGAAGCAACATATCCCTGGGGTCAGATTTGAAAGGTCTGAAATTCTGGAGAAAATTCAGTTTTCTTCCTTGGGACAGGACGAGCTTCTGCTTCCCCTTTGGTGGCAATGGCAGGGGACAATGGACAGATTTTAACTGATATCCTTCCTCTTTTCTGGCTGCCTCCGGTTCCTCTTTTTAACTTAACACAAACTCTTTAACTGCATCATATGCAACTCCTCACAGAAAAGCTCTTTCTGCCCTCTCTTTAGGGGTGATTTGGGGGATTTTAGTGCTCACGAAATAAAAGCTATGTGGAAAAGCCAGAGAGAATTCAGACAAACCTGCTTCTCAGCTCTGACAATCCATCTCTGCTAACATGCACTGCCTCTAGTCCAGGCCTACAACTTGCCGGTTCAGGAGAAGCTAACTCTGTGACATTGGCTAAAAACTGAGCAACCTAGAACAAAACTCATTTTACTTGATCTAGTCAGACATCATCTTAGGTCTCCTGAACAAGAGGACAAGCATTTATCTGCTCCCATGTGAGAACAGACCCTTGGAGACGTTCCATACTTTTCTTGAATATAGGCCTGAATTTTCAAAAGAGCTTCATACAGTTAGAATCTTCCTCTGGGCCCACGTGATGAAATCCTGCTCAAAGAACACCCACAGAGACCAAATCACTTTTGTACAGTTCTAGGAGAAATCAAGTGACAGTCTAGAAATTAGAATATGCCCCATTACAGTTGATTCAATTGTACGCTGCCATTTATGTCATACCAACTGGAACCCACTAAACACCCATAGGAAGCTCTGCGTTATTTCCCAACTCCTCCCTTCACCATAGAACTGAAAGTGCCAAAGAACAGGGAATAAAGATTTTTATGACTTGCTTTAGGGAGAGGCATGAAACACATTGTGTAAATGTGTTACTGATGAGAATGGATGCCACTCTCTACACCAATAACACACCTGCAACTCACAGAGGAAGTTGCCATTCATAAAGAAGAGATGGGTGTTTAGGAGTTGCAGAGCCCCTCTGGTGAAACACTGCCACTGCGTAACAGCTCCAAGTTTTGGGAAGCAAACTTTCACACAAAGCACTATTCTCCTCTTTACCGCCCGTGACTCCCTAGAAAACTCCAAAATTGCTGCTGTTCTGAAAGGGGACCAGGACTGGACAAAGGCGAAGAAAAAATTCTCTCTAATCTGTTGACTTTTAGTGTCTTGCATTTCAAGTTCTCCAAATGTTCTCACTTAGGGACACAGAAAAAGGAAATTAAGCCCAGTGTCTTACATCAGCTTGCCAGGAAGTCCATCATGTGCGCGCACGCACACACACACGCGCGCACACGCACACCCAACCCTCTTATGCTTGTATCCTGAACTGGGGTTGTTGGCTGTGCATGCAGATCAGGACAGCTATGTGTACAGGGAGTCCCAGTCACCTATCCACTCCTATATTCAAGGCAGAAAGGAGGGTTAGCTCCATGGTTGCAGTGAATATTGGCTGACTGGAAAGATGTTTCCCATGCTGTTAGTTTACTTCATTCACTTGCAGTTTAAATATTTTGAGCCTATTTTACACCACAACCTGTGTACCCAGAACAGATGGGATGCTGACTTTTGCATCCAATATTTGTAACTTTGCCTTGTATTCCTAGGTAGCTTCCAAAAAAAACCCACCACATGACAACTTCCCACACCAATCCAAACCCAGTGAATTCCATCTCATGATATCCCAGAACTCAGAGACAATCTATAGACTTCCATAAGATTCAGGGTGGAATTTTCAGACCCCACCAAAGAATTGTTAAATATTGGTTCATTTAACTGAAACCAGTTCCCAGATGCTGTTTAGCATTATTTCAGGACAGACTGAAATGGAGAGAAACTATGCTTAAATGCACTGCTTTAAATTGCCACCTTGACATTTAACAAGAAGCTGAGCCTATTAATGATGACTAATGCCTGCAATTTCCATGCACTTGACTCTACTTCACAGCCCCCTGCCCTCCCTCAGGAGCCACCTACCAACCAACCACCAATAGCGCAACATTTCTGAAAGCAAGTTATTAGTCACTGAAAAGCTTTAAACAACTTGAAGAAGGGTGTCCTGTGAATGAAGCATAGGCCTGAAAACAGATTTTATCAATTCATGTGCTTTTTGGGGTTATTAAATTACTTTAATGTGTGTGAAATTTAAAATGGGCCCAGTGCTGGTTTGTGAACGCTGGCCTGCAGGCTAGAGCACGGCCATAACCATTAGCATCAGCCAGACAATGATAACGGAAAGAGCAATATTTACTTTAACAGTCAGTTCATTCTATAGCCAGTCGTATCATTTTGGTAAGCTTTGCTGCAGCTCATTTCATCTCGAGGACACACAGGTCAAAAGTACTAATATTACCTTCAGTCTAATGTGGGCTTCAGTGCACAGAACGAGCTTCCAAAAATAGCATTAAAATGCCCACTCACACTGGCCAGGGAAGGGAGTGTATTAATGGAGTTCGTAACAGCAACAAATAAATGGTCATTATGCACAGAGTGAAATGTAAATTTCAGCTTATTCTCGCCAGATTCATAAAGCAGCATCTACATAATTGCTGGCAATGCACAGACATGGCAACACTAAGTAGGAGACTGAATCCCGCATATTAAATCTCTACTTTCCTGAAGTGAATTGAAGTGAAAGGGGAGACACTCCTTTCAAGGGAGTTTGTGGCTGCCTCGTTTTAGGACACAAATTAAATGAGTTCATGTTAACCTAGAGTAAAAATGAATCACATTACCACCCAGTCTTCCTTTTCTGTGGTACTGCACGTTTCCCAGGCCTGGAGGGGCTGGGTGCAATGTCTATTCTAATCACTAGAGCAGGTGTCTCTAGAGTCCACTGGCTACTGAAGAAAAGTTTCCCACGTGTTTCTGGGTTTCCTTTCAGTCCCTCCCACACTTCTCAATGTTTTCCCCAGTTCTGCCTGCAACTCCTGTAGGCGCCTCTGTCATTCCCATAACTCACAATCACAAGAGACTGCAATACACAACTGCCACAGGCAAAGGCTATAGCTCCCATGAACCTTGTGCAACTCAGGTCTTCGAATGCCATGAGGTGGGGATAATGTGCGTGAAGAGTCTGGGTTAAGCTGCACAGGCATATTTGTGGAAATATAATTGTAGTTCACAACAGGCTTACAATAAACTAAAGGAAAGTGTCCAGTACCTTTAGCTATTTAAGTCCCATTCATTTTTTAGTATTACCATGAAATATCTCCCAATCCTCTTTAGGGGGCCTCCATTGTCATTTGTTTTCTCAGAAGAAGCAGGTTATTCAGTGAGTCCCTAGCAAACTGTCTGCCCTAAAATCAAAAGGAGTTCAATCAATTTCACCACTCAACACAGCAAGGAAAAATAACTGGACAGACACAAATACAAAGGCTAGGAATCTACCACAATACAGACTGCACGGATGTATGCTACTGATATACACTATTCAAGCAGATAGCATGCAATAGGATAGCAGGGCACAGAGATGGCTTTTGTTTTAAGATGCATTTTTAGGTTTGTTTGTGTTAGTCATTTTCCAGCTATTTAAGCAGCTAAAAATCCCAAAGTTATTATGCACAGCTTGGCTGCAACACAGGAAAGGAGATGGAGGCAACATCACCAAGCACTGGTCCATCTAGAAATAGCCAGGTGAAATGGATGGGAAGATCTGGCGGGCAAGGGAGCTGAAGCTCAAACTGATGTGATTTCAGGTGTGACTGTATTGAACATTTTTATATGAAATCTCTCTGAAGAGGAAATGAAAAATGATCAGACAGAAGTATGCAGTTCTGTGAAGGAGGGCCACAGATGACAGAAATTCACTTTTTAAAAAATGGAATTTGTTAACCAGGTCCGGGGGTTTCACTGCAGAGTAAGGGGAAGAAAATAAACCCATTTTTTCTCCAATAGCCATATCTCCGTGGAGTCCACATAGCTAACTCTCAACATTGCAATAGGGCAGGCGCAGGCAGCGGTTAATGGGAGCAAGCTCAGCGGAAACAAACGCAGAGAGCTTTATGTTGTTTTTATTTCTCCTCAAGCACTCACCACTTGAACCAAAATCAACTACAAGGTTTCCAGGACCAGCACATCAGGGAAATTTGCCAGTAGATTGTAGCTGGGACACAGCCCCATCTACCTGCAAACCAGAAAGACACTGATCTAGCCCTCCTTCCAATCATGAGGACTTTGACTTTCTGTAGAAAAATCCCCCAAAATAATTGCAAGTAATATTTAGGAGGTTTATCAGTGATAACTAACTGCAATTAATTTGGCATTTACCAGGCAGCACTACATTTCTGCTTTAAAGTAATGAGGTGCAATGGGTCCTCCCCAGAATTGCCACATAGAAATGCCAGGTCGAAGGTGTGAAATCAAGCATAAATGGAATGCTGTCAGGCTGAAACATCAAATCACATTGTATTTCTGGCAGCCTCACATGGGCCATTCATACAGGAGTTAAAGTTATTAAGATTTCCTTTATGACCCAGGTGCCATTTTGGCTCTCACTAGGTAAGAGTCCCTTTTTACCATGGATCAACCTGGGCTTGAATTTGGTTAGATTCTGTACTTTTCTTAATCTGGCTATGACCATTCCACACAAGGCTGAGATTTGAGGTGCTCTATAATATGCACAGCCTACTAAGCAAGACAGAAAGGTGTAAAACTGTTTGGGTTAAGTGTAGTTTGAGTATTTAAATGCTGAAATCAACATCAACACCTAACCACACAAAGTCCAAGCTGGATTCTGGAATCACAGACAATCTATGCAGGCATTAAATGTCTACGTTTAGGAGGCAGAACCATCAGATCTAGCTAGCTATTCAGCCATGCATCAGGAGGGATGCAGACATGTGCTTTATGGAATTCATAACAGAGGCACAGATTTAGGATTACCAGATGTTCACATTTTCCCAGATAAAGCCTCTTTTTTGAGCCTCCGTCCTCTGTCCGTGGGGATTTTTCAAACAGGCAATGTCCGGGGTTTTTGCAGAGCCGAGGCTGCAGCTCAGAAAGCCCCAATTGGTCTGCTTCCCAATTGGTCCCTCCCCTGCATCCGCAGCTGCCAGATCCCACCCACTCAGCCCTGGGGAGGGGGTGCCATAGGGAAGCACTGACTGGTGGCTGTCTCTGCATCCAGGGCTTGCATTAGCCGCCCTGCCACTGTGACAGGGACCGACACTGCCCCCCGCATCCAATGAGTGCCCCCATAGCAGGTACCCTCTCCCCACACCGCCCAGTGTCCTCTTTTTGGAACTGGAGATATGGTAACCCTACACAGGTTACCCCACTGCATTTGAAGGTTTGGGTTTCTACTATGATCACCCTGCATCTAGCGGTTGAACCCCACCTCATTTCCCCCACTCCTCTGATACATTATCCCCAAGGCTTAGCCAAGTGGCACAACTTTCATTAAACTACTACGTGTAAACATGAAAAGCGAGAGACACATCACATTCTCAACCCACCTCAGGGTGCCCAGGTCTCCAAACACACACTGGGGAATGGCACCTGCATCACCACAGCTGTTGCTAAGCCCCAGTGTCAGATTCTAGAGAGAGCTCCCATGAGGTGGGCTGTGAGGGGAGTCCAAGACTTGGTAATCTGGTTCCCCTGGGGTATATTAAGCTTCTAGAGCCTCAGCAGGCTGCAGCCTGGTTCCTCCCTTGGCCTCTTTGGCATATTCCCTGGGCACTGACTCTCAGTCTGTCACCCCTCTTCAGAAATGGAGCTCAGGACCCCAGATCAGCACTGAACCCCCACATACTCCAGTTACTTAAGCACACCCCCTTCCAGAGCTCTACCCCAAAGGTGTGAAGCGCCTGGTTTACCACTTAACTCTCTCAGGGGCACATTGTAGCTGTGATGCAGTCAGCAAACTTGGCACAGAGTCTAACACATTGGTGCTTTTTTATCCTTCCTCACGTAAAAGTACAGGAGAGTACAGACCATACAAAACAAAACTCAAACCACAATGCCCCTCCCTAGCTCACCCTTCTTTTGGGAATGCATAGGGATCACCTGTGTCCCGGCAGGCAGGGTGCCCCCTGCCTCAGGCAGGCTGGCACATGGCAAGCGCCCAGAAAGAAGGCCCCCCCAAGGAGACACTGCAATTTTAAAACCACCTTGTGTGCAGTGATGTGCACTCTTGCCAGCTTCCCCATTTGAGCACAGACCCCTGCCAAGGGTACTGTTGGCAAGGCAACACCCGTCTCTCCCTCCCCCAACCAGTTCTTCTGGGCAAGGGCCAGACTTTTGTCTCAAGTGACTAGATTTCAACAGGGTACTTAGCATCAACTATTCTCCGTCACTCTTTTGCCACCAGTCTTTGGAGTTCCAGCCCAACACAGAGGCAAACAGACCATAGAGAAGGCAACAGACTGCACATTCAAAATGGAATTTGCAGCCTGACACAGGCATGCTGAGTTCATAATTCACATAACATTCATAAATTGTACAGACATATTCCCAATTCATCACACCCAGTCTAGGTATAGCAGGGAGCCATTAGAAGTGGAGCTGTAGCATGACTGTCCTAGCTGTTGTGTGTACAATGATACAATTAACTCTGAAAAGCTACAGTGGAGTGTATTGCTTTGGCATATTCATAACTACTTTTAAAAGTGACTGTGTATTTTAGAGTAAAGAAAGTAGCCTACCCTTGTAAACGCAGTTTGTAGTTCTATGCTAACATTTGACAATTTAACCGCCTTCCTGGTCTGCAAAGCATGCATGTGCAAACAGGCGCACTCAAACCACTTGTACACAAAGTTTAAAGCCTGGGGCCAACATCATCAAAATCAGTATAATGAGGTCTCTGCCTATAATCCACATTAGGAAGAATATGTCACACCCCACAGTGCCACCATTTTGACTTGCTCCTGTAGTGTATTGTTTGTGGCTCTTGACTTTGTCAGAGCAGTGTAAGAAGAAAGATCTAGTAGCCCTTAATCCAGTCTGTCACCCCAGCAGCACTGCCAATACTATTACAACCAAGCAACTACAAGACCAACACGTGGGTCTAAGTGAAATCATGAAGGCTATTAAATATGGGGGTAAAATCCTGGCCCCACTGATCAATGGCAAAACTCCCACTGACCTCAGTGTGGCTAGGATTTCACTCAAGGGAATTTACAGACAACCTGTGCTGTGTAAAACATGGTGTTGACTCAACATAACAAGAGCGTAGTGGTGCGAAAATATTCCTTTCCCTGCAAATGGGATGGTGCAGAGGTGGGACTCTGTGGTTCATCCATTCTGAATGTTTGAAGGACTCCACGAGTAACCGGTCAGTTGTTTACTAAACACTGTACACACTGAAGCCAGCACAACATACAACTTCAAGACTACATGTTAGTGGGAAAGAAGGTTGGGTAGGCTGCCTAAACTGGCACCTGACAGTGATCTTTCTGAGGGCTGGCGCATCACAGCCTTCAGGGATGTTATGAGTGGAAGACTGTGAAAAATTTTTTTAAAAGGCACTTATGTCCTTTGTGGCACCTGTACTGCTTTGTTTACTGCAAGACTTGTGCAGTAAGTTGTATGTCCATTGGCCCTTGTTGATTTAGAAGGGCAGCACAGTGAAGTTTTCTGCAGTATCCTTCTTCGATGCTAGGATCCATGCAGACATATCCTCCAGATACAATGCTGTCAAGGTAGGCAATTTCTTAAGCCTACTGACTGAGGCAAGAGGCCTGAAAAAAAAGCTGATATTACCAACATAAATTAGATGGTAAGTCTGTAAAAAAAAAAAAAAAAAAAAAAAAAAAAAAAAGTCTGTTTGTACCTTTGTGGATATCAGTGAGAGACATAAAAGCAACTCAAAATCGGATGATAAACTAGTTTGAGTCAGATTATTGCTACCATACACATTCTTCAGTTCTCCTTGAGTAGAGAGCCAGCTGTGCTGGAAAGAGTTAACCTTTTCTGGAACACATCTCGGATTTCTCAGAAACTCAGACTGCAGCTGAAGCCGCCCTGACTGCTCCCCTGCCTGCCTGCAGTCTGACCCCTGACATTTCCACTCTGCTTCTCACTGGCGTACAAACTTAACCATACACAAACAAACAGGCTGGGCTGATAGAGGAGCACCGGAGGAGGAGAACAGGGATATCTCTCAAATTTCCTTTAATGGCTGTGATTAAATAATAAAATAATAATAATCAGCAACCGACTTGGGGAGGGGCAGACGTTTAGCGGTAAAAACCCAAAGCATGCCTGGCTAGACGTTTGTTTAATTAATCCTGAAAGGGCCCCTTTCCCCCCCTTCTCCTTCGTAAGGGAGGTTCTGGCAATATAAGAGTTTAAAGACACAGTGGGTTCTTTTTAGTGTCTGAAGAACCCCAGGGAACAAAAATCCCTGCTCAAAAACCTTACCAGGATTTAAAGATAAAGATAAAGAATTTATCGAATGAGATTTAATAGGCAAACCCTAATTAAAGGATTATTTTCAGATTTAATTGTATTAAAACCTATGTAGCAAAATTCATATTAAGCAGATGCATTTTTACTCTGACCTAATAAAAATATGCAAATACAGAATTGTCATCAGAGACGTTGTGGTGCCACAGGCCCCAAGCTGGCTCTGGCTCCCTAGCCATTTTTATTAGAAAACCTGTTTCTAAAGAGGTTATAGTTCAGGCACTAGTGGGTCTAGCCCTAACGCAGTCACAGTACTTTCCAGTTTTCACTGCTCTGGCCACCCATACCACCACCCTATTGGCTCCACCCTCATTCATGGAGCCAATGGACCCTGGCAATTTTTATTTGCACTGAGCTGAAACTTCATACTCCAGTTCCTGCCTGAAGGCCTTTTCCTTTTAATCTTAACAGGATATTCTTATGGCTTCAAAGATCATTTGTTGTCCCTACCTTTCTTTTAAATTCTATATATATAATTTCAACAGATAATATTTATTTTTAAGCTTTGTTTTATTTTTAGCGATGTAATTTTTCAGTTCAAAATTATGGGTTTAAAGATTTTTTTCTATTGTTATCTACTTAAAATTTTACATTTGCAGGAAATCATGTGGAATCAGACAATGGGAGGGTCAAAATAATTAATGGCAGTTGACATTGGTCATTCAAAAAGTTAGCTTTATAACCATTCACACACAAAATGTCAACATCATGTGCCAAAATATACAAAGTAAATAGCCTTAAATCAAACTCTGAAGTTCTCAAGCAGCATTTTTCTTACTTTGCCTATCTGTAAATTCTGATGGTCAATAGAAATGTTTTGTCAGTCTGTGTGTGTACAATTAAATTGATATTCGTTTACGGTAAAAACTAAATCCTTCCAAGCCTAGTTTTAAAATAAGGTTCTGTTTGTTTTTAATATATATTTCATGCTTGTTCAGGAGGCCA
Source organism: Macrochelys suwanniensis (assembly GCA_033296515.1). Classification (NCBI taxonomy): domain Eukaryota; kingdom Metazoa; phylum Chordata; order Testudines; family Chelydridae; genus Macrochelys; species Macrochelys suwanniensis. Next base: position 1,111,897 of record CM065789.1, on the reverse strand, counting down.
GATTTCAAGTCATGGAATAGGGATCATCACACAACAGACAAGCGTCTCAAAACCCTTCCTCACCAGTTTGCCTCACCCCTGACCTGGAGGGACAGCTAGTAGGGGGGAGTTCAGACTCTTTGGCCCATTCAGTCTTTGGCGTCTCTGCTGAGACTGCCAAGAAGAGTGTCAGTTAATGCCAATCATCGTAGTGGCTTTGTGATGTGCACACTTGTCCATCAAGGAGACAGACCACCAACACATTTCACATAAGTCAACAAACATGATTCAGATGGAAATGACTTTGGTCACTACTGACCTGGGCTGGAGTTGACCTGGTGATCTAAAGCTGAAAGGTCCCGTAGCCCATACCCAATCCTTTGAGCCATGCAGTTACCCTTAAAACAAAAAACAAACAAAAAAACCACCAAAACCTAATTTGAACGCAGACTACAGTTCCTGGCAGGTGTGTGTGCTTGCATGCATCATTCTCAAAGGGCAAGCAGGTGACTCAAGACTGCAAAGCACACTAGTTCTAAGTACTAGAGCTGGTCAAAAAGTGGAGAAAAATGCACTAAAATCTAGAAGAGAAGTGTTCTGTTTGGCTTTTCTTAGGAAATGTAAAACACGACATTTTGCAACATCAAGGTGGCTGCACAAGTCCTAGAACCACTGTTTTTGGGAATGGAGCAGGGGGAAGAACAGAGCTGTGCAAGGATAATCGCTGCATGTTGAGAGTCTGCATATTCAGGAACTGCATATTTGTGTGTGTTTATATGCTAGCTAGCACAATGGGACCCCAATATCAATACCTCAGACCACCAAGGTAATATAAATATTCACTAATAGCAGCATGTTTTGGGATACTTCAGATGTAACATACGCTCTATATTATACTATACACCTTCAAATACTAGAGTTGAGCAAGCATCGGAAATATTCACAAATATGTTTAAATTACAATTATTTTGAGTCAATCGTTTTTGTGACCTTTTCCCACAACATTCAAGAGCTCATGCTTCATTGTCACAATACTTGCAAAGAGCAAATGTTAAACTAAAAAGCTTAAATTCTCAAAATTTGCTTTCAGTGAATTACATATTTGATTGCAAAATCCATGATTTGTAATCTGCACTGTACCGGCTACATGAATCACACAAAATGAATGAAACTGGAAATTATACACTTGTATATATAATCTGTACCTCAAGTTGTGTTGGTAAATTATCTAAATTACGTAGTATTTTTCTTTTCATAGATTGGAAAAATCTAACTAGTCAACAGCACGATTTGCAAATTGTAAATATTACACACACAAATATAATTTGCAACTAGCATGTTAGTAAGGTACATAAATCCTCCAGTCAAAGAACAAACAATGCTAAGTAATTTACATAGCTAACCAAGACTGAACACTAATTGAAAATCACAAATACTTGCAAATTCACAATCTGCAAACCAATAATTATTGGTCGAAGAAATTTTGAATATTTAATTCAAGAGTTTTATCTCTTTACCATTAATATGCAAATAGGGGGGGAAACTACTCAACAAATAGTTTATTCTTTGCAAATTAGGCCTACCAAATAGTATCCTGTCAAATAGATTAACCCACAGTATTCTGATTTCTACCTTTTTTCAGATGGTAAAGCAAGAGTCTTGGTAGGGAGGAGACTCTTGGAATATACTGTTTATATACAGGGAGGATTTTTTAAATGTATTTATTTTTAGTGAATGTAGAATTTCCCTCCCCACTGGGTTTGAAGACAGATGTAAGGTTTTGAATAAAGCACTGTTGTCACCTCAAGAAAGAAACATTACATTTTGTCAAGCTTTGGCAGTTGCTTCTGTGTATGGTTCTTTAGTTGTCACCAAAACTGCAACATTTTATTCTTTTGTCTGTGAGATATGCCTAGTTGCAGACTATACATATTTTTACTATTAAGAAACTAAAATAAATCAGATAATAAATGCTCAAGGTTATTCTGAATATGTTTAAGTAATTGAGGAATAACTGTAAATTAAAATAAAAATGTTTAAAGACTAATAAATCTGAACAAACAGGATCCCGACCTCCTCTTCTCTTTGCATCTGATCCTATAAAATATTAGAGTCAATGAGAGTTCTGCCATTGACCTAAATGGGAACAGGATCAGACCCTTTGAATATAGGTGGAAGAGCAAAAAACTGAACTGAAGCCCACCATTGGGCAAGGAAGTTAATAAAAACCCCAAATGCAGATCCACTGCAACAGAACTGCTAGTTCTTATAAAATTTGCAGATAGATGTATTTTCTAAGCAGTATTATGGACATTACGTCCGCTGTTGGTTTATAAGCCTAGTACTGAAATATTTCAGAGGGTGGTGCTCTGCAAAATAAGGAAGTCTCTTTTGCTGTATTTAACGTATCATAAGAAAAACAATTTGCAGTAAAGAAAAAGACACCTGAAGACACTCTTCTCCCAACAGATATTCCAAGCGGCTGCCTAAAAGATATTGCTTGTTTAGATTTTTATTTTGTGAGAAGTTGAGGTATATTTACTCCTGTTCTTTTTTAATCATCATGAATATTTGTTAAATATAGACTGTGTTAATAATACTCATCAGAACAGTGCCAAACAAGTTTTTAATTAAATGCTTTTTTTTAATGTAAGCATGAGCAGTGAAAATCTGCTTGAAGCAGGGGGATTTTTCCATTAGTCCCACTCTTAAAATATAATTTTGTTCTCTACTGTGATATTCAACCATCTTTATTAAAAAAAGAAAATGTTAAAAGCATTACTATAAGGTCTAATTTTCTATTGCCCAAGACTGGTTATTTATGACTATTGCATGGTTGCCGGAAAGCTATTATAACCCAAATGTGCTTGCTTGTCTTATGAATACCTACATCAATGGAAGAATGACCATTACTCACTCATATCAGGGAACTGTTCCTTCTAATCCAAGGAAAAGCTGTCACAGGGAAGAAAAAATACCTTGGCTTTCACATACACTGGCTAATGACCCATGACCGCATGAAGCCAGAGTCAATGACAGCAGCACATCAGGGTCTGGTTGTGACATAAATGCCCTAAAAAGAAAACAGCAAGTGCTAGTAGAGGAAAAGAAATACTGTCACCCAAAATTGGAGTGTGTGTGCATGCGTGCACACTTCCAAACTGCATAAAATCTTCTGTCATCGTGTCCAATGGAGACTAATCCGGCCCAGATTTACTACTCTCAGCCATGCCTCACAGGCTAGTGACCAAAAATACTAGTGGGATGTACTGCACTGATCTACTTGGCACAACAATCCTTCATGGGGACCACTGGCCTTGTGCCACTTTAATATTGAGAAAACAAGAGCAATAATAGACCAAACAGTAACCACCACAAAAGTGAAGACAGACAAGTATCTCAGAAGCACTCTTTGACAGAGTGATTCTTTCAATGGGGCTTTCCACCCGTTTTTCCCATTACTCTGCCAATGATTTCCTTCTTTTCCCATTAGGGGTTTCTTTATTTCAAGAGAAAAATTGTTGGTTAATATCATTTTGAAGATGCTTAAGACATTTAAAGAAATTGTTCTGGGTATTATTTTCACAAAACAATGCACTCATAGTATAATAATTCATTTAAGTGAACCATCTGTGCTCAAGATTTATTAAAATGGATTATTATCCAGCACACACACACACACACACACGAATAAACTAGGTAGCGACCACAAAGTAAACCATCTAACCTTTGACTTCCGTATTTCCTCTTTTGTAGTATTTCTTGCAAAAATGAGTAAGTGACATATTGGTGTCTTCATTGCTTTCTGGCCATGGGCTGAGTGCACCTAACAAAGCTGGTAAGAACACAATTGACATTCAGATCAATCAATCAAAAGGCACAAATGAAGATACGAAATTTCATACACAAGAAATGCACAGTAACTTAGTTCCTGAAGTAGTAAGGGAGAATCAAACTGTGACAATATTTGAATCATACACCTTTGGACCCAACGTATAAAAAGAGTTTCAACAAAATTCCAGGATATGCTATAGTAACAGCCTTTTCAGCAAGATTTAACTAGAGAAAAAACTGCGGAAAACTGGGGCACCAGTTCTGAAGGGATAGAGAGAGATCAATTTTGTTCTAAAGTTTTAAATGAAACACTCCTGTTTAGGGAAGAATTTCATTAAGGCAAAAAATATAATATAAAAGTGCCCACTTAGGAAGAATGTACTATTAATTCTTAGCACTGTATGTGGAAAGGAAAATTACATTTTTATCTAAATGGTTTTTCTGCATAACCCATTCTTTTACAGCTCAGTAATGGGCACTCCTCACCATTTTTATTTGGGCCAGATCACTACTGAAAGCAAGAGCAGTCGTCAAAAACCATTAAAAAAGAAAACCCTTTAAAATCTATTCCACGCGCGGGTGGGTGGGAGGGGGCGGGGGAAGGGGAGAAGTAAAGTACATTTTGCAAGGTGATAGGGAGGGGGAAAGAAGAAAATACACCAAATCAGCTTTACAAAAAGTTTTAAAGCAATTTTTTCTGGTTCCTTCTTCAGACTTGAAGTAGGAACAGCTATTGTTTGATTGAATATATGAGCCCAATATGATCAAAATAGCACAATCAAGTGGCACTATCACTCTGAAAATTATACAGGATTTTTTCTTGCTGTGATTGGTTTCCTAACCTAAGTTACTACCATGTACAAAGACAAAACAAAATGCAGGATATGAAAAACTACTGTATTTTAATTACTATAAACAATTGCTCCTCTCCCATTAAAACTAGTTTCTTTCAATCTGAAAATGAATATAATCTAAACAATAATTTCAAGCAAATGATACACTGTCCTAATGTTGTGGCCTTATCCTCATACAACAAGCAGCAGAAATACGCTCCATCAAAAAGTAAAAACAGAACCCAGAACTGAACAGGCCCGTTTAATTAGGCTTTGCCTGAACAACAGGATTAGATATTAACATGAATCTGACAAAATATCCTCAGTTCTAAATTTTATAACTCAGTATCCTAAATTTGACCAACATAAAAACAATCCTGTGTGCGCGTTTAAAAAAACCCAAAACATTTGATCCATAAACCTTTGAGATAAAGTAATAATCACCAGAAAATAGAGGCTAAGACTAAACCATTTTCTGAGCATTATTCATTTGATATTCCTCATCTCTGACTTTCTTCTGCGTCTTCTTTTAACCTGCTTATTTTTGACAACCATAGCAATACATTTTCATCTCTGAAAACATAAGTTCAGAAATGCAGTAATTATGGCTGATACAATTGGACAGGTAACAGTTTTTACCCCTTTTACCTAGCTATAGTCCTCCCTGCAATACAATAATTACAGGAAACTATTTCTGTTTTAAGGGTTTAGATAAAGACCGTTCCAAATTTAGGGCCAGCAACCAACCCTCCATTATACTTAATAGGTAGACATAAAAATGTCATTGTATCACCATCTCTCCAACTACATGTTTTTCCAGCTCTTGAAGTTTGTGTGTGTCTGATTCAAGGAAGAGATGTTCAACCTACTCTTTCTGTGATGGAAAATATTTGAAAGTCATTTGTATAAAGAGGTTTAAAATAAATTATCCAAATGTCAGAGGCTTTGGGTAATTATTTGAACTAAAAAGTAATCGCTTTCTCCAGAAAACACAAACAAATTATAAAAGCAACAGATCTGTCAGCAGCTAGTGCTGTGAATCTTTGCTTCTATTTTGGCAACAAGGCTAGGTCAAATTATATTTCCATTTGCCAATGGCAAAGAATTCAGAACTAGAACGACAAATCTTTCCTCCAACAGTGGGTATCCGAGACCAGTGCAAGTAAGAGCAGCAAGCTACAAAAATAAGCATGTGTTATTTCTTGGATGTACATCAGTCCAAGCAAGCAAAACCAATGAATGCTCTTTATCTAGAACATTTGATACAATTATGTGCACAGAGAAGTTAAAACTGTGATTAACTCCAAGGATTTGGGGGGTTCTTTAGGTTTCAGTTTTGTAACTTTTTACATGTTCATTGTCTCCAAATCTCAGCACAGAGATCCAGCTAAACGCATACCCATTTTGTAGACAACTAGAACTAACTAAAAATTGATGTTCTGAAACTCTCTCTTGACTGGAACAAAAAAAAAATGAAGGATTTTACTTCTGCATGTTCTTCTGTAATCTTTACTATCTCAAAATAGCCATCCGCGGCTTAATTGTATTTGAAGTGATCCTATTTTTCTCCCTACTGCTAAATCTAAGGAATTATATGAGAAGAGCACAGAAAGATGGTGTGCTGGCTGCTCCAGTGATCATAAAAAGAGCACCGTGTGTCTATATTTAGGAGTGGGGAGAGGCATACAGCACAGAAGTCCTCATACTGATTGGAACTATTTTGCTCTCCAGAACATTGCTTTCATTTTGTTTTTAAAACAGGAGTACAAGGCTGGTCATGTTTTGTCCAAGTTAAAGATGTTTGTCTGCTCTGTACCATGCAATAATTAAACTGGTTCTGTGTGGTCATCTTGTCACATGGCTGCATGTGCACTAAAGGACTGCCCAATATCTTCTCTTGTGTTGGATTTGACTATCTTCTCTTACTTGGGCTGTAAATCGTTCAAGTGGGGAAGAGCTCTTAAGTTTGTAAAGAGCACTATCAAGTGCCCATGTCAATTTGTGGCTCTATAAAAATGATTTTAAATAATAATAGAGTGGAAACCTTTTTAAAATAGATCCCATTGTGATCAAAAGCAAATATAAACTCAAATCACCACAAGCCAAATGGTAATGAATTGACCAACTGTGCCATCTAGCCAAGAGACTGACTACTCACATACATATTTTCTGTTCACTCTGGCTGGTGTAGCCTAGACAATCAAAAGCTGCATCCGTAACAGTGCATAGCAGAACACATGCAGCATAGTCTCTCTAGAAACAGTTAATTGGTTACAGTGCATTTTTATTTTACCTTTTAGAATTTCCTTTAATTACTCCCATCCTTCCCGTTCTGTCATTTCTCACGCATAAGACCAAAAGGCACAAAATGTCACTGAATGGGAGATTATGTAAAAATGCAAATGAGAGCTTTTCTGGGGGAAAATGCGAACCCCTAAGATTCTAACCAGATAATTATAATCCTTAGTGCACTTCTCATTTGTGTGTGTTAATGGATCAACTTCCTCGTGTTGTACTTTCACCAATGAACTGATTCTAAGAGAAAATATAAAATAGTAAAAGGTATTAAATCCTCACAATTACATTTTTTGGAGTGGGGAGGGCATTTTGCCTCATTCATTGAATTAGAAGTCTGGATTCTAAACCAAAAAGTTGTTTTATATTTGTTTCATTTTTACCAAGAAATATGCTGCTTTTTTTAGTTATTAGTCCTTCTTCACCCTTAGGATAATCTTTTCATTAGCAATACAAACTCTCTAAAATATTTCATGACTATTGGCCTTAATTTTAAAACATTATTTTACCATATAAAAATGCCATTTCAAAACAACTGAACGATTAAATGCTTTCCTGGGAGAATGACTAAGGGCCTACCAAGGACTATCCAAACAAGGGGGGAAAGGAGGGAGGAATTAGCTTGTAACTCATTTCACATCATCTAATTTTTTAGGTGCTTCAAACACTGTACATAGCAAGATAAAATAAATCAAATGCACAAAACTTCAAGTAAACTAGCTTATAGGGAAAATATGGTAAGTGCAATGTCTAATAAAACATTCTGCAGTGAGGCACCAGCAGAATTCTTTAGGGCTTGTACATTTGTTATTTTTGCATTTAATCTCAAATGAACTATATTTACTTTAATGCAAAATCTATCATTGGAGCACTTAAACATGACCAGACTTCTGCATACCAAGCCAGAGTAGGCTTCGTCAGGCAAACCTCAAAACCTAAGAGAAATCTAGACACTGCAACTTCATGCACTGCATTTTTATGTTAAAATACTATATAGAAATAAAGACAAATTTGCAAAAAATTTATTAGCACACACAAATGACACTTCCTGTAAAAGTTAAAAACACACAAAGACAAGAAATGTCTTGTTTTCAGTAACTACTAGTAACCAATGCAGTGTGCACCTTTGGGAATGAAATACTTTTAAATAAGATTCGCTTATGCTGAATCTGTTATTGTCTAATATAGTCAAGAGAAAACTTTATTTGGAAATGATAGCATTTGGATTAGCACAGCTCTGATCTAAAAGGGCTACACTGTACACTTAAACAAGGTCTCCTGAAGAGATACAAACAAACTCATTATCCTTTGCTGTTGAACACAACACAAATTCTAGGTCTCCTGAACCAACCCCTGCACTGTTACAGATAAATGAAATTAAGTGCGAGAAAAACACTAATAAAACAAATGGCTTTTTAAAAAATATATATTTAGTGCAACACTGACCAAGTGCAGTTAAAAAAATTCAACTGATTACGCCAATTAAGGAACACATTAATGCCTTCGTTGCATAAGTGGGCTTTTGTCATTTGAAAGCGGAAGAGTGAAACAAAGACTGGACGTTTTGTGGATTTTTTTTTTTTTTTTTTTTTTTGCAATCCTGTATCATCTAAGATGTTCTCTTTGAAGTATTAAGAAAGTCAGCTTGTTAAAATTAATGGATTAGACCTCCAGCTGCTAAATTCACAGCCGTACATTTAAAAGGTATTTAACTTTGCAACTCTTGCATATAATCCTTAAACATACTTCAAGTTGCAAGAAACTTCTTTGTGGTGTTCTTCCACAAAAGGAAAGAAAAGAGTTGTTATAACGTTACTAATTATCAACATTTCAACAGAAAAGATGGCTTAAGTGTCTCAGGAAGATAAAGCAGCCAACTACAAGAGACAATGTTTTTGTCTAAATTTTTAGTACTATCAATATGGTCCAAGTGTGGGATCCAGCTACAAGATATTGAGGAAAATTCTGTTTAACATCCATTTTAAATCAAAACTACGAATTGGACTATTTAACTATGGCAAGAAGAGAGTCAGCTTGGATTTCGTATTTCTTAGATAAAGTGATAGCATCTTCAATGTTATTTCTGATAAGATATCCTCTGCTGTGCCACTGATCTCAAAATTAAAAGCCACAATATAAAATACAGACTAAGAAAACGGGAGGTACCAAGTCATTATGTTCTAAGTACATCCCAAATCAAAGATGTATCTTTTAAAAGTCTCCCTGAAGTAAGTGAATCTCAATTAGTCTTACTAAAAAACATTTTATTTCTTTTTAAAGGAAGCTCTTGTATTTTAAAGAAGAAAAAAAGCCAAAACGGATGGAATGATTGCTACTGGTTGCATTAGAGTCCCACTACAGATTGCTATTCTGAAGTTGACATAGATTATCTATGTCATTATGCATATAAAGCATTCCAGCCTGAAAATATGGAAAAGGATATACTTTACAGTAGTTACAAGACAGGCGACAATTCCACTGCCCAAGAATTAACCTCTTACTCTAGATATTTTAAATATTTTAGAATCAAGTAACAACTGTTTTGGAGATGTCAGATTCCTTTTTTTTAAATGAAAAATGTGATACTGAACAATATGAAACTTCTCTTTAAAAAGACAATAAAGCCAGCCTACAGGATATGCAGAAATTCATACTTTGATATAATCAGGTTCTGACTAAGCCAGTATTACACACACACACACTTTATATACATATTTCACAGAGATGCACATACACACTTATAAATTATACATATACACATATATAAATACTAAATAATGTACAGTCATTTGTCTAGTACTACAATTTTATATGAATATATGAAAAGCATTTTGCTGTATCAAAACCCTTACATTGTCCAGAAGACTGCAGAGGCTGGGATTTAATTGTTACAATCATCGGAAGTCTGTTTATTTTTAATCACTCCTTTGTTCAATGCCTTATAAAAATCAGAATTTGTTGGGTAGAAGTAAAAATGGAACAAGATATCTTAAGAGTCTTACAAAAAATGGAATACTATTGTATAATAAATTGTTCAAACACTACTAGATCATTTGTTAGAAAGACATGTAGTAGACATACAAAATTAAAAAGGAACATAGTGCAATAGAATCACAGATCAGAATAACTCTCTTCTTTGACCTATACCTCTAGTTTCACCCATTTCCTTTAACACTGTGACAATTTGAAGAGACCAAGGGTATTCTAAATATATCGATCTTTCCATCTTTCTCTCTCTCTCTCTCTCTCACACACACACACCCAAATATGTCCTTAGAAAATAACAGAATCTGTTACCAAAAAAAATTAGCGTACTAACACTGCAAGCCAAATCTGAATTCATGCCAATCATCTATTACTCTGGACTGAAAAATCTAAAGAAAAAAGAAATGCAAGACTAAGAAAAATACAGACAAGTACGACAGTTACTGAAGCCAATAAATCCACATACTTCCTGCATTAAATATTTCAGTATTTTAGAATAGTTATGGCAATTGATACTAAAATTTTTATCCTTATTCCCAGTCTCATCCGATATTTGGCATATAAAGCTGCAAATATTTTATCTCTAGCAGTATATAAAACAGAAGCAAGTGTTTCTGAACAGGAACATTTTTCTATAAAATGATACTACAAAGCTAATGGTTGGTCAGAGTAAATGAAATGGTGCGATTGTCATTCAAATGAAGCCAAATCAGTCAGGAGCAACCCTGCTAGATTTTTACAGATCAGAAGAGTTTAAGAGATCATATTAAATCCAAATCTAAATGCACAATGAAATCTTCATTGCAATCTGCAGTGGGAGTATTCTCTCCCCATAAATCAGCCCGCTAACCCAGATCATTTATTAAAAATGTATATTTCATATCTGCAGAGTATATCACATAACTTCTTGGCAAGGGTAATTGCATTTCTGGTAACTTAAAATTCCTCATGGAAGTTTAAATACCTCTATCAAGCAAACAAAATAGCATCAGGAATCATAGTTTCACTGCTGTAAAGTAAGTTTAGTCAGTGTTAACTCATTTCCTATAGTCCTTATTACAGTATAAGCCAATTTCAAATCATATGTTGCTTTTAATGTTATTTCAGCATTTGAATCGCCGCACAGGAAATCTGACAAATTCCATCTTAGTAAACAAAACTATTCCCCTTGGTAAAATCTCTCAAATAAGTCAGCAGCTTTCTAAAATAAAGCCCACCAAAGAATGTATTGGGAGCTAAAAGAAAATTTGACAAGGACTAACAACGGTATCTAGAGAGAATCTAAGTCCTTTTTTAATTTGTTGTAGAAATGTACAGTTTTAAATAGTTTGCTCGGTTAGCATTTTATGTCTGTTGGCTTGTTCCAAAGACAAGTTTATTACTGCTATGAAATATTTAAGAACCTAAAGATCAGAAATTTAAACGTACTGAGCTGGACTTGGAAATTAAAATGGGCAACCACCAATGTAAGAGCCACAAAGGGTAACCACATCTATTTTCATTTTCCCTGATTAACACCGGTGTGGTTTTAGGTTACATATTCCTGTGGTGCAAATGTCAAGTGAAGGCATCAATATGGACCTTAGAAATTTCAATGGTGGGGGTGGGGAGGAACAAAAAACAAGTACTTAACTATTGGCCTCCCAGAATGTACTTATCAAAACTCCATTGGAACAAAAAGTTTTCCTAGTGTAGTCAAATTAGGTAAAATGAAACATACTCAATTCATCCTGGGCTTTGCAAGTGATCTTGGGCTGGCTCTTCCTAAATACAGTTAGCTAGGGTTTTAAGAGTCATCAGTATTTCTACAGACACAATTTTAATGTTCCTCAATACTAGATCCCGGATGGATAGCACAGAGAAGATATAAAATTCTATCAGGCTGTCTGGAAAATCCTACTACTTGCTTTACAAAAGGTTTTTAGTACAAAGAACTTAATACTGGAAATATTCCTAACTGAAGAGGACACTTTTAATAAAGATAATATCTTAATAGGATGAAACTTCCAAATATATAAACAAAATGTCAAACAGGCTGTATATATGTGTGTACACATGCATGTGTTATCTATTGTCATCTATCCTTAAATTCACTACTCACACAAACATTGATATAGACGTGACAAACAAACACTCATTCTAATACCACTACCAAAAAACGACAGAGCATCAGCAAAGAAGAGCCTGTAGTCACTGCAATTATACAGACAAGTTGTTTCTTCCATTAGCGTGGGTATTAACTGAATATTTAAAGAGTTGTCTTCTACAGACAGAAAATACTTCAAACAAACAAAGCTCCTGCAATCACAGAACTCACTAATCTTAAAAACACAAAAACCACACACACTTTGGATAACGGCCTCAAGAACAGGGAATGCTGACTTCAATGATCCATGAGTTAGAACTTCTCCATTCACCCTATTTATAGCCTTCAAAAGAAGTCCATAGAAGAATCAATGCATGTCACAGTAGTTGTGTGTTATGTACAAAACAGAAGAGGTTCTTTCTGACCCCCGTGAGTATAACTTACAAAAATTCAAAATCTTTGTTCGGGAGGTTAAGCTATACTTCAGAAATATGAGTATTTTAATAGTATAATAAAATTAAATGCTTTAATAAACTTATAACCTTTCACCCTGTACTGTATTAAGTATTACTAATGCTTGGATCCTAAGTAGTGATGTTTGAAACCTACATACATTTTCTGTATATGCACAACTGGAAATACTTAGAAATCTACATTGTTTTAGGCAAATTCCAGTTGACTAAAAATAGGTTGAACTTCAGTCACATGATAAATAAAAACCCTTTCTTAAACACAACTTCAAGCACGTAATGATATGATTTAATTAAAAATGTAATACTTCTTATTTTGTGACAGGAAAAAGAACTCATCTACTTTGCCTCCTATCATTTCAAAGAACAATTCAAGTGAATTCTCTACTTATCTATGTCACTTGTTTCGTTTGAAGAACTGGTCCATTTAAACCTTCCAAGGGGCAAAAATGGAAAGCAAAATGAATGTATCTATCCAGTGTTCTAGAGTTAGATCAATATCTTATTTTATGTTAAGAGGTTTAAGTACTAAAACTTATCCTTATATAGGAATACAAGTTACTGTACCTAGTTTTCCTTCCAGGAACACCAGCACAAGAGTGATACAAGCTGGCTCTTGTAATAATATTTATGATTATCATTATATGAGAAGGAAGAGTTATTTCCTTAAAAGTACTGGTGACGATCAAACAAGCCCATTTTTTAAAACAACAAACTGTGTGTAGGGGAGTTGTCTCAAACAAACAAAAAAACACTGCCACAGTCACATGTACACAAGAAAAGCTTGTAATATTAAGCCAAGCTGTAACAAAAAAAAGTCCAAAAATATTTCATTTGGGTTTTTTTAATCCAATAAATTAAAATCTAAAAAACTTAGTTTCATTTTTTCCCAATCTGCTTTTAATTAGAGTGTGCATGAGTGTGTGTATGTCTGACAAGGTAGAACTGACAGGAACTGTGATTTGTGCTAACTAGCTATTGATCCAGTCAGATCTAGATGTTGTGTACAAGAAACAATAAAAGAGAAGGGGCCAGGAAGGATGCTGTGTGCAACTCCATTTAAAAATGGAAAGAAGGGCCCCAAACAAACCAATTTATGTCCTTGCCGGGGCGAAGCATGGAGAATGCTGATGGGTTTCCTAGAGTCTGCTGTGCATGCTAAGCACTCCCGCTTCAAATGAGAGTCTCCAGTGCTGGGCATTAAACATGAACAAAGAGACAAACAGTGGGGGCTAGCATTCATGCTTCAGAAAACGAAAGCTGGAAAGCCCACCAGAACTGGAAGTAGGAAGTTATGGAGTTTTCAAACCACCCAAACTCCATTTTCATTTTAATAACCTCTCTTTTTACCTAAATTCCAACGTCAATCAAGGGTACTACAAAAAACAGCTCTTAAGAGGAGACAGTGAAAATAGATCTGAACCAGCCTAACGTTAGCAAAATAAATCAACATATAATACATGATACATGTATGTGTGTACATGATATAAAATATATATATACACACACACACACACACACACGTGTGTATACATATAGACAATTTTACATATTTAGTATGTGGGGGAAGGGTGTGTACACACACACACACCCCTTAAATCAATGAGCTTAGAAAAAATGGCTTTCATAAAATGGAAATTATTAAATCTAAAATCATCTTTGTTAAGGAGCTTTTATAACAAACTGTTTTCCACCCATGTATTTTTTTCATTTTAGAAGTATAATGCCCTCTAGAAAATAAAGAAAATCAAGAATTAAAACTAAATGTTGATATTAAACATCTGTCCACTAAGCATGGTTTTATACTGACAAACACGGAGTGTGATTTTATATTTTCTTTATGTTAACAATAGTAGAAACTTCTTAGCTCAGCAACACATCTTTAAAAGATAAACAGGAAAATACTTAGAAACAGAGACTATGCAACATTGACACCAAACACATTTTTGCTGGATTCACCAAAACCCTTATAATACAAAATATATATCTATATATAGATAGATAGATATTCAAAAGTAAACATTGCCACAGCAGGAAGTTCTCTTCTGTCAATATATGTATTTCTGCAAATTAAACTGAGAGCCCCATCTGAACACTTGCCATGTATATTTAAAACTTTCCCTGCTTAATTAATCCAATATGAAAAAATCAGTTGAGTTCACCCATGTTAACACAAACTACTTAGAATACTGCCTAACTGAAATTAGAATTAATGTGTTATGGGCACAAACAAGTTACGATTTTAAAACCATCATCCTAAAAGCTGTAAAGAAACCGATTGTCTGCTGCTTCTACGGTAAGAGTTCCGTTTGTTTTAAGTAGCAAAGAGCCACTATTCATTTAGCCAATGAAGTTCTAAGTGTGTAGGTTTATAGGGGAGGGGCGGTGTTTTGTTCCTAATCTGAGCTGTGGATTCCATTCACCCAAACCAGCAAAGGTTCCCTAAATCACTGATCACCTACCTAACCTAACGGTAACTCCCCTGTTAAATTCCCGACCAAACATATTTTCCTCTTTCGAGGTAACAGAGGAACAATTGCTCCTTTGTGTAAGGATGCCCAACCTAGTCTTGGAAAGCAACAATCCAAGCAAACTGCTGCTAGCAATGCATTTCCTATTAGCAAGTCCCTACGCAAGAGTCAGGAGTTTACATGGGGTGTTGTAGACAGAGAGAGGTGACAACCCTAACGCCTCTTTACCAACCCCGATTAGGTAATTACATTTCCATATTCAACAGTGCTTCTAGAAATGATGGGTGCCGAAAGCCTGTTTGTTTTAATTAGAAACTGACCTGCTCGGGATGGTTGAAAACCTGCAAAGCAGGACAGACGGCCCAGCTGACTCAACCTTAAACACACCGCCTAGGGAATTCCAGGGTTAGGAGGGGAACCCCAAGCACCCCCGGTTCCCCTTTTATGACACTCAGTCAAGCGAGGTGAGTGGCCTGTGCCGGGAGCATGGTGATTAGGCAAGCTTTGTAAGAGAACAACGCGTGCCACCAACCTGAATTCATGCTCAGAAAGGGATCAGAAATAGCTACCTTCTTTGCTGGGATTCTGGGGCTTTGACTTCTCCCACGGTGCCATCGCTTTGTCCTCCTCCTGCCCCTCCATCAAGGACTTCTCGCTGGGCATGTACCAGGTGGAGTTATGCTCTGCCATCAGAGAGTCCAGGTCTATCGTGCTCATGGCACCTTTGACGTTCTCCGAGCAACAACTGTTCAACTCGCCCTCCCCGTTCTGGCCGGGGCACTCGGCCTTTTTGCTCTTCATGCCCAGGGGCTGGTCTTCGGAGATGCTGAACTGCTGCCGCTGGAGCTGGATCTGCGCCTGCAGGATCTCCAGCGGGTGGATCTCGTCCTGGGCCGCCGCGCTGGTGGGGGTGCGCACCTGCTCCAGGCCCGGGGTGCCCGGGTGGGCGTGGGCGCCGCCGCCGCCGCCGCCGCCGCCGCCCAGCCCGTAGCTGTCCGGGGCCGGGGCCGGGGCCGGGGCCCCCAGCAGGCCCAGGGCCAGCGGCTTCTGGCCGCCGAGCAGCGCGTGCTCCGCCCGCGGCAGCTTGGGGGAGCCGCCCAGCAGCGGGCTGCGCGTGGGCTTGGCCAGGGCGCCGTCGGAGCTGGAGGACACCTCGTCCTCGTGGCCGTAGGCGGGGCTGGGCGCGTCGGGGAAGTCCCCGCGCGGGGAGCCGCCGTCCGACTTGCTGGCGCTCTGGATGCCGCTGTCCAGCGAGGCCATGAGGTCGGGCTGCTCGGCCAGCAGCAGCTCGCCGCCCTTGGCCCAGGAGGGCGAGGTCAGCGGCTTGTCGGCGCCGGGCGGGCCCGGGCTGGCCGCGCCGCCGCTCTCGGCCGGCGGGAACTTGTCGAAGAAGCCGCCCGGGCTGACGTGGCCGCTGTCCCGCTTCCGGCGGCCCCGCCCGCGCCCGCCGGCCGCCGCCGCCGCCGCCGCCGCCTTGCCCTCGCCGCCCGGCGCGGCCTCGGGCGGGTAGCCGGGCGACAGGCTGGTCTCGGGCGGGCCCTTGGCGGCGGCGGCGGCGGCGGCGGCGGCGGCGGCCGCGCCGGGGAAGAAGTCGGGGCCGGGCGCGGGGCCGCCGCCCTCGGGCTCGGGCGGGCCCAGCTTGCGCTTGCCGTCGGGCGGGCTCTTCTTGGCGAAGGTGACGTGCAGGTTGGGCGCGCCCAGGCTGGCGATCATGTTCTGGCAGGCGGTGGAGAGCGCGGCCAGGCAGCTCTGCCCGAACACGTTCTCCTTGGCCGGCTTGGCGAAGGAGCCCAGCGACAGCGCGCCCAGCTTGCTGGCCGCGGCGCGCGGCGCGGGCGGGAAGTCGGGCGGCGGCGGCGGCGGCGGCGGCGGCGGGAAGGCGCCGGGCGAGCCGCTCGCGCCGTGCGGCGGGGCCGGCCGGCCTGAGGCGCCGAAGGCGAAGCCCGCCTGGCCGCCCAGCGGGGGCGCGGCGAAGTCGGCCGGCGGCCGGCGCTCGGCGGGCGCGCCGGGGGACTGCAGCGGGGCCAGGCCGGCGCCGAACGGGGCGTGGACGCCCGGGGAGTGCAGGGCCGGCCCGTGTCCGTCCCCCGCCAGCCCCAGCCCGCCCGCGGCCGGCCGGAAGAGCAGGCCGGAGCCGTTCTGCGGCAGGCTGAGGTCGTGCGGGCCGGGCTCGGCGGGCAGGCCGGGCCCGCCCATGCGCCGCGGCAGCAGCTCCCCCGGCGGGGGCGGCCCGGGGAACCAGCCGCTGTCCGGGGCCAGGTGCGGCGCCTGCGGCTCGAAGCCGGGCCCGCGCGCTCCGCTCTCGCGCTCGAAGCCGGGCTGCGGCATGGCGCCGACGGGGCCCGCGTGCACCAGGCCGCTCGGGCCGACGTCCCCGTGGTGCCCCAGCTGCTGCAGGCTGGGCTGCCGGAGTCTCTGCTGCTGGCTGCGCGACGCCATTTGTTTGATCATGAGCGCCGCGTTCTGGCGCTGCTGCAGGGCCTGCGGGTCGGGGCCCGCGTGCTGGAGCGGCGGCCCCGGGGCAAAGCTCTCGGGGCCCGGGGGAGTGAACTCGCCCGGCAGGCCGGCGTAGGCGGAAGGCGAGAGGTGGTTTTCCATCCCCGCGCTGTGCAGGGTGTTATTCCAGGACGCGCACCTCTCCACCGCGGGGTTGGCGGGGAAGTCAAACCTAGGCCGCTTGGCCACATTCATGTAGGGGGCATCGAAATGCTGCAGTCTCTGGTTCGGGGGCTGCTGCGGAGGAGGAGGGTGCTGCATGTTAAACACGGGGTCAGTGTATGGATGCATATTCCTGTTCTCCAGTCTGTGAATAGGGTATTCAAACTGTGCGTGCTGGTTCTGCAGTATCGGCCCATTGTCCTGCAAGTTGGGGGTGGGAGTGTTGGCTTCTGTTTGCTGTTGCCTAGGAATTGCTGGCGGACAGGAGTTTTGTCTGGCCAGTAAACCTGTCTGTTGCTGCTGTTGCATTAAAGGATGTCGGGCGTTAACACCAGGCTCCATGCCCACAGACATCTTACGAGCACCTCCAAACCTTTCAAAGAACACACCATGCTGCTGCTGGGGGTGAACCTTGGACATCCCCACTAGGCCCGGTGCTCTGGGCAAAACAGATGTGCCAGGGAAACTGCCACCCCCTGGAACTTGTCTGCCAGCACCATAGTGAGGAAGCTGCCCGTCTGACTCGGAAGGAGAAAACACTGGCAAATCAAAGTGTCCGGAAGGGGCATCGCTGGGGTAATTGTATTCCAAAGAATCGACGCCTGCCTGGTTGGGAAGCCGCCTCTGCTCCAGGCTGTGGGAATCCGAGGAGCTGGAGGCCGGCAGCCCATGGAAGGAGGCAGCCCGGTTGGGAGACTGATCCAGCGGGAGGCAGGGTGCTGGCACGGCGTGGTTAGAGGCGCTGGAATTATGGTGCTGGAAGTCGGGCATGTTACCCGACCTCTGCTGTCCAAAGCCTTCGCCCCCCTGGTTCTCGGCCATATGTTCATATCCCTCCGCAAAGGCTTGCTGGCTGCCCAGGTTGTTGTTGTAGCTCATCAGCCGCCCTCCATGCAAGCAGGAGGCGCTGGGATCGGACCCAAAGTTGCTGCTGAAGTGGGGGTGATGCTGGTGGTGGGTGTTGGGATGAGCGTGGTGAGGCTGCTGGTTGCCGAAAAAGCCATGAACCGGCTGCGCCTGCATCCCCCCGGCATGCAGCTCGGAGTGTCCCCGCGCATGGAAGCCGTACGCTTCCCCAGCCATGTTCATGTTCATGCCCAGGATGGGCGGCTCGCCCAGGGCGCTGAGGGCCGGCTCCGCGGGGCCCCCGGCGTGGAAAGCTGGCGACTTGAAGTGGGAGCTCATGGTCAGTCCGGCTTGGCTAAAGTTTCTCTCGCCTTGTCCGGCGGTTCTGCTGCTGATCTGCGGCTCAAACTGCTCCAGCCCAAACATACTTCCGGGGATCAGCAGGGCATGGCACCCCGGGGCGCGACTCGGGCCGGCTCCCCCAGGAGCGCGCTCGGAACCGCGGCGGGCGACAGCGCCGACGGCAAGGGGCCGTGTCCCTGCAGCGCAGCGGCGGGGCGAGCCGGGGTCCCCAGGGAGCGGTCCCCGCGCTCACATCTTGCAGGGGCAGGTGGCCGGGGCGTGGGGGCGCGGAGCGGGGATGCGCTCGGGCGCGGGGCGGGCGCGGGGCAGCCTCAGCCCCGGCGGCTTCCAAACAAAGTTCAAGGCGATGAAATCGGTCCGCCTGGGCCCGAGCCTCCGCCCCACGCAGCCCGGGGCTCTCCGAGCTGCCGCGGCACTTACGCCTGGGAGCGCCCCGCTCCCTCACACCTGGTGCGGCGGCCGGCTCTCCCCGACATCCGGCGGGGCTCGGCTCCGCGGCTCATCGGCTCCAGTCCCCGGGAGCTCCGCTCCGCATCGCCGGGCTGCAGAGGCGCTGGGAGCGCGGCTCAGCCTCTGCTTCTCCGCTGGCCTCGGGCAGCCCAGCGCGGGTCCCGGCGGGCTGCGCACGGGCTCCGCGCCTGGCTGGGCGCTCCGAGGGGCTCCCCGCCCGGCGGCCGGACTGAGGCTCTCCCGGCGCGGCCGCTGCGTTCCCGTGGGCCCGGGCTCGGGGCGCTGCGGGTCCCGCCGGCGGTGCAGGGTGCCCGGCTCGGGGCGCTGCAGGGTCTCCGCTCCCCTCTCTTCCGCTCCCGCTCTCACCCAGCGCTGGAGAAACAGCAACAAGTTTTGCATTTCAGCAATCAATTCCAGCCATTAGCGCTGCACCAATGAGCGGGACGCATGCTCCGGGCCCGGGGCGGGGCTCCCCGTTAAGGTGGCTCCGTCGCCTCTGCGAGCCGGGCTCTGCCTGCGCGCCTGTGCCCATCACCGTCCCGCCCGGCCTTGGCTCTGGCCGCGCCTCTCGGCGCTTTAACCCCCGCCGCTCCGGCCCCCCTTGCAGACTGGGCGAGCAACAAATGTCGGCCCGAAAGCGGCTCCTTTGTTCGCGCCTGCGCTCGGCTCCGCGCAGCAGGAGCGGCAGGGCCTGGCCCGCCGGGGGGGCGCGGGTCTTGGCGGTCCCCGTCCGCACAGTGCCCGCCGGGGAGGGAGGTGCCGCCGCAGGAGCAGCCGGGCGGGAGTCACGGTGCCGGCAATGGGAGCAAGCCCCGGAAGCGGAGCGGGGGGAAAGACTTTCTGCCGTTACAGCCCGAGCCCGGCTTGACATGTGCCTGCTCCCCGCGGGGGTGTCGGGGACGTGTTTACACGGCCCTTTGCTCCGCTGGCCGGGGGGGCGCGAAGTGCTTTTGTTAAGGGTGAGTTTTCCGGGGGAGCCCGAGCGCCCCCAACGCGCCTCAACAATCCTTTCCCGTCTCCAGTGCTCACCTCTCCACCCGGCACCGTGCGCCGGGGTTCAAGACGCCGGCCCCCTTCCCCCCACTTTCATGTTTCCGTTTGCAATGAAAGAGGACTGGGAAGTGGGGGCGGCATCTGTTGATCGCTGCTGTCCTTGGGGACCTGGGCTGGGGGGCAAGAGAAATCCGTTCTGAGCATTAGAAACAACCAGGGCAAAGTCCCGGCTCGATGGTTTATTTCTGGGCTTTATTCCTACACTTGCTTCAAGCGTTGCGCGAAGTACTAGGGTGTGTAAGCAAGAGTTGTGTCGTAACGTTTATCGTGTTTTTTATTATTATTATTATCCTTCAAAGTAATGGCCAGACAGCCAAGCCTCCTTAAGAGATCAATTAGTCTAGAGGGGCTAAGGAGAGGAATTGGGCTGTGATACCAAAATCAATAAGTGTAATTTAATATCTGCGCTGCTCTTTATGAAATCTTTATCCCAATAATCTTAGTTCAACTGTTTGGCTCTCTCGGCTCTCCACGGGGGCTGAAACCCACCCCGCAATTAGACGTTTGTAAAAAGGGGGGGCAGCTTTGGAATCAGGTAGTCAAAGGGGGTCTTGGCAACAGGGTAACATTAGAAAACCTAAATTACAATGACACTAACTCATTTAAATATCAATACACTAGTACATGTGTTTAAGGTCGGTGTAGATCCGCTTCGTTCCAATATTTTCTAAACTGCGCCTTAAACAAACGTTGTACAGAAATTATTCTCACCCCATGTCTTTTTCCATTTAGGCTTGAACCTAACAGGCGGTACAAGCCGGGATGGGAGAAGTTATCCGGTTCTCCCCATCACACACTGCTCGTTAAAGATGGATTAGACTGAATCCAAAGGCTTTAAAAATATCGGGAGAAACTTCTCCCGTACTTGCGGGTATGCGCTGGGCAAACGGGAGAACGTCAGGCGCCACCATTTCTAAAGGAAAATCCTCTCTCTCTTTTTTAAAGCCGAGGATTTAGAAATAAACTACAACTCTAAGGCGATTCAGGTGCTCGCAGCTCCTAGATGTCAATAGATTTAAAAAAATAAAAATGAAAATTACTCCAACCAAAAAAAATTAGATCTATAAATAAGCGGCCGCGAAGAAGTATTTGTATATGGCAGTAGAGTTTTAAAAGGATTTTTCTGCAGGATCAGGATGCTGGGCTGTGATTAAATATTGATTTTGTGTAATTAGTTTTCATGTGAACTATCCTCCTTGCTGATGGCTTAGAGATTTCAGAACTAGAAAAGAAATGGAATTGGACATGGAAATTATTACTTAGCGAGGTGACGGGGGGAGGAGAGCTGTGGAAGGCCTGGGGTGCGTAGTTTATACCAGGCGAGGGGCAGAAAATAAAATGGGTGAAGACTGACAGTGATACAAAGGAATAAAAGAAAATCTTACCGAGTCCAGGGGAAATAAGTGACAACAGGCCGGGCCAGCGCCCCCGCCCAGCGGCTAACACAATTTAACACGTTCCAGGGGAAAGCCAGCATTGTAGCCCGAGCATTTCTAGTTGGTGGGTCTAGTCTTATGCCTGGTGGGGTGTAGGAAGGTCCCCTAGTCTACAGCAGCGCGGACCCGGCGTTGGTTTTCAGACATACCCGTTCTTACCCCGGCCCCTGTTGGCGCGGGACAGGACAAGCCCAACACAACCCAGCTCATGAAGGGAAAGACGCGGGGTCGCTTTTTTAACCTTCCCCAACCCGCCACGTCTAGTTACAGGGCACCCAAGGACCGAGTCTTCTATTCAGAGCGTTCGGGCTAAGAACGGTGTCTCCAGGCGGGTGTGTAGAAGCGGGATCGTGCATCGCTCTCTCGGTTAATGTCTGTGTGAGGCTGAATTTCTCGGAGCGCGAGTGGTGGGGTTTTGTGTGAGCCTGTTTGCAAGAGTGCTGTTGGGATGGTTTCTTTGAAACAGACACATTGCCCCCTAGTGCAGAGATGCACACAAATCCCAGCCAGATCGAGAGAGAAAAGAAACAAACCCTCCAGGAGACAGGATATGAATGAAACACGGGTCGCTCATTATTTTCAACCCTCTCCTCTTAGATTTTTCTTCCTATACAGGGTAAAGTGCTGATACTAAATGCACGAGTTCTGCTTCAGCGATACACAATTCAATCAGGCGCAAGGCTGTTCAACGCTGCTACTCGGAGATAGTTTCACACTCTACATTCTCAGCCGCCTCCTGATGGCAAACGCTGAACTGGAGACGATTGTAAACTAGTGAATAGCCTGGACTCTCCGCGCCCCTCGCCCCCTTTGTGTTGAAATGCTACTGGGCCGACCCCCCCCCCCCCGGGTGTCAGAGCCGCAGACCCAGTGGGACACACGCGGCTCCGTGTAGACGGGCGCATTGACCCCACGTTCCGAACGGACCAGGCACGGGGGGGGTCATGCCCGGCTCCCCCCGAGGTGCTCTGCCGAGGGTGACGGGGCGAAGGCGCAGCGGGGAGGGAGTGGGGCCAGCTCGGGCCCCGCCGAAGCAGAATTTAACGCGCCCCCCGGCCGCGATGGGAGCCGGGTCCCTGCGCCTCTGTCCGAACCCGGCGGCGGCCCGGTTCTGCCGCCCGATGTCCCCGCGGGCGGAGCCGGGAACGCGGCGAGGGCAGGAGGCGCCGGGCCGGGCCGGCCCCTCCGGGCAGAGCGCAGCCGGAGCCCAGCCGGCCGCTGCGGGTGGCGGAGGAGCGCCGGGATCGCGGGGCGCCCCGCCGGCTCTGCCCTGGGCCTGGCCCGGGGCTCGGCTGCACCGCACCGCACCGCCGGAGCGATCCGTTCCCGGGCCAGGCAGAGCCGCGTGGATCGGCGCCTGCAGCCCCCGGGCTAGCGCGGAAACCCAGCGCAGGCTGCGGGACCCGGGACGGGGTAATAGGAGCCCCTAGAAGAAAAACACCCCAAAATCGGGACTGTCCCTAGAACATCTGGTCACCCTAGGGCCGTGAGAACCCAAAGGTGAGGGTAAGTGATCACCCAAACCTTGAATGAATTGTAAGACATGCCCTTATCACTAAGTGCAGCGGCTTCTGACTGAAGAGTGAGTGAAGGCGGTTACCTGGGACAGGGATACAACTTGGCAAACAACAACGTTTTGTTCCGGGTCCGCAGGAACGTAGGTTTGCACTTGTGCAACTGACAACGCAACTTCTCTGCAGGATTTAGGCGTTTCTGCGGCAGATAAACTGAAGCAAAAATGCTGAACAAAAGTATTAAGGAAAGAGAAAGAACCTTTTAAGAATATAAGAATAGCCAAACTGGCTCAAACCAATGGTTCATCTAGCCCAGTATCCCTTCTCTGACAGGTTTCAGTGTAGTAGCCGTGTTAGTCTGTGTCAGCAAAATGAAAATAAGAAAGAAAAACTTGTAGCACCTTAGAGACTTATGCTGAAATAAATTTGTTAGCTTTCGTGGGTTAGTACCCACTTCATCGGATGCGTGGAATGAAACATACAGTAGACAGATATTTACACAGTCAGAGAAACGTGATAAGGTGGAGGTGCATAGACCAACCGTAAGAGGCTAATTAATTGAGAGGAACCATAACAGCAGGGGAAGAAAAACCTTTGAAGTGATAAACAAGGTGGTCACACCTGAGTGGGTCACCTGTGTGACCATCTTGTTTATCACTTCAAAGGTTTTTCTTCCCCTGCTGTTATGGTTCCTCTCAATTAATTAGCCTCTTACGGTTGGTCTATGCACCTCCACCTTATCACGTTTCTCTGACTGTGTAAATATCTGTCTACTGTATGTTTCATTCCACGCATCCGATGAAGTGGGTACTAACCCACGAAAGCTTATGCTGAAATAAATTTGTTAGTCTCTAAGGTGCTACAAGTTTTTCTTTCTCCTTCTCTGACAGTGGCCAGTGCCAGCTGTTTCAGAAGGAATGAACTGAACAGGGCAATTTTGAGTGATCCATCCCGTTGTCCAGTCCCAGCTTCTGGCAGTCAGAGGTTAAGGGACCTCTGGAGCATGGTGTTGCATCCCTGACCATCTTGACTAACACTCATTGATAGACCTGTCCTCCATGACCTTATTTATTGTTTTAAACTCAGTTATAGGTTTGGCTTTCACAACTAGGGTGACCAGAGGTCCTGATTTTATAGGGAAAGTCCTGATATTCAGGGCTTTTTCTTATAGGTGCCTATTACACACCCCCACCCCGATTTTTCACACTTGCTATCTGGTCACCCTCTTCACAACATCCCCTGCCAACACGGTCCATAGGCTGTGTTGTGCATGAAAAAGTACTTCCTTTTATTTTAAACCTGTTGCCTATTCATTTCATCAGGTGACCCTTAGTTCATGTGTTATGTGAAGGGGTAAATAACACTTCCCTATTCACTTTCTCTACACCAGTCATGATTTTATAGACCTCTACCATATCCCCCCCTTAGTCATCTCTTTTATAAGCTGAACCATCCCAGTCTTTTTAATCTCTCCTGGCCTGGAAGCAGTTCCACACCCTTAGTCATTTTTATTACCCTTCTCTGCACCTTTTCCAATTCTCACATACTATTTTTTGAGATAGGGGCGACCAGAACTGCAAGCAGTATTCAAGATGTGGACGTACCATGGATTTATATCGTGGCATTCTGATATTTTCTGTTTATTATTTAGCCCTTTCCTGATGGTTCTTAACATTGTTAGCTTTTTTGACTACCACTGCACATTGAGCGGCTCTTTGCAGAGAACTATCCACAACGACTCCAAGATCTTTTTCTTGAGTAGTGTCATAGGGTTCTCTTTGTGGCTGCATCTAGGGAATAGCTCTGCATGGTCTGACATCTCTCTGCATCTCATTTGTGCTGTGGCCCCTCTCACGCTCCAGGAATTTCAGTGCTGCCTCCTCATGACTTGGAGTGCTCCTTTTTCATAGCTTGGCTCCTCGGCCAAGTTACTGTGTTTTTCCCCCCTTCCAGCGCAGCCAGCACTGGACTGGCTGACTGGGTATTGTTCCCAGCAGTCCTCCAATCCATGGGAATGCCACTGTCCAGCGGCTGGTAGGGGAACCTAGACCTGCCCTCTTCCAGCTCAGGGACCCTCTAATCAACAGCCAAAGTCTCTCTCAGAACTATTCTTTCTCCCAGTGAATGACTTCTGTTGACATATATAAATGGAGATATGCCAATCTCCTAGAACTGGAACGACCTTGAAAGGTCATCAAGTCCAGTCCCCTGCCTTCACTAGCAGGACCAAGTACTGTCCCCTGACAGATTTTTGCCCCAGATCCCTGAACAGCCCCCTCAAGGATTGAACTCACAACCCTGAGTTTAGCAGGCCAATGCTCAAACCACTGAGCTATCTCTGCCCCCCCCCCCCCCCCCTTCAGTGGGAATTGGATCACGTCCCAACTGAGAAACAAGATCTTGAAGCAAGCAAGGTCTCTTGATACATTATTCTTCCAGGAAAGCCAAGTGGTATGTCCCATCACTCTGGTCTTGTCTGAATTAGTTCTATAATCAAGTCAGGGAAGGGAACCTCTTAGTTAGAAGTTGTAGTGTACATGGCACCTTGCTGTTCCTGGCCAGGCTTCTCTACTAGCTTCCAAAAGGAAGAGATTTGCATTTGTTGAATACTAATTGTGGTGTGGACATATTTCTCTTTTCTTAGATCCAGAGGAAGATTCTACTGTAATTAACAAAACCATAGAAAACCTTGGCCAGACCTCAATACTGGTATTCAAGAGAAAGATTTGTCACTATCAAACAACTGTTCCACGAGATGAAGATGAAACTTCCTGTTTTTATTCCCCACAAAGCTCAGGCCAAACATACTTTGTTTTCTGCTCTTCTGACGACACTTTCACATTTACCAGCAGAAAGACGGCTGAACTGAGCACTGATATGGTTATTAAAAAAAAAATTGAAGGCAAGGGTGTGAGCCTACAATGATATGAAAGTATTATGCTTTGAGGTTTTAGCTCCAACACTTCATTGACCTATAGAAGTGCCAGGCACTCAATTCTTTATTTTATTCTGTTATGGCATTGGCTCAGTATGGATATGTTATGTATGTTATTATTCGGTCCTTACTCATATACTTATTGGTGATACCAGGGACGTTTTCAGACCAAAAGGCCATCTAGTTAGTTATCTGTGTGCATTTTTAAAAGTGTGCCTAAACTCTAAGTGCAGGTGCAATAACGTAAATACAAACATCACAAAACAAACCAGACCAATATTAGATTCTCAATGTCAGTCTTGACAGGGGTCATACAGGGTTGAGGCTGTTGAACTAAGCCCTCCAGGTGGGTGGGGGGAAGGTTATGTGGCCCACTTTAAGCTAAACCAGACAAGGGTAGGTTCAGATAGTTGGACACTTTCCTGCTGGTAAAATATCAATACTTTTGTTTTTGTTATTAGCTGAAACCCAATTTTACTTACATACTGTCCCTTTTTACCACAGTCCCATTATCCTGCTTGCAGGTTGTTCTTCCCTGCACTGGTGCTAGTGATGACAGCCATCTGATAAACAGTGTGAAAAGGCTAGTTACCTGCAGCAAGACGGATATTCAGAAATTCTTCACTGCAGAATGCTAATACTTCTGTTGCCTGATACAATTTCTTTTCTTTCTACACTGTATAGTGTATTCAAATGTTACTTTAAAAATCGTGTGTGTGCACGCGCGTGTGTAATGTCATTTCATTGAAAAACCCACAAACTCCAAATGACTTCTGCCCCAGTGAAATCACAATCCGATTATATTTTCAGGTTTCTCTCTTGAAATAAAATATGCAAGCTAGCATCCAAGGAAGAGTAATTAGGAACCAAATGTTTCAGTGAGACAGACATCTACTCAGAAGGAAGAGTCACTCAAATTACTGGGAGGACTCAAAACTCAGACTCATTCTCCAAGTGTCTACAAAAGCCACATTTCTTGAAGTGCAGAACACCACTGAAAAAATCGAATTTAGCAGCTGGACATTTCCTTGATCCTTAAGCAGAATCAATGTGTGTGTCTTTCCCCCCTCCATGCACACACCCTACTCGCATTCACATTAGCACTCAGCTGCACTCGCACAGCAAGGGTACAACAGCCTCTATCAGCTTCTCATTTCCATTGAATGTAATCTCCCTTTTCCGGAGGGAAAGGAGTCGTCAGCCTCAGATAACTGGTTAAGTAGAAAATTGGACCACATGATATATGGACAGTTACTTCCCAAAGAGAAATGTCTACCAGTGTGACCAACAGGAGGCTTCCTTTTGGCAAGTTGGAAGAGCTACTTCCCAAGAAACAGGACGGTTGCTACTAGTAAGAGCAGAGAGTCCATCCAAGTGTGTGGAAGTGGTGGTAGATGGGCACCATGTGACAATGCCAGCACACTACACTGTAGCACAGCACACCCCACTAGCCAGGGTGATCCAACTTCTTCATTCTTTGGACCACAAATGGATCCACCTCTTTCCCCAGCATCCAAATCTCCCACCACAAATCTCAAAGTATTTAGATCTGCAGAACATCAGGGAGGGCTCCCTGGGTCCAGCCACAGTTTGAGAATCACTGTACTACAGACCTGACTACGCAAAAAATGGCAACGAGCAAACTGATACCAGCCTAAATGTCTTGACAGTGAAAAGAGGATTTAGTTGACTGGAATTGCAAGGTAACTTATGATCAAGCAATTGTCCGCCCCTGGCCCGTACCAATACATCTATTATTATTTATAGAACACCATCACCAGGCTCTGTTCCAGTGCTTGACAGAGTATTTTGGCCAACACACACCCAGCGCACTGATGTTGGTAACATGTATATCTCAACATGGTGTCAAAACATCATGAGAATGCCACTGCACAAATGATGGTCCACACTACTATCCCAGTCAGGAGAAAATCAGAGGGTCATACTGATTGTCCAGCCAAGTAAAGATGAGGCATCTCTTAAGTTGTTCCCAATACTCAATAGAATATTGTACCCAAAGATTTAAAGTAGAAATATAGTCTGTTATATTCATTTGTTTTGTTTTCTTTGAAAATGACTCTGCTAGTTGCTGCTGCCAGATTCAAACTTTGGAGGATTTATTTTTATTCTCAAGACAATATTGTGAGGTAAGGTTCCCTGTTACAAGCTCTACATTTGATGATTAAAACCTAGGAAAGGGGGTTACTGTTTTAAAAAGAATTCAAAGAACTTAAAATGATCCGGCTCACTAAGCTGTGACGAGAAAGAGGCCTAGTCAGCTTGCACTAAGAAAAGTTGCTGCTCACTAAAAAACATGCTTTTTAACAAAATGAAAGCATCATCCATAAGCATCACGACTGGTACAATTAGTGAGCAAACGCAAGAGTTCAGCTCAGTTCATATTAATTCAGCAAATCTATTCATAATGATTTTTCCTCCCTGTAGCAATTAACTATGTGGGCTCGTTACCACTGAGAATCTAACTAAAAGCTACCATAGCCTGTTCAAAACAAGCACACATGTGGGAGAAACTTCAGCTGGGCCAATCATAAGCATAAAGCCTTTAAAATCACTATCGAACAAAACAAAAAAAACACCTTACCTTTGCTTGCTTTTTATACCTCCAATTCTCTGTACAGGTACCATTTTAGTGAGATGTCTCAGGGCCTCAAGAATATCATTTTTTTTACTGCTAAGTCACCACTGCAAAGTTTTGATTGTTTATTCACCTGAAAGCATACCCAAAACCCCATTTAGTTAGTGTTTCCTGTCTTGTACTGGCCAAAGTGATGAGCTTTAAGGTCAGAGCATGGTCCCATAAAAGGTGCCCATTGAAAAACTGATTTTTCCTGCCAATGCTCTGTACTTTTATAGACCTGCACAGGAAGAGAAACATGAATGCTTCTGAGAAGAGGTGTCTAAGTTGAGTGGCTGACAGTAATAGTAGCAGGAAAGTTTTTAACATTTCTGTCTGAAATCTGAACGTATTACAATTCCTCCACCTCGACAGCATTAGCCTGTCCACGTTACATGAAAGCCAGTGCGTTGGATGGACGGACCCAAAAGGAACATGCCTTTCAAATCTAATGCAAATGTCCTGAATCATTAGAGAACACTGACAGGGCAGTGAAATCAGAGCAGGATTAGCAAGAGGACGACACACACTCCTTTCTGTAGAGGATTGTTTGTCCACCAAGGAACTGCAGCCCCCCATAGGGCAGGGCAGGGCAAACACTATGCAACAAAATTTCAGAACAGTTTAAGGGGAAGAGAAAAATAAGTTCACTGGTTAAAACTGTAGAGACATTTCTTGTGAACAGCTGCAAATCCATAAGTTAGGCACATAGAAAGGACAACCTGAATTGTGACGCTTGCAAAAAGTGCGCGGGGACTTCTGAAGCATCTCAGGTGTTCAGGATCTTGGCTTTGGCTCTCCCTCAGCATACAGCACTCCTTCCTTTCCCCTCAAGTTCCACTGAACCACCCTGCTCCCACCCCCGAGAACCCTTTTCAGTTGTTGTCTCTCTGTGTTTTAGCAGATGGGGGGAATGATTGTTTATAGCTCAGATTGAAACAGTTTTGGGTTTAAACCCCTATTTTGTACTAATTTTCTGAAAATTTCACCTTAGAGACTGAACTATTCTGTGATTAGTCTTAGTCAATTATGATTTTTTGAGAGTTTGTGCAAAATCCTGTGTCATTTGAGATCTGTAAGGTTAAAAAAATTCCCATTTAAACAAAATAAGCTGCCACATTTACACACACACACACACACACACCTCCCTACCTAGTTGACACAGCTGAATTTTGAAAGTTGGCTTGTAAATATTCCTCATCACACATGAAAAAAAACTGTTCAGACAATAAAGTTAAGGGACTGAAAAAGTACTGACCATTCTTAGTAGGGACCTGCAAAGATTTTAAACAAACCCTAATACAAGTCTACACCTTTTGTGACAACACAATGTACATTTGGTCTGTCCAGGGTCCTGACAGGCACAAGGGAAGTTGCTACTAGAACAATTTTCACAAGAAAGATTGTAAGTGTCCCATGGAAATCTACATAGCAAAAGGCTGATTTGCCCCAGTTAAGGAAGAGTTCTGTGCCAATCACCTCAGCCAGAGGTAGACTTCAAAGCCTAATTGGGTTATTTTATGTACATGTGTGTGATGCTGCCCAGGGGTACCAGGGTTGGAAGGCACCTCACCATCACCTACCCTTACTGTGAAGCAGTCTTGTCTGGGCCTGCTGTGGATCAGCTCCCTGAAACCACCAGCCCTTGTCAGCACAAGCATGGCCTGCCAGGCCCCTGCAGGCCTTGCTCTCTATACAGGTTAGTGAGAGGCACCCACCACCCCCGAGTCTTCTGAGCATCCCCTTATCCACTGAATGCCCACAGAATGACCAGGCCTACTCTTCCCAAAGGAACAGGACACACCAGCTCGTAAGAGTCAACTCAGGACCAGCATTTTGCTTAACACCACAGCCTTGAGCTATATTTATAGCAGAAACAAGAATAAGTTTGTAATCAAAGAAAAGAAATTCAGGTGATAGTAAGAACCCTGGAAACAAATGGTTGCATATAAAAAAAAAATCATAACCAGCTTTCTAGAGTCTAAACTCAGCTAATAGGTTGACTGCCTGTCTAAAGAAGCTTATCTCACCTAGAGTTTTCTCCAGTGTTTTTAACCAACCTTGCTTGAGATCCCACTTTCATTAAGCACTCCTGCTGTCCATTTACTTCCTACACTAACCCTAAGCATCTCCTTCTCAAGCACACCTTTGAAGTGCACCTCAAGATAAGGTTCTCCCCTCCTGCTGTTTTTCTTCCCTGTTAGTTTCTTTATGAAGTTCTTGCCTTCATTTGCATTCAGTTCAGATTAGTGAGCCAATACACAATTTACATGTAAACAGCTGGATAAACAGCTCTTCTTGTCTGACAGAAAACCTGTTTTTCACCTTTTCTGATGGACCAGTGCCTTGATACAGACTCCAAAAACATATTTTCAGTGTGTATACATATCTCCATTCATAACATCCAGACAGGAATTTCTCAATGATATTGATGACTGGTGTGACACGAGCTTTCATTTAAGACCTCCCATGATATTCTTTAGTGAACTAGAAAGTACAGCTCAAACACAGGAGATGAACACCCGTGCACCCCTTTGCCAGCTGGCATTAGGAGGTTCTTGAGTAGTCAATATTGAATGCATACCATTTTTCCTAAGCCAGACCATTCTAAAAACAAAAACACGAAATTGAAATAACTAGATTAATGCATTAAGCAGCTTGTAGGAAGGAGGCGGCGGCACGGTGGGGAGAGGAGCAGAAGACATGGGGAGGCTGTTCTTTTAGTCTTTGCAGATTTCATTTTTGAAAATTCAAATTCTGTCTTTAGCGTAAGCCTCTGCAGAGCTGCATCGGCCTGTCCCAGTGTCCACAGAACCCCAGCGTAGCCTGCCCCTTCGCAAGGCGCTCGCTTTCATTCTGAGCCTATTCCCACACCCCGGGCCAGGCGCTCTTTATTTATTTTAATTAAATTATCCATTCATGCTCCTATTTTATAAACGATACTGTGGAAGCTACATGTACCAGAGAAATTATTACAACACCCACCACCCGCTCTGACAAGGACATGGTGTTCCTGCTTTCCAGAAGCAAACCTGCTTGGCCCCTTGCCGTAACTACCAAGGGTTAAAAATCCCTTACCAGCCACAATCATCACTTTCCAAGCCTATCCCAGCTTGGTACAAAAGGCCTGCTTTAATCCCAGTTGCAGGACGACTCACATTGTACTCATGGATTTCTAGCAATGTCAGGCTATCAGGTTTCCAGCTAGTATCCAAAGCACAGCCCAAGGAGAGACTAGGAACAAAGACTACTTTGTTACAGAAAAAAAAATTCCCTAAAGATATTACCCATGCAGTAAAGTTCAAACTGTTAAATGATTCAAATATTATTTAATGAATTCATTTGAAATGAGGTCTTACAGCACAGAACACTTCTAGATCATTTACAGAGAATCCACCTCCTCGTTTACTTCTTTTTGAAGTCGTTGCTTTCAGGTTTTAATTATAGCCATTTTCCTTCCAGGCTTTTGTAGGGACTTCCCGAGCTGGTACAGCTCAGGACTTCTCTTTATTTTATATATATATAAAATATATGTATGTGTATGTGTGTGTGTATGTATATGTATATATATATATATATATACACACACATATACATACACACACATATATATACATACACACACACACACACACGTCTGTGACTACTGGGTTTTCCAGGAACCTTTTAATCACATTCACATCACTTGTCTTAGACTATATAATATGTCTATGTAAGGCACATGTGAGTTGACAGCTACTACTCTCTGATGGTATAAAGACCGGAACTTTTAAAATTAGGGGGTTTGGTTTGGGGCTTTATTTTTATTTTTTAATTCTTTTGTTAAGTAAAACATTAATGTGCCCAGATTCAAACTGGGCCATATGGAGCATTATGGAGTTCAGATTTAGGGCTTGTCTACACGGAGCAGCAATGCACACTAATGGGGTTGGATTTCTAAAGTGCACCCATGTGTCACCCACTAATTGGCCTGTATAGACCCTGCTGGCACGAACTAAAAGTTCTCTGGTGCACATTAATGTGGTACTGTTTGAAACAGCACTGCATTAATGCACACTAGGGAACTTTTTGTTCACACCAGCAGGGTCTGTACAGGCCAGTTAGATTAGACACACTGGTGCACTTCAGAAATCCAACTCCGTTAGTGTGCATTGCTGCTTTGTGTAGACAAGCACTATGTGGCGTATACTGAGCTCATGATGCAAGACTTAAAGATTCAGTTCTGAAACAAACTCCTACACTTCTGGTAAGGAAAATCAGAGAAACCCCGAGGACAGCTGTATGTAAGAAATCTGAAAGAAGACAGCAAATTTAAGATGAGTTAGTGTTGCTTACTGGGATGAAAAAAGCCACTGCTTGCTCTCAGGCATAGAAAGAGGGGTTAGTTCTTCGAGTGATGGCCCCTATGTGTATTCCACTCGAGGGAGTGCATGTACTCCATGTGCCTGAAACTGGAAGATTTTTCACTAGCAGTGTCCATTGGTTCAAGCGTTTTCTTTAGTACAATCCATTGTACATAGTTGTACCTGTCCCAAGGTAAGTTTACTTTAGGGTACTGTTAGTTTTAGGGTAGCATTAGGAGCTAGATCTGGGACACCCATACTGGATGGCAGGCAGCTGGAAGCCTTTATCCGCCGCCTTTCAGAATGATCACCCCGGCCTCTTTAATCCCCTTGTTAAAACCCAGCCGGTGACTGGTTTGCAGCTCTCAGTGTCAGGCATGTTTATTTCCACATCGCTAACTGCCCTGCACATAGGAGATCCCTGGGGTTTACTATAGGCCTAGACCTCTACCAATACACAGTGCTCCTCTCTGGCCTCTCAACAGCACTGAGAGCATTCAGGTATCATTGGTAGTGGCAGCTCACCAGCCTTACCAGGGCACATTAGCGTTCCCCTATCTCAGGGACGGGGGTAGAGATGAGTGCTCCTGGGGAAGTCAGGCCAAGAAGTGCAGCTAGCAGCCCTGTCCCTACTCCGACTCCTGCAAGCATCATGACTCCAAGTAAATGCAAAAAATCCCCTTTAGTGCCCATGCAGACTAGAGACTTTGCTGGAACAGACTGGCTCCTGGACCAAGCAAAACCTACCTCACGGCCAGTTCCAAGCTATGAAGGAGTCCTCAGGTGACAGTACAATCATGTCTCCTCCTTTGTAGGCCACATGACTACGCTGAACATATGGGATGCCCATCACAAAACTTTGTCTGTGATATCTGTAGGCATCGTGTGGATTGCATGTGCCAAGCAAACCCAGTGTGGACAAGCTGGTCTCACTTTCCCATAGAGTTCTAGCTTCACTCACCTAATGGGAAAACAGGAAGACTGTGTGTAGGGGTTTCCCTCATCCTCTCTACCGTCAAAAAGATGAATTACAGATGCCTCCCTGTTAGACTGGGGAGCCCATCTGGACAATCCACTAGCACAGGGTACTTGGATGTCTTAGAAATCCAAGAAGCGACAAAGAGTCCTGTGGCACCTTATAGACTAACAGGCGTATTGGAGCATAAGCTTTCGTGGGTGAATACCCACTTCTTCGGATGCATTCATTAGGAATCCAAGTTACACCTACTAGAACTGCATGCAGTGCACAACGCTCACCAGTCGTTCCTACTATTTATCCAGACCCTGCATGTTCAAGTCATGGTTGACAACAGGACAACAGTTTATCATCACAAACAGGGAAGGGCAAGGCCCACCCTTCTTTGCATATACACTGTCCATCTCTGGAAGTGGTGCATTCACTGCCAGATCACCCTCTCAGCAGTGCCCCTTCCCCTGGCTGGAGAACACTGGTAGACACTTCAGCTGACATTTAGCAGGGGGTTGGAGTAGATGACCTCCTGAGGTCTCTTCCAACTCTAATCTTCTATGAATCTTCTATGATTCTATAAAATGTTTGAGGCCTAAAGATACAGTGGTTTAGGTCAAATAAGCACTGCCATTGTAGAGATCCCAGAACAGGTTTGAGAATCTGGCCCTCAGATACCATGGTGATGGGCATTGCACAGAACTTTTATTCTTTGTATAATTTTAAAGAGATTGCCATGGGTGCCCAAGGCTTGAGATGGAACTCCTTTTAAAAACTTTTTAAAGCATCAATTTAAATACAGAACTCGTACCAATGGGGGTAGGAGTTGTGTGTGATGCTGGGGTGAGATGGGATGAGCCCAGAGCGTGTTTCTAAGCCCCGATATGATTCGATGCATAGTGGAATAAAGTCCCAATGGGATATTTGCTTTGCAGTTAGACAGTATGTTTATATTTCAGAAAAGTTGTTAAATCACTTAGCTAGGGGGAAGATATGCCTAACTCAGAAACATCCCGGTTCAAATCCTGAATGCCAGTACAGAATTTACACATTCGTGTGTTTGGGGATTTATAAAAATATTACACAGTGCCAGTAGACCAAAGACTCAAAATAACCAGCAGAGATTTTAAAACAGTCAGAATTAAAAAACACCCAGAATCAGAGCTGAGAGTGTAAAGTTACAGAGCAAAGTGTCAGTGAATCTACAGCATCTTTTATTTTAACATTCAACATAATTCAGCTTTGTATTAATAGGAACAGAACATTCTAACAGTACTGTGTTTCTCCACCAAATAAATATACTACTTAAGATATAGTAATTCATTCAAATCTTTTCTCCTCCCATTTACAAATCCTTTTATTAAATGTTTGGAGCCCACATAAGCCACGGTTACTTAAGCAAGGGAAAAGATAGGTTTTCCTTTCTGTGCTTAACTAAACAAATCCCACCACCCTGTTTAGTAAGTATGTATTATACCTTCATTCCTAAAGAGAAACTCAGATTTCCACAAATGTTCAGTATTCAGTGACCCCTGCTGGCCACCAGAGTAGTAGCAGCCCAAGCACATCTCTTTGCAGAAAGACTATAAAAGTAGCAGTGAACAAAAATAATTCATTTAAAAGAAATCCCTAAGGTAGAGGAGCCACTTTCACTAAATAAAATACAAGAAATTACTAGCCAGGAAATGTGGTAATTGCAGCTTGTTCCCTGTGTGTGTTGGAACCAGACACTTGCTCCAGCTTGGATGACTTGTCTTGGCACCATTTGGACATTCACGTCTCCTACTTTGCGTGGTGGCTCTGTCAGATGTTTGCGAAGAACACTGCAGTTCATTTTAAGAACAAGTCAGAGCATTTTCAATTGGAATGCACTCTGAATTCCAGTCTCATCTCCTGTTTTAATCGTTACTCACAATCAGAAACATTAAAGATAAACCATGACAAGTTTTTTTCTCACCTACGTTTTTAGCATCCCCAAAAGCAATTATCTTTCTGTAACTTGTGTTACTTTGACAACAGGAGCAACAAAAATATTCCCCTTGTCCCCCACCTCCCCAAAATATATTAGACTTCAGAACAGTCAGTGGTGGGAACTCACAGGTTTCCTGCTCCCCACCCCATGTCACTTTTAATCGTGATATTTCTTGAAGATTAAGTGAGACCTACTAGTATGGAACACTTAGCAGGTACACGTGGAGGGCTTCCGCTTTGTCTCTATGCACCACAGCTTTGCTCATATTTTGTAGCATGCTTCTATGTACAGGTTCAAAGGTGCATGGGCCCAATATTGCACATGAATGGCCCAGACACTCTTAGGCTCATTCTGTCTTCTTCATGGACTAGTGTGCCTGCATTACGCTGATAGACCCTGGTTGTCGGCAGGTGGGATCAAACCTGGGACCTCTGAAGCTTAGTGCACAAGCCTCTACTGCATGAGCTAAAAGCCCTGGGGCTCTTAGTGGAGGCTGTAGCAGACTCAGTCTCTAGCTGGGCTGGGGGACAGAGCGCCACACCCAGCAGGCCTGGCATGTTTCTGCTCACAGTTGGTCTGGCCCCCAACATGTTTTGGTCATGGGAACTGTATAAACACCTGAGATTAGATCACTCTTACAGCATTTCAATTGCACCTGGCAGCGTGGTTTTGAGATACCGGCCCCGATTTTGTGTTTTCATGACTCGCATTTCCACAGTGAACATGAATTGTCATCCAAAGGAAGGATGGTCTTGTGGGACTCGCGATGTCTGGGTTCAAGCCTGGACTCTACCACAGGCTCCCATGTGACCTGGGACAAGTCACCTACGCCCAGATCCTCAAAAGTATTTGGGGACCTAACATCCATTGATCTCAATGTGAGGATCTGCGCCTTAGTCCCTGGGCTCCAGTCCCCCATCTGTAGAATGGGGCCAATACTCCCATCCTTGCCTTGTCTAGCTAGATTGCCAACTCTTTGGAACAGGGACTACCTCTGACTAAGTGCACGTACAGTCCCAGCACAACAGCCGTGACCTGGTTGTAGCCTAAAGGTGCTGCAGTGATGCAAATAACAACAAACAGCAGCAGCAAAACCACTGGCGCGAACACGTTAAATAAAAAGTTCATATTCAGTCAGGTCTGGTCTAATCCTAGAATCCAGGGAGATCTGGACTCTCTCCCTGAGATACAGAGTTTCAAGCACATTCTCCAGCATCAGGGTTCTTACACAGCTGAAGTTAATAGTAGCTGTAGACCCCACCCCTGTCTGCACATCTCTCTCTCACATCAACATCTCAGGTATTAAAGCATCATTTTAGTTCCTCTAGACAGATGGTCTGTGAAATAGTTCAGGAACACTGATATTTGAGATCTGAGAAAAATGAACAGTATGTGCATTTATGTAAATCTGTTTAGTGAATGACCAACAAGAAGTGGATGAGATGAACTGTCAGTTACAAGTATCTAACTCTTTGGTTAACTAACACAATGCATTTAATCCAAATCAACCAGGCAAGTTTTCCTTTACATCCCCAGTCATATTTCTATTTATTTTAAACACAAGAAGTGAGTTAGGAGACATTTCATTCCAATTAGAGTAGGTTACATCTATTCAAGAAGCTGGCAATTTACCAATGATCTAATGAGAAAAGTTATGAAGAAGTAATTATGGTGATGAGAACTATACATTTAGCTTTTCCTATTCAGTGCATTAGTCTAGTGTTAATCTTCTATTTTTAGAAGACATTGGTTTGTGTATTTTATATGTGCCATAGGGCTCAGATGGAAATATAGATAAATTGCATCCTATAGATATTTGGTACAAGGAATCATTTTCTTACCCTCTTCAAGGGACTGCTATAGTTCAGGACCAATACTTGATTTAAAATAGTTCTAATATAGTACAGAATGTTCCAAGTTTCTAAATTTTTATATTTGCAAGACACAACAAATACAACACAACTCTCCTTCTCTCTCGCTCACACACACACACACACACACACACACACACACACACACACACACACACACACACACACACACACACACACACGGGTTGTGTAAATCCTGCAGTGCTTTTGTTTGACTATAGCAAATTTTGCCAGCTGGCAAGGGGAGCAGCAAATTAACTAACAACATGTTTCCAAGGCTGTCATAATATCATTGATGATGTGGGTGTATAACCAGGAAGCAAACAAAGCTGAACCATAGAGCTTTTGCTTCTCAAGTAAGAGGAAAGGGAAACAATATTTGCTAACAAGAAAACATAAAAGGTGTTTAGGAAAGGAATGTTTGCTGTGTTATTGTAGCCATGCTGATCCCAGGATATCAGACAGACAAAAGGCCAGCTTCCTCCAGGACACAACCAACTTCCCCCAGAAACCCCAAAACATTAACAGCCTCCCTAAGAACACCATCCTTGCCATCAGTGATGTTACCTCCCTATACACCAACATCCCTCACAATGACAGCATTACTGCCTGCCTTGAATATCTATAAGACCACGGACAACCTTCAGATATCCAGCCCAAACACATCACCAAGCTCATCCATTTCATCCTCACCCAGAACAATTTGACATTCAACAAGCACTTTGTCCAAACCATGGGAACAGTCCTGGATACTAGGATGACTCCCCAGTATGCCGGTCGCTTCATGGGCCACCTTGAGGAAGAATTTATGGAAAAATATACCATGAAACTAATAATATATCTGAGATAAATTGATATTTTTATCCACTGGACAGACAACATATCCTGCCTCAGATTTCCACCACAACTTCAACCACCACCACCCGTCCATTAAACTCTCTTTAAAATTCTCCCGCATCAGCATCAACTTCCTATCAGCTTCAGCAACAGAACCCTACAGACAATTATAGACAAGAAACCCACAGACCACCACTCTGACTTTCACAGATCCAGTAACCACCCCAAACACACCAAGAAATCTGTTATCTACAGCCAGGCACTCAGACACCACAGAATATACTCCAAGGAGAAAATGTGGGATACTCACCTTAACCACCTTCACCAAATAAGGACACTCCATCAGAACAGTAGATCACATCAGAGAACCTGCTTCAATGCAGAAAAAGAACCCCCCACCCCAATCTGCACACCCTTAGTTGTCACCTACCTCCCCAAACTAGAACTCATATGAAGTATCAAACAGTTACAACCCATACTTGATGGAGACCACATGCCGAAAGAAACCTTTCCTGAACCTCCTCTTCTGGCCTTCAAACAACCCCTCCAGCTCTCCAAGCTCATGGTGAGAAGCAAATGCCTCATGACCACACCACACCAACTCAAAGCAGCGCCAGACCCTGCCAGAACAGATGCAAAATCTCCAGACATCTCTCCACTGCTATGATGAGTAAACCCCCTCCTCACAACCTTTTTGAGATCCATGGCTCCTAAACACGCCTGTCACAGTATGTGGTATACCTCATCCAGTGGGTAAAAGCCCCAATAACAACTCTGTGGATGAAACGAGAGTCACTATGCTCTTGAATGAACTCACATAGAAAAATGATAAAAATAACCTATCACTTGTGGGCAAATACTTGTCACAAAGCAATCACTCCATATCTCACCTCTCAGTCCTCATCCTCAAAGGAAACCTTCATGTTGTTGGCAGTCCATCGCTGACAATGACAGTGTTGTCGTAATTCTCATCTATGGCTACGCATGGACTGTGAAGTCCGAACCCTGATGCACAGAGTTGGCTGCACTGAGGGCATGGGACGTCCGTAGCTATGAAGTTTGATGACGTAGCTCTGTGATGCCTTTCTTGTGCAGCCTGGAAATGATCCTGCTCAAACCTGTTAGATGCTGAACTTGTCAGAGACCGCCTGAGAGTCCTGTTCCGAGCCATTTGCTTGAGTTCTTTGAGATTGATGCCAGCCCACTGGAGACTGCTCTTCAGATTATCTTTGCAGTGGTTATATGGATGGCCCTTATTTCTTTCACCCTGACTCATCTCCCCATACAGGTTCTGTTTTGGGAGACGGTGGTCTTCCATTCCGATGACATGTCCAGTCTACCTAAGTTGTGCTCTCAGTAGTATTTCCTCAATGCTGGTTGTGTTTGCTCTCTCAAGAACCTTCATACTGGTCACTCCATCCTGCCAGCCAGTGCTCATTATTGAGCGGAGGGAGCGCATGTGAACTTGCTCAAGCTGTTTAATGTGACGTCTATAAAGAGTCCACGTCTCAGCTCCACACAGGAGAGAGTTAGAACCACTGCACTGTAGAGCTTCGATTTGGTGGAGAGACCAATGTTGTGATGGTTAAGGACTTCTGTTCAGAGTTGACCAAGGGTCTGGATGGCTTTACTAATTCTGGAGGCAATTTCCTTATCAAGAAAACCGTCACTTGAGATGGTGCTGCCCAAATACTTGAACAGATCCATATTTTCAGCTGTGTGCCTTGGATGAAGACGGCTGGTGCTGGGGCATTGGAATGAGGTGCTGGTTGAAACAAGACCTGTGTCTTCCCGAGAGTGATGGTGAGGCCAAAGAGCTGGGATGCTTCAGAAAAACCTATCGACAATGACCTGAAGGTCGTCGCGTCTATAGGCCATCAAGGTGCAGTCATCTGCAAAAAGTGCCCCGACGAGAAGTCTCGCCAGTGGCTTGGTCTTAGCACTGATTTTCGAAGATCAAAAAGGGAGCCATTGAGTCGGTAGCGGATGTATATCCCCGATCCAATTCCCTTGTGGCATGGCTGAGGACACAGGCAAAGAACAAGTTGAACAGCACGGAAACAAGCACGCAGCCTCACTTCACTTCATTCGAGAAAGGAAACCTGCACAACAGAGGTGTCAATTGCCCACTTCATTTTAAGTGGTTTCTCTCAGTGTGTGTTAACTCCTCATGGTGAACAACCTGTCCCACCACACAGTAAACTGGGACACTGGTTCCCTTTCCCAGCCCTGAAGAAGAGCTCTGAAGTTCAAAAGCGTGTCTTTTCCACCAACAGAAGTTGGTCCAATAAAAGATATTCCCTCGCCCACCTGTCTTTCAAGCACAGGAATGTCATTTTCAAGATCTCAGACACAGTAAACTAAATAAATCAAATGCTCTATTTCGGGGGCTTATTAAGTAGTTAGGCCTAAGTTCTGCGCAGTAAAGCAGATTTCTGCGCTGTAGCTCCCGAGGGGTACGCACTGCCAAGCCACTTAGTGCACAGAAACTGCGCAGTTGCAGCGCTGTAAAAAACCACCCCGATGAGAGGTGTAGAACTTTCTGCGCCGGGAGTACAGGGCTGCGGTGCTAGTGTAGACACCATGGCGATTGCAGCGGTTACTCACCATTTTGGGGGTCTTGTGGCTCAGGTGTGCTTGCCTGGGGTCAGCCAGTTAGTGACAGGTATGTGAATAGTGGCTGTGTTTTAAATCAGTGGCCTGCGTGTTGCAAACAATACTGCTTCTATAAAATATTACATTTTGGCGATGACCTTGGGAGCCCAGCCTCCCTCTTTATCATCGCCGGCTGAACGGCTGTGCAGAATTAGAAAGAGGCCACGAAGAACTAAAGAGGAGTTTGTGTGTGATGTCATGATGCACTCCGCCGCCGAGAAACAAGAATTGAAGGACTGGCAGGACAGCGAGAAGAGGGACCGAAAGGAGAAGGCGGCGCACCAGAATGAAGCCACGGAGCGGCTCTTAAACGTTATGGAGCGCCAAGCGGACACGCCCCAGGGGCTACTAGCACTGCAAACCGAGCGGCTTCGCTCCCGCCCTCCCCTGCAGCTGCTGTTGCAAAACTATTTCCCATGCACCCCCCCAGACACTGTCAACACACTCGTCAGCCTCCTTGCTCCAGTCTGTACCCGCGGGATTCCACTCCTCCCCCGTCACAGTGGTCAGCACCTCCATGAATGCCACAAGCAATCTCTCGTCGTAGCTACGTGTGGCGAGATCAGTGTCACAGTGTCACACTCCTCTTGCCTTTGTAGTTTAAGGAATAACTCCACTGCCACTTGTGACGTGTCAGTGAGAGCGAGCAGCATATTGGTCAACAGTGCAGGATCCATTCCTGCAGCCCGAAGAGGCAGAGCGCGCAGTACACAAACCGTTGAAAGATGGCGCCAAATGCGGACAGAAGCACAGGGATTGCTGGGATGCGAAGCAAAGCATCACGGGGCATTGGGACAGGACCCAGGATGCCCGCGACCCCCTCCACCTTCCCACAACTCTTAGCGGCAGAAGAGAAAGGGATGCTCTGTGGGATAGCTGCCCAGAGTGCACCGCTCCAAATACCGCTGCAAGTGTGAACATGCTATTGCACAGGCAGCTGTCAGTGTGAACACAACAGCAGTTTCCCTTCAGCGCTCTCTGAGCGGTGCTGTAACTGCCGGCACTGAAATTCTGCTAGTGTAGACATACCCTTATACAGTAAGGCAGGTAGGTTACGCGTCAAAACAGTGAGGAACAAACAGTTGTAGCCTATAGGACTAACCTGCTTGCTTGCATATTTTATATATATATATAAAGCTAAGGCAAAGTTAGCACATCTATATTAAGACCTTTTACCCAGAAAAGTAAAGTTGACCTATATCTTGTTACCTAACTAGATAAGCACCCACACATGTCTAAGACCTTTTATCTAGACCAATAGACAATGGAAGAATGGCATGGGGGGTTTCAATGTTGTACCCACAGACATAACAGGTACCCCACAAGGAAACTTGTGTGTATGTACCTGTCATCAATATGCACAAACATACTAGCCTATGGGGTAAGCCTACCCTAACATTTTGTGGGTGAGGAATGAAATTTGGGCATAGGAGGAAGGATTTCCGGCACTTGTGCTCTATAAAAGAGGTGACCTACCTCACTAGAGTACTTCACTTCACTCCACTCTATCATTACTCTAACTTACTTTCACTCACTCTTCCTATTTTATTTTACCGATTCTATCTACTATGACTACTACTATTAGTAGGCTATACTTGTTCTTCTTAAACTAAGTTTCAAGGGAACTAGGCTAAGCTTGGTTTCCCCAAGTTTTATTCTTAGTTTATTAGGTTTTGATTTTAAGTTTAAATTAGTCAAGTAAACCCTAAGTTCGCTTTGATAGCTCTTAGCATTAGTTTCTTCTAAGCACTGCCTCCCTCACTCAAGAACTGAGAAACCTGAACCGCGAGGCTGGTCCTGTGTCTCTTACCACCAGGTTATCAAGGAAGGGTGTGAGTATATTAACCAAAGCTTTGTTGCAGATAATACTATATTAGCCTATTTATCTTTTGAATAGCAGTTATGCAATTGTAACTTTGTAACTCTGGGTATTTTACCATTTACTTACTATTATTGATTTTAATAAAAAATCTTTAAGGCTCTATCTGTCTCAGTGTGAGCTTCCTGTCATACCCCCGAGCGTCCTTTGTAAATTCTGTGGAGCCTGATTCGGGACAAGAACTTGTATCTTCTGATCAGACAGATTGGCAAGCCTAAGACCCATACTAATTAATAATAATTAATTAATATATTAATTACATTAATATTAGTACACCCTAAACCTGGCTACACAGTTCTATACAGTACCTTAATGCAGACTCACTGCCGAGCAGTGTACCAAAGTCTAAGAAGCAGCAAAGGGCCAGTCCAAAAATTGACTAATAACAGTGTCACTCTATTGTTTCTTTGTGAGACAGACCTTTCTCCCATTCATGACACTGTGGACATCTTAACCAATCATTTTATATAGGAGGCTTCCAGGGTTTCCAGATCTTCAGCTTCACTGCTAGCCAGTAATATGGATGCAGGTATCTATGCCATTCCTTGATAAGGACGGCTGCACTGCTTCAGAGAGCTTTACACACAAGAAGGTAGGAAATAGTTCTAACCTCAGCGTTTCCATGCAAGATATGAATATTCACATTCCAAAGACCTAGGACTGGAGATTAAAGACTAGCTATTAAATCCTTGAACACCAATAAGCAATTGCCCGAAAAACAATGTTAACATTATCTGACCTTTTAATGTATCTCTGGAACCCAGCATTCATATCACATCCATCTCAGCGGAGGCCATCAGCCATGAAAATAAAGATGTTTATGAAAGGAACCAACATGGCTATTTTATTTTTAATGCTCAATTACTCCTGGCCTAGCAATTATGATTTAGTGATACACAGAAATGTCAACCGCTCCAACCACAAACCAGCCACGGGTCCCTCCATTCCATCGGTAACTTTGTAAAGCATCCCACAAAGAAAACAAAACCAGCTGTGCTTGTGGGCAGCGCAGAGGTGCTGTTACACGGGCAGGTTTGTTTATTTCCCAAACTGGAAGCAGAAGAAAGGACAAGACGACTTTACTGTGGCTACGGGAAACCTTACCGGTAAAATAAGAGCCCTAGGCCCCGCATTGCGGCATGCACACGGTGCTTAGGCCTCCTTCCACTGGAGAGTGTCGCACAGAATGCACCAGCAAGGGCCCCACAAACTACAACTCCTGGGCAGCCCCTGCAGCAATGAGAGAGGGACTGGGTCTGTGGTGTGTAGTGTACCTACCCGAATAGCCCCCAGCACAGGTATAAATAGCAGTGCAGCCAAGGGGGCATGTCTGAAACGAGTAACAACATGCCTGAAAGGGGGGGGGGGTGTGAGCACGAGCACACACACTTTGCCAAAACCTGCCTCCCTTTCTACACTGCAACGCTTGACAGTGCAGTGTCAGTGCAGGGAAAGCCTCTGGCAGCGGGGAAAAGCCGTTCCCAGCTGCTTCCCTTGCCGCAGTGAAAG
Source organism: Macrochelys suwanniensis (assembly GCA_033296515.1). Classification (NCBI taxonomy): domain Eukaryota; kingdom Metazoa; phylum Chordata; order Testudines; family Chelydridae; genus Macrochelys; species Macrochelys suwanniensis. Next base: position 1,067,021 of record CM065789.1, on the reverse strand, counting down.
ACTTCGGCCGAGGGGAGCTGCTGAAGCTTCCCCCACTGTCTCCCTGCTGCCAGCACCTTGCACGGACACAGAGCTACGCACCGCAGCATGGGCGCAGCCTGATTTTCATTGCAGCCTGTACTTACACCTACACTACAAAAGTGTTGTGTTGTGCAGGCATCGCCTTAGAGAGGAGCCTCCCGCAACATACACACACCCCCATTGGGGGGGTGTTGGGACGAGGAAAAGTGGTCCAGGTTAGTTACTTTCTAGCTAACATCGGCCTAAGCACGACTCCACTGCTAGTTTAGATACAGGGTAAAGCCCTCTCTCCAGATGGAGATAGCCAAAGTCACCCCTAGGGGGTGGGTGAGCTGACGAGGTCTCGGCTGGGCCAGGGCAGGGGCCACATTAGACGGGTGAGAATATTTTTCTTTGACTCGGCTGGGGTTATCACAGCCCTTCTGTGGCGTGTTTTACCTGCTCGCGGGGAGGTTGGTAGTTGCATGGAAATCCCCTTGGCAGGCCCCCACGATGGTGCCCCGCTAGAGCCCTGTGATGGCTGAGATGTCGGTAAAGTGGCCCTGCTGTGAGCTGCGGATGTGGCTGCTGGGGTGACGGCCATGGAGAGATTAAGGAGGCAGGGCCGGCTCCAGGGACCAGCCAACCAAGCATGTGCTTGGGGCGGCACCTGGAGGGGGGCGGCGCTGAGGGTTTGTTTTTTTTTAATTAAAAAAAAAAAAAAAACCCACTGGGCACCGGGAGGCGGGCATGCCGCCCTCCCCGCCGGCGCCCCGGCCGGGACAGCGGGGCCGCGGGAGAGCCGCGCTCCCCGCCGGCGCCCCAGCCGGGGGAGCGGGGCGGCCAGCGGCTTTTTTGCCTGGGGCGGCAAAAAAGCCAGAGCCGGCCCTGTAAGGAGGTTATAATATCGTGAAGCACCTTGATTCCGCCTTGCATCTCCAGCCCGTTTTCCTCAGCGTGTCCGCGAAGGAGGATCCCGGGCGTCAGTTTGGGCTGACTGCCAAGAAGGTATCAATGATTTGGTAGGAGACAAAGCTCCCACCTCGCATGTCTCACAAGGCCTGGCTAGGCGACACTGCCGGACTTGCTTTGGCACGGTTGGTAGCAGACTGGTCCTTGATACAGTATGAACCAAAGGGAGACTGGTAACGAGGCCATGTGGCCAGGCCGTTTGCTGGTCAATGTACCAGCTGTAATGTGTCGGAAGAGCGTGGTATGTGAGCCCTCAAGTGGTGTTCACTGTGTTCCAGAAGCTGCCAAAAGGGCACCACAGCAGTGTGTCTGTAGCTGGTTTGCACCTGGCAAGTAAACACGGTTATTATATTTCAGTGCCCATATGGGGAGTTTCTTCATATTGTTTTGGCTGAAGGGGAGCAGAGAGTGAAGGAGGATTCAAGGGAGTGTGTCAGATAGGAAAATGGCATCGGGGTTGTAGCAGTGGGGCTGATTGGGGAGAGAGGAAGCAAAGCTGTTTGTTAGGAAGAGGGCAGAAATCTCAGTTTGTAGTGATAGCTGGATTTTCCCCAGAGACATTCAGCAGCACAGCAGGGAGGAATGGGACACAGGGTGGCAGCCAGTCCTTGGGGTTTGTGGAACAACAGTGGTGGCTGCAGAATGATGGCAAAAGGGGTAAATGAGTTGAAGAGCGTGGAGATAAGAGTCTTGGCTACTTAGCCATTTCTACTGCTCTCATTACGAGGATCATGTGCACGGTTACTGGGCATGTGTTTGTCTGGCAGCTGTGGACACGCCACTATCAGTCAGTTTCCTCAGCATCTTTCATAACATCCAACTGCACATAGAAGAGCCATGATGCTGAACTGATGTCATGGTGATGGAGTCAGATTTTACAAACTGGCAGAGTGTGGTATTAAAAACAGACTCCAGGAGGATGCACAAGACCACACAATTTCCAGGGTGACTAACAATGCAGAGCAGCAGAGTCCTTACAAAGAGCCAGCCCAAACTTTGATCTTTGTAGCACCTGCCATCCAAGGAGCTCAACACATTTTACAAACAACTAGTTCTCTCCACATTTCCCAGCTTTAACAATAGCATCAGCCAGGATTCCTAGGTATCTAGAATGGACAAATTCCAGGCCTGAACTGGGCACAACATAGGACAGCTTCTTAAAGGTTACAAAGCTATTTTATCCTTTTTGACATAAACATAACCATAATTTTTCAATATTTAAAGTGAAACTCTTATTTACTCCAGCTCTTTTAGCAAAGGTCGAGATGTTAAAATGCATCTGTCAAGCATGGTTAGGAATAAAGTAAGAATAAGGCCGTAAGGCAGCGCTGTTCAATAGTTCTGGGATTTAAAGGGATGCAATGCAAAGAGAAGGAAACTCATGTCCATCATCAGGGCCTCCCAAATAACTGTATCGGACTATCCAGCGCATTGCGTGCTTCCTGACACACCCGGTGCCAGGCCAGCCTGCTGGGGGTCACAAGTTCAGCTGCTACAACCACAAAGGTTTCAAGTGACAGGAACAATATTAATTCTTCTCTTCCACTGGTGGATGTAGGCAGTTAACAGCAGTGCCCTGAGATGTTAAAACTTGCAAATCTACCAGCAACCTAGAGAACAGAAACTGCACACAACAAGGTAACATTTTTATACTGGTATTAGCCACAGCTTCAGAAGCAGCCGGAGTCAGGAACAAGGCTTGCAAATAATCGATAGCTAATTTGTTGGGAGAATTTCACTGCTGTTTGCAAATTTAACATCGTTCCCAATATATTGTTCACTGAATAATTTTTCTTTTTAGACGAATTCTTGGTCACAAACAGTTCATTGCAAGTACGGAACAATTCAATCTTGAGCTGTTTTGATAGGACACACACCTACGATGTGACCTGATTATACAGAACTCAGTGTCTGGTGCAAATCTCACAATTATTAAACCAATTTTGTTTACCATGAACGGTCACTTACAATTCACTGTTTCCTGTCACCAAACTCACTTGTTGAAATCATTGTGGAAATGGAACATGAATGGGGATGGTCACAACTGAAGTTAACTCAATTCAAACAAACCTGTTCATTGTAAAAATTCAGGCCTAGTGGAAAGGGGCTCGAATTCTAATTCCAGTATGATGGAGGAGGAAAAAAAATCCTTCCCCAGCACCTTATGAAGCAAAGATTTTGCTTTGTAGATTTTCACCCTGTTACAGAACACTAAAATCTGTCTATTTCCACAGGTTCTATGGAAACCCAATACAAAAGCCTTTGCTTCTATCTGATATTGAGGTGAGTGTTTCACATGGATTGCCTAAAATGTGGTTCTTTCTGGCATAACTGTCTCTCACTGGGTGATTACCAACAGTTAAATTATTGGAGGAATCTTTTTCAACATATCTAACTTTAACAGATTCTCCACCAGGCTGGGAAGCACAAATGGCCCTCTCAATTTACAGAGAATAACCCCATTCATGCCTCTCCTAAACTCACTCGCTTTCTGTTACAGAACTAGCAGCAAACTGAAATTCTATACATCAGCCTAAAATAAGCAATTGGTACCAGAAAATCTGGAATGTATTTAATGAAAAAACTGACATCTTTAAAAAGACAACCTTGTAAACTGTCAACCTTTTGGACTATGCTGAGACAGTCTAAGAAGCTAAGAAACCAACTTCACTCACCTCATTTTGGCCGGTTTAGAACTCCCTCTCTGGCATTCTAGCATTTCCTCATGGGAAGAGGGACTGTAAGGACTGCCTTGCCTACCTCTGCATCCTCTCCAGCTTGCAGCAAGAGTCATGTCTGCGGAAAGCATGGATAGAGGACCACGCTACTGCTCTGCAGATGTCCATAACAGGGACATGCGTCACAAATGCTGCTGAGATCAATGTTACTCTGCTGGAATGTGACCCCTTGGGCAGCCTAAGGCATGGTCATGCAGCTCAGGATCCATTTTGAGAGGACTGGATGAGTCCTTGTACGTTGTGTACAGGGTAAACAGCTGGTACGAAACTCGAAAGGCCTTAGTCCTACCAAAGTAAAAAGCTAATGGTTCGACAATGTTGAGGGGTGGAGTTTTCACTCATCCCTATGTAAAAACAGTTGCGGGAAGCCCACTGGCAGGTAAATGGATTCAGGTGGAAGTTAGAAACCACTTTTGGAAGGAACTTGGAGGTGTGATCTCAGCTGCACAGAAGCCTTGTTGAAAACCACGTTGGGGGTTTTCAACCACCTTTGCTGCCAGGAGTAACATCGAGTATGAGCCAATGGCAGGATCCAGGACTGACCATGCAGAATGGTCAACAGCCATGCAACAAACAGCCATGCTGCCCCCACCTATGAATCATAGACACACAAAAACAAAGGTCACCATAATTGTATGACAAAATACAGCAGCAGCTCACTCAACATGCAGGCGAGGACAGGGGAGAACTTTGCAATCTCCCATGCCACTAGCAACTCACTTCGTCCTCTCTGCTCCGGACCTCCCAACAGCGCCCTTTGCTTTGCAAAGCCAGAGACTGCATTGCGGCTGCATTCAGAAGCAGAGAGAGAGATTGCCAGGGGGCACCCATGGCGGTAGCTGTTAAGACAAGCATTTCTTGTTAAGGCAGCTTACTATAAACTCCTGCTCTCTTCATGGAATGAGTTGTAATATAAATCTCACTGATAATGCTAGATAAAATTAGAGTTTTAATTAAAAGCACCAATACTTAAAGGTATTAAATCACCTCTGGGCCACAGATGGGAAGCTGGCTAGCATTTCCTACGGTCTCATTTCACGAGACTGCAGAACTTTGATGGTGAAGGATAGCAAACAGGCCAGTAATAACTTCTGCAATTGCCACAGAAGACCTCATTAGCTCCTCGTTCTCCCATGCTAAGCACTAGCTTATTCATTCTGGAGAGCTGGACCTAATGGCTCTTTGCTCACACAGCTTGTGAACATTATCTTGCTGGGGGTTGTTTTCTCCTGATGGTTTATTAAGTGCTAAGTAGTTTCCTTGCTTGTTTTGAATTTGGCAACGTGTATTTCACACCCCAGTCCCTCCCCACAGGTTCCCAGCCTCCAGGGCCCCTGTCCCATGTCAGGGCTGAGAGCAGAAAGCGAAAGAAATAGCTTACAGCTGGCTGCTTTGCAATAAGATCTCAGCCAGGTTCCTCCTGTGCACTTGTTTACACCGAGGGCTGGCCTGGGCAGACTCCTGCTCAGAGGGACAGAGCAGGCAGTTCTTTGATCAGGAACCTTAACCCGTTACACACACAGCTCCCTGGCATGGATTCTGGCTTTGAGTTATTACATATTCAAACCATCATCCTCAAAAATAAATGCATCCAGTACAACGCTGCACTCTGATCAGCTGGATACTAGCAGCTACCTGGGGGGTTCCCAAACACCTGCCAGCATGGGCCACAGCTGAATGGGAACATTGCCCCTTTAATAGGGTTGACAAAGGGTCCTGTGGAGCATGCTCCAATACCTCTGTTAGTCTATAAGGTGCCACAGGACCGTTTGTCACTTCTACAGATCCAGACTAACACGGCTCCCCCTCTGATATTTGATAGGGTTACCGTACATCCAGGTTTTCCCGGACAAAGCCAGGTTTTTTTTGAGCATCTGGCCTCTGTCTGTGGGGATTTTTCAAATCACAGTCAATGTCTGGGGTTTTTGCAGAGCAGGGGCTGCAGCTCAGAAAGAGCCCTGATTGGTCCCTCCCCTCCACCCACAGCTGATTGGTCCATTCCCCTGCAGTAGCAGCTGTCAAATCCCACCCACCCAGCTCCTGACTCCCAGCCCTGGGGAGGGGGTCCCGCAGGGAAGTGCTGACTGGTGGCTGTCTCTGTGTCCAGGCCTTGCACCAGCCGCCCTGCCACTGTGACAGACCGACACTGCCCCCCACCTCCAATGAGTGCCCCCACCACAGGTACCCTCTCCCCCCACCGCCCTGTGACTCATGGACACCTTTCCTCCTGGTGGCCATTGCAGACAGCCCCGTGGCACCTACAGCAGTTGCCAGGATGCTAGAGTAACACTGGGAAAGTATCGATGCATTTTCAGTTTCTTTCAGTGCAGTTTAGCATCTGGAAAAAAGAGGGGTCATGGAAGAAGCCAACCCCACATGACCTGACAGTGCTCTGCAGATCACAGGAGCGAGCACGGTGACTCTTTCCCTCAGGAGATTGGGATTCCCCTCTCCCCTTCAGAACAGAATGCAAACCTCTTTTGGTCACTTAGCTTTTCCCTTTTTCTTCTTAGACACACACTGTCTTGTGAACTAGGTAAGCTATTGCTCCCAAAGGGTGAGGTGGGAGGAGAGGGGGGTTGTTTCTACTTTTAGAGATGTGAAAAGTGCTTATGTAACCCACACACCTACTAGCTGTGGTGTTCTGTCCCATCTAGTGGCACCGAGACCACAGAGAGAGAGAGAGAGAGAGAGAGAGAGAGAGAGAACGAGTCTGCTTTACAGCCTTAGCTAAGAGCCAGTTGGCAGAGGCTCATGCACTAAGCTCCAGAGGTCCCCGGTTTGCTCCTGCCCGCCAACGCCGGGGGTTTGCCGGTGTTACACTCAGACACTGGGTTGCTAGGATAGTCTACACACACATCATTACGAAAGAAGGGTTCTGACTGGTGACTGGAAACCTAGAGAAATAGTGACATCACATGAATCAAGAGCCGCATCCCTGGTGGCACAGAACCTGCTAAGGCTGCTGCTGGCCTGAGTGTCTGACAGGCCCAGAGACAACTCTGCACCACAGGTCCCCGCGCTGCTCCTCCATGGGAAGCTAAACTAGTGCTAATAATACTGGGAAATTTGTATCGAGGTTTGCCAGTGTTGTGATGGCTTCACAGAGTGAGCACCCACCAGGGGCTACCCCAGAAAAACACAGGCGGACTCAGACTCTGTTATAAGAAATGCCAAAGTAAAACCTGCAAACTTTTTTGAAAAGCTTTTCAGGGTCTTTATGTCAAAGCAGAAAAAATAGGGGAACATGCAATTAAAAAAAATTCTTTGCAGTTCCTTTTAAGAAACACACAAGTAATATACTTAAAAGGCTGCTGCTAAAATATCATTCACAGCAGTCCATTGCAGTGAGTAAATATTAGGTTTACATATTCATTATAACAAAACTATGTTGCACTCCCATTACTTCCCGTAGGTTTGCCATCTGGAAACTAAACAGGCGGCATGTAGTAAAAAAAAGAGAATCCAATTCTGCATTTACCAAAATGAACCATACAAGTTACAATTTATAGAAGATATTACGCAACTTTAGCAGGCCAAAATCTCCCCACAGAGAATATTCACACCAGTGCTGCAAGAGGAATTTGCACAACTGCATGGAATTCTCTACTGCTATAGATGCTTTTATAGAAAAAACTTCAGGCTGTAAAGACTATTCACACATTATGGACCCAACCCTACAAATGCTCATGCATGCGAGTGGTCCCATTTACTTTAATGGAACTACTCATACAAATGTATTTTTACACAAGTCTTGCAGGATTGGCCTCTAAGACATGCAAGAAAGAGGAATATTATGTAGAGACAGCTCTAGAGACAAACAATGCAAGCTGATGCCTTCATCCCAATAATTCTTACTGATTGTCACGAGAAGACCTCAGGACTGTGCACGTGAATGAGACAGTGGTGCTGATGTTTGACACACCCAGGAACCTCCTGAGTCCAACTGGCAGAGGGCACAGGGGATGCATAGAGTTTTACAGGGATCCTCTGGGTCAGTTACGTCACTTACGTGCATAATAATTCATTAGAGGATGGCTTGTGAGGTCTCTACTGACTAACTCACTGGTTGTCATAACCAGGGCAATGTATGTAAAGATCATGAGCTAGAGACTTCACTGTGTAGATGTTTGGACTCAGGCTAGAGCCCGAGCTCTGGGACCCTCCACCCTTGCAGCCCAAACCTGAACGTCTACACTGCGATTTTTCAGCCCTAGAGCCCAAACACCATGAGCCTGAGTCAGCTGACCTGGGCCAGCGGCAGGCTTTTTATCTCCGTGTAGCCATATTCCCATGCCAGTCCTGATGGGGTATTAGCCTTGGAAGAGCTTTTGCAGAACCAAACCAACCCAGGCCTCCATTAACGCTGTGTCTGCTGTAGGAGTAGGGCTGCTCCCCGCAGCCCTGCATAGCTATAATTTGACAGTTTGATATGAGAGAGAAACACCAATGATGTCAGCCTCAGTTATCTACCCGTCTGCTTCTTCCAAAGCATGTTGATTTTCTCCACACCACTCCTCACATGTGGAACATTCTTCCTGAACTTGGTGAAGTCTCTACCCTTTCTCCTTGAAATCCTTCCTGCACAGCCACTTCTGCTAGCGTGCCTATAGGAACCTGCCAACTATTGTCCATTAAAATGTAATTTAAAACAAGATGCAACAAAAGCATAAGCTCTTTCGGGCATGGAAGCTGCACAAATGCTTAGCACTATGGGATCCTCAGTGGTCCTTTGAATGCTACTGCAATAACTTGCACAAAACACAACTAAACTTTAAGGAGGTGGGATGTTGATGCTTTCTGTATGGAGGCTGAAGAAATTTTGGCCCTGTCCGCATCAGTGACCAAACTTTTCTAGTTTCTTCGAGGGGTTCCTCGGGGAGATGGAGGAAAGAAGGTTGAACATCATGATTCAAACACATTGCTCATTTTCTACTGCAGACTCTGCCACTGTTTCCAGACAAATAATTCCCTGAGGTGAACAGCAAAAAAGGATGTTATCAACAGCACACACAAAATACAGCACTGCAGCTACACAATCAGCTGAACAATACACGCCACAACGATACGATCAATAAGATTTCACCTAAATATTTATATTACTCCGTTTGGATTCCAAGTATTTCAAGGCTTTCCATCAGGATTTGAATTTTTTTTCCTCTTTCAGCTTAAGTGACTGAACATCAGATTTTTAACCATCTTATACAGCGTTTCCACAGATCGAGAAAATTAAAATGACGGCAATATGAGAAAGCCACAAAGTGACATTAAAGATACCTAAGACACGACACAAAGGATATTTTATGATCAAATTTATTTAATTAAATGTCATTGACTGTTTTACTGTAGTTCACATCAGAGACTGCCAAAGTAAACTAAACATTTACATTCACTACAAAGTTCCCTCAAATTTTCATAGCTAGTCCAAAAAACATGAAAATGATAGGGGTTCCTTTCCCTCCTCGGAATGTATTCCAGCTCCCATTGGTGAGAGTGGGAGTTACATTCCGGCACTGAAAAGAGAACTGAGCCCTTAGTTTCACAAATTTGCAAAAACCCTCCTTGTAGCAAGTTATAGAAACATGGTTTAAAAGTTTTTACAAAACCAATCTTCTGCTGGTACAGAGAATAGACATCCATTTTCATTGCTAGGCAAGGAAGGACTAACCAAAGACTGACCTTGTAGCATGGAAGATAGTGAGGCAATAATACAGCACAGACATACAAAAAAATCCATGTCCACTTGTCTGCAGCCACTGCAGTGCCTGACCGTCATTGCAGGCGGATGGACTAGGAGGGCTAGTCATATTCCAAGCCTGATCTGCTCCCCTTGAAATCAATGAGAGTTTTGCCACTGACTGTAAAGGAAGAGGAATCACTCCCGCTATCAGCTAATTAAATAAGCAATTATTCCCAAATGTCTGATGTGGGTGTGGGGTTGAAAAACTAGACAGATCCCTCAGCAAACCTCACCCTACGGAGGTCTGGGAGGATACTTTACCTAACTAGTGGTCCTAAAATAAGTTGTTCCTGATTTAACAAGCCTTTTGACAATATATCTATGATATGCTCCATTGTAATATTTTTCTTAAAAAAATCATGAAGACAACTTACTATTTGAGAACTATCTAAAAAAGGCCTTTATTATACCATCTTTCTTTTTATGTCTACTTCTAATAAATCAGAGAAACACATCAGATGCTACAATTTAAACTTTCATCATATCTGAAAGTGAACATCTTTTTTAAAAGTGAATTTTCAACATGAAAAGAGCTAAAAGTCACCGTTATATTCCATTGCGCAATCTGTGTGAAATTGAGACAATTTGCATAGTTTCCAAACTAAAACTTTGAAAAAAATAATTTCAGAAATAAATGTTATTCTAGGGAAGTGCTACACCTTCAATTAAACTACACAGCCTAAAATATACTTTAAAGGCTCAATACCAGTATTGTCAGTTACTTTGTCTGAAAGCCTCTTGGAAAATTGTTCAGTTCAAACTGTTATAAATCACAAGCCGTTTTTCCTTAATTTTGCCAATTTTTAATGAAGAAAACATTTGAATTTCAATGTACAAAACTCCAATAAAACAGGTGATTTCTTTCAGCAAGATGGGTAAAAGTTGGGCCATTATTGTATTCCTCATTCAACAGCAAAAGTCTTCCAATTCTCACGAATAGAAAAAAATCTTCTGATTTGACTTAGATGACAATCCAGAAATAAATAGGTATAAATACATTCATAGTTCCTATTCCAAAATCACATAGGGAAAACACAAAATTGAAAATTAATTATCTGAATTTGTTGGCTTATAATGAGACATAGGCAAATTATAGCAGAGTGATTCAAGAGGGAAATAAAACAAAGGTGGGGAATAAATTGGTCCAGTACTGACATTCAGGAAACATACCAGTTAGCACAATTCTGCAGTCAATTTATCCTTTAAATGACACTACTCAGTCAATTTGTATTTGCTTCAGGTATTTATAATGAAAGCAGTTTCCTTTGTATCTTTGCTGAAGATGGGTATAGTACCCTGGAGAAACTGTAACAGCCCCTCAGTATGCGTGTATGTATATATAATTATATACAGATAATCATGCATCCACACACACATCTGTGTATCAACACTGCAAGTGACAGGTCAGATCCATCATCATTCATCATTGGCAGCACTTGTTCCTCTCACTTGGCCTTGATTACGTAACTGTAGAAAAAAGAAGATACAATAAGTGCTAACATTACTCAGGTAAAATTAAACTCTAAAAATGCAGATTTTACTAATTCTCTAAGAAAAAGAGTTAGTGCAGCGCAGTCAAACCTTCACCAGCTCTGAGTTGGATCATACTGTATCAGATCAAATTTTCTGGGGAATCTTTTAGATTGGATATCAGTCTTGTGACTGGAACAGTAACTCAGACATCAAACTATGGAAATAAGTACAAAGCACTCCCATACGCTGGATCTCTGGGATTTGATGTTAGCTGCAGATACAGGATCCACCACTAAAAGCATGTGAGAAAATGCTCAGAGTAGAAAATATGAACATTAAGGTACTGGCTGTGAATATAAAGGTTTGGACTGCTGAGGAAATTAGACCCTAGCGGCAGCATTTTAGGGAACTTTTTTCTTGAACTGGGAAACAGTTTGGTGTCCCCTCCACACACTCATTTCGATTGTACAGTTTTTCTAAATGCAGTTATATTTTCTTTAACCACAAAGAGGGTCTAATAGTGCAGCGAAATGTCACTTTGTCCAGGAAGCCTCTCGCAGGCTTTGGAGCCTGTCCTGAAACCAAAGCACACGTCAGGAGACAAACTGTAGAGCCTGCACTTTGAGCTTTGGCACCAGCCAAGCATAAAGTATGATGTGATAGCTAGCTTGCGCCACAATTCTAGCATCCTGCTGACTGAACTGAGCAGTGCCCAGAGCCCCTCATGATGCCAAAAGCATGCTGACGGTCTCAACTGAATCCTAGCCATGGGGGTGTTGTCCTGCTGTTGATCTGGTCAAAGCAGGGGAGGGGAGCAGCAGGGGTTCATTCCCAAGAAAGGAATCTGGCTACACTGCTTTAGAATGTTTGTTCTGCCAGTAACTCCCATCACCAGAAAGGATTTCTCCTTTTTCTCCCAGGAATTCACTTACACAGCTTGATTTTGCCTCTGAACCTACAGAGGATTCCTCTAGACGTCAGCAGCCACTGTGCCTCGAACGGAACCCTTCTTACGCATCTAAATGTAAAATAAAACTGTGAGCTATGAAATAAAGAACCTGCCACGAGGTTATTAGGAGACAGCTACATGGCTCAGAGCCAGTCCCAGATCCAGCTGAGGCTGGGAGCAGGCTAGGTGTAAGGGGCACTCTGCAGGACAGGAAAGTCAGAGTGGGAAAGTACTGCTGCTGTAAAGGGAGGCAGCCCCTCTGTTCCTAAGGGCCATCTGAAGCCTGTACCAAACTGCTTGAAGCATACAGCATTTCCACTGCTGCTCAGGGCTGAGAGGGAGCAGAGTCTTAGCAGTTTCAAGCTGCTTCCTTCTTATGCTCTGATTAGGATCCACACTGTCCAGCAATCAGCTGATGGAGAGGCTTTAATATGGCAGAAGTGCTCTGGGTACCCAGAGTCAGATCACATAAGGAGAGCAATCAGACAGAAGAGTGAAATAGAGGCAAGTGCAGAAAAATTGTGAACAGGATATGAGGCGAGACTAGAAGCTCACTGAACAGGGATGAGAAGAGGCATCGAGGAAGCAGGAAACAATGGATAGTAAAGGAAACAAAGACTGACAAAATGAAAACAGATCCAGACGAGGAACTGGAGAACCAAAAAAACCCAGCAACATAAAGGAGCAGAGAATCTAATGAAAAAAGTAGCACCAGAAATGAAAAAGGAGAAAAGATTTTAAAGAAAGCAAATAGTAACAGAAACACAAGAGAATGCAAAAAACTGTCAACCCAATTAGACTGGGCTGTTTCCTGCAATTGTTTCTTTGTAACAACATAAAACTGCAGACACCTGTGAGCTCCGGGACTATATCACCAGAGAAGCTGAATACTGCTCAGGGCTGGAAGTGCAAGGACATTCCTATCATGCTGAGCATCTCATCACTGAGTCCCCTCCCCTTCTCTCTGGTGGTCCAAGCCCATAATAGTGTCAGCCTTGAAGTGGTTGAGATTTAGTGAAAGTTACCATTTACTACAATATTTCAGCAAGTGACTAGTTAACTGTGGCATGTGGAGAGAAGAAATGCTTTTGGGATAAAACCAAAAGGAATGTTAAACTTATATCGTGGGTGACCCAATGCGTGGTTACACTTTGCCCTTGGGTGATTGTCCCTCATGGGGACACCCCCCAATCACAAAAATCTTCTTGGAATGTGTGTTTTGTAGGTGCCTGCAGATACCGCTATTACATTAGTAAAGAAAAAGCAGTAAGAGTATTTCAAACAGCAGGAGCCAACCCTTTCTATGTGGCTCACAGCAAGATATTTCAGCTACAAGACCACATGTTTTTAAACAGTCACCAGAGCGCACATTTGAAAAAAAGTGATTTAATAAGTTATGAGGAGCTTTAAATCTACTAAATCTTAAGAAACAAAAGCATCTGCTTTATTCTGCAAAAAATGAAAGGAGAAGTAAAAGCCAGCTTCCAGGACAGACACAATCCTTAAAAAAAAGACAAGGTTAAGAGTTATACCCTGAAAACAAGAAAACCAGGTTTAACATCATTATGGCAGATAAGAGCTAATGTACAGCAAATATTTTAGGGATTAAAGTATTTACTAGTAGAGTGACAATGTGTAAGTAGTTACAAGGCAGTGAACACAAACAGAAAAGTTACTGGTAATTTCTCTTTAGCCCATGTTCTTTTATTCCCAGTTAGAGGGAAATCTTCACAAACTAGCATGTACTTCTGGAAGTAAAAGATCAGGGAGCACATTCTATGCACGTGAAACATTTGTGAATCTGAACATTTGATTTTTGAGATCACTTTTGCACAGTCAAAAAAGGAGTTACTCACCTATCAACAGGTAGCTTCCTCCACAAAGATAAGCATCTACAGTCCATGCAGACACAAAAAGGGGAAGGTTTAGGGAAGTTTTCCATGATCTCTGAGGCTTGGCCTACACATACTTGCAGTGTGCTCACCTCATACTATATTTCCCTCTTTCCCAGGGAAACTGGATGATGTCTGGACCATACCAGATCAGGTACTGAGGTGGTTGTTAAAAAGAGAAAACCCTTCTGATGAACTCCTTACAGATAGGAAACCTTTTCCTCTTTCACAGATCCCTACTGATGGAACAGTTTCCCAGACTGGTCAGTCTGGGATAAAGTGGGAGTACAAGGGGGACTTTAACTATTTCCAAAAGAAATCACTTTGATGTAGAGATGTCCTACCATAACAAGCACCTACATTCATACTGGCATCTAGGCAGGAGCATTCATAAGGGGAGGGAGATACTTTTTGGAACAGGATGGGTGTTTCTGGGATCTGCCAAAGCAGCCCCTGCCTTTGCCTTACTTGAAGAGGAAGGACATTTTGCACCCAGCTGTGTTGATAAAACAGCCAGCCAGTTTATTTTCCATTGGCTTAAAAGTTAGGAAATATGGGAAGGCATTCAGAACCGGAGTAAACAGACAAATACATTTCTTCCACCCACTCCCTCTACAGGGTCAGTAAATGGGGCATTTTGCCCCTCAAAGGCAAAACAGATGCCTCTCATATTGCAAATATACAACTTAACATTGTCCGAGTAACCATGCACAATGCTTCTGAGCCATCTTGATTGTGGAATTTTGCTTGAAAAAAAGCTTATTGCTGAGAGCCATTATTGAGCATGTGGCCTTTGGAAACTGCCTCGGGCCTTGGCTGTCTGATAGTCTCTCCATATTTTGTCCTGAAGGTGGTTGGGTTTGTTGCCATCTACAGGCAACAGGTAGTAGTAAATTCCAGTCATCCTGTATTATACTAGTGCTAACTCTTAAAGGACGGTCAGGCATCTAAGATGGCTCAGGAATACAGCAGGCGCTTAACTATTAAAAGTAATCAAGGCAATACCCAATTCTGTGATCTGAAAAAAGTCTAGAAAACCCTTGGTCAATAGGGGCAATGGAATTGGCCATTCTGAAACCAATGATCTGTATTTATCCAAAAAAAGACAAAATATTTTGAGACAGACAGACAGACATTTCTCAGCATCAGGTGGTCACATACTGTACTTGGCATTCCACACGGCTAAGACATACAAGACTGTGCCCATCCAATGGTCCAAGAATCAAGTGTCTTGTAAGGGCAAGGAGAGTGAAGGATATCTGGCCTTTTCCTAAGAGCTGATCAAAGCCATTGTCAGGGACTCCTGTGCTAGAAGACGGATTCCTACAACCTCTCCAGTCTCCAGAGCAGAGCCTGTCTAAACTCTCAGGTAAGGAGGGTTTGGTGGGCACAAGTTCATGGGGATGAGCAGAAGCATCTTTCTTCCTCCTTGGAAACATTTCCACATAATGCAAACAGCAGTGTACAAGGCTGATCTAGCCACACGCCCAGGGTAACACTGGGGATGGGGGAGTCAGAAGTAGTGTTCATATCAATAACAAAGCAGGTCTGCTTGACCTGAGCCACAGTTTGTATAGGAGAAGAACTAGTATTAATAGCAATACTGGGTCTGTGGCGAGAAAGCCAGACTGTTTCTGTCTCTGGCAGCCCAAATGTGTTGAAGTCTCACAGCTCATTACTCTGCATATTTGAGCAGAACCAGAGTGCTAGGAGGAAGACCACAAGCCAAATGGGTGCTGGGCAGTAAGGCAGTCAGCAAGCACCTTACAAAGTTCAAACTGTAGCTTTGGCAGATGCTAAAAAAATCTGAGTGAGGTTGACTTTACAGAGAAATGCTCACAGTGGGAGAACCACACCCAGAAAAATGAAAAAGCAGAAAGGTCCTTTCTTAGCTTGTTGTGTTCCTCAGCATCTGAGAGAAGAGGGAGAAAACTGCTTGAAGGATGAGCTTTCTTTCAGACACCTCTGGGATCATACAGACAGGTCAGACTATGAACGTTCATAGCCTCCAAGACACGAAAGGAAGCAACACCCAGTGCTTGTTAATTCTCAGAGATTTTTTTCAGGGATGGGTTTCTCAAAGTCTATCACGCTCATCAAGACAAGTCAAACTGTCCTCATGTGACACACAAACTCACTTCAAGACATGTTTGAAGGGAAAAATAATCAACTCTAATTACAACCTGAAAACTAAACAAAACAAGACACTTACGATGCAGAAGTGAGGTGACAGCTCCAAGGTCCGACTGACAAGTGGTAAAAAGGGAGCTGTGGGATTGCGTGCACTAGGTATATAATACAAGCATAAAGAGATGCTGAGTGCAGGCATTCAAGACGTGGGATACTTACCAGAAACATTTATATCTCAACAACTCCTGGCTCTTTGCAGCATTGTATGCAGAAGCTCCACGAGGAGGAGATCCAGTGACGAGTGTAGCATTTATCAGCGTTATCCCATAGCACACAGAGTTGGCCGGATGGACACAAGCAATTTATGTAGCCTTCTTTGATTCTTACACAGCCTCAACTACCATAGACTGTACATTTAAAAACTACCCTCAAAGCATTCTTACCGCTTCCAGCTCTCGTTGGGTTTCATCCTCCATTCTCCTGATGTCTTCCATAGTCAGATCAATCCACTTGTCAATCCAACAAAACAGCTGGCGATGGAAGTTGGTAAATATCCTCTTTTCTTGCTTTAAGGAGACAAAGCAGCATTAGAAAATATGCCCATGATTTATCAATAAATGTCCAAAGGAGAACGGTGTTAAATTTTAAAGGCTGTTGCAGCTATATAGTCACATGCTCTTTATTTCACAATGGCACTATCCAGCATCCCCAGACTCTTGGGTTTAAGTTAAAGATTTCACATCTCTTCTTTGCCTCTCAACAAGGAAAAAGAAATGCACTTTGTAATAACTATTTGTTCTTAGAAAAAAGTTCGGCAATTTTGTTACTTGGAAAGGTTGTGGACGCATTCTCCAAAATAATTTACTCCACTGAATCTGATCCTAGACAGAACATACATACCACACAGGAACTAAAACACTAATGCATGAGCTACACAAGGGAGAGAATCCACTTTAAAAAACACCCACAGCTACTGTACAAGCTCAGTAATAAAAACATCTGTGGTAAAATGAGGTGAAGAAGAAAATGGCACTGGGAATTCAGTAGGTGGCACACTTACACTCCCAGCCTCCTCCCTTCCCCCGTCGTATTAGAACTAAATTATTTCCCAATATGGTTCAAGGAACAACTGGCTGCTGCAAAGGGCATCTTTTTTAAGAGACATAACCATGCACATGTAAGTCAAATTAAGGATCCCTTGGCACCTTTTGTTAGGAGTTAGAGGGGTTAGCCTCTATGTCCTGACCAGTTTCAACTTGGGTATTTCCATGTGTCTGCTATATTTAAGGTACCTGGTGATTTCCTTTGGATATTGCATTCCTGCCAATCCTAAACCATTTGTAGTGTTGCTCTGTAACTGTCCAACTCAAAAGTGGCTGTAGCAATTCCTGTGCAGTTTGTAGTGCCGAGAGATCTTTCAAGTTGAAAAGTAAGATACTGTTCTCATATCAATTATACAAACTTTTCTCACCATAGAATTGCCAACCCTGTTTCTTACCTTGCTAGAATTACATGGATAGGTATAGTTCTGTGTTGTACCAATATATACACACACACACAAAAAACGAGTAGTTCACTACTCAAGGTTGCAACCCGAAGCTCACACAGAATATGTTTTGTCGCCTCACTGATACTCCCCCAGTCGCCTCACTCTCCACCCCCCAGACTGTGGATCACTTTGGTCATGACGTTAGGTACATATAACACAAACAGTAAGCTCCTCAGAGTAGTGACCCTGCCTTAGTGTTATCTGTAAATGCCATGCACACATGTGGTGCCATGTAAATAGTAACTACTAATGGGATTTTTTCTACTCTTATCCTTTGGGATGCTTCATTCTGGAGAAACTATGCTGATTACATAAAGCAAGGTTATGGCTACTGCTAATAAGTGAAAACAGAGTCAGACTAACTCCCTGTGAAGGGGAGTGGACTGACTTGAGTTAGTGGTGGAAAAAACACAGTATGTTAGAATGTGAGCCATGAGGCCATGTACCAGGGAACCAGTTTGGGATCTTCTGCTTGATTTATCCTCTTGTATTTTTTGGTTTGAAATCTGTGACATGTGCATCTCCTCTTCCTGGGAGATCAAGCAACTCAAGTACAAGCCTAAAGCAAGGTGGTCCCAGCATCTTTTGGTCCTTACTAGGTGCCACTATCATCACAGGCTACTCCATCTTCCTTGTCTCACTCCAAGCTACTGCTGTGGTCTCCAATCTTCTTGCCATAGTACATATTGCAGTACATGCAGCTTTAAGGCAGCTAGCTGCAGGTGTATTCTCAGTCAGAGGTAACAACCCCTGTGCACAGAAACTAACAGCTGGCTCCACTTTGGTCCTTTACAGGCCAACGCCCTACCAAAAAGAGTTACCAAACATTTAGTTTTGGATAACCCATTGGTCCAGCACATTCTCCCAGGGTACAGAATAACTGACATGAAGGTGCGACACTCTGCCTGTAGGTAGGTTATTATGTGTCATTCAAGCTTCGCTCTACTTACCCACTACCTTATAAAGAGAATAAATTACACAGCACAGTGAGTTCTTACACAGGATTTGCCATTTTGTATTTCTTCACAGGAGAGAGCACATCAATTATGGACATTCTCTCTCGGCCATTGAATTTGGAATTCCTAAATTGTTCACATCATTCAGAGGGATGAATAGTGGATGTGAACATGCTGGTCATACACTACAGGCAAGAAAGCCATAGATTAGTACTATGATCTCAATGCACACTACTTGCCCAGAATTCACTCAGAACAGATTCAGGTAACAAGAGGAAGTAACAGTGCAAACTGTGACAAAACTAGTCGTCTGTGATCCCTCGAGGTCGAGGATCTTTCACGGGTTTTATTTTTCATGGATCCTTTGGTGACTGAGGAGTCTGATTCTTGAGCCACAGGATCGTTGGCAGACACTGCAGGTGGTGTGGGAAGACAGGGTTGGGCCACAATTGCTGCATGACTGTTGTCTTTCCTTTCTGGAGTCTTTCTGCGACCAAAGCAAGGCAATTTTCCTAAAAAAATGGACATTCTCTCCCTGACAAATCTTCACCAGTTATCCCTATCCTGGGCTGATGTCTCCCAGTGTGCGGTGTCGATGCCACATCTCTTGATGTTTATCTTGAGGTTGTCTTTGAAGTGTTTCTTTTGGCCTCCCCATTTCCTGTCTCCTTTGATGAGTTGGGCATTCAGCAGTTTTGGTAAGTGTACGTCAGGCATGCACACACAGTGCCCGCTC
Organism: Macrochelys suwanniensis; assembly: GCA_033296515.1. Classification (NCBI taxonomy): domain Eukaryota; kingdom Metazoa; phylum Chordata; order Testudines; family Chelydridae; genus Macrochelys; species Macrochelys suwanniensis. The sequence goes on along the minus strand of CM065789.1, from coordinate 1,047,886 downwards.
CACCTCAGCTGGTGCTGGATAATCAGGGCCTCAACGCTGAAGACGCTGGCCTCTGTGAGGACACTGACATTAGTGCGGTGATCCTCCCACTTTATGTTGATGATCTTCCGAAGAAAGTGCTGGTGTTCGAGGTTTTTCAGGTGTTTTCTGTACGTCATCCAAGTCTCTCAGCCGTAGAGGAGAGTTGGGATTACCACAGCTTTATAAACTAAAAGTCTAGTATGTGTTCTGCTGTTGTAATTGTTGACCACCCGGCGAGACAGTCTGCCAAAGGCAAGGCTGGCACAGCGAATTCTGTGCTGAATCTTGATGTCTATGTCTGCTCTCTGTGAGAGATGGCTACCAAGATAAGCAAAGTATTCTACATTTTCTAGTTCTTCTTTGTCGACACAGATCTTCCTTGCTGGGTCTGATGATTGACCGGGTACTGGTTGGTGTAGAACTTTTGTTTTACCGATGTTCAGAGTTAGCCCTAGGCTTTTGTAAGCTTCAGAGAAGCAATTAAGGGCTGTTTAAAGATCCTCCTTTGAGTGTGCAGCTACAGCACAATCTGTGTACTGGAGTTCGGTTATTGTTGCCAATATTACTTTAGTTCTGGAACGGAGACTAAAAAGGTAAGACTAGGTTAGAATCACGGCCAACTCTTGTGTTAAAGTCCCCCAAGAGGATTATCTTATCTATTTTTGGGATGGATGACAAAAAATTTATCAAGGTCAGTGTAGAAGGATTCTCTGTTCTTCAGCGTCAAGAGTTGGTGCATATGCGGCAAATGACTTACTGACCAATTGGATGCGGAGGGTCATAAGGTGCTTGTTGATGCCAATAGGGAGCTCAGTCAGGCAGTTGACTAGAAGGTTTTTGATTGCAAAACCAACACCGTGTATTCTCCTGTCGCTTGCTGGTTTTCCTTTCCAGAAGAAAGTGTAACTACTGCCCTCTTCCCTCAAGTGGCCTTCATCGGCATGTCTTGTTTCGCTGAGAGCAGCGATGTCTATGTTCTACTTTGAGAGTTCTTGGGCAATAATTGCTTTTCTGCATTTGGGTCTTTCACTTTTTGATTAGTCTAGTAGCATGCAGACATTCCAAGTTGCAAGATACATTTTTGTTTTTTGACCACATTGGGAGTGATCCCTCTGGACACTTATCCAGTCAGGCATGGTACAGCTTTTAACTAAGTCATTGGTAGATGTTACATTTTGCTTTGTAATCCCTCAATCTCTGTGGCTGTTGTAAAATTTAATGCTACAAAAAAAGTATGAATACTACAGGATTAGTAGCAACCAAAAATAACATACTTCGCAAGACTTTTGGTGTACATACTGCTGGAAAAGCATCAAAGCACTCATGTTTTACGAAAATAGATCTCTTTTTTGAACTAGAGAGAATAATGGAAGCAAAGAACATTCCTAAATGCCATATACCTTTAGGCCCCAATCCTGCAAAGACTTACACATGTGCTTAACTTTACTATCATGAGTACTTCTGATTAAATCAACGTGCCTACTCACAGAAGTCAAGTTAAGCCATAAATGGCTGCAGGTTTGGGACCTTAGAAGTCAATGGTTTGATTTGTTGAAAAATTGAATGGATCAATGTCTTCACTAACATTTCATTTTAATAGAAGAAAATTTTTCCAACTTTTCACTTCTACTTTAAAAAACAAAACAAAACTATGCCGCGGAGTGTTTAATAAGCAGCTCTTACCTTTTGGATAAAGTTTTCTACTTTGTTCTGTAGTCCCCACCATTTAAATTTGATAGTCACCAACTTGTAAGCACACATTTTAGGGCAGTCTTCATCAGCTGCTAGCTCTTTCTGTTTGTGGAGAATTGGAAAAAAAATTAATTTTCATTTAACGTTCGTGTTTGAATAAAAACTTGCTGGCATGGAAATTTATAAATGTGAATAATAAACAAGGATTTCAGATGTATGCATTTAGTATTATTATTGCAAATCACCATTTTAAGGCTTAGACAATGGTTGTACTGCGATTTGAACATGCAGAGCACCAAGGACTAATAAGACATTGTCAGGTTAAAAGCCATATTTAAAAAAACTGCTTTACCGCCATTATAAACATGTCTTATAATTAAATCTGAAATAATTTAAAATGACATTTCCTTGTTATGATTTAATGTCAATAAGTTACTTTTTGAGTATTCCAACTTGACAATTAAAATAGACTACTGTGGTGGGTTTTGTTTTGGTTTAAGTCAATATTAAATCATTTTCCCTTTCTTGTTCTTCATTAGTATAACAATTCTGCACCGTTTGGGTAGCTAATGCACTACAAGGGAATATTTGTTGAAACTACTTCCACTGATCTCTCTGAAAAGAGATGCACGTAAAGTGTTTGTATTGGTTTTGTAGCAGCTTATTTTTCACAAATTTAACCTGACAATGTCCCATTAAACATTAACCCCCATTTGCCAATGTGTGGAACGCTGCATTTACACTTGAAACCCAAGTTAGTTTCTCCATGTTTCATAACACAAATATCCACTGAAAACAACATAAAACCCAAGAACCAAGGCAGTTTAGCAGTAGGCTTGTTAGAATACCATTACCTCACGCCTATTGTGCCTACACACCGCACCGCAGACAGATAAGTGTCACACCCTTCTTCCTCTCCTGGGAAATGGTACTACAGTCAGTGTCCAGTTTCTCAGCATAATCTGCATATGACTGTTTGCACTCAGTTAATTGTAGGTGCAAATTTGAATACTCATACTTCTGCCTGCAGGAGTAAATCAGGTAGGGACACCCCATTCTCCTTAATGGCCAGCAGTACTGACCATTGGCTATCAGCCCCACGGAGACTACATCTCGTAGGAATAACGGAAAGAGGTTCAGACTCAGGGACACGGGGAGAGTGGGGCCCCCCAGGGGACTGAACTGAAAGGGGAGTGAAAAGCTGCTGCCCACCATCGCCTGCCTTCCCTGCAGCAAGAGATGCAGCCGTGGGAAATTACTGGAGCTCTGCCAGCTGTAGCAAGTGAGAGCAGCTGGATGGAGGCAGTGTATCTCCTAAAATTCTCCACTACAACTTAAAAGCCTAGCATTTGGTTAAAATCATTTAAAATGAAAAGCTCAGATTAGGTGGAACAGAGTTTGTAGTCTGCTGACCATTTGTAGAGGCTCGCACACCCCTAGAGAACACCTCTGATGACCAAAGACTCTCGCGCCTGCCTTACTTGCTCTCTTTGAGGATTCTGGACTAGACAAAACTGAAGATTTTACACTAATTTGTTCCCAAGTTACGAGTGGACAAAAAAGTTAGGACATTTCAGAAGGTGCTAAATCACCACTTGTTAAAGTGCCATAACAAACAATTTGGCCAATTAACCCTCACTTTCAAAATGAAAATATACTCCGACAAGGGACAACGTCGTAACAAATTCTGTGCAGAAGCAGAAAACTTTTTTTCCCCAAAAATTGGGAGTGGGTGGGTTGCCAAAAAACAGACATAATAGAAACTGTTCGACAGCCTTCACTGAAAAACTACTATTGTGACTTCACAGTATCTGCCTCCTGTAACACTAGTTACATCAAAATATATGTAAGCCGCTGGTGGTAACAAATAGGTCCATTATTTTTTTCCCCCGAAACACACACAGGTAATTTTGTATTTTTTAAAAATACTATGGTGGTTGACTAGTAGTTTTGTGACCAGGTGAATAACAGATAAATACTGCTTTCAAGTGTAAGAGTGCAATACTACACTGACCTAGCCAAGATTCCAGTTTTAGCCTGTCAACACTGAGGAAAAGGAGATGCATCTTATTAAAAAAAAAAAAAAAATTTTAAAGATGAGGAAAGACCTCCCTAGGTCTCAGAGGTACAGTCATCCAAGACAGAAGCAAAGCAATTTGTGATGTTTTACCTTGCAGCAGTTTATTAAGTAGTAACAGTATTTCACAGCATCATAAAATATCAGTTACTTAACAAGGCCTGATTAGAAGAGAGAGTTAAAGCACAAGTTCTTTCTTTCCCGTGGGATTAGTCTGCATGCTGTTTTCTTTCTACTTGCCTAACAATGAAATTCTGGACTTTGAATTTACACTTCTGACAGCAATTCTCTGGTGAAACAAAATTAGTTAGCTTAAAAAAAAATCTAAAGTTACAGGTGACCAATATTATCCAGGGAGATACGGTTTGGGATATCTACTGCAATCTTTGAGTCTCAATCAAGCTTGACAAATATTGCTTGTGCTTTAATTAAAAGATTGAAACATTGCAGTTTATTTCCAATGAGTGGCCAGTTCCTAGAACCCCATGGATACATACTCCCGAAGAAGTGGGTATTCACCCACAAAAGCTTATGCTTCAATACCTCTGTTAGTCTATAAGGTGCCACAGGACCCTTTGTCGCTTCTACAGATCCAGACTAACACGGCTACCCCTCTGATACTCCCAGTGGGTCAGACGTACTCCTCACCAAACAAAAACACAAAACCCTACAATGGCATTAATTGACTAGCAGCTAGAGACAACAGGCTGGAAGGTTACAGAGATAATTCCCTTCTCACACAAGTGATGGCCTCTCCGTATTAAGAGTGAGGCACTTTAATGAGGAAACTTTCTCTGCTGCCCATAGTGGGGACAGAGGATTGTCTCCTCCAGCACTGTCACAGCATAAAAATACAAGAGTGACTAACAAAAAAATTAAATTCATGAGTATTCTTCACATTGTTCTCTTGATCCCCGAAAAATCAGTCGGGCTCCCAAGAGAAAGGCTGGTAGCGAAGATAAACCACTCAGCTGGACATGCCTGCAACTGCAAACCCCAAGTGCTGAGCCTCTTCAAGAGTGAGCAAAAGCTTGTAGCTCTGCACTGTACCCTGCCTCCTCATTCTGTTTATAGAGCCTGCGGGTCACTGGAGTACCACAGAAATACGTTCTCTTAACCAACATGCCATACTGTCGGACAACTCAGACTGACTCCTTTAAGGATTGCAACATTCAGGGATCTGTGGCCTCAGAGGCTATTCCAGATCTCTGCAAAATGAGTTGAGAAGATGGCTGTTTGCTGACCACTTCTCTTACTATTAGTCATTGGCACTGAAGAATAGGAAGTCTAACACCCCGTCTAGTGGTCTTTAACTGCACTGAAGCCAGTTTTAAACACAGAACCTAGGTTACAACAGGATTACTAAATTAACTGTGAAAGAGGAGTTTTAAGATGGCTTGATTAATTTACAAGTCCAGTGTACCAGGTGCTGAACTCTAGAGAGAGTTCCAAGAGGAAAGAGGCTTTAGTCTGGGACACCACTTTAGCTGACTAGTCCTGATCTGAAAAATATAGTTTTTACTGCAAAGTAGAAAGGCTATTTTGGCATTTTCAAATAACCGCACAAACGCAGTAAGCCAAAGCATAATTTCAGCTGAAGAACAAATGTAAAGCACCCAAAATGTCTACAAACAAAAGGAGAGTGCCACATGTCAAGTACACACATTGGACTTCAAGGCTTCTGCAATATAAAAAGGCATGAGTACACAACTCCACACAGTTTTCATGATCACTGGTTTGTAACAGTAACACTGGTAAGCAAAGTAACACTTTGGTGCTTGGTATGGTGAAATTATGTAACGATTTATAAACCCCATTTGCATGCCATGGCAGGCTTCACATCAGAAAGGGGCTTCAGAAAGAAAGAAAGAGCTTAATTTTTTTAAAATGGGATATGTATTATTCACTGAAGTTTCCCTACTAATGTCACCCTTGATTAGCAGGGACACTGATTAATTCAGCTAGGCTTTTAAACAAGCCTTGACATTAATGTGAAATTTGGTTACTTCCTTGTTTGTGCACATACATCACTGATGATTACAAGCCTCATGTTAACCTGATGCTCCCTCTGCCATAACTGCACTAGGAGACCTCAAACATCTTGTGGTTATTTGTTAGCACAGACTAATGATTTAAATCCAGATTTTAGAACTTGGAAGATATTCATCACCACGCCAGTTTTAAGTCAAGTCATATTTTGGCCTAAATGCCTTGGTCTGTTAATAGACCCTGAGTTACAGGTGCACTTTTATGAAGTCCATTATTCTTACACACCTGAAGTCACAGCATGCCAAGTTTATTTTGTTAGAGAAGCAACAAGTACTTCAGTTAATACATTTTCAACTGAAATTGTACTGTGTGTTTGAAATTAGTCATCCTAATTAGGACAGATAATAATACACCTTTAAATCAGTTTATTCGTACTTACATTAGGTTTGCTTTGTTATCTGGATATCCAGAGTACAAGGGCAATTTAACAAGTGACATCAAAGTGAAGTTCAACTAACTTGCTTGACAATATTTATTCTGCTTCCAAAAATCCCTCTAATTAATTGTACTTGAACCTTGTGAGCATTTGTGATAACTTCATTCTTGAGCACATCTATTCTAGGCAAATTATTAAGAATTCTAGCATCCATTTTGTCTGTTCCCTTCCATGTTAAAATTAAAATCTGCTATTAAAAATGAATATACAAATTCTATTTCTTGACCAGAAAAAAACCAAAATTATTTCCAAGGGAAATTAAGCAATTTTAGTTTTGGAAAGTATTTTGCCCAGCTTCTCCTTCATCTGACTATATGCTTGTCCATTTTTAAAATTGACTAATATGTAGGTTGTTTTATAGGAATGTTTTTCATCTACATAGGATTACTGCAACATTTACAAACACCTTAATTTCAAAATAATTTATAGCGTTCTTTACCTACAATTTATAAGGTTTGGAAGCACTTCTTGCAAACTCTTAAACCCGGCATATAAATATACTGCACTAAGAATTACTTTTTAGTTTATATGATGTGAATTAGAAACCCTCTGAAACAATCACATGAAAAACACAATTAGTGGAGGCATCTTTAATACCAAGATCTTTGAACATACTTCACTGAAAATATTAGCAAGCCAGAAGAACTATTAAATCAGAATAATCCTGAAAAATGTGAATATCACAAAACTGATTTTATTGTGATATTCCTTACTACTAAGCAGTTGCAAAGTGCCTCCAGAGTATTTAACATACATTTTATTTTTGTTGGATTCTTTAGCTTTTGTATGTCTAGGTTTAAATGTAATCCAAGAGACTAACCCATGTTTTTAATTTAACAATGCATATTAAGTTACTCTATGGTATGCAGAAGAGGCCTAAGGGAAAGTAATGTATATTTGGGCTACATAACTAAACAAAAAGCTGTGTGTTTGGCTAGAATAGGAAGCAGTCAGTATATGAAGACCACAAGTTCTCATTTCTTATATCTATGGCAAATATATCAGAAGGACTTATTAGAGGTGGAATGCCAGATGAGTAAAATTAATTTTTGAAACTAACATTTTTTAATGACAGTTAATTATTCATACAGACAGTAAAAGATTTTCTGCTGAACATTTTCTAGACATTTACAAAATATAGGACACACTAGAGCTGAATTATGTGCATTTATTTACTGCACTAATTTCTCACTACAGAGCTCTAGTTATCAGTAGTAAGTGGAAATAAGTGTATCCAGAATTGACACTCATGCTCTGTTTACAAACGGAATATTTAAAATGCAATGTTTGCTTTATGTGCTGAAACTGCACAAATCTTCAACCCAGGTACCACTAAGAGAGGGGAAAAGAGAGGGCAGTTTCAGCAGCCAACACTCAACACTCAGCAGCAGCAGCACTCAAAAATCATGAGTCAGGACCCAAAATCATGAATTTGACTTAAAATAACGAAATTAAGAAATAATCAATGTTGGGTTTTTATTTGCCTTCTGATTTTTTAGCCTTTGGGGGATCATGTTTTCAAGCTTCTATGCAACCATGAGGGCTAGAGGCTTACTTTTCAGAAGCTGAGGCTTTAGAAATAAACCAAATATTGGAAGACTCAGAATGAAATAATGAGATGGAAATACTGGAGTTTTCTGTTACAAAAGGCAAAAGTTACAGAGAAAACATTGGGGACAAGAATGCAGAGGGAGGGTGAGAGGTTAATTTCTCCCAACTTGATCAAGGTGAAGTGTTTCAGTTACTTTGATCAGAATAGGAAAAATTCCACCTGAGTAGGTCACTGCTAAACTTTCAGGATGTACAAAGGAATGCATGAGATTCTGATAGGCCATCATCCGCCCCACATCTAGAGCGTACTAACTCTCAGAAATGACACTGGTCAACGTGCAGCTTTGTATAGAGACCCACACTTTGACCAGGACCAGGAATTTAAATGGCAAACACACACAGCTGAGACATTACAAAGCTATAGATAAGCAAAAGGAAGGGCATGGTCGGTCAGCTCCAGGGGCAAGTCTGCTGTTAAGTATATTGAGGCAATTTGGAAGTCCAGGAGCAGCACAGAGTCTGGAAGGACCCTGAGGCTATGGACCGCTGATGGTCAGTCAGACCCTCTTCCCCCCTACCTCACAACCCTTAGATGTAGCACATGTCTCAAACAAGTTGTTCCTCCCACCAATCCCCCACAGGCACCACATGGGGCAGGAAGCCCCCACCTCCTCAGCAAGGGAGGAAGAAAGGTCAGCCAGGCCAGGTGCCCTAACCTCAGAGACCAGTGTATGTGGTAACATTTCATCCCCACTCTGGGATAACAGCCCTCTCTTGCTGTTTGCTAGTATAGTTAGCCCTGTAACTCAAGGGGTAGAGGTCTATTACAGAACTAACCCTTTATGTGCATGCATTAGGATACAACCTTTAATTACATGATCACATACTATTTTTCCACAGTACCACAGCCTCAATATGCACAGACTGGATGAATAAGGGACAAGAATTAAGGTTGTGTAGACAACTGTAAATCTGGCATTACTTAAATTCCAAGTGCTTGACTTTGCAACCTAAGTCACATTATTTTAATGTATTTTTGTATGTAATATAAATACTTTGATTATACAAGAGATTCCTTAATATTCACTGAAGCTCAGTAAACCAGGCCCCATGTACTAGAAGGGATGGAACCTTTCATGCAAAATATAACACGGGTCACCATATAACCCCATAACAGAACTGCTGTACTCTGGTATATACCTAGATAACCGTGGTAAGGAACCTATTATTTTAAATCAGGTTTTCTTTCAGAGAGACAAGTGGATGAGGTAATATCTGTTATTGGACCAACTACTGCTGGTGAGAGAGACAAGCTTTTCAGCAACACAAAACTCTTCTTCAGTTCTGGGGACGGTTCCTTAGGCTTTGTCCACACTACAGCCTATGTCGACATAACTCATATCACTCAGGGGTGTGAAAAAACCATCCCACAGTGACTAAGTTACACCAGTGTAAGTGCTCATGCGTACAGCGCTAGTTTGTTGGGGAGCTTCTCCCGCTGACATAGCTTCTGCCACTCACGAGATGGTTTTATTATGCTGTTCGGAGAACTCTGTCGGCATAGAGCGTCTTCACCAGAGGTGCTGCAGCAGCACAGCTGTGTCGGTACAGCTGCGAGGCTGCAGCACTGTACGTATATACATGGCCTCAAAGTGTCACAGCTAAATATAGGGTGGAATACATTGTTGAGCATAATCAAACAATGGTGTCCTGTGATGTCCAGGAAGTTGATGCTATTATGGTAGTGTTCTAGACTAGAGTTTAATAGATGGATGGTGATGGAAATCTACGAGGGAGTTTAGGTTGTCTGTCAAGAGGATGAAAATATCAATGTATCTCAGGTAAACCTCTGGTTTTGTGGTGCATTTGTCTAGAAATAACTCTTCGAGGTGGCCCATGCAGGCAAGAAGAAACCATGTTATAACATGATTACTGCAAGTGTGTTGTGGCCTAGTGTTGAGTTATTTTTGTAGCACAAATGCACCATGACTAGCTGATTAAAATGCTAGGCACTTACTGCGGTAACACTTTACAAATAAAACACACGACACCTCCAAAGAAATAGCTGTAACATTCAAACTAGTGGCTTCCTGATGAGAAAGCCATTTTTGCTTGATGTTTTAAACAATCTACAGATTAAAAAAAAAGAACTTAAAGCAAAATCTCTAGAGCATAATAAATCCTTACTCCCTTGATGCTCCTGACTTCAAAGGTAGGATTAATTAATCATTTAATGTTCAACAGGAAGTCAAATATCAATCCACAATATTTCATTTCATGTTTTTCACAAGATATTTAAATTAAGTTCATGAAAACATCTGTAAACAGAGAGACCATTGCATCAAAATGTATATATTTTTTATTTCAATCATCATTTCTAAGAAGCTTGATAAATCCAAACGGTCTCAGAGTGCAAAGCCAAAGCCTGCTGCAGGAATGATTAATGCAGGGATATGGGCACCAGAACTACTCTGCCTTTGAACATTATGAGTCAAGTGTGGGATTCTTTTTAATGTCATCAGTAATACTGAACACTGTCCACTCTTGTTTGAAAACAGCTGAGACGTAGTTGGACTAGTAAATACAATTAAATCAAATTTCCAGATAATTCTATAGTAAAAGGTGGGCTATGAGCATTCTTTGAGGAATGGGGAAGTAGGAGATATTGCTCCAGACTAATAGCGGTACATCAGAATTATAATGTTTCCACCTCTCGCTGTGTTTCACTGGGACACTGAACACTAGAGAGTACTGGAAGGCGCACACACACGATTGTTTCCACTTTGGTTTTTCTACAGTGCCCATCACTGTAGAACCTGAGTGCTGAACAGGATGCTTAGATCTGCACACTGACCTCCAAGAGGATTCTACTCTTTGTCCACTTCCTAGAGCCTGGTTAAGCTGGGTTACTATAAACACTTGTTATCATGGGAAACTTTTGCAAAGAGGCCTTGCTGCACGCTCAGAAAAAAATCAGTCAGCCCTCAGACCCAATCTACTCTTCTCTGGTAGCTGGGTACCACCAATTTCCTCAATGAATGGAAAATGCATCCACCAACACTGCATCTTAATCCCTTGATTCTACTGAGGCTACAGAGAAATTAAGATGCAAAATCAATTAATTTTTGGTGACGCACCTAATCCTTCTGTGCAATTAAGTCACTAATTGGCCTTGAATACCTATCCACATCCATGATTCATGGTAGTGGAAAGCCCTTGCTGCCAAGTTACACGTTTAAATTATAATGCTAGCTTAATGTTTTGAAGTCACCATATCTTTCTTCCTGGGAACAGCAAGCAGCCAGTTTCAATATTTTATCCCACAAACCAGTGTACAGAGCATCAACTGCTGAAATCCCTCTCCCATGGAGTCCCCTGTACAAGCACGCACTGAGTCAATAAGCTGCTACTACAACATTGAGACAAATACACGGCAGCTTTTCAGGGTCTGCACAGCCTGACAGCCGGGGGATCCACTCTTTCACCGTGCTGCGAATCAGGATATACAGCCACAGACACTGGCACCAGCTCCCATTAGGTGAGCCACTTAGCCTTACTGTGCCTTTGAGCTCTTTAAGGCCTGGTTTACACTTAAAACTTGGGGAAGTTCACAACGCTCGGAGCTATTACTTTATGCTGTCTGTAGACTTAAGTACACTCATTTCACACTGTGATGCTTTGCAACCAAAGACAGGAAACTTTATAAAATGAAATCTTGGGACAATTATGCAATACATTTCTACAAGAAACATTCAGTCAGCTGAGGCCAATTCATCAGACCATACACAGACCATAGCATATAAAATCATATCAATGTTTCACCCCAAATCTCATTTAAAGCACTGTCATTTGAATTTACTCCCACCCAGGACATGCAACACCACAGAACACAAGTCTCAAAACACCTGAAAAATTAAGATAGCTCCACCATAAAGCCATACCCACATTGGTTCCGTTTCTGTGCTCAGCCTCTCAAGTATATTTTTATCCTTCTATTCTAGGGCTGCTTCAGGGGATGCAAGCTACCCCAAGATGTCAAATTCTAATCACAGAGGGCTTGATCTCAGCTTCTGAGATGAGCAACCATTCTGAGAAAGATAGGAAGCTACCCATGCTAGATCAGATTACTGGTCCATCAAGTCCAGAATACCACTACTAGTAAGGCAGCTACAACCTGATGCATCAGAAGGCAAAAAAGACAACACTATAAAGCACCTTGCTGACTATACAATGCAGAAAGAGCTGAATTATGGGTCCCAGCTTCTGTGAGAAGATTTCCAAGGCAGGTCTGTATCTCAACAATGAGACATGGGAGCCACTACGGTATTTGGATGACCACCTATCAAGTTATGCACCAAAATAATGCCAATAAAGTAAGCCTGTCTACATAGGAAGGTGTCACTAATGTTAACAGAGCTTTCAAGGAATTTAATATTTTTCTTTACAAAACAAACCTTTCCCCACATAAAACTAAGAGAAAAGCTAAAACTCAATCAACCTAGGCATGATTATTTATTTTTTTACTAAACATGTGAACAAGCAGCATGTTAATGCATTTAAGAACACCACTATGGTATTTGTAGCCATGACTACTGAGACATACAGGCCTGAAGGCTTTGCCCTGAGGCAAAAATGTGAGTCAAGTTACTGTTTAAATCACTCTCTCACCATTATGCACACAAGCCACTTAATAGAAGGTTGATTCCTAAATACTGAAAAAATATGATAGACATGTATTCCAAAGAATAAGTGTGTACATCAGAACCAAGAGTTCAAGAACCCAAATGCACACCTAAACAGGGTGTATGATCTCTTATCTAAACTCATAAATTGAGCACCAGCATAAGCAGCTCCATTGTTGCAGGGGTCTCAGTGAACGATAGCACTATGAGTTAAACGAAAATAAGAAAAACTTGTAGCACCTTAGAGACTAACAAATGTATTTCAGCATAAGCTTTCGTGGGTTAATACCCACTTCATCGGATGCATGGAATGAAACATACAGTAGACAGATATTTATACAGTCAGAGAAACATGATAAGGTCGAGGTGCATAGACCAACCTTAAGAGGCGAATTAGTTGAGAGGAACCATAACAGCAGGGGAAGAAAAACCTTTGAAGTGATAAACAAGATGGTCACACAGGTGTGAATGAGGATCGTTAACTTAAGGGAAATAGATTCAATTAACAATTTCCATCCCACCATCAACCTCAGCCTAGACCAGTCCACACAAGCGGTCCATTTCCTAGACACCACTGTGCTAATAAGTGATGGTCACATAAACACCACCCTATACCGGAAACCTACTGACCGCTATACTTACCTACATGCTTCCAGCTTCCATCCTGGACACACCACACGATCCATTGTTTACAGCCAAGCTCTAAGATACAACCGCATTTGCTCCAATCCCTCAGACAGAGACAAACACCTACAAGATCTCTATCAAGCATTCTTACAACTACAATACCCACCTGCTGAAGTGAAAAAACAGATTGACAGGGCCAAAAGAGTACCCAGGAGTCACCTACTACAAGACAGGCCCAAAAAAGAAAATAACAGAACACCACTAGCCGTCACCTTTAGCCCCCAACTAAAACCTCTCCAGCGCATCATCAAAGATCTACAACCTATCCTAAAAGATGATCCCTCACTCTCACAGATCTTGGAGGACAGACCAATCCTTGCTTACAGACAGCCCCCCAACCTGAAGCAAATACTCACCAGCAACCACACACCATACAACAAAAACACCAACCCAGGAACCTATCCTTGCAACAAAGCCCGATGCCAACTCTGTCCACATATCGATTCAAGTGATACCATCACAGGGCCTAATCACATCCGCCACGCCATCAGGGGCTCATTCACCTGCACATCTACCAATGTGATATATGCCATCATGTGCCAGCAATGCCCCTCTGCCATGTACATTGGCCAAACCGGACAGTCTCTACGCAAAAGAATAAATGGACATAAATCTGACATCAGGAATCATAACATTCAAAAACCAGTAGGAGAACACTTCAACCTCCCTAATCACTCACTGACAGACTTGAGGGTAGCAGTGTTGCGACAGATTAACTCCAAAAGCAGACTTCAAAGAGAAACTATTGAACTCGAATTGATATGCAAACTAGGTTGCATTGCGTCCGGATTAAATAAAGATTTGGAATGGCTCGGCCATTACGTTAATTGAATCTATTTCCCTTAAGTTAACGATCCTCATTCACACCTGTGTGACCATCTTGTTTTATCACTTCAAAGGTTTTTCTTCCCCTGCTGTTATGGTTCCTCTCAACTAATTCGCCTCTTAAGGTTGGTCTATGCACCTCGACCTTATGTTTCTCTGACTGTATAAATATCTGTCTACTGTATGTTTCATTCCATGCATCCGATGAAGTGGGTATTAACCCACGAAAGCTTATGCTGAAATAAATTTGTTAGTCTCTAAGGTGCTACAAGTTTTTCTTTCTTATTTTCGTTTTGCTGACACAGACTAACACGGCTACTACACTGAAACCTATCACTATGAGTTAAGAATACCAGACGCACAACAGGGCAAAGATAGGTTGGGCTTTGCTTTTGTTCAACTGTTGCTTTCTTTATTTTCATTTACCAGCACCTTACTTTTTCCTTCCCCACTGGCCATTTCCCTCTTATTTTTATAAATTCTTCCTACTCAGCTCCTGTTAGTCCAAGGAATAAAAGTGAACAGAGTTAAGTTTCTTTGGACAAAAAGGGAGTTAAGAGTCTGTTAATGACATAGTATTAGGGCTGTCGGTTAATTGCAATTAACTCACGCAATTAACTCAAAAATTAATCACGTTTAATCAGTTTTAATTGCATTGCTAAACAATAAAATACCAGTTGAAATTTATAAAATATTTTTGAATGTTTCTATTTTTCCAAATATATTGATTTCAATTACAACACAGAATACAAAGTGTACACTGCTCACTTAATATTTTTTATTACAAATATCTGCACTGCAAAAATGATTGATAAAAGAAACAGTATTTTTCAGTTCACCTCATACAAGTACTATAGTACAATCTCTTTAGCGTGAAAGTGCAACTTACAAAGGAAGATTTTTTTTTTGTTACATAACTGCACTCAAAACCAAAACAATGCAAACTTTTAGTCTACAAGTCCACTCAGTCCTACTTCTCGTTCAGCCAATCGCTGAGACAAACAAGTTGGTTTATATTTACAGGAGATAATGCTGCCCACTTCTTAATTACAGTGTCACCAGAAAGTCAGAACGGGTGTTCTCATGGCACTGTTGCAGCCAGCGTCACAAGGTATTTATGTGCCAGATATGCTAAACATTCGTATGCCCCTTCATGCTTCGGCCACCATTCCAGAGGACATGCTGCCACGCTGATGATGCCCATTAAAAAAAGAATGCATTAATTAAATTTGTGACTGAACTCCTTAGGAGAAGAATTGTATGGCTCCAGCTCTATTTTATCCCGCATTCTGCCATATATTTCATGTTATAATAGTTTTGAATGACTCGGCACATGTTGTTCATTTTAAGAACACTTTCACTGCAGATTTGACAAAACGCAATGTGAGATTTCTAAAGATAGATACAGCACTCAACCCAAAGTTTAAGAATCTGAAGTGCCTTCCAAAATCTGAGATGGACCAGGTGTGGAGCATGCTTTCAGAAGTCTTAAAAGAGCAACACTCCTATGCGGAAACTTCAGAACCCGAACCACCAAAAAAGAAAATCAACCTTCTACTGGTGGCATCTGACTCAGATGATGAAAATGAACATGCGTCGGTCCGCACTGCTTTGGATCATTATCGAGCAGAACCCATCATCACCATGGACACATGCCCTCTACAATGGTGGTTGAAGCATGAAAGGACATAGGAATCTTTAGTGCATCTGACATGTAAATATCTTACGATGCCGACGACAACAGTGCCATGAGAACACCTGTTCTCACTTTCAGGTGACATTGTGAACAAGAAGCGGGCAGCATTATTTCCTGCAAATGAAAACAAACTTGTTTGTCTGAGCAACTGGCTGAACAAGAAATACAACTGAGTGGACTTGTAGGCTCTAAAGTTTTACATTGTTTTATTTTTGAATGCAGTTAATTTTTTGTACATAATTCTACATTTGTAAGTTCAACTTTCATGATAAAGTGAGCACTGTACCCTTTCTATTCTGTATTATAACTGAAATCAATACATTTGAAAATGTAGAAAACATCCAAAATTATTTAAATAAATGGTATTCTATTATTTTTTTAAAGCGTGCAATAGCTCTACATAGTATAGTAAGATGAATAGTGCTTTGCAATCATGAAATGTGGCAAGGTCCCTGACTACAGAACCTTGCAATATAAAATGAGATACACAACAACAAAGGATCAGTAGGAAGGACAATGGGGCATGCAATGCTAAGAGAAGCTGAGTGATGGAAGGTTTTGTAGCAGTAGAGATGGTCAGATACCAAAACAAAAACTCTGGGAGGCATGTTGGATTCTTTGATCAGTCAGTATAGAAAGTTTGCCTCAAGGAATCCACACACAGTCCCTAATACAATTCTAATATTTTGATGCAGAACCAGGGAAACTCGGTGAACGAGCATATTTTTCTGTTTACCAACTCGTGTAGTAAAAATGTTTGTATTTATAAAATATGCACATCCAGATAAATCAGCCTCCCAATAGCAGCCCTCCGAATACAATTAAACAAGTGTCAGACAAGTTAAGAACTTGTTCTTATGATCTCTTGAGAAAATTAAGTTAGCTACTCATCAGATGTACCCAGGGATTCTTCAAATTTAAAAACACAAAGTTACTCTAAATTATAGCTTCTTGCAGTCTAAAACTACTTCAAATGGCAAACCACGGACAGCATCTTTAGGACATGTGACTCAAAGAATTCATTGTAGTAGGAAATTCAGCTGTGCATTTATAACAAAGATGTTAGTATTTTTTCAATATAACAATTCCGTAATTAACCTTATGATCCCAAAAGATTAAATCACTGTGTCTATTTTTAATATTAGTACAGTATTTTTTTAATAGTGACAGACTGGGTATATTTTGTCTGCTAACACAACAAATGCACTGACTTTGTTTAACCGGATTTAAAAAGGAAAAGAAACTAAAGTATATTCCTGCCATCTCAGTATTAACTTAAGCCACCACAAACTCTTCAAGGCCCTCAAGAACAGTCAAATGTTTACTTTCTGCTGATGAAGACTCTGTAAGGCAGTAAGGTCAGCACACAATACCTTCCAGTTGGGTCCCAAAGGTCCTCTCTTGGTCTTCACCGACTGAAACAATACTGGGTCCTCATCAGCTTTATAGTCCTGAAAAGAGAAAAAAAACTAGACAGGCAGAGGAAAAGCTAAGACACCACCACCACCAGTGCAAAGCAGCAAAATTACTGAACCAAACAGGGATAGAAGGGACCTCGAGAAGTCATCAAGTCCAGCCCCTGCACTGCGGCAGGATAAAGTAAACCTAACCCATCCCTCACAGGTGTTTGTCAAACCTGTTTTTAAAAACTTCCAATGACAGGGATTCCACAATCTCCCTTGGAAGCCTGTTCCAGAGTTAAAAAAAAACTTTCTAACTCTCAGAGTAGTTAATACCTAACCTAAACCTCCCTTCCAGCAGATTAAGCTTATTACTTCTTGTACTACCTTCAGTAGACATGGAGAACAATTGACCGTCCTTTTTTTTAACAGCCCTTACCATACAATAACTCCTCACTTAACATCCTAGTTATGTTTTTGAAAAATGCAACTTTAAGAGAAACGATGTTAAGCAAATCCAATTTCCCCATAAGAATTAATGTAAATAGGGGGAGTTAGTTATCCAATAGGCCAGTACCCAGTCAAAGAAGAAAATTAGATTGATTTGGCATGATTTGTTCTTGACAAATCCATGCTAGCTATTCTTTATAACCGTATTATTCTCTAGATGTTTACAAACTGATTTAATAATCTGAGCCAGTATCCTTCTGACGTTCAGATGACTAGTCTATAATTCCCCAGGTCCTCTTTGTTTCCCTTTTTAAAGACAGATACTATGTTTGCCCTCCTCCAGTCTTCTGGGACCTCACTTGTCCTTCATTACTTCTCAAAGATAATCGCCAACAGTTGTGAGATTGCATCAGCTAGTTCCATATGTACCCTAGGATGAATTTCATCAGGCCCCGCTGACTTGAATACATCTTATTTATCTGCTCTTTAACCTGTTCTTTCGCTATTTTGGCTTGCATTCCTTCCCCTTTGTTGTTAATATTCATTGTATGGAGTATCTGGCTGCCATTAACTTTTTTAGTGAAGACTGCAGCAAAACAACATTGAACACACCAGCTTTTTTAATGTCCTCAGTAATTAGCTCTCCTTCTCCGATAATTAGCTCTCCTTCTCCAACACTTTCCTTTGTCACTCTCTTGCTTCCAATGTATTTAAATAACCTCTTATTGTCTTTTATGTCCCTTAGAAAGGCTACTGCACAAAATACCTACCAAATTTGTTCCTAAATTCTTGGGCTATTCTATTTACTCCTTAGCATTTTGTCCATTTATACTTTTTGTAGGATTCCGGTTTGATTTTCAGGTAATTAAAGAGCTCCTGATGAAGCCATATTGGCCTCTTACTATTTTTCCTATCTTTCCTTTGCATCCTTTTGGGGCACTCTGGAACAAGGTTTTGTTTTTCCTTGTATTTGGTCCCCCCTCCCGAGTTGCTTCTCCATTGCCTGCAGACAAAGATCTTGCTATTATTACATGTTTACATAACTAGTATTCAGAAGTCCCTTTCTGGACCAGATACCCCTTGTATTAAGTACTGTACAAAATCAAAGGTAGACACTACCCTTGGTCCACAGAGTTTACAATCTGAATTGACAAAGTATACACATCTATACATGCACTGTTTTGAGCTGCAATTACGTAACTATCAAATTTCCGCAACACTCCCTCAGGCTAGTAATCACACCATTGGCTGATTTTTTGTAGACATTACGGCAGAAGTAGATATATAATATTTGAGAGGGAAGGGGCAGATATCCAGTGCGAGGCCATTTACACTACGGCCTCAGATTGTAAACTGCTTTGAACAGTTCACTTTAAGCAAGAGCACAGAACATTTTCCCACCAACTTATACAATATAGAAAAATGCCAAGTAACTAAAATTAAGCGAAACTAGACCAAAGGTGCTAAATGTTTACAAGCTATAATTTACTTTAAGTATTTCTATAGCCCTCATCTTTGTAGTATCTGAGCAAGATATTGATTAGGAAGTTAGGACCTAGGTGTGAAACCATAGGGATAGAAGCTATCACCAACAAAATGCCTGACCGTGAGAAAGGAAAAAACTCCTGGAACGTCTTCAGATGTTCATCAAATTGGTTTTAAGGGGTTTTGGGATAGAATGTTCCATGACCAGAAAAAACCAAACTTAACTGTACATTTGCTAGATGAATTTATAACAGCTACACATCATTTCATGTAGTCAAAATTCCTTGTATATCAGATTTTTTTTCATAAATTGTGCCTAATTTAAAGTACCATGTAGGAAATGGCTTGCAGGAAATCTGAGTGCCAATGCAGATGCGCAGTAACACAATTGGCACTCATGTGTCTAGTGTCTGATGGACGGAGCAATATTCACAATGATGATATCAACCTGACAGTAAAAACTTCACAACCAGTGTTTTCTCAGTTTTGCACTGGAATGCGTAATCACTACACAGCCCAATATATTGCTGTCCCATTTAAAACTATTAACAACTGGATCCAGGGAAAGTTATTTCACTTCTGACCAACAAGGCTAATATGAACGATGCTTGGGCTTTGTTGATAAATGAGTAGCCACGTCATCTGTATTCTGGATGTGATGCTTATATGATGCCACTTTTCACTGGTTATTAAGACAAGACAACCTTCCCATCATGTGTCAAAAATGAAGAGCATCTTCAAGTTTTTCAAGAACCAGAAAATATATACTAGCAGCCATTTTTCAGCATTATTTAGTATTTTATTTACACTGAGGAAGCCTTGTCATACTCAATGGGCATCTATTACATGTCTAGAAGATCTTCAAATATGCAAGAAGTCTCTTCAATCAGCTGCTGCTGAAGAAGGGATGGCTGGGTGTTACCCCCAAATCAGCACTGACATTCTCGAAGACTGTCTTTTGGATGCAAAACTCTACATTCATTTCATTGCTAGAAACCATAGCTCAGTCCATTCCGAATATGGAAAATTACAGTTCTATGTTGTCTGGTGCCAAGAATGAGTTCCTGAACATTAAGTAACATTTATGAGAACATAGAACACAGTTCACTTAAAAATGTGAAGAAAAAGATAATAAAATAGTATCATGGAAAAAGCAAGAGATAACTCCTGGACATAATCTTGATCCAGTCTTCCAGAGCCAAGACCTTTCTGACAATGAATTCGATTCAGCTTGTGACCTCAAAGTGTCTGTTACAATTTTTAAAGACACTACAAATGAACAACCAATTCTCATGGAAGTAGCAAGTTGTAAAGCAAGAAGTATCCCACTAAGTTGTAAAACAATGTGGCATGCAAGCTCAGCAGTTGAATCTAACAGCTTGCTCATTCAGCATAGTGGAAAAGGTTGCATCCTTGCATTCTAGCTATGGTGGCAAAAATGATTTTAATACTTCCATATACTACTGCATGTATGGAATGAAAACGGTCAGTTTGGGGAGTCATCCAGTCAAAAACCAGAAACAGATTGAAGACCTCTACTGCTGGGACACTGGTGACCATGTATCACAATTTAAGATTAGAGAAGAAAATGGCAAATGAAGAGTTGACTCAATATTCATCAGATGAAGAGGAAGAAGGAGATAATGATGAATTTGAAGATGATGACAAGGATATAGATGAAGCAGTTGAAGCTGATTCAGAAAAAGATAATGGAAAAGCAAGATGGTTGAAAAAGAAGACTGAGCTACTGATGAATTTGAAGGCAATGACCACAAAGATATAGATGAAGTAGATAATAATGAAAAGCAAGATGCCTGAGGACTTGGAATGCTGCCTATGTTACATAAATCCACTTAATGGCTTTTTACCTTTTATAGTTGCTATGTGATTGTTTTATTTAATTTCATTTCTTTTGTAACTATTCAGTCTTGAATAACATTCACATTTAAATGCTAACTTATTGCTAAAAAATAACTTTTTTTAGACCTTCATTTAATTTTTATCCTGTGTTCAAAACAATTAGATACAAAAGTGGCAGACACCATTAAAAAACCCCAAGACAAGAAGGAGAGACACACACAGGGGATAACTATGACAATGTAAATGAAACTTGGTTTAAATCATTTTTTAAAAGATTGAGGGGATAGGACTGATGCCTAGCAGGATAAGATTTGTGGACTGAGAAGAGAGAACTATAACAAAGTCACAAAGAAGTTACTGGTATTTCCTGAAGCCTGCCTCAGAGGCTGTTGCAGGGAATAACGTTTGCAGAGTGTTTTGAAGATGAAAAATGAAATTAAACTGTCACCTCTTTTACTTATAGACCTCTGTTAGTCTATAAGGTGCCACAGGACCCTTTGTCATCTCTTTTACTGGATCCCTTAAGATTAAAAATGAAGTGTTATCAATCCCTAGGCAGAGCCACAGCAACTGAATCAAACAAGTCACTTAATACTAAACTTAGAACACCTTCCTTTCCTCCTTCCTGGAAAAAAAGTTTAAGACAACCAGATAAGGGTCAATTGCAGAAAGTACATAGTTTAGAAAAGTCCATTTTCTCTGTGGCTAGACCAGGTCCCAGTAGTCAAGAGCATGATCAGTTGTATTTGGCACAAACATATAATATAGCACGCAGGATCTTATAATACAAACATGCAGAGTTGTTCATACAAAGTGATCTTACTAACAGGAACTGCCAGAACAGACTAACAAGAGCCCAACTAGCCCAGTATCCTGTCTCGGAGTGGCCAGTACTGGATGCTTCAGGAAATGTTACCAAAAAACCCATTGTGGACAATTATGGAATAATTCTAAATAGCAGTCAGTGGTTGACTTATCCCATTAGGGTTTAGATCACTTCAACAACAAAAAACATCCTGACTAATGTAACTGCAAATGTGCTATACATATATCTAACCCTTTCTTTCAACCATCAATTCTTAATCTCAGTGATCTCTTCTGGCAGTGATTGCCACAGGTTAATTGTATGTTGCAGAAAATGTTTTCTTTTTTTCCAGTTTTAAATTAGGAGATTTTCAATTTCACTGGATTTCCCCTTGATCTTGTATTACACGATAGAGCAAGTAGGAGTTCCCAGCAGGTCTTCTCTATACCATTCACTCTTGTTGAATGCAAGGCAAAGTCACAATTCAAGCTGAAAATAACAAGCAGTGTATGATGGTCACAACCCTGGTGAGCATTTCTCAACCCATAAGAACCAGTTCTGTTTCTTCATCCTTTATTTGCAACAAATGCCACAGGAACTCAAGAGACAGAAGTACTAATTTAAGACTGAAAATTCTGTAGCTGGCATATGCATTCATCTTTCACTACACAGAAGTTAGTGTCATACCACTATACAGAGAACTCAACTGCATATTCTATTTTTAAATCTAAAATTCTCCACTACAGGTAGAAGGGAGCTAAAACTAGCTCCACTTTGAAATTTCAACTTCACAGGACCATGGCAGCCTATTCAACTGCCAAAGTTCAGCTAATAAGTAAGACTTGTCTGATAAAACAGGATACAACACAGCTAGTTATTCCTGCAGAAAATCTGTGAGAGTGAGGGATCATCTTTTAGGATAGGTTGTAGATCTTTGATGATGCGCCGGAGAGGTTTTAGTTGGGGGCTAAAGGTGACGGCTAGTGGTGTTCTGTTATTTTCTTTTTTGGGCCTGTCTTGTAGTAGGTGACTCCTGGGTACTCATCTGGCCCTGTCAATCTGTTTTTTCACTTCAGCAGGTGGGTAAACAGATTGAAAAAACAGATTGACAGGGCCAGAAGAGTACCCAGGAGTCACCTACTACAAGACAGGCCCAAAAAAGAAAATAACAGAACACCACTAGCCGTCACCTTTAGCCCCCAACTAAAACCTCTCCGGCGCCTCATCAAAGATCTACAACCTATCCTAAAAGATGATCCCTCACTCTCACAGATCTTGGAGGACAGACCAATCCTTGCTTACAGACAGCCCCCCAACCTGAAGCAAATACTCACCAGCAACCACACACCATACAACAAAAACACTAACCCAGGAACCTATCCTTGCAACAAAGCCCGATGCCAACTCTGTCCACATATTGATTCAAGTGATACCATCACAGGGCCTAATCACATCCGCCACGCCATCAGGGGCTCATTCACCTGCACATCTACCAATGTGATATATGCCATCATGTGCCAGCAATGCCCCTCTGCCATGTACATTGGCCAAACCGGACAGTCTCTACGCAAAAGAATAAATGGACATAAATCTGACATCAGGAATCATATCATTCAAAAACCAGTAGGAGAACACTTCAACCTCCCTAATCACTCACTGACAGACTTGAGGGTAGCAGTGTTGCGACAGATTAACTCCAAAAACAGATTTCAAAGAGAAACTATTGAACTCGAATTGATATGCAAACTAGATTGCATTACCTCGGATTAAATAAGGACTTGGAATGGCTCGGCCATTACATTAATTGAATCTATTTCCCTTAAGTTAACGATCCTCATTCACACCTGTGTGACCATCTTGTTTATCACTTCAAAGGTTTTTCTTCCCCTGCTGTTATGGTTCCTCTCAATTAATTAGCCTCTTAAGGTTGGTCTATGCACCTCCACCTTATCATGTTTCTCTGACTGTATAAATATCTGTCTACTGTATGTTTCATTCCATGCATCCGATGAAGTGGGTACTAACCCACGAAAGCTTATGCTGAAATAAACTTGTTAGTCTCTAAGGTGCTACAAGTCTTTTTCTTTCTTATTTTCGTTTTAATTAATTAAGTTAGTCTGGTATCCTTCAGAAAAGAAGGGAATATCAAAATATATCTGCAACTGAAGGAGTTTCTCTCAAATCAAATCATGCTGCTTATTTACATAATGATATTAAAAATACTCTAATTATGGCATTTTAGGGCTGGTCTACCCTGGGAACTTCCATCAGCATAGCTATGTCTCTGGGGTGTGAAAAATCCACCTCCCCAACAGATGTAGTTAAACCAACCTAACCCCTGGTGTAGATAGTGCTATGTCAACGGAAGAATTCTTCCATTGATGTAGCTCCCGCCTCTGAGGGAGGTAAATTATCTATGCCAATGAGAAAACCCCTCCCATTGGCATAGGTAGTGTCTACACTCAAGTGCTACAGCGGCAGCGGTTTAAGTGTAGACATACCCTCGGTGATGACTAATGTATTAAGCAGAGAAACTAGATGAATTGACAGGATGAAGAGATGAGATGAACTGGGTTTACAAAAATCTTCAATAGCAATTTTAAAATGAAGTTAAAAAAAATAAATGTTATTTGTTTAAATATTTTGGTTGCACATTTAAAGTCTCCAAGTTAAGCCCTTGTCTGGTTTTAGTCAGTTCTTAATATTCATTTACTACAGAAATTAAAGCCATTTAGGAGGTCAGCATCACTGCTCATATAAACTTAATGGGAAATCTGTGCTTTACTCCTTAATCAAAATAGGAATAATCAAAATAGAAAATAATTAACTATGTGCACAAATCCACTTGGAGCAGAGATTATAGCCCATATTGTCTCACTGTTAAGTGACGTTGCAACATTCTGTATATGAAACCAGTTTCATATATATCGTCAATGCCATATAATAAGGTATATTAGAATTGTGACAAAGACTTGAATAATTTGCATTAAGACAACAATCCACATGATTGGCAATGTAAAGATGATGCAAAATTTTTACAGAAGTACACTTTGGTATTTTTTTTATAACCATCTCAGGAGACACTGCTTCTCTTGCCTCAGTAGTTTACTGCAGTCAAAGCAAGCATTATCCAAAACCAAGTTTTTGAAGACTATGGACTTAGTTATCAAGGTAGCTAGTCAGCAAGTCAGAGTGGCCAACAGATGAGCTTACAAGAACCTAAACTGTTGGAGTTGGACTTAAACACTGAAGGGTTGCATAGGGTGTCTTGGAGCAGCCCAAAGCCAGATGCACCCTCACACTGTTCATAAATACGTGGTATTGTTAGTTATCTACCACCACTGCTTTTACTTCCAAGTTTCATCCACAAAAGGCGAAGCTCATGTCGCTTGACCTGACCAGAAAAGTAAGACAATTTGAAGCCACTGCTCATGCTGTTTCATGAGAGGCAGCAAAGATTCACTGTCAAAGAATGCTGTGCAGTTTAGCATAGAAGATACATAATTGTTACCACTCTAGAAAATGGGAGTCTCAAATCCACTTCAAAACCTAGCATCTAAAACAGAGTCACTTGTTCAGACCCTATTTTTCAAAAATAGTGTGCAAATAATCACTACCTAGACAACCATAATGTTAAGCACCACTTACTAAAGAGGCAAATGACTGGGCTGATTTAAATGGCAAAGATGTATCTAATGTTATAGTTACAATGAAGCCTGACTTCAGCAACCATCCAAAGGACTAGCAAAAGTCTGAACAAAAGAGATGGGTCTATCAACTGGTCAACACTAACTAAGGATATTTTTAAAAGTTCTCAAGAGTGGGGTTGCCTATTGGAGGTCCTGCTTAGAGTAGTTTTCATCCAGGTGTATAATAGTTAAGATACTTTACCAATACTATTGTTAGTCATTGCCAGTGATACCACTTATAACCCCCATTTTGGGAGCTTAAGAATGGAAGTAGGAATTGACCACAATGGAAATTTGACATATGCCTGAGACTAACTTAGATTCTTATTCTTCTTCCTCACTGTAGGATTCATAAGAGGAGACAATGCAAGGTTGTAGCCTTTTTGTAGAAAAAGTTGTTTTAAAAGTTAAATATAAATGTTTTCATGATTGTATTTTAATACTGCAGTAAGAACAGATGAGGGGATGAAAGATGACTAAAACCACAAATTACTGAAGTACAGTTGGAAGTAATGACATTAAGAAAGGAAATGTTGGCTGCTAGAAAGATGTCAAGCTAAGTTAACAAGACTATGGAAGATCATTAGGCTAGAAGAGAGTTCAGACAATGCGGACTTTGTAGTAGTTGACTACATATTTCTTGCAACAGATGAGAACTGGAAGACTCAGAAGATCCTCTTCAACCAACAGATATCCATGGAAATTCAGCTATTGCTCATGTGCAGTTATTTTGTACCCTCCAAGAATTTTCACTTCTGATACATCTAAACGCAGCACATACCAACAAGATTAGCTTCAGAGCAGCTTCTCCAGTTTTTCTGGGCCACTGAGTAAATACACTTAAAAAAAAAGGGGGCGGGGGGCAGCATGAACTGTATTCAACAGATTGCAACATTTCCTTGTCCACTGGTGTATTCAATGTGCACTTCAAAAACTGCCTAAATACTTCTTTATTCAAAGACTAGGATGGCTCAAAAACAATCTGTTTTCATATCTAATCACCATGTTTTATAACCTTTCATGAAGGGTATTTTCCACCTCACTTGTCTCACGTCTGAACAAAAATGATACAAAAAAAGTTTGAAAAACATTAAAAGGCCAAGCAAACCCACTAACCAGACAATTCTACAAAAGTGCTCTCAATGGTGTTAACTTTCATAGATTCAAGGGCTGGAAGGGACCTCGAGAGGTCATCGAGTCCAGCCCCCTGCCCTCATGGCAGGACCAGTTAACTTTGGTCAGAGTGCTTTATCCACCACACTGACATGCTAAGGAAGGAGCATAACCACTGCATGTTTGCATTTAAAATCTGTGTCAGTTAAATGTATGCCCACATATTTAACCCTGAGACTGAGTTACTATGATAATAATCCCAGTATTTGATACGATAGTAAAATACCGACTTTTTAAATATCGAAGTTTATGTTCATTTGTGATTTTGCTGGAATACAGCAGTGAAGGTTGTTGCATGTTTCCTTTCTATAAGCATACTGCAGTGAGCAAGTATATTCCTTCATATATGACAGTTTCAGCATACAGTACGCAACCTTAACTCCCAATTATAGCTGCAAATGAGCAATAGCATGGAATGAGACAGCCTGCTGGCTTTGTTAATATTCTGTCTCCTTTAGGATCCCACAGGGGAAAGGGAGGATTGAACGTAAAGAAGCCCTTGGCTCATGGTTTATGGTGCTTGCCACCAGCTGTAGACTTCTCATCTCATTAGTTACTTTTGAATACTAGGGGTGAAGACAGCTGTAGCCTACTTGAATCTCCAGCTCCTGGGTATTTTGAAGGCTGAATTTGGTATGCACTTTCTGCAATCCTTTGGAAAGAACAAAAGCAAATTTGCTTTGCAACAGAAGCATATTTTAAATGAGTTCCAAGTTACATTAACAGTACAGAAGTGTTCTTATTCAAGTTATTTTGTGTATTTCATGTTTTTAAAAACAACTTTGATCAACAGTAATTAAACTGCTCATGTAGCAGGTTCACTGGGTGGCATAGGAGAGGGGACTAACTAAATAAAATTATATTCAGGGTTGAATAGAATAAGAACATAAGAAAAGCCATACTGGGTCAGACCAAAGGTCCATCCAGCCCAGTATCCTGTCCACCGACAGTGGCCAATGCCAGGTGACCCAGAGTGAGTGGACCCAACAGGTAAATGATCAAGTGATCTCTCTCCTGCCATCCATCACCCCCCTCTGACAAAGAGAGGCTAAGGACGCCATTTCTTACCCATTCTGGCTAATAGCCATTAATGGACTTAACCTCCATGAATTTATCCAGTTCTCTTTTAAACCCTGTTATAGTCCTAGCCTTCACAGCCTCCTCAGGCAAGGAGTTCCACAGGTTGACTGTGCGCTGTGTGAAGAACAACTTCCTTTTATTTGTTTTAAACCTGCTGCCCACTAATTTCATTGGGTGGCCCCTAGTTCTTTTATTATGAGAACAAGTAAATAACTTTTCCTTATTCACTTCCTCCACACCACTCATAATTTTATATACCTCTATCATATCCCCCCCTTAGTCTCCTCTTTTCCAAGCAGAATTTATTCAAGAAATGTTTTGCTCTAAACTATTAATTATTAAACTATGTAAGGACGTGAGCATATTAGGGATATACTAAATGAAATTTTTCAAAAATTAAAGTTGCTATATACTGTCATAAAAGCTATTCAGTCTCAAAAAAAGCAAATACTATAGGAAGTGAATGAATAAATGCAGATGCACAAATCCTAGTCATTGCAAATAAGAACAGTCTTTGCATTTGGAAACAAGCCTGGAATCTCCTAGGATGGTGATGACCTAAAGTGCTACAAACGTGGTCTGTACACATTCTGAGTGAACAATGGCACAGATCACTTCTGGTGCATACAAGTGCCACCAACAGATTCTCCAACTGCATCAGCATCTACTCTGAAGTGCGCTGCTGACCCACAACCCTGGCTGGAAGAATATCCCCACTGCAGTATTAGACTTTATTTAACTGGAATGTTATCAAAATATGTTCTGATATCTATTCACTTCTCAGTAGAATTCCTTGGAAAAGGGAGTGCAATCATTTTAAGGAGCCTAAGCCTATGACCTGTATTTCATGGTTAAAGAACAGGCTAGAAGAGCATTTTTAGAGAAGCCAGCAAATGCACAGAACAATAGAGATAAGCCACTGGAAGCCCAGACAAACATGGCGAACACTGGAAATAACGCCCAGAATCTGGGCCAGAAGTTCTTGCTAGATATACCATTCTCCTTCTGGATATGTTTGGAAACGACTGACAGAACTGGGGATATTTATTTGCATAAATATTATTGCAGTCAAGGCGCAGGGCTCCAGTGTGCTAGAACTGTACAAACACTTATCAACAGGATAGTTTCTGTACCAAAGATCTTACAGTCTGGATTACAATTTACTAGGTGACCAAATACAAGCAAATGGAGGAGGAAGGTTTATGGAAAATAGATCCTGTCAAACTAACTTGATCTTTTTTTGATAAGATTACAAATTCGTTTGATAAAAGTGTTGCTATAACGTACTAGGCTTCTGTAAGGTTTCTGACTTGCTCCCGCAAAACAACATTATGATTAAAAAACTAGCATATAAAATAAACATAGCACACATTAAACAGATTAAAAGCTATCTGATAGTTCGCAAAATGTAATTGTAAATAGGGAATGGTCATTGAGTGGGTATGTTTGCAGTGGGGTCCTGCAGGGGCTGGTTCTTAGCCCTATGCTAGATAACATTTTTAATCAATAAACTGGAATAAAACGAGATCACTGATAAAGTTGGCAAATGAAAAAATAATTGGGGGAGTGGTAAATTATGAGGACAGGTCACTGATTCAGAGCGAACAAGATCACTTGGTAAACAATATGCATTTTTAACATGACTAAATATAAAGGTACACATCTAGGAACAAAGAAGGTAGGCCATACTCACAGGATGCGGGGGAGGGGGCTCTATCCTGGGATGCAATGACTGAAAAAGATTGGGGGATTGTGGTGTATAATCAGCTGAACATGAGCTCGTACTATGATGCTGTGGCCAAAAGAGCTAATGCAATCCTGGGATGTATAAACAGGGGAATCTCGAGTAGGAGTAGAGAGGTTATTTTACCTCTGTATTAGGCACTGGTGTGACCTCTGCTGGAATACTGCATTCAGTTCTGGTGCCCACAATTCAAGAAGGATGTTGATAAACTGGAGAGGGTTCAGAGAAGAGCCAGGAGAATGATTAAAAGATTAGAAAACATACCTTATAGTGATTTAGCTCCTTCAGTCTATCTATTTAGCTTAATGCAGAGAAGGTTAAGGGGTGACTTGATTACAGTCTATTAGTAGCTACATGGGGAACCAATATTTAATTAGTGGTTCTTTCATCTACCAGAGAAAGGTATAACATGATCTAATGGCTGGAAGTTGAAGTTAGATACAAATTCAGACTGGAAATAAGGCATAAATACTTAACAGTGAGAGTAATTAACCACTGGAACAGTTTATCAATAGTTGTGGTGGATTCTCCATCACTGACAATTTTTAAATCAAGATTGGATATTTTTCTAGAAGATCTGCTCTAGGAATTATTTGGGGGCAGGTTTTGTATTACAGGCCATAGGAGATCAGAATGGATGACGATACTGGTTCCTTCTAATCTTGGAATCTATGAAGGTGGAGGATTAGGTAGAAGTAAAACTAGCATGTGGCCACCTACCTAGTAGAATAATTCAAGTCAGATAAACACTAAACTTAAAAGTATAAAATCAGTTACCAATTCAATTTAAGTTTACAGAATCATCAACTATACCAAATTATTAGAAGCTTATCATCAGGAGACCTATGACAGTCATTCTTCAATAGTCACCTGATCAGAACAGTGAACCCTCTGAGACTTTTAGGGGTTTTTTAAATCTTCAATTGCATCCCAGGACTCTATCCTGGGATGCAATGACTGAAAAAGATGTGGGGGTTGTGGTGTAATCAGTTGCCCTCCACTGCTACCTAGGGCTCTTATTTACTTAAGCCAGTCTCAGGCTTGGGCCTCCTTCCCAGCATGCTCTGCACGCCCCCCCCCCCCCTGCATTCCCTCTCTCCTCTGGTGCAGTCACCTCTTTCTGCCCCCCTGGTTTCTCCTCACCCACACACTGTTCAGTGAGGGTGTGTCAAGAGGAAAGCTGCAGCAACTATCTGTGGAGTATGGAGGCAGTGAATTCAGTGAAAGCCACAGGCTGTGTGCTGAAATCTAACTATCCCGTATGGACTCTGCTGGCATGCTCTAGCTACCTAGAGCATGCCAATGTAGTCCAACAGAATCCACACAGAGCAATTGGAGCACAACAAGAAGCCTGTGGCTTGGGCGGTGAATCCAGAGACACCCCAACCCATTCAAAATTATCATGGCTTGCCCAACATATCTCATTGGGCAGTCTGCACAACTGCCACAGGATCAATGGGGAAGACTCCAACCCTTGAGACTGCATCACTATTTGCTGTGTTCACTGGACACGAGTGGTGGTGAGTGACGTAAGTGTGTGTACATGTATGCACACACTTGCAAAATTACTAGATTTAAACTTGAATTAGAGTAATTTTGCAATTCCATTTCAAGATCAGGAGGATTATAGAAAATTTGAGCCTTCTCATCGCTGAGCTAGGATGCTAATTTGGTTTTAGAACTTTCACAGGCAGACTAGTCACTGAGGGGTGGATGGGCTCCAGTTCCTCATCTTCCTATTAAATGCACAGCATTGCAGCAAACATTATGAGCCTCAGTTCTAACATTCTTATCACCAGGCAGTGCACAGGACGAGATTTCATTACTAAGAGGTCTTCAGGTATGTGAAAACAGTCCAGAAAGCACAGTTTACCAAAACTGGCATTCAACAAGCAAAAAACTCCACTACAACGAAGGAAAAAGAAACGGTGAACCTGAGATCTGCGTGTTGGAAGGAAAGGAAAGGAGAACTACAGACAAAAAAATGACGTGATCCCTCTAAGGCTATCTTTAAGTCTTCTGACAGATTGCTAATGTTCATTAATTCGGACACTGAAAAAGCCACTTACTGAAAACAAGCATCTAATAAAAGTTTTCGTAATCCAACAGCATTAACCTTCTTACACAAAATATTTTTACAATGAAGAGTACACTTAGCTGAATGTTATTGTACAACACTGACAGCTAAATAAATGATGAATGCCTGAAGCACAAGTGATAGTCTAAGATTACAGTGAAAGTTCCTCCTTTTAAGATGTTCTACATAACATTAAGAATCATGTACAGTATTTCTATAAAGACGTCAGTGAACTCCACTGTATTTTCAATCCAAGATGTTTGCTAATAAGTTCTTTAGCATGTTCAAAAATTGTGAAAACTAAAGTCAATAGCTGTATTTGTGTCAGTAAGATCTCCACGTCAACACAGAGCACTGCCTTCAGCAAAATTGCTACTTCACAATTATCATAACTTAATGTATCAAAACTAAAGCAACAAATGTTCAAACAAGAAAAGGCATATTTAAAGGATTAGTGCTATAACAATCCATTCTGGGTAAGGCAGAGTGCAGATTCAATCAGCACAGTGGTGGGATGATATATCGACATGCAGATCGGAGGCTACGTCGGCACTTGGAGCATGATTGTGACTTCCTGCTTGCGGAGACATACTTGTGCTAGCTCATCAAGCCAGCACACTAAAAACAGTGCTGGTGCCCTGTGACTAGGGTGACCAGACAGCAAGTGTGAAAAATCGGGACAGGAGGTAGGGGATAACAGGAGCCTATAGAAGAAAAAGACCCAAAAATCGGGACATCTGGTCACCCTACCTGTGACCTAGAAAAGTGATGTTAAATAGAAATGAGCTAAATGTAAGTAGAGAACAGGTTTTGGGGCCTAAATATAGGGTTGACAATGAGCCCTGGTAAATGGTGGGTGAAGTGAAGTAAGACAGCTCAGAGGCAAGCTAGAGATAAAATAGGACATAACACCAGGTCATGCTGTAAACAAGTTTGGTTCTAACTGGTTTTAAAAATGTTTTAGACAAAATGTGAATGTTTTGGAAGGACACTATCTATGCTGATAGTTACTGGAATGGTGTCTACGCAGATGTTAATTGCGTAGATAATGTTTAATATTAAATAGCTAATAAAGGGGTAGAAGGTATTTTAACTATGGTAGCAGAAATACAGATATGGTAAAAGGCAGGTTAAATCCTAAATAGTTAGGGAGGGTTATAAAAAGGGTAGATTAAAGTGCTCACCCACCATCAGGGTACCATTAGTGAAAGGATTATATACCCACTCTTCTCACCCCTGGATGCACCATTTCATCTTGGAACAAGAGTTTAAAATAGAGTCTATGATTATATCATAACGCCTGTTTGCTTTAACTATTCTATTTTAAAGTCTTTAACTGTATCGCTCATTGTATCATTCACAGTCCTCCACTAAACTTAATTAATCTATGACTGCCCCAGACACTCGAACCTAAAGAATTAAATTTGGTTATTGGTATTATTTATATTTTAAAAGACTAATTGAAAATATTTAAATCAAAGATCACAATCCATAGTAGCACATACTAGACACCCCGAGTATGTACCCATGGAGTCCGGGTGGGTTTGTACAACATGATCTCTGCCCTCTTGTGCATTTACATTACAACAGTCTTTACATAACCTCACTTTCCTACCCATAGTTCTCTATAATCTTAGATACACACGTAGCATCTTCTACTAAGTACACTGAATGCTAGAGTCCATGCAAGGCACGTATAAGATGTCAGTTAATAAGGCAAGGGCTTACTCTCAGCTCATCATACAATATCTGCAGTGAACGAGACAGGGCACCTGTGCATCTCTTCAGCAAGCCTGTGGGAAAAGTTGTAGGACATTACATGATCTATACAGTTTCTCAAGTATAAACAGACATAACAAATACCAAGGTCTTGCCTACAACAGAAGTCATGGGGACATCTGTGTGATTTTAAAGTGTAACAACTAAGTGTAACAACTATTCCACACTAACTCCCATGTAGAAGTTCTCATCTGGCACTGAGAATGCCTGTTTGTGGATTAGATTAATCAGCTTCCGAACTTAAACTACATAAGGGCACTCAGTGGAGAATCAATGTTCACATAGTGAGATAGTGAGGAGCAGTTACTCAGAAATAGCTATTCTAGGCTTTTTCCTCCATGTAAACAAACTCTAAGGGGTAGAGTCATGGTTGCATGTGCAACCTTAGCTTTGGCAATTCAGCACTTTTGCATACCTAAACATGCAGCTTTGTTTTTTCCATAGATAGAATTTATATTCTAGCTTCTGAAATTATTTGGCCAGACACCACTAGAACACCCTATTCTACAAAATGATGTTTGGCCTTCTCCTCGCACTTTGCACAGAGGAAGAGAGCAAAAGAAAAGATCTACCTGCTCTTGGGCAGGACGGGAAAGACCAGCAATATGAGATGAGAGAGAAAACATAGCAAATGAAGAGTCACAGATAAGTAAAATCTGGTATTTAAGCAAAAATTACCATGATTAATCCATTTTATTTAAATTTTTTCTGGAACAAGAGAGAGACCAATTTGTGCAAAGATGCTGAATCACTTAACCCAAGTCTGGTTAAGAGTAGAAGGAAAAAGTGAGACTGTCTAGATTAAAACCTCTCGATGCACAAGACAGAATTGCTGGCACTCTTCTCAGACACAGGCCCTCCTCCCAGGCCTGAAAGAAGGAGCCTGGACTAGAGCCAGATCACAAATAAACAAAAGTTCTTTTCAGAGTTTAAGGAAAATATATATACAGCCAGAGCATAATTCCCAACAGCAGCAAGTCCTTCTTAGGAAGTGAAACAGGCAACTATTGAATAAACAGTACAGCTACAAAAATTGAAAGCTTTTCTTGAAAGCTGAAGAGAGACAGGAAAAAAAATTATAATGCAACAGGGCAACAGCATGTGGAGCATTCAAAGGCTGTTTCAAAGGATAGTATTTCAAAGGCACCTTTGGCATCATTTGCAACAGTGCAATAGAGAACTCTTTAAAGAAACTTCAGCCTTTACTTATATAAATTACAGCAATAAGAACACGAAACCCTGAACCAAGATGCTTCGGTCTTTGCAATTTTTTTCAGAGTGACAGAGACCCATCTCAGGCTCCACAGAGAAATGGTTCTAAAACCTGGGCCAGTAGCCATGCCAACAGAGATCAAGCTAGTAGAAGATAACAGTACTATTGAGGTGGTCACCAGAACTGCTAGGCGTTATAATTGAGCAAATACCTCAGTTCAGCCTCCCAGGCACGGTAGCACCTGAAAGGCACGTGTAAAAAAGGGCAGTTACATAAGGCAGAAAATTCTATCCCTGGGCTTAACTTAAGCCAGTTTTACATGGCACCATTCATATTTTTGTTAGGATTCTATATGCCTGTTTCTCAAGAAAACCTCCTGAACGTGAACAGACGCCGTGCCGAGTGCCCAGATGGACAGAATCTCTCAAAGTTCTCACCTCAGCCCTGTGTTAAATTTTACCTTTAAGCATTAGACTGTTAAGTGTCATCGCTGTTGGTTAGCAGACACTTCATGTTACATGACCATTGTTGGCAGAGCTTGAGTGCCAGCACTTTCCATCCAATCTGACTGGTACAGCACTGTAAATGCACAGGCCTCACTACACAGTAACAGGTCAGTACCAAGGAGATTTTTTACAGGTATACTGCCTACCCTCTCACCACGGTGCTTCAGGGGGGTACAACTATATACAAGCTTTTGTCACTACTCTGCTCATTCTCCAACAACCAGGAAGAGTGTGTGCATGACTGTTTTGGTGGAGGTATTTTGGAAAGACTGGTTGAAGCAATGAGTGTTACGCTTCACCATAAAAACGCTGAGATTTAAGCAAAAAATTAGCAAGATTAATCTTTTCATTAGGATCTCTTCTGGAACAGTCCTGCAGCTGCAGCTCTGTCTCCTGCTCTCTAAGTCTCATATTTGAGGTAACAGGGCTAACTTACAATGTAAATGTACAAGCACACCAGAAGAGAGGGGAGCAGCATTCAGATGTTGACAGATTCATGGAAGAGACTGTCTTTTAGAAGCATTTTAAATGAACTGACAGATGGGGAAATGTGGGAAGGGAGGTTATTTCAGGCAAGCAGGGCAAGCTGGAAGAAGACATGAGATAGGGATGGATGAAGGAGATAAAAATGGGATAATGAAAAGTGGGAAGAACAAGTTAGAACCAAGCCCCATGGTTTTTATGAGCCACATGGAATAACACAAGGACAGGTAGGCTTGTACCACAAGGTGTATAGCCTAGGGTCCATGGGGCGGAACTGAGAAGGGGTGACCAAATCATGGAAGGCATGTTAAAGCTGTTCAGTTTTCAAAGCCAATACCTGATGTCAGCATCACAGGAGATAACAGTCCTTCCTATAGGTAGGCTGAAGTTTGAGAGAATTACACTGTGCAGTACACAGCAGACAAGTAAATGTGGCATTTGATATCAGCTCAGCAAACCAATTTAATCCTTTCAACCCTTACTCCAAGAGAAAGAGAAACACTGAATCTCTGCAGGTTCTGTGAAATCAAACACGGTTCATAGCCCAGTCTTCTGGAATAGAAGAGAAATGTCAAGCAAAGCAGGGAAGAAACCCTGGGCATGAAGAGTGAGGCTTTCCTCAGTCCTTTCTATTACACCATTACTGGGCACTTGAAGGGACAAGAGAACTTTGGTGACCACAGGCACAACCATCTCAGACAACAGCTCTTCAAGAAAATACAACAAACTGCAAGGATGTTTGGAACATTAGTTAACCCACAATTCTGTGCTGAATGCCCAAGTAGCAGAGGGCTGAAACAAAGTCAGCCTTTTTTTCCAAACTAACCTGTTAACAATGTTAGGTTCCATGACACCCTGCTGCCTGGCTACTGATCACTGACACCTTAGGATGGATCATTTGGGGACATCATATCTCCCAAAATCTCTTCTGGAGCAATGGAGTCAGAGCACAGGGGCTCAGGCCAGCAGTGGTTAAACAAACATTGTTAAAAAGAGCAAGCACTACAAAACATCTTTAAAATAAAACACTCTTCAAAACCAATGTGTTTTAGAGTGACAGCACTTCAGGGAGGTAGGCAGCTGGGCTTCATGGGACTGATGAAGAAACATCTGCACATTATAGGATTAGCTCATTTTTTCCAAGCTTCTGCAGTTCACTTTTTGATTAAACACACTGTCTGCACGGGAAAGTCTTGGCACTGAGTGCCTTCACCTACCCAAGCCTGCTGGAAATGAAGAGATCCATAAGATAAGGTCTGGATCTGGAGCCAGTCTGGAACAACTAGGGCTCTCACTCGTCCCTTCATTCAGGCACAATGTCTATACCCCTCGACAAGCCACTGGGTATGCTCTGATCGTTTTTGTAATGTAGACTCTCAACTTTTGTGAGCCAGATAAGAAGTTCCCAGGCCACTTCCAACAACAGATGTTGTGTCAGCCAAGCTTCTGGGCTAACAAAATGATTTTTTTAGCTTCACAACATGCCATGAATAGAGTCCTCAGAGCAGAGCTCCAGTCTACCTTAAGAATAAATACTTGTTTCTTCTGAAGTGGGAATATTTTAAAAGTCCTCTTAACCATGTTAACAAAAGCTTATTTCAATTTTTCAAGCTACATTTCTAGTGAGAACTACCTGGTGAAGTGAAGAAACAGACTGACAGAGCCAGAAGGTTGCCAGAAGTCACCTACCACAGGACAGGTCCATCGAAGAAAGTAACAGAACACCACTAGCCGTCACCTACAGCCCCCAACTAAAACCTCTCCAGCGCATCATCAAGGATCTACAACCTATCCTGAAGGACTATCCCTCGCTCTCAGAGACATTGGGAGACAGGCCAGTCCTCACTTACAGACAGCCCCCCAACCTGAAGCAAATACTCACCAGCAACTACACACCACACAACAAAAACACTAACCCAGGAAACAATCCCCGGAACAAACCCCATTGCCAACTCTGTCCACATATCTATTCAAGGGACACCATCATAGGACCTAACCACATCAGCCACACCATCAGGGGCTCATTCACCTGCACATCTACCAATGTGATATATGCCATCATGTGCCAGCAATGCCCCTCTGCCATGTACATTGGCAAAACCGGACAGACTCTACGCAAAAGGATAAATGGACACAAATCAGACATCAAGAATTATAACATTCAAAAACCAGTAGAACACTTCAATCTCCCTGGATACTCAATAACAGACTTAAAAGTGGTAATTCTTCAACAAAAAATCTTCAAAAACAGACTCCAGCGAGAAACTGCAGAACTGAAATTAATTTGCAAACTGGACACCATCAAATTAGGCCTGAATAAAGACTGGGAGTGGATGGGACACCACAAAAAGTAATTTTCCCTCTGCTGATACTAACACCTTCTTGTCAGCTGGTGGAAATGGGCCACCTTGACTGTATTGGCCTCGTTAGCACTACAAAAGTAAGTTTCCCTCCCTTGGTATTCACACCTTCTTGTCAACTGTTGAGAATAGGCCACTTCCACCTTAATTGAGTTGGCTCCTTAGCACTGACCCCCCACTTGGTAAGGCAACTCCCATCTTTTCACGTGCTATAATATATATTCTTCTTACTGTTTTTTTTCACTCCATGCATCTAATGAAGTGGGTTTTAGCCCACGAAAGCTTATGCCCAAATCAGTGTGTCAGTCTCTAAGGTGCCACAAGGACTCCCCGTTGTTTTTGCCGATACAGACTAACACGGCTTACCCCTCTGAGAACAGGGATGGTACTACATACTCCATAGAAATTCCATCACCTCAGGTATTTGTGCACCTTTGCTAGAAAGTTTACTGATCTGTATATTACTAAAACACAGATGCTGTTCTAGAAACAAAATAGGCATCAAATATGGTCTGGAACAAGGCAGATGAAATCTCCTCAGTGCACAGAAATAGTTACAAACCTGATTTCAATTTCATTGTTTTCATTATGCTCATTTTCCTTCCGATTAGTTCCAAAAATGTAACCTCTTCTCATGTTAATTGTATGTACACTTCTGCTTATGCTTTAATGCTTCATCCTCTCTTGGGAAGTGACTTTTGTATACAAATCACAAAAGCTACTTAGACAAAGTGCTGGAGATGATTAAGAGAGGCCAGGTTTAAATGTATACCTTAAGAGAATAGCAGATGTCTGCTGAATCATTTGTATACATTTTTACTTGGGTGTGGGTTAGCATATGCATGCCATTAGAATCTTTAAGGAATTTACTATTTTTATATTTATATGTTATAGTTTTGATTACAGCTGGAAACTAAAGGAACTGGCACACAGAGTTTGGCTAAAGTTTACTCATTTAGTTTGTTTAAGGAGCTTAGAAAAACTGCTAGAAAATTACAAATGTAACTACCTTATTTTCAGAAAAAAATGTGAATTAATGGAAAAATATATATAACTTTCCTCAGACAGGAGAGCGGCAAGCCCTCTCTGCAGTGTATCAGTAAGATATCACACAAAAAGACAGGAAAGGCACTTACACTATCTCCACCCCCTAACAAACTAATGTGACTAAAGGAAAAATAGTCCAAGTGATATAAAACATTCCACAGACTATTCAAAGGAACCAGGCACAGAATGCCTCAGATAAGGAGTGGAGTTCTGAGCAGAGATATTTACCTACACTGCCTGGTCAGTCTTCAATACAAAATGCATTGATACTGTAGCTACGCACAGTCGTACCCATTCTCTGATGGTGCATGAAGGGCATATCGTAAACAGTAACATTTACACTAAGAGGATCCCTCGGGGTGGAAAGATTTAAAGTACTACTCATTTCCTTGGAGTCTAATAATTAGCATAGCTTCATATATTTATACACAAACCTATACTGTGGTCAGAACCAGCATTCTTACAGACGATAGCACTGGTATTGCCTGCCACAATTTCAGGCTTGGAATAGGAAATGTACAACATATTTACCTGCCACTTCATCTTTCTAAGGTTACATGCATAAGAACGTAAGAGCGGCCATACTGGGTCAGACCAAGGTCCATCTAGTCCAGTATCTTGTCTGCCGACACTGGCCAATGCCAGGTGCCCCAGAGGGAATGAACAGAACAGGTAATCAAGTGATCCCTTTCCTGTCGCCCATTCTCAGATTCTGGAAAACAGAGGCTAGGGACACCATCCCTGCCCATCCTGGCTAATAGCCATTGATGGACCTATCCTCCATGAACTTATCTAGTTCTTTTTTGAATCGTTATAGTCTTGGCCTTCACAACATCCTGTTTTGTTTTAAACCTGCTGCCTATTAATTTCATTTGGTGACCCCTAGTTCTTGTGAGGAGTGAGTAAATAACATTTCCTTATTTACTTTCTCCACACAGTTATGATTTTGTAGACTTCAATCATATTCCCCCCTTAGTCGTCTCTTTTCCAAGCTGAAAAGTCCCAGTCTTATTAATCTCTCCTCAAATGGAAGCCGTTCCATACCCCTAATCATTTCTGTTGCCCTTTTCTGAACCCTTTCCCATTCCAATATTATTTTTTTGAGATGGGGTGACCACATCGGCATGCAGTATTCAAGGTGTGGGCGTACCATGGATTTATATAGCGGCAATATGATATTTTCTGTCTTATTAACTCTCCCTTTCTTAATGATTTCCAACATTGTTTGCTTTTTTAACTGCTGCTGCACATTGAGTGGACATCTAATAGTTCCGCAATAATTTCCATGCCTTGTTCCCTATTCACCCCTTACACATGCACTGCCGTTCCCTAGTTAGCTTGCCAGGCCTATAGCCAGGCTGCAAATTAGAAGATTGTTTCTAACAATCAATCAAAGGAGTGAGGTTCAGGAACAGCCTCCCAATAAGTGTAGTGAGAGCAAAACACTTAACTAGTTTTAAGATGCAGCTTGCTAAGTTTATGAACATGATTATATGGCAGGGTTGCCGGCAATAGCAGAAGACTGGACTCAATGACCCAGAAGGTCCCTTCCAGTTCCATGCTCCTTGAGCACCTCCAGTACTGCAATACCCAAACTCCACACCCCTACACTAAATAACTGTAACCTTACCAGTGTACGCGCTGCAATTTTCGTTGTTGCATTATCCCTGAATTGCATCTCATCTGAAACTAGGTTGTAAGTTCTCAGGGCAGAGACCATGGAAGGTGCTTGGCATACTTCCACGTGCTTCAAAATAATAAACAGCAGCAACAAAGCAATAACTGGAGAGGGGAAGCTGAAGAAATGACACCGGTGTTTCTCTAGCTACAGTTGGCCCATCTATCTGTCAGCAGAGATGAAAGACCAGCCCATCTGGTGATAATTATTGAACCTTTCTGCCCTTCAGTGCAGCAAAGTTTGAAAAGATAGACGCAATAGCAATTCTCCAACACAGATTTCTGCAGCAAAGACAGACCTGCTTGAACCTGCCATAACCCAACTGAGGGCTATTTAAGAATACATTCCTAAAACAGCGACAAAAAGAGATGGCCAGGTCAGAGCTCTGTGCCAGGCCATGCAGAAGAGCTGGATTCAATTCCTATTTCAATTTCAGTTGCACACACTGAAACCAGCACACAAATGTTGATCAAGTCAATTACTGTATTGTTAAAACTAAAAAACTGTTAAAACTAAAACTCAGCACATTGATAGATTAGCAAATGCCCACAAAATTTAAAAGTACTGAGCATTTAGAGTAGATCGCCCTTACTGCAAGTGATTAATGCAAAACAAATTAATTAGATTAAAAAAATTAGTTGCGATTAATCACAGGTTTATATATTACTGTTAAAGCAAACGACTATAGTGTCCATGCAGCATCAATCAGGTGTGTCGTGATTCCAAGACAGTTGTGATCGCTCAAGGATGTCCAATGATCACCAATCAAAGCAAACAGCTAGACAGTGCATTTCTCAGAAGCTCAAATTTGTAGTCTTTTCGTTGTGATATAGGTCGTGTGTTCCCGGTGCAAGGGTTCCTCAGGAGGGCAGGGTGCATGACTGATTGGAAGATGCCATTTGAATAACATCTCTTAGGGCTGCTCCACACTACGGGGGGTGGGGGGGGGGGGAAGAATATCAATCTAAGATACGCAACTTCAGCTACGTGAATAATGTAGCTAAAGTCGAATATCTTAGATCGATTTCAAAAGTACTTACCGCTAGTCCACACCGCAGCAGGCAGGCTGCCCCGTCGACTCCGCTTACTCCTCGCGCGGAGCTGGAGTTCCAGAGTCGACGGGGAGCGGCTCTGGGATCGATTTATCGCGTCTAGATGAGACGCGATAAATCAATCCCAGAACATCGATCGCTACCCGCCGAATCGGGCAGGTAGTGTGGATGTAGCCTTAGCCCTCTGTCATTTACAATTATGAGTGCTCTGCAGTCCATAGCTATCCACTTTGCAATACCATTGGTTAAGCTGTTGTACTTTCTTTGATCCATGAGACTGCAGCAATTCTGAAACTCTAAATTTACTCTGTCGCGGCTGGTGGGATTAATTTGCTGTCAGTGGGTTATCTGTAGCACAAGAACTGGAGGCGAAAGCATGTTTAGAGCATAGGTGGTACTAAAGACTCAAAGTCCTTCAATGGTATTGGAATTCAGCCTTACAATGGCTACAGATAACCATCTCTTTATCCAGAGAACCATCTGGAAGTTTTTATAAATAAACTTCCCATTCAAAAGACTTGAACTTTTGCTGATTTGCTCCATCAGCTTTTTCTGATATTTAATCACTACAGACCATGAGAACACAGTAGAACTGTGTCAGTGTCCGCCAAGTGATGAAGTACCGTAAGTGAAGAGGGTCAAAACAGAGGTGTGTGATTAACACTGGTTTAAAAAATAATGTGTTAACTGTGATTAACAGCCCTAAAAATAATAATTCTATATCTTTAAGTTGCACTTTCACGATAAAGAGATTGCACTACAGTACTTGTATGAGGTGAATTGAAAAATACTACTACTTTTATCTTTTTACAGTGCAAATATTTGTAATCAAAATAATATAAACTGAGCACTGTGCACTTTCTATTCGTGTTGTAATTGAAATCAATATATTTGAAAATGTAGAAAAACATCAAAAAATATTTAAGAAATTTAAATTGGTATTCTGTTTAACAGTGCAAATAAAACTGCAACTAATTTTTTTAATCTCATGATTAATGACAATTTTTTTTAACCATTTGACATCCCCTAATTTAGATTAATACTTCTATTTAAAACAATTGTATATTTACCTGTGGGATGAAACACATTGGGTATATTAGTTTATTTACAATCAATGGAAAACAATGTTAAAGGTGCAAATAAAGGCCAAAGTAATTAGCTAGATAGGAAAACCATCTCCCAATAAGCACAGTGTCTACTTACTGCTGGTTCTACTTGAGTTCTGTCTGCAATGTCAATATGGACAACTTCAACACTCTTCCACGTGTTTGGATCCAAGTCGTGCACCTGTAACGGGGAGAAGAGGCTTTACCCTTTGTCACCTTATTGCAGTTTGCGTTAGTTCTGTATTACCCAGATTTTTCTGAGTTCTACAGAGATGGACAGTTTTCTTAGAATCACCTGGGGAATACACTCCAAAGTTACCATTTAATTAAGCAATTTTGAAGCTAGTTATAGCTTAATTAAACCTTCAATTCTGTGTTTTCACAGGAGCTTGGTTTTAAGCTTAATTGTATTTTTCTGTCACTTTTCTTAGTTAATGACATCAAACACTGTAATTAGAATCATTACGCATTCAATAGGCTAGGCAGATGTTTTATTTAGTGAGCAACCTTCACATAAAGCTCTGAAGTCCAAGTGATCCAGTTATTAGTAACCTGCCATACGTCAAATTAGTT
This sequence comes from Macrochelys suwanniensis, assembly GCA_033296515.1. NCBI lineage: Eukaryota > Metazoa > Chordata > Testudines > Chelydridae > Macrochelys > Macrochelys suwanniensis. Next base: position 1,004,610 of record CM065789.1, on the reverse strand, counting down.
CATTAAATTACAGACCCCAGCACATTTTTAAGTTGGTTAGCCATATACTGTTTTGAAGTGTATCCATTAACATGTATCTCTCAAAAGACGTGACATAATGCAAACTAAAGGGCTCAGATACTTTGCATGTGTCATTCATATAGCTGTTAGCCATAGATACACTTCAGATTAAGCACAAGCAGAATTGTTTAGGAACACTTTTAACTTTCTATTTTCACTAGCATAAGTCACCCCCTCTGCAGGTTTCTAGTCTGTGTGAAAAACAAGGGTCCAGGCAAGTCATCCAAACACTGAAAATGGACAATTATATTTATAAAGTATCTGGCTACTCTTTCATTAGAGAAGAGAAGGGGGACAGTCCAAATCACGCACCACCCTACTGGCACTGAACCAGCTACACTGAGAGGGACCGATCCAAGATATTTCCAGATAGAAAATTAGTTGAAAAAGGAATTTCAACATGTAACATTAATAAAATGCTTGAACAAAGAGGACTGAGTGTGTGTTTTCAAAGTGACCAGTGTGATTCATTTAAAACCCTTGCTGGAGCCGCTGGGATAAGAGACATCTCCTTGAACAAGTGTTCAGGAGCAATATCTAGGTAGCTACACAATTCCCATTCACTGTATGATCTGAAGATCTCTAAAGCTTTGAAAATAAAAACATCTCCCTTTCTCCAACCTCTTCCTTCCATGCCTGCAGGAGAAATAGCTTCATTGGTTTAGAGGAATACTTTTTATTATTTATTGGAGGGAGGCTGCTTTTCTTTAAGCATCAGCTATTGGCCACAGCCAGAAAAGGGATACTGGTCAATCAGGTTCAATGTGTGCAGTAAGCATGGCAAATGCTGGGTTACTACTAGACTCTTACTTACATTTTCTGATGTCCCCAAGTCTGGTTTATGCCAGGTCTCGATTTTTATGAAGAAGTCATCTTTCATATATTCATTCTGTAAAAAACAAAACCAAGCATCAGAAGGGTGACTATATTTTTTCCCGTTAAATGTAAGATTTAAAAACTGTAGGCCTTGACTAGCAACTTTGCTTTCCATTTTAACTCCAACAGAAACAGAAATAGAGGCCCAATACTGGAAACAGACAAGTTTAGATGCCCTACACCTCAACCTGAAATATTGGTTAGAGCATAAGATGTAACTTGAACGATTGGCATTAGATAAATCTAGATATTTATGACACCTACCCATACAAATATGGAGAATTGTAAACACTTCAGTTGGACTCTTCAAAGTGGTTTCAGTGTCTCCCACCCCATGTCACAGCAAGTTTTCTATTTCTTCTAAAGTTGGGATTTGATTTTTTATTTATTAAGACTGACTACTACAGAAGTCTTAACAAAAGGTTCCATGAAAAAATCCTATTCTGATGTGGGGTCTTTCCTATAGTACTAAAATGTAGGAAATGTCCCAAAAGAATTTTCAATTTTTTTTAAATGTTCTGTGAGTTTGTGCTAAATTCCAGGGAACATGAAATGTAATGTAACAAAACTAAATCATGAAACTCCACCTAACAGACAAATTTCCACCCCCCCACCCCCAAGTAGCAAGGAAAGCAGTTATTGATACAAAGTGAAAGTATGCACTTGCATGCATGTATGTGTACACACATACTGCGATTGGTCAGGCTAAACCTGATTTACAGCCCCATTTGCAACTCCTTATATAGCTGGTCTCTAGTGAGAGCTGAGCTGTTTTCATGGAATGTCCACAGTGGTGACTCTACAATAAATTCAGATTCAGAAATGAAGTCTGCTTGACAGAGAGCAGGTCAAGCAATTTAACATTACTTCCAACTAATAAGACATTAGAAAGGAGGCAAGGCACTTTACAAAAACAAAAAAACAGTTAGTCTTCGAAGAGACACTTACCATTATGACAAGCACTAGTTTCAAATTTAAGTCATTAAGTGATATCAAACCAGATTCTGGGTTAGCCCATTTCAAATCAGCCAGACTTCACCCATCAGGAATAGGAATTTTTGCACATGAGCCGGTTTTATTACCCAGCTCTTCCCACAGTCAAGGAACCCTATAGATTTGACCTGCGATCCTTCATCATACTGCCTCAACAGAGTTGACTTTTCAGACTAACTGCCTACTGGTAAGACTGAAAAAAAATGTGGCAAATGAAGGAGTTTCATGTGTCAGGGAAAAACACTTTTTAAATTACAGCTACTACCTTGGATGTCAGTTTCACAAAGAACTAAGAACTCTTGTCAAGGCAAACATAAAAGGAAGGAATCTTCTGCACTATAGAGGTGGAGCTTGAGTTAATGTGAGCTTCCCAACGAGAATGTCTGGTCCCTCAAACCATTCCCAACTCCCCAGCCCTTCTCTGTAACAGAAAGCTCAACTCACTCCGTGCTGGATTATCCATCATCTGCTCAAGGGGCGATACGCTGCCCTCACCTCAATGTTTTACAAACATTTTAGCTCTCAGTGTGCAGGAAAGGTTGGGCTGCACGTTCTGACAGTATCGGTGTTATTTCTGTAGGCAGGATCCATGATATTTTCAGATGCTGGAAGGGTGCGTTTCTGCCAAGCATCCCAGGGTCAACTGACTAATTTCAAGCTACAGTGGCTAGATACTATAGAAGAGACCAAAAACTGGCTTACACATTATAACAGTTTTTAACAAGAAGGTCTTTTTTGTTTGATATTAGCTCAATGTTTAAATATCCACTGCTGTCATTCTTACTCTGACTAGTCCAGCTTTAACACACTGGTTTATGATGTTGCAGGATGGGCCAAACTAGAGTCACAAAGGAAGTTGCTCATTTATAGAAATCTAACATTCATTTAAAATGCACTTTACTGCATTGCCCTATATGGCCAAATTTGCAAAGTGATGCATGAGGTTACACAAATTCCCATTAAATTACGATAGAAGTTGTGTGTCCGTTACATTAAACCATTACCACTTAGGATACTAACTTTGCTCAGTGCAATGACACTGTTTTGAGTATTTCTTGTCTATCTCCACAGAAGAGACTTCTGAGTTCTTGGGTACTACACAATAAATCAAACGAGGAAGTGCTAATCCTTTCCCCTTCTACAGCTGCACTCAACCTGAATGATTCCAATCAGGACATTCAGCAGGAAAATTCAGCAGCTGGCTCTGGGGTGGAACCACAGCAAGAACTGCCACTCCAGACTAGACTTGTGCTCCATCTAATACAGTATTCTGTCTCCTAGAAGTTCAAAGACCCAAGTATTTTCCACCTCTAAATTCAGTGAGTGAATCCAACAAGAAGAGATGCACAAGTACAGTATGGCTAATCTGGCCTTATGCAGGGAACAGAGTGTCATAGCTCAGATAACTCTCTATATACACACTGATTCAGGAGTTATTGGAGGTTTTACCCTTCTCAAAGACTATGGTGAAAACTAAAGCTTCCTATGAGGGATTGCTGGGGGATGTTTTGGGCTGGGTGGTTTTTTCACTTCAGCTTTCCCTAATGGAAGAGGTTATGTACTTGCATTTTGGACACACAATTGGCATTCCTTAGCGCCAGCCTTCACAAAGACCTTACCACACAGGACCACTGAACTAGAGAAAGCCTGCACCCCTCTGACTATCCTTGAGAGTACTTACCACTTTCCGATGGAAAGAAAGCTCCTCCAGAGACATTGGCTATCCATTTCAATCAGGTCACATGCCCAGACCCTGCCATAATTGCGTGGAGAGTGCTTGATGCAATAGGGCAAAGCTAGTCTGCTATGCTAAGCTGGAGGAAAGTAGACCCCAAGGCATTTTCTTCCCTTTCCTGGATAGCTTCCTGTGGAACTCTTGCCATTTTAAACTGTATATTCACAGCTATTAAATCATTTAGCCATGGTGTACTGTTTCAATATCAGGAATTACGAAGAACAGAGTGAGTGATGAGAGCAGAACAAGAGAATAAGGAAGCGAAGTAGTGGCAAGTATCAGATCTGAAAATTCTGATTTCTGACTGGTGGAATCTTACCTAATCAGTAAAGCAGAGTCTGGATTGGCAGATATAACTGACTTTCTGATGCTGCATAACTTTAATAACCAAGAGCCACATTAAAACACATTTCATAAACAAATTATAATCTAGGTACTCACCGTCACAACTGAAAACCAGAAGGACATGCAATGAAAAGGAAAAGAAGACATTCAAAATAGTGTTAATATGTGCAACAGGTCTGTCACAAAAGTCTTAACTGTAAAGCAATCTGTAATACAGATTGAGTTATACACAGACGGTATAACACAATTGCTCATTAAAAACCCCTTGTTCAATAAGATAACCCCACAATAAAACCATTCATCAGCATACTTCTGTGAAACAATGTGTTAATGTTAAAGATGAAGTATGCTTTAAGGTATTTTAAACTCTGACATTAGACAGGCCAAAAAATAAAAAGGGACAGGATTCTTGGAACTTAAAGAAATCAAAGCTTCAGAAATGGAATATGGTGAATGCATCTCCTTCACACAACTTCCTCCTCTAAAGACCAAAGAGTTTTCTGGACAGTAAACATGAATATTGCATCAAATCAAAGGAACTCTGATTGCTATCTACAATTGTCATTTTTAACCTTTACACTCATCCTTTGCAGAAGCTTTTAGGGACTGTAAATTATGTCTCTTTCCTAACAAGTTTTATCCTGGATTTGGAAAGAGACATTAGTCAGACTCTTTAGTCTTGTACCGGAGACATCATGCACTAGCACATAATTATGTCTTGGGACTAGAATCTGCTGATTAACTTACATTGTCTTTCATAGCTGCATAACTCAGCCAGAGTAGGTTTGTCAAAAAGTGATCTGTAAGATATTTTCCACCCAATTACAAAACCTTGGGGCCTAAACCACTTGATAGCATCTCTAAGCAGTATGACAAAAATGTAAGAATCAATTCAGAGCAAGCTTACTTGTTCTACAATATGGATATGCATTCCAAGCCTTTTCATGGAATACCAAGGAGCCTTCTGGAGCAATCATCCTTACAAACCCAGGAACTTTACTGTGAAGAGCAAAATATTGTACGTTTGTTACAGCTTTGCCAACTGAATGAGATTCCGCAATGATTTCTAGCAATCTAATTTAAAAGGCACATTTTTTAACCCAAGCATATTAAAAATTATGATGCACAAGCAATCAGTTTAATTCGTATGAACTGCAATAATGTTACCATTCCCAAAGTAATTGAGTCAATTAAGCATATTTTCAGCAGCTGTACTCTTTGGTCCACTGGACAGTCCGTTTACAGAAGTGACAAGATCAAAATAGATCAGGGGTCCCAGCAGCTGTAGCAAGATTTCAGCAACAACTTTAATAAGTAAATATTAATGAACATTTCCCATTCAAGAGTAGAAGTGGAAGACAATTGTAGCCAAGATATTAAACCACTTTTTATACTAGACACATCACACTGGTGCATGTGTGTAAAAACAGTAAGCAAGAAAATGACCTAGATGAAATCCTCATCCATAACTGTAAAAAAACCAAAACATAGCTCACTGGCAGCAAATATGGTCCAATTTCAGGAACAGTCCGGACCTGTAGCCTGGCTGAGGTAGTGCTCACATCGCACAGGGAAAGGTATCAAGTAAAGTCTTGTCAAAAATACATGTTAGCGGGGATATGCTGCTGCCATGAATTTCTTCACTAACAAGAGCACATGCTGAAATATCACAAGCTTTGGGAAAACTCATGCATTTAACATGAGCAATTTGATGAGCTGTATAAAAATGCATAAAAGTCTCCTCTGAATGAAGTGCCTAAAATGTACTTTTTTTTTTTTTTTTTTGATGGCCAGACCCATTTTATCGTGTGCTCTTCTTCCCCATTACCCTTCATAAAATTCCAAACTGACTCTAAATATTTCCTGGTCAAGACTGAAGCGTATTGTACTTTTACATAATGAAAATAGAAGCTGGGAAATCACGGGTCAATAGTTCCCCCCCAGAAAGAACACAAATAGATCCCTTACCTCTTTAAGTGATAGATTTTGTGGGTATACTGTCCCTTTTCACTATCCTTTTCATAAGGCTCATTCTTTAAGACTTGAATTCCTTCACCACCTCCTGTTTCATTTTTACTAGCTTCTGCCACAGAGTAAAGTTGCCCAACTTGATACTGAAATTAAGAGATACAAAATTTCAACATTAAAATGTGACAGAGGAAAACAGTTTAGTGTGTCAAAATGTAGATATTTTAATTTGACCAGATAACTTTGTATGGACATAATTACATGCAAGAGAACTGACACTTTACTATAAGGAAAGTGCACACTAGAGAATGACAAAACTTTGGAAAAATGTGTCTAATGCATCATGAAAACAGGCTCTGTGTGTTTTGTTCCACATTAATACAACAGCATACAATCTTGGGGCTCACTAAACTGATCAAGAATTGTATTCTTTGTGCTATTAATTTTCCATGATACCCAAGAGAACTACAAAACACTATTTCTGTTCTGGCAAAAGACATGCAAGTATGGCTATTTAAGTCTTTTTGGTTTACATGTAAAATTGTTAAATAATTAGTTTTATTTCCAGTGTTGCAGCTTTAACATGCACAAGGGTTATTCAAGAGGTCACCACACGTGTATATAACAAAGCTTTCTTTGGAAAAAGCTATTTAGGTGGATGGAACTAGCTGCCAGAAGGTAAACAAAAGAGGCTGCATTTCTCCTTAGAACAGGAAGTTTTCTGTTCAACTTGGACTTTGGGGAGTGAGCTTTAGTTAAGTGCATTTCAGTACCATTTAAATCCTCAGTTTCAGACACTTAAAGAGCGTCCCTATCCCTATTTTATGGGAGACAGAAGTATATTAGCTGGAGTCACACACTGCCTCATCAGCAGGAAGTTTCTGCAGCAATGAAGAGATTTACAGTTTCCTTTTCTTGATCATAAGCACTGGATTGGCTTGAAAGCGGCTAAAGTTTCTTGACCTGTAGTCATTTGCCTGCTCTGAAGTTCACTGAGCTGAGACAAGTTTACTCTGCCTCACTGATGGGACAGTAACTCACTTCTGGCAGACTAGTGGAGACACAGCACAGAACCAACATTTGGATCCAGGCTAACCATTTTTTAAAATAAGACCATAAAGCCCAACAAAAAAGGTAGAGAGTACATACCTCTTGCACTGAGCATGGTAAAACCACTCGGCTGAAAGAGAAAAGGAACAAACTGAATGTATAAAATAAGCATCTAAATAGTCAGTCATCTGCTCCACAGGCAGTATCTGTATTAGCCTTTATAAAGATATTCATGAAAATGGCAAAATCAGTTGTTAATTGACCTTTTATAAAACAATGCTAGTTAGACAATAAAATTATGTAAGTAGAAAGTAATCAACCAAGTACAACCCCATGTTAAATACTTGTTATAAGGCAAAAAGTTTGAGTGGTTGAAGCAGGGGAGGAGTAAGGAGACCCAAGAATTATATCCAGCTCTGCTATTGACGTGAAGTGACACCTCAGGCAAGTCACTTCAGAGAGTCAGCATTTAGGCAATAAAGGACAGTCAAATCATTTAGTCCGACCTCCTGTACATCTCGGGCCACTACCACCACCCAGCACCCACAGGCTTCAGTTTTCTCATCTGTAAAACAGGAATGAAGCTTTTGTACAATACCTTGAGATCCTTGAATAATCACTACTGCTGATGCAAAGTAAGGGCTTGTCTACACGGGCACTTTACAGCGCTGCAACTTTCTTGCTGAGGAGTGTGAAAAAACACCCCGAGTGCAGCAAGTTTCAGCGCTGTAAAGCACCAGTGTAGACAGTGCACCAGCGCTGGTAGCTGCGCCCCTCGTGGAGGTGGGTTTTTTTAGAGCCAGCGCTGTGCTGCAACCACACAAGGCATGTTAAAGTGCTGCCGTGGCAGCGCTTTAGCATTGCCAGTGTAGACTACCCCTAAGATAATGAATGAGAATGACCACAAGTCTGAGTGCACTGCATTTCTTTAATTATTGCAACTATTAAGTACTCATTACAAAAAGTAAATACAGATTGCTCCTTACTGAATTTGGGAGAGCAAAGGGAGTGTATGACTGGGCAGGTACTTTACATACAGTATTGATGCATCTAATATAGCAGAGTTAAAATAACAAATATCAGGAAATGTTAATATTTCAACAGCAAAAATTAAGCTTCTGTACATACAGTATTTACTAATTCTGTTCCACACAAAGCACATGTGCAATACAGCCAATGTAATATTGCAGTAAAAACCTTAAAATTGCAATTATCTGGAATGTAAAAGTTACCTAAGAATCGACCAACTTAATACCATGTTAAGAAATTTGCATTTTTTTAAATGTTTGTATTTCCCAAGAAAAGGGGACAGGAGAATTTTCTGTATTTAAACTTAATTTAAATACTACACTAACAAAGTGTATATGGAAAGAAGACAGGGATTAAAAATGCCCCATTTTTATTGCTCCTACTGTTTGGCCACACTGTCAAACCGGGTTAATAAAACTACAGCACATCAGTTGCCTTTGGGAAGAGCTGCATCTCTGCAACAGAATTGCACAGTTTTCCTGTAAATAAAAGCTTGTACTTGTAGAATGCAGGAACGGTTGCACACACATCAAAGGCTGCAAATTATTATTATTTTTTGCCATCCATAACTTTCTCTTGCTCCGAATGTTAAGACACTTTTCAGGCTGAGGAGTTTTCAATTAGACACTTGCAAACTTTTTAAATACAAAATGCCCCAGCTACAGCTTCTGTGCCTGCATAAGCCTCCATAAGCCTCCAGTAAGGCAGAATTTCACAGTGATGCCACAAGCGGGAATTGGGGGGAGGAGGGGGGCGGGATTCAAAAGGCTTTGCGACAATTTTAGCTTCCCACCATGCATGCTTAGAAGTGGTTTATAATTATTTATAAAAATTATTTCTCCTTTGCCTCAACCCCACAACAAACTAGAGTTTTAATCCCCAAGGACTACTGATACATAGTTTTACTTTTTATACTTCAGCAGTATAAGGATCTTTGAAATTCTCCTTCCCACAGAGAATATTTTATCCTATCCCATAACTGAAAGCATTTCGCTTGAGCTTTCCAAAAATTCACCTTCAAGCAGAAATCAAGAACAGAAGATTTCAGCCGTAAAGGTGAATAATTTGGAAAGCTATATGAATGGAACAGGGTGAGTAATAGAAACCAGTTTGTGTCCTAAAAAATAATAATTCACGCACCCTAATTAATTTAAGCAACCTCACTATAGTGACTCATTCTCCTAGCCTATAACAGGGCAAAACATAAAATGAGGTTCAATTTGGGAAAATACAGCTAATAAATACCTCGGGGGAAATAATCTGAAATACAGATAGTTGGTGGGAAGGAGAAACTTGGGAAGCAGTAGTTGCAAGGCCTATAGATAGCAGAGAGCACACCAGGCGAGAGTGTGCAAGGGGAGAGAACAGCAAAAAAGGCCAATGAAGTTTTGGGGCATGCATAAAGCAGTAGCACCACCCTCATTTTGTAGCAAGGAGGAAATTGTCTCTCTTACTAGAGCAGTGGCACATCAGACACAGCTAGGATGCTCTGTACATCTAATTCTGGGCACCTGACTGCTGAAATTACTGGTACTTGTTCAGTTGTCTCATAGGTATACAATACACAGCTCTTTAGACCTTCTGGGACTACTCAGAGCTAAGAATTTTGGCCAAGAACACTGCCTCCACAATCCAATCTGTGTCTGAGGAGCAACTGTTTCTATCAGACACAGACCATGCTACAATTATTCATGCCTTTGACACCCTGAGCTCAGATTATTGCAGCATGCTACACATGATGACAGACCTTGGGATGATTTGGAAGCTAAAGTTAGTGGCAAATGTGGCTGTCCACTTGCTAAATGGGGTTTCCTGCAGGGACCACATTATACAGCTGATCAGTCCAACTACTGATTCCCAGGTGGAGTTCAAAGTGCTGCTTTGCCCTATAAAATGCAAAGTGGTTAATAAAATTAATTATTATGGCTAGTTAAGTGACAGCCCATCTCCCTGTGCATACTGCTGTGGTTGCAAGCAACAGAAATGCTCAAACTGGAGCCCCTTTGGTCTAAATGGGAGAAGGTGGTGCTCCTTACTCCAGAATGCACTCCTGGCGACTCCTCAGATTTGTTAATTTTCTGGACACCCCCCTGGGCTCATCTTTTCCCTTAAGAATACATGGAGATGGGTTGATGGGATTAATTTGGAGATGATGATGATGGGATACTGTTTACTGGGTTTTGGAGAGCAATTATTTGGAGATTCTTGCTGGCATCTTGTGTTTACTTGTATTTTAATGCTGTATATTTTTAACTCTTGGTTCTGCATCTCAAGCACTGCAAAGATGCTTAAAAATAAAAAACTGGAGCAAATTTTGATAAAAGCAGCATAAAGAGTTAACAGGTTGAAATAATTCCTTATGCCAAAAGAGTAAAAATGATGTATGTAATAGTTTGGATAGTATGACAATGACACAGTTGTGAAATTTAATCCAAGGGCTTTGGAACACAGTTTGTGCCAAATACAAAATGCAAATAAAGTTGTATTATATTGTACTGCACTGAATGGGTATAAACACCAGAAGAAAGGAATTATCTGGAGGGGTCCAAAAGGGCATAACTAGGTGCAATTATATACAACTAAGCAACAGAAAAATTTCGGTACATCACCAGGAAAAACACTCTCCCAATGGAAATGGTGAGAGCCCCATAACTGAACCGTTCAAAACTACACTACAAAAACCATTAGAAAGCAAGGCAGGGAACAAGCCTGCACTGGTCAGGGGAGAAAGAGAAATGAAACTGGTCTTTTCAAGCAGTGACGTCTGAGTCATTGTGCCAACATTGCAGCCTAGAGTCATGGACTCTTTCCCAACTGCTGTTGTAAGAGGGAGGTTTCTTTAGCTGAGTGATTACTCATAACCCGTCAGAAGGGAACTGTTAGATGAGTCCAACCACCCCTCTCTCTCTCTCTCTCTCTCTCTCTCAAACAAGTGGGCCATCTAAACAGCAGAGTCTCAGTGAGGTGATGCTCTGCACCAGGGGTCTCAAACACGCGGCCCATGGCCCGCCGGGCTCCCCCCGCCCCCCCAATTTTTTACCATCAGGTAGGTCCCGCCGCCAGACAGCTGTTCTGGTGGTGGGAACTGCCTGGGGGTTTAAAAAAATAAATAAAAATGGGGGGGCGCGGGGAGCCCAGCGGGCCGCAGGGAAGAGCTCCGCAGGCCGCATGGGAAGAGCTTTGCGGTTTCTGGGAGGGAGGGGGGAGGAGTGGGAAGCCGTGCGCACAGGGGAGGAGGCGGAGAAGGGGCAGGGCCTAATGGAAGGGGTGGAGTGGGGGAAGGGCCAGGGGCAGCGAGGGGCGGGGTCAGTGATGCGGCCCTCGGGCCAATGCACTAGTCCTCATGCGGCCCTCGTGGTAATTTGAGTTTGAGACCCCTGCTCTGCACAATCGGCAATGTTCATTTCTACTGGGATGGAATTCTCCCCTCTCATGGAGGCTGTGAGGACAAATGAGAGTGGATAGAACACAGTGAAGCTCAGGATGACAGTGCATACTGACCACAAATCAACAAGATTATCAGCATCTGTGCTATAAAGACAAGAGCTGAAGCATTATTCTGTACATTATGACTGTTAGCACTGGAATGTCAAATGTGGACCACCGCCAACTAATTTGCTTGGCAGAGGAATTCGCTAAATATCGCTGAAGTTGTCACAGCATTAAGTCCTAAAGCTAACGCTGGGGCTCCAAACATAAGAAACCTGGCCAGAAGTTCAGGTTATGTACAAGAAAGAAGTTGACTTGGCTTGACCACAGTTGACTTGGAAATGCAACATAAGGGAAGATTTATTCTGGATACAATGGGAATTTCCTTCAACAAAACAAAATCTAGTGCAATGCCCAGCAGAGGAAGAGACATTTCAAGATAATGGGAATAAGGCCATTTCATTTGCTGCTAGATATATTAGACATTGCCTCCAAACATCAACTTTGACATTACTTTGGACAGGTGAAAAGAGCTAATATTTTAAAACAAAGATCACTTTAAGCCAGCCGCCCACTGCCAATTCCATCCCTCGAGTTTGAGCAAAATCAACACTTTAAGGCATTGCTGTATGAAAGGGCTCTCAGAGAAGCTGAGCATTCAGAGACATTGTCAGATAGAATATGCAGTTTTCATCTAAGAAAGTGCAAAAGTTTGAGTCGGTCTTTGAAACTGACAATTGCTATTTCATCCCAATCTGTTACTGCAGTTTCTTGCGCTTCTAGCATTTCCTTTATCTAACAGGTAAACAATGCATAACACACCACAAGTTGTAGTTCCATACTTAAAACTGCTATAGGTGTCTGCACTTGCATATTTATAGTACAATCTCAACAATTATACTTTGCTCCGTAAACAACAACAAAATAGAATAGATAAATCTGGCATATTGGTTAAAACATGTGGCCAACACACTGCAATGATGCCAAAGGAACATTCTTTCCTTTAGAGAAGAAACCGATAGTTGGTCCTCCTGCCACAAAAAATGAAAAAGGAGTAAAGAACATGTGAAGTAAAATCATTATCATTGTCTGTTTGGCAATTATTAGGCCAGGTTCACAGGGTTATTTTAAAACTCAATTACTCATGTCTAATGTAAATACAGTTCAGAGCAAACCGATAATTCAGATTCATGGATTCGAAGGCCAAAAGGGCCCATTGTAATAATCTATTATGACCTCCTGTAAACAAGTCACAGAATTTCCTCAAAATAATTTCTAGAGCATCTCTTTTAGAAAAATATCAAACCTTGATTTAAAAAGAGTCAATGATGGAGAATCCACCATGACCCTTGGTAAACTGTTCAAGTGGTTAATTACCCTGTCAAAAACGCACACCTTATTTCCAGTCTGAATTTGTCTAGCATCAACTTCCAGCCATTGGACCACGGAGACCTTTCGCTGCTCGACTGAAGAGTCCATTATTAAATATTTGTTCCCCATGTAGATACTCCTAGATTGTAACCAAGTCACACCCTAACCTCCCTTTGTTAAACTAAATAGACTCACAGAACTCAATCTATCACTATAAGGCAGGTTTTCTAATCCTTTAATCACACTCCTAGCTCTTCTCTGAACCTGTTCCAATTTATGAATTCCCTTCTTGAATTGTGGGCACCAAAACCAAACCACAGTATTCCAGCAGTGCTAAATACAGAGGTAAAATAACCTCTCTAAACAAGGGAACCTCTCGTAAGCATATACACCCCAGGACTGCATTAGGTAGCTCTTTTGGCCACATCATCACATTGGGAGCTCACATTCAGCTGATTATCTATCATATCACTCACATTTTTCTCAGAGTCACTATTTCCCAGGACAGAGTCCCCATCCTGTAACTATGGCTATATTTTTGTTCTTAGATGTATACATTTCTATTTAGCCATATTAAAACATATAGTTTATGCCCCATTTACCAAGTAATCCCAGATCACTCTGAATCAGTGACCTGTCCCTCTTCTTTATTTATCATTCTCAAATGTGTGTGTCAATTGCAAACTCTGACAGTGATGATTTTACATTTTCTTCTAGGTCATTGATACAAATATTAAATAGCATAGAACTAACTCTTGCAGTACCTCAATGGAAATACACCTGCTTGATGATAACTCATGTTTACAATTAGATTGAGACCTATCAGTTAGCCAGTTTTAATCCATTTAATGTATACCACGATAATTTATCCCGTTCATCCTTTTAATCAAAATGTCAACCAGATCACAGTTAAGCACATCTCATCCGCCTTGGGCAGCCCCAAAACCCACAGCTTGCTGATTATTATTTATTATTAATTAACAAACAATGCACTCAGTCCCATATTAGACACAATCTGACCATCTGTGTGCAGGTCAGGAGCGGGGGGGGGGGGGGGGGGGAGGGGGCGGGGGCGGGGGCGGGGCAGGGGCGGTCAGGGGGGGCGGGGGGGGGTGGGTGAGGAACCGGAGAGGGGGACGGCGGGGGCGTGGCAAGGCCGGGGGGGGGGGGGCGGTGAGGAGCCGGGGGA